>OU383775.1:63629967-66360116 GCA_910950805.1 Acrocephalus scirpaceus scirpaceus | reverse complement strand
CTCCACACAGCATTCCAGTTCCTTATGACCTGATCCCTGTTCAGTGGCTGCACTCAGACCCCCTTAACAGACACACATGCAACACATGCCTGCAGAGCCTCTCATCCAGGCAAACCATAGAAGTGGAGTTCAAGGAGCCAGGATCAGCCGCAGGCACCAGCACAGGGCACAGCTGTGTACACAGAGAAGTGTATAATTTTTTTGCTGTTTACACCAAACAGCCCCCTGTTACATCCTGTTCCCTCTATTCTCCCTCATTTTTCCTTCTCAGTCAACTCTGATCCCTCCCTTCCTCGGCCTTTGTAATCTGCCTAAATTACCATAATTATTGTACAATCCCCAAATGCTTTGCCCCCGATGAGCCTGTATGACCAGTGACACACACACACCCCTTACCCCACTCTGTTGGTCATCTCAGGAGAGCCTCTCCTAGAGGCTCGCAATGGTGAATGCCATTCCAGATTCATGGGACTAATGACCTCCAGGGATGCCCTGTAGGGCCAAGGCATGGGCTTGTGTCTCTGACTGGGTTATTGAGGTTTCCCTGCTTAGCACTGTGCTGCTCCTTCCTGTCTGGAGAGACTGGATCAAGTGTTACTCATAGCTTCCAGAAAACAAGAAACAAATATGGGAAACTGTAGATAAACAGCTTCATTTCAGTCCCTGGGAACATGATGTCACAAATAACTCTGGAAATTACATACATGAAGGATAAGGTAGTGATCAGGAGTAGTTGACAAGGAGGTATAAATAGGAAAATTTGCTTAGCCTACATGACGGCCTTCTACAATGATGACAAGAGCTTGGTGGATTAGGAGAGAGCAGTGCTTGCATCTGTTTTAGTAAGGCTTCCAACACTATTTCCCATAACATACTCACAGACAAACTAATGAAACTAATGAAATCTAGATGGTAGAGTAGGCTAGGCTAGACTAGACTTATGTCTCAACAGTGGGCAGTGGGTCAACTGGAAACTGACTGGCTGGGCCCAGAAGGTGGTGATCAGGAGCAAAACTGGTGTAAGCAGGTCTGCATCTAGTGCTATTTAAACTCTTCATTAATGATTTGAATTGGACTCCATGACCTTGGAGGTCTTTTCCAACCTTAATGACTGTATTATTTGGATTAAGGGTCATGTCACAATGACAGCAAGCTTTCCTGTGTTACAAAACTGGCAGGTGTGACTGGTATGCCACCAGCTGGAAAATTGGGCAGACAGGAACCTCATGAAGTTCATCAAAGGAAAATACAAAAGTGCTCACCTGAGAAGCAACAATCCCATGCTCCAGTACATATTTAGAGCTGCCCAGATGGAGAGCAGCTCCACAGAAAAGGACCTTGGCATCCCGGTGGACCCCAAGTCAAACATGTGCCAACAATAAAGCCTCATATGAAAGAAGGCCCAAATCATCTTGGGCTACTTTGGGAAAAATGTTACCAGCAGGTAAAGGGAAGGTGTATGTTTCTACTGAGCACTAGTGGGACCAAACCTGAAGTGCTGAGTCTTGTTCTAGACTCTCCTGTACAAGAAAGACATGGACGTACTAAAGTGAGTCTAGCAAAAAGCCACAAAAATTTTTAAGGGGCTGGAATGTCTCATAGGAGAGGCTGAGAGTGTTGGGGCTGATCAGATGTAGAGATTCAGAGAGGATTTATCAATCTGTTGCTGGGAGGGAAGGAAGAAGAACAGCCAGACTATTCTCTGTATTCTCTGTTGGCAGTGCAAAAGGAAATGGGCACAGACTCCATCTGCACACAAGAGAATAATTTTTTTACTGTGACGGTGGTCAAACAGTGAAACTGGTTTCTCAGAGAGATTATGGATTATCTCTCTGACGAGATATTTGAAACCCAACTGGAAATGGTCATTGACAATTTTGTCCAGTTAACCCAGCCTGAGCTGGGATTGAACTAGATCTCAAGTCACTTTCAACCTGAATGATTCTGGGATTCTGTGGGATTAGTCTTTATTCACAAAATCTAATACTTTTAAATTAAATGTCCAAGTTGTTAATTGAGGGAAGTGCTACAGACCTAGAAATTCCATTTTTATTATCCAGGGAACACATTAGTAATTTTAAATATCACGATACATTCACAGTGCAGGCACATTTACAGTATTATTGAGATGTACCAAATTGGTGTGTTTTAGACTTTCAGTCACTACTGATTTTTCATGGAATCTACATTATCTGTGTGGATTAGGAGTTGTATACTGGTACAACTTTTAGGAAAATAATATATGGTTGAATTGAAGCGAAAAGTAAGAAAAGGTGACAGATTACTTTGGAGAATTGTAAATTTACCTGACATCCATCCAGAACCACCAAAGCAGGACAGAAAAGGAAAGCAGGCACACAAATGATTGAATTACTTAGCTGCCTCATGCCAGAAACATAAAAAAAAAATCAACTCCAAGTTGCTACTCTTGATTAAAATATCTGAAAATATTACAGCTTTCATTACATCATTAGTTAATTTTCAACTGATTTGTAAGGAAACCTTTTTCTTTTGAAATGAGTCTGATTCAGTGTGAACCCTGTGCCATATTCTGCTTGGTGAAGTCATGATGAATGCATGACCACAATATATTCATAGAAATGTTTCAGCCTAATGGATGTATAATCCATGAACCAAATATCTTTGAGATATCATGATCTTAGAAGAGTTAGATATTAATGGTACCAAGGGAGCTATTATGATCTAGTTTGCTAAAAAGAGCATTCAGATTAATCAGATTCAGGGCAATTGTACTGTAGAGAGTGACTTATACTTGAGCTAATATGACAGTTGAACTCCCTTCATGTGAAGTTGACTTGAAGTGCTGTGGAAGTGTATTAAAGGAGACTTCAGATATATAAACACAGTGAGGATGGTTGCATACTTTGTATTTTTTAGTTAAAATCACATTTGACTGGAGGACAAAATCTGAGTATGAGACATTATAATTCAATTACTATTTTGACATCTTTTTTTCCTTTATGTTCTGCTTTAAGCCATGGTTTGGGAAGTACTTACCTGTTTTCAATGAGGTTTCATTTTATAAAAAACACTATAGATTAAAAAAACCATATAATGCATTTAATAACTGACTTGCAAACAGTCTAAGACATGCTTTTTATGAAACTCCTTGCCTTACATCAACAAGAGACTGATTTCTGGAAAAGGGCTATAAAACCCTGCAATTATCATCAGGTTAAGAATGATGTTCCCATTTAATTACAAATCTTCATTAGAGTCTTCTATGCTAAGTTCTCTTTAATACCAAGATTAAATAATGAGCTCCATAAAAGCTATCCAGTTTGCCTGACCTTTATATAACACTGGGTCAGATATCAGCATACTGTAAAAGTGCCTTTTATGAATCTGTTAGTTCAATCTATGTATCAACGGCATTTGAATTCCGTAAATGCATCTGCTGTCAGAATGTAACCTAATAAAATAAAAGATGGGCAGAGAATAGTAAGAAGCCAATTTTCTCAGTCTTTTGACCTAGAAAAGTATCTTAGGGGAAGGCCACTAAGTAAACTAGGGAATTTCCAGACATATGCATGTGTCTTGTCAGAGATGCTTGAATTTAACACAAAGTATGGAGGTAACGCCGAGAAGTATAATTATTCATCTATAACAATCCTCTTTATAATTAAAGACTATTTTTAATCTTCTTAAACTCATTGGTTTCATTTTAAGATTCATAAATTTATACTTTTTATGAGACCAAAAAAGTTAATACAGTAATTTGTCTACTGGAAAAAAAAGATAACTGAGTGTTTTATGAGCATTCATAAAATAAGGAGGGAAAAATACCATTGGGAAAGTCATGCTTGAGTTGTGATTTTCACAACCATTTCAATGACAAAGTTTAGCTTGTGAAAATGAATTTCAAGGTCACAGGCAGGTAAATTCTGGCAATAAAGTTTAAAACAAGTTCACATGAGATCTGCCTGAAAATTGGCAATATTTCATAACACAGAAATATTATTAACACTGAATATCAAATGCAATTGCAATGTTTTTAAGTTCAAAATACAGTGCAATAACTTAATGTAAATCTCAAGTTGTTCTTTTCAAATGTGACTATCAAATACTCTGGGGATTAAGACAGCTCTTGCTCATTTTCTTATGATTCTCTGGTCTTGGCTTCTCTCTTCATCAGAAAGAAGCAGAAATTAAGAAGTATACTTAGTAATTCTGGCCAGCAAATAGGAAGGGCAACACAAGTCACTGAGCTGCATTTCCCATTAAGTATCATTCAAGTATGGCTAAAACTGCAACAGTTCTGTTTTCCCTGTTCATTTTCAGCAGAATTTAAAATATTCAGTTTAAATGTGTTCAGTGTTTTCGACCAAAAATAAGAAAAAAAAGTGTGCTTTTTTCCCTGATAACTTTAATTACTTAACAAAAAAAGCAATTAAGCTCATTTGATTAAGACAGATATGTTAGCCACAGTAGTATAAACTTGACATTAAAAGAATAAGATTCATGAAGCCTACTGTGGAAAATTCTTTTCTTGTAATTCTTTTATTACAGAAGACTGAAAATGGCCCAAAACAAAAACTGCCAAATGAGGACTTGTAAAAATGCACATCTGGCATTAGAAAACATAAAAATATTTTTCCCATCCATTTAATATTTGTTCAAAACCACTGAAATATGAAAAATTAAAGTTTTTTAGTGATGACAACCTGTGCCAGACCCCTACTTAGGCACAGAATATTCACTGTAATTAAACCTATTTCAAAGTATATTTGTGGTTGTAAAGGTTTGCAGTGCCTATTGCAATTGTAGCCTGTAGTTCTCAAGATTTATGGTCAGATTTTATATCTTAGTAGAAGTGTGATCTGGAAATCTGATCCTGCTATAAAATTTAAAAAAAAAAAAAAAAAAAAAAAAGATTGTGTAAATAGATATCTTACTTGTCTGAATAGTAATGCTGTTAATGATTTAGCTTCTGACATCTTTACTTACTATGGAGTCAGTCCTATTATAAACTATTCTCTCCCATATTTCCTCGGTAGCAATTTTTCTTCATTAAAAAATTTCAAATTTGTCTTGTATAATATTATACCTAGGCATGTATAATTTGACCTCTTCTGTTGACAACTGTGAGGTTCTTTTCAGATCTTTTAATATGTTTATATCACTGAAACCTCTGGGACTGATCAAACTAATAAAATAGCTCACTGTGGAATGTATGTCAAGCTGAAGATTCTGAGGGAATTTTGGGACTGGGTGCCAGTTTGAAGAATCAGCTGTTCTGAACATTATACTCAACTTGAGACAAACCTGCCTCTGGAACTTGTTTTCATCTCCATAGGCTGCAGTCTGAAAAACCAGAGTAGGAGCCTATCTTCTAAACATCTGTCATTAGCTGACATGAGTACTTGTTCTAAATGATGAACCGATTCTCTCCAACCCCTTTTCTCTTTACCCAAGTTACATCTTCTCCACTGAAGGTGCTGAGTCCAATGACTTTCATTTAGGTCTCCCTGAGTCCCTCCTACCTGCCTGGGTTCTGGCCAGGAGAGGGTTAATTTTTTGAGCAGCCAGGGAGGAGCATGGCCAGAACTGGAGATTATTCTGTACCACCTGAGCACTTGAATGAATCTCTTCCCAAAAGGGAGGGGAAGCAGGGAGAGACAACCTCCATTCAGGTGACAGACTTCAAGCCATCCTTCTCCTTAGGACAAGTGAAGATGACAATGAATGAGACCTCCTGTGAATCACAACATTAGCATAACAACTTACTAGATGACTGAAAGTACAAGGAGATCCTTGAAACTCCAAAGGGATCAGTATTCTCTGTGATTGAATTGATGAAGTAGGTGCCTTACCGTGACAAAAACGTGGGGTGAGCTTTCAGCACAAGCTGAAGTAGATATCTAGATAATCTGGGAAAAGCTAAATGCTATGATGTTGAAACTCTTACATGTTTTCAAGATTGCAAATAAGATGCAACAGAGTCTTTATAATTAGTAATCACAGTGGCACCAGAATCAAGCACAAAATCTGAAGAATGACTGTTTTAAAACAACCTTGCTTAATCATCCTGTGATGGCTCAAAGAATGATGAGACCTTTTAGAAAATCATTAGCAGTGCTGTCTTGGCCAGCACCTTAATTAGACTTTCTATGAACTTGGGAATTTCAGTAAAGGTGACATTTGCATCAGAGAATTTTCCCTTTTGTTTTTCAATGTATGATCATTTAAGAGAATACAGATCATTTATGCTGGCATTAAGAGCTTTTCATTCTTCTCCAGGTTCCAGGTATCATTCATGCAAATTAATTCATACAGCCATTAAAAAGCCTATTAATCTCTTTAATATCCAAGAACCTACTGACTTAATCATTTTTACCTTTTGTTATGTTAGAGGAACTTGCCAGTTTTCTTGCTATTAACCTACAAATTTCATGATTTCATCAAGTTAAAGCCAGTTCTTCCAGTGAGAAAGGCAAGGGTGACACAGGTAAGTTAAATTATTTCCTTCTTAAGCATTGATCTTTACTTTGTGATCTACTTAAGTTATGACATTCTTTTTTTCCTTCTTGCTGTAAATGACATTTCTGTCACCGCAATTCTAATGTAGGATCTTCATATAAAATAAAAGTCTTATATAAAAAGAGTTTATTTTTAAAAAACAATTTCAGGTAATAGCATAGAATTGAAACAGATTTCCTTCTTCGCATGTTTTGGTGAAAATAAATTATTTTGATGAGAATGATCTGGATGAAAAGATTAAAAAAAAAATCTATTATGCATAGAAAACATTCAGAAAGAAAAACCAGACACAAGAAACATCAAAAAGAAAAATTTCAAAGATCTTTGTAATCATAGATTTCTTCTCTGCCTTGGCTTTGTCTATTGCTTTAATACATATGTGAACAGCACAGCTCCAATGAATATGTTATCAGTGTCTCTGTAAACAAGATCTTATTTATTTAATGCTTAAATACGGATTTAGGGATGTTTCTTTAGGCATAGTGTTTTAAAAATATTGGTTCAAGTAAAACATTGCTGTCATGGTAGGTGACTGGTTGCTTCCTATGAGATATTTTGGGGACATTCTGATCATGAGTTCCTAATACTGATAAAGTTTTGTTTCGCACAGAGGAAAACACTACCTCAAATACATAAATAAACGTATAATGGGTCATAGCTATATTAACAAGTGACTTATTGCTTCAATATAACATAATATGAGTTTGAAGTAACTACTTTTATTGTCACAGGAAGAATCATTTACAACACCATTCCCTGCCTTTTTGTAGGTTTTGACAGATGAAGATTGCTTCTCAAAAGTGTCTGTATAAAAAGTATGGAAAATAAATATAAAATTATGATAAACCTCTCCATGGCCTATAATGCAGCATGCCTTTTTTGTCTTTAGGGCTACTTAACATGGCTATTGAACCCCCTGTGGTTTCCAGGAAGAGGTTTGCTCAATATATCCAGACATACCAGTTTAACATCTATGAATGATTCATAGAAGTACAGGACATCCCACTCAATGCAAATTTCAAGGAAGCATGGGTAGGACAAAGCCAAAGTTTTTAATGAGGTTCACCCTAAAGTCATGAAGTCATAGTATATAAAACAGATTAAGAATTAATATTTGGGGTTTTATATTCCTTTCCCAGATATGCTATTCCCATATGAATGGAGTGATGGCATTTTTTTCAGTTACACTAGCGCCACTAACAGTACAAGGCAGACAACAGTGGAGCATCAGCCTCCAAAATTAGCACCCCAGGTAATTTTGCATAGATTATCTTCCTCTTTTCCTTTTTTTATGCCTTTGTTTTGTTTGGAGTTTTGGAGGGGTCTTTTTGTAGGACAGGGGCATAAGAGTCGTTCATAATTTCATCATTGCTGTATTTGAACATTTATCCTCAAAGTCCTCCTCCTTTCTTCTATTATTTACCTACCCTGTTCCCTCCCAAGAGAGAGAAACACACATCCTCAATCATTTGGCAGCTTGAAGAATGGAAATACAGAGGTATAGCAATTTGCCAAGGGTCAAATAAAATACTTGTGGTGGAGCAAAGAATTATATCCAGGTCTCCTTGGAGCCAGATTAATGAGATAAACATTGAACTAGACACACTCTCTACACATTATCCATTTTCCATAGAGAAGTTTCAAGTAACTTATTTTCAGTGCCAGAATAGTTCTCAAATAAAAATACAAAATCATTCAGCACCAGCATTCTCACTAGGATGCCTAATAATAATACAAATAAGATGGATACATGCACATATTTATATGTCTATACAGATATAGACACACATATGTATACACACAGACAAAGAAAAAGAAGATACGTTTATTCAAAGTAAAAAAGTGTTAAATAGAGAGGTAACTACAGCTTTAGGGACATTAATGCAAATAAAAGTATATATAAAATAAGATTTAGCTCCATATCATAAGGTCAATAAATATTAAGAAATTCCATGTATGTTGATTTAAATCTGTATGTACCTTGAAAAAGAATGCTTGGGTATTGTTTTCTTTTGTGTTTCTATGAACTAATGAATTCATTTATTCATGTGGGTAAAATCTCTCCAAATCCAATAGCATAAAAAATGAATTTGAATTCCGAATTCCAGAGTGTATCGAGCTTTCAACAGGCAATTGTTTTCTCACCTTCCAACTACTATCAAAAGTTTTATGACATATGTGATTTAAGTGAATGTGGCAAAGACAAATATTTTGATTTACAGTATTTCCACTGCTGTTACCCTGTTCAGAATAACAAAAGGGATTGCTCAAAGACAAAAAAAAAAAAAAAAAAAGGCAATAAGTCAGAAAAGACAATAAAGAAATAGAGGTAAAATGGTAAAATTCTATATGTAGTAGAAGCCTTTCATGAAATTCTGCCTAAGCCACTAAAGTGTTATGTCTGACTAAATAAATGTAATATATTTTAAACTTTCTTTTCCAAATGACCCTAACATTGCAGTTAGATCATGACATAACTGAGTTCTCTAGGTTTCTTGAATCAAAGCCTAAAAATCTGATTCTGAGTCCCTTGAAACTGATAAAAAGAAGATAAATTATTTCTTTGGGCTATAGATCGAGATCAGGATCTTAATAATAGTGATTCCAGCCCACTGTTTTTCGTTGTTTACTATTGGTTATTTCTGCGTATGTTGACACACACATTCTCATGTTTCATAACCCATTGAAGTAGCTGTGCCAAGACACATATCCCTCTGAAAAAATTTGGGGCAAATATTAACTTTTTGGTTGTCACCATGGCACTAACATTAAGCCCTTAAGACACACAGTGAAACAAAAGGAAAGTCGAACTTTCTCATCAGGTTTTTTCCTGGAACAATTCAAGAGAGAAAAATGTCACCACAGTTAATAGTGTAAAGCCTCTGAGTGGCCTGAAGCAAAAGCACCTGTCAAAACTGCAACCACAAAAAAGCAAGGGTCACCAGAAGGACAAATGCTGTATGTATATAGTTGTACCGCATTTCTCTGAAAATCAAGTTTGAATATGCTTTATTTCCACTATTATACAAACAAATTCAGGTTTGATTGTTTTGTTTTTTAACAGAGAACTAAAGTATATCACAAAGGATATGAAGTCAGTGGGACTTGAAAAGAAAATCACTACACAGTAGGTAAGCTATATTGCTGAATGCCCAGTTGCACTATTGAAGTTGTGACTAAACTTGAATTAAACCAGAGAAAATATGTTCTTAAACAAAATATGCTTTTATGGAATTTTAAACTCTCATGGCAAGGAATTAGATGCTTTCCTACACTAAAATGCCAGCCTACCTAATGGATTTACTGTCTCCTATTGTGAAGTCAGAAAGACCAAAGAGGCAGTGTGCTTTTAGCAATGAGAAAAAAATATAGAGCAGAAAGCATCCCCTTTTTAAAAATTACAAATTCCACTTTGACTGGTTGTGAATAAAGCAATTTACTAAATGGAAAATGTTGGTTCATCATAGCACTGGAAAGAAACTACACAATTTTTATTTCCTTCCCTCAGCCAGGACTCAGCACCCACTTAAACTGAACTCACAGCCTCATCCTGTTCCCCCCTCTCTGACTGATCAGGATTAGTATGATATATACATCTATATCTGGAGAGAGATGGAGAACTGAAAAAGGAAGCAATTGTGCCAACTAAGTACTATTGTTTCTTTGTTTTTCTCTTCCCAGAAAATTTTTAAGATCTATTTAGTTAAAGTGGTAGATCAGTCAGAAGCCAACTGCTGTGACAATATCTTTGAAAGACTCACAGGACCCGACTGGGTAAGGACTGGCGTGAAGCTTCTTTGCCTCTGGGTTTCAGAGACATAAACTGGGAAAGTTTTACAAGCACTTAGTCCAAATAATCATCTAGCTTTGATGATCCAGTTCAGTTACTGCTCTATTTTTTTTATTATAAATACTATTTCATGTAAAAGAAATCAATAACTGGACTAGTTCAATACAAGATAAACAGAAGAATATAAATAAAATAAAATAAAATAAATAAAATAAAATAAAATAAAATAAAATAAAATAAAATAAAATAAAACAAAAGTAAGAAAGTTGTGTGACATCAAGGGTTTACATATAAAACAAACTCTATGGAGATTTTTTTCAGTAAAGACTAAATCTGCTTTGCTGTGTGAGGCCATTTAATCCAGGACCCCATAACACTCTTAAGAGGCAGCTGCTCCACCTCCCTGGGGATCTAGCTAGCACACCCACAGCCAGCTCTGCTGCTATGTCAATGCCACGTCCAGCCTGGAACACAGATGGGCTGGAGAAGTCTACCAGTCAGGCTGCTGGGTTTTTCCATCACTCAGGAGCTGGGATTCAGCCCCAGCCCTGCTCCTGCTCCTTGCCTGAGCTGCATCACAGGCACCCTGGCACTTGGCCCTCAGATGATTGTTCAGGACCCTGAGCCAACGATGACACTCTCCCAGGGTGACCTGAGAGCACCCTGGACTTGGCACCATGAACTTGTCACATGACCCCGACTCCTGGGTGGCCTCGGTCAGTGTCTGCCAAACTGCCCTGCTCTCCCATCCTGATCCTCCAGCTCAGGCCATCACTGACCTCCTGACCTTGTAAGCCAAACCTTTCCATAGCACTGAGCCTTGTGTCCATGACACAAAACCAAACTAGGTTGTCTCAGAATTTTTTTTTCGTTGAGTTTTTGTGCCGCCTTAGTGATAACAGCTTTTTTATGTCATAATATCTGATTACATTATATTCACAACCTGCAATTTCTCCTTTTCATGATATTCTTTTTTACGTAGCTACTGTACTAAATTATTATTCTTCCCTATACTATGAGATAAAATAATTTCATTCTTGTATCGTGAAAACTCTCTGCATACTTAGTTTGAGATAGTCTTGCTACTAGAAAGTCTTAAAAGCTTGCTTTTCTAATTAATCTTTTTCTTTCTTGTCAAACTTCCTTCTTGCATAGATGATGCATGGAATAAATTTCTATGCCCAAATGTTGCCAAGCTGAAATAGCTGACTTTTCTCACAGTCCAGTGCTTTAATCTGAAATTCCATCTGAGAATCTATTACTATATTATTCAGTAGAAGGTACAAAAAAGTGCAAGGATTGGTGCATAAGCTCAGTTTTGGTCTCTGGAAGTCAACAGAACTGTTCTCAGTCTCCAATTTTAAAAATACACTGACATTTTGTGTCAGAATCTAATTAATATATATGTATATTTAAATGTAAGCACACAGATATGTCTTTTCATTGTTATTATGTTGGTGGCTAATACATAGCTGACCATCAAAATGGAAGGGGAAGAGGAAGCTGTAAAAAATAAAAATTACTTCCACCAAAATTTTTCATCGATATATTTCAATCATAATGTGGCAGGTTATTTGTATTACAAGCACTTTATGATATTAAAATTAATATATTTAGTTTCACAATTCATTTACCCTCAGTCATACCATGATAAACTCCACCACTACCCAGATTAACAAATCAGTGCTAATAAGAAGAGAGACCTCAACACAGCTCATTTGTCTCAAATTGAACATCTGCTTGAAGTTACCCAATCTGATTTAGGAGGAAAGTACTTCCCAAAAGGGTGCCAGACACAGGTTATCATGATACCACGTAGTGGTTTCATGCTGGCTGGATACCAGGCACCCACCAAAGCCTCTTTATCTGTCCACTCCACAGCTGGACAGGGAAAAATAAATGTAACAAAGTGTTCATGAGTTGAGAGAGAGATCACTCAACAAATACTTTCACAGGCAAAACAAGCTAGAGTTAGTGATATTGATTGAATTTATTACTAACAAAATCAGAGCAGGATAATAAGAAGTAAAATAAGACCTTTAAAACACCTTCCCCCATCCCTCACTCTTTCCCAGCTCTACTCCTACTGCCAGCAGGGCAGGGAGACATGGAATGGGTATTACAGCCAGTTCATCACTCGTGGTTTCTTCCACTGCTCAGGGAGAGTCCTACCCGTGTTCCAGCATGGGTCTCTGTGGGCTGCAGGTGGATCTCTCCATCCCTGTGGTCCTCCATGGGCTGCAGGGGAACATCCTTCTTCACCATGGTCTGCACCACAGGCTGCAGGGGAATCTCAGCTCTGGTGCTTGGAGCACCTCCTCCTCCTCCACTGACCTTGGTGTCTTCAGGGCTGTTCCTCTCACATGTTCTCACCCTGCTCTTCTCCGGCCACAATTACAACTGCACAGTAACTTTTTCTCCTTCTTAAATATTTTATCCCAGAGGCATTACCACCATTTCTGATGGGCCCAGCCCTGGCCAATGGCACATTCCTCTTGGAGCCAGCTGGCTTGGCTGGACACAGAGGAAGCTTCCAGCAGCTTCTCACAGAAGCCACCCTTGTAGCCCTCTCATTACCAAAGCCTAGCCATGCAAATTCAATACACATCACTCCTAAATACTCTAAATTATAGATGTCCTAATACTGTAAAAAAGCAGTTGTGAAAATTTAGTTTCTTTAGAAACAATCTGACTAGGCAGCCCCTAGAGAAGCAATGTGAGTAGCCTAACAATAAAATTCAGTGACCAAAGGGAATGTAAGAGGGATCCCAAATATAAGAGGGATCATCAACCTCTTCTGACCAAATGTACTAGGCAATTTTGGCCATAGTTGTTACCTCTAGGAAGCCCATGATCTAATAATGTCCAATTATTACATTTTGTCACATTTGACAATCACATTGTTCAGTTACTGGTGCCAGTGCTGATTGTTTTGTCCAGTCTCTGGTTTCAAAACAAGATGAACTCTATTTCCTCTGTATTTCAGAGAAAGTAAATACTTCAGTGTAAAGGAGACAAAGGAGCATTCTATAATAATAAGAAATCTCCTTGTTAAAGAAATATTTATACATTTAAAATTTTATGTGCATCTGGAAGAATCCACAAATAACAGCAGATTCAAAATCTGCTGTTTATTTATTCAAAAAAAATAAATAAATGCATTTTATCAACACCTCAAATAGAAAGCCTATGCAAATAATGGGTTTTCTGTTCCATGTGAAATCTGAAAGGACAGAGTCCAAAAATTATAGAGATTGCATAAATCATCACAGTCTAATAGTCTTCTATCTATATTTGAGATCAACGTAATGTTGTATTTGTGTCTGATACCAGGGGGAAGTTCAGAAGGAAGACTCCTACCTCCGCACCGTGAGGCAATGGTAAGTGCATCCAGTGTTATTTCCAGTCTACTCCTGCTTCTTTCCTGCCAGTAGGGGTAGAGAAAACTTATTTTTAATTACAGCATATAGACAGTTCCCATGCTTAGGATGTGCCAAACACGTTCTCTCAGAGTTATGGATGAAAAAGGCAGTTCAGTCCCTTTTGGTCCAGAGGAGTGAGAACCCTCATCTTTAGCACTTTTAAAGTTGAAAATCACAGGTGAATGCACAAGGACTAGATCCCCAGGTGGCAGCTCCTTGGTGTCTGTAAATCCTACTGCAATTCTTAATCTAACTGACCCCTTTCCTCTCTTGCCACTGTGACCACTGGTTGATTGAAAGTGACCAAAAGCAACCACTTCAGAGCAAAGTGCTTTGTAGCAATTTACCCAAGAATCCACAGAAAACCAGGTACAACAGAGGCTATTCGTGTATTTTCCTTCTCCTAAAGCCCACTCTTGCCCTGCATGTTCAGTAATTTCCATCTAGCCATCTTTTGGCTGAGACTGCTTTGCTACTTCTTCCAAACACTCCCTTTCAGGGGCTCCTGTTATTCACTTCATTGTGCCCTCCTGTCTACTGGGAACTTTCTGAAATAAATGTTGGTCTTCTCTGTATATCCAGCCTTGGCTAAGTAAATGTGTAACTCTTCCTTGCACCTAGAAAATAGCATTTTCCAAGTTAACTTCTAGCTGTTATAGTCTTCCTCCAAATTTTGCACCTCGGTTTCTCATTTCATTATAATTTCATTTTCTGTTTGTTATCACTTTAATAATTCCCTTCTGAATACAATGCCAGGAATACTATCCAGGAAGGATAGTATTAAACATGAAAACTATTTTTCCATTAACAGTCGTTTAAAAGAAAATATCACGATTTTAAAATTATTGTCTACATGTTTGTATCTAGATTGTTTCCCTTTTTGTGTAAGGCTGTTTGTCAGTTATGGAAGTCTTCCTTAAGAAGATCATTTATTATGGAATGATGTTATGGAATACAACAGTAAGCTAAATCTACAACATATATGATTGCCCTTTTTCAGTTGTCAAGGACTGTTTTATGTGCAGCAGGTCACACTGTCAATGAACCTGATCCCAATTAGGAACAAGATGTTCTTCAGAGGTTGAATCGGTCTTATCTTATGGATTTTTCTTGAAATAATCTTTGTGTTATGGTTTCCAGTTTCTGTTTCAGAACTCAAGGGAACATTTTTTCTTGTTAGGTATTTTTTTTCCTATGACAGCCTGCTGGGTTATCAGCAAGGCACTCTTCTATCGATTCTGACTTCTCCATTCAACTGTTTCCATTACTGAATTTCTTTTAGTCTCTAATCTTTAGTCCGTGTTGAGCTACTGTATTTTTAACAGGGAAGAGGGCACATGCAGGGATCAGGCAGTTCTTGACATGCTTAACCTGGAATGAAATACTCAACATTCCCATTTCTTCTGCCTCAGATCTGCCATTTTCCCAGTGAGAGCAGGCACCCCTGGCCTACCATAAAACCCTCTTTTCACATCATGTCCCTAGATTCATTATATCTCCAGTGTATTAATAAACCTCTTACCCATACCTTTCCATTAAAAGCACCCTAAATTTTATCACTCACAATATTAAAATAAGCGAGGAGAATTATATATTTTATTTTAAAATTATATTAAATAGTATATATGTATGTTCAAGTTCCTCCTTCTTCCTACTGTTACTTTGTTCAGGTTCAGCTCCCCAGTAACTCCCTCCTAACCTCCCTCTTACTATATTCCCCAGGATCCTGGTGCTTGATGCCAAGGATTGGTGACAGCTGAAGCCAAGCCAAAAGTGTTCCACGACCCTTCTTGCAGAAAACAAATGTTTCTGGCAGGAATATCAAGTAGGCACTTCTTACAAGGAATGCAAAGAGCCAGGACTCCAGGAGCTGAATAATATAATGTGTCCAAAAAACCCCACAAACTGATCTAAAATAATTTCAAACTCATAAAAAATTTGAAATAGCCTAAAGGCCTCCAGGTGCAATTGTACTTCATCTTGCGTTAAAAACTCATATAATCATGTATTTTAAAACATATTTCTTTGCAACTGATCTGTATTTTTTTTTAGCAAAACCTTAGGTTTAGTTGCTGTTTCTTTGAGGTATTTTGTGTCAGCACCAAAAGATGTGTCTGAGCAATATTTTTGGCTATATCTATGTGGTTATACATTCCCTAGGGATCTTTGTCAATAGCAGCTAACCCAGTTAGCTCAGTAAATTTTTTCCACACCATAAAATAAGCCTATTATTTTCCTCCTCTGGTATTTTTGATTAGAAAACTCCATTTCTGTTTGACAGTATTAAGTCAGGAAGATTAGCCCAAAAAAATAAAGAAAGAAAAGCCAACAAAATTTTTCTTCAAATCCATAGGCATTTTAAGTAATTATACCCAGAGTGGATTAGTGACTTGTAAATATAGTGACTCAGCTACCTTTCCTATATCTTCACCACTCTGCATTGTTGTTACACTCCACTGTGACTGAGTCTCATCAGGCACATTGGGCTTAGCAAGTGATCTTGTCAAGTAAGCTTCAGTCATGCCTAAGGCTCAGAAGCTTGTTGCAGTCAAGCTGGGCTGCTCTGTCAGCAGAAACTGGAAGTAAAGCTCTCAGGTTTTGTATCTGGGGACCTGACTACCTAGAAATATCCACTTGTTGCTCAGATGCTGTGCATTTGGAAAGTGTTAGTTTTGTGAGTTTGGCTTTTACCTTACACATATTGCTTTCCTCAGAGGCACTTGAAAGGGAGAGAACTATCACCAGGAAATATGTAATTTCCTGAAGTGTTGAAGCAAGAAAACAAAAAGAATAGTACCTCTTTCATTGTGCTCAATTACTTGCAGATCGACTTCAAACAGAGTTGTTTACTGCAGCATTGTCTAGGTATTTCAGTAGAGGGATTATGCATTTCTTTTGAATTGAATGTACAGCCAACAGCGATTTTGGCAGTTAAATAAATGCAAGAATTGGTTGAAGGTTTTGGAATATATTTCTTAAATAGTCAAACATACTGGATATTAATGAACCATATTTTCTAGTTGTAGTTGTATCCTTTATATCACTCAGTAGTCAGAAGTACCTTCTGGACCACATCCTTCATTTCTGAAATGACAGAAGTTGCATTGCACATGCTGATGTAAGGGAGGACTACCAGAAGAGAGAGGATTTATTCCTTTCATTTCTGCCTGTTCTCCAGTGGTTTATGTGCCTCAAAGCAAGCAGCAAAAACTTGATCCTAAATAAAAACAGTTTCCGGAAAATTTCAGTTGCATTCCTTTGTGTAGAGCTATGACATTGAATAGAGCATACGTCTTGATATTTATTCTTTTCTTTTCTTGTGCTTTTCTGTAAACAAATTAATTTGCATGAAAATTGGAACTTTCTTTATAATTTAATACCATCCTACTGCATGTTCCTTGCTGAAATGTTCTTCTTCAAATGTGACAAGTCTGTGACAATATAAACAGAAGACCATCTTTTGACAGATAAGCAAAGATCATAGATAGAAAAAAATATTTGGCAATAAGATTCTATGTTGCAATTCTACTGGTCTAACCCATGTCTGCACCCCTGTTGACTGAATTAGCACCAAACTTCAAGTGGTAGCACTAACACAAGAAGAAATATAAGAGGCAGTTAAACTCTGAAATTCTTTTTAAAGCTTTCAAATAAAATCTCTGTAAGACAACCTTATTTCTGAATAACACAGAGCAGTTACATAAAGTAAATTATAAATTAATAATCACAAATCTTCACAGCAAAAACTCAATTCCCTCTGAGTTTCATGTGATCAGAAAGAGCAACATGACCTACTTTGTTAGTCAAAACAGTTTCTAATAGCAAATACTCACATGGAAGAGAATTGGAAGCCATACAGTCTAAGTTTACTTCTAGTTAGAATTTGAAAAATTAATAATTATTTTCCTTTATTAAATGCAAAAAAATACAATATATGCATGCTCACATACACGTTACATATGTACTTGAATATGTGCGCATTTAAATATATATTCATATTTTACTGAATTATAATTTAGTAATGGGAAAACCTAGCCTTCTTCATTGTCTTCCTCTCTGTTTTATGAAAATGGATGTTTTGAAATAGACTGGCAGAGTGTGGGTGAGGATATTCAAGTACAAGATCATTTAATTCACTCCTTACAGACAGTCCCACTGTGCTAGGAGACTTTGGGCTGATTCAGCTGAAACCATGGCAGGTGTCCAAATGATCTAGCAAAAATTTTAGTCAACCCTCTCATATACCTACCCATGCTGTCCCTTCTCCTTGGAAGCCAAAGTAATGGGTGCCTTTTCCCTTCACTATCTTCTCTGTTGACCTCAGAGTCATGTAGCCCTTGAAGGATTTAGCAGGCAACTTTCTCCCATTCATTCTTTTCTTCATTGTTTAGGTTTGTATGAAGAAAGCCTTCTTCCTGTCAGTGACTCCGATGTATTTTCATGGGCCTGGGTTGTGTCCTCAGACTGGGGCCTATAAAGGCATAGAAGTTCTCTGAGGCATCAGAAATTAATTCAGGATTTCTGAAAAAGCAACCGCAAAAAGCTGGCAAATATTTTCATGAAGATCTGCCTTAGCCATACAGGAAAACAAGCTTTTGACAAACAGTTAAAACTATTTCACTAACATATACAATTATGTTAAACTCTGGTAGTTACACTTCTGATGATATAAGGAAATATTTGGGTTTTTTAAATAAGCATTCAAGGTTTGCAGTTTTCCAGGAGGTACGAGCACTTCAATTTGAACACACTGAAAAATCAATTAGGGATTACAACGGTATTTTAATCTAGGAAATGTATATCATTATATTAATGATGTGAAATTAATATTTAGATATTTAGGATTGCTTCCTCTTGTTTATTCAGTATTTGGAATGACTAATATGTGGGAAAACAAGCATACAGGTGATAACATATTTGCCTGTTACAGTGACTGTCCTATCTATGTTATGTGCCAGTCTTTTGAACGTGATCCCAGGCTCAGCTCCAGACAAGCTTATTTATAGCTGTAACAAAAAGGTAGCTGGTCTTTCATAACACTGTGCACAGAATCCATTTTAGATGTTGCAATATAGCTCAAATGAGAAAAAATACAATATTTCATGTGTTTTGGAAATAGCATCAACATATGAATATAATATCATTCACTGGTATTTAAGCCTCATGCCTTAGAGATGATCAAGATAAATAGCCAGAACCATGTTAATCTTCAAAAATAACTTGTTCTTCATGTCATGAAAAATCCTTTCGTTTAAGTGATGGAGTTTACCCTGTAAATTAAATCTCTAAAGTAATGGAAGAAATAGCCCATGACACTGGCGGGGGAAATTAAATTAGAGTCACTAATAGCAGGTCAGCACAGTACGACCAGGGGTAATAGAAGTGACCACATGAATGATAAGCAGGCCTTCCCTAGGCTGTGACATCTGTGTCCCAGTGACTGTGACAAACATTCATCCATGTGACAAGAAATTCACAAGTCAGGTCCTAGCAGGTTTATTGTGCAGTCTGATACTGGTGGAGCCAAAGCATGCCAGTCTTTCTCAACAGAATGCTCTGATTCCTTAATGAAAACCATTAAGACAAGTAAAAATCTTTGACCCCAGTCTCTCTGCTAAATCAATCTGCCAGTGCTCCAGATAATCTTTTTACTTTATTTATTTATTTATTCATAAGCACGGAAGATATTTTCAGAACTAATATAATTCCCATTCCTCCCAACATTGCTAAGTTAATGTAATTCTACCCTGGAGCAGTAAAAAAGAAGAAAAAAAAAGGTGGAAAAATATAAAGAGCAGATTCTGGTTTGAATTGTAAAAACCCAGTGTACACTTTCTTTAAAGATTTTAGCATCACTGCAATAGCCATTGGCAAAATAGTAGGGTGAGATTTTAGGGTAAAATGGAGTCTTAAATGTCATACAAAGCACCGTTGAAGTTCACAGCCTTATTTATTTACTAATACCTAGGCATGATCACTGATCTTCTCATGTAAACCCCACAGTGTTGCAAATAAAATATGTCCAGAGAAAATACAGGTTTCCATAAAATACAGAGGTAAAAGGTAAAATCATATTCTACCGCCTATTTTCTCTGCATTAAACCAACTTTTTTTATACACAATACCATTATTAGAAAATATTTTCAGCAGGCATTAAGAATATAGACAGTAGAAGGAGGGACAGTAGTATGACAAATATCAAAGTACTTGGCAAAGTAAGCATGTAAGTAAGTAAATAAATAAATTAACCTTATAGCTTAAGAGTCTCTGTTCAGAAAAAAAAAAGAGGTTGAAATAAATGCTTGTTTACATTATCTACAGGATACATATGATCTTAACCTCTTAGTCATTACATTGAAACAAACAACATATTAAAATGGAAATTTCCCCAGAGCTGGTGATTTGCAAAGTGAAATAATACACTTCATATCTCTCATTTTCTTATACTACTTGTTTCCATTTACATGGTGATTACACTTACTCAGATCAGGCTTACTAATGCTCATTTGGCAGTATTATTATGTGGCTTAAAAATCCATTGGTACAACAAGGATAAAGTGCTACTAAAAATGCCATTCAGTGTTTTCTGGTGTTGCTGTAGAGTTTAAGATTTCTAAACAACATCCTAGTACAAATATTCCCCTTGTTCCAAGGCTCTGGCAGCCTTCAGAGGCAGTGTATCAATCTCTCCAGCTCTGCAACTGCCTTCCTTACTACTGAAAACTTTCTCCTGTGGACACACTGCACCCTCCTGTATGCACTGACATCTGTCCAATATAAACTGGTGTGTGGTCATGCAGGAGAAGGGAATACAGGTGACCTTGCTTCTGGTAAGTAACAGCTGTGTTAATTACCCAATACAGCCTGGCCCCTGATGAGTCACAGCTATATCCAATAAAGATAAGTGTGATAAAAGGGAATCATGAAGGAGGAGGAACCTCAAGGAAGAGGGAAGGGTCTAGGGATGAGAGAGAATTGCTGCTGCAAGGTCAGTCGGGGTGTGCAGTTAGAGCCTGTTGTTGGAACCTGCAGTCACAGTCTAGCTGGGTAAAAGTCTACATTTAGACTCTGCAAACTAATACATGCAGTCATAGTTTGGCAAGAAATAACCAGCAGTTAGAGGCTGTAAGGGAAACCTACAGTAGGAGCTTGCTGCAGCCAGAGTGAGTGAATGGTTGGAGTCAGGATGGCTGAGCTGTAAAGGGGAATAAACCAGGACCCTTTTCATGCTGTGATAAACAAGAAGTCTGAGTCTCAGCTCATTTCTACCATCTAACAAGAGGACTGCTGCAACAGGGTCAAACCCCACTGATGCTAACAAGAGTCCTGAAGAAATGACCAGCTGAAGATTCATGAACAAAACATAAGTAAGGTATAGTGTAGAGGTAATGAAATACCCCACAATAAATTCTACTAAGTAATTAAAGCCCTCTCAAAGCCCAACTTTTATGTATACCATAGACTGGTTTTCAGAGCTTGTGAACACACGGATTCTCTTAACTTAATTTTTTAAGAGTTTTAACAACCAGTTCTAGAATCCATAAACTTCACATGTAGTAATATTCTTTTTCTCAAATAAATATTCTGATAAAAGTATTGGACAAGAAGGCTAAAGAAAAGGTGTACTAGAGAGCTCTTCAGAAGTACAGAACTAATTAAAGTAAAACCTGTTGTGCTTCCAGAGTTAGAAAAGAAAAAAATACCAGCTGCACATCTGTTGGAAAAATAAAATTGGTAAGGCAACTTTTCAAACTTTTACTGACCTACTATTGCAGCTAAGGAAAATTTCAGGGATGACCAACTGCAGAGTAAGGAGACAGTTTCATCTGTAAAGTTCTGGACATCAGAAGAGAAACAGCATCAGTATAACATAAAAAGCTGAGGTCTCCATATCTTCTCAATTATTTTAAGACTGAATTTTCTAAGGGCAATATTAACCCTTTATGGGTTTTAACCATAAGAATTGTCCTTGTCAGATATCCCTTTCCTAGGTCTGAGAAGCACTGCCCTGCTGCTTCACAGCATTTCCAAATTTACTTCATGTTTCATCTCCTTCAGAGAAACTAAGACTGGCTCTTTTGTGAGTTGAAAAGAGGGAAAGGGGCAAAATCAGTCCTTCATCCTTTCCCTTGGGAAGCCTGTACTAGAAAGCACTTTGAATGAAGAGAGATTTCTTTACGAAAAATGTCAGTAGCAATATTTTTTATTATTTTTTTACTGGATGCAACATTCAACACTTGAAATTGTCCTGGAGCTGACTCATGTCAGAAGGCTTTGTGACTCTGGGAGCCCATCAAAAGCAGGTATGGAGGCAGCCATGAGCTAAAAAAAAGGACAAGTACTAGCTTGTTTAAACCTTTTAACTTCCTCAACATGGATTATAGTTATCTGGGAGGACACACTATGTACTCAGACTCCCACATGCTTAGCTGGACAGAAACAATCAAAGGAGACAAATATTGAATCTCATTCATACGTACTTTCTTATGTTAGCTTGATAACAAGTCAAGGCAGGAAGATAAACAAAAGCTCTTCTGAGCTCCTGATTCACTTGGGGTATGGACTCAAAGCAGATGTGGTTCTAGTCCATAGTCAAGTGAAGATTTGCATGGAAGTCCTGTGGCTGAGCAGAGAAGATAGTGTCCCTTTTTGCTTTCAGTGAGAGGTGCTTGGCAGACATGTCAAATTTGCCCAAAATACCAAGTCCTATTAATTTTTGGAAAATAAAAGCTTTGATCACAAATTGATCTTCTGGGAGTTGGTAAAGAAAAAAAAATACATTATGAAAATTAAAACTAGTTGAAAATATTTTTCACATGTCTCCTAAACCTAAAAACTGAGCAAGAATGGAAAAGATTCTGACATCATGTCTAGTTACTTGAGTGTACTTACACTGCCTTGAAATCAGAATCATTTTTAGTGAAACTTAGCTAGTAATGTAATTTAAAAGGCAACTTAATTCAGTTCCCTATTCTTACAATTGTGAGCAAGCAACATGTAAAAGGTGAGTTTTGAGGAAAGAAACAGTGTTTTAGTTCATTAAGGTTTAAATGATACACGGGGGGAAAGGACAAAGTGAGTGGGCACTGCGATAACAAAGTCCTCAAAGAGAACTCCTTCCTTAAGTGTTGTGGTTTATAGAAAGATGATACCCATGGTTTGAACTTTAAGATTTTATAGACACTTTTAGCTGATGTAACTGTGAGTTGGAGAGCAGAGGAATGATCTGGTTTGTTTGTCCATCCTCAGGCACAGCTTCCCACTCCTTCTTTTGGGCTGCCTCTGGATAGTGTACATTTGTGATGCTTCCAGGGAATTTAGTCTAATTTTAAATGATTTTTTGGTGGTTGTTTGCAGACAGTGATGAATCACACAGTGACATGCACTGTGAGGAGAAGACTTGGGAGTGGAAGCAGCTGAGGTACAATTGATTCCCCTTTTCATATGGAAATAGTCTCAGTTCAGTGTGTGTCAGGGCTTGAGAGTCCACATTGAGTGGTATGCTCTTTGTATTGGTCTGATGGATTCCCAGAATTTCCTCGTAGATCCTCATCCCAGAGCAGAAAGTAATAGTGTTGGCAGCTTACACTAGCCTAGAACCACACCCATAGCCATATGCATGGCCTTGTCGAGGTATGTGTGTACATATTCCTGTAGATTTTCACGATGTGACATGCAAGTTTGTCTGTGTATGTTTATAAATATGTGCCTATTCAAACATATACAGATCACATGCAAGATATACACAGATATTGAACATTCTTAAAAGCCTGTTCTGCGGCACTAACAGCAGACTATTTCCAATATTACTTTGATTTGCAACACTCCTCTCACCTTCTAAAGACAATTAAGGGAACATTTGCACACTAAGTTAGCACCATTATGAATTCATTTCCTATGTTTTTTCATGTTAGCATAGAGAATGATGAATTAATTTTGTATTCAAGTAATGCTCATTTCAGCCACCAGTAAGAGTTCCTGCATAACACCCCATTATTGAAATGCACCATCACAACAAAAAACTTACAAAAAAGGCCTTTATGTTCTTTAAATTATGACCTAAAAAAATTTTCCAAACTTTGTTACTTTAAATAATGAGCCCTCAGAGAAGCTGAATTAGCATTATGAATTAAGAAATGTTGCAATATGGTAAAAATATATATTTTTAGGTAATGTCAGTTCATAACAGCCAAGGTCAGTAGTTCCATCTCCCAGTTTAATTGCATAAAAAAGTGAAAAAGAAAATCCTTCTCTATGGCCCACATGGACTCCCCCATGTGTGCCAAGGGATAAAATGAAAATCATATATTCTAGCTTCATTATTAAAAGAATAAATGCCAACCACCTACCCATGTGTCATTATCAAATTTCATTAGTACACACCTACTTGTGTGCCAAAGTCTTTAATAGAGGTATTATATAAGATAACATTGAAGAACATGCAGGTTATCCAGACATGAGTTTCTTTTCAGTGCAACCAACTGGACAACTGTCCTTCAGCTTGTTACCTAATTATCTGTGTACAAATTCACAGAGATTAATTTTACAACATCAACCTCCTGTAGTATATCAGAAATGTCATCTACAGTTCTTATTGTTTGTGCCAGTGGCATATGCAAAATGTTGTAGAAATTCAGATATATTTACTTTATGTATTAGTCAGACTCTAACATATCATGAAGGATATTTTTATTGTTCTTCTTGATACTTCACTGTTTTTCCTAAAGTTTGTCATCCACACTGAAATTTTTGCTCAAATTTCAAACTATGCCAATCTACAGATTGCGCAGATAGGAAGAGTGAATACTTGCCTCAGATTTTGATGGATTTTTTCAACAAAAAAAAAAAAAAAGAAAAAAAAATCCAGTTTAGCTAACAGATTCAATGAACCTATGAATTTTTAATTTGATGCACACCTGCTCACCCACACACTGATGTAGACATACAACCCAATAACTAACACTGGCAGCACTGAGCACAGAACAGGACCCAGGCTGTAAACACAGGCTACATCTATGCTAGTGAATTAAAAACGCGAGTAGTTTTCCATATTGTTAAATGAATAGTGCAGTTTTGGTCTGAGCCAACCACTAATACCCTTGGGAATGCCCAGGGTATTTCTAGGGGTGATGAGGCTGGCAATTTTCAGGCTAACAAACCTTTTCACTGCAGAAAGGGACAGGAGAGCTCAGCCATGTGAATTCAAACTCTGCCATGGCAGGCAGCCTCAGGGCTAGAGAGCAATCTCTGGTTTATTTGCTGTGTAAATGTAACAACAGATTTGCACCAGTTGAATGAATACACCTCCTAATAAACAAAGTTGTTCAGGAATTTCCAGTGAGATTATTGTGCTTTTTTTTTTTTTCTTTAGAAGATTCTAGTTCATTAAAACTTGGACCTTTTGCAGAAAGGATCATATCAGTTTCAGCAAAGATAGAATAGCTGATCAAAATTAGAGACAAGAATGACATTAGCAACCAGAAAGGTCAATGTTGATAGGATATTTACTTGGCATGTGAGGTAATGGAGTTCAAGTCCCTGTTTTGAATCAGCTAGAACAAAGGCTTGTGCTTCTTCCTCAACCTGCACAAATATTTTGAACAGCTAGTCTGAAATGAAATAGAGATATTTTTCCATTCCCTATTTTTTAACCTGATAAAGTTTAGGTTTCAGTCTATGGGGAAGGGATTTTTTAACCATTGCCCACAAAGTTCTAACTATAAATTACATCTCCATCTTTACCCATTCTCTTCTTTGACATCCACCAAACATCAACACAAAAATCTGTATTTCTATACATAGCAGGGGTTAAGCTAATTTTGATCTTTAATTTGATCCTGCAATAGGATTTAAGTATAGGTTATAATGACTAGTGATTGACAAGAATGGCATACAAAAAACATTCCACTAAAGGAAATGTAAGCTGTACCTGGTTTCTTAGGGACATCAATCAGTACTTAATAACTTAGATAAGATGCACAACAAAGGTTAAGGTTCTGATCACAGAAGTTAATGGGAGATCATTGGAAAAATTTATGAGGTATGGATATGGATACTTTCCTCCAAAAAGACACCATTTCTCTTGTCCAGGGAGTCAGGAAACAGGATGACTTCAGCAGTTCAGGCATAGCCAATACTGTAACACTGAACAGAAGCAGAACAATATACAGAACAATTGAAATTATGTACATGATTCAGTGAGGTTGTACAATGATTTTTATTACAATGTAGCTAACTTTCCTAAATTTATAGTATAGCAAACTGCTGAAAATGTGAAACACAGAAGACATGTTCTTTTGCAAAGTGTCATCACTAAAGTGATAGCTTTCTTATTCTGTTCTGTTAGGCTCTGTTTACTAGCAGAATTCATAGTCACTAAATCTTTTCTTGATTAGTTATAGGCATTTATATTTATGCTGGCTAAATTGAATGGCACTGTCAGCAGAGTTCATGCTGTACCCTTGTCCCAAAAAGACAATGTCTTCAAACTCATTCTGAACTGATGACATGTGTTGATAATCACAACATCTCTTAGTCATACAATTGCCTCATCTTGGTGAACAGGAGATATAAGCAGTTTCTTCAAAATAGGTCATAGCTTTACAACACCTCAACCAGCTCCAGTTTTCCATCATGAAGTGTCAGAAGGTTCCTGCTCCACTTGCCTGTATATAAGGCCATGAGATGTTAACAAAAGTAGTCCTCTTTACTCCTTTACATGTGCATAAGTCTTTATTCTATGTGCAGTTTTTTCCTTTATTTTTTTCTACTTTTTTTTTCTTTTTTTGGCACAAAAGAAGCAGCAGCTTATATCTGTTCTTTTTGTTCTCACGGCTTCATGCTCTCAAAAAAAAAAAAAAAGACTGAATTTAGTGCTTCTGTATTAGAAGATTTAGCATGCTTTTCAGCCTGTCACTGAACTGATGAAAGGCAGCACAACTACACACTTTTCCCCACTGAGCTCAGATAGGTTGTTCGCTAGAGTTCAAGTCTCCTGCCAACAACTCACTGCAGTTCCAAAGTATTCTCCTTATATATTCAATCTGTATTTGTGGATCAGCCCATGGCCCTTCTTCTAGGCCATAAATTTGGTATTTTTAAAGATCTAATAGCAAGGTTGCTGCAGTGACAGCTCTATTTGTGGCACACCTCCCTTCCCATGATTGATAGAGGTCTGCTGATCGGCCATAAAGTTCAATTCTCCAACTCCTTATCAATCAGCTTCACTGTGTGACCCACCTCAGGGAAGATTTAAACAAGGTAGTGCAGATTCTTCCCAGTGAATATAATAATTGGAGGGAAGAATAAATCTTACTTTGTTCTTCCAACACATCATTTCTTTCAATGAATTGTTTGGCTTTTTATTAATTCAAAGATGGTACAGAATTTGGAATCTGTGGAAAGGTGCAATAACATTCCTAAATATATTTATACATGTTCTTTTTTGAAAATTCTAATAGTTTCCCTGTCATGGTCTAGGTATAGTACTCCCCAGTTCAATGCCCCTACCAAGACTCTTCACGTGCTGTTCACTCATTCCCCTGCTTTCCCCTCCTCCTTCCCCAGTGGAAGAGGAGAGGAGAATTGGAGGCACAAAAGGTAAACATCATGGGTTGAGATCAAAATAATTTGCTGGAAACAGCAATGAGATAAGAGAGAATGAACAGTAACAGTGACAATACTAATGACAGAGGGTACTAGAGGAACAGTTCACGCAGAATCCCCCTGGCTCCTTCTGCCACACTAATTCTAGAAGGAACATCTTCTCCCCCAAAGAGTCCCTTTCCCCCACCTCCCACAATGATGTGATGTAGTATAGAATAACCTCCTGGGACTGGACATGCTGCCTCTTGGCTTCTGCAAAAATAAACCTTGTCGTGGACAAAACCAGGACATCTTCCAGCCTTAAATATCCTGTTCATGCCATGAAGCAAACAACATTCTCTGTCCTTTTCATTTCAAACCAGCCCGTCATGGTTCCCATTTTGAAATTCAAAAAATATTGACCTTCTCCCCCAGTCTTGGCTTTTGTCTACTATTCCAGAAAACATGAGTGGGAACAGATAGGGCAGTACTACAGTCTTCTTGAAAAGTGGATTTCTTTCTCAAGAACAAAGTAAGTTATCTGGCTTCACCAATATAGATTTCTTTTCCCCTTTATTAGCACAGACAGGGCATGTTTCATTTAACTTGCTGGATGGGGCTGCCTGGGATCTATTCTGAAAAAACTTCCTGAATAAATAGATTTCTAGAGTCAGAGACTGGTAAAAAAAGAGAACTCCCTGTCTCCTAAAAAGGAGGCAAGGGACAGTGCAAGCACAAACTGCAAAACTCTCATCTCCTTCATCATAAAGACTGTACTGAACCGTTTGGAAAAGGAATCAAAGTTTCCTTCCATAGTTTCTACTTTCAGACCTGCCAACCACTGAGCAGTTACAACTGCTAGGGAATACATGGCTATCTATCATAACAAAGGATATGACAGAACTGTCAGTGTTAGGAAAACAACACTCACAAAGCAAGCTGTAGACAGAACACACAGAATTTCAATCAAAAACTACTACTTTGCAGTTATTTGTATCTTTCAAAATCCTTTTAATCAAGAGTATGTGACTCCAGGTTTAAGGGTAGAAAATTATATATTTTGCAGTAAAATTACTGAGAAGAAGCAGAAAATCAGAGAAGAAAACTAGAATATTAAGCATGGATTGGTTGCATGATACACTAAATTCAGCTAATGAACCTCTGCATCTTTTCCATTTCACATTTGTGCTTAACCTACTCTGTAACATTTGCAACCTTTGGTCAAGTTCGCGTACATTGTCATACACTCTTCTCCAAACCAGTCAAAAGATTAAAACTTTTTTTACAGTCTCTTGAATACCATTAATCAAATAACATCTTTTTAGAAAATTCTAGATTCCTGTTTTTTTGAATAAATGTCCACTTTGGAAACACAAAGGGTCAGAAATTCAGATCCAGACTGCTTTCAAAGTGTGAAACACAAAATAGTAGAAAAGTGGCAAAAGTTAAAGCCAGTCCAGATAAAAGAGAAAGGGTGTAATTTCAAAAGAAGAATCTAGAGGATCTAGATGAAAAATTCAAAACCACATTTGAGGGCAGTTGTTCTATATATTGACCATTTGCTCAACAGTCACAGTAATTTGAGTCCTCACAGATTAAGGACCTGCTTCAAAACAGGTCACTCATTTCTCAAGTATTTGAACCAACGTTGTGTTCCAGGAGTAGGGATTCTCCAGTGTCCAGTGAGAAACAAAGAACTCGTAGTGAACAATAAAGTTTAGAATATGAAAGACTAAATATCCCAGGCACCGTGAGACACCAAGGAGAAATCCTTGGCATATCTTGTTCAGTGAGTTAGGCATGTTGAATCCCTCTTTCTGGGAATATCAGCCCAACAAATCTCATATATTTGGAGTCACCAGCGGTTATTTTACATGTAGGTTTCCAACTTTTTTTATGCAAGACAGGTGGCTTGTGTCTCCTGTACACATCAGTGTAAACATTCCCAGCACTGCAGGACTGTGGTGCAGAAAGATGTATGACCCATAATTAATGTTAGTTGCATCTTCCTTGCTGACCTGGTCCTCAGAGAATTAACACTTCTCCATTCCACTCCTGTTATCTCAGTCACAAGTCCAAGCCATGTATCTGAAACTTCAAATCTAGTTTGCTTTTCAACACGTGTGAGAGAAAAATATGTAATTTAGTGTGAGAATGATGGAACAACAATTTTTTTATAGGAAGAAATATTTAGTGAGGTTTTACCTAATAGTTAGTGTCAATTCAATAATCACAGAATCACAGAATTGATTAGGTTGGAAAAACCTCTGAGGCCATGGAGTCCAACCTGTCATTGAACACCACCATGTCAACCAGACCATGGCACTCAGGGCCACGTCCAGTCTTTCCTTAAGGACCCCCAGGGACCGTGACTCCACTACCACATTGGGCAGCCCATTTCAATATCTAATTATCCTTTCTGTGAAGAAATTCTTCCTGATGTTCAGCCTAAATATTCCCTCTTGTGCTACTGTTAATTGCCTGGGAGAAGAGGCTTTTTTGAATAGCAAGTTACTAGGAATGACCAATTAAGCAGTGTTCTCCTCACTGTCATGCATTTTGGTTAACAATCTGTTAAGTCCTACATCAGTTTAGAGATACTGATTGTATTAATAATCAGTGGCTGAAAGTCCATCACCTGTGTAAGCTCTCCTTGAATACACCCTGATGGCAATCTTGTTTCCCTGCCTCCATGAATTATTTCTGGCAGCAGTCCTCAGATCTCAACAAAGTGACATGACTGCTTGAGATGAACAAAATGGAAAAGAAGTGCTTGGAAGAAATTGAGATAAATTGAGAATGACCACACTGAGAGGTCTGGGGTTTATGAAAAGGAATGAAAAATCAAAATAAAGCAGTTGTTCTAGCAACTTTCGAAACAGAAGAATTCTGCACAGGAGACTCAGTTCTTTCTGGTAGGATCACAGAAGAGAAATAAGTTTCTGGAAGAAAAAATGCATTCCATAAAGCTCAAAGCATCTTTTCATGAATCTAGGAGCAATAGTACTTCCTAACTACTTATTTATATTTCTTTCACACAATGACCCTCATTTCTTTTATTGTCATACTTCACTCAATTTGAAATCAATCATGTTGTATGTGTCGATGTAAAACCCATTTTCATGTATTTCATTTCCCTTCAATTTCACTGTCATTGTTATAGAATAGAAACACAAAACAAATCTCCCTTGAGCAGTCGTCTTTGACTTGGTTTTCAGAGATGCTAAATACTCACAATTCACGTGTCTGATTATCATGTCATTTGCTACATTTCATGTCCTTGCACAGTTCAGCAAGGTACCTGTTTCTCTCCATTACATCTATTCCTCTGGGTTTGGTTTATTTTCAGTATTTTTGTACTCTTTCAAAGAGCTTTGTATCTTCTTGTAGTATTCTCTTACTTTTTCCAGAAAACTTCTGTAACTTTTTTATTGCATATTGCATTTTGAACCTGGGAAACTTTTCCACAAGAATGTCTACAAATGGGTAAAATTAACACAAAAATATATGTCACTATAATTGGCATATTCTTTGAGCACTGGTTAAATTCCCTGCTGTCAACCAAGAAGACAATTATTATGTACATGCCTTCACAAGAGCTATAAACTGTAGCAGGCTAAACAGCCTCAACTGAGAGAATTTTTCTTTAGTTTAATTTATACCAAATAAATACTAATCAGTGAAATATATTCACTGATTCCAGTATTAATTTAAAAAAATTGATTGTTTTGGCCACCCTTTACAGACTGTCCCTCCAAATTGCTTCAATAAGGTGACAGGCAGCACAGAACTTTGGAGTGGAGTGTATTGCTTTCTTTCTGCTGTTTTTAATGTCCTAATGGCTTTTCCCTGCTCCTTTGTGATCCTTACTGGGTTTTCTCCACTCCTCTGTGCATTTTAGTAGCAGTCCATAGGCAACAGTCTTTTGGGGGTGTACTTGCCTCAGTTTGGGTCTACCTGAAGGCCAAAGCCCCTTCAGACTGCAGTGCCTACTTCTGTGTGCACCCTGGGCTGCATATTTCCACAGCAGTGCCCCATCTCTCTGTGTGCCTCTTTGCATTTCTCTCAGTGTAACTCACCACATATCTCCTCATATGCCTCCTCCCCTTGTGGCTGCTGCCCCTTCTTAAGCAGGTTTGAGCAGACACCCCATGTGCTTTCATGGTTTACTGAATTTCTGGCACCTGATGGGTTTGGGCATGTGATTGATTTATTTCTAAAATAGATAATATCATTGCCACACTTTGCATCACTTTTCTAAAATTTGCTGAAATTAAGAAGGTCTCCAAAAATATTAAAATAATTCTATGGGTTAACCATCAGAGTTTGCTGAAAGAATTATGCTGATCATATCCTTTTTGTTTCCAAACTATATACCATAACATTAATCTCAGGGATGTCTTAGCTCCCTTCCTGCCAGTGAAGTCTACATTTAGGTCACTCCCATGTATCAAGCTTTTCTGTGATGAAAACAAAATGTTTTGGTGTAAATGCTTCCTTAGTTCTGTGCATGTTAAAGTTTTCCCTTTTTAAACTTATCATAGGCAAAAAAAAAAAAAAAAAAAAAAAAAAAAAAAAGCAATGCCCCTGCCCCCCCTCAGCCCCCTCAAATAAAAGTTCTAATTAAAATCAAATAAAATATGCATGGAAAATATCAGGCATAGTTGAAATTCCTGTTCCAAACTCTGTCTCTAATAGTCACTTTCAGCTCTTTTCATAAAGACTTCTCAGATTTAAGCCCAAATCACATCACATGGCACTGACTCTTAGAACAGCAAGTCAGCTATCCATCACTACAACGCCCAGAATTGTAAGCCCAGGAATGGGCATCAGCTTGTCAAATTCTCACAAAATATGTCCAGCATGTCTCATCAGTCACAAACAGTGAAGGACAAATGCAACAACAACCACCTGGTTAAAGTGATTGAGAAGAAGAAGCAGTAAAATTAGTTTCCTACTTTTCACCTTCACAGCTAGAAGAGATTTGCATGTTTGCAAGATAATCTCTCTGTATGTTGTATTGACTTTTAGAATTAAGGATCAAAAGCATCTTCATTTTCAAATACCCTTTAGTCTTTTACTTACAATGTCTTGAAAGCAAAGGAGGGAGGAGGCAAATCAGTGCTTTCTCCTAATCTCTCTAACTGGGTGGAAATCCATACCGAGAAAATCTGTGGACAAATGTTTATTTACATGAGTAAAAATATTATTAATCTATCATCCTTTATCATACTTGGATGATCATTAAGCCAAGCAAGCAATCTGTTAATGTTTACAATATCCGATATTCACCCAAAATATGCACAAAGTAATAGGAGGAAAACAACTCTAATCCTGCCCTACTGTCAATGGGGATTAATTTCATTCAAATAAACGTGTTTATGAAAATAAAGAAAAATTCTTTTTGCAAACAGCTGGTTAAGTTTCACGGGCTTCTTTAATTCATCCAAATAGACCATTTAGACTGGATGCAGTAATTGTTCTTCTCCCCCTGCTGTTGCTTTGCTAATTGCTAATGTTGGTGTGTGTAAATATCAATTAAATCTGTTCCGATTTACTCTTTTTAACTGGTGCTCAGATTTTAAGGGGAAAAATGGCTTTTTAAATTTATATAGACAGTGTGTGTCCTTTGTGATTTTCACAGCCTGTTCCAGTTAACAACAAATGAAGATAAATACTAAGCAAAATCTGTTTGGTTTTTCTATAGAACAAATAGCCCCATTTACAAGGTGTTACCAAATACCTGGCATTTTCTTATCCTTTACTTATTTATATTTTGACCATTAAATTCTAACCTTTTAGCCTATTTGGTCACTTGTTAGTGATTTCCTATGTATCAACCACAGAATAATGACAACACCAAGGTAAATGTTATCTCACCAATTTACCTCAGTGTTAATTGCCAGTGCTTTGCTGGTGAAGGATGACAGTAATGACAAAGGAGGTGACAAAGAGAAATGAAATTCAAGTGGAGCTAGAGAAAGTATGAAAATGCCTCCTTGGGTTTTATGCGTTTTGCTTGACCCAAGTAAGCATCATTCCTTTAAATCATCATTTCAGACTGCTTTCTTCTGACATTTGGAGGATAATTTAGCAAGCTGGTCTGGTAAGGATGATTGACTACAGACGTAATACTGGGTAGACCAAACCAGAGGTGAAATGAAAGGAATAAGAATGGGGGAGAACCAAACCCCAAACATTATTTCATTAAATTCAGAGATTCAAGAATAGATTACAAATAATAACTATGTGACACATTTTTACTTAGCTATGATTAAATGGTGAAAACAGAAAGGAAGCTGAAAATCACATTTTCTCTGCAGCAATTGTTTTATTAGGTTTAGAGAGGTGAAGATCCATCACAGAGTTTTTGTGGTCAACAGTCCCATCAGTGCACCTTATTCCTGATCTGTGGGGTTCAGCCTACAGCAGACAGTGCCAGGAGTCACACAGAAATAGTAGATTCAGCCAGTTCTGAGATAGCCTGCTGCTGTGGGCAACACTGGGAATTGATGGGCAGCAACAGAGTGGAGTAATGAAATCAAAGGGACTTGTTTCACACTGGATTCCTCACAGCTATCTGACCTTTTTTTTTATTTGCTTCTTGGGTCAGGGTCTGTTTTCAACCTCCAGTCATCCATTGGGGTTGTAACTCTGCAAACTGGGTCTGTGCATTAGAGCTGTGCTCACTACACTTAAACCAAAAGAGAAGGTGGAGACAGCAAAAAGATAAATTGACAACTTCTGCTCACAGAAAGAAGAGCCGAACTATCTAGTTTCCGTCAAGAACTTAGATGAAAAAATCTCAAGCACTCAACAGTTCTACAGCTGGTTATATAGTTGTGGCCAGTTTCTGATAAGCAGAGCATTTACTCTAACTCTTAGTTTCAGTGCACTTCAAATGCAGCCCTCTTGGTTCACCTTTTTCTAACACTATAAATCAAGATTTACACAACTGAAGTGCTCATTTTCAGATTGACTACCCCTGCTAAATGCTTCTAGTGGAAGTGGAGGTATTCGATAGTGGTTTTACAGATACAGATAGTAGGACTGCCTTTTCTTTTGTTATGTTCAATGAACACTTTGGAACGATTTAGAGGATACATTTTAAAGCAGAATCTGAGATCTCTTCTTCGTTGTTTGGATAAAATTTTAAAAAGTTGCTAATATCCAAACAAGGATCTTCATATGTAATAAAATCTCTACATTATCAGAAGTTATGTAGTAATTACAATCAAAATAGATGCTGATTTCTCTGGTGGGAATTCCCAAGGCTTTTCCTTGAGGGTTGGGCTATATTGTGCTTCAGGTTTTCCTGGTATTTGGTTGACTCCTAGGTTAGCAGCACATAAGATCACAGAATCACAGAATGACCAGGGTTGAAAGGGACCTCTGTGAGCCTGCAGGCTCACTGGGAGCAGGTCACACAGGATCACATCCAGATGGGTTTTGAACATCTCCAACACAGGAGATCCCACAACCTCTCTGGAAAGCCTATTCCAGTACTCAATCAGCCTCAAAATAAGGAATTTTTTCCCTTCATTTGGATGAAGCTTCCTGTGTTTCAGTTTGTGTCCATTGCCCCCTCTCCTGTTGCTGGGCACTGCTGGAAGGGGCCGGGCCCCACCCTCCTGACACTTACTCTTAAAGTAATAATGGCACTCTGGCCTTATCAGTAATAGCCAGAGGGATCAGGGCAGTGATTGTCCCTCTGTACTCGGCACTGGTGAGGCCACACCTTGAATCCCATGTCTGTTCTGGGCCCCTCAACTCAGGAAGAACATTGAGGTGCTGAAGAGGGTCCAGAGAAGTGGAGCTGGGGAAGGTTCTGGAGCACAGCTCAGATGAGGAGTAGCTGAGGGAACTGGGATTGCTTAGCCAGGAGAAAAGGAGGCTCTCTACAACTGCCTAAATGGAGGCTGGAGTGAGGGGCTGCTCAGTCTTTTCTCCAATTTGACAAGTGATTAGGTAAGAGGAAACAGTCTCAAGATGCACCAGAAAAGGCTTAAACTGATATTAGGAAAAATTGCTTCACCAAAACTGTAGTGAAGCATTGGGTCCAGGGAAGTGGTTGTCCCTGGATAAATTTAAAAGATTAAATTTAAAAGATGTCGCGTTTGGGGACACAGTTTAGTGGAAGACTTGGCAGATTAATGCTTGGACTTAATAATCTTAAAGGTCTTTTCTAACCAGAAATATTCTATGATTCTATGATTTGCTAACCAAACAATTTGTTATGAATGTAATCCCAGCTGGTAGAAAAGGTTCTGTTTATTTCTCACTCACCCCTCTAAGCAAATCTGCAGTCCATGTCTACTAATTAATAACTTGTAGGAGCTGTATATGAAATAATATTTTGAATAAGGGAAATCAACTTCACATCATATATCCCTGTTTTCCTCTTTCCTTTTTCACCATCTTCTTCACTCACTGATGGGGAAGGTTAGTACTAAACATGCTGTTAATGGCTGTCAAATCAATCACAGTTTTCACTGCTAGAGTTATTCACTACTAGAGTTATTCTAGAAAGAAGCAACACACTTTAGAAGAAATCAGAGAAGGGCTGAATGAGATAATGTAAAATCACTTACACAGACACTCTGGAGATGGAACCCCGTTTAATATTTAATATAGTCATTAACCTGAAAGTGGAAGGAAGAGGGTAATGGATGGCCTATTGCTTTTACCTACAGGACAATTTTCTGAAGCAAACTGTCTCCCTTGGGGCAAGGATCACACATGCTGAAAATCTATAAAGAGGGTCGCAGATGAAAGGAGATTGAGCAGATTTGAAATTCCCATGTGAGCATGGTGAAAACTGCAGACAGACCAGGTGGTGAAACTTGTCATACTACACACAGCCGTGGGCCATTGCCATCCAAATGCTCAATTAGTTTATTATGGCAACAGACACACCATGCTGGTCAAATAACCAGCGCATCTGCAGAAACTACAGAAAATAATCAATTATTGAAGAAAGCTATCCACAAGTAACATTACTCTTACCCTTTCTTGTTCTTCTCTTTCTTTCTTTTTTCCCTCTGCCTAGATGTCCAGCTGTTACAGATTACCCCAGAGAGCCAGAAATCCATGAGCTATATTTAGATAAGAGAAACATGGAGAGAAGGGGAGGAGAGGAGGAGCTCTGGGGAGGGGGAAGGCATTAGGTTTCTTTGGCTGATTTGGTTTGGATTTTGGGGATTTCTTTTAAGAAAAACACTAAAAACCACATTAAACATTTCCAGGTGACCTTCAAAATACTGTAAATATTTCCTATGTGGAAACAGCACAGGATACAGTATGTCTTTATGCAGTGTAGTATATGTAGTATACTATAGGTCCATATATATGTATATGTAGGTCATAATAGACAATTTCCTACCTGGAGGAATGACATTTTTCCACAACAGGAGTGTCAAATCCTTAAAAAAATACAGAAATAGAGGTGTGGAGTGCTAATATTTTAGTTGCTTTTGCCACAATATTTTATATTTACTAGCTCTATGTAGTAGCTCTATGAAGTAGGTTTCTTCCCTTAGGACTTCTTGCTATAGGGTACAAATGCATAAAAGTCAAGGTCATTCTCAGTGGGTTAAAATTCATTATTTTTCAATGAATGGATTAGTTTGGTAAACACTAAAAAAAAAAAGTAATTTTTTCTCTAAAAGAGAAAGACCAATTTTCTAAGAATTATCTCTTCCTAAAAAAGGTTCACTGTATTTTAAAATCTCATTGTTTAAGAAGTCTAATTAAAAGTTATTTCCAGAAATGAGAAGAATGTTAATGTAAGCTTCCAGGAGAAGCAGCAAAACAATATCTACTATGCCTGAGAATCCAAAAAGGAAAATGCTAAGGTGGATCTGATCTAACCATGCTTTCACATCTGAAATCTAGCCTGTAAGTTCTGAGATGTTCCTATGACTTTGTTCTCAAAGATTCGGGTACAGTCATTCACCTACAATTCACTGTTCTTTCAGCTTTTGTGGTTTCCAGACTGCACCGTTTACTATTTTAGGTAATAAGAACATGTTGAAACACAGCAATAGAAAAACTATAAATCATTTGATAACCTTAAGAAATTATGGTTGAACTCAGACATTTTTCTAATGGTTTGGTGAATCTAAAGTGGAAAATAGCTATATTTCTGTACCTGTAATTTCTGTTCACATATGAAAAATACTAAAAGAGGCAGAGTTCAGAGCCAGAGGGAAAGTGGCCTTTACCATGAGAGAATTTTGTATAGTAATAATTAAAACTAAATTTAATCACTGAAACAGGCTGTAAGGTCAATGGTGTTACCCATAATTATGGTAAGCAATGGGGAGGTTAAGATGAAATACTGAACTCTTAGTACCTGGGGGAGGGGTAAGGAGGATATTTCAAAGAATGAAAACCAAAGCATTCTGTTTTATGTGTCCTTTACTTGAAGTTCCACTTGAACATGATAATTGCTCTTAATCCTGATAAAGCAGCAGAACTTTATAGCTTACACTGCTCTCATCATGTTTCTCAATTCATGATCAGCTTTGGGATGTGTGAGCATACAGGATAGTGCCAGGAAGCTTTTGTGGGTTTGGGATAAAAACAAGAACATAGACTTTTCAAATTAAAAGGTAAAACAGCATGGTTAATATTATATTTCATTTTAAAACTAAAAGGAGATGATATACAGACAGATGGGTAGAAAATATTTATAGGCTCTTTTAAGAACTTTGGATGCCACAGACCCTGAAGGCATACACCCATGAGTGCTGAGGCTGTCTTATGCCTTTGTGACACCACTTTTGATAATCTCTAATTGGTCATGGCAATTGGGACAGGTATGCATGCACCCCAGGTCTCAGTACTGGGTTTGGTACCATTCAGCATCTTTATCCATGATCTGGATAACAGGTCAGTTTGATGATGATACAAAGCTGGGAGGAGCAGTGATATGCCAGAGGGTCATGCTGCCATCCAGAAGGACCTCAGCAGTCTGAAGAAATGGGTTGACAGAAACCTCAGGCAGTTCAACAAGGAGAAGTACAAAGTCCTGTACCTGGGGACAAACAGCCACAGACATCACTTTATGCTGGGGATAACTCTGCTAGAAAGCAACTTGTGGGAAAAGGACCTGAGGATCCTGGCTGACGCCAAGCTTGCTATGAGCAGGCAAATTGTCCTTGCTGCAGAAATACATAATAGTATCTTGGTTAGCATTAGACAAAGTATTACCAAGAGGTCAAGGGAGATGATCTTCCCCTCGTTCTGTGCTGGTGAGTCCACACCTGGAATGCTGGGTCCAGTTCTGGGGTCCTTAGCCCAGGAGAGATACAGAGCTACTGGGGAGAGTCCAGAGAAGGGCCATTAAGATGATGGAAGACCTTCACATAGGAGAAAAGGCTGAAACCTGGAGAAGAGGAGGCTCAGAGAGGACCTTATCTATAGCTGTAAATACCTGCAGAGAGGGTGGAAAGAGGGCAGAGCCAGGGTCATTTCAGTGGTGCCCAGGGACAGAACCAGAGCCAACAGGCACACTAAATTGCAACAAAGTAGGTTCCATCTGAAATCTGAACACTTTTTTATTATGAGGGTGACTGAGCATTGGCCCAGTTTTCCTATAGATGTTGTGGCCCTCCTTGGATACATTTAAAAGCCATCTGGACACAATCCTGGGCAACCAGCAATAAGTGGCTGTACTTGAGCAGGGGAGTTGGACCAGGCAGCTTCCTGTGGTCTCTCCCAACCTCAAACATTATGCAATTCTGAGAATAATCTCTTCTTTTCAGGAAGGGATGCAAGACTCCTGCTTTGATTTCTCTAAAATCACATTTACATCCTTCAAATGGTTATCATGTTACCCAGTTAGGTAAAATGTATGCTGGATTTGGTTCTTTACCAGGAATGCAAATACGGAAAAGAATTGTAGGGGGTGAATATTCTTATTTACCTCTGATATTATCAACACTGAATGACACACAGGCTGGCATTGCCCATATGTCAACAAAGGAGCCCAATCACTTCAGGGAGGAGGACTAGATGCACAAATGATGAAAATCATGTATGCAGTGAGTCACCTATATCTGTGGACATGACAGCAGTCATTGTTTCAGTGTTCAGTCACCAGTGGCTAGGCTAAGAGTGTGTTCTATAAAATAACCTTTATAATTTTTCCAGTCCAAGGACAGTTGAGTATAGGTGCCTTTAAAAAGCTGAAGTATAATCAGCAGTTCATTTTCCAAAAAATCTATCTAGTTTTCTTACCATATTTTTCAAGACTAGCAGTCCTGGTGGTTAAAATCCAACACCACAAATATATTTCCTTTTCTCTTACAATTAACTTCATTACACGGTATCCACTAAGTTTTCATTATTGGCATTTATTTACAATATTTACAACATTCAACAAGAGATGTTGAAATGTCTTGATGTCATGAATTGCAGTTCATATTGCATATCCCAAAGGAAAAAAAAAAAGTAGAAATAATTAAAAATATAAAGTAAGGATTATGCAACTAGTATTTTTTTTCTTTTGTTTATAATTAGGACAATATAATCCAACCAATATTTTCTCAAGAGGAAAAATCAAGTAATTTAATTAAAATCAATATTTATTTTATCACAAACCCCCCCCAAAAAAAAACCAAACAAAACAAAACAAACAAAAAAAAATTGACCAGTTTTAGTAACAGCAGAAGTTCACTTGTATGATTTTTATTGATGGCAACTTATGTCATTTTCACTCTTACATGTTAACAAAGAATTAATCTGTAGTTCTTATGTTAGTATATGAATATTAACAATTTAAATTCCTTGTTTTGCTATAACAAAATGTTTTCCCTGGATAATTCAAGTAAGTAACTACACATTCTTCTTCCCAAATAAAACTTGACATTTAGATAAAAAATAATGCATTCTTCTTTTGGCCAGTACTACTATCAACCTAAGATGTGATGCATTGAATATAAAAAATTAAAGTATTGGTAGAGAGGATGTTAAATTAGCTGTAGGTGCAAAACTAACAATTATGAAAAAAGCATATAAGTTTTCCAATACCTGATCTTTATTTTTTCAAGACATATTATTATTATCTCTATGACGTAAATAAGTATGGCATATGTAAAAGCATGTCAAAACTATAGTAAATACTTACCTTTTTGTTTTTCAATAGAGCACCTCTAAACAGGTGGTCTAAATAAATTTTGAATAAGCACAAGAAAACCATAACTTAAGTATCTTCACTGGTGCTCAAAAAGCAATCTTATGGTGCAATGAAAAGGAAAAAGGATATTAAACACTGAGCTAAGGGTAATCTTCGTAAATTCACTTTTGAACTCACATTTCATATGTGGTAGGAAAGAGCTCAAGGTTTTCATTATGCTAAGTGTTTAAGCACCTGTCTAATTCCTTTGAAGCCAATGGGAGCTGAACATGTGCTCCTGAAGGAAAACAGGCACACACATGCACTCTGACAGCTCAGAGCCTGTATGGACACATTCTTGTCCATCTTCGAGAGAACTGCTGAGACAACAGTGTGATTTCAGATGTGCTCCAGACCTGGAGCAGCTGTCTGCATTCACAAAGTAGCTCTAGGATATTTCATGCATGCCCCCTCTATGGGATTGCATACACAGGTGAGGGATTTTAGGGATAATACCAAAACCCCAAGCCCAGGTACATGCCAGACATGTAACATTAAAGCCCATACATTACATACATCTGGGTTCCTCTGTGTCATGCTGTACTTTGTAATTTCCTCCATTGTAATAATAAGCCCAGTGCACCCCATTATCCATCCCTGACACTGATGCACCAGGAGGCTCATCCTAGCAATATTAGCAACACAGGAGAAATATACAAGATAGAGTAGGAGAAAACAGCAAGAAACTAGTTCCCACACAACTACGTCCTGTTGTGCAGATAACCTTGTAATTATCTGATTACTTCATCTCTTAAGTGCAAGCATCAGCCTTCCACCTCGTCCCAGGCATACTAAACTGTATTCCTGCACAATGGCATCCTTGTGGGAAATCACTTCTCAATCTTTTGTATCTTGACAACTCCAGACTCACAGCTGCAGGAAGCTACAAATGTCCAAGACCAAAAAGCCAATTTGTCTGTGTTTTGAAGCAAAGGGAGACTGTATCAGTCCCATTTCTACATCTAAACTCAATCCTGAATTGATCAGATATTAGCCTTTGGAAGACATCTATACCACCCATGAACAGAACCTGCAGAGGAACAATTGCATCAGGAAGTCCATTGCTGTGGAGTGTAAAAAACCATCTACTGCATGGTCTACTGCTCTTGCTCATCTGTTACATCCTAAACATGAGCACATCCCTAAAGCAGGGAAGTCAATTGCACCAGAAGGCTGATAAGAGACTCTGATCCAGTACCTGCTAGGGAGGTTTGAAAAGCATTCCTTGATTCTATTCTGACTCTAAAAAAAATCAAATTGCAAGTCTTTAATGCACAGTTAGACTAGTTTTAGAGGGCAAGGGCAAAGGCAAAACGTCTGCATATTTCAGAGTTCAGCTATATCTTTCCCTGTGCTACTCTTGCAATATACTGCATGGATACTGATAAGGTGAGGTAGACTGCCTGCTTTGTTGTCTAGAGGGAAAGCTTGCTTCACCTGGGAAGATAATTGCTTTCTCCTGGTACTCACACAGTAAACACTTGTAACCACAACACACAGAGCACTCTAATGCATGCAAAGGAGTTGAGGATCCAAAAACTGTACCAAACAAAAGGCATTTTTTCTTTGCATTCCACCTTCACCTTCCTGCCTCACCCTGAGGGAAGCTGATTCTGTTCATAAGGGGAAGGAGAAAAGACATTTCCAAGGTCTTACTAATGCTTCTGCCATCCTTTTGCAATTCTACTATGACATCATAGCATACAAAATTATTGGACCATGACCAATGCCTGCCTAGAGATTTTTCAGATATCACTTCCCTTCTTATTCCCATGATGAGGCAAGTGTAGCTGCCTTATCTAACATCCTTCTTCCTTTCTTACATCCTTTGTCCATTCTCTTCCAGCATGTGAACCTTACCACCTACTCCCACAAAAAGCTGCAGCTGGGTCCATCTAGGTGCTGTAGGGGCAATTTCATTTCTGCAGGTTTTCACAGGTATCAATTTAAGCTAACAGATCCGTATTATCCACTGTAAAAGAAAATTACTGCTTTCATTACTAAGAAAACACTTTCCTGTTGTCAAAAGAAAGCAGAAATTATGTCCTTGCATTAAAAGGCTTTTAGGAAGAAAATAGGCATTGAAATAGGCATTGAACTCCTGCTTGCAGTCTATTTCTTACGAGACATTTTGTTCTTTCGAGAATGAAAAGGCTATACTTCCTTCATGCCTACTGTGATTAAATGGAGCCTCTTTCTGGAGAATATATTCACATAGAACACCTTATTTCAACAGGGCAAACTCAATTTAGCCACAATGCTTTTAAAGGCATGGGATGGGCCTCCATTCCTGGAACCATCTAAAATCATAGACATTTAGGCTTTCTTGTGGTCTCTCCAGAAAAGGAAGATAAGAAGTATGAAAACATGGATTACTCCCACTTAGCCTTTCAAATAGAAAAGAGTTGTGATTATACCAACACAGTAAAGAAGAATCTGCCTTCTTTTTTTTTTGTGTTGGGGGTGTTGGCAAACCAATTCTACCATCTTCATGTTCAAGGTAGGTAATGACATCTATGATATGTCCCTGAAATATGTACTTGCATTCAGGTCCAAGGGGAGATAGAGAGGATACTAAGATGGCTTTAGAGATGAGACTTGGCCCTAAGAGTGTGTCATATTTCTCCTGTTTCTTTTTTCCCCTCATCTAGGCTGTGCTTAAGAGCTGCAATGCATTGTGAGCCCTTCCAAGCTTTCCTTCCATCATCTGTAGAATGAGATAGCCATGCTTCTTGGGTGGGGATGAACAGGCTCCAACAAAGACACATGGTGTTTTCCTGCAGGTTGAGAGGTGGTAAGCATTCCTTGAGTTCCACCCTTTTAGGAGACATACCTGTAAGTCAACACAGCCTACTTCAGAAAGCATCTCAGTGGAAGCCTGCTGGCTCATGAGAGGAACTGGCAGCCTCCCTGAGGAGCCACTGAGGAAAGGAAGCCTGGCTGCTCTATGACATGGATGGGGATGGAGGCTTAGCTGTAGGTGCACTTAGTGCCTAGTGGTCTGTGGTGTCTTTTCTGATCACCCTGTCTGACTAGCAAACTGATTTATAACTAATAGAGTCCAGTGAATGAAAAGTCTACTGATACTTTGAGGTTTCACTTTGCCATTTGCATACTTCCCAATTGGAAGTGTCTGCCATTAAGTAGCTGAGAGTGTTCTTCAGCCTTTTTCATCTTCTTTCAATCTTCCTCCCATACCCAAAGCTGATTCTTCTGACCTTACAGTGCAGCCCTAGAGATGTAAGATGTGCCTATGATAAGAAAACAGAAAAATAAAAATAAGCAAAGCACATAAACACTGTCATCACCACAACCCCCTGTGTGCCCCAACTCTATCCATAGCAATAATTATGTGGAAGAAAAGCTCTATGTTCTCCAGTACCAGATAATTTTGCACAGCTGAAACACAGCTACAAGTTTGCTCTTAATCATTGTGCTATGAAACATGGAGTGACTTCAGGCTGTCTATTAGTATCCTGACCCCCAGATTTATCTCATTTAACTTAGGTGACTTTACACTACAAGCCAAAACCTAAGTTAGTTGTCCAGGCTGCCTCAAAAATCAGCATTCACAGAAATAACTCCTTTCTCTGGGTTGGTAATCTCTGGCACCAAACTTGGTATAGACTATAACCTGTAAGTACTGAAAGTTTACTGAAAGCCCTCAATGTCCTGTTCAGAATTTTCTGACAAAATTCTGATTAGCTGAAACAGGGGTCTGGAGAATTGTAATACTTTAAAAGTATACAGAATACTCTGGAACATTGTATTGGTGTACCAAAACTGGAGTAAAACCCACAGTCAAATAAAAGGACAAGGGATCCTTCAAACCCATCTCAATTTGAATTGAACTATTAACTTTCATTCCTTCTGGGACCCAATCTGAATTGTCCCAGTTCTGCCATTTACACCAACCTCTCCTGGGATTTTATTACTCATTGACAGTGCTGTATCTGCCGAGACATGTGGTTTAAGGATATCAAGAACTATGTAGTAATATTCCTTACATCCTTGCAGAACAGTGATGTGGTAGCAGCCTCCAAGAACCAATTCTAATGTAAATCTCCAGACAAATGCTTCTCAGCAGTGTAAAATACAGAACACAGAACACATACAGAAGCATCACAGAAAACGAGTGATAGAATATTTTAATAAAAACCTTCTGGACAATAAAAATTCTACCATTTCAACAATATTTTGTCATTACACCAAAAGGGGTCAATTTGGCAATTAAGACCTTGAAAAAATACATCCTGTTTAATATAATCTTTTGTTAGACAAGTTAATTAAGGTAAAGAAATGCAATCTAGCAATTGTATTCTTCACTTCATAAACAGTAGAACAGAGTAACTGCTGAACTCCTGTAAATCATATTCTTTTCACAAGCACACCCACAAAGACTAAAGCTAAGCCTATTCTGACAGATTCCATATCATGTTGAAATTCAACAAAAATAAGTAGGAAGGAGATTGCAATCACACCACTGATGCCATCCAGAAGGGAAATGCAGACCATGCTATATAGCCAATCAATCTAACATGTAAGAACAGTAGGATAATTAACTTCAAATTAATGGCTGGTAAAGAATTAGGCACACAATAAGCCAACTTCTCAGCTATGTAAATTGGCACAAATGTAGGACCTGCTCTGCTCTATGCCTCATAAATCATTGCAATTATAGACAGTAAGACTAGAAAACAACATCCAAAGGTTGTTTCATTTACCCCCTGCCCAAAGGTGGGAACATTTGTACTGACATCATTCCTCACAAAAGCTTGTCCAGTCTGTTTCAGAAACACCCAGGAATGTGAACTTTATAACTTCTCAGCAGCCTGCTCCTATTCTTAACTATGAGAATATTTTCTCATAATGTCTGATCTAAGTCTTACCTGCTGCAATGAAACCCTCCTTGTCCTACAAACATCAAGGGAGAGATTACTGCCTTCTGCATCACAGCCATATTTTACATATCCTCCCATCTTTCTCTCCTTTTCTCTAAAGTATCTGAGATATTCTTGTCTTTCTGAATCAGACATGGTTTATCTATTCTTTTTTCTCTACCCTCTGATCCCTCTTACTAAATTCTTAACCACAGAGAAGAATTACTACAATTACAGAATACACGGTAACCACTGCATAGCTAAGTCTGTGCTCTACAAAGGTACAGGCCTTTGAATTACCAGAATGTTCTCACACATTTTGAACTGAAATACATGGATAAATAAATCTGAGAATCTGGACTTCAGAATCTCCTGATAACAAGTAACCATGAATGTCATCCTTCTGTTTTTGAAGATTGAAATTCATCCAATAATGCTAACTCTCTCTATGAGAGCGAGCTTATACATAGGAATGGGCATAAAGGATGCCCCAAATAGGATAGAAATTGATTTGTGCTCATATATTCTGATCTGCTTTGATACTCTTCTTTTTGTGAAGGGGTTAGTTTCCTTATTATAGACCTTAAAATTCTTTCAAGTAACACATCATTGCCTGCTGATTCTGATGATGAATTTTAACAGGGTGAATTTAATCCTAGAAAAACAGACATTTGAATTCTGATACTTGCTATGCAATAGGAATGTATAATTCCTCATAATCTCAGTCTGTCATAGTGTAGTAGCAAGGAAATTAAAAGAACCTGTTAATTATACTTATTCAATTGTGCAGTGTTAAACCACTGCCTTTGCAGAATCACCTCAATCACTATTTTCCCTCCAAAATGGAATTTTTTAATTGATCATCTGAATTCTCTTATTGCTAGACATAACAAGATTCTCTTTACATTTTTTGTGTTATATTTTGCTGCAGCTCTATCAATGAAGTATATCCTTCCTGCTTTAAACAAGTAATCAAGGTAACTACTTTGTTCACATCGCCGATCTCAGCAATATGCATTGATAGTAAAGTCCTGCTTGGATAACCAGGCCACTCTGCATTTTTTGGGGGGTGAGGTGAAGGAATATTGCAAGCAGTGACTCCTCTGAAATCTTTTTTTCATAGACACTATTTCTTGGCAAAGTTTGTCAGGCCTAATGCTTTTGTTTTACCTACTGGCTATTGTTCATTGTATTGCTAACTTTTCACCTCAGTTATCACATCATTTTTCATATTTTAAGATGCCTTTAATAACTCCCATTAATCTCCCTGTATTGACTCAAGTAACTTCATATATCATCCTAACCTCCAGCAATTAAAGTCAGGGTGAATACTTCAAATGCAGCATATTTCTCCTGGTCCTTAACTTAAGTCTGGCTATGTTGATTTTTTAACAGAGCACAGCAATATCAGCTCAGACCTTGAAAACAGTGAACATTTACTCAGATGTAGTGTTGTGCTTATTCAATTCACAGTACAGAGTGGGCCTGTGCAATACCAGCTCTGTGTGGAGCATTACTCAGAGATGTAGATATTCTCTGGTATATTTCACTTTAGCCAGAGGAGTATCCTCCATTCAGCTCTATATTCTGTTAATGTACCACTATGCATCTAAATTGTCTTTTTGCAGTTCTGAGGGAACAAGACACCATCACAATCCTTCCTATATTCATGCCCTGAGTCCCTTGGGAAACTGGGGGGGTTCCAACTGGAAAAGAAAGTGCAAAGGTTAGAAGCTATGCATTACATACTTCTAGGTTTCCCAGACTAAACAGTGAAGTACTGGGACTGCTGGAGAAATTCTCTCATAAGCATAATTTATTCCTGTGTTCATTTGAGTAGTTGTCTTTTCCATATGATTCTTCATTAAGAATGTTTCTCACTGAAAACACCTCAGCACTATTTTTATATGCCAGTGTATTTCTTTGCTATCTTTGCTTGAAACGTTCTTTTTATATTCATCTTACCAAGAATAGCTATTGCAGGCACACACATCTTCCACAAAAAGAGAGAAAAACTCTTTTTTTCTAAGATCCTGAGCTTCTGCATTTGCCCCTTTTTTTTTCTTGGGTTTTTTTTTTTTTCTTTCTTTCTTTTCCTTACTTTTGAGGCAGAAGGAACCATAGCAAAAGGCTTGTCCTACCCCCCATATGAAGTTCCACTTGTTGGATATCCTTGGTATCTAACCTACAGCTTTACTTAAACGTCAATGTTCAGTTCCAAATGTATGTTCTTAATTTGAAGATTACAAATAAGAGAGAGCCATTATCTTCCTAAATCATTCAAAATGGTTTTGAACCTTCCAATTCTGAATTTCAGATAATTCACTGGAGATGAAGGCTGCAAGACTGAAATTAATTTACTGTTAGAGTAGGATATGCTCTGTGATAAAATTGGGCTAATAGAGCAACAGAAATAAAAGAAACTAGTTCACTTTCTCTGAAGCACCTTGCACCTGTGAATATATTCTGGGAGAAAAGAAAGAGCTGGTGTTTTTTTTTTTCTTAACTTGGAAATTCAGGATTTCCTCTGAATATATCCAGAAAGACCTTGAACACAAGTATTTTGGCAGACACTTTAAAGATGCAGTGATATTTAACTCGCCAGATCAAAATTCAAGTTAAAAACTGAAACCTCTTCGAAGGGATGATGCAATTCCAAAGATAATAGATGAAAAAAATGTGTTAAGACAAGTTGTTATTATTTCTGCCAGCTCAGAAATATTCTCTGCATAGCACTGCTAGCTGCAGTGTCCAAAGTACTTTCCAAACAAGTTGATTGAATTTCCACCACTTAGTGGATTGGAGGTGAAGGAAAATGGGAGAATAAAAGTTTTATTCTACAGCCTATCAAGGGACATTTTTGTAAATATATTTCAAATTTTCTTGTGGTTATTTCACGGGAAATACAGAATTATATTCTGGGTTTACTGAAGTGTAAAATGAAAAGAGAAGGTTATACCAAACTTTCTGAAAAAGGGAGAGAGCTGATCCAGGGAAGCACAGCAGTGTTTAAGCACTGGTAGTGCTTATGTAAGTCCATAGCTTACGCATAAGCATGAGGGGAGAGGCAAGAGTTAAACATCTCTTTCAGTCCTCAAGTGGTTTGTTTCTGCCTCTGCCATTCAGGTTGCTTCTATTATCTCACCAAGCCCAAGGGCCAAGAAGGAGAGGAGAAAAGTCTCTTACCATCTCTAAGACTTTCTTACTACTACAGACTCAAAAACAATCCCAACTTTTGTTCCCTCCCTTGACAAACCCAAGTTTACCCAGCATCATTATGTCTTGTTAAGATCTTCCTCATAAAAAAAGTACTTCAAAGCTTCAGAAAAAACTCAAAGCCTATACTTTGAGGATATGGGCTCAAATCCACCTTTCTTGAAGTTGGGTCTTCCCAAGGTGGGAAAAATGGAAGAACTGAGGAAGGGCTGTGATCTTGCAAGGCAAAACTTTCTGGGTCAGTATCTTAACAATTCAGCCACCTTCCCCTGAGCAGGTATTTTTGCCAAAGAGATGTACTGAAAAGTTAGACTCTGCCTGATGCTCTTAAATTGTTTTTGTTTGTTCTGTGAGCTGGTAGAGATTCATAAATGGTACTGGTGATGGAGCACCTTGACTCCTCTGTCCCTGGACAGGTTTCAGAGGAGGCAGCATACATAATCATGTTTTCGCTGCAGAGCCTCTGCAGAAAGATTTGTGAACTTACTGGCTCCATCAAGCGTCCTCCAGAGAACACTGCAAGGGGGAAAACAGTCCTTGGATTGTTAATGTTTCTAGGCTTTTAAGTGAAAACTTTCCGGTTTTAAAACAAACCCTTTGAGTTAGAAAAGATTCTACAGTGCCTCTGATGACTACACCTGCCTGGCTGGGAATGAATAGTCACACCTGTTCTTCATGATAAGAAAATCAACCAAAGTAAACAGACTATCTTTTGTTTTTGTGTTCTACTGTCAAAGCTGAATTAATTTTTTTTAAACTTGCCAGTATTTTAGAATAATGATGATTTTACTTAGCAGATTGAAACATGGCTGCTACAGTCAGCAACAAGCCTAACTCTGGTTCTTTTTAATTAGCTTTCTATGATTTTTTGCAAGTCACAATTTTCTGCTTCGGTTAATCTGCTGTCAATACTTTTTTACAGGAGAATCAAGTTTGATGGTATATTTGTGCAAGTCATGATAGAGATTTAGAAGGTCTTGAAGGAGAATCAAATGTCACAATGTGCCCCAATAAACAGACAGTATTATCAAAATATCATGTACTCTATTAAACATTGTTTAATTAATATTTCTTGCAGATTTTTATGCAAGAGAGGTGGAATCACTGATTGGTTTTGTGAGACATCCTTCAAGTGCTATGTACTTTTCTGAAACAGAAAGTACAGAAGGTCATAATGGTACTTAGGACTGTGTTGTTCAGAATGCACACTTGCTGCCATTTCTGCTTGGTGTGACACAGTTAATGTAGCATCCTACAGGCAGCACATTCATTAACTACTGTGTGAATGCAATTAATGAAACACAGGAGTCACCTGAATATATGCAAGATGTCAACAAATGTGTATGTATCTGTGTTAGTCCCCCTAGACTCTACTTGTAGTCACAGAAAAGAAAGCATCTTTAGGAAGTGGTCCATCCTGATCAGACAACCAACCAAACTATATCACATAAAGTACAGTCTAAAACCTCCTTCCCATATCTCTCCAATAACTACAAAAGGAGCTGCCATGATTAGTCAAACTGCAAACATTGAGACTGTTGTTATCTAAAGAAGGGTGAAGTGAAATCTACATCAAAAGTTGGGGTATATATACATAGGAACTCGATTCACAGTTCTACCTGAAAAGTATCAGGTGGTCTTTAATAATTTGCTCCATTTCTTCATTTAAATGAAGGTGATAATGAGATTTATTCATTAAGAAGACTTTTGCAGAATTTGGGTGAGGGGAAGTGTTTCATCTCAAGCAATATATGATGACAGGGAAGGGCCATTTTCACTTCTCTTCTGAAAATGTCTGTTTTGGTTTCGACCATGCATCAAAGATAAAATACTCACTGCAGTGACTTCTTATCAGGTTAACTCTTCTCACTGAACATTTCCAGTTTAATCATATTAAATAAACTCTTTCACATGTCAGGACTACCAGCACATTTGCTTGTTTGGGCTAAAATATATTAATCCTGATAGAAGCTGGGAAATGGAGGCATTGCATTGCAGTGGGGAATGTGTATGTGTGTCCCTTGCAGAATCAGATCACCCCATCAGTATTATTTTCTGTCATAAATTGTTTAGTCTTACGCTAATTTCTAACCTTTCCCTGGAAGTAAGGAGGAGTTAAAGAACCGCAATCTTTTTGCAGCCTGTGGCATCCACAATATCACACATTTTCAACTATAATATGGATGTGTTCACCTCTTCCCCTTGCAACTAAAAAAATCTGGATGGACATTAAATAATTAAATTGTGTGCATTAAATTGAGATTAAGCCTTTTAATGCAGTTTGGTTGTTAACAGATCTCACTGTAACTAATTTATTACCTTTGGTAATTGAGTACAATCCTCCTTTTTTGCCTAGAACTAAAAATATATGTTGAGCAGCTAGTGAAAAAAAAATTCATAATTGAAACAGATGAAAATCATCCTTCTTTCTTCATGTGACATAATAAGGAAATTTTTGGGGGGTGTACCAGTCTGACTTTATTAAAGTAAACAGTGAGTCTGTCCCTTTCTTTTGTTTCCACACTTACCTTTTAAAATATGTTTTGGAAAGTGACTATATAATAGGGAGACATATGAAAATATGTGTATTATTATTATTATTATATTACTGAGTAGATGTTATCTGTGCTTACACTAGAAATAAAATTAGAATTCCTCCGGCAATGGAAAAATAGGGAAGAATGAAGCAGGAAAAGAGCTGCATTTTATCCAGGCATGTAACCAGTAAACGACATTCCATTTTCACTATACTCTCCTCTGAGAGCCTGTTGTCATGTTTGTACTTACATGTGCGGGTTTCCATTAGATGTTTCTGGATACACAAAACACTTAAGAACCATACATAAAAGGCTACTAAAGCATTAAGAGCAATAAGGGGCTTACCAGGCAGCTGAAGAACACAAATATCACAGAGAAATGGAAAGGTGAGCATGGTCTAAATATTTTTTTTCTGCCTTTTATGAATTTTGTGACTTCTAAAGAGTAAGACCAGACCAAATAGTTCACCTGGTAATCGGAGTTGTGCATCAGCTCTAGACAGATCTGCAGGAGTTCACAGATCTTCCAAACCGCAGCTCTGAGCCTCAGGGTCAAAGATGTATTCGGAGATAAAACAGTCTCCAAAGGTGGGAATGACATTTTTCCTAGAGCTTTTAAGGCAATTTCAACAGAAATATATATATTTCAACATATACACAGTAGAAAGATTGCCTCTGACTTCAGCCTGGACAAAATGATCCTTTGGAAAGGGATAAGGGCAGGGAAGCCTCCTCATCTCTGGCATCTTTACCACCTTCTTTTACTAGTCCTGTCTTTGGCAGGAAATCTTGAACTGATGAAAGGTGTGTTCACCATGTGTGCAGCTAGAATCAGACCCCCATGCTTTGGCCTGCTGTGTTGTGGCCACAGGTAGGCTGGCAGCCCAGCTGGGAAAGGCTGGCTCGACAGCCAAGCTGTGGTTTGGAGCTGACCTCAGAGTTCATGTCATAGAACAGCAATAGCTGGCCAAACCTCAGCTCCTTTATGTTGATCCAAAAGGGACCAAGACATGAGAGGGCCTAGGAGAGGTTTGAAACAAATAAGGAAGAAGTTATCTAATGTTTAAATCCAGGGTTAAACCCAGAGGTGACATGCAATGTAAATGCAGCTGTAATATTGTGAATCCTAAGATTTTGGATTGTTTAGTGCTGGTCCAGCTATAGCAGATTTTGATGCCAATAGTGTTTAGACATATGCAAATAAATGTTTATTTATTTAATAGTAATTAGAATTACTACAGCTGTAGAAAAGTAAAGAAAGTACAAAAGCCTTTTTGCAAGCCATTAAAAGGTCACTAATTTTGTCTATCTGGCATAATAAAAAGCAATGTCTGCATCCACAGACTTTATCCCACTTTGCACACGTACTTTAATCTACATCTAATAGCAAAATCCTAAAATAAACTGTTGATGAAGCTTTATATCCTTGTAAGGCAACATTAAAATACCCCTAAGGTACTTCAAAGGAAAGACTTAAAGAGGTACCAAATTCACTACTTTGAGTCCATTGTTGCCAAAATACTCACGGAGGGTCGACGAAATAATTTTCATTTCATGATGAATCGATAATGTGACTACAAACAACTCACAGACATTGAATTCTCCTTCCAACCTAGATGACTGCCTAAAGATATGGTTAAGTCCAAAGGATATCTCAGCTTGTTCATAAATATTCACAGTTAAAAATTAAGGGGCAAAAGATAAATACATGGTCAGCAACATATTTTCTAAATGTGCGCCCATTTCATTTAATTATTTGATTTTGTTTTGATTTATTCTTTTTAATGAAAAACAAATCATGGTAGAAAGTCAGTATATTTCACACTTTCTGACAAAAAAATCACATCTTTCCCTTTTTATGTTGCACAGAACTTCATTCATCATTGAGTTCAGTATTTTTCTGTTACAGTGTTTAAAAGTTGACAAAGGAGAGATATCTTGTTTAGAGAAAAGTGGAACACTACACTCAGTTTCTTTTTCATTTTATTTAAAATTTCAACAGAATTCCACTGCATGTTAATGTGGAATTTGTTATTGGTGCTGTATTTTCATGTTAAACTATCCAGGTTTGTTGGGCAATTTCTAAATCTTTAATAGTAGTTCTAATGGCATTATTTTACAAATTAGAAAAAAAAAATCAAAATACTAACTTAAATAACATAAACCCAGGGTTTTTTCATGATTCTAAACAACATAAGATTTGATACTTCAGATAGGTTCAAGATAATTCATTTGACCAAAATATCAAATAGTCTTGGGATTCCAATAACATAAAAATGTGATTTTTAGGTGTCTAAACATTCACTTCACTGTTTTAATTTCTTTAGGGGAGTCGGAAAATCTCTTAGATATTTTCTGTGTGAATCAAGTTGTTTTAAGGAAAATGACATTCTATTTCTATAGAGATTTTAAGATTTTCCAATTGGCTTATAATTAAAATGAAAAAGTAGAAGTGCTGTCTTTGTTCAGAGCAAATTTCAAAACCACTAGCATAAAAAGAAGTGAAGATGTTTCTATTTCTGGTGAAACAAAACATTTTAACATCTGAAGTGAATTTAGTATTTTACAATATTGTTAAAAATCACATTGATATTTTAAGACAAAATATTTTTATTTGGATACACATTTTTAAAAGTCCTCAAATCAGATTGATAAAAAAATTGGGAAAATAGCAGAACTGATGTCTTTTTCATATTAATATATATATTTCAGATTTGTGTGTGTGTGAAGAGGTTTTGAGTAGTTCTGTTTCCTAACTTTCAGGAACGAACAGTATCTAAGGTAATCTTTTTACTCTGGGCAAATAGTGCTTTGTATAATCTTTGTATCACCTTTTCAGTGGTGATAGCTCTTCTACCTTAACCATTTGGAGCAGAAGGGGGATTAGAACTCCTCTTTATCCCAGTAAATCTGATAAAAACCACACAAGTATCTTCTTCAGATTATACAGAAAATGTCTTCAAAGTATGACACAGAATAGTTAAAATATTTTAAATCTTATTGGTGTTACAGATTTGCAAAACCACCAGCTGCAAGTGAAGCAAGGAAGAAGTTACCTGGGAGATTCTCAGCTTGACAAAGCTACTATGCTCTTGAGGTTTAACTACAACCTGCCCAGCAAACTTGTGCCTACTAGCAACGAGAATTTTCAAGGGCACCATTAAGGCCAGAATACTGAAGAGCAGATTGAGGAATTCCAACAACTTTAAAGAGACAAGAAATGATCAATCCTTTCCCTCCACACACTTCTTCTCTGTATGCCAGGCACTTCACTTTGAATGCAAAAGAGCTTAGAGGTGGAACTTCTGGATAGACACCAAGGGTTATAAACCTTTCACTCAGAAGAGTTTTCAATTAAGCACTTCCTTTGCCTCCAATACCTGGCCTTTCATTTATTTTTAAGAAAAAAAGCTAATCTATTAAATGAAAACTGGTTACAGTGCAGGTGCTTTGCTTTTTGGTTGTTTTTCAGGAGCATGTCTGTTTTCACAAAAAATAAATATTACAAAGAAAAATAGATATAAATTAACTAAAATGGCATGTATTTGTCTGGTCTGAATGATTAAAAACATCTACGTGTTTAAACCACATTCTAAATTTTAGGTAAAAAAAATATCAGGAAATAAACTGAGGTTTTGAATTTTAATATCAAGTTAAAAGGAGAAATAATTAAAGATTTCTAGAAAATAAAAAAATGAAAATTATTTTTTCACTGTTGTGTAGTTATTTATTAAACCCACTGAACACAAATCATTACACAAAGTCAAATTTCTTTAACACATAGAAAACAATGTGAAAAATGTTATTCTTTCAGCAATTTGCTTGGAGGTTATAAAATTTAAAAAGCCCTAAACCACACACACACCAAAAAAAAAAAAAAAAAAAAAAAGGCAACAAAACCCACCTTAGGCTAAAATAACCAAACCCAGGCATTCATATAACAGCTATCATAGTCTGGCCTCCCATCCCTAGTGTTTTGGATGTGGGGATTTGTTTCTCTGAATAAAGCTGAAAGACTTTTCCACCCAGATGTACAGCAGAAATCCTGCACATAGACCAATTTCAATACACTTTAAGATTAAAGGTGCCATGCTCTGGGCAAGTCTCCTTGGATTTTCTTCTGTATTATTATTTGGAAACACTTTTTCTCCTCAGCATAGATAGAAAGCTGTAGTAATGGAGTGGTGTTTTTCAAGTACTCTGTGACATGCATATTCACCTCAGACAGACATCACACCTCAGTTGTGATTCTCTGTGGGAAATCCCTTTTCATTGTACCATACTGCACAACTTATAGCTACATTTTCTTTTCTCCTGGATTCTTTTGAGCTTGATGTTTTCCTGAACCACCAAAACTGAAGCAAGTTATTAATATTATGCTTGCTTTAGGTATCCATTAATAAATATTGTTTAAAGAATTCCATGTTTAGGCAGAAGCACATCTTTATTTGCCTTACACAGTGCTTTGCAATGACCTATCTGGTTCAGAACCTTATGGTAAGTCTCAGGCCAGAAGGACACCGGGCTCAAGGTGAAATAGGAGTCTGTAATTTAAGCCCTGGCAGCTGGCACCACCTTACGTGTTACTTTAGTGATGCATCAAGCAGATCCAAGAATCTGGCCCTGTAAAAACAATCATTTTGAGAGCCAGAAGATGACATCTGCAATTGTTTCCTCATCTTAAAGACAGAGACACATTCTGCTTTCCCAGCACTTTGTGTTTTTATGAAAGCCATCAGCATTAGATACATCAAACTGCATTCACTACAAGCACCCCTGGATAACTTGTTTATTTCCACAGCTTCCAGTCTGATTTGCTGGAGAAGGTCTGCCAGCCCAACCTGTTCAATAGCCATCCCCATGAGTCATAACACAGCAGCTCCAGATGGAAGACAGGGCAAACACCTCCCTCCAGAGTTATCACCAACTCAGTTCCCATCAATCAACCAGCAGCTGGGACTGAAGAAACACTCAGTTTCATTCAACAACTGCTTTGCCTGGCTCGCTCATGCTGAAGACTCAGCACATTAGAGATGTGCTTTCTCTCACATCCAGTCCTTGGGGTTGAAAAAGCCTGAAGTCTCTTACAGATTTCCCATGTGGCAACACAGCCTACCACCTTCAAGCATCATGTCAAACTTAGTGATCAAAAGAGATTTTGTCTTAGCACTTTGATTCAGTGTTTTTAATTCAGGGAATGAAGCTTTCTGGATTACAGGTGAGATCTTGTCAGTCTCGCCTCCATCCAAGAGACAGAGGAGCATTACAAGCACAGGAGCAAGTGATTGGCAAGCCAAAGGCAGTCTGGGTTAGCATGTGGGAAACATGCACACTACGTAAATGCGACTGCTCATGTCCATTCTGCAGTTGGTAGAAGTAGTAGGAGTTGGCTGGTGACGGCGGCAGTGGTGGGAATCCAGTTTTTGCTCTGTAGTAGCAGACGTGGCAGGAGGTGGCTGTTCCTTGAGCCAAGACAGAAATGGAGAGTGAACAGTTGGAGCACTCCAGCAGCAGAGTTTTGGCACGAGGCTTCTCACAAATGCTGCCTCTTGCCAGAGTGACCTGCTGCGCAGTGCTCTCAGCCATCACCAGCGTGTGGGGAAGGCTGCAAAAGCTAATACCTTGGGGGATACAAAAGAAATGAAACTGCGTAGCAAAAAAAAACGTGGGTGAATAGTATCTTCTGATATGTTACAAGCACAAGCTGCAAACACAAGAGCATATTTCTCTGATCAAAATTACCTGGACTGGCCTAGATTTCCTGTGAGTTAATAGCCCCTCATTCCCAAACGAGGATGTTTGCTTTTACAGGAGATGATGAGCCTGCCTAAGTGGGAGCCTGTTCTGCAGGTCTCACTGCTGTTTTCAGAAAGGACACTAAGTGCCCTTTATCACATGATAAATTTGCCCCTCTGTGTTCTAAGCAGGCCTAAAAGTCTGAAGTCTCCTTTTGGGGCATTTAAAAAAAAATTGACCTAGTATTTTCTGGCCCTGCATTCAATAACAAGAGGGAGCTAAAACAGATCTACACCACATAATTTAGGGTCCATTTTAGGGGACATTTTCATTTCATAAAAATTTAATCAAAGACATAGTTCTGAACCTTACTTTTCACTAACTATGCAAGGTGTTATTTTCCTGTGCTGCCTGGATAAAGTGGGCAGTATAACTTTGCATTATTTTAAATGTATTCATCTGTTAAAAATTTGACTCAAATAGTATTGGCATTATGTATCTGAGGCAAAAAGGAATGGTGAGCAGATAAAAAGAAAACCATACACTGCAGGACAGAGAAGAGAAAAAAAAGTCAGCCCAAGAGGGACAAAAACAGTAAAGAAAGAAATTCAGCTGGGAAATGAAATCGTACTATATACAAATTACATATGGAAAGAGAGAAGGAAATCTACTTCTGTAGGCTGGCCTTTTGTGAGTATCACTTTTATGCCTAGCTTCTGTATAGGTAGTACACTTTGCTTTTACAGAAAACCTGCATTAGGAACAGAAAGCTTGAATCACCTATAGGGAAAAAGAGAAAGGCCATAGGGCTAAATCATAGGAGTCAAAGATTTGAAATATTGAGCTAAAAGTACAAAGCCAAAAATTACAGTGACAAATTCATGAATTCTACATAGTTTTTCCATTCAACATAAGGTATTGTTCACTGTCTCTAGTCCTGGGAGATATTTTATTCACCTGGAAAATTGCCTTCAGTCTGTCCAAAATAGTATTTTAGTTCTAAGATATAGGGATGTCATTAAATAGAAGGCATTTGACATTGCCGTAGGGCTTCCCAATTGAAAAAATGCTCTATCAGATAAGGGAATTTTGGCACCATTGTATTGATACTATCTACTGAAGCTAAATAAAAAATTACACCTTCTTTGCACCTCTTATACTTTGGAGTCTCCAGGGAAATCAGGCAGGTCACAACCAAGTTAAGATTCCAAATTGTCAATCAGAAGAAAAAGGAGTTTTCAACATTTTTCTCAGGCAAGTGGATCACTCCTAAGTTTTAGCCAAAGGAGTGAAATAGCAAAGAAGCCCAGTTGGACTCTGGCTCTTTTTTTGATTTCCCATAGTAGTACTGAACAGAGCTTTTTTAGCCTATTGAAAAGGATTTGTAAGATTTTAATACGTCCTGTTACACCCCCATCTCCCTTTTTCCCAAAGTCATAATCACTGGAAAATTGTGTGCAACTCAGTGATAAAGCAGGCTTGTTTGTAGTTTAAAACAACGTGTCTGTTTCCTTAGAGCAGTGTTCTGCTCATTCTTAGGCTTTTTTCTCTCAACCCACCTATCACAATTCAAAAATGTCATGTTAATGTTTTATAGGCAGACTCCTTCTGGATTCTTCTTAGAAACAGCAGCATCCTTGAATAATTTATACCAGTCTGTTTCTGCTCTACTTTCTTCCTGCACTTCAGTAAACTTCCATGAAGGAGGGGGAGAAGGAATCAAGTAAGCAACTGCTAGCAAGTGTCAGCCTCTACATCCAGCATTTGTCTTCTATTATTCCCAACCCCCATCACATCAGGAAAGACAGGGAAGGAAATTCTTCTCTCAGAAATGTTAAAGGTTGAATTCAAGTTCAAGACTAGCAAGGCTTTCCACAGCTAGAAGGATCCCAGCAGCCAAAGTCAAGTTGAGCAAATACCTGCATGTCAATAGTGTCTGTGGCATCATAACTGAAAGATGATTTAGTGAAATTGGGGGTTAGGGGGCAGTTTGACCATGTTGAAGTCTCCACACAGGGTTTTCCATTGCCTCCCAAAGTGTTCTATTACTTAAATTGTTTATGCCTTTGCTGGAGAAACTTTAAAAACAAAGCAAAGCAAAACCAAACCACACACATACAAAATCACATACTCACAATCTCACAATCACCACCTCCAAAAAAAAATTAATGTAACCTTCAAAGGCTGTGGGACTGCTGGAGTGTTCCTTTTTAATCTGAAACACAGAGCAAGGGAAAAAGCAGAAGAGGCACCAGGGTGAGGGTCAGGCTGGAAAACGCCTACTCTGAAGGAATCAGCTTCTTGGTTGCATTTTTCACAAGTATGAAAACTAGAACTATACTGTTATTTTGTAGCTTCCTATTCATTACATTAGAAATGTGGATAATGTAAGCTAATAGATGCTGTGAGATGTGGGTCTGCCCCAGCTCTGCCCTGTGCCAAAGAGCCTGGAGACAGAAGTGACTGTTCTATAACTACACATCTCATCATTGCACTCACTACAGAGACTGTGCTGAAGGCTTGCTGATGTCATGCACCACATAAACTTTGAAAAAGCTTTTTGTAAATTTCATCCCAGCACTACTACCTCCTATGCCAACACAAGGAAAGCCTGTCAAACTACCAAAGGAATTTATGCCTTTGAAAAAACTTGATGGCTTTCTTCAAACTAATTTTTCCTAGCCAAAATAAAAAAAAAAGGACATCTAAGTCCTACTGGACTCACATAGTGTCACAAGGAGACCCAGGCTTTTAGCCTCATTATCTTGGAAACATCCAGAGGAGGAGCCCAGGTATTTAGCTGTCATGCTCTTGAGTGCAGTGCTGGTCTTTAGACAGGAACATTTTATCCCCATAAGCATTCTCACTCTGTGCTTGTGTTTTAATCCTACCTTCACCCAGTGAAGGCAGACAAATTATTTTCAGTAGCTTTCACTGTAAATCAAAAGTCTGTGTTTTGTACAGGCCATTCCTCACCCATTAACTGAATCCAGTAGTGGCATCTGCAGTAACACAGGGTAAAAGCAGCATTCAGCTGAACACCTGCACTGTACTGAGCTCCAAGTCACTTGTGAAGGGTGCAAAACAGTGCAAAACTCAGGAGACTCTTAAACTTTCATCTTCCACTTTTGAAATCAAAACACTGAACATGGATGACCAGGTGATAAAGCCTTCACCTAATCAATTTTTCAAAAGTACAGAAAATATATATCTTCATTGCAGTTATTGAAATTTATGCTAAACTACTTGATATAACTTCACCAGTTAGTGCAGGCTAATAGGGAGGCCAAACAATCACAGAATTGCAGAGACTAACATGATGATACATTTTTCCAGCTTTCTCAGTAAGGCTGGTAATAGGTTCTAATTTTGTACAACTATTTGGTAATGGTGCCATGTTACCTTGAGATGTAAAGCTTTCTTTATTATATCCACAGAGAATGAAGTTACGCCTTTGCCTGCAGCATGGAAATGCCATAGAAAAAGGTGTTATTTCTTAATTTCAAAAAGCCTCTTTGAAGTGCCAGAAGGTTTCTAAGCTGCTTTCAGAGCCACAGAAATGAGTTCATGTAGAGAGTATGCAACTGTAAATTTTAATTTTAGAAGGACAGAAGTTTAATTTTGCTAATAAAATATAAAAGATAATAAAGTAAGGGGTCAGATGTTTGTAGCCTTAAGAAACAGCACCATTATGATTTAGATATCAGTCATAAGTCAACGCCAGATCAATATTTGACACTTACACTATATTTAAATTATATTGCTCTAAAGTACATTAAGAATTCACTGCTGAGAATAAAATTATTTGACAGATCAGGCTAAAGAAGAACCAATATAATAAACAACTTATAACTGTAAGTTTGTTTCCCCAATGATGTTCCAAAACCCACCCTAAATAAATCTTTTATAACATCTCATTATAATTCATAATATAGTTATATGAAGAATTAAAGAAATAAAATATAGTTCTTCTCTAGTACTCTGGATGTTTTATCTCTGCCCTTAAGAATCATTTCACATGATAACTGATGGCTGGAGCCACATTTCTTATATCAAGGATGATTAAGAAAAACAAAATTATATTAGAGTTTTGGGACCTATAAGAGGATGTGATATGCACTTATCAGACCTCCAGAAGCCACAATATATATTAAACCTCTTATCACTGTGTGAGGCAGGGATTAGCAAATAGCCTTCCTTTATTAGCATGCCAATTGATTAGAGGAAATCACAGCTACACTGCATGGTCCTGAAATGAAGAAGTTAAGTGTTTTCAAGAGAGACATGCAGAGATACAACCATGTACCACTGCAGTGCCAGGATGGGGAGAGCTGTTGGATCACCCTGAAGCTGTTTCATCTTACCATTGACCTACCAAGGGATCTGTGGCATTACTGGGCTATACAGGGCTAAAGCTACAAGCTGGATAGGAAATGAGCTTGGCATGGCAGCGCTTCCAACTTTTATCTAATTTGGTCAGTTTGACACTAAAAAGTTTCACTTGTCAAACTAAACTAAAATTAGCTAGAAATTCTAGACAATAGTAATATTTCTAGTTAGGACTTGCTTTTTCTGAGGGGGGAAAAAACCCAACAAACTTTAGACACTTCCAAGTTTAAATGATAAAATAAAACATCCATGCAAACCTGAAGATTTAAATGGATAACTGATTCAAAACCCAATTTATTTATTGCTCTGAACTCTCTTCTTCCTTTTTATCTCTTATTTATTTTCTCTTGAAAAACTATGCTTACTTACCTAGTAAGCATTCATTATCTACTTCTGCTGATTCAGAAAGTCAATGGCAGTAGGATTGGATCTTCTGCTACTGCAACTTGAGGTCTTGTAAAATTTCTGAGATCATGGAAAAGCAGCTGAGTAGGGTATAAGCACTTTGCAGAACAAAGCCTTTCCCTGCACAATTTCTGAGACAAGAAAATAGTCTTGGTTGTGTGTGAGCTCCAACACGAACCAATGTCATTTCAGGAATCAGATGTCTCATCCACATCAAAAGTCAGAACGACCCCAATCAGGAACAGCTGTTTTTACATGCCATACCCAGATGACCGCAACTACTGAAGTCAGACAGCTGAAAATAGTTGGGATATTCCTACACATATCCACAGTGCACAAACAAATACTTAAACTTTGTCACCAGTGTTTGCCTTACAGGATTGTAAGGCAGAAGTTTTCTTAAAGGTAGTTGACAGTGGTGAAATCTCCTCTCAGTTTTGGGCTCAGTGTGTGTGTTTGCCTTTTGAGACAAACACCTTAGGAGCCAGATTAGTCACAGTAGTCACAGTAGTGACTAGTCGCAGTACAGATAGAAAAATATATTGCCAGCCTTCTCTCCCACCAGCCATGTTTGCAGATTTATGCTTGACTAACACCTTAGATTAGGGTCACACCCTGTACTGCTTCCTTTTCCTACACCAGAAGTCTAGTCCATTTTCTAATTCTAGTTGGACAGGAAAATGCCAGATTCATATTAAGACCCTGATATCAGGAATTTAGGGAACCATCACATTCTCTTGTGCTCCATGATCAATGAATTTCTCTTTCCATCACCCCGTTCCTAAAGAAATAGGCCTGCATTTCTCTTTCAGGGAAGACTGAAGTTTGTAAAGTAGCAGTTCTTATACCTCATCTCTTCCAAATTTCAGTACATTATTTATCTGACTATAGTAATGTTATTTATTCATAGTTGAGGGTTCCCAAAAATTTGCCTTGAGTCATTTCTCATCAGCTCCAAAGGCAGTCTGTAAGATGCAATAGGAATCTATGTTATTACTGTAATCCAATGTCTGTGTGCAGGGCAGGACAGTTAAACAAATCAGGGATGACTTCTGGATTTCTAACTTGTTACTGCATGTCTCTCCTTCCATAACTGACCTGGTATCTGGCAGAGATGATAGTATGGATGAGAGCCAGCCTGCTAAGGAGACAGCCAATGCTGATGGTAGGAGACAGTTATTATCTGTTCTGGTGTTCTGGTAAGGGTGTGGCTTCAGGTGACATGGTTAACTTTGGAGGACTGATATCTATCTTTGGAAGATGAGGTAAAAGGAACGATGAAAGGTAGATTTTTCCAACTTTTTATTTTGGTGCAAATTGATCCAGAGCTAAGGAGTTCTAGAAGAACATGCAAATTCCATTTTCATTCTTCTGGTTTCTGAGAGGGCTGTGCAACTAAGATGCTAGTGATGACACAGAGCAGACAGGTATTTCTTATAAGAACCTGCCTCAGAGAAAAAACAACCCACCAAATGCTTTGTGTTCTTTTTTGATAATTTTAAACCTTTGGCAGAGTAACAGAGCACTTTGGAATATGAGTGGGCTTTGCTTTTTGCAAATGTAAATAAATAGATCATAGCATAAAAACATCCAAGTAAATGTTTTTATCAAGAACAGAAAAAAATATGAGAGAATAAAATAATGTTGAAAACCATAAAAATCATCATGACCGAAACCAGGAATTTAAGAATTTTTAGATATTCCTTTAAGCAGAGAGATGTAACTATCCAGCTAGAGAGAGAAACAGGAAATAGAAGTGTTTTGATACTGCTGCACATATATGTTTGAATTCTCTAAAATACTAAAGCACATAAGTCAAATCAGTATGCTCAGATAGTTATATCAAAGTAATTAAAGAAAAAGAATGCAAGGCGATATGCTTTCCTTTAATAGTGTAAATAGCATAATCAGCTTATTCACATTAGTTACACATTCAGTAGCAGCTTTCTGAAATGCTCGATTTCTTTGCTCTGAAATGTTCCCCATTGTCTTTTCTAAAGACATGAACAAATGTGAAAGTATGAAAAAGCATTCCTACCTCTCTCTCTTTTATTTTTTAAGGTAGCTCTAGGAATAATCTTTAAGGCTCAACTTTTTCTTTTATTTTACTTTAGAAAAAAACCAGAAAAAAATCTCTTTATCTCTCAGCATAATTAAAGAGTCTTTTTACTCAGTGGCAATTCTAATATTCCTGTAATGATATTGGTAAATAAATGGGAGAAGAAGAAAGAAATCAAGACTTATCTGCCTTCTCCATATTTGCTTAATTTTGGAGAAAATATTTTGTTGAAAATAGTGGTGGGATCCAAAGTAAAACTTCTATCACGGTTTTCAATTCTAGCGATGCTGAGATCCAGAAATTGGCTAAAATTCATTTCTGGGCTACTGAATGCTTCAAACACACATTTTAATTTTCTCTATACCAAACTAAGGCCAGCCTGAATTCTTCAGCCCAATATAGCTGTAAAGATTAAAATGCCAAAGTACTTTTCAGTGATTTCCCCAGATTGCTCATACATGCCATTGATTTTTTTTTTCTTTGACATTAATCTTTCCTGAGAAGCCTGAGACTAAAAAGCTAAATTACATGGACCTGCTAACAGCAAGCATGGAGAGAATTAAGTCTTTTTTCATAGACCCCAGTTCAGTGTTTTGTTCAAGCATATACAGATCTTCTGAGAAAACTTTTGCAGCAGTGGCTGAGGCACACACTGGCCCAGATCTTGTTGGAACAGAATGAAAGCCACACAGTTTTCCATTAAAATATACCATGTACTTATACCCCTTTGAGCACAGTGAAGCAGCTCCTACATTTTATTTGCATTTTACAAGCATTTTTATTTGCTCCAAGATCCATACACTACAATAGCTGACCAGTCACAATGGCTGTGGGGCACTGAGTGAATGTGTTGCTACAGTAATTTTTAAAGTCATGAAACAGAAGCATACGGGAGAGATAGCACAAGGAGCAGTCACTTGAATAAGTCATGTGCTCTATTTCTATGTGCTGATAATTTGTTGAGTCTGAACCACCACGAAATAATGCACTAGACTGGTTCAGTTCCTTGTTTGCTCTAAGTTACAAAAATACACAAAGAAAATTTCTGCTCATAGTCAAGTAATTTGGAAAGCAAGTATGGAATACAATGGACAGTAAAAGAAAGCAGTATAAGAGGGAGAAAGTTCCCTGTTACCCTATCATATGTTCTTAAGTGCAGATTAAGTGAGGAAAGTTCTCCAATAGAAGTAAAAAAATAAACATCAGGGACTCTCTAATACTTGCTTCTCAATTGTATTGTTCCATAACTTCCTGAGGAACAGAGAGTTTAAGAAAAATAGAGGCTCTTTCTTTATGGCTGGACATTTTTAAGTTATCATTTGTAAAACCACATAAAATGATTTAGTTGTCAAAGAATAACTGAATTACATAAATAAAACATTACATAAAAGACATCTCAGTACAATTTATGTGAAGCGAATTTCACAAGGACCAGTCTATTGTAGAAAATTCAACTTATCTCTTCCTGATCCTTTTATTCTATCTAAACATAGAAATTTATGTCAGTTCAAAAAAATCTATTACTGTTTCTCATAACTGAATCCATTATTTTCCCTCCATGATCCATCAGGTAAAAACAAGTGCAATAGACAGTTCTAGCAGAGCCTTGAACATAAAAGGCCTCAAGAATAGAATGAGATCTGTTAAACCTATCTTGCTGTGCACTATAACTGGAAATGATAACCTTGAGGTTTAATTTAAAACAAGTCATATAAAAGATTTCTGACTGTAATTGTTATCTGTCACATAAATAAAATTATTATAAAATGGAAATAGGACTGAAAAGGTACAGTTTTGCTTGTTGCATTGCCTGTAAGCAAATTGAACTCTGTGAAGGTTTATCACTCTTTGCTGCCTTTTCCTCCAGTCTTTCTTAATAATGGATCCATTGATTGTAAAAATATGGAAAGAAAGAGTGGAAAACAAATTATTAATTTTCGTTATTGCTTTTTATTTCCAGAGCTTTAGTGATTGTGTTACATTTAGTGATTTTTGTCTCCTTTGTTCCCCTGCTAGCAAGGAAAAACAAAAATCCAAAATTAGACCTCATATTACCGTGGCAGTACTTCCCTTGTATGGAAACAGTTTCCAGACAGGCAAAATGAGGGAGTGAGTGCAAGTGCATGGATTAAGCCAAAAAGAGGAACCAACAGATCTCAAAGCAGCACCTGTGGTTTCCAAGCTTGGCTCCACTGGGTTGTTCATAATGGCAAAGGGACTCAACCAGGCTCTAATTTAGTGTAATTAGAGCAAGAGAAAAATGAACAGCCCACTTTCCTGCTTTTCCATTTGCTATGAAAAGAAAGTGCACTGGTCTCAGGACACACAGCAGCAAGGTGGTAATGGAGCTCAGGCTTGGAAGACAAAGATTCACTGCATCTTTTCACCTACAGTACATTTTGGGGAGGCCAGACATGCACAGGCTGCCTCAAAGATGAACACAAAACTAATTTACTGGTTGTAGTGCCCATAATGAGACACGCCAAAGCAAACCTACCTGCTGCTGGTCTCCCACGCTGGGCCAGCACACAGGAGAGGCAGCTAGCAGACCCAAATTCCATTAGGCAGCTGCAGCTATGCAAGAACGCAAAGAGAAAGCTGAGATTGAGTGGCAAGATGCAACAGCAGGGAAAGGTGCCTGCCAGCAGCAGCCCAGTGTGCCAGGCTGCATCACCTGGAGGCCATCACATGCAGGTGCCTGCTCCTCACACAGCTCAGCAGGGTGCAGCTCACTTGAAACTTCTGCTCCTTTCAGCCTAGGGTGGCTCCTGAGGCTACACCTGGTAGAAGGAGCTTGAAAACAGCTGATTGCAGTTTGCAGCATGTGGATCATTACACACCCTCCTCAGCAAAGGGCCTCATCTCTGCCAGATTCTTTCACAGCAGCAAACAGAGAGAATCCTGCCAAGGGTGCTTCAGAGGAGAAATAAAGTTTGGGGGCACTGATTCATCATCTCAAGGAGCCTCTCTCTCCTTTGACTATAGACAAAATTAAGGAGACAAAGAAGTCAATTTAGCTGGACAAATAGACTTTCTACTCCATAAATGTTGGTTTAGGAATATATTCATTGCACAGGTGGGATTTCTTCAGAATTACTGGTGTCATTTCAGTGGAGTTCTGCAATATCCTGTTGACTTACACTCAAGGGCAGAGGCCAGCACAGAACAGCTTGGACCAGTTGGTGTAATTTGGAATTCTGAAAACTTTCCTATTTCCCTGCTGTCTTTTTTTTTTTTTTTCTTTCCTGGCAGCTCTCCTGTGAAATGCACACATCTGCACTGATCTTTTATCAGCAGTTTTGGGTTTTGTTCTTCATTGGACAAACTCAAGTTTTATTTGCAACATTCCTAATGCCACAAGTCTGAAAAATCATGTTAGAAATACTGCTTGAACAGGAAAATCACAAGTTTGACACAGAGATATTTCTACATAACAGCATTCCTATCATTATTACATAAACCCACTCTGTGGGATTTGTTAACCTCATACTGTAACAGTGTTAAACACAGCTCCTAGCTAGATGAGAGATGTATGGATTGATGGAAAATTGATAATCATAAATAACATCTTGTTGAGGCCATGAACCAGAAGCTAGCACAAGTCTCAAAACAAGCATGGACAGAGAACAGCAGGAGACTTTGCCTGGGAATCTCCCAGGTCCTTCCATGCCAATTCTTATCAGATGGGTTTGGCAAAGCCATTTAACCTCTTCTTCTTTCAGAGTGGATGATTACTTTCCAAAATCACATGGATGCTATGACAGCTAATTAATTATAGCTGTATTATGCTTTACAAATTTAATTAGTATAAAAGAGGGTTAGTACAGAGAAACACTGCACAGAAAATTAGGTTGAATATAGACACAGTGCTGGAAAGCCACTGTAGTGAGTTAGAGGAGAAAAATGATAAATAAGGAAAGAGCTTTTGAATAATGAGTACTTAAGAGGTGTGTATGAAAGAAACAAGCAGTGTGCTGCCTTCCAAAGGCAGAAGAGGAGGAAAGGAAATTAAAAATTAGAAGCAAGGCAAGCAAACAAGATGAATAGATTTGAAATATAAAGTGAAGATAATCATATGGAAAAGATGTAATAAAAGCAGATTTGCGTAATTTCTCCTTCAGATCCAGTAACGGATCTTTCTGATATTAGAGGAAAATGGTGGTATACTTGTATTGACCTCACACTATGTTAACACAATACAGCTCTTAATTCTTGAATTATGTTGTTAAATAATTAACTTATGAATCATAAGTAAATAATTAAAAGTTGGTTCTGTAAGCCTCACAACCAAGAATATAAAACTGTCCAGGTGATACCAGATTTTAGCAATACCAATATTGTAGTTTTGGAAAGGGCAAAAAAAATTTAACATCTATAGCTATACAGACTGCTAGAAGAAGCGCCTGGGCTCCATTTCTCCATGGAACAAAATAAAATGGATCATCTATTACTTAAATCTCCTGTATTAAAAATTGAATTTGAAGAAGATAGAAGAAAGGACTGCTAGTTACTCTGCAAAATACCTAGACCTGCTCTGTTGGAGAAGGTTCATGATTTGGGAATGCAGGATTGAAAAGGCTATCACTCTAAAACACTGAGACAGTCTTTGGTTCATGTTAAAATATCTTTTCCTCCAATATCCCTAAAATTAAGAACCATAAAATAAATCTTCACAGTTCAATGGACAATAACTCATAGGTACTTGACAATCTTAAGAACAAGCAGCTTCAGGAACCTAATAATAATTTTGTTTATTCTTGTAAAAGAAGTACAGTAGACAAAATATAAAAAGATCAGCCTGTGCATCCACAAAAAACTCCTTCTCTCCCATGAATATCTGCCTATTTTCAGATATAGCAAAAGCACATGTACTTCAATTCTAAGCAAGGCAATTAATTTGGATTCTGCTGAATCAGAACCATCACAGTCACAGGATTACTTTTATTATTTTTTACAATGAAAGGACTCTGGGAGCACAGATCCTGCTGTGTAGAGCCATAACATTCCTTCACAAGAACGAACTGATAGGGATGAAAAATCTAACAGTAAATAATTATTCAATAAAGAATTGAAAAAAAGCTATAATACTTATTTAGCTAGACTAATTTAATTTGTTTGTTCTTGCAACATGTAGTTTTAAAATAAATAGAAGACTTTGTTTTTTAGAAACACCCACCCTCCAGCTTCCTGATGCTTTGTCTTGCAAAATACTTGCCAGCAGCAAAAATTTTAAGGGTCTTTGAAGATCAGGAGGGGATGAAATGCACCAGGATTCTTCAGCACCCCCAAAATAACACTCCCCGCCCCCCCCGGGTTCGGTTGACTCCACAGCCTCCATTAGCCATGTTGGCTAGGACATGTCCTTCAAGAGCACCCTGAGGGTTCATGTCCCATGGCCTAGGCCTAGGCAAAGGAATAGGGCCCTGGGAAGTAGTTCTCCAGCCGATCACTGAGGGCCTCAAAGGTGGGCCGCTCGTCGGCCTCGGCGCTCCAGCACTGCAGCATCATCTCGTAGAGCGGCGCCGGGCACGTCTCTGGCTGGGGAAGTCTGTACCCATCGTCCAGCAGCTGGATCACCTGGTGTCCCGGCATACCTGCAAGCCAAAATGAGTTCATCAAGCTACTCAGGATCTGCTTACAGATGCCATGTGTTCCTCTCTCTTCAGCACAGAATCACCATAGAATGGTTTGGAAAACCATGGTTTGGAAAGAACATTAAATATCACTGAGCTCAAAACCCCTGCCATGAGTAAGGACACCTTCCACTAGACCAGGTTGCTCAAAGCCCCTTTCAGCCTGGCCTTGAACAATTCCAGGGACAGGAACTTACTGTTTACTAGCAATTAAAAACCACCTCCAACATTTCTCAACCACCTCTTCCTGACTGTGCCAGCTGCAAAGCATAGCAAATAAGTTTGTCTGGGTGTGAGGTTTTTCCTCCACCATTCAGGTTTGCCAAAATCTTTCTGACACCTATTTAGCTTAAATAGTTCCTAAACACCTCTAGTCTTAGTGACTACAAAATCTCCTAAGAAAACCTGACCTGCTGCTGAATTTTCCTCACATTTAGAATCTTTTTCCTAAAGTCAGCCCCTAGGTTTCCTCAAGGGCAGCTGGGCAATGGTATTCTCCCTGCTCCATCATCACCAGTCATGGAGAAGAAACCATTCCCCTAACTTTGCTATACCTTTATATACTAAGACTATTGTCCTGTTCCCTTCCAAATTTTACTCTTTAAATTAATTCTTGAATTGTGTTAACCTCTTTTACCTAGATCTCTGAATAGTGTTTCTTCTGCACATTATCTACTGCCACCACAAATCAACACAACCTCTTCTAACTGATTACTGAGGACAAATTCCTGAAAGGAAATATCAAGTAAGCAAATAGCCATGGCAAACCAATATTTTCTTCTTTCAAGATACAGATAAACTATGCCTTTGCAAAGGGGTAATACTGAATGGATTTTCAGACAATATCCAGAGCCACAGTGTTACATAGTTTTTTATATTAAAATGATTTATTTATGTGTGTGTGTGTTTTTCTATATGCACACACCTATAGTCCTTCAGGATATTTTGCTTTGCTTTTATTTTTTCAGAACAATTTCACAGGAGGTGAGGGTGGGAATCAAAAAGCAAAATCAATTTTTCCTTTTACAGAAAATATCAGTTTGGGACCCTGTGAAATGTAGTTTATGGCAAACACACCACCCCTCAGGCCTGAAGAGACACAACATAACTTTTTTTTTGCTTTAGTCCTTCCCTTGTGTTCTATTCACTAGCACAAAATGAGTCACAGTCAATCATCTCACTGATATCTTGTGTTATTGAGGCCACAGTTCCTTGAGCATTTCTCACAGTACTAGAAATAGTAGCTGCTCTCAGACTACTATATCTACTTTTGAGGTTAGTGACATTTTATTTTTTAATTATTTAATTCTTGTGATCCTTTCCTTTATGAAGACTTTTCACTGCAACAATCAAATAGGAGGGAGGGGAATAAAACACCCTGATTTATTTTTCAGACACCTTCTTTCTGACGTGCTTGTGCAGCACTTCACACATAATCTATTCTTCCATAAGATATACTAAAAAAAAAAATTAAAAGGACAGGTTTGGGAATAAAAAATTCTTCCTTTATTTCTTCCCTTTTTTCACATTCCAAGAATTGGCATACTTGATCTGATGACACAGGAAAATAGCCAGCTGGCTTAGGTGACTGTTCAGTGCAGGCTGACTCCAGCAAGAGGAAGCTTGGATGTGAGCTAACCACAGCCTTTGCAAATCTGCCAGGGGAAGCCAGAAGGTCTGACCCACTAAATGGACCCCATCTGAACAACCTTCTTTTTCTCTTTAAAGTTTTAACCCTTTAACATGGCCATAGTACAGGCATTCAAACTTCTTTTTTTGTGTGTCATTCTGAAAATCAACAAAAAATTTAGACATTCTTTAGGTAAAAGTACTTACCATGATAAGGCATCTGCCCATAGGTGATTATTTCAAACAGAAGTACTCCAAATGACCAGACATCTGATTTAATGCTGAATCTGTTGTAGCGGATTGCCTCCGGGGCTGTCCATTTCACTGGGAGTTTTGTTTCAGTCCTGGCTTCATAGACTTGTTCATTTTCTACCTATCATGGGTAAAACGAAGCAAACCTGGTTTCACATCTGCTTCAGCAAAGCACTTAAGCATCTGACTAAGATCAGCATGTGCTTAATCTTATAATCTTTTAACCAAACTCCTGTTTTTCATATAAATACCCATTTTCTGAAGTCTATCATTGGATTCAGCTTTGCACTTGAAAAACATGGAGGCTTCATCAGAGGCTTTTCTAAAGCATTTATCATTTCAAGCAAGCACACAGCATTGGAGTGGCTCCTGATTAATTATGACTTGCTACTGTGAATTCTGGACCTGGCATGCAAGATTTCAGAAGTCTGTCAGGAGTGGCAGTGTAAGCATCCTGCTGACACTAGAGACCAAATGTCTCCATGTCTGGTCTACAGTAAAGAGAGAAGGCAAGAGCAAGAGCTAATGAATTTCAGAACCTTTCTTCTATGATTTATTGTGGTGCTGAAGGCCATTGACTTTGATAACAGTCGCTTAAGCAGGTTTTTGGGGAAGAAAGAATAAACTCTGATTAAAATTAATATATTAGTTTCCAGTGAGCTGATTAATGTAAAGTGTAGGTGAAAGGCACGAAAATTTTTGAGTTGTAAATTTGTACAATCATGTCCTTAAAGGTTTATCACACAGACATCTAAATTTTGTGAACATTTCTTCTCTCTTTAATTCCTACATTCAATTTAGTGTACATAAGTCACACCTAAGCTTTGGTTAAGTTTTTCACATGCAAATCCAGACATACATGTACCAGATTTTGCTTTTGATTGTTTAAATATATCATGTATGTTTCCCAGCTGCAATGCTCAATAGTTTTGAAAATACTGGTTATTGGTCTGCATCTATATATACTTATACAGTTGGCATCTCAACCATAACACTCATCTTTAGAAACACGAAATTATTTCATTGCACTAAATAACACTTGTAAAAATACAGATTTCATTTCTCACACTTAATCCTTTGTATGTGACCATGTTAGTGTTTTGGCTTAGGAGACAAAATATTCCTAAGAAAGTCTGCCCAAATAACTCTATGACTGAGTATTTAAGTAAAGTTCAGTTTTAACAAGAAATGTCAACAGATGTAAATTATTACCCTCTCTAGTGAGGACAGAAGAGAAATATCCATTATGAGCATTGTTCATTCAAAAAGTTATATTTTTTTACGTTAAAGAACTTGTAATATGAATTTGTGCATATTTAGAGGAATCAAAATTAAATTAAAAGAATTTTCAAAGTCCCTTGATGTCTTTGTAAAGCCATTTTTCTATACTTCAGTATGTAATAAATCCAATTCTGTTATGAACTTCAATTTCTGCTGCTTGAATGGGAAAACAAAATGAGAAGCAAAAGACTTTTTTCTCTGTTTTTCCTTCTCAGTGCAAGAACATAAATAAATAATAAGACCCAAATGAACACAGAGGCAGGAATTATGAATTTCATATTGAAATCCATAAAATATGGCAAAATAAATCTTTCCAACACTGATTAAATCATTTTCAGAGGTAGGAAATCTCATTTCTAAACCACAGCTTTTTCATAGGGAGACTGGTCAGTGATACTTGCATTCTCTGTCTTCAAGGACTAGAGAAAAAAACCAAAATGGTGCAATGGCAAAGAATTTGCAACTACGTCAGATTTAAAGCTATGAGAGCTCACTTTATGAACTTTGCTGCTAGCTGTGGAGAGGAATAAGGTCCTTTTATGATTACTACCTGCGATTACAAGCATTATGGAGGCAGTGGGGAAGTGAACAAGGAGAGAATATATGTCAATACATTTTTATATGCCTTCCCTTACAGGCCCAAGTGTATAATCTTTCCATCATATCTCTCCATGCTGCAGACACTGGATAAAGCTTGTCTAGCAAAGGGTATTGCTTGCCAGGATCCTTTCTGGGTGGCTGGGTGGGAAGCAGACACCAGGATTCTTCAGACTGTCACAAAGGCACAGGACAACTTCTAACCTTGCATGGCAGAATGCAGGTTGAAGATACAAATTAACATGTTATACATCCTTTTCTCCCTGGGTTTGCCTTTGTCTGAATCCATCAATTCAGGGCTACATTTCATTCTTTAGTCGGCCTCTTCCACCTTGTTCTCCAGAGTTAAAAGCAGGGATAATGAACCCTCTCACAACCTACCTTAAAAACTCTTGCAAGTCCAAAGTCTGCCACTTTGTAAACATTGTGTTCGCCAACAAGAACATTCCTGGCTGCCAGATCCCGATGGATATAGTTCTGAGATTCAAGGTATGCCATCCCAGAAGCCACCTGAGCAGCCATGTCTACTTGATGTGTCAGGGAGATTTGAGAGCCTCCATCTTCTGTTTAAAAAGGAGATGACAAGAACCACGTAAGAACAAGAACAAAATGCTGATTTCAGACATAAATTGCTGAAAATCTCTCTGGTTCAAAAAGCCAACACAAATAAACCAAACCATGCAATACAGTAAAGTAACAGCCCAGCCAAATGACTAGGATTAGTGAATGACATTACTCGTTCCCCAATAAGATATTTCTCAATAACAATGTCTGTCCCATCTTCTCTAAAAGAGTAGATACTAAATGCAGGAGTTAATCTAGGCCAAGAAGGAGCTGCTGACACAGTCCAAAGAGAAAATCTTTTATCTACCTATAGTATGCACCTTTCTGACAGGTTCATAAAACTATTCCAAGCTGTGAGTAAGAGTTAATGTCAGTACCCAGTGGCTGTAGCCAGAGCTGACTAAAGATGGAAAAGCACAGAATTATCCTTGTTCCCTGTTCTCTGATAATTCTGACTAGGAAAAATACCATCTGCTGTCACGTATAACTCATTTTCACTTTCCAATCCACTTGACTGCTTCATGCTGTTATCTTTGTTGTCGCTACCCAACAGTAGGACTCCTTGAGATGCTTTCAAGATGCCTGCTTCTCCAGTAGGACTTTTTGAAGCAATGTGCATGTCATTCCCACAACACTAAGATAAGCAAATTCCAGAAATTGAAATTTGACAATCAAAGATCATTATTCAAACAATGCAGTAGAACTTTGAGCTGAGCAACTTGCCTCCACAAATGAAGGAAAGTATTAGGCCATGAAAAACTGCAGCCAAAAATGTTAAGACAGGTAACAAAAAAAATTCATTTGGGTATAACACATTAGTGTACAAATTCAGCGTCCTTGTGGCATTTTGGGGACAGGTAACCAACCTTCTCAGTGCAAAGAATTTAAACGAGGAGGTAATCAATGGTAAATCAAACTACTGTTAGATTCAAGGACCACTGTCACCCAATCCCAAATGCTGCAGCACTGAAGCTTGGCTTTCTGCCTCTGTAGCCTCTAACACTCAAAACAGTTTCAGCTTTCTGTTTCAGAACCTTAATATCAAAAAGCTGAATCCTTGCTGCTAGGCTTATTGGCAGTTCTTTGTCATCAGGCTTTTACTTACTGCTTTTCTGTTAGAGAAAAAAACTTTTGTAGCTGTCAGTTTTCTCTCATTTATTTTTAACTGATTTGCAGTGATAGTGTGTCTTAGCATTGTTTTAAATAGCCTTCTCCAGTTCTGGCATTTTATTTGATGTAACCTTGTGATCCCACCTTATGAAGAGTGTGAAATGCCATTGTTTACTAATCTATTCTGCAATCTCCAGGCCTTGAATTTCCTGCTCATCTGGATGCTCTGACATAATTAGGAAAAAAAATATTAAATTTGTCCTGTATATGTCTTACTCTACATCCTTTTTGAGGTTAAACTCATTGTCATGATAAACCAGCACTACGATTATTTACTTCTATTGTTGACTCAGAATGTCTTTTCCTCTCCTGCACATGTATCCCGTACTGCCTGGACCTTTAAAAGAGAGAGGGACAAAAATCGGGCTGTGTGAAAATCCACTCAGTCCACAGAATAATGCAAGACCGAAGATTTTCTGTTCTGTTCTGGCAGGCATCAACATTTATTATTCATCTTGCTCGACAAAGATATAAATCCACAAATGACACTCGTATTTAACCAGAAAATAAATAAATGTTTTCAAACACCTTGCATTAGTACTTGGGTTTTGGAAGTCAGCCTATGCCAGCCAGCTTCAAATATTCCCTTTCACATGACTTCACCTGCAGGTGCTGTGAACTACCTGCTGGTGAGAGCAGACAAGGATATCAACAAAGTTGTGCACAGGTTTGTCACAGGTCTGCTGATGCTCCAAGACAGCCTAACTTAAGCCTGCTCTTAGAGGCAAAATAAGGCAGTGCCACAGGAAAAAGGGGTGACTCATCAGCCTCGTGTTTTTAATGAGCTGCCTCAGTACAGAATAGGAGTTAGAGCTGCTAAATCCTCCCTGTTTTATTCCCTGCAGGACACTCAGGTGCACCATGCTAAAGGACAAAGATGAGATTCACTTCTGACTCTTGAATGGCAGCTGAAATACCATTTCTTTCATTAGGGCCTGTTTGAAATACCAGACTGGGCTGACCTACTGCCTTTAGCCTGTGGGCTGAGGGAGAGGAAGAGACCACTGTTGCCCTGGCTGCTGCAGTATTTATTGGATGATCTCTCTCTGTAAGCTGGTTCTGCACTGCAGCTGTTCTGGAGATAAAGGGGAAGCTTTAATGAGGAGCTTCAGCTGACCAGGAGCTACAACTTGTGGACAGAGAATGAGGTCTCTTTGGGATGTGAAGAGTAAATCATGTATGTTTGTATCATAAAGATTTCTGACTACACCTCCAAAACTCCAGGCTGGGCCAGAAAGAGCACACAAGTTCAAGCACAACTTCTCTGGACAAGATATCCCAGGACCTCACCACTGTCATAGTGAAGAATTTCTAAGAATTACCTTATGTAAACCTCCCATCTTCCAGTTTAAAGCCATTCCCCCTTGTCCTATCACTACCTAGCCTTGTAAAAAGTCCCTCTCCAGCTCTCTTATAGGCTCCCTTTAGGTACTGAAAGGCTGCTCTAGGTTTATCAATAGATAGATATAGATATAGATATGTTTATATAACTTTCACAGTCAAAATCAGGCACTACTGCTGAATTTATAAAATCTTCCCATGGATTATTCTTTAACTGATAAAGAATAATGCAGCACCTTCATGTCCTTCTTTACTAATATTTTTTGACAAAACCCTCAACCTCATATGAAAAATTTATTAGAGAAAATATTAAAGAAGTCTTGGGGTCTGCACTCTGTTCTAAGCAATCAATCACAATCACTCATACAGAAAAGACAGGAAAATATTCTTATTGACAGAAAACTGACAATAAAAAAAAGAGAAAAATAAATAAGTGGCACTTTCTCCAGTGAGGGCATTGCTTCCACAATAATTCACCGAACTTCAAGACTGCATAACTGCCAGAACAAGTCCCAGGTCCGTCAGAATTGATAAAAGCACTCATACATTTATGACAATTTCATTCACTTCCAATAACAAAGAAAAGTTTTCAAGTGTATTTTTCTCATACTGGTGGCAGCTCAATAACTCTGCATAGCAGTGTTCATCAAGAACCCTCCCAAAGTACATTTACAGTGTGCACAGGGAATTCACATGTCCATCATTATTAAGTAGCTGTCATTATGGGGAAATGTGATAGTAACTGTGAATAAAATATTAGGGACTTTTAAAGCTGGAAAAGCATATCATGCAGTTCTAGGAGGGGAATAGGAACAAAGAACATCTCTGGACTTTCCTCTGCTCTAGTTTGCCCTATTTTTACCCATAGTGCACACAGAGACAGAAGCCTTCTGGAAATATTTTCCTGTTTCCTGCTGAGGCTGAGCCTCAAGAAAACTTATCAGGAGCTGTGCACTCCAGCTGAGATAGATCACTTCCAGTCATAGAGCTCTATACAAGCCTCAAATCTCTTTCCTTATTAGTTTCACTGACAGCAATGACTTTTCTCTGACCACAATACCTATCAAAACCCTTGGATCTCTGCCTCCAACTCTTAGTTCGGTGCACCTCTCTGTGCATCGGCCATCAGACAAGGAGGGATACCACTAGGCTGGGTTTCAACTGGACATTTTTATGGATATCTTGATGGCTGCCTGGAAACCAGCTGACTTTCCACAGCCTCTGATGAAGAGCTACAAGAGTGAGCACTCAGGCAAGGAACAGAGTGCTGTGCATATGCTGGCGACTGATCCCCACACTGGCTGCAGCACTGATGTACTCTGGACATGTTTACTCTATGCACACTAACAGGCAAATTTTCACCTCTTCAATAGCTGTGACTCATTCTGGCTTTCTCAGAGCTATTTCTCCAGTGCAACAAATGTTTCCATGCACAGCAATCATTTCCTGATGTGCCATGCTCCTACAATCAGATAAGCTGCAATCTGCACACAAAGATGAGAATTTAAAGGAAATTTGTGCCTTGCTACCTCTGGCCAGCAAATGCCCAAAAAACCGTGGATGAGCTGGCCCAAGGTCATGGCAGACCCACTCTGGGCAGCTCCTGGTGGGGCTGTCTCCATGTCAGAGATTTCTTTAGCTGTAATTGTGTGTGGACAGACCTTCACTTAAAAATGGTTCCACAGAGAAGATGAGGGAAGGCATGTGTCATGGTAAATGTTGTCTGTGGTATTATTACAGGGCTTTGCTTTATGGGCTGGAAACAGAGAAGAAATTCAGCATGACAACTGTGGCAAACATTTTGTCTTCAAGAAATCATTACAGCTTTAAAGACATTTAGCATCTCTCAGACATCTGCTAAACTAAAAATGGGTAACAACACTAGAATCAAGCATTTCCCAATAGCAGGAGTGAACTTAAAAGTGCAATCATTATGCTAGTCTGTTCCAGGCTGTACAATTTTATTTTTAATTATTATCTGCCTTCAAAAGAGCACTTTGAAGTGCTGCTGAGATAAAAGCCCTGATGAGATAGGCAAAGGACAAATTTGTAGTGAAAATCTATCCCAGACTTGTAATAGTTTTCAAAGCTGTTAAGTACATTTTGTGGAAGTGCCTCTATTTCATGTCAAATTTGATGACCTATCCTTCTGGATACTTATGTTTTTATTCCTTTGTGTATCTTCCCATCTACTCATAGAACTGGATGAAAAAATATGGGCCATTATAAGGCAAGAATCAGACTGTGAATGTGATTCTTTCCCCTTCTCAAATATTTTGGCATGTCAAACATTCATAAGCATTTCTTTCCATTTTTCTCACCCCCACACATGACAAATAATGCAGCTTTTACATTAAACCAGGGTGTTGTACTTCTATCTCTTATGTTAGTGTATTTACTAAACTGCAGCACCCTTAAAATTGTTTAGAGTCATTTGCTTACTTTTAAGGTATTCTAGAAGACTTCCATATCTCATCAGCTCGGTAATAATATAAATTGGGTCCTCCAAAGTGCAGACAGCATAAAGCTGTATAAGCTTTGGATGTCTCAAGTTCTTCATTATTTGTGCTTCCCTCAGAAAGTCTTTTGGATCCATTGAACCTGAAAAAACAGCATATAACAAAACATAAGCTGAGGTTATTAAAGGGCTTTCTACCAGTGTGGCATTCTTAAGAGAGTAACTGACATTGTTTTCTGTCTTTGAAAGTACATTAGCATCTCAAATCTTCACAGTTCCCACAGAAAACAGACAGTGCAGCTGAAACAAACAATTAATGAGTGAAACATGCCAGTTGCGTAGGGACAGAGAACATATGTAACCCAGCCACCAGAAATATAAAGGCTAAAATCAACCACCCCCAGGCCTCCCTCAAACAGGAAAAAAAAGTGAGGCTAGAATGTTAAGGGATACATTTTAAACAAACAACTGGTTTAACGAAAGGACCAGAAACCAAGGTGAGAGTGTCTAGGTAATGAACATAAAATTTCTGAGAGAAAACTAGTGCTGCAATAAAAATTTGCTGCAATATATTTTCAGCTTCACCAAAGTCTGAAAGCACTGAAATCAGTTTAGCATATGCAGAGAAGATATGTGTATTTTATATATACAAAACAAAAAGCTATTTATAATGGTCATGCAATAGCAACTTTATCAGAAATACCAATGTATGCACAAATGTAACATTAATTTTACAATCCCTTAAATACCAAGTGTCTTAACAGCAAATGATGCCAACTTTTTAAGTGTTACATAAGATCATAACATCTCTAGTTCTATTCATATACATAGTGAACCAATGCAGAAACTGTCAAAAAAGCAATCAGAAATGGCACAGGAAGCTGAAGTCATGGCAAATGTAGGATTAAAGCTCATATGCCCTGAATAGGAGATTAATTAGGAAAACATGCGCAAATAAAGAAGTGATCAGATATTGTCAAATGTTTGAGGAAGTTGGTGAATATCTCCTTCAAAATGCTTTTACAAATAAAATCAGCCTGTTCATCCAACACCTACATTGAATGTCACCTCCTGAAAAATGTCCCAGTCTTATTTTCCAAAACATAGTAATGATGCGTGATTTCATATCCTAGCATTAATATCCTAGCATTAATACAAGAGGAATGATTCAGAAATGCTCCTGACACAGACTTTATGAAAAAAGAGCCCCTTGACATTGCTACTCCGGAGAGCAAATATTACATTGCAAGGAACAGGTACTCCTCGCTTCTGTTTCCTCTTACTTCCCTTGGCAATCTCATTGCCCAATTTGGCAAGACTTTATAGGATGTCATTAGGAGGCATGGTCAAAGTTTATGGATTTCCATGCCATCAATAAATGGCAAGCAGCCAATAATATGTCTCCTCAAAAGGTACAAGCTATACTCATTTTCTTTAGTCACAGTCAGTGACTAAAGAGTGAGGACCTGCACAAAGGGTAAATGAACACATCTGGTCTGGATAAAGCAGAGATTATGACAGAGAGAAAACCCGAAATATCTGCAATTCTTACTCAATGTCCTTTTCTTGTTTAGAACAGCACAGTCTTTACAGATTTACTTGAACTTTCCACCAATTCTAGATTAAAAATAATTTAAAAGTCTATGGTTGTCTTCATAGGGTTTGGACTCACTTTGATATTGATTTAAAATTTTGCCCCATTTGCTTACTTGTTTCAAGACATATGCATTGTCATAAAAATCAACCTAAAATCTACAGAGAAGCTGCATGGTGTGAAGCATTTTGCCTCCAAAAGCAAATGCATCAGTGTGTCAAATGATTTAGCATCAGTGCCAAAATTTGACAAGTTGATCCTAAAAAGGATAAACTGCTTGCTCACTTAGGGTCTACCAAATCATGGACCCTCTATGGATCACTATACAGGATTTCTTCACACCATAGAATTTGACAGTCTGATTTGTTCCCACCATCAAAGTTTGCCTACAAGGAATTTCTCAGTTTAATCATGCTATAAACTTCTTCCAACAAACTGAAACCAAGAAACATGTTTTTCACATATGACAACTTTCAATAAATTGATCAAGAAGGAAGTAATAGCTGCAAATCATTTTCTACACTGTAAAAGCAAATAACAGTGACAATAATGGTAACAAACCAGAAAAAGATCAATAAGTATTTCCTGCATATTTTATAGAGCATATGTAACCTTCAGTTTTACTTAGTTTATAGCTTTAAATAGTACAAGTAGCAGACAGCTCCCCATCCCCTCACAGCCCTGTAGATCTTATATTGTACTTAATAAGAATATTGGATGCCAGTTGAAAACAAATTACAAGTGTCTTTATGAGTGTTCTGCCTAAGATTAGGTTTCAGCAACGGAATAAGCAAATTAAAATCTGCCTCTAAAAGCAACCAAACATGCTTGTTACAAATTAGTTGGATAAAGCCTGTCACAATAGTGGCAAAGAATTTACAGTACATCCCTTTGAGGAAGGATACACATGCCAAAGTTTCAAATAACTGAGGGGAGCTTAGCTTCTAGTTGAATATGTGTGTTTTTAATGAAATATACATTTCCATCTGTAAGTGGTAAACACATGAGAAAGAGCAGGTTACTGTAAGTAGAAACCACTTGGTCATAAAATGATTAGTTAACATAAACCTTTATTGAAACAAGTAGAGGCTTCTTTTGTCTAAGATGTCAATTTGGGAGTAGATTTATCAAAACCTGAAGAAAATATGGTCTTGATAACCTGTTTTTTGAATGAAAACTGTTTTTCTAAATATCAAAGTCATTCTTAAGAACAATATGTTGGAATCTCTGTCTTTGAGATGTTTTATGTTGTGCTGCTTTGCCAGGAAGCGCCTCTAACTTAAGTCTACTTAAAACAGATATATCAGTTCTGATTAACTTCTCTTTGAAAATATTTTGTTCTAGATCTGAAGAAGCTTCACATTCTAAGATAAACACTGATAACATGGAAATGAGTTAGAAAGGATGGTCAGTTATTTTCCAGATTCCACTTGCCTAAATGTAAATGGCCCTTAAATATTTGCTAAACCTATCACAAGACCCTTTGTTTGCAACTTTTCAATAAACCTTCCCAAACTGCTTCAAAGTACCCTTGTACTTCAGAAGAACCTAAAAAGTTCCTCTAAGTAAAGTTTATAGAAAATTATTTTTGTGGAGACTGCATGAAGCATATAACTATAATCTTCGGAAGAAATAATAAGGAAATAACAGTTAAAAATTAAGTATTTGGCAACACAAGAGACTAAAATAGCCTATTCATATTAACAGATGAATAATAAATGTTTCTGAATGTTCTCAAGCAGCTTTGCAACCATACAGAAGTAAACTTACAAGTCAGTGTAAGGCCACATACTGAATTAACCGGAATTTAAAAATCTATTTTTTTCAGGGAAATTGAAGTACTTCCCTGAGTGCAAAGCTTTTTACACTGCATGTGTATTAACGAGATGACAAATTAAAGAACTGAAAATGTTATTAAAAACTCCACTGACACTACCAACCCAGACATTATTTTGGGAAGACTCCTGAAAAAGAAAATCATACTTGGATAGTTTCCATGTAGAGAGGAGCTCAGGAGATGCTTTACAACATGCTAATGACAAATGTATCCGTCAGCTTCAACAGGCATAAAGAACTTTATAAGATACAATTAATTGGTGATGATAGATGTCTGCTTCACATGTTGACAGCTGGAGAAGCAAGCTAGCCCAGACTATAGGTTCTAGAAAATCTATCACACTCAACATAGGACAAAGTGAAAATCCCTGCTGCAATGATTTCTACTTAAATAGAAAAAACCCTCAGTGTCTCAGTGAGGAAATAAAAACAGAAATGTGAAATAACGTGTTCAGGGACCCTCATCAAGACAATACTGTGCAGAGCCAAAACCAGAAATAGCAAGTGCTGGTTTCTAGACTGTCCTATCTACTGATCCTTGCACCTCTTTGAAAACTGGGTCAACAGCTCAAAAGTCAGAGATGTTCCTTTAGGCAAAGATGTTCCTTATGTTTTGTTTTGGTTTGGTCATTCACAAATTCATAGCTATGGTTGTGGCTGGTAAAATGTCACAGATGTCTCCAAAGCAGAGACAAGTGAACCAGTGAACAAATAAGAGAATTATCTGAATGAAAGCATCACATTACTACTGCTTTTTGTTTATAGTCACACTGTTCAACAGATTGTAAAAGGAATAAGGAGAGGTAACAGGCAAGACATTGACAATGATATTTGAGAGCAAAGAGTGGAATGACCTCAGGGAATTTCAGTTGTAATTGTGCTGGAGGGACAAGAGGTGGATTGTGTGCAAATTGTTGACTTTGGTTTTGTGATTATGGTGTTTTGGTTTTGGTGTGGAGAATTCTTTTTATTGATGTTAGTGAAGTATGTGAATGGGGAATATGCCCAGGAGCATATATGCAGTCTGCTCCTGGAGGACTGCATCCCATGGAAGAGACCCCTAGCAGAGCAGTTTGTGAAGAACTGCAGCCCAGAGGTAGAACTCAAACTGGGGAAGATTGTGGAGGACTCTCCTGTGGGAGGGACTCCTTGCTGGAGCAGGGGAAGAATGTGAGGAGCCCTTCCTCTGAGGCAGAAGGAGCATCAGAGACACCATGTGATGCATTAACCACAACCCTCATTCCCTGTCAAGCCGCACCACAGTGGAGGAGGAGGTAGAGAGTTCGGAAGTGGAGCTAAGCCCAAGAATAAGGCAGCAGGGAGGAAGCTGTTTTAAGAGTTTTGGATTCCTGGAGTACAGACTTTACAATCAAAATAAAGAAATGTGCTTTAATAGCATGTTATTTCCTCATTGTAATGTGTATTTTTAATCTAGAATATGTTTTATCTGATATGTGAGTGCTTATTTTTCCCTGCTAATTATTAAAAAATCCTGATATAACTGAGATACCAGATACCTAAAAAGAGGGAAAACATTGCTAGTATGCTGCACATCAATGTTTCTGAAAGAAACACTTGTGAAATTTTGAGTTTGTATAAAATATTTGAAAAATTTGCTCTTGCTCCAAACTGGAATAGAAACAGGCTTCTGAATACCCTAATCACTCACAAGTCAGGAATCATCAAGGGAGAACTGGCTTTGGGGAAAACTGATTACTATCATCTCAATAGAATTCTGGGAGACTAATTCGTCCTATGTGTTGGAAGGTCGTAGAGTCATAGAATCATGGAATCATTAAGGTTGGAAAAGATCTACAAGATCACTGAGTCCAACCATTCACCCAGTACTGCCATGTTCCCCACTAAACCTTGACCCCAAGCGCCACATCCATATGGCTTCTGAGCCCTTCCAGGCATGATGATTCCATCAGTCCCCCAAGCAGCCTGTTCCAGCTTGACAACCCTTTGCATGAAAAATATTTTCACAATATCCAATCTAAATCTACTCTGGCACAATTTGAGGCTGTTTCCTCTTCTCCTATTGATTGTTACCTGGGAGAAGACATCAATCCTTACCTCACTACAACCTCCTTGCTGGCAGTTGTAGAGAGTGATAAGATCTTCCCTAAGCCTCCCCTTTTCCAGACTAAACAAACCCAATTCCCCCAGGCACTTCCCACAGGACTCACACTTCAGACCCTTCACCATCTCTGTTGCTATTCTCTGGACACACTCCAGCACCTCAGTGTTCTTTTTCTACTGAGAGGCCCAGAACTGCACACAGAATTTAAGGTGTGGCCTCACCAGGGCTGAGCACAGAGGGACAATCACTGCCCTGGTCCCCCTGGACACACTACTGATGATACAGGCCAGGATGCCATTGGCATCATTGGTTTTAAGCCTTTTAGTAGCAATAGCTAGAGATTAGTTTAGGTCCAGAAAAAAAATTGTATGAGAAATGAGAAAGATACTATATAACAAGAAATGGCATTTAGCTTTTCTAAAGACAACTGAAAATTTGTTTAACGCACTCTGTGTTTACCTCCAGAATGGAAAGAAAAATTAATACATTCAAATAGGCTTTTATTTTATTACAAGAAGACATAGCAAGGGTTAAAGAGAAGACAACGGACAAATTCAAATGTGAAAGTAGGTGCACATTCTTACAGTACCTTCATCTTAGGACTAGAGGACTTCTCATTATTGTGTAGTCAAGAACAAGCTGTGCTTTGATTAAATATAAATGCTAATCTCAGCAGAGGGATGATGTGTAATGGCACATAACAGGAAAGTATTCCAATTATATATGGTCTAGAACAGATGTACAATACAAAATAATGCTCAACAGAAAAACCCAAAGTAACAGAAATACTTTCAGGCCTTCAGGCCTATAAATTTGTGACATTCTGATTGCATTATGCTCTTCTCTATTGTTCACTATGTGATTACCTTTGATCAACCTGTTCCTGCTTGGTAATAAGAGCATTGTTCCATTTCACAATTTCTCTGGTGGTAAAGCCTTTTTAGCAGAACCCTTTCCATCTCAGTCCCTTAAATTTGCCAGATCACTTCGAGTTTAACACACTCCTCTGTTTTTCTGAGCACTTGTTTGTCCAGAGAGTCTATGCTGTAAAACAGCTTAGTGGAAAGTCTGCAGTTTAAAACACGCCCCCTCCTGCCCCAGTATAAAGACAAGTGATTTAGATCTTTGAACCAAGCAACAGGAGAGGCTCATTTTACAGTATGCCATACTTGAAGCCTGAAACATTACTTATGAGAATATTGGAAGCTCCAGTCATTAACACAATGTATTTCTTGATTACTCATTAACTATTATGTTTTCCATTCATTTATCAACTTTATGTTATGGTGAATTAAATTATCAACCCTACTCTTTGCTAAAATTTTATTAGTAACAAGATAAACATTTATTACTCAGATTAGGGTGAGGGTATTGTGGTTTGTCTTTAATTAGTGAAGTGTTATTCCTTATGAGTAACAGTAAGAACAAGCAATGGAAAACCAGTGTGCTGATTACTGTAAGGCACTACAAATGCCTTCCACTATACAGTGAAAAACACTGTAGAGAAGAGGATAATTCCCTGGAGAAGTAATACTACAAGGTTAAATGCTTACACTTGTGACTGTTTGAACTGTTTTTGTAGAATGAGATAGTTCACAAAGTACAGTGATAAGAGATTCAGCATTAACTACATAATTTATCAAGACAGCTTTGGGAATCAAAGTCTTCATTCTGAGCAGCACTATGTGCAATGCACGGCTTCCTTATCACAGCGTTAGGTCACAAACTCTCTGCTATACAAGCACCGCATCCAGGTGGGGCTTCTGTCTGCCCTAGCTCAATACAATCCACCATGTAATCAGTGAAACTACTGCTGTTGACCCTAGCAAGAGTCAGATTAGAGTGGAAAAAACTGAGATAGAAGAAGTATTGATTAATCGAGCCCTTTTTCCCAGAGGAACTACAATACTACAAAAAGAATCACAGTTGAAGTAGTTTCTTTCATTATACTGTGCTAGTCTATACGTGATAACAAGTTGCAGTGAGTCTTATGTTTATTCCACTGAAAAAGAGATTTCAAGCTGGTTTCTGTTTGCTGAGTCACTAGGGAGATGCACCTGTTCACTGAAAAAAGTATTGTCTTTCATATGAATTATAGAAGGTCTTTTGTCTGAGCAGTTTTTATATTTTCAGTTAAGCAGAGATAAAAAAGGTGCTTATTTTCTTTCAGTTTGCATGTCCCGAAACACAAAAGATATCCTGATACAAGACAGCATTAAAACATATGCTGAAACTCCTCCCTGTTCAGGAGACCATTGAAGCAGTGCTCAAGCATATTGATGTTATTCTGAATCAAAGGTCTGAATCTGTTCTGCTTTCTGAATCAGGTTCATTAGTGCCCAACACAAGCTTTTTCAATTAACCACAGCTCATGTTGTTATCTCTTTTTAAAAAACATGTATATCATCCAGGCTACTTCTCTTATCTATGTGGTTCTTGCCATCTGCTGGCAGATATTTTATGTTGTCAATTGAAAATCCACAAATTACTTGAAGTTAATGAAACATAATTAAGAAAAAATGCTAAAAGCTGTATTAGTCACAATCTCATATTACATGCAAATAGTGGGTATAAATGTTGTGTACCAAAAACTTTGAAAAATTTTATTCAAGCAATAGTAGGATTAAAGCACTCCTTAAGTACTAAGTTAGCATAGTAAATATTCTACATTACCAAAGAAATCACTGTAATATAGCACCTAACCACTAGAAGAATCCTAAAGATGACAAACTGCCAGTAAATCAATTACTTCACCTACAGATTATTCAGTCTACAGTTACTCATTTCCATACAAACAATAGCATAAAAAATAGGTACAACCCTTGTTGCAGTTGCCTTTTTATGTGACACAGATGTTGAATTAATTAAGCTCATCTAGAAACAGAAAACTATATAAAATTCTAATTCAAAATGCCAAAGACTATCTGGACCTAAAGCTTTACAAAACCTTCGAGTCTAGGTGTGTGGATTTTAAGAATGAGTGCATATACAGATAGGCTCTCTTTGCTGTAGCATTTAAAAAATAAAGGAGCACTCTTGCTAATATTTCATGTTATTAACATTTAAGAATAATTCACATACCTGGTTTTAAGGTTTTGATTGCCACGGCGGTGGTATTATTCCACAATCCTTCCCATACTTCACCAAACTGACCAGATCCTAATTTTTTCACCAATTTCAGAGATCGTCGGTCTATCTCCCACTGATCAACAGTTTTGTAAGACAAATCAAAAGTAGCAGGAGTTTGTATCTGTTAAAAGAAAATAAATAATGCAATAATTGAGACTTGTAATATTTTTTCAACAACATATACAAATCATTGTTAGCTACATCTTGTAAAGCTGGAACAGATATAAATAATGTTTCCTTAGAGCACACACAAGCAATGAAGTGAGCCAAGAACATAAAATACAACCCTCATACTGGCTGCTCTTTGTTAGAAATAAGCTAAAGAAAATATCCTGCCATTAAAAGTAAAAATTAGAATTCATCCCTCTAGCAAGCTTTTTGAACAGTGAGGTATTGTTTGCCAGAACCTTGTGGTTTTGTCTCAGTAATTACTTGTGGACAGCTAGAGTTATAAAGTTGGAGATTTCATCTCCATATATATTTATAAAAAAGGTATTCATAAATCATGATTTGGCATATTCCCCTCCCCCCCAGACACTTGATGATTTTTTCAAAATTGCATGGTACTTTATTATTAATTTGTCAGCCTCAAGAATGAAACTGTAACACTACCCAGAACTTCCTGAAAACAAGCAGATCATTAACATTCTGAAATGGTAGAAGCAGATATGGGGTCGACACTTTCTGACAGATATCTGATGAGGTAGTTCACAAAAAATATTTTGCACAGTGTAGCATGCACTCCTTACCTTTAGGCATGGCTGTCTGAGCAACACGCAGAGGCCATCACTGTTCTTGCTATAATAGTCAACCAACTTATTCATAGTATTGAAAGTTATCCTTTTGGTTAGGAAAAAGCTTCCATCCATCTTTCTGATCCTGTAGTGCTTCACAGATGTACCATCAAAAACTAAAAAGATTTAAATCTATTAAATGTCCAGGAATTACTACAGTGGTGCAATATCATTTATACCCAAACGACCATAATGATCGTAAATATATTTATGAGAATCTTAAAATAAATTATTTTCATTCCAAATATGACAACTATAGAAAACCTCTTTCAAACCAAAGCCCATTGTTCAGATAGCTTAATGCATCTGGTCTATTAGTCTTCAGCTATTCAGATTTGGAGATTCTCCACCATAAGAACTGATGTTGAAGTACATAAACACATCTTCTGTGAGGCAGCTCATGTTTCCCATCTTTGAAGACACCAAAACCAGCCAAAAGCATCTAACTGACAGCAATCATTTAGTCAGTTTTTAATATTTCCTTTATCCTCCTTTATTTTAGTGTTAACATTCCAAATAGCAGCTGCTGGGCTGGCAGGCATTTTAGAGGAAACAGATATACCCTCCACACAGCCACAGTTCTCTGAACAGCACTCACATTTTCCAAGAGTTTTTTTTTTAATTTTGTGCATGTTTGGAATATGTAAAAATCAGGTGAATAATGTTCTGTTTCAGGTAGTTGATTAATTTCTTTTCAGTGAAATGTACTGTGCGATTGTCATCCAAGACCACCAGAGAGCAGACAGGAGCTTTTCAAAATACTCCACCTCAGGTAGTATTTTTAAGAATCTGCTAACTTAAAATTCTGCATGAGGACAGGAATGAGAATATTTGTAAACAAAAAACATATTACTTTTCAAATTATATTTCTTTTTGAATTGACACCTATAACTACTACTTTTTAAGTATAAAATTTATGAATGTTTTTGTGATGTGTCATTTGGAAATGAAGCTGAAGCAAAATGAAGGAAAGAGTAATTCAGTAACAACAGACTGAAAATGTAATAACTTTTCCAAAGTTTCCAACAGGAAAATTAATCCAGACCAATTAATTAGTCTTTACGATGCATTGAACAAAAGGCCAACAGTATGACTATGTTAATCCAGTCTCAGTTGTATATCACAAATAATAGTAGTTTGACTACCTGATTTATTTATTAGCAGTAGTATAACTATTACTTACGTAGTAGCTATCATTAATAATGCAAGAGCTGGTTTGAAGGATGTGCTCTAATATCTTAAGTGAGCCTTTTACAAAGCCTTATGATTGACAGCATCCAGGTCAGGTGGTGATTTGTGTGGAGAAGCTGGAGAAAATTTCTGCACTGATACCGTCTCTTCTTGTGATAAGTAGCTGAGATTAGTGCAGTATTTGATAGGGGGTTGTTGACTTGTATTTTAGGGCTGAGTTTGGCTGTATAAGTCCTGCAGCACACACTTGGAGTTCGGCAGCATGGTGTGGCTCCTCTGCCAAAGTTATACAGAGCACATATAGCTCAGGAAAGAGCTATCCATAACCCCTTCCAGTCATCTCTACATCCATGACAGACTACTAACCAGGACAGGATTGTAACTTCAGTTTCACATAGCTTGACAGTAGCTGGTTTTGAAGACTGCAGAGGTTTTCTCCTCAACTTGCCCTTTCCTAAAGAATTACAGCTCCCCATTAGATTTCTACATGGTTTCAGTCTAGCAGAAGGATTATCCTCTCCCAGCTATCCATCTTCACATGACTGGGTTAAGCAGAAGTAGATTTTGCCACCTGAAGAATGTGAATAAAATATTTACTACTTCTTCCCCGGGGCACAAAAATTTATGGTGGCTTCAGGAGAGTCAACACCTTCACCAAATGAATCATGGAGACACTAATGTTCCATTACTGCCAAAAACGGCGTGTCCCAACACAGCTCCTGTGAACAGTCCTCCCCCAGCACTCGCCATGCAGCACTGCCACCAGCACCTCTGCTCTGCCTCCATGCCCAGAGTGGATGTGGGATGAGAGTGACTCATGAGATCACTCTCACCAGCATAGAATGGGTGCAGAGACAGATCCAAAATCATCCTTCTAGTATGGCCATGACTTTGCCAGATCTATGAGTCTGCTGCCTTAAACAACTACCTGTTTTTCCGGTGCTGGAACTCAAGAGGAAAACACACAATATTCTTTTAGGAGCATGATAAAAATAGCTGAAGAAAACACAAACCATTTACATTGTTATTTAATGCAATAAGTCTTTCAGATACCATTATTCAGTGACGGGCTAAGTACAGAGCCTCGTGCTATCGTTGGCAATGACACTCAATTAAGCTGAGCACATCTAAATTATGGCTTTTAATTAAAAAGAGGCAACATCTAAGATGGCACCAACATGTTTAAAATTTAATGCATTTCACACCAGATGCTGGAGTCATCAACATAAAAATCTGTCGACAACATGTGCATTTTTCAAATCGGAAAACCTATTTTTAAAATGTCAAACACTCTAAATTTATAATAACACATGTCAGTGGCCTATCTGGCTTGATGAGCTTTCCATTTCACTATTCACAGATGATAAAAACCTTTCTGAACATGAAGTTCTGTTTTTAATTTAAATAATTATTTATTATCAAATCTTACAGATTGAGAGTTTTCCCAACAAGGCAAGTTAGAATTAAAAAGTGTAATTTTCATGAAAGATTGAAATTTTTTGAATTTTTTTTCTTAATAAGGAGATAATTTGTCTCCTTAATTAACTTTAAATCTTTTATATATCTCATTACCCATATGAGTATGAAATCAAGCATGAAAGTCATAAAATCAGTTTATGGGTTCTTGGGTAAAAATCTCTTTTCCTTTTCAACTTCTTTTTTACCTAAATGGCATGCTGGACAGAGAATTGAAATCTTTTCTTAAAGACCTTAATTCTGAAAGCCAGGTTTTCACTCTTCAAGCCATTATCATCTATTCTGCAATGAAACCAAAACAGCAATAAAAACTAGAGAAAAACCAATCAGATCTAGAGAAGATGGGATTTTTGAGTTCTAATGTTTCTGGACTGAAAAAATTGGAAACAAAAAGTAGAGACTTATTCCAAAATATTGGGTTGTGACTTCTCCTGTTAGTGTATCAGCTACCATGGAGATAGAAGCCGTCCTTCTGCCTCAGTTTTAGTGTCTCATAATTCCTACTGATGGCACAAACAGGAAAGATGCAGGAAAAGTCTCTCTGTAGCACCTGGTGAACTGAACAACCTTCTTTCCTACTAATGCTTCCCATAATACAAACCATTTCATTGTTTGTTTTAGAATGCACTAGCTTTCCAAGAAGTAGACAGTAAGTAATGAGATTATGGACATAAAACATCTAGACCATGATGTATACTATTAGGTTGGAAGCAAAAGAGCTTGCACAATACAAACAGATGCCATTCAGCTAACCTGATTCAGTAAGCAGCAAATAATATTTAGCTCTTTGGGATGAAGTAGCATGTTAAGGAGAAATTATGTTCCACTCTGGGAAGCTGATAAAAGATAGAGGAGCACAGGGAAATGATGCCAACAATAGTGTCTACAGATTGCTTCCGAGTTTATCGTCTTTCTTTGCCTAAAAGAGCACAAATGTTTAATAAATCTGAGATGATACATATATTCATGTATACATTTTCAGAGGACAACCCATGTTTGTGCATGAAGGAGAGCTGCCTCCTGCTGCTGGAGCCTTGCCTCTGTATATTCTTTTCCTCAGTGCCACTCTTACCTTCCTTAATCAAACAAACCAGCATGAAACAAACCCACAGTGTTGGTTTCATATCTTGCTGATTTGCTGATAACAATCACTCATCATCAAATCTCCTCTTCCCAAATAAGCTTATAGAAAATTGTAAAAAAAAGTCTACCACAAGCTTTCATAATTGAATTAAATATAGTAGATCAGATGGAATAAATTTTCAGTCCAAAATCTGTAATGGAAAAACCAAACAGCAGCATCAAAGGGTGATCTTATACTACTACAAATGCTAGGCTAATGCTTATTTTCCTTGTCTTGGATTTTTCCCTGGAGTATCTCATAGTTTACCTAAGATACTTCTACTTTCCTGTTAGAGAAGTGGTTAAGATGCAGGATAAAAAAATCAATATTTTATATCTTTCCTAAAAGGCTATAGTTGGAGAATAATAAAAAGATTTTTGCATTTCCAGCCCCAGATGCACAAGCAAAAGATTTTTCATTGATTTTTAGTAATGTGCCATGTATTCAAGTGCCACCATTAAGAAGATAATACAGGCTTGTCTTTCCTTCCACACATAACACCACCCAGTTATTAGTCTAGTCCAGTCCTTGGATGAAGTCAGTTCACTGATGAAGAACACTTGAAGGAAGCTGAAAACATGCAACACAGCAATAAGCTGGCACATGGAGAGAAAGCATTTTGAAAGGTCGATGGCTGTAATACAGTCCTCAGATGAAAGTGTGCACGCACAAAGGGGTCGATTCTGTCACACCTCAGGAGCAGCCTGATCCCTTGCTAAAGGTAGTTTTCCTTTAAGCACTTCATGACAAAGACCAGCTTCCTTGAGGGCAAACTGAAAACGGTGGGTAAACTGTCCCAGTACTGTAAATATCACATTTATTTCAATAAACTTCCCTGTATTTCACTCCACATTTCTTTGTCTTGGCAACAAAAAGCATTCCTCACATTACCACAGGACATTGCAGGTACATACACTCTACTTATAATTGGGAAAGTGAAACCAAGAATGTGTCAAAATTTCATCAAGCTGTGTTTCTGTGTAAAGTTCAGAAGGTGAATGACACATAATCATCTGGGCAAAGGAGGAATCAATATGAAAGAATTTGGTTATGAACAAGGTGCCTCTCATTTTAATGACATAATTCTGCACATGACTACCCATGGTTTATTCACGAACCTTTCAAAAGCCTTTCCTGGCTCTGGAATTAATATAGGTAGAACACATTAGGAAGTTTGGGTATATAGCTGTGTTGTCTCAAGAACAACACTATTCTTCTGACTCACAGTTGTATGACAAGTTTGATGGGAAATGTTCACAGAAAACAACCAGTGAACAATCATATTTACTATCTAAAATGGCAAATATCTACAGCATGAAAAAACATGATTTACTTGGATGCGAGTGAGTAAAATTTGAGTAAGTGTCCTAATTTGATAATCATTCAGATTCAAATAAAGGGTTTAAATTTCAAAATGCATCATCATCATCAAACTAACTTTTTACTGATGTTTATATTGAAATTTTCATTGAAACATTACTGATTCTAAAGTACAGCTTTGAAAATTTTCCTATGATTTTATCCCTGAAAACAAAAAAATATAAACCTCAGTTTGAGCTCCAACAGAAATCTCCTTTTCTTAACTTGCATTTATCTGTCAACATGCTTTTATTTTTATTTTTGTTTTGTGTACTAATCAGAGCAGTAATGTACAACTGTAATGTAATTTTTTTATACTTTGGTCATGAAAATACTATCTATTTTAAGGCAGCTAGAACACTGGAGGTACTAAGCATAAAAAAGTTAATTTCTGTTCTGCGCATATTGATAAACAAAGTCTATAAAATATAAACTCAAATTACTTTTGCCAAGTTTTCTTTATATGTCTCCTGGGGGAAAAAAAAAAAAAAACAACATTATTATGAACTTAATTTCATTTTCATGCCCACAGTTTATTGTTCTCAAAGATGAAAAAGCCCAGATCACCTCAGAAATTTTTAAAACATTGCTTGAGATGAAAAACTAGAATATACCTGAAAGTGAATATTCGCCTTTTAGACTTTCGCTTTCTCGGATTAGGAAGGCTCCTTCCTGGTTTCCAGGGTACAACAGTTGTCTCTCGGCATCTGCTCGTTTGATTGGGCCAAAGAACCATCTGAACAAATAAAAACCATTAATTTTACCTCTCAGTGAAACATACCAGGAAGACAGCTAATCTTTTATAAACATGCTGTGTATTTACTAAGAGATAATCTGTGCTATGTTAATTAAATGTCAATAGTATGGGGGAAAAATGCCAACAAGAACTACAGAATAAATTTATTGCTAAAAAACATCGCTCACACATTTGAGTGAAGTCTCGATTTTACTGCTGATGAAAAGTCTTACTGTTTTCAAGGCAACAAGCATTCAGAGGTGGCAGACTGTTCTTGACCCAGAAAAAAATCACCAAGAAAATTTGCCAAGGCTACAAGGGCAGAAATTGATGCCAAGTCCACTGATGCCACTTGAACGATATTGAGGTGCAGGTATGTGTTAAAAACCCGACATCTTAAAGGCCAAAAAATCTCTGAAACTCCAGAAGGGCTCCCAGATTCCAAGATATAAATCACCCTGCTTCCCCATTCCACTGCCACATCAATACCTCAAATGAGTTACTGGTAGTTTTTCAACTTTGCTGCTGAAAACCTGTGTGTCCCTCAAGTCACTACAAACATCTCAACACCTGCGTTCTGTGAAACTCTACTCCAATCTATGCCTTTTAAAACATTTTTCCTCCCTCACTAAACCCTGTGGTTCACAAAGGCTTATTCAAGCAATAATTTTAATTGCTCTTCTGAAGATAAAATTCAGCTCTCTTGCTGCTTTGTGCTGAGTTTAAATTAAACAAAAATAAGACAGAGATGAGTCAGCATTTTCAGCTGGGGTGGTCTTCAGCTTCCTTGCAAAAAACATGCAAAGCTCTTTCCAAGATTAACTCCACCTCTTATTTAAAGCAAATGATGTTGAATAGGTATCAGAAATATGCCATGTGCTCATAGGAGAATTCCTTTTAAATTAATCATAGCTAAAACTATTATGCAAATTTCAAATATAAATAAATGCACCACAAGTAAGTTGTCCACTTGATTTGTCAGTTACCAGTGAAAAGTACAGACAGAGTCATCAACAAACTATTTTAGTATCTGCAAGGCTTGTAGTCATCAAGGATGGAGGAAATAATAATCACACTGGGTGATACCTTAGCTGATAAAGCATGAGACTGATAAATGGGTTTGTATTAACAAAGAGGAAATAAAAAGAGGCAAATACAGACAGCACTAACCCACGCTGAATATGCTCTATTAACAAAAAAAAATTAAAGTCAAATTTCCAGACCATATTCCTGTCTGCTGAGTTGAAGAAGATTTGGATTAAATAGGTCTTGATACATATTTGGCAAGCAAAGTAATCTCACTAGAAAGCTGGAATGTGTTAGTAGTAATTTTAATTAGCTAAATGTGTTCATTAATTCAACTAATTAATTTAATTAATTCATTCATTAGACTGTAGAAAACTAAGTAATCAACAAATGTTCAAATCCTTGACTAAGGTTCTTTCTTGTCAAAGAAATGAGAGTATAAGTTCAATATTCAAGTCCCAAAGAAAATCTGTCTGCCCTAAAATCTGAATTAGAATCTTTCTGAAATTTCTAAATATACCTGCTCTGAAATCTAACAAACTATATGAGCCAAAAAATAATTAATATTTTTCCCCTTGAAGTATTAGATATCACTCAATAATGTCAAAAGTGACTGATCCTCATAAGAGTGTATAAGAAGAGGTGGTTTAATTTTTGTCTCCTTTATTCTTGGGTTACAAGGATAGCACCTTTTCAAAAGAATTTAATTTTGTACCAAACCCAGAAGAGTTCCCAATGCATCGTTAGAAAGACTGGATTTTATGGTCAGGATAGTCAAAATATAGTCTTTATGTGACTCAACATTTGACTATACACTTTTAGTAATGCAAATTTCTAAAGCTGAAAACTAGAGCAGTAACACAACCTATGCAACTAGAGGAAACTGGTTGCTTTTTTTTGGAAATATAAATTAATATACTATTACTCTGTGTATGCAAAAACATGTCTACAAAATAAACCATGATTTGGGAAAATAATATGGACGTAAGTGCATCGCATTTAGGCCTAAGTATCTGCTTCTTTGATTTCAAAACATTTCAACTTATATGTTTATTTTTATTAGGCTGGAAGAACTTCACTTAAATCGATATGAAATTACCATTAAAGGTTACATATACAATATGTAGGTTCTGCCTCCAGATAAGCTTAGCAGTTAAAAAGATCCGAACTTGCAAAATAAGATAATTAGAACAACAGTATTAGAGGAGGTAAGTGTAACTGAAGCAATTATTATGGAGGGTGAAAAGTGGACACATATTGTGTATTACCTCATTTGCCTGACTTTATATGATCTGATTAAAATGTTTCAGAAAAATACAGGGAAAATTACTTTTAAGAGCCCTTGAATATTTGATTCTTAGTTCAAAGCCATTTGGTTTGCAATAATAATTATACAGTACCAAAAGAAATACTGAACGTGAAAAAAACCAATCTCTTAACTTCAAAGCAAATAATTTAATTTGTTATTCACTTTTTTTTAACTAAAGCACATCTGAATTTAAAGTACTATTTTCAGTGTAATGGAAGTCAAAATTCCTTTTAAAAATGTGAAGAGCTTATTTCAATTTCTAGGAATTGAACTTATGCTTCAAAAGGCTTAATATTTTACTTCATCCAAAAGTGTGTATCTTAGAGGGAAAAGCGCTCTAAAAAGTAATAATGAATCAAAGTAATTGCTCACCATGAGACATTGCTCTGCAGGATAGGAAGGTCAGACCAAAACAACACCCAATCCTTAGTAAATCTATTCAGGTTTTATAGTTCAAAGAGAGACGAAAGTTTAAAACAGAACACTTGGAAAACAAGAACTAAACATGAAGTACTATCCATAGAGCAAGTAAAGTAACTTCTCTGAGTTACACTCTGAGATGCAGAGTGTTGGCACTAGACAGTCCAGAAGAAGTTTAAATTAGCAATTCTTACTCAGTATCAATCTGAACTTCAGCTCATAGCCAGGTCACTTTGGGTCATGACTGTCAGTGATGGATCAGTAGATTACCAGGTATGGCACAAATGAGTGCATTCAGAATTGGGCACTACTTTCCATTTCTAGCAGGAGCTGTCTGGCTAGCACAGCAATAGTGCTCTTCTGTCAGGAAGACCCAGGAACATGTTCTCTTGGCCAACACTGCATCCAACACCCCCACTCCCTTTTAGGTGTAGGATACCAGACCTGTTTTTTGGAGATTGTTTCTAGCAGCTTCCTCCGAATCCCTTGTTTACATCATCATTCATAGCTATCGGGAGTATGTTCATTAAAAATTCCAGGGTATTTCCAGGTCATTTTGGCCACTACATATAGGATGACTTTGGAGCCAGAAAACATGACCTTCGTGTCGGTCCATAACAAACACAGTCGTCACTTGGTGCAGATGATGCTAAGTTCTGTAATACCGGTGAGATTTGTTGTGGTTATTGAGAGCATAGTGATCATATCTGTTTTGGCCATCAGTTCCACCAGCATGTTTATCATCACCATATCCCATCATGGCTCATATCAGGTTTTGTCATGGCATGTTCCTTGACTCGGAGAGCATCACTGCTGGGACGTCTAAAGACCTTCTTCCAGCAAAGTCTTCATCAAGCTGAATACTGGTGATTATGCTTGAAGGGCAATTTTTTTAAGAAACAGAGATTACATCACCTTACATGCATTCCTGCCTACCTATTCAGCCCAGTTTGGGTTAAAACAGAGTCATGAGTTCAAGGGAACTTGGCAGTGCTACCTGGCTCTATCACTGCCTTCACTGAGAAGCTTTCTGTCCTCCAGGGTGCAATGAGCTGCTGACCTCCCTTTAAATGTCAGAGTCCCATTTACCTGGCTCTGCTTTCTGTCCCCCAGTGCTTCGTTACATAAAAATCCACTAAAATAAAAATAGTCACTCCTACTTCTGCACTTTTCTTCTTATATCAGGAAGATATGGCAGGAACTTTCAAGCTAGACAGTAGAAGAGAGGAAGAGAAACATGGGCCAAGAGCTAAAGCAAAGAAAAATGTGGAGGCAAAGTTCTCCAATGCTATATTGCTGGAAACATTTCCAGTGCCTGGTAAAATTCCTAGGAAAGGACAAAGGCCCCAGTGGAAAAAACAAAACTCACAAATATTCCCATAACAAAGAGTATGAAAATGAGATTTCTTCCCTCTCATTAATGTAAAATCCCCCTCCGATCAAATCAGTGCAACGCACTTATCTGAGATAGAGACTGAAGATTTTACAGAAGGTCTCAACTAATCTGGGAACTATGGGCTTCTCTGTCCTTAAATTAACTCTATCCAACACTCAGAACTAACTCCCTCCCTAAAAAAGGATTCCCAGCCATGCTCCAGACGAAAATGCTCTCAGGGGAAATATTTTTTGGAAGACTGCCATTCCTTGGACACCCCTTTCACAGATCCCACACCTCCCTACATTCAACCTCTCTTCTTGGTCTCTCCTAAATCCCTAACATGCTTAATCCTGACTCTAACACAAGGTGCGTGCTGAGCCTTAGCCAAAGTATCCCACTCATGGGCCAGACAAAATATTTCTTTGGACATGTCACTCCTAGGGCAGCTCCTTCGCAATTGTATTCCAACAGAAACTAAATTTATGATGAAGGACTCTTTGGGAAGTGGGTAAGATGCTCACAACCAAGCTAAACACCAACCCTGAAATAACATCTGCAATCTTTAACTTTCTTGGAAATCTCAGTAGATCCCTCAATGTTCTTCTGTTATTCCCACTGAAAACCACCAGAGAAAATGATGTGGAAGTTTTTCACCCATCTCCTTTAGGGCTCACCAATTTCCCACTTTTATGCTCTGCCGTTATTTAGATTTAATATGTAAAGGAGAAAAGTCAGAATTAACTCTACAATGTCATATCTGAAGTCACAGAATTTCCTTTAACAAGTTGTTGAATCTGGGATATGGGGGTGTTATTTCAGTTTTTCATTCAAGTTGCAGGACACTGAAGGCAAGATAAGGCTAAAAGCAGAGGTCTGTGACATACTCATAATTTTGTTAATGTTCAATTAAAAGCAAAAATCCTGAGGGCTGAGTCAGCAGTAGGGTACAACCACATATAGAACCTGTGATCAGTACAACAGGAATGAAGAAAGAGGAAAGGGGACAAAAAATGATGAAAAATAGCATGGAGAAATAACAGAATGAGTAACAGCAAATCAGTCACACATTTATTTTCAAAAATTACTGAAGATGTTAAAATGAACAGCATAATCCTATCATGGATCAGCACTTTGCAGCATAAGGGCATCTTGCTTCTTACTTTTCATAAATGCTTACAACTGGGATTTACTTTCTCATGTTAGGGTAAGTCTCATGAGACTGCTAAATGCCAACAGCTGAGAGGGTTTGTTGAGATTCCTGTAGTTCTCAACCAGAAGTCTCCATTAGTGAATAAATGGTGCTGGCAAAAATGTTATCTGGCCCTCCAGAAGATGAACTCAAGTGTGTTAACTGTGTCTGTAGTACTAGGCTGAGGATTATATGTTTCTTTGACTGAGAAAAGCAAAGAATTACTGCATTTAGAGCAAAACTCTTGGGTGTGGACAAAAAACCCCCAGATACTATCTATACTGAAACAACATATATCCCAGTTTCTTCTGGAATGAAGAAAGCTTGTGTAAGAGCTAAAACAAATATAGAAAACCTCCAAAAGCATATGAAGTTTACATTTTAAATGCCTCAAAATCTACTGTCATAGAAAGCTGTAACTACACACTCAAGTACTTCAAAGTTAGGGGATGACAATATTAATATTGCCTTCATGGCATCCACTCAGCCATTTTCAGAAGATCCACTGTGATACCATCTTTAATTACATGGTCATATCCAGTGCTCCCTACAGTGTTAATATGAATGCTGCTTACTAAATAGTTACCCTATATTTTGTTATGTCATTGCATAGATAGAGTTCATTTACTGTTTTAAACAATTTACATTGTTCAGCATCTGCTCTCAATGCCAGTTACAAAATTACATGAATGTCTTCTTTCCTAGCAGCCTCTATTACAGTGTTCATGACTGTATTATCTAAATGCTTTATAAACATTCATTAAATTCTTTTTGTGGTTCTTATCCTTGTAATACACTTTCTGCAGTGGAGAAACAGCCCAGAAAGGGACTAGGGCAATATGAAAATACTATTAGTATTTTCTACTAATTTTGGATGTCCAACTTGAAAAGTCCAGGGCCTGCCTTTCAGGGAATTTAACGTTTTGCAGTATTTAGTGGTTTATTTGGACAGCAATAGGTGCCAACTTCTGTGCCACAGCAGAAAAGGAGAGATGCATGGAAAGCTAAAGAGACAGAGAAAGAGACAGAGAGATCCTCCAGGGTCTTATTCAATTACTTTCATCATATGAGCACCCTGTGACCACTGCCCTTACTCAGCACATGGAAACCTGAACAGCCTTGTGTGCACCACTCTTCACTGCTGTCATCCATGCAGGACAAAGAGGGCTGCTGAACCAGCTTTTAATCCATGCCAGGTTTGCAGTCTGCTGTGGGTAAAGAACAGTGCAGAAACAAGGGCAGAAGTTTACCAAGGGAGCCACCAGCAAGTCCTCTCTATACTGACAGGAAGACTCCAAGTACTTTTGGGTTTTCCCAAAATATCAAAAATAGAGAACACAACTTTCAAATTTTAATTTTTATGTTCCATTACTACATATAAAGTCTAATTGTATTTTCAAAGCCTTGGTTATTTGAAGCAAAGTTTCCTTAGATTGCGAAAAAGCACACAATCTAGTTCAGCAATCTTCCCTACTAAATATCAAGCCCTTCCTCCAACACACATGAACAAAAGATTTCTTGTATTGTTCTGAGCCACATTTTTTGCTTTCAGGCAGAGAAAGAGGCAGCCTGTGCTTTACCTGCGCCTGGTATCAGTCCTGGAAAATTCACACCCAATCAGGTAAAGTCTGGAAAAATTAAAAGCAGCTAAACAAGCTCTTCTGACAGAAAATATTAGGTTGTTTTAATTATAAGACTAATGAAGTAATGAAGAGCTGACTTTTCAAAAAATTAGGAAATATCACTGCGTAGATGAAAGCCTTCCAGATATAACATAATTAAGAAAAAAATGTGCTTTACAAATGATGAGGTGTGTGCATGGAGAGTGGGAGATGAGCGCTGGCTGCTTCAATTTTTCCCTGTATAGTCTACAGTGAACCTGATGACAGTTTACAGCGAAAAAACCAAAGCAAAACAAACAAACAAACAAAACAAAAGACTAATTAAAAATTCCCACAAAAAAACAACAACAACAAAACCCCAAAACATACAAGATAGAACCAACCAAAACCAGAAAAATCTTTAGTCTGGCTAAACCATGAAGATGAACACTTGCCAGGAAGATCCCTTTCAAGAGCATTTTCAAAAACACAAACCTTCCCATAAATGGCATAAGAATGTACACAGTGAAAAGTCAGGGATTTCTCTAGGGCTGGCAGACTTTAATTGGGCAGAATCTAGAAAACTTAAGATTGGGTTTCAGGCAGAGCCTTTCCTCCTTACTTCTTTCTACAGGAATGCCTGGGATCATTTATAATTCTGTCTGTCTCTCACAGTCATTTATTATCAGATTCTGAACGGTACATGGAAAGACAAAATTTAAGAGGAAGGAATTTAAAGCTAATGGTAAAGGAAGTCATAGGACATTGCAGGAGGAAGGGAGAAAACAGGACAGTAAAAATTCAAAGCTTAGAGTACCACTGAACATTAGCAAGTGGATGGATTGAGAAAAGTCAGAGCTAGTAGGCAAGGGTAAGAAAAGAAAGACAAAGCTGAGGACTGCGTTCAGTGCCCAAGGGCTATAGCCTGCTGCTGAGCTGCTGCAGTGCTCAGCAAATGCTGGTTTTCATCTTACCCTGCTCCCACAGGGAGCCTGGCCTTTGGCAGCCATTTCAGTCCTACTTGGGAAAACAATTTTACAGAACACCTCTTGAAACAATTTCACAGACTAACTCTTGCTGTGAGGATTGCTCTATACAGATCTTTTTTACTTTCTTAGTTCATCACACCACTCATTTTTGTACTTGCCAAAAGAATACTTTAACATTAGTTTTCATCACATATATTTATTGTCTAGAAGTCATTGCTTTAAACCTCATCCACCAAAGTACCATCAGCAAAAAGTGAGTCAGGGGAGGTTGTTAAAAAAAGTTTATGTAATAACACCCTTCTCTGTCCACATAAGTAAATCATCTGAGGTCTTAACACAGTGCAGAGAGTACTGGTCTTGGGCTTGAAATAAAAAAAACCATTTAAACTATTTATGCATAGTGACTCAGCACAGTTCTGACTACTTATTTACCACAATTAGAATCCACTTCCCTCCAAGTGAAACCAGAAATTCAGGTTTTCAGCAATGGTTATGTCAGGCATTACACTTAACCTTCGACTACTACAATGAATTTGCTTCATACAGAAGGAACTGAGTCATGTATATTGCTCAGCACCCTGTTGTTGAATAACTTATCACAAACTAAAATGAAGACTATCTTGTGTGCATTGTGTGTGGGACTTGGAGCTTCTGAGTCTTTTCACAGAGGGTGGAATAAGTTTGTTTTCTTTTCCACAGTGAAAAACACAGAACATGTGAATAGATGTGTATAAAATAGTTGCGTAAAAAAAAGGCTCATTTCTACACTGTGTAAGCAGCAGAGATCTATCAAAGCAACAGAGCAACACTAGTTTATGTTGTTGAAAGTCTGTCTGTATGTTTGAAAGTGACTGTCTGTAGCAACACGCTCTAAGTTTTGCTGTATTTTCCACACTTTGAGATCAACATTGCAATTTTTCTTTGAATAACCATTACAGTGTGAAATACAGTTTTGGAAAATAAAAGATCCCATTTTGCTCTTGGCTTTTGGATAACGTTTTCCTAGTGTTCCTGTCAGCAGATATAGCTGACTGGTTGGTGTTTTTCCAGAAACACTAAATTTATGTTAGACTTGAGAGGGTTTTATTGGTGAGATAGCAGAATATAAGAGGAGATATGAGAAGAGGCATAGAAGCAAAAAGGGAAAGAGAATGAATTATTATTTATATAATTACATATATATAACATATATGTAATTGTATAATTATTATATTCATTATACTTCTCCATCTATTTTCTAAACACTGAACAGTGGCCTACTCCACACAATCTCAATGGCTGCAAACATAAAACTCCCACCTACCCTGGCAGACTGACCTTATGTGTATCTGAGACCCAAAAGGAGCCCCAGGTTCCACTAACAAATCTCTGGGGCAGAGATGAAGGAACTGCAGATTACTTTCTTGTGTCAAGAGGGCAACAGATGTGTCAAAAAGGACTCTGAGCTCCTAAAGTCTGTTTTGGTCCAAGAAGTATCTATGTTTTGTGATATGCCATTGTTTTCAGCATAATAAATATTGAGCTGTGCCCTAAGAAAAGGACCCTAAATAAAGGGCCTGTCAGGGCTTCACAGGCTTTTACAGGAAAGTAACTGTGTGGGATTGTTTGGATAAGGGAAAATTCAACAGTGAGTAAGTTGGTTTAAGCCCACCACAATGGCAGGCATTTCCTCTTCCAGTCTAAAACAAATTTACTGTCTTGTAAACATAAACACCAAAATTACTTGTGCATTAGTCTAAAAATCTGTGACACATTGTGTGTAAACCTTTCCCGCAAGGACACGGTGGACCATGGCCATACCATCACCTGATTGTGTTGAAAGGGATTACAAATAATACTACATTCATTTCTCAGTAGTTGATAACAGCAGCTGACCACGCTGCAAACACGGAAATTGATTTGCTCTGAGTCTGCTGCAGGATGACAAACCATTGCACCTTTGGCTACTCTTGCACTCAGTAACGACTGGAAGTGACTGTTTCTCCTGTAGGAATAGTATGACAAGGCCAAGTGCATGAGCTGTGTAATTTAGCAAAGCTCACCCAATACTGGGTTCACTGCACAGTAGGAACCAAATCACAATCTGATAGGATTAATTTATGGAAATATCCATAAATACATCTCATTTTCTGATTCCCTGCTTTGCTATTGTGTAATTAATTTTAACATTTGTATTCATTCTCCACAATATTAGTCTCTGCATGCTGTATTATTTAATCTGCTCAGAAGTTCTTTTATACAAGAAAACAAACAGTAGGTAAAAGTGGTAACATATTGCTTTTTGTGATGTTTTAGTGACACATGTTATACTCAAGAGATTAAAGTCAATTGTCAAGTTTGTTCTCTGTTGTAGTTTTGCACCTGAATAAGGGTTCCAAAGCATTTAAACCTTGTTCTGAAACAATGACTTGCATTTGGAGTCAATGAAAGGCTACCACTGTCTTTAACATCCATTGCTTTAGGATTTGGGGTGTGAAATATAGCCATAGAATCACCTTTTTAAAAAAACCCCAAACTTAAAATACATTCTTGAGACCCTATTTCTGCTGCATAGTTTTTCAAATAGCATTGTAAAATCTTGCAACAATGTTAGTAGTATTTGTATATATTTGTACTTCTATACTGACATAATATACTGTAAAAGTAGCAATAACTCTGCTGTTCATAATGGAGGAACAAAGTGGAAATCTTGAGGTAGCCCTAATGTTAACAAGGTAAAGAGAACACAAATAACGTGAATTGATTTAACACCATGGGAAGCTCAAATAGATGAGAAAATTTTCAATCATACATTCACTTAACGTCCTGAACCCCCAGGTTTACATCCTTAACATCTGCATAGTCTGTTTACTTGTCATTTCCTGATAGCTCATCATCTAGTGTGACTGAGTTTATTTCTGGTTATTGTCCTTGTTAACATTAACTCGTCAGGTTTGGTGTCCGTGACTTTGTTTCCTTCCCTTTCCTTGCTGGCAAGGTCCTCAGATAATCCTGAAAAAGAAATGTTCCCACACTCCAATACTGTTCTCTGTCAGTGCAACTGAGCAGCTCCTCCTCATCACCACCACCCTCCTCGTGTGCCCCTCAGGTTTGTCTGCGTGTTCTTGTGTATAGCTCCCTTCACTACACACCCTTAGAGCAGCAAAGACTCCATATCCCCTTACAGAGACTTCCACTAACTGAAAAGATCAGTAATTTCAAAAGGAAAACTGGGGTTTGTGAGTTCTCAACATTTTTGAAATTCATGGTACATATTCATTCCCACATGTGAGTCTTAGATTTCTTTTCATCTCTTCTTTTGCAGTGAGGCTTAAAAAGCTGTGCTGCAAATTTTTTTATGTTACAAATACAGGAAAAAAATTATTTAAGCTAGAAATATAACTAATTTAGTAAGAGAAAGCTAAGGAAAAATGCTTACTGACATTACTGCAGATAAATTTATAATGTAAAGTATTATAGAGTACTCGGCACAGAAGTAGTGGAATGTCAGTTAGTGCAATCCTTTATGGACCTATCACTTATCACTTAAATTACTGCTTTGTTTTTCCAGTTTTTATTGATTAAGGTTAGTGTACCAGCATGAAAAAAGATATGTATTTCTATGTGGATTAAGTGATAGAGAAAAAAAATACTTTTTCATGATCAATATTTTGTTTGATCTTCTGAAAAGCTATTTACAGATGATTTCTAGGCCTGTCTGGAGAACCGAAAACTGCAATGATGTAAATTTCCATTCTAATTTCTTATAACACTCATGGGTTTTTTTACACAGACATGCATTGAAAACCTGAATGTCAACATTTAAGAAAATTCTGATGAAGGACAAACTTCTCATGTAAAAAAGTTTAATCTCTTAGTTCTAAAGTTTTAACACAAGAAGAGCCTTCAGATATGTCCTATATAGTATTGTTTAAAAATAACTGAAAATTGACTTTTCCTCTTACACAGAGTAAATAGGTAATAATATTTTGTCCTTTTTTTAAAATATCACCCAATAAATTATATCCTTTCTTTGCTATGCATACCTTGTTTACATAGCTTGAAAAAGAAAAAAAACATTTTACTACAGAAAAGCATCCGAGTCTGATGAATAATTTTCTCTACTAACCTCTTTTTTAATTAAAGTGCAGGTAAATTTTGTGTCATCTAAACTATGCTGCTGGAAGGCTGCTCAGTATCAAAATCTTTGCAATGTCTGCTATAGCCTCATGTTGGAACATAATGTCTTTAGGATAATAACAGGACATATCCTGGGTTTAGCACTGCATCTTTAGTAGGGAGCAAAATTAATTGATGGATAAATCTGTGAGGGTAAAGTCACTGATGCCTGCAGCCTGGGTTGACTTAGAGGCATTAGTGCAGATGGGGCAGGTAGATGAGATCTGTAAAGGATCAGTCCCTGAATGTTACAGGGTCCTGTGCAGTACTACCATTTCCTTCTGTGCCTATTTATTTTCAGCATGTCTTTTTTTTGTGTCACTCATGACTAAGAAATCAACAATCTAAAAAAAAAAAAGTCAAACACTTGGTTAGAAATATAAAACTTTCTACAGTGATGAAAGGGGTTTTTGTGGGGTTGTTTTTTGTCCTGATAGCTTGGTCTTTGCCCACCAACAGATATAATGAATTGTGCAGTGTCAACACCTATGGTTTTGCTAAGCAGACTTGACAATAGGTCTGTAATTAGACGTGGCAGTGATGTACCCTTGACTTTGCTTATACAACAGTTCCAGCCTGCAGTGAAGTACAAAGGTAAGAGACCAAAGAAAGTAGATGGGCTTGTGCACTTTTCACAAAATCCTTTCTGAAAGCAATGGGGTTAGAGGCAGCCATTGGTTTGACCTTGTAGGGTATCTCTTATGTTTTTATGTCTTAATCTCTTCAGTACAGATAGAATCTTACACAAAGAAAATCTTCTGTAACCAACAGTGCTTTTCACATGTGACAAAATAATTCTTCACAGAGATACCTGACCTAGTTTGTATAAAATGAGCCCAGCTTTAGGACTTCTTAGCCTGGCTGAACTGTTGGTTACCATTTCTCAGTTCTAAGCCTGCTCAGAGATCACTCAGCTCTGCACAGCTCTGTATTGTCCTGGGCAGAGAGCCATCAAAGACGGCTATTGGGGAAACATTGTACAATACCTGGAGAATGTTTTTGCCAACAACATTACTCAAACACAACTAATCTATGCCAGCATGCACAATGCTTATTCCTACTGAGTTGGAAAAAACCCCACCAAACAGGACTATCGAGTTGTTATGACCAGTATGTGGCCTTTTTTTTTTTTTCCTCTAAAAGACACTGTAAAGGCCACCAAGCCTTAGGGAAAGCTATCTGTTTGTGTTTGCAGGATGTGTTTAAGGACACTTTCTTTGGTGTTCACATGATTCATTACCACATTCTTCATAATATAGTAATGAAAACTAGTAGCTAATGATTATTATACTCACACTAATTTTGAATAAAGACAAGGTAGCATGAAATTTCCTAATTTCTCAGAATTTGAATAGACAAAGTCATATATATTTAGAAAACCACATTTCCAGAAAATAGGTGACCCTAATTAGACAAGTTTTCATGAACTACTCATCTACAATGCCATGAATCTTTCCACTTTTCTGAGCAGAGACATTTTCTGGACGTAGATATGCACATGGATGTATAAATAGTCCTGGCACTTGAGAAAAATTGATATTTTACACTTTGGTAAACCATTTCCTTTTGTGTTCAGTATAGTCTTTGAATATTTAAGAAATAAGCAGAAATTAAGTCAAAGTTTGATATGTGCTTGAAGACAGCACTGGAATGCTTAACCATCTTTAAAGAAATTAAATTAATTATTTAATGGTCTTTTTGCAGTATTCCATTGCTTAAATTCAAGAAAGGCACTCCCAAGTAGAAAACATCAAAAAACATGATCTAGGCTTTGCAATACATATCTCATCTCACAGGGCTCTATTGCATGATTTTAAAAGTATCAGTCTTATAAAATTTCTCTGTGGTGTGTGTGTGTGTGTGTGTGTACATGTATGCACACACACACAAAAAAGCCCCATAGATAAAATATATCCATTGAAAGAAAAGATGGAATTTCACATATAGGCTTTTCAATGTTTTCTACTAAACACATATTTTAGTGATAGGGATCTTTTCTAGCAAAAAAATATATAAGAATGACTTTTGTACTTAGCAGGTTCCAAGAATGAGCAACCAACCTACTAGTACTTTGTGTAGTCATGTTAGCAATGAACAATTTTTACAAGTTCATTTCAGTACAAGGGTTAGTGGTGATTCTGGTGGTGTCCTCTGGAGTTTGTACTGTGAGAGAATAAGGAACTATGAGAGCAAGAGAGAGGGAGCACACAGAAACCACAGAAGATTACATTCAGTTTTCTGAGGTGTTCAGTAGAATCTAAGGTTTCACATTCAAAAAAGCCTCTAGACATTTTGACTGTAGATACCACTGTGAAAAATGACCCACGTGAACCAATGGAACCCCAAAAGCCTCACTTTGCAGGAAGTCTAAAACAAATCAGCCCAGTGAAAGTTTTATTTTTCACATATAGTAACTGAGATTCAATGTTTGAAATAGTTAAAGCTGAGTCAGGTAAGAGAAGGTGAAGGAATTATGGAGATTGACAAAAATAACCTACAAGACACTTCTGCTTTCAGAAGGTTGTTTAAAAAGCTCCCTGTGGAATTGACTGGTGAGGTTTCATTGATTAGGTCTGGGGCTCAGTTTCCACCAGCTGGGAAATACCTACATAAAATATAAGAGATAGGAAATATTTTTGAAACCGACAAAAGTTAAAAGTAATTGCTACGATCTTCTTTGACCTAATCTACTAGGAATTTGTGCAGATTTACTTCCCTCAGCACAGCAGTCCTGTGTCAATAATCCTGGCATGAACACATGGAATGAATGATGGCCAATGGCACCCTGGCCTGTATCAGCAATAGTGTGGCCAGCAGGACCAGGGCAGTGATTGTCCCTCTGTGCTTGGTACTGGTAAGTTCTGTGATCAGTTTTGGACTCTCTCATTACAAGATGGACACTGAGGTTCTGGAGCATGTCCAGATATGGGTGTGGAGTTGGGGAAGGGTTTGGAGCACAAGGAGGAGGAGCAGCTGAGGGAGCTGGGGTTGTTTAGAGAAAAAGGGCTCAGGGGTGATCTCATTGCTCTCTCTAACTACTTAGAATGAGGTTTTTGTGAGGTGAGAATGTCTTCCAGATAACAAATGACAGGAAGAGAGTAAAAGTTCTGCCAAGGAAGGGGATGGGTTATTTAAAAAAAATTCTTCATGAAAAGGATTGTCAAGCACTGGAACAAGCTTCCTGGGGAAGTGGTGGAAACACCACGCCTGGAAGCGTTCAAAAGGCATGTGGATGTGGTTCTTGGGGCCAGGGGTGAATGCACTGGTGTTGGCTTAATGGTTGGACTCAATTATCTTAGAGGTCTTTTTCAACCTCTGTGATTCTCTGATTGTAAGTCTTTCAATAAACAACCAACAGGCCCATCAGGATGGCAGGCAAGAGCCCCCTCTAAGTACACTCTATGTTTCCTCTATCAAAACCAGAATTCACGTCACTCCAGCGGTGAGGTGGTTTTTTTTTTATTTTTTCTTCATTAAAATTAACTGTAGAGCTGGGCTGTATTTTTCATCCAGAACAATTTGCACTATGTCATTTTCTTGTTTAGTTTAAACAACTGGCAGTAATAAAACAAGAGCAGGTGAATGTGTTACTATGGTTCCTGTTTGTAGTGCAGAATAACAGACACAGAAAAAGAGCACAGAGACAGGAAGGTCACACTCTTTGCCAAGAAGATCTATCCTTTAATTCAGATTTTGGTATTTGAAAATTGCTCTTTCTGATCATCCTTTGTTGGATGTGCAAATTAAATTATGTGATTCTTTCTCCAAAAATGTTTTTTGTTTTCCTTTTTCTAAGTGTTATATGTCTAAACATAGAAAGAAAAGTATTCCAAATTCATGGGATGCAGAAGATACAGCCTCATTCAAACTACCTTAGAAATGAAAAATCTGTCTGGCTCGTGGTTTTGACTGCTACCTGTGACGCAGAGAGAAGAAAAGCACCAAGTGCTCTTACAGTTGCTTATTTATCACTAGCATAGTTTGTGTCTGCTTTTGGTCAGATATTCTTTAAAATAATGTTTTCTTGATACCAGATTTATTTCTTCATGAGGAGAAAGTTCATTATGTAACCATGGTTTGCCAGATTAATGCTTCCACTGTCCAACTGCCTTGTCCCACCTACCCCAGGTGGGGCCAGGAGAATGCACCTGTCCCCAGAGACACTAAGCACAATTCCTTCATGATCTCTCCATCTGACAAGCTGTTTTTGGTATAAGAAATACTGCAGGTGCTAGAAGAGCTCAGCAATGAGAAGATGCTTTACTGGTAAATATAAAAATGAAGGGCCTTGTTTCCTCCGTCTGTCCAAAACAGACTTCATTGTAGCAGGTGTGCACTTCTTGGATGCATTTAATCTTGTGCAGCACATGTTTGGACTGAAATGTTGCAGCAGACAGAACTCAAGCCATGGATTTACCTTTCTTTCCCCCTATTCACACAGATTGTTGCTAATTTCATTCAAGTCATCCACCTATGAAGAGATAACTAAAGCCAAAGGAAGGAAGCAAAATGACCTTTTTTTCTTAACCAGAAATCATGCATAAATAAGAAGTGTTTGACTTTTGATATAATTTAGTTCTATTATATAATATTCTAGCAAAATATAATATTAAAAAAATGCCCCCTTCAATTTTATCATACAACTCCTACCAATAACCTTTGGTCTGAGGAAAGCAACACAGTGAAGAAATCTCATTCTTTCTCAGTTCTGATAGCCAAGGATACATGAAAATTGCCTTTTTATGAATAGTGTTTATTTTTTTTGTTTTCCCCAGATGAGATATTGCAAATCCTTTCTGCCCTTTCCCCCAGCTATTGATCCACCTTATCAGCTCTACCTCAGCCATATCGGACCGTCAGAGACATCCCAAAAGAAAAATTGTTATTTAAAGAAGTTTCTCACTTTCCTTCTTGCTTTACTTCATTCTCTCTTTTACCAAGGAAAAATGAAAAAAAAAGCATGCCTTTTTCCCTGATAAAAATTCACAGACACTTCAGCAAGGGGACAACTGCTCTGCTGCAGCACTTGCTGAGAACAAGCAATGACCCAGCATTATTCTCTGCCAGAACTGACAACACAGATCCAGATGGACTATCTGATCTCTAACTGTCTCTATAATAAAGACCATGTCAATATGTTGATAAGAGAGGGATGGATATATTTGCTTGTTAATACTCTTGAAGGTCACAGGCAAAACTGAAATGATAAGCAAAAGAAATTTGACTACTCTGCAAGCAGCTCTCAAGCATCTATTGGCTAAAGTTATGGAGTGGCCCTGTCATCTCTCACTATTAGAACCTTTCATGTCCCTCTATTCCTTAATTTCAGTGACTTTGGGGAGTAGCCATGCATCCATATGAATGCATTGTAAAATAGTTTCTACACAAACATGCTGAAATCAGCTGCTAAAGAATGTGATCATTCTGGTTTTCTTCCTAAGAGTCACGCCATGAATTAGTCTGTTTCTCAGAACAGAATAAGCAGTGTTTCTTTGTCAAATAAGATGGAGATGCAATCCAGAAATAAAATTCCTGTTGTCTCTGCAGACATACAGAAGCTGGCTGGTGCTACAAAATGTGCATTCAATTAAGTCAAAAACCGTTGATCAACTCTGCCTGGCAAATATTGCAAGCATAAAAACACACTGCAAATACATGGTTTATGTGCATTTTGGCAGCTGAACACGAGATTGTCAATCTTCCATTCTTTGTCAGCTGGACCATAAAGGACTGCCACACAGGATGCAAGGATGCATTAGAAACTTGGTGTATTCCCACAAATGTCTATATCATGGCCATGAAAAACTGGCGAACACCAAAGGGAATTAAAACCAAAATAGAGAGATGAGAGAAGATAAACTTAGGTTGGGGTGGAGAGAATGATTAAATGTTTGAATTTTAATTATAGAGACACTAGAAAAACCTTTTTCTAATGGCAATCTTTACATAAGGGAAAACAAAGGGTAGTTCATTACTCTTGTTTTTATTGTTTCACTAGGATAACAGAGGTGTAAACTACAGAAGGTGAGTGAAAGGGAATTCTTGGAGGAAAATGTAGCAAGGGATCTTCCAATTTGATACAAGGCAATAAAAATCCTCACTGTAAGAATGAACAGTTCAACAGGAAACGCCTAAAAAAGCAAAGAGGTCTAGCTTTATTTTTGCCATGTTTGAGTTGGGATGACTCTTCAAATTTCCTGCAGAGGTCCTTTCTAACCTCAGTTAGTCCATTGCTCTGTGTGTGCGAGGGCTGACAGCAGACAGGCTTGTATATATATGAAGATCACTAAAGCCAAGTGACTCACAAAGAAATCTGAGAAAAGACAACATGTTTAAGCCACATTAATTTTGCTGTGAAATAAAAAGCTCATTTCGGAGTAATTACTTCATCTGAGAGCTGGAAAAATTCCATTTTTTTCCTCTCCAGTGTTTTAACAATCTACAGAGAAAAATGTTTTCTTGTAACTTAGTCTTTACTATAAAGGCAGAAAGGTATATAAAAAAAGTAAAAAATGATAAAATTGATTCAGTAACAAGTAAAAAACCAGAGGTTACACAACAATACACTTTGGCAAACTTATCTAGAGCTTGCATTTGAAGCGATAGATATAGAAAGATAAGGACATTAGGAGCTGAGATGTTGTACAACTGAGAAAAATTACTTTCCAAGCATTAACAGCATGAAGAAATCTGATGATATCTAAGAAAACTAGCTCTTGAAAGAGAGCAAAGGCCAAGCTGAGCTAAATTAGAGCCTACCACCATTTATCTAGTAATGCAGAAAATGCCTTCCCTGCAGATTAATTTCTCAAGCTGGAAGAATTTTTTTGAACATGACCATTGAAAATGTTGTCTGCCTGAATACAGAAATGGAAACAGCCAGTCAAACTCTGGAAATTAAGGTCTTCAGGTTAGAGATTAATCTTAGACTTGCCCTAAAATGCCTCTAGCAAAAGTTCTGCAGCTGATAAAAGACTGGCATAATCATATCTGAGCCAATTTTCCTAGCCTGTGGCAGTATAGTGGGTAGATCAAGTTGAAGGTGTTTCAGGTCCAAATGAGATTTAACTAAAAGGCTACATCACCATCCCTCTAAAGTCAACACTCATTCTGAGACAAATAATGAATGTCGCTCATGGCATTTCTTTACATAGTGATAATTTTTGCCAAAATATACCTCTGGAACTGCAGTGAGACCTGTTCTAGCAAATGTTGCCTCTGACTTCAACATACAGAAGTAACTGTGCAGCCCAGGCTGATTCAGACCTTACTCATCATCACTAGGGAGCCAAGTAACAGGTTCTGTGTGATTTCTGATCTATTTCAGAATATTTCATAAGATCTAGCATGCTTTGAAGGGGCAGAAGAAGACGGGATGGATAATGAAACTCTGTGAAAGTTGAACAACTTCATCTGTACTCAGTTGATATATCTACTTTTGCCCTTTGCAGTACTTGCTGCAGTTAATTTTGTCCTGAAAGCAGAGACTTGCCTCTAGAGAAGATGCACATAGTCTAGCAGGAACCATTATAAACTTATCTGTTAGGGACTCATCCATCATTTGGAAGAAGATGAAAAGATGTAAAGGTAGCTTGCTTTAACTGATTAACTAGTAACTTTGCAGCTGGTTAAGCTGAACACAACTGAGGGCAGGAGTCATATATTCCTACTCTCTGGGTATTGTCTGATACACACTTACCTTATACAAATACTTATACCCTTATACAAATAAAAATAATGAACTATCACAGCAGTAATTAGATCTTCTCAGATGATTTTTAAACAACTGATTAGTGTATATTATAGAAGAAAATTATTTAAAACAAAACCCCTCCACACTGCCTTTGGTAATTTATTTTCTTGTAACCACAGTGTCTTTTCCTTGCACATGCCAACTAGTGCTACCACCTTTAGGATTCACCAGAGGTTGAGTGTGGCAGGGTACTACCCAGCAAGAGAAAAGGCTGTGACCTCCTGTCCCAAACCCATTTAAGATAACAGAAAAGACTCTCATTTCACACAACGTGGGCTACTCACGGCTCAGCTTCGATGCTCTGGTCAGCAGCTATGTAGTTGGCAGGGATGTAGCCTGTGAGCTTGCGGCCAGGACAGACTGACCCCTCTGGCAGGAGGAGCTTGGCGTACCACCATCCCTCATGGGATGCACTCAGCACTTGCAGCTTATCCCCAGCTCGGAAGCTCAAGTCATCCTCAGTGCGAGCCTCATAGTCGAACAGAGCCACAAAGTTGCAAATGTTTGCTAGATCCTGGCCAGGCAGTGGAGGTAAAGGTTTCTCTTTTATCTTACCCTCTAAGTCCTTCTGTCCTGCTTGGAGGTCAGGTTTTACCACAGCAAGGTTGGCAAAGATCTGGCCTCCCTTGTCCTCCTGCTCACTGTTTCTCCCAAAGAATAAACAGGGAAGGTAAGGCTCCAAACAGGGACAGTGCTTCTGGCAGAAGTTTCCCATCCTGATTCTTTGTTTCTTCCTCTGCTTTTGCTTTTCTTTTGCTTTTCCTGGTTGCAAGACCCTTAGACCAATTTTTGCACCATCCACATCTTAGCTTTTTGTAGACCTGTTTTTTCCCCCTTCTCCTTTGGCACAAAATGAAACAACTCCTGGCACAGCTGGAAGCTCCCCTCTGGGTCCCACAGAGAGCTCATTACAGACGGCTCCCAATCAGGGAGTGAAACCTAAGCATTCAAGTGCCAGCGTATGTTTGGAGGGAATTTTTCACTTCCTCTTCAGAGCAGGAAAGCAACACAACAGCTGTGCTGGGCTGAGCTCTGAGAAAAAACGCAAAGTGTGGAGCCTCTTCTGTTACAGCAAAACAATAAAGCCAGAACATGTAAATAAGGGAAACTTTTCAATTCCTTCTGCGCGGGATGGGTGTTTTCTTATCTCAGATGTGGTCTGGTCATATGATCAGTGGTGAATGTCTGTCTTGGCAATGATTAACCAAATTGACCTGACTGCTTCCTCAGCAGTCTGACGTGGACAGCTTGAATGAATATTTCTTTTTGTTTCCTGGTTTGTACTGGTTTCGGTTCACAATGGGAAGCCTTTGCTCGCCTGAGACTGGCAGACGCCCTCATGGGATTGCACCTGTGGCTCCTGTCCTCACTCACACCCGGGCACATTCCCTGCCAAGTACATGCCCCACAGACCAACCCTCTGGCTTTTTTTATTTTTATTTTTTTATTCAGCTGGGATGGGCACTTTTTACAAGGAAAACCAAATATGGCTTACAGTAATAAAGCAGTATATTTTAAGGCGTTCTTTATTCTGCATTTTAAGGAAACCAAGGCACTAGCCAAAAAGCATTTCTCTAGGTGGCTGGCTAATTAAATCAGCTCTACATAAAAATATTGGCTGTCTTCCAGTCACCATGTAACCAATGACACTGAATTGACCACTTCTAAAGCATCTCTAACCCAGCATACAGACCAAGCATGGGTGTCTGGATACTGCTGTGGCAAAGCAGGCTGAAGGGTTGGCTGCCATATCACAGCAGTGCAACCCAAGCTTGGTAACTCCTGGAAATCACCACAGCCACAGACACATGGAATGGCTGGCGCAGGAGCAGGAAGCACAGTGATAGCCTGTCTGCACACATTGGTGACATTTCAGTAAGAGTCAAACTCCTACAGATCAGAGTCTATTTACTGAGATCAATCAAAACTCACACATGGACCTATAACTTCCTGGTGATTAAAAAACCTGAGTCCTTTTTTTTCTTTTTTTTTTTTGTCTATTTTTTTTTTGTCAGAAATTTGGTGCTGTTTTCCCAAATCAGTTACACATCTCTCAGTTCCATTTAGAGTTGCTGACTTCTGTGATTCTAATTTACTAGAAAGAAAACAACTAAAAAACAGGAACCAAAGTCACTTGCTTTCATCATGTCTCTCATTCATTTGAATGAGACCAGTGGCAGAGGCAGAAGGCTACTGATGAGCTAGGGACTGTGGGATTAATAAAAGGTACTTCCATTGAAAGTGCTAATGTTAATGTCAGGTGCATCTCCACTGAAGAGCAATGGGGAACTGCTTACACACACTTCTGCAATGCTGCAAAAGAAATTAAATAAAGGAGGAAGTATCATAAACATCAAGTCATCATTAAACCTCATCATCTTTAGGGTTTGATAAAAAGATATGCTGATTTTGCAGATTATCTTATTTAGTTTCTGAAGCATCAGTGGAGATGATTTTTTGCCAGCAATTATAGCCACATAATAATAAGAATACAGATATCCAAGAGATATTTACTTTTCCTTGGTGTGAATAACACTGTCCAAAGGAAAGAAAAGCCTGTGTTGATAAAGAAACTACCTTCATTAGTCTTGTTTAAAGAATTGTCTATGTTTACTGAAAGCAGAGAATATTAGAAACTACTACTAAGTGATCTGGCAATTTTCAGTTTGCATATTTGATTGACTTTTCCTGTAATGGTTTTGGTTCTGGCAACTTGGACATTAATTTTGGCAAAGCTTTGCAAACTCATTTACTACCCAGAATAGTTTCATCATGACAACAAAGTCATTTGCATCATACAGAATCAAGTTGTACAATGCACAACTGTTTTCAGGATTAAGTCCCAACTTTACACACAGGAACCAATATACAAATACATTAGAAATCACACTGCATTCACTGAGACCAGATAAGTATTTATAACTGTAGCTACAACAGGGCTTAAGCCTGCAAATAGTTGTGTATATGTCTACCTTATCTCAAAGAGCTCTAGGCATTAAATTCATCTTCTCCCTCAATTTGTGTCCCCGTTTGGCTTTAGAAGAACAGAAAGACTTTTTCTGGAAATGATCAATAACTGCAAATCAGATTCTTTTCATCCTAATCTTCAGGACCAGTTCTATGTATTAACCAAGCAAACTTTAACAAAGCCATTAAATTCATTAATCAGATTTAAAAGACTTCTCAAAAAGAGAGAAGATTGGAGTTGCTGAGAATCGCTGAGCAGATTTCCTATCCCATGTGGGACAGGACAGTAAGTGAGCTGTGGTGGCCACACTGCAGCAGCTTCTGCAAGAGTCTTTGTTCCCATCCTGGTAACTTTATTGAGGATTCACTGCATTTCTGAAAATAAAGAAGTACTCTTAATGGTTTAGAGGCTATATAATTTTATCACAGGCAAGAAAAGAAAATTAGCATGTAATAAAAATGTTCCTGCTGGTTTTACAGAAAAAAATAAAATCTGATAAATCCCATAATCCTGATTTTCATATTCACAGTTTGGAACAAATGAGGGTAATCATGTATAATCAGGGGCTTTTCAATATTAAGTGTTGTCCAAGTCCTCTGCATTTGTATTACAAATAATTTAACAGAATGATCTTTGCATTACTTACTCCTTGGCTTAACTTATTTCTTTTGTCTTGCATACCACTATATTTTCATTTTCTTGAAAAAGGAGGCCAAACAGTTCTGCATTGCTCTTTGGCCTTCTGTATCTTTATTTAATTTATCTAGGAGTCTGAATATCAGAGCAGAAATTGTTCAAAAAAATAAGCTACTGGAGGTAAAGGAACTGTAAAAGACTTAATCAGAAATATTGACTAATTTTATTGGCAAAAGTATTTTAAGAAGGATACAAGGGTCTCACCTCATTGTTGCAGCCAGTGCTAGCTAGCGAGAAAGATGAATTTATTATAACCAGAATGGCACATTTACAGTATGAATACTGAAATTTAGTCTTGTGGTCCCTATATTATAAAAAATACCAAACACTAATACTGCAAGTAATTTCTTAAGATATGCAACACCTTGAAACAAGGATTGATCATTTAAAAGCTGTGTCTGACACGACTGTATGAACTTAAACTTAAGAAAAGAGAGCAAATCTATTCAATCAAGCAGTACTTTCCCCCTTCAAGCTAGGTAATTTCCAATTCTTTTTAATATATATTTCCTTGTTCCATAAAGAAAAGAGTGCACACTGATGCTATAGGTTTGAGGATGACAGATATCTGAAGTTAACTTTTTATATTCTATATATTGCCTATACAGTCCAGTAGAAGTAAGACTCTTGCAAGGAGCCTTATGTCTGCTTAAAGGATTAGTTTGAAGTCCTCTAAATCCATTAAATCAAATTCTAATTAACTTAGAGTCAATATCCCTTAGGCCTTATTCTACAAAACAATCATGTTTAAACATGGTGGTGAAACATATTTCTCTTAGTTGACTGAATGGAAAGAAGAATAATGTGTTAACATTACATCCTTTAGTAAACTAATCTGCAACAGTGACATTAATTTAAGTGATCTTAGAATCAGGTCCTACTCTGCATGAATTAAGATATCAGACTAAGTTGTATAAAATAAGTACAGATAAAATTTGAATCCACAATATTGCAAGAACCTTGTTTTTATATAAGCTCTATAAGTTCTATTTCCATGCCTTCAAAAATTACTTTGTATGAGTTTGCATCCCAGACATTTCCTACAATTATTGGTTTGTATGTGCTCTGTATGGAACTACGGGCATAAATACATAAAAAAACTTGTGAGTTTCAGAAAAAATGAACCCTCTTTCAACACATAAATATGCTGGTTCATATTTCAGAGACATGGAGTGAACATCACTGAGACTCAGTCTTCAGTACTGATGATACGTGGTGTTCGAAACTATTCCCTTATGTCATGCAGAGAATTGCAGTTTCAACAGTGCCCTGCTGGGGTAAAAAGAATATTCCAAGGCAATATACATCAATAGTTTTGTTATGAAATATGAGTCAGTTTAAATTGGAAGTTGAAAAAGAGAGTAATTTTTCTTAAGGAGATCACAACAGAAACAAATATTTTCCTTCATAATTGCATGGAATTCTATAAAAGGAAAAAACACCATGTAGGGAAATGAGAAATTAAGGTATAAAATACAAGAATTGTAATTAAATAATCTATGATGCCTGTAGCATCACTTTCCATATGGTATAATCTTTTTCAGGACAGAAGATATACTGCTGCGTTTAGTGTATGTTAGTTTAAATATTTGACATTATTACCTTGCTTAGAAAAAATTCATAATGCATTATTGTAATAAGTATAATAGATAAATTCGTGTAAGTTTAAGCTACTAATAAGAAGCTACCCGAGAATGCCTCCAAGATTCCAAAGTTCCTAAACACATTTACAACTGTAACGACAAGGCAGAGCAAGAAGATAGCCCAGCCATCAAGGGTGGACCCTCACTTCACAGCTCTTCAACATTCGATACCGATCTTGGTGGAGATCCTGGACGATCAGACCACCCCTCCCAAGATGAATTTCGGAAGAAACTATCAAGCAACCTCTACATGCAGACAAGACTCTTTTAGAAACACAGCATAACTAGACTTTCAATCGACTTAGCCTTAGAGTAAAAAAACTGTATAAAACCCACAGGCTGAAACCTAGCAGTGTGGCAGAATTCAGAGGGTACTTTTGTACCGCCACTCTGTCCACCCAACTCTCGATCGATTGTTGTCCCATTTTTATTGTGGCTTTAATTTGGTGTTAGAAATTTCGCTAATAAACCCTGTTATTTTTAAATTGGCTTATACTCATTTATAACATTATGATAAAGCAAGTCAAATCTTTCAGCAAAGTAAAATATTCAAATAATGTGATCTTTAAAGAAGTTAGCAGAAAACCAAAAGCATTTTGCTTTGAATCTCTTCTTGGGGAATAATTTAAATGACTAACCATTTTAAAGTTGTGTAGTTTTTTTAAGGTAACAAACTGAAATAAAGCACAGTGATTTCTTTTATTACAGCTGTCTTTTCAGCTATATTTCTTTCCATTTGCACATTAAAATGGAACACATTACTACCATTTTGTAGCTTTTTTATATTCCTTTTAATCAGCACTTCCATTTTGTTTCTCTAATTTGCAAATTGCCATTTTTTTCAGTGAAAATAAATTATGTGCATAATTTTGCCCTTGACAAAATTGTTTACTCTTATTGATTAATCACTTTCCTAGTTTTGTCTATTATCTTAAAACATAAATCCATGAAGACGTAGAGTTATACTTGATTCTGCATTTTCCAACTTGAAATCTTTTTGCATTTGTAATGAGAAAACTCTGGCTATTTATTTCCATAAGGCTGATCTAGTAATCCATCTCTACCCTAGAAAACATTAAAAGTGTACTTTCAAGTGCTTTGGTGATGAGAGTTGCTTATTTATTAGCCGAATTTGGGCCTGAAACACACTACATCTGACAACAAATTAACAGAGAGGAATAAGGTTCTGTCAAGGATTGACAGAATAGAGACTTCCTCTATTTGTTCAAACAAACAGATCCCACTTTGCTCAAACTTAATGTGAGTTTTGCCATTATCTGCAATGGGACCAGACTTCAACCATTATTTTTCATTTCACTGTACATTATTCTAAATGATATACAGCCCACAGTGTTAAAAATTGTAACTTAATTTGCTTTCTATGAACCAGCCTCCCTGAATAAAACCAAAGAGCTGTAGCTCTCTAAGGCATGAAAAATACTTCTAATCAAATTTATCTCTGTGTGGGAAAAAATATGGCAAGAGGATGACAAAGAATTATCAGCAAACATGACTTTGCCATTCTTTTAAGAAAATGTATTCCAAACCTGACCCTGTTATGAATAGTTTTTAAATTTGGAATGTGTATATATTTATGAAGATTTTATGATGGGTCAAGATCATTTCTCACATAACTATATCAAAGTCTGCATTCTATGACATAGATGACTTGTGAACATGATTTACCATTTTTATCTTAAGTTGGAATTGCATCAAAAGAAACAGAGAAGTCCAAAGTGACATGGATGAAAACGAGCAGTGTATCAAAGTACTGTACTCATTGTTTCACCTGTGAATGAAAGTGCTCAGGGTTTTTTCCAAAAATAAAACCAGCACTCTGTCCTGGCCTTCACTGTACCTCAAAAAGGCAGCATCTCACAAAGAGCCGAAATTTACTATTAGAATATATTGATATCCATATAAAGGAACATGTCTTATTAATTACTTTACATTACTGAAATATGACATGCAAAACCAGTAGAAAAACAGGCTGCTAATTTTAGAATAAAAGAGAACAGAGCAGAACAGAACAGTTCAGCTGGAGGTGACCTGTAATGATCATCTGCCTGACCACTTCAGGACTGGCCAAAAGTTAATGCATGTTTCAAAGGACATTCTCCCAACACTTTCTAAACACTGACAGGCTTGGAGTGCCAACAACCTCTCTAGGAAGACCATTGTAGCGTTTGACCACTCTCTCAGTAAAGAACTGCTTCCTAACATCCAGCTGGAACCTCCCCTGGTGCAACTTTGAACCATGTCTACACACCCTGTTACTGGATCTCAGGGACAAGAGACCAGCACCACCCTCTCTGCTCCATCTTACTTTTATTCTTCCTGCTAAATCATACTTAAACAAAACTCATTTCCATAAATTGTGCAGGCATTAGGATTTTATATATCTAAAATCTCTCTATAGGAAAAGGATTGGTTCTGTAAACAGTTTCTATGACTTTATGAATCCTGTGCATGATCCACCCACCTTCTTGACTAGGTGTCCCTCTCTCCTTGTATGTTTTCTAAATAGTTTTCTACTTCCTATTTTCTTTCTGCTGTATCTGCCTTTCACAGTGAGATATAGTGCCATACAAAGAACATTACCCAAAAGGTAAGACAATCTTTATAAGCCAGAGGAAAGGGAATTGAAAGTGCCCCACAGCAACCTCAGGATGTGCATTTACATATTTTTCCTATGAAAAGGAAAGGATAGGCAAAAAGAAAGCTATAAAGCTGGGGTATACTTCAAAATTATGTTAAGAAGTAGCAGCCAGTGTATATGTTAAACTCTGGAAACTAAAATCCATAGTGTAGCCATGGCCAAGGGCACAACTGATTTAAAAAACATTATCTTACCTATTCATCTTCAGATACATAGGTACAACAAATATCAATACTTAGATGACTAATTTCTAGATTTGATCCAGCATAAAAGGTCTTAAAATCACGTTTGTCTTACTATGAAGAAGTGACAAAAGACTGGTTTAACTGAGAGTAGGATTACCTTTTTACCCCTAATTCAAATATCACTATTTTTAATCATTTTTTTACTTATATTTAGAATAGTTTTACGGCAAAAGTAAAAATGCGGTATATGAAGTTATTTCTTTACTGTGTTTCAGCATCAGTCTGGCCTGTTTCTGTGTGTTCAAAAGCCAAAGTTTCACAAACAGACGCAACTTGTCTTGCAACTACGTATCTTCTTACTGTTCTTCCTTTTATTTCCGTATTCTTCTCTCTCTCTAGAGATGTAGAAAATTTCTGTATAGTTTCCTACCTCCTCTTTTCTTTCTGCTGCATGCCTTTCACAGCTGCACAATGAGATGCTGTACAAAGCATTACCTGACATGCAAGACATGATCTTTATAAACACAGGAAAAGGGGATAGGAAGCCAGCAGCTTTGGTTATACTCACTTTCAGTAAGGACTTCTGATACAGAATTCTGTTTTTGTAGGCAAAACAATTCACCTTCTTTCTCTGATTTTTTTTCCCCAAATTCATATTCCTTTGTCTTTGCTTCCACAGCTTTAAACCTCACCAGAATTGCCTCTCTCCCTGTCAAGAACATGAAGGTAGTTACATGCAGACATACAGTTTTCCTAAAAACAGAAGAGGTTGCTCTGATCTCCTTCACTGACATACAAAGAAACAGAGTACAGATACTTAAACAGTTATATCAGCATGATGGACTCTTCTTGACACTCAGTATACATTCCTCTACATCACCTCCTTCTTATCAAAATGCAGCATACTTTTTTTTTATCCTTCCATCAGACCACTACTAGACACCCTCTAGAGGCAGAAGTAGAACAGTAAATATCAAATGCTATTTATATTCAAAATAAGCTCTTATATTTCAGATTTATAAGCATTAATATTAGCTTTTGGTTATTGCAGCCCCAAGGAATATCACTCTCATTATAATCAGCAATGACAACATACAGAAAAAAAATATGTATTGACGAGAAGATCAAATGCTCCTTACGAAAGAGAGTTTATAGTCAAAGAAGGAAAAAATTGATCTCTCTACTCATCATAGCAATAGGATAAAATTTGATCTTGGAAATCCTAGCATGGTAAGGATTGTAATTAATTTAGTAGCTTATATGTTAGTTTGAAAGCACAGATTTTTGTGTTACATTACAGTGGGTTAAATTTTTCTGTACTTAGTCCTAGCAAGACCAAAACTAGAGCAACCTGCCCAGGTTTTGATCTTGTATTCCAGAAAATTTGATAATTACCAGTTTGATAATGGAGTGATGAACAAATATCATCCATACTGAGAATCAAAGATAAGCAGGCTCAAAACCCCTCAGCCTTTAAGGAAGGAACTTAATTAAACAAAAGGAGTCTGTGGGAAATCATAGAAGCAGCTTCAAATAGATGGAAATCTGGTGCATAACGATGTGGTTCTCACATCTACTAGGAGCAGGACACAACTCAAGAAAAAAAGATGCATTAGAGCGACAGAGACTTTGTTTTTAAATTAAGAGAGGGAGAAAACCCTGGGTTCTGCATATAAGGACTATTAAACACTGGAAGAAATTGCCTCAGTGGCTCTTTCAAAGGGATACTTTTAAAGAAGTAGACAATTGACTTTTAAGGGTGTTTGTAGTTGGATTGATCCTGCCCCAGGGCAGAAGATGGCTGTTGCTAAGTCTTTCCTAGCTCTGTTATCTTCAAATCTGCAGTGTTAATAGTTGTGGCATTTCCCATCAGCTGTTCGATAGCCCTGTTCTTTTGTGCAGACTGTGTATTGGAATACACTACAATTTTTTTTTTTTAATACAATAACCAGCAAATGTCAGGCTTGAACTTGGACAACTCAGATATCTTCAGAATATCTGAATTAGACATATTCCTGTTTTACTTATGAAGAAATTGAAGCCATAAGCAATTTAAATTATCTGTTCTTGAATACACCACGAATTAATGGGAAATGAGGACTGTGAACTGAGTAGTTCTCTGGATTTTATGCTTAACATTGTAAGCATAAAATAACAGCAGGTCTGAAAGAACAAGAAAAAAAAACAAACATGGGAAAAATAAGGCAGTGTCCCATAAGTCATAGAAACTGCACTGTTCTCTCACTATTAAATACAAAAAGGTCTACTTTGGAAGTATTTCTAGTGCAATTTCTTTTGACTAAACGTAACATTCATCCAGGTCAAAACCAAAAATCTTTCAAAATACCTTTAAACAACTATGCAGAGCTTTAAAATATATATTCACTAAGGGTCCAGCAATCAGTCTTGGTTATTAATCATTCTGACAAAAAAATTGATTTTCATTTCCTTCTTTCATGTTGTGTGGGAACAGCCTGAGGTAGATTACAAGATCTGAGAGAGCTGATAAGGACAGTAAGAAGGCTTTTGAGAGACTCTAAATACCTAGTGGATTACTGTCTGTTTAACCTTTTGATGAACTATTGGGTTTAGTTTTGGGAATCTTGTCTCTTTAGCATCCTGAGTCTCATTTCTATGCCAGTGAGTTAGAGTGTAGGGAATATAGTACTGAGGTGCCAGCTATAATCAGATGTTCTAATCCCAGCAGGACACTATAAATTTTATGTGTGTAATTCCACTAGAAAGTTGATGTGACCATATTTCGTACCATATAAAAAGGCACCTAAACAACTTGATAAACAATTAAACTTCCGAAATCACCGGAATTTAATCAAATCTTATATCCCGATCAATACTTAAGTATATTCAGCAAGCTTCTCTACCTAGTAATAAGGTATCGTGTGCCACAGAGGGATGCCTTGAAGATTATATAGTACTTTGTTCAACTTTTAAAAGTCTACTAAAGTAATGGTAAGTGCTAGAGACTGTTTTTCAAAGAAAATATATTCTTGACAGATTTCACTTTCCTGCAGAGATAAAACTTACCCTTAAAATAAATTAGTGTTGATAGACCTATGGCTCCCAAAGTATCACCCTCTAAGTCATGGTCCTACTCACTTATATCCTGAGCTTATTCCAGTGATGGTTCCTAAACAAATGTTTCCTTCTTAGTGTCCTAAACTTAAAATCAAGGAACCAAATCCAACAATCCTGTTTAAATGCATGAAGAATCCCATTGAAGCATCATAGGATGCTTCGGGGTGGGGATGCTAGGCTGAGGCATTCTTTTACCTTGTGCACTGAGCAACCTCATGGGTTAAATGCTAAATCAAGTGCAAACCTGAGGCTCACCTCTTAGCAGGATGCTAAAATAAAATATATTAAAAAAAACCCCAAAGCCCAATATTTTCTGGTTTGACAAATGTTACTCCGAAAGTATTTTCATTTGTTTTTAAAAACCAACAGGGAAAAATCTAGAATGTTTTGACCTTACTTCTGCATAAGAAGGTGTTCCTTGTCTAAAATGAAAATGATCTGTATTTGTTCAAATTCTTATTTTCACATATCATCGTTGCATATCCTTATGCATATTGCGTAACAATATGAGGGCTACTCCCTTTTTTTTTAACTAAAAGCCTTATAACCCTTGCCAAAGTAGACAAAGGGCTACAATTGCGTAGTTGGGACAAAGTCAACTTACATAATCTATGGGCAAGAGACACGAAGTTTAAGGAAAGTGAAATAGAGTAAGGCGCAGATGGTTCTCAGCTAACTTGGAGGGATGCTCCAATGTATTGTACTGCTGCCCTCTTAAGGACAAAGAAAGTGAGGAGCTGAACTACTTGTCTTGCTCAGAGGCCTACAACTTCTGTGTGACAGCTAGGATTTTGACATCGTTCTCACGCCTTTATGTACGATACACACTCAGTTATGTCCCTTTTGCTCTGCAGGGCATTTTTAGTATGGTCTTGTGTTCTAAAGCTACCTGGCGCTAGGAGCCTGTTCTGCATGGAAAGCTGGCATGATGAGACATGATGAAAACCAAAATGCTCCTTTTCCATATTTCTAAAAGGCTTTGACACATCAAATTGCCCACTTCACATGTTTCCTGCATGTTGCTAAACATTAGGGTGCTGAGGTTGTGCAGAAGCCACTGCCCTCTCCTGCTGGCTTCATGGGTGTCTGTGCATGAGGGATGGAGAGGGAATGTTCCAGGCAGCCTTGCAGCCCTAGCCTGAGTGATGCTGGTCTTCAGGAGTGCCATAACATAAGCAAATCTATCTCCTACAGAGTGACCAGGTAGAAATTTCCCCTTCTAGGACAGGATTTGCGATTTTTCCAATTTGCCAATTACCACATACTTACAACATAAAATAAATTATTGTGATGAATAAGTTAATCATGGGGCAACCTAAAAGAAATTCAGTTAGGACCTGATAGCCCAACAGTTCAACTTCAGTTATGTTGACATCATCATTATGACACATCTCTGCGTCTCATGGTGCCATCAATCCTGAAGGACAGGGCTGAAAGAGTGCTGAAACACATTAAGGTACTTCAGTTTTTGCAGAGGATTTTCATTAAAGGCAGCTCCTTTCTGAGAAAGACCCTAGAATGGCATGTCAGTATATTTTAAAAATTCATCTGAAAGGAAGAAACTGAGAGACTAAATACTTTAAAAGAAAAAGAAATAAAATGTGGTGTATATGTGCTGGAAGTAGACTGCCCAGACTATTACAGGCTTGTGCTGCAAATACTGAAGATAAAGGGTTATTCTCTCATTTATCTTCTCTTTCCCCAGAACTGAAAACCAATTCTCTTTATTAGTATTGTCTCTATTTCTTGTCGTCAAACTTCTGATTTAATCTTCAGCTTCGTGTACCTGAAATTTAACTTGCTGAATCCCTCCACTGATGAATATTGTTCCCTACACAAAGTGGTTAAAGATAAGTATGATTAGTACTTCTGCATTTTAATTCTTTGATAGCTTGTCATTGCTATCAATATAATTGTGCAGCATTCACAAAATCTGGATGTTCAAGATTACATTCAATTGACAGTGAATATAGTGACCAGAGGGTTGGAACAGATAATCTTTTAACCCAAACCATCCTATGATTCTAACAATGAATACATAATTTTCAATATCTATTCAGACATTTCAATACTTCAGTGTGCTAAGTTGCTTTTTTGGTGAGGTTTTGTATAAAATGCTTTATTGGCACAGCAAGGAAAGTTATACCTTTTAAATGCCATTACCTAAACACTATTTTGGAAGTAATCTGAATCCTTTTCAGGGAAAAAAAAACCAACAACAACAACAACAAAAAACAAAAACCTGGAATAAGATAGTTGTACTAATAATCTGCAAGGCAGACAAACTTTATGTGAGAATAGAATGAAACACTAACTGTGGGTGACCTTTTGGACCTTCTGAAGTCAATCAAAATTGTGGCCATCAACTTCAGTGGGATGGGAATTTGCTCCATGTTTTCTGAAGTGAGCAGCTTTAGGAAGGTAAATTGTCTTGTGCTCTGAGTTCCCAGGCTGCTGCCTCATCTGGATAGTTATTATATCCCTGTTGTGTGTGAGGCCTTGGATGTACCTTTTTTATATGCTCAGGTTTCACACACGTTAATTTTTATGTATTTAGGCATATATGTATTTCTTTAACATATGTCTAAACCACATGTATGTATCATTATTTATACATTGTTAATGGTGTGTATACATATATAATGTATGGTGTGCATATATAATATTTGGTATGCATATATATATATATATATATACATAGCAGCATTAGAAAGTATGTTAATGTCTGTGGGAGATTCTGAGAACCATTGAAAGAAGCTGCTTTACAATGGGCTTCAGTAAAATTATGTAATCCATTTCTTTCTTGCTCTGACACCTTAAATGCTCATCCTGTCCTACTCCTAGTGTTTTTTAATTTTATTCCTAGTTTCTATATATTTTCCTGTCTAGTTCATTTCCTAATCCAATACTGAACTTCTCTGTAGATTTTTTAAATGCATGTGAGAGGTCATGCTATTAAATTTCTTTTGTCTGTGTCTACCTGAACATAGCAAACTGAATCTTAATATATAAGTCCACTGTATCTCTTAATATATAAGAAAATTGTATCTATTTACTATCTGAATGTATTTTCAAAAGCGTTTTTCTCTATAATACCAAAGTATCATTGAGTCATCCTGAAAAAATCAAATCATAATTTCATATAATCAAAATTTCTGCTGCACACTGCTATGGTTATGAACTCCAATTTATCCACCTACAAGGCACAGCACTCACAGCTGTGCACAGGTAGGAAACACTGGAAAAGATGATCTGTATTAAATGTAGTTTTTTAACAATTGCTCTCAATTCAAATACCTTTTATACTATTTTATTTATAGCCATACAAGAATTTTAAAAGGAAATATATTTATTTACAAAAAATTGAACTAGAATTTTTCATGTTTTCTGAATCAAAGTTTTGATGATGTCATTGGTCTACTGAGAGAAGAATTGAAGAATAAGGAGGTCCTTCAAACAGGGCTGTCAAGCCCAGTTGTTTTAGCATCCATGTCCAGCCTTAGCTACATCCAAGTTCAACCACTGAGAACAAGACTAGCCCAATGCAACTCTCATCTGTTTGCATTTCTCCAAATACAGTACTTTTCTCTCAGACAGCACTTTCTCTCTAATTGCTCTACAGCATTATTTATTCAGCAGATACCTATCAAAAGCTCATTTGTTTATGTATTCTGGACAGACTGTACTGTTCTCAATGTTATTCTTTTTTCTTGATTATCAAAACTGTCACTAAATTAAAAGGTAGCTATGGAATTACCTATGGAATTTTGGTTTTTCCATAGCCAAATGCACAGCATAGTGTGGTTTACTATATACAGTATACCCTGCAGGGACTTTGATACACAGAATCATAAAATGGTTTGCCTTGGAAGTGACCTTTAAGATCATTCGGTTCCAACCCTCCTGCCATGAACAAGGACACCTTTCACTAGACCAGGCTGCTTGGGGCCCCATCCAACCTAATCTGCAACTATTCATGGGATGGGGCATCTACAACCTCTTTGGGCAACCTGTTCCAGTGTCTCACCACCCTCATAGGAATTTCTTCCTTACATCTAATCCAAACCTACCCTCAATTTAAAGCCCTTGTCTTATCACTACATGCCTATGTAGAAAATCCCTCTCCAGCTTTCCTGTAAGTTCCTTTAGGTACTGGACAGGTGCTCTAAGGTCTCTCTGAAGCCTTCTCTTCTCCAGGCTGAACAACCCCAGCTCTCTGAGCCTGTCTTCATAAGAGAGGTGCTCCAGTCCTGATTATCTTCGTGACCCTTCTCAGGACTCACTCCAGCAGGTGCACATCTTTCTTATGTTGGGGGCCCCAGAGCTGGACATAACAGGAGCAGAGCAGACGGGAAGAATCCCCTCCCTCGCCCTGCTGCCCACATTTCTTTTGATGCATCCCAGGACACAGTTGGCCTTCTGGGCTGGAAGTGCACATTGCCGCATCATGTTGAGCTTCTCCTCCACCAACACCCTGCAGGTCCTTCTCCTCAGGACTGCTCTCTGTCCATTCTCTGCCTAGCCTGTACTTGTGCTTGGGATTGTCTTGACCGAGATGCAGGACCTTGCACTTGGCCTTGTTGAACTCCATGAGGTTTGCACAGTCCCACCTCTCAAGCCTGCCAAGGTCCCTCTGGATGACATCCCTGCCCTCCAGCGAGTCGACTGCACCACACCGGTTGGTGTCATCGCAAACGTGCTGAGGGTGCATAATGAAGTAGAAAGTAGTGTTTTTCTACTTACATATGCTAATTGTCTCCGGTAAGGCCCTTGCGGTGCGGCACCGGCTGTTCTGTCACTAACCAAGGCTGACTCCTGCTCCCCGCCTGCTCCCTGCTCACCAGGTCTTCCCAACAAGCCCCGAAAAGCGCCCGCGTTTGCCAGACGGGCGGGACTCCCCCGTTCCCACGCCGGCCCCCAAGCACACAAAGCCGCGGCAGGAGGCGTGTTTTTCGAATCCGAGAGTTTGGACACGCCTCCGTCCATCCTCCCTGCGCCCGCCCCTCCGTCCCCGGGCTCGCCGAGGGGCTGTGCCGCAGGTGAGGGCGGTCCCGCCGGGGCGGGGCGGGCCGGGCCGGGCCGAGGGCGTCCCGCGGGCCCCGCTCCGCTCTGCCCGGCACGGCTCCGCAGGAAGCGCCGCCCGCGCTCCTTCCTCCTCCCGCCTCTTTCTCCTCCTCCTCCTCCTCCGCCCGCTTGCGGCGGCGGCGCCGGCTCGGCGATGCAGCAGCACTTTTCCCTGGCTGAGTGCGACGTGGTGGGCTTCGACCTGGACCACACGCTCTGCCGGTACCACCTCCCGCAGAGCGCTCGGGTGAGTGCGGGCGGCGCGGCCGAGGGGAGCCGCGGGAGGGGCCCCGCTCCGCCCCGCTCCCGCCGCATGCCCCGCCAAAGGCAAAGCGCCGGGGCGCGGGGCCGGCACCCCTCCGGTGGGGACAGCGAGCCCGGGGCCGGCAGACAGCCACGGGAGATAGGAGAAACGCAAGTGCATCTCTCGCCGGGCGCTTCCTCAGCAGGCCCCTCTGCCCGAGCGGAGGGGACAGCCATGTCTCCTTCCTTGAAAATGGTTCTTCTTTCCTGGCCGTAGCGGCGCTGAGAAAAAGATAGAGCCCGCCCGCTAAATCCAGAGATGCTGCAGAGCGAGGAGCCCGCAGCGCTTTGGACAGGAGACCTTTGCGAACTTTCTGGTGCTTATAATAAAACACCGAGTTTAAAAGCATGCGGCACCTCTGACTTAGCCCTGTGGTCTCTTTCGAAGAGGAACTGCTGCCTGTGCTGTGCGTTCCCGCCCTTGTCACTTTCGTTTTTAAACTCCCCGGTAATCTTACATTGACTCGTCCTTCTGTGTTGATGTCAGGACTCTGTTCTGCAGCTGTCTTGTGTCGCAGATGCTCATGGTGTCTCACTCTCCCCCTTTCTTTGCTTCCCTTCACTTACAGTACATTCTGCACTGCACAGGACTCCCACGCTAATTGCAAGATGATTTCAGAATTTGGTATAGAAACAAATGTTTATGAGCTGTCCCATTTATTAATAGGCAGTGCATCCTGTACTGAAAAAGTGCATTGTTTCCCTTAGCTATGTGTGAACTTAAGTGGAGAGGCATCTTGCTTATAGAGAGGGTTTAACAGTAACAATCAAATGTATGAGCTCTTAAATTTCTAGGTGGAAACTGTGTAACACTCGGCTTACCTTCCATATTCTTGCCATACACAAGGAGGTTCTTGCTGATACAAATTCTGTCTGGTGAAGGCAAACATTAGACAGTTGATAACAGTAAGAGGTTTTTTTAGATGTTAACCAACCAATGAACAAAATGGACAAAAAAATCCCAAAACTTTTACTAAACTTGGTAGGTACACTCTTCATCTTCTCACAGGATACAGAGGCAGACTGACACGTGCCCATTGCATGCCTCCTTATCTCTTGAAAATATTAAATACTTTAAAAGGCTGACAGGCCCAGCTGAAGATGTAGTTAGTTCTTACTACTTCAGCATTGGCTTTCATATTTGTCTTTCTCAGACGTTATTCATACCGATTCCAAGAGCATCTGTTGTAATTAAAGAAAAAGGGCAGGGAGCAGCTTTAATGAAAGAACCATGAGAAAAAGGGAGCACTTACTATTTTTGGATTTCTTTAAGGACATGGCAGCATCTCCATGTTCTTTAAAGAGCTTCTTGTAAAACTTTACCGGCTCAGTACATTAATAAATTTCTAAGTGACATGCTAGGCCATTTGAACTTAGAAATAATAACCATTTGTTCAGTAGTTGCCTATTTTCCTCAAAATAAATAACTTAAAATAATTTTAAAATGCCCCTAAGGGTAAATGTTTATTGGTTCGGAAGCTGCTTGTTGAATCTCAGCAGCCATGACATTTAAATTTAAAAAAAAAAAAAAAAAAAAGGCAAAAAGGATTGTGGAGGGAGAAATAGTGACTGGTCTTTTAGTACTTACCATCTTGATTCCCCAACAGTCTTGAAGCACAGGGACTGTAAAGTAGAATGTTGTAATCTGGGTTGTGCTGGACACATTGCGCCAGAACTCGTGTTTTCCAGCCACGACAGAAATAACCTCAGGCACTATTTCCCAGTGGAGGCAGTGGGACAGGGCCCCTAGCTCCATGGTTTGATTTTGCTTAGGAGGCACTAACACTCGCGTCTTGCCACTTTTCAAGGAAGCAGTGTCTTTGATCTCACTTAATTGATATAATGAATGCATGTATTTTTTCATTTGTAGCTAATATATGATAGTTTTGCCCACTATCTGGTAACGGAGAAGGGATATGATGAAGACTTGCTGACTCTAGCTCCAGACAACTTAGACTTCTGGTGAGTACATTGAAAATAATGTCATTCCTTTATGCTGTAACTTTTACAAAGCTGAGAAAACAGCTACATTTATTTAGGCAGTTGATGTTATGATTGTCAAGCCCAATGGATAAATCTAAAATTACAGTTTTAAATACTTGTTCTAAGAAATGTTTGTCATGAGATACTTCTAACATATTTCAAAGAGAGAACTGAGCATCTTAGCTTCTTTTGTCTGTGCTTCCAGCTGTCTGGACACAAGCCTTTTAGTCTCATTCTTTTATTTTATGTATCATCTTTGTCTTCTACATTCTACTCAACTGTAACCATCAGATTTTAGTCGTTTTTATCTCAACAGATGTTGTTTTGTTTAAGGCAGATTAATCCCAACAGCCTTCTGAGAAACTGTGGAAAGGTGATGTGCCAGGAGGTAGCCCTTGGGTGGCACATCAGGCACAATGCCATGATGAAAAAGACGCAAACCCAAAAAGATGTAAACCCAAGTTTCTGCTCTGAACTCAGTGGTCTCTGAGCAGGAACTTGAATCTTGATCTTGTAACTTTATAAGGTTATTATCTAGGCCATGGGTGTGGAGACTTGAATGCCAGGTAATCACTAGATATTTTTAGGAGAAACACATGGATTTTTTTTTTAAATAATGTGTTTGTTCTTGTGTAATGGCTTTTACAATTCAGTATTTGACTGGACAGTTTCCAATAAGATTGATTTCAACTTCCATGAGACAAGCAGTGTATCTATTTATCATAATTTGAGGCCTATGATGCAAGAAATCCTTTGTTCAGGTCTAGATATCTTGGGTTTGGTCTCTTATTGAAGCAAGAGGTTCACTAACATGGACCTGCAAGTCCACAGTGCTGGTAACAAGTGTGTCATTGCTTCTTGCCCAGGAGTCATTCGTGAAAGGTTGGCATCTGCTTGCTGCCTTCGTGGCATATATTCTTTCCTTTGGGTGCCTCATAGAGGATGAAGGTGTCATTACTTCCTCAGTCTCGTTTATTCATTTGTAGTCTAACCACTGAACTCCGAATTAATTTTTCAAAGAACCTAAGCAAATGTAGATTAAATCATCTGGAATATGAAGATTTATTAGGGAGAATTAGACATTCCTGCCAAGTGTCTCCAACTCTATCAACTCTTCCCCTTGTTAGTGCTGGATAACATGGCAATGCTTCTGTTTCACGTGTTCTTAGCTTACTGAGTGTGATGTTCTGCCCCTCTTTTCTCTAATAACTGGTGTAATCAGTTGAGTAATAACTAGAAGAGTTGCCACAAAAAAAAATTCTTTAGTAGAAGTGACTTAAGTATCACATTTCTTAGTTTTATGTGTTTGGACCTTAAACCTCCAACCAATATAACAGTCCCTAAATTTACTGGACATGGAAGTGGGTTTATTTAGTAGGATTTTGCTATGTGAGGAAAATCCAGTCCTCATTGTAATAATACGCACTTTCTTATAGAGAGCGTTGTTTAAACATGGAAGTATTTGAAGGGTTGTAACTTGTTTGGTTTTCTGTAGCATCATAGCTATGGAAGCACGATAGCTTCTATAGCTGCATATCACTGATAGATTAGAAGACAGTCCTCTGAAAGCCTTAATTTTTATTTCTTAATTGAAACTAACATATTCCTAGTTGCAAAGGCTTGGTGTTGGACATTGAAGAAGGAAATTTCCTGAAACTTGCAGAAGACGGAACAGTTTTAAGGTAATACTGACAATAAATCAATATTGTTAAATATAAGTTGTGTTGTTAAATACAATAGCATTTTATCCCCTTCCTAAATGGCATCTCTCAATTTTTTAAATATTTAAAACACTTATTTCAGGATGCATTCATTTATTAGATGTAAAAGTTTAAATACTCTTTGTTAATGTGGTGCTCAGTTTCTCTTAATGTCATATGTGGAATCTTTTGGTAATGTTTTGATGTTAGCTGGTAGTAAATAATATCTCATTTTTAATAAAATCTGAGACTCTGAGGACATGTTGATCTTGAAAGTGAATTCATTTTTTTGATGGCTACCAATGTACTCTTTGTCCAGTTCTGCTAAGATCCAGGGTAAGGTTTTTCTTTGTATCGAGAGTAACCTGGTTTGGGAGGCAGTACTAATGACTAATCCTAATGACTGGAATGACTATTATCTTTTGCCATAGATGTTCAAAATTCTGCAAGTTTACAACATACAGTTTAAATAGCCTGAGATAAATAAACCACAGAAACTGATATATTCACTTTCGGAATTCTGGGGGATTTCCACTTAAAAGTTGTTTGGCTTTCAGTCATCACTTTCAGTAAATCTTTAGTTCTTCTTTCCCTCCCCCCCCTTTTTTTTTTTTTTTAATACAGAAGACTGCTGTAAAAATCTGAAAAGTAAATGTATCTAAAATACATCAATCCTAGTCCTTTTTCTCCCTAATTTTGTTCCAGAATGAAAATCTGTGTAATTTAGAATGCAAGACAGGCTCTACCTTTTCTTTTATATTTTTTTTTTCTTCCCCTGATAGTGTGTGGGAGAAAGAGCTTGAAGATGCTAAGGAAAATCAGAATCTCATTAAAAGAAGAAAGAAATACTTTTGAGTCATTGTTGTGTATCCCAAAATTCATTTCATAGCATGAATTTTGGAGTACTAAATGCAGAATTCAAAATTACAGGGTATACCTCATTAAAGGGAAGAGTGGTATAGTGTTACCTCTCCTGGTTGCATTGCCTGCATTTGCTTCAAAATGGGACCCAATTTGATGGTCCAAGTAGTTAATTTTTAATGCCTAAAAAGGCTTGTGTGTACTTACGTATTAAAAAGCTGCTTGCAGGGCTCAAACTAGCACTGTCCCATAGTTCTGCCCTGAATTCTGTCAACGTTACCGGGTTTCAGAATGATGTATAGGCTTTCTGCACTGTGCTTTTTTGTGCAGTGTATATTGATAGCTCAAGTATAGCGAGTGTCCTCACACAATTGAAAACATTCGAGCAATACAGAGTGATTGTGTTAGCAGGTGAGGCACAGTAGCTGTGCCCCCAGCCAACCAAACCTTTGTATAGTAAGGCATTTATTGAGAACTAGAATGTAGATGATAAAAGCTTAGTAAGTCCTGGGAAACTTCTAAGCTATAGAGTCAGTATTGATCAGCTTGCATGCACTGTAATTCAGTGGCAGTGTGTTACTTGGAACAAGTAGTAGTTTGGATGTTTTCAACTCTTCTGTTTTGTTGGTTTTTTTTTATAAACAACTTAATGCCTCAAATAGAGCAAGCCATGGTACAAAGAGAATGACATCCGACGAGATCCTGGAGATCTATGGAAGGAAGGAATGGAAGCATTTTAATACAGTCAGTGGAATGGTTTCACGCACAGGTAGCTATACTTTAGCATGTCCTCATCTTTGAAATTGCTCTGGTCCCTTCAGTGACTCATACTGTTAGTTCTTAACAGAGATTTGTAAAAATACTTGAACTGGAAATTACTGGATCAGGTAAATATATGGGGAAGGCTTGGTTTTTATGTGTTTTTAACTTCCAGTACTGGAATTCACCTTAAATTTATTTCATGGTATTTATTTTATTGAAAGACAAATGACATGACATTATAAGTGTGTTTTGGTTATAGTGCTGGGCACACTGTCTCTTGATGAGGTAAACTGATACAACCAGTATCATGATTTAATCCAACCCAAGTATTTAATAATGATACTAATAATTATTGTAATGATAAGGAGACAAAACCCCAGCACCTAAGAGGAACAAGTGATGCACAATACAATTGCTCAACATCTGCTGACTGATATCCTTGCTCATTTAGGACAAATCTTAAATGCTTCTTGATTGTTGACTTAATGCCGCCAATCCTGTTACTGGAGGTCTAGGTTCAGGTCAAAGAGCAAAGCAAGTCTAGAAACAAAACTTCTCCCCTTGCATTTGAGATTCCCGTGTTTAAGATAGGAGTCACTTTGAAGGAGCTGTGGCTAGGTTTGCATTCTTGCTCTCTGTTTCCTCTCTGTTTTACTTTGATCTTGGCAGTTGAGAGTAACACACAGGAAGTGCTCACTTAAGGTGCATTTTGTTATGTAATAGAGATACTTTCCATGAGATTTTGCTGACTGCAAATGCAATATTTATTATAAAGTGCAGGTAACCTTTTGCAAAATGGAGAAAGAGAGGGGTTTCCTTTGGTCATATAGGAAATGTGCTTTTCTTTTTCACTGAAACATGTACTTGGTCTCTATTGTGGATGTTAATCTCCATTTTGCTGACTTGTTCTTGAATATACGTAAGAGACAGCACAGACAAGATCATGAAAAAAAAAATCACTGATTAAGTAATTTTACTCCTTGAAGAGAGTTGTTGAGCATGATCATAGTCTGGGGGGATATTTGCATCCTGCTGATACAGTTCTGTTTTGGGGACTGATGTAATAATGTGAGCACACTTTCCCTTGGGCAGGGATGCTGTCTGCAGCATGTGTGTGCAAAGGACATGACTGTGTCAGACCTGTCCAAATGTCTCTGAACTTCTTAAACACTTTTCTTGTGTTTTCACTGCTAGGGAAATAGATATTTTGGAAGAGTTGAAAGATACTGTCCTGAATTAAAACTCAGTGGTTCTCCCCCTTTTCTTTCACCTGGGCTTTTAGAATCTCAAAATGTCTAATTAAAATTTCACTGCCTTCATATAGGTAAACAACTTTTAGTTGCCAGTTATGACAATCAGAAGTTAGCTTTTGTTAACAAAGATTGGGAAACAGATAATGCTTATACGGTAAAATCCAAATAGGAGCTTATATTATTATTTAAATGTATTTTTTATTTGTGATTAAAGCATGCAATTCAGGGATGTTTAAAGTATATTTTTAAAATTATTTTTTCCAGCTAAATACTATTTGTATGATAATTATTTTGACCTGCCAGGAGCTCTCTTGTGTGCAAGGGTTGTGGACAGCTTAGATCAGGTAAGAACTGGATTGTTTGAAAATTCTGTATTGCATTATCTTCTTCTTCCACAACCACATCTCCTGCACGCGTTATTAAATGCATACAGATTGGGTATTGAACAGCATCAAGGTCTGTTTATCATTTAGACTATTCCATGTTGGACTTACAGTATTAAAGTTGTCTGTGAAGATAATTGTGAGCTACATGGCATGTTCAAAATAAAAGTACTTCCACCAGAGGGCAGAAATAACTAGGATACTAATGGAAATACCAAGTTTGCTCTGTGGTGTGCACAATGCAGTTCTTAAAGTGTCCTTTAATTATGCTTGATTGTACTTGAAATAGTATAAGTTTTCTGAATTGCACAATTTGCTAATTGCAAGTTGATAAAGAGTGAATGAAGCTTCATTTCATCCTTTTTTAAGCTTATTTTTGTCCTAAATATATTGACCTCTGTACACAGATATAAAAACAAATATAAACCTCTGGCATAGTATCTTTTATTTTTTTAAAATTACTCTGCTAAACAGTAAATTAAATTCTTAAGGTGATAAATACAATTGCTTCAATCTTTTTCAGTGTTTTTTAGGTAGCTAGAAGGTCCTAAATTCTACCTTTGAAATTTGGTGATAGTTGTTTTGTTGCGTAAAAGAAGGCTTGAATGTTTAACTTGCATGAAGCTGGAGGTAGGAGAGGCTTCTTCTCATAGAGTAACTGTGTTAGTGTCAAAAGAGTACTGAGGTAGTCGTCTTGCCAGAGGCACCAAAGTGCTGCAGGCCTGCAAGTTGTCAATACTTAACCTTGTCTGCAGAGTGAAAGTCTGAGCTGTGAGATGAGTATCTGGGGTCTCTTTGGATATTAGGTGGCTTGCTGCTTTAGCCTTCACTCCAAAATAGCATGCTGAGTAGATTGCTGCCTAAGTCCAAGTACTGCATGAAGAATTAGCTAAAACTAGCATATCAGGGAAGCCTGGAGGACAGGTGCACGGTAAGACTCTTAATTTTCTGCCTGATTAATCTCCTTCCCCTAAGCTGTTCACAGCTTAGAAACCTGTTGCAGTTGTGACACCTGTTTTGTGTTTACTTTTTATTTAATTTAGACTCAGCACAAATCACCTACTTATTAAGAGAGAAAGCACATCATAGCACATGTGTAATAAGCTTTCACATCCAGTTACTAGTTCGCAGGCAGGAGCACTGACCCGGGATCAGTGCAGTCTTCAGGCAGGGGGAATTAAACCCGTGCCGTTTCTCCGGAGAGCCATGAGAAGTGGGTCATGCACCCTCTTTATCTCCTAGCAGTTCTCAAGTATTTTACTGGATGCCACTCCTGTTTCAGCAGGAGGGCTACAGTAATTCCCTGGAAGGTTAGTATCAGCCGCTTGAGAAAGATGCAAGGCATCTTGCAGGTGGTCAGCCTTTCCAGCCCAGAACTCATGCCTGCAAAATGCTGCATCCTAAGGGTTAGAAACCATCACATTTTCTTCTTCCACGTCTCTAAAAGAAAGTAGAGCCTTCTGTGTCCTGTTTTTGAGCCTGCTTACGGAGTGCTATTTTCTTACCATTTCCAGACAACATTCTTGGTTCAGGAAAGCTTTCTGCTAGAGGGAGATGAGAGAATTACTGAAGTTTGGATTCAAAATGGGTTTAGACATGAGTTGGATGCTGGACTACCCTACACTGTTAAAAATGTATCTATTTTTGCTGTGTCTGGAGCCAGAACTCTTATGTGTTTTCAGACAAACCGTGGGAGCTTCTTAGTGTTTTTGATATTCACACTGATGAGCTAAACAAAACATTGCTTAGATTCAGCTAAAAAAATCACATTTTATAATCACACCAAAATCATGGTGGACTGGATGGCCATGCATACAGTTTTCTCTCTGCTTTTTGGAATTGGTCAGTTTTCTTGTATGCACTGGCGGAAGATTTGTGAGAAATTAGTTTATTTTAGTCTCCTCTGAGTTAAAATGTTTCAAAGGAAGTGTACCCAGTTTTAAACTAATATCCATCTGTTCTCAAAACAGCACTCTGAAGAACTTTTGGTTCAGTTCACTGATTTTTTTTTTTTAAGAGAAACAAGAAAAAAACCCCAAAACTCCAAACTAAGGGCTAAGTCAGCCACATGGAGTGTGAGGGGAGAAGACAGTTGAATCTGTCTGTCTTCTTGAGAAGAGTGCTAGCTTAGGCTACTTGCATTGCCACTAGACAGATAATCCCCAGTATCTCCTGTAGGTAGCTTTGAATAATCACCCTTGGTTAACATCCTTGGCTAGCTAAAACTGACATATGAAACCTTTTCTCTTTATTCGCTCTTTATGTATTTCTGTGGCAGTTTGCTTTAGGAATGGGTTAAAAAAAAGACTTCTGGAAGCCACAGCACCATATCTTTCCTGCTCTTAACCTGTAGAGCTGATGGATGATAAGCAAACTGTGCTTGTCAGTTATGCACAAAAGACCTTGTTTGTGTGACTTGCCGATTGTGAAAGTAAAAGCAGACTTCTCTGGAAGCCTCCATGGCAGGTTTGGACTGAAATAGCAGTTTACTTCAGTGTATATAAGCTAGATGTTTTTGGTTTTTGTTTGGCAGTGATCAGGATTTAAGTCTGGAGGTTTTTTTCAGTTTCTGAATGTTTCCCTCTCTACAAAATACTTTATGCTTATGAAACGGCTCATTATTCAGGTATCAGTGCAGGTATCAGTACAGAGGGCAGCAGTGCTCTGAAACTAACAGTTGCCTTGAAATTTATCCTAATGTGGAAGGCCTGTAACAGCATTACAGAAATACTTTCCGTGACACATAAACTCAAAGGCTATACCACCTGCTTTACTGCTGCCAAGTTACTGTGTAACTGAACACCTCTTACGGGCTCTGGAGCTAATCGTCTGCTCTGTAATACTGGCTAGCTGTGTAATTGCATCTGTTTCATTCATCACTACTAAAATTTGTGGTGTTTGAGAGTGTTGTGGCACTCAGCTGGTTGAGGTTTTCCTCTCCCATGTGAGAGGCTGAAGGTGAAGCTGAGGTCAACTGGAGCTCTGTTGTGCCTGGGAAACTTTCTAGGAATGGCAAGAGACAGTCATGGATCACCTTCCTCTGTCCTTCTGCCACAGCTGGGGTTTGGCAGTCTTCAGAGCACAATGCCATGAAGTGCTGCTCAGCCAGGCTTCTGGATGGGTATTTTTTACCATGTTTGGGTTAGGGTTCTTGGCAGAAGGGCATTACCTCTAAATTTTAGCAAAGGGATTTGCCAGTTCTTAAGGTAGAATGTAATACGAATGCCAGGCTGTGGAAAATGTCAACATGCCAATTAAGTTCAGTATCTGCAACTCTAGGCACTTCTTTTTCCCAAATGTCAGTGGGATGGGAATCTCATTCTGTAAGTTGCTGCTCTATCTATGCCCTTTTTTGCTGTTATGTTTTAGAGTTCCTCACAAATATTAAACGTTTCTCCTTTTCCCTTCTTCCTCCCATTATAACCCTCTAGGAGGGACATAACTTGTCTGCGGTTACCTAAAGTTAATCTGAGTACTACTGAATCCTGATGTCTTGAATCCTACTGTCTTAAGACTCTTACTCCATATAATTTTGTTAATTCATGGCATTTCTGTTACTGTTTCAATATGAAAGCTTGTAATAGCTGATACTTGGTATAATGACTAGATTCCTTTTGACACTTACAGCATGATGGTCAGAAAAAATATGACTTCTGGAAGGACATGGTGGCTGCTATCCAACATAATTATAAAATATCAGCTTTTAAAGGTAAGTCGGTTCACTGAAGACTCACTATAATGGCTGAAAATATTACATGTGCCTGCCAGAGCAAATATGTTTGCAAGTACACTGCAGGCTACTTAGCACAGCTTTTGCTTCTCAAGTTTATAAAAAGTTGTATAGTAAACACATTTTTTTCCTGGAATAAAACATCTTTACCATAATTATTTCTGTTTAATTTCACTGCTTTGATATCTTTAATAACATTTCTGATGTGCTGTTTCACTCAATATTTCAATTTTTATTGCTATTTCAACTCATTTTAGAAGGAGAAATGGTTCCTTACCGTGATTGATATGATAATGTGGACATCCTTGAACTGTGTTTTGAATCTATTTCTTATGATCTTGTAATGATATAAAAAATCAGAAATGAATTGGGGAAAGAAATTCAAGTACTAAATAATATTTGATGATTTTTTTTTATCACTGTAGTTTTGATTAGAATTCCTCATGTATTATTGACACAGTAGAGAGGTTTTGAACTTTCTAACATTTGCAGAGGGCCATTTTTTAATAACAATGTTTCTCCACCCAAAACCAACATTATAATACTGTAATATAAATTAGAATTGGAAAACATCTTGGTTACTGTTCAGCAAGAAATTATTTTCCTTCCTTCACACAGATAACTTCAGAGTTACTATCAGGCATATAAAATAACAAATTGATAATACAGGCAAACGATTGTGTGTGCACGCAGTTAATTGAAATTATTTTTAACAATATTTCTTGTAAAACGTTTATATGTAGCTCAGTTCTGAATCCTGAACTAATATTAGAATTACCTTGGTTGATGCAACATTCACTAGACACAGGTGTAGTCTGCACCTTCTTAAAACTCACTTTTTGTTCACCTCAGCTGTCCCACTTGCTGAATTCCTTTCAAATGTAATTGACAAAATTGTTTCAGAGATTCCAATCAAAAATGGAAATTGATACCAGGATGCAAATAGTAAAAACCAGCAAGATATTCCCAAACTGCTTTGTTTGTTGTTACTGTGTTTCCGTTGGAGCTTAGAGTGTGATTGGTAGTTATGAATTGCCCTAGGAACACATCCATACACAAAAGAAATGTATCCTTTCTTTTCTGCTGATACAAAATCAACCCTAATCAACTGTAATAATTCTTTTAGAATTCTTGTTAATTCTTTTCTTCAAACTGTGGCAGTTCTTTTTTTTTTAAAGGTGTGGATCATGCAGCAAAAAGAATAATTTTTAAAAGTGTTCTTTGGAAATTAATGAGATAAAAAAGTTAGTCTAAACTTTGAAGTCATACAATTGCTCAGTTTCTCTGTTTTATTTATATGTGTCTGCTTGTGTGTACTTAGACACTTATGCTTATACCTATCAATCAGGTACCTATTTCTATATGTAAATCTGGAATCTGCAAACAAAATTTGTGATATGACTTAATCCTTTCTAGCTTCTGTCAGAGGCACATGCATGCATAGGAGTGGTAAAAATACAGGAAAATGTAGTAACTTATAGGAACAAGTTTTATTGGATGAAGCTCTGTTACATCAGAAGTGAAACAGTACAGATTATATGCATTACTTAAATATTGTTATTCAAGTATATAATTTCCTTGTATTTAAGATTAATATTATTATTCTTAAATGCAAGAAAGTGATATACTCTGTCATGCATCACTTTGAAAGGCTTCACAGTGGTTTTATTTTCCATTTAGTAACATGGTCCAGTAGCTAAAGCACTGAACAGGGAGTCAGAAGAACCAGAGATAATTTTTTCCTGTATCACTTACAAGTGATATTCCCATGGAGCATCTCTTTTTGCTTCAGGTCCCTCTGTGATACAAGAATAAGGGTACTAATCTTCTATCACTGCTGACAAAGGGATTTCTTTTTCTCAATTTCACATCTCACATAACATCCTGAGGAAACTCTCAAACCTAGATCCCCACTTACACATCCAGGAAGCCCCAATGTCTTTCACAGCCCAGAATCTGGCCTGAAAACTACAGCCTTTTGACTTAACTCCATGTCCTTTAGAGGGTTTAACCCTTCAGAGAAAAGCAGTGCTCTTTAACAGTTAGACAAGGTAAAATTTCAAAAGCAAACTTACTAAGTGGTCAGTTGAGGGGACGCAAAGTTCCCAACTCAAAACGCCGTCTTAGCGGTGCCATTGTCAGTGGCGGAGCAGAACGACTGACCGCTTTATTTTTTGAAATCCACTGAGTGTTTGCAGTTCACTTTGATTTGTTGTCAGTATGCCCTTGTGTCTCTATGTCCCTTCCCTTTTTCACAGGATTTTTTTGATCATAATCAGGTGTCTGATGGATTTTGCTTTTCATTGTCTTAGCTATGGTAATTGCCTTAGATAATTGCCCTATGATATTTTTTTTGGATGGCTCTTTCAGATAGGCATGATTGTCTTGACTTAGCTTGATGAAGGATATTAACCCACTCTTCGCCTTCTAAAGAGGTGAAGAACTGAGGCGTGCAAAAGGAAAGTATGGGGGCTCCCAAATAGTCCAGTTTTATTTTAGACATTGTTGTGAAAAATAACTCAAAAAAAAAAAAACAAAGGAATGGAAAATCTATGAAACAATACTATCAGAAAAGCATGGTGTCAGATAGGAATGAACACAGATACTTGCAATGTGGTCATTTCTTACCTAGTAATACCTGCAAGAGAGCTCTCTGCAACTGATATCCCAGCTGAGCATTACATTACTTGAGAATCCATTTTTATTCTCAATGCTTTATTCTTATTATTGGAATATTTTGTGATTAACATTATCTTGACTGTGTTGGATTTAGTGGATGTTTTATAGATAGTAGTAAATAGCAATTTTAAAGAAAACATCATGGGGCAATGTATTTTACACTATTAAGCTATGTGGACATACTATGGAAACAAAATGTGCTCTTCAGAGAACCAATAAGAGCTTGAAGTACTGTATAATTATTTCCTTGTGAAAAATTTCAGATTTGATGATTTCTGACAGAAAAATCAATGGCTATTTTAGGGAAACACTGCCAAATATAATTTCTTAAAGCATAATTTTGTAAAATTTCCTACCTTAAAGGCTACTTTCTCTCTCCTGAAGACTTGCCTGTCCCTGTAATTTTTCTGACACTTCTGAAAACTGTACCATCTGTGGCTATATAGTTATAATTATATATTTATAATATTTTCAATCAGTTTATAAGATTCTATTTCATTTTGGAAGTAAAAAATCATGGCTGATATGGCAGCAGACTTCATAAATTGCCCATAACAAGGCTTGTTGGGATACACATTTTTGATCACAAGTTTATGGTCTTGGCAGAAGATAATGAATCTAGATGTCTGTGATATTTATGTTTTATCTTTAATACACAACTTCAGATATAAGAAACAAAAAGCAAAGATGCTTTTCTGGCCAACAGAAAAACAATCTTCCAAAAATTGTGCAAATTATTAGTAGTTCCTAATGTTGATGTAGCAGTGATATCTTTATTTGTCTTAACTGTGTAAACTACACCAAAGATGCAAGGGAAAAGTAAATTTATTACATTTCTTTGCTGTGCTTTCCAACTAAATACAGATGGGATTATTTGGGTGCTTCATGTTTTTGATCACGTCAGGCTTCAGAAATTCCAGTACTCCTTTGGAAGTGCTTTTGTACTGTTACAGGCTCTAAAGTTTTCATTTGAATCTCTTGTTAGATTTTCTTTCCTTTAATATCAAAGATCCAGAAGAAAAAGTGGTTTTGGAAGGGCTTTATCTTTAGATAGATTGCTAATCTTCTTGCAGAGGAAATAGTCAAAAACAAACTTAAAAATCTTACAGACCTTCTCAAGATCCCCTCTAAACAGAAAATCCAAAGCTAAAATCAAATTATAAGTTGTGCTTTTGCCACAATTTGCTGTATCCTCTCTAGCTTTTCAGTTTTAAGAGCTGCTTTCTTAGTGACTTAATATCTGGGCAATTATGAAAAGACTTAAAAATAGCAGGCATGAGGTTCCAAGCTGTAGATATATTTGAAGTCCCACATGTTCAAGGAACAAAGACATAAAGGACAAAACCTGCTTTAAAGTGGTTGGATGGCTGGCTAGCTGGCTGGCTGGATGGTAAGGGTTAGTGAACTTTGCTTTTGAGAATATTGCCTGGGCCCAGTTTCTTCTAAGTGAATTGGAATCACAGGACAATGTGGTCCTGAGCTGCTGAGCACCAAGCATCTCCAACAATTTCAAGTGTGTGCTTTTGCATACATTTCATATGTAAAGTAATTACCAGAAGCCTACTACTTAGTCATATTTTCCAGCTCCCAGTCTCTCTATTTGTTTCTGAAACAAAAGTTCCAAGTTGGTAGAGTGGATGGGCAGCAGGATCTGCTATGTTTAAATATTGGGAAGTGCTGTTGAACTAATGTTAATTTATTATTTTACTGAATTATAGCCTAAACCTCAGGTTTCCTTATCCAGCAGCACTTAAAAAGAGGACAAAAAAAAATCTTTAAGTTACTTTCGTGATAGGTCTTAACAGTTTCCAAAACATTATATAGTTTTGCTAATGATGGGTCAACCATCATGCAAAAGGTATCCTAGCTTTTTTATTAATCCTGGTATATTGTCAAGTATTTAGAATATTGCTAATTTCAAATGTATGCAACATAACAAGCCTCAAGTTCTGCTTTCATGAAGAAATGGTAATATCACAAAAATTTTAAACATAGACCTACATGCTTCCAGTGCAGGTAATCAAAAGTTTCTGTTTAAAAAAAAAAAGAAGCTAACTATAGTATTTTTAAGGGTTCATAAGGTTTCAATGTATATGATACTTTTACAGCATGTGAAAGGCAACTGTCACTGGAGGAAATGTGTGATCAAACTGTTAACGTTTCATCATTCATAAGCTAACTTCACAGTAGCATAAAAAAATTGATGAAATGACTACTTTTTGTGGATATGTTTGTATGGTAAATATGATTATGTCTACTGACTAATTGCTGCCACCATCTGATAAATTTACCAAATAAGTCAAATATATTCCTCACACTATTGTGTTTTAAAGGAATGAACTGTTCAGGAAAAATCAGGGCAAGGATTATCTCCAGTTTAGAGATGGTAAAGCTGTTTTTGTAAGTGCCTGCATGCTTGTGAGGATATGTTTTTAAGGTTTGGATTTGGTCAATGTTGTTTTATAGTACTCTGAATGTTACAAAATGTTAGGAGATTTAACAATATTGAACTAATATGTTACATCAATGTGCATTAAACAAAGCCAAATGGATTTTGAGCCTTCAAATCTGGTTGCTTTTTCATATTGTGAAACTAGATCTTCAGTAACATGTAGTAATTTGTAAATTTACCTTTCTCCAAGGTAGTTATTAATTAATAAGAACAGTAGAACTAAATTAAAACTGTGATTATGATATGCACTCTATTAGAGTTGTTCTTGTCTCCTGTTGGATAGCTTAAAGATGAAGCTGGATGTAGAAGATTCCTGAAGTGTATTGTGCAGCTGTTGAGGTGACTGTGGTATATTTGAAACCAGTTACTTGGAATAAAATACCTTCAGTTAATTGAAGTATAGTGAAGTATGATCTAGCATCTTTTATTGTGTTATGAGGTGTAATAGTTAGAAATTCTGATTTTCCTTTTAAAAGAAAAAAAATAAGAGGACAGAGACTGGTGCATTTTATTAATTCATAAAATTTTTATGTTGCTTTCAGTCAGACAATTAATCATCATTCAAAACAATTTTTTATTACAATTCTCTAAAAACATACAATATTAGTCTACCAGGTTTGAACCACTTTGTTCCACTTTCTCACTCCCTCCTCCATTCCTGTTGCAACATTGAAGTTGCATGACCTGCTAAGGATGAATCAGAGCAGTACCTGGTTAAAATGGTCTGAAGGAGAGTGTGTCAGGACAGGGTAAGCGGGATATTAGATGTGAGCAAACAGAAAACCTGAGAAAGAAGAATGAACGTAATCAGAGGAGTAGAGACCATTAGATTCTGAATTAGGCAGCTGGAGCCATACTTGGTCGTTCTCCATGAGGTCGATGACAGCACTGCCAGAAGCCTGGTCGAGGTATCCTTTCTTGTACTCATCATAGGTGTACATAAGTGGGGAACCATTTTTGTAGAGTGCAACCCAGACATTTGCTCCTTTTGCATGTACATGGTAGGAGAAGTAGTACAGTCCAGGGGTCCTGCAGGTGAAGATTCCTGTTCTGGGGTCATAGTGTTGCTGCCTATTGTACAAGATTTTATCAAATTTGATGGGGACTGTTGCCGCGGGGTAGGCTTTTGAGAGGATGACACTGAAAGCAGACACTGGCATCCCTGTCAGAGCTTGGTTTACTCCTCCTTTTATGAAAGACATCCCTGATAGCTCCCGAGACTCTCCTGCTTTAACATAGCCTTCGGGCATCTGTGGGATTACAGCTTGGCCAGGGGGTCCTGGAGGACCTGGGGGGCCAGGCAAGCCAGGCTCACCATTGCTGCCTTTAGGCCCGGGGGGTCCAGGTGGTCCCATGGGTCCACTCAAGCCTTTAGTGGAAATGCCTGCTGGACCCGGCAATCCTGGTGCTCCTGGCTCACCCTTTGCACCGGGGGCTCCTGGCAGGCCAGGGGGGCCAATGGGACCTCTAATCCCAGGTATTCCTGAAGGCCCTCTGGGGCCTGGCTCACCGTTGGTCCCTGGCACTCCCTTGGCTCCTTGCGGACCCATTGGACCAGGCAGCCCAGGTAGCCCAGCAGGGCCCGTGTCGCCTTTTGGACCTGGGAGACCTGGGTGTCCCTTAGGACCAGCAAGACCCTGCTCACCTGGGTATCCTGGTTTTCCCTCTAATCCTGGTAGGCCTCGTTCCCCCTTGGCCCCTGGGAATCCTGGGTGGCCTGCAGGGCCCATGTCACCTTTGGGCCCAGGTAGGCCATTCTCACCAGGCAAACCTTTGAGTCCGTGAGGGCCCATGCTCCCTGGTGGCCCGACTGGCCCTGGTTCTCCTGGCACACCAGCGGGACCTTGGTCTCCTTTAGGTCCTGGAAGGCCAGGAGGACCTTCAGGCCCTCTGTGTCCCTTCATCCCTGGTAATCCTGGCTTTCCAAAACCTGGGAGTCCTGGGGATCCGGGCAACCCTGCAGGTCCAGGATGTCCCTTGGCTCCAGGGATACCTGCTGCTCCTGGTGGTCCCATTGGCCCAGGCTTGCCAATGCCAGTTTCTCCAGGTTCGCCTGGGAGACCCTGGGGACCTGGGAGGCCAACTGCTCCAGGTGCACCTGGAAAACCTCGGTCACCTTTCAGACCTGGCTGACCTGGTAGGCCGATCTCACCAGGCTTCCCTATCCCAGCAGGACCAGGGGGGCCCCGGGGTCCCTGTGGGCCTGGAAGACCCCTGCCACCTGGGCGGCCTGGAATTCCGAATCCATTTTCTCCCTTTTGTCCATTTATACCTGGGATACCTGGCTCTCCCTTCTCACCAGGGGGCCCTCTCGGCCCCTGAGCTCCTGGAGGGCCTTGTGGTCCTGGCTTGCCAGGGACAGTCAGTCCTGCGGGGCCGGGGGTGCCAGGCGGCCCTTGTGGCCCTCTTGCTCCTGGGAGTCCAACAGGTCCGGGTTCTCCTTTTTCACCATTTAGTCCTCTTGCTCCTGGCTTTCCTGGTAGACCTGGCACTCCTGGCTTTCCGACTGCAGAGAACCCAGGTGGTCCTGGGGGACCAGGGGGGCCTTGGGGACCTGGGCTTCCAAACCCTGGTTTTCCTGCAGGACCTGGTTGTCCTCTTGGTCCAGCAGGGCCTGGGGGACCAGGGGGTCCTTGTTCCCCCCTTACCTGCACGCCTGTGAGAGAGAGGAAACCAGGTCAACCAGGGCATCTACAACATATTCACAGGCAATGTGGGATGGTGGTAAAATGCATGAAGAGTTAATTTAACTTCAGTCTCATAGAAGTCAAGTTTCAACTGCTGTGTTGGTCACTAAAAACATGACATTCAGAGTAAGTGTTTCACAGCCCTTAGAAGTAACAAATGCAGATTTGTTGGAAATGTGAGATATAAGGCCTCTAGAATTTTTTTTTTTTTTGCTTCAATACATTCAGGGTCATCAGAAAGCTTAAAAATATTGTGTGAGTAGATGCAAACTATTAGGTAAGGAAAAAAAAAACCCAGACAGGTAACAGATTTAGCAGGTCATCAGACTTGATGAATGAAATGACAGAAAGCTGTCTGTGCAGGTGCAGCAGCTGTGTGGAAACAACTTGGTGCTGCATTTTAAGTAGTGAGAATTTTGTTCTTCCCTTCCCCCTGCTTTCAAAAGTGGCCTGTGGCACCACTTCTTTTGTAAATATATGAATGTTTTTTCAGATATTGTTTAAGGACTTTTTTTCTGTCATAAAAATTTCACACAGTGGCAAGGTCACAACTGATAATTCATTTTACTGCTGTCAGAATTCTGGCACTGTTATGGGGGGTTTTAATACTACTTCATTTTCTTAGTTACCAAAACAGCAGGTGGAGCCACTTAACCAAATGTCAAAAATAGAGGAATAAACAAACAAGCTCACTGCTTAGTCTTATGTGTGCTTTGGTGGAGCCTGCAGCTTTTTGTTGGAATTAGTATGCTGATTTGTTGGACATTACATACAAGTTTAACACAGATACTGTGAGACTGCTTCAGCAGTTTGCAACAACTGGCAGCATTATAGGAGAAAATGGTATATCTGTGATGGATGTTAATTTAAGAAGTAATTTTAAAAATAAAATACTGAAGGATACAAAAAGGGCCCAGATTCTGGTTTTTATATTGTCAACACTTTCTATTGAATGATTATTTAGAAAATATTATTAATTGATCAACAATTGCATCAGCTACAATTTTTCCTTTCAGTCTCTCACAAAGAGACCAGTGTATGTATTACATATATATACACATGAAAGTTTATACAATGACTATTTGTCTCTCTCTTAGATAATAAACTGCATTTTCCAATATGTGGCTAGTCTTGTTGAACCAAAAGTGAGGTGAAGGAAGAAACTATGCTTCTACATATTGTTGTTTTTAAAAAACTAATAGAGACATGTTTATGAAATACGTTTGATATTGGTTTGTTATTGGGTGTGGAAGGTTGCTTTCTTCCTGTATTGACAGGGAAATTGTTCTTATCAAGATAGTGTGGAGAGTGCATTTTCTTTTCTGCTGGTGCATAAAATCAGCACAAATGCATATCAACTTACTTTGCACATCTTCCTATCTTATCTGTCTTAAGGCCATGAAAAGGCAGATAGCTGTTAAAATCCTTCACATGGAAAACAAGCATGGTCTGTGATCTATTTGTGATGTATTGACAATGTTGGGTTGTTTTTTTTTTTGGTGGCAAATTGCATCAGACTTTATCTCAGAGTGTATCTCCTTATTACTTTTACTATATTTTAGATGCAAATATCAGTCCTAGGTTCAGAGAGTGGTGGGTCCTGCCAATTTTGCCTAAGATGTTAAGGGCACTGTCAGCACTCATGTTGTTATAGAGATTTCCTCTGAGCTGTATTGGTCCAGAGTTCTGGTGCTTTTAGATTAAAATTTTAATTGTGCTGTCTAAAAGCAATGCTTATTCCTCTGGGGAAAGGACTGCTAAATCCATTAATGAAGTAGAATTTATACCAAGAACATTGAAGTATTGATTGGCTACTCTTTTACATGTCTCAGCACATACCTTGATGCAAAATTTGTTTACATTCTCTAGTGCAATCAAACCCCATATATGTAGTGAATTAATATTAGTGAAATATGTAGACTTTAACATAACCTGCAGTAATGAATTATTTAAACATTGCTAAATAGTGAGCAATGTTTAATTAATTTAATTTCATTCAATTATTGTTTTCAACTTGGGCTTTTCAAATATTTCAAGGCAAAGAGATACTGGTTAAAAAATTATGTTCTGGAGAGCTGTCAAGACCAAGATTTTTTTAATAATTTCACCAAACTAAATGAAGCTTTAATAGGCTTTGGTTGCCAACAGAAATTGTGTGGTCTGTTTTATGTTGTCCTGAATCACCAGTTTGGGTTTAGACTGAAATTTCAGTTCCAGGCTGCTTTTTGACAAAGCTGTACAAAACAAAGATAATTTTTTGGTAGCTATATCTGATTCTTGCCTAATTTATTGCTGGTTTCCTCCTTCCCAAGTGTTTTCCATAGAGGGGAAAAGAAGAACCACTATGAGGAGAAGTAATTGAAGTATAGTAGAGCATAGCCAAGTAAATGTTTATACTTCACTTAAAAATAGTATAAATATGTAAATTATTCTGAATAAAGTAATGGAAAAACACAATGAAAAGTAAATGAGGAAGGAGGGAGGAAATGCAGCACTTAACTCAGTGAGAATTCTAGTTAGTAAGTCCTCAGAGTAGCTGTTTATGTGCATGTACCTTAATTGCACCCAGGAGTGCTAGCATTCCAGGAGGTCCTTGTGCTGAAGGCAAGGGATGAAACTCTGACAGTGTTTTGGTACAGCCCAGGAGAATATTTTGGGGGTAAGGTTCCCAGCCATGCTGCTCTCACTTGTTTCTTACTGCAGTGATTCTTGGAGCAGGTTGGTATGGAGCCAGTGCTGACTGGTCTCACTCCAGCTGGTGTGAGACCAGAGTCTCTTTGAGCTCCAGGTGTGCTGCTCATGATTAGACAGTCCATAGGATCTGTCTGCAAAGCTATTCTGAATCAAAAACCCCTGAATGAAAATAATGTGGATGCAATGCCCCGAGCAGCAATTCTGCTCTCAGATTTGCCCATGTCCTTTTTTCTGGTGAAGAGAAGCTTATTTGCTAATGCTGTTTACTGAGCCCCTCATTCACTTTCCTCATTTCCAACCAAGTGTGATTACTACAACTAAAAGTGGATAGGATACAGCCAAAAAAGAAAGCTGTTTTGAATAGCCTGATGATGTCTGAAAGAAACTAATGCTATTCTCAGGGGTTAAGGTAGGACATTTACAAGGAAGATACACTTCTCTTAATTTTAGTGATGACAGTTTTGAATAGTCATTATGGGCCAGAATCTTTGAGTTCAAGTTTTTTTAAAGAAGACATGTCTTTTTTAAAAAAAAAGACATTGGCCTAAGCCTGGAAAAATAAAACAGAGCTCAAATAGTTTCAGACACTAGGGATAGCTACCTGTTTGACTTAAAGGGACAGAGAAGATAACCAGAAATAAGATGAAACAATGTAGCATTGTAGTTATGTATTGCCTATGCAAGCTGCCATAAGACTGATTTATGAAAAAATCCCTGAAGAGGGATTTTTAAATATACTAAAGCTAGGATTGTTATATTACTATATGCTTATCCTGATAATTAAAGCATAAGCTTAAATCACTCATTAAAAACCATATAGAAGTTTATGGCACATTTTTACAACTATGTATCATTTTATTTTGTCTTTCTAGGCTTAAAGCAGGTCTTTATTTGCCCATGTGTGTCATATACATATTTAAATTCACACCTAAGGTATGTTTTGAGTACAGATAACATGACAAAATATGTAAGAGTTCTTCCTGAATGAAGGCAGGTTGTAAGTGACAGGCCTGTTGTTAGAAACCCCAGTGCTGAATCAAGAAATTTGAAGATAATTAGCATGTTGTACATCATTATGTGCACAATAGTGTTGTGTCACTATTGAAGCAGAAATCCGTTACTTTGTTTCTGCTCTTTTTGCCTTTGGTGTTTATTGTGTAAAACATCTGTCTGACAAGTGTGCATCTTTGTCAGTAGGAGGCAACTCCAGAGCCACTGTAAATTCTTTCTCTAGTGATAAAATTATTTCAATAAACCTAAACAGTGAAATTTGAATGCCAGTAGTATAAGCAAAGAGCTTTTAGTGATATACTGAACCTCCAGGAATCATTATTAGTTTATTATGAAAAAATAGTAAACTTACCTTGACTCTTTACATTGTATGGTAGAAAATGTGGCCCCTTGATGCTGGACTGTTTCTGATACCGCTCAGAAAAATATCCATCACCACCATGGACAATGTTCAGACAAAACAGCAGCAGTAAAGATATTTGTAAATGCATGTTTCCAAATCTGTTCTGTGTTAGAAAAGGTAGAGAAAGTTTTTTGTAAAGAAAAACTGTTTAGCTCTGGTTTTGGAGCATGAATAGATGAGTTTTCTTAAATTATTGGTATTAAAAGTAACATTATTATGTGCTTACTTCCATCTGCTTTCACTAATTTTGAAAAATGCTCTAAGAGAAAGGGAATCAGAATTGCTATCCCCTTGAATGATAGAACTGTTGAATAGATAGATTAGAGGCAATAGTCTCACTCCTAGGAAAAGAATAATTTTGATTGGATGACAGCCTATTCAAGACAACAGTATTCAGAAAGAGATTATTTTAACTAGACCTCCAAAGTAAGTTTCAGCATTCCATATACCAAAATACCTGAAAAGAAGAAAAATTTTCAGTGAAATTACATAAGCACTTCCATACTGCCTCTGTCTAATGGTATAGCATATGAAGGATGAAGTCCTGGTTCCTTCAGCATCAGTGGCAAAAATCTCACCAAGTTGGAAACCTGGTTTTTACTTGTAGCCTTACAGAGAGCCCCAGTGGCAGTGAGAATGCTGTCACTGGCCCTTAAATATCAACCCTCTTCCCTCCTCAGACAGAAGACAGGCATCCTGAAGAAGTTACCTTCAAAACCAAAGAGAATAGAATGAAATCATGACATACCAAAAAGCTGTAGAGCTCCAATGCAGAGTGGTAGAGGAGTGAATCCTCCTCTACTGAGGAGTTCTTCTGCCACTGGTGAGTGAGCAGAAGCTGATGATTTCAAGTGCCACCCTTGAGTATTTATCTGCTTTTCTCCTTAGTTGGGTGACTGCTGGACATAAGCTCCTCCCCCAAAATCAGTAAGCAGTAATTACCTGTGTGTATAAGTGTATTTTTTAGGGGTGGGGGAGAGCTATTTTGGGCAGTCATCCTAGATTCTCTTAAGGGGGTGGGGGTTTTTTACTTTTTTTCTTACTATTTTCTTGGATTTCTTATTGTTTATGAGATTGTATTGCTCATAGCTTGTTTTTTCTAAATTTTTTTTTTCTAAAGTTCTGTTTTATTTTTAAGCCCCTGTGGTTTTAGAATTGATACAGGTAACATTGGGAAAAATCATGAACTAGTAAGTAAGTAGTACTATTATATTTAAATAGTAGTACTATTACATTTAAAATAGTAATTCCAAGTGTTCATTTAAATTTCTCTGTGAATGTTTTAAGGAAAGACCTATACATTTTGAACTTTAGTGAGCTGTTACTTTTAGGAGTAACCCCACTAAAGTTCGTAGAGACCATTTATATGAGTAACTAGAGGCTGCTTATGTGAGTAATTGTTCACTGGGATACAAGTGAAGACCATCATATCAACGAAGATGTTAACAAAGGAGTAGTCAGAGAACCTGATTACTTTTAAGCAGTTATTTTAGGAGATTACCTTCATGCTGTATCTCTACACTTCTGTTTTGATATTGGAGGTATACTACTACATATATAATGCAAGTAATGTTTCTGTATTATGAAATCCTAAAATGTGAGTTCACCTTACAAAATGAGAACTTCTTTGTGTCTGGTTGTATCAAATGTACTGAAATTCACACTGCTTAATTTTGCAAGTGTTAGTACAGGTTGATGTTTGGGGGGGTTCAGTTTAGTAAATTTAAACTAATGTTGGTTTTAGTGTTGGTGGATCAAACCTTGTTATGGTTTTAGCTCTTAAGAGATTTTGTTAAACCAGTCTTGCTTAATGGACTGTACCCACAGATTGCAACTTCTTTTTTTTTTTTTTTTATAAATCTTACAGTGATTCAGCACCACTTTATTGAAGTTCAGTACTATGTAGGCAGTAACTCTTAGTCCTTGAATTGTTTGTGACTCTGAATAATCTTTTAAAACTGAAGGTCAAAGTAAGAGACAAGAAACAACTTTTCTGATTAACGATGAAACTGTAGAATTCAATATTTAGTGCACTTTGCTGTTAGAAAAAAAACCTACTTATAAATTATCTGTGTATTAAAACTCTTCTGCCAATTGCAGATTTCTTTGCAATTTCTTTGCATATATGGTACTCAATTTTGTAGGAGTTATAGGAGTACTAATAAATAATGTATACTACTGTCGTTCTCATGCATGGGAGGTACAGAAGGAACACCTGTTACTGTTCCAACCAAAAAACTGAGCTGGTGGCCCTGAACCCTGTGGCTACCCTGTGGAATGGCAGGTTAACGTGGGCTGAATTTTACCTGCTCCATGTCTTTGTTTAATTCCACATTCTTCAGCTTTTTGGCTTTTATGTATAATGGCAAATATCCTAGAACACAAGTTACTGTACTGAAAGGGACCAGTGGACCATCAAGTCTGTTCTGCTTCCAATTGTGCTAATACCTTTGCTTACTAGAGGACTGGATTAATGTTTTAACTTAAACTGGTGCAATAATTTATCCAATGTATTGTTGAACAGTTCTTCTATTCTTCTTCCTAGCCATCCTCTAAACAACACTATTCTTGTAGTATTTTTGTAAATAACACTTTTTCTCTTCAGGGGTCTTCAGACTAAAGCCTGCTTTCTCCATTAAGCTTGCATGCCTGACCTGGTCAGTGATTTTCAAAGAGTTTGCATATCTGAGATGGCATTTCTACTCTACATACATATGTATTCAGTTTCTTTTAGTCTTTCAGAGAAAGAAACTCTGTCCTTGGGGTTCTTTTTGTGTAACTTCTCAAGGTACTTTATTTAAAAAATTAGTCTCTATAACTCAAATGGGAATCCAGTTATCCACTTTTGACAGAGGTAGAAAATATATGGACATAAAGTTTGTTTCCTCCTTGAAAAAACACAGCTCCAGACTGTTTTTTGGTTCGTATAAATCCAAAAATAGCTTTTGATTTTTTAAAGCATTTAAATATACAGCCCTCAGTGGGAAGTGTGGTTGTTGCTAATTTGACAATATTTGGTTAAGAACAGCAGGCAACAGTTTCATGCACACACGGTTTTGTGCTAATTTCTTGCCTAATTCATAAATACCCCCAAAGCAGGCACACTTACGTTACAAAAGCACCAATAATTTACACTGATATTTGCCCAGCAGCCTCGCTTCCTGCCTTGCCTCCCTCTGGGCAGGAAGGTGAATAATCTCTGTGTGTCTCTGCATAAATAGGGATGATTGTGGGGTCAAAAGGTATATACAGGCAAACCTGTTATCCTTGTGATTAACCTGGGCTCCACCCTATTGTGCTACTTTATGCCACTTATTTGGCTTGAGGTTTTATTTTTTGTGAGTACGGGAGGTTGAGGTAGAATTCGAGTTCATTGCTTTTGTATGTTTTCCCTATTGCTGTGGCTCTTTCATATTGGCAGAGCCCTAGCATGCATTTAGTGCTAAGTGTGCGTATGAAAGGCGTGCCGTGGTATGTGTTTGCCCTTGCAAAAATATGTGCAACAGACACACTTGTGTATATCTATTTACAGTAACAGCACATCATAAACTAACTAAAAGGTTATTTGCAAAGTTGTTTTCAAAGTACAAACCTTCAGATGCTTTTGTTTTATAGTTACACATTTAGAAGGTTGTTGTTGTTTACAAATGTTACAAGTGAAGGTGTCTTCACTCCCTCCTCCCACCAAATGTAGTCAGGAGTAAAATTTGATCCATTCTGCTACTTCAGAACTTTCTTTTTAGTTGTGCACTGGCTGCATCTTACGATTTAAAAGTAGTCATATTATGGTGATCCAATAGTTTAAATCCTAAACTTAACTGCAATAAAAAGACTCCAAATAGGAGTCATGGGGTCTCCATGGACCTCATGAATGGTACTGAAGACAAAGCCTCCAGTGCTATTTGCAGCAGTCGGCAGTGTTTCATGAGATTTGCTGACTGAGTGTTCAGACTGTTGTTGAATGTTGCTGGAAAGCATGCACTTACGCATGCTTTCCAAAACCCCTTTTTGCTTTGGTCTCTTACTCCCACAGAGTCAGTGGAAACGTGTAACATGGAAGTGACACCATGATTTGGGAAAATGGAACTGACTTGTACCACAACCCTGCAAGTTACTCACAAAGTGATTTGAGTGAGTCCCGCAATAAGCAACTGCTTGCAAGGAAGAAGCATGGAACATCATAATTAAACATAAATTGTAATAAAACAATAAACCACTCCCTGTCATGCACCCTTCAAAAAAATAAAAGCAAGCTGAGAAGCAAAACTCCAGGAAAGGTTGTGCTAGGTCCTTGCAGTAGCTGGCAACTGGCCAGTTATGTTCTTGATGCTGAGGATACTCAGTGTGAATATATTTATTGTTTTGACTTGGAGTATATGATCTTAATTTTTGCACCATCTAAGCACAAACCATCAGTCTAATTGCATATAACAGAGTTCTCTGAAAGTAATAACTCACAGCTTTAACTTGAAATTTGTCTTATTTTTAATGATTGGCCTTTAGTCATAATCCTGACTCTTTTTTTCTTAAAATTGCTGTTATGGGTTATAATTACTGTGCATGGTAAAAAATGGTACTCAAGGAACCTGGTCTGTGGAGGGCTGTTCGCTCCCTTTATTTGGATAAATAATCTCAGTTGTGAAGAGTCAAGAATGTGCTGGTGGGAGATTTTTCCTTTAATTTAAAAATTAGATTGAAAAATGGGGAGTAATTTGTTATTGACGGTACAAAATCAAAACACTGTCAACAACAGGACACAGTGCTTTTGCTGCGTCTGGTTCAGGTACAATTTTCTTACCTGCTTGAAGTAACCTTGAAGAATGTCCTAGTCTGTGACAAGTTTTCTTCTGTTAAAATGCTTGTACCCAAAACACATGGTTTTGAAAAGGAGTCTAACAGCAAAGGACTCTTAGCAGCTTCTAGCACCATCTCTGGTGAATGAATTCTCCAGTCTCCAATTTTAAGTTTTCAAAGAAAGGTGTTTAAGAGTTTCCACGAAAAGTTTGAAAGCCTGCCATGAAATTAAAGGAATAATTGGATTTCCTAGTTTGTGGTATGCTTTATGGCACTTTGGAAACTCCTGAATCATGTCAGCTGCATGGTTTAAAGCTGTCCTCTATCCGTTTCTGTCACATAGTGGTGAAGAGTGTTCTCATCCTCCCACAGTAGCAGCCAGGTAAGCCCTCAATGGGAGTGCAGAGCAACAAAGTGTTCCACTGAACCTGACAGGCCAAACTAATACAGAGTGGTTTCAGCTTTTTATTGTCCACAGTCAAATGGACGCAAAGGAATAGGAAATGGGAAAATTTGTTAATAGCTGCTGCAAATCTGGGTGGTTGTTTGTTTTGATGCTGTTTGTTTTGGTTTGTATTTATTGTAACATTCTTTTTACATGGAGGGTATTTTCTATTCCAACACTAGCTGCTTGGACTGCACAGGACTAAAAAGTATCTTGGTGAAGGAGATATTTACCTTGCTAATTGAAAAATAAATAAAATTTATTTTGAGTTTCAGAATGCATGTCGTCTTTTTTAATTAAGAGGCTTTTTGAGGGCTGTGTGCAGGGCTGTGCAGCCCTATCTATATCCGTATTTTGAGATATAATAAAGAATTCTCTTTAAACAAACAAACCAAAACAAACTCTGTTAATCCTACAGTCCTGTTGTACTCTTTTTATGGACTTTAAGTCCTTATACTCTTTTAACACTTGTAATTGTGGTTGAGTAAATGTCCTCCTTTCAAGTAGTAATGGAAAGATGGTCTGTATTTTTTCTGGCCCTGCAAAACTGACTGCTGACCAGTTTGTTCTGTTCAGCTCAAGTAACTTGATCACAAGAGCTCTATTTAGTATAGCAGTACATTTAAATAGATGACACCTAGTTAAATATTTATAGTTGTATTCAGTCTGAGTTAACTTGCAGAGACACTAAATAATCATGTTGAAACCTCAAGTGAAGATGTGTTCCACATAGCTTATAGAGAAAGCTTTGAGACTGACATGAATTTTTGATGAAACAGTCCTTTGAGACAGATAATATTATTGATTATTGCTTTCTAACAGCACTACATTGTTTATCACCATGTTCACTAGGCTTGTATAAAGACAGTCTTCACCTCTCTTAGAGGATTTCTGGTAACTGAGTAAAAGATACCAAGCAGAAATACTGGTGTTAGAAAAGATGTTTTCCTTGGGTATCCTGTTGGCCTGACCTTATTCCTCCCTCATTTTTATTTCTCCCTCTCTTGTTCCTGAAAGTAAAAACAACAAATATTGTTTAAATGAATGTATTAATTTGAAACTCCTATCAGATATGAGGGTTTAATTGAAAACCGATCAGTTTCAAGATACTGAAAACACAAAGCTGGGTTTATATATTAAGTATTCATCCTTTCTTTCACAAATGCTTTTCTAATTAAATGTAAATGTTTAATTATATAAAGTTTTGTATTTTCACCCGTTCTGTTTAAAAGTGCAAGCATGCAGCTGATAGCAGGACTTACGTAGAGAAGTGTGGAAGTATTTAGTTAACTTGCTGGACAGTTCAAGAAAATAAATTTTCCAGGAGCCTGGCCACTGAATAGCTTGCATAAATGCAAAGATTTTGCTCTGGATTTTGACAAGGGAGTTCCACAAAACTCTTTCTGAAGCTACTTAAACCTAACCAGACAAAGAGGTTTCCAGTTCATGCTAGCTGACGATGCTCATTTTCAAACTTCTTGTTGATGTTGATTGCACACCCAGTTGTGTCAATACAATGGTTTATGAAGCTTTTCTTTAAGAATTTGATTTTGATTAAAATCAGTCAGAGTTTCCTGGGAGTGATGGAGGATGGAGTTCTTATTTTCTGTAGGTCTATGTCATTTCACAGTATGTTTTAAATTATTTTTAAACACATTAAATAGATCAGTAGTCTTTAAAAATTACTGCAAGTCTTCTTTCTATTTTAGTAAGTACCTGATGTTCTTGTTTAAAAAGAACATTCACATAGAAATGTAAATATGCTAAGTAGTCATATTTTTCCAGTGAGGACTATTTTTATTCATTTTTTTTAATTCATGCTCTATTTTTTCACTGATTTTTATTAGATTATTTAATATCTTTCTCTACCTCTGTGCTTGCTGGATTCAAGGTTTCTGTCAGAGTGCCCTGAACCACAGCGAATAAAGTAGAAACCATGGAAAAAAAGAGTGGGAACCACTTCTACTTTCGCAAAGGTGAAAAAGTTCATGCAGCTTCCTTTGGTATCCCATAATTAGGAGAATCTTCCAAATAGTTGGTCAAAAATAGGTGTAACTGAGCTGCTTTTTCAAGTGTACCCACTGGAGCATGTAGTCAGCCTGCTAAATAGTCTCATTCATTGACTATACTACCTGCTGTGGTTTGGACAATTGGCACAGAGTTGTTTTTAAACTTCCATGTTTAAAAACAGGTGCCAAAGGGGGAAATCCAGACTTTTACTACCAGAACAAATAAAAAGTTGTCTGAGTTCATTTTAAAAATAAGGGATTTGTTTGTTTTATTAAGTCTGGCATTTTAAATATCGCTGTTTTGTTTTAGTTTATTTAAATTGAAACTTTGAAAAGTTCTTTTGGTGGGAGTGCATGTGCCTATAGTGGGTGCAAGTCCTATGAGGGGTAGTTGAGGAAGTTGAAGTTGTTTAGCCTGGAGAAAAGAGTCTCAGGGGAGACCTTATTTCTCTCTAGAACTACCTGAAAGAAGTTTGAGTGGGTTCCAGTGTCTTTTCCTAAGTAGAGAGTGATACAACAAGAGGAAACAGCCTCATGTTGTATCAGGACAGGGTTATTTTGGTTATTAGGACAAATTTCTTTACCAAAAGGGTTGTCAAGCATTGGAACAGGCTGCCCAGGGAAGGGGTGGAGTCACCATTCCTGGAGGTATCTAAAAGACTTCTACATCTGGTGCTTAGGGACATGGTTGGACTTGAAGACCCTGAAGTCTTTTGAAATCTAAACAATTCTATGATTCTGTATAAATTTTTTATACTCTCTCACTAATGCAAAATAAGCTTATGTCCATGAAGCCTAAGTGTTCCTGATGATTATTAATAGACTAGTTTTCATATCAATTAGCTGAAATTTAATTTTTACAAGCATTATATTGTCACAAAGAAGAGTCATAATTACTTGCTTTTAATAAGGTGCTAATGCAGTGTCAGCTTATATTATTACAGAAAAGGCTAAGAAGGGCTACAAAGTTTTGTTTGCTGTATTATCTGACTCAAATCACAAGTTTCAATATCTCCTGCAGGACATCGTCCTCCATAGGAAGAAAATCACATGAATATGAGGAATGATCTTTTTTTATGAACTTTACTAGTAGGCTTTTGCATTCAAAGCTTTGAGGGCCAAATGAGAGTTATATGGAGAGACTCACATGTGCAGCAGATAGGTACTTTATAAACTACTGATACAAAAACATACGGAGATACCAGGAAAGACAGGGCCTCCTAAACTCATGACAGACAACCTGACCAAACTTCATCCTGTTTACAGTGGTGATACTTGCTGCCCCTGCTGCTACTGTACTAAATGGTGAATAAAGAAAATTGAAAATTGGACTCCTGCTGGAGGTGATGTGAAGTTACTTCTGCACCCATGTACAGTGACCTCCACAAATCACAGATACTACACCAGTGAAATTCTGCTGCATACAAAAGTGGGGATAGGAAATGGGATAAGGAGGGAAAGACTCATTTATCTATGTTACATAATCCAAATTGTGATGTGGACTCTGAATTATATGATTATCTCATGCATCATCGCTCTTAAAAACTACTTGTAGAACATCTGGGTTTGTCCTCCAAAAAGCTGTAGATGCCAGTTTGAGAGCTACTGTAAGTATTTGTGTGCAGTGGGGAAAAGTATCATATCATGATTAGGGGGAAGACTTTTTAAAAGCAGAAGAATAAGGGTTGCTCTAAATTAGTTTCCAACCAAAAATAAGCGTGGAATCTCGGAAGCTGTGGCTAAAAGCTGTTACTTGATATGGTATCTATGCTAGTCATCACATCATTTAACATTAAATCTGGTACATTCAATTTAATGTTCTATTGCCATTCCATGGCTTCTCCAATTAGTATCCCTTCCCCACTAGAAACAAGGCAAATATCTTTATATTTGCATATTTGCAATCTCATTCTGCATGCTAGCTTTCCCTTTTTTTTAAAAGTACCAACAACAGACTTCAGTATTAGATTTAGATGTAGTAGATTCAAAAAGAAGCCTTATATACAGAATATCCATCTGCAAATTCATTAGAAGATACAAGAATGAGATTTAGAGTTTGACTTTTGAAATATTTTTAAATAAAGCTGAAAATCTTGAAACGTATTTATGTTTAAGCTCCTTATTTTAGGACATAAACATGACACTATTTGTCTATTGAAATATTAGTTCACCAAGAATGCATGTTATGTCATTCAGAGAGAGCTTATTGTTTCAGAAAATAGACCTCCTGTGTCTATAGACCTGTGGTGGGATGTATTTGCTTACCTACATATTAGTAAGTAAAAGAAAAACTTAAAAAGTAGAATATTTTTCTCATGTTTCCTTTTTATACCTGTCTAAATCCAGATCTTTTCTGGTATGTCCTGTGTACATAAATTGTATTGGATTTCAGAGTTGGATTTGGCTGTGCTGATGACCACAGGATGTTTACATGAACTATGGCAGACTTTTCCCTCTGAGGCTTTCCTGCAGTGCTATATCCCTCAGACACTCAAGTTGTTTAGAACAGGGGATTTTGTTTGTTTGTGCACCAATAGCTCTCAGGTACTTAAGGGAAGATATATTTAGGCTAGTCACATAGGGAGTGCCAACACTGTTGGAAAACTGAGCTAGCACAGGAGCATGAGCAGAATTTATTTGATATGTGAAATAATCTCTGGTCAACCTTACAAACTATTTAATATCAATATAGGATAATTTTACTATGTTTACCAGTTTCTAGAGATCAAAAATGCCAAATAAAGACAACAAGAACTTTTCCATGGACAAAGCAAGATCTATTTTACAAACTTAATTGGAATAGTGGACACAGTTTTGTGACATTATTTCTAAAACTGATTTGGAATGTTTAAACTTCTACTGGATCATCTTTTAGAAGCAGAGAAAGACTTCACTGTAAAAATTTGTATTCTCTAAGAAAACAATCAGAAGTTTCTAGAGAATTTGATTAGAAGCTGTCCCAGTGATGCTGCCTATGAATCTCACAGTTAGGGCTAAATGGTCTCTTGAGAACACAGGATCTTGGTCTTTTGATGAAGAAAAGTAGATGTAAAGGACCTATTTCTCTTGAGACTTTGCAGATTCAAGAATAGAAAGCAAGTTAGAATTCCAGTAATTTTAAACCATTTTTCTGTGGAATAATAGTACAGGATGTACTACCATTTAGCTGTTCTGATGGAAAACTGCCTCATGGTGTTTGTTCAAACTTCTGGCAGAAGCTTCTCTCCCAAGTTGTTAAAGTGCTCCTTAAAATCCTTCATTCCTAAGTTACCTGAATGACAAGTATAACACCTCAGATGCAGGTGTTTTTTTGTGTCTAGTAGTTGGGAGAAGTTGGTTTGGATACTTGCATACAACTGCAAGAAAGTAATGATCAGCAAGACTACATTTTGTGTTTGGAATTATTTTATGACCTACATCTAAAATGTCTACTTGAAATAAAACATGTTTTTTCCAGGTTATACTAATGTCCAGGAAAGGACTGAAGGCTGTCCAAGTCTCAACCATCAGCTTATAATTAAGGCCTGATGGCATCTAGTTACATTTCAGATGACTGCACAGTAGCCTATGAAGTAAAATACTCCATTTTTGACACTGGTTTATGCAAATGTGGATCAGGCCTTTGATGTTTCTTCAAGGACATATATGCCCTAAGACTGTATTTAACAGAAAATTGTTTTATAAGCAGAGTCTAACAACAGGTGCTGAGTTTCTGCAGTCAAGCTTATGGCCCATCAAAGCTTAATCAACTCCCTGTACTCCTACAGCACAGCATTTTTCCTTGACTTCTGCATTTATGCCACATGCCTGGGAGGCACACAGGAAACATCTCAAGTTTCTCTTCTTGTTCTAGGAGGACAAAGTAAATGTGATTATATTCTGCCACTGCCTCATCTGTTTCTTTTGGAGAGTGATCCATTAAGCAACTAAGTAGGTGTAAGATCTTGACACTGAAGGTGTAGATAAGCTCTTTGGGGCATTTAGCTGCCAAACTCTAACAAGCCTGTATTGAGCAAATGCAATCAGAAATTTGTAATAAATTAAATTTCATGGTGGTGGCAGATTGGATATTTTGCACATTGTACCACTATGTCCCAAATTCCAAACCTATGGAAAGAATTAATGTTTTGGAGCTGCTTGGCAAGTGCTATGTACAGGACTAGGGTAGAGATTTTTTTTTTTCTGATGTTTTTATTAAAGGATGAACAAAAAGTTTTAAACAAATATTTTTGAAAAAGCAAAAGGTATAAGAAGTTGCAGGTATTTGCGTGAAGGAGATGTTGAGTTGGACTGGTGAAAATTTGGCAGCATTTTATCTGAAAACCTAATCCTGATGAGACCTCACAGTTCACACTAAAGATGAATTATATATATTTCCTATTATAACATCAGGTAATTATTTTATAGTTTAAACTCTTCTTTTATGCTTTTAAATTTCAGGGCATCAGGGGTTTTTTAAGGAAAACTGTTTTCATAGTCTTTGTTTTTTATTTTTAAAGACATGGTATTTCATATTGTTATTAAAAGCTTTTTGATCTACAAAAACTTGTATTGAAAATTGTGTAACACTCAATTGCTATAAATTAAAATGAAATATTCCAAAGAAAAAAAAAAACCAAGAATGCAAGTGTTTCAAATGTCATTTTTAGTACTGTAATTTAAAGCTTAATCACTTGTCTCTGTGTTGTCTCTGTCCTTATTGGTAACTGTATCCCTCTGAGATCCTCTTGCCAAACAGATGCTAGGAGTAAGAAACTAATGCTTTGGAAAAGTTGAGACTCACAGCTAAACTAGCTTCAGGCTTGTCATCTCTTCCCAAAGGCATTTCTTTCCTTCTTCATCCCAAATATTTATTAAATTTTCTTTTGGAGAACCTTTTGAAGATGAGTACTGCAATGTTCCTGGCTCTTTTTGAAGAAGAGTGGATCTTTTTTTTTTCTTTGAAGTATGAAAAACAATGGCAAAGTCCTTTGACCTGGGTTTTTTAATTCTGTTTTCCCAAGGTCTGTCATTTGTTTTTCTTAGTCTAGAACAGAATGTTTGCTCTGAATTTCAGTTATGGTCATTCTAAATGACAAAAAATAAAGAAAAACTTTCTGTATTCTCTGTAGTTTGGAGCTGATCGGACTGTTGTTTTTACCCTCCAGTGTATGTCAGAATAACCTGTAGAGGATTATAAATATGTTTAAGAATATCAATATATATTTTGGGGTGCATCCCATGGCGATGCTTTCTGAAACTGGTTGGTTGTTACAACATGGAAGTACAGAGAAAGGATTAGATTTTTAAAACACTATATGTGTGCATATTTGATTATTTTTAGGTCTCTTTTAGGGTTTTTTACCCCTGCACTTTGTTTCCTTCTGGATATTGTGGTTAGGCAGGTGTTAAGAGTTGTCATGATTACACAGATCTCCAGTTTTTCTTAGTGTCCTCATGACAGGAACCTTGCATGCCAAAGGCATATAGATAGTGGAAAATATAACAGTGAAAGGGATTTGAGTAGTTGTGGCTATTGCAAAGAGTGCTGTCTCACATCAGTAAAACTGATTCCTGTAGAAACTGCTGCCTTGCTAGCCACCACACATTTTGGCTTAAGTATTGAAGGTGTTAGAAGGACTCCCAAAATTACCTCTGTTTGGGCAGTGTGATGTTGAAGCCCATGCCCCAGTTAGCCTCATCCTAGGTGAGGCATCCTCTGAATGCCACTTTTATAGAGGCAACTGCTGTCCTCAGATGAGGCTGGAGATAAGAATTCATTATTTTCTCCAGTGACTGACTGATGTATTCTGTCACTCAATATTCTATCAGTTTGAAATCCATTCTTAAGTATCTGATTGTGTCCATTATTTATGTACTTATTATATGTATTAGTATTCAATACTGAATGCTCTGTATTCCTGCATGTCTCTGCATCTGGCCCTTAGTGTCTGACGATGATGAATGGTGTCCACTACTTCTGTAGGCAGAACCAACCAAAAGGACTAGATGAGGCCAGGTGCCATCCACATTTTAGTCAAATGCAGTTGTAAGTACCTTCGTAAAATGCAACTGTAAGTACCTTCATTGATGGAGGATGATAAGATCGTACAGCTGACTATATTTCTATTATAGTTCTTATTTAGAACAGTTAGGCAGTGGAAGAAAAGATAGTTTTATTTCTTTGGACATCAGCGTGATGTTAGGTGGTAAGTTTGTAGTTTGGGGTAGGGGGTAATAGAATATAATTAATACTAAAACAATACATTTTAAGAATAGCCCCCTTTCCTTTTACTGCTATTACTGCTATTTTTTTTTCTCAGCCTGTCACCTCTTGAAAATTGCTTTCCAAAGTTTGCAAAAAAGCAAAATGGTAAACCATAAGGAAACAACAAAGGAAATCTGTGTTGCTTTCAGGCTATTCTTTTTCCACTTTCCAATACCACATCAGGATGTGTTTCTGCTCCCTTTATAGCTGAAGCATTTCTTCTCCTTAAGACTCTATGGGCTGGTGGAAGTGGGTGTAAAGGGAGACGACATTTAGCTTGTAACTAAAAATGTGCACACTGCACATTTCCTGCATAAACATGCAAGCAATATGTATAGAACTGAAAGTTTATCTCCGTTTTTCAGTGATTTTTTTCTTTCCTTTCATTTTCCATATCTTTAGCTTTGCTCTCTTCTTAGTGTATTTGATGCTTCCTCTTACTATTGTGTTCTACCGACACGGTTCACCAAGGCATGGGTGGGGGTATTTGTTGCTGCTCATGCATTATCACAGGTTCTGTGGAGACAAGCAGTATAAGTAGGGTGAGTCCTTTTATGAAAAGTAAGGCCAAAACAGAAAAGGAAATACACTTTTGAAGCTGGCTAGAACTTTGTGCTTTAAGTAGCAAAAAACTGCTGCATTGTACAAAATGTTCTTGCTCCAACTTGTTGACATAGAATCGCTGTTTTTAAATACAAAAAATAAGCTAAAAAATAATCAAGGTCATGTTTTACTTCTCTTCAAAAGCACTATGTACAAAACTCTGTATTTAGTATTAGACCACCAAAAATTATAATCTTTCCATTGACTCACTTTAAAATATATTCCTCTAAAAATGCAACCTGAGACAAAAGTCAGCAATCCTTAAACTTCAGACAGAAGTGAAGGCTTTGGATTATCTAATTTTGTTATTATAATTTCTGTCATGCTGTTCAAGAGCAGAATTTTCAATCTGTCTCATTGCAAATACCATATTTTTAATTCAATAGAATTGAAGGTCATCTGAGTTTGAGTCCTAGCCTGGATGTGCTGAATAAAAAATAAGCTTTAAATTTCCCATTCATTTTATATGTATAGATGCAAAATGAAAAACCTGCTTCTTGGCTCTTAGCTCCAAGAAGCTGCAGACAAACTCAGGCTGGTGATGAAATCCTGCTGTGGTGACAGCCCAGGAATGCTGTCCATTGCATCAGGTCAGGTTTGGAATTCAGGGCACTTCTCTTTTGTTTGTGTCTGTGAACTTGAAAGGAGCTTTTCCCAGCAGGAAACAAATATGGATATTTTTATGATACGCCACTCATTTCCTTCTTGTAGTTGCTCAGTACTTGTTTTCTTCAAATTTATTTAAACTCTGGGACTGAAGAGTCTTCCTGCTATCTGAGAAATCACCACAAGGTTTCCCAATCATTCTCTGGAGCCTTGACATGTGTCTACAGCTTATTCTCCCTTAAGCAAAATGTAATTTTAAATATTTTCAGTGTCTAAAGCCAAACTGGATCATTACAATAATTCATTCCTACTGTCATAATACAAGCCAAAGAAGCTTGCCCAGTAGCTTCTATTTCTACCCAAAGCATATCTTCAAGGACGTAACATCCTATCCTAGCTTTTATGTAGCTGTGGGTTACTCTGGTTACCTCACAAACTGCTCCTGATCCTGCTTCACACCACAGAGGAGAACTCCCTTTTTTATCACACCTTTCAGTTGTTTTTCAGGAGTTTCTTTTTCATCTCTTTTTTCCTTTGTTTTTCTTTTTTGTTCTTGTCTGGTTTGCTTTTTTCTCTGCATTGGAGTGCTGTGCAGTATCATTTTAGCATACAAGGAGCTATATTAACTTGTTTTGGTTTGGGAGAATCTAAGCATCGGGAACTGTCATACATGGCTACTACAGACACAATTTCTCCTACACCTCCAAAAAAAATTGATTTGTCTTAGTTTCGAACTTCGAGAACATCTTTCTCTCTCTCAGTTCAATGGTTTTATTTTCATCTTTCTTTTTCTCTTGATCAATTTCTTATTCTGTCATCTTCCTCCTTGTTTGGATATGTTATATATTCTGCCTTTTGGATACAGCACATATGTTCCTATGAAAATATTCATGCATATATATGCATAAACTGTATTATATGCACACTAATTGGATAACAGACTTAAACAAATAAAGTTTAAAAATAAGCTTTTTCAATAAGACATCTTTTTTCTATATGGAGATAAAAAATTATCTTGTATCACCTAATTTTCAGAATTTAATTCCAACACAATTTTCAGGCCATATATAAAAATCATACATTGTCATTACAAAATACTAACTAGTTTTTAAAGAGTAATGTAAAAATTAATCCAGAATTGTGAAAATAAAAAATAAAATTGTGAAACTGCATAGAAAATATATAACCCGTTTTTTTTCTAATCTCTGATTGCAACTAGTTTCTGACTTAAAAATTCCACTTTTATACTAATTGACAAGAGATACAATTGACAAAATATCTATCAGAATTAGGTAAGCTATAGAAAAGCTTTCTAAAAATTCTATTTAATATATTTGTCTGCAAATTCAAAAGAAAGAGAGGCGTTATTTCCTTATCAGAGGAGGAGCATTCCTTGAACTGTTCTCAAGACTTTATCCTTAGGTTCATGAAAATCTTTACTTTTTCAAGTGTCTTTAATTTCCTATTTTCCAAAGTAGTTTTAAACACTGTAATTATATTTTGAGAAATATTAATTGATGGTTTTATGTATAGAGCTCAATTAACTCGTATGTTATGCATCAGAACAGCATTCATCTCCTTTGGAAATGATGGGGAGCAGAATGACAGACTGTGCTGTTCACCAGAGCAAATGTCTGGACTGGTCCCCTGCATCTGTAAGTAGAGTCTGTTGGATCCTAACTCATCCATATTGACAAAAGTCCTGCCCTTGTCGAAAGTTTTCTGTTGGGGTAGTCTGCTAAATTAGTCTGAAGTGTCTCTTTCAAGCCAGAAAATGACTTTAAACAGGGAAGGCTAAAGTAGAAATAAGGCTGTGACTGCAAATTTGAATCAACAAAGGAAATCTGGCAGGCCCCAAGCCTACATGACCTACGTGAAGCTCTTCAGAATGTTTCTGTTGACAGATGCATGACTGAACTTGCATCTGGAAAGTCCCGCTGAGACACCAAAGCAGCTCCTTTTTTGTTGACCAGAGGAGTGGGTATAAAACCCTTTCTGTGACTTGCCAAATGTACACAAGTAAATTTGAGATGCCAATTTCTATTTGTGTCTGTGGTAGCAGGTTGTACTTTTCCTCTGACTGTCATTTATTAACTCTTCACAAGTCCTGCATTACGTCTTCCATTGCTAATGTCTAGTTGACCCCATGAAGATTTGTGGTACTTGCATTTGGGTTCTTGAGAGCTTGTCTTTTCTCTAGAAGCTGCAGCTTTACAGGAAGGTGCTCCTCAGCACATTTCATACCTCTGGCCAGCTACACTAAGCAAATTCTGCTTTTTTATATTTGAGCCTCTGAGCACATTGGACATATTTATACAGCTGGCACTAGACTTTTGCAATCCTGCAGAAGCCAACTGGATGTGAAGCAGACCTTTACTGGAAGCTGTGTGACTGTCTAGAGTGGTGCAGCACAATACATTTGTTAGCAATGGGACATCCATGATAATGCAGCTTTGTGTGAAGCCAGACCAGGGTATAAGCAGAGTCGGGTTGCACCTGCCTGCATAGCTGCCATTGCTGTGTCCAACAGATTGTTTAGAACTGCCAGTTCTGGTCACCTAAAAATAAATTATCAAATTACTGTGAAAAGAAGTAGTTGTACTGTTGCAAAATACAAGGAGAGTGGAAAAAGAACATGGCTGGAAAAGGAAAAGGATTTTCTTTTTTTTTGTACCAAACTATTTCCATCAAAATGCCAGAGCACACAAAACTTGGATTTGGCAGGAGCCTCTTCCACGCAGCAGTTCTCTGTTGGATGCTGTGGGGAAAGTGGCTTTGGAGCTAGATGAGTGAGGAGGCTGGAAATCCTATTGTGTGTGCTTATAATTTTGAACATAACTTCTTCCTTCTGAACTGCAAAATATTGCAGTTGGTATGTGGCAAATGGTCAGGTTTGTAACAAATATGCAGAACCAATTATGGAGTGTTCTATGAAGCAATGGATCCAGAGAGAACAGCTTTGGTGTCTGTTACAGTGCGTTCCTAGAACTTCACTCAGTGATTGAGCGATTTTAAAGAAAGTGAAAGATAAATCTTTCCACACCCATTGGAAAAGCAGATACTTTCCTTTTAGCAGAGAACATCTGTTGTCGTTAAACTTATATATGAAATACTTTTTTTCTGGGAAATCAGAGAAACTGCTGTTTTTTACAAATAGTAGACTGAAGAGAGGACGAGTACTTATATGTTAAAGGTCCCCTTCTTAATAGACCATAAACACTTCTGTTGTATCAAGAGAGATTTTACCTTAACCTTATGTCTCAAGGTAACATATGAAATTACCATATCCATAATCTCTGATTCACATAAAATTACAGAAAAGAAGAAAGAGAACAAAAACATAACAACAAAAAAGGACTACACAGCCTCTTTCCCACAAAGAACTCCAGAGCTGTTGTCTTTCCTCATTTTAAACAGATGTAGTTTGTATTAGTATTCTGGAAATGTAGGTGTGTCAAAAGACCTGCTTTAAACAGTAGACAATGTGAAAAGCTAAATATTTGTGTAAGTGACATTAGATAGTATTAGTCTTTGTCTCCTAAAAAGGCTAGTGCACAGAATAGTGTAAGAGCCACCTTCTTTAGCTCAAAAGCTGACTCATGCTTTTAATTACTGATTCAGCTGAGCAGGCTCTGCTTACAGCACACAAACAGCCCCATAGAATTGCACAGACTGCTCACATGGTTCAAAAAAATATTATCTTTTTGGTTAGTGTGATGGTGCTTTTTTTAACCTCCATAAAGAACATCAAGAGTCACAGAAGACAGTTTAACTTATCTTTGAAAAATGTTCAGTGATCTACTGATAGAAGTATTATTTTGGGGCTGATTTATGGCAGGAGGAACCTCCAAACATGGGTTAAGAGAAGTAGTGGCATCTACCAGAGATATCTTAAAGGACAAATTGTGGGACTTAAAAGTGAATTTGATGAGAGTTACTTTAAAAAATAAATCCATGCTACTGGTTCCTGAAGACTTTTAAACTTTTTCTAGCTAATGCAGTTAGATAAATTGGTGTAGTTATACATCAAAAAAATGTGGAGGATCAGAAAACTCTATAAGAGTGCCTTGCTTGAGGACCCATCACAGCTTTGATACTTGTGACATTGACTACAACTTGGTCCTTTATAATAGCCTGACTTAATTCAGTGGATTTGCCCAAAGTAGATATTGATCAAAAAAGAAAAAAAAAGTGTCCGAATTGTTCAGTGCTGCTGCAATTAAATACCTAGTTGAATCTACTGATTTCCAATTCATCTATGCATTGTTTTTACCCTGTCATGGATTAGTTAAGTCTTCCAAATTAGCCTAAGGGAAATGCAAATTAGTGATTTACAGTGCTGCTAATGTAATATAAGAAATGAGCTGTTGTACCTTGAAAGAGCAACAGGAACAGTTATATGCTAGATTTGGTTCCTTTTATGTGGATGGAGATAAAATTGATAAGGTTGATGAAGTGAACTGTTGAGAAATGTCATTATATTCCTCTGTAACTAAATTTCCTCTGTAACTAAAGTCCCTCTGTCCCTCACAAATGGAAAGTAATCTCAATAATGTTTTAAAATACAGGGTTCTTTTTAAAAATCACTTTTTATGCCGAAATACTTTTGTTGGAAATCTTTAATTTTTTTTTCCTAAAAACCTTTTATTTCCTAAATGTTAGGAAAGGCTGTAAATTTTGTGGCTAAATTTCATGTGTTCTTCATTTTCTTTTACTAAAAACAAATTAAATTTTGCACATATGTATGTGTGTATGTGTATTTATAGTGAGAAAGAGACAGGAGGGCAACCTTCAACCTGGAAAAGGTGACAGAAGACTAAGAAATATTTTCCCATCACTAATTTAGGCATTCCAGCTTATGGTCAACTAGTAAATTTCTCTTTCCAAACTGGCCTTTGCTAGTTAAACACAAGGTGTTTACTTTGGCTACAGGGCCTTTAGGCAGACGTGGTTTGAGAGGCAGACAGTGCCAAGTTAGTTGAAAGGTCTGTTAAAACATTTGAAAATGGCCAAGGAGGAACAATACTACTTATTTATTTGAACTCCAAGTATTAAAAATATGGAACTGCTTTCTGTGGTAGTAGAGAAAGCGTACTTTTTCCTACCTGAAAATGTAGTATAATATTGGCAGATGTGAATTATTTATAGACTCAAAAGAAATCATTATCTTCTTATCCTATCTAGAGATGTATTTTGTTTATTTAGCAGTTTGAAAAAAAGCAAAATTCATGTTAATGCTGACATTATTAACAGTCGTTCAAATTTAGCCTGGTTTTTCTGCAGCTGAAATAAGTTGTTTTTCTTTTGTTTGCCTGAGAATTGAGTTCATAAATAATTGCAGCTCAACTGATCTGAAAATACCTTTTAATTTATAATCTTGATACATAAGTTGGTATCTTTTTCATTGTATTTTGAGTTTTAAAAATAATGTGATGAAATAGAGAAAAGTATGATTTTCACAAGACACCTCATAAAAAGAAACAAGACATTGTGTTGAAAACCAAGCAAAACAGTTGCACTATATATCCTTTTATCCATCTTTGTCGCTGTTATGTACCTTTCATCTCTTGTTAATCGCTTTTCCTTCTGGTTTTCCTAATTTTGTCCAGATGATAATTTTTGTTATCAGCAGCATAGTTCATTACAGCTTTTTTATAAAATCTACATTTGTTTTTCTCATTTTCCATATGTAAGGATATTTCTCAGTGGTATCATGTAATTGCATATGTAGTTATTACATTGTCTGTTCCTGTCTGCTTAATTGAAAAATGGAAACAAGGCATATCTTTTGTAATCCATTTGTCTATGTAGAATGAAAATAGCACCTTGTTGGAATTGTGTGTTGAGCACTTTTATGTTGTTGTTACAAATATGAGAAGTTTGCCCATACTTTCCATTGGTTTTAATTGTCAGAGGTTTATGTGCAATGGACAACAGACATTGTATTTTGATGAAAGCAGAAGCATTAACTCTTTTCCAGAATAGGAAGAGCAATGTGTTTTTGAGACATAATAACTGATATGAAATTTTGCTCTAAGTTGGCTCAGTCTAACACTACAGTTTCTCTGTGTGACCTTTTGAACACCTTATGTCCAAGTTATTGTCCTTATTTCAGTTGGACAAAGGTGTGTAGTGAACCAAGAACTCCATGGTTGAAAAGAGGTTTTGCTTATGGCAGCACACCCCAGCCATCATATCAAGGCAGCTTCAGCACTGTCCAGTAGCATTCATATATTCATATTCATCATAAAAAAATATTCCTTACATTCTTTTGCATTATAATGTTTCTCATTATAGTAAGAGAAATGAACAGAGGTGTGTTCATACTAGGTCAGCACAGGGGACAAACACAACAGGGTTTATCTTTCTGCCTCCAGGCTCCTCTCTTAAAGGAAAAAAACCTTAGTAAAGAGTAAAAATAATACATACCTGCATGCTAAAACTATTCTTATATTTCTATTTAAAACCAAAGGTGTCTCTAAGCAATTCCCACAGATACAACATTATGGTTACTTTTAATAACTCAGCCTACAGTTTCATATGTAAGTGTTCAGTCTAGCACAGAAAAGGTCACCTATATGGGACAAGAGAGACTGCATATAGAAGATTTACCGCTTGCTTACTGGAATACCAGTTTCTTGCCCTTTTTTCCCAGTGACTGTTCTTGTGAGTAGCCTAGCTCCTAGGAAAAGGGGGCTTACAGTTTAAATTGTAGTAGTGTCATTTGTTTCACCAAAAAACAAACAAAAAAAAAAAGAAAAAAAAAGAAAACAAACAAACAAAAAAAAAAAAAAAAAAAAAAAAAAAAAAAAAAAACCAACCAAAAAAACCCCCAAAAAAACCCCAGAAGCCAAAGGAGATAATGTCTTCAGCATATGCAGCATTTTCTAGTTACTTTCCATATTTTAAAAGTGTTTCATCCCTTTTCTTTCCCTTTTTTCTTTGTAGTGTAATGCTGCTTCCTAATTTAATAATTTTCAAGATAATATTTGGCCTACAAAATGACTGGGTTTTGTTTTGTTTCTTAGGTTTTGAAACCTAAGAAATCTGTAACACTAAAAGACATTTTTGCAAAAGTTAACCTTAACATCTAAAATGCCAAGAGGAGAACTTTCTTCCAATTTTGACATCTGCCTCTTATTTTTAAACAATGGCTTTAAATAATTTCTCAGATGTTACACAGTATTTTTATGAGATCCATGTTTTTATACCTCCTAAATTGTATCCCCTACATTTCTGCAAGATATGTACTTCTTTGTTACTCAGTAACCCTCAATTTTCTCCCCCTCATGAAGTGTTGGAATCATTGGAATGGTTTATGTGTGTTTCCAAGAGTAGGTACTTGGAAGTTAATGTTTTATGTGTAATGTGCTACTGTAGTCTGTTAATTCAAAGTAATTTGGAGGCAGAAGGATAAGCCACATATGGATAAAGTCCAAATCACAACATTGTCATCCCCCTATTTCTGTGCTTTACGTCTGCAACACACCATGTAATGAATTATCTTGCATCAAAACAACAAGGTGTTGTATATGCACTTAGTAGTCCATGGTAAATGTGGAATTATGAGAGTAATTAATTATCTTTATGGGTAAAGCCAAAGTTTCACAGCTGAGCTCATCTACTTGGCTGCTTGTCATCAAGAGCTCAGCTTCTCTGCCCTTACTCTGTCCTTTACTTCTCTCCTGTGTTCTCCTCATTTCCCTCCGGCGTTTGTGGCGGTTTTCAGGTTCTTCTGGGATCTGCTGTAGCTGAGATAGCTAAAACTAATCAAATCTTTTTACTGGTTAATTTTCTTCTATTCTAGAAAATTGAAAGAGCATTATAAGATGTTCCATCATCATTAGGTTGAAATAGTGAGCAGAGGAGGAACAGGTCCATAAATCACTTAGAATGCTCCACAGTCCATATTTTTAATTCAGGTCTTTGACTCTAGCCATGAACACAAATTTGGGGTTTTTTTTAAACCTCCACTTTGTGTATGAAACAGAGACATTTGTTGCCTCATGTGGTTAAAAATAAACTGAAGTCCTGAAAATGAGCTGTGTTGGAATTTATCTTCTATGATTTTAAAAGGTTGATTATATCAGTGCACTCTAGATATTTGAAAACTTCTGATTACTTAGTAGTTTGAGACATCTTGAGTTAAAATGTGATGTTCTGCAGGAAATCAAACTGGTCTGGTTCAGATTTGTAAAGGCTAGTTAATTTCAAACTGTTTCTTACTAGAAAATAAGAATGGAGAGATGTGTGTGTTGTAGGAAGAAGTCAAGAATTTTTCATGTCTTTGGTTTTGAACATTGGTACAGTTTTTCTACCAGAAGAGCAAACCAGCTTAATTAACTTCAGTGTTGTGTATTTTCCTTTGCAGCTTTTTGAAAGGAATCTGATACTTGGGTAACTGAAGTGCTAATACACTAACAAGGATGTAATAGTCTTATTTCAGTTACACAGATAATATTTAGAAAACCTTGACCTAATGGCTTACTGTTTTCTTCTGTTCTGTGAAATGGGGTCTGACTCTTATTCACTTCCTATTTTGAGAATAGAATAAGCTATCAATCTCTATTCATCCAGACCCCAAATTAAGACTACCTGCCAATTGCTGTGTATTATATTTGCACATACACTGCCATCTGCAGAGTGGCCTAACAGAGGATTACAGTGTCCTTAATGCCACCCATCTGGGTGGCCATCCTAAAAATAACCAGACAATGCTACTCAAGATAATGCCTCAAGCACATTGACTGCAAGCACTGCCTCCTGCACTTCCTAATAAACACTTGGCTATCATCTAAAATACAAATTAATTACTTTATGCTCATTTTGATTCTGACTGCATAAGGGTTAATCATGTCTTGGCAGTTTTGATCTCCCTGGCCTATTCTATTGTTACAAGAATCCGCTGTGTGTAGCCTTTTTTCTTTCACCTATTTTGCTACATTATGGGGGGTGACAACCTCTATTATTCAAAGAATCCATATATCCTTTATTCAAAGAAACCACATATCCTTTGATGCTGGGGCAGGAAACTGTGAGAAGTGGTGCTCGTGAGTTACTACCTCCCCAGAATTGCTACCTAATTATAGCCTGAGTCTTAAAAGATTATGTCCTAATGTATCACTTAGTACAGGTTTAAAGCTTGTCTTTGCAAAAGGCAGACATTCTTAGTTTGGAGTCTAGATGTTTTCTGTCTTCCCCAGCATTGTCACTGTGATTTGTTTCTTCCTTGGTGTAACAAGGAAAAGGCTGTAGATCTGCAATTTCCCATATGCTTGCAGAAAGCCACCAAGTTTGAAGAGAGACTTAAAAAAACATACAGAGACACTAGATAGTAAGCACTTTAATGAAAAATGTTGTTGTGTAAAAGAGATGTCCAAAACCAAACAATATTTGATAGAGTTATCTTAATTTGGTGATTCCTAAACATATCCCCATATAAGGTTAATTTTACTATATCAATCCATTCCATAAATATATTAGAAGACTTTATTTATTATATCCTCATATAGCTTGAAGTAAATTGAGAGCATAGTTTGAAGTTGTAGTGCACTATAAATGAGTCAGGTCCTGGCAGAATAGAAATATAAATGAAAATCTGAAGTCCTGACTCATGCCCTCATACACTTTGGAGATCCTTTAGGCTATTAATGGAAGATAAGCTGAATCTTTAAAAATTGTATACAGTACCTGCCTATTATGGGAAAATAATACTCAATCAGCGCTGTGTTTAGGAGAAACAATATGGTCTAGTACATTCCTCTCTCACTCTATCTTATATTTTTAAGGATGTTCTGTGATTTTTTTGTCACAAAATAATTTGGGCACAGCTATCAAAATGCATAATTTCTTCTTCCAAGCTGCATTTAAGTGGCAGAGTTATCAATTTTCATGGTAAGCCGTGATAATCTTTTTTACCAACCACAAAGTCTTGAACCTTGGATTTTAGGAATTCCTAGTACATCTGTTTTAAAATGAAGGGAGACTTTTCTTTGTAACAACTGCTTAGGTCTTCTGCACAAATAAAATTTTTTATGTCACATTTTTTTTGCCTGCTTTATATGCAAAAATGTGTTTAAAAGTAAGTGCTTTTAAATTCTTAGTGCTATGTGAAGACAAAACCAAATAAGGCATAAAGGAAAGATATTTTCTTTGGGGTGCTGTCCAGCTTTCTTTGAATTTAGTACTGCTCCTGTTGATACAGTCTGTGAGGGTAAGTGTGGGGGTAGGGCTTATGGTCAGTGTGCAGATCTTTGCAGGTGATGATTTTCTGCAGCAGACCTCTTGCATCCTCCCCCTCATAAGTAAGGAGTTTCTAAGAACGTGCTGGGATATGGGATGACCTGATTGAACAGACGTCCTCAAAGAAGTTGTGAGCAACTACAGAACTAGTAATATCAGTATGACTGCAAATGTCTGGAAGAAAATACTATTAACTGGCTTTTCTGAAGCACAAATCCTAATATTCAAGCTTGAGCCCTGAATCAGCCCAACTAAGATTCAGGGACATGCCTAACTTCAGAAGTGTTGTTCACTTTCTAAAAGTGTCTTCAGTGGTTTTATCTTGTTATACAGAAGTGAAAACACCAAAAGTAGTGAGCATATTGAGCAATATTGAGTGATTCCAATGTCATGGGCTACAAGACCAGTCTGGTGAAAGGTGGAGTTTGGTGTGTGCAGATTTCAGTGCAGTGTGGAGTTGGAAGGAATGGATCAGGAAAAGAATAATTTTGGGTGGAAAGTTGGATGCCACAACTTTCTGTGGGAGGGAATTTGATGGTAACACCTCAGGGGAGATGCAGATTTAACCTTAAGACACACTTTACTAAGTTAGTCAAGTACTGGAATGAACTTCTTAGAAAGATGGTCAGTGTCCCAAACCTGTCAGTTTTTAAGAGGCATGTGGACAATGCCCTTAATAACATGCTTTAACTTTTGTTCAGATCTGAAGTGATAAAGCAGTGAACTAGATGATCATTGTAAATCCCTTCCAGCTGAACTAGTTTAGTTTAGTCTGGTAGATTCTGGTCTGTTCTAAAAGGATTGGAAAATACCTGGATGTAGAGTGGGAAAAGCAAGAGGGTTTAGGAGAGCATTAGGAGAGTGGACCTTTCGGAGACAAAGCATTGGCACTCTGGGATTGGGAAGATTAGATTTGTGAGGAACTAGAACAGAAGATTTAAAGCCAGCGGCTTTAGGGGAGAGAAGTTTAGGGTAGGAAGACTGGAGAGATGGGAGGCTCTGTAGCAAAATGGACCAAGCCAACATCAGAGTGTGGTATCAGAGGCAGTTTTTCTCTCCCAGATTTGAAATATCTTTGCCCTGACTTTTTGCCTTCATAAAGCCCTATATTTTAAATTTCAGGGACACTTTTTATTGAAACAAAAATAAAACAGCTTTACGATTCTGATTTTCCTTAGATTGCAAAGTTAACAAACAAACCACGCACTGGTATTCTGTCCTCACTTCTCCTTCATAGAAAGTCTACGAACCATAATTGAGAGCTGTAGCTTTGTTAGCTCTTACGCTTTTACAGATGTGTTTTGGGACATGTTGATTTCTGTGTGTCATGGTGTGTAAGTTCCTGCATGAGAATAAGATGAGAACTTCTGATAACAAAAGTTGTAGTACAACTGGGTCAAATGTTTTTAGGTAAATACACTACAAATACAACACAGTAGAAAATAAAATCATCTGCAAGGAGCTTAGGTGTGAAGTACACTCGTTAATACTGAGCAAGCTAATTCTTCTGGGTTATCACCATGCATTATTTAATTTCAGGTATGAAAAAGGTGTTTGGCAAAGATAAGCCCATACTTGCAATTTAAAATATGAGCTGTAAGATAAGGCATAAAAGAAGTTGCATTAGTGGCTTCCTATGCCAAATCTGGGCCCTTCTCTATTAATACATAACACAGTAACTCTCTGATAAGAGGATTTTTTTACTTTATTGATGTGAGTGCTTTGAAAACATTACAGTTTAGCCTAGCTGTGTCCATAGCAATAATAGTTGGCATGGTAAGGGTCATCTGGAATATTCATTGAAGGTTAATTTTTGTCACTTCAAAGGACAGTTTTTAAATCTTAAGATTTAAGTAAAATAAGGCAAACACCGCAACTGGCTGCTGAGAGCCTAAGTTCAACATAGTATTGTGGAGTAAAATTTATTCATTAAAAATTACTGTGCAGGCTGTGAAAAATACCTGAAGCATTCTCTTCCCCTAAAAATAGAAAAAAATAGAAAAAAACAAAAACCCCAACTTTTATGTAAGGTGTTCAAATATTGTTTAAAGGATAAAAAGTTAGAGACAGTTTTTAATGTACCCTCAGTTTTAAAGCTGTGGTAAGCTGTTTCCCCCAAATAAAGATGATAGTTTTTGTAACCCTATTTTTACACTTTTTCATGCAGATACATTCCCAACGTATTTAAACAAGAAGAGCAGGCATCAAAGCAGATGAAAGAAATTTAAATATTTGTTTTCAATCTAAATTTCACTGCTTTTGTGCAACTCACACATTTTGTAAAGTTCAAATGGTTTTGCCTACTGCTACTCTAAGTGTTACAAAGCTACTGTGGAACATTTTAAACAGAAGTCTTTTGAACACACAGGAAATGTTCATTGTTAGCAATTTGTTAAATGATCAGACTTGTAAAAATCTAGTATATGATTAACCTGGGAGCCAAGTAGTATCTTTTTCAATTGGTTTAACAAGTAGGACAAAATCCATATTCAAACTACATTGCCTTGGAAAAGTGAGTGAATTACAGCAGAAAGAATTTTCTGATTGTGTACATTGCATGGAGGAATATTCAAAGCATTTGAAGACTCAGCTAAATCATTCTGCAATTCAAGCACTGAATTTAACATAAGTGGAATACTTAGTGCTATTTTAACCTTTTGTATCATTTTCCAAGACTTGAATGGAATGTCTTTTTCCAACTTGCTATAGTGTTTATTTCTCAATTATTTAATGTTTGCTAGTATAACTATAAAATATAAGCAAAAATCAGCATATTTTATGAAGCATCTATAATCAACATTTTTCTTTTTATAGAAAACACTATGGTTGAAGGGAGAGTTGTAATTGCTATGTATTTTAATCATAGATCTAATTTCTTTTTAGTGTCCAGCTACAGGAATTGGTGTTTATCCTACCTTTTAGTTGAATGAAAGCTGTCCCTCGATAGAGGGAGTGTCTGCTTGCCAGCTGTCACCGAAAATCCCTGCTTTCTTAACTCAGATGTGCTCCTCTTGCAGCAGGCGTGATTCACAGGAGTGCTCAGCAGGCAATTCATGAGAGTTAAAAGGAAGCAGTCCTCTCATTCAAAAACTCTTTTTTGGTGACTTTTGGACTTTCTAGCTTATTGAAAAGCTGAGCTGAATCATATACTGGCTACTGACTGATGGGTCTGCCTTCTGATTCACTTCCAGGAGAGAATAATTTTTTTGTTTCCTAGCAGAAAATGACTGCATTTGAGAGGTGGAAGGGGATTGGGGATTATCACTTGTTTAACCTCTATGTTCTCATTTATCTGTGTTAAAGAGGAGCGTGAAATTCATTTGACATATCTCTCTAGTGGGGTGGGCTTTTTTTGAGAGTAGAGAACAAATTCCATTATGTTCTGTAACCAATAAAAATTCCTTCTTGTGAGAAAAAGTTACAGCATTTTCCTGAGTTTTTCAATCTATTCATATTCTTGTAGAAAAACTCAGATTTCAGAAAGGGGGAACAAGCTTCCTGGAAGATCTTACACAAATGCCTTCATGTCTGTCATACATTTCTTTGCTTCTGTTAATGTAAAGATCAAGTAGCAATACCTGTGATTTTTTTTTCCATATTAAGGAATGAGGGTAAGTCTAAAGTATAAGTGTTTCCTGGAATCCAAGAGAGTAATCTCAAATCAAGATGTTTTCCTCCTTTTCATTACCACTTCTGAATTTATTAGTTCTGGTATTAAATTTGGATGATTTGAAAATTCCATCTTCTGAACATTGGTTTCATGGCTATAATAGTTCTGTACCTGATTTTCAAAGATGACTAAGCTGTGCTTTTTTAAGTTCATATAAGATCTTTTATGCTGATACTTTACTTCATTTAGCCTAAACAGTTCTTCGTTATCAAAGGATGAAAACCTTGCATTTGGAGTAAACTCAGTTACTGCCACAGCCTTTGGGAGAAAAACAGGAGAAAAGTATAAACCTTGAAGATGACGGTGCAGGATGTTAATTGTCATCATATCTCTTGGTTGAGGCAGATTCATCTTTTTTTACAGTCACTGTTTCAATATTTCTCTGATGTGAGACAGGTAACTATAACGTGGCATTGTTTTGTTGTTTCAAAATGCAAGGTCAGAAAAGTTACATACTTCTATTAATATATATAAACAACTGTCATGTTCCCTGCACCTTAGCTTCAGAGATATTTCAAACTATTTTTCAAAACTTAGTGCAAAATACTTTGTATTTTAGGTATCAGAATTTTAGTCAGCTCCATGGCCTTGGAGCCCAATACAGGAAATTCTTTTTACTACTGATTCTTTTGGGCAAGTGGCCAAATTCATGAGAGTAGTTTTGTCTGCACTTTTTGATCCTCCTGCTACATGGAATGAATTTTTTGAAAGCTGCTAATCTGCCTGTTTTAGTTCAGTTTGAATCTGCCCACTCTAAGGATGAGCCAGTTTCTGAGATAACATTAACTTCATTCAAATTACAAGTCAGTTACAACTCTAAACCTAAAACTCACATTTGACTGAAAATTTTAGTTTAGTGCCATAGAAGGGACTAAGTGGGAATGCCCGTGTTAGGGCACTGCTGCTCTGGGGGCAGTGATCCCATTCATTTCTATGGAATTTTTGACAGTTAGGAGAGAGAAGTTTTTCCTAAATGGCAGAACTTCTCCACATTAAGAGGCACAAGGTTTTCACAAGGCACTCTCTTTCCAGGTGATCCTTTATTTTTTGCTGTATCTCTTATCATCGTTCAGGGACTGAGGGCTTGATATGCAGTAGGGCAGAACAATAGGTCATAGTACCCATGAATGGGATTTCTCTTTATTAGTAAGTTTGGAAAACAATAAAACTGTCAGGGAAAGGGGCAGCCAGAATTAGTGGATATATGTGCCACAGCATCCCCTGAATGAACTGGGGATTTTTGTAGGATGGGAATAGCAAAATGCCAGTATCTCTTAGGAATCTGATGAATGTTCATAAATGTTTGTAAAACTCTGGGATGCCTTAATGGGTGTTAGTGCTGACAGTCATAAGAAAACCAGTAGTAATAGATTTGTATGCAAAGTATGTGTGAACATGAAAAAAAACCATATGGAAATAAGGTCGTGAACCTGACATATTAAAAGGAAGGAATATAAGATCATTTTTTTGGAACTTCAGCCTCAGATGCTTGCTTTATTTAAAGGATGCACGCCTTTATTTTTATGATAAATCTTATAATGAAAGTTACATTTCCTGTCTTGTATTTATGTGGCATGTATCTGAACTTCCTTAATGCATCCCTTTAAATTCACGGTTTAGAACTGCAGTATCTACAGTCCAGAGTGGTGAGTGTTGCAGGAGTATTGGGAAAGACAGAAATTAGGAGTGGATAAATTATGGATTTCCATAAAATATTTTCTGTGTATGTGGTTCTGAATTAAGTTTATGTCTGGTCTGAATTGTTTTGAGTTGAATGCACTTTTACTTTCACCCAGCACTGCTGGGTAGTTAATATGGCTTGTATAAGAACAGGATAAACCATCATTCCTTTGCAGTATATTATTGCTTTTTGCCTTTTCCTTTCATGTTTTTCTAGTCCCACTGTCTTATGTCTGTTTCTTAGAAATTGTCACCCAACTTCAATGCAAGGTTTGTAATCTTGGGAGACTTTGCTCTCCAGTATACCAAGGGAGCTGAGAGCTGAGAAGCTCATTGCTTTCAGCTGTGGCTGCTTCTCCACTGGGGGACAAACTTGCAGACGAAGTTCTCTTCATGCTTCAAGGAGACTTGCATTGAGTTTATAGGCAAGAATAGTGAATTGTGTAATCCTACTGGCACAGCAGTGCTATGTGAGAATAGAAAATGCATAGGAAGAATGGAATCATTGAAGAATTTTATTACGTGAATCCATAATGCAAATTTCAGAAGCATGTATTTTAGATTGTTGCTGAAGTGTAAAACCAGAGCACTTTAACACCAGGAGGGAGCTTGTGCTGTTACATAAATTTTATGGATTTATATTATAAAAAGAATTCTTAGTAATATGATTTTTAGGTGCCAGTGGTTGTTGTTGCTCTTGCTTAAGAACTTACTCTGTTTCAAGTTTGCTTCATTAATTATATTTTGCATCATGCCTATTTATACCACCATATGATAGATTACCCAGACTATCTCTAGAATATTTTTCAGAAATGAATGCCCTTGAGGTACATAATTTTGTCTTTCACCCTTGCCATCATCTGTACTTATTTTAGCTATAGTAATTATTTCAAGTAGATGGTGTTTCATTCAAATGCTTAAATATTTTTCAGTAGGCTAACTTCAGCAGAGATTTGGTCTTTCTTAGAAATTACCCATGTGTCTTTTGGATCTCCTTCCATAAAATAAAGAGAGAAAAATCTCTATGTCTAAAACTATCAAATAATTACATCTTTGCCCTGTGTTTTATTCAGTAAGTCATTTCAGACTCTCTCTTATAGTTAGTCTGGGAAAATAATATGTATAACTTCTTACTGTTTACAGCAAGATTCAGTTCTTTTATGTTTTGCAGTAACATTATCCCAAAGTTAACATTTATTTCTAACATCTCAAAAAGCCATGAGGTCAAAATTATATTGATTTTCTAAGCTTCTGAATCATGATACAAATATTCTTGGGTTTGTATCTTCATTGTTTCAGTGGAGAAAGAGTCTTTAGTTTTGCACAGAAGTTGAAATGACATCTTAATAAAGATTATTTAATGTTCTGTTCTGTGGGAAAGAGAACGGAGTGTTTCTTCAAAAGTGGAAAAACTTGTGGTCTCTCTAAAGCTCTGGTTGCAATTTTGTCCTCAACTTCACTTTCCTGTACTTAACTGACACTTCTTTCATCCATATGCTTGAAGACTGCAATTCCATTCATCCATCAGATATGGTCTTCCCTTATGTACGTTGGTATTTCCTTTACATACAACCAACTCCCTTCAAACAAGCACCAAGCTACAAATGCATAATAAATTATAGCTTGAAAAAATATTTTAGGTCCTTAGATGATCCTAGAACTTAAAATGATTAGCTTGATCCCAGACTTTCGCTTGGCTATGCAGGTTTTTAATTCTTTGTGCCATAAAAAAATGCAAATTAATTCTGAAAAAATAAACAGATCTAGGGATAGGGAACAGTCTTGTGGTTAGGAAAGAAATATACAACACATACCTGGAAAGAGCAAAATGAAAGAAATACGCTCGAGCTGATGCGAGCATTGCTTTTCATAATTTCCAATTACATAATGATAAAAGCTACCAGTAGCAAAGTTTGCAAAGAGGGAATAATACTGCAAAATGTTTCTGACCATCTGCTTTCATTTTGCTTAATGAAAGCACTTGAATAAGGAACTATCAGACTGGAACTTGTAAGTTTGATAAGCTTTTAACAGAGGTTCAGACAAATGTACAAAAGCTGGAAGAGCAAGATTGTTGTCTCAGGGGAAGAATCTGTGCATTTCTTGATCAGGCTGCTGAGCATTTCACAACCATGGCAATAAATACTTCTAGCCCAAGGGTCCCAGTGCCTGTTACCAGCCAGACTCCCATAAAGCCCCTGACAAGTTTGGAAAAGAAATACATTGGCATTCATAAGAAACCTAGAAATTTCAGTGAGACTCTCCGTAGAAATTCAGATAGATAAGCAGGAGGAAAGAAAGGCACATAAAGCTTGAAACTGATTTTGTCAATAGTAAAGAGATTTAAAGCTAAAGCTTAAAGCATTTGAGTAATCTACCACATGATATTGAAGCATTGTGAAACTAATTAGAAAATATAGGCAGGAATGAGATAGTGTAGTAATGACATGTATAGTTCAGTCTGTATTTTTCTATGTATCTTTTTTTTTTAAATATGCAAACTATATTTTTTCCTGAATGTGTATGAAATGTGAACACACTGACACTTGCGAAGATTTTCTGCTCTCCTAGAAAATGTACAGCTTTTCTTCAAAAATTAGTCATAATATGTCATTTACTTGACATATTACAGCTAGGGTTTGACATATATCATTTAACCTGAGAGTAGCTCAGTTTCCTTGGTGCTTATAGCACCAAGGTTGTGCATTTGATCCCTGCATGGGCCATTCACTTATAAGTTAGTCTTGGTGATCCTCGTAGGTCCCTTCCAGCTTCCATGATATTCTGATACAGGTTCACATCAGCTCTATCTTAAGAGAATTTGTCTATCAAAGATACACTTAATATATATAGCTAATGACAAATAGAGACCCAGCAGTGAAGACTGACTGGTAGTTGTCTGTTTTGGATAAGATTGCCCTAACAAAGTATCTTATGTCTTCAAAATGAAAAATTACTCTGTAGCTTCACATAAAGGAACACAGCAAGTTCATTCTAAAATCAGTTGTTAACTCTTCAATGAGTACCATGTTCACATGATACGTTTTTGTTATTTTTACTTAGTATGTAGTGTGGAAAAACACTCCAGTTGCAAAACAGTGAATTGATGTTTATTGATCTCTGAGAGCGCACTTCTTGCACACTGATTTTTTAGGGAACCTTTGCCTGCTATTCTGGCCTGCTTTGAAACCTTTGCTCTTCTTTATCACCATATGCAGATATCACATTTCTATACAATTCTGGCTTTAGATCACAATTTCACTATTATACTGATCCTTGGCACCTTTTGAGATTGGCAAAGGAATCCTGGACGACACTATTTGAGGTCTGTTCTCTTATCTTTATGTTTAGCCCGACTTTCTAAGAAAACACATGTGGAGTCTGTGTGAGTACAAAAGGGTGGCTTGTGTGTACATGTCACAGGGTAGACTGAAGACCTTTGGAAAATTTAAAAGGAGTTTTACAATCTCCAATGTAATTAAGTTCCTTAAAAACCTTTGTGGTGGGAATGGAGAGAGCATTACTGCATGAGAGCAGAAATTCAGGCTGCAGGTAGGCCTTGTCCCTGCAGCATCCATATAGCTCTGACTACTTATTGCATCTCAGCACAGGGCAAGCAAGATCTGTGACAAGGATAGAAATCAACAGATTATTTTCCTTATGACCAGGTTGAATAGTTTGTAGAACAGTATAGCTAAAATAATTAATTTTAAGATGTATGTATCTTGTGAATAGTTTAATTGATAATCCTGGGTTTGTTGGGCATTTTTTCTTTGTTACAACAGCACAGAGAAATCAAGAGATGTCTTGATTTCTACCTGTATTTTTGCTTTTGTGGAAAGCTTATTTGGATAAGCATGATTTTGGATAATCCATTTAAACTTTTCATTTTTCCATTTATTTTATAAAGTCAAGAAAATGTATATTTGCTTCAAAGGGCTTCTCAAAAATGCATGAAAGAACAGGTGATATATCAAGTGTAATGCATTATTGGTAACTTTTTATTAACTGTCGGCTTTTTCTTTGGTGAGGTAATGTAAGATTGGGAATTAAAGACTAACAATTGTCTTTTTTTATATACATTTTTTTTTTACAATTCCAATATTTTTGTCATTAAATGCTTGTTTCAGCATGTGCTTCCCCAGATCTACACTACAAGAAGATACATTTGTAAGAGAAAAATAGATTCAGTCCTCAGATATTTGATACTACTAAAATTGTGACAGGCATATGGCAAAATGACAAAGTGAGATTTCAGTTCCTAGAGGAAGAAATAAAATCTGATTATTCATAGTCATTGACTCTTTACTTACACTATGATGATTTAAACTGTACATGCTACAAAACCATCAGGTGTCTGTGTAAGTGAATATTTTTCTATGAAACTCTTCAAACTCTCTTTCAAACTTGCATAAGGACATCCGAAATTAAGTAGCTGTATCTCATAATGAACTTTAAACCTCCTATCTTATATGAAATTGTAAAAAGTTACTGAAACAAAATCAAGTTGTAATGCTTATTTTAATTATGATGTATTATTTCACTAATTATTTACTTTGTTTAGGAATGTGTATATACCATAAAAGCTCAAGGCAAAAAAAAAGCAAAAAAAGCTCTTTAATAAAAAGTCTATCTGTTTGATCTGACAAAAAGAAAAAATTATCTCGTTTCTACTGTAAAATCATTCTTTCTTTGTTTCTTTCTTAAAATGATAAATATAGATAAATCAATAACCATAAATAAAGTAAATAAATAAAACCAACAACCAAATATGAATAAATTAACATACCCTCATAAGAAGGAATGTTAGCTTTGCATTCAGACATTTGCTTCTGTTACTGTCATCAGAATTGACAAATCTGTCATTTCCCTTTGAAAACCTGTATAAATACACTAGGATACACTGGAAAAATATTTTAAGAGCTTGGAAGATGTCTTTTTGGTGCTATTAAATTATAAAATAAAGGTTCTCAGGGAATTTCAGTCCATTTCCAAATTATACTTAGGAATTTAGCTTTTGGGGTCTCCTTTCAGCCAAAATAAAGCTAGCAAGATTCTTCTGGCAGACCTCTTCTTCTCAGGCCCTGCATCATATAATTATTTCATAAAATAGTCCAGGTCATTTAAAACTCCTCAGGTTTCTGCCTTTCAGTAGCTCTTCTGGAAGGTATTCCCACAGCCTCACTGTTGTCATGTTTGAGAAAGTTTCCAGCCTAAATCTGTTTGAGGCAACCTGCTGCTGTTGTGGGTTTTAAGATTAAATTGTCCTCCCTTGTGAGAGGAGGGGGTCTAATGAGGTGTTCGACTATTCATGTAGTTCTTGCTCTTGCAATGTTTTCTTGCAAGACAAGCTGTGTTCTGAAAGACTTGCAGAATATGGACAGCCAGATATTGACTCAGATGAGCTTCCACTAGTATTTTTACACTTGTATTAACTCTTTGCTGCTTGAATTTATCTTGTGTAGTATGTCTGAAGAAGTTATTTGTGTTTTATTGAGTCCTGGGTCAGAAAAGAAAATAGCATGTTTTACTCTTACCTGATTTCTGGCTGATGAGCTACTGAAAAGTAAGTTTTCAATAGTCCTTGGGAAGACTTTTTTTTTTTTGTTTTAAAGTTAGGCATCCGAGGAAAACTTCCAAAATGTACTTTATATAGAAACACTATAGAAAGACAGAAGAATCTCCAGAGAATCTCCATTCATCCCATTTAGACATTTGGTCTAAAGTAGATAATATAAAATATCTGTGGATTTGTTCACATCTTCCTATTGATTATACAAAGTAGGAAGTTACAAAGCTTTTAGATGGCTTGGATGAGTTGAATCCCATCTCAACTGGGGGGCACTGTACTTTGTACTTCCATCCCATGTTTAATATTCTGCTCCATTTTTTTCCTTTGCATGATGTTCTTCTTTGCATTTTTTCCTTTGCATGATGTCAGTGCTTCTCTTGGGGTTTTTTGTTGGGTTTTTTTTTCCCCAAAACTTCTTGTACTCATTCCTGTTTTAGGGGTGAAATCACAAAAGTAAAATTATAAATAAAACTAATATCAAGACTGCTTCAGGAGAAGCTCTACTGGAGTAATCTCTTTTAGCCCAGGGGCTTTCCTTCCAGCATTTCCTCTGCAACACTCAATTTAATCAGCACCTTCACAGTCTTTCTCTAACCTTCTTTTTTTCCAGTTTATCAAGTCATCTCCATTGTGACACCTTACCAAATGTTCTGCTGAAGTTCAGATAAAATCTAATCTCTCTGCAGTTCTTTTGTCTGGAAAATTGGGTATCCTATCAAAGGAAAAAAATCAGGCTGGTCTGACATGACCTACCTTTTCTAAAGCCATGTTACATTTTATTCTATTGTCCATTTACCTTCAAGCCTTTAATTATTCTTTCCTTCAAATTTCATCATATGATTAACATTAAGCCTGAGGTGTGAAGGGATAAAAAATTTTGATTCATTTTTTATTCTCCAGTGTTGGCACAAATCCTGTTATGACTTGAGCATATTTTGTAGCTCTGCCTAAGTAACATCTTCATTAAAAATCTTTCTGTTGAGTCTAGTATTAATTATATGGCCATTTTTCAGAATTCTGAGATAAAAGGGAGCTTGTGAGTACACTCAAGTGCATTAAGCTGTTTAAACTTTGCTTTTTCTTGACTGTGATTATGGACATGTGCTTGCCTCACACATTGACTTCACTGAAGACTTTCATTTAATTTGGTAATCACATTGATTTCTTATGTGGTATTTCAACTACTTTTCTAGAGCTGCTTTTATTCCCTGGTAGGTGGAAAAGTTGTTGGCATTTTCTTGAACTTTTTTTTTCTTCAAGGAGCAATTAATTTTGTCATTTTAAGTTATCTCTTTGTATCCAGTCATTTTAGGCTTTCTGCTTTTTCAAGCAGATCTGGAGACATGATATAAAGGGATTTCCTTTTCATTGAGATGCAAATTCCATTAAATACTTGAATATTTGATGTAAAGAAATTCAGATATCCTTCATCAGTGGGGTTTTTTTACCTTTTTTCTTTTTTTTTGTCAGAGAGAACTAATAATCTCAAGGCAGCTCTTGAAAAGTTGGTTTAAAGTATTTCTTCTCTGCCAAGTAGTTTATTTTCCTGGTAAAATAAATAGCTATGCACTTTTAGTAGTAAATAAAAGCTTCTATTAGTTGCACACTTTTAAGAGAGCTTCTGGTTAATCAAAGCTTGTTTCCAGCGACTATCATTTCTTAAGTAGGAAGAAAAAGGCCTTCATCTTAGTGACTGGACAACTTATACAAAAAACTTTGACTGATACGTGATATTACTGCTTTAAGTCATTAGAAAGTAATAGACTAAAAGACATTTTGCAAAGGAACTGTAAGATAATACTGCGGTGGTATCACATTGCTCAGTAACAATCACAGAATTATTGTGCTCTAGGTTCTCCAGATGGATGTGGAAAGGGAAAAAGAGCAAATGCCTATAAAAACATGCCCCACAGTAGTGGATGTTCTTCTCCCATTACATAGGGCCTTTGGCTGTTTACATTTAGAAGTGTTTTGAAATGCCGTCGTGTTGAGCCAATTGCTTTACAGGAAAGGAGAAATGCAATTGATTAATGCCGTTTTGAACTGAAGTTCCTTCATTTGTTTTTCATAACTGACTGGACCATGATCCAAGAAACATAATTCAATAAATAAGGGACTACAGTACAGTTACAAAGACCATCACAACTGAATATTTTCTTATGAAATTAAAATACCTCACCATCAATGACCATTGGCTGTATATTTTTACTCCTGTATCAACTGGAGAGGATAATTATTTACCTAGTTTGTTCAAATGTTTAGTCAATGAGGTTTTGGAAAGTTACTAATGAAGTAAAGAAGCCAATATTCTCTTTTGCAAATGTTAAAAGAGGCTGTTATGTGCCCCATTGGGAATATGCTGCACCATTTGCTGTCTGCAAAAGGTTTTGCATGCCAGTCAGACATCACCAGTTTCTTAATCCAGGTTATGGAATGAAGCAGAAACAGCAATTGTTACCTGCTGAAGTATACTGATGTTTAGGACTGGGACCAGCCCGTTACTCTGAGGATTTTTTAAATTCAGTTTAACCTGATCTTAATGAGATTTTAGTTTTATCTAAAAGATAATTATTTGCAGTATTTGAAGTAAAAGGCATAGTGCAAAGTTTAATGAGAAGCGTGTAAAAGGAGTAAGCCCACATAATTTTGTTTAGCATAAATGTTAGTTCAAGGGTTTCTTTTATCCCCATGCCCTCTGACACTGGCTGTATTCAAGCTAAGACATCTCATTTTCCCCAGATTATGGATATTTGCAGAAGACAATCAAGATTTGGGCATGTCCTTTTTATCTGCACAGTCAATATTCATCTTTCATGAAAGAGAGGAGGAAGAGGATAGAAAAGTATATAATTTATTTTCAGTCTTATGCCTCTTGTCCTTTGGTGTTCATCAATCCTATTAATTCTAATCATTGCTGCTTTTCCTGTTTTAGAAATGTTCATGTTTAATTAACCCAGCTGAACAAATCACATCTTTCCAGCCAGACTGGCTTTCGTGCAACTGAACACTGGACATGGACAATTAGGCATTTGTTGTCTAGATTCCTTTTTTTGAAGCAAAGGAAAGAAACAGGCATTTGTAGCGTGTGACTCACATGGTCTATTTTAGACATCTGTGTACACTCAAGTGGGAAGAGCAACATGCTAGAGACACCCATTTGTCTCCATCAACTATAAAAGAAGCCTTGCCATCCTGCACAGATTTAGGAATTGCCAGCCTTAGGTGGGGTGATTCTCATCCTTAAGGACTGTCATTTTACTAGGCTAGGTTTTACCAAAGCAGTGATTCATGATGAAGTCCTGTCCTCATCTTGCAGAGCTGGGAAATTCCATGTCCCAGAGAAAAACTTCTCATTCTCCCTCTTTGCTTACCCAGCAATTACAGTGGAGCTGTACATTATGTAGCTGGGACTGTGGGTGTAACTTGGGGGAGAGCTCCTGTTTAGGACAAGTCCTGGAAGGGACCCCTCAGTGCTGGCATTAATTGCTTTGGGAGGTTCTGGCTCCTTTTCATGGCACTGGGGTAAAGGCAATGAAAATCTACCCTGGAAGACCTGGGGCACAGACAGAAATCCCCAGCACTGCTCTTCTCCGTGATCTCCTACAGTTTCAGGACTTTGCCAGCATTCCACTTGCACCTGCAAATGTTCCCACAGCAAAGGAAAGAAATTGAGGTAATCCGTATGAAAACTCAAAGAAAAGCTTTCACAGAAACAGTGTTTGCTGTTAGTTGAACATGGTAAATATTCCAAACCTGGTGTAATGGTGGACTACTGTAGAAGGGACGGAGCATTTAGAAACATCCTTAGTGTCCGAGTATGAACACCTTCAAGCACTTTCATTTAAGCTGAACCTCAATGCATGTGCTGGCATTCAGTGACAAACTGATGCTGGCTTAAGGCTCCTAGGACCTCAGGCAGAACATCACATTAAATAAAGCACTGGTGTAGGGTGCTGATAGGATTTCTCTCCAAAAACATCATCAAGGTTATCTTTGTCCCAGCAGACTTTCCTTGAGGCTCCCATCACTTCAGCTTTATAAAGCATCAGGTATTTGATCTGCATAAAACCAGCATGAAGTCATAATGTCAGCATAAAGAACTTATTGTAGTGAGCTTTGGGAAATGTGAAAAAAAAAAAAGTGATTATGTCCACACCTGACATGCTGCAAAACTTTATTATATTGGGTGATCTGCCAGAGCACAGATCTGATATAATTGTCTGTGAAGCTTAGATTTTATGACACTGCACTTACGTGAACTTACCTGCTTATTCCAAGGAGAATAAAGAAATAGTGATAATAAACCACCTAGTGAAGGTGTTAGGATGACAAAGGTGCTTGTATTGCAACTGCAGTAGTACTCCCTTCCTCTAAGGAAAGCTAAGTAAGGTGTTCTGGTGCCTGGCAGGAATAACCAAAAGGAAACATTCTGATTGTAATTAAAAAGAAAAAGAAAAAAAATTATTTTAATAAAACAAGAGTGTTAGTGCTTGGTGTATTTAGTTCTATATTTCCTAGTAGAAAAAGAATCAAGAAAAAGTAGACATACTGAGTCTTTATTACCCCTTTGTGATTCAAACAATATTCCAGTTTCTTGCTGGTGTAGATTTCATTAATTTAAAAATTTAGTAATATTCTCAATATCCTACCTATTCATCTGTGTTACAAAACACACTAAGGCTTTAGTTTTGAAAGCTAAAATATAGCAAGCTGTTAATGGAATTTATATCTGTGCTCCCAAATGATTTAAATGAAGTTTTGAGGGTAACCACAATCCCTGGCGAGAATTCTCTTTCTTATTAAAGCTGACCTGGACAGGACTTTCTTTCAAGCCACATTAAAATTGTCTAGAGAAAAGAATCTCTATGGGAGAAAACACATTCTTCTTGTCTCCCTGCCTCTGGTCAGCTTAGCATAGTGCTGCATCTTAGTCATTAGCAAGGGAGAGAAGGAAACCAGTACTTCCCAGCTCTGGAAAAGAAAACCACTAAAGAAAAAATACACTTACTAGATTCCACAAACTAATAATGAAACGTTTGTTTGATCACCAACAACTTACTCCTGACCTCATGAACTGGAAAATATTTTCTGTTGTCCTTGGGTAAGTTTTGTCAGTGGATTGTTTCAGGGTTTCTTGGGATGCATGGAAAGGAGTAACTTAAAAGGTAACTTGCTTGGATTTTAAAACTTTTATTTATTCAGTACACTTCAATTTGCTAATTATTTAGCCCAAGCAGAAGCAATTAGCTGCCGATAAAACATTAGCAATAAGCTTTCTGTGATGTTCACCCTACAGAGTTAGCACCTGCATTAAATTCTTGTTCTAAATCACCCACCAGGATCTGCCTCAGTCTCTGCATTAATAGAGTAGGAAAACTGGTAGAGAAAAGTTAATTGATATACACAACTCCCCTCCTGGAAAAAAAAAAAGTTATTTGCATACATCTTTTCTAGCAAATTGATATTTTAATGTACATTTATTTTTGCATTTACCTGGCTTGAAGTTACTAAAACTGCTTTATAAGTCCAAAGCTGAGATTTCCTAAGTAAAAACTTGCCTGCTAAATGTAAGTTTTCTTGCTAAATTTAAAACTGAATTCTTACAGTAAAATGTATTAAGTTATTTGAAATTGGATGTATAGTGTTATTATTCTACTACTTTTTAAGGAGGATGTAAAAGAAGGAATACTGATGAAATATTTTATCTAACTCTGTGCAGTGCCAGCTACTTTGTAACTGCTATCAAAGTTTATGAAAAAGAGATCAGTTTCTTTTTAAAAAGAAGTTGAAAAAAATCAAAGTACTTAGGAAAGGACTGAAGATGAAAAGGAATATAAGTTTTGTGTGCAGTTTTTAATGGTGGTAACTGATTTTCTGACAAAACTTAAAAAAAAATATACATTATCATGTGCTATTTCTGGAGAATTATAAGAATCAAATAAATCAGTCAGGAAGCCAGATAACTACTTGAACACAGAATTATCACTCTGGTAACTTACATCAGTCTTAGAAGGTGATCTGAACTGTCTTGCTGGTAGATTTGAAAACAGTGTGAAATATATCGAGTCACTGGCCATATGGCATGCATCCACCCTCCAGCATGAAAGCCAGTATGTGGCACTAATGTGTATTTCAGAGGCAAACTAACTTCCAAATGGCTGAAGGATACCAGCCAGCTGCCTGCATGGACAGAGACAGAAACCAAAACGCAACGGGAGAACACTGCTGAAATCCTTGAAGTCTCCTATGCCTTTGCACCAAATGTTTGCCTTATAGAGCTCTCAGCAAAACCAAACAGGGAAGATCATAGATCTCTTGCACTGCCAAATATTTTGTGGTCTCCGGGAGCTTGAGAGTTGAACTATGAGACCTGTGTGGTATGTGAGAGGGCTGGAGGGGATTGTCTAAAGTCAGGAGGCAGTGACAGCGCTGCTGGATCTCGTTAGCCTGCTGAGGTGCCAGACAGCCTCTTCCTTGGAGTTTAAAAAGGACAAGTGAAGTGGTTCAACAGCTAGTAAGTTTGTCCATTAAGGTCAGGTGAAGTACAAACTCCCTAATTACAGTGCTGACCAGGAGGGGAAAGCATTCTGTGAAGTTTGCAAAGTCAGAATTATATTTTCTTCTTTCAAATATACTCTCCAATCTTTAAAAGTTCACTGTGATAGTTTTACTTTTTTCATCCTGTACTTTAGAAGCAGGAAAATGCTTTTTGCCTAGGCATTAGAAATCCTCCTAATGCTGCCCAAAGGTGGCCCCCGGCAATAAAGCATTCTCTGATACTTTTTTTTGTTTGACAGACTTTTAACTAACTGAAATACAGCTGGAGGGTATGTTGTGAAATACTCTGTCGTTTAGGCATTCATTTTGCTTGCTCCTTGCACCCAGATCTTTGTTTCTTGTAGTAATTGTGGTGATCAAATCCTTGGGATGCCTTTCTCCCATGGGATCATAATGTGTTTGGAGTGAAAGAAATATGCGCTGGTTTGCTACAGCAGTACCAATCAGACCAGCTCCAAAAATACCTGATGTGAATTCTGCTTTCGGCTGCTGTTGCTGCTCCCTGGCCAGAAACTCTACTCACTCAGGCTGCTCTTTTTCCCCTTCTCCTCCGCTTCTGTAGCTTAGTCCTATGACTTTCTCCTCTCCTCCTCCTCCCTCTTTTCTGAAACTCATTGTTCTTAGATTGAAAGCAGATACCAAAACTGTTTTCTTTGGTTTGAAACAGCCCTTTCTGTGCATTCTGTCTATACAGAATGATTTGCTAGAGGTTCAGAGCAGGCACCATTCACTGAAAAGAGTAGGAAGGACTAAGACATGTGCATGCTGAAAAATTCTTTATGAGGAGAAATTGCACTAATCATACTGTAAAGACTAGTCCTGACCTTACAGGTCCCTCAGGAGCAGGGCATCACCAACAACAGGGCATCAGCTGTAAAAAAAATCCCTTGGGATCTCACTGTGTAGTGGGTGGCAATGTCTTCTGACCAAACCGGGCCCAGTGTAATGACATTAAAGGATTTTTATGACTGTATTAACAATGCAGGCATACATTGCCACTTCATCAGTCCTTAAGAGCAACCAAAAAGTTTCAGTTCCCATCTAAGCAACAAGGTCCTTTCTGAGTCAGGTCTAGTTTTTCAGATGTGAATCATCAGAAAGACAACTGATTTGATGCTTTTTTCTTTGAGCCCTGCTTAGTTTAGTCCCTAATGAAGGACAAGAGAATGTGGTTTCTCCAAGTAACTCAGTTCATTGCATGGTGGATTTGACTTTGATCATATCTATTGTTCTTTTTTTAGTCTTTTAGAGGTGTCTGTTATAACTGAGTCTGTGATTTGTGCTGTGAAGGAGAAATGTGAAACAATTTAAAAAAAAAAAACAATCAGTACCAAAATAATCTTTATTAGGCAAATACATCAAGGCTGTTAGTGTTTCCTCCAATAGTGAGTAACAGAAGATTTTTCAGCTTTGTGAATAAAAACCTGCAACTGCCCAAATGATGCACATTCTCACTTTTTCTGCTGTTTGGTGCTCCTTGTTACACGTTTCATCATAAATTGAAGGGCTTTGCATTGAAGGGCACATTCCCAGCCATTCCAGGTAATCTGACTAAATTCTTTTGTATCTTCCTAAATGATGAAACACAGTAGCCAGGAGTTTTCAATAAAAGCATTCACTCTTTTGTGTAACTTGCTCCCTCTGGTGTTTCAGCCAAGCCAGTGCTTGGTGACTTTTAAATCCAGAGTTATAATTTAATTACATTATAGTAATGAGGGCATCTGTAATGTGTAAAATTATTATAAAAATTTACTGTGTCTTACTTAAAAAAAGATTTTGTTCATAGAAACACCCAAGTGTGATTGCAGTGAATGCAAAGAGCCACACGCATACCTTCCCATCTCAGTGTGAATGCCATCTTCCCTATATATAATCCTTTCATTTTACTATAGTATTTCATTGCATTCCCAAGTTTTATGGATGTAAAGAAAAATAACTTGTCTAATTTTGGAAGCTTTATGTCGAAAGCACTTGTTTGTTTATTTGTTTGTTTGTTTTATATAATGTAAAGCTATTTGTAGCTGTCAAGCTAAAAAAAAAAAAAAAAGGCATGTAAGCATGTCAGTCATTGTTTATTGATTTAAATCATTCCCAGTTCTGCTGTATTAGAATTTGGACATGTTCTTACAACTCAAATGAGGTTGACTGGACAAAATATGAGGCGCATATTATGTAGCCAAAATTTGTACATACCGATTGAAGTATTTCTTGCATGCCTAAGATTGTAAGTCACTCAGACAAGCTTCTTACTGCTCTGTGGGGAAATGCTGCCACCTGTTTGGTTTAGCTCTCTGCACTTAATGAGCCAGAATACTTTTCCCAGCCTAGAACTCCTGCAGTCTTCTTTATATCCATTTTGTTTGGCTCAAGCAAAAAGTATTTTAAACAAGGTGGAAAGGAAGAGTTTAAACTTCCCAAGTGGGCATTGTGAAAGGTGTTTTTAGATTGGCATGTTACGTGGGGCATGTTGCTGAGCTTGCAAATGGCATAAAAAGTTACTGCCTGTCAGGTGAGATGGAGTGACTGATTGCATGTGTGTACATTAAACTGTCCCCACAGTGAAATAAAACACTCGCCTAAATGAGGGAGTAAAGAAAGCAGGTACAGGTTCTCATCTGCCAGATGCTTAGATTTGCTTATTTGATCTCTTGTAATCATCTGCAACAGAAATTAAAATAAGAGCAGGAGTAGGAGCAAAATCAGCTGGTGTCCTTTGAGTGAATAAAACACTATTAGCTGATGCTCAGTCTCTACTACTGAGGAGCGTAAGATCCTTGTAAATCCTTATGCCACTGAAGTCAGTGTGAATTTTGTCATGGGACTATGAACAACTCCTTAGGAGGCATACTTCTATCAAGCTACAAACTATATTACTGTGGTACACAGTTACCCATGGTCAAATACCAGCCAAGAAGGACTTTTATTACCACAATGTTTCTGGTGAGCTAATCATAAAAGAGCATGAGGTTTAATAAAAATTCCAAGAAAATTCTTATAAACTCTCTAGATTTTTCTTTTCATAACAACATGTGATGCTGTATTCATACTTTGTAATAATGCATTTCTGTAGAAGAATGATTGTGCATGTGGGAAAAGCCATAAGTAATTCAAATGCCTAACAATTAAAAATGAGCACATAAGACTTTATAGTCCTTTGTCTAAAGATTCTTGAAGTCTTTATGTATATTTAAAGTTTCTTTAAGTATAGTTACTGTTTTATTCTATGCACTAGCCCATAAATTTAGAACTATAATAGTAATAATGGCATTTTCCATATAAGTATATTTATCTTTCTCTACAAATACATTTTACATGCATGTGTGTAATATGTGCAAATTGGATTTTGTTTTATAGCAATTTTTAGCATTGAATACAGATATGAGCAAATTCTTGAGAGAATATATCTCTCAGGCATATATCTCCTATGCTATTGTCAGACAGAGTTATGTCTTTGATACTCAAATGGTTTCTAATGCCTGAAAATTTGCACTTAAAGAGGAAAAAGAAAATATTACTTGTCTTCCTTTTTGCTTATCTTGAGTCCTTATACAGCAGAGAAATTCCTTTTTAAAAGCAACTGTGATGTAGCCACTATTGCTGATTTAATTTAACATTGGTCCTCATAGGAGTGAAAAAAAACATACTTTGTGTCCTATATCACTATGATATGTCTAAAACCAGCATTCATTCTAGAGACATTTCCATATTCAATTCATTTCTTCCAGCAGAAATGTAGTAATAAAAGAAAACTCATACAACAAATGATATTAACACAAGAATTTGACATTAATGTTCAGGTGTCAGTCCAAAAAAAAAAATGAATGAGGATGTCTAATTTTTGCAGAATGTAAGGTGCTGAATGCAAACATGGTTTGCATGTGTCATTGGCTTTGGCAGGAATGGTAATTTAAAGGAGAAGAAGTGGGTCTTTATCCAGAAGTGGGTCTCCTTGTATGTCTGTTTTCTTGGAACTTAATAACCAGTCCCACAATCTAGGAAAACAAAAGAGCTGTTTGTGTGTCATCTGGTTTCTTCATAAATATTCAGGGAAGACTTCTGTTGCTCTGTGGAAACTGCCTCTAAAAACATTTTAAATATACAAATATGAATTGTCTATACAGTCTTTGCTTTCATAAATACTCCATCCTGTTTGGCTAAGCCCCATGTAAGTGGATTTTGAATGGCAAGACTTCCTTCCTTGCAGCCTAGGAAGGGTTTGAGTGGTAATCAGGCACTTGCTTTCTGCTTTTCCCATCAAACTGTTTAATTGAGGCTGTAGTGAGAGAGCAAGAAAATTGGAGCAGGGCTGTTGGTGGTGAAGGTGCATGGAAACCCTCCTGCTCCACAGCCTACCCACCCAGGAGAACAGTGTGCCCAGGAGTGCTCACTGCTGCGACTGCCAGTTCTGCCAGCCACTGCAAGAAACCTAAAACACTGACTCCTGTAAAGCTTGCATTAACAGAAACAGCAGCAGCATTTTAGGATACATTCTGTAAATACGCTATAAATGTTAGATATACTCTATAGTCATGGAAATATTTTGAGGGAGATTTGGATCTACATGTTCCTTAAGGTCCCTTCCAACCTAAACCATTCTATGATTCTATTATTTTATATCAAATATATCAATTGCCTTTAATTTCCAGAATTTCCTGCTAGTATCTGCAGAGATCCATACAAAAATGGCCTCAGAAAGCCAAGAGTTCTCATCTGTTTGATTTGTTGTTTGGATAATGTTTAAGCAGGTGAAGAATCAAACCAGGAGAGATAAGAATACAGAATCACAAACAGAGCACCCAGAAAATTTTTCTTTATAACTTTTAAATAGATTTCTCTGAAACCATGAACTCCACAATTCATGCTGATAGCTTGACCAGCAATGACCTTTTCAGCATTTTAGGTATAATTTTAACTACTTTCTTCTTTTCCATTCTCCATAAGAGAGTGATGAACTCCACACACAGGCTTTGCAGAAAATAATTTCATTTAGTTGTGCCATTTTTAAAGCATTCTTGTTAAATTTCTGGAAAGCAGCTTTTTTTCTTTGTTTTCAAGCTGATTGCTTGGCCATAAAATAATGGAGTGTTTGGGCTCATGGAAATGGCGTTAGGGAGTGCTCCTCTCTCAGCCTTCCTGTGGCAAATAACCTGGTACAAATGGGAAAGGGATGGTCTGCAATGAAAGTAGCATGAAGTCAGCAGTCTGTATCTCTTTTGGTTGGATAAGATTCAGACTTCTTGTTCAGGTTAGCAAAAACTGTGATTAACAGAGCTGTGCTGCTGCTCTTTGCTGGATTCATTCCTCTTACTGCCTACTAGTAAATTTTTCTGATGTGACCATAAGTGTCATTATCCATATCATATTGATAAACGTGAACACTAGCATCACTTATTAAAGCAATGGATGGAGGTGGGGATGCATATTCATTGGTGATATGTAATCACAGTACTTTAGGGAACTGTAGAAAATAACTTGCACTTAGCACACGACTGCCAAAAAGGTGGGTTAGGTGTTCCCAACAGATGGCTTTCTAGCCTCTTTTTAAAGACCTGCACTGACAAAGATCATACAACCTCCTTTCCAGTGCATCAGTACTACTCAAATCATAAACCTTCTTTTCGTTTTTAATCTCGGTTTACAGAAGTATATGATTATTGCTTCTTGACTCATTGACCTTGGTCTCAGATGACAGATTATTCCTTTATTTCATTTTTTTGTCCCAAGCATGAGCTTTCTACGTCTTTGAAAACTGTTATTTTTTCTGTCTTGGATTTATGTTTAAGCTGCCAGATCACCCAGTGTTTTCCATGAAGCATTCCCCCCACACCCACGCCCTGACCTCTGATGCTTGCAGTTTGAGGACCACTGACATTTGTGGCTGTGGAACTGCACGTTTCAGTTCTGTTCCGTCTTTTAAAAGTTTTGTCTAGAAATTTAAGAAGGTTTCAATAACTAGAGAAAAGAGGAAAAAGTTGTTAGCTGGGATCTGTGCTCCCGACAGCCACGGTGTGACGGGTTTTGATAGTCTTGATGTCGATGCTTTGAGGTGACCGCGGTGCAGCCGCCTGGCGGTGCCGGTCCCGCCGGGCTCCCGCTCCCGGGCCCCCCTCGCTAGATGGCACCACCGCACCGATGGACTGGGAAGGGAAGGAGCGCCGGGAAGGATGAGCTCCTGCTCAGGGAAGTTGCTCTCTCTCTTTCCAATGCCGTGTGGCTGGACTATTGAGATGGAGAACAAATACGTACACGTGGAGGCCTTTCTTCCTCCAGCTGTGCCGGCTTCTTAGAGATCAGTGAATGCCTTTATACTGCATTTGACTGTGCAGTCTGAATGTACCCTGTCATTTAAGCTTGTCATTTAAGCTCTTTGAGTCTTACCCTTATGGCCCTTCTTGGTACATCTTCCTGTTAATATTTCTGTAATACACAGGGACTGAAAATATACTTCTGCAGCCAGATTTATGCAGCTCTATAGGTAAGAACCATGAAAAGCACTTGGTATGTGTGTGATTTGAGAGCTGTATTAACAGGATAGCTAGGGTGAGATCCCAGGAAAGAAAAGTAAGGCTTTCATTTTATGTATTAAAAAGTGATGGTAAGAATAACAGCAGATGGTACATCATCTACAGAAGGAGTAGTTATTGTTGAACACTACTTGTAAGTTTTAAAAATAATGGGATCACAGAAAGCAGACCACTGGTAATTTGTGTATACACAGGGTAGTCATGAACATGAGAGGTGAATAGCTTGTTGTAGCCAAGAATTAATTTATGTGCCAGATACATGTGTAGCTGCTTACAAAACAATATCTTTCAAGCTGCTCCTGTATATACAAATGAAATAGAAATGGGATAGAAAAGGGGGGAAAAAATCAGACATAAGAGAGGAGGTAGGAAATATGAGGAGAAATGAAAACCAAACCAGTAATAAGGCTATGTTGCTTTCTATTAATAATGCACACTTAAAAATAGGGAACATATATTAGGATGTCAAATCAAATTAAAGAAAAAACTTTTCCTCCTATGTTCTCAGAAAAGTAGGCATTTTTATGATCACAATGGAAGCCCTTTGCATGTGGCACTTGAGTTTTGAACTAATCACATATTAGCAGTTGAACTACAGGATCAACTCGTCCTTCATGAGCTTCTTTTGCCTGTGTATCTGTTGGAGAAGAAGTTTACTGCCTGTGTAACATTAACATTCTCAGTATTTTGAGCAGCATCCAGCTCTGGTCAGGCAGAAATAGATCACATTTTCTAAAATAATAAACTGTTTTCCAATGATGACAACTCTGTGCTCACCTTGATTTATTTCAAGGGGGTGACCATAAGGTAAGGGCCCGTGGTGGGCTAGGAAAAACATGACTACTTGTATTAATAGTGGCTGCAGTGCTATATAAACACTTAATACACTGAAGGAAACATTTTAGCAGAACACACACGAAACATCACTTCTGCAAATATTTTGTTGGTCATTTCCTCTTCTACTTATTTTCTACTCCTGTGGCCTTTGAGAAATTTACTGCAGAATTTAAAATGCTTTGGTAGCTAAAGATAGGTCTCCAACAAAAAAGGGCCTGATTGACTAGAAATTTTCCTAAGGAAGCTAAGAGCAGATGTTGTTTCTTCTGGCTTAATATTATAAGGCAGGAACCACCCCTCTCCCTCCTTTCTGAGGTGAGGTTTCCATGACAAAGGCTGTCAGGAATTGGACAGAACCTTTAGCTAAAGGGAAGTATTGATGTCTAAATTAGAAGCTATTACTGCTCTGACATCTTTTAGCTGAACATCACCCCCTTTTTTCCCCTGTGTAGCAGGGGATAGAAACAAAGACCTCTGATGGACAGCCCAGAACCTCAAGGCTGTGCAAGATTTAAGGGCTGTCCCTAACCAAAGTCATCTTCAAGGTAGGCTGCATCGTTTCTTGAAAACATAGCTTGTTAACAACTTTTCCCCAAAAAACTTTTCAAACAAGCTTAAGAAGTACAATTTCCTGACACTCCCCACCATTTCCTATCTGGAAGAACCCCATTCAGTCTGCTCCTAATCTTCACCCTCCTGCTTGCTGGCTCTGCCTCATCTCCCACCACATCAGCAGTGTCCTGCATGCAGAACAGTCAAGACTCCTAGGATCACAATGCCACAGCCAGACACTGGCATGGCTTTTGCATGTAGTGTTATTCCTACTGAGGTCCATGGACACTGAAGGAAATCCAGGCTATTTTCATATGTTTTCTGTTCTTTGTGGTGTTCCCAAATGGCTGACTTAACTGCTCCCACAACCAGAGTTAGCCCCACTCTGCAGTCCCTGCCCCATCTCATCCTAAGCTTGCAAATCCGTTCCTTTAGAAAAGGATAACAACACGAATAAAAAAAAGTTATGAGAAGCATATGTATGTGGCAAAGTCTGCAGCCTGACTTCACTGTGACTGCTGACACATGACACTTGTAAGTTGTCTTGATGTAGGTAGTTTGAATGACCTTCCGTAGTTTTATATACACAAGTCTTGGAGATAGAATTTCTATCTTTCCTTGGTTTGTTTTTTTTTTTTTCTTCTGGTTTTATGTTAATATTTATATCAATATGTATATACATATCAATATAATAAATATAATATACATAATACATCTCATATACATATATATATCACATATCATATATATAATGTATATCAATATGTATTTATATTTATTATAGCAATGTTTTCCCAGAGCAGGAAGGATGTGCTTTGGAGGTAGGACAGGATCTGTTGCTATATTTTAGAGAAAATTATTTATTTCTCAAAAGAATTCACTTCCTTTCTTTACATTACCATGCTAGTTTGCAGCATAACACACCAGATTTATCAAACTATATGAAACCAGTCAATTTCTGATGACACTCTCACAACCCATAGGCTGAACACTAAACTCATGCAGAGGTAACTGTCCTTTGCTAGACAAATTCAGTTAAATTAGTCTGATTCTCCAGATCATCCCTACTTCACTGTGAACAATTAAAGTGAAAAATCTGCAGGTGGAAAAATCTGCTGTGTTCTATTGTAGAGAATGTCTTCTGATAGGATTCATGCAACACACTTACGTATGCTTGGAAGTAAAAGACTGAAAGGTGCATAGTGATTGCTCAAGGCAACACAACCCACATTTTTCCCTCCTGTTAAAGATTTACATGGATCGTTTGTCATATAAATATTGCCATGGTATTAATATTTACAGGAATACAACCTATCAGTGGAAATTGCCATAAAAATTCTGTAAATCTCCATCTTCACCTGTACTTAGACTGCTGAAGTTACCTATCCTTATACACATATTCGTCATACAAATTTGCCTTAGAAGTATATTTGACATTTTTCTTCTATGTACATTACAACTATTTGCACTCAACCCCTACTTTCCTAGCAAATTTTGCATACTTAGATGCCTGTTAAACTGTTGTCAATTCACACACCTTTAAAATACATCCCCTGGTAAAGACATCCTAAAAAAAACTGCAGAACAACTTAGGATGGAAGGAGGAAATTGTTTTGTTCAACTGAATGCAGCTAAGTAGGTGGGAAATGGGATCCGTTCAGGATGCTGCTGCAGTCTAATTTGGCAGGAAGGGAAATATTCATGTACCATTTTATTTATGAATCTGATGAAGGTTACTTGAGTCCATTGGCTTGTGTGCTTTTATGCTTGGTGTGGAAATGAAGTGCGTAACAAAGAAATAAAATACAGTAGATAGATATCTTACAATGACATACAGATTACAGCTGCTGGTAAACTAAAAATCCAACTCAGCTGTCCTGCTCCACCAACGAGACATTACAGGTGACCCTGCTTCTGAGATCTCAAATTAAAATAGCTCTGGGGAAGAGATGGAACACTTTTTGTGTTTCAGCTACTTTGAGGCACTTTTTGCAGTAAGAAGGAAGTTTAAGTTCTCAGAATATTTTTCCTGGAAGCAGCATCATCATCTACGTCTTATATTTGCACACGTACACACATGTACACACTATCACACAAACAGAGATACATATATATGTATATTAAAGAAAAACAATATTTTTTCTTAAAGCAAGAAATAATCCTGTTCTGTCTCCCAAGACTCTGTGCACTGACAGGAACAAATGGTGTTAATTCCAACCTCTGAGTCCGCAGCTGCAAACTTTCCAAATGGGTACAGATGGACCAAGAGCTGTAAGGAGACTCATTTTACTTCCTACATAATATTCCTATACAGATGCCACTTCAAGAACAATCTGATGGGCAATGGGAAACTGCAAGCAACAAATAACACAAGAATGGGGTGGGGAGAAGGACTCAGAAAAACCTATCAGAAAATAAGACATTATAGAAGAATATGACCAGGGGAGATTTGCAAAATTTACAAATTTAAGAAATGGCACAGTTTTTCTAAAGAATTTCTCAGTCTTTCTAAAGAATTGAGACAATTGCAGAAAAGGGCTCAAAATATTTGATATCTGTCACTCTTCATTTTTGCTCTTATGACATTTGCCTCCTCCTAACCTCCTGTCTTCCAGGACTGTCATCCTTTTATTCTGTTTTTAAAAGTTTTTATCTCCTGGGGGGAAGAGAGGATGATTTATCTCTTCCTGCTGTTCCCGGTTCCTGATATCTGCCTCATCCCAGGCCTCCAGAATGTAACCATATTTTGTCCAGTAATTCCTGCGTCACCCTTCATTATCTTTTCTTATCTCGCTTTATGTTAACATTTCCTTCCCTTTGCCTCTCATTTTGTTTCTGCTGCTCCTACCAGAATACACACTTCAGCTTAAATGAAAGGCAGTAAAAGACAACTTGCCTGATGTAATTTTAACCATTACCCCGTTTCTCCTCTACTTGCTTTCATTAGATGAAATTCAAGTTAATTTAAAGAATCCTCTGTGATGAAGTTATTTTTCTTGTGTTTCTTTTGAATGCCCATGGTAGTTGTTAGATTAGTTTATTTATACAGGAGAAGAGGACAGCAATAATGGTCAAAGAAGTGTCTCTCTTCACTCTAAAAATCTGAAGTGCTATAAATATAGTTGTCTGTATCATTGCTGATTGTAACATTTATTGCAGCTCCACTCTGTTAATCAACTTCAAAACTGTTACCTGCAAGCCAGCATTAAGCCAAAAATTAGGGAAGAACTATAAGTTCTTTCTCATGGCAGAGCTGCAGAGAATTTGGCTACAGGTATAAATAGCTAAGCTATCATATTGCCTTTGAATTTAAAAGAGAGAAAAGTCACATTCCCAAATACTACTTTCACTGTAAGAGATGTTAGTTGTTAAAGCCACTAAATACAAGCTACAAATTGGCATATAAAGTTTATTTTCCTTGACTGAATTCTTGGGATTTTTTTTTAGCCTCATACTTCTCTACTTAGCTAAATTGTATAAATAGCAGCTAAATTATTTTTAATTTAATCAAGTAGGTGCCCCTTAGAAGCAGTGACAATACTAAGAAATTCACTGTTCCTGTGTTTTAGTTCTGGACTAAAACCTTGCCAGAAAGGTGCCTCTTGAACATTTGCCCACTTTATAATCCAAATAGCAGTTAAGGGATGAAAACTGCAGTGTCCTGGTAGTGCAGATTTGCAGACATTGAGTCCAGAGGAGTCCAGAGCCAGTGGGTGCAAATTGACCCTGCCAGGGAGAAGCAGTGTAATGCAGAGCACAAGGGAAATCCATAATTATTTTTGCACAAATACAGTTATTGTATTAGAACATCAAACTGCATACTTCAGTGAAGTAATTTTGCCACTGTAGTAGAGGAGGGTCCGTTGGCTTAAGGACTGGATCATTATCTGTGCTGGAAGACATTGAAGCATTGTACAGCCCCTCTCTGAATACGGTCTGAGGGTTCTGCATTTCCAGCATTTCCAGCTACATAATTCCCATCACACTTGCTATCACAACTCTTTTACGCTCAGTTAAACTTCAAGTCAAGACAGTGTCAGATAAATGTCAGATTAAAAGTCAGATTAAATTTCAGATTAAAAGGTCAGATAAAGAAAAAACAAACTCCAAACTGGACACTAAAGGAACCTCTGATAATATAGGTAGAGGAAATGATATTGCATTGAAAATACACCAGGACGTGGATTTGATAAGAGGCTCTGGCAGGACCTTAATATGTGGAGGCTTTAGACAATTCATTTTACTTGCTTCTATCTTCAGCCTAAAAAGTATATATTTTTTTTTCTGAAACGATATTTGGTGGCTTGCAAAAGCAATAATTGCTTTCAAAAGTGTATTTGGAAGATTATTATAAATCCCTACAGAGGCTAGTTGCAAATTTGCTATTCCACGCTGTATTTCAGAGATTTGAGACAAACTTCAAGTTGTTTAGTAACAAGAATGAACATCGAAAAAATTGCATTTGTTCCATGGTAAAATATACATAATATATTCCAATGTTGTGTATAAAATGCTTAGATATTCACTTTCCTGCTCCACATCATTGGATTAAGTTTTCTCATAAAATCACAGGGGGTAAATATGTTGATTGTAACAGTCTCCTTGTTTCAATTTTCTTTTATTAAATACTTCTTTGTATTATGTGTAAGTGTTCACACTGCCAAAGAGGCAGAGGTTACTAATGAAGGCTTTGGCATGCTTGAAGGTACCTGAAAATAACAGAATTTGAGGTGAAAGTTGGGACAGTTGTTTTGTTAATGTTTTGCTTTCACTGATTTATGGGTATGTATTAATAAGTGTCAATGTCCATATAGCTGTACGTTAAGTGATATTCATAGAACAGAGAGAAAAAAAATAGAGATTTTATTTTAGGCAGTGTACAGATAACAAACCATGAGTTGGATCTGGCAGTGACCACAAGTCCCCCACTTTGATACACTGAATTTGTGGACCAACAGAACTTTCCTAAAGTTTGCTTATATTTCCATTTTTAAGAGTATTTTCCAATTTGGATGGCCCATAAGCATTATCAGGGAGGTTTTACAGGCTAGAGAAATTTCTTACTTCTCCATAACAGTGTTATTCTGATTAATTACTTCTTTGTTTTTCAAGAATGGAGCTGTATGACAGTTGCATAATCACTTATTTCTATTAAGTCAATTTTGCTTTCCTCTGTTGACTCTGATAAAATTATGTCTTTTCTGATTTCTCTCTGGTGCTCTGCTTAATAGAGCTTTCTTATCATTTTTATTGTTCGTTTGCTTTAGAAAAACATAGTGAAACATTTGCCATAGTGGGAAAAAAGGCTTCATTTATCATTAGAATATCATTCCATTTGATTTTGAAGGCTTGACATGATGCTGTTTCTCCATCACATGTTAAAGCTTCCACAATTCTTTCTACCAACAAGGTGCCTGTGGCTCTGCTGTATTCCTCAAAATTGGCTCCTGCTCTGGATTAATGAGCAAGTTTTTTGGCTTTTATTTTATTTGGCTTTCAATCAAATCTTGCAAGCTTTGGTGGTTAAACTCATTTACAGGTATGAGTTTGTATTCCACCAAACTGTCTTCACCAGATACAATAGTATGTTAGGAATTAAGTCAAACTCTGCTTTCCTGGGCCATGCTGGCCTAATTACAGTAGAGTATGCTTTAATGAGGATTCTTCTGAGCTGCCTCTGCCTGATATGGCAAACAGCCCAGAGGCAAATTTCAGATCCTGGTGTCAAGAACTGATTCATTGCTTGCCTGCAATTAACAGCTGGGCTTTAGGGTCTAGATAGAGAGCTAGAATAAGACTCTCTTTCAGCTCATGTATTGAACCCAGAGTTGCTGACCTTTTCCAGTGCAGATGTAGCTCAAAGGCCAAATATAACAGATTTGTCACATAGAAGACACTGCACAGATTATGGAGAAATGAAGCAGTTTTGATTAAATTAAGTCAAAGGCTTTAGATAGCACATCAAATAATGGTCATAGACAGTAGAAAGCATTTCAAAGGCTAGAAAAACAAAGAATGTCCAGGTGTAAAACAGACCTTTTTGTCTGAGAGCGATAAGAGTGATAGGTTACTGGTTATATAAATGAACTTTGCCATCTTTATTTTAATTGTTTGAACCTATGAGAGCTAATGCCAAGCCTGCTTTGTTTGTGTGTCTCCCTTCCTTCTCATCTAATGTTGTGCACTTTCCAAAACACCAAAAAAGAAAAATTGTCATAGCGTAACATATGAAATATTATTGCTAGTTATAATATGGAGGGAAAAAATGCAGCTTCTGCTCCTAGAAACTCTATTGCTCATCCCAAACAATATTCATGCCTCAGGAAAGAAGGAGGGAAAACACAACAGGAAACCTTCTTTCATAAATCTGCTTTGTTTAATCAAAAATACCATTGTTTTTGGCTAGCTCTCAAGGCAAATGTCATGGCATCCCATAATGCCAGCTGCAGGAACAAGCTCGTATTCCCCTGGTAGACACTGCCTGACCTTAATACAACAAAGAACTGGAAGAGTGGACTGGTTGTGAGTTGGGAGATTTTGTTTGAGAGACTCTCCTCAGATATACCTGTCCACTTTTTTGGATGAAGTCTGTCAAGTCATAGTCCAGAATAATACAGTTTTCCTCCTGTCTAGCTCCAGGGATAACAGCCAATTTGAAACTTCTTTTGGAAGACTTTTGTTCCCTGCCCTCTGTAGATGTTTGAATGTGTAGTGCATGGAGTGGTGTTACATTTAGCACCCAGCATCTTTCAGTCTTTCTTTGATACTACTGTTTCAAACATACATGTTCTCTTCCATTAAATAGCTAACGTTCAAGTGGTTTAAATCATATTTTTTCGAACTAGAGAACAGCATTACTCACATACCAGAAGGCTAAGTAATGTCTGGGATTTATTAAATCATTCAGCAAAGTTGACCACAGACAGTTGCATATAGAACAAGTGCTGGAAGAAAAATAATCTATGATGATGTTCATTATACTATAACACACAGATTGAGAGCCAAATACTTGGTATCATTTCTGACTCTACAATTATTATATTTTTTTAAAACCTTTAACTAGCTTGACAGTTTTGGTTGTAGAGGGTTGGAGCACAGAGGAAATATGTAGGGAAATTTAATGTTAATTTGACATCTTGGTAAAGCAGCTATGGCTATAACAAGATGAATATTTATTGGTGACTTTTATGAATAGGTAACTTTTACTGCCAAGTTAGTGTTGTTGCACACTTTTAAAAATCTTACATTCCAAGTGTATTTGCAAAATTCTATTGCTGTTTTATTTGGCAAAAAGAACATTATTGAAGCTCAAATTGGAACAGGGCAGTTTTTTGCATCTGTTCCAGTATTCCAAATACTTACAAGTCTTTGCCAGTTTATCAACCTTTCATAGATAAAGTACTACTTGAGAAAAATGCAAAAATAATAAAATGGGTGTTACAGATCAGTCAGTGCTAATGTAAAATGTCAGAATTAAGTGAACAGGTGTTCTTTGGAATTTTAGGCCCTTACTACTTTCTAAACATTTGGCTCATTTTACAATCACAGACTGAGTATCCAAAAATTGAGCAATGGCAAAAAGAAATAATTATTTCCTGCATGAAACTATAATCTGAAATTTCTATGCTATTAACTTTTATGAGCAAAAGAACATCAAACAAAATAATTACAAAAATTCCACAATAAAAGAGAAAAGTCATGCAAACTTACTTATGCAACAGTGAATCCTCTTAGTTTGATTGGGGGTTTTGGTTTATATTATGTTACAGCCCAGAAAAAAATTTAAACTTTGTTTTGCCTTATTTTAATTGTGTTGTTTGCACATAAAACGATATTTATTGTGTGGATTAAGTTGTTTGTGAACAGGATTGGATAACATAATTATGTTTTAATTTTTTTAGAAGACTGTGGGATGTATTTCCCAGAAGTGAAAAATCATCCAGACAAATACTTACGAAAATGTCCCGAGTCTGTAAAAAAGTGGCTGAAACAACTGAAGAATGCTGGGAAGATTCTGCTATTAATTACCAGTTCTCACAGTGACTACTGCAGGCTTCTGTGTGAGCATGTTCTTGGGTAAGTGCAAAGTCCATTTCAAATTATATCTGCTGAACAGCAACTGTAGATAAGCCTGGGTTATTGGGAAGCTAATTTGAGTTTTGTTTATGTATGGTGAATCATTTGGTTCTGAGTTTTCTGCTGGGCCCCTCTCTGGTAGAGTATTACAGGGTGCTTGGGACAAAGTAGTCCATCTGTTAGCCTGTGTGCTGTATCTGACCCACAGCACACTTATAACCTGCATCCTTTTGGAGGCATTGTGCTGGGATTGAAGATTCCAGGGAATTATCCTTCAGGCCAATATCCTATACACCATCTGATTCCTAATTTTATTGTCAACTTTTGCTAGTCTGTCTTATTTGAGCCACTTCCTTTCTTGCTTCTCCAATAGTGAATGCAACTAGTAGTACTGTTGCATTTTCTTACAGTAAATCTGCAGGAAAATCTTACCAATACTTTTTCCCATTGGTGGTTTCCAAAAGATGGCTGTGCATGAGAAATGGGCTTCATCACAGCAGAAAAGATAAAACAGGCAGTTCACTGCACTTGGCAACTGCTTGAGATTGTAGTCACAACAGTTTTATTTAGCATAATGTTAAGAACATGACTGGTCAAGTCAAATTCAGTGAAATTCAGCAGAACTATCTCTTACCGAGAAAAAAAAATTAAGCAGTGATGCAAATTGTGAGGTGGGTGACAGAGTGAGACTATTAATTTATTATTAATCAAAGAAATAAAGTAGTTCAGTATGAGCCTACCTTGGCTATCAGGATATACCAGGGAACAGCAGAATGAATACAGCAACACTAGGAAAACCACGGGTAAGGTAAAAGACAGAGCTGCCTTCCAAAGCCAGTCCTGCCAGTATTACTTCTCTTTCGTACTCTCTAGGCTAAATGCTAAAATGAGGCATCAACTGTGCCAGTTCTCACTGCTTTGCATGAACATTATACTTGCTCGTTTAGGGGCCAATCTACCTCCTGACAAAAAGCAATTCTCCTTTATGAGCAAGATGCCTGTGAATTAACTCTTTTGTGTAAATCTGTCTAGTTATTTCCTAAATGAAAATTTGGTATAAAAGTAAATTCTTGGCCACATATAATGATTTTGGCTTTCTGTTCCTCAGTAAATAGTGTTCAGCTGTTTAAGGCAGCTGTAGAAATCCTACTGGAAGACAATGAGCTAGATATCAGAAACAATCACTTGCCTTTCAAAACACTAAAAAAGATATCCTGCTAGCAGGATATCTTTGCATCACTCTCTCTTTCCACAAAAGTATAGGATGTTCTACAGTATTTATTATAATCATATTTTCCAGTGACTCATGCAGTGTGGCTTCCAAGTAGCTTTTGAAGAACTGAGTACTCCACTGCCCAGTAGATTTTAGTGAAATGGGGTTATTTTCCTGAAAATCTAAACTTTTTATTGGTTTTGTTTGTTCCATGCCTGTCATATCAACCAAAAAGACTCTACGTACCTGTGCTGCTTTTTGCTGTACTGAAATATAGTTCAGGTTCACACCTATTTCCTCTGCCCCTAACTTTGTTTGACTAGACTAACTGTTTTTTATTCTTGACATCAATGCTGCATTTTATTCTTGATATCAACACTTATGAATTGCACCTACATAGAACTTCATTAATTTCTATTCCTACTCCTTTCAGTTAATCAATATGATGCTGAGAAGCCCAAAATTGTATAGTATGAAATAAAAATACCTCAATGATAACTATGAAAAACAGAGATGCATGTGAAATTTTGGCCTCTAACTCCTAACATCCTTACCTTATAACTGTTTACTTTTTTGCACTTTATTAAAGAAACTCTTTTTTGGCTAAGAAATTATTGTGTTCATAAAACCTGTGCTGGGAAATTCATACTTAAGTGTATCATTTACCATTTTATGAGCAAAATATCCCAGTTGTGTTCATCTGACCAAATTGTTCTTAATTAGAACACATTTTGGTAGGGAAAGGAAGTCTAAAAAAAAACTTCATTTTAAAATAAAATGAGAACTGTTTCCCAGCCACAGCACAGACATGCTGCTGGGATCAGTATATAAGACATGTAAACCTTAAAAAGCAAGTGCCAGTTCATTCACACAGCAGCATCATGGTGTGACTTTTCAGTCTTACCTACCATGAGGATGCTGTCCAGTTAACTGAACGTTTAAGTGTTGGCAGGACCACACCTAAAGATGAATCAATCATCACATAATCTCTGAAGCCAAGTGTATTTCATCTTTTCAGGAATGTTAGCCAGCTAAAAGTGAGGAACCTTTTGAAGCTGGTCATTTTGTTTCCCTCTGTGCTTAGTGGAGAGAAATCAGTGGGCATTATCCTTCACAATTCGTTCTGCATTGTAGGATTATGTCTGAAATAAGTGGGATGAATTACCTTTCAAGAATGTGGATGTTTCTCCACTGTCTCTATCTGTGGTGTCAACCACTATCTGAATTCGGAGTGCAATTTTTAGGAGGTTAAAGTTATGATACATGTATAAGATATATCCTGCCTTTTGTGCTAGCTACTTACTGTAACCACAGGCCACTCTACCAATCACAGGCAGTAACTGGAACAGATTTGCTGTATATGTAGTGTTACACAGTAATGTAACACAAAGTCTCTCATAAAAACAGTAGCTTTGTACATGAGATTGAATATATTGTTTCAAAAAAGGCCACAGATAACGCATCTCCTCACACAAAGCAGTTTTTCAACAGATCAATAAAAAGTTACCAAATCTTCAGAAAAGTCTGTTTGTTCTAATTTTTTTTTTTTAAACAAAGCACTTGCCACTTTTTCCACAAATCAGAGAATCATAGAATCGTTTAGATTGGAAAAGACCTTTAAGATCGAGTCCAAGCATTAACCAAGCACCTCTGTGTTCACCAGTAAACCATATCACCAAGTGCCACATCCACGCATTATTTGAACACTTCCAGGGATGGTGACTCCACCACTACCCTGGGCAGATCGTTCCAATGCCTGACCACCCTTGCTGTGAAGAAATTTTTTGTAAAATCAAATCTAAACCTGCTCTGGTGCAACTTGAGGCCATTTCCTCTCATCCTCTCACTTGCTAATTATTCTTTGTTGTGCTCCTGAAATGTTTGCTTTGTTTTGCAAATTCAGGCTTAATTTACCTGTGGATGGATTATTTGCACCAGATGCTAATTTGAAGTTTATCTCTGTTAAAACTTTTCACCTGAGGACAGAAGAAACCAGCCAGTTTACTCAGCATCTGGAATCTTCCACATGGAAGCAAATTTTAAAGACACACCATTGTAATATTAGATACTGGTTCTTTTAAAAAGCCAAAGGTTTGTATATGGTCACAAGTGGAGAAAAGTTAGACAAAGCTAAAATTTCATTAGAGAAAGGAAATTTAAAGGACTTTTATTTTAAGGCTGGAATGTAATTTTGAGCACAAGCCAAAGCTGTCTCTCATAGGGAGAGCATTCAGTTTTTGATATCTCAGTTCCTTGGAAGTTCATTAATTATTTGAAAGTAATATAGGTAACTGGTTTACTTCCAGCAAACTTCCTCTATTGTTGATAGCATTTCAGTGCCTGTGTCCATCCTGGACTTGCCATCTGTGATTTCTTTGTTCTGTGCAAGAGTATCCATTTTTTTTTTTTTTTTTTTTGGATGTTCTAGGCAATGAAGTCACCTAAGCAATGAAATATTTCTAATAAAGTACATCATATATGAGAAATGTTTTCTTACATACCGTGCTAAGACATTCAAACCCATTTAAGCTGATGAGACTTCCACAGTTCAGATAACAATCTGCATATATGGACATAATGATCTTCAAAAAAATCTGAATTTAATTGTGAGATTCAGCTGGCAGATGAAGACTTGAAACTGGTGACTGTTTATTTGTAGTCACATGTCCAACCTCCCTGTAACTAGCAGGGATGTAGTAAGAGCAGCCAGTGGAGTCAGAAGAGGGAGTTCAGCTATCAAAATGGTGCTTCCATTTTGGAATATGTGAAATTACACTCTAATTTTCATTGGCTGCAAATTAGATCTCTGTTGTCTGCCATGGGCCTCTTAGTCCTGTGCATACCATCAGTATGGATACCAACAATAAAAGCACATATGTTTAAGTGTCTTCAGTTACTTCCTACCCATCACCTCAGATACTCTTCTTTGAAAAGAAAATCCCTCATTTACAACTTTCTGTCCATGTCTATGCACATGTTGCCATCTCAGATTAAAAATATGTCATCTGTTACATGTTCTGCTGAGATCAAGGAACATCTTTTTACAAATAATGAGTGTTCCCACAGATCACTCACTGCGAGTTTGACCCTCTTTTGACAACCTCAGGAAAAGAATAATAATAATGGCATTGGAAAAAAAAAAAGTGACAGAAGCAAGTGACTTAAAGAAACACTCTGATATTTTCTTAAGTCTTAAATAGTATTTCAAGACATTTTAAGTAATTTCTTAGTTTAACTAATCATGTTTACTTTACTTTCTAGGAATGATTTTGAAGAGTATTTTGACATTTTGATCACAAATGCTTTGAAACCTGGTTTCTTTTCCCATACACCAAACCAAAGACCTTTCCGAACTCTTGGTAAGTTGCAGCTGTAAGTCCCTTCTCATCTGCTTACCTTTATGGGGGAAAAAAAATAAAGGAAAGAAAGAAAGAAAAAAAAAGGAAACAAAAGGAAAAAAAGGCTGAACACTGGCAGTGGAGTGGGAAGTGGACTAAAATTCTGTTAAGACTGAGGAGCATGGAGAAATTAAAAATTACAGTGTTGAGGACAATTAAAAGGCAGAGCTGTGATGGTAATTAAAATTACATTGGGGCTCAGATATTGCATCATTAATGAAAAAGAATCTTTTTCTTTATTGTGCTCACAGGGTCATGCAGAGAAAACAAAATTTAGTTCTGGGGAAAAACAAAGCAGAAAAATTTTAAGAATTTAAAGGAAATTCGGAGAACTGTGCAAATAACATTGTAAAGCTGAAGGAAAGAATTTATGATGGAAATCTGACAGCATTAAGTATGTTTACTTTGGCTAAATAATGACAGAGTAGGTGAAAAGGAAGTGCCCCTGTAGTCACTTAATTTAATTAAAACAATCTGAAACACTTGGCAATGTTGTCCATTAGGTAATTAAGGTTGTAACTCAGGGGGTTTATAAGAGTAGTGTTCATTGAACTACAAATAACAGTATAACATTGCTGAAGACACTTAGTTTTTCCATATATTGGTGAATACCTTTATGATCAAGCTACCTGAAAATTAATCTTATAGCCAAAATAACTTAAGTCAGCATATACTGAACCATAGTTTATCATTTTAGACAGGAAAGTCAGTGTTCCAGCCCAAAAGAAATTTTGCACTTGGTACTTTTACAGTAAAACTGAAACAAGCAGCAAAAATACATATTGAAACTACATTTTATTGTTTCATGTATTTCTATAGGAAAATAAGAAATATCTTAGGTGTGATTTCTAAAGGATTAGTTCAAATAGTTTCCAAGTTGACAATTTGAGAAAAAAGTAATCTCAGAGGGGAAATTGAAACTGTTTCTATGAAAGGGGAGAGGACAGTAAAATCATAAAGTGTGAAAAAGGCTTAGTTCTGCAACCATTTGATTTAGTTTTGTATAAGGCAAATTGAAAATAAAATGCAATTCACTTTGGATTTCTTTAAACAATCTGATTAGCCTGACTTCCTGAGGAAATCCTGCTGCGTCCCTCTGTCAGTACTCCAGCCAGCAACTTTTGGACCTGTTGGACAGTTTCAGTAAATTTAATAAACAGCCAAAAAGCTCCAAGATACTTTGATGAGGTAGGGGGTTTTGTGCAAAAAAGAGTAGAATAGAGGGAGAAGACGAAGTTACTCTCTCTATTGGTAATATGTAGCATAGGCATAATCACCACATTACACTGTAAGGGCCAATTTTCATGAAGCTGTTTCTTTCTCTGCTTTCAAACAGAAACAGCATTATCTGGAGTCCTCTTATTGACTTAGTGGTTTTCATTCAGTTCATATCTTGACAATGCAAAGGGGCTCAAATATCGGTCAATCACTCATTACGTTAATACCTTATTAATGCAAAATAAAATGTAATTTCTGTTCTGGACACTTCACTGTCTAAATAGATAAGGGACACAAACATAACTAAAGCAATCATCAGACAAATAATTTGCTGAAACTACTAACCTGGGAGTGTATTTTTTTCTTAATATGTTTGTATTTGAATGGCAATAACTGGTTTCTTCTGAAAGACCAACCACAACATTCAAAGCAAAGATTTACACACATAGGACAGGTTTTTAGAGACATGTTCCAAAGTACTGTAGAGCTTATTTAAGAGTACATGAAGTTTAAACCATAAAAGTAGGAACATTTGTATGAGAATATGCCCGAAATAATAATACATTTCTATAATGTTTATTTTGCTGCCCTACCTCTGTGTTCCTCACAGCAGCTGAAACAGTATATGGTGAAGCTTCTAATACATTGACAGGGAACAGTTTTCCAGTTTTCAGTATTTTTTAAGGCTTTCTTTCATATCAGAACCACTGAAAATTCGAATTTTCAGTTTCTAGTTTCTTTCTTCCTGTTGGCACTACAGACTACAGAAGAATTTGGCCACTGTGCTGCAGATCAGGGAGACAAAAATTACATGTTTTTCCTTTGAGAAATCTATAGGTGGACATCATAATAAATATTTTCTTAAAGCACAGGGACTAAATTTTGCTAAGGTAATTTAGGGAAAAAAACTTGTTCTAGAAGAAATGTGTTGTAGAAAATTAACTGAAGTAACTGCTTATCATTGTTACCCATTTCTCCAGGTCTGAGTCTCAGACATGTTCTTCCAACCATCAGTAGATCTCACCTGCAATAAATTCCTAATAATACCATATTTTACTGTGTTATAAATGGACGTAAGGATAAGGCATAAAATAGGGAATATGTTCTTAATTTCAAATATCCCAAGTGTTGCATTGTGTACTGGAGCTAAATGTTATTTATCTATAACAGGACTTCTGCTGCAGATTTACTAAAGGAAAGGGTTTGAAGTTTACTTTTTGAAGTTTACTAAAGAGAAGGATAAATTCTTTTCAGTAAGTGAGTTCAAAAGGCAATTGTATCAGTAGGCATTTGAAGGAGAATGAGAAACAGGATGAGATGACAAAGGAGGCACTGTCTGGAAATGTGATATTGGGTAACAGCTCTGAAAAAGTGGTTTTTTTCAGTAGACAAGTAATTTTAGAGCTAATCCGTTTAGAAACCATGAAAAATTATTTTAATTGCTCAATTAAAATTGCATCGCTATTTCATTTTCATTTTCAAGATGTGCATTGTTTAAAGCAACTAAAACACTGTTTGAAAGCCTAAAAGATTTGTGTGACTGGGGCACTGAAAAACACAATAATTATTTATTTAATTTTGCATAATTGTCTTTCATTGTACCATTCTGTTAAGTGGAGGAACAGTTTGTATGTATCTTTACAGATTTTAGGACAGCTACACTTATTTTGACCTGGCAAAACAGTTTTTATAATCAGGGGTAACTTATGTAGCAAAGGATATATTTTGTAAGAACAGTGCTGTACATAAAAATACCCCTAGGCTTTGCTACCATAATATGAGTACTCCATAAATTATTTGTTATTCACAAGGTTGTATTTTCTTTTACATAGGGAAATTCTTCTCATGATTCTTGAAAGTACTAATAATGTCTAGAGCCCCAGGACCTAAGGATCAGGTTGAAAATGTTTGCGTAAATCCTATGTTGACAAGGAAGGATTTTCTTTGCTTTCAACAGATACATCCAGCTTAAAATAATTTCTCATTCCACAAAGGGCTTGAAGGAATATAAATAGAAAATACAGTTGTGAATTACATGATAATCTGCAATACATGAGGATTTCTGTAACATTTGACAACAAAGCTTTCCCTTCATTACATCACTTTTTAATGCATATCAAATTATTAGCCTGACTGTCCTGATCATTGCCAAATATATCTTTTAAAATCCAAAATTATAATTGAAATGCTAAAGATAACCATTAATTCCCTGGAAGCCTTCTCTAAGTCTCTATTCACAGGGAAGTCTGCTTGGTCCTAAAGAAGGCTTATATATCTTTTATTTTCAGCTCAGGCACAGCTGTCTTTTCAGATTTGTTTTGGTTGGGGTTTTTTTTCATAAATTGAAAATATATTGCTGACTGTTCAGTGTCTGAATTTAAGACACACACTTAAAAACTTATGCATAGCCTCATGTGTATGTATCTGTGTATGTATCTGTAGATGAAGTGCCAGTGAATGCCACATTTCAAAGCCTGCTTTCAGTTGCACTTCCAGGCTGTCTGCCTTGTTCCTGAACTTGAATTTCTTTTCATCTTAAGGTGCCTCTGCTGCAGAATGTAGCTTCCCATTTAAGAAACTCTCAGTCCTCCAATTTTTTATGATTTTCTGTAACTACCATTTTAACAGTTCTGTGCAGAAGCTTTTTTCCTTTCATTCTTCACCACCCTTCTAAAAATACAAGAAAATTCTATAAGCCAAAAGGACCAATTAGAAAAGAAAATTAGGAAACAGGATATAAAACACCATATCTCTGGACTGAAGACCATCTTTGGTTATTAGGGACTGCAAGACTTCAGAAGGTGGTGATCTCATGTCTGCTACTTGAGTTTTCTTTTGCCATCTTTTGTGAACAACTGGGTTTGACTACTCCAGAGATGGGCTAGGGAGCCTGGTGGTGGGAAGGGGGAGTGTGGGAGGAGGTAGAGTAAGAGCAGAGTAGTACATGGAAATATACAGAGGAAAGGGATTTCACACTGATGGGGTTTCCTGAATTTCAGGTCCTTGCTTTTTTTGACCTCCTTGTTGCCTCAAGGAGGACTTTTGCAATAAGGCTAATGTGTCCAACATACCTTAAAATAATGTACCCATGTGCTGGGCTGCCTGGCCTTCCAGCCACAGCAGGGGATGCAGGGCTGTCCTCCCAAGGGTCTCAGAACTTAGGAAGCCTTTTGTAGGGAAGCCCATAAATGGCCTCATCTCACATCTCTCAGGAGGCACAAGCAGAGTAACAACAGCACAAGCAAAGGGCACCTGTGTAATCTTTTCTTCCAGTGGCTCAAAGTGTTCCTTTATGTAATCGGTGTGCTTGTTGCCATTTTTCTGGAGATGGTGCCTCTCCATCTGTGTGGATATAGTCTGTGTAGATATATTCTATAACATGAGGCCACATAATAATGCATTTTTGCTGGGAGCTTGTGACAGAGCAGTATGTAAAGGTTGTGCTGGCTGCACACTGCATTATTCAAGAGCTATCAAGTCTACAACCATTTCCCATATCTCTTCTACAAGAAGATGCCTTCATATTGTTTCAACATCCCACAGTGCCATGTGGCCCTTAAAAGCCATGCTACTCTTTTTAAGGGAAATGCTGTTTAGCAATTCTTTACAGTGTGTTGGCACTGTTTTTCATGTGCTTTCCAGCTATTTAAGAAAGAAAAAGAATTATAACAAGTAATGATATTTTGTACTGTAGTTTTCAAAACTAGATCTTTTTGTACCTCACAGGATCATGATGCTAACAGGATCAAGAATGTCTTACTGCTCTAATATCACAAACAGGTGCTGTAATAAACTGAGAGTAGGAAGTCCACTGTTGAAAGGGATAAAGTAACTTGTTCTATACCCAAGCCATCACTGAAAAATAATTCCCTACTTTTATCTCAGCTAGGGATTTTCATTTTATCCATGATTTCTAGAGAAAAATGAGTTTCTTTTTAAGCAGATGGTTAGTATGGATGATTATATTGACAGATCTTCATATTCAATTTATGAATTCAATTTATTTTTATTGTGAAAAACTGTAAGGATTATGGAAGCACCTTATAAAGATGCTTCCTTCAGGTGACACTCTCTTTGCCAGCATGATCAATGTCTGACTCCACTTTCTGAAAAGCAGGCTAGGGCAGGCCAGTAGGGCTGACAGTGGGAGACACATATAAACAAATGTCATTTTATATAGCAGGGTTTGTTTTTATATAGATATTCATAATCCACTGGAGAAGCTCGGAAATTGTTTCAAAAAATCCAGAGTGTCAGGCTTCTTGGATGACTGTTTCATCTCCTATCCTTTGTTTAAATGATCTTAGTCTAAAACTATTCCACTGTGTACTGCCTTTGCAAAGATATCAGCCACTCCATGGGGGTTTTTTTTCTGACAGTGTAAACAGCTGTCTCAGAGACTTCTGGTTTTCTGATATTATTTATGTCCTGTAGGCAAACATTTAAAAAATCAACAGATGTTACCTTGTAATCAAAGGGATTTACCAATTAATCTTTTTAAGGCTTGCTAGATAGTACCTGTGTGAAATCACAGAGTTTGAAATCAACACTTTGGGAATCAATTGAAAATAGAAGCGATCATTTCCTGTCATGTTAGCAGTGTTTGTAATAAAGCCATGGGATACATAAGATGGGAGTCTTTTAACAGGCCCGATGCATTAACAAACTATTTTTTAACAGGTAAATTTTATTTCATTTTTGATAAACATTGTCTTAGTAGATGGCAGCAGATTGCATTTTGGGTTTTATGTGTTCAGTACAAAGTTCTGTGTGAAAGCATTTAAAACAGGTGCAAAAAGCAGAATAAAGTTGGGCCAGCACATGCTCACATCCTTTTGCAGAGCAGGTTGTTAAAGTCACAAGATTCATTCTTTCTGATAATTTCCAAAGTCCTTGGCTACCATGTTTAATGGTCTTTGCCTCATAAAAACAAATGTTTTGTACAATTTTGTTCCATTACAGAGATAATGAATTAGAAATTGAGGACACACAATTGATTACTAATCGGCAGTGTATAGTTTATAAATCCTTTGTGAAATGCAAGGGACACTGCAGTTTGCACTGATAGTGTTTGTATTCACTACTACCGTAACATGGTTAAACTGGTGTAAGTTCTTCAAGTTGTAACTCTGTAGTAGTTAGACCATGTGGAAGCAAAAGAATGACTTTCCCTTACAGCACATTCCTCTTGGCAATCTGATCTGGGAAGCCATTCCTTTTCTTAGAAGGAGGGGTAGAGTGAGTGTGTTCTGTTCTGTTTGTTTGGGGTTGCTTTTCAAATGGGCTTTACTGGTACTTGCTTCAGAAGTGCTGTGAGGCCAGATTGTCATCACATCGTTTATATAAATTTGTTTGTACAAATGATGGGTTCACTCAGGCATTTTACAGCACATCAGAAGTTGAGGTTGAGCAGCAAAGCTCTGTTTCTGTTTCTACCAGGTGGGCACCGTTTTGGCATGACTACAGCAATTCACTATAAATGTGGAGCATGGGTCAAGGGCTGGGATTTCAGCTGATGCCTGAAACTGGCCATGGGAGGTACCTGGTTATCAGCTGAACCAGCCAATGGAAATTGGGTTTGGTGCTCCTTCTTGAGCTCCTTTGGCTCAACCATATTAGCCAGAAGAGCTACCAGGACACAGGCTAATTCTTTAACATTTACTCTGTTTGCCTAAGCAATGAAGATTATGCAATCTCATTATATGTGCGGGTAGGAATTTCCACCCATCCTCTACTGCAAACCTCTATCAATACTGCAATTTCAACCACATTTGAGTCTGGCCTAGCATTCCCAGAGATATTATACAGCCTCAGCAGGCTGGAGAAGAAAATATGGGCCTATCACTGCCAACACAGAGAAAGGCTGCAGTATAGACTTCCCCTTGATTAGGTATCTGAATATCCGTCCATTTGAGCCTAGCTACAAATGATCCAGCTACTGAAAAATCACCCATGAGACTCTGCACCCTAATGGACACTCAGTGAATGCAACACCATGACACAACTTCATAGGAAGATAGTCCCTGTTATTTCCATTGTTGTTCATAAACAACTCCTTGTCTATTTTTTTTTTTTAAGAAAAAAATTAAACAGTGTTAGAAGTAAAGCATCTCTTTGTTGCTGAGTATTGAGATGAATGCTGAGCTGTGGATGCATTCTTCAATGCCCATCCTTTAAAAGAAAAAACTTATAGTAATTATGTCAGGCCAAGGTCTTTATATGTGTGCATAGTGTTCAAAGTACCTCAGAGGATAAAAGGAATAAGAAGTTATTCATCCAAAAATCAGAACAGTGAAAAATTGCAACTTGCTTCTGCATAAAGACAGCAGGGGTTGCTTCAGCTGATTACCTTTGATATTAAATAGCGTGTTTGGCACAGAGCTGATAAGAATATTACAGAAAGCTAGTTCAAAGAAAGTTAAAACTGCTTTCAAAAGCATGGTATCTACAATATTTCTTTTGTTAAAACTGAAAACATGTTTAGCATAATTGCCAAGTACTCCAAAACAGAATTCTTTGTGTAGAGAGTATATTTTTATTTTTAAAAGGAGTTACAGTAACTCCTACAGTAACACTACTACAAAATCCCAGCTATTGATTATATCGTGTTATATTCAAGGTCTTGAAGGATAAAGCTCAAACCCCTTTTCTTTAAGGTATTGTGCAAGGATGTGATAAGAGTCAGTTTTTGTCTTCAAGGAGCCCACAGGCAGACCAGATAAACAAATGGTAGGAAAACAAAAGGACTGGCTTTTCTGTTTGAGCTAAGGAACCAAGATATTAAATGACCTTCCCTGAATCATATCTCTGGCAGATACGCATATTCACCTAAGACATCTAATGTCCTAATCCAGAAGCAGGGAAGAACTGTAAACTGAGTTTGAATAAAGACTCCTCAGTCTGGACTGTGAAAATCCTTTTAGCCCTTTTTAAAGAGTCAGTGTAATGGAAAAATTGACATTATTTCAATGAATCCTGCTAGATTTAATTTTTATGGTTCATTAGTATACCCTTTAAAATTTCAAGGATTGGACCCATGAACTTTATGTGTTCTATACTGAAATTAATCTATACTGAAATTAACTATTATTCAATAATTATCCAGTAATTATTTCAAAATATTGACAGTGATAAGCTCAATTAGTTGTTTATTTTGGAGGAAGCATACCAGTTCCATTTTAATGTTTGTGTTTATGTTTCATTTTAATGAAAGAAGAAATTTCCTTCATAGAGAAGCATGTCAAATGCCTTTAAACACACTCCCCATGTGATTGGGAGGTCATTAAAAGTTAACTTCTACCAAAAATCCTCAGTTATAGTTTTGTGATCACTTTCTGGTGTTGTGTCTTTATTGTCTTTTATTTCAGGATGCTAGCTGACAGTAGAACTGTGGTACAGTCTGATCTGGATTGTACCAGAGAGATAAGGCAGGGAAATTGCCACATTTAGGAAGCGAAATTATAAAAAAAAAATGCAGCTTCTTCTTACCAGCAGAATGAGCTAAGGGCCTGTGAACCCAATCCTCTCCTGCCAGTGGCTGCCCACAGAACATAAATTGCCATAGCCTAAGTCTGTGTTTTCAAAACCAAAGCCAAAATGCCTAAATGACCACTTTGTATTCCAGACAAAACAGTGCTCAAGAAACATATTATCTGGCTTAAGGGAATTCTTCTCCAAGACATGAAAATGTTATTAAGAGGAGATGATTTTTTTTCTTTCATATTCTCAAAGAAAAACTGATGAGATTTAGAAGCAAAGCAGTGAGCACTCAACTTAGACTACAGTGTGATAATAATATGTGATGCATAAAAATGCTTTGGATTTATGGCAGATTTTGCACTGAATGTGGAGACCCAGTTCTGTATGGAAGACAAAAGCAAATGCACATTTCCATACATGAGCCAACTCTTATTAGCCCTGAGATTAGCTCAGCTGGTTAGAGCATGGTGCTGATAATACCAACGGGTTTGTTGCAGCAGTAGCAGCACCCATTCTCAAATAATAATACCTTGAGTTCTTATGTTTATGTTTCCATAGAAATGCTAAAGAATGTCTTGCATTTTTTTATACAGATTATTCGATTCAATACCCACAATTCCAGACTAGAAAGGTGGAATTATGGTTATGAATGTCATTTCACCTTGGTTCTGTTTCCTGGCACATACAAGAGTGTCCATCAAGACTGTCCATGATTGAGGGGGGAAGAACCAAATTGAAAATTTCAAAAGACTGAAAGGAACACTAGGGAGACAAACCATGCACAACTCAGCAGCTGTTCTGGCATTAAGAGAATATGTACTTCTATTTGATTTGTTTTGTGCAATTTTATTATTAGATGGTTAAACAGATACATTTTATTTTGTCTATGGAATAATAAATATTCCACTGGAAAATTTATAAATTTATGTAAATTATTACCAGACTCTACTGCTGTTTCTAAATAGGATGTTATGCCCTTGGTAGTTTATTCAAAACCTGTCTTTTTTCTTGACAAATCTGTATCAGAGAAATGGATCATTTTAAGAAGTTATTTTTTTATATGGACTTGCAAGGCTCTCACTGTCATGACTTCAGCCCAGCCAGCAGCCAAGCCACTCAGTCATTCCTCCACCAGCAGGACTGGAGAGAGAATCAGAGGATAAAAGGCAGAAAACCTGTGGGTTGAGATAAAGGCAGTTTAATAGTGAAAGCAAAACAAAACGATTCACAGCTTCCCATGGGCAGGCAGATTTTCAGCCATCCCCAGGACAGCAGGGCCCCATAACACGTAACAGTGACTTGAGAAAGCAAACTCTATCACTCTGTGTCTCCATTCCTCATTCTTCCCTTCATTTTATAGACTGGGCATGCTGTCATATGGTCTGGAATATCCCTTTGGTCAGTTGGGGTCATCTGTCCCAGCTGTATCTCCTCCCAAACTCCTATGGCATCTCCAACTTTCCTTGCCAGCATGGAAGTACTAAAAGCAGAAAAGGGCTTGACTCTGTGTAAGCTCAGCAATAACAAAAACTTTCCTATTTTCATCACTGTACTCAGCACAAATCCAAAAGACAAAACACAGCCCCCTACTGGCCACTCAGGAGAAAATTAACCCTCCTCCAGCAAAAACCACCGCACTCCCTGAAACAAAAATTGTCTCAGACTTACATTGTAAGGGTGCTGCCATATGTCAAAAATCAGAGGTCTATTTTGAAATAATGAAGTACCAGGAATAGATACAGAAGCCACAGTGTGTAGAAACTGCTCTGGCTGTCAATCATTTATCCTCAGCCACCTCACACTGCAGGCAATGAAGAGCCAGCAGACCTGGTCCATGGACGGCTCTGCAGTGCCCAGCCAGCAGTGCCTACACTGCACAGAAGACATTGGCCCATCGACACAGTGCTGTGCTTCCTGTTGCAGAGCCTTCACACTGTGTTTCTGCACCTGGTTCTGAATCCCAGCTGAAGTGTGCTCATTGCTAATTACAGACCTGCAGTGCTGATCAAGAGCCCCAAGGAACCCAAAGGTCTGGCAGAAGTGGCACAGACCCTTATGGGATGCCTGAGGGATGGATCAGTACAAGTTTGTAAACTTTACTGGTCCACTAGCATTTAGTACAAACCTGTGAGCAATAACTTGATGTTATAGTTCTTCAAACAATGTGAAAATTCAAACAATTCCTGGAAGAAAGAAAAATTACCTGTGAAATGGGGCACTTACCAGTATGGCCAGCAGGGCAAAAAACATGTGCTTAAACAATATGTGATAGAAGTAAGGAGTTTTATTCATCCTTATTCATCCATGAAGTTTTGTTCATCTTTATTCTCCATGTAATTGTTTTCATCTGTAGAATTCAAAAGAAGTAGATGATTAGACAACCTCATAAAGAGTTAACCTTGTGATTTGATTCGTAACCATTTTGGAAATTGAAATTGAGGCAGTTTGTAATAAAGCGAAAATAAAATTGTGTATGGTACGTTCCTAGCAGAGCGAGAGCTGGCAACTGATTCAGAAAGCTTCCCTTCAGCATAGTTTCCATGAATCTGTATGTGCTGGTTTTGATTAAGGAACTTTAGAGTTCTCTTGTGTGTTCTCCAAAATGTCAGGCTTTTATTAAGGTTAGTCTGTGGAATTGTTTTTTGCAGAAAGCACATTTTGCTTTTTGTACTGCAGATCCGCTATTGGAAGCAAATAGTGAAAGGAGCCCTAGAAATTAGCTGAGAACATGTGGAGGAATCATAACCAAATCCTGGGCTGAGACCTGCTTCAGTTTGATATGATAGCTGATCTCTGTCTCAATTTCCCAGTTTCTAAATACTGCAGCTTACCCAATGTTTATGAAGCACCCAGGAGAGCTGCAAAGTGGTAAGTGGCAGAGATGTCCAACAAACAGTAGATGTGGTTTTATCACACATGGGGTAAATATCAAGTGTGTAGAGACCCACCTTGTTCAGGAGCAGCTCTGCCTCTCTCACCAAGTACAGGGAAATAATAGATCAGAGAATACAAAAATGGACATTTCTTGGCTGGTAAGTGATCGTGGCACACTGCATTGTTTAGGTGAGCCAAAGTCATCTGCAGCTAATGTTCCGAAAGGAATAAGTTCTTGCAACCTGAAAGTTCAAAAACAAAAGTGATGTACCATCTTCTTCCTCACTATCTTTGCTCTTCAATCTGTCTTTATTACATTGGGCTCCAGATGTCTTAAACTTCAATATGGATGCTACATGTTTTCCTAGGTAGAGTTAGCGACCCCAGGACTTTTTCTCTTCATTAGCAAACATATTAATTATAACTTGATTCTTATCTGCTATAAAACCACTTCATATACTATTACTGGCCACAGATTCCAGCTGCCTCTTTGATACTGCTAGACTAAGGCTGAATGCTCCAAGACTATTACTTTTTTCTGGAATAATAGTAGCATGAGATTTTATCTGTGAAATTCCTGCATAGAGAGATCTGGCACAATGCTCTTGGTTCTTAGAAACAAGGTAAAGCACATTTTCATGTAAACACACAAGTGGTTTTGCAAACCATACAAAATGCAGAGATAAGGAACTGGAAAGGTAATCATAGATTGGTTTGGGTTAGAAGGGGACCTTGAGGATCACCTAGTTCCAGCCCCCCTGCTGTGGACACGGACAACTTCAGGTAGACCAGGTTGCTTCAAGCCCCATCCAGCATGGCCCTGAATACCTCCAGGGAAGGGGCATTCACAACTTCCCTGGGCAACCTCTTCCAGTGCGTCACCACCCTCACAGTAAAGATTTTTTCTAATATCTAATTTAAAGCTACTCTTAATTTAAGCCCATTTCCCATTGTCCTGTCACTACATGTCCTTGTAAATATTCTTGCTCTGTCTTTCCTGTAAGTTTCCTTCAAGGCTGTAGTTAGGTCACCCCAAAGCCTTCTCTTCTCCAGGCTGAACAATCATGGTTTTATCAGCCTTTCTTCATAGAAGAGGTGCTCCATCCCTCTGATCAACTTTGTGGCCTTCCTCTGGACTCACTCCAATAGGTCTGTGTCCTTCCTGTGCTGAAGACCCCAGAGCTGGATGCTGTACTCCAGGTTAGGTGACAGAGAGAAGGATGTTGGGGGCGTACCATGTCAAAGGCCTTACAGGAGACCAGATAAATTACATTTGTAGCTTTTCCCTTATCCACTGCTGCTCTAGTTACTCCACTAGAGAACCACTAGGTTGGTCAGACAGGATTTTCTCTTGGTGAAGCTATGCTGGCTGTCTGGAATCACCTCTATGTCCTCCATGTGCCTTAGGAAGTGTGAGAGGAATCATTTTTCTTTTACTTCTTCAGAAGATTTATTACTACAAATCTTTCATGTTAGTCTTCCCTTCAAAGGATAACTAAATATACTTTGCCAGAAAGGAATAGTTTCCATTTTTACTTGCCATCTCCAGCCCAGTCGCATTGTTCTGGGATTTACAGTGACAGTTTTACACATAAGAACTCTTCCTGTTTGTTAGAACATTCATTTCCTAATATTTTTCGTTTTGTTTATTAAATATGAAGTTGTACTGCATCTCTGCATATCCTACAGGAACAAGGTTTCATGTTGATTTTTGTTATGGTGTTACCTGACACACCTGGCTCCTTAGCAGACCTTCAACAGCTTCTTAAGTCTCTGCCAATTGCTCTAACCCTGTCATATTCTTTGTCCCTCCTTTGAATTCATCTGTGACTGTGATCCACAGGGCCATGAAATTGTCCCCAGACCTCAAAAGTGAACTTGTTGTTACATCTGTCTTCCATCATACGCTCACACCTTCTCCTTCCCTTCTTTTGCAATGATTTTATCTAGAAGGAATAGTAATAATATAAAAATGCATTAGAGACTGTGATAAAATCATCCTCATTGCAAAAAAAAATTGCAAAATCACTATTGAGATTCACTGATGATACATGAACAGAGATATAACTCCAAGGGGAGAGCCTAAAGTCAGTGTTAGGTCCCAAACTCTTTCAGTGCCTCTTGAATATTAGCTTAAGCAAAGGGAAACAAAATATAAGGCAGAAAATATATCAGGGAAAAAGTGCTACTGAACAAAACCACCCAGTGTGATTGCGGGTACGTTTTATATTCTTTCGTATCTATGATTTGAAACTATTAGTGGCAGTTACTATATTTTCTAAGAGAAAATGGTCCTTAACTATTTACTGTCATTATATTCTAATTAAATATTTCTTCTTTAATTGTTGCTTGAAGTGCCAAGTATTATGAATAACCTATAAAAACTTTCACTATTTAATACATATATGAAGCAATGCTGAGATAGTATCTTCCTTGACAGTCATATTCAAATATCAGTATGATTTTTAGATGTGTAATGAAATGCTTCTCCACTACCATGAGATAAAAAGAATTCTTGAATCAACAGAAGCCGGAATCCCTCTCTCAGTAGTCTCAGATGTTAGCTTTTATTTCCAGAGAAAAAGAAAGATTGTTCTAAGACATCCAGTTTTCCTTAGGAATACTGGGTTTGGCTGGGGTTCTTCTGTTTAATTACTAAAGCTGAGCAAGGCTTTAATATCCACTATCTGCGGTTATATTTATACAGTTAGTAACAGGCAGAGAGTTGCATGGGTTTGTTTATATGTTTATTTGTTTTTAATTCCCAAATTTATTTTTCTGCATTTAGAACCTTAAATCTTAAGTTAGTCCTTAAAGGTTGATATAAAACTGCCCCCTTTCAGAGGCAGACAGTATTTGGAACTGGATCTTTGGACAGAATAAATCAATAAAATTAAAGTAAGGATTTCAGATAGTGTAATAAAATAGGAAAAAGAATAGAACTACTTATAAACCATAAATTGACCTAGTTGTATAAATAGTTTTCATATAAAAGTTAATGAAAATGTCTATTGTGTATTTCAGATAAATCAGTATGTGCGATAACTATGCATGCTCATGTCTCCTATGCAATCATTAATCCCTTTGAAATAACATAATTTAGGGAATTGAAAAATGAAAAGCTAAGGACCCTTGCTTCAGGGTCCTTATATTGCTTTGTGGGGATACACTTCTTCAGAATCAATTTGTCTATTCCAATTTTCATATATATTATTTACCTGCAGTATTAAGATATGGGGGAAAAAAGTTCTTAGTTTTTCTGTAACTGAGGATTAAAGAACTTTTGTTCTTTTTTTGGTCCTTGGGGTGGTTGGGTTTTTTTTAAGTCGAAGGCCAAGGTAAATGATGGCAGGGAGTTCTTCCCCATTACACTTCAGTGTCAGTTTTCAGTAGGGAAAAATATGGTCCAAGTGCAAATTTCAATATGCCTTACTTATTTTAGGATGTATTACTAGAGAGACTTAAAAGGTTCGGATAAACTGGAAGACTACAGACTATACAATGCAAAGAAGATGTTTTGTGTGTCTCACTTTGATTTTAATTGAGAAATTGAGACATTTTTCTGAAGTGACAGTTTAGGTCAGAACTGTCTGATGGCCCTCATTCCCTCTTGTTTCCCTCCATGTTCTGCTTTCACCTCATGTACACCCTGGTAAGAACAGCTGTGGACAGGTGCTTGAACTGAACTGTATAATCCTGGAATGTGTATGTCAGGGGTTTTTTCCTCAATTACCTACCTTTCCTAACTTATTTTAATAGGAAATTCTTTCTAGAAAAGCCTCTCTCTCTCCATAATTACATAGGAATCTCTAGGAAGACTATGGTATTTATTTTAACATGGTTATTCTTCTTAATATTAGAAGTTTCTCATTTATAAGGCTCTGGATCTTTTTACAAAACTAATGAGATCCAGAATAAAACTGCTCTAAAGAGGGAATTAATTTCTTTTCATACTATTTTGTACCTTTCCAAGATCCAAATTTAAAAAACAAAACAAAAATCCCTTACAAAATATGTGCAATGAAGAAGTGAAATTATGTATTTGTCCCCCTTACCCTTGCAGAGTAGAAGTTTTCTTATTTATAAATGCAATTAAATAAAATTACAGAAAAACCCTCACCAAATTTGCACATGAACTACAATTAAAAATGAACTTGTAAGAGAATCATTTTCCAAAAAGTGATTTTTCTTTTCTGAGAAAAAACCGTCCTTGCTTGTGTTTCATCATATCAGTGTTTCAAACAGAAAGGCTTTGTTAGCCAGACTCTTCCTGGGAAGGCCGAAAGTTAATGCTTTGACAATTTTGAAAACAAATTACTTAATCTGTAGGGAGCTGTTATTTTCAGTTCCTGTAACACAACAATCAAAACCTGGAGAAACTTATTTGCTGACTTCTCTAAAAACATGACTGATTTTCTTATAAACAAGTTAAACTTCAGAGAAACTTACTTGCTGACGTCTCTAAAGGAACTACTGATTTTCTTGCAAACAAGTAAAGCTTCAGTCTTATCTCTGCATAGCCTGTTGCTTGGCACAATTTAAGCAGTAAGGCAGATTTTAATAAAAGTGTAAAAGGTTTTGGTAAAACTAAAAAAATAAAAACTTCTTTAAAAAATTCTGCTCAAAGGATTCTGTGGGTTTTATATATGCCCAGAGTAATTTGACAATACACTATTTTGTACTTTGGTCTTACCAGACCTCACAAAATAGTGGAAAGACAGAAGTAGTTCCTGAGAGAAATAATTGTTAGTAATGTGATAAACAGCATTTATGATTTATAATGCAATAGTTTATCTTTTTTCCACTGGGTGGTATCTGTATTTTTTCCTCAGCTTTATCTGTGGTGTTCTTCCAGAGCATTGCCAGCTTTTAGTAGTACTGTTATTTAGTCGTCTGTATGATCGAACACACATATGTTGGGATTGGTAAGCATAAGAAAGATGTATCACTGCCTATGTAAATTTTAAAATCAGGTTCCGGCTTTCAAAACTGAATTTTTACTTTGATTAGGTCAGCCTTCATCTCACCAACCATAAACCACCCCAAATAAGGCAAGGTGATTTAAAGGCAAGAAGGGGAAGTGATCTTCAGGCTGTTTCTGGGGGCAAAACAAACAAACAAACAACGAAAAAAACCCCCACAGCAGATTGGACGGCCAAGAATGGACATGGCCAAAATCACCAGTCACTTTGGGAAGCCTTAACCTTTTATTTCAGCACATCATGTTAAGGGAATAATTTGTTCTTTATCATTTCCCTGCAGTCAGACAGGGGACTGGCAGGTGCTGATGCACAGGCAGATGGATTTCATAGCTGCTTCTAGGGCACAGGAGTAATTCAGAGGTAGTAAAACACACACTAATACCTGAGTGACTCCTGGAAACCACATAGCAAAGTTGGTTGGCCTATACAGAGGAGTTTGGGGTGATACCCTTAAAAGGGTGCCCATAGGGTATGAAGTTTTACCTCCAAGAATCTTGTAAGAGCTTGCTTTCTTTGTGGAGAATATGCCTACAGGGAAACTCTACAGCTTATGTTATCCCATCTTGTTATACCTTTACAACTGGAAGAACTCACCTATGCAGGTCCCTTTGTCCTTGTAAAATGATGCATTTTCCTGGCCTGGTTTCTCTTTTGGAAAGGAGTTTTTCTTTCTTAAGTGAGCTTAAAATGCTATCCAGAACCAGACTGTGTTTGCAAGTGAGAATGAAACATAATGGTGCTTTTATATTAATGCCCTGAGGGTCTGAAATGGCATTATTTTAAATTGCAGAGAGGTGTATTAGTGTGATCGTTGCGGACCACAGAGTGGACTTATTTTACAGTAATCCCCATGTTGGTAACCAGAGCTGCATTGCTGAACACATGAGCCCATCTGCGTGAGGTGCCTGCAGGCAGAGGGAGCCCATCAGAGCTGCCCGTGGGCAAGAAGAGGCAGGAGCAGGTACAGGCATGAGCATGACAGAGCTGACACATTTTTCATTCTTCTGCACAGCTCAAAGGAAAAAAAAAATTACCTGTAACCCTAATAGCCAGTGTAATTAGGTCTCTGTGGAAAGGGGTTAAAGGCTGTCCAGGGAAAGGCAGAAAGAGGAGCTGTAGGTGAGCTGTATACACATTGTAGTTAAACCCAGCACACTTTCGGCTGGCAGGGTCTCTAGGCACTTGGAATTGCTTTCTTCCCCTGGTCTCTGCCCAGTCAAGTTAATGTGAGCTGTTCTCTGGCTCTGTGGTGAGTCACTAGCAGGTCCTGGCCCCAGTGTGTAGCCAATGCTTCCACTGCAGGGCATCCAGCCGGAGAAGCAGCACAGGGTGGTGACTCAGGGGTGGTGAACTGATGAAAATTAACCTGGGTGTAGGTGTGGCTCAGTGCAGGTGAATAATTGTTGAAGCATAAATTTGCGCTCACTTCAGCTTCTCTCTTAACCTCGTGCTTCCCAACCAAGAGCCCTGTCCCATGGCCTGGGGTCTAACTGTGTAAACAGCAGCTAGGCTGGGGATAGATCCCCAGGTTCAGACCCTTTCCATCTCAGCAGGTAGAACCCAAAAGGACACAGAGCAGATGGCACTAAGCAAGCTGTGCAAAGTCGTTCCCAAAAAGTGACTCTTTGCCAAAGTAAATTACCATCAGTTGTCATTTAAATGAGAATAAGCTTTACTGATTACTTTTTGCATAATCATTCAGAATGAAACCAGATGTTCCTCAGGCCATGTTTTAAAGCTGCAATGCACATTTAAAGGTAGGCAAGAAAATTCTCACAAGAAAAAGGATATTAAATCTTGTTAGTGAATTGGTTTATCTGAAAAAACTTATCTTTTATTGGTGATGAAAGTATATTTCTGAATCAGAAACCATTTCCCAGCTGTTTGACAAAGCTATTTGGAAATTGCCATCCCAGCAATGTTAATATTGCCCCAGCATGAGTCAAGCTTTCGTTGTTGTTTTTAAAAAGGAACAGTAACTTCCCCTCAGGAAGAGTGCTCTGAATCACAATTAGGTTTGGGCAAGTGTTTTAACAGAATGATTTTCTGGGTTTAATTATTTTAATTTTAATTACTTGGTACCTTTACATTTCTTGACATGGCACGTTCTCAGTCTACAGCCAGGAATCTGGGTTGCAGTGTTGTATGAGGCTTCAGAAGGAGGCAAGTCACTCTAAATCATCAGAGAAATTCTTTTTGGTTATCCAGTCTGTTTGAAATTGTCAGGACGTCTCCTTTTCCTAGCCTATAAGACCTAAAGCATCCCCACCTATGTATTTTGCTTCCTGCTGGACAAATATTTATAGCATTTCTGACCTTTGAATGAACTTTTAAGAATCAATAACAGCAAAGTGGAAAGAAGGTCAGCAGCAGTTTTCCTCTTGACTGAGTGTAGCTAGTGTTCATCTTAGAATATCTAATATATATTAGGAACTACCATAATCACATTTATGCAGCATTTTTGCAGGAAATTTGCAGATTTTTTCAGTGCTGTCATGTAGCTACCATCTGAAGGATACAAGACCAGAGCCAATGGTGTCATTGATGGGTTTTTAAGTTGTTGTGTATCAATTTTTATGTGGCAGAACTTCTACAAAAAGCCTTAAAAGGCAGTGCTGAAGAATAATTTTCTTAGCTGTATTTTACTACTGGACAAATGTAAGAGAACTAGAAACTGTTGTCATTAATGACTTATCACAACTGGAACACCATCCATTTCTTTCCACTCCAAATTACAGTAATAAAATTGACAGAATCACCCCGCAATGTGTGAGCACAAGCAGTCATATGGGATGGTTCAAGGCAAGGTTTGTCCATTCACAGTTGTTATCCCTATGACCCTACAACTCAAATATTTTAAAGGACCTTTCCTAATTTCTCAAATTTATGAAGCTCCTTCCAAATTTGAAGTGTTCCCATAATGAACTAGACATCTCAGTGCTGTTCGCTGCCTCCTTCTAAAGGAGAAATTACTTTCACTTTATTTCATTGCCTAAAAGCAAAATTCCTAACTTAATTAAATCCTTTCCTTCTCTAGAGCTGGCACCTCAGAAACTGCTTGTGGCATGGTCATTTGCCTACCATAGGTTCCTGGCCAAATAGTTCAGATTGTAACTGTGAATTAGAAGCCTAAATTCCGGATGCCTTGAGTTAAGTGAGATTAATCCCATTGCTAGGGATGACAGTAATAGCTCTCACAGAGTGAAAGGTCTTCTGCCTTGTAATTAGAGTGAATTGTTGAAGTCAAGACTTCCCCTCATGCCATTCCATAGAGGTAGCAAGCAGGGTTTTGCTCTTTGATGGAGCCTCCTGAAGCTGCTGTAATACACAGGGCTCCTGTTTGCAAATGCAATGTCATTATTCTGAAAATATCTCTCATAAAATCTCCATTTTTCTTCACTATTTTCCTGATTGACTGAATGGACAGACAATGATAGATATACAAATATTCACAAATTTAAAAAAACTTTACAGCATCTCAAAAGAGTTGTTTTCATAAGTTTCTGTGTCCATGTCATTTGAAGATTGTGTCTACTTGTTCAGCCAACCATCCAAATATGTCTAAAAATTCCAGGAAAATTAAATAAATTTACTGTTTTGACAATTTCTGTTTTCTCAGAAGTTGTTTGATCAAAGGTTTTAATAGTCAGGAAATGAGGATTTTTTTTTTCTTTAATGGATGCTATCATATTTATTATTATTGTAATTATTGCTACATTCCCGAAAAAGAACAAAGGAAAAGGCATTTCCACACAAGTTCTACATGGATTGTTAATGTCAACTTTGAATTTCCTTGTTTTTTTCCTAGTTTATAAAACATGCTTAATATTGAATTGTTTTGTCTCTGTTTCTTCAAATTCGTAGATTCATAATATTAAAGAATGGTTTCATTCCTCTCTCCACATACCCATTTCCCTCTTTGTGCTTCTTTTTAAATTTCTTTCAAAGACCAGTGTATTGTGCCATGTGCATCTTCAATGCTCTTAAACATAAAGCTGTCTTAGCATTTCACCATTCTTCAAAATTTGCATTTCAGCTTTCAGCAATTTCTAATCAAGTAGAAGTTGCTCTTTTCCTCTTATTACTAACATTTTAGGTACTTTGAAAAATTCTATAAAGCAACAGAAAAACTGAAGTTCTGATATTATACCTAAGTCAGATCTAAGTACTGTATTGGTTTCTAACTCTTCTTTCTCTAACATTAAATTAAGGCATGGTTGAGACTAAATAACAATATCAGCCTTTTGTTTCGCCAGTTCAATAGACAAAAGACATTAATATTAATATTTCTGATGAAATTGTAGTTTATTGGTTCATTGAGACTACTATTTTGGCTCCAGCAAGAGGCTAAAAGGAGTTCATCTGGCAATAGCACATGGATTTGAAAAAGCAACAAGGTTACGTGGACACTGGGACACACTGTGCTTTGGAACCACCCAGAGAGAAACCCTATGGCAGAGCTGGGTGATGACCAGGGAGTTTCAGTTTCTACTGAATTTTCTAATTTGCTGACACTGCCAGAGTGGGTACATGTTGATGTGGATTATACCACCACCAGCAACATTGGGGTTGTTGTCCACTCATCATTTGTCCACTCATCATTTCTTCAGAACTGGATGATAACTGGAACTGCTCATTGTTTGTGCTGATCTAAGGCTGATGAGCACCCTTAAGTGCTACTTCAGTCTGTTTTGCTGGGTTTATGCCAGTGTTTAAAAACTGTGGGTCATTTTTATGCATGGCAAGGTACATGCTGTCTCTTACTGTCTGTTTTATCTCATGGTTTCACCTTCATCTGTAGCAGCTCCATCAGCCTCATCTGTGTGGCCTCCTGCTGCAGTGTTTGGGTGGCAAAGCCCATGAATTTAATTCCTTAGGTCTTCTTGTGTAGCCAGAGCACACAAGGCTCAGCTGCTTTTCTCACAAATGCCTGCCTACCCCAGCTACCAAACACCTTGACTGAATCCACAGTCAGTACCAGAACTTGAGCCAGACACTGCAGCTGGTTTAATGTCCAAATAGACCAGCTGTGCGCAGGCAGCTTCTCACACATCTCACAAGTACAGGAGAATGGGCTGGTCTCACTAACAGCATGCAATTTGGCTTGGTGATTTCAGAAAATGACGAGGAGCAGGAGGCTCTGCTGTCACTGGACAAGCCTGGTTGGTATTCCCAAGGTAATGCTACCCAGCTTTATGATCTACTGAAGAAGATGACTGGCAAGTTGGATCCCAAGGTATGTTACAAGTGAGAGTAAATCTTTCTGAAAATACCATTTCAGTCAAGAATTCACCAAACTTTCATTAAAGTTGTTGATGTAAGATGGCATCAGTGAAAACTAGGAATATGTTAAGTACAGGTCTGGATAGGTGAAAATGCCACTAAAGATGGTGTAACAACTTTTTTTATAGTGAATAAATTCCTCCCTGGACACGGAGGAGTTTTGAGTCACCAAGAGGAATCTTCTGTCTTGTTTGCAGGGTAGTCTAAAACTTGTTCCAGTTTGGTGTATTTTTTTGGTAGTCTTTCTACTGCTTCCCATCAGGCTATTTCTGTCAGCCAAAAAACTCACACTTCCTTTTGCTGGTTCCAGTTAGGCATCACTTTCCTATGCCCTTGGAGGGCGAGAGCAAGGAGAGTGTGTGGGGCCAGCCTTTCCCTTATGGAGCTTGTTGAAGATAAAACCCCAAACTTGACATTAATAGGATCTCTGCATGTCTTGACCAAGTGTAAACATGGAGGAATTTTTATTAGGTCATTTTAAGGCTCTTTTTGTCTCTCCATGAAATACAGTTTGCTTGTGTTTTCCTCATATACAATGAACTTTATAATTTTCTTCTTCCCTTACAGGTTGTTTATTTTGGTGACAGTATGCACTCAGATATTTTCCCAGCTCGTCACTATAGCAACTGGGAAACTGTCTTCATCTTAGAGGAGCTTCTAGGGGACAAAGGTACAGTGCCTGCAAATGCTGAATCTGAGCCCTTGGAGAAGAAAGGAAAATATGAGGTAAGGGTTCCTGCAGATGTTTCCTGGAACAGAATAAAGTAAATCACAAAAAATCCTCATGTCACCTGCACTAAGAATGAACCTGGTTGTCTTACCAGGGTGCTGGCAGCATCAGCATGCCCCAAGATGTATCCTCCTTGTCCTACCAGGAGGATGCAGTTCTGTCCCAGCTCAGCAATGCAGGGGTGACACAGCACCTCTGCCTGGAGCTAAACCATGGATCTCTGGAAAGGAGCTGTGTGTGCTCTCCCTTAGCAAGAACCATTTTAGTAGCAAGACCCCTCCATCGCACAAGGAGAAATTTCATGCCCGCATATCACAAGTCCAACGCCTGAACTCTGCTGGGTTCATGATGTTTCCCTGTGTTTGTGGCCAACTGTAAACACGGAGGAATTTTTATTACATTGTTTTGAAGGCTGCTTTCTCTCTGTGTGAAATATGGTTTGCTTGTGCTTTCTTTATATACAAAGAACTTTTAATTTGCTGCTTCCCTCGCAGGTTGTTATTTTGGTGACAGCTGTGCTCAGATAAGAGGGACTGCTTCAAAATCTGGCCCAGTGCAGACTTACTGATAGTTACCTCAGATAAATAATATGATTTTCAGGTTGATCACAGTTGGGAAGCAGGGCCTTAGCACTGCTGTCACCCTTTAATTTTCCCACAGTAGGTGGGAAGTTACTATGGTTTATCCTTTCCTCTGTTGCCAAAGAGCAAAGTGGATAGGAAAAAGCACTGAGATGGATGATGAGGCAGCACTGTACATCCAGCATGTCCCATCTAGGTAGGAACTACAGTGAAGCTTCACTCTCCATTTGGAATGTCTCTCCATTTCATATGCTACTAAATAAATAGGTCATTTTCTTCTAGTTGCAGAGAAATACATATGCTTTTCACACTTTTTCCTTGTAAAGCACTAAACTTTATTTTTCTTCTTAAATAATTACACTTTGTGATTAAAAGTTAACTTACCAATAGAAGAGATTTGGGACATACATTTATACTTGGTGTGTTTTTAATCTAAGTGTTATAAAAGCTCCTGGTTTTAATGGATAAAAGAGTATCTTCAATGGGACTAAAACAATATAGATGTGACATCTATATCTTATTTTTTAATAGACGTATCTCATATTTTCTCCCACTATCCTGATTTCTAAAATAAAGTCAGACAAGGACATTTCAGTCACTGAAATAAAGAAATGTAATCATTAATGTTTAGGCTTTTTCCTGAGTTGTAAAAGAACAAAAAATTCAATATCCTATCAAGAGAATGTGTTTCTCAGTAGGAAGGGGAGGTGAGGGAGGAAGAGCTTGTAGCACTTACAGGTTAGTACCGTTTGATTTAAATAATTAATGCTTTAAAAATAACCAAATATCCTCCATAAATTTGTTCATTCTCTGACTGGAGATTATGCTGCATTGCTGCATAAAACTTAAGGTTTGGGGGATTTGTTCAATGTGATTCTTAAGCATGTTCAATATATGCTTTTGAAGCACACACTTTTAAATAGCAAGACAGAAAATGGTTCTTTTCCTGGGAATGCAAAGAAAGAGTAAAGGATTGATGTGTTTCTGAGCCCACGATGGCGATTTGCTTTTCCCTTGTTGCAACACCTCTGTTCAGCTGCTCACGAGATCCATCTTCTCCGTCGCAGCAGTTGTCAAGCAGCAAATTGAGACTTTTAGACAGGTGTTTGACATTTCACTGACACTGTAGCATTCTTGATAAGAGATTGCACCTACCACACACAACCCCTGTTCCATTTACATCCGCTACCAGTGACAGCGAGCAAGCAAGGGAGAAATGAATTGTGTTGATTAAAGGAACCTGAACCAGGGGGGCCGTGGCAGGTCAGTGGTGTTATTTCATTACCATGCTGCTCACTGGAGTCTGAACAACAGGTCACATCCATATCTCTGCAGTTGACTGGACACCACTAACTTAACAGGACTAGTTCAAAGGGACTCCCTTTACAAGCCTATCAGAGTTTTATTTTCATTCCCCCAAAGAACTTCTCCCATTAACCCTTTGGTTAAGAAGAGAGACAAGCCAATTCAAAGAATTGTACAAAGTCAGGTGTTTATGGAAAATTAGTCACAAACAGATGAGATTTCATCTGGTTAATCAGCCTTAGCATTCATTGGCAATAAAATACAGTGCTACTGTAGATTTTCCGTGCCATGCTGTGTGTGCAGAGAGGGACTGAAAACTTAATACATGATGCAACTCTCAATGCTATCATTCTTTACAAAATACTATTGAAGTCATAAAGTATTACTTTATTGGCAATTGCATCTTTCAGAAAGAAAAGACAAAAGTCTGGTTTTAGTTGTTTGAGTGGTGTTTCATCACTAACAGAGAGAGGGGAAGAAAACAACCTCCTCACACACTAAGTGGGAGACTTGTGATTTCCATTTTCATTTGCAGTTTCTGTCTTTTTCCTTCAATTAAATGCATGATATAAGCCAGATACACATAACTGGGAAATTATGGTAACAACTGCAGTTCTTTTAAGTATGTGAGTCATAACCAAATAAGCAAGAGAATAGCAAACTAAAAACTATTTATGCAGTTACTTGGCTCCTAAGTAAATTGCAGCATGCAGGGTGAATAAAAATACAAGGCATTGTGTTGAAACAATATTTCCCTTCCTCCCAGATTTGGGGGTTTGTTTGTTTGGCTGGAGGCTTTGGTTTTGCATTCTGTTCTTTCTGTGATCAGTTCCATCAATGAAAACTCAAAGGAAAGCTGGACTTTGTCCCAGGATTTCGAGGAAGATTATTACAGAGGAGCTGTCAGTATGTAAAAACCTTGGGCTATATGAATGAATGAATGAAGCAGAAATCAAATAATTAATTGGTGGATATAGATGATAATTATGTAGTTAGAAGGGAAAACCGAATTGTTACAATATTGCTTAGTGACTGGTTTGTTGTAGAAGTCAGGGCTGTTATCCCCCTGAATTTCCATTAACTCCCTTGGTGTGACTATAGACAAGGCTATTTACTTTATGCCTTTTTGCTCTGTTTGTCTCTTTATTCCTGTTTATCTTTGGCACAAATCTAACAGTACTTTCAGGAACAACTTGATGTGCTGTTGTGAAGCTAAAGCCATATTCTTAGGGCAATACCCTGAAGTGCAGTACATTTTATTTTAAATTTGCTTATAGTGATCCACGCTCTTGTTTAGGTGCAATAATCATGGGTGAAATGTTTTATATTTGCATGATGTGTAGGAAGGCAGGTTCTGTGCAAAGAAATTCAGACCAGTGGCTGGCTTGTCCATTTGCACACTGAGCATGGGTGTGTGATTCAGGGACATCTCGCTGTTGTGGTCAGCACAGATGTGCTGACAGAACCATCACAAACACTGTTACACCAGAACAACTGTGTTTTGAGCATTGATTTTTTTCTGGTATCAAGAGTCGGTGGTGTATGGGACAAAGCATCACCCATATCAGATGCTGTAAAGTATTCCTCATGCTCTGTGCTTGCTACAAAGATGATGGCATAGATGGCAAATCTGCATTTAAATAAAGCCCTTAAAATATTAATGGCTTGATCTTTCACCCCTGTCTCCTTTACATCCTTTTTTCTTTCATCTCTTTACCAAATGTAGAAAAAACTTCAGAGCTTGGCTTCCTGCTTATTTGTATTTTAGAAAGGTAATTTGTAAGCTGACAAATCAGTGTTACCCAAGGGTCCTATTAACAGACTCTGTATATTCTGTTAACAGGCCCTATTTGTCTAGAGTTAGCAAAGCAAAGGTGGTAGTAAGTACTCCAGGTATTTTGACTTCGTGGAAGGCCTTGGAACCTGGGAATTTCTAGTACCATCTCTATTTCCCTGAAGTGTAGATGCTTTCTTTGAGACTTTGTACCCTCAGCTGATACAATCAACATCTGACCTGCTGCTGTCTGACCAATATGTCTGAGAGCAAACCCATATGCCTGGGGGATTTGCATGAGAAAGTGGGATTGCCCAGCACTTTCCAGGATCTACTGTCCTGCTGAGAGAGCAAATCTGTGTCTGGGGACTGCAGGACTGGCTGATGCCTCTTCCAGAGCTCCTCAGCCCTGCTGCTGGGCATGTGCCTCCAGGCGTGTGAGTAGCGACAGTAAGAGGAGACTTTTGCCTCATTTCAGGGATGTACAGATTCATGGTGTGTGGTCTGTCCTTCATTGCAGGTTATGATGTGTGCTGCAGGTGAGATAAGGACATCTTCAGGGCATCAGCTAGGGATGAAAGGTGGGGGCAATGTCTGATGTTTCCTTGGGATGTGCTCAAGGTTTTGACTGCTCTTTCCAGATTTTAAATAGAGATTTAGCCTGCCAGACCTGCCCTTTCATGTGGAGATAAGCCAGCAAAATGATAGGAGCTCTGCACCAGGTGACTTGATGACAAGTCTCATATCTAACTGGGTTCGATTTCACCAAGGGCTTGGGTTGTAAATCCAAAATTTAACTCCCTCCTCCTTAATAAGGAAGAAAATCCCACTCTTGAATCAAACTTCCACAAAAATCAGTTCATTTCCTCAGGTTACATTTTTAATCGTCTACTGAACTAACCATCCACTTCAGAAAGCAGAACCCTCACATCTTTCCTCTTGTCAATAAACAGGGCCCTGTCTTTTGTACAAATGCATATGTGGGCCAGTACTGGGGTCGTTGTTTTCATTAATCACCTGAACAGCTGTAACAGCCTTAAGAGTTTTCTGCATGTGTCATCCAGCTGGCAAACAGACTTTAATTCATTAGAGCATCTACACTTAATTATAACTGATGTAAAGTCCTAGGATTTGCATGGAAAGATAGGATTTAGTTGGGAAAAAAATAAAGTAACATGCTGTCCCTTTGCATAAGGCACCAAAAAGAAAAAAAAAAAAGCCCAGGACTTCAGTTAAATGCTTATTTTGAAAGATATGATGTTTTTTCCAATTTATTTCCATCAGATAACAGAAATTAATATCTACATTTGTTGAAATCAGTACCTCCACCCCATCTATACTCAGAGGAAAAACTGCAACACAGACCCATGGAGAGGGTGGCTCTGTGTTTACTGGTGTGGTCTGTTCAGCTGCCTCAACAGCTTCCTTTGTGATCAAAAGATACAGGCCTCTGTCATAAACACAAATGATTCCAGCAGATTCTCAAAACTGTTAAGAGGGGGGTTAAATGGAGAATAAAGTACAGAAGTTCACAAACCTGGAGGCACAAACTGCAGTATCTGTTCTGTGCTCTGCAGGTCTGAGACATTAAATTGTACACAAATGATTTTAACAGATTTTCTATAGTGTAGTTTTGTTTCCCATTTTTTCATCTTTCTCTAGATGTGTCCTGGCATTCTTTTCTGATTGCTCATGGCAGTATATAACAAATTTCAAGATGAACTGGTAAAAAGTCCATTTTCCCAATGCTGGTTTAATGCTTTCTTTAAAACATAGTCTAGATGTTGTTGTCTGAAAATATACATTAAAAAATTAATATTCCACAATTGTCTAGGCAACTGAATGTCTCTCACAGATTTTGAGGCTCTGTTTTCAACTCATTCCTCAGCTCAGAAACAGATAACACAGGTGGCATGATGCACTCTTTGCAATTACTCTGCCCATCATCAGGAAGCTCCTTTTCCTCCAGGAGGAGATCCCAGCTGTAACACAGCCTCTCCAGCAGAGAAGAGCAGCAAGCAAGTCACACTATCAAAAACAGGGAAAATAGGAGGGGTTTTCTGAAAAGGTTTAAAAATGTTGAAAGTTCACTTTTTATGGCCTAGGGAATCCATAAATTGTATAAACAGGAACTTGGGGACTTATGGGAAAATTGTTATTATCTTTATATTTTAAAACCACATTGTTCCTGAGATACAATATAGGCTTCCCAGAGAATCAGAAAAAGACTAGAGTTTTAAACTAAAACTCAAAACACACCTTAAACTAAAGCTTGCAGATAAATAAAGATTCCTCTTTTTTTAAAACTTACATATTTATTTATTTTTCTTTCAGGGAGATCAGCTCAAAGTTCCTTACTTTGTATCTAAACAGTGGGGCTCTTTCTTCATGGACAGATTGCCAGGCCTGGAAAATGCAGAGGAGACCGTAGTTCACACGTGGTCCTGTAAATGCATTAGCACTTACAGCACTATTGCAATCCCGAGTCTGGAAGCAATAGCAGGTAAGGAAGATGTTTGGGGTTTTTTTCCAATGAACGTGCAGTATTCATAGTAAGTTTGTAGTGCTGTAGATCTGGTTTTGAGATTACATGGATCTAAAATACATTCAAAATACTCTGTTCATATGATGCAACACTTAGCACTAGTGGCCATTGATTACTTTGATTATTTTTGCTTTTAATTGTTGCCTGATACACCAGGGGGGTTTTTTTGTGTCTTCAAATACTGGGTGTTAAATTGATTCTCTGTTAGAGATAGGGTGCAACATTTACCAGACTGTAGATTAGTTCCTGAACTTGGTCCCTACTTCCCCACGGTGATTTGCTGTTTCTGCTTTCAGTGATGAGATACATTCGAAACAAACAGCATGCAAAGTTACTTGGGAGTATTACACTTACAAAAATGTTTCTCACTGATCTGGCTTGTTACACTTCCCCTATCAGCTCACTGTAACTTTGCAGCTGCAGTACATACCAGTGGATTACAAAGTGGTGATGAAGATGTGATGAAGTGCTCCATCTATGATTTTGCATTACTGAACTTTGTCAATGCCTATACCTAAAGGAATAAACAAAATATTAAATTAATGAAGAACACAGCAAACATTTCCTTTACTAACCCCTGCATTCAGCATCTTTTGGCTTCTTTGTGTGTAAGACCAAGGAATAAAACATTTATTGCAAGAGAGCATTTCAGGCTTGCCCAGCAGTGGCTTCTGCAGCAGGACACATGATAGACCTTTTCTTTGCAACCATATTTTACACATGTACTTACATTGTATGGATATCTCAGAACAATCTGCTGCAATTTATTTATGCTTCTGATATTTGCCATTTTGCAGTCTATTTCAGCCTAAAGGCACAAAGCCCAAACATACCAAGGGAAAATGCCAACAGAAAGATAACTTCTGTAAAACTCCCATCTAATACCTTCTCCAGGGTCATGCTGTGGCTTGCTTTGGAAGCACTAGCCAAGAGAAAATGGTTAGCCACAGTCTGAAACTGCCTCCCAGCCAGCTCCCCCCCAAACCACAGCTCAGTTTAAAGGACAAGCAAGGGCTCTCAACCACAAGTGTATGATGAGCTTTCCAGCTACAGATGAAAGGGTGCGAACCCGTAAGGCATATCTGGGAAGTTAGTAAGTAGGACAGCTCCCTGTCATCAGCAGTGGAGCTCTTGCAAAGCCTGTTTCTCCATTAGGAGGGACACCATGTGCTGTCCCTCGCTGCATTGAACCAGTGCTGGGGCAGGGGGTCATGTCTGTAAAAGTTAAACCCCAGTGCTAAAGGACAGGGGAGAAATAATGTTTTAAACTTGCAGCTGTTTGCCGGACAGCAGACTCAATTTTGAAGGTATGAGAACATCTCTGCTTTCTTACAGAGAGTGGTACTTCTTGTTTGTTTGTGTGGAAGAGCAGATGTTCATTATTATGGATGTTAAGGAATTCCTGACTCCTCTTGAATACCTTGTCTGACTCCTGTCACAGCAAGCTGTGAGAACCTCTGCTTTGCCAAGCCCTGAAGTTTTTGGCTGCAGCTGTAAGTCGTATCTTAGCTGCAGCTATTTGGGAATAACTAGCTAGAAGAGATTGAAATGGGTTATGCGAGTCTGATGCTCTCCAGCTTTTCCTTTCCCATCCATCTGCTTTAATGACCAGCAGAGGACTTTCCACGGCCAAGCTGCAAACGTTCAGGCCTTTCCTCAAGATCCCCTGAGCCCAAGCGTGCAGCCAGGCTGCCACCATGCTGACCACATGAAGCCAGCTCCCAGCCAGCGATGTGCTGACTGTGTGAGCTCAACTCTGGATGGCTCAGCCTTGGCAGCACCTCACTCAGCCTGACCCAGCTAAACAAGCTGCCACCTCACTGCAGCCTCCTGTGAGCTGGGGGTTGACAAGGGCTTCTCTGTCAACAATGTCTGACCTGGCTTTTGTACACCTATGTGAGCAGAAGTGAGTGCCACATACAATTCAGGATGCCAACAGCTTGTGAACTGCAAAAATATTTGGTGAAATGTGGCAGATGGCTGCACTGCTGACTGATTCTCATAGCTTGGCTGCAGTGAGTATCTGTGCATAAAGAACAGCTTGGTTTACTTCTCAAGACACATTGAAAAAGATTATTCCAAAAACTATTCAACATTACTCAATACTGGTAACTCACTTACTCAATACCAGTTCAAAGATGCATTAGAATTCTGAACTTTCATCTGGCCTCTGGCAAGGAAGGTATTACTGGAGTTGCAGACTATTGTACCACAGTTTGTCATCTAAACTCTCCTGAGAGTCCCTGAAGAGAAACTGGCATTTTTGTTATGCACGAAAAAGTATATTTCATTTATTGTTAAAATTGCCCAAAGGAGACCTTCTACAATACCTTCTGTGTACTTCCATCAGTTTGGAGTGGAAATCAGATATACATTATACTGACAGTACATGGTTAATAAAATAGTAGAAGCCACTGTCCCTACTCCTGTTCTACATGCCTCACTCACAAATCCATCTGTTTCTCCACTTTTCTGCTTTTGAGTCTCTCCTCATTTACAGCTACCTTACAGCTTTTAAGCATTTTAAAGCACAATGATATCATAAGACAGATTTTCCAAACTGGGATCCATTACCGTGGGAAAGTTACTTTAGAGCTCCCACATGGAAATTAAAAGATGAAATTCTGCATAAACTACAGTTCCCAGGACATCCTTCTCCACTTCAGGAAGTTAGGTATGAGACAAGTAGAGGAGGATTACTGTTATCTTTCCTACCTGAATAATCTGAACTTTACCTTCTTGGACAGCAAGACCACTACTCTGTGACCATGTGATCACATTTCCAATTCTCCATGTTAATAATGGTATTTCCGGCATCATATAGGTATTCCAACAGTAATTTCAACAATTTCAAAAAATACCATTTCAGACAGGTTTTTTGATTAACAGTTCTTTGATCCAAAAATATGATATGCATATTTCAAGCTAGTGCTTTGCCTTTCAGTCTCACTATGTTTGGTCTTTTTATAAAAGTCACACTTCAAAAAATTCCTTGAGGAGATTTAGAGCTATGGGGGGGATTTTGGTAAGGTTTGGGTGGTTTTTTTTTTTTTCTTTATTGCAAAGAAAAGGTTAAGAAAGTGGGCTCTAAACTGTAATAAGAAGAACATAAAAAACTTTTTTTTTAATTTCAATAGTTCTTAACCTAATGCTCTAAATTTGTCTCCTAACCTCTGAATGGTGAAGTTTGTCGTAGGATTAAAAACTGCTGCAAGCAAGAATAGGAGATTGAGTGATGTTGCAGCTCAAGAGAATTTAATTTCAAAGAATCAGTGCAAATGTTTTATGGAGACAGTTCATTTCACACTTTGGAGATTTGATAACCAAGTGTCATGCATGAGGATAATGCATTCTTTTCAACCTTGTGTGCGATATGAAATCGTATCGGGGTTTGCCCATATGGCTGCATAAGTTTTTCTTCATGCCTGAGTGTTATTTCAATTAGCTAGAACTAGAGAAAAAATCTCCATTATAATTAACCAAAGCTGCCCCTTTAAAGATGCCTACAGATCTGTACCCTGCCACTTTCTGCAGGAGTCTGAGTCGTCAGTCTGCTTGCTGTATAAATATAATGATAAAATTGCCAGTGAACCATGACAAAGAAGTTCATGTTTCTGCTTAGAGCTGCAAATTATCTGCACAATGGAAAGCTCAAGGCAGCCGTGGCTGGGGCTCCAGAACTGGCAATGTGCAGGTTGCAGATACACGGGTCTGCCCAGCAGAGATCAACTACAAATTGCAAACTTCACACACCATTTCCACATGTATTTTAAAGGTGAAGGCCCTGGAGGAATCAACTGTTATCATGGAAGACATGAATTTCACTAATCATGTGAAATAGTAATCACTAATCAGCCATATACTACAGCCATATACTACACTAATCAGCCATATACTGATTTCTGTGTCCTGAACAGCATTGTTTGTAATTATTGCTGAAGTGAAACAAAAAAAACCCCTCATGTTTTTGCACCTTAGTTCTATGTTTTTTATTGACATTATATCACTTAAAGTAAAATCCAACTCCTTTTAAAATTCAATTAGTCCCTGCTGTAACCAGACTGATAATTGTGCTCTTATTCAAATGATACAATAATATATAATCCCCTTAAACACATAGAACTGTCTGTATTATGCATTGCTAGCTAGCAGAAACCTTTCATATTTAATGCCTTATCTTGCAACTGTGCTTTTACTTGCCAACTTCAGTGTAAGACTGTATCTATACAATAGCATCTAAAGACTAAGTTCATCAAAATGCTTTGAGGATTTAAACTGCTTTGGGAATTTGCTGTTACAAATAATAGTTGCTGCTACAAGACCAAGGAGGTCATTTTTATACTTAAACCTTTTATGCAAAAAAAAGTATTCTTACACTTGGTGGAAAATTGTTGTAAATACACAACCGTAGCATTTCTGAGGTTTTCTGGCCCTGAGGTTTCATACAAGGTAAAAAAAAAAACAGATAACAAAGATAACCAAATAGAGAGAAGATATGTGTTCTGGATGTATAAACAGCATCTGATCTATGTGTCAGTTGAAAAGCATCAGATAATGTAAATCTGATTCATCTGTTCCAGGAAACTGGTTTCAATGTTCTCCTTTCAGGGAAAAAAAAAGAAAAAAACATGCCCAACACAACCAACAAGTGTAAGGTATCTATTTTTTCAGCTGAAAACTACAGCTGAAACCAACAATAAACAGCATTTTAACCATAAAAAGTTATTGTCCAATAAATCAGGACTAGTTTATAAAATGTCTTTAGGACCTAGTTACTTCCCAGATGGTCTGAGACCTCATCTTTACCAGAGGATTTGACTACTTAATAGTAATTTTCAATGTAAAAAGGACAGTATTCAGTGTATTACAGTTTGTTCAGGCTTTCCTTCCTCCTCCAGAAAGGTGTATTGACTTGTGCCCCTAAAGACCATGTCAAATCATGCAGAACCCAAAAGATTACTTCCTAGCCAATAGCTGACAAAAATGTTCCTGCCATCGTTATTCTGCTCTATGGGATGTCGAAGTACAGGCACCTCGAAAAGATTAAAGGGAGAACTCATGAGCAACTCATTAAGAAAGGGGGAACCACTCAGTCATTTCTGCTTTAAAGTTATCCTTCAACTCAGGCAGCATAATTTCATTTGCAGGCTGTAATTAAAGCTATAATTGGGTTTTGACTGGATTGCAGGCTTATGGGGTGGGTTTAGATTGACACTTTATAAACCCTAGTTGTAATACAAAGTGTTGATAATTTTTGAGTGTGAAAACTAGTGAAAATAGGTAAATCACCAACCTTGTCTGACCAGGTTGAAATTGTACATAACCTGCAACTTCACATGTACAAAAAACAATGCTGGAAGCATTTATGTACTCTGCCTAACATATTCCCTCTGGATTAAGATGGTCAGACATGCACAAAATACTATGTAGGCCTTGTCTTCATGTGTGTCCGTGTGTGGATTTTTATTTTAAGGTAAACAATGTTTGTCACCCCTCCAGAGAAAAAAATCAGGGAAAGAAAACATTTGTTTTACAAGAGAGGGGAACGTGATGAGATTAAACCCTCTCATGAGTTTGAAGAGGAAGGTTGATCTTGGTGAGTTTACCTCAAAATGAAAGCAAAGGGGTGTATCATCTCTGCATTTGTCTTAGGACAAACATAGGAACTTCAAAATGCAACTCTTTTTTTTTCTTTTTCTTTTTTTTTTTATTAGTCAGAAATGCCTGTCAGCTCAAACAATTGCTTGTTTCCAGGCTAACTTCTTGAACCTACCTCAGAAGCCCTTTCTCCCGCTCTAAGATCCAGAATGGCCATTCACACAGAAATTAATTAACAGATCCCTGAAGGACTAACACATCTTGGTAGGATCTTGGCATTATCCCAATTTTTTTTTTTTTGATTAAGTCTTCACCTAGATATTTAAAAATATTATAGTCCAATATTTTCTCCTGATCAGTTCCAGATCAAGCAGGGAACCACACAGGGCTATTTTCTTACATGAATTACAAAAACCACTGTTTAAACTAAAAAAAAATGAGAGCCATTTCCCTCACATAGAAATAATGAGTTTTCTCATGAAAACCCAAAACAACAAAGGAATTTCTAAGGCTTTCCTTCACTGCAGACTCTTATCAGGCTCAGCTGCAAGTTAGTGCATGCCTTGTGCACAGCTGTTTTGTTCAGGAAGGGGTCAGTGGTCCCTTGGCCATAGGGTAGACTCAAAGTAATGTGACTTGTTATTGCCAAGATAATTACAGTAAAATTGCACTCCACAAGCAATCGCAGCAGCTACAGTTATTCTATTTCCCGAGGCACTGATGGGACAGTCATTCTATTTCCTGAGGCACTCGTCCATCTGCAAAGCTGGTAGTGAGCCTGCTGCTGCTGCACATATCCCTGCAGTTTGCCACTTGGGTTTTCTCCAATGGCACTGTCTTCTGTGTTAGACACCACAGGAAAGTAACCAGTGACAAACCTCAGTGGCACTGAAGCTCTTGCTCAGCCCAGGAATACTGCACTGGCTCATATCACCAACTATATCCAGACTCAGCTTTCTCCTATGGAGCAAACCTACATTGAGGAGTGTCCCCTTTCCCATATTCTCCTCTTCTCCAACTTTTGAGTTATGGAGTATGCAGACAGCAGCACTGACTTTCATGTAATTGACAGAAGGAATGCTTTTCTCATGCTGACTTCACTCTTTTGGGAGCTTTGCAGTACAGCAAACATCTGACCTCCGGTTTAGGAAAATCAGCCTTAGAAGTTTTTCTAAAAATAACTGCTATCAGATAAATCTACTTGTGGCCTTGGGTTTTTTTCTTTTTGCCTCTAGTATGCTGTCTCACATCCTGAGCTTTTAGTGCAGGTGCTGCTTTGATTGTTACAAAATAGAGATAGAAACGTTTAGTATTTAAGAAAAAGCAACACCTGTTACAGGTTACCCACAGACTGGTAAGTCAGATCACTCAAAGGTACAACCAAACTGATGAGTTCCCCTGCAGCAATTGTGCTTACTCCACTGCTAAGAAATAATTATTAGGCATTGCTATCATTAAGAAATTAATATTTTCTTTCAGCAGTGACTTTGAAATACAATGAAAGATTTGTGATAAAGCTTCTAAGCCAGCATTAATTATGGAAAGTCCTTTAAAAGCAAAAGAATTTATACTAGCTGATGGTTTTCCCTCTGCCCCTATAATTACCTCACCCACATGATGAGATGTAAAATAGAGCTCTGACAGTGTTTTCTGAAATTTGCCACAATTAAGCAGTTTACAGATTTTTTTCAAACTTGGGTATCACTGACAAGGTTTTAGTTGTCTTCCTTGTGCCTTTTCCTTGGTGATAATGAGGAGGATATATTTGGATTCACTTAAGAACACAATGCTGCTGTTTATTAAGAGGCTTCTGCAGCATCTGGCGCCAGCCCTGCTCACTGGCAGGGAGCAGACCTCAGGGTGGGAGGTGGAGTTCTGCTTTCTGTGGAGCTTCTCACTCGTCCCAGGGATGCTGCTATGGTGTCATGATGAAAAAATGTTGGCTTTGCTTTTGTTGGTCAATACTGAAAAATGATTCCTAACATTTTTGCTGTGTATTTTGGGAGAAATCTGTTTCAGTCTTGGACTGTGTTTTTAATTGAAAAACAATACCATCCGTCTAAAGTGCTTAGTTAAGATTTATTTGTTTAATGTATTGGTTTGTTCAAGGAAATTTTTAAAAAATTAGAGTAGTAAGTTTATCAAGCAGGCCTGTGTCTGGATTAAATTAAAATTGTCTTCCATTCAGTTACTGAAATACTTTCCTGATCACTCATTGAGAATATTACATTTTCCCTTCTTCTTGTGGTTTCTCTTCCTTGCTTGTGGGTGGAACTCCAAGTCTTTCTCTGATAAAAGCTTGTGGCATTCATTTAGCTGGCCTACACTAAGTGCACAGCACACGAGACAGTGAGATGTTGTCAGCTTTGTAACTATGATATAAATCCATCCATAACTCCTAAGTACATGCATGGATATGGGTATACTTGAGCATCAGAACACAGTGTTTTACTTAATGCCACTTAATACCTGGATCTGGATAACTGGAACACAGTAACTGACAGTAGCTACTGTTCAAATATGATCATTATTTTATTCACAATAGGGCTGCTGGAGGCCTGTAAGGGAGGCAGGACAGGGCAGGAGCTCTTCTGAGCTCAGGTTAAGCCATATAACCTGTGGGGATTGCCCAGGCCATTGGGAAATGCCAATAACACTGAATGGTCACCATAAGGGAAAGCAGCATTCATCACTCACGTGCACTCAGGCTGGTGTGGGAGCAAAGAAAGGAGTGAGACAGGAACTCAGGGTGATACATCTAATAACTGGCATTTCTGTAGGTCTAGGACATTCTATATTCCTCTGGAACCCTCTTGGGACCCTTCATGTCTGATTTCTAGGAGTCTTTGGCTCTTAAAGGGAATATCCTTTTTGTCTTGTTTTAAAAAAAAAAAAAATTAGCCTGGGTGGAATTACCTAAGAATGGTAGAAAAATTCTGGGTCTGTGATTCTCAAGCAAATGGGTAGAGTCAGCTACTTCCTTCTTCCAGTCTTAGGCTCTTTCATTTGTTTAAGTCTATTTAGGGTTTTTTAGGATAGTGGCAATATTCAATGGGTTTTGTGCTGAATTCATTATCAGTGTAGGTTAAGACTCATTAGAGCCTTGCTGTCAAACTGTATCTCAGAGAGGACTACATATCTGCCCCCTGCCTAATTTATGACTCTCCATCAGGGTTAGGTGAGAAGTGGGTGCCAAGATGCAAAGGTCTACCACCCCTGCAGCAGCTGTGAGCATGCACAACATCAGCCCTGAAGAATTTACTGGGAAAAAACACTAGGAAGACAACAGCTTGGAAATAAGCAACTATTTTTTTTTCCCCAAGATTTGCTTTATTATCAAATACTGTATGGGGGGGGGTTTTTTCATGCTTTTGCAAAATGAATACGGATATTTTCTGGTCATCTTCCAAAGTTGGCTTGCTGAGACGAAATCAACATTTAAATTGATAGACTGGAGTGTGAATATATAAAAATGGGATTATTCTCTTTTGGAGCCTTTTGCATTGTATATAGAATGGTTTTGGTGTTTAAGCTGATTCTGTAAAGCTAGTTTACCAAGATATACCAATGAAATTACCATTTTAATCCAGCTGATTCTTTTCCTCATTAATAAGCAACTCTGCAGCAAGTCTGCCCATTTGTGCTGCTCTTTGATTAAATGGCTCTTGGGAACCTCCAGACTGCTAGACTATTAAGCTAGTGAAAGCTTTTTTATAAAAGTAACTGTATGACATTTGATTTTTATAGCTTGTAAAGATATCTGGAAATATTTGCTTTCTTTTTCAATTTATTTTGTAATTTTTGAAACCTTTGTGTTAAACTGAGGATCATAAATAGACTCAGCAGCCAGTAAATCCACTGAGCCTTCTGCATACTAGGAAAAAATCTGCCTGTTCGTCCGTGCTCACGATGAGCTCCAGAGGTTTCCCTGACTCAGACAAAACGAGAAAATTACCTTCTTTGACAAGCTAAAATCATCCACTTAAATAATTCTCTTCCAATTAACTTTCTTCCTATTCCTACTTTATTCCAGCCTCTATCTGTTTTTTCAGCTTGATCTAAGTACTTATTTGCTTGCTGCATTATGTTCAATATGAGTTTAAAGCTGCAGACCTGGATGCTGTCCTGCTGCCTGCCTGCGAATCACTTGTGAGACAGAGCTGGATTTCCTGTTGTTTTTGCTGAAACTACTAAAATTGGGGGTTTCTGTTTCGTAGAAGCTGTTGAGTAGGGGGAAAAAAATTGCAGCAAGAAGTGACAGGATGTCACTTCCCCAGATTTACTCCAAATTAAAAACAAAATTGAAATTCATAAGTTATTGTACAGATGAGCTAAGTAATAGCTTTTATGCTTTACTTTAGTTCTAAAAAGACAACCTGGAAAGGAGCTAACCCTGTTTGGTGGGAGGTTGTTTTTTCTTTTCATTTATTAGAAAGGAAATTGTTTCTTGAACTTAGTTTTATTTATATGGGTTTTTTTAGTTTGGTTTCTTGAACTTTGAGTATGAGGTGAGCACGGGAAGTATCAGTTTTCTGGCTGTGAGGGTGGGCGGGTCACTGCTGGCAGCAGAGACTTTTTAAAAAGTTACAGAAAAGAAAGCCTTGACTGTTCAGAGCTATTTTAATGCATTCAGTGTTCTTTACAGACTGGAAGTGATGAGTACATCAAGTTACAAGTGCAGATTTCTAAGAATGCTTGATAAAAAATGATGTTGTTAACACTGGACTGCAAGAAGGTCTAAGAGTGGGTGCCTTTCAGGAATCTTGCTTCAATAGCCATGAAAAACAAAAAAGGAACTGATTCTTTGTTTTAAACACAGCCCTCTTATGAATAGATTGCTGAGATAAAAGCGAAGGGTGACAAATTGAAGAATGAACTTGAAGGTGTATTGGGAGAAAAACTGCATCTAGCCTCAATGAAGATTTTTGATTAGTATTTAAGCATTAGTTAAATAATTTTCTCTGACTAGCATTATTTAAGCAGTCAAGGAACTGAATATCCTTTACTGCAGTTCAATAAACTCTGAAAGTCAATCCCTTGAACAGCTGAAAATGTGAAATAAATGTGTAATCATGCAATCTGATTGAATTCTGATGTTGGTGAGCAAACGGCTCAAGGTTTTAAGAAGTACTGCTATTCACCACAAGCTTAATTTTTATGTGATACAGGCTGTGTTGCTAATCAGATGTGGTATGTTTCTGTCTTGCAGATTTACCACTGGATTATAGATTTACACGATTTTCCTCAAATAGTTCAGCGACGGCTGGGTACTACCCAAGCCCTCCAAGAGCACTGCTGCCAAATGAGGACTCAGTGATGATGAAATAGGTTGTCGGCTTCTTTCTTAAATAACCCTGTGGCCCTTACTTAAACTACTATCAAATGCTAATTGGTGAAAATGCTGTGTGATGCTTCATAAAATAGCGTGATGGATTAAAGCAGACTCCTGTGTAGACTTGTGTTTCATTATTTCTCTAATCCAGCCAGAACAGGGGAGTGATGCATCCTTCTCTCTAAGTCTTCTGGCCCCCACTACCTTTCACAAAGTGCTGTTGGCTTTTCCCACGCACTGCCCACAGTCTTCAGGAGAAATGTAATAGTAATAGCTCATCCCAAATTACATTCTACATTTCTGAGGGCATTTTAGGTACTCTCCCTATGTAAGGTGATGCTGTTGCTACCACAAGCCCCAGGAAAGACACAAACCAGACCCTCAGCCATATTTCAATTCACAGTTTTCAATTGGCAGAGACTAAGGATAGCCTGAACACAAAGCTCACCAGAAGAAATACATTTGCCCGTCTTTGACAAAGGCTATCACCAGCCATTTGCACTTGCTCCCAAAAGGACCTCACAGTAGCAGAGAAAGAAGAGGAGAGCAGAAAGCTGCTGTAAGCACAACTCCACGTGCCACTGAAGTCTGTGGCTGCAGGAAAACTTGGGAAAAATAACTGAAGTGGTTGCCCAAAAAGTAGAGTCCCTCTTACTTAAAGACTCTTCTATTCAAGAATCTGTGAAAATGATACAGATCTTAGTACAAAGTAGAGGTTGGCAATGGAGGAATGAGGAGGCAGTTGGTGCTGTGGCAAGAGGAGAGCTGGTGTGAAGAACCAGGGAGAAGAAATGCACATGGCAGAAAATTGGTAAGGAGCTGGCCATACACTGTAAAGACACCATCTTTGTTTTTTCCTTATTTCTGTCTATCTTCTTTGGTTTTTTTAACCCCTGGAAATCTCTGAAATTTCTTGGATTCTCTTGTGAGAGGCCATTGTCAGAAAGATTGCTGAAGTACCTGCAAAACTATCTTGAGCATCGGCAGGGAGACATAAATTCGTAAAGTTTCCTTGAAATCAGTGTGTCTGGTTAGACAGCCCTGAAAGCCACAGTTTTGCTTAAAACCAGAGATGAATACCAAGTCTCCTTTGGTGTCTGTTTCAGTATAAAGCACATGTGTCTGGATTTTAAAATAAAGAGAACTTATTTCTGAAAAAAAAAAAAAATAAGTTCTCTGAATTTATAGCTGAGCAGCAAAGTGAGAAAGGGGAGATGAGCTTGTGTCAAAGCAGTGCAAGGAGAGGTTTTGCTACAGCCTCAAACAAAACAAAACTTGACCTGCTCAGCATAAGACATATAAAATAATCAAAAACTTTAATAAATTCATGCCTTTAGTACTAATAGGGAAGTAATCTTTGATGCACAGAAGAGCTCAGTGCAGGTTTCCTGACTAGGGCTTCTTCATGGGAAGTGAAGAGTTCTTCATCCCCAGTGAGAAGTTAAATAAACATATGCAGGCATAAACATATGCAGACTATCTGTGGCAAGCACAGGGCACTACTGGACACAGAATTTTCAGAGACTGCTCCTTCCCCAGGCTGTTGGGACTCTCCAGCTCACCCGAGTCCCAGATCTGTGGTAGTGCAGTAGCAATTCTTAAGGGAATTCCCAGGAAAATTTGTCTGATGACAGGCACTTGGAATCAGCATTCCCAAATTTAGTTTAAGTCTTTCCTCCTGAGGCCAAGTATGCATTAAATCATGCCAAGGTAAACAACAGCAGAGCATAAGAATATGTTACTTAGCAGAGATGCCACCAGTGGGAAAGTGACATCTGAACTTCCCTTTTGCCACCACAGGGAACAAAAACACAGTAAGTGCAAAACACACTTTCATACACAAACCTGATATTTTACAGCACAGTTCCTCAGAAAGTCTGGTTTAGAAATAAAGCCATGTCTGTGCAAGAAGGTAGAAGAATCACACGCTTCACCACAGGGATCTGACAGGAAGATGTTGCTTCTGACTTTCCTGGGAAGGGAATGTGGCATGGGGCAGCCTGCTGCTCCTCAGCATCATGGAAGGAGCAAGACAAGTTTTACAGTACATTTAAGTGACCGACTTCTAAAAAAAACTATGCCTCTTTCTGTACACATGCCTGGAGGCAAATAGCATTTCAGCTGACTCATGGCATCAGATTTAGGGGGAAAGCACATGGCTAAGCTACAGGAACCTTACCTCTGTGGAGAGTGCTGGCTGTAATGGTATAATGGCTAAAATGGTGTAGCCACAGACATCTATTGTTAACAATTGGCCAGAAACCAGCCCTTCCAGCAAGCACATAGCTGATACAGAAACCCCAGGGGAAAGGCTAAATCCCATTATAAATCCAGTTGCCTGTAATTTTGTTTTCTGCAATTCTAAGTGGAACATCAAACCCCCCTTGGTGACTCACAGGAGAGAAAAAAAAAATTAAGAGTTTTTCTTCTGAATGTTTTTGGTGCAAGAAACAAATCCTGTTTTTCAGTAAGCATTATAAATAGAAATGTTTAACTGGAAAATGGAGCCTGGATTAGGGCCAAAATAAGATGGAATCCAGGAAGTTAAACAGACTCAGTGATTTCCAGCCCTAAAAGCTTGCTAGCATCTTTACAGGGCAAACTGGGGATTCCTGTCTACAGGACTAGTGCTGTGGCCAACATGGCCAATCATTTTCCTGAATATGGGACAGAGGTGTAAGGTAAATCTTTCCAGTATGAAGTGGGTACCCACGGCCGTTCTCTGGCAGCCATGGCAAGACCACAGAGGTTTTACAGCTGGCCAGATGTCACAGTTCACAGAAGGGCAAACATCTGAAGCAGTGTGTTTAACTTCGGCCCCTCTGCAGCTAAACTGATTTAATCAGGACTGTGCTAAAAATCTCTCATGCCTCCCACTCCCGTTGCCTCAGCGCACACGTGGCTCTCTCACACATGGCCATCACAGCTTTTAAGTACTTGCACAGGGGTGAGAAACCATCGCAGCCACTTCAAAATGATGTGATGGCTTCCAGCCCCTTCTGCAAATTAGAGGTTGCAAGACACAAAATGGCATCAGCACAAATGGAGCAGCAGTCTGCACAGCAGCTCCAACAGCCCAGCCAGAGCAGATTCTCCAGTCAGAAAGTATTTCTGCTTTCCACTGGCTACTAGATTTTGAGTAAAAACACTTAAACACTCTGTTTGAATCCTCCTTACAAGGCTGGGAACTTATATTTCTTTTAAGAATGAAGAAAATCATAAACTACCTTACACTGTATACAGGAAGAAATTGGAAAAAAAATAGGTGTTCTTGTTCAAAGTTTATGAAAGTGATATTTTCAGGGTGTATTTTAGGAAATAATTCCATTAACTTTCAGTAGACCTTGTTCTGTCACAACACTAAATGAACTCTAAAAATTGGGACTCCATGTGCCTAATAAATTTACATTAAAAGATTAATTTCTAAAGCCTCCACAGTCTCTGAGGAATAAAAGTACAGGCGAATATAGCAATTCTTTTCTTGCCTTATCTCAAAATAATTCCTGAGAGTTTCAGTTCTCTTTCTATATCATCCCCTGTAACCTCAGCCCACAATAAAAAATTAAATGTGCACTCCTGTGTCTTAAGCAGCCTGTAAATTATATTAATCCAGAGAAAGAAGATGCTACTGTAAATTTTGTGAAAAGAAACAATATGTTATTAAATTAAGAGATAAAAAATTCTTTATCTTATTCTGACAGAGGCCTCAAAAATACCTCCTGGAGGGCTGCTGTTGAAGCAGCTGCAGCCGTGTTGGAAACAGCAATGTTGGAGAAAGCAGCAGTGAACTTCTATCCCTGTTTTCTTCTTCCAACCTGCCCAGAAAATGTATACACATGAACAGCAATTAAAGGGCAGGATGCCATGACATGGGAACTCAGAGTCTAAGGGAATGAGGGAATTATCTTCATTTCATAGGAGGTTGGAGTTTTAGGCCAAATAAATAAACTAAGCACTCTTAGGCAGTAAGCAGGGAAATCTCTAGCTCAGTAGTAGACAGGTGATGGAAAATGGAGCATAGACAAAGGCCAAGGACAAAAAGGCTGAGGGTCAGCATGAGCTGGCAATAATAGGTCAACAGGGCAATACATGTCTAGAGAGTATCAGGGAAAGGAGTTCACACATATCTCAAAAAATAATAATTACAAAAAATATATGTATTGTGTGGGATTTTCCTCTATCCTCTAATCTTTCCCTTGTTATTGTGCAGGACTTGGAGATACCTGGTACATTAGTGATATTAATCCAAACACAAAATTAAGGGGGGGAAAAAGTAACCTGGATATGATTATATGAATTTAAGAAAATAGACTTAATAACCATTAATATGACCGTTGTTAGATAGACATTCTTAAATGTAACTAAAAATATTTGTATGTATGTATACATATTTGTGAACATTTTTAAAAACCCCTGCTGTGCAGAGCACACTGCCAGGAACTCTGCAAGGATTGTGTCTATGAGTGACCCATCACGAGTCACTGGGGCCCCTGAAATACTCAGCAGCAGTGCCCCAAAAGCCCCAGAACTACAGACACAACAACCAATTGTTGATGCAGACTAGTGCAACAACCCCATGAAGACTCTAAAACTGAGAGCAGTGGTGGAGCTGCCTTTAGGGAGTATGTATGACAGCAACAAGAGCCACCAGTTGTTGAGCACCATTGCTTTAGAATCAAGTGTGAAGAATTGATCGCTACAGCACACTCTAGTGACACATAGGTAAGTATTATACTTAAGTGAAAATTAATTTTAATGCCTTTCTTTGTGTTTGATCTAATATCTCACCCTTGAGTCTTGGCTGCAGTAAATAGAATGCAGTAAATCAGAGGGAGAAGATTACAAAGAGAAATGGACAATCAGCAACAAGTTTGCATACAGCCTCTGAGAAAATCTTTTTTTCATGCACATGTCAGGAAGAGGAGAGAGACATGGGGCTATGAAACTCTAGAACTGGGGTGGGGATAAGTAAGCAACTTGTAAAAATTGTCATGAATTCCAGCAGTTGTTTAGTTGTCTGCTTGGCTTTCCACATACCAAGTGATTCCATAAAATTGGTGGATTCTAGCCTTAGAAATGCCTTTCACTGAAAACAGCATTCTACAAGTGGAAAACATTATTGTGACATATTTGGGATCCAGAGAGGGAAGTGGTAGCAGTCAGCTCTAGGAGCGCACTGAAGTCTGGCTTTGGAAGGTTCCTCTTGGTATGAGCATTAACAGTTTGTGCTCCCAGGGGATGATACTTTGCTTATAACATCAAAGAAATTTGGAAGGAAAGAAGTTGACACTCATCATACATATTGAGAAAGGTCACACATTTAAAAACATAAAGTAACCACCAATTCAAATAAATAAGAAGCCACATGCTTCTGGAGAGTTGCCCCTTTGCAACCTGTTTTGATCATCAGCAGAGAAAAGAAGGCATATGTGCTAAAAAACAAGCAGGCCAGTTAGGCAGATGGACAGCTGCTAGAAGAAGATAAACCTAAACCCTGTTGACGTTTACAGCAATGTAAAAGCAATAACATGAATTCTGCTGTTAAAAGGCACAGAACAGATGATGAAAGTTTTTTTTTTTATTGGATCAAGGTATTTCTTGGCATTTCCCATTTAAGTGCCTATGTACCTGCTTTATGATTACTGTCTTCCTGACACGTCCCAGGACCAAGAATCTGTCTCCACTCACCAACGCTTTACCTCTGATTACTGATGCTGCAGCTTCCCATTCCTTAAGAAATCTGCAGGAGTTTTTTTCATCTGACTTTCTGTCTGCTGGCCTCAGGCTGTTCACATGGTGAGAGCAAGAAAGAGGGAAAGAAAGGAAATGTAAAGCAGAGAAAGAAGTCCCATTTACATACAAAGAAGAGCTGTTTAGGAAACATCTAGTGTTTTCCCCTTCCAGCTACCCTACTGATAGTTTGGCTACGATGAAGTAGAAGAGTAAAAGGCTGCATCTGTGGGAAAGAGAGAAGTGTTTCCCGTCTGTAGATGTAGAAGTAGACGAAGGATTTTCCTGTGAGAGAAACTGCTCTGTGCCACACTGAATGCGCCCCAACCAGGTTGGTATCCTGATAAGCTTAGACAAGACTTACAAAATTTGATGGGAATCAGCACTAAGAATCAGAATTTTTCTGATTCTTTGGGCTGATTTCATCCTAGTTTTGGAGCTGTGACTATTTCCGTCCATTGCCTGCAGTAAGCCAGAACCCCAAATGTCCAAGTAGTAAATGGAAAGAATCATGCAACAGCCTCATAAACTTGAAGGATGTAGCAGGAACAAGCAAGTTAGGACACTGTCTGGTCCACACCCGGGCTGGAAAATAGGAGATAGCCAGTACTCTCCCATATGTGTCTGGTACTGGGATAAGATTGGAAGATTAAAGCTGCCTTCATGTGGCTCCAATCAAGTCCAAGCAGAAAACTTTGGCAAAGCATCTCAGATCAAGGAGGGCAGGGTGAGCAATATGCAAGTATCCAGATTTGCAGTTCTGCAGGTCAGCTACAAGAAGAGACTGGCATAGTGCTTTTGTCCTACAGGTTTCAGCTCACAGCACTAAGATCAGAAATCATCACAGCTGGACACAAAAGGCAAAGAAAACACAAGGGTTATAGTCATAACCAAACCAATTGTTTTCAAAAATTACTGAAAGAATCTGGAGAATTTTTTCCTTCTCTCTCTTTTCATTTGAAGAGTTTTGTTGCTTAATGACAACTGTGGAAGCGTTTCTTACATGGAAATTAGCGACCAAACAGATGACACAGAGAACACAGGGGTCTTTAGTGAGAGGCGGGTACTTAAAACAATAAAAAACCCCAAAACAAAACAAACAAAATCAATCAAGGAGAAGAAGACAAATTAAAAAAAAAAAAAATCAAACACACAGAGGAAATTTTAAAGAAAAAAATGCTATTGCAGAGACAGGGCAGGAAGAAAGAAAAGGGTGGCCAAGGCTGCATATGTGGAACAGGTTGAATGATACACAGCTTCTCTCTTTAGGCTAACATCCTCAGTCAGCAAGGAGGAGAAACAAACTCCAGACATCCAAACTCCAAAAAGTGAGAACCAAAGGCTTTTAAATGTATGAAGCATCAACAGATACTTGGTGTCTGCCCCAGAATGAGCCCTACATCACTTGCTCCATGTGGCCCTGCTGCCTTCCTTTCTCATTGTTCTACCGAGGCAACTGGGTTTGTTCCTTCTTCACATCTTCGTGGTCTAGCTTGCCAATGCAGCAGGAAAATAAAGTGTGTTTCCCTTCCCTACAAGCCAGATATATGCTGGGCTTTCTTGGAAGCTTTAACTTCTCAAAGAAGAAAGGATAGATGCTACCAACAGGTGGCTGCTCACAGTGTCTCTGATGCCAGACATTTTCAAGACATGCTCTGTACTTAGGTGTACAGTGATTTCTCTGAGACTGACCTAAAAAATTTGCCAGTGTTGGAAAAGAGCAGCATTTCCCACATATGTTTGGCTCAGTCACACAGACACCAGACATTGCATGTAATGTGGCTTGCCATAAAGACAAAGGAAAAATAATGAGCATGTGACATAGAAGTAGAACAGTGTCTGACCTGAACATTTTTCAAACAATTTCCGTGAAACACACTCTGCACTACTGGCCAAACCAATGGTCTTAGATCCAATAGGTAAAATTAGCTCCTTTCCTAAATCCATTCTGGAGCAGTGCCACCCAAAAGGTCAGGTTGCTGTATGTTTCAGTGTCACATGATGCAATTTAAGGAAATGACAGCTACAAAAACTATTAACCTCAGTGGGACTTTTCCAATAAAATAAATTTTAAAATAATGGGGGAAAAAAGGAACAAATAAACTATGGGTTTGATACTTGAAGGGAGAGAGGGAGTGGGAGATTTCAGGGACAGAAGCACCAGAGGAATGGAAAATATATAATGGTATGTTACTGAGTCAGCCATTTAAACCTACTTTATGGTTGGTGGCAAGAAGAGATAGCCTAGGGACATGATTCATCACATCCTAATGAAGACATCTAAAACAGGTCAGATGAATTCTCCTGTAAAAGAATTTATTTTTCTCTGCAGTGTTATAAACAGAGTCTAACGTGACTAGATCAGAGGTAGTTAGTCTAGTTTAGAACAAAAGTGCATGACACTTTCAGAGGTTAGATGGATCCCACCCAAAGTTGCTGCTCCAAATTGACATTGTTTCATTGTTTAATTGTTTTCTTCTTGCTGTCAGCACTGAATTCACTGGCATGCAGCAAGGCCAGCAAACCACTGAGAGAAACTCAACCTCAGCAAGAGGAATTATACTCATGGCTAAAGAAGTCAAGGGCAGAGGAAGATCAAAGACGATCCGTAATCTTGCCTGTGCAAGTAGCATTTTGAACATAATCACACAAAACAGGACCTTGACAGGTCATCTGGTCCACCCCTTGCTCTGGGGCAATATTCATCAGACTTTCTAGACCTGAACCGTTCTTGTCAAATATATGTCCAACTTGCATTTAAAAAGCCTCCAGGGAGAGAGGTGCTGTTCACTTCTCCTTTATTTACTCTTACAAATATTGTTTTTTAATCCTAGCTAGCCTAAATTTCTCTTACTGCAATTTACATGCTGTTTTCAGAGGATGAGGTTAAGAGATTATCTTCTTTTTAGCAGCTTTTCCACAGCTGCAGGCAATCTTCCTCCAACTTCTATTCCTGAGGCTAATTTTTTCAGTCTTTCACTATATGTGATGCTTGCTAAAGCTGGGGCCATTTTCATTTCAAAATTACCAATAGCAATACTGAAATTAATCTAGTGTGGACAGATCTTGCCTCTCTTAAATATCAGTGAATCATCCGATAAATGTTAATTTATCTATTTAGCATGACAAACACTCCAAGTTACTGGGAAGTAAAACAAGCCCCGTTTTACACAAGAGGACATGAGGCAGAGAGGATTTGTGGCTCTCCACCTTGCTGGTATCTCCACCATGTTCTAACTGCACACCAGAGCAAGATCCAAGCAGCACATGCACTCTCATCCCTTATGAGGCAGCAAGCCAAGAGGCCATTCTGTAAGGGAGCCACGGTGTGCTTTGCCTGGGTATTTGTGATGACAGGGCAGCACAGGGCAGTTTTTCTACAATACAAAGAGATCCATGCACAGATCAAGGGCAGGATTTCAAAAGCCATCTGGACATTATGCTTTTCAGAATTGTAAGGGCTAATTCCGTTTAACTTAGGGTCAGGTACTTAATATATTTACATACCTAATGATGCACACAAATACTTAAACACCTTCCTCCTGATCACTTTAGGCACCCTAGTAATTTTAGAAATTCCAGTAGAATCAGCCTATCTGTCACATCTGGTCTGATTGTGAGGTCTGCAGCTCTTCACGTGTTTGTTTGCATCACAACATCAATTTTTTACAATTCTACTATCAATTCAGTAGATCCTAATACCGTTCAAATAGGTGTTCAGAAACATACCTTCTAATGATTAATCTAGTGTTTGCATGACTGAAACTGAAGCACTTTGTGTTTTAGGCATGTCATTACTGGTAAAAAAGCAAGGCTTCATTCCAGGTTCTGGCATTGCTCTTGGAGTTTGCAGCAAGAACATGTGGTTCCCTACTCTTTAGGGGTGAGATTGTCAATAGGTATTGGTGAGAAATACCACAGGAACAGAAGGGTGAAGGAAAATCTATAGTTTCAGGTTTTGTCTAGCTTCCACAAGTTTATTCGTCCTGATAGAACAGCATCAAAACACATTTTAAACCACAATGAATCTGTTTAAAACCATCCTCTGAAAATTCAGATCTTGCATTTTAGAACAGGGAGCTGAGCACTTATGATTCAGTAACATCAGTAAACACATTACTAAAATGAGAACTATGCTTTATGAGACGTAAGCTTCAGGTAATTGGAGACCATCGTGATCTATCCCATGTAAATACTTTTATTTTCATTACGTAGTTGATAAAATATGCTCAGCTTTCAAAACCCAACAAACATTTGGAATTCTTCACTTCCAACTTTGTCTTGGCTGTAGTAACTGAGAAGGAAAAAAGTGTTCCAAAGGATCGTTTATTTTATCCTCTTCTATATTACTTTCTGAAATATCTTCAATTGTGTGGCTGCAAAAAATGTCGGGATGGCTGACTTGAACAGTCACGGCGTTTCACTTTTTTTTTTTCTTCTTTTGCATGGGAAACGTTTATGTAAGTAGCCACACCATACTTAAAAGAGAAGATTGACAAATCGGCTTTTTGTTTCTTTGCTGGCTTGAGGGGACTTTTGGGTGGGTTGTCCTATTCCTGTCATGCAGTATGGTGACAGCACCAGGGAAGGACAATGAATATGAATGGGACACCCGGGTTGCTGTCACCTCCACAGCCACCCTGCCCGGTCCGTGGTACCGCTGCCGTACTCTCTAGCTCCAGGGAACCCTGTGCCAGCTCTCCGGTGTCGGAACCAAAACATTCCCTGCGGAGAAAAGAATCCTCCCGCTAACAGGGAGAATTAGGGCATTTCCGTGAAGTTCGAGCCGGGGAGGAACGGGCGGGGGAGGAAAAGCCGTGTGCGCGCCAGGGATAAACAAACACAAGGGCACGCACGGAGCGAGAGGAGCGCCCGGGCCGGAGCGGGGCAGCTGCGGGGCGGGCTCCACCGCGCCGTGCCGCCATGGCGTGAGGGGCCGGCGGAGCCGCGGGGAGAGGCGGAGGAGGAGGACGGGGAGAGGTACGGAAGGAGGGCGGGGAAGCGGGAGGTGGAGCGGGAGGGGGAGAGTCACTTTCTTCCTGCGTTGAAAAACGCACCCCTCACCCCCCTCCCCGCTCCGTCCCCCGGGGCTGCGGAGGAGAAACTTTCTGGCAGGCGAGCGGCGGTCGGCGCCGGGCAGGGGCCGCGGGCGGTGAGTGCCCGTGCGGAGCGGGCAGCGCTCCCGAGCCTCCATCCCGCCCCTGCGCTGCTCCCGGGGCGCCTGGCGGCGGGGCGGGGGCGCCGGTGGCCGGCGGGCTTGAGAAGGGACGATCAGTCCCAGCGCCGCCTCCGGCACACGGTCCCCAGGCCGGAGCGGCGGGAGCGGCTCCAGGTGGCGGCGGGGCCGGGCAGCGGGAGCGGGGCCGGGGCGTCCCGCGGGGAGCAGCCCCCCAGGCAGGCGCGGGCTTTTCCCGGCTGGCCCCGGCGGGACGGGGCTCCCGCCAGCCCGAGGGAGGTGGGGTGGGTGCCGGGGGACGTGGCGCTCTCCGTGCGAAGCTTCACCTGTGGGCGCCGTGGGTAACAGCTCTGCTCCTCCGCAGCACCGGCACCGCGGGAGCCTCCGAGCCTTTTCCTACCGAGTTCAGCCTCCCCAAACATGCGTGTGTGAAAGGTAAGCTGTAGCATCCTTGTTCTTGCATCTAAGCAAACTAGAGACGGGAACAGAGTCTCTTGCCCGATGCAACTTCCTGCCACTTCTTTTTTTGCTGTTTTGTTTTTGATTGGTTGGTTTGGTTTTGTTTTAGTTCGTTTGTGGTTTTGTTGTTGTTTTTGTTGTTTCTTTCTTTTTTTTTAATTGGAAAGTTTTAAGTGACCTGGGACCAGAGCTGTCAACTGGGGAAGCTCAGTCTTCTCAGCCCCAGGCAGCGAGTTGCGGTTCCTGTAGCTAGTATTGCATGAACGCAGTGCATCATCGCTTGGTGTGTCTAATGCCAACTCTTAAACTTCAATTTGGTATGAATGAAAGTAACCACCCTCTCTGTTCTTCTGTTGCTCCCTCTTGAAGCAATATAAAACTGTGACGTTTTCAAGTTGGAGTGGCTTGAGTTTTAGCCATAAGCAATGGCAACATAAAAAGTGGTCACAACTGTGACTAAAATACAAGAAATATTGCTCAGCCCTGGAGATTTTTCAGTCACACTAAGAAGATCAACTGCAATTTAAATAACACTAAAATCTTAGCATAGTCTAAACAAAGACAAAGAAAATCTCAGCCTAAATGTGGCCACATTATGTTTATCATGCCAACTATTATTATAACTCACTGCAGTATTTCAAAAAAAGAACAATTCAGCTGAAGGGCAGCAGTGGGAGTAAATAATTCAGATGCTGTTTATTACTCTGAAAAACTCTAGCTGGGTACCCTTGGGCAAGTCACTCCACCTCTCCATGGCTCTGTTTTCTTCCTCATAAAACAGATAAATACGCTTGGTTGCTTCACAGGGGTGTTGAGAAGTTTAATTAATTAATTAGTTTCATAACTACTTGTAGATCCTTGGGTACATGGTTCTACAGAAGTGCTAAGTATTATTTCAACTAAGAGTCTCCTTAATGTGTCTCATCACTTATATGTGTTTATTTTAAGTGCCCTGAATTAGTTAAGTTTTTAGAGGAAGTCAACAAAGTAGCAGTTTTGAATTCGGATTGTCTTGCCTCTCTGTAAACTTCAAAGAGAGGTGAAACCGAAATATACTAACCGCAGTGTATTTTAATGGGGCAGAGCTACTGGGCCTTTAAAAAAATGTGATTTTCTTATTATTCAAAGTAAGAGCTTGCCTGTGTTGCTTTGTTTATAGTATTGTGATGTTTTGCATGATTTTGAATTGCCAAATCACTCACCTGAGTGCTCTTAAGGTAATAAAAGAGAAATATATGAGAATAATTTATAAACGTATCTGTATGCTCTACTGTGAGCACTGACCTCAGAAAACAGTTGGTGCTGATTTTCCACTAAACATTGATACACAGTCCCCTTTACAACATGTTCTTTGGTTATAGAGAATGTTGCAAGAAAGAAACACATAAACTGAACCATTGATTGCCTATGGTAAAAGTTGATAGATTTTGGTTGCCTAGGCAAACTCAGTTTTTATTGCAGTGTATATTAGTTTTTGAAACTAGATATTGAGTAAATATCTGCACTACAGTGGAGAGGAAAATGTATTTTATTACCTGGCCAAATGTTAGATGTGATATTTATAGGTTGCATACCGTTATAAATGGGTAGCTGAAAGCAGGTTTTAGAGTGACATTTTGGGTTTGGTAGTTTTTAAAGGCTCATGAGGCATGTGTGTACCATTTCTTTTCTTCAAGGACAATGACATAAAGTATATAAGCTTTTTTAAAACTGAATTCAAAGAAAACCTAGATCAGTGGTGGTAAAAAGGTAAAAATATAATCAGATAGCTGTTAGGTTGTGAATGAACATTGGAAGTTTATATCTTAGTAGAGAAATGATCACATCCATCAGTACCCAGCAGTCTAAGCAATGAAAACTAGGGTTAAATAAGCAGGTAAATGTCCATAAAACTGAAGTGTCCCTTCTCTCAGAAGTGACTGAATTTAACTAAAATTCAGTCACATTCTTAGGCTTGTATATGGAAACTTGCACATCTGGCACCCACAGCATACTATAGCAATGAGCAGAAATAAATCTGGTTACTATTGCTATTGTTCCTGGATATTTTGCAAGAAATAAAGTCCTTTGAGGGGGAAGGGGGGTGCTGAAGGGATTAAAAAATAAAGGAAAAGCCCAACTTTCTATAACTGTTGTTTTCTTGCTTAGACTTAGTAATCGAAGTGTGTCATGAGTGAAAGAGGTTATGACTTTTTCTTAGCAAATTGTATTTAATTGCTAAATATGACATCTCAGCAGCCAAGTTTGTCCTGGCTGTTTTCACCTTCCTTGCTATCTCTATTCAGCTGAGGTAGATCAGAGTGTAGTTAGAGCACTGTATTCTCCCAAAGCTGTTAAACCATGGTGCCAGTTTGCGTTCAAGACTACAGCCACATACCTAATATAAATAATTTAATAGATTCTGTATTTGACTCCCTTTGAGCCAGTTTTCTGTTCATATGGGTAATCTTTGTACTGATGTCTCTTAGCACAGCTGGGATAGGGTGAGGTGTGACAGTGCTGCATTAGTAAACCCCCAAACCCTCATGCACTGCACTTTGGGCAGATTCGGCTGTGTGCTCAGGATGAGAACTGGGCAGAGAAGCCTGCTAGGAAAAAGGAAGTTTAGCAAATGCCACCAGAGATCTCTCTCATGAATGCCTTGGCAGTAAAAGTTTAGCAGAAGTGAAGTGTTGGTAGCGAAGAGCTGACCAAAGGGGTCTGGTCATTTTGGGAATCATATGAAAGACAGAGCGCTGGAAATGTTTTCTCACATCAAGTGCTGGCATGACACTTTTATCCACTCTTGGGACATGGTCAAGTGTGCAAGCACAGGCACAATGTGACCATTCTGTACACAATCTGAAATTACCTTTGGTCTTTCTTTCTGTTTTTCTCCTTGCTTAGACTCAGAGTATACAGGAGGAATTAGCAATAGTATTGTTTAGAGTGGGCAGAGGATTGTAGGTACCCTGATGATTTGACTTTGGTAGGTGTTGTATCTTAGTACAAGAGAAATGTAATTTTGACATACAAGTTCTTTTACCATGGTTGGCCTGGTTTATGCTTTTATTTTGTGGTTTTTTAATCAGAAACATTAAAAATGCTGAACATTTTATGTTCATACCTGGTATGCCTTCTTCAGCCTTCTAATCAAGTGACTGCCTAGAGTTGTGGAAATATTTTGAAAAGTTGTTCACAAATATTTCTATGGATATTATGGTTCATCACGCTTTTTACCAAAATGATCTGTCCAGTTTCAGTTCTGCTATGAGAGCCATGCCTGCACAACTTGCAGTCAGAAACAAGATCATGAGATTCTAAATTTCAAAGTTAACCCATAATTTTATGGTTGTGTTGACACCTGCTCACAGATTGCTCATGCACACTGTAGCTACGTTTTGCAGGAATAGCTCCATCTGCAGTTGAGGCTTCCGTCCTTGAAAATGTAATGACCACTTTTTTCAATGCTTTTGTTAAGGGCATTCTGGGGAGCACTGAGGACAGTAATAGCCCTGAAGGAACTGCAAGACAATACATTTTATTGTATGTCCAAGTTTGTACCCTGAAAAAAGCAGTTGCATCTGGGTACGTGTATATTGCATCTATGGAGAGAGAGAGGAGCTGTATGCTCTCTCTCTCTGTGGAGAAACCCTAGATAATGAGGTACCAGCAGAATTGTATCAATAATAATGAACAACACACTCATCTGTAGAGAGATGCAGCTACCAGGTAGGGTGGTACAGTTTAGGTCAATGAACACAATGACATTTATCCTGTAACACACAAACCAGTGGTTCTTCTGTGTCAGTACACGTTTGGGGTCTGCATACTCACACTCCAAAATTATCACTAGATAATATAAAAGCAAGTGTTGGTTTAAGTTGCTTAGAATACAAACTCCTTAGGTTCATAAATTGATTAGCATCAGCATCTTTGGACTTCGCTGGTGCTCCTGTATGCTGTAACAATAATTTAACACACATGATTGCCATGGTTTTATCCTAGCTGGCAACTCAGCCCCACACAGCCCTTGTTCACTCCCTTCAGTGGGACAAGGAAGAGAATTGGAAGAAGAGAAGTGAGAACACTTGTGGGTTGAGATAGAGTCAGTTTAATAGATAAAAGCCAGACAAAACAGAGAATTCATTCACCACTTCCCACGGGCAGGCAGGTGTTCAGACATCCCCAGGAAAGCACAGCTTCGTCACATGTAATGGTTACTTGGGAAGACAAATGCTGCAGCTCTGAGCGTGTCTCTCTTTCTTCTTCTTTCTCAGTATTGTATGCTAAGCATGACATCATATGTTATGGAATATCCCTGTGGTCAGCTGGGATCAGCTGTCCCGATTGTCCTCTCCCAACTCCTTGTGCATCCTCAGCCCCCTTGCTGGTGGGGTGTGGGGAGAGGCAGAAAAGTTCTTGACTGTATAAATGTTGCTCAGCAGTAACTAAAACACCCGTAAATTATCAACACTGTTCCCAGCACAAATCTAAAACATAGCCCCGTACCAGCTACTATGAAGAAAATTAACTCTACCGTAGCCAAAATCATCACAATGAAAATAACAATAAAATACTGATACAGTTTTGTGTGCAACACTGAGTCATAAACAGGATATGGAGACATAGTTAAAATGAGTTTTGGTCCCATAGCAACTGAAGGATATGATGCATTTTAGGATTCCTGTCTATTAATATGAAGTCCTGTGGAAATGCTTTACAAATAAAAATATTTGATATCTTCAGCTACTCAAGTTCGTAGCTATAGATACAGAGAGTGAGAACTAGTTTTGTAAAACTCCAGCAGAATCACATCATTTGTTTACAACATCCTGAAGACAAGTGAATGAAGGACAATTAAAACAATAAGCAGGGAATATTAAAACTGTTAATTACATAGTCAAGAACAACAAATGAGGGGACTTAAAACATTTGCAAGTGTTAGGAAGAGTAAAGGTCAAGGCCAGCAAAGTAGAGTTAGTTGGAAAGAGGATAAAAGTTAAAGTCTGAAATGAAAACTCTTGTTTTGGTATCAGAAGTTTCTGGTGTTGTAATCAGCCTCCTCAGAAGTGAGGGAAGATAGATGGCATGCAATTCCCTGGGGTGGGTTAGACATAAGGAGGAATTCTGGCAGCAGTAAATTGGCTTTCCCCTTTTGCATGTATGAATTTTTCCTGTCCTTTATTTGCGCCTCCTGGGCATTGCCATCACCATGTGAAGTTTTTCCAGTTCCTCCTGCACTCCATGACATGTACCACTGGATCCACACAGAGGCTCCAGTCTGCCCCAGGCATTCTGTTCCCTTGCTCCCTTCTTGTGATGAGTGGTTGTGCCTTAGGGCTGTGGGTTGTTCTCAGAGGAAACCCTAAACATCGTTCCTAATACCCTACACCAAAGGGTTCACAGCCTTACTGACCTCAAGTGGGTCTCTTTGTGAGGGCCAGGAAAACGAGTTACTTCTCAGTAGTTGCCACAGTAATATTGTTTCACCACCCAGATTGGGCAGGAGCCTTTGTTCTGTGTTTCTAAAGTGCCTCTTATGGTCACAGTCCTAAAACCCAGAGGTGCCCTACATGCTGTAATAGTGTAACACATAGATGAGGAGTTTACTTGACTTCTGGGACGTTAATGGAGCAGACAAAGGTAGGGAGTATATCCTCTTGGCCTAGGTGAAAATTCCCCAACTGCCTCCTATAGTGTTAACATCTGTGAAAACACTTCTAAAGTAAAACCCAAAAACCTGATTTTAATTATTGAAATGGCCTTTTGAAATAATGTCAGCACAGGATACAATGCTGGTGTTCTAGAATGAGTCTTTCCCTGGTAGCTCATAGTTTTAAGCCTTCAATGGTAAAAGCGACTGAGCTTTCATTCACTGAATGTGGATGCCTTAACAGGCATGTCTGTACTGGTTGGGAATGATCATCTGCATTCTAGATATCAAAATTACTTCCTTACTCATTCCACAGACTGAGGTATGAAATAAAAGACCCTGGTAAGGGTTAGGAATACTAGTGTTAGTGCAACCAAAAAATTACCAAGAAAGCATTTTTACAGGAGGATAAATTGCAAAATAGAAGGAAATTCTAAATTCCCAGACTATGGTTTGGACATGCATGATTTAAATCATGTTTTCTCTTGAGGCAGAGAGAGGGTTATGCATTCAGTGTATGTATGTGTGCCCTGTTAATTTAAATATACAGTGATAAAATAGACAAATAAGCTTTCAACTGAAAGGAATTAACAGATAAAACTTCCATCACAGATGTCTTACACATCCTACTGTGAACTTACAAAAATATCTTGCAGTTGCTGGCTTACCTGTAGCACGGCGGAGAATGAATGCAACCCTCCATTCTCCTGGAATTATGGTTTGACACGGCTGTGTACTGCTCCACACAGATCCATTTAATTTTGTGTTAGATCAAAGGACAGACAAAAGTTTAAATCTTGACTGCTGACATGATGGCATATACTGATAATCCCTATAGGAACAGGCTGTTGCTGTTTGCCATTGGGATTTTCATAGCGCAGCTGTTAGTCAGACATAAAAGTTGATACAAAACTTCTTTCAAGATATTTCAGATCATTTCAGAACAAGTGCAATACTAACACCTGGGTACCTGAGCTGTACTTTATTTATGACAGAGATAATTCTGAATTATATTTGGGATTTCAATATTTAAGTTTTGAAATACCTTTGAAATTATATAATTGTAGCATGTTTTTCATTGTGAAAAAATCAGAGGAAGAAATGAAGTAATGTCCCCTGGTGGTTAAGGTCGTAATAGGTGCTTTTCAAGTTTTAAGCAGTAATTTTTTCACCTTCTCAGTATTTTTATTGGAGAGCCAGATAGTCACTGGTTTTAGCTCACCAACCAAAAGGTGGCTGAAGGACTCCTGACTACTGTTGACTCTTGGGACGTGGGAGTTTCCCACGCTGGTGTCCTGCCCCATAGCTTTGAAAGGGTCTCAGCACTACTGCTTGTTGATGAAGGAGCTTGGGACTTCAGTCAATAGATGTATTGTGATTATTACAGCACAAAGATAAGCTTTTAGTTTCACTGGTTCTGCTCCATCATGTACCTAATTATGCTGTGTTGGATATGGTTCTCTGGAACCAAATGAGAACATATATATGGGAATTAGTCTCCATTGACTCTTTCACCTCTCTGTTTTCATGGACTTACCCTGCATTTTTTAATACTAGAATGTCATTGGATTCAGTTAGAAGACTAAATTGCTCTCCCATTTTTAAATATGTTTGCAAAATATTTAGATTGGTGGCAAAGCTGACTTTGTTGAACAAAACAGCTCTTCAGTTGATGTAACTGTCATGATTTTAGGATGCTGCCATTACATAATGTTACCAAAATTTTCAACTGAAATATTCCATGTTATAAGTTCTGCTCCTCTCATCAGCAGCAAAGTCAATTGCAGTGTGTGTGAGAAGATATTTCAGATATTTGGACAAAGTGCAGAGAAAAGGAGATCCTACAGAAGTTTGCTTTTCTCTGCTGTGATCTACTGCTTCTTGTGTTACATTTTGGCAGTTGTCAGCATTGGGACAGAGTTGCACATCCCTTTCCATTTAATGGAACAATATTCCACACGTCTCATTGCATTGTTACCTATTATTTTCACAGTTTTGGTAGGACAGCAACTGTTTCTGGTGGTTGACCATTTCTTGTTGAAATATCTCTGACTTTCTCACCTGTTATAGCACTGGGTTCTAAAATTGCTTATTTTAATTTTAATACTAGTTCTTGTAATGGAATTTGTGACAGAACTGTAGTGACACTGTTGTTCAAAATGAAACTGCATGTTACAAGCATTGAAAAATTTTGAGTAAAAAAGTTCATTTTCATTGTCAGTCATTTATGAAGTGCAAAGTCATTATAAAATTTAAGTCCGTGCTGATTCAGAGGTAATTTTGTAAGGTAAAGGTTTGCACACTGAACCTGAAGATTTGATTTTCGTCAGTATGGTGAAACAGATTTTCCTTTAAATATTTGAGCATTTGTTTCTCAGGTATCTCAGGTAACGATAACGAGAACTGTAGCCTTTGTGGAAAATAGTAGCTTCCCAAAAGAAGACAAAGAGTCTGACGTGTTCATGTCCCAGCCCTGGGCTCTGGGAAGATCTTTTATTCAGAAACCTGAGTAATCTGGTAGCGTGGGAGATGCCAGCAGAGACACCTGCAACTTTTGGTTTTTAAGAAGTGATAGAAGTTTGGTCCCAGAAAAAGCAGCTACAAAGCAGAGTGGCTCTTCAGAACTGACACTACAGAAAACCATAGTTCTTTACCTGATTTTAATTTTTAAACTCCCCCAAGAAGGTCAGATTGCTTCAAAGACAGCTGTGCAAGCTGGTGATCCTAACAGTGCCATCATTTCCTCTCCCTCCTCTGCCGCTATCTCACTACTCTGCTTTCACTGATGAAGCAACGTTTCTGTACTCAAGTGGCAAGAGTAAATGGGCCTCTCTTTTCTTTTAAACAGTTAATTTGCTAAAGTTAGCTGTAAAAACCAATGTTTAGTTTAGTTGGTTGTTTCAGTTTTACACTTTTTTTCTACAGCTGAACATCTAACAGTTGATGCAGATGGGGAGAATTAAAATTGTAAAGATTTAATCTGTTTTGGGTGGTTTTTTCTGGAATAATTGATGGTTTTTACTGTTTGTTTCTGCTGGCAGTGGAGTGGAAATCATGCAAAATGTTCTTTCAATCTAGAACTAAATCTCAACATTTTCAAAGCACACTGTATAACATAATTTTCTTCCATGGGCAAGCATCCTTCATTCTCCTTTTAATTTTTAATACTTAATCAAATCACGGTTTCCTAACTGAATAAAACCCCCTCGTTTTCAGAAAAGGTTGAGTTGCTTGGTAAAGTTTTTCTTGGAAGATGTGGCTGGTAATGATGCGGTGTAATATGAGAGTAAGAAATTCCTTCAGCTTTAAAAAATGGTATTGTGAGTGCACATTAAACGATCAGAAAGCCCAGACTCCAATTCTTTCAAGCTGAGTGTATCAAGCAAACTTGTAACAGGTTCACGCACAACTGGTAAGCTGGACAGTTATTTGCACAGATCAAGCTTCACCTAAGCTGTGCTGATAATCAAGGTTCAGAGGTTTGCATGGAAAGGAAGGTGTACTCCATTCCAGCTGCCTCCTCCCATCCATCAGTCACACCAGGCTGAGCCCTGCAAAGCTGTGGGACAGGGCTCACTGCCCTTAGTGAGTTGTGGCTGCTGGGAGCTACTGTCTTCATATCGTAGGAAGGGTGCCAGTATAATTTAACCAAGAGTAAATGATTTTGTATTCCTGCTTTTGTCACTTCCTATTGACTTTCTTCCAGATCTTGACTCTGAATAAGTATACAGTCGGTTGGTTTTCCTGTTATTCTGTTGTTAGCCTAAGCAATGTGGTGCAGTGGTTCCTTCTCATGTAAAGGTTAAAAAAAAGGGTTTACTCTCTCAGTGAAATGTGCACATGAATAAAGGGTGAAAATGTGGGAAGCTATTGAATACTTAAGAGTACTTATGACTTTTTGGCAACACAGGATGTGTTTGATGATGGTGTAATGCTGGGAAATGTGTGTTCAGATTTGCAAAGGAGTTCTGGGAAACCTTACTGTATATGCCCTAATCATTGGTCAGAAATAACTTAATTTAGGGAACTCTTAAAACCATCCCTAAGTTTATACATGTTCTTAATTCTCACTGATGTGCAGAAGTACTTACAGAAATCAAACCAAAGGAAAGAGTGCATGAAGTCATTACTGCTAGCTGGGATTCTTTTCTGCTTGTGTGAGCCAGGAAATTTTTTCAATAAATGGTTAACACAGAAAAAGCTACAAACATTTTCTAGCTTTTCAGGGGGTATTTTTTAGGTCCTTTTCTCTGCCCACAGTTCTAAAGGATCACAGGGGCTTTTAAAAAAACTGTAGTGGAGTTTTTTATTATTATGACAAAGCAGTTTTTTCATCAATTAAAAAAAATTACATCATGTTTCAACCATAATGTACTGCTTTGGCTGGTTTTTACCTCTTTCCTGTCAAAATATACTGTTGTATGGTTTCCTTCAGCATAGAGAAGAATACAAGTAGATTTGACATATCCAGATATGTCTGGATAAACTATGGTGAATATGTCTTTTTGTATGTGTGTATGTGGTGAGAGACTGCGCAGATATAGTAAAAGTGTTAGCAAATAAACCAGCCTGTGATAATGTGTCCTGTAACAATTGGTTTACATCCAAAACAGGGCAAAATGTACTTGCAAAATGCATTAAAATGTCATGAAAATGTCATCTTCCATTACGCTCTGTTTAAGCAATTATGCTGCTTGCTGTAATAGATAAATTTAAGCAGTTACTGGGTACAATATTATTTGTGCCCTAGGTAGGAATTCACAAGAAATGATGCATTTCTTGGCCAAAAATGTTTGGCCACAAATTAATTTTAGGTTCTGAGCACAAAAATCTAGAGGGTCTGAGCACCCAGTAGTCATGAAGGGTCTTTGTCGGTCAAAGTTTTCTCATATTAATGACTTTGTTGAAACAGGATATGGATATCTAAATAAGGTTTTAGCAGCCTCAGTTTCTATTAGAAAATTTTGGCTATGGAATAGGGACCTGTGGGGAGAAGTAAAAGGTTGCTTTGTACTTCAACTTCCTGCAAGTTTTATGACTGAATCCTATGAAACAGGTTTTCCATAGAAAAAAAAATGTATCTGTTTTTAGGGTTTTTTCCTTCTATTTCTCTTTTTAATAATAGAAAACTACTGTTCATTATTTACATAAAACTGTCTCACTTGAGCCTGCTTTCTATAACCTTTTCCCTCATAAGAATTCTAGGAATTTGCTGGCTTTCCTCAGGGGGATCTTGGCTGTGTTTTATCTGTGACTTTAGGCCAGATAGTTGGTAATTTCTTCAAAGTAACTTGCTATGTTTAAATTGCATTTTCCTCTGCATAGATTTCCCATTTGAGCACATTCAAGAAGTAATGTACATAGAAGAATATGCATTTTAATTCAATGTTCAGCCGTCTTGGTAACTGGCAGTAAATCTCATGTAAAATGGAAAGCCCCTTGGAAAAAAATACTAATAATGCAAACCCCTAAATGCCCGGAAGGCAAAGTATTTCAGCTGGTTTTTTAAGACTCTGCCACTTACCGTTTCCCTTTTTGACTCCTGACTTGCTCTGTTTTTTTCTTTTTTTAAAGTGAGGACGTGTCAGAACCAGAGGCCTTAAGCCCTGTATAAAGTGACCCCGACGCAAACCTCCAGCATTCCTCATCTTTCCCTCTCTCCAGCTGCTAACATCAGCCAAGGCAGCACGCAGGCTTGGCTGCCGCCAGCTCCCTGGCTCTTCCCCTTCCTCCTCTCTTCCCGCCCTTCTCTGCTTGCCAGTACAGTCAGCACTGCTTTATATTAGGCACCATTGCAATTATTTGAAATCTCGAGTACAAGAGCTGCTGTTGTGTCCCTTTAGCTGGTGTCAGCTACTAGAGGGCAAGGTATGGGAAGGAAGGGGCTTTCTTCAAAGTGTACAGCTTTTCCTCTCAGGTGAATTGCTCAGCAGATGTTTCGTCTGAAGTATTCAAATAGAAATTATTTGAGAGTCACCTGGAGAATACATAGGGTTCTTTAGATGGAATCATATTTCCTAGAGAGGCTCCTGAATTATGGTGTCTCACAGATTCATTTTCTAACTCCTTCTTTCATGTCCATCTAGGACATTTCAAAGATGGTTTGGCTGCCGTTGAGACCTGGAGATCTGATGCCACAATGAGGACTCACACACGGGGAGCCCCAAGTGTGTTTTTCATACACGTGGTTTGCTTCGCCTTTGCCTGCGGCGCCAGGGAGGACCAAGACACGATGGTTCCTTTTGTCAATGCCAACTATGACAGCTACCCCATGCTCTACTTCTCCAAGGGGGACGTGGAGACTCTGCGGCTCCAGGCCAGCACCACACACCAGCACATTGCGGCTCGTCTGATTGAAGCAGTGCAAACCATGCTGTCGAGTCCCCTGGACTACCTTCCTCCCTGGGACCCAAAGGAGTTCAGCGCTCGCTGGAATGAAATTTATGGCAACAACCTTGGGGCCCTGGCAATGTTCTGTGTGCTCTTCCCTGAAAACATGGAGGCCATCAATATGGCCAAGGATTACATGGAGAGGATGGCGGCTCAGCCTAGTTGGTAGATTTTTGTCCTTTTTTTTTTTTTAAGTTGTTCTTTTACTGTATAAACGGCTTACAGTTGGAGGAGTGAGTGGATGAGTGAATTGCTTAAATTATGTCCCTTGTACTAATATTCATTTTAACAGTGACTAACTTGCTGAATGCATTTACCCTCATCTGGACCAGCAGTGACACACAGCTTTTCACCTTCGCTGGAATTATCTTCTTGAAAGTTGATGCTGAAAGGAGCATGATCCTTTGTGCACCACCCTGTTTGCTATTAAAAAAAAAAAAGTAATCCAAATCCACTCTCAGTCGGAAGGAAGAGTTTCACATCTAGTTTCTGGCAAGAAGTGCTAAAAGTGTTACTTTCAAATTTTTTCCCCCAGATTCATACGTATCTTTCGGATAATTAATTTTTCCTTAGGAAGAACTAAGGGAAGGGAGACCTGTGAAAAAGGTATAATTAGATATAGGTAAAGGTGACACTCTTGGGCTTCTGCAGTGTGCTCTAACATCTGTCTGAGCTTTAGTTCAGACTGGCAGCATTACTTGGCTGCATGGTTCTTGGGCCTCTCCTTAAGACATACTAGGACATGATAGTTGTCCATCTGATTGCTGGAACTGCCTGAGTAACTGGCATTTTAATGACCACCTCCTAGATTAGCTTCTCCTGGATGTGAGTTGTCACCCTACAAGTTACTCTGTCTTCTCTGTGCCACACTCTTTCTGCAGGAACAGAAGTTAATGTTCTCACTGTTGGAGTGATTCTAGAGTTGAGACCCCAAGGTCTCCTCCTTTTCATACCCACCTGCAGTTTGTCTCCTCTTTTTGCTCAGGTAGATGCATTTCCCCTACTTCCCTGAAGCAGCTGCCACTTGGTGCACCTTGTGGACTACAGCTCAGGATTGCTGTCACTGTGAATAGGTCAGAGGACAGGAATGAGGGCTTTGCCAGCACAGTGGCATCTGCCCAGGGCAGCAAGATGAAGCTGGATGGGGCACTGCTCCCTTCTGTCATAGCTGCTCTTCTACAGCCCTGTGGCGGCAGCCCCTCAGCAGAAGTGTGAGTCAAGATTCAAGTCAGCACAAGAAGAGATGCATTAGCTGTTCAAGCAGTATTCATTGCTCAAACTGCTATTCCTTACCTTCTAGTAACCAACTAGTAATATCCTATAAATGTTATCCTTCCATGGGCCATCAGTGAAATGACGCTGGATTTGAGCTAGCTTGGGATCTATAATTTGGGATCTATATCCTCCTGATGGGCATGACTGAAAAGGCACGATAGTGTTTGGGTTCTATTAAATGTATTAAAATGGTGAATGCCACTGAAATACACGAGCTAGAGCAAAAGAAGTGATGGGAGACAGAAGGGACGCACTGGCCATATATTGCCTGCATGTCACAGAAGAGAGGACATGTGGGATTTAGGAGGAAAAGTATTGTCTCAACAGTGGTGGTAATTTCCAAAATCTTCCACTGAAGCATAGCAATACAAAACTTCAGTCTTAGGTCTGGAGACAGTGTGTGTTTCTCCTGGCACACTGACAGAGGGATGTAGCTTACAGAGGTGAATCCAAGGATGTGTAACCATCTCCAATAGGAGACGGACTGCTCCAAAGTCAACACCTTCCTCCTTAGTTTCATTGTTCACACTCTTTCTTAACTTGTTTTGGGTAGGGTATAGTTACGTGACCATCTGTTTTAATGAAATAAGAGAGAAATATTATTTTGAGTAGGAGAACTTGTTTGTGTCTGTTTTTTTCAGTTTCCTACATCTCACTCTCTGTCTCAACCTTATTTAAGTTCCTTATGTCCTGTAATTCCTGCCCTGGATTAATTGTGGTTGTTCTGTCCCTTGTTATAATGCTCTCCTGTGTTCCAGCTGACCAGATACCAATCAGAACTAAGCAGGTATCCCATTTCCACTTGGCTTTGATGTTATTTACCTGCCTCCAACTACTGTTTTAATCAAGCATTGGCATTAAACTGGCATTACCTTGGTGAAAGAGAAAGCATGTTTTTCCCATCTTTCCCTTCTGATGTAGACATCCCATTTAGAAATCAATGAAGGTTTAATCAGGGTTCTCTGCTTTGCAAAAGAAGTGGCTCCAAAGTGCTCAGTAGTAGTGGAAGTGCAGGAGGAAATTTTAAACATAGGCAGTAGAGCTGGGCTAAGCTGCCCTTTGTATAACCTCTAGCTGGCCAGCTCTTCAAATGCTGTGGCAGAAACAGGGATCTGGTTTCCATTTTTGTTTCCCCCCTGAGAACTTATGTCTGAATGCTGTCAGCATGGAGTTTACGCTATAGCCCCATCAGTGGTGGCAGTAATATAGATCTCTCTCCCTTGTCCAACAGTGGTTTTCAGAAAAGTAGGAATGAGACATCTCTGGGGTATGTACTGCACTATCTGGCTTTGCTCAAATAGGCCGGGTTCAGAGGCTGAAGGACTAGGCAGGCAGATTATGTAAATCTGTTTTTCCTAAGAAACTCAACTTAAACGTACCAGAAAATGTTACTGCACGCACTTCTCCACTTAGGATAAGACTAGGAGAATAAACATGATAAATAGGAGTTGTGGCTGCTATATGAGCTGTTCTGGCAGTGTCACAGTGGTGGAAGTTTTTGTCCAGTCTATCTAGACATGTTTGGTTTTCCTCAGACTTTGGAAAAATACCATTCTGGATGATATATTATGATTATTGTCCTTATTAAATAATTTGAAGGCACGTGTTCTGATCAGGAGGGTGGAAAGAAGGAGCAGTCTTGATGTTGCCTGACTTTGGAGCCTTGCATGTTAGGAGAGTCATCTACCAGAACTCTTTATTTCATCAGGAAAGAGGGCTTTTCCAAAGAGATATCAGTAAGATTAGTAAAACAGGCCTCTCCTTAGACCACCTCAGTAATGTACATGCCAAGACTGACATGTAAATTTTCTGGAAAAATATCTTTTTTATCACTGAGAGATTCATCAACATGTTGCAAAGTTAAATCTGGCATTGGCAGCTTAATTCTTCCAGTGGTATAATCTGGATTTCTTTTGACTTCTGCTGTCATGGCATTGATTCTAAAATAGCTTTAGAATTAAAAAAAAAAAAAAAAAATCATCTTAATGAGTTTCCTCTAGTTTTTGTGGCAACGTTAAGTAAAATTTAAGCCTTACCAGAAAACAAAAATGTATGTTTTTAGCATGTGCAGTATTTGAATAAAAAAAATACGGTTTAAAATCTCACTGGTTATTTGTTTCAGAGTGTTAGGAGACTAAGGATACTGACATTTTAAATTTCTTCTTTACATTAGTGGAATCCTCAATAGTCCAAGTACCGTTCAATATCCCAGGATACAATTATGAGAAAGTCTTCCAGTAATTGATATATACATGGAAAGGGCATGTAATTAAGAACTCTGGTCTTTTCTCATCTATTAAAATAGTCATTTTATGTCACATAATAAAGTACACCCATAACTGAGGTCCCATTTGTGTCAACTAACAGAGGTTGAGCCGTTTGTCATAACAACCCATGTTGATAGGCATGCTGCTCATTAGCAGAGCATCCCTAATGGCTACATCCTGGAGTAGGTTTACATTTTAAAATAAACAGAGGAGCACGGGGTAACAGCTAACTATAACAATCACCCAGAATAATATGGGAACGACACTGGAGTGGAGACTAGCAACAGCAAACGAACATGCATTAATATTTTAGTTGAAATAGATGAGCATTAATGGATGAGGTTGTAAAAATTAAAAGCTGGTATTAAATAAACCCCTTGGTTTTCCAGGGATTGGATAGCTAGATGCTGTCTGAAATATTATGTGAAGTTTGTCCTTATATTTGAACCATATTACCTTTTTTTAGAGGGAACAGAGGATATTGATGTGTTTTCTGGCATTTTATCTCTGACTGGCCCCTGGAGCACTCCCCACCAGAAGGGCGTTTTGGCCGAGAAGATCTGTGCTCGTGATTCTTTCCATATGCTGCTGGCTCGTCCCATTCCCGTACTGAGCGGAATGATGTAATCAGAGTCACACATTGTGCAGAAATAACACATCAGTCAGATTCTCTGTTTTGGACAAAGCAGCAAAAAGCTCTCTTCTTTACTGAGCCCACCTCACAAACAAATGCCTTGGGAGCTCACAAATTCTGCACCCTTTTTGTTGCAAGAGAGATGTTCTTATTTGCAATGGCCAGAAAGAGAACTCTGTGGGTTTGTTTTTGGATTTTTTTGCACATAGTTGATGCCGCCTTTTTAAAGACAAGCATGTTACCAATGTGCAGTAAAGTGTGGGATTTAACAGCAGCTCTGTGGGTTTCACAGAGCAGATAATTACTGTCAAGCACATGCAGACATTCCAGGGAAATAGCAGCAACTAAGGAGAAACTAACAGGAGGCTTCGCCATAACAAATCTGTGACCTTTCTGCTGCTTTCTTACAAACTAGCAATCATTTAGCCTTCTGGTAGTCACTGTTTATTACAAAGTATTGGAGACCCTTGCTGTTAGTACCCAGATAGTGCTAGATGGTGAACAACAGAGATTACAAGATAAAACTAGGTACGTGTAAATAATTAAATGTGTGGCTAATCATTTAACTAAAATAAATTCATATATGCCAAGCTGAAATAAGTAAAGCAAGTCTCTGTGCTGACACAAGAAATTTATAATCAACCAGCAATCACATTCAAAGAAAACTTAGGGGAGATTTATAAGACTGGAATAAAATTTAGTATAAAAGAAGCTTGAAGGATGTTGATACGCTATCTCCTACAGAGAGGAAGAAAAAAGAAAAAAAGGGTAAGAGGATGAATTTGATATCTGGAATATATGTTATGTTAGTAAGTGAAATATCAAACCCTTATGCTGTTTTTGTCTTCTACATATGTAGTGTTTAAAAATAGAAATTGTGCATGTCTGTGAAATTAAATGGTTAGCTGGATTTTGGAGAGCTTCTTTAATACCTAAATTGATACAGATGATAAATTGGTGCTGACAGCCAGTGGTAGCTACAGGGAGCTTGCTTTGTGGCACGACTGGTATAAAAATTTGCTAAAACAAGAGCTAGCAGCAATCTCCTAAAATAATAACATAATTAAATTTCTGTGTCTGCTTAATATGACACTGAGAACAACTAAAACAGAGTCAGTTCTAGTTTATTAATGTGTCAACACAGAAGCATCATAAAAGCAAGCCCTGTGTGAGAAGGACTCTCTTGTGATCAAAGCCAAAAATGAGAGATCTGAAAGAAGCTTTCGAAGCACCAGAATGAAGTTCATAGACCTATGAGGAAACAGAGGGAAAGAGGTTAAAAAGTAAAGATTTTTAAAGGAACTGAAGTTTTACTTTCCTCCCCATAGCACCTAAGCAGTACAACTCTATTTTTATAGTAAGCTCTTAAAAAGTCAGTCTATATGTTGCCTTTTTCCCCCTGGTACTGACATGAATGTAGCCTTTTACATTTAACCACTCCTTTGCCTTTCTTCCTGTCAACTGACCTGCAAGCATGTGAGATTGGCTGCTGCTGAAACATGACCGGTAAAGAGAGAAGGGCAAACCTGTTTTACCTTAGACACCAGAAACGTAAATCATCCGTTTTTCAAGTATGTTTTTTATTGTTAACTTTTTTGTTGTTGCAAAAGACTGAGCACTAAGGTTGGGCAGATAATGGGATTTTCGCTTTGGTAGCCAACCAGAAAAATGTGGGTTTTTTCCAGAGTCTTTTTTTTTCTTCCCAAAATTACAGTTGTAGAATATTGCTCCATTTATTAAGAAAATAATCTACTTGAGTGCAAAAAAAAAAACCCCTTTGTTTTGGAGACTTTGTAAGAAAAATATTTAAAATTTGGTCTGGTTTATAAAATAAATGTTGGTGGTCTCATTCCCCTTAGAAGGTGTTCTCCCTCTTGATATATATGCTTTGTCTAGCCACGAGGAATAGTTCTCTTTCTTGCCTGGTGAGAGCTTTAAAGCTCTATCTTCTTCCCTTAAAAGTGGGTCAGGACAATAGCAAGAGTGCCAAGGCGTTGCCCTTGGCATTGGGAAGACTGTACAATTGCACAAGTGATCAAGAAATCAATTGGCCCCATTATGTGCCTCATTTGCATCCACACTTGACATTTAATGTACATTAAACTCAACCATGCTCACAGCTGGCTACCATATCTGAGGTAGATGGCATCAAAATGCAATACGTGCTGACGTAGAACTAATTTTCACCTCTAAGCCATTAGAAAAGAGTTCTCGTTCATTTGTTCATTTCCTTTGCATGCGCCTAGTGAGACTGAGAATTTCAGTACTGAGGAGTGAGTACTGGTATCCTTCCTTTAATCTACTCCTCCAAGAATTATTCTGCAGTAATTTGTCATGGGAAAGTCTGGAGCATTAAAATTCAGGATGTGGACTACTTGTGTAATGCATGTGTCAGGATGTGCTTAATTCTTCATTTTGCATGCACTGATACCATGTTAGTTGTTGACCTAGAAGCAAAAAATCAGATCTCACACTGCTTGGAAAAGTATTCTGTATCTCAGATTAAAGAGGGTTATTTTCCTATTCAATTTGTTTTTAAGAATTGGATACATATAGAAGGAAAGATGACTGTAAACATCCCACAGGTGATGATCAAGGAACTCACTTGAGCAGCAGAGTTTGATTTAAACCCTGCCTTGAACTGGCCAGATAGTGTTTTTTTCCCTCTTGGCTTGTATTTATTTCTGAGAGAAATGCTAATAGAATCATAGAAACAGAATTGTTTGGGTTGGAAGGGACATTAAAGATCCTCCAGTTCCAAAACCCCTGCACTGGGCAGGGACATCTTGGACTAGACAAGGTTGCTGAAAAACCTATCCAGCCCAGCCATGAACAGTTCCAGGTTTGGGGCATTCACAGCTTCTCTGGGTAACCTGTGCTAGTGCCTCACCACCTTCATAGTCAGGAGTTTCTTCATTACTATTAATCTCCTTTTTTAGTTTAAAACCATTCCCCCATGTCTTATCATTATCTGCCCATGCAAAACCCCTCTTTTTTATATGTTCCCCTTAGAGGTACTAGAAGGTTTCTGTAAGGTCTCCCTGGAGACTTTTCCAGGCTGAACAACCCCATCTCTCTCAAACTCTGCACAGGAGAGGTACTCCAGCCATCTGAGCATCATTGTGGCTTCCTCTGGACTCACTCCAACAGGTCCATGACCTTCTTATGTTGAGGAGCCCAGAGCAGCTTGCAGCACTCCAGGTGGGCTCTCGGCAGGTCTCACCAGTGGAGGGGCAGAATCCCCTCCCTCACCCTGCTGGCCACACTGCTTTTGATGAGCCCAGAACAACTGGCTTCCTGGGCTGCAGGTGCACATCACTGGGTCATGTCCAGGATTTCATCCACCCAGACCCCAAAATCCACCTTTGTAGGGCTGTCCTCAGTGAATCCTTCTTCCAGTCTGTACTCATGTCTGGGACTGTCCCAATCCAGGTGACCCTGCTTTCAGTAAGGAAGTAGTTACTTGGTAGTGAATAGTGGGAAATTACAGAAACACATTTCTACTGAGAAAAGAAGCAGCAGTAGCATCAGGAATGTTGTCGAGAAATTGAGAGGTTGTAGTTATCTTGGCTTTATTGGTGATAGTGTTTTTTACTTTCCATCCAAAATTTTATGCAAATAGTATACCTTTTTAGAGCATGGAAATGCATTTAATGAAGGTGCTGTGTATACATAGAACAGACGCAGAGTGCATGCATGATGGTTCTTGGTGCCATCAATTGATCACTGGAAAACAGGGTCTTAATCCCCCTCTTCATATTCATTGTTCATTGTAGAATGTGGCAAATCTAAAACAGATAAACCACATTGCACCATGATAAAATTCTCAACAAATGTAGGAAAACCATACTGCTTATCCATAATTCCAGCCTTATCCATGAACTCTTTATTTCTAGTTTCTTCATGAAGGATTTATATCAAACTCTAAATGTTTAAAATAAAGTAACAAAAATATTTTATAGGCCACAGATGAACAAAACTTTAAAGAACACCCCAGGCATGTATTTATCCTGTGCCATTCACAGGATTTGTCCAGACAGCAGTTTTTTGTGCAGAACAATGTATATGGCTTTGGACGTTTATGGAGTTTGATCGTGAGGTAGCAAACCTCTTCAACACTTTTTGCTCTTTCATAACCTCCTCTAGTTTTCAGATAGGCACCTCTTCCAAATATACCTATATGTACAGATACAGGTATATAAGTGTAAAAATGTACTGTAGGGGTGACTTTATGTTTTAGGATTTAAAATATATTTTAGAATTTTTGCAACAGTTGGCTGCCTTTGCTTAAAGTGCATATGTCTGCATATATATAGTAGTTGTTCTATATTAAAGAACTCATTATAGATGTTTTTATTTACTTTGGATTTGTTTGTTTGTTTTTGTAACATCTGATGCCTTTAAAGGTTGACAAGGCCAATGCAGCCTTGAGGTAGAGGTTATTTGCTGTTGTCAGACACAGTTAATTGTGAAGCTGAAGTTCATACTCTCTGATGTTAAGTTTTAGTCTTGAGTGTAGTAGTACTTGTCTTAGGTTTTAGTCTTTACTCTGTTGTATAGGGTAAAGTGTCAGTGTGTTTGTACCTGTCATTCTATAAATACATACCACTTTTCTTAGTAGTTAATAGTTAGCCCTGAAAACACTTTTTACACATACATCCATTCAGTGCATGCCTGTGGCTCTGTGCTTTCCCCCAGTTTATCAACCAGGCTGTTTACCAGGTCTGACACTGGGAGATGCATTTGAAAAATGAGAACATAATTTAGATACAAAATCCATGTAATACTTGCTACTTGACCATTCTTCTTGTGAATCATTTACCACATACTTCATGTACTTAGCTTTGTTCCCTTGAAACTAAGTTAAAGGGGGTGCACTTATTTGTAGCAACTAAGGAGTTTTTTCTTCAAAAGAGCTTCATCTTAAGAACAGATGTTGACTGTGGGTTTGTGTGTTTAGAAGTTAAGATCTTTAAATTGTCATCTTTAATTTTCTCTATTACTTGTGTGAATCTCCTCTGTGAAATTTTATACAAGACTTAACTGTACAGAAGTGCAGTTTGAGGGGAGATATAAAAAAATTGCTTGTCTAACCCAAGCTGGGTAACTATGTCAATATGTATAAGGGTGCCTAACATAAGGGTTTTTACACTGAAAGGCTGGGGAGTTTTGATTTTTTTTTTCTTTTCTGAAGAGATCAGGAGCCTAAATGCAGTTAAACCTCAATTTATCAACTCCCATGTAGAAGTCTGCATTCTATTTTGTCAGAAGCAGTACGATGGAGATTCTTATATGCTCTTACACTGTAGAATTTGATGTATTCTGTTAGAAACTAAACATAAAGTTAGCATACACCTTAACATTGAAAGTTACAATAAATCAGTTCCACTGGCAAATCCCATTTTAAATTAAGTCAGGTAAAGATCAGGTTAAAGCAAAATAGGTTTAAGCAGAATCTAATTAGGAGTTTGTGTATTGTTAAAAGGATACTGAGCTTTGAATTAAATATTTTAAATTAGCTCAAATTCTTTCATTGTACTTTTCTTCCACTCTAATGTATAGCTTAGCCTCAAACTCTTTGTAATTGTCCCAAGCAGATACCCTTAAAGTGAAATTTCCTGTACTTATTTGAACTCTGATTTCTGAATATGCAAAGGTTTAGTGAAACTAAAAATACTTTGGGAATTAGAATTCATTATAAAACTGATCAAAGGAATTCTTCTGTGTCAAAGGATTCCTGACAGGAAACATGGTGCCAGAGTGTTGTATATAATTGGCATAGAATGGAACTTTAGTTTTACGTATAGAATCAACAACATTTGAAGAGTTTTTTCAATTATAAGGAAAGATGAAAAAGCAGAAGTAGAGGATTAATTGAGATTGACAAATACCCAGATAACTCAGGTTGATGTATTTAATTTAAATCTGTGGGACAAATATTTCATTTTAAAAAAAGGAAAAAAGAATGTTTAACTTCACTGCAGGTAGAAGATGGGACCAAAGCTGAGCGAAGGTGAACAGTTAAAACTGTTGGAAGTTCAGCTGATTAAAAAGCATACAGAGAGTTTTCTTACATGGGAGTATGAATGTTCCAAACTTGAGTTCTTCCAGTGATTTAAATATGCTGAAATAAAAATTAAAGGCCATTTTTTTTCACTTGCACATGATTTCTTTTACCATCATTGCAGTGCCTTAGGCTGATGATCATAATATCTCCATGGTTTATTAATGCATTTGGAATGCCAATAAATGCTTTTTTAGCAGAATTTTTTTGGTTTTATCTTACTCTTTGGGGATTTTTTTTCTCATCTGTTCACACTGCTGCTTACATAAATGAAGATGAAATCATATTTGTAGAGTCATAAAGTAGTTGAAACTGGAACGTGTGTGCCTTCAGGAGCACAGGATCATTTCTACTGATTGCAGTAGGACACTCATCACAACAATTTAAATTCATTTTTGTAATAAAAAATAGATGGCAAAAAAAGTGAAAGAGGAGAACAACCATGAAAGCAACTGATGATTTTTCAGTTTATAAAAGTTTTTTTTTCACTCTGTAGTCCTTCACATTTTCTTTCTTTAGAACCATGGCCTGGAAGTGCTGTAAGTACTGCAAAACTAAAATCTTTGATGCACAATGTATGCTTGATTTAAGAGGAATATTTGTTACATGCTACCTATATTATGAATTTTCTTGATAAAAATTTACTATTTTGCTAAGTTTAGTGTAATCATTGGACACAAGCCAGTAGTTCCTAGAAAATATTTTTTGATTATTGACAGCATTTTACCTCTTTCTATCTTAACATTTAAAGTGTTTACTAAGAATGTTAATTTGAGCTGTAGTAAAACTAAGTTTCCTCTTCTCTACTTCTGTCTTTGAATGTATTTGGGGCATGAAAAAACAGTGTAGTGAGTTGTTTTATTATACTTGCTTTAAAGACAGCTTTAGTTTCATAGGCACCATTTATCATCAACTGACTGCTTTGGAAAAGATAAAAGATTTGTTACAGGAGGTTGGAGGAGTATAAATCCACGGCATATTACTTTATCACAAAAATTATATGAATCTTTCTTCAGATGAATAGACTCCATTTCTGTACAGTCAGTATTCTGCCTATCTTTCTCCTAGTAAAACCCAGAATATTTCAAACATTTTTCTAATATTTAGCAAGTTAATCTTTCTAATAAAGTTTATGAGCTTTGAAGATTAATGTTGTCCATACTTAGGATAGGAAAAAATAGTTTAGAGACTTGGTAAGTAGCTTACTACTGTGTTAAAATTCAACATGGAGAATTTGGAGATTTTGGAGACTTTAGGTCATGTACATACCACAGTACAGTAAGGGGGAAAACCAAGTAGGTGAAACTCAATTGATTGCCATTTTTATTTATTGACAGGCTAGTGAAGGATGCTCCCTGGGATGAAGTCCCTCTTGCTCACTCCTTGGTTGGTTTTGCCACTGCTTATGACTTCTTGTACACCTACCTTAGCAAGATTCAACAAGAGAGATTTCTTGAAGTAATTGCCAATGCCTCAGGATATATGTATGAAACATCATACAGACGTGGATGGGGTTTCCAGTACCTTCACAACCACCAGCCTACCAACTGCGTGGCCCTGCTGGCTGGAAGCCTGGTTCTGATGAATCAAGGTATGTGCTAAGCCATAGGAATGTTTTTCCTGAAGTGTATCGACTCAAATCAGCCACTTACGCAGCAAAGTTCAGGATTTGATAAAAATGCTCCTTAGTGTACAGCAGAATTGGGTTTACTCTTTTGCTGCTTAGTAAAATTTAATTTACTGAATAGAAGAAAAGTCTGTGGGCAAATGTACAAGGCATGATGTGTGTGTATATAAGTACGGTTTTCTAAGTGGTTCTGAAATTCTGAAATTCTCATGGTTTGTAAGAGTTAGAAATCCCCTTGTGTACAGTTTGTCCAGTCCTCATTCATGGACAGTGTCTTTCAGAGTAGATTATCAATGTAAAATGATGCACTTAGTCTACTTACTTAAAGCATTGTGAAAGTCAGCATTCACAATGTGCTCTGACCTAGGAGCCAGACAACAGGATAACCTGGAATTTCATCCAATACTTCTGTCCTGTCCCCTGGGGAAGCTGCAAAAGTGTAACTTTATCCACTCAAGTGCCACAGCTTAGAACCTTTCTTCCCAAAAGCCTTTTCTATGGAGATATGCAAGGCTGTACTTTTTTCCCTCTGAACTTTGCCATTGCATCCCACAACCAACGTTTGTGCCAGGTTTCATCTTCTTCTTTGCTTTGACATAAAACCATCCTCCCCATTTCCAAGGTGAATACCCTGGCCAGTAGCTTTTACCTGTCCTCCTGCAGAATGTAAGTCACAGAGTGAGAAAGCAGATAAGCAATCCTGACTTTAAACCCCAGAGGTACTTCAACAGGGAGATGGAAGTCATGGAGTCAGCTCCTGCTTTTATAAGAATGAATCAGTATTCCATCAGGTGATTATTTCATATGTGCTAGAAGTATTTTGAAAATGTGATTCCCAGTGGAATTACTTACACACTGAAAGTCAAGGAAAAAATAGTTTCTGGATGCTGATGGTGTTGCCAAGCTGCTCAGCCCTGCCAAGAACAGGCACATCTGTGCATCACTGGAGCTTTCAAGTGCCCAAAGAAGTGTGACAAAAAACTGTGGCACCTTCTGTGTTAGGAGGGTCATTTTTTGCTAAGTGCTGTCAAAACAAACACACTGACTGATGTGTGTATATTGAAAAGCATCAGGAGCATATGTGGAAGTCATTCCCTTTCTTCCTGTCTTGCCTTCCACAAATTGAAGACTCAAGCCATGTTTATTCAGTGGGTTTGCTAAATTTCATATCATTTCATCCTTCCCTAAGCCTTTGTTGGTGCAGAGAGCTGGCAGTTTGCAAGATGATTCTGATTTTTTATTAAGGTATAGACCGTAAGTATGCCTTGTGAAAAACAGTAAAAACATCACAGAGCTGAGCCATATTTTTTCACTAAAGTGATGGTGTTTGGGGGGGGGAGGAAGGAAAAAAAGCAGGAAACTAATGAATTCTTGAACACTTTGAAAATAGTAGTAATATTTCAAATGAAAATGAGTCAAAACAGACTATATTTCTAAATTAAAATTCTGTTGTTTTGGTATAAAGAAACTTTATTTTTTTAATGGCAACTTAAATTAGGTTTTTCTGTTAGTCTAAAATTAAAAAAAATTGTAATTCCAATATGAAGGAAAATAATCTGAAGGAGAAAAAAAGGGAGGGAGAAAAGGAATGAACATGTATCAGATACATAACAGCTGCAAATAATGTATCCCAGTGTAGATCTTTCTCACAGAAGGTTTAAATTCCAACTAGAAAGTTTAAACACAATTCAGCCATTGAAGCTTTTAGACACTAAATAGCCAATTTAAAAGAATGTAAATGTTTCCATAGGAATGAAAAATGAAACTAATTGAAGTTAACTCTAGGCACGTGCATATGGCAAAGTCTTTGCACTTAGGCATTCGGATGTTCAAAATAGAAACTTAAGTTATGTCTTGATATTAATATAGATACCTGATTTATATTCTGCTAAATTTAGGTGAGATTTGTTCTAGTTTGTCATGTAGCCTGACAGAGTGTTGAGTATTTTACTTTTTTCTTTCAACATATTATTATTCCTTTAGTGTATTACAAGTGTAGCGTTATAGCATAGATATACCCTAAGTAAACAAAACATTAATGCATTACAATGGTAAAGGCACTGTGCTGAACCATGGCAAGTAACATTCTTGCAGCAGTCAAAAACTACTTTCCCTTTTATGTCACAAGGGAAAATAGGAGTGGAAACATTCAGGATTTTATTCTGATAGACCACTGTGCTGCCAACTCCACGAAGAGCAATGAAAGAATGTCTATTTAATAGCTGTGAGTGAAGTGAAAGTAAGTAGTACCACTGCCACTGTTGCCCAGGCCTTCCCCATCACAGTTTCCTCTTCAGCCAGGTGTTCAAGGTACTGGGTTAGACTCAGGTTGTCTGTTTTGCTCAGACACTGATATTTTTTTGTCTATGTTAGCAGAGAAGGATTTGGCAGCCTTGACTAGTAGGATGCCTGAATTACTCATCATTCTGCTGGGCATAAATACAGTACTGGTGGCAATGAGATGAAACACTCTGAGTAACAGTATGAATGTAGCTCCTACTCCCTTAGCCTGGCACATGTGCTTCATTCAGCAGGCACTGCTTCACCACATAGTGGAGTGTAAAATGTGCCAGCTGGGCTTTGCTATAGGGTGGAATTAAGTCTGGTTAAATCTGCATCCAGACACTTGAGCTGGGAGAACACTAAGTTGCCATGTAGAAGCACAAGGCAGTTGATCTCTGTTTAGTCCTACCTCTCTTGCTACTCAATCCAGAAGAAAATAAGAGAAGGCACGTAGCCTTTCCTCTGCTGGGTTCCATGTGCTGACTTCTGCAATACATAAATGCAGTGCTGAGGCCCTCATGCTTGTGCTTAGTGAAAGCAGACTGGCGCTGAGGTTTCTCGTGACCTCTTCCCAGGTCTTGATTTGTGCAGAGCAGACCAAAATAGTAAAATCTCTGAAATGCTTTTCTTTAGAAAAACTAAAACTGCTTAGGGATTGTATATGTGGAGGCTAAGAATTTATCTACTTGGAAGATTAATTTTATTCTGGAATTGAGGAATCTACTTTTGGAATTACCCATGCAAAGCTCTTCCAAAATAGCTTTTATTTGGATAACCCTTCAGGCTGTACAACAAACTGAATACATAAGTAGAACAGAACTGATCATAAAATAGAGCATGAGTTAGTAGAATATCAGTTAACTGCAGCCCAAATGGGAACTTTTTAACTTTTTTAATCTCTATGGGTCTCCTTACCATGCTGGTGATCCTGCCAGTGAAAAATAACCGATAAGAATTGTTGCATTATTGGAGCCCTCTAGTGGGGCCATTGGTTTGTTTTCATACAGCTTTAATTTGAAATGCAATAGTCTTGGTTTGACTCTTCCCTTTTTTGCATGTCCTGAATGCCTTAAGGGAATTTTCTTTTTAGGTTGTAAAGCATAGCCCCATATTATTAGCAAAAGGTGTTTGATAGATTTTCCATGCTCATGTGATCTTGCTTAGCTGTGTTTAAATACAGTATTTTATTTTTCACACTAGAAGTATAGGGATGCTGCAGCAGTAGGTTGTATTATAGACTCCTGGACTGCAGATTTCTTGCTGTGAAGGATCCCACTGTGAGAGTACAGAGGGCACCATCTATGAACTGTTGTGTTATAATTAGTTTTGCCATTGTCTTTTTCTTTCAGGCTACCTTCAGGAAGCTTACCTGTGGACCAAGCAAGTGTTGGCAATCATGGAGAAGGCAATAGTCCTGCTGCAGGAGGTCACAGATGGCTCTCTCTATGAAGGAGTGGCTTATGGCAGCTACACAACCAGATCACTGTTTCAGTACATGTTTCTTGTCCAAAGGCATTTTGACATCAATCACTTCAGCCACCCCTGGCTCAAGCAGCACTTTGCATTTATGTATAGGACTATCCTGCCAGGTAGGTCCTTTAGGTGAATGAGGATGAATCTCTATTTTTAAAGCAGCAATAAATTCCATACTTGAAACAGGCTATTTTAAAACAGCTCTCTGCTTGGATTTTTTTCAAAATAACCATTTCCTTGAATTTTACCTTCAACAGTCATCAAAACAATAACATCGTTGTGTATCACTACTTATTAGGGAGGAACACCTTCCACTAGCCCAGGCTGCTCAAAGCCCCATTCAACCTAGCCTTGAACACTGCCAGGAGTGGAGCCTCCACAACATCACAACCTGTTCCAGTGCCTCACTATCTCCATAGGAAAGAACCTCTTCCTTATATCTAAATAAGGTCTACTCTCTTTCAGTTTAAAGCTGTTACCCCTTGTGTTGCTTATTTGGAGGACACTTCATTAGGAGCTTACATTGCTCAAATTCCAGGTTAAAAAACTTACATAACTCTCTTGGAACCCCAGATCTATCCATGTGTGTAAGGGGGGCAGTTTTTATATGCCAGCACAGGCACATAAAGAATTGAGACCTCAGGCATCCTTTGGGGAGAGGTTCCTGAGAGCAAAACTCACACTGATGGTTTCAAGGTGAAGCTGATTATTTTGTTTTTCGGGGGCACCTCTGGTTTATTCCTTTGGAGAGTATTGATTCACATAAAAACATAAAAGCTGTAAAGGGAAAGTTACCTTTGCCAGACTTGAGTGAGGAGAGGAAGTGGATTGCATCTTACATTTTGTGTAGTACTTTGGCTGTCTGTAGCCCAAAGCCAAAGAAGAAAGGAGAATATTCAAGTTTGCTGCAGCAGAAGGAAACTGCTCCTGTGTAACCTATTTATGGTTCATTTACAAGCAAGTCTATAAACATCTGAAAAGGCTGCTTCTGTTTGCACTGCTTGGCTTCACCATCACACTCTTCAAAAGCATCTTTGTGTGCTTATTTGTTCTTTCTTACACTCCTTTTCGCTTTTCCCCAAGGGTTCCAGAGAACTGTGGCCATCGCAGATTCCAACTACAACTGGTTCTACGGGCCGGAGAGTCAGCTGGTGTTTCTTGACAAGTTTGTCATGCGCAATGGCAGTGGGAACTGGTTGGCAGAGCAGATCAGGAGGAACCGAGTGGTGGAGGGCCCGGGCACACCGTCCAAAGGGCAGAGGTGGTGCACTCTCCACACTGAATTTCTCTGGTATGAAAGGGAATGAGTGGGCTCAAAAGGAACCTGGCAGCTGTTTGCTATTAGTGATAATTCATTATCTTTAGATGTGCACCGTAAAGGCCGGGCTGAGACTGCCCATGTGCCACCCAGGGTCATGAGGCACAGAAGAATTTCTTCACTTAGCACAGATGCACAGGTTGCCACAAGGAACAGCCTGGTCTTGTCCTACATCTGCTTTAATGGTTTCTTTCCACTGTCTATTGCTTTCATAGAATACAGGTGATTGTAAAGGAACTGAAAATTTGCCTGTGTGTAGTCTTTGTTTAATTTTGTCTATTCTAACGGGGTTTAAACCTGTTTTGTTCTTTTATGATGAATTAGGTGAACATTTAAAGAATAATTTTCTTTCAAAAGTTCTGTAAAATAGTATAAACTTCCTTTTAAAAGCTAAATAATCCAAGCAGTAAGGCTACTGTTAACTGGATTTGCACACTAATTTGCAAGTTATGCTTGGAAAAAATGCCATGCTAGATGGATATTTTTCCATGCAATTTACAGCTATGCTAACTTCTATGCCAATCTTCTAAAAGTAAGAAATTAAAAGACTTAAGAAGCTTTAGATCCATATATGAATTCCCTTAGTTTGTGGAGATAACAAGTATATTTTTGAGGAGTTCAGTGTAGCTCTTTCTCTCTTGCAAGAAAAATCTTATTGAATATCTGTTGGTTTGCACTTATGATGTGCACATTAGAGTGCATGTTTGTTAGGCTCCAAGCAACCTTCACATTGTTACTTGCAAAATACAGAATCTCTCCTCTACAACCTCATCCCATCACTGTTTTCTTCTGTGTCTTCATGGAAATTCTGGACTGTCTCAGTCCTGCCAGAAGCTCCTGGTTAACTGTAAGAATAAATCTGATTCCGGAACCATCTAACAGAAATGTTAGTGGGCTTAATATGGCTTTGTTTATTTTGATTGCTTAAAAACAGTGCCAGAAGGTGAAGCTTTGTTCAGAATTTTTGTTGTTTTAACTCCCATAGATAAAATTGTAATAATTTCAACCTTTTCTGGAATTAGGGCTTCTTTTTAAACAAAATGTCTTATATCTTACAATTTATACAAGAAAAACCATGAAAATTTTTCTTCAGCTTAGTTTGGAGAAAGAAACTAACATACATTAACTGATACAAATAATAAACATTTATCCTTTAGAATGCCTTTTCATTAATTTTTGATTTATTGCCTATTCTGTTTGAAGACTACAGACTTCTGTAATCATCATTTTGGGGAAACAGATACTCTGCTTCTCTTTTTTAAGTAGCCAATAAATAGGCAAAAATGCTGATGTTTAGGCAGTGTCTGCAGCCTGGTCTAATCTACCTTTTTTAAAGATCTATGCTATAGTCAGTAGTTTTATGACTACATAGGACAAAACATGTCTAGTGTGGTACTAGTTAGTGGTACTCTTATTTTTGAACAACGGAAAGACTGCTTGCTTTAAATGCAGAGAAGATGCTTTCAACTATAGTTCTGTCAAAAGCGCACAACAAATTTGTGTAGGGATTAGTATGATGAATATTAATTACAGCTGTATGATTAGGAAGCGTAACTGTGGGCTTTATATTGTTGGTTTGCTCCTTAATGTAAATAGTGAATGGTTTTATGAGTTTTGTACCAGTGCTGGTAATGGAATCAGTCAAGTTACTTTTAGCCCCATTTTTCTCATCTTTTTTTGCAGGTATGATGCAAGTTTGCGCTCTGTACCTCCACCGGACTATGGAGTTCCTAAGCTGCATTATTTTGAGGACTGGGGAGTGGTAACTTATGGAAGTGCTTTGCCAGCTGAAATAAACAGGCCTTTCCTTTCCTTCAAGTCAGGAAAGCTGGGAGGACGTGCAATATATGATATTGTTCATAAGAACAAATACATAGAGTGGATCAAGGGATGGAGGAACTTTAATGCTGGCCATGAACACCCAGACCAGAACTCCTTTACTTTTGCTCCCAATGGCGTACCTTTCATAACAGAAGCTCTGTATGGGCCAAAATACACTTTTTTAAATAATGTGTTGATGTTTTACCCTGCTGTGTCTAGGAGCTGCTTTTCCCCATGGGAAGGGCAGATTACAGAAGACTGTTCCTCGAAGTGGCTTAAATATAAACATGACTTGGCTGGCGACTGTCAGGGACGAGTGGTTGCCGCCACAGAGAGAAGCGGGGTGGTTTTTATCAGGGGAGAAGGAGTGGGTGCATACAATCCTAAACTGAAGCTGAGAAAATTGCAACGAAACCTTATACTTCTCCATCCCCAGCTTCTCTTGCTAGTGGACCAAATCCACCTAGAAGATGACAGCCCTCTGGAGGCAGCCACCAGTTTCTTCCACAATGTGGATGTGCCTTTTGAAGCGACAGTTGTTGATGATATCCATGGGGCCTTTATTAGGCACCGTGATGGGATATATAAGATGTACTGGATGGACGACACTGGCCACAGTGAGAAAGCCATCATTGCCTCAATGATGTATCCCCGGGGCTACCCCTACAATGGAACAAACTACGTGAATGTAACGACCCTGCTGCGGCACCCCGTCACAAGGGCCATTTACCTTTTCATTGGGCCCTCTGTGGACGTGCAGAGCTTCACTGTGCGTGGAGATTCCCCGCAGCTGGATGTTTTTGTGACCACTGGTGAGCATGCCTACGCCGTGTACCTATGGCCCGTCGAGGATGGCTCCCGCTCTGCCTTTGCACAGGTTATTGCAGACCGCCAGAAAATTGTCTTTGACCAAGCCTCTGCCATTAGGGCCTCCACAGTGCCGGAAGTGAAGGACTACATAGGGATCGTGGAGAGGAACCTGCAGCATTTTAAGCCTGTTTTCCAGCAGCTTGAGAAGGAGATCCTGTCTCGTGTACGCAACACGGCCAGCTTTAGGAAGACTGCTGAGCGCCTGCTGAGGTTTTCCGATAAGAGACAGACAGAGGAGGCCATTGACAGGATATTTGCAATCTCACAGAGGCAGCAGCAGCAGCAGCGTGGCAGAGCAAAGAAAAACAGAAAGGTAGCCAAAGGCTACAAATTTGTTGATGCCGTTCCTGACATTTTTGCACAGATTGAGGTAAATGAAAGAAAAGTGCGACAAAAGGCACAGACTCAAGCACAAAAAGAGTTGCCTGTAGATGAAGATGAGGAAATGAAAGATCTTCTGGATTTTGCAGATATCACTTATGTGAAGCACAAAACTGGGGTGTCAGTCAAAGGCCGACCAGGGCTGACACAGATGGTGGCGACTGCTCGAAGTGCCCCATCAATATCAGCTTCTTATACTCGCCTCTTTCTAATTCTCAACATTGCTATTTTTTTTGTCATGTTATCAATGCAGCTCACGTATTTCCAGAAGGCCAAGAGACTGCATGGCCAAAGATGTCTGTATGCAATACTTTTAGTAGACAGCTGTATATTATTGTGGCTGTATTCTTCCTGTTCTCAGTCACAATGTTAGCAGAAGACCTCTACTAGTTGACCAGTTTATGGTCATAAATGTCTATGCAAAAGCATTAACCCTAATAGGGCCAAAGTTTATATCCTCTCTTTTTTTTTCTTTTTTTTTTTTCTGAAACATTCCAAAAACATCTGGGGAAAGATTGTTTTCGGACCAGAAGAGATTAAAGAATAGGGCAAGCAATAATATCTCAGAAAAATCATTACTTAATAAGTATTCCCCCTTTGTGTTTTGAGTTGGACCTCACATCTGAGGGAATGTTGTGCTTTGTTCATCAGAGTTCAGTAATGTAAAGTTGTAATTAATTTTTTGGTGAGAAGAGCCTTCATGATAGGTTTGTTTCTAAGATCTTTTTTAATACTGAATTTGTTTTGAATTTACTGAGTTTTCATTTCAGGCTGCTAGGGATGTCTCTGGACATTCTCCTAAGACAAGGACATTCAAACATGTATATGAGGCAGATCTTAGCAGTAGACTCCATTTCTCTCTTCCAGACCAAAGAATGGCTCAATATGGGACATCCCTGTATCATTATTGCAGACCCTTATATTGTCATCTCCTCCATGCTTTACAATCTGGCACAGTGGGGAAATGACAGTCACCTCAGTGCTTGCCAAGCGAGAGGCACGTCACTAGTAGGTAGTAGGAGAAGGCAAATATGGGGTTAACTCCAAGAAGAACAGAATGCAATTCTCAGGAAAAAAAGAAAAAAACATTTCTATTTTAGCCAAGTGTAGGTTGTAGAATGCTGAATTCTGTAGGGTCTGTTCTCCATTTTACAAGGCAGGGCTTCAAGAAAGTTTTCTATAGTTTGAAGCACATCTTAGTAGGGAAATAATGTCCTAGATCACTGCCCTTCCATTTGTAATTTTAAAAAGACGAAGAAACAAAGCAATCCTGTGGTAACTTCAGCAAGTGCCAGTACCGAAAAGTATGTTTAAGGAAGTATTTAATGTCTTTTTTTCTTTTCACATGGTTAGAAAGAGGACAGTTAAAATTTTGTGAACAGCCTGTTCTCTATAAAGCACCAGCAAGGGTTCTGCAAGCTCTTGGTGGCCCCAGGTCAATTATTTGGGGATTAGTGGTAAATGGAATCATGTGGTTTATTATAAAAATAAGTTTGACATTTCCACATATATTCCCCTCTGTTCATTAAAATAATTTCAAAAATTCATAGCTATATGAGAGCATGGAAGCTCTGTGGAATTGGGACATACCTGTGTGTCTTTACAGAAAAACAATTCTTCAGTACATTTGCTAAATAAAAGCATTATAATTATCTCTATGGAGAAGTTGTTTTTCTTTTATTTAAATATTTTTCCTGATGATTACAGTAATTATGTTCATCAACACTTGGTTTAAACCACAAACCTTTGCTTCCTTTTTTTTACACCATTTAGATGTGTGTTATCTACATTACTCCTGTTAAGCCTTCTGCAAGTCCGTATATTGAAATATGATGAGCTTTCCTTGTCTAAACATCTTCAGTGAATAGGTCAGAATATTTCCACTAGGTTCCAGCTACTGAGTCAGTTCAGAGCACTGTATTCACATAAATAATCTGGACTAATTCAATAAAATTGGCTACATTTTATCTGAGCAAAGATTTAGGTACCCAGTTTATTTTTGATGCATGCATAGTCACTGGATCATGAGCGCCTTCAGACAGTAACTCAGCTCACCTAAGACCTTGGAACACCTTCAAGACAGACCTTCCTCTTTTCCCTAAATGCAAAAGTCATGCGAGGTGGTTAATTGTCTATTTCAACTCACTCACTTCGTTTCCTAAGGCAATGGGAGCTGAGCCTGGGGGGTATCACCCATACAGTTCCATGTTGGTAGCGGTGCCTGCTGAAAGTTACTAAACTGTGACAGGCTGTGGATAGCTGGAAATCTCTTCATTTCTGCCTTTTCACTGTGATGACATAAACACATGCAAAAATAGCTGTTGGCTTATGTTCAATTTTAAAGACACTGTTAGTTTTTTAATACTAGGTGATACTATTATTTGCCATGAAACACCAAAAACTTAGGAGTTTATTTCATGTCTATGCACATTTCCCCTGTGTCAATTTGCTATTACCTTGAACAATCAGAAAACCACCCTGTAGTCTAGAAGACTTGAGAAGTGCCTGCAATTCTTTGTCTGCTTTGTAGTGTGGCATCTAAGTTCTAGCATGAGCTTTGTCAAATGAAACTGCAGAGATTAGCAATTAAGGTATGGTTTTGAACGTTAGCTCTCACGTACAATCCACTTCTCTGCACTGTTCCAGCAGTGCCAAGGGAAAGAGGTGGTTGCAAGAGCTGCCCATGCTCACAGCCAGGTCTTAAAAGCAGCTTTTAAAACAGACCAGCATTCAAATGAATGGTGCATGTGCAATGATACTGTAAAGGGAAATGAAATGCAGCAGCCTGACCCTCCTCAAGGAGAGACCAGACCCATTTCAGCATAAAATGTGCATCCAGGTGTTTTGCAGCCTGTGCTTGGTTTGTATCTGTTAAGGTTTTATGTGTGTATGACTGTCATTACTTGCTGCTCTGAACTCCACTTGCACAGATGTGACTTTGATTACGATTGGGCAACCAAAGAAGCAAATTAAGCCTTAATTGTGCTGTCTTTCAGATATGAAAAGAATCCTTAGTTATTCTTTTCCAGGCCAGAGCCTTTAAAAAGGCCCTCTCTGGTGGTTCTGTTTCCACTCTTTTTTCCCATTCTTGTCCCTCTAATTCCTTACCAAGGGCTGTAGCTTTTTTTGATTTTGATTTTGGAACAAATGGAGGAACACATTGTTCTATGCCATCATGGGCATGGGCAATCACATGTTGGCCAGAAGTGTCTGTGTCACAGAAAATAAACAGTTCGAGGCCTCAGGTGGCAGGTCCCTGAAAAATTCAAGCAGCCCTTGCTTCACTAGGAAGTGCAGTGAGGAAAACCAGGTAAATGGGATCAGCTCGACAGTCCTACTGGCTTGTGGGACGGCTGGAGAAAGATGGTGTTCCTCCACACTAGCTTATGCAGGAGAGAATGCTCTCCTCACCTTTGCATCTTTATCTGTACTGTAGGAGAGAAGCGACCTCGGTGAGCTCTGTGTCCATGGGAGAAGCGTTTAGCACTGGGTTCAGCTAAACTTCATCTAGACTGAACAACTTACGAAATGTCACTTTATGGCACCCAGCAGCAAAGTTAATTTTTTTCCCTGTTTTAGATGGAGTAAAAAACCTGAGGTGTTTCTGGCACATGCCTCTGCTCCCATTCTTATTCTGCTTCTTTTTAATTTCTGAAAATCTTCATTTTCTGCGTCTCTGGCCGCAGGAAAGAGTGGCTATCTAAGAACTGGGTATATGGAGATGGGTTCCTGTGTTCATCTGAGACCCTGCTGACTTCACTGAATTCCTCTTCAATAGCTCCTGTTCAGTCATGCGTGCTTCATTTCAGGATTGCAGTCTAATTTAGTCTAAAGTTAATTCACTGTATTCTGAACAAAGTGAATGGCAATTCAGCCCACAGGTATATGTTTGAGGGTGGAAGTGGAATCTGGTTCTTAAGATTCTTTAAATGATTTTTTTGAGTCCAGCCAAAAAATGTCTGTTATATACATCATTGTGACTCAAAGAAGCAAAGGGAAAGGAGCACTTTACATCATTTCTTAAAACTTGTAAGATGAAAGCTTATTCTGAAGAATTATGTGTCTGAAATACATTGCATTTTTTTGTTGGTGTCTGTATTTTCCACTGATGAAAAGCATTTTCTTAGTGTTTGAAGGCATATAGAGTTTGGAAAATAGCTGTATTTCTGCACCAGAACATTACATTCACATTTATTTGATCTGCAAAAGGCTCAGTTGGGATCATAAATAGTTCTGTCTAACTTTAATCCCTTTACTCTGGCTAGTCTGTTAAAATCAGTAGGGTAACTTCAGGATGGTAAGTCAGACTGAGATAATGAAACCAAGATGTCATTTTCTGTCCTCTCTCTGGAGCAGCTGACTCCAGGAGCTCTCTGCAGCAGAAGGCCTATGCAATCCAGTGCTGGATATGTCTGTACTGTCATCAGTATAGAGACTGTTTTCCAAATGAGTTCAACCTTGAAACAAATAATGTCAAAGCACTTCAAATAAGAGCCCTGGACCCTCTCAAGTAAGGAACAAAACTATTCTCTGCTTCAGGCAGGCAGGAGACTGGACAACTACACAATAAATGAGTGCATTCCTTCAGCAAAATGCATGCATAGCATTTTCCCCAAATGGTACCTTTCCTGACAGGTTCTTCAGGCTAATAAAGGGTTCGTAACATTTATAGCAATTTTCCAGAAATTTTGGATGCAGAGAAAAATTGCTAGCTGAAATGTGTTATTGTATAAGACATTTACCATGATGTTGTGACCTTTTTCCCCTTTGACTTGTGTCTAATACCATCAATGATTTTACTGGTTTCCTAACTGACTCTGGGACAAATCAAAAGGAAAACTGTCCCGCTTCAACCCCCAGGGCTCTGTTACCATGAACAATAGTCCTTAACAAGTATATATGAGTTTATGACTGTCCCCAAAATATTGACATACATTTTTTTTCACCAAACTTTCCATACTCAGTCTAGCTTTGTACCTTCCTGCAGTTGGAAGGCATTCTTCAAGGAGGTGGAATGCTTTTAAAGTCATGGGTATAAAAACCCCCGATTTCCCACTTCATCTTCATTAAAATTGTGATGTAGGAAACAAGGAATGCCAGGAAAGCTGGTCCCATTGGATATGCCCACAGGAAATGCTAGTGATGAAAGCTTGAGGAGTGTTGGGGCATGGAAACTTCCTACAGTGCCACACTGCTGTGAGAGTAAGCTAGATGAATTTGCCCTGTAGCAAGAGGGAATAGATGATCAGCATATGCATTTCTTTTTATCCCTAAAGAACAGGATTATCCTTGGGATGAGTTGAACTCTTTGGGACATGTTATGGAAGGCCAGGTTTCTCCATGACCTAGTAAAGATTCTACAGCAGTTATAGTAGACCTTTACTATTAATTCTAGTCTAGAACTTTAATCACTGCTTGTCCTTTTTTTGTTTGGCATAACCCTTATTTTGATCAAGTAAAGTAATTGTATTCTTTCACTTTTTAAGTTTGTCATGGAGTTTCCTCTGGTGGACCCAACTGCAGGTTGGTAGCAATGGGAAAATGGGCAGAAGACCAGAGTCCCTGGGACAGCAGTTGAAGAACTCTGTCTTTATGGAAGCTAGAGGAATAGAAGATGTTCAATAATGCTATAAAATACAGGTGCAGATGCCAGAGAAATAAAATTACAATCATGATGGAGTATTTGGACATTACAGAATAAATGAGAGCAGATCAAGAGACCTGGAAAGTTACTGCTAACATAAAATATAGGCAACTGGGAATATTTTCTCTTTATGTCCCATATATCATTCTTTCCTTTTGAATCATGTCTTCCCATTTAAAAAAATGGAAAGTGCACACAAAAGTGCTGTTGAGTGTAATAAGAGTTCAGCCTTTAATACAAGCTCTGACATGGTTACCATAGAGCCTGACACAGCTTGCACAGTTGTGCTGAGCTAAAACAGCTTGGGTATTCTGTAGCTAAGGATTAGATTGATTAGAAAAAATATAGGAGCAAGGGAGGCTGAGGATCAGAAGCCAGAAACTTTTCAATTCTTTGACAACTTTGAAAAGGATAGGGTCTCAATTCTTGGGCTGCACTACTGTTAAAGTCTATAAGCAACAAAATTTTGGCATCAAAGGAACCTGAGAAGGGAAACTGGAGACAGTGGTGTACTACCACGAACTAAAGAACTAGTTAATTTATCCAAGTTTAAAAAGAGAAATAAGGATGAATTGAACAGAAAAGTACAGAGCACGTGTTGTAGCACATGATCAGCCACCATTAGGACACATACGCGGAGTGGAACAGATCAAATCTTACTATGAGTGGGGAATGCCCTTAAGATAAAAGAAGGCCGATTTAGATTAGATACCAAGAATAAATCCTTTATTATTAAATCCTATATCCCCTGTAGGGGTGGTGAGGCTCTGGAACAGGTTGCCCAGAGAGGTTCTGCCCCATCCCTGGAAGTGTTCAAGACCAGACTGGATGGGCCCCTCAGTGCTGTGGTCTAGTGGAAGGTTCCCAGCATGTGGCAGATGGGTTGGAACTAGATGATCTTTCAAGTCTCTTCCAACAGAGACCATTCTCTGATTCTATGGCTCCATGAACTCTCAGCTATTCAGCAATTCCAAGGCAACAAGGTGTGATGGTATAACCTGAAGAAAGCAAGGACTCATGGAATACAAAACATCTATAATAAAAGTATAGAAATATTTTGGGTTTAACACACTTAAATTTATGAAGTAATTTTATGGTATATAATTTTCCATAATAAATGAAAAAACTGAGCTTTTCATTCTTAGAACTGGCTAGTTAACTACCCAGGGTGATTTGCCTGATCAGTCTTAACTATAATCTGCCTCACCAAGGCTAATTAATTTCATCATAAAACATGACAACTTCTACCTTTCTAATCCTATGCTTCTATCACATATTTTCTTATAAGTTCAGCAAATATTTGTCACATAATCTGAAGACAGGATTAAAGAATCACACAGATTTGTTTATGGCTCATATAGACTGTAAAACTCTCATGCAGCTGGTTGCTGTGGGGCATTTGGACTGGGTCACAGGAGTTTCCCCATACAGAAATGAGACCTATAGTGTTAAAAGAGCAGATGTAAATAATGGCAAGGGACAATTAGTGCCATGGCTTATGTGACTCTGTACAAGAGCTCACCTGTCAGAGCCTCCTGCATAGCTATGCTTGGTTTTCCAGACCTGTTTCTTGCGGCCTGCTAAAATTAATTTTCAGCTTGCAAAAACTGCTAATAAATGTAATGCCTTAAAATAGCAGTAAAATGTATGCTAATGATTGTAAGCTGTGCAGGCCCTGGCCCAGTGCTACATCTCTGTAGCACCAGTGGAACAATCTGGCTGCTGTTCCACTAGGTATTAGTGCTACTAATGATTTATGCAGTGCCACTGAGCTCTGTGACGCTTCCCAAACCTGTAAGAAGGTTGCTTCCAGCATAAAGTCAGAATCACTTCCTCAGTTTCACAAAGTGGAGCAATGGGCCTCTGGGGGAGGTCAGTCCAGCTGGAGGGGAGATGCAGATCTGCTTGTGGACAGGACCTCCAACATGTTAAGCGTTAATTTCACCTGGAATGAGACAAAAGGCATTACAAGAATTTTCCGAGAATAAAAAGCTTTGCTATCCGTGTGTCTTTCTGAACTGCAGAAATGCAGCTTACATCTCTCAGTGGAAGGAGAAAGTCCAGTTCTTGGACAACCAGTGCAGAGGTGCTCTTTTCCATTGCAACTATGAATGTGCAAGATACTGCAGTATTAATATGAAGAAGGAGTTGATCTTTATAAGACTAATGGAAAGAATTTACAACAAGATGGGCCTTGCATGTAACAGCTGAAAGAAGCATGACTTGCAGGAAAACAAAACCAGTCTTTGGCTATTCTGAACAAGTAGAAAAAGATCCAGAAAAAAATTAAAATAACCTACTGTAACGACTTACTAATATAATTAAATTAAAATAAATACTAAAAGATCTGCACAATATGCACCAATAAATACCTTTAATGTGCTTACACACACTTACACATGCTACATTTATGAACAGTATTATGCCTTTTATTGAACCTCAGAATTAGTTTGGATTACAGATTTTTCCATGTAGAAAATGTCTGAGAATCATTCTTCTGCAAAGGAAAGAATAGAAGGTAAAATGTCAAGGAGAAAATAAAATATTAAACAAGTCCACTACTATTCTTCTAAGCTCTTCATTTTAAAAATGAATAATTCAAAGCAGAATGATGTTTCAAATTAAAAAAAAATAGCATTTTGTTCTAACAGTGTCCATCTTTTAAATTCTCACATTGTTCCCATCCTCCTTGCAAGACATGAATTTTTATGCAAATCAATGTAAAAACAAACATTAAAGTAGAATCCTGAGTCCTTTAAAAGAAAGCTGGTCTTCGGAATACTATCCATATAATGGTTTGCAGCCATTGTGGCAATTATTAACAAGTTATGATGTTCTATATGTGGCAACTTATAAACAAGTGTTAATGTAGAGGACAAGAAAGAGCTGCCCTGGGAGAAGAGAGCTCTGAGTGAACAGGGCCTCTGTAACTCCCTGGCCTCACATCTCCTCACACCCACAGCTGCTGCCCCCAGCTCCCAAAGCTGCCACCAGCTGGGCTCACCACGCCACTTGGCTGCCAGCACAGCTACTCCCCCACTTCACAATTAGGGTGGCCTCTCCTCCCTCACCCACCACTCTGTGAATATTTACTGCAAACATGTTTTCCTGGAGGAGGGTTAATCCTTTTTCGTGCCCAACTCCCCTCCCTTTTCCCAAGAAGCTTATTCCTGAAATTGTATTTTCTTACAGAAAAATAAAACACTGCTAAAATTAGGCTCAGAAAAAGAAGTAGCAGGGTTTCTTGGCTCTATGCTTTCCCCTGTGTGGTCGTAATCTGTTCCAGAGAGCTGCCTCTGGTCCTTTGCCTCTCTTGTTAAACCAGCAGTTCTTGGAGGCAGCCCATGTCCCTGTCTTTGTCAGGATGTGTCCTTGCAGCTATTTCACATTGCATCTGTTTGTTTTGCCCTGCTGACAGAGAATAACAGAACCATGAAAAAGGATATGGCTGGAAGGGTCCTTAAAGATCATCCAGTTCCAACCCCCCAGCCAATGGGCAGGGACAATTTCTATGAGACAAGGCTGCTTGAAATCTCCACCAATCTGTCCTTGAACCCTTCCATGAACGGGGCATCTGCTAAGACTTTTTCAGGTCTGGTGAATTCTGGTTTCCTGGTTTGCTAACCTCTCTCTCTAGCTGCCTCAAAGTAAAAATCAAGGTAACAATGCTTGCCAATAATGCGGAGTTATTCTCGATATTTAAAAATGAACTGCTGCTTTAAAGTACTGGAGAGATAATTTCTTAGGCTGTCTGAGCAGAAAGGAAAATGGCATGTCTAATTCAGTATAGAAAAAATGGTGTTGAAAGTGAAACTTAATCTTCATATACACCTTCATATATACAGTGATAGACTGAGCTTGCTGAGGTTATTGCTGAAGGACTGAAGGGCTTTTATTATAATGCATATCTTGTTCAAATATTGATTCATGGATGCTAAAAAAAAAAAATCCAGAAGATATTTCAAGGAAATATAAAACAAAGGTCAGTATTCCGTTTATAGCAAACTATGGTTCAGTTGCATCTTCAATGCACTGGAAATTTGGCTTATTTCCTATTTCCCCTCATGTGAAAAATGATACCTGAATCCTGAGAATAGTTCAGGTGGAATATGGATTGTTGGGCAATTGGAGATACGAGGTCTCCATGGTTTGTATCATGAAGCTGATTTTATTGAACACACTGCTGGTTTATGTCTCTTTCAAGCAGGAGCAAAAACAACTACTTGCTTAAACAATAACAACCATCACAACAATATCTATGTTTCTTAGTATTACTGCTTAACTATGGGCTAGCATAGACTTGTACAGGCCTGTACTGTCTTACATACATACATACATACATACATACATACATACATCTTATCTCTTCCTCTTTGAGGGTCCTGCCTTGACTTGCTAGGGCTTGTATTAAGTTTGGCTTAATAAAAGTAATGGGATGTAAATATTAAGAACTAAAACAATAAGAATTTAGTTAAATAACTTGGTTAGGTGAGTGGGAATGTAAAACTGACATTTGCATACAACGAGTTACAAAGTCACGGATTTAAATTGTTCTAAAAAGTAAGCTACTGTTTACTGTATTTGTGGACCATCAATATTCTTAAACTGTTTTGATATCAAATCTATTTTTAATTTTATTGTGGCAAGGAAAAGTAATTATACTTGAACCACCAAATAGCCATCCCAATAAATTCACAATAAAATTACCTTGTTAAAACTACGAAGTAAAACAAAAACAGCTGGTAAAGCTGACTGTGGAGTTTCATATAGTAATTACAGCTAAGTCTCAAATCACTGCTACAGATAAGATTCAAAGCTTATCTTAAATGTTAGCAAAAGAAATTTAAATTTATGGCTTAGCCAATTACTCCCAGTGAATCATGAAGTCTTGCTATGTTGCCAATGTGTAGAAGAGCACCACATCCACACAAACACCTTTGGATCCTTCCAATTTACAATCCTAATATTTAACAATCCTGTTAAATATCACAAATCATAGGTTAAAGTTCACAGAGCTTTGGTTAGCACATGGTGTCTGTTGGTATTTTCATGTGCTGTAGCCTCAGCATGCCGTGCAGGCTACGGCCGTGCTGGCTGGCACCAGGCAGGGGCTGCAACCCCTGCAGCAGCAGCAGCAGCAGCAATCACAGCCGTGGCTCCTGGCAGGTACCTGGAGGGGAGGGTTTCACTGTACAGGGGGTAAAGATCTGCTTCCTATTCAGAGTTGGTGGGTCCAGGGTCAAAGGGGATCTCTCCATCACCATCACTGTCGGATTGTAAGCAGCAGCAAATGCCCATAGGAATCATAGGGGCCCCTCTCTCTTTCACATATAAGAGGGGGCCGTGGGCTTTGTAGAGAGGGGCACAGTCTTTCCAGATTGTAAAGAGCTCTGAGGCCCTCCCACAAAGGGAAGGCAGGAGGTAGGCCCTTTATCTATGGCATCAGAGCTTTCTTGGATTTTCAGGACCTCAAATATCACGCGCCAGGAGGGGAGCATTTCTGCAATCATTTTGTCCCCCTTTGTTGCACAGTCCCACAGTTTCACTCCTACCTTATCCCACAAATCTGTTGTAAAGACTGTGGACTCAGTAACTCCTGGTAGCTTAACTGCTGTCCATCTCAAAAGAGTTTTCAAGCCACATGAAGGTAAGGATTGTCCATGCTGTTGTAAAAGCTTTGTCTTAGGTTCAAAACCTCTCTTTTGTGAGCAGACAACCACAGCCCATTGTCCCCTGCACCTCACCTCCTTTCCAGATGAATTTCATCACCACTGGCCAGCTTCCCCTTTCCTCTCAGGAGCACTTAGTCCTGCAGGGCTCGCCGACAGCCGCTCAGCTAGGCAGTCATCACTATCCTCACACCAATTCTTGGGTGAGTAAAGAGACAAGGTCTTCATGGTTTGCATCATGAAGCTGATATTATTGAACACACTGCTGGTTTATATCTCTTTCTAGCAGGAGCTAAGAGTAACTACTTGCTCAAACAATAACAACCATAACAACAATATCTATGTTTCTTAGTATCATTGCTTAACTATGGGCTAGCACAGACTTGTACAGGACTGTGCTGTCTTGCATACATACATACATATATACATACATACCCCTTTATCTCTTCCTCCTTCAGGATCCTGCCTTGACTTGCCAGGCCTTGTAGCCCTTTAGCACATCTACTTTTGTATTGAGCTCAGCAGTACCTTGAGTCCTGCTTCTTGGATGTTTTCCCACATTTTCCCCTTCTATTTTCCACCAGTAAATCCTTCTTTTCTAGACTCAAACTTTTTACTCAGTGTCTAAACACCTTGTAAAACACATGGTAAATCAATCCTCATAAGCAATAGTATGGCTAAAATGTAAATTCCTGTTTGAACTAAATGCTTAAGGCAGCTAGTGAGCCCCCATCTCCTAAGCACGTGTCCTAGGCAGTCACTATCATCTACAGCTCTTTGTTTGGTGACACTCTCTCGAATGGGCCTTTATGCTAACTTGGGCAGACTAAGAGCGGTCAGATAGGGTCATGCAATGCAAGCCTTCAAATTCTCCACATCCATGTCCTGGTAGTTCTACTTCTTTTCTTGTCTTGGTCATGAGGGCTGGGTAGCAATTAAGGAATTTTTCTTTTCTCTGGGCCTCATTTTCTTGGAAGCGATTGATGTTTGTCCAGATGAGCAGGTAACTACTTTGAAAACTCCTGGTGATAAGACACATGCATACCTTCTCCCTAGGTTAGTAAATTAGCTAAGCCTTATCATTGTACACTCAATTAAAAATCCTTACATAAAAACTTTTAGAAATTGCCTCCACACGTGCAAATCTTTAAAGCAGTATCACTATGCTTGGGATCAATTTTGATTTGATTTCAAAATTTTTAGTGTAACTATTAATGTAAACGTTCCTAAAGAGCCATACTTCCCTCTCTTTTGTTTTTTTTCAACAGTATGTATGTTTCTCATCATGAACATGAAGGCAACATAAACAGCAAAACAATAAACTTACACTAAATAAAAGTAAATCAAATAATATATGCAATTAGTAGTACAAAAGAGATAAAATATTGAGTTTAAACAATGCATTATCAATTCCTTAAACACTGTACCATTACCCAGGGTCTGAAATAGCTAGTAAGCCTCATTCCAAAGTGAGGGCTTGGAGAACCATTCCTGGGTAAGATTTCCACGTTCACTTTAAAAGAGATTCTAGCTATTATGAGTCCAAATTTGGCAAGCCAAAATGGCTTGATTACAGTTTTGGTGCAGAAAACACCTGGGTTTCTTTGGCATACTTCTTGTCTAGCTAAGGCTAGGACTTGACCAGGGTCCAGATCATAAGTGGAAGAGTCTCCCTAATATATGTTAAAAACTTCTCAGTAACAGTAGTTAGGAAAGTTTCTTAAAATCATGCATGTCTTCTAGATAACTATGCAACAGTATGTAAAGCTTTGTAAAGCAACTGGCTTTGTTATTTATCTTTAACAAAGTAATAATAAAGCAAAAAAAAGGCATTAAACAGCTTACAACTAATAACAATCATAATATAAAATGATTACTTGTTTTTCAGTGCTACCTATGAAAAATAAAACAGTAAAAATTATTCTTATTTCCATAACAAAATAGTTTTATCTTGTAATTTAAGTGAATACATTTTAACAAAAATTCATTTAGGCTTTAGGTCATTCATTTGTAGAGCAAAAGAATTACATCTTATAATTTCAACAAGGATATTTCAACAAAAATTAAAGTTAACATCACTAAAACTAAACAGAAATGAATCTTAACTGGAATTAACTTATGTAAACTCTGTCATTACAAAAAAGGTGCTGAACATTTGTCACAAAACAGTTACACAGCAAGGTAAACAACATGCAAGTAAACAATTCTACTGAAATAGCAGCAACATAAATTTATCAAAGAGATTAAATGGCTGCAGCTTTTTAAAACTGCCTGTACGATAAATTTGTGTTTGGCTTAATAAAAGGAATGGGCTATAAACATTAAGAACTAAAACAATAAGAATTTAGTTAAATAACTTGGTTAGGTGAGTGGGAATGTAAAACTGACATTTGCATACAACGAGTTACAAAGTCACGGATTTAAATTGTTCTAAAAAGTAAGCTACTGTTTACTGTATTTGTGGACCATCAATATTCTTAAACTGTTTTGATATCAAATCTATTTTTAATTTTATTGTGGCAAGGAAAAGTAATTATACTTGAACCACCAAATAGCCATCCCAATAAATTCACAATAAAATTACCTTGTTAAAACTACGAAGTAAAACAAAAACAGCTGGTAAAGCTGACTGTGGAGTTTCATATAGTAATTACAGCTAAGTCTCAAATCACTGCTACAGATAAGATTCAAAGCTTATCTTAAATGTTAGCAAAAGAAATTTAAATTTAGGGCTTAGCCAATTACTCCCAGTGAATCATGAAGTCTTGCTATGTTGCCAGTGTGTAGAAGAGCACCACATCCACACAAACACCTTTGGATCCTTCCAATTTACAATCCTAATATTTAACAATCCTGTTAAATATCACAAATCATAGGTTAAAGTTCACAGAGCTTTGGTTAGCACATGGTGTCTGTTGGTATTTTCATGTGCTGTAGCCTCAGCATGCCGTGCAGGCTACGGCCGTGCTGGCTGGCACCAGGCAGGGGCTGCAACCCCTGCAGCAGCAGCAGCAGCAGCAATCACAGCCGTGGCTCCTGGCAGGTACCTGGAGGGGAGGGTTTCACTGTACAGGGGGTAAAGATCTGCTTCCTATTCAGAGTTGGTGGGTCCAGGGTCAAAGGGGATCTCTCCATCACCATCACTGTCGGATTGTAAGCAGCAGCAAATGCCCATAGGAATCATAGGGGCCCCTCTCTCTTTCACATATAAGAGGGGGCCGTGGGCTTTGTAGAGAGGGGCACAGTCTTTCCAGATTGTAAAGAGCTCTGAGGCCCTCCCACAAAGGGAAGGCAGGAGGTAGGCCCTTTATCTATGGCATCAGAGCTTTCTTGGATTTTCAGGACCTCAAATATCACGCGCCAGGAGGGGAGCATTTCTGCAATCATTTTGTCCCCCTTTGTTGCACAGTCCCACAGTTTCACTCCTACCTTATCCCACAAATCTGTTGTAAAGACTGTGGACTCAGTAACTCCTGGTAGCTTAACTGCTGTCCATCTCAAAAGAGTTTTCAAGCCACATGAAGGTAAGGATTGTCCATGCTGTTGTAAAAGCTTTGTCTTAGGTTCAAAACCTCTCTTTTGTGAGCAGACAACCACAGCCCATTGTCCCCTGCACCTCACCTCCTTTCCAGATGAATTTCATCACCACTGGCCAGCTTCCCCTTTCCTCTCAGGAGCACTTAGTCCTGCAGGGCTCGCCGACAGCCGCTCAGCTAGGCAGTCATCACTATCCTCACACCAATTCTTGGGTGAGTAAAGAGACAAGGTCTTCATGGTTTGCATCATGAAGCTGATATTATTGAACACACTGCTGGTTTATATCTCTTTCTAGCAGGAGCTAAGAGTAACTACTTGCTCAAACAATAACAACCATAACAACAATATCTATGTTTCTTAGTATCATTGCTTAACTATGGGCTAGCACAGACTTGTACAGGACTGTGCTGTCTTGCATACATTCATACATACATCTTATCTCTTCCTCTTTGAGGGTCCTGCCTTGACTTGCCAGGCCTTGTAGCCCTCTAGCACATCTACTTTTTCTTGAGCTCAGCAGTACTTTCAGTCCTGCTTCCAAGCTGTATTCCCACAAAGGATAAAGAAAGTATACAAAGGTATGCATCAGATGAGGAATGACTATATTAGGATTTCCCCAGCCTTGGAAAAAGAGGACTATGGTGAAGGTGCAGCAGACCATGAGTTGATGGAAACACCAAGGATCCAGTCCATTTTTCTCTTTCCTTTCCATATCTTGGGGACATCAAATGGGATATTGTCAGGTTTAAATAATGGTTAAGCACACTTGCTATACAATATTTTGGTAGTCAGTAAGTCTGCATGGGTTAAAACAAATGGTATTAAATACAAAGTCCCTGAAATCACACAGAGTGAGGACAATGCCAAACTTCCTTTTCCTTTCCCTGTGCTCAACTGTCAGCTGCTGGGTGTAGATGAGATATGGCCAGATTAACCTTCAGTCTGAATAAATCTTCCTGGTTTTAAAGCCTTTTTTGGTTGCTATGTCATTGTATTACACTGCTGCATAAAAACAAGGGCTCCTCCAGGCCAAGGCAAGCATTTCATTTTGCAGCTTACCTCTGCAGCAGCAGCAGCAGCAGCAGCAGCTCGGCACTGAGCACGGCACATCTGCTGTGAGCCCAGCAGCCACCTGAACCAGCGCTGCCTGCTCTGGAGCCTCTGTGCCATCCTCTCAGCTGCCCAAAGAGCTGAAATGGGAACTCAGAATTTTCAAATCCATGATGTCCAAAACACCTTTTTTTATTTTTTTAAATTTGAGCTTATCAGGCCTTGCCCAGGAAGACCCAAAGCCTCAGTGGTTTAGAGATGAAATAAACAACAAGGTTCAGCTGTCCTTCCCCTTTGCAAAGACAAATAAATCCATCACTTAATGTACTTTAAAGCTATAAAAATGTAACAGATGAATACTTTCCAACATACCACTTAAAAAATTAGACTGACTGTTGTAGCATTGTGCTTTCTACTTTCCTGTGGTTCATCTTATACCCCCGCCCTTCTCCTTCCCGGACTCCACACACAGGTACGGGGTCTCTGAGCCCCTGTAAAATGCAAGGCAGATCCACTCAGGAAATTGGATATCTTGGGAAAAGCCACCCCCCTCCCCAAAAGGGATTTGACCCCTGGAACGCCTGTCCATTCTAGGCCACACCCCCCACCCCAGCTATTGGCTGGGTCTCTGCCCTTGCCCTCCTCCCTCCCCAGGTAAAAGCAGCATGCTGGGCATGTGCTCTTGTTCTGTGATGCGCTTTCCACATACAGAAGACCTCTTCTGAAGCTGGAATAAAAGCTTTGGTAAGCCATTCAGATCTAGTTTCTCTCTGCTATTTGTCAAAGCCTTCTGCTAAGAGTCATGCTGGACTTGCTCTGCTCCTGACTCTGTTTCTCCGAACTGAGGACCAGCCTGTTTCTCCGAATCCTTCTGCGCCCTGTAAAAAGATACAGTTGCCACTGAGGGGCCTAGAAACCCTGAAAGAAGCAACAGTACCTTTTATAGATTATCTTGAAAAGCTGGCATGATTATAGTTGAATTTTCTTCCATAAGAGAACAAGCCATATTGTATAGCTAAACAGAAGACAGGATAATAATGTGTAAATTGTTCTGGGTGCTTTTCTCACATTTTATTCACACTTTGAATCTGGTGCCTCACTGAAGACATGATGAGGTTAAAGCCATTTCTAGTTACAATGCATGTGTGGACAAACACAAATTACTTTTGTAGAAACAGATAACTTCATTGTTTTCCTGTTCATACCTGGAGTGGTTTTCTGGTGTGGTCTCTGCTCAGCTGTGCAGTGACTGTTCCTTCCTCTGTGAAGGGCTGTTTCTGTGCCTCCCTGCATCACCACCACCAACAGAAACTGAAAGCTCTGCAAGCCTTTTTAAGCTGTGAGAGCTGCAGGACACTTGTCTCTCTTTTTTCCTTTTCTGATGCAGATTTTGCTCCTCCTACAATAAGGAGAGGCAGAAAAATGGATAGGATGCATAGTGTAATAAAACTCTTCATCGAAAACCAGAACATTCTGAGCTGCATTATCGTGTCCCTGCTGACAATTGGCAGTGAGCACATCCTCTCAGCTATGGTGTTCCAGTGTCCCTGCAATTCTTGGAACATGGTGTATGGTTGTGCCTTCCTCTTAGTACCTGCCTTCATCCTCTTGCTGCTCAGCTTCATGGTGAATGTCTGGACATGGCGACTGTGGGTAGGCAAGTGCTCTTCCAAGAAGGGTGACCAATGCAAAGCCGGGGGAATCTGTGCCTGCTTCTGCCAGGCATTGCTGCCAATGACAGTCTCGGTGGCCCCGCTCACCTGGATAGCCGCGGCCCTGCTAGGAGCCAACTTCTACGAGTGTGCAGCCAGTGCGAGCAGCGTGGCACAGAGCTACTTCTGTAAAGATAATGGAACTGACTGCCAAAACCTGCTGCTCAAAGTGCCCTGTGATGCGGAATTATCAGGAAATTTTTCAAGTGAACGGCTCAGCCTTCATGCACAGTCCCAGGTAAAGCCTCACTGCTCATCTCCTCACACTGTGTGCTTCAATCCTGGCTGCTCAATGTGTAGTGGTGCCTGCCGGGGACTGTCAACAGTCCTTCTCTCTTCTGTTATATCATGTGCCAAAAGTACACAGCTAGCAAAAATTCATTGGCAAAAAAGCAGTAACAGAAAAGCAATTGGTGTATTTTTATGATACTTTCTGGGTTTGCACATTTCTGTGGTAATGGTTTGACAATGTCATTTACAAAACCTCATGGGCAGGGAACCAGCCTAGAGAACAGGACATTCCACAGCCAGTTTTCTTCTCGATTAACTTCGACATGGTGTGAGTTCTTCTCCTTCTCCGCTTTTACATCTCTGAATACTTCAAACTTCTAAAAATAGACATTAAATGAGGGAAAGCTGAGATCACTAACAGAGGGGAAGCTGATGTCTCCTTGAAGCTGATGTCTCATTTCAACACAGTGGTTGCAAGGAGACATCTGGAAAGTGAAACAAATAAGAACTGCTTGTTTGACTATAAATTTCAATGCTTGAAACTCTTAATAATTTTGCACTTGTATTCTACAGGAATCATTAAAATATATATCTGTTTTGTTAAAGTTTCTTGTTCTTAAGGCAAGCTGCGTGACCAAAGCAATAACACTTCTGGATTGGTTTTTGTCTGGTTCTATGGCAGCACCTCAGTTTTATTTCTATATTTGTGGGGATTTTGTCTTAACTCCAGTAGGAAAATCAGGTTTTGCCGCTTTTTCTCAGGAAAACATTAATAGTTGGTTAAGGGAGTTAAGTTTATAAGAGTTTATAATTACTTGGATTTTTTGTAAGTTCCTGTTGAGGACAAATGCCTGTTAAAACAAAAATGTGGTTTTAGTTGGTAAATACTTAGCATGCTGCTTCTCCAAGAAAAAAAGCTGGAAAGGGGCAAACTCTATACCATTGATTTTTAGATAGGGTAAGAAAGGAGCAAAACCAAGGAAGACTGACTGTTACTGACATTGCAGTGGAATTTAAAAGAAACAGGCAATCAAACAAAAAATAGGAAAATGTAAGTGTATTTTTATTACTGACTGCTATTTTTAATATTCAATCTACTTTCAACAAAATGAAGACCCAAAAAGACCACAAACTCCTTCTTACTGAGCACTCAATTTTCCATTTGACGAAAAACTCATCCTGAGGTAGAAGAGCATGTTGCAGCATCTCTGCCTGGAGCTTCCAGCTGAGTACCCCTGGGTAGAGGGGGGACCAGCATCTACTAGGACACTTGGTTTTGATGGGATCTCTGAGATGTGGCTAAGGATGCTAAAATCAGGTAGAAAACAAGAATGAATTCCCATAGTCAATAGCCAAAACTGTATCCTGCCTCCAAAACACAACCAGGACACAAGTTTTCCTCTGTGTTGCACAAAAACCTAGCTGCTTTTGCAGGCTCAGATATCAGGGAGAGTAGCTACATTCCATGAGAACAGGAAGTGCCAGCAGGAGCTCTGATTTGCAGCACAAGGCAGACAGAGTGATTCTGCACCCTCTCTACCATTAATGTGACCACAACTGCAGAAACTGATGGTCAGTATCTTGCCTTAAAAGTTAAGAAAGCTGCCTATAACTGAGTAAATAACTTCTGTCCAACTTCTGTTTTTTTGATATTCATCCTCAACCTGACAAGATCATCTGAGGGGTGCAGAAGCTCTGTGTGTCTGGCTGAATTGCGTGCATGGGATCCCCTCTTCTGGCAGCAAGCAGACAGTTACATGCACTCCAGGGTGTCTTTGCTTACAGTTTTCATATTTTTTCAACATTATATTCTATATTCCCACATATGACCATGCAAAAACACCATTAACCTATGTATCCTTTTTCCAAGCTGATAGGATGGCTCCTGATAGCCTGCATCGTTATTGTGGCACTGATTTTAAAATGTGTCAGGCGCTGTTGCTCCTCCATCAACTATCTTCATCTCAAGTTCTTGAAAAATTACACAAAAAAGGAAGATAAACTCTTTGAGGAAAAATCTAAAGAGTATGCAATCAAGCTGGCAGAAAGAAATATAAATTGCTTTTTTGAAGCCACTGACCCTGCACCATTTCATACTCCCAGCAACAAAGACTGGCAGAAGATTTCACCCAGGTATGAGTTTGATCCAGACGTGAACTATTACAGCAGGTTACACAGGTACCTGAAAGACACGGGAGTCGCGAGCCCCAATATCAATGAAGAAAATCAGAATCACACTGGCTCTGGAAATGGGAACGAAGCTGAAACAAACGTTTAAGGGTTGCAATGAAACAAATCCTTTGCAACACTGGCAGTCTTTAAACCCTACTCATATAAGAAGAATCTTGTTCTTTGCTCTTACTGACATCTATGCAAGGTGAAAGCTGTTAGTTGTAACCCTCAGTAGATTTGCTTTTAAATACATTTTAGTCCTTTTGCTTAATTCCATTTAAATGGGTGTTTTCTTATTGTTGTAGTCCATTAAGTAGAGTCATATGTAAAATAATCAGCATCCACAAAGATCTCAGCACGTATTATGTCAAACCACTACTGAAACATTAAAAGCACTTTACAGGTGGAGTGATAATACCAAACCTTATCAAAGAGACTAAAAAGGGAATGGGATACCTGATCAGAAATTCAGCTTAGTTTATTAGCTCTCTCTTTACAATGAAACTTCCAGTGACACTTAGAGCAAGCTGTGGATTAAAAAATTTAGCTTGTCTTGAGGGGTTAGGCTCATGCATATCATGGCAGTGTACATGAAGTTTCTATATTAACAAACATTAAATGCACATTCATACATTTAATGATACTGAAAATCTGCAGTCCATATAAGCAAGTAGTAATATTCTTATCAAAGAACATCTTATTATAAGAAATAAAGATACAAGTTTTGAGTGAAGAATAATAAAGTTCACTTTTCTTCTGAAAAGCTGTTGTTCAAGAGAGCATTTTAGATATGTCAGATTGTTTGGTCTTGGCTGTCCATTTACTTCTCCCAGAAATCCTCTCCTTCTACACAACCAACTCAGAAATCATTCAGATAGCCAGACAGACAGGAATCTCCACAAGTGATCTGTTACATTCATTTAGCAAGAAAGGAAGAGGGGGAAGAGTCTATGTTACCTAGCTGAATATAATGAGCTTGGAAGCTTCTTTCTCACTACAAACTGAAAATGTAACATGTAAAGGCTAAACAAGATCTAATTCTGCAGGTAGAAAAGAAGTTTTAAAAGATATTCATCACAGTCACTGCCTTGCTCACTGCTCTTTTCCTTCCGAGAAACTTGATGATCATGGAGTACCAGTGCAGGCTGGGGGCTGAGCTCTTAGAGAGCATCTCTGTAGAGAAGGGCCTGGGTGTCTCAGAGGATTGGAAAGCTGACTATGAGCCAAGCAGTGCTCCTGTAGCCACCAGGGCCAGAGGTGTGCTGTGGTGCACTGGGAAGAGCGTGGCCAGCAGGTCAAGGGAGGCGATCCTGCCCCTCCTCCTCAGCCCTGCTGAGGTCACATCTGAAGTGCTGAGGCCAGTTCTGGGCTCCTCAGGACAAGAAACACAAGGAGCTACTGGAGAGGGCCCAGCAGAAGGGCCCCAAAGGTGATCTGGGTCTGGAGCATCCCTCTTATGAGGAGACACTGCAGGAGCTGGGCCTGTTTCGTGCAGAGAAGAGAGGACTGAGAGAGGATCTCCTTAATACCTCTAAAAGGTGAGTGGCAAGAGGAGGGGGCAGACTCTTTTCACTGGTGCCCTACAAAAGGACAAGGAACAATGGCCACAATCTAAAGCACAAGAAGTTTCACCCCAGCATGAGAAGAATTTCTTTACACTGAGGGTGGCAGAGCACTGGCTCAGGCTGCCCACGGGGGTCGTGGAGTCTTCCTCTCTGGAGACAATCCAGACCCACCTGGATGTGTTCCTGTGTCAGCTGCTCTAGGTGACCCTGCCTTGTCAGAGGGGTTGGACTAAATAACATTCAGAGGTCCCTTCCTACCCTAGCAGTTATATAATTCAGTAAGAAAACAAGGAAGGTGTAGGTTATTCACTTTCAAGATAATTAATCATGATAATAATAGGTTAGGGTTGCTGGAAAAAAAAGTAAAAATGGTCATTGCTATTTAACAACCTTTATTGTTCATCAGCCACATGTCCATCTCAACCAGCTGGCCATAACCAGCAAAAACCCCACTCAGGGCTCTTGCACAGGCTGTGAAATCAGACAAATTCCACAACACATTCCAGCTCTAATGTTAAAAGGCAATAATAATTTAAAAAAAAGAAAAAAAAAAGACAGCTGCAGTTGTCACAGGTTCTAACATATTACATATGTACGTACATATGCATGTATGGCAGCATATACACGTACATGCTGCCACTTCTTACTGCTGGTAGGTAACAGCAGCTGGGCTGAGACCAAGGCTGGGTAACAAAGAGTTTAGATTTTGTTCCCTACCAAGTTGCTTACTTAAAAGACCAGTATGATATGCCACCACTGCCACCACTATTCTTTGCTGCCCAGCCCTCTGTAGAATTTCCTTGAGGTACCTCCATACCCCAGGGGTTCTCTCGGTTAAGCAGCACAGAACAGGGTGCGACAAACCCCCCTTGTGAGTTCTGCGGGTCCAGGTTATCGAATCTTCGGCGCAGGGACAGATGGAACAGCAGCACGGGTCTTGGGGGTTGAACAAAGCTGGTTTATTCAACTCATGGTGGAATCCCAAGTCAATTATCTGCAACGTGCAGATGGCTTTTATGCACACAGAGGGTAAGAGGGGTTGGGGTTGGAGTCATGTGACTACCCAATTACAGCAGAGCAGATTAGGGAAGTAACATGAGCAGTATGAGGTAATGAGAAGATTACATCACCTGGGTTGGACCAAAAACCAGGGGGAAAGCAGGGGTGTGCTGGGTTAAACCATAAAATGAATACATGGATACATATGACTTAAAAAGCACACTGCAACAGCTCTCTTCACCTGTCAACCAGCTAACTTCTGCAGCTGACTCTGCAAAGCCGTTTTTACCCTGTTTTCTTCTGAAACAAAAGGCACAAAATATCCCCCAACATGCGTTTCTCCCAATATTTCTGTCATAAGTTCCTTCTGTGCTTTCTGTCTTCTGGCTTCCTTAAAAATGTAATTCCTATTTCTGTCACAGTATCACCCTTCAGCCTTTCCTGGAGGAAGGAAACTTCTGCTGCTAAGTGAACCTAGAAAGAATCAGGTCTGATCAGTTCAGCAGAGGAATGCCCAGATTTCCACTCCCCTCCGGTAGAATGAGCTTTTTCTCTCTCTTACCACAAGAGGACCCCCTTTCTCAGGTTTCATAGGAAACAGATCTCTAGCTTGTTTTAAAATAGCTTTCCCAACTAAGCTAATACAAGGGAAGTTTATAGACACTAGTAGTGCAGTACAGTTTTGTGTTCTGCATTGTAATGCAAATAAATTCAGAGGCAAGAAATCAAAACAGTGGAGACAATAAAAAGTGCTGCAGAAAAGGGAAAACACTCTGTTGAGCCAGCAAGTTTTTGTTAGAATTTGTAGCCATCTGGAACAATTTCCTTTCCAAGAACTGATTTTATTTTCAGGTCCTCCTGCAAATAGGACAAAGACTGCACTGCAGACAAAGGAATTTATCTGATAGTTTTAGAAGGCAACAACAGCTAGTGCTTAAGTTGAGTGATGCTGGTCAAATAATGTAGTTGTTGTGTTGTGCAGGGTGAAATGGGCAACTGTATAACAGAACAAATATGATTTTCCACAAAAGCCATTTATTGTTTACAATAACACCCAATTATAGTTTCCAGCTCTACTGTCCATGCATGCAGGTGTCTGTTGATTGGCTCAGCCACTTGTCCATCTGGTGGGCACACATCCTTCAGGGCACCTAATTGGTCAAGTGTCCATCATCCTGCCAGGTGTCCGCTATCTAAGTTTTGCATTTTTTACAAGCAAGTTCCCAGGCTCTTCCTTCTATTTTTCAGTCTTGCTGTCTCAGTAACCTTGATGAATTCCTGAGAACTCTAAAAATAAGACTGCAGGTGGCTTGTTTTTTATGAACAGTTTGGCTGGTACAAAGTATGGCCTAAATTGTGCAAATACATTGCTACAATTCCCCCTTCTCTTTCTGGGACCAGCCAAACTTTTTTGGCAGCATTTTCTGTCAGTTGAGTCACCAACTTTATAATACATGGAATTATACAAAGCAAAAGTATAATGAAGGCTAATATTAACAAAGCATCCTTTGTGATATCTCCTACCCAACCAGTGATTTCCCTTCCCTTAAACCATTCATCCAAACCCCAGTCATTAACAGTCAGCTTCTTCATGTTATCTTGTAACTGCTTGAGCTTCCTGTGAAAGAATGGATGCAGAATGTCCAGAGATGTTCATACAACACATTCCCTCAAAATCTTCACACCTGTGCCCATAAGCTAATAGCAAGAAATCAATGGTACCTGTTTTGCAGCATGCCATGTCTAACATTGTCTACATCAGTGAGCATCTGATTAACAGTAGCTGAAGTGATATTTAATTGCTTAGCTGTCCAACAACTCAACTTGGTAAGAGTAGTCAAGGCTTGAGTGGCAGCAACACCTGGTTCAAAGATTGATGCCAATATCTGTGCCCCAAAACTCTACATTATCTCTACAATTTGGCCCCAAGCTTGTGACTGCCCTTTTGGCTCTTTTGCTATGTCCAGTTCTCCAAATTGTTTGATTTAACAACTCGCTCTTGCTAGGAGCAAACACAGTTAGTTTCCCTAAGTAACAAGGTCCACCAAATGTATTACTCAGGATCACGGGCCATGCCCTATCTCCACAAATTAAAAAGATACCTGGAGGAAGCATTCTTACGATTGCATTCTCACCAGCACTTCCAGGATAAGTCCAATTGCGGCAGTACTTAGTCAGGTCCCAATACCACAGAGAACTGGGATTAAGGACAACACTATTATTTTTAGGACGTGGAACTAGGACATTGCTCATATCAGTTGATCTCGTATCTAGAAAGTAGTTAAAAAACAAACAATAATTTCCAGGTACCGATCCTAACAGATCCAGCCCTTGAGACTCTAACCCACTCTGATTCAGTGAGCACACTATCATGTCTGCTTGGAAGCCCTCACTGTTTGGTCTAATTCCAAGTCTCTTACACATGTCCAATTTCATCCCCCTACTGGGTATGTTGCACCAACGATCCTCTGCACTAGATCAATCTGCTCCCACATACGGTCTTCCTGCAACTTCTACCCATTTTGTGAAACCATAGAAGTTACTCAGAGGGACACTGATTAAATATGTGCAAAAGGAGTCTCCTGGCACGGCTAAGGTTAAGCAAAAGGAATTCACCCCAGTTGCATTGGCCCAATTAAGCCATACATACTGTCGATGCCATCCTGGCAGGTTAGTTTCTTCTGCACTACAGATGTTACCACATAGTACAAGTATCAACAGAAAAAACTCAGAAACCCACATCTCTAATGTGCAACTACTCTTCATCCTTATCCTCGGCAAAAACCCCTTCCCCTATAAGGTTAGGGAAAAAGCCCAACCTGGCTGTACTTCTTGGTCTTTGCGCCCTTCTCCTATTCTGCCTCCTATGGTTCTCCTTCTCCCACCTAAGCTTTGTTTGTTCCCACTGATCAGGTCTGATACCCCAAGTCCCAGGGATAAATACTTCCTTTCCATGCTCAATTGCCTTGACTCTATTCTCCCTTTCTTTTCTCTTGAGCTTCTGAAGCTCATTATGTTACCACCAAAAAGCCTGTGTTAGATGGTCCTTAGCCCCTAAAACAGATTCAATGCCTCCTGACAGGTTTCAGGGGAATTCACAATTATTCCTGTCAGTGGGTATAACAACTCTTCAGCATGATGATGTCTGCACTCTAAGCACCTGGGAAAACTACCTCCATTAAACTGTTGCCACTGGTCAGATCCACATCCCACACACTCTATCCTCACCCAGGAATAGCAAAAATATTCACAGTTCTGAGGACAACTGATGCTTTCAGGTAGCACTGGTTGTTGGTTCATCAGTGATATGAGTCAGAGTGTCCTTCTCAAGCCAGGGACAAATGCACTCCACTAGTATCCATCGGGGTCCCTTGTCTGTAATAACACAAGCATAACCCCTCCCCTGTCACACTAGGACACAAAATGATCATGCACCACATGCTCAGTCACCCAAGGCAAAAAAGGGACTTTATTTACAGTTTTTCAGAATTTTTAGAATTTCTGAAGTGACAGTGGATTGGAGGATGAAATCCCACCTCTCAACCACACTGCCAGATGAACAGTCTATCAATTTTCTCCTCCTCCAAGAAGAAATGTGAACAACACATAGTGTTTTGGTAAAATGTGTGAGAACTCTGACTCCAAGAATGTAAACATCAGAAGGCTTCGAATAAACAGGGCGACACTCCCCTACATTAATAGATCTGCAGGTCCACCCCAAAGCCCTGCCATAGGATTCTTAAAATGAACTTTTGGTCGGTGCTGCACCAATTCAGAATCCTGCTGCAAACCTGAATAATGTGTTAATGCAGGTGGTTCATTACGACTACCTACTAACCACAAATGGTTCATAACATAGACTGCTTTCATCACTCTGTCCCGTGGGCTGACCCCAACATCCCCCATTTTTTATGAAGCTGTCCTTTCAGTACCTGGTGTGTTCTTTCAATAATAGCTTGACCTGTGGAGTTACCTGGAATTCCTGTACTATGTTTCACTCCCCAACGAGCCAAAAAGTTTTGAGTTCGTTGGCCTAAACACTCTGGCTCATTGTCCGTTTTAATTTCCTGGGGTAAGCCCATTAAAGCAAAACAACCTTGCAGGATTCAAACGACAAAACAAGATCCTTCGCTTGTCATTGGGGTAGCCCAAACAATGGCAGAAAAAGTATCTACGGTCACATGAATGCATTTGAAACAATCAAAAGAAGCATCAATAGTTACATCAACCTGCCATAACTGCAAGGGTCCAAGGCCACAAGGGCTGACACCCAAACCCAATCTGCCAAGACTACCCTGACACTGCAGACAAGTTGTGACAATTCCTTGGGCATCCTGTAACGATATTCCAAATTGCTTATGCAAAACTTCTGCACCTTGGTGGAAAAACTCATGAACCCTTCTAGCCTGAGCAAATTTAAAGATGTTGGGAGAAGCGGAGGCCCAAAGTGTTGCCACAAACTGGTTAGCCTTCTCATTTCCCAAGGCCAGACTTCCCCAAGGTCAGAGCAGAGTGACCCCATACATGGGTGAGAAAATAATCCTGTTTATGAGAATTAAGCAATTTCCACAGCTGCAAAAAGAATTGCCACAACCATCTGTTTCGGACTTCCTTCAATAATGCTCGCTCCATGCATTCCACAACACCTACAACATAGAAGGAGTCGGAAACAATGTTAATGGGATCATCTAGCCATTTTTCAAACACTCTGATCGCTGCCCATAATTCCAGAACCTGTAAAGAGTCCCCCGGTCCCTCAAGGATTTCACTGAGCCATTCGTCGTTCTCTTGCCAGGTGAGACCTGCTTTCAAAGTTCTCCGGCTGGCATCAGTGAAAACTGTGAGGTCTTCCACAGGTTGTCTTGACAACCAAGGTAATTCCTTGACCTGTTGATGCAAAGAAAAAAAATTGTGTGAAGGAAATTGCGTGCTGATAATACCCAAAAATTTCAACAATGCCCATTGTAAGGCATCTGAATTCTGCAATGACCACTGCAAGCACTCCTTTGTGAATAGGAAAAGAATATTTTGAGGTTCCATTCCTACAATTTCCAATATCCGTGTCCATGCCTTGATCACAGTCTTTGCTACAGCCTCATTCTGAGTGGTCACAGATTTGTTTAAACTGAATGGTAAGAACACCCATTCAAAAATTTTGAGGGGCTGTTTTCCCTGGCTATCCCAATGCATCAATATAGCCATCACATGTGCTTCCTTATTCAGCACAGCCATGGAGAACGGCAACACAGGCATCCAGCAGTCTGCAAAGGAACTACCCAATTTAGTGATAATTTGAGTCAAATCCTCCTGCTGCTTTTCACTTAGCTCACGCAGCAAATTGGCCTGACATCCCCCTTTTAGCAATGGCATTAGAGGCTCAAGATCCTCATTAGTTGTACTACAGGTGGTGCAAATCCATTATATGTCTCCAATCAGCTTTTGAGCATCTGTCAAAGTCTGAATCTCAGAACAAATAGTTAATTTTTGGGGGCAAATTTGGGCATCAGTAATGGTCATTCCCAAATATTTAGGGCTTGTTGTTGAACATTTTCAGGGGCAATTTGAAGGCCTGATGATTGCAATCATCGCTGTAGGATGGGTAGCAGGCTCGTGGCATCCAAGTGCTCTCCTGCTATCAGAATATCATCCATATAGTGATAGATAAGATAGTGCAAGTACTGTTTTCTCAGTGGGGCTAGTGCCCAAGTAACATATAGTTGACACATCACCGGCAAGTTATGCATCCCCTGTGGTAAAATGGTCCATTGATACCTTTTTGCTGGTCCTGTCTTATTAATGGATGGCACCAAGAAGGCAAACTTCTCACTATCATCCTCATGTAGAAGAGTTGTGGAAAAACAATCTTTTAGATCAATAACAGTTGCCAACTCACAGGTAACATTGCTGGTGAGGGTAGAACAGCCTACAAAGGTCCCATATTCTGCATTACAGAATTAACGGCTCGAAGGTCATGTAATAACCTCCACTTTCCTGATTTCTTTGGAACTGTGAAAACAGGTGTGTTCTAGGGGTTTGTAGAAGGTATTATGTGCCCCTTCTGCAATTGTTCATCAACCAATTCTGTAACATGGGCAAGCTTTTCCTTGGACAGCAGCCATTGATAGATCCATATAGACGTTTCTGTTAACCATGTCAATTTCAGGATCGGCCACCCCTCAATGGCCACAGCTAAAAACCCTCATTAGTAAGGCAGAAACCCATCTGGCTCAACGCATCTCTTTCCAGCAGCCAGACTGTCGTGTTCATCACGTAAGGTCTTACCTGGGCACAAACATGTGCTTCATTACCAACCTACATTGCTGAAAGTGACTCACTAACCCGAGTCATCTGCACACCCCCCACCCCCATAACTAGTGTTCCCAGGGTAGTGAGAGGCCATGCAACAGGCCATACAAATGAAGGAACGATGGTCACGTCCACGCCCAAATCAAGTAAAGCAGCTTTAGCTGTCAGGATCTCTCCACCAGGATGCTGAAAGGTAACAGGTTTAAATGGTTTATCTTTAGACAATGGCATTGTGAACATCACCTGAGGGGTACCTGTCAAGCCAAAACCTCCATTCCCCCTCAATCTAGCCCCTTGCCTAGGAACCTGAGCCTAAAAAGAATTAGCTGGGCTGGCCTAGTGCCTTTTGGAATATGCACAGATGGGGTCAATATCTGTACCATGATACAAATATTACCCACATAGTCTGCATCAAGTAACCCAGGCAAAAAAAGATGCCTTGCTTTGACATGGATGATCGTCCTATCAGCAGAGCACTGAGTCCATGCCCCAAGGGTCCATTTGCCACGGATAGAACAACTTGCTTGGTAGTATCATTCAGATAGATGCCTATTCCTGTTTGAAGATCCACTCTGGCACTTCCTGATGTGGTGGAGATGAAAAGGTCCAGGCAGCTGCCCGACCGTGGCCTTGAGGGTGCATTTGTGTTGTGGCGCGTCCCCCTGTTGTGCTCTGCTTCCCATTTCCCAGTGGTGTTCCATCCTTCTTGTGTCGAGATCTGCATTTGCTGGCTGTGTGCCCAAACCTGTCACATCTGCTGCAGGTTGCTGAGGCCCCAGTAGATGTCGCTATTACCTTACTTTTCTTTTAAGCCCTACAGCGTTTCTGCTTGTGACCAGTCTTTCCATAGTGAAAACACGTAATGCCGCTGCCCTGCCCCAGCCTCTGCTGAACTAACGGCTTCAAAGCCACCACCATCACCTCCACCAGACCTACATTCTTCTCTTCTGTAGTTCTGACCCGGGACCACGCCTCTATCATGTCTACCAACGTTGCCGAGAGTGGCAACAAGTATATAATCTTCTTGCATGCGGGCTTTGCGTTTTCCAGCACTAGCTGCTCCCCTATCGCAACCTTAACCTCTGAGGTCATACCAGGAATTCGGTCAAGTGCATCTCTGAGACTGTCTAGGAAACTCATAAAGGTCTTTTTCAGTTCTTGCCCGATAGTAATGTAAGACGGCTTTGGAAGACCCATGTCTGGGGCAGCCGGAAATGCTTCTCTCACCAACTTTTGAGACTGCTGTAAAATTGCAACATCAAGCTTGGATTGCTCTTGGGGGTCCACATAAGTCCCCTTCTACAGCAGCATGTCTGTGGTCGCAAACAATCTGGGGTCTCCCTGGGGGAGTGAAAGATTCTTGGCAACTGCAGTGTCCACTCTTTGTTCCCAATCCACTAGCCACAACAGTTTCTGCGTGGGTTTCAAAAAGGTATCTGCCACTTTTTGCGGCCAAAAGGGACTAGCAAACCACTAGAAAATATATGATCTATCAGTGACTGCACAGAACGGTTAGTTAAGCCATATTGGATCATTGCCTTCTGCCTCTCACAGGCAAGCTTCCAATCAAGAAGCACTCACTGATATTGAGTAGGGTCACTGGGGCCAGCAATAACTGGGAAAGTGTGCAGAATAAACTCACCCTCAACCAGGGCATCATGGATAATTCCCCTCCACTTCCGAACATGATCAGGATAATCGCTGGAACCGGAGCGGCTCTGATAGTCTGGTCCAGGGCTTCCCCTCTGCCAGCTGGGACCCCGTTGTCCTCCCACAGCTGTGCGCGCTCTCGGCTATCGCTGTCGGGTTAGTTTACAAAGGGATCTGTCATTCTTCACGTTCCGGAGGGCCAATTGAAATCTCCCTCCTGCAACCTCCATCTGTCTTCTGGCAGTAGTATCTCACTCTCGGGGTTAGGGTCTCCAGCAAACTGATCTCGCTGATCCTCACAGCTGCCTCGGTCAGGACTGGGACCTCGGTAGGTGGCACTGCCAATAGAGTCGTTACCTTGTCTGCCTTCCCCCCACAGCAACGATCTCTCTGCCTCTCTTGCCTCTGCCAATCAATCAGAGCTGTGAGCTCAGCTATGTCTCTGCTCCCGTTGTCTCTCCTCCTCCGCAAAGCGCTGCTGCCGATCTGCATCTTAATGCTCGATATGTGGGAGCCACACTGCATCTTAATGTCCAGTGTTTTCAAGCCGCTTGGAGCAAGGTGGTGAGTGTGCCAGTGGCTCACTAACAGAGCCCCCCGATGCTGCTGGTAAGTCATTGGGACCATGTGTCGGACTCCTCACAGGGGGTGCCGCTGCTGGGCCAGGTGGGGGCTCATCCACCTCCATTTTCTCAGGTTCTACCAGGGGCTGTGAGAGCAGAACAGGCTGTTGCTGGGCATTGTTAGCACTATCAGTTGCCTGCAGAGCCTGTGAGACTGGCCTCGGGGGTGCAGAAGGTAGAGATGGTACAACAAAATCCTTCCCCATGAAGAACTCTCGGGCAAAAGTTGGAAACAAGGCCTCAGAGTCCTCCAGCTCTTATGTGGCAACTGCTCTCGCCATGGCTGTTTTTTCTGCCTTTAACTGCTTCAGAGCTGTGATAGCAATCTTCTACACTACGCACAGTCCTTTTATGCCTTTAGCCCCACTACTAACCTCCTGCCAAAGTTCCGAACCTAATCTGTCCCTTCAGGACACTTAATTGGTCAAGTGTCCATCATCCCACCAGGTGTCCGCTATCTAAGTTCTGCATTTTTTACAAGCAAGTTCCCAGGCTCTTCCTGTTATTTTTCAGTCTTGTTGTTGTCTCAGTAACCTGATGAATTCCTGAGAACCCTAAAAATACAACTGCAGGTAACAACACTTTGGCTGGTGCAAAGAATGGCCTAAGTTGTGCAAAGACATTGCTACAGTGTTGGAGGGGTTTTTCCAAATAAAAAGAAATCAGAAAACAAAACATTGAACAATGGTCACAGTTTACAAGGTTGGTTGATCTGGGAAAAAAGCTACTTGCCTTTTTTGGTTTTGTAGTTCTTCATGATTCACAATGAGTCCTTCTTGTTGGGAGTTACAGTTTTCTGTAATGCTTTCAGGAGTTAGAAAACACTTCAGCCTTTTACCAAAGAGACACCAAAAGGAGCACTATTGAGAAGCCTCTATGCTGACAGACTTACTCTTCTCTTCAGTCCCCTTGTGAATGTCCCATTAACATCGATGCCAGCACCAAATGCAAAGTGTGGCCACTTTGTCAGACATTCCTGATTCAAGTTGCATTTTCACTTGAGTCTTTTTAACCTGAACCTGTTTTCTTTTGCCTTCCCAGATTTTAGGCTGGTGTGCAAGAGTAACCACAGCTCTCCTCTCCCTGCTAACCACTTGCTGTGCCAGCTGCCAGTCAAAAGTCAGCCACCTCCAGCTGATGCTCTGGAGAGTGTGTGAGGGGATAGAGAAGGAGCAAGTGGAGCAGATTTTCCTACTGCAAGCCACCAAGCCAAGTGAGCAGAACCTGAAGTGCCTTTTTGGAAATAAGGCGCTGGAACCCTTTTCCTGCCAGTTTTCCAGGCATGGGAAGATGCTTCCCATACCTACTCTTTCAGCAGCCTAATTCATTTTCAGCTTGCAGAAACTAAAATAATTCAGAAATGTATTGCCTTAAAATAGCAGTATAATTGTTATGGGTTAAACTGTTTAGTTTTTTAGTTAGAGAAGAATATAGAATACTTCCCTGTCAGGACCTTGGAATTGTTTTGGAGAGGGGCAGGGACCTATCACAGACCGGTTCTTAGCTATTGAGTAGTAGTTTGAGCACTGAGAAACTGATACAACTTTTTGGGCGATACCCATATAACCTTAGACCTTGTCCAGACAGCCCTCTTTGCTTCTAGCCTCAATAGAGGTAAGAGGCCTGTTCTGGCTCCCTCCCTGCGGGGCGGGGCTGGGATGGCCTTGCCTGCTGGGCTGGGCCCGGCCGGGTGTCCAGAGCTGCTGCCATGAGAAGCAGCCTGGCCGGATGAACTCCTTTTCTCTCCGGCTGCCGGCAGGGAAGGGAAAGCCGGCTATTAACGTCCAGCCGACCCTAAGGCCTGCCCCACACTGCCGGCAGGGCCGAGGGATGTTCCCCAGGCCTCTCAACCCTTCAAAACGCAGCACTAAGCCCAGGCTGAGCTGTGCCCACCCCTATGAGACCTGTCGGGGGCTGGGGGGTGTGTGCACAAAGCCCAGCTACTGCAAGAGATCTTTGCTAAAAGTTTCTGAACTTTTTTCACTGCATGGCAGCTACCGTGGGGCAGAGACCACCTGACTCTCCACAGGCCCAGCAAGAATGTTTATTCTTTCCTGACACAGATTGAGATGTTTTTAAAACTCTAACCCTCTTCAGAGAGAGAGAAAAGGTTGAATTAAAGATATGTAAAGAGACAATATGAAGATATCAAAGTCAGTAAGAGTGACTTCTGAAGTTGGAGAGATGACAAGTTGTCTTGGTTTTAGGCTTAAAAACCTCCTATGAATTGTAGTAACAAACTGTAATGTGAATATGCTAGAATATTGCTTTAAATCATAGACAATATAAATTGGGGAGATGCTTTATGGATTTTAAGCAAAGATATTTGTGATTTACTGAGTGAATGCTCAATCAACCTGGTGATCTTATAAGATGTTTGAATAGAGAGAGATAAGAAGAAGCCCTCTGCCTCTGTGAAGAATTGAGAAGATATTTCTATTCCTTAAGATGAGCAATCCTTTGCTTGTGGAGTTGTGCATCTTTAAACAGTGAAATCCCAGTGTGAATCCACGGCCCAAAACGTAGTCATGGGAAGGCTACGTGATTTGGGAGCACTACAAAAGTTTGGGGTGGGCTGTTTTTCTAGGAATTAGAAGCCACAAGCAGACTGTTTCTCTTGTGGAAAGTCACCCAAAATACATCAGGAGTGATACTTGTGTCTCTCAAAGACTGAATGAAAGACCATTTTATAAGTGGTACTGACCTGAAGCTCTGAGTTTTGTCTCTTTATGTTGCACGTGAGAAAGTGAACTGTTTGTGGGGGGAGGGGAGCGTTTTAAAAGTTTCATTTTGATTCTCATTTATTCCCTTTTGTCTGTTAATAAATCTGTCTGGGTTTATCTTTAAGTTAAGCCGGTTTTGCCTCCTGTTCTCATAATCATATTTCACAGCAAAAAATATTTTGACCACTACACTAAATTTTGCAAACAAAATTCAGAAAATGTGAAGCCACTACAATAATGTATGCAAGTGATTGTAAGCTGTGCAGGCCCTGGCCCAGTGCTACTTCTCCAGCTGCTGTTCCACTAAGTATTAGTACTACTAATAATTTATGTGGTGCCACTGAGCTGTGTGACGCTTCCCAAACCTGTAAGAAGGCTGCTTCCAGCATAAAGTCAGAATCACTTCCTCAGTTTCACAAAGTGGAGCAATGGGCCTCTGGGGGAGGTCAGTCCAGCTGGAGGGGAGGTGCAGATCTGCTTGTGGACAGGACCTCCAACATGTTAAGCATTAATTTCACCTGGAATGAGACAAAAGGCATTACAAGAACTTGCCTAAAATAAAAAGCTTTACTATCCGTGTGTTTTTCTGAACTGCAGAAATGCAGCTTACATCTCTCAGCTGAAGGAGAAAGTCCAGTTCTTATAAACAGACAGCCAGTGCAGAGGTGCTCTTTTCCACTGTAACATGAATGTGCAAGATACTACAGTATTAATATGAAGAAGGAGTTGATCTTTATAAGATTAATGGAAGGAATTTACAACGGGATGGGCCTTGGATGTAACATCTGAAAGGAGCATGACTTGCAGGAAAACAAAACCAGTCTTTGGCTATTCTGAACAAGTATAAAAAGATCCAGAAAAAAAATTAAAAGTAACCTGCTGTAAGGACTTACTAACAAAATTAAAACAAGATCTGCACCATATGCACTGGTAAAGCCCTTCAGTGTGCTTACACACACATACACACGCTGCGTTTATGAACCGTATTATGCCTTTCATTGAACGACAGAATTAGTTCAGGCTACAGCTTTTGTCACCTAGAAAATGTCTGAGAATCATTCTTCAGCAAATGAAAAGGTAGAGGTTAAAATGTCAGGAGAAAATAAAGTATTAAACAAGTCCACTTGCTTTCAGCTGACCTCCTCATTTTAATAAAGAATATTTCAAAGCAGAAAGATGTTTCAAACAAACAAAAAAAACCCCAAACATTTTGTTCTAAAAGTGTCCATTTATAAATTCTCACATTGTTCCCATCCTCCTTGCAAGACATGAATTTTTATGCAAATCAATGTAAAAACAACCATTAAAGTGGAATCCTGGGACCTTTAAATGAAAGCTTGTTTTCAGAATACTTTCCATATAATGATTTGCAGCTGTTGTGGCAATTATTAACAAGTTATGATGTTCCATATGTGGCAACTTATGAACAAGTGTTAATGTAGAGGGCAAGAAAGAGCTGCCCTGGGAGAAGAGAGCTCTGAGTGAACGGGGCTCTGTAACTCCATGGCCACACGGCTCCTCACACCCAGAAGCACCCGTAGGCTGCCCTCCGCTCCCAAAGCTGCCACCAGCACATGGCCACTCCTGCACCCCACATGGCTGCCAGCACAGCTACTCCCCCACTTCACAGTTAGGGTGCTCTTTCCTCCCTCACCCATCATTCTGTGAATATTTACTGCAAACATGTTGTCTTGGAGGAGAGTTAATCCTTTTTCATGCCCAACTCCCCTCCCTTTTCCCAAGAAGCTTGTTCCTGAAATTGTATTTTATTACAGAAAAATAAAACACTGCTAAAATTAGGCTCAGAAAGAGAAGTAGCAGGGTTTCTTGGCTCTACACTTTCCCCTGTGTGGTCGTAATCTGTTCCAGAGAGCTGCCTCTGGTCCTTTGCAGCCCATGTCCCTGTCTTTGTCAGGATGTGTCCTTGTAACAATTTCACATTGTATCTGTTTTTTCTACTGTGCTGACAGAGAATCACAGAATCATCAAAAAGGGTTGGGCCGGAAGGGTCTTTAAGAACATCTAGTTCCAATCCCCCTGCCATGAGCAGGGACAATTTCTATGAGACAAGGCCGCTTAAAATCTCCTCCAATCTTTCCTGCAACACTTCCACGGCTGGGGCATCTGCTAAGACTTTTTCAGGTCTAGTGAATTCTTGTTTGGTGGTTTGCTAACCTCTCTCTAGCTGCCTCAAAGTAAAAATCAAGGTAACTATACTTGCTCATAATGCATTGTTATTCTCGATATTTTAAAATTAACTGCTGCTTTAAAGTACTGGAGAGATAATTTCTTAGGCTGTCTGAGCAGAAAGCAAAATGGCATGTCTAATTCAGTATAGAAGAAATGGTGTTGAAAGTGAAACCAAATCCTACATTCATATATAAACTGATAGACTCTGAGCTTGCTGAAGTTATTGCTCAAGGACTGAAGGGCTTTTTATTATAACGCATATCTTGTTCAAATATTGATTCATGGATGATAAAAAAAAATTCAGAAATTATTTCAAGAACATATAAAACAAATGTCAGTATTCCTTTGTAGCAAACTATGATTCAGTTGCATCTTCAATGCACTGGAGATCTGGTTTGCGTCCTATTTCCCCTCATGTGAAAAATGATACCTGAATCCTAGAGAACAGTTCAGGTGGAATATGGATTCTTGGGCAATTGGAGAGACCAGGTCTCCATGGTTTGTATCATGTAGCCAATTTTATTGAACACACTACTGGTTTATATCTCTTTCAAGCAGGAGCTAAAAAGAACTACTTGCTCAAACAATAACAACCATCACAACAATATCTATGTTTCTTAGTATCATTGCTTAACTATGGGCTAGCACAGACTTGTACAGGACTGTACTGTCTTGCATACATACACACATACATCTTATCTCTTCCTCTTTGAGGGTCCTGCCTTGACTTGCCAGGGCTTGTAGCCCTCTAGCGCATCTACTTCTGTAATGAGTTCAGCAGTATTTTGAGTCCTGCTTCTTGGCTGTTTTCCCACATTTTCCCCTTCTATCTTTCCCCAGTAAAACTTTTTTTTGTGAACTTATTAATCAGGAAAATTAATCATTGTAAAATTAATCATTGCAAAACACATGGCAAATCAATCATCATAAGCAATAGTATGACTAAAGCGTAAATTCCTGTTTGAACTAAATGCTTAAGCCAGCTGGTAAGCCCCCATCTCCTAAGCATGTGTCCTAGGCAGTCACTATCATCTACAGTTTGGTGACACTCTTTCAAATCAGCCTGTATGCTTGCATGGGCAAATTAAGAATAGTCAGATAGGTTCAGGCAACACAAGCTTTCCAGATCTTCACATCCATGGCTTGGTAGCCCTACTTCTTTTCTTGTCTTGGTCACGAGGGCTGGATGGCAATTAAGGAATTTTTCTTTTTTCTGGGCCTCATTTTCTTGGAGGCAATTAAAGTTTGTCCAGATGAGCAGGTAACTACTTTGGAAAACTCTTGGTGATAAGGCACATGCATACCTTCTCCCTAGGTTAGTAAGTTAGCTAGGCCTTATCATTGTACACTCACTTAAAAATCTATACATAAAAACTTCTAAAAATTGCCCCTGCACATGCAAATCTTTAAAGCAGTATCACTCTGATAGGGATCAAATTTGATTTGATTTCAAAATTTTTAGTGTAAATATTAATTCAAACATTCTTAAAGAGCCATACTTCCCTCTCATTTAGTTTTTTTTTAACAGTATGTATGTTTCTCATCATGACCATGAAGGCAACATAAAAAACAAAACAATAAAATTGTACAATAAAATGCTTACATCAAGTAAAAATAAATCCAATAATATATGCAATTAGTAGTACAAAAGAGATAAAATATTGAGTTTAAACAATGCATTATCAATTCCTTAAACACTGTACCATTACCCAGGGTCTGAAATAGCTGGTAAGCCTCATTTCAAAGTGAGGGCTTGGAGAACCATTCCTGGGTAAGATTTCCACGTTCACTCTTTAAAAGAAGTTCTAGCTATTATAGGTCCAAATTTGGCAAGTCAAAATGGCTTGATTACAGTTTGGGTGCAGAAAACACCTGGGTTTCTTTGGCATACTTCTTGTCTAGCTAAGGCTAAGACTTGACCAGGGTCCAGTTCTTAAGTGGAAGAGTCTCCCTAATATATGTTAAAAACTTCTCAGTAACAGTAGTTAGGAAAGCTTCTTAAAATCATGCATATCTTCTAGATAGCTATACAACAATATGTAAATATTTGTAAAGCAACTGGCTTTGTTATTTATCTTTAACAAAGTAATAATAAAGCAAAAAAGGTGTTAAACAGCTTACAACTAATAACACTCATAATATGAAATTGTTACTCGTTTTTCAATGGTACCTATGAAAAATAAAACAGTTAAAATATTCTTATTTCTATAACAAAATAGTTGTATCTCGTATTTTAAATGAATACATTTTAACAAAAATTCATTTAGGCTTTAGGTCATTCATTTGTAGAGCAGAAGAACTTCAACAAGTATATTTCAACAAAAATTAAAGTTAACATCACTAAAACTAAACAGAAATGAATCTTAACAGGAATTAACTTATGTAAACTCTATCATTACAAAAAAGGTACTGAACATTTGTCATATAACAGTTACACAGCAAGGTAAACAACATGCAAGTAAACAATTCTACTGAAATAGCAGCAACATAAATTTATCAAAGAGATTAAATGGCTGCAGCCTTTTAAAACTGCCTGTACGATAAATTTGTGTTTGGCTTAATAAAAGGAATGGGCTATAAACATTAAGAACTAAAACAATAAGAATTTAGTTAAATAACTTGGTTAGGTGAGTGGGAATGCAAAACTGACATTTACATACAAACAGTTACAAAGGGTTTAAATTGTTCTAAAAAGTAAGCTACTGTTTACTGTATATGTGGACCATCAATATACTTAAACTGTTTTGATATTAAGTCTAATTTTAATTTAAATGTGGCAAGGAAAATAATTAGACTTGAATCACCAACTAGCTATACCAAAAAATTCACAATAAAATTACCTTGTTAAAACTATGAAGTAACAAGCAAGCCACCAATAAAGCCGACTGTGGAGTTTCATAAAGCAATTACAATTAAGTCTCAAATCACTGCTACAGATATATAGATATATATAGATATATAAGATTCAAAGGTTGTCTTAAATGTTAGCAAGAGAACGTTAGATTTATGACTTAGCCAATTACTCCCGGTGAATCATGCAGTCTTGCTATGTTACCAATATGTAGAAGAACATCACATCCACACAAACACCTTTGGATCTTTCCAGTAACAATCCTGTTAAATATCACACATCATAGGTTAAAGTTTAACAGAGCTTTGGTTAGTACGTGGTGTCCGTTGGTATTTTGATGTGCTGTAGCCTCAGCATGCCGTGCAGGCTACGGCCGTGCTGGCTGGCACCAGGCAGGGGCTGCACCCCCTGCAGCAGCAGCAGCAGCAGCAGCAATCACAGCCGTGGCTCCTGGCAAGCACCTTGTGGGAGGGCTTCACTGTACAGGGGGTAAAAATCTGGTTCCTTTTCAGGGTTGACAGGTCCAGGGTCAAAGGGGGACTCTCCATCACCATCACTGTCGGGTGTAGCCAGCAGTGAATGTCCCTAGGGATCATAGGAGCCACTCCCTCTTTCACTCGTAAGAGGGGGGCGTGGGCTGTGTAGAGAGGGGCACAGTCTTCCCAGATCGTAAAGAACTCTGAGGGTCTGCCACAAAAGGAAGGATGGAGGCATCCCCTTTATCTATGGCACGGTAGTTTTCTTGGCTTTCACGACCACCAGGAGGGGAGCATTTCTGCAACCATTTTGTTCCCCTTCATTGCACAGTCCCACAGTTTCACTCCTACCTTGTGCCATAAATCTGTCATAAAGATTGTGGACTTGGTAACTCCTGGTAGCTTAACTGCTGTCCATTTCAATAGAGTTTTTAAGTCACATGAAGGTAAGGATTGTCCATGCTGTTGGAAAAGCTTTGTCCTAGGTTCAAAAATGTCCCTTTCCTGAACAGACATCCCCTGCCCCTTTGTCCCCTGCACCTCACCTCCTTTCCAGAGGGATTTTGTCATCACTGGCCAGCTTCTCCTTCCTCTCAGGGGCACTTAGTCCTGCAGGGCCTGCAAATAGCTGCTTAGTTAGGCCATCATTACTATTCTCACACGGATCACCAATTCTTGGGCGACTGAAGCGACAGAGTCTCCATGGTTTGCATCATGAAGCCGGTATTATTGAACACACTGCTGGCTTATATCTCTTTCAAGCAGGAGCTAGAAAGAACTACTTGCTTAAACAATAACAACCATCATAACAATATCTATGTTTCTTAGTATCATTGCTTAACTATGGGCTAGCATAGACTTGTACAGGACTGTGCTGTCTTACATACATACATACATACATACATAGAGCCTTATCTCCTCCTCCTTTAGGGCCCTGCCTTGACTTGCTAGGGCTTGTAGCCCTCTAGCACATCCACTTCTGTAATAAGCTCAGCAGTACTTTGAGTCCTCCTTCTTAGCTGTTTTCCCACAATGGATAAAGAATGTATACGAAGGTACACATCAGAGGAGGAATGACTATATTGGGGTTTCCTCAGCATGGGAAAGAGAGGACTATGGTGAAGGTGTACAAGACCATGAGTTGATGGACACACCAAGGATCTACTCTGTTTTTATCTTTCCCTTCCAGATCTTGGGGACATCAGATGTGATAGAGTCAGGTTCAGATAAAGGTTAAGCACTCTTGCTGTACAATATTTCCAATGTCAGTAAGTCTGCATGCGTTAAAACAAAAGGTATTAAATGCAAACAAAATCTCTGAAATCACACAGAGTGCCAAACTTCCTTTCCCTTATCCCATGCTCACCACTCATCTATTGGCTGTAGCTGAGATGTGGCCAGATTAACCTCCAGTCTGATTAGTTCTTCCTGGTTTGACATACATTTTTGATTGCTATGTCATGTCATTGTATTATACTGTTGCACAATGACAAGGGCTCCTCCAGTCCAAGGCAAGCATTTCATTTTGCAGCACGTTTTCCTCTGCAGCAGCAGCAGCAGCAGCAGCTTGGCACTGAGCACAGCACATCTGCTGTGAGCCCAGCAGCCACCTGAACCAGTGCTGCCTGCCCTAGACCCTCTGTACCATCCGCTCAGCTGCCCAAAGAGCTGAAATGGGAACTTGGAATTTTCAAATCCCTGACCTCCATACCACCAAATCCCTGACCTACCAAAACCTATTTTTTTTTAAATGGGAGCTTATCAGGCCTTGCCCAGGAAGACCCAAAGTCTCAGTGGTTTAAAGATTAAATAAACAACAAAGTTCAGCTGTTCTTCCCCTGGGCAAGGACAAATAAATCCATCCCTTAATGTACTTTAAAGCAAAACAAGTAACAGTTATGTATTTTCCAACATAACTACATTAAAAAAATAGATTATCTTCTCCAAGTAAGGAGAGGCAGAAAAATGGATAGCTTACAAAAAGTAGTGGATTTCTGCATCCGCAATCAGACCATTCTGAGCTGCAGTGCTGTGTCCCTGCTGACAGCTGCCGGCGAGTACATCTTCTCATCTGTGGTGTTCAAGTGTCCCTGCAATTCTAAGAACATGCTGTATGGTTGTGCCTTCATCTTAGCACCTGCCTTCGTCCTCTTGGTGCTTGGCTTTATGGTGAATGCCGACACATGGCACCTGTTCACAGGCAAGTGCTCTTCGGAGAAGCATACTGAATACAGTCCCTGGGGAACCTGTGCCTGCTTCTGCCAGGTGTTGCTGCCGATGACAGCCAAAGCCTCGGTGGCCCCGCTCACCTGGATAGCGGTGGCCCTGCTTGGAGCCAACTTCTACGAGTGTGCAGCCAGTGCGAGCAGCGTGATACAGAGCTACTACTGTAAAGATAATGGAACTGACTGCCGAAACCTGCTGCTCCAAGTGCCCTGTGATGAGAAATTATCAGGAAATTTTTCAAGTGAACAGCTCAGCCTTCATGCACAGTCCCAGGTAAAGCCTCACTGCTCTTCTCACACTATATGCTTCAACCCTGGCTGCTCAATGTGTAGTGGTGCCTGCTGGGGACTGTCAACAGTCCTTCTCTTTTCTGTTATATAATATCACATGCCAAAAGCACACAGGTAGCAAAAATTCATTGGCAAAAAAGTAGTAATAGAAAAGCAATTGGTGTATTTTTATGATACTTTCTGGGTTTGCACATTTGTGTGATAATGGTTTGGCACTGCCATTTACAAAACCCCATGGGCAGGGAACCAGCCTAGAGAACGGGGCATTCCATAACAAGTTTTCTTCTCAATTAATGTAGACATGGTGTGAGTTCTTCTCCTTCACTCTTATGTCTCTGAATACCTCAGACTACTGCAAATAGGCATTAGTTGAGGGAAAGCTGAGATCACTAACAGAAGGGAAACTCATGTCTCTTTGCAACACAGTGGTTGCAAGGAGACACATGGAAAGTGAAACACATAAGAACTGCTTGTTTGACTATAAATCTCAGTGCTTGAAACTCTTAATAATTTCACACTTGAATTCTAGAAGAATAGTTAAATTATATATCTGTCTTGTTAAAGATTCTTGTTCTTAAGGCAAACTCCAGGATGAAAACACTAGCACGTCTGAATTGTTTTTTGTTTGGTTCTTGGGCAGCACTCCAGTTTTGTTTCCATATTTGTGGGGATTTTGTCCTAACTCCAGTAGGAAAATCAGGTTTTGCATCTTTTTCTCAGGAAAACATTAATTAGTTAATTAATTAATTAATTAACATTAGTTAAGGTAGTTAAGTTTATAAGAGTTCCTGATTACTTGGATTTTTGTAAGTTCCTGTTGAGTACAAATGCCTATTAAAGCAAAAATGTGGTTTTACTTGGTAAATTCTTAGCATACTGCTTCTGCAAGAAAAAAGCTGGAAAGGGGAAAACTCTATACCATTGATTTTAGGTAGGGTAAGAAAGGAGCAAAACCAAGGAAGACTGACTGTTACTGACATTGCAGTGAAATCTAAAGGAAATATCGAGTCAAACATCAATAGGAAATGTGTGAGTGCGCTTTTATTACTGACCACTATGTTTAATATCCCATTTTCTTTCAACAAAATGAAGACCCAAAAAGAACACAAACTCCTTCTCACTGAGCACTCAATACTTTTTCATTTGAAGAAAAACTCATCCTGAGGTAGAAGAGCATGTTGCAGTATCTCTGCCTGGAGCTTCCAGCTGAGTACCCCTGGGTAGAGGAGGGACCAGCATCTACTAGGACACTTGGTTTTGATGGGATCTCTGAGATGTGGCTAAGGATGTTAAAATCAGGTAGAAAACAAGAATGAATTCCCATAGTCAATAGCCAAATCTGTGTCCTGCCTACAAAACACAACCAGGACACACCCTTTCCTCTGTGTTGTGCAAAACCTAGCTGCTTTTGCAGGCTCAGATATAAGGGAGACTAGCTGCATTCCATGAGAACAGGTAGTGCCAGGAGGAGCTCTGATTTGCAGCACAAAGCAGACGTGATTCTGCACCCTCTCTACCATTAATGTGACCACAACTGCAGAAACTGATGATCACTATACTACCTTAAAAGTTAAGAAAGCTGCCTATAACTGAGTTAATAACTTCTCTCCAACTTTTCTTTTTCTCATATTCATCCTCAATATGACAAAATCATCTGAGGAGTGCAGAAGCTCTGTATGTCATATGTCTGGCTGAATTGCATGCATGGGATCCCCTCTTCTGGCAGCAAGCAGACAGTTACATGCACTCCAGGGTGTCTTTGCTTACAGTTTTCATATTTCTTCAATGTTATGTTCTATACTCCCCCATATGAGCATGCAAAAACACCATTAACCTATGTATCCTTTTTCCAAGCTGATAGGATGGCTCCTGATAGCCTGCATCATGGCTGGGGTAATGATTTCAGCATGTGTCAGGCGCTGTTGCTCCCCAGTCAGCTATCTTCGCCTCAAGTTCTACGAAATTTACACAGAAAAAGAAGATGAAATCTTTGAGATCAAAGCCAAAGAGCATGCAACCAAGCTGGCAGAAAGAAATGCAGATTGCTTTTTTGGAACCATTGACCCAGCAGTATTTTGTGCTCCCGAAAAAGATGAGTGGCAGAATATTTCAACCATGTTTACCATTAATGCAAAAGAGAAGTATTACAGCTCATTACACAGGCATGTGAGCAACAAGAGACTCGCAAGCAACAACAAAGGCACGAGTACCAAGAACAGCATGAGCACCACGCGAGGCAAGAGCACCAGTTTCAAGGAAGAAAGTCAGGATTGCACTGACTCTGCAAATGGGAATGAAGCGCAAACAAAAGTTTAAGGGTTGCAATGAAACAAATCCTTTGCACTGCTGGAAGTTTTTAACCCTATTCATATGGAAAGAATCTTGTTCTCTTCTCTTACTGAAATCTATGCAAGGTAAAGGCTGATAGTTTTAACCTGCAGTAGATTTGCTTTTAAATACATTTTAATCCTTTTGCTTAAGGACATTTAAATCAGAGTTTTCTTACTGTTGTTGTATATTGAGTCATATGTAAAATAATCAGCATCTACAAAGATCTCAGCACATATTATGTCAAATCATTACTGAAACGTTAAAAGCACTTGACAGGTGGAGTGACAATACCAGACCTTATCAAAGAGACAAAAAAAGGAATGGAGGATTTGATCAGAAATTCAGCTCAGTTTATTAGCTCTCTCTTTACAATGAAGCTTCCAGTGACAATTACAGCAAGCTGTGGATTAAAAAATTTAGCTTGTCTTGAGAGGTTAGGTTGTTGCATATCATGGTGGTGCAGGTGAAGTTTCTATATTAACAAACATTAAATGTATGAATGTGCATTTAGTTTTGATTGAAGGATAATAAAGTTCATTTTTCTTCTGAAATGCTGTTGTTCAAGAGAGCATTTTAGATATGTCAGATTGTTTGGTCTTGGCTGTCCATTTACTTCTCCCCGAAATTCTCTCCTTCTACACAATCAACTCAGAAATTATTCAGATAGACAGACAGACAGGAATCCCAACAAGGGATCTGTTACATTCATTTAGCAAGAAAGGAAGAGGGGGAAGAGTCTATGTTACCTAGCTGAATATAATGAGCTTGGAAGCTTCTTTCTCACTATAAACTGAAAATATAACATGTAAAGGCAAAACAAGATCTAATTCTGCAGGTAGAAAAGAAGTTTTAAAAAATATTCATCACAGTCACTGCCTTGCTCACTGATCTTTTCCTTCCGAGAAACTTGATGATCATGGAGTACCAGTGCAGGCTGGGGGCTGAGCTCTTAGAGAGCATCTCTGTAGAGAAGGGCCTGGGTGTCTCAGAGGATTGGAAAGCTGACTATGAGCCAGCAGTGCTCCTGTAGCCAGCAGGGCCAGAGGTGTGCTGTGGTGCACTGGGAAGAGTGTGGCCAGCAGGTCAAGGGAGGTGATCCTGCTCCTCTCCTCAGGCCTGCTGAGGTCACATCTGAAGTGCTGAGGCCAGTTCTGGGCTCCTCAGGACAAGAAACACAAGGAGCTACTGGAGAGGGCCCAGCAGAAGGGCCACAAAGGTGACCTGAGTCTGGAGCATCCCTCTTATGAGGAAACACTGCAGGAGCTGGGCCTGTTTCGTGCAGAGAAGATTGAGAGAGGATCTCCTTAATACCTCTCAAAAGTGGGTGGCAAGAGGAGGGTACCTCATTTCAGTGGTGCCCCACAAGAGGACAAGGAGCACTGGCCACAATCTAAAGCACAAGAAGTTTCACCCCAGCATGAGAAGAATTTCTTTACACTGAGGGTGGCAGAGCACAGGCTCAGGCTGCCCATGGGGGTCGTGGAGTCTTCCTCTCTGGAGACAATCAAGACCCACCTGGATGTGTTCCTGCTTTGGGTGACCCTGCCTTGTCAGAGGGGTTGGACTAGATGACCTTCAGAGGTCCCTTCCAACCCTAGCAGTTCAGTAAGAAAAGAAAGACAGTGTTGAGATAACAGTAAAGGCTTTTAAAAGGAGAAAAATCTCCTGCCCCTTTTATAACAGTGTGGGTTATTCACTTTCAATATAATAACAATAACAATAACAATAACAATAACAATAACAATAACAATAACAATAACAATAATAATAAGTTAGGGTTGCCGGAAAAAAAGTAAAAATGGCCATTGCCATTTAGCATCCTTTATTGTGGTCAGCCACATGTCTTTCTCAACCAGCTGGTCATAACCAGCAAAAACCCCACTCAGGGCTCTTGCACAGGCAGTGAAAGAAGACGATTTCCACAATTTATTTCAGATCTGATTTTAAAAGGTAATAATAATTAAAAAAATAAAAAGGCAGCTAAACTTGTTACTGGTTTTAACATATTGTAACACGTACATGTTCCCACTTCTTACTGGTGGCAGGTAACAGCAGCTGGGCTGAGACCAAGGCTGGGTAACAAAGAGTTTAGTTTGTGCTTCCTACAGAATTGCTCACTTAAAGCTCCTTTATGCTATGCCAACACTGTACCTCACTATTAAGGCAAACAGAGGGGGAGAGACCATCCTGAGGTCTCTACAGGTCTGGTGAGAATGAAGGCAAGGTAAGAGATGCCCCAACTAAGCATGATGAAGATGTAAACAGACTGAGGGGAAAATAGGAGAAGAAGGTACAAAACACAGTGCTAAAATCAGAGTTAACTCAGGGCTACACTGAACTGTTGATATTTCAGTTTAAAACAAGGGTTTTGGTGGGAAGAGGCTAAGATGGCTTTGTGGGTAGGGTGCTGTGCTAGGACCTGGGGTTTTGTCCAACCCTTATCCAGATATTGTGCATTACACCAAACAACTTCAAACCTTTCCTATAGCTTGGGTTTCTTGAGGCTGCTCCTTCTCTACCTCCCCGTCATGTTGTGGGAACAAGTCCACTGCCAAGAGGAAGATGTTCAACAACTGCTGGTGAAGGCCAGGGAAGAGCAGAAAACACGAACACCAAACCACTTGCGTGGCAACCTCAGAAGTTTAATTCAAGTTTCCTTAGGCAGATACAGATCCACAATGGCTACACATTAAATACATCATGCTTTATTCAGTTTGGTCTCAAGGTCAGGGCTCTTGGAGAGAAGGCTGACATGGAAAGGCCCATAGCTTGGAGAGACACAAGCACTGCTGCAGTTGTCAGAGTGCTGCAGCCTGGGGTGTGCACAGGACTGAACAGGAGTGCCAGCAGAACTGCATGTGGGGCCTGCAGAGCTGGAAAGAACACAACCAGCTCCTGCCATCAGGAGGCAGGAGGCACACCCATCCCTCTCTCCTTTCAAAGACAGCAGGATGTCCAGGGTGGAGGACAATGAATGCAAAGCATTACACATCAAACCTGTGAGCAAGACACTGCATACAGCAATCCCAGCAGAGGAATTCTTTATGGACCACCACACACAGCCAGGGAAATAAAGCGCCTCTAGCAGCCTGCTTTGAAATGTTACTCACAAACAATTTGGGAAAAGGTCATCACCTTGGCCTGAAAAGGTATGCAGATGAATATTTAGCACACACTAAAGACTGAGATAAAACTTTCATTAGGCTCAAGAGCCTGAGTATGTGAGAAGGAAGGGCAGATCATTTGGAGCTTTTTCACTCATATCTGTGTCATGACAATGAACATTCTCTCCCCTGCCCTGCCCCTCCTCTTTGCTGCCCAGCTCTCTTCACCTTTCAACCAGCTAACAGCTGCAGCTGACTCAGCAAAGCCTTTTTTACCCTGTCTTCTTCTGAAACAAAAGGCACAAAATACCCCCCAACATGCGTTTTTCTCCAAGTATTCCTTTCATTTGTTCCTTCTGTGCTTTGTGGCTTCCTTAAAAATGTAATTCCTATTTCTGTCACCAAGACAAGAAACAAAAGAGACACCAAAAGGAGCAGTATTGAGAAGTCTCTATGCTGATGGACTTACTCTTCTCTTCAGTCCCCATGTGGATGTCCCATCAACAACGATGCCAGCACCAAATGCAAAGTGTGACCACTTTGTCAGATGTTTGTGATTCAAGTTGCATTTCCACTTGAGTCTTTTTAACCTGCACCTGTTTTCTTTTGCCTTCCCAGATTTTAGGCTGGTGTGTGAATTTCCACAGCTCTCCTCTCCCTGCTAACCACTTGCTGTGCCAGCTGCCAGTCAAAAGTCAGCCACCTCCAGCTGATGCTCTGGAGAGTGTGTGAGGGGATAGAGAAGGAGCAACTGGAGCAGATTTTCCTACTGCAAGCCACCAAGCCAAGTGAGCAGAACCTGAAGTGCCTTTTTGGAAATAAGGGACCAGAAGTCATTTCCCTGCCAGCTGTCCAGGCATGGGAAGATGCTGCCCATACCTACTCTTTCAGCAGCCTAATTCATTTTCAGCTGGCAAAAATTGAAATAATTCAGAAATGTAATGCCTTAAAATAGCAATAAGTGCAATGCCTTAAAATAGCAGTATAATATATGCAAATGCTTGTAAGCTGTGCAGGTCCATGCACAGTGCTACTTCTCTGGCTGCTGATACACTAAGTATTAGTACTACTAATGATTTATGTGGTGCCATTGAGCTGTGTAACACTTCCTAAACCTGTAAGAAGGCTGCTTCCATCATAAAGTCAGAATAAGTTCCTCAGTTTCACCAAGTGGAGCAATGGGCCTCTGGGGGAGGTCAGTCCAGCTGGAGGGGAGGTGCAGATCTGCTTGTGGACAGGACCTCCAACATGTTAAGCATTAATTTCACCGGGAATGAGACAAAAGGCATTACAAGAATTTTCCTAAAATAAAAAGCTTTGCTATCCATGTGTCTTTCTGAACTGCAGAAATGCAGCTTACATGTCTCAGTTAAAGAAGCAAGTCCAGTTCTTAGACAGCCAGTGCAGAGGTGCTCTTTTCCATTGTAACATGAATGTGCAAAATACTACAGTATTAAAAAGAAGACGGAGTTGATCTTTATAAGATTAATGGAAGGAATTTACAATGGGATGGGCCTTGCATGTAACAGCTAGAAGGAGCATGACTTGCAGGAAAACAAAACCAGTCTTTGGCTATTCTGAACAAGTATAAATAGATCCAGAAAAAAATTTAAATAACCTGCTGTAACGACTTACTTACATAATTAAATTAAAATTGAAACTAAAAGATCTGCACAATATGCACTAGTAAAGCCCTTCAGTGTGCTTACACACACTTACACACGCTACATTTATGAACAGTATTAAGCATTTTATTGAACCTCAGAATTAGTTTGGATTACAGATTTTTCCATCTAGAAATGTCTGAGAATCATTCTTCTGCAAAGGAAAGAATAGAAGTTAAAATGTCAAGGAGAAAATAAAATATTAAACAAGTCCAATAGTTTTCTTCTAAGCTCTTCATTTTAATAACAAATATTTCAAAGCAGAAAGATGTTTCAAATTAAAAAAAATAGCATTTTGTTCTAAAAGTGTCCATCTTTTAAATTCTCGCATTGTTCCAATCCCCCTTGCAAGACATGAAATTTAATGCAAATCAGTGTAAAAACAACCATTAAATTGGAATCCTGGGACCTTTAACAGAAAGCTGGTCTTCGGAATATTCTCCATATAATGGTTTGCAGCCATTGTGGCAATTATTAACAAGTTATGATGTTCTATATGTGGCAACTTATAAACAAGTGTTAATGTAGAGGGCAAGAAAGAGCTGCCCTGGGAGAAGAGAGCTCTGAGTGAACAGGGGCTCTGTAACTCCCTGGCCTCACATCTCCTCACACCCACAGCTGCTGCCCCCAGCTCCCAAAGCTGCCACCATCTGGGCTCACCACGCCACTTGGCTGCCAGCACAGCTACTCCCCCACTTCACAATTAGGGTGGCCTCTCCTCCCTCACCCACCACTCTGTGAATATTTACTGCAAACATGTTTTGGAGGAGGGTTAATCCTTTTTCATGCCCAACTCCCCTCCCTTTTCCCAAGAAGCTTGTTCCTGAATTTGTATTTTCTTACAGAAAAATAAAACACTGCTAAAATTAGGCTCAGAGAGGGAAGTAGCAGGGTTTCTTGGCTCTACACTTTCCCCTGTGTGGTCGTAATCTCTTCCAGAGAGCTGCCTCTGGTCCTTTGCCTCTCTTGTTAAACCAGCAGTTCTTGGAGGCAGCCCATGTCCCTGTCTTTGTCAGGATGTGTCCTTGCAGCTATTTCACATTGCATCTGTTTGTTTTGCCGTGCTGACAGAGAATCACAGAATCATCAAAAAGGATTGGGCTGGAAGGGTCCTTAAAGATCATCCAGTTCCAATCCCCCTGCCATGGGCAAGGACAATTTCTATGAGACAAGGCCGCTTAAAATCTCCGCCAATCTTTCCTGCAACCCTTCCAGGGGATGGGGCATCTGCTAAGACTTTTTCAGGTCTGGTGAATTCTGGTTTCCTGGTTTGTTAGCCTCTCTCTCAAGCTGCCTCAAAGTAAAAATCAAGGTAACAATGCTTGCCAATAATGCGGAGTTATTCTCGATATTTAAAAATGAACCGCTGCTTTAAAGTACTGGAGAGATAATTTCTTAGGCTGTCTAAGCAGAAAGGAAAATGGCATGTCTAATTCAGTATAGAAGAAATGGTGTTCAAAGTGAAACTAAATCTTCATATACATCTTCATATATACACTGATACGCTATGAGCTTGCTGAGGTTATTGCTGAAGGACTGAAGGGATTTTTATTATAATGCATATTTTGTTCAAATATCAATGCATGGATGAGAAAAAAAATATCCAGAAGTTATTTCAAGAAAATATAAAACAAAGGTTAGAATTCCGTTGTAGCAAACTATGATTCAGCTGCATCTTCAATGCACTGGAGATCTACTTTACGTCCTATTTCCCCTCATGTGAAAAATTATATCAATTCCTAGAGAATAGTTCAGGTGGAATATGGATTGTTGGGTTATTGGAGAGATGAGGTCTCCATGGTTTGTATCATGAAGCTGATTTTATGGAACACACTGCTGGTTTATGTCTCTTTCAAGCAGGAGCTAAAAAGAACTACTTGCTCAAACAATAACAACCATCACAACAATATCTATGTTCCTTAGTAGCATTGTTTAACTATGGGCTAGCACAGACTTGTACAGGCCTGTGCTGTCTTGCATGCATACATACATACATCTTATCTCTTCCTCTTTGAGGGTCCTGCCTTGACTTGCCAGGGCTTGTAGCCCTCTAGCACATCTACTTCTGTTGTGAGCTCAGCAGTACTTTGAGTCCTGCTTCTTGGCTGTTTTCCCACATTTCCCCTTTCTATTTTCCACCAGTAAAACCTTTTTTGTGGACTTATTAATCAGGAAAATTAATCATTGTAAAATTAATCATTGCAAAACACATGGCAAATCCATCGCCATAAGCAATAGTACGGCTAAAACGTAAATTCCTGTTTGAACTAAATGCTTAAGCCAGCTAGTGAGCTCCCATCTCCTGTGTCCAAGTCAGTCCCTATCATACAGAGCTCTTAGTTTGGTGGCACTCTCCTAAAGGGCCTGTATGCTAGCGTGGGTAGATTGAAAGTAGTCAGATAGTTTCATGCAACAAAAGCCTTCAAGATCTTCACATCCATGGCCTGGTAGCCCTACTTCTTTTCTTCTCTTGGTCACGAGGGCTAGATGACAATTAAGTAATTTTTCTTTTCTCTGGGCCTCATTTTCTTGGAAGCGATTGATGTTTGTCCAGATGAGCAGGAAACTACTGTGGAAACTCTTGGTGATAAAACACATGCATACCTTCTCCCTAGGTTAGTAAATTAGCTAGGCCTTATCATTGTGCACTCAATTAAAAATCTTTACATAAAAACTTCTAAAAATTGCCCCTGCACATGCAAATCTTTAAAGCAGTATCACTCTGATAGGGATCAAATTTGATTTGACTTGATTTCAAAATTTTTAGTGTAAATATTAATGTAAACATTCTTAAAGAGCCATATTCCCCTCTCTTTTGGTTTTTTTAATATGTATGTCTCTAGTCATAAACATGAAGGCAATATAAAAAGCAAAACAATAAACTTACACTAAATAAAAGTAAATCAAATAATATATGCAATTAGTAGTACAAAAGAGATAAAATATTGAGTTTAAACAATGCATTATCAATTCCTTAAACACTGTACCATTACCCAGGGTCTGAAATAGCTAGTAAGCCTCATTCCAAAGTGAGGGCTTGGAGAACCATTCCTGGGTAAGATTTCCAAGTTCATTTTAAAAGAGGTTTTAGCTATTATAGGTCCAAATTTGGCGAGTCAAAATGGATTGATTACAGTTTTGGTGCAGAAAACACCTGGGTTTCTTTGGCATACTTCTTGTCTAGCTAAGGCTAGGACTTGACCAGGGTCCAGATCATAAGTGGAAGAGTCTCCCTAATATATGTTAAAAACTTCTCAGTAACAGTAGTTTAGGGAAGTTTCTTAAAATCATGAATTTTTTGTAGATAGCTATACAACAATATGTAAACCTTTGTAAAGCAACTGGCTTTGTTATTTATCTATAAAAAAGTAATACTGAAGCAAAAAAAGGCGTTAAACAGCTTACAACTAATAACAATCATAATATGTAGCGGTGTGTTTTCTATCTTTTTATTTATTGTTAATATTAATAAGTTCTGTAATGGTTTTTCCCAAGTTCCCCCCTGTATTTCTCCCCATTTGGTATATCCCCTGCCTTTGTTCTCCACAGCCTGTCACTCTCTGGGAAGCCTCTCCTCTCCTTCCAGATTGTTCGGAGAGACTCGGTCCCAGATTGTCAAGCTGGGGAATCCCCCACCCCTCGTTTCCCATTCGTTGTCTGTGTGACATCCCCATTCCCCTGACTGGGTTTCCCTCTTGTGTCCACCCCCTTCTCCTGGTCCCTTATAAGCTGTAACCCCGCCTCTGGCAGGCAGAGAGGCTCGTGGCTCACCTGCTAAGAGCAGGTGACAATAAACCATCTAGCCACAAAGTCTCCTCCTTCTTACCTTCATCGTAGCCTCACCGACATCTCTCGTGCAGCTCTGACCCACCGGAGGGTGGTGGCCGGTCCGCCTGCTGCTGCCAACCGAGTCTGGAATTATTCCTAGCCAGGGCTAGCCGGGAATAGCTGGAAGCCGCTTTCCAGCTGGGCTCGAGGAATAATTTCAATAATATAAAATTGTTACTCATTTTTCAATGGTACCTATGAAAAATAAAACAGTAAAAATTATTCTTATTTCTATAATAAAATAGTTGTATCTCGTAATTTAAATGAATACATTTTAACAAAAATTCATTTAGGCTTTAGGTCATTCATTTGTAGAGCAAAAGAACTATATCTTATAATTTCAACAAGTATATTTCAACAAAACTTAAAGTTAACAGCACTAAAACTAAACAGAAATGAATCTTAACAGGCTATAACTTATTTAAACTCTATCATTACAAAAAAGGTACTGAACATTTGTCCTATAACAGTTACACAGCAAGGTAAGCAACATGCAAGTAAACAATTCTACTGAAATAGCAGCAACATAAATTTATTAAAGGGATTAAACTGCTGCAGCTTTTTAAAACTGCCTGTACAATAAATTTGTGTTTGGCTTAATAAAAGGAATAGGCTATAAACATTAAGAACTAAAACAATAAGAATTTAGTTAAAGAACTTGATTAGGTGAGTGGGAATGCAAAACTGACATTTTCATACAAACAGTTACAAAGTCAAGGGTTTAAATTGTTCTAAAAAGTAAGCTACTCTTTACAGTATTTGTGGTCCATCAATATACCTAAACTGTTTTGATATTAAGTCTAATTTTAATTTAAACATGGCAAGGAAAAGTAATTATACTTGAATCACCAACTAGCTATATCAAAAAACTCACAATAAAATTACCTTGTTAAAACTATGAAATAACAAGCAAACAACTGGTAAAGCCGACTGTGGAGTTTCATATAGTAATTACAGCTAAGTCTCAAATCACTGCTACAGATAAGATTCAAAGGTTGTCTTTAATGTGAGCAAAAAGAATGTTAAATTTATGGCTTAGCCAATTACTCCTGGTGAATCATGCAGTCTTGCTACACTGATATGTAGAAAAACACCACATCCACACAAACACCTTTGAATCTTTCCAGTAACAATCCTGTCAAATATCACACATCATAGGTTAAAGTTTAACAGAGCTTCAGTTAGCACGTAGTGTCCGTTGGTATTTTGATGTGCTATAGCTACAGCAAGACCCAGAGCCTCCGAGGTTTAAAGATGAAATAAAAAACAATGTTCAGCTGCTCTTCCCCTTGGCAATGACAAATAAATCCATCACTTAATGTACTTTAAAGGAAAAAAAAAAGTTACATAATTTCCAACATAACTACTTTAAAAAAGTAGTTATGTTGGAAATCAATCTACTTTAAAAAAAGTAGATTGATTATCTTGAAAAAATGACATAATTATAGTTGAATTTTTTTCCATAAGAGAACAAGCCATATTGTATAGCTAAAAAGAAAGCGGGATAAAAATCTGTATATGGTTCTGGGTGGTTTTCTCACATTTTATTCACACTTTGAATCTGGTGCCTCACTGAAATGATGATGAGGTTTAAGCCATTGCTAGTTACAATGCACGTGTGGACAAACACAAATTACTTCTACAGAAACAGTAAAACAGTAAAACAGTTTTTCTGCTGTTGATAACTGGAGTGGTTTTCTGGTGTAATCTCTGTTTGACTGTGCAGTGACTTATTTACTCTATGAAGGGCTGTTTCACTGCATTGCCACCACCCACAGATACTGAATGCTCTGCAAGCCTTTTTAAGCTGTGGGAGCTGCAGGACACTTGTCTCTCTTTTTTCCTTTTCTGACAGAGATTTTACTCTTCTCAAAGTAAAGGAGAGGCAGAAAAATGAATAGGTTACATAAGGTAGTGGAATTCTTCATCCACCACCAGACTATTCTGAGCTGCAGCGCCGTGTCCCTGCTGACAATTGCCAGCGAGCAGATCTTCTCATCTGTGGTGTTCAAGTGTCCCTGCAATTCTTGGAACATGGTGTATGGTTGTTCCTTCCTCTTAGCACCTGCCATCGTCCTCTTGGTGCTCGGCATCATGGTGAATGCCAGGATATGGCACCTGTGGACAGGCAAGTGCTCTTCGGAGAAGGATGACCAATGCTGTCCCGGGGGATTCTGTGCCTGCTGCTGCCAGGTGTTGCTGCCGATGACAGCCAAAGCCTTGGTGGCTCCGCTCACCTGGATAGTGGTGGCCCTGTTTGGAGCCAACTACTATGAATGTGCAGCCAGTGGGAGTATCAGGATACAGCGATTCTTCTGTAAAGATAATGGAACTCTCTGCCAAAACCTGCTGCTCAAAGTGCCCTGTGATGAGAAATTATCAGCCAATTTTTCAAGTGAATGGCTCATCCTTCATGCACAGTCCCAGGTAAAGCCTCACTGCTCATCTCCTCACACTGTGTGCTTCAACCCTGGCTGCTCAATGTGTAGTGGTGCCTGTTGGGGACTGTCAACAGTCCTTCTCTCTTCTGTTATATAATACCATGTATCAAAAGCACAGAAGAGCTTTCTACACGGCTAGCAAAAATTCATCGGCAAAAAAGCAGTAACAGAAAAGCAATTGGTGTAGTTTTATGATATTTTCTGGGTTTGCATGTTTGTGTGATAATGGTTTGGCATTGTCATTAACAAAACCTCATGGGCAGGAAACCAGCCTAGAGAATGGGACATTCCACAGCAAGTTTTCTTCTCAATTAATGTAGACATGGTGTGAGTTCTTCTCTTTCTCCACTGTTATGTCTCTGAATACCTTGGTCTTTTGTAAATAAGCATTAGTTGAGGGAAAGCTGAGATCACTAACAGAGGGGAAGCTGATGTCTCCTTGCAACACAGTGGTTGCAAGGAGACATCTGGAAAGTGAAACAAATAAGAACTGCTTGTTTGACTATAAATCTCAATGCTTGAAACTCTTAATAATTTCATACTTGAATTCGAGAGGAATAGTTAAATTATATATCTGTCTTGTTAAAGGTTCTTGTTCTTAAGGCAAACGGCAGGATGAAAACAGTAACACGTCTGGATTGTTTTTTGTTTGGTTCTTGGGCAGCACTCCAGTTTTGTTTCTACATTTGTGGTGATTTTATCTTAATTCCAGTAGGAAAACCAGGTTTTGCATCTTTTTCTCAGGAAAACATTAAGAGTTGCTTAAGGAAGTTAAGTTTATAAGAGTTTATAATTACTTGGATTTTTTGTAAATTCCTGTTGAGTACAAATGTTTATTAAAGCAAAAAAGTGGTTTTAATTGGTAAATATTTAGTATGCTGCTTCTCCAAGAAAGAACCTGGACAGGGGCAAACTCTATACCATTGATTTTAGGTAGGGTAAGAAAGGAGCAAAAACAAGGAAGACTGACTGTTACTGACATTGCAGTGAAATCTAAAGGAAATATCGAGTCAAACATCAATAGGAAATGTGTGAGTGCGCTTTTATTACTGACCACTATGTTTAATATCCCATTTTCTTTCAACAAAATGAAGACCCAAAAAGAACACAAACTCCTTCTCACTGAGCACTCAATACTTTTTCATTTGAAGAAAAACTCATCCTGAGGTAGAAGAGCATGTTGCAGCATCTCTGCCTGGAGCTTCCAGCTGAGTACCCCTGGGTAGAGGAGGGACCAGCATCTACTAGGACACTTGGTTTTGATGGGATCTCTGAGATGTGGCTAAGGATGTTAAAATCAGGTAGAAAACAAGAATGAATTCCCATAGTCAATAGCCAAATCTGTGTCCTGCCTACAAAGCACAACCAGGACACAAGTTTGCCTCTGTGTTGTGCAAAAACCTAGCTGATTTTGTAGGCTCAGACATCAGGGGGAGTAGCTACATTCCATGAGAACATAGCCCAGCAGGAGCTCTGATTTGCAGCACAAAGCAGACAGAGTGATTCTGCACCCTCTCTACCATAAATGTGACAACAACTGCAGAAACTGATGGTCACTATACTATGTTAAAAGTTAAGAAAGCTGCCTATAACTGAATAATAACTTCTGGCCAACTTCTGGTTTTTTGATATTCATCCTCAACCTGACAAGATCATCTGAGGGGTGCAGAAGCTCCGTATGTCTGGCTGAATTGCGTGCATGGGATCCCCTCTTCTGGCAGCAAGCAGACAGTTACATGCACTCCAGGGTGTCTTTGCTTACAGTTCTCATATTTCTTTAACATTATGTTCTATACTCCCCCATATGACCGTGCAAAACCACCATTAACCTATGTATCCTTTTTCCAAGGTGATAGGATGGTTCCTGATAGCCGGCATCATGACTGTGGCACTGATTTTAACATGTGTCAGGCGCTGTTGCTCCCCGGTCAGCTATCTTCAGCTCAAGTTCTGGAAAATTTACTCAAAAAAAGAACAAGAACTCTTTGAGAACAAAGGCAAAGAGCATGCAACCAAGTTGGCAGAAAGAAATACAAATTGCTTTTTTGAAGCCACTGACCCAGAAGCATTTCCCACCAGAAAACAATGGGAGAAGATTTCAACCATGTATACCTTTAATTCAAAAGAGGAGTATTACAGCAGGTTACACGAGTATGTGAGTAACAAGAAAGATGTGAGTACCAAGGGAGGCAACAGCACCAGTCTCAAGAAAGAAAGTCAGAATCGTACTGACTCTGCAAATGGGAATGAAGCCCAAACAAGTGTTTCAGGGTTGCAATGAAACAAATCCTTTGCATCACTGGCAGTCTTTAAATTCTACTGATATAAGAAGAGTTTTATTCTCCACTCTTACTGAACTCTTGGCAAGGTGAAAGCTGTTAGCTGTAACCCTCAGTAGATTTGCTTTTAAATACCTTTTAGTCTTTTTGCTTAATTACATTTAAATTGGAGTTTTCTTATTGTTGTCCATTAAGTAGAGCCATGTGTAAAATAATCAGCATCCACAAATATCTCAGCACATATTATGACTAATTATTACCGAAACATTAAAAGCACTTGACAGGTGAACTGACAATACCAAACCTTATCAAAGAGACAAAAAAAGGAATGGCAGATTTGATCAGAAATTCAGTTCAGTTTATTAGCTCTCTCTTTACAATGAAGCTTTCAGTGACACTTAGAGCAAGCTGTAGATTAAAAAATTTAGCTTGACTTGAGGGTTTAGGTTGTTGCATAACAAACCTAAACATAAACCTGTGGAAGTGTAGGTGAAGTTTCTATATTAACAAACATTAAAAGCACATTCACACATTTAAGGATATTACAAATTTGCAATCTGTATTAGCAAGTAGTAATATTTTTATCAAAGAAAATCTTATTATAAGAAATAAAGATACGAGTTTTGATTGAAGGATAATAAAGTTCACTTTTCTTCTGAAAAGCTGTTGTTCAAGAGAGCATTTTAGATATCTCAGATTGTTTGGTCTTGGCTGTCCATTTACTTCTCCCAGAAATTCTCTCTTTCTACACAATCAACTCAGAAATTATTCAGATAGACAGACAGACAGGAATCCCAACAAGGGATCTGTTACATTCATTTAGCAAGAAAGGAAGAGGGGAAGAGCCTATGTTACCTAACTGAATATAATGAGCTTGGAAGCTTCTTTCTCACTATAAACTGAAAATGTAACATGTAAAGGCAAAAAAAGATCTAATTCTGCATGTAGAAAAGAAGTTTTAAAAGATATTCATCACAGTCACTGCCTTGCTCACTGATCTTTTCCTTCCGAGAAACTTGATGATCATGGAGTACCAGTGCAGGCTGGGGGCTGAGCTCTTAGAGAGCATCTCTGTAGAGAAGGGCCTGGGTGTCTCAGAGGATTGGAAAGCTGACTATGAGCCAGCAGTGCTCCTGTAGCCACCAGGGCCAGAGGTGTGCTGTGGTGCACTGGGAAGAGTCTGGCCAGCAGGTCAAGGGAGGTGATCCTGCTCCTCTCCTCAGGCCTGCTGAGGTCACATCTGAAGTGCTGTGGCCAGTTCTGGGCTCCTCAGGACGAGAAGCACAAGGATCTACTGGAGAGGGCCCAGCAGAAGGGCCACAAAGGTGATCCCGGAGCATCCCTCTTATGAGGAGACACTGCAGGAGAAACTGGGCCTGTTTTGAGAAGAGAGGACTAAGAGAGGATCTCCTTAATACCTCTCAAAGGCGGGTGACAAGGGGAGAGTGCCAGACACTTTTCAGTGGTGCTCAGTGAAAGGACCAGGAGCTATGGCGACAATCCAAAGCACAAGAAGTTTCACCCAGCATAAGAAGAATTTCTTTATATTGAGGGTGGCAGAGCACGGGCTAAGGCTGTCCATGGGGGTCATGGAGTCTCCCTCTTGGGAGACAATCCAGACCCACCTGGATGTGTTCCTGTGTCACCTGCTCTAGGTGACCCTGCCTTGTCAGAGGGGTTGGACTAGATGACCTTCAGAGGTCCCTCCCAACCCTAGCAGTTCTGTAAGAAAACAAGGACAGCATGGGTTATTCACTTTCAAGATAATAAGAATAATTCTAAAAAAAGAGAATATTTGGTTAGTGTTGCTGGAAAAAGTAAAAATGGCCATTGCCAATAAACAACTTTTCTTGTGGTCAGCCACATGTCCGTCTCAACCAGCTGGTCATAACCAGCAAAAACCTGAAGGCTCTTCCACAGGCAGTGAAATCAGACAAATGCTACAACACATTTCAAATTGGATTTTAAAAAAGAAATTGTAATAAAAAAAAAAAATTAAAAAAGAGGCAGCTAAACTTGTTACTGATCCTAACATATTGTAACATGTACATGTTCCCACTTCTTACTAGTGGCAGGTAACAGCAGCTGGGCTGAGACCAAGGTTGGGTAACAAAGAGTTTAGTTTGTGCTTCCTACAGAATTGCTCACTTAAAGCTCCTTTATGCTATGCCAACACTGTACCTCACTATTAAGGCAAACAGAGGGGGAGAGACCATCCTGAGGTCTCTACAGGTCTGGTGAGAATGAAGGCAAGGTAAGAGATGCCCCAACTAAGCATGATGAAGATGTAAACAGACTGAGGGGAAAATAGGAGAAGAAGGTACAAAACACAGTGCTAAAATCAGAGTTAACTCAGGGCTACACTGAACTTAGCTGTTGATATTTCAGTTTAAAACAAGGGTTTTGGTGGGAAGAGGCTAAGATGGCTTTGTGGGTAGGGTGCTGTGCTAGGACCTGGGGTTTTGTCCAACCCTTATCCAGATATTGTGCATTACACCAAACAACTTCAAACCTTTCCTATAGCTTGGGTTTCTCTGAGGCTGCTCCTTCTCTACTTCCCAGTCATGTTGTGGGAACAAGTCCACTGCCAAGAGGAAGATGTTCAACAACTGCTGGTGAAGGCCAGGGAAGAGCAGAAAACACGAACACCAAACCAGTTGCGTGGCAATCTCAGAAGTTTAATTCAAGTTTCCTTAGGCAGATACAGATCCACAATGGCTACACATTAAATACATCATGCTTTGTTCAGTTTGGTCTCAAGGTCAGGGCTCTTGGAGAGAAGGCTGACATGGAAAGGCCCATAGCTTGGAGAGACACAAGCACTGCTGCAGTTGTCAGAGTGCTGCAGCCTGGGGTGTGCACAGGACTGAACAGGAGTGCCAGCAGAACTGCATGTGGGGCCTGCAGAGCTGGAAAGAACACAACCAGCTCCTGCCATCAGGAGGCAGGAGGCACACCCATCCCTCTCTCCTTTCAAAGACAGCAGGATGTCCAGGGTGGAGGACAATGAATGCAAAGCATTACACATCAAACCTGTGAGCAAGACACTGCATACAGCAATCCCAGCAGAGGAATCCTTTATGGACCACCACACACAGCCAGGGAAATAAAGCGCCTCTAGCAGCCTGCTTTGAAATGTTACTCACAAACAATTTGGGAAAAGGTCATCACCTTGGCCTGAAAAGGTATGCAGATGAATATTTAGCACACACTAAAGACTGAGATAAAACTTTCATTAGGCTCAAGAGCCTGAGTATGTGAGAAGGAAGGGCAGATCATTTGGAGCTTTTTCACTCATATCTGTGTCATGACAATGAACATTCTCTCCCCTGCCCTGCCCCTCCTCTTTGCTGCCCAGCTCTCTTCACCTTTCAACCAGCTAACAGCTGCAGCTGACTCAGCAAAGCCTTTTTTACCCTGTCTTCTTCTGAAACAAAAGGCACAAAATACCCCCCAACATGCGTTTTTCTCCAAGTATTCCTTTCATTTGTTCCTTCTGTGCTTTGTGGCTTCCTTAAAAATGTAATTCCTATTTCTGTCACCAAGACAAGAAACAAGAGACACCAAAAGGAGCAGTATTGAGAAGTCTCTATGCTGATGGACTTACTCTTCTCTTCAGTCCCCATGTGGATGTCCCATCAACAACGATGCCAGCACCAAATGCAAAGTGTGACCACTTTGTCAGATGTTTGTGATTCAAATTGCATTTTCACTTGAGTCTTTTTAACCTGCACCTGTTTTCTCTTGCCTCCCAGATTTTAGGCTGGTGTGTGAATTTCCACAGCTCTCCTCTCCCTGCTAACCACTTGCTGTGCCAGCTGCCAGTCAAAAGTCAGCCACCTCCAGCTGATGCTCTGGAGAGTGTGTGAGGGGATAGAGAAGGAGCAACTGGAGCAGATTTTCCTACTGCAAGCCACCAAGCCAAGTGAGCAGAACCTGAAGTGCCTTTTTGGAAATAAGGGACCAGAAGTCATTTCCCTGCCAGCTGTCCAGGCATGGGAAGATGCTGCTCATACCTACTCTTTCAGCAGCCTAATTCATTTTCACCTTGAAAAAACTGAAATAAATAATAAATGCAATGCCTTAAAATAGCAGTATAATGTATGCAAATGCTTGTAAGCTGTGCAGGCCCTGGCCCAGTGCTACTTCTCTGGCTGCTGATACACTAAGTATTAGTACTACTAATGATTTATGTGGTGCCACTGAGCTCTGTGATGCTTCCTGAACCTGTAAGAAGGCTGCTTCCATCATAAAGTCAGAATAAGTTCCTCAGTTTCACCAAGTGGGGCAATGGACCTCTGGGGGAGGTCAGTCCAGCTGGAGGGGAGGTGCAGATCTGCTTGTGGACAGGACCTCCAACATGTTAAGCGTTAATTTCACCTGGAATGAGACAAAAGGCATTACAAGAATTTTCCTAAAATAAAAAGCTTTGCTATCCATGTGTCTTTCTGAACTGCAGAAATGCAGCTTACATCTCTCAGTGGAAGGAGAAAGTCCAGTTCTTAGACAGCCAGTGCAGAGGTGCTCTTTTCCATTGTAACATGAATGTGCAAACTACTACAGTATTAAAAGGAAGAGGGAGTTGAGCTTTATAAGACTAATGGAAAGAATTTACAACAGGATGGGCCTTGGATGTAACATCTGAAAGGAGCATGACTTGCAGGAAAACAAAACCAGTCTTTGGCTATTCTGAACAAGTATAAATAGATCCAGAAAAAAAATTTAAATAACCTGCTGTAACGACTTACTTACATAATTAAATTAAAATTGAAACTAAAAGATCTGCACAATATGCACTAGTAAAGCCCTTCAGTGTGCTTACACACACTTACACATGCTGCATTTATGAACAGTATTATGCCTTTTATTGAACCTCAGAATTAGTTTGGATTACAGATTTTTCCATCTAGAAATGTCTGAGAATCATTCTTCTGCAAAGGAAAGAATAGAAGTTAAAATGTCAAGGAGAAAATAAAATATTAAACAAGTCCAATAGTTTTCTTCTAAGCTCTTCATTTTAATAAGAAATATTTCAAAGCAGAAAGATGTTTCAAATTAAAAAAAAATAGCATTTTGTTCTAAAAGTGTCCATCTTTTAAATTCTCGCATTGTTCCAATCCCCCTTGCAAGACATGAAATTTAATGCAAATCAGTGTAAAAACAACCATTAAATTGGAATCCTGGGACCTTTAACAGAAAGCTGGTCTTCGGAATATTCTCCATATAATGGTTTGCAGCCATTGTGGCAATTATTAACAAGTTATGATGTTCTATATGTGGCAACTTATAAACAAGTGTTAATGTAGAGGGCAAGAAAGAGCTGCCCTGGGAGAAGAGAGCTCTGAGTGAAACAGGGGCTCTGTAACTCCCTGGCCTCACATCTCCTCTCACCCACAGCTGCTGCCCCCAGCTCCCAAAGCTGCCACCATCTGGGCTCACCAAGCCACTTGGCTGCCAGCACAGCTACTCCCCCACTTCACAATTAGGGTGGCCTCTCCTCCCTCACCCACCACTCTGTGAATATTTACTGCAAACATGTTTTGGAGGAGGGTTAATCCTTTTTCATGCCCAACTCCCCTCCCCTTTCCCAAGAAGCTTGTTCCTGAATTTGTATTTTCTTACAGAAAAATAAAACACTGCTAAAATTAGGCTCAGAAAGAGAAGTAGCAGGGTTTCTTGGCTCTACACTTTCCCCTGTGTGGTCGTAATCTGTTCCAGAGAGCTGCCTCTGGTCCTTTGCCTCTCTTGTTAAACCAGCAGTTCTTGGAGGCAGCCCATGTCCCTGTCTTTGTCAGGATGTGTCCTTGCAGCTATTTCACATTGCATCTGTTTGTTTTGCCGTGCTGACAGAGAATCACAGAACCATCAAAAAGGATTGGGCTGGAAGGGTCCTTAAAGATAATCCAGTTCCAATTCCCCTGCCATGGGCAAGGACAATTTCTATGAGACAAGGCTGCTTAAAATCTCCGCCAATCTTTCCTGCAACCCTTCCAGGGGATGGGGCATCTGCTAAGACTTTTTCAGGTCTGGTGAATTCTGGTTTCCTGGTTTGTTAGCCTCTCTCTCAAGCTGCCTCAAAGTAAAAATCAAGGTAACAATGCTTGCCAATAATGCGGAGTTATTCTCGATATTTAAAAATGAACCGCTGCTTTAAAGTACTGGAGAGATAATTTCTTAGGCTGTCTAAGCAGAAAGGAAAATGGCATGTCTAATTCAGTATAGAAGAAATGGTGTTCAAAGTGAAACTAAATCTTCATATACATCTTCATATATACACTGATACGCTATGAGCTTGCTGAGGTTATTGCTGAAGGACTGAAGGGATTTTTATTATAATGCATATTTTGTTCAAATATCAATGCATGGATGAGAAAAAAAATACCCAGAAGTTATTTCAAGAAAATATAAAACAAAGGTTAGAATTCCGTTGTAGCAAACTATGATTCAGCTGCATCTTCAATGCACTGGAGATCTACTTTACGTCCTATTTCCCCTCATGTGAAAAATTATATCAATTCCTAGAGAATAGTTCAGGTGGAATATGGATTGTTGGGTTATTGGAGAGATGAGGTCTCCATGGTTTGTATCATGAAGCTGATTTTATGGAACACACTGCTGGTTTATGTCTCTTTCTAGCAGGAGCTAAAAAGAACTACTTGCTCAAACAATAACAACCATCACAACAATATCTATGTTCCTTAGTAGCATTGTTTAACTATGGGCTAGCACAGACTTGTACAGGCCTGTGCTGTCTTGCATGCATACATACATACATCTTATCTCTTCCTCTTTGAGGGTCCTGCCTTGACTTGCCAGGGCTTGTAGCCCTCTAGCACATCTACTTCTGTTGTGAGCTCAGCAGTACTTTGAGTCCTGCTTCTTGGCTGTTTTCCCACATTTCCCCTTTCTATTTTCCACCAGTAAAACCTTTTTTGTGGACTTATTAATCAGGAAAATTAATCATTGTAAAATTAATCATTGCAAAACACATGGCAAATCCATCGCCATAAGCAATAGTACGGCTAAAACGTAAATTCCTGTTTGAACTAAATGCTTAAGCCAGCTAGTGAGCTCCCATCTCCTGTGTCCAAGTCAGTCCCTATCATACAGAGCTCTTAGTTTGGTGGCACTCTCCTAAAGGGCCTGTATGCTAGCGTGGGTAGATTGAAAGTAGTCAGATAGTTTCATGCAACAAAAGCCTTCAAGATCTTCACATCCATGGCCTGGTAGCCCTACTTCTTTTCTTCTCTTGGTCACGAGGGCTAGATGACAATTAAGTAATTTTTCTTTTCTCTGGGCCTCATTTTCTTGGAAGCGATTGATGTTTGTCCAGATGAGCAGGAAACTACTGTGGAAACTCTTGGTGATAAAACACATGCATACCTTCTCCCTAGGTTAGTAAATTAGCTAGGCCTTATCATTGTGCACTCAATTAAAAATCTTTACATAAAAACTTCTAAAAATTGCCCCTGCACATGCAAATCTTTAAAGCAGTATCACTCTGATAGGGATCAAATTTGATTTGACTTGATTTCAAAATTTTTAGTGTAAATATTAATGTAAACATTCTTAAAGAGCCATATTCCCCTCTCTTTTGGTTTTTTTAATATGTATGTCTCTAGTCATAAACATGAAGGCAATATAAAAAGCAAAACAATAAACTTACACTAAATAAAAGTAAATCAAATAATATATGCAATTAGTAGTACAAAAGAGATAAAATATTGAGTTTAAACAATGCATTATCAATTCCTTAAACACTGTACCATTACCCAGGGTCTGAAATAGCTAGTAAGCCTCATTCCAAAGTGAGGGCTTGGAGAACCATTCCTGGGTAAGATTTCCAAGTTCATTTTAAAAGAGGTTTTAGCTATTATAGGTCCAAATTTGGCGAGTCAAAATGGATTGATTACAGTTTTGGTGCAGAAAACACCTGGGTTTCTTTGGCATACTTCTTGTCTAGCTAAGGCTAGGACTTGACCAGGGTCCAGATCATAAGTGGAAGAGTCTCCCTAATATATGTTAAAAACTTCTCAGTAACAGTAGTTTAGGGAAGTTTCTTAAAATCATGAATTTTTTTGTAGATAGCTATACAACAATATGTAAACCTTTGTAAAGCAACTGGCTTTGTTATTTATCTATAAAAAAGTAATACTGAAGCAAAAAAAGGCGTTAAACAGCTTACAACTAATAACAATCATAATATGTAGCGGTGTGTTTTCTATCTTTTTATTTATTGTTAATATTAATAAGTTCTGTAATGGTTTTTCCCAAGTTCCCCCCTGTATTTCTCCCCATTTGGTATATCCCCTGCCTTTGTTCTCCACAGCCTGTCACTCTCTGGGAAGCCTCTCCTCTCCTTCCAGATTGTTCGGAGAGACTCGGTCCCAGATTGTCAAGCTGGGGAATCCCCCACCCCTCGTTTCCCATTCGTTGTCTGTGTGACATCCCCATTCCCCTGACTGGGTTTCCTCTTGTGTCCACCCCCTTCTCCTGGTCCCTTATAAGCTGTAACCCCGCCTCTGGCAGGCAGAGAGGCTCGTGGCTCACCTGCTAAGAGCAGGTGACAATAAACCATCTAGCCACAAAGTCTCCTCCTTCTTACCTTCATCGTAGCCTCACCGACATCTCTCGTGCAGCTCTGACCCACCGGAGGGTGGTGGCCGGTCCGCCTGCTGCTGCCAACCGAGTCTGGAATTATTCCTAGCCAGGGCTAGCCGGGAATAGCTGGAAGCCGCTTTCCAGCCGGGCTCGAGGAATAATTTCAATAATATAAAATTGTTACTCATTTTTCAATGGTACCTATGAAAAATAAAACAGTAAAAATTATTCTTATTTCTATAATAAAATAGTTGTATCTCGTAATTTAAATGAATACATTTTAACAAAAATTCATTTAGGCTTTAGGTCATTCATTTGTAGAGCAAAAGAACTATATCTTATAATTTCAACAAGTATATTTCAACAAAACTTAAAGTTAACAGCACTAAAACTAAACAGAAATGAATCTTAACAGGCTATAACTTATTTAAACTCTATCATTACAAAAAAGGTACTGAACATTTGTCCTATAACAGTTACACAGCAAGGTAAACAACATGCAAGTAAACAATTCTACTGAAATAGCAGCAACATAAATTTATTAAAGGGATTAAACTGCTGCAGCCTTTTAAAACTGCCTGTACAATAAATTTGTGTTTGGCTTAATAAAAGGAATAGGCTATAAACATTAAGAACTAAAACAATAAGAATTTAGTTAAAGAACTTGGTTAGGTGAGTGGGAATGCAAAACTGACATTTGCATACAAACAGTTACAAAATCAAGGGTTTAAATTGTTCTAAAAAGTAAGCTACTCTTTACAGTATTTGTGGTCCATCAATATACCTAAACTGTTTTGATATTAAGTCTAATTTTAATTTAAACATGGCAAGGAAAAGTAATTATACTTGAATCACCAACTAGCTATATCAAAAAACTCACAATAAAATTACCTTGTTAAAACTATGAAGTAACAAGCAAGCCACCGATAAAGCCGACTGTGGAGTTTCATAAAGCAATTACAGCTAAGTCTCAAATCACTGCTACAGATAAGATTCAAAGGTTGACTTTAATGTGAGCAAAAAGAATGTTAAATTTATGGCTTAGCCAGTTACTCCTGGTGAATCATGCAGTCTTGCTACACTGATATGTAGAAAAACACCACATCCACACAAACACCTTTGAATCTTTCCAGTAACAATCCTGTCAAATATCACACATCATAGGTTAAAGTTTAACAGAGCTTCAGTTAGCACGTAGTGTCCGTTGGTATTTTGATGTGCTATAGCTACAGCAAGACCCAGAGCCTCCGAGGTTTAAAGATGAAATAAAAAACAAGGTTCAGCTGCTCTTCCCCTTGGCAATGACAAATAAATCCATCACTTATGTACTTTGGAGAAAAAAAAAAGAAAGAAAAAAAAAAAAAGAGGAGTTATATAATTCCCAACATAACTACTTTAAAAAAAGTAGATTGATTATCTAGAAAAAATAACATGATTATAGTTGAATTTTCTTCCATAAGAAAACAAGCCATATTGTATAGCTTTAAAAAAGGCAGGATAAAAATCTGTATATGGTTCTGGGTGGTGTTCTCACATTTTAATCACACTTTGAATCTGCTGCCTTACTGAAATGATGATGAGGTTTAAGCCATTGCTTGTTACAATGCACGTGTGGACAAACACAAATTACTTCTACAGAAACAGTAAAACAGTTGTTTTGCTGTTGATAACTGGAGTGGTTTTCTGGTGTAATCTGTGTTTGACTGTATAGTGACTTATTTACCCTATGAAGGGTTATTTCACTGCATCACCACCACCAACAGAAACTGAAAGCTCTGCAAGCCTTTTTAAGCTGTGGGAGCTGCAGGACACTTTTTTCCTTTTCTGATGGAGATTTTGCTCTTCTCAAAGTAAGGAGAGGCAGAAAAATGGATAGCTTACAAAAGGTAGTGGATTTCTGCATCCGCCACCAGACCACTCTGAGCTGCAGTGCTGTGTCCCTGCTGACAATTGCCAGCGAGCACATCTTCTCATCTGTGGTGTTCAAGTGTCCCTGCAATTCTAAGAACATGGTGTATGGTTGTTCCTTCCTCTTAGCACCTGCCTTCATCCTCTTGGTGCTCAGCTTCATGGTGAATCCCAGGACATGGCGCCTGTTGACAGGCAAGTGCTGTTCCAAGAAGGATGACCAATGCTGTCCCGGGGGATTCTGTGCCTGCTGCTGCCAGGTGTTGCTGCCGATGACAGCCAAAGCCTCGGTGGCCCCGCTCACCTGGATAGCGGTGGCCCTGCTTGGAGCCAACTTCTATGAATGTGCAGCCAGTGCGAGCAGCGTGATACAGAGCTACTACTGTAAAGATCATGGAACTGACTGCCGAAACCTGCTGCTCAAAGTACCCTGTGATGAGGAATTATCAGCAAAGATATCAAGTGAACGGCTCAGCCTTCATGCACAGTCCCAGGTAAAGCCTCACTGCTCATCTCCTCACACTGTGTGCTTCAACCCTGGCTGCTCAATGTGTAGTGGTGCCTGCTGGGGACTGCAAACAGTCCTTCTCTTTTCTGTTATATAATATCACGTGCCAAAAGCACACAGCTAGCAAAAATTCATTGGCAAAAAATTAGTAACAGAAAAGCAATTGGTGTATTTTTATGATACTTTCTGGGTTTGCATGTTTGTGTGATGATGGTTTGGGACTGTCATTTACAAAACCCCATGGGCAGGGAACCAGCCTAGAGAACGGGGCATTCCATAACAAGTTTTCTTCTCAATTAACTTCAACATGGTGTGAGTTGTTCTCCTTCTCCTCTTTTATGTCTCTGAATACCTCAAACATCTACAAATAGGCATTAGTTGAGGGAAAGCTGAGATCGCTCACAGCGGGAACCTGATGGAGACATCTTGAAAGAGAAACAAATAAGAACTGCTTGTTTGTCTATAAATCTCAATGCTTGAACTTCTTAATAATTTCACACTTGAATACTAGAAGAATACTTATATTATATATCTGACTTGTTAAAGTTTATTCTCCTTAAAACAAACTGCAAGATGAAAACAGTAACATGTCTGGATTGGTTTTTGTTTGGTTCTTGGGTGGCACTCCAGTTTTGTTTCTACATTTGTGGGGATTTTGTATTAACTCCAGAAGGTTTTCCAGCTTTTTCTCAGGAAAACATTAAGTTAGTTAAGAGAGTTACGTTTCGAAGAGTTTATAATTCCCTGGGTTTCTGTAGGTTCCTGTTGAGTACAAATGCCTATTAAAGCAAAAATGTGGTTTTACTTGGTAAATTCTTAGCATACTGCTTCTGCAAGAAAAAAGCTGGGAAAGGGAAAACTCTATACCATTGATTTTAGATAGGGTAAGAAAGGAGCAAAACCAAGGAAGACTGACTGTTACTGACATTGCAGTGGAATCTAAAGGAAATATTAAGTTAAACAAAAATAGGAAATGTGTGAGTGCACTTTTATTACTGACCACTATTTTTAATATCCAATCTACTTTCTACAAAATAAAGAACCAAAAAGAACACAAACTCCTTCTCACTGAGCACTCAATACTTTTTCATTTGAAGAAAAACTCATCCTGAGGTAGAAGAGCATGTTGCAGGATCTCTGCCTGGAGCTTCCAGCTGAGTATCCCTGGGTAGAGGAGGGACCAGCATCTGCTAGGACACTTGGTTTTGATGGAATCTCTGAGATGTGGCTACGGATGTTAAAATCAGGTAGAAAACCAGAATGAATTCCCATAGTCAAATCTGTGTCCTGCCTACAAAACACAACCAGGACACAAGCTTTCCTCTGTCTTGTGCAAAACCTAGCTGCTTTTGTAGGCTCAGACATCAGGGGGAGTAGCTACATTCCATGAGAACATAGCCCAGCAGGAGCTCTGATTTGCAGCACAAAGCAGACAGAGTGATTCTGCACCCTCTCTACCATGAATGTGACCACAACTGCAGAAACTGATGGTCAGCATCTTAAAAGTTAAGAAAGCTGGATATAACTGAGTAAACAACTTCTGTCCGTCTTCTCTTTTTTTTTTTTTTTTTTGATATTCATCCTCAACCTGACAAGATCATCTGAGGGGTGCAGAAGCTCTGCATGTCTGGCTGAATTGCATGCATGGGATCCCCTCTTCTGGCAGCAAGCAGACAGTTACATGCACTCCAGGGTGTCTTTGCTTACAGTTTTCATATTTCTTCAACATTATGTTCTATACTCCCCCATATGACCATGCAAAAACACCATTAACCTATATATCCTTTTTCCAAGCTGATAGGATGGCTCCTGATCACCGGCATCATTACTGGGGTACTGATTTCAACATGTGTCAGGCGCTTTTCCTCCCCGGTCAGCTGCCTTCAGCTCATACTCCACAAAATTTACAGAAAAAAAGAAGATGAACTCTCTGAGATCAGAGCAAAAGAGCATGCAACCGAGCTGGCAGAAACAAAGACAAATCAGTGTTTTGAAGCCACTGAACCAGAACCATCTAATACTCCCAGCATTGAAGCCTGGCAGAACACTTCAATCTTCCATACCACTAATTCACAAGAGCAGAATTACAGCAAGTTACACACGAACAAGAGCACCAACAGAGGCAACAGCCACATAATCAAGGCAGAAGTTCAAGATAACCATGCCTTAGCAGTTGGGAATGAAGCCCAGACATGTGATTCAAAGTTGTAACAAAACAAATCCTGTGCAATGCTGGCAGTCTTTTAACCTTAGTGATATAAGAAGAAGCTTGTTCTCTGCTCTTACATAAGGCTATGCAAGGTTGCAGCTGTTAGTTGTAACTCTCAGTAGATTTGCTTTTAAATACATTTTAATCCTTTTGCTTAAGTATCTTAAAATGAGAGTTTTCTTCTGTTGTTGTCCATTAGGAAGAGTCATATGTAAAATAATCAGCATCCACAAATATCTCAGCACATATTATGTCAACTCATTACTGAAACATTAAAAGCACTTAACAGGTGGAGTGATAATACCAAACCTTATCAAAGAGACTAAAAAACGAATGGGAGATTTGATCAGAAATTCAGCTCAGTTTATTAGCTCTCTCTTTACAATGAAGCTTTCAGTGACACTTAGAGCAAGCTGTGGATTAAAAAATTTAGCTTGTCTTGAGGAGTTAGGCTCTAGCATATCATGGTGGTGTTGGTAAAGCTTCTATATTAACAAGATTAAAAGCACAGTCACACATTTAAGGATACTGAAAATCTGCAGTCCATATTAGCAAGTAGCAATATTCTTATCAAGGAACATCTTACAAGAAATACAGATACGAGTTTTGATTGAAGGATAATAAAGTTCACTTTTCTTCTGAAATGCTGTTGTTCAAGAGAGCATTTTAGATATGTCAGATTGTTTGGTGTGGTCTGTTGGTTTACTCCTCCCAGAAATTCTCTCCTTCTAAACAATCAACTCAGAAATTATTCAGACAGACAGACAAGTATCCCAACAAGTAATTTCTTACATTCATTTAGGAAGAAAGGAAGAGGGGAAGAGCCTATGTTACCTAGCTGAATATAATGAGCTTGGAAGCTTCTTTCTCACTATAAACTGAAAATATAACATGTAAAGGCAAAACAAGATCTAATTCTGCAGGTAGAAAAGAAGTTTTAAAAAATATTCATCACAGTCACTGCCTTGCTCACTGATCTTTTCCTTCCGAGAAACTTGATGATCATGGAGTACCAGTGCAGGCTGGGGGCTGAGCTCTTAGAGAGCATCTCTGTAGAGAAGGGCCTGGGTGTCTCAGAGGATTGGAAAGCTGACTATGAGCCAGCAGTGCTCCTGTAGCCAGCAGGGCCAGAGGTGTGCTGTGCTGCACTGGGAAGAGCGTGGCCAGCAGGTCAAGGGAGGTGATCGTGCTCCTCTCCTCAGGCCTGCTGAGGTCACATCTGAAGTGCTGTGGCCAGTTCTGGGCTCCTCAGGACAAGAAACACAAGGAGCTACTGGAGAGGGCCCAGCAGAAGGGCCACAAAGGTGATCTGGGTCTGGAGCATCCCTCTTATGAGGAGACACTGCAGGAGCTGGGCCTGTTTCGTGCAGAGAAGAGGGGACGGAGAGAGGATCTCCATAATGCCTCTTAAAAGTGGGTGGCAAGAGGAGGGGGCCAGACTCCTTGTCCCACAACAGGACAAGGAGCACTGGCCACAATCTAAAGCACAAGAAGTTTCACCCCAGCATGAGAAGAATTTCTTCACATTGAGGGTGGCAGAGCACAGGCTCAGGCTGCCCACGGGGGTCGTGGAGTCTTCCTCTCTGGAGACAATCCAGACCCATCTGGATGTGTTCCTGTGTCACCTGCTCTAGGTGACCCTGCCTTGTCAGAGGGGTTGGACTAGATGACCTTCAGAGGTCCCTTCCAACCCTAGCAGTTCTGTAATTACTGTTTATATACGAAAACAAGGACAGTGTAGGTTATTCACTTGCAAGATAACAATAATAACAATAATAACAACAATAATAACCATACCAATACCAATACCAATACCAATAATAATAAATTAAGGTTGCTGGAAAAAGTAAAAATGGCCATTGCCATTCAGCAAACTTTATTGTCGTCAGACACGTGTCCGTCTCAAACAGCTGCCCATAACCAGCAAAAAACCCCACTCTGGGCTCTTGCACAGGCATGAAATCAGACAAATTCCACAACACATTTCAGCTCCAATTTTAAAAAGTAATAATAATTTTTTTTAAAAAAAAGAGGCAGCTAAACTTGTTACTGGTTCTAACATATTGTTACACATACATGCTGCCACTTCTTACTGCTAGTAGGTAACAGCAGCTGGGCTGAGACCAAGGCTGAGTAACAAAGAGTTTAGATGTTGTTCCCTACAAAGTTGCGTACTTAAAACTCCATTACGATATGCCACCACTACTCTTTGCTGCCCAGTTCTCTTCACCTTTCAACCAGCTAACTGCTGCAGCTGACTCAGCAAAGCCTTTTTTACCCTGTCTTCTTCTGAAGCAAAAGGCACAAAATATCCCCCAACATTCATTTCTCCCAATATTTCTGTCATAAGTTCCTTCTGTGCTTTCTGTCTTCTGGCTTCCTTAAAAATGTAATTCCTGTTTCTGTCACAGCATCACCCTTCAGCCTGTCCTGGAGGAAGGAAACTTCTGCTGCTAAGTGAACCTAGAAAGAATCAGGTCTGATCAGTTCAGCAGAGGAATGCCCACATTTCCACTCCCCTCCGGTAGAATGAGCTTTTTCTCTCTCTTACCACAAGAGGACCCCCTTTCTCAGGTTTCATAGGAAACAGATCTCTAGCTTGTTTTAAAATAGCTTTCCCAACTAAGCTAATACAAAGGAAGTTTATCGACACTGGAATTTGGATAGCACATTACCCTTCTTCCCCATGCTTTGCTTGCTTCTGAGACACTGAATTGCATACTTGATGATTTTGTGATCACCGAATTTCCTAGTCAGGTACTAAGACTTATGGTATAATACTTTGGATAATTAGTCTTGTATCAGATCCTATAATTCTGAGACTGATGTATATACACAACACTGCAGGGCTGAGGTTTTTGCCTCTTTAAATATAAGATATATGCCAAACTGGATATTGACAGAAACATAAAGCAGCCCAAATGTAATCTCCCTAAAGGAGTTCTACAGGTCAGAAATTCTCAGATTATTAGAGAGAATTTTTTCTTTATTTCTTTGCAAACACCTTAAATCTAGGAACAAAATTTGGATTGCTGTCTGATACACTTCTGATGCTTTTAACCTTAAGGTGTTCACCTTATACTCATCCACACTTTGCTATCTCTTTCAGCAGGTACCACAGTAACCTGAGTAGTTTATTTATCTTGACATATTTGCAAAGAATCAGGGATGACTATTACTGGCTACAGCTGTGCAGGGAAGTGTGATGGGCTCCAGGAGCAGTGCAGGATCCCCACAGGCCCCTCTGTCCCTCCACTTTAAGGGTTACCTGGCTTCCTGATTCCACCAGGCCTCTGCACCCAAGTCAGCCACTGAACAGACTGAACAGCCAGGCAGGGGCAGCGTGGAGGTGAGCTAATCCATGGGCTTCTCTACCTCACGATCCAGGATCAGCCTTGTCCTCTTTTATCACCAGATAGACATTTAACCCAAGAGCTTAAACGATACTGTATTTCCTGCTGTTATCTGAACAAGGGGTTTTGTTTTCCTGGGCTTCTGTGAATTAACAAAGAAGGGAGAAAAGAGATTTGCACTTCCTTACCATTTCCAAGGCCCCTCGAATCACCCCACAGAGGAGGTTACAATAGCAAAGCGATGCTCGTTCCGCTGGCAGCTCCTCCACAAAGTCCACTAGTGGGTTTTTGTCCAGGATTAAGGAGAATTCATTCCCTGTGGCACTACTGCAGCTCACACGAGGAGTGACCCCAAGGTACATCTTGAAAGCAACCTGCAAAAGAATTAAAATCTCATGCTTACCATGTGTTGCCTGCAAACCAGAGGTGAAACTTCAGAAAGCAGCATCCTGCAGACCAATCTTATCCCAGGAAAAAAGCAGGGAGAGCCAGACAGGCCAGAAATCAAGGTACATTTGTCTTGTCTGTGGTCAGCCCGAGCCAGAAATGCAAATCTAGAGCTATGTGCAGCTTCAGGAAAACACAGCAGAGAGCTGTTCTTCTTTGATGTTCCTACATTTCCAACCCCACACAAAGTGGCTTTACTGTTCTCACTCGTCTGCTTTCAATCTGCTCTCAGTCATGTCACACTCGCGTGGGACCATTAGCATCTATATGAGGTCACTCCCTAGGTCACCAGCAGCATTTATAAACACAACTCAAGATCTCCTTCTGCTGGCCGAGTGCGTGGGTTGTTTTACTCCCGTCTCCATCTGCAGTCACCGAAAACACCAAACAGCCCACCGAGAAGAAGACTCCCAAGGCTGCAAACTTTCCTGGTTACACAGAGCACTGCTCGCTTGCTTTCCCCTCCCAGGGAACGCTACCGTCAATGTGCGGCACGTCCCCTGCCAGCGGCGGGTCCCTGCGAGCGCCGCTCTCCGGGCAGTGACACCGCGGCGCTGTCTCGGCTGGGCGTGGGCAGGCGGGGAGCGGCGGCTGCTCCTCCTCGGGAGAGTTCTGCCCTGCTGCGCACCGCTGCCAGCGAGGAGAAACTGTCTCGGTTTTCACCTCCTTAGCGGCTGTCAGACATGGATGCTTTCCAAACAATCCTGAAGTTCTTTATGAACCGGAAAACCGCTATAGGGTACAGCTTTATGGCGCTGCTGACAATGGGAGGGGAACGCGTGTTTTCTCTCGTTGCTTTCAGATGCCCGTGCAGCAATGAAAACTTCAGGTATGGTTTGGTATTTCTCTTCTCGCCAGCTCTTGTTTTGCTAGTTCTTGGATACTTCTTGAACAGCAAGACCTGGAAACTGTTTACAGGCTGCTGGGTGAATCCCAGGAAAATATTCCCCAGAGGAAATGTCTGCCATTTCTTTTACGTCTTTGGACAAATCACTTTAAATGCTCTGGTAGCCCCAGTGATGTGGCTTTCCGTGGCTTTGCTCAACGGGACTTTTTACGAATGTGCCATGAGTGGCTTGAACAATCCTGCCTACTTACACGCCGTTTGCCACAGCAAATCGGACAAGTGCTTTGAAGAGCTACACAAGGTAGCCTGTGACAAGAGCTCCCTGCCCTTTTCAGAGAGTGAGGAGCTGAAAAGAAACTTCAGGCACAGTCCCAGGTAAGAAAAATGATAAACAAAGAGCATGATCCCGGTTGGACTGCTGCTGTCATTTATCTGTGGAAGATGCTGATGCCAGATGTTGTGTTAAAATCATTAGGTTCATGTGAACAATGTTTTGGTAGCCTGACAAAATACAATCCATCCATTTTTTGGTTCAGTTTGAGCTGTTCCATATTTCTTAGAGGTGCCCTGTGGTGGCAGTGTCAATAAGACCAGAAAACCTAAAGCTTTCTTCCTGAATGGAGAATGCTCTAAACATGGAAAAAAACCCAACCAACTGGGTTGTTAGGAATCTGAATTAAGAGATGTCACACCATTAAAGAGGTCTGTCCTATTAAAAAAGTCTTGCCCCACTCTCTTATTTCAAATCATTGGTATAACAGTTGGGAAAAAATTATGTCACTAACAGCAGAAAAATACTGGGAAAAAAAAAGGGATTTCTGAAATATCATTTGACTGCTTACATAATGTGTTTCTGATTGTGTACCTCATTTTCATGATGCCAAATGTGAACATGTTTTTGTCCTGCTTGGAGGAAGTGAGAAATAATAAAGCAAGCAGATCATGCAAAGCTGAGATCCTACTACATTTTACAATATTTGTGCAGTACAGTTTTGTGTTCTGCATTGTAATGCAAATAGATTCAGAGGCAAGAAACCAAAACAGTGGAGACAATTAAAAAAAAAAAAAAACCTGCAGAAAAGGGAAAACACTCTGTTGAGCCAGCAAGTTTTTGTCAGGAATTGTATCTATCTGGAACAATTTCCATTCCAAGAGCTGGTTTTATTTTCAAGTCCTCTTGCAAATAGGACAAAGACTACACTGCAGACAAAGGAATTTATCTGACAGTTTTAGAAGGCAACAACAGCTAGTGCTTAAGACTTTAACTTCTATGTATAGGAAATAGTGAAAGACCAGGGATTCAGTTTTAGCATGAGAATATACCATTCATTTTGCAAGCTGCAAGAAAGTGAAAAATTGCAAAAAAAAAAAAGAGCGATTTTCTCAAATACCCATAAAAATCGTTAGTCAGTACAAAGTGACTGGGAAAATGAAAGGAAAGCTCTAACTATTCTTCCATACCAGTTCCTAAGAATAGTTGTTTGTCAAGCTTCTCTGTTTCACAGATTTTCCTGAGGAAACATTCTATATTCCATCAGCTAAATGCAGTTTTTACTGGTGGTTATCTTTTTTAACATCAGTGCAAGAGTTCACATGAGAAAGGATGCAGCTCCCCATATCGTCACCATTGGAGCATGGGAAATCAGTTCCAGCTCATACAAGCCTCTGAGCCCTGGAATATTTGTCCCACACTGGAACTTCTTCCACACTTCCAAAACAAGTACTACTTTTTTTTTTTTTCTTTTTTTCTTTTTTTTCACATTACATTGGATTACGGGAGTAAAACTATTGGCTAGGTCAGTGGCACAGGGCAAGAAAAAAATTGTGCTCACACTGCTGCTCTCCTTAAAAGAGAACACCCCACAATAACAATTTCAAGCACATTTTTCCCCTCTCTCTCCTTGCTGAGGAAGTAATTCTGGAAGTAGCTTTTTCTTTTAAAATGCTCTTGACAGAACTCTCTCAAAATCTGAAGCTGCTACAGAAAAAAGAACTCGAGTGATGCTGGTCAATTAATGTAGTTGGTGTGTTGGGAGTTTTTCCTAAAAATAGGAAATCGGAGAAGAGAACATTGAACTGTGGTCACAGTTTACAAGGTTGGTTGAACTGGGACAAAAGTTGCTTGCCCTTTTTGGTTCTGTAGTTCTTCATGATTCACAATGAGTCCTTCTTGTTGGGTAGTTTTCTGTAATGTTTTCAGGAGTTAGAATACACTTCACTCTTTACCAAAGGGACACCAAAAGGAGCACTATTGAGAAGCCTCTATGCTGACGGACTTACTCTTCTCTGCAGTCCCCATGTGGATGTCCCATTAACATCGATGCCAGCACCGAATGCAAAGTGTGGCCACTTTGTCAGACCTTTGTGATGCAAGTTGCATTTTCACTTGAGTCTTTTTAACCTGAACCTGTTTTCTTCTGCCTTCCCTGATTTTAGGTTGGTGTATGAGTTACCACAGCTCTCCTCTCCCTGCTAACCACTTGCTGTGCCAGCTGCCAGTCAAAAGTCAGCCACCTCCAGCTGATGTTCTGGAGAGTGCACAAGGGGATGGAGAAGGAGTAACTGGAGCAGATTTTCCTACTGCTGGCCACCCACCTGAGTGAGCAGAACCTGAAGTGCCTTTTTGGAAATAAGGGACCAGAAGTCATTTCCCTGCCAGCTGTCCAGGCATGGAAAGATGCTGCCCATACCTACTCTTTCAGCAGCCTAATTCATTTTTAGCTTGCAAAAATCGAAATAATTCAGAAATGTAATGCCTTAAAATAGCAATAAGTGCAATGCCTTAAAATAGCAGTATAATGTATGCAAATGCTTGTAAGCTGTGCAGGCCCTGGCACAGTGCTACTTCTCTGGCTGCTGATACACTAAGTATTAGTACTACTAATGATTTATGTGGTGCCATTGAGCTGTGTAACGCTTCCTAAACCTGTAAGAAGGCTGCTTCCAGCATAAAGTCAGAATAAGTTCCTCAGTTTCACAAAGTGGGGCAATGGGCCTCTGGGGGAGGTCAGTCCAGCTGGAGGGGAGGTGCAGAACTGCTTGTGGACAGGACCTCCAACATGTTAAGCGTTAATTTCACCTGGAATGAGACAAAAGGCATTACAAGAACTTGCCTAAAATAAAAAGCTTTGCTATCCGTGTGTTTTTCTGAACTGCAGAAATGCAGCTTACATCTCTCAGTGGAAGGAGAAAGTCCAGTTCTTACAAACAGACAGCCAGTGCAGAGGTGCTCTTTTCCACTGTAACATGAATGTGCAAGACACTACAGTATTAAAAGGAAGAGGGAGTTGAGCTTTATAAGACTAATGGAAAGAATTTACAACAGGATAGGCCTTGGATGTAACATCTGAAAGGAGCATGACTTGCAGGAAAACAAAACCAGTCTTTGGCTATTCTGAACAAGTAGAAAAAGATCCACAAAAAATTTAAATAACCTACTGTAACGACTTACTAACAAAATTAAATTAAAATTAAAATAAAACATCTGCACAATAGGCACTGGTAAAGCCCTTCAGTGTGCTTACACACGCTGCATTTATGAACAGTATTATGCCTTTTATTGAACGATAGGAGTAGTTCAGACTACAGCTTTTGCCAACTAGAAAATGTCTGAGAATCATTCTTCTGCAAAGGAAAGAATAGAAGTTAAAATGTCAAGGAGAAAATAAAATATTAAACAAGTCCACTAGTTTTCTTCTAAGCTCTTCATTTTAATACAGAATATTTCAAAGCAGAAAGATGTTTCAAACAAAAAAATATAGCATTTTGTTCCAAAAGTGTCTCTCTCTTAAATTCTCGCATTGTTCCCATCCCCCTTGCAAGACAAGAAATTTTATGCAAATCAGTTTAAAAACAACCATTATAGTGGAATCCTGGGACCTTTAAATGAAAGCTTGTTTTCAGAATACTTTCCATATAATGGTTTGCAGCAGTTGTGGCAATTATTAACAAGTTATGATGTTCCATATGTGGCAACTTAGAGACAAGTGTTAACGTAGAGGGCAAGAAAGAGCTCCTGACACCCAGGAGCCCCCTTTGGCTGCCCCCAGCTCCCAAAGTTGCCACCAGCTGGACTCACCATGGCCACCCCTGCTCCCCACTTGGCTGCCAGCACAGCTACTCCCTTCACAGTTGGGGTGGTCTCTCCTCCCTCACCCACCACTCGGTGAAAATTTACTGCAAACATGTTTCCTTGGAGGAGAGTTAATCCTTTTTCGTGCCCAACTCCCCTCCCTTTTCCCAAGAAGCTTGTTCCTGAAATTGTATTTTATTAAAATAAAACACTGCTAAAATTAGGCTCAGAAAGAGAAGTAGCAGGGTTTCTTGGCTCTACGCTTTCCCTTGTGTGGTCGTAATCTATTCCAGAGAGCTGCCTCTGGTCCTTTGCCTCTCTTGTTAAACCAGTGGTTCTTGGAGGCAGCCCATGTCCCTGTCTTTGTCAGGATGTGTCCTTGCAGCTATTTCACATTGCATCTGTTTTTTCTACTGTGCTGACAGAGAATCACAGAACCATCAAAAAGGATTGGGCTGGAAGGGTCTTTAAGAACATCTAGTTCCAATCCCCCTGCCATGAGCAGGGACGATTTCTATGAGACAAGGCCGCCTAAAATCTCCTCCAATCTTTCCTGCAACACTTCCATGGATGGGGCATCTGCTAAGACTTTTTCAGGTCTGGTGAATTCTGGTTTTGTGGTTTGCTAACCTCTCTCTAGCTGCCTCAAAGTAAAAATCAAGGTAGCAATATTTACCAATAATGTAAAGCTATTCTCGATATTTAAAAATGAACTGCTGCTTTAAAGTACTGGAGAGGTACTTTCTTAGGCTGTCTGAGCAGAAAGGAAAATGGCATGTCTAATTCAGTATAGAAGAAATGGTGTTGCAAGTGAAACCAAATCCTACCTTTATATATACACTGATAGACTCTGAGCTTGCTGAGGTTATTACCCAAGGACTGGAGGGCTTTTTATTAGAATGTGTAGAGAGCAGTTTCCCCAGGGAAGAAGAGAACCCTGGAAAAATGCCTTGGGAAATTGAGGCGTGTTCCCTGAACCGCTGGGGCACGGCTTCCCAGCTGACCCGGCAGCCCTGGCAGGGAACCGTCCCAGCCTCGGTTAGGAAGCCGCAGGCGGACCGGCAGCTTCCCCCCGGTGGGTAAGGCTGTCCGGCGACGGAGCGCTGGTGAGCGAGGCGATGACAAGGAAGCAGGAGGAAGGCTTCAGTGAGGGTGCAACAGAGAGCAGTTTATTGTTGCTCTGCAGCAGCCCAGACCAAAGGCCAGCTGACAGAGCTATGCAGGGGTTTAAAAGGGAAAGGGAAAGGGAGTGGCTTCGGGGCAGGGGACCAATTAGGGTAAAGGGGAAGGCATACAGAAAGCAAATCAAATTTAATGGGTGGGGGATTTCCCAGGCCTGCTCCAATCCAGGGCCGAGTCTCTCTGAACTGTCTGGAAGGAGGGGAGAGGCCTCCTGAGACTGGCAGGCTCTGGGAGGGAAGCAACCGATGATTGACACTTAACAGTATCTGGGGAGAACAAAGGCAGGGGATTTCCAGGGCGGGAGATGTCCTAACTGGGGAAGAACATAGGGGGAAACTGGGAGAAACCATTACAGAACAATACAACAAATCTATGAACATTAATGGTAAAACATAAAATGTAAAACACGCCGCAACAGGAAATCCCATTCTCAGTGCCATAAACACAAAGGTTATTTATATGCTCTCTATGCAAATTGTTACCAGAAAGTTTTCAGTTCTCTGTGTTATCATAGGTTGATTTTTGGTGCAAGGATTTAATTATTCTTAATAATTTTCCCCCATTGGATCCTTCCCTCAGACTCCACCTTAACTCCCCACCCACACCGGGCTGCATAAGTACCTCTGTCTGACCCTAAACCCCGCCTTTGGCCTCGTGCCTTTTGCCCCTTGCACTGCTTTGGTCAGTTTGCTCAAATACAGTGGACCCCTTTTTGTTTGTTATTTTTTGTATTATTAAATTTACTTTTTGGACAACGGATCAAAGCTGTCTCTCTCTCTCTCTCTCTCTCTCCATTAAGTCGCCATTTGGGCTGGGTCCCGTGGAAACTCAAAGAGGTCTGATAGTCTGGGCACAGACTCCAGGAAGTTTCAGTAATGTTCAGTAATTTCTTGTTAAAATGTTGGTTCATGGATGATAAAAAACCCACAAAAATCCAGAAGTTATTTCAAGGAAATACAAAACAAATGTCAGTATTCCTTTGTAGCAAACTGTGATTCAGTTGCATCTTCAATGCACTGGAAATCTGGTATACTTCCTATTTCCTCTCATGTGAAAAATGATACCTGAATCCTAGAGAAAAGGTCAGGTGGCAATATGGATAAAGAAAGGTATTTCTTTATCCTGGGTATTTCTTCATCCAAAGGTATTCATCAGAGGAGGAATGACTATATTAGGGTTTCCCCAGCCTGGGAAAGAGAGGACTATGGTGAAGGTGTACAAGACCATGAGTTGATGGAGACACCAAGGATCCACTGTTTTTCTCTTTCCCTTCCAGACCTTGGGGACATCAGGTGAGATAGAGTCAGGTTCAAATAAAGGTTAAGCACACTTGCGATATAATATTTTGAATGACAGTAAGTCTGCATAGGTTAAAACAAAAGATATTAAATACAAACAGAATCCCTGAAGTCACACAGAGTGTGAGGGCAATGACAGATTTCCATTTCCTTTCCCTTTCCTTGTGCTCAGCACTCATCTATAGGCTGTAGCTGAGATGTGGCCAGATTAACCTCCAGTCTGAATAATTCTTCCTGGTTTTACAGCCTTTTTTGATTGCTATGTCATTGTATTACACTGTTGCATAAAAACAAGGGCTCCTCCAGGCCAAGGCAAGCATTTCATTTTGCAGCACATTTTCCCCTGCAGCAGCAGCAGCAGCAGCAGCTCAGCATGGGACATCTGCTGTGAGCTCAGCAGCCACCTGAACCAGCGCTGCCTGCCCTAGACCCTCTGTACCATCCGCTCAGCTGCCCAAAGAGCTGAAATGGGAACTCTGAATTTTCAAATGCCTGACCTCCAAAACACCTTTTTTTCTTTATATTGGAGCTTATCAGGCCTTGCCCAGGAAGACCCAAAGCCTCAGAGGTTTAAAGATGACATAAACAACAAAGTTCAGCTCCTCTTCCCCTTGGCAAAGACAAGTAAAGCCATCACTTATTGTACTTTAAAGCAAAAAAAAAAAAAAAGTAACAGAGAAATACTTTCCAACACACCACTTAAAAAATTAGATTGATTGTCTTGAAAAACTGGCATGATTATTGTTAAATTTTCTTCCGTAAGAGAACAAGCCATATCGTATAGCTAAAAAGAAGGCAGGATAAAAATCTGTATATGGTTCTGGGTGGTTTTCTCACATTTTATTCACACTTTGAATCTGGTGCCTCACTGAAAAGATGATGAGGTTTAAGCCATTTCTAGTTACAATGCACATGTGGACAAACACAAATTACTTTTGTAGAAACAGATAACTTCACTGATTTCCTGTTGATAACTGGAGTGGTTTTCTGGTTTGGTCTCTGCTCAACTGTGCAGTGACTGTTACTTCCTCTGTGAAGGGCTGTTTCTGTGCCTCCCTGCATCACCACCACCAACAGAAACTGAAAGCTCTGCAAGCCTTTTTAAGCTGTGAGAGCTGTAGGACACTTGTCTCTCTTTTTTCCTTTTCTGACGGAGATTTTACTCTTCTCAAAGTAAAGGAGAGGCAGAAAAATGGACAGGTTACATAAGGTAGTAAAATTCTTCATCCACCACCAGACTATTCTGAGCTGCAGCGCCGTGTCCCTGCTGACAATTGCCAGTGAGCAGATCTTCTCATCTGTGGTGTTCAAGTGTCCCTGCAATTCTTGGAACATGGTGTATGGTTGTTCCTTCCTCTTAGCACCTGCCTTCATCCTCTTGGTGCTCGGCATCATGGTGAATGCCAGGATATGGCGCCTGTGCACAGGCAAGTGCTCTTCGGAGAAGGATGACCAATGCTGTCCCGGGGGATTCTGTGCCTGCTTCTGCCAGGTGTTGCTGCCGATGACAGCCAAAGCCTCGGTGGCCCCGCTCACGTGGATAGTGGTGGCCCTGTTTGGAGCCAACTACTATGAATGTGCAGCCAGTGGGAACATCAGGATACAGCGATTCTTCTGTAAAGATAATGGAACTCTCTGCCGAAACCTGCTGCTCAAAGCGCCCTGTGATGAGAAATTATCAGCTAAGATATCAAGTGAATGGCTCGGCCTTCATGCACAGTCCCAGGTAAAGCCTCACTGCTCATCTCCACACACTGTGTGCTTCAACCCTGGCTGCTCAATGTGCAGTGGTGCCTGTTGGGGACTGTCAACAGTCCTTCTCTCTTCTGTTATATAATACCATGTATCAAAAGCACAGAAGAGCTTTTTTCATTGGCTAGCAAAAATTCATTGGTAAAACAAAGTAATAGAAAAGCAATTGGTGCATTTTTATGATACTTTCCAGGTTTGCATGTTTGTGTGGTAATGGTTTGGCACTGTCATTTACAAAACCTCATGGGCAGGGAACCAGCCTAGAGAACACGACATTCCACACCAGGTTTTCTTCTCAATTAACGTAGACATGGTGCGAGCTCTCCTTCCCCTCTTTTATGTCTCTGAATACCTCAAACTTCTGCAAATAGGCATTAGTTGAGGGAAAGCTGAGATCACTAACAGAGGGGAAGCTGATGTCTCCTTGCAACACAGTGGTTGCAAGGAGACATCTGGAAAGTAAAACAGGTAAGAACAGCTTGTTTGGCTATAAATCTCAATGCTTGAAACTCTTAATAATTTCATACTTGAATTCTACAAGAATAGTTAAATTATATATCTGCCTTGTTAAAGATTCTTGTTCTTAAGGCAAACGGCAGGATGAAAATAGTAACACGTCTGGATTGTTTTCTGTTTGGTTCTTGGGCAGCACTCCAGTTTTGTTTCTACATTTGTGGGGATTTTGTCTTAACTCCAGTAGGAAAATCAGGTTTTGCATCTTTTTCTCAGGAAAATATTAAGAGTTGCTTAAGGAAGTTAAGTTTATAGGACTTCATAATTACTTGTATTTTTTGTAAGTTCCTGTTGAGTACAAATGCCTATTAAAACAAAAATGTCGTTTTAGTTGGTAAATATTTACTATGCTGCTTCTCCAATAAATAGGCCAGAAAGCGGAAAACTCTATACCATTGATTTTAGATAACGTAAGAAAGGAGCAAAACCAAGGAAGACTGACTGTTACTGACATTGCAGTGAAATCTAAAAGAAACATCCAGTCAAACAAAAATAGGAAAAAGTGTGAGTGCATTTTTATTACTGACCACTATTTTTAATTTCCAATCTACTTTCAACAAAAAGAACACAAACTCATTCTCACTGAGCACTCAATACTTTTTCATTTGAAGAAAAACTCATCATGTGGTAAAAGAGCATGTTGCAGGATTTCTGCCTGGAGCTTCCAGCTGAGTACCCCTGGGTAGAGGAGGGACCAGCATCTACTAGGACACTTGGTTTTGATGGGATCTCTGAGATGTGGCTAAGGATGTTAAAATCAGGTAGAAAACAAGAATGAATTCCCATAGTCAATAGCCAAATCTGTGTCCTGCCTACAAAACACAACCAGGACACACCCTTTCCTCTGTGTTGTGCAAAACCTAGCTGCTTTTGTAGGCTCAGACATCAGGGGGAGTAGCTACATTCCATGAGAACATAGCCCAGCAGGAGCTCTGATTTGCAGCACAAGGCAGACAGAGTGATTCTGCACCCTCTCTACCATAAATGTGACAACAACTGCAGAAACTGATGGTCACTATACTATGTTAAAAGTTAAGAAAGCTGCCTATAACTGAATAATAACTTCTGGCCAACTTCTGTTTTTTTGATATTCATCCTCAACCTGACAAGATCATCTGAGGGGTGCAGAAGCTCTGTATGTCTGGCTGAATTGCATGCATGGGATCCCCTCTTCTGGCAGCAAGCAGACAGTTACATGCACTCCAGGGTGTCTTTGCTGACAGTTTTCATCTTTTTTCAACGTTATGTTCTATACTCCCCCATATGACCATGCAAAACCACCATTAACCTATGTATCCTTTTTCCAAGGTGATAGGATGGTTCCTGATAGCCGGCATCATGACTGTGGCACTGATTTTAACATGTGTCAGGCGCTGTTGCTCCCCGGTCAGCTATCTTCAGCTCAGGTTCTGGAAAATTTACTCAAAAAAAGAACAAGAACTCTTTGAGAACAAAGCCAAAGAGCATGCAACCAAGCTGGCAGAAAGAAATACAAATTGCTTTTTTGAAGCCACTGACCCAGCAACTATTCGTACTCCCAGCAACAAAGACTGGCAGAAGATTTCAGTCTTGTATACCTTTAATTCACAGGAGCAGTATTACAGCATGATACACAAGTTCGTGAATACCAGCAGAGGGAACAGTGCCAAATTCAAGGAAGAAGGTCAGAATGTCGCTGTCTTAGAATTTGTGGATGAAGACCAATCTAGTGTTTCAGAGTTGTAATGAAACAAATCCTTTGCGTTGCTGGCAGTCTTTTAACCCTTCTCATATAAGAAGAGTCTTATTTTCTGCTCTTACTGAAATCTATGCAAACTGAATTTGAAAGCTGTTAGTTGTAACTCTCAGTAGATTTGCTTTTAAATACAATTTAATCCTTTTGCTTAAGGACATTTTAATGGGAGTTTTCTTCTGTTGTTGTCCATTAAGAAGAGTCATACGTAAAATAATCAGCATCCACAAAGGTGTCAGCATGTATTATGACAAATTATTCCCAAAACATTAAAAGCACTTGACAGGTGAACTGACAATACCAAACCTTATCAAAAAGACTAAAAAAGGAATGGCAGATTTGATCAGAAATTCAGCTCAGTTTATTAGCTCTCTCTTTACAATGAAGCTTTCAGTGACACTTAGAGCAAGCTGTAGATTAAAAAAATTCACTTGTTTTGAGGGGTTAGGCTCATGCATATCATGGCGGTGTAAGTGAAGCTTCTACATTAATAAATATTAAAAGCACATTCAAGGACAATAAAAATCTGCAATCCATCTTAGCAAGTAGTAATATTCTTATCAAGGAACATCTTATTATAAGAAATAAAGGTACAAGTTTTGAGTGAAGAACTACAAACTTCACTTTTCTTCATAAAAGCTGTTTTTTATGAGAGCATTTTAGATATGTAAGTCCGATTGTTTGGTGTGGTATGTTTGTTTACTCCTCCCAGAAATTCTCTCTTTCTACACAATCAACTCAGAAATCATTCAGACAGACAGACAGGAATCCCAAGAAGTGAATTCGTTTTGCAAGGAAGGAAGAAGGGAAGAGCTTGTGTTAACAAGCTGAAAGTAACGAGCTGAAAGTAACAAGCTTGGAAGCTTCTTCCTCACTATAAACTAAAAATATAACACATTGAGGCAAGACAAGATTTAATTCTGCAGGTAGAAAAGAAGTTTTTAAAAATACTCATCACTGTCACAGATTTGCTCAGTCCTCTTTTCCTTCTGAGAAACATGATGATTATAGGGTACAGTGCAGGCTGGGGGCTGACCTTTTAGAGAGCATCTCTGTAGAAAAGTGTCGCTACTGCATTAGAGGTGGCTGAATAAGCGACACACAGCTCCAATCTCCCTGGAGAGCATATAGCACAGTTTATTAGAAATCACATCTTTTAATAGACTGTTTCGATACAGCTGGACATGATTGGTCCTTTAATTAACAACCCTCACCATCACTGGCCAATTAGAAACAACACCCCTTTGTAAACCTCTTGCAAGTCAACAACAAGTGCAAAACAGCACGCGCAAGGATTGTTTTAATTCTTTCACTGAACTTTCTCACAGCTCCCCAGACCAATGTATGGGAAAGTTATTTGACTTTCTCTCTCACAGGCCTTGTAGCTGTCTGATGCTTAAAAATTTCTCTCTGACCAGCCTGTCAGCATCCACAATTCCCCATTTTTGTTTTAAGGCAAAAGGCAGAGTTTGTGATTCCCTGTAGGGCCCTTTGCAGAAAGGAGAAAATACACAGCACAATAGGTCCCTTTAGTAATTCACCAGTTTTTAAACAGAACCTCAATCAGACACTGACTTAGAGTGGTCAGGGAGATTCTCTAGCACATGCCACTGAATTCTTCACAACTACGTCCATGCACCAACATCAAGTCTTGCTGTTCATTCTTGCAAGGAGTCAGTTACTAATTCTAATACAGTAAACAAAACATTGTTAGTCTGCTCAAAGAACTGGCAGTCTAACTTGCCAACACTCACTACTCCAGAAACAAAAGAAAAGAAAGAATACTCATTCTCTACTTGTAGAAAGACCGTCGGACTGATGATTGGCATCCTGATCATCACTCAAAGATTGCCTGTTGGCCTCATTCTGCCTTTGGTGTTGCAGGTCAGGGAGAATGCATCCTGCAGGTATCCACCATACCCCAGTATCTCTGGAAACGCATGGATACCCACGACCCCAAGCGATAACGTCACTTGGGCCTTCCCACCTATTAGTGGTTCAATCCTGTACCCAGACTTTTGCTCAAGGCAGGTGCATCTCGCCTGAAGACTACAATGAAAGGAAGTGATTCAAAATGACAGGATTGTTTGAATTTTGGGGCACTGTAAGGTGATTAATTGTATACAGAGCATTTACAATCCACCATGTGGGGTTTCTCCAGGCATTCCCCCTTTTTGTTTTTCCAGAACATGCTTTAAAGTGCCATGAGGGCGCTCAGCAATAGCTTGACCAGTTGGAGAATGCAGAATACCAAATTTGTGTGGCATTCCCTATAAACGTAAAAACTGCCATGTCTTCTGCGAGACGTAGATAGGACCATTATCGGTTTTCACAGAAGAAGGCATGCCTAAGGTCATGAAAGCCAGCCTCCAATGGACAATAACATTGCAACCCTTTTCTCCAGTATGAGCAGATGCCCATGTAGCAGAGGAGAAAGTGCACATGTGCACAAGTGCACATGAAATAGACATGTACGCATACTTGAAGTCGGCCAAATTCGGCAATATGAGTGGCATCCTTTTGCCAAAGCTGCAAGACTTTTAGGCCTCTGGGGTTTACCCCCACTGGTAAAGGTGCAGCAAGCCTGTGACAGTCAGCACAAGAACCGACAATGTCACGAGCCTCAGTTGGCATTAACTGAAATTGCTTCTGCAGAGTATGTGCACTTTGATGGGAAAAATCATGCAACACTTTGGCTTGCAAAATTTTATCAGGCTGAGGTGCTACCCACACAGGGTTAGCCAACCTGTCAGCCCTGGCATCACCTTCTGTTATGAAACCCAGTAAGTTGGTGTGACTCCACATGTGCAGGATGTAATATGGATGAACTCAGGCCTGAATTGCACACCACAAAGTTTCCAATAACCGAAAGAAAGCTGCATTATTGACTTCTTTCAGAAGTGAACAATCCAAATGTTGGATTATGTCTGCTAAATACGCAGAATCAGTGACTAAATTCAGAGGTACCTGAGGAAATTGCTAGAATGCCATGGCAACAGCCCTCAATTCAACCAACTGGGCAGAGCCTGACTCGTGGCCTTCTAGCACCTGCCACTCAGATTCATCCTTCCAAGTAACAATGGCTTTCCCTGTTTTTCCTGAGCTGTCAGTGAAGATGGTGGGTCCTTGTACTGGCACCCAACTATTTTTTGGACACAAAGACAAGTGTGTTGATTTTGCCAGCTGCAATAACTTATGACTGGGCAGATGATAAGCAATCTGCCCTGAAAAGTTTTGCATTCAAAGTCTTCCTTCTGTACTGGAAGAATAATTTTTGCAGGATCAGCTGCCATTAATTGCAAACACCGTTCGCAGCATTTGATTATCAAATGAGCAATCAGTTCAAACAACGTGGGTGCTGTCTTATTCTGTTGATGGGGCAAAAAGACCCATTCCAAGATGTGCAAAGGATCGGAACATTGTTCACTCCACTAGCCAATGATACCTGTAGAATGAAAATCTGGATTGGTAATGAAAACAGTGATATCAATGGAGGGATCTACTCAATACTCAATAAACCTGATGAGCAGAAACAGCTCGTTGGACTTCCTCCAGCACTTGTCACGCCTCAGGACTCAATTTCCAAGGTGAATTCAAATCAGGGTCTCCCTTTTAAAATGCTGAACAGCGCGGACGGTTGTGTCATGGTTAGCCCCAAGTAAGGACATAACCAACTCATGGGACCCAGCAATTTCTGGGCATCATTCAGAGTCTTAACAGAATCTGTGAATTGCACCTCTTGATGCTGAATGGTTTGATCCTAAATTTTGGCTCCTAAATATTTCCAAGGAGGATGCTGTTGAACCTTCTCCGGAGCCACCTGCAGCCCTTAAGAAGACAGAGCAGTGAACAGCTGAGGCTGTATCCTCAGCAGCTCATCCTGGGTGGATGCTGCCCCCAGGATATCATCCACATAATGACAGCAGTGTGCTTCAGGAAACTGCTCGTAGACTCTGGACAAGGCCTGAGCCTCATACCATTGACAAATAGTCGGGCTGTTCTTATAGCCCTGAGGCAGAATGTTCCATTGATAGCTCTGTACAGGTTCAGCATTATTAATTGCAGGTACAATAAAACTAATTTTGGCTGGTCATTAGAATGCAAAGGAATTGTGAAAAAACAATCCTTCAAATCAATGATTAAAATTTTCCACCCCATAGGGAGCATGGTGGGTGAGGGCATACCAGGCTGCAATGTCCCTGTGCTTTCTATCACTGCATTGATTTTCCGGAGATCCTGTAACAACTTCCATTTCCCAGACTTTTTTCTTAATTGCCGACAGGAGTATTCCAGGGACTAGTAGAAGACTCAGTGTGCAATTGTTCCTGAACCAATTCATGAAGGGCAACCAACCTTTCCTTTGTCAGGAGCCACTAATTTTCCCAGATGGGTTTGTCCATTAGCCACTGCAAAGGCAGCGTAGGATACTGTGCACCCTTCAGCACAGTGGCCCCCATCAAGAATGTGTTCCAATCCGTATCCCCCAGGCTGCCAAAACATTCCGCCCCCAGGGGCTGAGAGGAGCTGCAGTGACATAAGGCTGAACCGTAGCTGTCTGTCCCTCTGCATTTCTGACCGGCAAAGACGGCTTGCAAAGGTCTGTGTTGTTCCTCCCAACCCTGAAATAGCTGAACCTATATGAGCCAAAGGCCACATAGGACGCCACGCAGAGAGGAAGATGATTGTCACACCAGCACCTGTGTCGATCAAACCTCAAAGCTGGATCTGAGGCAGGCTGGCGTCTGGTAGAACCAGGATACACGTCATCTGTGGTCGCTGATTAGAAATATCTGCAGTCCAGAAAACTTGTGGCAATCCTGTAGATCTAAAGCTGCCATCCCCATCACTCCGCTGGTCCATCTGGGGACACATGACTGAAAAGGTACAAGTTGAGCAATGCAAGTCCTTTCAGGGATAGTGATGGGGGGGTAGGTGTGTAAACCGTGGTACAAATTTGGCTTCTAAAGTCAGCATCAATGACTCCTGGATCCACAAAGATCCCTTAAAGCATTGCACTAGATCTGCCCACAAGCAGTGTGCTCAATCCATGACCCAAAGGTCCAAATGCATCCAGGGGAACCTTATATACAAGACAAGATTCCAAGATGACTGTTGCTGCAGTGTGTACATCCACCCTGGCTGCTCCTTGGGCTGAGTAAGTCTGTGTTGGTACCATGCCCTGAGGAATTACTTGTGTCAGAGCGCAGTTCCCCTTTGCGCCCTTCCTCCCGTTTCCCGAGCCTGCCAAAAGCTGACCATTGGCATGGTGTTTAGACTTACATTGGTTTGCATAATGACCTGGCTTTGCACATTTAGCACACAAGACCCTTATTTCCTTTCTGCTTGTGTTTTACCTGTTCTTGCTTGCACTCAGTATTCACATGTCTCTGTTGTCCACATCTGCAGCATGTAAAACCACAGCCAAAGCAGACATTTTGTAGTCTCTAGAATCCATTTTAGAGCATGCTTGGACCATATCTGTTGGTTTTGGGTTTCCTGGAAGAGCCTCTATGATCTTTCTACAATCTTCACTGGCATTATCTTTTGCTAATTGTTTACATAAAATCTGTCTCAAGTTGTCATCCTCAGCCTGCTTTTCTAAGGCTGCTGCAATTTTCTCAACAAATGGCAGAAATGGTTCCTTCAGTCCTTGAGTTATTTTCACGTATTGTGGCTTGGGAGCAGCCATTTCTATGGTTTTTAACAGTGCCCCAATGCCTATCTTTTGATCCTGCTCAAGAATCACAGGGTCCCAGATAGCCTGGACATCAGGATTAGAAAAAAATACTCTTCCCCATAAGAGCATCTACTCCAACATCATCTGGGATGATCCTGAGGCAATTGCATGTTATCCACTGCAGCCTCCTCAGCCATTTGCCTCTAGTTGTCCTCAAAAACTCTAAATTGCATAGGTTGGAACAACACTTGACCCAGATGTTTAATATCAAATGGAACAAGCAGATCAGTGTTTAGCACCCTGATAACTTGCATAACTTCTGAAGAACCAAGCCCATATTTCACTACTTTATCTTGTAAATCTTGCATGACTTTCCATGCTGTGACATCATGCCTGTCGACTTGTCCTATAATTGGAACAGCCTTAAACACAGGGAAGTCTTGGACACCCCCTTGTGGGACTACACTGACTTGCTGATCAGCCTGCATACCTTCTTCAGGTGCTGGAACAACCACTTGACTTTCTCCTGTTTCTCATCGCCTTGCATCTATGGTCTTGGTAATTCCGCTCTTCAGCATCCCCATCCTCTCTAGTAAGTCCCAATTCCCCATTTCCAGAGCTCGCATTTTGACCAATTCCCAAAAGTGTCCTGGGTGATTCGGTCGCACGGTCACCTGACATGGTGGAAGTGTCCGCAGACGGCTCTGGGGCGATCTCGCAATGTGTCAGTGCCAGCGCTCACTTGCCAGGCCCCGCCCCAACTGCGGGGCAAGCATCAGTGTCACTGTCCGCATCCCAGGGCAATGGCACACTGGATGGCCTGAAGGAAGCGGAGGAGGGCTGATGGGCTGGAAGCACCGAGGTGCAGGGAGCGGCCATGGCAGAGCTGCCGGCGGTCATGCCAGGACAGCAGGAAGTACAGTGCCTGCAGTTCTGCATGCAGCAGGGGGAGGAGGCGGTGCGGACACTTGCGCTGACCCCACAGATGGAAGCGGCGGGGCTGAAGGGACATCAGCTCCAGCCCCATCAGCTGTCTACAGCGGAGACGGCTCCTTGTGGCCACTTGTGATGCAGAGAAAGGAGGGGCTGGGGGCGCTCAGTAATTTCCTTCGTGAGCTGTTTGGCGGGTGACGGGTACTTTGTCACCACAAAATCGCGGGGAGAAGGATACTTCGGAGGAATGTAATCTCGCGGCGAGGGATAGGTTTTACGAGCAATTTCCGTGTCCCTCCGAGGTCCGGGCAGAGCCGCCAGCAGCTTCCTCAGCCCCTCACCTTCCAGTATGTCAGTGTCCATAGAAAGATCATCATCACCCTCCAAATCCGCTACATCTGTTTCACCCTCCCCCACTGTCCATTGTTGTAACACTTTAAAGAGAGTGCCCCACGTAACTACCAGATCAATGCGTCCTTATCCCCACAGGAGATCTCTTGCCACAACTGGTCTCCTAGAGACTGCCAAGCGTTTGGACTGAAGGCGGTCTCAGCATCTACTGAAAATTCATGAGCTTTTCCACACCAGTGGAGCAGGGTGTGCGGGGAATGGTCTGATACTGTGACTCCCATGCACAGTAATGCATCCTTCCATACAGAAAGCACGATCTGTCCCTCTGTAGAATATTGGTTCCCTGTGTTTGGAAAACCCCACCCCAGTGGCCACCTAAGCAGAGGTCTGCTCCGGAATACAGACTCAAGCTTCACAGAGACGCCGCCCCAACCAACTCTAGCCGGTTCACTCCTCGTTATCACAAGGATCCGTAGCTCTCGGTGGAGGATGCGGGGATAATAATATTGATCTTCAGTCTCAGCTGCAAAGAATGTTGATTTCTGCGGTGCTCAGTCTTGGCTGCACTTCACACCCAGGTCACCAGAGGTTGCTATTGCACTAGAGGCGGCTGAATAAGCAACACAGAGCTCTGTGAGCGCCTCTGGTTTAATCTGACCCTCCCTTTCTTAATCCCTCCCTTGGAAACCCCGCCCCTACAACACCCTATATAACCTCACGATCCTGCCTCTGGTCCCCCTAGGCTCTCTGACTCTCTTGGCCTCTTGGCCTCCTCGCCTTCACTCCCGCCCCGACCAGGGGAGAGGAGAAATAAAGGGACCTCTGAGCCTACAAAACCGAGACTTGTCTCGTCTTTTTCCCTGCCGGTACTGTAACCTCCCTGGACCGATGAACACCGTTACACCCGCTGCAACAGTAGGGAAATTTTAGGTCATTAACAGCAGAAAAATACTGGAAAATAAGATTTGTGTTATTTGTCTCACACTGGAATATATTTCACTGTTTGAGAACAGTGCTATCTTCTGACTATGTATGGAATGTGTTTATTTTTATTGCTCTAATTTTTTTTCCCCCACGGCAGTGGAATAGAGCAATGTCCTAGGGTGAAAATTCTTGGCTATGCAAGTGGCAGAAGGTAGGAAAAAACTGTGTTCACACCACTGCTCTCCTTAGAGGAGAACACCCCACAATAACAATTTCAAGCACATTTTTCCACTCTCTCTTCTTGCTGAGGAAGTAATTCTGGAAGTAGCTCTCTCTTTTAAAATGCTCTTGACAGAATTCTCTCAAAATCTGAAGCTGCTACAGAAAAAAGAACTCGAGTGATGCTGGTCAATCATTGTAGTTGTTGGAGGGGTTTTTCCTAATAAAAAGAAATCAGAAAACAAAACACCCAACAGTGATCACCGTTTACAAGGTTGGTTGATCTGGGACAAAAGTTGCTTGCCCTTTTTGGTTCTGTAGTTCTTCATGATTCAAAATGAGTTCCTTCTTGTTGGGTAGCTTTCTGTAATGCTTTCAGGAGTTAGCAAACACTTCACTCTTTACCGAAGGGACACCAAAAGGAGCACTATTGAGAAGCCTCTATGCTGACGGGCTTACTCTTCAGTCCCCTTGTGGATGTCCCGTTAACATCGATGCCAGCACTGGATGCAAAGTGTGACCGCTTTGTCAGAGATTCCTGATTCAAGTTGCATTTTCACCTGGGTGTTTTTAACCTGAACTTGATTTCTTTTGCCTTCCCAGATTTTAGGCTGGTGTGTGAATCTCCACAGCTCTCCTCTCCCTCCTAACCATTTGCTGAGCCAGCTGCCAGTTAAGTCAGCTACCTCCAGCTGATGCTCTGGAGAGTGTGTGAGGGGATGGAGAAGAAGCAATTGGAGCAGATTTTCCTACTGCAAGCCACCAAGCCAAGTGAGCAGAACCTGAAGTGCCTTTTTGGAAATAAGGGACCAGAAGTCATTTTCCTGCCAGCTTTCCAGGCATGGAAGATGCTTCCCGTACCTAGTAGCCTAATCCATTTTTAGCTTGCAAAAATCGAAATAATTCAGAAATGTAATGCCTTAAAAAACAGCAATAAATGTAATGCCTTAAAATAGCAGTATAATATATGCAAATGCTTGTAAGCTGTGCAGGCCCTGGCACAGTGCTACTTCTCAGGCTGCTGTTCCACTAAGTATTAGTACTACTAATGATTTATGTGGTGCCACTGAGCTGTGTGACACTTCCCAAACCTGTAAGAAGGCTGTTTTCACCATAAAATCAGAATAACTTCCTCAGTTTCACAAAGTGGGGCAATGGGCCTCTGGGGGAGGTCAGTCCAGCTGGAAGAGAGGTGCAGATCTGCTTGTGGACAGGACCTCCAACATGTTAAGCGTTAATTTCACCTGGAATGAGACAAAAGGCATTACACGAATTTTTCCAGAATAAAATGCCTTGCTATCCGTGTGTCTTTCTGGACTGCAGAAATGCAGCTTACATCTCTCAGTTGAAGAAGCAAGTCCAGTTCTTACAAACAGACAGCCAGTGCAGAGGTGCTCTTTTCCATTGCAACCATGAATGTGCAAGATACTACAGTATTAAAAGGAAGAGGGAGTTGAGCTTTATAAGACTAATGGAAGGAATTTAGGACAGGATGTAACATCTGAAAGGAGCATGACTTTCAGGAAAACAAAACCAGTCTTGGGCTATTCTGATCAAGAAGAAAAAGTTCCAGAAAAAAAACAATTAAATTACCCTACTGTAAGGACTTACTAACAAAACTAAAACAAGATCTGCACGATATGCAGTGATAAAGCCTTTCAATGTGCTTACATACACTTATACAAGCTGCATTTAGACCAGTATATAGGCTGTAGGATATGGGGTTATCATTCTTAAACCTGTTAAGGCTTATGTTTACCAGAAAGCCTGTAGGAAACCACAGCTGCAGGCTGGATGGTTAGAAGCTTGTTGGGGGGTGAGAGATGGTTTTAACTCGTAGACAGAAAACTTCAGCTGAGCCAGCCAATGGGTGCTCTTCTTCTGTTAAGTTTGGGGTTTGTCTGGTTGAGACTTGGGCTGTACGTCCCTTCCAGAGATGCCAGGTGGATTTTACTGAAATGCCCTGAATGGCAAGGTTTAAATACCTTCTGGTAATAGTATGTCAGTTTACAGGGTGGCCAGAAGCATTTCCAGCTATTTCAGCAACTACAGGATCAGTTATTAAAGTATTTTTGGAACAAATAATTCCAAGATATGGGATTGTGGAAACAATAGACTCAGATAGGGGAACTCATTTTATAGGAAAAATTCTTCAAGGAGTTATGACTACTTTAGGAATACAATGGAACCTCCATACCCCCTGGCACCCCCAGAGTTTGGGCTGGGTTGAGAGGATGAATGGAGAAATAAAGAAACACCTTCTGAAGCTTGTCACTGTTGAGGCAGTCACAACATAAAGCAGATCACACATGCAGTCTCAAGCGGCAACTGTTTATTATCGAACATGGCTGACCTTTTATACCCTTTCCAGTTGTTTATGCTTCTTCTACCCCAACTATTGGCTACAATAAATCAACCTAACACTATTGGTGAAAAGTTACAGTGACTTCCAAAAATACTTCATCCAGCTGGGAACTTGTCTTCTTATCTTTCTTCTGCTCTCTTCTTCTCTTGGTCTCATTGGTAACAGCCTTGAAGAAGGTTCCTTGTCTTCTTGCTTCTCAGCTTCTTCTCGCTCCTTTAGCTAACAGGCCAACTGTTAGCCCCTTCCACAGAAGCTGGTGATAGAAACTAAGAAGGATTTTGAAGGCTGTAAAGCAGTGGGGAAGGATAAGTTTTTTGACCCCTTATTTTTAAGCTGCCCCTGAGACAATTCCACAAATAAGACACATGTTGTCCGTGACTATCAGTGGAAGTGGCAATACCGGAATGGAACTCAGACCCTTTTTAATAGGTTCTGGTCCAGATCCAACAAAACAGATCTGGGATGTAACTGCAAGTGGAAACCTCATGTAGGAGCTTGGAGAAGCAAATCCTGTGATTCTTATGGTGGGGCAACTATTGTTGGGGGACCATTAGGCCCAGGAAGCAAGCTTTATTTTGACCCACCAATTGATGATGAAAATTGGGAAGGTCCCTTTGCCAACAGGACCTGGGCTTTAAAAGGGCATTACTGGATTTGTGGCCAATATGCTTACTGCAGGTTACCCCTAGACTGGTCAGGGGTATGTCGTGTGGGGTATATTAGACCACTGTTCTTTCTGCTACCACAAGTTCAGGCAAATCAGTTAGGAATCAAAGTATATGATGATCTAACTAGAGAAAAAAGGTCAATTGATACATCTCTGATGGGAGGGAGCACCCAAAAGTGGGGTAAGGATGAATGGCCACCTAAACGAATCATACAACACTATAGACCAGCAACCTGGAGTCCTAATGAATTAATATCAGGTGCCAGAGAGCCCATTTATAATTTAAATTGGATAATTAGGTTACAAGCTCTCTTTGAAGTAATAATCAACCAGACAGCTACAGCTCTTGACCTTCTTGCTAACCAATCTACTCAGATGAGAAATGCAATATTCCAACATCAGATGGTATTAGATTACTTATTAGCAGAAGAAGGAGGAGTGTGTGGCAAATTAGGTGACTCAAACTGCTGTTTGCAAATAGATGACAATGGAAAAGTGGTGAAACAAATAACAAAAAGAATAAGAAAGATAGCTCACGTACTGGTCCAAACATGGAAAGGATGAGAATGAGACATGTTTTCGTGGTTACCTGGTGGACTATGGGTTAAACAAATGCTTTTTTTTCCTCTTATGTGTTGTAGCAACTCTAATCTTTTTACCATGCATGATCCCTTGCTTAGTACAACTTATTCAACATGTCATCAAAGGGATGCAGGTAGTAGCCATGCTTACTGATCCAGAGATGGCTACAAAAGGATAGAAATTGATGTCACTGCAAATAATTGCAAAACCAAAAAAGACCCAGGAACAGAAAATTAAGTCAATGATAACCAAAGTTTTTAAAGACAATTATTAAAAAAAATAGAAGAGGAGAGATTGAGAGGAATGACAAGATTTGTCTTTACAAACAAGCAATGGGTCTGCTGGTAGATAAAACTACCACTGCGGGATAAGGGAAACAATGGCAAGGATTCTACTGATTGATGAATGGAAAAGAAGGTGTTTGCCTTTCCAAACAAACCATAGGTTTGCTGATAAATTAAATTGGATATTGAAAGATGAATGAAACAATAGGGAAGAACCCATAAATTCTATAAGAATTAAAATTTAGGGGGAGTTATACATTAAAAGTGGAATCTAGCATCTTAGGCATTCTGGGAAGTCTGTACCTCTCGAGTACCTTAGCCAAAGGGGAAAGAGACAGGGAAATGCAACTGGGAAGTTAGGATAAAAAGGAGGCTGCATCCTCCAAAAATTTGAGAGACCCCAGGGGAAATGCCCCATGACCTCTCCCTTTATTCAAATAAAGTGAAAGGACTCCTCTGTCTGCTTTTTGGACATAAACCTCTGGCATTTGTGGATTAATTTTCCTAACAATTCTTTCCAGTAACAATCCTGTTAAATACCACAAATCATAGGTGAAAGTTTAACAGAGCTTTGGTTAGCACGTGGTGTCAGTTGGTATTTTGATGTGCTGTAGCCTCAGCATGCCGTGCAGGCTACGGCCGTGCTGGCTGGCACCAGGCAGGGGCTGCACCCCCTGCAGCAGCAGCAGCAGCGGCAATCACAGCCGTGGCTCCTGGCAAGCACCTTGTGGGAGGGTTTCACTGTACAGGGGGTAAAGATCTGGTTCCTATTCAGAGTTTGTGGGTCCAGGGTCAAAGGGGGACTCTCCATCATCGTCCGTCACTGTCGGGCTGCAGCCAGCAGCAAATGCCCCTAGGGATTGTAGGGGCCCCTCCCTCTTTCACTCGTAAGAGGTAAGAGGGGGCCGTGGGCTGTGTAGAGAGGGGCACAGTGTTTCCAGATCATAAAGAGCTCTGAAGCTTTGCCACAAAGGGAAGGCAAAAGGCATCCCCTTTATCTTTGGCATGAGAGTTTTCTAGGACTTTAAGGACTCAAAAATCACCTGCCAGGATGGGAGCATTTCTGCAACCATTTTGTTCCCCTTCATTGCACAGTCCCACAGTTTCACTCCTACCTTGTCCTATAAATCTCTCGTAAAGATTGTGGACTTGGTAACTCCTGGTAGCTTAACTGCTGTCCATTTCAATAGAGTTTTCAAGTCACATGAAGGTAAGGATTGTCCATGCTGTTGTAAAAGCTTTGTCATAGGTTCAAAAACGTCTCTTTCCTGAACAGACATCCCCTGCCATATTGTTCCCTGCAGCTCACCTCCTTTCCAGAGGGATTTCATCATCACTGGCCAGCTTCCCCTTCCTCTCAGGCCCACTTAGTCCTGCAGAGCCTGCAAACAGCTGCTCAGCTAGGCAGACGTCGCTCTCCTCCCACGGAGCACCAATTCTTGGGCGACTGAGGAGACAGGATCTCCATGGTTTGCATGATGAAGCCGATTTTATTATACACACTGTCGGCTTATATACCTGTCAAGCACGAGCTAAAAAGAACTACTTGCTTAAACAATAACAACCATAACAACACTATCTATGTTTCTTACTAAAATTGCATAACTATGGGCTAGCACAGACTTGTACAGTACATACATACATACATACACCCTTGTCGCTTCCTCCTTCAGGATACTGCCTTGAGTTGCCAGGGTTTGTAGCCCTCTAGCACATCAACTTCTGTTATGAGTTCAGCAGTACTTTGAGTCCTCCTTCTTAGCTGCTTTCCCACAATGGATAAAGAAAGTATACAAAGGTATACATCAGAGGAGGAATGACTATATTAGGGTTTCCTCAGCCTTGGAAAGAGAGGGCAATGGTGAAGGTGTACAAGATCATGAGTTGATGAAGACACCAAGGGTCCACTCTGTTTTTCTCTTTCCCTTCCAGACCTTGGGGACATCAAACGGGATAGTATCAGGTTCAAATAAAGGTTAAGCACACTTGCTATACAATATTATGAATGTCAGTAAGTCTGCATGGGTTAAAACAAAAGATATTTTGAAATGAAATTTTGAAATGAAAACCTTGAAATCACAACAGAGTGTGAGGGAAATACCAAATTTCCTTTCCCCATCCCTGTGCCCACCAATCAGCAACTGGCTGTAGCTGAGATGTGGCCAGACTAACCTCCAGTATGAGTAATTCTTCCTAGTCCTACAGGCTTTTTTGGTTGCTATCTCATTGTATTACACTGCTGCATAAAAACAAGGGCTCCTCCAGGCCAAGGCAAGCATTTCATTTTGCAGCTTACCTCTGCAGCAGCAGCAGCAGCAGCAGCTCGGCACTGAGCACGGCACATCTGCTGTGAGCCCAGCAGCCACCTGAACCAGCGCTGCCTGCTCTGGAGCCTCTGTGCCATCCTCTCACCTGCCCAAAGAGCTGAAATGGGAACTCTGAATTTTCAAATCCCTGACCTCCAAAAGACCTTTTTTTTTTTTTTTAATTGGAGCTTATCAGGCCTTGTCCAGCAAGACCCAAAGCCTCAGTGGTTTAAAGATGACATAAACAACGAGGTTGAGCTGCTCTTTCCCTTGGCAAAGACAAAGAAATCCATCATTTATTGTACTTTAAAGCAAAAAAAAAAGTAAGAGTTATATAATTTCCAACGTAACAACTTTAAAAAATGTTGATTGATTATCTTGAAAAACTGGCATGATTATAGTTGAATTTTCTTCCATAAGAGAACAAGCCATATTGTATAGCTGAAAAGAAGGCAGGATAAAAATCTGTATAGGGTTATGTATATATATGGTTATGTATATCATTATATGCATATGTATATGAATAAAATGTGAGAAAATCACTCATTTTGAATCTGCTGCTTCACTGAAAAGATGATGAGGTTTAAGCCATTGCTAGTTACAATGCATGTGTGGACAAACACAAATTACTTTTATAAAAACAGATGACTTCATTGTTTTGCTGTTGATAACTGGAGTGGTTTTCTGCTGTGGTCTCTGTTTGACTGTGCAATGACTTATTTACCCTATGAGGAGGTGTTATTACCCTCACTTCATCATCACCACTGCCAACAGAAACTGAAAGCTCTGCAAGGCTTTTTAAGCTGTGGGAGCTGTAGGACACTTGTCTCTCTTTTTTCCTTTTCTGACGGAGATTTTGCTCTTCTCAAAGTAAGGAAAGGCAGAAAAATGGATAGCTTACAAAAGGTAGTGGATTTCTGCATGCGCCACCAGACCATTCTGGGTTGCAGCATCGTGTCCCTGCTGACAGCTGGCAGCGAGCACATCTTCTCATCTGCGGTGTTCAAGTGTCCCTGCAATTCTAAGAACATGCTGTATGGTTGTTCCTTCCTCTTAGCACCTGCCTTCCTCCTCTTGGTACTCAGCTTCATGGTGAATCCCAGGACATGGCGCCTGTTGACAGGCAAGTGCTCTTCGGAGAAGCATAAAGATTACAGTCTCTGGGGAAGCAGTGCCTGCTTCTGCCAGGTGTTGCTGCCGATGACAGCCAAAGCCTCGGTGGCCCCGCTCACCTGGATAGCGGTGGCCCTGCTTGGAGCCAACTTCTATGAATGTGCAGCCAGTGCGAGCAGCGTGATACAGAGCTACTACTGTAAAGATAATGGAACTGACTGCCGAAACCTGCTGCTCAAAGTGCCCTGTGATGAGGAATTATCAGCTAAGATATCAAGTGAACGGCTCAGCCTTCATGCACAGTCCCAGGTAAAGCCTCACTGCTCATCCCCTCACACTATGTGCTTCAACCCTGGCTGCTCAATGTGTAGTGGTGCCTGCCGGGGACTGTAAACAGTCCTTCTCTCTTCTATTATACAACACAGTGGTTGCAAGGAGACATCTGGAAAGAGAAACAAATAAGAACTGCTTGTTTGACTATAAATCTCAATGCTTGAACCTCTTAAAAATTTCACACTTGTATTCTACAAGAATAGTTAAATTATATATCTGCCTTGTTAAAGGTTCTTGTTCTTAAGGCAAACTGCATGATCAAAACAGTAACACATCAGGATTGTTTTTTGTTTGGTTCTTGGGCAGCACTCCAGTTTTGTTCCTACATTTGTGGAAATTTTATCTTAATTCCAGTAGGAAAACCAGGTTTTCCAACTTTTTCTCAGGAAAACATTGGAGGTTCATTAAGGGAATTAAGTTTATAAGAGTTTATAATTACTTGTATTTTTTGTAAATTCCTGTTGAGTACAAATGCCTATTAAAACAAAAATGTGGTTTTAGTTGGTAAATATTTAGTATGCTGCTTCTCCAACAGGAAGTCTGGACAGGGGAAAACTCTATACCATTGATTTTAGATAAAGTAAGAAAGGAGCAAAACCAACGAAAACTGACTGTTACTGACATTGCAGTGGAATCTAAAAGAAACATCCAGTCAAAAAAAACCAAAAATAGGAAAAAGTGAGTGCATCTTCATTACTGACTGCTATTTTTAATATCCAATCTACTTTCAACAAAATGAAGACCCAAAAAGAACACAAACTCCTTCTCACTGAGCACTCAATACTTTTTCATTTGAAGAAAAACTCATCCTGAGGTAGAAGAGTATGTTGCAGATCTCTGCCTGGAGCTTCCAGCTGAGTACCCCTGGGTAGAGGGGGGACCAGCATCTACTAGGACACTTGGTTTTGATGGGACCTCTGAGATGTGGCTAAGGATGTTAAAATCAGGTAGAAAACAATAATGAATTCCCATAGTCAAATCTGTGTCCTGCCTACAAAACACAACCAGGACACAAGCTTTCCTCTCTGTTGAGCAAAACCTTTCTGCTTTTGTAGGCTCAGACATCAGGGAGAGTAGCTACATTCCATGAGAACATAGCCCAGCAGGAGCTCTGATTTGCAGCACAAAGCAGACAGAGTGATTCTGCACCCTCTCTACCATTAATGTGACCACAACTGTAGAAACTGATGGTCAGCATCTTAAAAGTTAAGAAAGCTGGATATAACTGAGTAAACAACTTCTGTCCATCTTCTCTATTTTTTTTTTTTTTGATATTCATCCTCAAACAGACAAGATCATCTGAGGGGTGCAGAAGCTCTGTATGTCTGGCTGAATTGCATGCATGGGATCCCCTCTTCTGGCAGCAAGCAGACAGTTACATGCACTCCAGGGTGTCTTTGCTGACAGTTTTCATATTTTTTCAACATTATGTCCTATAATCCCCCACATGACCATGCAAAACCACCATTAACCTATGTATCCTTTTTCCAAGCTGATAGGATGGCTCCTGATAGCCTGCATCATTACTGGGGTACTGATTTCAACATGTGTCAGGCGCTGTTGCTCCCCAGTCAGCTATCTTCAGCTCAGGTTCTACGAAATTTACACAGAAAAAGAAGATGAAGTCTTTGAAATCAAAGCCAAAGAGCATGCAACCAAGCTGGCAGAAAGAAATACAAATTGCTTTTTTGAAGCCACTGACCCAGCAGCATTTCATACTCCCAGCAACAAAGACTGGCAGAAGATTTCAGTCTTGTATACCTTTAATTCACAGGAGCAGTATTACAGCATCTTACACAAGTATGTGAGCACCAACAGAGGCAACAGGGCCCAATTCAGGGAAGAAGGTCAGAATGTCGCTGTCTTAGAATTTGTAGATGAAGACCAGTCTAGTGTTTCAGAGCTGTAATGAAACAAATCCTTTGCGTTGCTGGCAGTCTTTAAATTCTACTGATACAAGAAGAGTCTTATTCTCTGCTCTTACTGAACTCTTGGCAAGGTGAAAGCTGTTAGTTGTAACTCCCAGTAGATTTGCTTTTAAGTACATTTTAATCCTTTTGCTTAAGGACATTTTAATGGGAGTTTTCTTCTGTTGTTGTCCATTAAGAAGAGTCATATGTAAAATAATCAGCATCCACAAAGATCTCAGCAAATATTATGACTAATTATTACCGAAACATTAAAAGCACTTGACAGGTGAACTGACAATACCAAACCTTATCAAAGAGACAAAAAAAGGAATGGCAGATTTGATCAGAAATTCAGCTCAGTTTATTAGCTCTCTCTTTACAATGAAGCTTTCAGTGACACTTAGAGCAAGCTGTGGATTAAAAAATTTCGCTTGTCTTGAGGTGTTAGGTTGTTGCATAACATGGCAATGTAGGTGAAGTTTCTATATTAATAAACATTAAAAGCACATTCACACATTTAAGGATATTACGAATTTGCAATCTGTATTAGCAAGTTGCGATATTTTTATCAAAGAACATCTTATTATAAGAAATAAAGATACGAGTTTTGATTGAAGGATAATAAAGTTCACTTTTCTTCTGAAAAGCTGTTGTTCAAGAGAGCATTTTAGATATGTCAGATTGTTTGGTCTTGGCTGTCCATTTACTTCTCCCGGAAATTCTCTCTTTCTACACAATCAACTCAGAAATTATTCAGATAAACAGACAGACAGGAATCCCAACAAGGGATCTGTTACATTCATTTAGCAAGGAAGGAAGAGGGGAAGAGTCTATGTTACCTAGCTGAATATAATGAGCTTGGAAGCTTCTTTCTCACTATAAACTGAAAATGTAACATGTAAAGGCAAAACAAGATCTAATTCTGCATGTAGAAAAGAAGTTTTAAAAAATATTTATCACAGTCACTGCCTTGCTCACTAATCTTTTCCTTCTGAGAAACTTGATGATCATAGAGTACCAGTGCAGGCTGGGGGCTGAGCTCTTAGAGAGCATCTCTGTAGAGAAGGGCCTGGGTGTCTCAGAGGATTGGAAAGCTGACTGTGAGCCAGCAGTGCTCCTGTAGCCACCAGGGCCAGAGGTGTGCTGTGCTGCACTGGGAAGAGCGTGGCCAGCAGGTCAAGGGAGGCGATCCTGCCCCTCTCCTCAGACCTGCTGAGGTCACATCTGAAGTGCTGTGGCCAGTTCTTGGCTCCTCAGGACAAGAAACACAAGGAGCTACTGGAGAGGGCCCAGCAGAAGGGCCACAAAGGTGATCTGGGTCTGGAGCATCCCTCTTATGAGGAGACACTGCAGGAGCTGGGCCTGTTTCGTGCAGAGAAGACTGAAAGATGATCTCCTTAATACCTCTCAAAGGTGGGTGACAAGAGGAGAGTGCCAGACTCTTTTCAATGGTCCTCAGTGAAAGGACCAGGAGCTATGGCGACAATCCAAAGCACAAGAAGTTTCACCCAGCATGAGAAGAATTTCTTTATATTGAGGGTGGCAGAGCACAGGCTAAGGCTGCCCACGGGAGTCATGGAGTCTCCCTCTTGGGAGACAATCCAGACCCACCTGGATGTGTTCCTGCTCTGGGTGACCTTGCCTTGTCAGAGGGGTTGGACTAGATGACCTTCAGAGGTCCCTTCCAACCCTAGCAGTTCAGTAAGAAAACAAAGACAATGTTGAGATCACAAAAAAGGCTTTTAAAAGGAGATAAATCTCCTGCCCCTTTTATAACAGTGGGGGTTATTCACTTTCAAGATAATAATAATTCTAAAAAAAGAGAATATTTGGTTAGTGTTGCTGGAAAAAGTAAAAATGGCCATTGCCAATAAACAACTTTTCTTGTGGTCAGCCACATGTCCGTCTCAACCAGCTGGTCATAACCAGCAAAAAACTGAAGGCTCTTCCACAGGCAATGAAATCAGACAAATGCCACAACACATTTCAACTTGGATTTTAAAAAAAAATTGTAATTATTTTAAAAAAACAAAACAAACAAACAAACAAAAAGGGGGCAGCTAAACTTGTTACTGATTCTAACATATTGTTACATGTACATGTTGCAGCTTCCTACTGGTGGCAGGTAACAGCAGCTGGGCTGAGACCAAGGCTGTGTAACAAAGAGTTTAGCTTGTGCTTCCTACAGAATTGCTCACTTAAAGCTCCTTTATGCTATGCCAACACTGTACCTCACTATTAAGGCAAACAGAGGGGGAGAGATCACCATGAAGTCTCTACAGGTCTGGTGAGAATGAAGGCAAGGTAAGAGATGCCCCAACTAAGCATGATGAAGATGTAAACAGACTGAGGGGAAAATAGGAGAAGGTACAAAACACAGTGCTAAAATCAGAGTTAACTCAGGGCTACACTGAACTGTTGATATTTCAGTTTAAAACAAGGGTTTTGGTGGGAAGAGGCTAAGCTGGCTTTGTGGGTAGGGTGCTGTGCTAGGACCTGGGGTTTTGTCCAGCCCTTATCCAGATATTGTGCATTACACCAAACAACTTCAAACCTTTCCTATAGCTTGGGTTTCTTGAGGCTGCTCCTTCTCTACTTCCCAGTCATGTTGTGGGAACAAGTCCACTGCCAAGAGGAAGATGTTCAACAACTGCTGGTGAAGGCCAGGGAAGAGCAGAAAACACGAACACCAAACCACTTGCATGGAAACCTCAGAAGTTTAATTCAAGTTTCCTTAGGCAGATACAGATCCACAATGGCTACACATTAAATACATCATGCTTTGTTCAGTTTGGTCTCAAGGTCAGGGCTCTTGGAGAGAAGGCTGACGTGGAAAGGCCCATAGCTTGGAGAGACACAAGCACTGCTGCAGTTGTCAGAGTGCTGCAGCCTGGGGTGTGCACAGGACTGAACAGGAGTGCCAGCAGAACTGCATGTGGGGCCTGCAGAGCTGGAAAGAACACAACCAGCTCCTGCCATCAGGAGGCAGGAGGCACACCCATCCCTCTCTCCTTTCAAAGACAGCAGGATGTCCAGGGTGGAGGACAATGAATGCAAAGCATTACACATCAAACCTGTGAGCAAGACACTGCATACAGCAATCCCAGCAGAGGAATCCTTTATGGACAACCACACACAGCCAGGGAAATAAAGCGCCTCTAGCAGCCATGCTTTGAAATGTTACTCACAAACATTTTGGGAAAAGGTCATCACCTTGGCCTGAAAAGGTATGCAGATGAATATTTAGCACACACTAAAGACTGAGATAAAACTTTCATTAGGCTCAAGAGCCTGAGTACGTGAGAAGGAAGGGCAGATCATTTGGAGCTTTTTCACTCATATCTGTGTCATGACAATGAACATTCTCTCCCCTGCCCTGCCCCTCCTCTTTGCTGCCCAGCTGTCTTCACCTTTCAACCAGCTAACTGCTGCAGCTGACTCAGCAAAGCCTTTTTTACCCTGTTTTCTTCTGAAACAAAAGGCACAAAATATCACCCAACATGCGTTTTTCTCCAAGTATTCCTTTCATTTGTTCCTTCTGTGCTTTCTGTCTTCAGGCTTCCTCAAAAATGTAATTCCTATTTCTGTCACAGCATCACCCTTCAGCCTGTCCTGGAGGAAGGAAACTTCTGCTGCTAAGTGAACCTAGAAAGAATCAGGTCTGATCAGTTCAGCAGAGGAATGCCCAGATTTCCACCCCCCTCCGGTAGAATGAGCTTTTTCTCTCTCTTATCACAAGAGGACCCCCTTTCTCAGGTTTCATAGGAAACAGATCTCTAGCTTGTTTTAAAATAGCTTTCCCAACTAAGCTAATACAAAGGAAGTTTATCGACACTGGAATTTGGATAGCACATTACCCTTCTTCCCCGTGCTTTGCTTGCTTCTGAGACACTAAATTGCATACTTGATGATTTTGTGATCACCGAATTTCCTAGTCAGGTACTAAGACTTATGGTATAATACTTTGGATAATTAGTCTTGTATCAGATCCTATAATTCTGAGACTGATGTATATACATAATACTGCAGGGCTGAGGTTTTTGCCTCTTGAAATATAAGATATATGTCAAACTGGATATTGACAGAAACATAAAGCAGCCCAAATGTAATCTCCCTGAAGAAGCTCTACAGGTCAGAAATTCTCAGATTATGCCCTTTATTTCTTTGCAAACACCTTAAATTTAAGAACAAAATTTGGATTGCTGTCTGATACACTTCTGATGCTTTTAACCTTAAGGTGTTCACCTTATACTCATCCACACTTTGCTCTCTCTTTCAGCAGGTACCACAGTAACCTAAATAGTTTATTTATCTTGACATATTTGCAAAGAATCAGGGATGACTATTACTGGCTACAGCTGTGCAGGGAAGTGTGATGGGCTCCAGGAGCAGTGCAGGATCCCCACAGGCCCCTCTGTCCCTCCACTTTAAGGGTTACCTGGCTTCCTGATCCCACCAGGCCTCTGCACCCAAGTCAGCCACTGAACAGACTGAACAGCCAGGCAGGGGCAGCGTGGAGGTGAGCTAATCCATGGGCTTCTCTACCTCACGATCCAGGATCAGCCTTGTCCTCTTTTATCACCAGATAGACATTTAACCCAAGAGCTTAAACAATACTGTATTTCCTACTCTTCTCTGAACAAGAGATTTTGTTTTCCTGGGCTTCTGTGAATTATCAAGGAATGGAGAAAAGAGATTTGCACTTCCTTACCATTTCCAAGGCCCCTCGAATCACCCCACAGAGGAGGTTACAATAGCAAAGCGATGCTCGTTCCGCTGGCAGCTCCTCCACAAAGTCCACTAGTGGGTTTTTGTCCAGGATTAAGGAGAATTCATTCCCTGTGGCACTACTGCAGCTCACACGAGGAGTGACCCCAAGGTACATCTTGAAAGCAACCTGCAAAAGAATTAAAATCTCATGCTTACCATGTGTTGCCTGCAAACCAGAGGTGAAACTTCAGAAAGCAGCATCCTGCAGACCAATCTTATCCCAGGAAAAAAGCAGGGAGAGCCGGACAGGCCAGAAATCAAGGTACATTTGTCTTGTCTGTGGTCAGCCCGAGCCAGAAATGCAAATCTAGAGCTATGTGCAGCTTCAGGAAAACACAGCAGAGAGCTGTTCTTCTTTGATGTTCCTACATTTCCAACCCCACACAAAGTGGCTTTACTGTTCTCACTCGTCTGCTTTCAATCTGCTCTCAGTCATGTCACACTCGCGTGGGACCATTAGCATCTATATGAGGTCACTCCCTAGGTCACCAGCAGCATTTATAAACACAACTCAAGATCTCCTTCTGCTGGCCGAGTGCGTGGGTTGTTTTACTCCCGTCTCCATCTGCAGTCACCGAAAACACCAAACAGCCCACCGAGAAGAAGACTCCCAAGGCTGCAAACTTTCCTGGTTACACAGAGCACTGCTCGCTTGCTTTCCCCTCCCAGGGAACGCTACCGTCAATGTGCGGCACGTCCCCTGCCAGCGGCGGGTCCCTGCGAGCGCCGCTCTCCGGGCAGTGACACCGCGGCGCTGTCTCGGCTGGGCGTGGGCAGGCGGGGAGCGGCGGCTGCTCCTCCTCGGGAGAGCTCTGCCCTGCTGCGCACCGCTGCCAGCGAGGAGAAACTGTCTCGGTTTTCACCTCCTTAGCGGCTGTCAGACATGGATGCTTTCCAAACAATCCTGAAGTTCTTTATGAACCGGAAAACCGCTATAGGGTACAGCTTTATGGCGCTGCTGACAATGGGAGGAGAACGCGTGTTTTCTCTCGTTGCTTTCAGATGCCCGTGCAGCAATGAAAACTTCAGGTATGGTTTGGTATTTCTCTTCTCGCCAGCTCTTGTTTTGCTGGTTCTTGGATACTTCTTGAACAGCAAGACCTGGAAACTGTTTACAGGCTGCTGGGTGAATCCCAGGAAAATATTCCCCAGAGGAAATGTCTGCCATTTCTTTTACGTCTTTGGACAAATCACTTTAAATGCTCTGGTAGCCCCAGTGATGTGGCTTTCCGTGGCTTTGCTCAACGGGACTTTTTACGAATGTGCCATGAGTGGCTTGAACAATCCTGCCTACTTACACGCCGTTTGCCACAGCAAATCGGACAAGTGCTTTGAAGAGCTACACAAGGTAGCCTGTGACAAGAGCTCCCTACCCTTTTCAGAGAGTGATGAGCTGAAAAGAACACTTCAGGCACAGTCCCAGGTAAGAAAAATTATAAACAAAGAGCATGATCCCGGTTGGACTGCTGCTGTGATTTATCTGTGGAAGATGCTGATGCCAGATGTTGTGTTAAAATCATTAGGTTCATGTGAACAATGTTTTGGTAGCCTGACAAAATACAATCCATCCATTTTTTGGTTCAGTTTGAGCTGTTCCATATTTCTCAGAGGTGCCCTGTGGTGGCAGTGTCAATAAGACTAGAAAACCTAAAGCTTTCTTCCTGAATGGAGAATGCTCTAAACATGGAAAAAACCCAACCAACTGGGTTGTTAGGAATCTGAATTAAGAGATGTCACACCATTAAAGAGGTCTGTCCTATTAAAAAAATCATGCCCCACTCTCTTATTTCAAATCATTGGGATAAGAGTAGGGAAAAAATTGTCACTAACAGCAGAAAAATACTGGGAAAAAAAAAGGGATTTCTGAAATATCATTTGACTGCTTACATAATGTGTTTCTGATTGTGTACCTCATTTTCATGATGACAAATGTGAACATGTTTTTGTCCTGCATGGAGGAAGTGAGAAACAATAAAGCAAGCAGATCATGCAAAGCTGAGTTCCTACTACATTTTACAATATTTGTGCAGTACAGTTTTGTGTTCTGCATTGTAATGCAAATAGATTCAGAGGCAAGAAATCAAAACAGTGGAGACAATTAAAAAAAAAAAGAAAGCTGCAGAAAAGGGAAAACACTCTGTTGAGCCAGCAAGTTTTTGTCAGGAATTGTATCTATCTGGAACAATTTCCATTCCAAGAGCTGGTTTTATTTTCAAGTCCTCTTGCAAATAGGACAAAGACTACACTGCAGACAAAGGAATTTATCTGACAGTTTTAGAAGGCAACAACAGCTAGTGCTTAAGACTTTAACTTCTATGTATAGGAAATAGTGAAAGACCAGGGATTCAGTTTTAGTATGAGAATATACCATTCATTTTGCAAGCTGCAAGAAAGTGAAAAATTGCAAAAAAAAAAAAGAGCGATTTTCTCAAATACCCATAAAAATCGTTAGTCAGTACAAAGAGACTGGGAAAATGAAAGGAAAGCTCTAACTATTCTTCCATACCAGTTCCTAAGAATAGTTGTTTATCAAGCTTCTCTGTTTCACAGATTTTCCTGAGGAAACATTCTATATTCCATCAGCTAAATACAGCTTTTTACTGGTGGTTATTTTTATTTAACATCAGTGCAAGAGTTCACATGAGAAAGGATGCAGCTCCCCATATCATCACCATTGGAGCATGGGAAATCAGCTTCAGTTCATACAAGTCTCTGAACCCTGGAATATTTGTCCCACACTGGAACTTCTTCCACACTTCCAAAACAAGTACTACTTTTTTTTTTTTCTTTTTTTCTTTTTTTTCACATTACATTGGATTACGGGAGTAAAACTATTGGCTAGGTCAGTGGCACAGGGCAAGAAAAAATTGTGCTCACACTGCTGCTCTCCTTAAAAGAGAACACCCCACAATAACAATTTCTAGCACATTTTTCCCCTCTCTCTCCTTGCTGAGGAAGTAATTCTGGAAGTAGCTTTTTCTTTTAAAATGCTCTTGACAGAACTCTCTCAAAATCTGAAGCTGCTACAGAAAAAAGAACTCGAGTGATGCTGGTCAATTAATGTAGTTGGTGTGTTGGGAGTTTTTCCTAAAAATAGGAAATCGGAGAAGAGAACATTGAACTGTGGTCACAGTTTACAAGGTTGGTTGAACTGGGACAAAAGTTGCTTGCCCTTTTTGGTTCTGTAGTTCTTCATGATTCACAATGAGTCCTTCTTGTTGGGTAGTTTTCTGTAATGTTTTCAGGAGTTACAAAACACTTTACCCCTTGTGCCAAGAGACACCAAAAGGAGCACTATTGAGAAGCCTCTATGCTGACGGACTTACTCTTCTCTGCAGTCCCCATGTGGATGTCCCATTAACATCGATGCCAGCACCGAATGCAAAGTGTGGCCACTTTGTCAGACCTTTGTGATGCAAGTTGCATTTTCACTTTTGTCTTTTTAAACTGAACCTGTTTCTTCTGCCTTCCCTGATTTTAGGTTGGTGTATGAGTTACCACAGCTCTCCTCTCCCTGCTAACCACTTGCTGTGCCAGCTGCCAGTCAAAAGTCAGCCACCTCCAGCTGATGTTCTGGAGAGTGCACGAGGGGATGGAGAAGGAGTAACTGGAGCAGATTTTCCTACTGCTGGCCACCCACCTGAGTGAGCAGAACCTGCAGTGCCTTTTTGGAAATAAGGGACCAGAAGTCATTTCCCTGCCAGCTGTCCAGGCATGGGAAGATGCTGCCCATACCTACTCTTTCAGCAGCCTAATTCATTTTCAGCTTGCAAAAATCGAAATAATTCAGAAATGTAATGCCTTAAAATAGCAATAAGTGCAATGCCTTAAAATAGCAGTATAATATATGCAAATGCTTGTAAGCTGTGCAGGCCCTGGCCCAGTGCTACTTCTCTGGCTGCTGATACACTAAGTATTAGTACTACTAATGATTTATGTGGTGCCATTGAGCTGTGTAACACTTCCTAAACCTGTAAGAAGGCTGCTTCCAGCATAAAGTCAGAATAAGTTCCTCAGTTTCACCAAGTGGGGCAATGGGCCTCTGGGGGAGGTCAGTCCAGCTGGAGGGGAGGTGCAGATCTGCTTGTGGACAGGACCTCCAACATGTTAAGCGTTAATTTCACCTGGAATGAGACAAAAGGCATTACAAGAACTTGCCTAAAATAAAAAGCTTTGCTATCCGTGTGTCTTTCTGAACTGCAGAAATGCAGCTTACATCTCTCAGTGGAAGGAGAAAGTCCAGTTCTTACAAACAGACAGCCAGCGCAATGGTGCTCTTTTCCACTGTAACATGAATGTGCAAGACACTACAGTATTAAAAGGAAGAGGGAGTTGAGCTTTATAAGACTAATGGAAAGAATTTGCAACTGGATGGGCCTTGGATGTAACATCTGAAAGGAGCATGACTTGCAGGAAAACAAAACCAGTCTTTGGCTATTCTGAACAAGTAGAAAAAGATCCACAAAAAATTTAAATAACCTACTGTAACAACTTACTAACAAAATTAAATTAAAATTAAAATTAAACCATCTGCTCAATAGGCACTGGTAAAGCCCTTCAGTGTGCTTACACATGCTGCATTTATGAACAGTATTATGCCTTTTATCGAACCATAGGAGTAGTTCAGACTACAGCTTTTGCCAACTAGAAAATGTCTGAGAATCATTCTTCTGCAAAGGAAAGAATAGAAGTTAAAATGTCAAGGAGAAAATAAAATATTAAACAAGTCCACTAGTTTTCTTCTAAGCTCTTCATTTTAATACAGAATATTTCAAAGCAGAAAGATGTTTCAAACAAAAAAATATAGCATTTTGTTCTAAAAGTGTCTCTCTCTTAAATTCTCACATTGTTCCCATCCCCCTTGCAAGACAAGAAATTTTATGCAAATCAGTTTAAAAACAACCATTATAGTGGAATCCTGGGACCTTTAAATGAAAGCTTGTTTTCAGAATACTTTCCCTATAATGGTTTGCAGCAGTTGTGGCAATTATTAACAAGTTATGATGTTCCATATGTGGCAACTTAGAGACAAGTGTTAACGTAGAGGGCAAGAAAGAGCTCCTGACACCCAGGAGCCCCCTTTGGCTGCCCCCAGCTCCCAAAGTTGCCACCAGCTGGACTCACCATGGCCACCCCTGCTCCCCACTTGGCTGCCAGCACAGCTACTCCCTTCACAGTTGGGGTGGTCTCTCCTCCCTCACCCACCACTCGGTGAAAATTTACTGCAAACATGTTTCCTTGGAGGAGAGTTAATCCTTTTTCGTGCCCAACTCCCCTCCCTTTTCCCAAGAAGCTTGTTCCTGAAATTGTATTTTATTAAAATAAAACACTGCTAAAATTAGGCTCAGAAAGAGAAGTAGCAGGGTTTCTTGGCTCTACGCTTTCCCTTGTGTGGTCGTAATCTATTCCAGAGAGCTGCCTCTGGTCCTTTGCCTCTCTTGTTAAACCAGTGGTTCTTGGAGGCAGCCCATGTCCCTGTCTTTGTCAGGATGTGTCCTTGCAGCTATTTCACATTGCATCTGTTTTTTCTACTGTGCTGACAGAGAATCACAGAACCATCAAAAAGGATTGGGCTGGAAGGGTCTTTAAGAACATCTAGTTCCAATCCCCCTGCCATGAGCAGGGACGATTTCTATGAGACAAGGCTGCTTAAAATCTCCTCCAATCTTTCCTGCAACACTTCCATGGCTGGGGCATCTGCTAAGACTTTTTCAGGTCTAGTGAATTCTTGTTTGGTGGTTTGCTAACCTCTCTCTAGCTGCCTCAAAGTAAAAATCAAGGTAGCAATATTTACCAATAATGTAAAGCTATTCTCGATATTTAAAAATGAACTGCTGCTTTAAAGTACTGGAGAGATAATTTCTTAGGCTGTCTGAGCAGAAAGGAAAATGGCATGTCTAATTCAGTATAGAAGAAATGGTGTTGCAAGTGAAACCAAATCCTACCTTTATATATACACTGATAGACTCTGAGCTTGCTGAGGTTATTACCCAAGGACTGGAGGGCTTTTTATTAGAATGTGTAGAGAGCAGTTTCCCCAGGGAAGAAGAGAACCCTGGAAAAATGCCTTGGGAAATTGAGGCGTGTTCCCTGAACCGCTGGGACACGGCTTCCCAGCTGACCCGGCAGCCCTGGCAGGGAACCGTCCCAGCCTCGGTTAGGAAGCCGCAGGCGGACCGGCAGCTTCCCCCCGGTGGGTAAGGCTGTCCGGCGACGGAGCGCTGGTGAGCGAGGCGATGACGAGGAAGCAGGAGGAAGGCTTCAGTGAGGGTGCAACAGAGAGCAGTTTATTGTCACTCTGCAGCAGCCCAGACCAAAGGCCCGCTGACAGAGCTATGCAGGGGTTTAAAAGGGAAAGGGAAAGGGAGTGGCTTCGGGGCAGGGGACCAATTAGGGTAAAGGGGAAGGCATACAGAAAGCAAATCAAATTTAATGGGTGGGGGATTTCCCAGGCCTGCTCCAATCCAGGGCCGAGTCTCTCTGAACTGTCTGGAAGGAGGGGAGAGGCCTCCTGAGACTGGCAGGCTCTGGGAGGGAAGCAACCGATGATTGACACTTAACGGTATCTGGGGAGAACAAAGGCAGGGGATTTTTGATTTGAAAGCAAATCAAATTTAATGGGTGGGGGATTTCCCAGGCCTGCTCCAATCCAGGGCCGAGTCTCTCTGAACTGTCTGGAAGGAGGGGAGAGGCCTCCTGAGACTGGCAGGCTCTGGGAGGGAAGCAACCGATGATTGACACTTAACAGTATCTGGGGAGAACAAAGGCAGGGGATTTCCAGGGCGGGAGATGTACCAACTGGGGAAGAACATAGGGGGAAACTGGGAGAAACCATTACAGAACAATACAACAAATCTATGAACATTAATGGTAAAACATAAAATGTAAAACACGCCGCAACAGGAAATCCCATTCTCAGTGCCATAAACACAAAGGTTATTTATATGCTCTCTATGCAAATTGTTACCAGAAAGTTTTCAGTTCTCTGTGTTATCATAGGTTGATTTTTGGTGCAAGGATTTAATTATTTTTAATCGTTTTCCCCCATTGGATCCTTCCCTCAGACTCCACCTTAACTCCCCACCCACACTGGGCTGCATAAGTACCTCTGTCTGACCCTAAACCCCGCCTTTGGCCTCGTGCCTTTTGCCCCTTGCACTGCTTTGGTCAGTTTGCTCCAATACAGTGGACCCCTTTTTGTTTGTTATTTTTTGTATTATTAAATTTACTTTTTGGACAATGGATCAAAGCTGTCTCTCTCTCTCTCTCTCTCTCTCCATTAAGTCGCCATTTGGGCTGGGTCCCGTGGAAACTCAAAGAGGTCTGATAGTCTGGGCACAGACTCCAGGAAGTTTCAGTAATGCATATCTTGTTAAAATGTTGGTTCATGGATGATAAAAAACCCACATAAATCCAGAAGTTATTTCAAGGAAATAGAAAACAAATGTCAGTATTCCTTTGCAGCAAACTGTGATTCAGTTGCATCTTCAATGCACTGGAAATCTGGTATACTTCCTATTTCCTCTCACGTGAAAAATGATACCTGAATCCTAGAGAACAGTTCAGGTGGCAATATGGATAAAGAAAGGTATTTCTTTATCCTGGGTATTTCTTCATCCAAAGGTATTCATCAGATGAGGAATGACTATATTAGGGTTTCCCCAGCCTGGGAAAGAGAGGGCTATGGTGAAGGTGTACAAGACCATGAGTTGATGGAGACACCAAGGATCCACTGTTTTTCCCTTCCAGACCTTGGGAACATCAGGTGAGATAGAGTCAGGTTCAAATAAAGGTTAAGCACACTTGCGATATAATATTTTGAATGTCAGTAAGTCTGCATAGGTTAAAACAAAAGATATTAAATACAAACAAAATCCCTGAAGTCACACAGAGTGTGAGGGCAATGACAGATTTCCATTTCCTTTCCCTTTCCTTGTGCTCACCACTCATCTACAGTCTGTAGCTGAGATGTGGCCAGATTAAGCTCCAGTCTGAATAATTCTTCCTGGTTTTACAGCCTTTTTTGGTTGCTATGTTATTGTATTACACTGCTGCATAAAAACAAGGGCTCCTCCAGGCCAAGGCAAGCATTTCATTTTGCAGCACGTTTTCCTCTGCAGCAGCAGCAGCAGCAGCAGCAGCTCGGCACTGAGAACGGCACATCTGCTGTGAGCCCAGCAGCCACCTGAACCAGCACTGCCTGCTCTGGAGCCTCTGTGCCATCCTCTCAGCTGCCCAAAGAGCTGAAATGGGAACTCTGAATTTTCAAATCCCTGACCTCCAAAACACCTTTTTTTTTTATTATTATTTTTTTATTGGAGCTTATCAGGCCTTGTCCAGCAAGACTCAAAGCCTCAGTGGTTTAAAGATTAAATAAACACCAAAGTCCAGCTGTCCTTATCCCTGGCAAAGACAAATAAATCGATCACTTATTGTACTTTACAGCAAAAAAAAAAAAAAAAAAAGTAACAGTTAAAAAATTTCCAACAAAACTACTTTAAAAAAAGTTGATTGGTTATGTTGAAAAATTGACATGATTATAGTTGAATTTTCTTCCGTAAGAGAACAAGCCATATCATATAGCTAAAAAGAAGGCAGGATAAAAAATCTGTATATGGTTCTGGGTGGTTTTCTCACATTTTATTCACACTTTGAATCTGGTGCCTCACTGAAATGATGATGAGGTTTAAGCCATTGCTAGTTACAATACACGTGTGGACAAACACAAATTACTTTTATAGAAACAAATCTCTTTATTGTTCTGCTGTTGATAACTGGAGTGGTTTTCTGGTTTGGTCTCTGCTTGACTGTGCAGTGCCTTATTTACTCTATGAAGAGCTGTTTCACTGCAGCACCACCACCAACAGAAACTGAAAGCTCTGCAAGCCTTTTTAAGCTGTGGGAGCTGCAGGACACTTGTCTCTCTTTGTTCCTTTTCTGACGGAGATTTTACTCTTCTCAAAGTAAAGGAGAGGCAGAAAAATGGATAGGTTACATAAGGTAGTAAAATTCTTCATCCACCACCAGACTATTCTGAGCTGCAGCGTCGTGTCCCTGCTGACAATTGCCAGTGAGCAGATCTTCTCATCTGTGGTGTTCAAGTGTCCCTGCAATTCTTGGAACATGGTGTATGGTTGTGCCTTCCTCTTAGCACCTGCCATTGTCCTCTTGGTGCTCGGCATCATGGTGAATGCCAGGATATGGCACCTGTGGACAGGCAAGTGCTCTTCGGAGAAGCAACCCCAATGCTGTCCCGGGGGATTCCGTGCCTGCTGCTGCCAGGCATTTCTGCCGATGACAGCCAAAGCCTTGGTGGCCCCGCTCACCTGGATAGTGGTGGCCCTGTTTGGAGCCAACTTCTATGAATGTGCAGCCAGTGGGAGCAGCGTGATACAGCGATTCTTCTGTAAAGATAATGGAACTGACTGCCGAAACCTGCTGCTCAAAGTACCCTGTGATGAGAAATTATCAGCTAAGATATCAAGTGAATGGCTCGGCCTTCATGCACAGTCCCAGGTAAAGCCTCACTGCTCATCTCCTCACACTGTGTGCTTCAACCCTGGCTGCTCAATGTGTAGTGGTGCCTGTTGGGGACTGTCAACAGTCCTTCTCTCTTCTGTTATATAATACCATGTATCAAAAGAAGAGCTTTTCTACACGGCTAGCAAAAATTCATTGGAAAAAAGCAGTAACAGAAAAGCAATTGGTGTAGTTTTATGATATTTTCTGGGTTTGCTCATTTGTGTGATAATGGTTTGGCATTGTCATTAACAAAACCTCACAGGCAGGAAACCAGCCTAGAGAATGGGACATTCCACAGCAAGTTTTCTTCTCAATTAATGTAGACATGGTGTGAGTTCTTCTCTTTCTCCACTGTTATGTCTCTGAATACCTCGGACTTTTGCAAATAGGCATTAGTTGAGGGAAAGCTGAGATCACTAACAGAGGGGAAGCTGATGTCTCCTTGCAACACAGTGGTTGCAAGGAGACATCTGGAAAGTGAAACAAATAAGAACTGCTTGTTTGACTATAAATCTCAATGCTTGAAACTCTTAATAATTTCATACTTGAATTCTACAAGAATAGTTAAATTATATATCTGTCTTGTTAAAGGTTCTTGTTCTTAAGGCAAATGGCAGGATGAAAACAGTAACACGTCTGGATTGTTTTTTGCTTGGTTCTTGGGCAGCACTCCAGTTTTGTTTCTACATTTGTGGGGATTTTATCTTAATTCCAGTAGGAAAACCAGGTTTTGCATCTTTTTCTCAGGAAAACATTAAGAGTTGCTTAAGGAAGTTAAGTTTATAAGAGTTTATAATTACTTGGATTTTTTGTAAATTCCTGTTGAGTACAAATGTTTATTAAAGCAAAAAAGTGGTTTTAATTGGTAAATATTTATTATGCTGCTTCTCCAAGAAAGAACCTGGACAGGGGCAAACTCTATACCATTGATTTTAGGTAGGGTAAGAAAGGAGCAAAAACAAGGAAGACTGACTGTTAGTGGCATTACAGTGGAATCTAAAAAAAACATCCAGTCAAACAAAAATAGGAAAAAGTGTGAGTGCATTTTTATTACTGACCACTATTTTTAATTTCCAATCTACTTTCAACAAAATGAAGAATGAAAACGAACACAAACTCCTTCTCACTGAGCACTCAATACTTTTTCATTTGAAGAAAAACTCATCCTGAGGTAGAAGAGTATGTTGCAGCATCTCTGCCTGGAGCTTCCAGCTGAGTACCCCTGGGTAGAGGGGGGACCAGCATCTACTAGGACACTTGGTTTTGATGGGATCTCTGAGATGTGGCTAAGGATGTTAAAATCAGGTAGAAAACAAGAATGAATTCCCATAGTCAATAGCCAAATCTGTGTCCTGCCTACAAAACACAACCGGGACACAAGCTTTCCTCTGTCTTGTGCAAAACCTAGCTGCTTTTGTAGGCTCAGACATCAGGGGGAGTAACTACATTCCATGAGAACATAGCCCAGCAGGAGCTCTGATTTGCAGCACAAGGCAGACAGAGTGATTCTGCACCCTCTCTACCATTAATGTGACCACAACTGCAGAAACTGATGCTCACTATACTACCTTAAAAGTTAAGAAAGCTGCCTATAACTGAGTAAATAACTTCGTCCATCTTCTCTTTTTCTGATATTCATCCTCAACCAGACAAGATCATCTGAGGGGTGCAAAAGCTCTGTATGTCTGGCTGAATTGCATGCATGGGATCCCCTCTTCTGGCAGCAAGCAGACAGTTACATGCACTCCAGGGTGTCTTTGCTTACAGTTTTCATATTTCTTCAACATTATGTTCTGTATTCCCCCATATGACCATGCAAAACCACCATTAACCTATGTATCCTTTTTCCAAGGTGATAGGATGGTTCCTGATAGCCGGCATCATGACTGTGGCACTGATTTTGACATGTGTCAGGCGCTGTTGCTCCCCGGTCAGCTATCTTCAGCTCAGGTTCTGGAAAATTTACTCAAAAAAAGAACAAGAACTCTTTGAGAACAAAGCCAAAGATCATGCAACCAAGTTGGCAGAAAGAAATACAAATTGCTTTTTTGAAGCCACTGACCCAGCAGCATTTCATACTCCCAGCAACAAAGACTGGCAGAAGATTTCAGTCTTGTATACCTTTAATTCACAGGAGCAGTATTACAGCATGATACACAAGTTCGTGAATACCAACAGAGGGAAAGTGACAAATTCAGGGAAGAAGATCAGGAACTCCCCGTCTTAGATGTTGTCGATGAATCTCAGATGTTTCAGGGTTGTAACAAAATAAATCCTGTGCAATAGTCAGTCTTTTAACCGTACTGATGGAAGAGTTTTATTCTCTGCTTTTACTGAAATCCACGAAAACTGAAGGTGAAAGCTTAGTTGTAACTCTCTGTAGATTTGCATTTAAATACAATTTAATTCTTTTGCTAAAGTACATTTAAATGAGAGTTTTCTTCTGTTGTTGTCCATTAAGAAGAGTCATATGTAAAATAATCAGCATCCACAAAGATCGCAGCACATATTATGACAAATTATTACCGAAACATTAAAAGCACTTGAAAGGTGAACTGACAATAACAAACCTTATCTAAGAGACAAAAAAAGGAATGGCAGATTTGATCAGAAATTCAGCTCAGTTTATTAGCTCTCTCTTTACAATGAAGCTTCCAGTGACACTTAGAGAAAGCTGTAGATTAAAAAATTTAGCTTGACTTGAAGGTTTAGGTTGTTGCATAACGTGGAAGTGTGGGTGAAGTTTCTATATTAACAAACATTAAAAGCACATTCACACATTTAAGGATATTACGAATTTGCAATCTGTATTAGCAAGTTGCGATGTTTTTATCAAAGAACATCTTATTATAAGAAATAAAGATACGAGTTTTGATTGAAGGATAATAAAGTTCACTTTTCTTCTGAAAAGCTGTTGTTCAAGAGAGCATTTTAGATATGTCAGATTGTTTGGTCTTGGCTGTCCATTTACTTCTCCCAGAAATTCTCTCTTTCTACACAACCAACTCAGAAATTATTCAGATAGAAAGACAGACAGGAATCCCAACAAGGGATCTGTTACATTCATTTAGCAAGAAAGGAAGAGGGGAAGAGCCTATGTTACCTAGCTGAATATAATGAGCTTGGAAGCCTCTTTCTCACTATAAACTGAAAATATAACATGTAAAGGCAAAACAAGATCTAATTCTGCAGGTAGAAAAGAAGTTTTAAAAAATATTCATCATAGTCACTGCCTTGCTCACTGATCTTTTCCTTCCGAGAAACTTGATGATCATAGAGTACCAGTGCAGGCTGGGGGCTGAGCTCTTAGAGAGCATCTCTGTAGAGAAGGGCCTGGGTGTCTCAGAGGATTGGAAAGCTGACTATGAGCCAGCAGTGCTCCTGTAGCCACCAGGGCCAGAGGTGTGCTGTGCTGCACTGGGAAGAGTGTGGCCAGCAGGTCAAGGGAGGCGATCCTGCCCCTCTCCTCAGGCCTGCTGAGGTCACATCTGAAGTGCTGTGGCCAGTTCTGGGCTCCTCAGGACAAGAAACACAAGGAGCTACTGGAGAGGGCCCAGCAGAAGGGCCACAAAGGTGACCTGGGTCTGGAGCATCCCTCTTATGAGGAGACACTGCAGGAGCTGGGCCTGTTTCGTGCAGAGAAGAGGGGACAGAGAGAGGATCTCCATAATGCCTCTTAAAAGTGGGTGGCAAGAGGAGGGGGCCAGACTCCTTGTCCCACAACAGGACAAGGAACAATGGCCACAATCTAAAGCACAAGAAGTTTCACCCCAGCATGAGAAGAATTTCTTCACATTGAGGGTGGCAGAGCACGGGCTCAGGCTGCCCACAGGGGTCATGGAGTCTCCCTCTTGGGAGACAATCCAGACCCACCTGGATGTGTTCCTGTGTCACCTGCTCTAGGTGACCCTGCCTTGTCAGAGGGGTTGGACTAGATGACCTTCAGAGGTCCCTTCCAACCCTAGCAGTTCTGTAATTACTGTTTATATACGAAAACAAGGACAGTGTAGGTTATTCACTTGCAAGATAACAATATTAACAATAATAACAACAATAATAACCATACCAATACCAATACCAATAATAATAAATTCAGGTTGCTGGAAAAAGTAAAAATGGCCATTGCCATTTAGCAAACTTTATTGTCGTCAGACACGTGTCCGTCTCAAACAGCTGCCCATAACCAGCAAAAACCTCACTCTGGGCTCTTGCACAGGCATGAAATCAGACAAATTCCACAACACATTTCAGCTCTAATTTTAAAAGGTAATAATAATTTTTTTAAAAAAAAGAGGCAGCTAAACTTGTTACTGGTTCTAACATATTGTTACACATACATGCTGCCACTTCTTACTGCTAGTAGGTAACAGCAGCTGGGCTGAGACCAAGGCTGAGTAACAAAGAGTTTAGATGTTGTTCCCTACAAAGTTGCTTAATTAAAACTACATTATGATATGCCACCACTACTCTTTGCTGCCCAGTTCTCTTCACCTTTCAACCAGCTAACTGCTGCAGCGGACTCTGCAAAGCCTTTTTTACCATGTCTTCTTCTGAAGCAAAAGGCACAAAATATCACCCAACATGCATTTTTCTCCCAGTATTTCTTTCATTTGTTCCTTCTGTGCTTCCTGTCTTCTGGCTTCCTTAAAAATGTAATTCCTATTTCTGTCACAGCATCACGCTTCAGCCTGTCCTGGAAGAAGGAAACTTCTGCTGCTAAGTGAACCTAGAAAGAATCAGGTCTGATCAGTTCAGCAGAGAAATGCCCAGTTTTCCACCCTCCTCCAGTAGAATGAGCTTTTTCTCTCTTACCACGAGAGGACCCCCTTTCTCAGGTTTCATAGGAAACAGATCTCTAGCTTATTTTAAAATAGCTTTCCCAACTAAGCTAATACAAAGGAAGTTTATAGACACTGGAATTTGGATAGCACATTACCCTTCTTCCCCATGCTTTGCTTGCTTCTGAGACACTAAATTGCATACTTTTTTTTGTGATCACAGAATTTCCTAGTCAGGTACTAAGACTTATGGTATAATACTTTTGATAATTAGTCTTGTATCAGATCCTATAATTCTGAGACTGATGTATATACATAACACTGCAGGGCTGAGGTTTTTGCCTCTTGAAATATAAGATATATGTCAAACTGGATATTGACAGAAACATAAAGCAGCCCAAATGTAATCTCCCTAAAGGAGTTCTACAGGTCAGAAATTCTCAGATTATTAGAGAGAATTTTTTCTTTATTTCTTTGCAAACACCTTAAATCTAGGAACAAAATTTGGATTGCTGTCTGATACACTTCTGATGCTTTTAACCTTAAGGTGTTCACCTTATACTCATCCACACTTTGCTATCTCTTTCAGCAGGTACCACAGTAACCTGAGTAGTTTATTTATCTTGACATATTTGCAAAGAATCAGGGATGACTATTACTGGCTACAGCTGTGCAGAGAAGTGTGATGGGCTCCAGGAGCAGTGCAGGATCCCCACAGGCCCCTCTGTCCCTCCACTTTAAGGGTTACCTGGCTTCCTGATCCCACCAGGTCTCTGCACCCAAGTCAGCCACTGAACAGACTGAACAGCCATGCAGGGGCAGCGTGGAGGTGAGCTAATGAATGGGCTTCTCTACCTCACGATCCAGGATCAGCCTTGTCCTCTTTTATCACCAGATAGACATTTAACCCAAGAGCTTAAACAATACTGTATTTCCTACTCTTCTCTGAACAAGGGATTTTGTTTTCCTGGGCTTCTGTGAATTAACAAAGAAGGGAGAAAAGAGATTTGCACTTCCTTACCATTTCCAAGGCCCCTCGAATCACCCCACAGAGGAGGTTACAATAGCAAAGCGATGCTCGTTCCGCTGGCAGCTCCTCCACAAAGTCCACTAGTGGGTTTTTGTCCAGGATTAAGGAGAATTCATTCCCTGTGGCACTACTGCAGCTCACACGAGGAGTGACCCCAAGGTACATCTTGAAAGCAACCTGCAAAAGAATTAAAATCTCATGCTTACCATGTGTTGCCTGCAAACCAGAGGTGAAACTTCAGAAAGCAGCATGCTGCAGACCAATCTTATCCCAGGAAAAAGCAGGGAGAGCCAGACAGGCTAGAAATCAAGGTACATTTGTCTTGTCTGTGGTCAGCCCGAGCCAGAAATGCAAATCTAGAGCTATGTGCAGCTTCAGGAAAACACAGCAGAGAGCTGTTCTTCTTTGATGTTCCTACATTTACAACCCCACACAAAGTGGCTTTGCTGTTCTCACTCGTCTGCTTTCAATCTGCTCTCAGTCATGTCATACTCGCGTGGGACCATTAGCATCTATATGAGGTCACTCCCTAGGTCACCAGCAGCATTTATAAACACAACTCAAGACCTCCTTCTGCTGGCCGAGTGCGTGGGGTTTTTTACTCCCGTCTCCATCTGCAGTCACCGAAAACACCAAACAGCCCACCGAGAAGAAGACTCCCAAGACTGCAAACTTACCTGGTTACACAGAGCACTGCTCGCTTGCTTTCCCCTCCCAGGGAACGCTACCGTCAATGTGCGGCACGTCCCCTGCCAGCGGCGGGTCCCTGCGAGCGCCGCTCTCCGGGCAGTGACACCGCGGCGCTGTCTCGGCTGGGCGTGGGCAGGCGGGGAGCGGCGGCTGCTCCTCCTCGGGAGAGCTCTGCCCTGCTGCGCACCGCTGCCAGCGAGGAGAAACTGTCTCGGTTTTCACCTCCTTAGCGGCTGTCAGACATGGATGCTTTCCAAACAATCCTGAAGTTCTTTATGAACCGGAAAACCGCTATAGGGTACAGCTTTATGGCGCTGCTGACAATGGGAGGGGAACGCGTGTTTTCTCTCGTTGCTTTCAGATGCCCGTGCAGCAATGAAAACTTCAGGTATGGTTTGGTATTTCTCTTCTCGCCAGCTCTTGTTTTGCTGGTTCTTGGATACTTCTTGAACAGCAAGACCTGGAAACTGTTTACAGGCTGCTGGGTGAATCCCAGGAAAATATTCCCCAGAGGAAATGTCTGCCATTTCTTTTACGTCTTTGGACAAATCACTTTAAATGCTCTGGTAGCCCCAGTGATGTGGCTTTCCGTGGCTTTGCTCAACGGGACTTTTTACGAATGTGCCATGAGTGGCTTGAACAATCCTGCCTACTTACACGCCGTTTGCCACAGCAAATCGGACAAGTGCTTTGAAGAGCTACACAAGGTAGCCTGTGACAAGAGCTCCCTACCCTTTTCAGAGAGTGATGAGCTGAAAAGAAACTTCAGGCACAGTCCCAGGTAAGAAAAATTATAAACAAAGAGCATGATCCCGGTTGAACTGCTGCTGTCATTTATCTGTGGAAGATGCTGATGCCAGATGTTGTGTTAAAATCATTAGGTTCATGTGAACAATGTTTTGGTAGCCTGACAAAATACAATCCATCCATTTTTTGGTTCCGTTTGAGCAGTTCCATATTTCTTAGAGGTGCCCTGTGGTGGCAGTGTCAATAAGACCAGAAAACCTAAAGCTTTCTTCCTGAATGGAGAATGCTCTAAACATGGAAAAAAACCCAACCAACTGGGTTGTTAGGAATCTGAATTAAGAGATGTCACACCATTAAAGAGGTCTGTCCTATTAAAAAAGTCTTGCCCCACTCTCTTATTTCAAATCATTGGTATAACAGTTGGGAAAAAATTATGTCACTAACAGCAGAAAAATACTGGGAAAAAAAAAGGGATTTCTGAAATATCATTTGACTGCTTACATAATGTGTTTCTGATTGTGTACCTCATTTTCATGATGCCAAATGTGAACATGTTTTTGTCCTGCTTGGAGGAAGTGAGAAATAATAAAGCAAGCAGATCATGCAAAGCTGAGATCCTACTACATTTTACAATATTTGTGCAGTACAGTTTTGTGTTCTGCATTGTAATGCAAATAGATTCAGAGGCAAGAAACCAAAACAGTGGAGACAATTAAAAAAAAAAAAAAAACCTGCAGAAAAGGGAAAACACTCTGTTGAGCCAGCAAGTTTTTGTCAGGAATTGTATCTATCTGGAACAATTTCCATTCCAAGAGCTGGTTTTATTTTCAAGTCCTCTTGCAAATAGGACAAAGACTACACTGCAGACAAAGGAATTTATCTGACAGTTTTAGAAGGCAACAACAGCTAGTGCTTAAGACTTTAACTTCTATGTATAGGAAATAGTGAAAGACCAGGGATTCAGTTTTAGCATGAGAATATACCATTCATTTTGCAAGCTGCAAGAAAGTGAAAAATTGCAAAAAAAAAAAAGAGCGATTTTCTCAAATACCCATAAAAATCGTTAGTCAGTACAAAGTGACTGGGAAAATGAAAGGAAAGCTCTAACTATTCTTCCATACCAGTTCCTAAGAATAGTTGTTTATCAAGCTTCTCTGTTTCACAGATTTTCCTGAGGAAACATTCTATATTCCATCAACTAAATGCAGTTTTTACTGGTGGTTGTCTTTTTTAACATCAGTGCAAGAGTTCACATGAGAAAGGATGCAGCTCCCCATATCGTCACCATTGGAGCATGGGAAATCAGTTCCAGCTCATACAAGCCTCTGAGCCCTGGAATATTTGTCCCACACTGGAACTTCTTCCACACTTCCAAAACAAGTACTACTTTTTTTTTTTTTTCTTTTTTTCTTTTTTTCACATTACATTGGATTACGGGAGTAAAACTATTGGCTAGGTCAGTGGCACAGGGCAAGAAAAAAATTGTGCTCACACTGCTGCTCTCCTTAAAAGAGAGCACCCCACAATAACAATTTCAAGCACATTTTTCCCCTCTCTCTCCTTGCTGAGGAAGTAATTCTGGAAGTAGCTTTTTCTTTTAAAATGCTCTTGACAGAACTCTCTCAAAATCTGAAGCTGCTACAGAAAAAAGAACTCGAGTGATGCTGGTCAATTAATGTAGTTGGTGTGTTGGGAGTTTTTCCTAAAAATAGGAAATCGGAGAAGAGAACATTGAACTGTGGTCACAGTTTACAAGGTTGGTTGAACTGGGACAAAAGTTGCTTGCCCTTTTTGGTTCTGTAGTTCTTCATGATTCACAATGAGTCCTTCTTGTTGGGTAGTTTTCTGTAATGTTTTCAGGAGTTAGAATACACTTCACTCTTTACCAAAGGGACACCAAAAGGAGCACTATTGAGAAGCCTCTATGCTGACGGACTTACTCTTCTCTGCAGTCCCCATGTGGATGTCCCATTAACATCGATGCCAGCACCGAATGCAAAGTGTGGCCACTTTGTCAGACCTTTGTGATGCAAGTTGCATTTTCACTTTTGTCTTTTTAAACTGAACCTGTTTCTTCTGCCTTCCCTGATTTTAGGTTGGTGTATGAGTTACCACAGCTCTCCTCTCCCTGCTAACCACTTGCTGTGCCAGCTGCCAGTCAAAAGTCAGCCACCTCCAGCTGATGTTCTGGAGAGTGCACAAGGGGATGGAGAAGGAGTAACTGGAGCAGATTTTCCTACTGCCGGCCACCCACCTGAGTGAGCAGAACCTGAAGTGCCTTTTTGGAAATAAGGGACCAGAAGTCATTTCCCTGCCAGCTGTCCAGGCATGGGAAGATGCTGCCCATACCTACTCTTTCAGCAGCCTAATTCATTTTCAGCTGGCAAAAATTGAAATAATTCAGAAATGTAATGCCTTAAAATAGCAATAAGTGCAATGCCTTAAAATAGCAGTATAATGTATGCAAATGCTTGTAAGCTGTGCAGGCCCTGGCACAGTGCTACTTCTCTGGCTGCTGATACACTAAGTATTAGTACTACTAATGATTTATGTGGTGCCATTGAGCTGTGTAACGCTTCCTAAACCTGTAAGAAGGCTGCTTCCAGCATAAAGTCAGAATAAGTTCCTCAGTTTCACAAAGTGGGGCAATGGGCCTCTGGGGGAGGTCAGTCCAGCTGGAGGGGAGGTGCAGATCTGCTTGTGGACAGGACCTCCAACATGTTAAGCAATAATTTCACCTGGAATGAGACAAAAGGCATTACAAGAACTTGCCTAAAATAAAAAGCTTTGCTATCCGTGTGTTTTTCTGAACTGCAGAAATGCAGCTTACATCTCTCAGTGGAAGGAGAAAGTCCAGTTCTTACAAACAGACAGCCAGTGCAGAGGTGCTCTTTTCCACTGTAACATGAATGTGCAAGACACTACAGTATTAAAAGGAAGAGGGAGTTGAGCTTTATAAGACTAATGGAAAGAATTTAGAACAGGATGGGCCTTGGATGTAACATCTGAAAGGAGCATGACTTGCAGGAAAACAAAACCAGTCTTTGGCTATTCTGAACAAGTAGAAAAAGATCCACAAAAAATTTAAATAACCTACTGTAACGACTTACTAACAAAATTAAATTAAAATTAAAATAAAACATCTGCACAATAGGCACTGGTAAAGCCCTTCAGTGTGCTTACACACGCTGCATTTATGAACAGTATTATGCCTTTTATTGAACCATAGGAGTAGTTCAGACTACAGCTTTTGCCAACTAGAAAATGTCTGAGAATCATTCTTCTGCAAAGGAAAGAATAGAAGTTAAAATGTCAAGGAGAAAATAAAATATTAAACAAGTCCACTAGTTTTCTTCTAAGCTCTTCATTTTAATACAGAATATTTCAAAGCAGAAAGATGTTTCAAACAAAAAAATATAGCATTTTGTTCTAAAAGTGTCTCTCTCTTAAATTCTCGCATTGTTCCCATCCCCCTTGCAAGACAAGAAATTTTATGCAAATCAGTTTAAAAACAACCATTATAGTGGAATCCTGGGACCTTTAAATGAAAGCTTGTTTTCAGAATACTTTCCATATAATGGTTTGCAGCAGTTGTGGCAATTATTAACAAGTTATGATGTTCCATATGTGGCAACTTAGAGACAAGTGTTAACGTAGAGGGCAAGAAAGAGCTCCTGACACCCAGGAGCCCCCTTTGGCTGCCCCCAGCTCCCAAAGTTGCCACCAGCTGGACTCACCATGGCCACCCCTGCTCCCCACTTGGCTGCCAGCACAGCTACTCCCTTCACAGTTGGGGTGGTCTCTCCTCCCTCACCCACCACTCGGTGAAAATTTACTGCAAACATGTTTCCTTGGAGGAGAGTTAATCCTTTTTCGTGCCCAACTCCCCTCCCTTTTCCCAAGAAGCTTGTTCCTGAAATTGTATTTTATTAAAATAAAACACTGCTAAAATTAGGCTCAGAAAGAGAAGTAGCAGGGTTTCTTGGCTCTACGCTTTCCCTTGTGTGGTCGTAATCTATTCCAGAGAGCTGCCTCTGGTCCTTTGCCTCTCTTGTTAAACCAGTGGTTCTTGGAGGCAGCCCATGTCCCTGTCTTTGTCAGGATGTGTCCTTGCAGCTATTTCACATTGCATCTGTTTTTTCTACTGTGCTGACAGAGAATCACAGAACCATCAAAAAGGATTGGGCTGGAAGGGTCTTTAAGAACATCTAGTTCCAATCCCCCTGCCATGAGCAGGGACGATTTCTATGAGACAAGGCCGCCTAAAATCTCCTCCAATCTTTCCTGCAACACTTCCATGGATGGGGCATCTGCTAAGACTTTTTCAGGTCTGGTGAATTCTGGTTTTGTGGTTTGCTAACCTCTCTCTAGCTGCCTCAAAGTAAAAATCAAGGTAGCAATATTTACCAATAATGTAAAGCTATTCTCGATATTTAAAAATGAACTGCTGCTTAAAGTACTGGAGAGGTACTTTCTTAGGCTGTCTGAGCAGAAAGGAAAATGGCATGTCTAATTCAGTATAGAAGAAATGGTGTTGCAAGTGAAACCAAATCCTACCTTTATATATACACTGATAGACTCTGAGCTTGCTGAGGTTATTACCCAAGGACTGGAGGGCTTTTTATTAGAATGTGTAGAGAGCAGTTTCCCCAGGGAAGAAGAGAACCCTGGAAAAATGCCTTGGGAAATTGAGGCGTGTTCCCTGAACCGCTGGGGCACGGCTTCCCAGCTGACCCGGCAGCCCTGGCAGGGAACCGTCCCAGCCTCGGTTAGGAAGCCGCAGGCGGACCGGCAGCTTCCCCCCGGTGGGTAAGGCCGTACGGCGACGGAGCGCTGGTGAGCGAGGCGATGACGAGGAAGCAGGAGGAAGGCTTCAGTGAGGGTGCAACAGAGAGCAGTTTATTGTTGCTCTGCAGCAGCCCAGACCAAAGGCCAGCTGACAGAGCTATGCAGGGGTTTAAAAGGGAAAGGGAAAGGGAGTGGCTTCGGGGCAGGGGACCAATTAGGGTAAAGGGGAAGGCATACAGAAAGCAAATCAAATTTAATGGGTGGGGGATTTCCCAGGCCTGCTCCAATCCAGGGCCGAGTCTCTCTGAACTGTCTGGAAGGAGGGGAGAGGCCTCCTGAGACTGGCAGGCTCTGGGAGGGAAGCAACCGATGATTGACACTTAACAGTATCTGGGGAGAACAAAGGCAGGGGATTTCCAGGGCGGGAGATGTCCTAACTGGGGAAGAACATAGGGGGAAACTGGGAGAAACCATTACAGAACAATACAACAAATCTATGAACATTAATGGTAAAACATAAAATGTAAAACACGCCGCAACAGGAAATCCCATTCTCAGTGCCATAAACACAAAGGTTATTTATATGCTCTCTATGCAAATTGTTACCAGAAAGTTTTCAGTTCTCTGTGTTATCATAGGTTGATTTTTGGTGCAAGGATTTAATTATTCTTAATAATTTTCCCCCATTGGATCCTTCCCTCAGACTCCACCTTAACTCCCCACCCACACTGGGCTGCATAAGTACCTCTGTCTGACCCTAAACCCCGCCTTTGGCCTCGTGCCTTTTGCCCCTTGCACTGCTTTGGTCAGTTTGCTCCAATACAGTGGACCCCTTTTTGTTTGTTATTTTTTGTATTATTAAATTTACTTTTTGGACAATGGATCAAAGCTGTCTCTCTCTCTCTCTCTCTCTCTCTCCATTAAGTCGCCATTTGGGCTGGGTCCCGTGGAAACTCAAAGAGGTCTGATAGTCTGGGCACAGACTCCAGGAAGTTTCAGTAATGTTCAGTAATTTCTTGTTAAAATGTTGGTTCATGGATGATAAAAAACCCACAAAAATCCAGAAGTTATTTCAAGGAAATACAAAACAAATGTCAGTATTCCTTTGTAGCAAACTGTGATTCAGTTGCATCTTCAATGCACTGGAAATCTGGTATACTTCCTATTTCCTCTCATGTGAAAAATGATACCTGAATCCTAGAGAAAAGGTCAGGTGGCAATATGGATAAAGAAAGGTATTTCTTTATCCTGGGTATTTCTTCATCCAAAGGTATTCATCAGAGGAGGAATGACTATATTAGGGTTTCCCCAGCCTGGGAAAGAGAGGACTATGGTGAAGGTGTACAAGACCATGAGTTGATGGAGACACCAAGGATCCACTGTTTTTCTCTTTCCCTTCCAGACCTTGGGGACATCAGGTAAGATAGAGTCAGGTTCAAATAAAGGTTAAGCACACTTGCGATATAATATTTTGAATGACAGTAAGTCTGCATAGGTTAAAACAAAAGATATTAAATACAAACAGAATCCCTGAAGTCACACAGAGTGTGAGGGCAATGACAGATTTCCATTTCCTTTCCCTTTCCTTGTGCTCAGCACTCATCTATAGGCTGTAGCTGAGATGTGGCCAGATTAACCTCCAGTCTGAATAATTCTTCCTGGTTTTACAGCCTTTTTTGATTGCTGTGTCATTGTATTATACTGTTGCATAAAAACAAGGGCTCCTCCAGGCCAAGGCAAGCATTTCATTTTGCAGCACATTTTCCCCTGCAGCAGCAGCAGCAGCAGCAGCTCAGCATGGGACATCTGCTGTGAGCTCAGCAGCCACCTGAACCAGCGCTGCCTGCCCTAGACCCTCTGTACCATCCGCTCAGCTGCCCAAAGAGCTGAAATGGGAACTCTGAATTTTCAAATGCCTGACCTCCAAAACACCTTTTTTTCTTTATATTGGAGCTTATCAGGCCTTGCCCAGGAAGACCCAAAGCCTCAGAGGTTTAAAGATGACATAAACAACAAAGTTCAGCTCCTCTTCCCCTTGGCAAAGACAAGTAAAGCCATCACTTATTGTACTTTAAAGCAAAAAAAAAAAAAAAAGTAACAGAGAAATACTTTCCAACACACCACTTAAAAAATTAGATTGATTGTCTTGAAAAACTGGCATGATTATTGTTAAATTTTCTTCCGTAAGAGAACAAGCCATATCGTATAGCTGAAAAGAAGGCAGGATAAAAATCTGTATATGGTTCTGGGTGGTTTTCTCACATTTTATTCACACTTTGAATCTGGTGCCTCACTGAAAAGATGATGAGGTTTAAGCCATTTCTAGTTACAATGCACATGTGGACAAACACAAATTACTTTTGTAGAAACAGATAACTTCACTGATTTCCTGTTGATAACTGGAGTGGTTTTCTGGTTTGGTCTCTGCTCAACTGTGCAGTGACTGTTACTTCCTCTGTGAAGGGCTGTTTCTGTGCCTCCCTGCATCACCACCACCAACAGAAACTGAAAGCTCTGCAAGCCTTTTTAAGCTGTGAGAGCTGTAGGACACTTGTCTCTCTTTTTTCCTTTCCTGACGGAGATTTTACTCTTCTCAAAGTAAAGGAGAGGCAGAAAAATGGACAGGTTACATAAGGTAGTAAAATTCTTCATCCACCACCAGACTATTCTGAGCTGCAGTGCCGTGTCCCTGCTGACAATTGCCAGTGAGCAGATCTTCTCATCTGTGGTGTTCAAGTGTCCCTGCAATTCTTGGAACATGGTGTATGGTTGTGCCTTCCTCTTAGCACCTGCCTTCATCCTCTTGGTGCTCGGCATCATGGTGAATGCCAGGATATGGCGCCTGTGCACAGGCAAGTGCTCTTCGGAGAAGGATGACCAATGCTGTCCCGGGGGATTCTGTGCCTGCTTCTGCCAGGTGTTGCTGCCGATGACAGCCAAAGCCTTGGTGGCCCCGCTCACGTGGATAGTGGTGGCCCTGTTTGGAGCCAACTACTATGAATGTGCAGCCAGTGGGAACATCAGGATACAGCGATTCTTCTGTAAAGATAATGGAACTCTCTGCCGAAACCTGCTGCTCAAAGCGCCCTGTGATGAGAAATTATCAGCTAAGATATCAAGTGAATGGCTCGGCCTTCATGCACAGTCCCAGGTAAAGCCTCACTGCTCATCTCCACACACTGTGTGCTTCAACCCTGGCTGCTCAATGTGCAGTGGTGCCTGTTGGGGACTGTCAACAGTCCTTCTCTCTTCTGTTATATAATACCATGTATCAAAAGCACAGAAGAGCTTTTTTCATTGGCTAGCAAAAATTCATTGGTAAAACAAAGTAATAGAAAAGCAATTGGTGCATTTTTATGATACTTTCCAGGTTTGCATGTTTGTGTGGTAATGGTTTGGCACTGTCATTTACAAAACCTCATGGGCAGGGAACCAGCCTAGAGAACACGACATTCCACACCAGGTTTTCTTCTCAATTAACGTAGACATGGTGCGAGCTCTCCTTCCCCTCTTTTATGTCTCTGAATACCTCAAACTTCTGCAAATAGGCATTAGTTGAGGGAAAGCTGAGATCACTAACAGAGGGGAAGCTGATGTCTCCTTGCAACACAGTGGTTGCAAGGAGACATCTGGAAAGTAAAACAGGTAAGAACAGCTTGTTTGGCTATAAATCTCAATGCTTGAAACTCTTAATAATTTCATACTTGAATTCTACAAGAATAGTTAAATTATATATCTGCCTTGTTAAAGATTCTTGTTCTTAAGGCAAACGGCAGGATGAAAATAGTAACACGTCTGGATTGTTTTCTGTTTGGTTCTTGGGCAGCACTCCAGTTTTGTTTCTACATTTGTGGGGATTTTGTCTTAACTCCAGTAGGAAAATCAGGTTTTGCATCTTTTTCTCAGGAAAATATTAAGAGTTGCTTAAGGAAGTTAAGTTTATAGGACTTCATAATTACTTGTATTTTTGTAAGTTCCTGTTGAGTACAAATGCCTATTAAAACAAAAATGTCGTTTTAGTTGGTAAATATTTACTATGCTGCTTCTCCAATAAATAGGCCAGAAAGCGGAAAACTCTATACCATTGATTTTAGATAACGTAAGAAAGGAGCAAAACCAAGGAAGACTGACTGTTACTGACATTGCAGTGAAATCTAAAAGAAACATCCAGTCAAACAAAAATAGGAAAAAGTGTGAGTGCATTTTTATTACTGACCACTATTTTTAATTTCCAATCTACTTTCAACAAAATGAAGAATGAAAACGAACACAAACTCCTTCTCACTGAGCACTCAATACTTTTTCATTTGAAGAAAAACTCATCCTGAGGTAGAAGAGTATGTTGCAGCATCTCTGCCTGGAGCTTCCAGCTGAGTACCCCTGGGTAGAGGGGGGACCAGCATCTACTAGGACACTTGGTTTTGATGGGATCTCTGAGATGTGGCTAAGGATGTTAAAATCAGGTAGAAAACAAGAATGAATTCCCATAGTCAATAGCCAAATCTGTGTCCTGCCTACAAAACACAACCAGGACACACCCTTTCCTCTGTGTTGTGCAAAACCTAGCTGCTTTTGTAGGCTCAGACATTAGGGAGGGTAGCTACATTCCATGAGAACATAGCCCAGCAGGAGCTCTGATTTGCAGCACAAGGCAGACAGAGTGATTCTGCACCCTCTCTACCATAAATGTGACAACAACTGCAGAAACTGATGGTCACTATACTATGTTAAATGTTAAGAAAGCTGCCTATAACTGAATAATAACTTCTGGCCAACTTCTGTTTTTTTGATATTCATCCTCAACCTGACAAGATCATCTGAGGGGTGCAGAAGCTCTGTATGTCTGGCTGAATTGCATGCATGGGATCCCCTCTTCTGGCAGCAAGCAGACAGTTACATGCACTCCATGGTGTCTTTGCTGACAGTTTTCATCTTTTTTCAACGTTATGTTCTATACTCCCCCATATGACTGTGCAAAACCACCATTAACCTATGTATCCTTTTTCCAAGGTGATAGGATGGCTCCTGATAGCCGGCATCATGACTGTGGCACTGATTTTAACATGTGTCAGGCGCTGTTGCTCCCCGGTCAGCTATCTTCAGCTCAGGTTCTGGAAAATTTACTCAAAAAAAGAACAAGAACTCTTTGAGAACAAAGCCAAAGAGCATGCAACCAAGCTGGCAGAAAGAAATACAAATTGCTTTTTTGAAGCCACTGACCCAGCAACTATTCGTACTCCCAGCAACAAAGACTGGCAGAAGATTTCAGTCTTGTATACCTTTAATTCACAGGAGCAGTATTACAGCATGATACACAAGTTCGTGAATACCAGCAGAGGGAACAGTGCCAAATTCAAGGAAGAAGGTCAGAATGTCGCTGTCTTAGAATTTGTGGATGAAGACCAATCTAGTGTTTCAGAGTTGTAATGAAACAAATCCTTTGCGTTGCTGGCAGTCTTTTAACCCTTCTCATATAAGAAGAGTCTTATTTTCTGCTCTTACTGAAATCTATGCAAACTGAATTTGAAAGCTGTTAGTTGTAACTCTCAGTAGATTTGCTTTTAAATACAATTTAATCCTTTTGCTTAAGGACATTTTAATGGGAGTTTTCTTCTGTTGTTGTCCATTAAGAAGAGTCATACGTAAAATAATCAGCATCCACAAAGGTGTCAGCATGTATTATGACAAATTATTCCCAAAACTTTAAAAGCACTTGACAGGTGAACTGACAATACCAAACCTTATCAAAGAGACTAAAAAAGGAATGGCAGATTTGATCAGAAATTCAGCTCAGTTTATTAGCTCTCTCTTTACAATGAAGCTTTCAGTGACACTTAGAGCAAGCTGTAGATTAAAAAAATTCACTTGTTTTGAGGGGTTAGGCTCATGCATATCATGGCGGTGTAAGTGAAGCTTCTACATTAATAAATATTAAAAGCACATTCAAGGACAATAAAAATCTGCAATCCATCTTAGCAAGTAGTAATATTCTTATCAAGGAACATCTTATTATAAGAAATAAAGGTACAAGTTTTGAGTGAAGAACTACAAACTTCACTTTTCTTCATAAAAGCTGTTTTTTATGAGAGCATTTTAGATATGTAAGTCCGATTGTTTGGTGTGGTATGTTTGTTTACTCCTCCCAGAAATTCTCTCTTTCTACACAATCAACTCAGAAATCATTCAGACAGACAGACAGGAATCCCAAGAAGTGAATTCGTTTTGCAAGGAAGGAAGAAGGGAAGAGCTTGTGTTAACAAGCTGAAAGTAACGAGCTGAAAGTAACAAGCTTGGAAGCTTCTTCCTCACTATAAACTAAAAATATAACACATTGAGGCAAGACAAGATTTAATTCTGCAGGTAGAAAAGAAGTTTTTAAAAATACTCATCACTGTCACAGATTTGCTCAGTCCTCTTTTCCTTCTGAGAAACATGATGATTATAGGGTACAGTGCAGGCTGGGGGCTGACCTTTTAGAGAGCATCTCTGTAGAAAAGTGTCGCTACTGCATTAGAGGTGGCTGAATAAGCGACACACAGCTCCAATCTCCCTGGAGAGCATATAGCACAGTTTATTAGAAATCACATCTTTTAATAGACTGTTTCGATACAGCTGGACATGATTGGTCCTTTAATTAACAACCCTCACCATCACTGGCCAATTAGAAACAACACCCCTTTGTAAACCTCTTGCAAGTCAACAACAAGTGCAAAACAGCACGCGCAAGGATTGTTTTAATTCTTTCACTGAACTTTCTCACAGCTCCCCAGACCAATGTATGGGAAAGTTATTTGACTTTCTCTCTCACAGGCCTTGTAGCTGTCTGATGCTTAAAAATTTCTCTCTGACCAGCCTGTCAGCATCCACAATTCCCCATTTTTGTTTTAAGGCAAAAGGCAGAGTTTGTGATTCCCTGTAGGGCCCTTTGCAGAAAGGAGAAAATACACAGCACAATAGGTCCCTTTAGTAATTCACCAGTTTTTAAACAGAACCTCAATCAGACACTGACTTAGAGTGGTCAGGGAGATTCTCTAGCACATGCCACTGAATTCTTCACAACTACGTCCATGCACCAACATCAAGTCTTGCTGTTCATTCTTGCAAGGAGTCAGTTACTAATTCTAATACAGTAAACAAAACATTGTTAGTCTGCTCAAAGAACTGGCAGTCTAACTTGCCAACACTCACTACTCCAGAAACAAAAGAAAAGAAAGAATACTCATTCTCTACTTGTAGAAAGACCGTCGGACTGATGATTGGCACCCTGATCATCACTCAAAGGTTGCCTGTTGGCCTCATTCTGCCTTTGGTGTTGCAGGTCAGGGAGAATGCATCCTGCAGGTATCCACCATACCCCAGTATCTCTGGAAACGCATGGATACCCACGACCCCAAGCGATAACGTCACTTGGGCCTTCCCACCTATTAGTGGTTCAATCCTGTACCCAGACTTTTGCTCAAGGCAGGTGCATCTCGCCTGAAGACTACAATGAAAGGAAGTGATTCAAAATGACAGGATTGTTTGAATTTTGGGGCACTGTAAGGTGATTAATTGTATACAGAGCATTTACAATCCACCATGTGGGGTTTCTCCAGGCATTCCCCCTTTTTGTTTTTCCAGAACATGCTTTAAAGTGCCATGAGGGCGCTCAGCAATAGCTTGACCAGTTGGAGAATGCAGAATACCAAATTTGTGTGGCATTCCCTATAAACGTAAAAACTGCCATGTCTTCTGCGAGACGTAGATAGGACCATTATCGGTTTTCACAGAAGAAGGCATGCCTAAGGTCATGAAAGCCAGCCTCCAATGGACAATAACATTGCAACCCTTTTCTCCAGTATGAGCAGATGCCCATGTAGCAGAGGAGAAAGTGCACATGTGCACAAGTGCACATGAAATAGACATGTACACATACTTGAAGTCGGCCAAATTCGGCAATATGAGTGGCATCCTTTTGCCAAAGCTGCAAGACTTTTAGGCCTCTGGGGTTTACCCCCACTGGTAAAGGTGCAGCAAGCCTGTGACAGTCAGCACAAGAACCGACAATGTCACGAGCCTCAGTTGGCATTAACTGAAATTGCTTCTGCAGAGTATGTGCACTTTGATGGGAAAAATCATGCAACACTTTGGCTTGCAAAATTTTATCAGGCTGAGGTGCTACCCACACAGGGTTAGCCAACCTGTCAGCCCTGGCATCACCTTCTGTTATGAAACCCAGTAAGTTGGTGTGACTCCACATGTGCAGGATGTAATATGGATGAACTCAGGCCTGAATTGCACACCACAAAGTTTCCAATAACCGAAAGAAAGCTGCATTATTGACTTCTTTCAGAAGTGAACAATCCAAACGTTGGATTATGTCTGCTAAATACGCAGAATCAGTGACTAAATTCAGAGGTACCTGAGGAAATTGCTAGAATGCCATGGCAACAGCCCTCAATTCAACCAACTGGGCAGAGCCTGACTCGTGGCCTTCTAGCACCTGCCACTCAGATTCATCCTTCCAAGTAACAATGGCTTTCCCTGTTTTTCCTGAGCTGTCAGTGAAGATGGTGGGTCCTTGTACTGGCACCCAACTATTTTTTGGACACAAAGACAAGTGTGTTGATTTTGCCAGCTGCAATAACTTATGACTGGGCAGATGATAAGCAATCTGCCCTGAAAAGTTTTGCATTCAAAGTCTTCCTTCTGTACTGGAAGAATAATTTTTGCAGGATCAGCTGCCATTAATTGCAAACACCGTTCGCAGCATTTGATTATCAAATGAGCAATCAGTTCAAACAACGTGGGTGCTGTCTTATTCTGTTGATGGGGCAAAAAGACCCATTCCAAGATGTGCAAAGGATCGGAACATTGTTCACTCCACTAGCCAATGATACCTGTAGAATGAAAATCTGGATTGGTAATGAAAACAGTGATATCAATGGAGGGATCTACTCAATACTCAATAAACCTGATGAGCAGAAACAGCTCGTTGGACTTCCTCCAGCACTTGTCACGCCTCAGGACTCAATTTCCAAGGTGAATTCAAATCAGGGTCTCCCTTTTAAAATGCTGAACAGCGCGGACGGTTGTGTCGTGGTTAGCCCCAAGTAAGGACATAACCAACTCATGGGACCCAGCAATTTCTGGGCATCATTCAGAGTCTTAACAGAATCTGTGAATTGCACCTCTTGATGCTGAATGGTTTGATCCTAAATTTTGGCTCCTAAATATTTCCAAGGAGGTTGCTGTTGAACCTTCTCCGGAGCCACCTGCAGCCCATGAGAATGCAAAGCAGTGAACAGCTGAGGCTGTATCCTCAGCAGCTCATCCTGGGTGGATGCTGCCCCCAGGATATCATCCACATAATGATAGCAGTATGCTTCAGGAAACTGCTCGTAGACTCTGGACAAGGCCTGAGCCTCATACCATTGACAAATAGTCGGGCTGTTCTTATAGCCCTGAGGCAGAATGTTCCATTGATAGCTCTGTACAGGTTCAGCATTATTAATTGCAGGTACAATAAAACTAATTTTGGCTGGTCATTAGAATGCAAAGGAATTGTGAAAAAACAATCCTTCAAATCAATGATTAAAATTTTCCACCCCATAGGGAGCATGGTGGGTGAGGGCATACCAGGCTGCAATGTCCCTGTGCTTTCTATCACTGCATTGATTTTCCGGAGATCCTGTAACAACTTCCATTTCCCAGACTTTTTTCTTAATTGCCGACAGGAGTATTCCAGGGACTAGTAGAAGACTCAGTGTGCAATTGTTCCTGAACCAATTCATGAAGGGCAACCAACCTTTCCTTTGTCAGGAGCCACTAATTTTCCCAGATGGGTTTGTCCATTAGCCACTGCAAAGGCAGCGTAGGATACTGTGCACCCTTCAGCACAGTGGCCCCCATCAAGAATGTGTTCCAATCCGTATCCCCCAGGCTGCCAAAACATTCCGCCCCCAGGGGCTGAGAGGAGCTGCAGTGACATAAGGCTGAACCGTAGCTGTCTGTCCCTCTGCATTTCTGACCGGCAAAGACGGCTTGCAAAGGTCTGTGTTGTTCCTCCCAACCCTGAAATAGCTGAACCTATATGAGCCAAAGGCCACATAGGACGCCACGCAGAGAGGAAGATGATTGTCACACCAGCACCTGTGTCGATCAAACCTCAAAGCTGGATCTGAGGCAGGCTGGCGTCTGGTAGAACCAGGATACACGTCATCTGTGGTCGCTGATTAGAAATATCTGCAGTCCAGAAAACTTGTGGCAATCCTGTAGATCTAAAGCTGCCATCCCCATCACTCCGCTGGTCCATCTGGGGACACATGACTGAAAAGGTACAAGTTGAGCAATGCAAGTCCTTTCAGGGTGTCCCGGTTTGGAACAGATTAGGGGGAGAACCCCTAAAACAAACCTCCCCCACCCCCTCCCCCACTCCCAGACCTGGGTTCGGGAGGGAAGAGAAACTCCTTGGAGGGAAAGTGGAAAAACCTATTTTATTAACAACACTCCCCACACAAAAGAAAAAAAGAAGGAAACAGGTACTGTGCGAGGAGAGGCGCTGATCTTCTCTGTCGAGCTCCAGAAATTCCCGAACTTTCCTCAGGTCAGGTCAGGTCAGTCCAGAGCCGGTCCTAATCTTCGGGAAGGGGAAAGAAAAAAGGAAGGAAGAAAACGAGCAGAAAGTAGCGAGAAAATAGCAAAAAAGCAGCAAGCACGCCTAGCAGAGAGCAAGCCGAGCCAAAAGTGAAAGTAAAGAAGCCTGCAGCTGTTTCCCCCCCCCCCCACCCCCAGCAAGGGCCCGCCTATCAGCCGCAGTCCTCGCCGGAGGGGAAGAAAAAACAACTGCCAAGACACAATACAGCCCCACGATGTAGGATATAGAGTAGGAGTTGCCTGCCAACCCAGGACACAGGGATAGTGATGGGGGGGTAGGTGTGTAAACCATGGCACAAATTTGGCCTGTAAAGTCAGCATCAATGACTCCTGGATCCACAAAGATCCCTTAAAGCATTGCACTAGATCTGCCCACAAGCAGTGTGTTCAGTCCATGACCCAAAGGTCCAAATGCATCCAGGGGAACCTTATATACAAGACAAGATTCCAAGATGACTGTTGCTGCGGTGTCTACATCCACCCTGGCTGCTCCTTGGGCTGAGTAAGTCTGTCTTGGTACCATGCCCTGAGGAATTACTTGTGTCAGAGCGCAGTTCCCCTTTGCGCTCTTCCTCCCGTTTCCCGAGCCTGCCAAAAGCTGACCATTGGCATGGTGTTTAGACTTACATTGGTTTGCATAATGACCTGGCTTTGCACATTTAGCACACAAGACCCTTATTTCCTTTCTGCTTGTGTTTTACCTGTTCTTGCTTGCACTCAGTATTCACATGTCTCTGTTGTCCACATCTGCAGCATGTAAAACCACAGCCAAAGCAGACATTTTGTAGTCTCTAGAATCCATTTTAGAGCATGCTTGGACCATATCTGTTGGTTTTGGGTTTCCTGGAAGAGTCTCTATGATCTTTCTACAATCTTCACTGGCATTATCTTTTGCTAATTGTTTACATAAAATCTGTCTCAAGTTGTCATCCTCAGCCTGCTTTTCTAAGGCTGCTGCAATTTTCTCAACAAATGGCAGAAATGGTTCCTTCAGTCCTTGAGTTATTTTCACGTATTGTGGCTTGGGAGCAGCCATTTCTATGGTTTTTAACAGTGCCCCAATGCCTATCTTTTGATCCTGCTCAAGAATCACAGGGTCCCAGATAGCCTGGACATCAGGATTAGAAAAAAATACTCTTCCCCATAAGAGCATCTACTCCAACATCATCTGGGATGATCCTGAGGCAATTGCATGTTATCCACTGCAGCCTCCTCAGCCATTTGCCTCTAGTTGTCCTCAAAAACTCTAAATTGCATAGGTTGGAACAACACTTGACCCAGATGTTTAATATCAAATGGAACAAGCAGATCAGTGTTTAACACCCTGATAACTTGCATAACTTCTGAAGAACCAAGCCGATATTTCACTACTTTATCTTGTAAATCTTGCATGACTTTCCATGCTGTGACATCATGCCTGTCGACTTGTCCTATAATTGGAACAGCCTTAAACACAGGGAAGTCTTGGACACCCCCTTGTGGGGCTACACTGACCTGCTGATCAGCCTGCATACCTTCTTCAGGTGCTGGAACAACCACTTGACTTTCTCCTGTTTCTCATCGCCTTGCATCTATGGTCTTGGTAATTCCGCTCTTCAGCATCCCCATCCTCTGTAGTAAGTCCCAATTCCCCATTTCCAGAGCTCGCATTTTGACCAATTCCCAAAAGTGTCCTGGGTGATTCGGTCGCACGGTCACCTGACATGGTGGAAGTGTCCACAGACGGCTCTGGGGCGATCTCGCAATGTGTCAGTGCCAGCGCTCACTTGCCAGGCCCCGCCCCAGCTGCGGGGCAAGCGGGGCAAGCATCAGTGTCACTGTCCGCATCCCAGGGCAATGGCACACTGGATGGCCTGAAGGAAGCGGAGGAGGGCTGATGGGCTGGAAGCACCGAGGTGCAGGGAGCGGCCATGGCAGAGCTGCCGGCGGTCGTGCCAGGACAGCAGGAAGTACAGTGCCTGCAGTTCTGCATGCAGCAGGGGGAGGAGGCGGTGCGGACACTTGCGCTGACCCCACAGATGGAAGCGGCGGGGCTGAAGGGACATCAGCTCCAGCCCCATCAGCTGTCTACAGCGGAGACGGCTCCTTGTGGCCACTTGTGATGCAGAGAAAGGAGGGGCTGGGGGCACTCAGTAATTTCCTTCGTGAGCTGTTTGGCGGGTGACGGGTACTTTGTCACCACAAAATCGCGGGGAGAAGGATACTTCGGAGGAATGTAATCTCGCGGCGAGGGATAGGTTTTACGAGCAATTTCCGTGTCCCTCAGAGGTCCGGGCAGAGCCGCCAGCAGCTTCCTCAGCCCCTCACCTTCCAGTATGTCAGTGTCCATAGAAAGATCATCATCACCCTCCAAATCTGCTACATCTGTTTCACCCTCCCCCACTGTCCATTGTTGTAACACTTTAAAGAGAGTGCCCCACGTAACTACCAGATCAATGCGTCCTTATCCCCACAGGAGATCTCTTGCCACAACTGGTCTCCTAGAGACTGCCAAGCGTTTGGACTGAAGGCGGTCTCAGCATCTACTGAAAATTCATGAGCTTTTCCACACCAGTGGAGCAGGGTGTGCGGGGAATGGTCTGATACTGTGACTCCCATGCACAGTAATGCATCCTTCCATACAGAAAGCACGATCTGTCCCTCTGTAGAATATTGGTTCCCTGTGTTTGGAAAACCCCACCCCAGTGGCCACCTAAGCAGAGGTCTGCTCCGGAATACAGACTCAAGCTTCACAGAGACGCCGCCCCAACCAACTCTAGCCGGTTCACTCCTCGTTATCACAAGGATCCGTAGCTCTCGGTGGAGGATGCGGGGATAATAATATTGATCTTCAGTCTCAGCTGCAAAGAATGTTGATTTCTGCGGTGCTCAGTCTTGGCTGCACTTCACACCCAGGTCACCAGAGGTTGCTATTGCACTAGAGGCGGCTGAATAAGCAACACAGAGCTCTGTGAGCGCCTCTGGTTTAATCTGACCCTCCCTTTCTTAATCCCTCCCTTGGAAACCCCACCCCTACAACACCCTATATAACCTCACGATCCTGCCTCTGGTCCCCCTAGGCTCTCTGACTCTCTTGGCCTCTTGGCCTCCTCGCCTTCACTCCCGCCCCGACCAGGGGAGAGGAGAAATAAAGGGACCTCTGAGCCTACAAAACCGAGACTTGTCTCGTCTTTTTCCCTGCCGGTACTGTAACCTCCCTGGACCGATGAACACTGTTACACCCGCTGCAACAGTAGGGAAATTTTAGGTCATTAACAGCAGAAAAATACTGGAAAATAAGATTTGTGTTATTTGTCTCACACTGGAATATATTCCACTGTTTGAGAACAGTGCTATCTTCTGACTATGTATGGAATGTGTTTATTTTTATTGCTCTATTTTTTTTCCCCCACGGCAGTGGAATAGAGCAATGTCCTAGGGTGAAAATTCTTGGCTATGCAAGTGGCAGAAGGTAGGAAAAAACTGTGTTCACACCACTGCTCTCCTTAGAGGAGAACACCCCACAATAACAATTTCAAGCACATTTTTCCACTCTCTCTTCTTGCTGAGGAAGTAATTCTGGAAGTAGCTCTTTCTTTTAAAATGCTCTTGACAGAATTCTCTCAAAATCTGAAGCTGCTACAGAAAAAAGAACTCGAGTGATGCTGGTCAATCATTGTAGTTGTTGGAGGGGTTTTTCCTAATAAAAAGAAATCAGAAAACAAAACACCCAACAGTGATCACCGTTTACAAGGTTGGTTGATCTGGGACAAAAGTTGCTTGCCCTTTTTGGTTCTGTAGTTCTTCATGATTCAAAATGAGTTCCTTCTTGTTGGGTAGCTTTCTGTAATGCTTTCAGGAGTTAGCAAACACTTCACCCTTTACCAAAGGGACACCAAAAGGAGCACTATTGAGAAGCCTCTATGCTGACGGGCTTACTCTTCAGTCCCCTTGTGGATGTCCCGTTAACATCGATGCCAGCACTGGATGCAAAGTGTGACCGCTTTGTCAGAGATTCCTGATTCAAGTTGCATTTTCACTTGGGTGTTTTTAACCTGAACTTGATTTCTTTTGCCTTCCCAGATTTTAGGCTGGTGTGTGAATCTCCACAGCTCTCCTCTCCCTCCTAACCATTTGCTGAGCCAGCTGCCAGTTAAGTCAGCTACCTCCAGCTGATGCTCTGGAGAGTGTGTGAGGGGATGGAGAAGAAGCAATTGGAGCAGATTTTCCTACTGCAAGCCACCAAGCCAAGTGAGCAGAACCTGAAGTGCCTTTTTGGAAATAAGGGACCAGAAGTCATTTTCCTGCCAGCTTTCCAGATATGGAAGATGCTTCCCGTACCTAGTAGCCTAATCCATTTTTAGCTTGCAAAAATCGAAATAATTCAGAAATGTAATGCCTTAAAAAACAGCAATAAATGTAATGCCTTAAAATAGCAGTATAATATATGCAAATGCTTGTAAGCTGTGCAGGCCCTGGCACAGTGCTACTTCTCAGGCTGCTGTTCCACTAAGTATTAGTACTACTAATGATTTATGTGGTGCCACTGAGCTGTGTGACACTTCCCAAACCTGTAAGAAGGCTGTTTTCACCATAAAATCAGAATAACTTCCTCAGTTTCACAAAGTGGGGCAATGGGCCTCTGGGGGAGGTCAGTCCAGCTGGAAGAGAGGTGCAGATCTGCTTGTGGACAGGACCTCCAACATGTTAAGCGTTAATTTCACCTGGAATGAGACAAAAGGCATTACACGAATTTTTCCAGAATAAAATGCCTTGCTATCCGTGTGTCTTTCTGGACTGCAGAAATGTAGCTTACATCTCTCAGTTGAAGAAGCAAGTCCAGTTCTTACAAACAGACAGCCAGTGCAGAGGTGCTCTTTTCCATTGCAACCATGAATGTGCAAGATACTACAGTATTAAAAGGAAGAGGGAGTTGAGCTTTATAAGACTAATGGAAGGAATTTAGGACAGGATGTAACATCTGAAAGGAGCATGACTTTCAGGAAAACAAAACCAGTCTTGGGCTATTCTGATCAAGAAGAAAAAGTTCCAGAAAAAAACCAATTAAATTACCCTACTGTAAGGACTTACTAACAAAACTAAAACAAGATCTGCACAATATGCAGTGATAAAGCCTTTCAATGTGCTTACATACACTTATACAAGCTGCATTTAGACCAGTATATAGGCTGTAGGATATGGGGTTATCATTCTTAAAGCTGTTAAGGCTTATGTTTACCAGAAAGCCTGTAGGAAACCACAGCTGCAGGCTGGATGGTTAGAAGCTTGTTGGGGGGTGAGAGATGGTTTTAACTCGTAGACAGAAAACTTCAGCTGAGCCAGCCAATGGGTGCTCTTCTTCTGTTAAGTTTCAGGTTTGTCTGGTTGAGACTTGGACTGTACGTCCCTTCCAGAGATGCCAGGTGGATTTTACTGAAATGCCCTGAATGGCAAGGTTTAAAAACCTTCTGGTAATAGTATGTCAGTTAACAGGGTGGCCAGAAGCATTTCCAGCTATTTCAGCAACTACAGGATCAGTTATTAAAGTATTTTTGGAACAAATAATTCCAAGATATGGGATTGTGGAAACAATAGACTCAGATAGGGAAACTCATTTTATAGGAAAAATTCTTCAAGGAGTTATGACTACTTTAGGAATACAGTTGAACCTCCATACCCCCTGGCACCCCCAGAGTTTGGGCTGGGTTGAGAGGATGAATGGAGAAATAAAGAAACACCTTCTGAAGCTTGTCACTGTTGAGGCAGTCACAACATAAAGCAGATCACAAATGCAGTCTCAAGCGGCAACTGTTTATTATCGAACATGGCTGACCTTTTATACACTTTCCAGTTGTTTATGCTTCTTCTACCCCAACTATTGGCTACAATAAATCAACCTAACACTATTGGTGAAAAGTTACAGTGACTTCCAAAAATACTTCATCCAGCTGGGAACTTATCTTCTTATCTTTCTTCTGCTCTCTTCTTCTCTTGGTCTCATTGGTAACAGCCTTGAAGAAGGTTCCTTATCTTCTTGCTTCTCAGCTTCTTCTCGCTCCTTTAGCTAACAGGCCAACTGTTAGCCCCTTCCACAGAAGCTGGTGATAGAAACTAAGAAGGATTTTGAAGGCTGTAAAGCAGTGGGGAAGGATAAGTTTTTTGACCCCTTATTTTTAAGCTGCCCCTGAGACAATTCCACAAATAAGACACATGTTGTCCGTGACTATCAGTGGAAGTGGCAATACCGGAATGGAACTCAGACCCTTTTTAATAGGTTCTGGTCCAGATCCAACAAAACAGATCTGGGATGTAACTGCAAGTGGAAACCTCATGTAGGAGCTTGGAGAAGCAAATCCTGTGATTCTTATGGTGGGGCAACTATTGTTGGGGGACCATTAGGCCCAGGAAGCAAGCTTTATTTTGACCCACCAATTGATGATGAAAATTGGGAAGGTCCCTTTGCCAACAGGACCTGGGCTTTAAAAGGGCACTGGATTTGTGGCCAATATGCTTACTGCAGGTTACCCCTAGACTGGTCAGGGGTATGTCGTGTGGGGTATATTAGACCACTGTTCTTTCTGCTACCACAAGTTCAGGCAAATCAGTTAGGAATCAAAGTATATGATGATCTAACTAGAGAAAAAAGGTCAATTGATACATCTCTGATGGGAGGGAGCACCCAAAAGTGGGGTAAGGATGAATGGCCACCTAAACGAATCATACAACACTATAGAGCAGCAACCTGGAGTCCTAATGAATTAATATCAGGTGCCAGAGAGGCCATTTATAATTTAAATTGGATAATTAGGTTACAAGCTCTCTTTGAAGTAATAATCAACCAGACAGCTACAGCTCTTGACCTTCTTGCTAACCAATCTACTCAGATGAGAAATGCAATATTCCAACATCAGATGGTATTAGATTACTTATTAGCAGAAGAAGGAGGAGTGTGTGGCAAATTAGGTGACTCAAACTGCTGTTTGCAAATAGATGACAATGGAAAAGTGGTGAAACTAATAACAAAAAGAATAAGAAAGATAGCTCACGTACTGGTCCAAACATGGAAAGGATGAGAATGAGACATGTTTTCGTGATTACCTGGTGGACTATGGGTTAAACAAATGCTTTTTTTTCCTCTTATGTGTTGTAGCAACTCTAACCTTTTTACCATGCATGATCCCTTGCTTAGTACAACTTATTCAACATGTCATCAAAGGGATGCAGGTAGTAGCCATGCTTACTGATCCAGAGATGGCTACAAAAGGATAGAAATTGATGTCACTGCAAATAATTGCAAAACCAAAAAAGACCCAGGAACAGAAAATTAAGTCAATGATAACCAAAGTTTTTAAAGACAATTATTAAAAAAAATAGAAGAGGAGAGATTGAGAGGAATGACAAGATTTGTCTTTACAAACAAGCGATGGGTCTGCTGGTAGATAAAACTACCACTGCGGGATAAGGGAAACGATGGCAAGGATTCTACTGATTGATGAATGGAAAAGAAGGTGTTTGCCTTTCCAAACAAACCATAGGTTTGCTGATAAATTAAATTGGATATTGAAAGATGAATGAAACAATAGGGAAGAACCCATAAATTCTATAAGAATTAAAATTTAGGGGGAGTTATACATTAAAAGTGGAATCTAGCATCTTAGGCATTCTGGGAAGTCTGTACCTCTCGAGTACCTTAGCCAAAGGGGAAAGAGACAGGGAAATGCAACTGGGAAGTTAGGATAAAAAGGAGGCTGCATCCTCCAAAAATTTGAGAGACCCCAGGGGAAATGCCCCATGACCTCTCCCTTTATTCAAATAAAGTGAAAGGACTCCTCTGTCTGCTTTTTGGACATAAACCTCTGGCATTTGTGGATTAATTTTCCTAACAATTCTTTCCAGTAACAATCCTGTTAAATACCACAAATCATAGGTTAAAGTTTAACAGAGCTTTGGTTAGCACGTGGTGTCAGTTGGTATTTTGATGTGCTGTAGCCTCAGCATGCCGTGCAGGCTACGGCCGTGCTGGCTGGCACCAGGCAGGGGCCGCACCCCCTGCAGCAGCAGCAGCAGCGGCAATCACAGCCGTGGCTCCTGGCAGGCACCTTGTGGGAGGGCTTCACTGTACAGGGGGTAAAGATCTGGCTCCTATTCAGAGTTGGTGGGTCCAGGGTCAAAGGGGGACTCTCCATCATCGTCCGTCACTGTCGGGCTGCAGCCAGCAGCAAATGCCCCTAGGGATTGTAGGGGCCCCTCTCTCTTTCACTCGTAAGAGGGGGCCGTGGGCTGTGTAGAGAGGGGCACAGTCTTTCCAGATTGTAATAAGTAGAATAAATAAATTCGTGTGGGATTAAGCTATTAATAAAAAGATACCCGAGAATGCCTCCAGGATTCCAAAGTTCCCAAACACACCTACTACTGTAACAACAAGACAAAGCCAGAAGATGGCCCGGCCATTAAGGGTGGACCCTCGCTTCACAGCTCCTCAAACACCAGATACCAATCTTAGTGGAGATCCTGGACGATCAAGATCACCCCTCCCAAGATGAATTCCGGAAAAACTATCAAGCAACCTTTTCATGCAGACAGGACTCTTTTGGAAACACAGCATACCTGGACTTTCAATAGACTTAGCCTTAGGGTAAAAAAAACTGTATAAAACCCACAGGCTGAAACATAGCAGTGTGGCAGAATTCGGAGGGTACTTTTGTACCGCCTCTCTGTCCACCCAGCATTCGATCAATGTTGTTTCTTTTTATTGTGGCTTTATTTCGGTGTTGAAATTGTGTTAAATAAATTTTGTTATTTTATTTTGAATTGGCCTCTAACCATTTATAACAGATTTGGTGCCGTGACTCGGATACAATTTGGCTGCAGAGGACTCCCTTTGCACGGGGGGCGCCCTGCCGGTTTTTCGGCGGCCCGGCAAAGCAGGAAACCCCTTCGCACCTATTGTATTACGAACCCAAAAATTAGATAAAAGTGCCACAATAAAAAGGGAGAAGGCCTGGATCCAGCAGAAAACCCGGGAAAAGACATAGGAGTCTTTTCGGAGCCGCGGCTACTTTTCACTCGTAAAATTTTTTTCTCCGTGCACGAAGATCTCCAAGCAAGAAAATAGCTGTAAGTAATGCTTGGTTGAGTGGGTGATTGAGTGGGTGAGCGAGACGTGGCCTTGCCACGATACAAGGGTAGATCTGTAAGCTCTTGTACCAAGTTTCCCGCAAAAGTTTTTTTTCGGCTGGTAAGGAAGAGAATTGGGGAAAACTCGTTTGCTCATCAAAGCCCAGACTCAGGGAGTCTGGGGGAATCGATCACAAGGAAGCAAAAGGGGAAGGATACGTCCCTCTGGGTTTGGGGAACCGGTAAACCCTTTTGCTACGGGCTAGTAAAAGCCCAGGATGCAAACCGAAGACTTTTTCATCGGACGAACAGACCCCCGGTTCAGCTCACCGGACAGGGTAAGTAAGCCGAACGATTCGGGACCCGGTTTGCAATTTGTAACAGTCGGGGAGAAGATCCCTGCTCTTAGCCAGAGCTAAGGCTAAGAAAAGATTTAGTATTGCGATCCATTACCAAAAAGTAAAGTTTTTTTTGTTTTTTTTTTTTAAAAAAAAAAAAAAAATGGGGCAAAGAAAGAGTAAACATCAGAAAGAATCAGAGAAAAAGCATGCTCTCAGAAAAGGAAAAGGTACCTTCGAAATCCCACCAGAAAGTCCACTGAGATAAATCTTAGAGCACTAGAGAGAGTGTCCCATTTTGAAAAGTAAGTCCAAGAAAAACTAATTTATTATTGTACCGAAGTTAGAGAGAGTGAAGAGCCCGCTGCCAGCCGCTGCCAGCCGCTGCTGCGTGCCGAGAGCCAAACCGCGGGGTGCGGGGCCGCCGTCCAGGGCACGCTAGCAGAGAGGGGGGGCCGCCCTCTGCGCCCGTGCTGCGCCTCCCCCACCCGTGCGCCCCGTCTAGCGCCGCATCCATCCCACTGCTTCCCGCGGCCGGCACCGCCACCTCCATAGCATCCTTGTGTCCAGCAGAGGATTGTCCTCCTGCTTGCCTTCTCTGTCTCTCTCTGACCCCTTTTCCCAATCCTGCTTCTAGCCCCCCTTCCCCCAAAGAGCCATCCTCTTCCCATTCTCAGTTCCCCCGAGGTAAGAACAGAAACCGAGGAGAAGAAGAGGGGGGGGGAGAGATTCATATGCAAATGCAGTAGTTCCAGCTTCTCAACCACACCCTGCTAAACCATTTCCACCAGATACTACCGTAGCAACTGCAGAGTCACTCCATCCCGAAGTGTCTAACAGTTTTAGCTACCCTGTTAACTTTTAAAGTTATAAACATAAACAAGTTGTAAATTCTATTCCATGATTCTCTCTCCTATTGTTCAGAGAGCAAGATAAAGAGTAGAACTTGCCGAATGAGCACAGATAAGCTTGAAGCTGCTGTTGCCTTTCTGCTACCCCATATCCCTGTTCGTCGTCCCTGCCCCCGTTCCTATTTCAAAAGTAAGTCGTTAGCAGCAAACCACACCGCGCAGAGTAGCCCAAGATGTCTGCAGTCTCTCTAGCTCCCTGCGACCCCCCCCCCAGTTCCCAGTTCCTATCCACTAGTCCTGACCAAAAAGAGCTTGCTAGCTAAGACGCTTAACCCAAAAATCCTCTATCCTTTATACCTTTTTTGCAATACCTTATCTTCTTTCCACTTCCCTCCAATCCCCATAGAATAGTCTTTACAATTAAATGTTTTATGTTGTTTCCTCTAATTGCAGATTGTCCCGTTTTCAGTTTTAAGAGTTTTGCCTGTCACGAGGATAAATCCTACAAGAGGCAATTTTCAAACTGTCTCTTAAGAGGGTGTGTTCCAGTAGCATTAAGCTACTAAAACAAGAAAACGCTGTTGAGTTTATGCTGTCCTTAGTTAAGCTTACCAAGGGTGACTGACAACCCTGTTAAGATAGTGCCTAAGAAAGTATGAACAGTTTTTAGTTTTTTTAGTTGTAGCCGATGTTCCCTAACAAGGTAGTAGCAGAAGCTACAAGTTTTATTTTATTTTACAGCGAGGGCTAAAACCTAAACTAAAGGTGAAAGCCATAGCTGAGAAAAAGCCAGTTGGGGGGAAAAAGAAGATGCTGCCACTGAGCTCAGATCCAAGAAGATGAAGATCTGAAGCCGCAGGGCTCAAAAAAAAAGCCAGCGCTGCAGCCTAAACCAGAGGCTGTAGTGGTCTAGAAAGCCAGTTAGAGTATGTTAAGTGCTTTGAGCCAGTCACGTCGACAAAGCTAACCCCAAAACTTCTATGTGAGCTTAGTGCCAAGAGCCGAGAGCTTAAAAGCCACTAAGTTAGCTGCAGAAATGCACTCAAAGTGCCCCTAAATACCCATTAGCTTACAAAGCAAAGAATCTAAATAGCTTAGCTGTGAGAAGACCTCAGAGTCCTTAAAGCACTAGCCCATGTTTAGTTTCATAAACAGCTTCATTTTAAGTACCTATTATGCGTTTCATTATTCATTTTAAAATCTGCAATATTGACCCACTTACCCCATTTGTTATAATTGTTTGTTTTGTTAAGTCACAATTACATATGTCAGTTGTTTGAATCAATTCCTGTTACATTTTGCTTCTTGTCAACCCTATTTGTTGTTTTCTTAGTCCTGCCCTGTGTCATGTAGACATCTCCCTCAGCAAGATAATTCTCTTTTGTTGACATGAGTATAAAAGCACTAACAATGCCCTAGTAGTTAGAAGGGTTCAGATATGCCTTAGCCTTAAACTGCTCTGAGAGATGTTTCAAATTTTTAAACAGTTTTTAAGTAATTATTTTCAGCAGTAGATTGATGCTTCCTATTTTTCACTAATTACTAATATTGTTCTTACTTTGTGTTATGCAAGAATTGATGCTAAAGATCCCCCCTTTAAAATACATGATTTGTCTAATTGTGCTAAGCTTTAACTAGTTGCCTATCACCCATTCAAAAGAATCCCAGTAGATTTCACTGATTTACCTAAGATACAGCAATTAGGACAGCAGAAAAAGAGTAGACCCACGCTTCGAGAGTGAAGAAGGTAGACTCACAATACACTACTCAGAAATAGAGAGTGACCTCATCACCTAGAGAGCTGAAAGTCAGGTTGCAACAACACCGATAGATGAGGGGGATCAGATAAGGTGTGAAAGACCAGATTGTGAATGTTTTCCCTTTGTTCACTTCAAGTGTGTATATTGTAAATTGATTTAAGTTGTTCACTGTAGAGGGGGGCGTAGGCCAAAAAGATTATGTACCAACTGTTTAGAAAAAGAACAAGAAGAGACTAGCCATTTCTTAGTAATTGCCACTAACTTAGGTCTGCTGGAGTTAGATTCTCCAGAATAGTATTATATATATGAAAAGGGGACAAAAAAGCAATTAGACGCTAAAGTTGAAGTGCTCAAAGTCGAGTGCAGAAAGACAATCAAAGTACCTTGCTGGTCCGATACAATCAGGTTGTCCAGATGGAGTGCCTTTAAAAGAAGGTTTGCAGTTCAGACTGACAAGACTCCAGAAGCATATGCCTGCTGCCGAGAAGATAGACTACCCCGCCGCGGGCTGCTACCCCGTGAGCGAAGGGAAAGGCAGAGGCATGTTGTGATGGAAAGTCCTCGTAGTCCTGAGCCGAGGGACAGGGGGACCCCCCCCCAAGAGCCCACAGAGGCTGACCCTCAGGAAGAGATGTGAACTATAGTTAAACATGGCACCAGAGAGAACCTGAAGTATCAAGAGCATTATAATTGTCCCAAAGATAAGAGAAAAGAGTATTATTTCTTTTATGACACTCAATACTAAATTTTGTAGATCAGAAAAAGGGGTAGAATGCCACGACTCAAAGGCAATTACTAAAGAAGGGCAATCCAACACACACGAATTTATTTGGGTAAATAAAAAGGTAGGGGACTGTAATAAGTAGAATAAATAAATTCGTGTGGGATTAAGCTATTAATAAAAAGATACCCGAGAATGCCTCCAGGATTCCGAAGTTCCCAAACACACCTACTACTGTAACAACAAGACAAAGCCAGAAGATGGCCCGGCCATTAAGGGTGGACCCTCGCTTCACAGCTCCTCAAACACCAGATACCAATCTTAGTGGAGATCCTGGACGATCAAGATCACCCCTCCCAAGATGAATTCCGGAAAAACTATCAAGCAACCTTTTCATGCAGACAGGACTCTTTTGGAAACACAGCATACCTAGACTTTCAATAGACTTAGCCTTAGGGTAAAAAAACTGTATAAAACCCACGGGCTGAAACATAGCAGGGTGGCAGAATTCGGAGGGTACTTTTGTACCGCCTCTCTGTCCACCCGGCATTCGATCGATGTTGTTTCTTTTTATTGTGGCTTTATTTCGGTGTTGAAATTGTGTTAAATAAATTTTGTTATTTTATTTTGAATTGGCCTCTAACCATTTATAACACAGATCATAAAGAGCTCTGAAGCTTTGCCACAAAGGGAAGGCAAAAGGCATCCCCTTTATCTTTGGCATGAAAGTTTTCTAGGACTTTAAGGACTTCAAAAATCACCTGCCAGGATGGGAGCATTTCTGCAACCATTTTGTTCCCCTTCATTGCACAGTCCCACAGTTTCACTCCTACCTTGTCCTATAAATCTGTCATAAAGATTGTGGACTTGGTAACTCCTGGTAGCTTAACTGCTGTCCATTTCAATAGAGTTTTCAAGTCACATGAAGGTAAGGATTGTCCATGCTGTTGTAAAAGCTTTGTCATAGGTTCAAAAACGTCTCTTTCCTGAACAGACATCCCCTGCCATATTGTTCCCTGCAGCTCACCTCCTTTCCAGAGGGATTTCATCATCACTGGCCAGCTTCCCCTTCCTCTCAGGCCCACTTAGTCCTGCAGAGCCTGCAAACAGCTGCTCAGCTAGGCAGACGTCGCTCTCCTCCCACGGAGCACCAATTCTTGGGCGACTGAGGAGACAGGATCTCCATGGTTTGCATGATGAAGCCGATTTTATTATACACACTGTCGGCTTATATACCTGTCAAGCACGAGCTAAAAAGAACTACTTGCTTAAACAATAACAACTATAACAACACTATCTATGTTTCCTAGTAAAATTGCATAACTATGGGCTAGCACAGACTTGTACAGTACATACATACATACATACACCCTTGTCGCTTCCTCTTTCAGGATACTGCCTTGAGTTGCCAGGGTTTGTAGCCCTCTAGCACATCAACTTCTGTTATGAGTTCAGCAGTACTTTGAGTCCTCCTTCTTAGCTGCTTTCCCACAATGGATAAAGAAAGTATACAAAGGTATACATCAGAGGAGGAATGACTATATTAGCGTTTCCTCAGCCTTGGAAAGAGAGGGCAATGGTGAAGGTGTACAAGATCATGAGTTGATGAAGACACCAAGGGTCCACTCTGTTTTTCTCTTTCCCTTCCAGACCTTGGGGACATCAAACGGGATAGTATCAGGTTCAAATAAAGGTTAAGCACACTTGCTATACAATATTATGAATGTCAGTAAGTCTGCATGGGTTAAAACAAAAGATATTTTGAAATGAAATTTTGAAATGAAAACCTTGAAATCACAACAGAGTGTGAGGGAAATACCAAATTTCCTTTCCCCATCCCTGTGCCCACCAATCAGCAACTGGCTGTAGCTGAGATGTGGCCAGACTAACCTCCAGTATGAGTAATTCTTCCTAGTCCTACAGCCTTTTTTGGTATCTCATTGTATTACACTGCTGCATAAAAACAAGGGCTCCTCCAGGCCAAGGCAAGCATTTCATTTTGCAGCTTACCTCTGCAGCAGCAGCAGCAGCAGCAGCTCGGCACTGAGCACGGCACATCTGCTGTGAGCCCAGCAGCCACCTGAACCAGCATTGCCTGCTCTGGAGCCTCTGTGCCATCCTCTCAGCTGCCCAAAGAGCTGAAATGGGAACTCTGAATTTTCAAATCCCTGACCTCCAAAACACCTTTTTTTTTTTTTTTTTAATTGGAGCTTATCAGGCCTTGTCCAGCAAGACCCAAAGCCTCAGTGGTTTAAAGATGACATAAACAACGAGGTTGAGCTGCTCTTTCCCTTGGCAAAGACAAAGAAATCCATCACTTATTGTACTTTAAAGCAAAAAAAGAAGTAAGAGTTATATAATTTCCAACGTAACAACTTTAAAAAATGTTGATTGATTATCTTGAAAAACTGGCATGATTATAGTTGAATTTTCTTCCATAAGAGAACAAGCCATATTGTATAGCTGAAAAGAAGGCAGGATAAAAATCTGTATATGGTTATGTATATATATGGTTATGTATATCATTATATGCATATGTATATGAATAAAATGTGAGAAAATCACTCATTTTGAATCTGCTGCTTCACTGAAAAGATGATGAGGTTTAAGCCATTGCTAGTTACAATGCATGTGTGGACAAACACAAATTACTTTTATAAAAACAGATGACTTCATTGTTTTGCTGTTGATAACTGGGGTGGTTTTCTGCTGTGGTCTCTGTTTGACTGTGCAATGACTTATTTACCCTATGAGGAGGTGTTATTACCCTCACTTCATCATCACCACTGCCAACAGAAACTGAAAGCTCTGCAAGGCTTTTTAAGCTGTGGGAGCTGTAGGACACTTGTCTCTCTTTTTTTCCTTTTCTGACGGAGATTTTGCTCTTCTCAAAGTAAGGAAAGGCAGAAAAATGGATAGCTTACAAAAGGTAGTGGATTTCTGCATGCGCCACCAGACCATTCTGGGTTGCAGCATCGTGTCCCTGCTGACAGCTGGCAGCGAGCAGATCTTCTCATCTGCGGTGTTCAAGTGTCCCTGCAATTCTAAGAACATGCTGTATGGTTGTTCCTTCCTCTTAGCACCTGCCTTCCTCCTCTTGGTACTCAGCTTCATGGTGAATCCCAGGACATGGCGCCTGTTGACAGGCAAGTGCTCTTCGGAGAAGCATAAAGATTACAGTCTCTGGGGAAGCAGTGCCTGCTGCTGCCAGGTGTTGCTGCCGATGACAGCCAAAGCCTCGGTGGCCCCGCTCACCTGGATAGCGGTGGCCCTGTTTGGAGCCAACTTCTATGAATGTGCAGCCAGTGCGAGCAGCGTGATACAGAGCTACTACTGTAAAGATGATGGAACTGACTGCCGAAACCTGCTGCTCAAAGTGCCCTGTGATGAGGAATTATCAGCTAAGATATCAAGTGAACGGCTCAGCCTTCATGCACAGTCCCAGGTAAAGCCTCACTGCTCATCCCCTCACACTGTGTGCTTCAACCCTGGCTGCTCAATGTGTAGTGGTGCCTGCTGGGGACTGTAAACAGTCCTTCTCTCTTCTATTATACAACACAGTGGTTGCAAGGAGACATCTGGAAAGAGAAACAAATAAGAACTGCTTGTTTGACTATAAATCTCAATGCTTGAACCTCTTAAAAATTTCACACTTGTATTCTACAAGAATAGTTAAATTATATATCTGCCTTGTTAAAGGTTCTTGTTCTTAAGGCAAACTGCATGATCAAAACAGTAACACATCAGGATTGTTTTTTGTTTGGTTCTTGGGCAGCACTCCAGTTTTGTTCCTACATTTGTGGAAATTTTATCTTAATTCCAGTAGGAAAACCAGGTTTCCCAACTTTTTCTCAGGAAAACATTAGAGGTTCATTAAGGGAATTAAGTTTATAAGAGTTTATAATTACTTGTATTTTTTGTAAATTCCTGTTGAGTACAAATGCCTATTAAAACAAAAATGTGGTTTTAGTTGGTAAATATTTAGTATGCTGCTTCTCCAACAGGAAGTCTGGACAGGGGAAAACTCTATACCATTGATTTTAGATAAAGTAAGAAAGGAGCAAAACCAACGAAAACTGACTGTTACTGACATTGCAGTGGAATCTAAAAGAAACATCCAGTCAAAAAAAACCAAAAATAGGAAAATGTGAGTGCATCTTCATTACTGACCACTATTTTTAATATCCAATCTACTTTCTACAAAATGAAGACCCAAAAAGAACACAAACTCCTTCTCACTGAGCACTCAATACTTTTTCATTTGAAGAAAAACTCATCCTGAGGTAGAAGAGTATGTTGCAGCATCTCTGCCTGGAGCTTCCAGCTGAGTACCCCTGGGTAGAGGGGGGACCAGCATCTACTAGGACACTTGGTTTTGACGGGATCTCTGAGATGTGGCTAAGGATGTTAAAATCAGGTAGAAAACAAGAATGAATTCCCATAGTCAATAGCCAAATCTGTGTCCTGCCTATAAAACACAACCAGGACACAAGCTTTCCTCTGTCTTGTGCAAAACCTTTCTGCTTTTGTAGGCTCAGACATCAGGGGGAGTAACTACATTCCATGAGAACATAGCCCAGCAGGAGCTCTGATTTGCAGCACAAAGCAGACAGAGTGATTCTGCACCCTCTCTACCATTAATGTGACCACAACTGTAGAAACTGATGGTCAGCATCTTAAAAGTTAAGAAAGCTGGATATAACTGAGTAAACAACTTCTGTCCATCTTCTCTATTTTTTTTTTTTTTTTGATATTCATCCTCAACCTGACAAGGTCATCTGAGGGGTGCAAAAGCTCTGTATGTCTGGCTGAATTGCATGCATGGGATCCCCTCTTCTGGCAGCAAGCAGACAGTTACATGCACTCCAGGGTGTCTTTGCTTACAGTTTTCATATTTTTTCAACATTATGTCCTATAATCCCCCACATGACCATGCAAAACCACCATTAACCTATGTATCCTTTTTCCAAGCTGATAGGATGGCTCCTGATAGCCTGCATCATTACTGGGGTACTGATTTCAACATGTGTCAGGCGCTGTTGCTCCCCGGTCAGCTATCTTCAGCTCAGGTTCTACGAAATTTACACAGAAAAAGAAGATGAAGTCTTTGAAATCAAAGCCAAAGAGCATGCAACCAAGCTGGCAGAAAGAAATACAAATTGCTTTTTTGAAGCCACTGACCCAGCAGCATTTCATACTCCCAGCAACAAAGACTGGCAGAAGATTTCAGTCTTGTATACCTTTAATTCACAAGAGCAGTATTACAGCATCTTACACAAGTATGTGAGCACCAACAGAGGCAACAGGGCCCAATTCAGGGAAGAAGGTCAGAATGTCGCTGTCTTAGAATTTGTAGATGAAGACCAGTCTAGTGTTTCAGAGCTGTAATGAAACAAATCCTTTGCATCGCTGGCAGTCTTTAAATTCTACTGATACAAGAAGAGTCTTATTCTCTGCTCTTACTGAACTCTCGGCAAGGTGAAAGCTGTTAGTTGTAACTCCCAGTAGATTTGCTTTTAAGTACATTTTAATCCTTTTGCTTAAGGACATTTTAATGGGAGTTTTCTTCTGTTGTTGTCCATTAAGTAGAGCCATGTGTAAAATAATCAGCATCCACAAAGATCTCAGCACGTATTATGACTAATTATTACCGAAACATTAAAAGCACTTGACAGGTGAACTGACAATACCAAACCTTATCAAAGAGACAAAAAAAGGAATGGCAGATTTGATCAGAAATTCAGCTCAGTTTATTAGCTCTCTCTTTACAATGAAACTTTCAGTGACACTTAGAGCAAGCTGTGGATTAAAAAATTTCGCTTGTCTTGAGGTGTTAGGTTGTTGCATAACATGGCAATGTAGGTGAAGTTTCTATATTAACAAACATTAAAAGCACATTCACACATTTAAGGATATTACGAATTTGCAATCTGTATTAGCAAGTTGCGATATTTTTATCAAAGAACATCTTATTATAAGAAATAAAGATACGAGTTTTGATTGAAGGATAATAAAGTTCACTTTTCTTCTGAAAAGCTGTTGTTCAAGAGAGCATTTTAGATATGTCAGATTGTTTGGTCTTGGCAGTCCATTTACTTCTCCCAGAAATTCTCTCTTTCTACACAATCAACTCAGAAATTATTCAGATAGACAGACAGACAGGAATCCCAACAAGGGATCTGTTACATTCATTTAGCAAGGAAGGAAGAGGGGAAGAGTCTATGTTACCTAGCTGAATATAATGAGCTTGGAAGCTTCTTTCTCACTATAAACTGAAAATATAACATGTAAAGGCAAAACAAGATCTAATTCTGCAGGTAGAAAAGAAGTTTTAAAAAATATTCATCACAGTCACTGCCTTGCTCACTGATCTTTTCCTTCCGAGAAACTTGATGATCATAGAGTACCAGTGCAGGCTGGGGGCTGAGCTCTTAGAGAGCATCTCTGTAGAGAAGGGCCTGGGTGTCTCAGAGGATTGGAAAGCTGACTATGAGCCAGCAGTGCTCCTGTAGCCAGCAGGGCCAGAGGTGTGCTGTGGTGCACTGGGAAGAGCGTGGCCAGCAGGTCAAGGGAGGCGATCCTGCCCATCTCTTCAGGCCTGCTGAGGTCACATCTGAAGTGCTGTGGCCAGTTCTGGGCTCCTCAGGACAAGAAACACAAGGAGCTACTGGAGAGGGCCCAGCAGAAGGGCCACAAAGGTGATCTGGGTCTGGAGCATCCCTCTTATGAGAAGACACTGCAGGAGCTGGGCCTGTTTCGTGCAGAGAAGACTGAAAGATGATCTCCTTAATACCTCTCAAAGGTGGGTGACAAGAGGAGAGTGCCAGACTCTTTTCAATGGTCCTCAGTGAAAGGACCAGGAGCTATGGCGACAATCCAAAGCACAAGAAGTTTCACCCAGCATGAGAAGAATTTCTTTATATTGAGGGTGGCAGAGCACAGGCTAAGGCTGCCCACGGGAGTCATGGAGTCTCCCTCTTGGGAGACAATCCAGACCCACCTGGATGTGTTCCTGCTCTGGGTGACCTTGCCTTGTCAGAGGGGTTGGACTAGATGACCTTCAGAGGTCCCTTCCAACCCTAGCAGTTCAGTAAGAAAGCAAAGACAGTGTTGAGATAACAGTAAAGGCTTTTAAAAGGAGATAAATCTCCTGCCCCTTTTATAACAGTGGAGGTTATTCACTTTCAAGATAATAATAATTCTAAAAAAAGAGAATATTTGGTTAGTGTTGCTGGAAAAAGTAAAAATGGCCATTGCCAATAAAAAACTTGTATTGTGGTCAGCCACATGTCCGTCTCAACCAGCTGGTCATAACCAGCAAAAATCTGAAGGCTCTTCCACAGGCAATGAAATCAGACAAATGCCACAACACATTTCAACTTGGATTTTAAAAAATAATTGTAATTAATTAAAAAAACCAAAACAAACAAACAAACAAAAAGGGGGCAGCTAAACTTGTTACTGATTCTAACATATTGTTACACGTACATGTTGCAGCTTCTTACTGGTGGCAGGTAACAGCAGCTGGGCTGAGACCAAGGTTGGGTAACAAAGAGTTTAGTTTGTGCTTCCTACAGAATTGCTCACTTAAAGCTCCTTTATGCTATGCCAACACTGTACCTCACTATTAAGGCAAACACAGGGGAAAAGATCACCATGAGGTCTCTACAGGTCTGGTGAGAATGAAGGCAAGGTAAGAGATGCCCCAACTAAGCATGATGAAGATGTAAACAGACTGAGGGGAAAATAGGAGAAGGTACAAAACACAGTGCTAAAATCAGAGTTAACTCAGGGCTACACTGAAGTTAGCTGTTGATATTTCAGTTTAAAACAAGGGTTTTGGTGGGAAGAGGCTAAGCTGGCTTTGTGGGTAGGGTGCTGTGCTAGGACCTGGGGTTTTGTCCAGCCCTTATCCAGATATTGTGCATTACACCAAACAACTTCAAACCTTTCCTATAGCTTGGGTTTCTTGAGGCTGCTCCTTCTCTACCTCCCCGTCATGTTGTGGGAACAAGTCCACTGCCAAGAGGAAGATGTTCAACAACTGCTGGTGAAGGCCAGGGAAGAGCAGAAAACACGAACACCAAACCACTTGCATGGCAATCTCAGAAGTTTAATTCAAGTTTCCTTAGGCAGATACAGATCCACAATGGCTACACATTAAATACATCATGCTTTGTTCAGTTTGGTCTCAAGGTCAGGGCTCTTGGAGAGAAGGCTGACGTGGAAAGGCCCATAGCTTGGAGAGACACAAGCACTGCTGCAGTTGTCAGAGTGCTGCAGCCTGGGGTGTGCACAGGACTGAACAGGAGTGCCAGCAGAACTGCATGTGGGGCCTGCAGAGCTGGAAAGAACACAACCAGCTCCTGCCATCAGTGAACACCCATCCCTCTCTCCTTTCAAAGACAGCAGGATGTCCAGGGTGGAGGACAATGAATGCAAAGCATTACACATCAAACCTGTGAGCAAGACACTGCATACAGCAATCCCAGCAGAGGAATTCTTTATGGACCACCACACACAGCCAGGGAAATAAAGCACCTCTAGCAGCCATGCTTTGAAATGTTACTCACAAACAATTTGGGAAAAGGTCATCACCTTGGCCTGAAAAGGTATGCAGATGAATATTTAGCACACACTAAAGACTGAGATAAAACTTTCATTAGGCTCAAGAGCCTGGGTATGTGAGAAGGAAGGGCAGATCATTTGGAGCTTTTTCACTCATATCTGTGTCATGACAATGAACATTCTCTCCCCTGCCCTGCCCCTCCTCTTTGCTGCCCAGCTGTCTTCACCTTTCAACCAGCTAACTGCTGCAGCTGACTCAGCAAAGCCTTTTTTACCCTGTTTTCTTCTGAAACAAAAGGCACAAAATATCACCCAACATGCGTTTTTCTCCAAGTATTCCTTTCATTTGTTCCTTCTGTGCTTTCTGTCTTCTGGCTTCCTTAAAAATGTAATTCCTATTTCTGTCACAGCATCACCCTTCAGCCTGTCCTGGAGGAAGGAAACTTCTGCTGCTAAGTGAACCTAGAAAGAATCAGGTCTGATCAGTTCAGCAGAGGAATGCCCAGTTTTCCACTCCCCTCCGGTAGAATGAGCTTTTTCTCTCTCTTACCACAAGAGGACCCCCTTTCTCAGGTTTCATAGGAAACAGATCTCTAGCTTGTTTTAAAATAGCTTTCCCAACTAAGCTAATACAATGGAAGTTTATAGACACTGGAATTTGGATAGCACATTACCCTTCTTCCCCGTGCTTTGCTTGCTTCTGAGACACTGAATTGCATACTTGATGATTTTGTGATCACCGAATTTCCTAGTCAGGTACTAAGACTTATGGTATAATACTTTGGATAATTAGTCTTGTATCAGATCCTATAATTCTGAGACTGATGTATATACATAACACTGCAGGGCTGAGGTTTTTGCCTCTTGAAATATAAGATATATGCCAAACTGGATATAGACAGAAACATAAAGCAGCCCAAATGTAATCTCCCTGAAGAAGCTCTACAGGTCAGAAATTCTCAGATTATGCCCTTTATTTCTTTGCAAAAACCTTAAATTTAAGAACAAAATTTGGATTGCTGTCTGATACACTTCTGATGCTTTTAACCTTAAGGTGTTCACCTTATACTCATCCACACTTTGCTCTCTCTTTCAGCAGGTACCACAGTAACCTGAGTAGTTTATTTATCTTGACATATTTGCAAAGAATCAGGGATGACTATTACTGGCTACAGCTGTGCAGGGAAGTGTGATGGGCTCCAGGAGCAGTGCAGGATCCCCACAGGCCCCTCTGTCCCTCCACTTTAAGGGTTACCTGGCTTCCTGATCCCACCAGGCCTCTGCACCCAAGTCAGCCACTGAACAGACTGAACAGCTAGGCAGGGGCAGCGTGGAGGTGAGCTAATCCATGGGCTTCTCTACCTCACGATCCAGGATCAGCCTTGTCCTCTTTTATCACCAGATAGACATTTAACCCAAGAGCTTAAACAATACTGTATTTCCTACTGTTATCTGAACAAGAGATTTTGTTTTCCTGGGCTTCTGTGAATTATCAAGGAATGGAGAAAAGAGATTTGCACTTCCTTACCATTTCCAAGGCCCCTCGAATCACCCCACAGAGGAGGTTACAATAGCAAAGCGATGCTCGTTCCGCTGGCAGCTCCTCCACAAAGTCCACTAGTGGGTTTTTGTCCAGGATTAAGGAGAATTCATTCCCTGTGGCACTACTGCAGCTCACACGAGGAGTGACCCCAAGGTACATCTTGAAAGCAACCTGCAAAAGAATTAAAATCTCATGCTTACCATGTGTTGCCTGCAAACCAGAGGTGAAACTTCAGAAAGCAGCATCCTGCAGACCAATCTTATCCCAGGAAAAAAGCAGGGAGAGCCGGACAGGCTAGAAATCAAGGTACATTTGTCTTGTCTGTGGTCAGCCCGAGCCAGAAATGCAAATCTAGAGCTATGTGCAGCTTCAGGAAAACACAGCAGAGAGCTGTTCTTCTTTGATGTTCCTACATTTCCAACCCCACACAAAGTGGCTTTACTGTTCTCACTCGTCTGCTTTCAATCTGCTCTCAGTCATGTCATACTCGCGTGGGACCATTAGCATCTATATGAGGTCACTCCCTAGGTCACCAGCAGCATTTATAAACACAACTCAAGGTCTCCTTCTGCTGGCCGAGTGCGTGGGGTTTTTTACTCCCGTCTCCATCTGCAGTCACCGAAAACACCAAACAGCCCACCGAGAAGAAGGCTCCCAAGGCTGCAAACTTTCCTGGTTACACAGAGCACTGCTCGCTTGCTTTCCCCTCCCAGGGAACGCTACCAGTCAATGTGCGGCACGTCCCCTGCCAGCGGCGGGTCCCTGCGAGCGCCGCTCTCCGGGCAGTGACACCGCGGCGCTGTCTCGGCTGGGCGTGGGCAGGCGGGGAGCGGCGGCTGCTCCTCCTCGGGAGAGCTCTGCCCTGCTGCGCACCGCTGCCAGCGAGGAGAAACTGTCTCGGTTTTCACCTCCTTAGCGGCTGTCAGACATGGATGCTTTCCAAACAATCCTGAAGTTCTTTATGAACCGGAAAACCGCTATAGGGTACAGCTTTATGGCGCTGCTGACAATGGGAGGGGAACGCGTGTTTTCTCTCGTTGCTTTCAGATGTCCGTGCAGCAATGAAAACTTCAGGTATGGTTTGGTATTTCTCTTCTCGCCAGCTCTTGTTTTGCTAGTTCTTGGATACTTCTTGAACAGCAAGACCTGGAAACTGTTTACAGGCTGCTGGGTGAATCCCAGGAAAATATTCCCCAGAGGAAATGTCTGCCATTTCTTTTACGTCTTTGGACAAATCACTTTAAATGCTCTGGTAGCCCCAGTGATGTGGCTTTCCGTGGCTTTGCTCAACGGGACTTTTTACGAATGTGCCATGAGTGGCTTGAACAATCCTGCCTACTTACACGCCGTTTGCCACAGCAAATCGGACAAGTGCTTTGAAGAGCTACACAAGGTAGCCTGTGACAAGAGCTCCCTACCCTTTTCAGAGAGTGATGAGCTGAAAAGAACACTTCAGGCACAGTCCCAGGTAAGAAAAATTATAAACAAAGAGCATGATCCCGGTTGGACTGCTGCTGTCATTTATCTGTGGAAGATGCTGATGCCAGATGTTGTGTTAAAATCATTAGGTTCATGTGAACAATGTTTTGGTAGCCTGACAAAATACAATCCATCCATTTTTTGGTTCAGTTTGAGCAGTTCCATATTTCTTAGAGGTGCCCTGTGGTAGCAGTGTCAATAAGACTAGAAAACCTAAAGCTTTCTTCCTGAATGGAGAATGCTCTAAACATGAAAAAAACCCAACCAACTGGGTTGCTGGGAGGCTGAATTAACAGATGTCACACCATTAAAGAGATCTGTCCTATTAAAAAAATTCATGCCCCACTCTCTTATTTCAAATCATTGGGATAACTGTAGGGAAATTTTGGGTCACTAATAGCAGAAAAAGACTGGAAAAATAAGATTTGTGAAATATCTTTTGACTGTTTTATAATGTGTTTCTATTTGTGTTCCTTTTTTTCATGATGCCAATTGTGAGCAGGTTTTTGTCCTGCTTGGAGGAAGTGAGAAATAATAAAGCAAGCAGATAATGCAAAGCTGAGATCCTACTACATTTTACAATATTTGTGCAGTACAGTTTTGTGTTCTGCATTGTAATGCAAATAGATTCAGAGGCAAAAAAAAAAAAAAATCAAAACAGTGGAGACAATAAAAAAATGCTGCAAAAAGGGGAAAACACTCCGTTGAGCCAGCAAGTTTTTGTCAGGAATTGTATCCATCTGGAACAATTTCCTTTCCAAGAGCTGGTTTTATTTTCAAGTCCTCCTGCAAATACGACAAAGACTACACTGCAGACAAAGGAATTTATCTGACAGTTTTAGAAGGCAACAACAGCTAGTGCTTAAGACTTTAAGCTGTATGTATAGGAAATAGTGAAAGACCAGGGATTCAGTTTTATCATGAGAATATACCATTCATTTTGCAAGCTGCAAGAAAGTGAAAAATTGCAAAAAAAAAAAAAAAAAAGAGCGATTTCTCAAATACCCATAAAAATCGTTAGTCAGTACAAAGTGACTGGGAAAATGAAAGGAAAGCTCTAACTATTCTTCCATACCAGTTCCTAAGAATAGTTGTTTGTCAAGCTTCTCTGTTTCACAGATTTTCCTGAGGAAACTTTCTATATTCCATCAGCTAAATACAGCTTTTTACTGGTGGTTATCTTTTTTAACATCAGTGCAAGGGTTCACATGAGAAAGGATGCAGCTCCCCATATCATCACCATTGGAGCATGGGAAATCAGTTGCAGCTCATACAAGCCTCTGAGCCCTGGAATATTTGTCCCACACTGGAACTTCTTCCACTGTTTGAAAATGAGTACTACTTATTTTTCTTTTTTTTTATTTTTTCACACTGCAGTGGAGTAGAGGAGTAAAACTATTAGCTAGGCCAGTGGCACAGGGCAAGAAAGAAATTGTGCTCACACCGCTGCTCTCCTTAGAGGAGAACACCCCACAATAACAATTTCAAGCACATTTTTCCCCTCTCTCCCCTTGCTGAGGAAGTAATTCTGGAAGTAGCTCTTTCTTTTAAAATTGCTCTTGACAGAACTCTCTCAAAATCTGAAGCTGCTACAGACAAAAGAATTTGAGTGATGCTGGTCAATTATTGTAGTTGTTGTAGGGGTTTTTCCCAATAAAAAGAAATCAGAGAACAGAACATTGAACAGTGGTCACAGTTTACAAGGTTGGTTGATCTGGAACAAAACCCACTTGCCCTTTTTGGTTCTGTAGTTCTTCATGATTCACAATGAGTCCTTCTTGTTGGGTAGTTCTCTGTAATGCTTTCAGGAGTTACAAAACACTTTACCCCTTGTGCCAAGAGACACCAAAAGGAGCACTATTGAGAAGCCTCTATGCTGATGGACTTACTCTTCTCTTCAGTCCCCATATGGATGTCCCATTAACATCGATGCCAGCACTGGATGCAAAGTGTGACCACTTTGTCAGAGATTCATGATTCAAGTTGCGTTTTCACTTGGGTCTTTTTTAACCTGAACCTGTTTTCTTTTGCCTTCCCAGATTTTAGGCTGGTGTGTGATAGTTACCACAGCTCTCCTCTCCCTGCTAACCACTTGCTGTGCCAGCTGCCAGTCAAAAGTCAGCCACCTCCAGCTGATGTTCTGGAGAGTGTATGAGGGGACGGAGAAGGAGCAACTGGAGCAGATTTTCCAGCTGTATGCCACCCAGCTGAGTGAGAGAAACCTGAAGTGCTTTTTTGAAAACAAGGAACCAGAACCCATTTCCCTGCCAGCTTTTCAGGCGTGGGAAGATGCTTCCCAACTCTACTCTTTCAGCAGCAGCAAACAGCATTATAGCACAATTCATAGGCTAGTTGAAGAAGGCCAGAAAGGAATCAGTGAGGAAAGCGAGACAATGCTGGATGTTGCGGACAGAAGGGAAACACCATAGACAAAGAATATTTTCAGCTTTTTTACATCTTGTTAATGTGACATATCTCTAGCTGGTTTCATCTCTGTATTTTTTTACAATGGCCTCTTTCTTTTTCATCATGTTTCCTCCCAGTTAGATTCTTGTTCCAAAAAGGATGGAATGAAATGATTTCCCTACACGAGTGAAAAGGCTGCAGTACTTCACGGTATACAGGGTTCATGTCCCTGGCTCAGCATCAAGAGCTGACAGCACAAAGAAATGAATAATGGCTTCTACAAGAGGGTTTTACCAATATGCTATGTAAAATGTGCTATAGTGTGCTCGTCCTATGTAAATCAAGAGACTCTCAACAAGTTAAGTCATTTAAAGTGTGTGAATATAATAACAAGATATGTGTGGCTTTCTGACAGCCCACAGGAAGTAAAGGTTTTCTGTCCAGGTCATTTCCAGCCCAATTTAGGTACAGCCTTGTTTTGAGGCACCAGTCATGTGAGCCTTGAGTGATCCTTCGAGGCTTCTCTGGTTTTGGATATTTTGCCTCTGTAGAACATCTCCCTATTACATGCTCCAAATCTTGACTTGCTCTTTGTATGGATATAAAGTTCTAGTTTTGAGCAAGTTTCAGGCACTGGCTGCAGCCTGTAGTGCTATGTAATATTGTTGTTTCTGGGCCTGCAGCCAGTGTACTACAGAGGGCCTGGAAGGAAATTCCACTTTTTTAAGCCAAGAAAATATTTTTGCAGAAGACTGACTTTTATTTTTTTGAATATCCTAGGAAATCGTAGTGTCTGGAGCAAGAAGAACCAGCAGGTGAGGCAACTGCACAGTCAGTGCCTCTGACAAATGCATTTCACCCCAGAGCCCTGTGCTTTACCTCACCCACTTGGAATTCATCACATGGTTCTCAGGGTGTTCAGAGTATTCGCAAACGGTGTATAAAAGGAGAACAAAGTTACTTTCCCTTGGGTAGCCGGGTAGGCTTTTGTGCAGCATTTTATTGCCAGTCTCTTCGAGTCTGCAAAGAATGATAGTGCTTGAATCATGGTGCTTGAATCATGCCCGTCTCAACAAACCAGGGTATTCTGCCCAGCTGTTCTCGTTGGGCTTCTTCAGCAGTTAAAAGCATCTACATATAGACCATTACTCTTTATGAAATAAAACACAAGAGCTAATTCAACTCTCTGCTCAGAATTTTCTCCGTATGTTTTCAGGAACTTGTGAACTTTGAGATGATGTTTTAAAGTTCTTTCATCCCAGATGATCCACTTAGCAGCACACTTACAACATTATATGCTTAAATGAGCCTGCTGCAGCTGAAAGCACAGATGCAACACTGCCAAAATGAAAGTCACAACAGCAGATGTCTGACACTGTGCCTGGCACAGACACCAACCATTTTCTCCCCAGGATTCTCTCCTGGTATAGCACCTACCTACTTCCAGGCTATATGACCCCTCTTATTTGTCTGGTTCCATCTTTCCTTATGAGAACTGCCCCGACATCTTCTGTCCAGCCCCGTTTCACCTCCTCCCTGCATACAAGGGGAGACAACACATCCCCTAACAGGACAGCCCCACTGCCTGGGCCAAACTTCCCTTTCCAAAACTGTCTCTCCACCTCCTTCCTCAGAAAATCAAAGCCAGTAGGGATGCAATGGGGAGGACAGCAAGTAGGTTAATGAGTTGATCAAAGAAATACGGGAAACAAGTGGGTTGACGTAAAGATAAGGCCTCCAGTGTGATATAATAGCTGGGACACATAGCTGGTAGAGCAAAGGGTAGGAGGACAAAGCTTTTGGTATCCCACTTAGAGCTTTTGGTATCCTCTTTTCCCTCAGAAGAAAGCTTAGGGCTCTGCACCTGAGTAGCCCAGGCCATCTGAAATGGCAGCACTTCCCAGCGCTATCTTCTGCTTTATTATGGAGGGGCAAATCCAAGGGGAATTTCCCTCTCCTCTTCCTTGTCTGCTTCACATTTGCAGGTGACTCATGTCGAGAGTGTCTCCACTCCCAAGAGCAGCTGCTCAACACTTTGTGCTGCAATGTGTGCCTGGTAGGAGCCCATCTCTCACTGATCCTCATTCCCAGGGCTGTGTGACTCTTATCTTTCCAAAACGCCTGTGACTTAATGCAATTTCCATGTGGATCCTAGACTACTTCTATAAAAACAGACTGAAATAGCAGCGAGTTTGACCCTAAGTTTTCAACTGGAATGTGGGTTTGGCAAATTTAACTTAGTCCTTCAAGGGGCTATTGCAAAAGCTGCTTTCTATCAACATTGTCCCTGAATTCAGCAGCTACCATGGCAGCTCAGAATGACACAGGCTATTGTCAACACTGTCCAAAACAAACTGGAGAGAGAGAAAAAAACCCCAACAAATAAAACCAAACAGCAAGATCAACATTTTCTGCTGGAAAGTTTATTTTTTGCATTAATTCTGATACCCATCAAAATATGAGTATACAAGAAAACAGGAAACTTCTGTTTAATTCTCTTTGCTCTGTCCCTCAGTTTAGTCATTAAAATTCTCTTAGCTCTTCTTCCACTACATATCTGCTGCTCCACCAAACTTGAAATCTTTGTTATAAGAATAAAGACTTTTTAACTATGCTAAGCCCTCGTATGCTCTCAATTTAGTTTCAGGTGTACTTTGCATTGTGGCATGATGAATCTGTCCAAGTTCTATTGTTAAAAAATCCTGTGTAAAAGAGAACTTGCATGGAAACTATGCAAAAGAAGTAGCTGGTTTGGAATGGAGCACCAAATTAAGGCCAAATTGCGAAGCTCTAAAGTGAAAATTGTGAAAATATCTTGGCAGGAACAATAATTTAAGTGCATAGATAATCACCTCAATGAATATAACTGATTTTTTTTCTTAAAACCAGGCTATAACTGGACAGCAACTACTTTAAAACTACCATTTACAGCTTCTCAGAGGATAAACCAAAGATCTTTTCAGTCTTTGTGACTCCAAAAGACTAGAGAGTAAAATGAATGAGGTGGCTTGAAATTTGCATCCCATAAATGTCTCATTTTTTATCTATGAAATGGAAGAATAAAGAGTATCTGTTTAGACACATACATAGGCTTGCCACCAAAATGATGGCAAAATCTATAAGGCAAAATCTCACTTTTGAAAATGTTATTTGCAACTCTATGACATTATATATTGCTTAATGAGAAAATGACGTCTATGCAGCCTGAATTAAAAATATATCACTGCCCTTTTTCAGTGTCAGCCAGCATTCCATCCCTCTCAAGCGGCAAGAGTAAAAATTATTAACATTTTGATGGTGCTCAAACACAGTCTAGAATTACTGAAATATTTAGGAAACCACTAACTTATCAGTCCCTCTACATACTACTTGGGACTTTTCACTACCAAACTTTTTATGCATAAGTCATGACGCCAAGTAAGTACAAACTGTTAAATTAAAACCATGATTTCAGGCAGCATAAGAGCAAGATTAATGAAGGACCAGAATTAATCTGCTGAAAGGGGAAAGGCAGCCAAAGTAATATTTCTGCTAGCATACTTTTCATTTGTAGTATTTTTCCAGTCAGTGTTTGGAAAGCGGAAGATATATTAAAGGTCTTGCCATCTGTTGCTGATTCCAAACTTCTCTTCTGAATTTTTCTTTACTCTCCACAGTACAGCACTTCAATGTTCTGTTTACTGTCTACCACGGTAGACTGTATTACTTAGCACAGCAATCCACTTATGCATTTCCCCTCTCCCTGCTGTGATCTGAAAAACAACATTTATCAGCTTCATAAATTCTGCCAGCTTCTGCCAGGCCTACAAACTGGCCATAAGTCAATATAGAGGGACCTGGTGTGGCAGCACCTTCCATGGCAAGGGGAAGGACTTCTCTTGCCCTACAGCTCTGGACAGGGGGGTGACATGGGTGGATTACCCCATCCTTTGTTATCCCCCCCAGGGAGTTCTCTTGAAAGAGCTCCAGAGATGTTCATTTCCTGCCCTCACAGGGTACTGAGTGTCCACAATAAAGCCCATCTCTGCAGCCACTGCTTTTCAGGAGCAGATCTATCCTTAGGCACAGTGCTGTTAATCCAGCAGTGGAGCCTGTGAGCCAGCACCAGCTTGCTATGGACCAGAGGGTGTGGTCAGGCTGCTTCCACCTCTGGCACATACAAACACCTCCTGTGCTAGAGAAGGTAGTAAAACGTTAGATCTAAAACCAGAAGCTGTTTTTTGCAACTCATTTGATCAGATCAATTACATCAAGGTCCTTTGAGGAGAAATTGAATTAAAAATTTGATTTTGCCGGATTGTAGAGAAAAATTATCGACCTAATTTCAAAAGTAATTCTGTGTTATACTCAGATCCAAATTCTGAATCTCATCTTGGACACTACGGCTTCACCTGGGTTTTGTTCTTACTAACATTCCTCAATTGGTTTCCATTTTTTTACCCCAATTTGCCTACTTTTAGAAAGAAAGCAAGCCTGCTTTTACATGTCCTGTTTCATCTCTTTTTTAATTCAATCACAACTGTAACCATACCAAGTCACAGGACCATCATGAGAAGTCGGTGAACACCATGGGAACTCAGTGCAGAAGGGCTCACTTTGGCTCTTCACCAAAACCTGTTGGCTCTTCTCCAGGCCACTATAAGGTAGCAGTAAAGCCCAGGCTTTGCAATCTGAACTAATGGTGGAAGTTTTCAACTCTCAGCCACTGCCTTAGGTGCACCATTCCTCTGGTATTTATTTCTTAATCTGGGAAGTTGGCTTTGTAGTCCTCATTTTATATTTTTCTTTTGCTTCATCTCTTTCCATTTCCACAGGGAGCACCCACAGCCTGATTTTACAGACTTCTTTGTTTTCCAAAGAACTGCAGGATAACAGCTATGTTAACAGGAGGTTTGGCTCTAACTACTTTAATTGCTTAACTGGTATAATTATTTTAACTTTGAACTGGTTTTACTCATTATCAAACAGACTTATACCTCTTAAGACTTAGTGCAGTTGAGCATTTAATCACTTTCTCCTGGCTGGGAACACTCTTGCTGAAGAGTTAAGGTCATGTAAAGAGCTTCATGTTCCTGAACTAAAAATTTTTAATAGAGTATTTGCAGTTACTTACTGGGTCACTTTACACGTTTTTTTGATATGTGTCTCAGACAAATGTGCTTGAAGATTATTTAAAAATTGTTTTGCCAAAGAAATGTGAAAATGCTGTCCATATCACATTTTGCCTCAGAAATGTTATACTCCTACTAGAGAACTCCTTTTAGTTTGCTAAAAATAATCTTTCAAAAGGACAGTGTGTGCTTTAATGTTTGTTCCAATCTTTCCAAGTAATTCTTTACTTCTCTTAATAAGTCTCTTTGGAAATACAAGCTGCAGAGAAATAGTGTCTTTTTCCATTGTTAATTTCTCACTGTACTTTGCTGTTGAATACCCTGTACTTAAAAATGACGGTTCGACTGTAATAATGCATTTATAAAGAAGGGAACTATGAGGAATAAGACCCAGAAAACCAGGTATCTGACATATATGTGAAAATAAAGTACCAATACCACCTGAAGAAGAATGTAAAACTGAACAAAAAAGCTATTTTGCAGCCTAGTATCATTTTTTAAAATGAGGCAGTGTATTTTAAAGCAGTGATTGAAATGCTGCTTGTCCCATCAGTTTCATTCAGCTGTCTTCACCTTTTCCAATGGATCATTTACCCCAGCTCCTTACTGGGAGGAATTTTGTTATGTATCCTTCTTACTTAAATTTCTCTTTGAAATTCCCTGGAATTCTAACTTGCCAATGGGGGCAAAATACATCTTTAGAAACCTGTTTCTTTCTTGTCTGACAGAAGTGTGAACAGAATAAAAGGGAAATTTCCATAAATAGGTGAAAGTACATGCACTGATTTTATCTTTTTGATTTTATTATTAGATTTGTGGGTGGTCAGGAAAATGTTCCTCTCATTTTCCTTTCTTACAATTCGTCTTTGCTACCACAGAGATTTTTCTTTCTGCAGAAAATCCTGCAGCTTATTCTTAATATTACCATTTTAAGGTAAAAAGATATCTAAGATGATTATGGCGATGATAAGAGTCAAACAGCAGAAGTAAAAATTTTAAAGTTTAACATCTGTATGGGATGGTTAAGACTTATGCTCCTAGGAATAGGAAAAAAGGAAGGGAATATATGATTCTAAGCTAAGTCTGAATCTGATGATGCTTTAGAAAATGCAAATCTTATTTACCTGTGCAATCATGTCTGCGGTTTCAGAGTAACTACGGCACTTTTTCACAGCTGAACGAGCCAAAAAGTCATCAATCAGCCTTATACCAATGCTGTATCCCCTAAGGAGGAAACAAGGAAAGGCAGCATTTAAAATGGGGAACTTCTTTCCACCTGCCATCTCCCTAATGTGTCTCTTGCACTTCCTCAGCAAAACAGCTGCATGATCCTAACTGAGTGGCCTTAATGACTACACATTTTGCTGGTCTGTATTCTTCTTTCTACCACATTTTGCAGCACAGTGGGACTTGTAGTTCTTGAACAATGAACAATGCTGTTCTTGTAGTCATTTAAGGAATCATACTTATTTAAGCATGATGCCCCTGGCAAGGATGATATGAATTGTGTACACAGTTTGTCTGTACATTGTCTATACAGATAGACAATCTGTGCGCAATCCTGGGCACCCTCATTGCAGCATTCAGGTGCCATGGGAAACGCATTCACACCTGATATCTTTCATTTCTCCCTTTACCTCTTCACCTCATTTTTCACTCTTCCTTCACAATTACCTGTTTGTCTTTTTTTCTAACATGTTATCACCCTTCACCTAACTAGCTGACGAAAAAGAATCCAGAAGTTGTTAGTTAACGCATGATATGTAAGGCTTTATAAAGGGAAGGCCTTGTGGCATTGCTCTGACCTGTTACTCAGGCTAAATAGAAGGGAACCATGGGAGAGTGGCTCAGCTGGGATAGGGGTAGGGGGGACACGAGAGACGTGAGAGAGGTGAGAGAGGTGGGAGGTGCTGCGTGACTGCCGCGTGTCCACATCATGTCCACATCGTGGTGTATGGGGGTTGGTTGACTTGGGCTTGTTGTGCCTTAAAACCATGTGTACTAAAAACTGGCTAATTGCATAAAAAGGTCGGGGTTTTGGCAATAAGGAGCACTCCTTTGCAGCTGCCTGGGGTCCCTGTGTCACTCGTTACCACAACAAACGCAGAGTTTTGGTATCCTACCACCTCCATTTTGTATTTAAAATACTAATTAAAAAAAAAAAACCAAAAAAAGGGACAGATAATAATGGAATTTTTATAAAACGAATATTCATTCCTATCTCTGACACAGTAACAAAGGTCAGACTCTTCTTAGTGTGCAAAACAGCTGTGACTCCAAACATTTTCTGAAAAATGGAAAGAAATTGACACAAATGTTATATAAGACTGGGTACTCAGCTCAGAAATGTTTTTAGGAAATTTTTCATTCCCAGTTATGTGGATATGTTGGCAGTCTGCTTGTTTGTCAGAGGCCCTACACCCTCACTGAAGCAGTCTGAACTCAGTGGAGTTTCTTACTGGTTTGTGTACATCATCTTCGGCTACAAGACAAACAGTGAGCTGATGACAAGAGCAAAAAGTGGTTCTGGCAGCGTGAAGATTAAAATTGCAGTATGTCATGTGTCTAGAAACAATTAAATATTTATCTATTGCCTAAGTATCAATATCAATAACATTGGCAAATGTGTCATCAGCATTTAGCAAGGTATGTATTAGAGACATGAGACTACTTAGATACATTTCAACTTTTATGCCTTAGATTTGCAGAGTCAAATTAATAACAGACTGGTAAGCAACTACTTGGCAACTGTACAGTGAAAAACACCTTTCTCACTACAGATTATATATGTACACAGAGAGAGAGAAGTACACTGTCACGGGTCTGCTGAGATGTGAGGTTTCTTTGTGAAGCTGGATTGTTTCAAAATCACAGAAGTAAACAACACATTGTTTAAATGAAACCTTTCATCATATTATCAAGTTTTCCTCAAAACAAAAAGATTTTATAAAAACAACTGCAATAATGAAAACATAAGGAGCATCTGTATCCACGTCTTCCAAAACTGCTCTCTAGTAATTTCTACCATGGCATTATTGAAGAAGCCTGTGCATTTTTAAAATGTGTGATATTCGCCAGAGCTGAATGACAGATGAATATAAAAAAGTATCTGAGGGATGTTACCCCTTATAAGTTTGTGAATAAATTCCTTTACTTTTTCCAAAACAATGATTTTTTTTTTTTTTAATTTAGTCTCATGGATAGTTATTGGACTACAGCTTGTTTGCAAACTTTGAGGTTAACAGTAAAGTGGTCAGAGTATTCTGTCCACTGTGATTGTTGTAAATACATTTTCCATGTCTGCTTTACCCAGAAATATAAGCCCTACTGTTCTGCCAAAGGCCTTACTATTTGTACTTGTTAATCAGCTAAGAAGTTGTTTCTTGCTGATTTTCCATTATATTGTTATTTTTATAATAGTAATGCCTAGGAAGCTCAGTCAGGATGACAGGGTTTGTAAACATTGGATCTTCATTTTCCAAGGAGGTTATCCATGTAAAAATCCACCTTCACTGACCTTTTGTGCTATCTCATTCATTGCTGTATGGTCTTTTAAAGGTGAGAGGCTGATTTCCCCTTAACCCAGGGAGGGATATAGGATATGAAATTTAGAACATTATATTACTAATTAGCATACCCAAAGGATAAGCAAAGAACAAGTGTAAGCTATGAAAACAATCCTTACACATTTCCTCAGAGAATTAAAAAGCCAATTGTGGATCTTAATTCACAAATTAGTGTTCTTTCTGTTGACAGAATATTGAGCCTTTTCCCTGTCTTCTCTGTAACCATAGACAGAATGCTGGAACTTCTGAGATAACAAACAAAAAGCTGAAAGGTTATATATATGTAAATATAAACATTATGAATACGTAAACAAAAACATTATGGATAAAACTGAACATTTAAAGCAGTACTTACATTCTGTCTAAACAGGCATTGACATCTTCATCTTTTTCATAGTCCTTGCACAGCTGGGCTACCAAAGCCCCATATGTGAGTACAAAAAGTTCTCTGCTCTGTCAGAAAATAGGAAAATCAAAAATGAAGCAAGCTAAAAATCTAACTTTTCCATGTTTTTTAGCTACTGCTCATTAAAAACAAGCAAATATAACATTTAAATTAATAAAGAAACTTTTTTCCATGGATGCATAATCACTGAAATCCACATTTCAAGCATGACAGAATCTATATTGATCCTCACTTGAGTTCATAAAGGACTTTGCTTCTCAGAAGTACCATTTCTTGGTATACTCAGTTACTATCGTCAGTAATTCTTGCATCTTGAGTGTATGTATGCTGGATTGACAAATGCTGTCAAGTGCCATCCAAGAATAGTAACAGCAGCAGGAAAAGAGGCAATGAGCTATTAAACCTTTTATAATAGGCACAACAGTTAACAAAGGTAGGGTTGATTCAAATCATTAGCTGCTTTCTCCAAAAAAAGTAAAAGGTAGGTAAAAATTTAGCTCAGAACAATGAAAAAAGTGTAAAGATCAACAAGATGAAGGGGATGGTGAGGATTGCAGCCCCTTGCCCAAGGAACATGGAGAGCAACTGAAGATGCCAGAAGTAATACCTCTGCACTGATCCTGTCACAAGCACTACTGTGGGGTCTTTAGCTGTGCAACAATTTGGAGGAGAGTTTCTTTCTCTCCCTGCCCTGTCAGATCACATCCATGCACTGCAGAACTCTCTGTATTTAGCAGGAGTAGCAGCTGGCCTTTAAGTTAGAGATTAGGTTGACCCTTACTAAACTTCTTGGACAGGAATTAATTAAAGGAAGTGCTACAGCCCTGTGACATGCGGTCAGATCAGAGCTGCTTTTTGTCTCTAGTCTGTGGAAAAATAATAGTGAATACCAATAAAAACAATAGAACAAATCACACTAGCAAAGTAAGAACAGCTTGATGCAAAGATTTCTTCCTGCTTCCTTTGCATCAGAAGTTTGAAGTTTGGAGTTTGGTTTTGGAGTTTGCTGTTTTAACAAGTCACTGTTCAGAATCTTAAGCAGAACCATTTTCCAAAATCATTTTAGTGGTAACTCCTGTTTAAAATAATATTGTACTCTTGGCCAAATTCTCAGTAACAAGTTTTCAATGGAGTAAACGGATGTCATACAGATCCTGTACTGTTGTGTTATTGTTGTTCAGCAAAAAGTCTCTGTTGCTGAACAGAGACTGAAAGAAAATTCTCAGAGAAACTTAAGCATAATATATCAATGTAATCAAATTTATCAGCCACAGTTCCAATCCATTGGAATACTTTTTGACCATAAACTTAGGTACATTATCTGTAATTATATTACACTCTTCCATTTATTTTTTCAGTGGAGACCTCTGTCCTCTTCTCAGAAATTGACACAACATTGTCTTAAAGCCTTCTGGAATTTTTCCACTGCCCAGTTCCTGTCAAAAATCACAATTCACCATACAGAAAACCCTAAGGCTCTAAACTTCTGAAGAAAGGTTTGTGTGGAATCAAACCATTCAAGCATAGAACAGAGATCTCCTTCTCTCTGTGTTTCGTTGAATGACTATGTAACCACAGATGTACATAAACTTACCTGGCATTTATATCTTAGATCATATACAGTTGAAGCACTTAGACTTCTGCTTCTGAACAGATTGCAGTCTCAGAAACTTTGTGCCCCTCTTTCCCAAGCCTGTACAGAATCCCAACATTAGGAATAGTAGCCATAAATGCTGCCAGCAGCTCTGCTCATGTACCACCAATCTTATCCCTATAATTTCAGTACTTTCAGATTGTTCAGAAATAGAAGTGTATAAAATGCATCATTAAAATAATAAGTTATTCTTACTCCATGCACAATTTTAATAACACATTACAAAAATGTCTTACTATTTTGTGGTTCTCCTGCTTTCTTCCTGGTGACCGAGACATGTTGTTTGTGTAACTCCTGATGTATTTGATTGTCAGTTTATATATTTTCTTCCTCAAGCAGCATAGTTTTCTCTTAATCCTCTTTCTCTTCTCTTTTCTCCTCTCTTCTCTTGTTTTGCATGAGATGTGTTTGCTGCAGTCTGTAATGCTGCTGATGCTCCTCCTATCCTCTGCGTGCACTGAGCCCTTTGGGAGGAATTTGACTGACATAGATTTGCCACTGTCCACAACATAAATAATCACTCTGTCCTTAGGAGTGGTTTGTAATCAAACATATGGCTAACAGACATGAAAAGTCAAACAGGACAGTTCTTACATTTTTAGGGACAGTAAATTTATTCTGTTGCTTGTATTAGACTTTGGTGTTTGGAGACATAACAAAAACTTCTCCTCTGAAGAATAACACAGTTGCAAGATACTGCTGTACAAGGGAAATAAAAATTGATTGCTTTCAATCTAAGGAAGCCATAGTCTTCTGCCAGCTCTGACTGCTGTAGTCTGGTGAGTTAATGTCTGGCTAAACTGGGGAAGTGTGGCTTTTAAGGCACTGCTACCACTGTGTTTGTGTAAAGCTGCCAGGAGAGATTGAGAGAACTCGGCTTCTCAGAGGAATAAATTCTGTACCTGTACAGCTGCCAGCTTGTGCAAATGGCACACTCACTAACAATATTCCTAGGTGGTAGTCTATCATTCTTAACCTGTTACAGACCCTATTTCTTAATATCCTTGCAATGAACATACAGGCTTTGTTCTTCTGTTTTCCCCTGTAGTAAATTTGGCCTACATGGTAGCTTTGATTTGCAATGAACTTTGACTATGGTCACTGGTGAATTTAGAAATTAGTCAGGTAGTTGTCATTCTTTATAGGACTTACCTGCACATACATTCCAACCGAGTCCTGTCAGGAAAAGAAGTAAAAATATATGGCCTCCTCTGAATGCCATGCTGTTATTAAATTTCTATTAACTAATAGATCCAGTGCTAGAGTAAAATTACAGCTATCTACTGCTACAGATACATAAAAAGCATTCAGATGTGATTTATTTGGGTTAAGGAAGGTTAGTTTACTTTAAAAAAAGGTAGTTTAAAGTTATGACACACAATTCAACAAGGAGAAATAAGACAGAAAAAAAGGATTTTCAGCTTTTTCTGTGTAAAGCTCAGTCATCCTAATTGCTTTTATTTTACACAGAATGAACTTGTATTGACAATTTTACAATGTAATAGCTTCTTCCATTTTTTTTTTTCAGGTGTTCTTCTGTCCCTGTAAAACCTTATTCCATTTTATAAGCAAAACTATCGTAGGTACTTCTTATATCTAAATTTAAACAAATTTTAAAAGCCAGGCATTATAATTCTCTACAGTTACTTGCATTTCTAAATTGAGTCTGAGACAGGCTTAGTTCTCTGATTGTCCCCAACAGGCGACAAGCACCAAATACGCTTCACATTGCAAGAGTAATCCCATATTCCATAAGAAACTGTGCTGCATTACAATAAAAAACAAACAAACCTGTAAAAGATTATAATTAGCATCATTTAACTTCAGTGAACCCATCACAAAGCACTTAAGACTATTCATAAATGAGTGCAATTTTATTTATCCGGTTCAGAATATATATATATATATGTATTAATTACCTCAGCCTGCATTATTTATACCATACTCATGAGGGAAGCCTGTGCACCAGGCAGTGAAATGCATGGCAAGGACATGTCAACATCCTTTGAAAAATACATACATGCCCACGTTTACACAAGTTAATTCACACACATAGTGCTATCTATTGAGCAGAATGTACTACATTTCAAAAGGTTTGCACATTATTGAGAAAACAAAGCTGAAAGGGTGTATCCCAATAAACTGGGGATTCAAGGGCTCCAGTGAGGGAAACAAGTCCTTGGTGCAGTGTCTTGCAGCCCTGTGAAAAGAGCATAGATAGACACATATCTGGCACCTGTTTTAATCCTGACCATATACTTCTAAGAAGTAATCCAAGGCAATTGGAATAGTGAGAAAGTTAGAATCACCCTCCACCTCCCTTTCTGTTCTGTTTTTCAGGAGAGAAACTTAGCCTTCAGCCCCAAGGTCAGTCTTCACAGTGCCTGAGCATTAGATTACACCAGTTCTTTTCATTACTATCAAACTGAAAAACAAAAAACCAGTCACAAAATATATCCTGAAGCTCAAGAGCACAAATAAAAGCATGCACCAGCACCCTGGCTCTTGCAATGGACTGGCCATTATGGGAAAGCTGATATCTGTAAAAGTAAGTACATGATAAGTGCAACATAGAAGTAAATAATAAATTAGATATTGTCTAATTAGAAATTTAAAAAAACTACAAAAAATTATTTGAGCCAAAACAACAGGTGTCCAAATTAGTAAAACAGTAAAAATTAGTAAAAAAATTTGTTTGCTCTCCATTTTCCAGATGGATAGACTTTGTATTAAATTTTCTCTAACAGAAAATAGAATTCTTTCAAATCACAAGAAAGTAGGTGTTGAGGGTTTGAAGCTATGTGGAAAAAAGAACTTGAACACAGGTTTCTCATATCATACATGAGTGCTTTTACTAAAAGACCAGTGTGGCTGCTGGTCTGACTGTGTTTCCAAATAAAGCAATGTTATTGCTATCACTTTGCTGTAGTGCCCTGCCTGGGAAGCATTCTCAGGTTGACCTGCTGAAACTTCCTTGGTTATGTTTCTCAAGAGGGTGTTTTGAGATTTGAGCGCCTCCTTTCTGCTCTCTGCAGGAACCTAAAGTCTCATAAATTTGCTTATAAAGCACAGCTGAATTCTGAAGTGAAATATGTAAGTTTTAAAAAAAATCATTAACAGATTTCTATTCTTCCCTTAACATTAAAGCTTTTTTTTTTTTTTTTCATTAGTGCTTGTCCTGGTTATGGGGACAGAAACTTCTCCAAAGGCCAAAGAGACCATGGAAATGACTTGGCAGCCTGTGTCCAGACTGTGGCCTGGCAGATCACAGGACACAGGCAGTGCTCGTGTCTACTCCCACAGGAAATCTGTCATGCAGGTACTTCCATACCATGCTTTCTAGCATGCGCAGGTGGGCTTGACATCCATGCAAAATAGAACTCAAAATGCAGCTAGAGGAGCCACAGAACATTGGTCTTTTGGCTGCTAACTCAGTGATGTAAATGTGTGCAGGACCAGAGAGACCAGGATTCAGTCTCCTCCTCCAAACCTCAGATGGAAAATAGAAGATCACTTCCCTCTTCCTCCCTGCCTTTCCTTGCCCATTAGATAACAAAATCCTGGTCCTTTTTTAGATCCAATAAATATCAAAATACTCTCGGTGGTGAAACTAAGCGCAACTGGTACAACAATGGCAGGGAAGCTGGAGAACACAGCTTCTTTGCAGCATACTAATAACAACTGAGCTTTTGGAAGAAAGAGATGAGCGAGTGAGTTTTTACTAGATCACATGGAAAAGGGAGCTGAAAGCAATCTCTCTATTCTGCCGTGGTTGCTTTATTTGAACAAAAAGGAGCATAGAAACTGCTGTGTATGGGAAGCTGAAATCTGTATTCCAATAACCATGTTTTAAAAGAAATGAGAAATGATTATCACTCCTTAAAAAAATATAAAAAACTTCTCCTAAGGTTACTGGCAATGAGTTCAAGCTGACTGAGCCCTGCAATATGAAAAGCAAAACCATGACTAAGGTTTGTTCATGGATCCTATTTGCCTCAGATGTCAGTTATGAGCATCTTTTTGCCTCACAGGCCAGCCAGCTGTCACCTCAGGTAGTGGTATTTTGGATTGCATCCAGTCCTATCTCTTCCTGGGAATTGGATAAAGAGCCTAAATGTCTACCTCAGGACTCTGTATTCCTCTGCAAAGGCAAGTACTTAAAGGTTTGATGTGCCACCCAAGCTCTTAATTGGATCCAACCCTGTAATTTGTTCATAATAGGATGACCCAGCAGTATCATTTACGGCAGAGCAGGAAAGCAAATGCCAAAGAATGGAAAGGCAGAAGTACAAAGTTGTTGTATTGATTGTATAAATTGCCTCATTCGACAGCCTTAGGCTGGCTATTAATATTTCAGTGTTGGATACCACTTGAGTTTCACATCTAATGTGTTTTTTTGAGTAAACAAGTGATGCTTGGGAGGGCCTTCCTCCCTTATAAACAAAATAAGACACAGGTTCCAAAAGAAATCTCAGAAGGAAATCTCAGAAGGAAATTTCTCTCAGAAATCAGAGATTTTAAAATGAGGCATAATGGAAGACTCTTGTAAAATAATTTTGTAATAGCCTGATAGGTTTATTTCACTGGTTTTTTTCTTTTCAAATACAATGTCACTAGTATTAAAAAAAAAAAGTTACTGAAAATCCTGTGATATTGAAAGAGAATGGAGGTTTAAAATGGCAATATTCAGACAGCTCTGGGATTTCATTGTGCTATTACTCTGTCCAAACAACTAAGAACTTAACAAGTTCCAGAAAAGATGTGACAAAGTGCTGCTGGATGTTTCAGCAATTAATTTTGTGTAGCAGCATCACGTTGTTTGAGAGCCAGTTACCAGCAAGGATCTCTTTCTCAGATGGTGACTGGGGATGAGACAAGCAGGTGTCCACCCTAACAGTGCACTGGAGGAACAGGGTCCCGCCTAGTCAACAGGCAAGGCATGTATAACATGCCATCCCTGTGCAAACAGCTGAGAAAGTGTCTCTGCCATCCAAGAAGACACCATGGGTACTAAAACAGCTGGTTGAGATCAAATTTATTATTAGCAATCCTCTCTGCAAGGGGAGAGAAGAGGCTATACAGACACTATTATATCACACAACCAAGTCCACACATGCTGGAGATAGACATCTGTAATGGGAAGGCAAATTTCCCCATAAACTTTCTGGCTAACATTTTTTTTCTTTTCTTGGTAAGAATGTTTATATGACAGACTGTCAGACTTTTCAGTACTTAAACACAAGTATTTGCATATTCAGATCAGCCTAGGTTATGCAATGCATAGAATTACTGGATAGCGTGACCATAGAAGAAGTGTGATCCAGAGAAATTCATCAAGAGTGAAATGTTTTTCAGACTCCTGCTTAAGGTTTGATCTGTGAGAGATGCTCAGAGTCCAGGTCATATATCCCAATATCCATAAGCCAGCTGTGGAAACACTTGATTGAAAAATTTTTATCTCTGTCCATGGAATAGGACTGACTATACTTGCAGAAAATCTTAAAACTTGTAATCACAAGCACACAATATAAATACCAGCTGGCTTGACATTTTGTGAATAGCGGATTATGAAAAAAAGAATCAAAACAAAAAACCCCAAAAACCCAAACAACAACCCCCCAAAAAATAAACAAACAAAAACCACCAACCGACTTTGCAAAGGAAACATTCAGCACTGTCAGGAAAAGAGACGTTCCAGCTTCTTGCCACCTACCGGTGAAACACTAAAATCCTCATGATCAAGCAGCTATCTACGTCTCAGATTCCAGTGTTCGGACAATGAATTGCCCTAGAACTGACATCAAATGCAAACAGTACTGGGATTCCAAACATTGTGCAACTTATGGAATATTTTAGAAGTTTATTTTAAAGTGGAAGCATTTTCTTTTTTTTTTTTTTAATCAGTCCATTTGCTAAGGATTTGTTTGGATGATCTTTTATGAAGAATTGCTGGAAGGCTTCTTTATTTTTTTTTCCTAGTTTCATGCCATGTTTCTGCTAATTACTGTTGATTAGCAAACAGCTTTACAATTAGCCCTCTCAGGTTAGCCATCAGTTTGATAGCACTGCATGTCATCCAAAAGGTAGGGGGAATTTATTGTTAATTTCACACAATTAGCAAGGGGCTGGCAGAGCTCACAACAGCCTAAAAGCTCAATTTTCCAGAACAGCTGAGATAAATTACTGAATCAATTAAAACACATCAGTGGATGTCTGCAAGCATACTTAAAGCTAGCAAACAAGCCACTGAAAATTAGTGGGAGGAGAAAGACTAGCAGGGTTTTTTTGGTGTTGTTCGGTGGTATTCTTGTCAAGCTATTGGTGTTTATTCTGCTCTGTCATTAACACTAGTTAAATATAACTAAAAGCTAGTGCTGGCTTAAATCAAAAGAATCTGGTAACCAATAGGATCTAAAATGACTTTCCTTCCAAAATGGTTAACTTTTCTAAAAGGCAAAGAGGTCATTATTGCCAATGCAATCATTGCAATATTGACAATTGGCGGGCAGCAACTTTTCTCTTTTTTCACATTCAGCTGTCCCTGTCATGTTGGACAGAACCTTATCTATGGGCTGGCTTTCCTAGGAGTGCCTGCACTGATCCTTCTGATTGTTGGCTATGCCCTGAACAACCAGACTTGGAGGCTGATTATGGGCAAAAGGCCTCATTTTGAGAGGGTGACTTCATCAAACAGGTTGCTGAAATGCAAACTGGTCTGCTTTGTCTTGTGCAGTATCACTGGCAGGGCACTGGTTGCTCCAGTCACGTGGCTTGCAGTCACCCTGATAAATGGCTCATATTATATCTGTGCTGTGAGTGAGTATGCCCCTGTGTATTACTATGAAGCTGCTCCTAATGTTACTGCTAGTGAACGCAGTAGGATATTGGCTACGTTTCCCTGCAGTCAGCTGGTTCCTCCAGAGCTGACCCGGGCAAGAGATGAAGTGATTCTCCTCCTCCGATACCAGTCACAAGTGAGTAACTCCTGTTGCTTCTGTTGCCTGTAAACCTGATGATGAGAGGTGAAGATAATTCAGCAGGCAAAGTGTTAGGATAAAACAAGATCAGTGTCCTCTGTCTTGAGTGTTAAATCTCTGTGTGTTTTGAAGCCTGTTCTTTTCTTTGAAGTGGAACTGAACTTTAGGTACATAAGTTATATATATCTGCTTGTCCCATTTGTTACCTGCTACCTGAGGATACATTCTTCCTTGTGTAGTATCCTGAAAAGTAATATCAAGTAAGATAAATGGAAGTTCAAGAGCCAGGGAAGGTATGAAGTTTCTTCATTAAAGCGAAGAAATGTGACTAAGAGGCCCACCCAGGCTGTGAGAGCTTCATGGGAACCCATGTAAAATCTCGGGGTTTAGCAGACTCAATCTAAAAGTTTGCATACTGCATAAATAATGGGGAAGCATTAAGTTGTCACTTCAGAGAAAACTGTTTTTAAACAGTTTCAAACAATTTATAAGCTAATATAGTCTGGGACCCGGATGACCTATCTTATAACAGTAATAGCTGAGAAAGCAACATTCTTAAAACTGCATAAAACAGAACTTTCTTGAACTTGAAAAGAACAAGTGATTTTACTTCATGTCTGCCTCCAGTAGGCATGGATTGGGTTTGGTGGTAACAGATGCTTCCCAGACTTATACTATTATTTAGGAAAAGCAAGTAAAGATAATCTTACAGATTTTCTGGCACTCAAAGATTATCATTGTGAGTATTTTCAGCTCTAACAGTTATTTTCTTTTTTTTTTCTTTTTTTTTTTTCCTTTGGTAAGGTGGCTGGCTGGCTTCTGATTGCTGTGGTAGTCATCACTGTGTTCCTTTCTTACTGCCTGGCAAGCTGTTTCTCCCCACTCAGCTTTCTACATTTCAGATACTGGAGCAGCTATGTCCACAATGAGCAGGAGCTCTTCGATGAGGCAACAGAGCAGCACTCCAGGCTCTATGCCATGCAGCACGTAAGGAAGTTCTTTGGCTTTGTCCCAGGAAGTGAGAATGTAAAGGAAATTCGTATCCCATCTCTCAGGGAGTGGCAGGCCATTTCTGGACTGGCCATTCTAAAACGAGTGGATGAGGAGCACTATGATTACAGCCTCCTCCATGACTGGGCACTCAAGGAGCGTGCAAGTGGGAAGTATCTGAGGATTGATGAAGACCCTGGGATAATAACACAGCTCTGAAGATCCTAGCCCCTACAATACTTTGCAGAAAAGCAGGAACTTGTCTAGCTCTATATCAGATCTCAGCTGCCCTGGAACTTTCCAATACATCGATGTATAAATTATGTGAGCAAGTGCATCTTGTTAATGTAGTCCTTTAGCACCTGCTTACAGATGCTTTTACTGATGGCATTTTGACACCTGTGGGATGTTGTGATCTATGCCTAGATTAGGATGGGCTATTTCAAGCTTCAGCTCTCTGTTTTCTAATAGTTGTGCTGAAAGGATAAGTATGTACTGAGAAAGTTATTTAAAAATGCAGGGCTTTTTCCTTCCATTAAAAGGATCTTTAAGAGGTAGACCTTGATTGGATCCTATGAATTGGTCCATTCTATATAGAGCAGATATCCAGCTTTTCCTTAGTGACACTTGGCAGAAATTACTTCTTTCTCCTCTTCCACTATTTTTTTTTCCTGTATTATATAAGTAATCTACACTGAGCTAACTACTAGTTAAGTCTGAGGCTACAGTAGCATGTAGGAAACATATGGGGAAATTTTATCATCAAAGGCTGAGTTTAGATACAACAATGAGAGAACTTTCAAGTCTGATAAGGAGATAAATTCCCACTGAGGCACATGGTGGAGGTGTGTAATGCATAGCAGCTGTATGAACACTTGACACATGCCAAACTGAGTTGAAATGTATTCTGGCTGAAAGCAATAGCAAGGTCAGTCTCCTGTTTGGAAATACTTCAGAATCTCCGAGGTGTTTGTGTGCTTGCCTACTGTACAAATAGCAAATGAGGATTGGAAAAATCTCAGTCTGTGCAGTAGGGTTTGTTTTGCCTATTTGCCTTATAAATTTGTATTTTATAAATATACTGGGCCCATGAGTATTACTGTGATTAAAAACTACTGAATTTTGTGAAAGAAAGCTTAATGTTGTTTTTATGTTAAGTCAGTTTGGTATGATGTGATATTACTCATCTCCTCTCTAACCTTCTGTGTAGATGTTTCTAACTCTAAGGGGGAGGGAAATGCATGCCCTAATTTTTTTAATGCTTCCTGTACTGCCTTGCCATGTGCACATATACGTGTGGGCTCCAAAGCTATATGCTACACTATAGGATGCTATCTGCTACTGATAAATGACCCCAGGGGCTTGAAGTGGAAAAATCTATTTAGTACATTTTACTAGAAAATGCAGGAGCCAGAACTGCTCTGTCACTCCCCTCCTCGTCTGGATGGGGAGAGAGAATATAAGGAAAGGCTCATGGGTTAAGATAAGGACAAGAAGAGATCACTCAGCAATTACTGTCAAGGGTAAAACAGATTCCACTAGGAGAAGTTTATTACCAATCAAATCAGAGTGGGATAATGAGAACTAAACCTAAATCTTAAAGTACCTTTCCCCACCACCTTCCTTCTTCCTGGGCTCAATTCCACTCACAAATTTTCTACCTCCTCCCCTCCAGTGACGCAGGAGGCATGAGTAAATGGGGCTGCAGTCAGTTCATCACATTGCCTCTGCTGCTCCTTCTTCCCTGGAGAGAGGGCTCCCCACACTCTCCCCCTGCTCCAGCATGGGGTACTTCCTCCCAGGAGACAGTCCTCCACCAGCTTCTCCAGTGGTGGTTCTTTACAGAAGCTGCAGTTCTTCATTAACTGCTCCGGTGTGGGTCCCTTCCACAGGGTAAAGCCCTTCAGGAGCCACCAGTTCCAGGGTAGGTCCCCTGCAGGGTCACAGATCCTGCCAGCAAACCTGCTGCAGAGTGGGCTCCTCTTTCCAGATCTTGCCAAGAGTGCTCCAGCATAGGCCCCCGGTGGGGTCACAGCCTCCCACAGGCACCCACCTGCTCTGGTGTGAGTTCTTCCACAGGCTGCAAGTGGATCTGTTTCACCAGGGACTTCGGTGGGCTCCAGGGCCACAACTGCCTCACCATGGTCTGCACCACGGGCTGCAGGAATCTCTGCTCCAGAGCCTGTAGCACCTGCCTCCCCTCCCTCCTCACTGAGCTTGCTGTCTACAGAGCTGTTCCTCTAACTCCTCTCTCTAGCTGCAATTTCTGTTTCTCAGGGTCTTTTCCTCCCTACTTAAATCTATTCTCCCAGAGGTGATGCCACCATTGCTGATGGTGCTCTGCCTTGGTCACTGGTGGGTCTATCCTGGAGCAGGCTGGCACCAGCTCTGTGGGACACAGGGGAAGCTTCTGGCAGCTTCTCACAGGGGCACTGAGTGCTGTAGTGCCCCTGCTACCGAAATCTGGCCATGCAAACCTAATAAAAGGCAATGGAACAGCACTGTTTATGTGAACTCCTTAGGAAACAAAGTACCTCTGAGAGTAAACAAAACTTCTGATTTAATTTTTAAAATGTTTGTGGTTTTTTAATTTAAGATGGAACACTGTAATCTGGAACACATGCAACTGATTTGTGTATCTGAAGGTTTTGATAGAAAACGCCTATGCTGATGTCTGGATCCAAATGACAAAAACCTGCTGTCTTTAGGCCATATGAATTCTTTCCACTTCCACTGTTTTACAGTATTACTATAAAACGATGTAGTATTTGCAGTTAAGAGTAAGCTGTAAAATTCTTTTTATTTCTTGCTCACCTAATTTTTGAATTAGGCTTCATGGTTTCTGATTTTGTCCCGATTACTATTTGCCCTGTATTTTTTATAATAGTATGTAATTTAAAATACTGAGTGGAAATACTATCTGTCACTATGAAGTTAGCCTGCCAATATACTAACAGACTATCACCTTGTTAGCATTATTAATCCATACTACTACAGCTGTAGTTTTTTAACTGATATGTTGTATTTCCCTTTACTCCTCAGCTCTTTGAAACATGTCATGGATTGGTAGTGAAGGCACACAGCATTCAAATTAATTCATGATTACAGACAAATCTGTGAGTTGGTAGAATTGAACAGTCAAATTGTGCCTGCTAAAATGAGTCATCTTACCCAAGAATCCACTTAGAATTCCAGTTTGCTCACTTGAGAATTCTCTTTATGTCATGGTAAAAGTTTTCTGGAACCCCTGGGCCTATAAAATGTATCTGAGTGAAAATTGCCAGTCATGGGGACAGGAACGTGATGCACCTTAAAACTATTCTGTGTACCACGTACCCATCAGGGTCTGCTGTTGTTTAACCCTTCATCCTGGCAGGTCACCCCAAAGCATGGCCAATCTGCCAGTGTCATTAGCCTTACGAATCCTGTTCTGCACATACATCGTGGTGCTGCTGCCGATGGGATGGGACTCCTGAAATCACGGTGAACGGTTCCTGGGGAAGTTTGCAGGTGCTGTTTAAATTCAAGCTGCAAATCACCAGCTGCATCAAATAAACTTCCAATTTCTGGCAGAAATGGCATTTAGCCGCCTTCACGGTACCTTAACGCAATACCTGGACCATAGAGTTTGAACCCCCTTCAGTTTGCTGATCCTTTTAATTTTCAAGGGAAGAACTTCCAAGAGCGAACCATACCGTCACCGGTCTGTGTAAGACAGGGACTGCGGACCTCAGCTCTGCCGAGGCCGCCGCTGCCGGGAGGGGCGGGGCGGGGAAGCAGCGCGGGCGATGCCGGCAAGATCCCTCCGGCACGCCAGGCACGCTCCGTCCTGCCCGGAGCCGAGCGCCAGGCAGCTGGAGAGAGCCGGAACTGGCTGAGCAGCGGGCACCGCAGTCGTGAAGGCGAACGCGGAGCAGCTCAGGACCGCCCGCCCGTGCGCGACCTCCCTCTCTCCCTCCCTCCGTCCCTCCCTCTGTCGGCCCGGCCCGGCCCAGCCCAGCCCAGAGGCGGCATTCCCGCCTACCGCGAGCGCGAGGCATGCTAGGAAGGGCCGGGACGGGAACGGGGCCGGGAGGACGCAGGCGCCGGCGGGCGGGGCTGGTGGCGGCGGCGTCGCGGTGCGGGCGGCCCATGGCCGTGGGCGGCGGGCCACGATGACCGACTACAGCGAGGAGCAGCGCAACGAGCTGGAGGCGCTGGAGTCCATCTACCCGGACTCGTTCACGGGTGCGGGGCCGCGCCGGGGCCGCGCTCGCAGCCGGCGTGCGGGAGGGAGGAGCGGGAGGCCGCGGCGGGGTTGCCGCGGGTCCCGCCGGGGTTCCGAGCGGCGCGGCTCGGGTGGGTGCGCGGGATGTTGGTTCGCTTTCCCTGGCCGGGAAAAGCAAAGCGCTTGATGGCCCTTGTGGCCCGGTCCGTGGGCGCTGCCCCTGCCCCGTTTAGCGGCGTGGCACAGCAGCCAGCCCGGCGTGGGCAACCCGGTCCCCTGTGCTGGAAGGATGCTCTTCGGAGAAGCCTTTCAGAAGATGCAGCCCTAGGTGGGACTTGTAGAATTGGTTTGTTTGCCGACCGGTTTGCCTTTCTGGTAACGAGCTTGTCGCAGTCGTGAGGCACGGGATGTTCTGGTATGCTTAAAGGTGCGGTTTCCTCCGTAAATGTGTCGCCGCTACCTGCCTTACTCTATTGCAGGTGGAAAAAAGGCAGACTTTAATTCCCTGGTGCAGCACGTTACGTTGCTGAAACTTTCGTGTTTGGATACGTTGGTTCATCAGTTTTTCAGGATTTTCAATTTACCATCAAACAACCGAGTATCTACTATGCTGGCTAGTCCAACATGATTTTTTGGCATTCCGTATCCAAAGAATATTAAAAGTGGAAAAATCAGGGCATTTTCTGTTTCCTTCCTGCACAGTATCTACTCTGCCCAGAGTTCCACAGCATCTTACTTGGCAGTAACTTCAGCACACAAACATTTGCCCAGTACAATTGCCAATTGCTTCAATCTGAAAATCTTTTCAGGTCTTCAGTTTTATGTTAAAGTTTACTTGAAGGTGTATGAATTGATCTCTGGTAGCTGGGGATGCTGGATATCTGATACTGATATGGAAGTCATGTTCTTTCACACAGCCCCTACTCTCCTGCTTACTCAGAGTTATTGTTCACTCATGTAATACTTCTATGCCCAAGAGAAGAGAGGGGAATAATGATCGTAGTAGTACATTAGCAATTAGGCAAAATTCAGTTGATACTTTGAGAGCATGTACACTAATTTGGGCATAGGTTATAACAGTGATGCAGAGCAGTCCTTACATGAGGATGTGGTCTGCAGCCCACAATTGTGTGATGAGGTTTTTAACCTGTGAAACAGGTTGCAGCTCTTGCTATGTTATGTTGTCTGTCTTCTAGCAGTCTGATTCACACACTTCCATTCTAGTACCTTGCTTGGTTAGTAGCGTTTCCTCCATTAAGCTGTTTTAAATATCAGTGCAGGCATACTGTAAAAATAGTCCAGGGTCAAGAGTGCACTGGATGCTCATCAGACACGTTTAGTGCAGTAAAGCAAATTAGCTTTGGTAGCTTTCTGCATGCAGTCAGTGCATTACCAGAAGTTGTTTGATTTGATTTGCACTTTCTGGAACAGTGAAACTTCCAGAAGAGAAAGTTTTCCAAAAGTGGAAGCCTTTGGTATTGCCTGATGATGTATGGTCTCATTCAAAGAGCACTCCAGGCATCACATTATACGGAAAATAGCTGTTAATTGAAAAGTATTACATTAATAAATTAAAAAGGCCCTTAACACTGTATCAAGAGCTTACTTCCTTCATAAGTCCTTGAGAAGTTCAATTTTAGTGATGTGAAGAAGTAATTGATTTAAGAACTCTCCCTGACTCTTGCTTTTTTCTTATGAACAGTATTGTCAGAGAAGCCAACAACTTTCACAATCACTGTGACATCTGAAGCTGGAGAAAATGATGAAAGTAAGTTGATCATGCCTTACTCAGAAGCCTCTCCTATACATGTTTAAATCTTATTCTATCACCAACAGCTATGTATACCTCCACTCAGATCATTGTAGGGGCCTGATACAGCAAACATTCCTTAGCAAATACAGTTCAAGGATTTGAGTGATCCTTGTTTAGTTTGCAGAAATGTAAAGCTCTTGCTGTAGGACTGCTTTCTGCTGAATCTCAAAGGCTTTGTAGCATAGCTTTAAAAATTATGGGTTGTCACCATCCTTGCAGTGGCTTACAGACATGTTATGACAGGATTTTTTTCCTGGCAACTGTGTGTGTGCCAGCTACGTGGGAGAGTTGAGTCTATGTGCTGTGCGTGTGCAGTTCCAGAGCAGAAGGCTATGGGTCCCAAGCCCCTGTGTATTTGTTAAGTACCAACAATTGCGTGAGCATGTTGTAAGCAAGCAAGTTTGAAAGCTGCCATTCTGGATACTATAACAGAAGGAATAAACTGATGCTGCCTTATTTAGTTTTAAAGGAGTAAGTCCTGCATAGAGCAGATGTCTGTGTTGAACAGACTCCTGTTGTGCCAAGAACTGTGAGTCTGGAACTAAAGGAAAGCTTCTCCTCAGAGTTCTGGGAGGATGTATTAAAGGAACTTAATTCTCTTTTGTCCTGTTTCCCTGTTACCCTGGCTCTGGGCAGCTTCAGACTGAATGCATTTTTCTTAGGCAGTTCTCTGCTTAATACCTTCTATGGGACATAGTGTGTTTGTCCACAGTGTGGAGCACTGGAACCCAACACAGAGGTTGACACTTCAGCCAGGCACACAGAATCTGAAGTGTTAATATGCTGAGGTTTTCTCTAGTTCTGTTATTACAACTCTTGCTATTTTCCAGCTTTAAGTAGAACATGAGGGAGATTACTGCTCTAGTACCTGTCATACCACAGAAGGTTTTTTAGTCTTCCTAAAGACCTTTCAGACATGAGTAGGTTTTAATACTTTTGTGCAATTGTAAACCTTATCATCTTCATTTCTTTGAACTCTTAGGTTGTTTAAATCTGTTAATACTGTTTTAACATCTGTGTAAGAAGACTGTTCCTTAAAGGCAAGAATATTCTATAATCTTTAGGCTGTTGATGCAGTAGGAAAACATACCATTAAAGTTATACAGAGTTATCACCATAAGATTATGTGTTTCTTTATCTTGTAGCTGTCCAAACAACCCTTAAATTTACCTATAGAGAAAAATACCCTGATGAAACTCCACTATATGAAATTGTCTCACAGGAGAATCTTGACGATAATGATGTCACGGACATAATAAAACTGCTTGAGCAGCAGGTAAGGAAAATGGAATATCTTGATACAGCTTGATACCACTTCACACTTTGGCTGGAATTTCTCTCTCAAATCAGTTGTTTAGGGAAGTATCTGCTACTGATCTGAAATGTGTTCCATACTATAGGGACTTACTTTGAGGTTTGAGTTTGGTGAATGACATCATTGAGGTAAGATATAGGGATAATTCAGTGTGGGCAATAATGTAGAATAATGAAGTAGAAGTGCACTAGAGTTTCCCCTCTTTTCCATTTCCAGCTTAAGGTGAATTTGTTTAACTCTGTGCGTGTGTGTGTATATGTATATTTATGTATAGTATTTGTGAAAATAAGGCACCTCAGTTTCATTTGGAAATATTAAAGAATGCCACATTGATTCTTGATTTTTTTTGATAACATAACTTTGGGGGTGGGGTGGATCTCATCAACCTTTGGGGTCAGTGAGAGTGCATTGTGAAGGAAAGAAGGAGGCACTTCTTTGGTTTCAGGAATTTCTGACAAGTCCTCACTGCCTTAAAATTGCCATAATATGTTTAGTGGACATTTTTATCATTTTTAGTTTATATAACCTTCCTTCCATCAGCTGATGTTTTTTGGTTTTCCTGGGAAACTGTCTCACCTCAAAGGCACATGTAATAGAATTAAGGAATAATCTGTTCCAGGAGAAGAAAGGTTCTGAGTGACTTGTCTCTTATGATTTATGATATTCAAATTTTAGAGTTATGTTTCTACTGTAGGTTTTGTTTTATTCATGAAAAAGCCTTTCAGAAGATGTCTATAATGTGTTAATAACCTGAACACAGACATTCATCTTTCTGTTTTGCTGCACACCCATCTGGGGATAACTAACTGGATAACTGGCCGGTTGAGTTGAATTTGAATTTCACAGCAAGCTTTGCACCAGAGACTGGTGCAGAATGTGTCAGCGGTGCCCTCTGCATTTGCACAATATCCTGTTTTCTATAAACATATTTATGGATTCAGGTTCTTCTGTTTGAAGTTGCCTTCTTTTGCATTGCAGGCAGAAGAAAATTTAGGAATGGTAATGATCTTCACTCTAGTCTCAGCAGTACAGGAGAAATTAAATGAAATAGTGGATCAAATAAAAACGCGAAGAGAGGAAGAGAAGAAACAGAAAGAAAGAGAAGCAGAAGAAGAAGAGAAAGTATGTAAAATAATGTTTTCAATGAAAAAGACTTTCCGCTTCTTTAAAATGTGTTCGTTTGATGCAGGAGCAGTTCTCAGTTGCAGTGGGAAAGGAACAGCTATCCTAAAGATGGTTTAATTGAAACTTAAGATTGTTTAATGAACTTAAGTGATCTTTTTTTCCTCTTTTGTCTTAAGCAATCTTTTTTTAGATTCTAACTGCATGTTCACAGTCCCTTGTAGCATTACTTCCTAAGGCAAGGATTTTTCCCAAATGAAATCAGATTTGTTGTAGACAGTTTTTGCTGGAAGAAGGGGGAGCAAGAGAGAATGAGGAGCATAAAAGTCTAGAATATGTCATGGGCACACGGGCTCCATGGTTTGAGGAAGGCTGTCTTCCTTTGTAGACTGAGGGGATAGGGTGGAACTGGTGGGACCAAGCTTCAAGACTGGTTTGCCCTCTTGTAGAATAGTTTTACCATTTGTGGATTGTGCTGTGAGTCCAGCTAATGAGTCTTCACTCACTTACTGAGAAATAGCTGGAGGGTGATGGGACTTGGACGGTTCTGTATTTCTGAAAATTGGCAAAGAAATATCTGAGAAAAATAATCTTTTCCTGTTTCAACAATATAAAAGGATTATTTTAATGGGCAATATTTCAGTGTAGATTGCACTTAAGAGTTGATAAGAAGTACTGCCTACTTATAAGTAACTTGTATTAGTGGAGAGTTGTGAACTATTGCACTCTAGGTCCAAAAGGAGAATGCAGCATTCTTCCATGGGAGTTTCCACCTCAGTTTAGTTCTCTGAGGGGAGAGTGCCATGACAAAAACCACAATGTGTTCTTTATATATTCCCAGGATTAGGATTAATTTCTCAGAATATGTCACAGCAAGCAGTGCATCTAGAGTGTTGTAATTTAAATAATTAAGTGATCGCTTATCTTCACCTGTAGCTTTGCAAGTTGTGTTTGCAGCCTTGTTTTCTATTCTTCCAGCAACGTTTTCATGGCACTCCTGTTACCATTGAGAATTTCCTTAATTGGAAAGCCAAGTTTGATGCAGAGCTTCTAGAAATAAAAAGGAAAAAGATGAAAGAAGAAGAACAAGCGGGCAAAAATAAGCTAAGTGGTATGTTTTAATACTGGTCATGAAATTTCTGCCATGGTACCAGCCTATAATGACAAATCTAAAAGTAATTTTTACGCAGATGATAGGTCTTGGCATCCTGCTCCATAGTCTGCATGGCTTAGCTTTGAACTAGTTCTGTGATGTTGTATCTACTTTTGACCTGATTACCTGAAAAAACATAACCAATGTGGTCATGCTGTATCACTGTTCTATTTTCTCCTCACTTCTGGCTATTTTTGATGAAATTTGACAGAGATGGAAATTTTAATGGTATTAAGTTTCATAAAAAGCTGTACAGGACAGGAGACACACTTGATTCCTCTCTGAAGGGTATGCATTTGGGAATCTGCAAAGATGAGATAACAGAAATCAGGCTTTTAGTTTTGCCATTCTTTAAAGTATTGTTAGTATGTGGTGTCTGTTTTCCTCTATACAAATGTAGTTTATAGAAGCTTCCCTTTACAAAACCAAAATCAAAATCAGGCTTATTCTTGGATGTCATTAGTGTAATTCCAGCGTTACCATGGACACCAACCAGTCTTGTGTATGGAAGCTTGCATGAGCCATGTAGATGGAAGACAGCTGATTTATATGGAAAGAGTCCTCTTGTCCCTCCCAGTCAGAAAGGCTTCACTCTTCTGTGATGTTGCCTTCACAGCTGTGTATATGTATAGGAGATGGTGATTTGTGTAGATCCCAGTTGCTTTTTGAATGGGAGAGTATATGAAAAAAGGTGGAGTCAGCTGATTTCCTTCCCAGTTCCCACAGAGGATTTCTTGTGGAATGCAAGATGAAGACTAAAGCAATAAGGACTGAACACAGGTTGTGGGGTGTAAATTTTTCTGCCCCCCATTATTAAGGTCGTAAGTAACCCATTTCACATGTAAGAGGAGGAAGCTTGTTGGCGTGGATGAATCCTGGATGAATTAAAAAAAAAAAAACCAGAATGGGGCACTTACAGAAATGAGCAGTTAAAAATACAAAAGACTGATAGAACTGGTTGATTTGAAAAGACTAAAATACATATGCTCACTGTTGTTGCCTTAGCTTGATAGTTGCTTCAGAACTGTGCTTTCTTATATATTGGTTTTTTATTTTATTTCTAGGTAAACAGCTGTTTGAAATGGATCACAACCTTGACACCTCTGACATCCAGTTCTTGGAGGAAGGTAAATTTCTATTTGATTCTGCAGCTGAAAGGCAGTGGCTTAAAACAGGTCAAAATTCTTAAGCCAAATCCGTGTTATATTTCTAATATCTTACATCAGAATCACTTTTACATTGGAAGAACTTTCTTAGAAGTACTGTTTTGCAGAGTGAACAGAAGTAATTTTAACTTTTCTCAAAACAAAAACCTTTCCAAGATGATAAAGTGTATTTATTTGTGGCCTTGTGCTTGAGTTGATCTCATTTACATTGCTTCTATTAAAATAATTGGACTGGGAGCAAAACCAAAAAAAAGAAAAGCAAAACCAAAATAAACTAAACTCAACCCTGGGTTTTTTTCTTTTTTTTTTTTCTAATAGCAAGCCTTCTAATCCCTGATTTCAAGCACAGGTCTTGAACTTCTGTCACCTTTTCTCTGAACCTCAACACCAACAGTAAACATCTTGCGGGTCGAAATAAATGTTACTTGCTTCTGTGCAACCCAGTTCTTTTTTATGGTTTCTGCAGATGTGCCTGTTACCTAAAATACTGACCTGGTGCCAGAGAAAATTCTGTAAGCCTGTGCCAGAAAAATATCAAACTTGGAAAACCAGTTGGAGATAAAGCATATAAAAGCATATATACTCACAGTAACATACCTATTTAATTTGCTGTACCGCTTTTTAGTATCCTAGTTTAAAATACCTGAGTTTTGAGGTAGGACAGTTCTTTAATATAACTACATTATCTACTGGTATCACAAAACACAGATGGAAGAGAGTCAAGATTCTTCTCTGCAAGTAACAATTAAAAAAACTAGTTTATGAATGTGAGGATAAATTTGAAATGGTAGTAATGGGGAAGTTTAGTTTCTTTTACGGGGAGTAATTTAATCTTTTCTTCCCACAAAGTACCTGAAGTGAAGATGGTTTGTTGATGGCACAGTTGGCTGCCTCAGGAGGAACAGACCTCTACCTGGGCTCTGTGCCCAGATGATTTGGGGTTAAGGCATTAATTTGTAATCCTATTGCTGCTGCTGATTAAAAACTCCCATTCTTATTGCTGCTTGCATTCTATGATAGATGCAACAGACTGCTAAGTCTGTTTTAGTATTACAGTAGCATTTAGTACTAAGTTTCAGAGGATAATGGCATAATCTTTTATAGGTGCCTTCAAGTCCAGTGAAGTAATAGCAACTTTGTTTGGTGACCAGAAGATGTCACTGTTGATACATAAAATAGCAGTCCTCAAGTTTTATCCTTAGGTCAGCATCGTCTCTTTGAGAAGATAATGTGAAAGTAGACAAAGCTTCATCTTGCTTGTAAAATTTAAATTTGAAAGCAAATACATGTATGTATATGGTGTGTAAGGAATTTTTTATGAACCCTGCTCATTTATCTCACTGGGATAGCAGTAGTTATTTCAGCTGTGAGGTTCTGAGCTCCTGCTTTGGCTGTCCTGGGGAGAATCTCTGCTTCTGGCAAATATAAATGTTAATTTCATGTTGCCAATGAATTCTGAGGTTCTGCCTGACGTTTGTTTTGACTAGGTTTTGATACAAAGAAAAAACCTTCAGCTGTAAAAAGAGAAAATGCGGCATTTACTTTTCCGTATCTATTTGTTGTATAAAAAGCCAAGTTAGCAGCAACCTACATTGAAGAACTAATGCGAAAAAATCTTGCATGTTTTGTTGTTAATGTTTTCCTTGTTGCATGAAAATAAAGTGTCTTTCTATTCTTTACAGCTGGAAACAATGTGGAGGTTGATGAATCTTTATTCCAAGAAATGGATGATTTAGAACTGGAGGATGAAGAGGATGACCCTGACTACAACCCTGTTAATTTAGATAGTGATTAGACTTATTTGAACTGATTCTGTCATCAGTATGGACATATTTAAGGAGAGAGGGGCAGGCAGGAAAGCCACAGCATCTGTGGTTTTAGTAATGTGTATTGTTTTACTTTTTTCTTAATTTTTTCTCCAAAGAAAAAAACCCAACATATTTTAAATCCAGGAGAATGGTCTTCTGATGACTTTCACGATAAATAAATTTACTTTAATAGTTCAAATGAAAAATTTGAGAAATACTGATCTGTCTGAAAACGCTTTTCTATTTTCTCTATTTTTTTTCCTCCCTACTTCTGTAATTGTCCTTTGAAGAGATGTGGCAACATGCAAGATAGAAAGATGATACAGCAAGCACTAAGCACACCTGCATCTGAATGCTGAGCAGCTGTTCTGCTGTCTTCCACCTGGGATAAACATGAGCAGCTTTGGTGAATAAAAGGGATCACATACTATGCAGTTATTTATTATTTTGTTTCTTCCTCCTGTTGAATTTTTTAATGTCAGTTCTGGTGCCCCAATTTATCAGCTGTAGGTAGACAGCACTAGTCACCTTTGTTGTATAGCCTTATTAAAGTCTAGTGGAAACCATTTCCATTAAATTAGAGTGATTTTTTTTGCCACAGTCATGAACAATTTCAAAATGGTGACTTGAAGTTTAGTTGATTTGTTCAGAGAGGGTTTGGGTTTTTTTGAATGTGTGCCTCAATGAACTTCTATGAAAAATCAAAACCCACCTTAGGACAATTAGTTTGCTTTTGGCAGCAGACTGTATGGAAACACTATGGGTGGAGTGCTCATTACAGCAGCAGGGTTTATAGAGTGCTCTCTAGGTTTGAATGTAACTGGTGTAGTTTTAGAAGCATTGTCTTGGCAGCCTGTCAAGGTTAGCACAGAATACAGTAAAGCTACACATCAACTTGGGGATGTTGCCCATCTTTCAGAGTTGTTTCTGGAGCTAACAGCTGTTAGACTCCTCCCTTACCAACTCCAAAAAGCCCAAACACTGCAAGAACTGCAGTGTTTAAACATGCTGTGTTTGAAACTGCAGCGCTAGAAGGATGATGGTGTCAAAAGACAGCTTTCCAAATAGAGAGACAGGCACCTCAATGATTGAACACTGTGTGCTGAATTTTAAACACTGTTAGTCAACTGCCTTAACTGTGCCAGCTTCAATTTTTGAAGAGGGTTGCACTAAAGTATCACATTGCTTAGAGGAATAATAAATTTATGAATTTTAGTATTTGAAAATTCCATAATCAAGATGAGAAGTTTAATTATGGAAATAATTTAATGGTTATAAGATTCTCTGCTCATATCACTTGAGAACATCTGTTTAGGATGACCTTTAATCTTTTTTTTTCCTTTTTTTCATTCAAGGTGAATGAATTTCTAGTAGATAGAAATAGGTGTTCAAGTACCCTGTAAATACTTTTATAAATTAACCATGTGCCTTTGTTCCTACTGTTGTCCCTTTGTTCTTTTTAATTTTGGCTACTAAGAACTTTAGATAAGCATCATGATAATGTTTTATGTTTCAAAGCAATAAGCAAGATCTGTGCTCCAACAGTTACCAGATTTATTAAAAAATTGTGAGCTAATGTGATATTAAATCTTGTCTTTTCCAAAGATACAGTTGGATTGAAAGCTTCATAGTTACTACATCCAGCTTCCTGTGTAATTGCTAGGATGCTTTAAAATCACTTCAGCACTGAATTTATTTCTGGTACGTCTCAACTGAGCTGCATAAACCCCCATTTAATTCCTATGGCTGCTTTCCATTTCCAGCTATGTATGTTTGAAACTGGTGTTTTTTCACAAAAGGAGTGGATTGGAGCTCTCTAAATTTGGATCAAATCCAAGAATCTTGTATAGTCTGTGCAAATGTGGTAATCAGAAAATTTTCCAAGTGGATCACTGATAAGTCATCTACACATGAAAGGAAGTTTCTCATGAATTGTATTTCTAGAATGAAATTTTCTAGTCTGTTTTCACACTAACATATTTATTGGTTTTCATGCAGAGAATGTATAGCTCAAAAATGATAATGTAAAACAAGTTAAAATGTGAAACTGTTTTTGCTGTTGTAATTCAAAGCAGAGGAAATAATGAGGGTTGAAGTGACAAAAAATTTGCATAAAGTCTGTTCCTCCAGGTCTTTGGAAGAAGTTTTAGTGACTCGGTCTGAACTGCGGATTTGTTTAGATTTGTTAGCAATTAACATCTGTGAAATAAAAGGGAATTTGACTGAGAGTAAGCTTGGCTATGTGTGTATTAGTTTGCTGAAATGATCGGAGATAAGGATTTTTTTGCTGGAAAAAGTTAAGCTGGGATATTTAAACTTTCTTATGTACTTTGGATTAGATTGAAAACTAATTCTTATTAGTTGAATAAAATCCCATTTATAAGCTTTGACAGAGCTACAGTAATTTAAAATCCTGCTGCTGACAACCTTTCCTGTATGTTTTTAATTGCCTCAGTCCAAAGCATGCACTGTAATGCATGGAGGCAATAGTGAGTTGCAACATTGCACCTTGCCCAGAGTGTATTTAGTTTTGAACAGGCTGAGTGTTTTGAATAGCTGGTGCCAGAGCTCTGTTAAAATTCAGAGGATGCAAGATGCTGTGGCTAAAATCTCAAGCATGCTGCAAAGCCTAGGATTTTGCATCCAAATTATGATTGCAGTATTGGCATTTCTCCTTTTCTTTCCTTCTTCCATCTGTTTTGACACCTGCCTCACAGACCAGGGCTAATAAGGGAGCTGACAGTCTCCCAATTCCCAGAAACTCTCTTCCCTAATCTGAGCCCCTCTAGTGTCCCAAGTATTTAAACCTTTCACAGCTTATAGGCCACTTCTACATACCTACTGAAATGAATGCATTTTTGTAATTATTGTTTTTAATTTCATGCATGTTTCAGAAAAACCAGTGATTTATGGATTGTAGTATCTGTACATGTTCATGTTTCTCTGCTTCCAAAAATGACAAGTTCTTATTGCCAGAGAACGTGAAACATGAGAGAAAGAGGTTACTGGTAAGGCTCCTAACACCTCTACTTAGGTGTCAGAATAGAAGGGGGTCTAAATGAAAGGGATGTATCTAAACTCCAGTTACAATAGGTGGATGCATGATACAGCTGGTAAAGCAAAATCACCCTGTGTTACCTGCAACACACTCCACCATCCCTCCCATCTTCCAGCTCCCCTCCTGGAGGGGCAGGGCTCTTAAATTCAACCAGAGCAGCAAGTCCTAGGTACAGTGAAGTGCCTCAAACACCCAAGATACTTGTTTCCACAGACAGCTCCAGTCACTTACATGGAACTAACCCTGCACAACAGAGGCACTAGTCAAAAGGCCGTGCCCTTTTGGGATATACATTATAAAACACACAAAAAATAGAAATGAAGAAAAAAAAAAAAGGATGAAGTGAAGATGGAATAAACACTTAAAAAAATATATTAATTTTATTCATTCATGGTACAAAAGAGCATTTTCTTCCATTACCCCAAAGGACTGTCTTGCACAGCACCTAAAGCACACACACTCTATTCTGGACACTGCTTTCTTAGACCTCTTAGTCAATGCCAACACTGATCCAACCTCCTAAACTCATGTGTTCAAGTGATACATCTAGAGCAGACAGCTAATTGAAAGGAAGTTTACTAGTAAACTAATCCCTGGGGGAACAGACTGAATCATGAAAAAATAAAGGACTGGTCACAGTGGCAGCATAAACACATTTACAGAGGTAAACCCATGACCAGGCTCTGTAAGTATCTTTATCCACTGCTCATTAACAACAGTGCATAATTTGCTATTATTTGCTATAGACAGTAGTTTTTGCTAATTCTAAGCAACTAAGAAAATAACACATTTTCTAGTAAGACAAGGACCACAATACTCGAGAGTTACATTTGTATCAGGATTCCAGAGTTTTGACTGAGGTTTACTCCAGTATTGTGCTCCCCCAGAGCTCCCAAGCATTTATAGGGACATAAGTCTAAAAACTGTTGAGTTAGGGTCCACGGTCCAGAATTTTAATGTTTTGCACCCAGCAAGTTCCAGAAGCAAGTTACAAAGGCATCCTTTAAGGAATCTTCTCTGATGTTAAGACCTGAGAAGCACGGCAGCGAGCCTAAAAATAGGTGGGGAGAGAGGAAGAGAAAATACTTCAATGAACAAAATCAGCACTTTAAAGAGCTTCTTCCAAATTAGTAGTTTAGTAATCTTAACTAGTGTTATGGGTTACATTTCATCTTAATTAAATAGGAGCCTTCAAGACAACATGGTAAACAACTGGTATATTTAAATATAAATCAAATTTTTGAAAAGAAGAAGTGGCAAACCAAAACCAAATGAACACCACCACCCTCACCAAATCCCAAACAACACTTTATTTACACTATGTCCTGAATTTTAGGGCTTTTTTCAGAAGGAGGAGAGGATGGCCATGTCTCACTGACATATCTGATGTTCAGAGCCAGAAAACACTTAAGACAATACCTCATTTCAACATACACATTAAATACAGTTGGGCAAGTGATTCAGTTGCCAGTTATTTCATAGTTTAAATAAAAGTGTGTCCTGAAGCTTGAACATGCTGAACAGTGCAGGTAAGACACCACAGAACTGGAACATGGGTCCTGAGAATCAATTTGTTAGTGTAGGAAAGAAAAAGCTTAAAACAAACGCCATACTTGACAATCTGCTGAAAACTTCTAAGATCTTAAAAACCACAAAATTTCAACAGGTCATACCTCTGAACATAATTTTGCACTATGAGTGTTTGTCACTTACATGCTCACAGTCAGTTATTTAGGAGAAAACATTGTAAGAAAATGGAAAGTTAAAAAAAGCCTAATTTACATCTGCAAATGGCTGAAAGCTTCATACAAGACCTAGCAGTTGCCAGTTGCATCAAGGTGGCATCCATTTATATGCAAAATGTTTTTAATTTTGATATCCTGGGATTATACAAGCAGAAAGCAGGAGAGAAAACAATCAAGGAAAGTGAAAAGATGCAAAAAATCCACCATGCAACTATATATGCACACGCATTCAAAGAAGAGATGCAGATGGTCTTACATTTTCACAAACAGAAACTGTTTTCTGAGATACTTACAGCTTTCTCCTCCAAAGACAGCACCCCATCTACAGCCACTATCTGGTATTGCTTTTCTTTTAGGCTACCCACAAATTTCCGAAGTAGTTTGAGACCAGTTCCATCACCATTTGGTTTCAGCAGTTTTTGCATTTGTTGGGAAGAACATCCTGGGTCAAACAGTAGTAAACATAAGCTTTTGTTCTTCTTCTCCTCTATTCCAACAACAGTACGACTATGACCTAATATCAAAATAAGAGTTTCAGTAGTTTAGAAACATGTAAATCCCATTTACTACCTTGTAATGTACGACTGATTTTCAGATCAAGGAAGGCATTACTCGAAATTTAAGAAAGTAGTTACGAGAGTACATGTCAAAAAGTTAAGATCCCAATCCCATTCAGCTCTTCCACCCAATAAAAATACAAACTTTAATCTGGTTCTTACTAAAAAGGAAAATTATGGGAAATAAAACCATGCCTTCAATTCAATGAAGAAGGACTAAAAAATGCTGCTCTGAACTGCAGTACATATAAAGCCAGTTAGAGAATAGTAAGAAACCAGCATATTGTGGCACTGACCTTGATGTTGCAGGTAGATAGGTGGTTTGGAAGTACACACCACCTTTGCACCACCTTCATTATCTGTAGAATAGTAATGCAAAATCCACTCAAACAAGCGAGGGTGTGTACCCATAGGGCCAGTGGGTTTGTGAAAGTCAATGATTTGGCACCTACAAAACATTGAGAATGAAAACAACAATAAAATTTCAAGCAGGTTGCTTGTTAAAACAATTTTTTCACCTCTGAGTCCCTGCCTCCTGCACCCAGTGGTCCTTGCTACTGTCTTATTTTTTAATATAGGAGTAGGGGGGACATAATTACACAGCAATGAAAGATATATTGTCCCAAACTGGAAAATTTATTATATAAGAAAGAAGTGCTCTACTCTTTCTACTCTACACTCTAGTGTTCAGTCTAACAAGACCTTGTGAAGCTCACAAAAATAAATGTCACATTTTTTGTATGTGATACAGGTACACTAGAGAATCCAATTAAAAGCCACAGAAAGTAGCTGAGATTCAGATTCTTCTTAAGAAGAAACTTTCAGAGAAACGAAGTTTTTAAACAATGCTTTAATTTATGCATATGTGGCATAATTCTGTATCAAGTCTCAATGGTCTATGCAGTTACTCAGTTTATGTACCTCCTATGAGTAGTTACATGTACCTGTAAGTAAATACACAACTTCATGCTGCATTAAATCGGATATAAGCTTTGACAGCTTTTGATAAGCTTTGTTTATATATGGTTAAATTTAGTCACTAAGGTGGCTTTGTCATCACACAGTCGGGAATTTTAACCTTTAAAGGTACAGAACTTAAATCAGCAGTTAAAAATAACAACGACAACAAAAATCAATATTTACTTTATCCTGAGACTGGTTAACAGTGAATAAATTTCACATGCTCCTATCCATGCTTTGGAATCATGTAATCTGTTGTTGAAGTGAGATGCCCCACGAGGATCAAAACCTTCTCTCCAGGCATCTTCAATCATGGACTGAATCTTTGGGATACTAGGAATTAGTGTAGTATCTGGAACAGAAAAGCTTTTGAATTGTTGTTGCAGTGACTGAAATAGTCTATTAATTAAAAATATTCAGCTTCTTTTATAACAGGCAGTTGATGTTACAAAGATGCACCAAAAAAACTAAAGGTAAAACTTCAACCACATTATTTCTTGCCAGTATTGACCTCTGACTCTTTCACAGTAAGTTCCAGTGGTATAACAACCATTTAATAGGACCTTTTAAGACTTGCTGTGTAAATGAAAAGGCAACACATCACTCAGCAGGTTGTCATTCAAAGTACGTGGAACAAACAGCATTTTGTTTAATACCTCTCAGGCAGTCATTGTAGAAGCTATTTTGCAACAGTGAGGAAAGGAGCATTTGGAAATTCCTGTAACCACAACCCCAGCCTCTGTCGCCCAAAGATGAGTGGAAGTGATCTACTCCTGCTGAAAGCCACACACGCCTCACATCTTTGTTCTCATTTTGATAGTACTTGCACAATGCTTCAATGATTCCTAAAGGAAGACAAAATATGAAGTTTATCTGTAAAATGAACTACTAAATTTACCAGAAGATTCCTTCCCCAACCTGGAACAGATACAGATTAATACAATTTATTTTAAAACTTTATTACATTTAGAGCCCAAATCACAAAAGCAGTGGACATTGCCCCTATTTAATTTCAATGGTCTTTGAATTTATGTACTACGAAGCTTTCAAAACCAAATCTATTTTTTCACTGTTGCTACACAATGATTATTTTAAATTAAACAGCTTGGACTAAATTATAAACTGTGATAGTCAAAGGAATTATTACAATAATATGGAAATAGTAAGACATCAATAAAGCATTCCTATGCCCCTGCCACCCCCAGAACAATATCATCTCAAAAACATGTTAATACTTATGCATACTATGTAAACCTTTTACTCCCCCCCAGCTTATTTCTCCTGGAGAAACTAAGAGAGGAAAAAAAAAAAAAAAAAAGAATGGCAGAAATGGCACAGAACTTGAGAATTATTGTAAATATTTTAAAATAATCCTCCTGCTGTGAAGAGAATTATTCCAGTCATCACAAATTATTTTCTAAGAACCTCTCTGAAATCTAAATCATTTCCAAGAATGAAAACTTTAAATGTGTTATTTCCATGCAATCTGTTTGACAGAGTAAAATTTTATTTCACCTGTCAAGAATCAAGTGGATATTTTATAAGCCAGAATCACTAGCAACGGGCTCAAAGACCTTTGAATTGTGGTCTTGGAAAGTAAAGATAAGGGAGCCTTTGGAAAGAGACATAGAGACCCATCTGCCCTGTGTTTCTGCACCAACCATAAAACATTTAAAAGAAGATGTAGATGTCTACTCCTCCCAGTCCTCTCTTGGGCTTTGTAATCAGATGAACACTGTGCTTACCTGCAACCAGCTTACACAATATAACAATTAGCAGAAACACAGGACATTTACAGTGTAGCTGTAAATTTCAACAGCTACACTGGCTTAGGAACCAAAGAGTAGTAAGCAGTAAACAAGCGCACAGTCAAGGGCAACCAGACCGTAATAACACACTGCATTTTCTGATACATACAATACATGTATTTGTGCCCTTAACCAGACAACTTGGTTCCAAGTTCCACAGAAAAAAAAAAAACAGCCTGCAAGTTAGAACACAGCTCAGAAATAGATCAAGATTTAATTTCCTTGTTACTTTAGGACTATAACAATTTGGATTGATCTACAAAATGTTTAGAACTAGAACATGACCAATACTAAACAATGAATTATATGTTTTGTTAAAAGACTGATTTAGTCACTACAATCTAAGGTCTAGAAAATACAGTTTTAATTGTATAATTTCAGCAACTTTACCTGATGTCTTTGTTTTCCCATCATCTATACCAGAGGCCAAACTTTCCATCATGTCAGCTTTTCTCTTATGATATTCAAAGGGCTGCATCCTTCCTCTATCAACTTCTCTTTCCATATTCTTTAGAAATTGCTTCTTGAAGCCACCAGAATTATCCAAGCCATACTGTCTCTGTTAGAGATGGAATGTGCATGATTTAAATTACATTTTTAAAATGCATCGTTTGTCTATGCAATTTCTCAAAATCATTATGAGTAACTTTGAAAAATTGTGAGGCATAAAAACTTCATAATTACAATTATTTTAGAGCTGAAGACCAAGCTTCATTCCCGAACATGAATGTGGGACTAGGAAAGCCAGACCTGGAAGAGCAGACACATCCCTTTGCTCCCTCTTGGCAGAGCCATTGGCACAGAGGCAGTCTGGCAAGGAGGTAGTGAGAGCGGGAAGTGAGTTACCAGGGCCGTAACTGAGATGGGAGGCAGAGGGAAGCAGGACCTGGAGCAGGTGATGGTATTCCAGTAAAGGACAGCCAGGATGCTAAGAGTCTTTGGCACTCTGGCAGGGAATGTGCTGCAGGCTGCACTGCAAGGCAGAGCACTAGAGCTGGCTGGAGCACAGGCAGCAGGTGTGCTGAGAGAGTAGAACTGCAAGCACAGGGAGCAGCCAGCCCCATTCTGAGCCAGCAGCACTCAAAGCTGTAAAGCCAAGTAGCTCAAGGCTGCCATGTCCAGCACTCTGCCAGGATCAGCATTGCCAAGAGACCAAATTTGCTTCCAACCCATCCCTGCACCATTACTTCAACAGACTGTGTGGCTTGCACAGTCAGGCCTGGTAAGGCCATTCCAGGACAGTACAATTCCAAGATACTCAGCTTCTAAAAGCACAACGGGTTTTAAGTTTACCATTTAGAAACAAGAGTGTACCTGCAGCTTTTTAAATTCTTCCCTCTCTCGCTTCTCTTCCTCTGATCTCTGCCGTTCATCTTCTTCAGTTTGGAGTTGCTGAGCCAGTTCTAGATCTCTTAAGTTTCCACCTACCCCAGAACAACATTCCAAAGTGAGGGGACTTGGTCAGGATGCTGGTAATGCTTTGAGGGATCATTGGTTTAATTTTTAGAGATTCCTTTCTAAGCAGACATAAACACAATTGGGCATTAATTTTAGGAGATGTACTCTATATTATTTTGTGCTATTAACAACGAACACTGAACAGGACTGACTGCATTTAGTCTACCAAGACTCAGGCTCTTGACCTGAGCAAAGTTTATGCAGTTACTGGAGCAATTACTTGGCAAATAATGAATGTATCTATATCACTGAAAAGACAGGTTTTGTTTACTGTGTTTCACCTCACTGTTAGCAAGATGTCACAATTCCTTTAATATCACTTATTAGCATCTAAAACCATTTCCATCTAAGGAAGTGACAAAAATTTACAATGAGAGAACTGAATAGGGAATCTCTAAGATTCTGTTAGCCATGTTAGAAAATAAAATCAATTTAGATTTTTTACTTTAACACCATGATTAATGAATCAGCAAAGTATTTGCAGATGTGAATTGAGAAAAAAAATTAAGTTTCCACAAGCTATAAACTCTCAATTCATCACAGTGGAACATGCCACTGTAAATTCCATTTATGTAAACCTTCTACAGAGCTAGAAAAACAAATGTATCCTACTGCTTTCTTTTAAACATTTTTTGCTCTAAGTTTTTCTTCTGGCTAACATGCAGTTCATTTACTTAGCACCCACGCATAGAAAAAGATTTCTTTATTAGCATGGTAATTAAATAGAACATTTGGGCAAGTAATAGAACCTTAGCTATGTTAACTTCATTATACATGTGTCCAAGTTCCCTTTAAATACAGAAATATTTATTTTAAATTTTATGTGAGATTCTACACTAGAACATGCAAATATTTGCAAATGCTCTCAAGTATTACCAAGCTGTACCTTTTTACATACCTTCTGAAAAGTTATGTTCCTCTAAGTGTAAATCCACGTGTTCTTCAAGAATCTGAATGTTTGTACAGGTAAGACTACACATAGGACATTCATATAGCTGTTCACCATTTCCTGTGTCTGAAAAAGAAATGCAGTTTCTTGATAAATGCAACTCCTGTGGTTTTTTTGCTAGAAGCATCCCCTAACTGATATACAAAGACACATACACAATAGACATAAAACAAATACACAGCAATGAAGTTTATGTTGCCACTGAAATTCCCCAGGAAAAGGCAGTGAATTCTAAACAGCTGTTACTCTCTTTACCACTTAAGAATTTGTATCTAAATACACAAAAATTTTAAGACACTTTTTCTTTCTCTCGATTAAGTTCTGCCCCATTTAACTTACAGACCACAATTTGCTATGATAATATTTGCATCAAGAAGTGCTTAGTCTGACACATCAAACCATTAATAAGATGTGTTCTGCTAACAGAAAAAATTAACATTCCTGTAATAACACAGCAGTTGTGTGCTGTCATTCTTATTTTGTTGGTCTTCCTGCATCTCCTCAAATAAATGTTCCTTCTGCAGTTTTAGCATTATTATTGAGGGTCCCATGTAGTATAAGTAAAGCTCAAAAGGATTTCTGGAGATCATCTAGTCCCTGGCAGAATGGTCACATTACATAGGTTAAGTTACACACAGGTTTTCCCAGTCATATTTTTCAATAATTCCAAGTACAGACTATTCACAAACTCCATTCACAAACTCCCCAGAGGAATGTATTCTAGTGTTTAACCACTCTCACAGTAAAAAGAAGTGCTCTTTCATTTAAATGGCATTCCTCATATTTTGACTTGTGCCCACTGCCTGTTGTTCTGTCACTGGGAACCACAGACAAGTGCCTGACTCGGTCTTTACTGCTCTCCTCGAGTCCTGAGATTTTATCTACACCTTCCTCGGTTTCTGCACCTCCAGCAGTTTCTGGAAGGCATTTGTCCCAGCTAAATATTTATGACTGGTTGGAAGAAAACTTGGTGGTATAATCATCTAAATTCACCAGAAGCATTTAATGGAACACTGCAAAATACCGTTTTCTGAAGCGAGCTAAATACATAAAAAACCTGAAACACCTTAACGCAACTATTTTTAGAGCAGAAACTGGCATGGAGGCAAGTAAATCATTCAAGTTCTGCATTATTTGCACACATGGAAGTAAAATGTTGTTCAGTACTACGATCTGGGGGTGGGGTGGGTGTGTTCTTGGGGGTTTTTTGTTAAGAAACACAATTTAATCACAGATTATGCAGTGTGGTTGACTGCACTGGCACATTTTGCATCCTAACCATCATTTATCTAGTCGGTAAATGCTGCTTGTTACATCACAAACGCTAGTCATTACCCAGTGGCAGAGATGCCACCTCTTAGTGGAAATAAGTGGAAATAACTACCAGCCAGTTAGTCAAAATAAAATTCTGACCACGCCTAGAATAAACTACAGTATCTAAATATTTACATAACTACTTCCTTTGCTCTAACTTTATCCCCGGGCCGGTTCTCCGTTGCCATCCCCGCGGATAAATCCCTCCCTCCCTCCCTTCCTCCCTGCCGCCGCTCACCCGTGCCCGGGGCGCCCAGCAGGTGCCCGTGCCGCGTCCTGACGTGCTCCTCCAGCTCCCTCCCCGGCGCCTCCCCGCAGAACGGGCACTCGGGCGGTGCCCCGGGGCGGCGGGAGCCCGGCGGGCCCGGCTCCGGGTGGGCCGTCTCCAGGTGCCGCCGGGGCTCGTCGCAGCCCGCGGCGGCGGCGGCGCAGGGCGGGCAGCGGGGCTGGCGGCGGCACAGGGACGGGCGCCGCAGGTGCCGCCTGGCCGCCGCCTCGGAGGGCAGCGCCTGCCCGCACACGTCGCACAGCACCATTGCGGCGCCGGCGCGGACCGTGGACTCGGGACCCGCTTCCCGCCCAGCGCACCTCGCCCCGCCCCCGCGCGCGCTTCCCGCTGGGAATTGCCGTTCCCGGCTCCGGGGCGGGCGCGTGCAGCGCAGGGGCTGCTGGGAACGGCGGGCCCCGCCCCCCGGCCAGTGCGGCGCGCGGCGGGGCGGCGTCCGCCATCTTGCATCGGTGTCTGCTGCCGGTGCGGAGCGCTCCGGAGCGGCGATCTCGCGTTTGGACGGCGGCGGGCGCCGGGCGTGTCCGCCGCGATGGGTAAGGAGGGAAAAGTGCTGAGAGCCGGCGGGCAGGGGCAGCAGAGGCTGCACCGCTTGTGGGGCGGGATGCCCGGTGCAGTCGGGATCCCCGGCGCAGGCCGGTCTGTGGCTGGCTCCGGCGGGGTATTCCCCTCATGGCAGCTCGGTCGGGGCTGGGACGGGGTGTCCGCTTCCTCAGGCAAGAGGGCTCTGCCATCCTCCCCCTTCCCTGCCTTGCTGCCGGTGGAGAGGACTTACTACCCCTTCTGCTGGGGACGTGAGTGAGGAGCGTCGCTCCTCGGTGTGTGTAGCCGGGCTGGGTGAATGGGTGAGTGTCCGGCCTCTCGGGCTGACGGGTCAGGCAGTCCTGGCGGTCTCGGATCGGTTGGTCCTTGAGGGCTGGGCTGGTGCGAAGCCTGTGCATAGCGTCCGTCCCGGGAGGGGGCGGAGGGACAGCGAGGCGCCGTGTTTAGTGAGCTTTATGTAGACAAGAAGGAGAAAAAAAAAAAGTAGTATGATAGGTCTTAGACTACGCACAACAAGTGGGTGCAATGCAGGATGTAGTGGGTGGAGGGATTTGATGTTAAAACAGAAGTGCAGGCTTGCTTGGATCTAGGTGCAGAAGGTGTGAAACCAGGGACTGCCAGTCTTCTTGCCCTTATGATGGCTATATTAAAAGCCTTGTGGAGAGACTGAAGATATAAATTTCTCAGCTTTTCTTTTTAAAAACGGTTTTGATGAGATCTTCCTTCCAGTTGACCTTCTGTAACTCTTCAGAGAGCTGATGGCTGGGTTACTCTGAATGTGCATTTCCCTTGTTCAGTCCATTTCTTGGCCTGACAGTTTCATTGGGGCAACTAAATTAGCAAGGCATGAACGATTAAGAAAGGGATGGTGTTCTAGGACTAGATAATCCAGTAGCATTGTTGGGAAAATAAAGTTACATGACTATGGCTAGAAATTTGCCTTAGACAGTGGCACACTAAGCCTTGTGCAGAGATATCAGTAGTTTACTTAGGTTCTTGTGAAGCAAATCCTTGGGTGGAACAGGCTGCCGAGTCCTTGTGGTGTTGTCTTGATGTTAGCCTAAGTCTGCAGTCTGTTTTCCTCTCATAGCTTGTGTTTATTGCTTAGTCCTTGGTACTGCGATAAAAAAAACAAAGCAACAAAACCCCCCAAACAAACAAAAACCCCAAAACAATTTGTCTCAGCATTGGAAGTTGCCAGAGAATTGTGCACAGCTCAGGAGCTGTAGTTTACATGTTTTCTCATTATAGAAGAATTCCAGACAAGTTATAGTTTGTGTAGAGTCTTGGTTTTGACAGTTGTTTCTCAGATGAAGGCTTCAGTTACATCTTTAAAAATTTTAAAAAAGGCACCATGCTATTAACAACCTTTTCCACTCTGTTTGATCATTCTAGTGACAGAATTGTGAACTATCACTTTTATCTTTCCACAGCTGATATACCTGAAATGACAATGAGATTCTTATCTTCTAAATTCATTAAAAGAACTGGTGATTGGAGTGAGACAATAATTTTGTTAGTTTAAAATGAAAAAGAGTACGCCTGTCTGTATGCTACTGACCCCTAAATTATTTTCCTGCACACAGTTAAGAAGGAAAAGCTTAGCCCTTATAGATTCTGTTATGTTTGTGAGATAGTGAAAGTAAAGAAACAATGCCATAAGGAAATAAATGAAGCAGTAATTACTGCAGCTTTTTTTCTTGGGTTTGTCCTTATTTGTAATACATTTAATGTCGTCTTTATGAAAGGAGGAAGGAAATTTCTTTGCTTGCTTGCTAACAGAATCAAAATTTAGCAGCGTAATGTCTTTGCTTTTTGTTTTTCAGTTTGCTTGTAAGATGCAGAGCTTCTTTGTGCAGTAGTTTATGCTCTTTAATGCTGTATCTGATCCTTGAGATGAACTGTAATTTAATCTATGGTTTGGAAATGCCTATCTAGGCAGGTTTTCTGTGATTTCTGCATTAAAGATTTTTGTTGAAGAACTGGGTATTGCAAACAGATGCAGAAATATACAGCGCTGCTGTAAATATTTTCGTAGTACAGAGATGGCAGGTTTGGCCTTTTGGAGTAATTTTGTATTTTTCCAATAGACAACATGGCAAGCCCGGGTAAAGATAACTTCAGAATGAAAAGCTACAAGAATAATGCTCTTAATCCACAAGAAATGCGCAGGAGAAGAGAGGAGGAAGGAATCCAGCTTCGGAAGCAGAAAAGGGAAGAGCAGGTAAGTGTCTTGGTGAGCTGTTCACTGTTCAGTGCCTGTGGAGCTATATCAGGGGCCTGAAAGGACTTGAGCAGACTCATCCTCTGGAGTGGAATCCAGGAGTGCCAGGTTGAATGTCTGTTTTCTTTATAATTGTGGGAAGCATCAGGCACCTCTCAATAGGATCATAAAAAAATAAACAGAAGCCCTTTTAAGTTACTAGGGCACACAGAGGAGAGAACTGTGACTTAATTTTAATCCATAGTCTTGGTTTAAACATGTGAGACTAGACGGAAGGAACACTCATATTTCCAGTAAGAATTTGAAACGTTGCATTTTCTGCCAGAGTTGGGGTCAAAGTTTTGTTGTGTGAAGGGAGAGGATTATTTTCATGTTTGATATTGTGCTTCAAATTGCCTAAGAGCTCTTCTACACTAACTTTAATGAAGTGGCTACTAGTTCAGTTAGTGTCCCTGAACTAGTCACTACTAGTTCAGTTAGTGTCCCTGAACTATTATACAAACATTTGCAGTTGTTCTCATTGAATTTTTAGTGATCAGAGTACATGGAACGTTGTATTATTTAATAGTTTGTCATAGTTCCTCTTCGCAAAATGTTTGGTAGTTTCTTGCCAGGAAGGTAAGGAATGTAGTTTGTTTTTCTGTTTGGTCTAAAATGGATGAGTTTGTCTCCCACAACCTGGAGAGTGTCCCAGGCTCTGATCTACAGTCTGCTCTGAGGTGGGAATGCTTACCTTTCTAGAGGGAAAGTGGTGCCTGAAAAAGAATTTCCATTATTTGGGCCAGAGCGGTAAGAGTCAGAAGTGGTGTGGTACTGGAGCACTTACCTGTGAGTGGGTAACTGCATTGCTGTTCCTGCTGAAAGTTTTGTTTGTATATTTTGTAGTAAATGCTCCCTAGATAAACTGTGAAAATAATGGGTGTTTCCTCTCCCATGCTGACTGTTGTAACAATAAGACTACTGTTATGCTCTGCTTGGTCTTAGTTTGTTGGACTGGTGTTTTTCAGCTCTTCTTGACCTGAGAATGAGTTTATGTAGGGAGAAGAGACTGCTTGTGCTCCAGAAGAAACTGTGACTGTTAGAAAGACCAAACAAGTTTGTAATTTTCAACCAAGAGTTTCTGTGTCCTTGTTGAGTGCTAGAAAGAATGGCTAGTCTTACAAAAGTGGAATGTTGTTTCTTCTTTCTTTGTGGGTTTAAATGGAATTAAGCCTCATTTGCATTCAGGATTCTGTAGTTGTTTTGTGTCCAGAATTATGCCTAACCCATAAGTGTGTTGAACAGGGGAGAGAATGCCTTAGTTTAGGTTCCTGTTGAAATAGAGCTAGATGTAAACATGGACTTGTTTGGCAGTTTTAGACACATAGAACAGCAGAAACCTAGGTCTGTAGATACCCAGAGGGACAAAACTGTCAGGATTTATAGTTGGTTTCATTATTATGCTTACAGGTGAAATCTTAGTCAATAGACTGAGAGTCTATAATTTCTTTCTGAAGGTACAAATGTAATATTCTTAGAAATGTTGGTTACACTAGTTGTAAGTGTAGTACTGGAATACAGACAAAAATTTAGGTTTGGTGTCTAGAAGAGAACAGGTTGTTGTGAATGTTTTGCTTGTATGCCAGAAAATGAAGAGGCACTCATTGAATATAGTTTATTAAGTACTACGGTGCTTGTATGTATTCTGCATAGGCAGTGTGTGCATCCAATTGTAAAGTGATTTTTGGACACAGAGAATGTTTAATGTTGCATGGTTCAGAAGTTCACCTTGAAACTACACCATTATTTTCTCTTCTATATGAAAGTTATGTTTCTGGTTTAATCTTTCCTCAGCTGGGTATAAAATACAGGTGCTGCTTAGTAGTCTTCTGTAGAAGGGAGGAATGCAGTGTGCTGAAACACAAACACTGCCTATGTGTTGATGATTTTAGCCTATAAGAAAGGGGAAAGTAACTTGTAGAATACTATTTCTTACTTAAAATGCATGCTAATTATAAGGGATAAAAGATTAAAAGCAAAAAGATCTGTATCTTCTTTTTCTTGTAGAAAAAAAATTATGTATCTTTATAACTAGTAAGAATTTAGTTCTAAATGTCTATCTGAAATGTTGCTGAGCAGTTTCTCAAGATACACATATGATAGTTTTTTCCTGTATGTTATTTAAACTTTTGTATAGAATTCCCCTTGCCTTGGTCAATAGGAACATGAGTAGGTAAAATTCTTTGACTGGTGTTGGTTAAAGCATTTCTTCAAGTGTATGTCATCAGTATCCACACTTTGGTAACTCCTAATGTCTCCCAAAAATTTCCCCTTTGTTCAGCTATTTAAACGCCGAAATGTGTCTCTCCCGGGAAATGAAGAATCCATGGTAGAAAGCCCAATTCAGGATCCTGACGTCAGCTCTACTGTTCCTATTCCAGAGGTAAATACTTCGGAGTGTGTTTAGAATGTTATCTATTAGTGTGCACAGTACCACACTATAAGAAATCCTCTTTGCATTTTTAGGAAGAAGTTATTACAGTAGATATGGTACAGATGATTTTTTCAGATGATCCTGATCAACAACTCACAGCAACTCAGAAATTCAGAAAATTGCTCTCTAAAGGTAGGTAAACATTGCCTGTTTTTTCTGTTTGCTTCCTTCTGTGTTATTATGATTTATACTTAGAGTCAATTAACCTTTAGTTATGTTTTATTTTAAAATAGATCTTGCAGAAACTTATAGTTCTGTTTATAAAGAAACAGCACCAAATTTCTTCTGACCTAATGGCGAAATTCAGAAATCTTTGTTTTTTCAATGTTAAGTCTTGCAGACAAAGTAAAAAACAAGGATGTTTTTTAGTGAAGTATCCAGGGCAGTAACTAACTGGGCACTAACATACTTAGAGTAATTGTTGCAGTGATTCAGCTTCTCATTCCCATTCTCTACACAAGGGGAAAAAAAATTACATGGCTGGCAAAGAAGAGTTGTAACTTGTTTTTGTTGGGGCTGTGAAACATGCAGTCTTAAGGTGATGCTGGTATGTGTATAGCATGATATGTAAAGGTGTGCTTGGTCTTTTAAAATAGTGTGCAGTAACCATAATTGCTCTTCCACCAGCCTGAGCTATTGGTGGAAGCAACAGTGTTTTGTGATGTGTTACTAACATGCAAAGGGATAATAGTATGTGTTACTGTTATTATATATAACAGGGTGTTTACTACATTGTAGTGCTTCATAGATAATATCCTGCAGTCTTCTCAAGTGAAAAGTTTGTAACTCCTTTTGAAAAGAAAATGAATGAAATGATGATAAGATCTACAAATCATATTCATGGTTTTTGTCATACTGAAATAGTAATTTATTTGGTCTTTTTACACAGATATGTTTGTTTTTATTCCATAGAGCCTAATCCACCTATAGATGAAGTAATTCAAAAACCAGGAGTAGTGCAGAGATTTGTGAAATTTCTAGAGAGGAGTGAAAATTACACTCTGCAAGTGAGTTCGGCTCGTACTGACTGGGGGTTTGGGCTGGGATTAGCAGCCTTCCAAAAGAGCTTTGGAGTGGTATATTAAGATCATCAGCAATGATGCATAAGCAGAATCTATCTTAAGTGTTGAATATACTGTAGTACTTTTCAGCTGAAATCTTAGTAACGAAAAATTACAGAAAACTGAAAGACATGTTTGAAACCCTTTTAGAAAATCTTTGAGAAATATGTAATTAATGGTAGGAGTAACTAGTTCTGTCTACTTCCCCCGGGGAATAGTACTTAGGCCTCATGGATATTTGTTCGAGAAGAATTAACTTAATATTGAGTAAACAAAAGGTATTTGTACTAGTTGATAGTGCTTCGAAATCTTCTTTAGTTCTGTAGGCCAAAACCTAAAAATAATTTAGTTACTGAAGGTTCTTACTAAATAGAGATTTTTGTCAATGGCAGGTGTTTTATTGTATAGAGTACTATAATAGTAATTGCATTTCAGTGGAAAGGAAAAAAAAGTTGGAAAATTAACCTTTGAAACTCTTATGTCAAACTTCATGTCATGATTTTAAGTTTTACTGCTCAGTTATTTAACATGGTTATGTTTGTGTTCCTCAACAGTTTGAAGCAGCTTGGGCTTTGACAAACATAGCATCTGGAACTTTCTTACACACTAAAGTTGTAATTGAAACTGGAGCTGTTCCCATTTTTATAAAGTTGCTTAGTTCAGAACATGAAGATGTACAGGAGCAGGTAACTGTTTTCTTGAGGGATTTTATAACTACTTAAAAATCAGTTATGAATGTCTCTTTTGGGGTGTGTGGGGTTAGAGAGGCTTTGAGCCCCATTTGCCTACTAGCTTGTTGATCTGCCTCCAGGAAGATAAAATTTACTGTCACAGTTCTTTTCCTCATGGATTTTTTTCTATTGTATAATATTGCTGTAAAAAGTATAGATTATCTGTAAAAGTTGATTTGCAATCATGTATAAATTCACTTGGAGCTTTGCTTTTTAAGGCAGTGTGGGCTCTTGGAAACATTGCTGGTGATAATGCAGAGTGCAGAGACTTTGTTTTGAACTGTGGAATATTGCCACCTCTCTTGGAGTAAGTATTGTAAACTAATGCTATAGTATGTTGTACATGTATAGGTAAAGGAAAACTTCAGATTAGAGTTTACTTGGAAAGAATATAAGTTTTTGTCTAAACGGAGAATCATAATGATACAATAAGAAGCAATTTAATGTTTTGGATTACATGAACTTCGTGCATATCTTTAATTAGTCCATGACTGGAAGCTTTTCAATGTTTGCAAAAGGAGAGAAGTGTTATTTCACAGGTATGAAATTTCTGTATTGTGCCAACTCTGTGTTGTCAGATTTCTGAATGTATAGGGTGGGAGACAGGATTTAATTCCCACTTGTATTTGTATGGTTCCATCTGCTTAGGCAATAGACTGTTTCCTCCACCTTTATTAAGTAACCCAAGCTCTAGTCTTCCTATTTATCTATTGCTTGCTGAGATGAGCTGACAGAGTAGTTGTTACATGAGCTGTGTTCCACTAGGATTGCTCTTCACTAGCAATATCATTCCAGCATTTACTATGTGCTTGCCGTAGTATTTTCATCACAGGGAAAAGTTTGCACAACACAAATGTTGCTCAGTTTATCTATTACCTCTTAAAGTAATAAAACATTTGTAAAATAGCTTAGAATAGCAGAGGAGAACGTGATTACCTTCACCAAGGGCTTAAAGAATTAATATTCTCGACGTTTTGGTGTGTATCCAAAAGTGAGCCTGATTTTTCAGGTGTTGAATCTTTCATGGTTTATTTGGCAAAAAGAGAAGCAATGTGTTAATTTTTTTACAAGAACTTCCAAGTTACAGCTTTTTATGGAATTATTCTTATTAATAATTGCATTCTCTGAATGAAAACGTCAAAGTTCATTCCATGCAGAGCTGCATCTCCTGGCCCTTCTAAAGACCCTCAGAAAGGTTTAGTTGAATGATTTTTCATATAAGCAATAGTTTACTTTGTGCATGTATGTGATTTGGGAATGAGACATCCCAAAATTATGCAAAATAATCTACTCAGATTCAGTTGATTTTAAGAAAATAGTTGCAGTATGTAAGATATGAAGATAAATAAATTTAAACTAGTGACCAATAAAAGAATTTCTCTTCCTTATTTGATGTTCTGTTGATAACAATAGTCATAAAATTATCTAAATTTTAAGAAGCAATTATCTTTTTTGTTATTGTTGTCTCTCACAGATTGTTAACAAATTCGAATCGTCTTACAACAACTAGAAATGCAGTCTGGGCACTTTCAAATCTTTGTAGAGGAAAGAACCCACCTCCAGACTTCAGTAAGGTATAATAAAGTAGTAATTTTGAGAAATCAGAAAGCTAAAGAATACTTACATTTGTAATATTTTGTAACAAATAGAATCTTTGAATCTGGATATAGACACACGTTTTATGTTTTTAGTATCACACAGTCTTGCTCATCTGTTGTATCTGTGAAAAGTCATCTACTTTGGCACGTATCAGCAATAAAATCATACCACTTGAAAACTTAAAACTACAGTCTTGTGCAAATAGTCATATATTGATGTGAAGAGATGGACAAATTATACATTCAGCACTAAACCATGTGGGGCTGTATTTTCTCCAGAACTGTTGTAGAGAATGTGACTTACAGTTGAAGCTTCAATTTTTTTTTTGTTCTACAATTGTGAGTGCATGCTGCATGAATAAAATTTTGAGTTTTTTGCTCTGTCAGTTGCAGTTAAATCAGACTATGATGACAGAGAGCAGAGAGAGCCTATATGCACTCCCCCTCTTTTTTTTTTCCTTCTCTCTAGTATGTGGCTATAAAGACTGTAGAGACTAGTAGGAGTTCTAGCTTATTTTCAATATGAAATTAATTTCTGGTAAGGTTAATGACTTTTAAAAAGCTGAACATTGGATATTCTGGTAGAAGAGACTGAGGTTAAATGATCATTAAAGTTAATCTGGAGAGAGTTTACCTCATAAGTTAGTAATTGCTAACTAGTATTTATTGCTGCTTATTAATTCTTGAAGAAATATTAACAAAAACGGGATTTCTGATGTCAGTTAATTGATCACCTCACAATGACTGCCTAACCTATATCCTTTACTAGTGTTTTGTTGTGGTAGTGAAAAAACAAGATTTTTTTGCAGGTTGAATACAAAACTTCACAGGAAAAGGATGCCCTATAGGCAGCTGCTAATTAAGAATAGGTCCTCTGCTTTTTGCCCTTTGCAACAGCAGCAGTTGGACATATAATCGAGACTGAATTTGCATAAGCCATGTAAGGTAAAGAATTAAGTTCTACAAAGAATATGAAATTCCAAGGCTGCACAGCAGACACTTGCCAGGTTCCAAATGGTGTTAAGATGGTCTGGTTCATTTGGCTCTCCATGGAAGTTACAGAGATTGAGGCCAGAGGGTGCAGCAGCAGTGAGAACCAAACTGAGACGTTGCTTGTTTCACTGGTTCAGTGAATGGTGGGTGCTGTGTGAGTTACTCTAGGCTGGTTACTACAAATAACAAAGCCAGCAATAAAAAAAATTAAAAACAAACAAACAAACAAACCCACCAACCCCCCCCCACCTTTATTACTTTGAGAGTCCTGCTTCATGAATGATTAAAACAAGCATGTAAAAGCAGATTTTTTTTTAAAGCTGAGCAATTATATACTTAATACAGTATCTCTCAATAATAGGCTGTGAATCAGAATTTACTCAATTTGCTGCTTTCAACTGGATATCTGGTTTAATCAGAATGTGTTCCACCTGGGTCCTCATTCATTAATGACCTCATGTACTTGAGCAGTAAATAGTTTTCACATTTATGCCTTTGCAGAGTGTTCTCTGAAACTTGAAAAGTACGGAACATCTAATTTTATGTGATGTTTTTCTTTAACCTAGGTTGCTCCTTGCTTAAATGTTTTATCAAGACTCTTGTTTAGCAGTGACCCGGATGTATTAGCAGATGCTTGCTGGGCCCTCTCTTACCTTTCAGATGGTCCCAATGATAAAATTCAAGCTGTTATTGATTCTGGAGTGTGTCGAAGATTGGTAGAGCTACTTATGTAAGTGTTCATCTCACCAAATAAGTGTCTTATAGTACTGTTAATATTAAAATTGAGCTGTGTTTTCTCACCTGAAGTCTTTATTTATTTTTGTGAAAAGTGATGAACATGAATTCAGTCTGAAATCTTTTAAGTTGCTTGCTAGGTTGCTCGGCTCCTGCAATTGTTCCTGACATTGACAGTGAAAAACGTTTTCTCCAAAGTACTCCTTTATATTTCTTAAAGTTTAATGTAGGATTTCATATTCATGAAGGAATAGAGGGGCAAAGAGTGAACACCAGTGTTGAATTGTAAATTAATTTATCTTTATTTATTTATTATTTTATTTCACTGTTGTATTTTCCTTTCTGGGACATATTATTGCTTTACAGACAGTTCTTGGACTCAGTGAAGTCCAGAGGCTGGCTAGAGCCACCTTTAAGCTGTTCCAATAGATTTGGGTTGTGGTTCATCATTTTCCTGGAAAGGGAGACTAAATCCTGGTTATCACATGGGACTGCAGAGTAAGTCTGGGATACTAGTTCCCAGCACAGACAGCACACTTCCCTGTGAAAAGGTTGTTTTTATAGCTGTCAGGAGAGGGAAGATTGCTTTTCTCTTCCATAAAAGCTCTAGGACAACTGTGTTTCCTTCTCCTGCACATCAGACAGCTGAATATGGACTTCATGTGCTGGCCTCTACTCTTACTGACTCACCAAAGAGATAATTTTGCTTACAAAACATACTAAGCTTTAGTATACACCTCATAACACCCCCTCTATTTCTGTGGATATTGAATGACACATGTTCCAGTATCTTGTTTAATAATACTTGAGCTGGGCAAAATGGATCTGCTGAGCAGATTGCTCTAAGTTGTGTTGTTCCACAGAGATGCTTGGTCTTTGAATCAGCACTTCAGGTGTGGAGTTGCAGTAGTGAAAGCTAGCTAAACAGGGAAAGTGCAATAAGTAACACAGTGGTTTTGATGTCTAAATACTTAGCACCTGAAGTAAACCATTGTTTGCTGAAAATGCAAAATTATTCTTTTAACACTTGGTAATATCAAGCAATATAATATTTGTTTCCAGGCATAATGATTACAAGGTGGTATCCCCTGCATTAAGAGCAGTTGGAAATATTGTTACTGGGGATGATATCCAAACACAGGTAAGACTACTTGACTTAAGAAAAATTATTTTGCAAGACAGAATTTTGTAAAAACTTTGACAAAATGCATGTCCAGTAGGTATCTGCATACATCACTGAAAGAGGCTTTCTAGAAGTCTGTGTTGTTAATTTGATAGTTTCGGCTCCTATTTTAAGCATTAAGTTAATGAGAGAATGAACATTTTTTACAGCATTATGTGTAGTGAATTGCATCGTTTCTTTACGATACTTTGACTGTTCCTTTTTTGGTTTTTTGAGTTTTTTCCCTTCCTTACAGGGGGTTCATTTATTTATTATGATTCTCCTTTTTTCAGTCTTAAAGGCAGTCAAGGTTTTCACTTCTAAGCTATACGTACACTTGATTTGTCCATGAATTTGTATGTGATAGTTTTACTGATGTAATTTATTCTAAAGATCTATTTTATTAATTTTAGGCAATGGCATTGATTTTGAAGCAATGCAGGAAATAGGAAGACAGGTGCTACTTTAAAAATAATTCTCTCTAAAAGGCTGACAATACTAGTGTAAAAAGAACATAAGGAAAAATGTTAATTGCCTAATTTGGGAGCTCTAGAGGAAAGGATTTTGCTAAGGAATTAAATGGAATTCCTTACCTCTTAAAAATTAACAAATAACTATACAAATTAGGTGTGAACTTGTCAATCATTTTGACTTACTCATATTTTAGCCTTCAGCAGCCTTACTTAGTTTTGCTATTGCCAGTGTTTTGGTCTGAACTTTATTGAAGGCAGATTCTTTAAAATTCCTGGATTGTCCGGTCACACTAGAGCATTGAACACTTCAATTTTACAGCATATGACACTTCATATAATATAAATGTGTTGCAAAATCTTTTGAAGTCCTCTGTAAAATGCTTTTATATTTATGTGTATATATATATATATCTGTATATTGCACAAGGCTATATATATGTATAGTACAACCCAGTTTTCAATTTTTAAATTATTTTAGGTGATTTTAAACTGCTCTGCATTACCATGTCTCTTGCACTTGCTTAGTAGTCCCAAGGAATCTATCAGAAAAGAAGCATGCTGGACTGTTTCTAATATAACTGCAGGAAACAGAGCTCAGATTCAGGTAAAGCCTGGGAATTTGTTACTTGGTTGGTTTTGCTTACATTTTACTACTTCTCTTGATTTTCCTTCACAAAATGTAAATGAATACTGCACTGACTCTGTATTATTTGTTTTAGTCCTAAGTGTCTATAATTTTACCTAAATGTTTTCTTCCAAACTTTGAGATATTATTTTAAATAGAAATAGCTGTCAGAGCTTGTACAACAAATTTGTCCAGTGAAAAGTGAACCAGTTTGGAAATAGTGAATATTTTGCTTGGATAAAAGACAGACACGATGTCATCAACACTGAGTCGTATTCTTGTGGAAGTTACTGCATCCTGACTATTGTTCCAGGTGTCTGGAGCTATCTGAAAAAAGGTTCTGATAAATAAAAATTAGAATTCTGAATCAGAATACGTATTCCAAAACTATTTTTTCCCCTTCTGCTTCAGAGATGAAAATGTTACTTCCTGATGTAACTTAAAACATGTGATAAAGTCTCGAATTATAGACATAGTCTCTCGATGGAGACCACAGACCTCAATAAAATGGAACATTCTGTTCTGATGCTTGATCTTCAGTTTATAAACTCAGTATGTGTTGTATAATTTTTAAATGGGCCAATCCAGTAAGCTGTGCTCTGCCCACCAGAAACAGAGAAATAAAAAACCCAAGATATTCTGATGGCCGCTGCAGTGCAGTGTTGGAATAGTTCTGTATTTCAGTTTAGCATTTCTTGTTTGTATGGCATCATCTAAACAAAATATTCCTTGATTTGATATCAGCTGGCATCACTAATTCTTGTAGTTGGGGCTATAAGTGTTCTGAAATTTTTATTAATGGTTGTAAAATGTTACAATTTCATCTCTTAGGCTGTTATAGATGCAAATATTTTTCCAATATTGATTGAAATTCTTCAAAAAGCTGAATTTCGCACCAGAAAGGAGGCAGCATGGGCCATAACTAATGCAACATCAGGAGGAACCCCTGAACAGATCAGGTAAGCTTGTGTATGTTACTATTTTCTCTGCTTAAGGATCTTCTATAGGGCATTTGGATTTCTGCATTTGAATCTTGACAGTTATAGCAACAAAATCCTAAACATAGCCTCATTTTCCTGAAACTCAGTACAGAGGCTAAATGTAGAAATTCAGAAAAATCAAAGAGGTACATACAACAAACTTAATAAATAATTAAGTACTTTGTTTCGGGGGTGTTGCACCTAAAGCTTTCACAGGCTTATCTTCCACAGCTGATACTACATTGTCAAACACAACTGGAACAGTTGATGAACAGTTTCAGTGTTTGAAAATGGAAAGATATAGGGGGTTCTTTAGAAAACTTGTGCAGTGGGATTGTATATTTGGGGACAGACTTCAGCGATTTTAGTGGTTTCTTCATGTATTTTAAACTCACTATCAATATTATTTTAAAGCAGATATCTAAACTCCTTGCTCAGAAATGAGTTTGATTAAACTTTTACTGTCAGTAGCTATTTATATGCTGCAAAGATAGAATTGCTGGAATAAAATACTCTGTGGTTTTTCTGAATACTGTAGAATAATGATCACTTTGAATCAGTAGCTGATAATCTGATTTAAAAGTTACTGTGTTATTTGGAAGCCAGAACTGAAAGTGATGTGATAACCTTTCCAGCAGATTTGGGAGATATGTTGCAAGAAGTATGTTCTCATTTATTTATAATGTAACGAATCCTGATTTTCTTATAACTACTGTTATCAGAGGGATAACAGGGATAAAAAAGGAAAGTGTCTTGTTTTTTTAAAATTTATTTTAATTGCTTCTGTGATGTAACATTTCAAAATCTAGTATTCCAGCAATAAATTTTCACTCAGGATCTTCAAATAGTAGATGTGCATATAATACCATAATTGCTTCTCATCAGAAATGCATTTTTATTATTGATGTCGTGAAGTTTTAGTCCTCCTAATGTCCTCAGGGTACTATTGCCTAACTGTGGGGTAGTTTTAAACCACTGAATTAAACTATACTTTGGCAAACATTGCTGTCTTCATTTTACTTACATGCTAGAAGCAAAGACACAGGTTATGACTTGCAAAAGTTCATACACAATTTTTTTTTTAATTGGGAAAAGAAGTGGGATACCCAGAATCCCAGTATTTTTGTCTTTGCATTTACAGTTACACCCTTCTCTTTATAATAGGTGATGCTAATATCTTAATGGACTGCTAGTGTGGACTGTGTTAGCACAGAACAGTGCCCAGTGTTCTTACATGTATCTAATGTGTTTACTTGATATTTTTACTACTAGAAAATTTCAACTGCCTGAGAAAAGAACTTCCTGCTAAAATTTTTTCTCGTATATTCAATTAAACCCATTTGAAGATTGTAGGTAAAAAGAAGTTTAAAAGACTACAGATTTCACACTCCAATTAGGAATACATACTTTTTTTTTTATTAGGATAAGTTGTAATATTTGTTTCATTTTGGGCTAAGTTTCTCTTTATATTGTTGCATGTTTTAGAAATTTTGTTTTTCAGCCACTTGCTTCAGCAAAAGTATCAATAGCAGTAGACTGGTATGTCATAATAAATTTGCTGGATTATCAGTTCTTTTCCCCTTCCTCGGTTTTTTTTCTGTTATAAAGGTATTTGGTAGCACTAGGTTGTACCAAGCCTCTTTGTGACCTCCTGACTGTGATGGATTCAAAAATAGTACAGGTGGCTTTAAATGGACTTGAAAATATTCTGCGTCTTGGAGAACAAGAGTCAAAGCAAAATGGAATCGGCATTAATCCTTACTGTGCCCTCATAGAGGAAGCCTATGGTAAGAACACACTTCTTGTAAAACTGCATACCTGAGGTTCCTTAGTCTAGGCTGGAAAAACAAAAACACTGTGAGTCATTTTGAAATTTGCAGGTAGGTTTTAATATAAGAATTACGCCAAGCTTAAGTAGACATAAAGTATCACAAATTAAGTAATGTAATATTTAGGGGAAGGTGATTAAATGCAGAAAATGAGTGTTGGTCTGCAGTCAGTTTAAATGTCCCTATAGAGAAGCATTATCAGAAGGGTTTAACACAGATGTCCCTGTCTATTGGAACCATGCTCTGCATTAATTTATCATTTAATACATAGTCCTGTCTGCTACAGTTTCATTACCAACAGGGATGTAAGATCAGGGGGTTTTTAATTGATCCCAAAGTTGGATCACTTTCTAATATGGTAAATATCGGTAACAGAAAAATCAACTTCAGATCATAAAACTAAACAAGTTTTTACTTTTACAAGTATTTTGTTACATTTCTTATAAAGGTTCTTGAATTAAACCACTATATAAAGGCATTCTAGAAAAACTAATTCGTGGAATTTCATGATTGGATTATTTTATAATTGGCTTATAATGAAACTGGCATTCTTTATATGAAGAGTTGCCTTTTTTGTATCTCTGACAAAATAAAATTGGCAGACATTTGTATTTCAGAAACTGCTAGTAACTAATAGAACTGTGGTTCTAATTGACCACATTATATCTGATTAGATGTTACTAACTTTTCTGTAACGCAGTCTTTACATCTGAATTCCCTGTTTAACTTTTTAAACCAAGTGCATGCTTGAAGAACTTAGCAATTAAATGCATAAGAGGAATAAGTACTGAAGACTTTAATGGAATTTATTGTATTGCAGATATTCTGTCCATTTTTAGTTTTAAGTATTGACTCTCTAGGTTCTCTTCTTTCCTTTAGCACTTAAGCGTAGGCTGCTGAAACAGTCACCAGAAGGGTTCAATTGAGCTCTCTCTAATCCAATCTAAGTGGAAACTACATTACCTTTAAAAGCTAAACAGGAATTTTATATCAACCTAACTGACTGCCTAGCACTTAATTCAGCCAAAGGAGCAGAGGTTATGTCCTATACTTGCAAAATGGCAAGCTTTCCAAAAGATAGTATCTTTAAATCTTAAAATTAAATTCAAGAAAAGATACCAGACTGTGCCCAGTGATGACTTCATGACTGGACATAGAATTTAGAGCTGGGGAAGACTGAAGAGTAGAAGAACAAAAATTGGGGTATTAGTTTAATTGAAATGCTTCTAGCATAGTTTTAAAAGGAGTTTGGACGGCAGAAAAGTAAAGATACATGGCTTAGGAAATTAAGAACCAGTGATAACAAATTAATTGAGGTGACTTGGGATTGCATCTTTTTGTCTTAAGAAGTACTGTTATACTATAAACTGTTTCCATTTGAACTCAATCATTCATTTAAGCAACTATATTTTTGAAAGTGTTCTATTTTGAATTTAGGACTTGATAAAATTGAATTTCTTCAGAGGCATGAAAACCAAGAGATCTACCAAAAGGCTTTTGAACTCATAGAACATTATTTTGGTGTCGAAGAAGAGGACTCTAGTATTGCACCTCAGGTGGATGAAAGTCAGCAGCAGTTTGTGTTTCAGCAGCAGGAGGCTCCAATGGAGGGGTTCCAGCTCTAAACTACTGAAGTGAATATAAGCATAAAATTTAAACACTTGTATGGTTTGGTTTTTTTTTTTTCTCAGAGGTCTATTCTTTATGGCCAAAGTTAGAGGAGAAGCTGAATATGTTTTGCAGAAATAGATGAAGAAACAGCTCATGCACTTTTATACATTGTGTTAGAGACAACTGTTCTCTGTTTTGTATTTGTGTTCTTCATTATCTCTTATGTACAGAAAACAACTGTGAGTAATCATGTCTAAAAGCATTAAATGTGATTTAACAAGAACTCTTTAGCTAAGACTTGGTAGGATTTTAGGTAGTAGTTCTGAATTTTTCATGTAGTCTCAAACTTCATATCAGCAATACAGTTACTGACAGTTGAATTTTTGGCAGTAGGCTTGACTTGCCCAGTCTCTATCAAATCTACCTCTTGTATTGAAGCAGAACCATTGCTTCAGAACTAAGGCATGAAATAAAGATGAGCTTGTAAGAAGCTGAATTGGAATGTGAAAAATATTTATTTAAATTGTGAAATTTATGCATTACTTACTTTACAACACACTGTTGGAATTTATTTATAAAATGTATTTAAAGACATAATAGATATACATATATAATGCTAATTACCTAATATAATATTGAATATATGAAAAAGTTTTTTCTGAATTATGTGGGAAGAGGACTATTTCAGAGATTTTCAAATTGGAATCAGCAGAGACCTTGCTGGTCATTTGATGTTAGTTCTGTAATAAAAGCTGCTAAATGGCATTACAGGTCAGCCACAACTGCAGTACTTTGCAGTGGAAGCAGCCGCTGCAGTTACCACAAGGAAGGTGCAATTAGGAATGACAGAAGGGTGATGTGCAGCAATCACCAAGCTGATGTTTGACAGCTGTCTTCTGTCAAGATGTGGTAACACCACTTTAGTTTGAGAAACATTGCAATGTTTGCCTTTTAGTACAATAGCTTCTTAAAAGTTTAGACAATAGGTGTTGTTTTTTGACCAAGTATGCTACCACCACTTGAATTGTTCCTTAGGTTAATGAATTTGGTTTGCTTTTGGTGAGACAATAGAAATACTGCAGTGAAAAATGGATAGTGAGTCACTCCAGTTGAAGGAAAAGTTTGTTGTACTGTAAATAGCATTAAGTATGTGGACACCAAAACTAACTAGAAGTTATTGTCATCTAAATATTTAGGCTCTACAATATACGGTGTTTGCTGTTAAACACTAAAAGAAATAGAATTCTAATATTTACGTTAACAGTTTTGAGTACAGAAAAATGTATGCTCTGCTTTGACTTGCATATAAGTAGTGTTTCTGGTGTATTAGTAGTATATCTCATTTGGAGAAATTAATACTTTAGGTTAACTCTGAAGTATTGCTATTTTTATTACCTGTAATTAATGTATTAACATCAAACTCCTGGGTTAAGTGAAATCTGTGACATATGAGAGCATTTCATGCTTCATAAAAAGCTGCAATTCAAACTTCAAATCACTTACCCATGGCACTGTGCTTGTCACTAAATAATATTTTAATGCACTGAAAAATACAGGTTAAAGGTGGTATCATTTACAGTACCATTTTATATTTAGAATTTTTTTTACACACAAGTTAAGATTCTAAGATGTTTCACTTTGATGTTACAGCAATATATTCTATATTGTAATTGAATGTGGGACTTGAAGTGGATTTTCTAAAATTAATGGTCAGTTTTGACTAAGATATAACTGGGAGGGAAGCAACCTCCCTTTGAAGTCTTTTTAGTGGAAGATAGAAGTGTAAGAAGTGTATATAGGAGTGCTGTTACTTTATGAACTCTGAATAATGAGATATTTTAGCAAATGACACTTTAAACCTAGATTTGTACAGCATACAACAGTTTTGAATAGTGTGATAATATTGAGTACAGCTGCCAAATTTTCATATGTTAGGTGATTTTACTTAAGCCCTTTTTACTCTCACAGTTTTAGGTTTTCATACACCAGCTTTCATTCTTTCCCATGGTCTCCCCACTCCCCATCTATCAAAGAACAGGGTAACAGTCATGGAAATCTACTAAGATTACAAGCAAATACTGAATTTCAGTGTTCTAGTGTAAGAAAATTATTCAGGTAACAGGGTATTCGTTTGTTTCTAACAACCTTGTTTTGATAACAACCAGCTGTGCCTGCTTTTTATTTGGAGAACCCTGTAAAACTACATTTATAAGCCTCTCTTATTTAAACCAAATCTGAACTATGAAAATCTTAATTGAAAGACTTGAAAATTAAGAAAAGAGGGGACATTTGAAGTATGATATTTGTTTTGAAAGAATGTCTTTAGTTGTGTGGATATATTATTCTATCTTGTGGACGGTTAGTGACTGCACTTTATGCATTTAGACAAACTATTTCATGCCTCTGATACCATTTAAATGGAAGTTAGGGAGCTAAAATTAATGGACTTAGGGTAATGAAAATCCTTGTTTAAACTCAGCATCGGGTTTACCCTGATATTGTTAAAAACAATAATGAAAATTCTATAAAGGATATACATACAGGATGGTCTCTCCTATTTTATCACTGGGTTTATATCATGCTTTGTTAAAAGCACAGAAATGAGCAAAATAAAACCAGAGATTATGACTTAAGGTCAGCTCTGGTGTACTCATTTGCCGGTAGGGGCATGATAATGATGATGTTATCGAAACAGATGAAACCAGTATGGAGAGAGAAACAAAATTAAAGCTGTGATATGAAAATCTCCTGAAGTTTGGCATTTTATATGCAATCTGAAGTGCCCCATCAGTTACAAAGTCTGTTTAGAAATACAGGGGTTTCGGTTTAATTAAAAGGGTACCATTTGTTCTGCTTAAATGTGAATACTAACTAGCTAATCTATGCAACTATGCAGACCATAAGATTTTTTTTTATTAGTTCCCTACTCTTGTTACACTGAATCATATCTAATTTTTTCATCATTGCACTTTTGTCTGAGGACTGGTTCATACAGCTTTTTAATTTTCTAGTATTTGCTTTACACATTGTTGCTAGCAGCAATCAAAAAATAGTAATAATGTTGGCACAGAAATGTTTGCTGTAGAACAAGTTTGCAACTGGAAACTATTTATTGTTGGGCCTATCTTAAAAAAATAGTAAAGATGCACTATTATCTTTCCTTCATGGTTAATTCTCAGTTGGTTTAAATTTATTAAATTGTACAACTGAGGATTTTTGTAATAGGTCTGCAAATTGATATGTGGACTTAAACTGTGACCTCAAGATTTCACAGAAATCTGGAATGAGAAGTTGTAATTACTTATGGCACAATGTCTTCATATAATGCGTGGAAACTAAATTACCTGTATTAACTTCAGATAGTAATAGTGCATCTTTAAATCCAGGCCAAAGGCCCATTACTGTAACAGAACACACATAAGTAGTATGCAATATTATGGAATGTTAAATCTCCAAATACCATACGGAAACCAATAAAACCTATTTTACAGATGTTGGCTGTATTTATTTAGTGATGCAATAAGTGTTGCTTATTAAAACTAAAAAATGCAAATGCCATTTTGAATACAGCATTGATGCCAGTGAGTTCCAAGGGGCAATTTGTGCACTGAAAAACTATGCACTGTCACCAGACAGAAAACTTCCTGGGTTTAAATATTTTGTGGTTATCTAGCCAAAGGTACCTGACAGTCTTAGGACACTACTTCCTCTCCTTTAAAACAAATTGCTGCTTTTAATCATATGTAAAACATTCTAAATAGTTTTAATTACATGTAACAAGTATCTTAAATATCTCCTAATGAAAGAGACCTTCCCTTTCTTTTTGTGATGCTGTGGCTGCTCTTACTGGCTCCAGGGTGTTCCTACTACAGTTGTCCATTTAGGAGTGAAACTCACTAATTGCTCTCAGCAGCAGTTAATTTTGCTCTTCCGAGGCCATTCAGCGTTTCAGACCAAGTTACTTTGTCTTCGCCTCCGCAGCCAGCGCAGCCTCCGCAGCCAGCGCAGCCTCCGCAGCTTCCTTCCGCCACTTGGCCTTCTTTGCCAAGTTTAAGCTCGTTAAGGACTCATGACGTGCAGCAGCCTGAGGAAGGAACAGTGTAGGAGTGAGGATGCACCCACGGAAAGCTACCCAACCTCGGGAATGGGCATCAGCCACCTAGGGTGGCAGGGGTGACAGAGACTAGATCAGCTAAAACTTGGGCAGCTGCAAGCTGCTGCTCTTGGTTTAGATTTGTGTGCTTTTCACAGAATTCCATTATTTTAAAGTGTGCTACATGGTCATAACTCACCTTCTTAGCTGAAGCAATCACTGCAAAACAGGCAATAATTGAGAGCCCAATCATGATGTAACAGGCTTTCACTCGAGCTTTGTTTCTTGCTTTGTCTAGCATCTCTGGCCTGCAATTAAAGTAGTTAAATTGAGTCATTTAAAAAGGCAAAATATCTCTTCAAAGCATTTCAGACATAACATCACAATTTAAAAATAAATATGGAATTAGCTTCTGGTACAAGCATCTTCAGCTTGCTGTGGTTAGTTATGTATCAGCCATTTTCTGATCCTAATCCATTTCCCATGGCAAAGCAACACTCAGTGGATTTAGACTGCTTTGGGGTTTTCTAAGCTAGGAAAAAAATTGCGCAGGCAATAAATGTCTGCATTTCAATGCTTGGGGTAACTATACCAGAAATCATACCTTAAACTCCAAACACAGTGAACATTAAGCAGGGTTATCTGTTTAAAACAGATGGAGACATATATGTGGTGTCAGATGGATGGAGTAAAAGCAAGTTCCCTTTATTCAAAGTTAACTTTAGAAATCAGTTACTGCTATATCTAACCTGTTCAGATGGTGTTGTGTAGGCTAAGGACTTTACAGCCTTGGGTTGTTGATTAAAGCAGTTTGTACTGCTACAAGTTAAATGTTTTAGTTCTTTATTAAAGCAGCAGCCAGACAGAAAGTGTGCAGCTGATGTCAGCCACCTCACTATTTCAGGAATGCACACCTAAACAAGAACAATCTACAGGATTGTTTTTGCTGGTCATCAAAGGCAAAAGTAGTGAAAACTGCTGTCCTCTGGCAGTAGTTGGTGCAAAGGAGGCATTTGAGAGCCCAGCAATCTGCTTTGGTACAGCTCCCATTTCCACCCTCCTCTCTTCCGATCCAGCAGCGTGGCCCTAGGAACCGACAGTACAGGAAATCATGAAAATTGTCCCAAAACGTTCAGCTAAGTTGTTTCAAGTCAAACATTATTCTTGGGAGAACAGTTTTTAAGATGTTCATAATAATACTGTCTGTGCACCATATTCCTTTCATAATTTATGATGGGAATGCTTTATATATATAGATATACAGATATTTGTAAGATACATGTTTTATATGTATGTATAAACCCACAACTATATATGTAAAAAGAAGAATAGCTGTGTAAAGAATGATTTTGTGTTCTAAGTAAACGTGGTGCTTCTCTTTCCTTCAAAAAACATTTAGATTTACTTTAAAGAGTAACATGGGGGCATGGGGCAGAGCTGGGGATTTGATAGTGCCCAAGAAAGCCTGCCCCAAGGCTGAGGGCTGCAGTGCTTTGCTCTGAGGTTCGGTGTGGTGGAAGAGGACAGGTCCTACAAGTGGCAGTGCTGTACCATCCCTTCCTTGCCAGCACACACAGGAGGAGCGTGTTGTGCACACACTGTTTCTTGCAGATGACTAACAATGCCTGCAGTTCTAAGGGACTGCTTCTGGTTTATACAATGATAAAAATCATCTTCAAAACAAACTGCACATCAGACTGGCACGTAGGATCATTAATCCAATTATCCATTTGTGGCAACAAAAGCAAAACCATAAATGTTATTAGTCTGATGTATTAGCCTAATTATATTTCACAGTACAGTAATTGAAACTCCTCTGAGGCAGATTTTCACTTTCTCCATGCTTTCTTCATCTGCTTTAAGGAAAACAGACCTTACAGTGTTCTTCCCTAATTACATATTAGGGCCTTTGCTATTCAGTTCTTAATCAAGACTCCAGGTAAACCTCTGCTGAAGTCAGCAACAGCTGGGGCTTTTTTAAAAAACAAACAAAAAAACCCCAACAACAACAACAAAAACACACACACACAAAAAACAACCAAAAAAACCCCAAAGAAACCACAACAACCTTGAATAAAGCCTGCAGATTTGTTTCACAGTACTATCTTCAGCAGTTAGGTTGTGTTCACAGGTAGCAACATCCTGCAATTCTTTTCTTGACAAGAGTTAAAACAGTGCCACAGTTCAGACTCAGTGTCTAACAATTAACTACTTCTAGTATATTACTATGTGTAGTATAGTATAGTATAGTATAGTCTTACAGTTCTAAAAATTCTTTGCTCACCCAGAAAGCACAATGGTGACACTAACCTGCCAGGTCAGAAAGGAGTGATTTTTGTGCATGTGTCTGTATGACTGGCAAATGCCATGTCTTTATAAATATCTCCCAACAACTTGAATAGCATTTACAGCTCCTGAGACCTGTCTGAACCTTCCTCTAGAGGAAGATGGTGAAACTAACAGCACAAGAGAGGTTAGACTGTCCAGAAAGCCACTGTGCAGCTCAGCAAACTCCAATGAAACTGTCAGGAGCCAGCAAGAATAGGCAGATGATGTACTTGTTGCTTTACACAGCTCTGCACACTGTTTTTTCTCAACGTGTCACCCAAGGCAGGGACATACTGTGATGACAAAAAGAAGTGTCCTGGAGAGATGTCTAACACACTATCTAACATCCTAGGAAAAGGGAGCCTTAAACATTAGAGGGTTTTCAGGTGTTTAGTGCCTGACTCTCTTAGGGGTTGCTAATTTTCAGCAAGTCAGAGAGCTGTAGAGTCTGTGTGCTTTGGGTGGGAAGGGACCTTCAAAGATTGTCTAGTTCAGTGGGTTAGCAAGAATAGGAGACAAAGGCTATGTCAAGTACTCAGTTTTCTTTGATGAGGGATTCCCCTCTCATTACCTCCTTTCCTATTTTTCCTCAAATTCTATAATAAAAATAATTTGTTGTATGTAACCATTCAGTGACAGCTCCCTTAGAACAGTTTATGCGAGCTATAAACAGAAAATATTGTTTACCAATAACATCCTTCTCAGATTGCACATTAGGAATAAGCAAAACAAACAAGTTAGTACATAAATGTAACCAAGGCTGTCTACTCAGATGGATCCAGTTCTTAATCCCAGGCTCTGGGGACTTCAGCAAGGAACATTTTCTCATCTTAACCTCTAACCAGGACAGGAAATTCTCTTGCCCTCTAATTTGTTTCCAAGTCTCAGTGTTGTAAAACCGACCATTTTAAACTCTGTGGAAAAGGTTTAAATTTTCCACAGGATCAGGATCACACCACTGCTTTCCCTTCAGCTCCATGTTACCCTTGGACAAGGCCAGTGCACTTACGGGATCCTCAGAGGAATCTCTTCTTCTGTCTTGAAACGTCCAGTCCAGAGAAGGATTTTTTTGTCAAACTTCGAAGGTTTGTAACTTGCAACCACCCGGTGAGCCTGCTCAGCTTAGAGAGTAGGAAAAAAACCTCACTTTGTAAACCGTGCACTGAGAGAAAATTATGACTGATAGTAACGTGTGGAAGGGAAAAACCCTACCCATTTTGGTCTTTGGAGGGGAAATTTAGGGATTAGACCTCCAGACCTCGGCTACGCAGAGTCACCTGCACACCGTCCCTGGAATATCCCCGCACGCAGCGAGTGTTTCTGTGGGTCTGATTCGACCTCCCCGCCTCCCGCGGGTGCGGGTACCCAAGCGAGCAGGAGAACGCTGGGGACCACCCGAGCTGCGGTGCCACCGGCGGGCCGCCCCACCGGGCAGCCCAGCCCTACTCCGTCCCGGTCCCGAGACGCACGCCCGCACATCTCTCCGTCAGCCCCGGGACGCCGCCGAGCGGCCGATCCCGGCGCCTCCGCTTCCCCCCGGCGCGGCGAGCAGCCCCTCAAGCATCCCCTTACCGCGGGCGGTGCCCGGGCTCCGGGCGGGATCCCCGGCGGCCGCGGCTCCCCGCGGCGCGGGCGGGCGGAGCGGCGCGGCGGACAGCAGCCGGCCCGGGCGGAGGCGCGCCGGCAGCATAGCGAGGATGGAGAGGAGCGGCGGGACCCTCTGCCTCGGCCGGACCCTCTGCCGCAGCCGGAGCGACCCCGGCCCCGCCCAGCCCAGCCCGGCCCCGCCCTACCCCGCCCTACCCCGCGAACACGTCCAGCCGCGCCCGGAGGAGAGCCGAGGAGAGGCGGGACGGCCGCCGACACCCGGCGAGGATCCGTCCTCCGGAGAAGGCATCTTGTTCACCTACCGCACTCATGAACTGCAACTCTAGTGTGGAAAGGTCAGCGTCCGAGACAAAAGCCGATTAAAGAAACAAACGTGGTAGTTCATGTTAGGACGTGCCCCTGCTGGAGCGAGTCCTGAGGAGGGCCACAAAAACGACCAGAGACCAGGAGCATCTCTGGAGCGGGGGTTGGTTCTGAGGAAGAGAAGATTCCAGGGAGACCTTATGTGTTGGGGCTTCGGGCACAAAGACGGGACAGGACTACTGTTAGGCACTTATCAAGCTTTTATTGCGGCATCAGTCTCATAACAGGGTTTTACACAATTGAAGGTCACGTCTGCCAGCAGCAGCCAAAGATCTCTTTGTTACAGGGCATTTTAAAAGTTTTCCAGCCAGTAGCATATTGCTAAAGCTTCCAGACAACTGTTCTAGCCAATCACTGAAAGCACACGTACACCTGCTTTGAACAATGCTTGCTTGTATGCTTTCTATTACAATAAACAATATTACATTATTAAGCTTAAAACTTTCTACTATCTTGCTAAGCATATTTTTCTGCAGCCTTAAGATCTATCCGAGTCTAACCTAAGACTCAGGCTATTGTTTTACGTCCTTGCTTGATGTACTATTGTATCTTCTCTACTTTCACACTTTGCAGTTACAGCTAATTCTAAGTTCTTCTGCTCTTTCTGTTTCTGGGGCCTGCATCCAGAGCTTTCTGAAAGCCTCATTACCTTTAATATTTCCCACAACCTTACAGCAGCTTCTAGTGCCTAAAGGGGGCTCACAAGAAAGATGGAGAAGGAGCTTTTTACAAGGGCATGTAGTGATTCCTATACCCCCATTAAAAGGAAGAGTATAAGTTCTGTGACACAAACCTGCCCACATCTGTGTTTCTGTCATTTTACTGCTTTCAGAATGCTCAAACATGCTAATTCTCAACATAGGCTTTTCCATCTACTTCAACTGAAAAACTTTTTGTTGTTGTTTTTCCTTTCACGTCCTGGACAGAGTTTTATTTAAAAAAAATCAAACAAAAAACAAACCTTGAAAAAAATATTCAGAGAAAGCATAGAAAAGACATTTATTGAGTAACAGCCTGTGTCAACATGATGTTCATGACAATGTAAGACTGTCTCAACAGAACTGTGTCTGATGCACCAAGCAGTGGAAGATTTTACATGCTTCAGCCAAAGCCAGAATGGCTGCTCATAAACAGAGGAAGTCCCACTCCCCAGGGATGGATCACTGTCTGGCAACAGCTTAAGTCCTGTTCTCAGTGTGACAGCACAAAAGAGGAGTTTTGAACTATTTGTAGCCAAAACCTCCAGCTATCTTGTCACGCAGAGCATGTCACAAAAAGGAAGAGATGGACCTCTTTGCATGCACACACACTCCTTGAGCAGCTGTGCCCTCTTTCAGAATGTTGTCAAGGAGATGAAGATACATCAACAGAAATGACCTAGAGGGTGACACTTTACCTATGCTAGAAGACAGTGGTGTAGTTTCAAGCAGTGCTCCTTGTCCCTGAAGACACAGCTGGGAAGGGTAGGAAGAATCAGCATGTCTGGGCTGGGCTCAGTGTCATTCATTATGAGCAGCATCCCAGACATTGCTATTAGTTGCCCCTCCTGATGGTCACCGGCACGTTTAGAGTTGTAGTGGTGCGTGAGCTGTGCTCACAAGTTTTGGGTTTATATAATTAATGTTATTTAAGTTGGGAAAATGGTTTATTCCGGACCCCCCTGTTTATAGCTGCATTTGCAGTTGGTTTTACCCCTTCCCGAAGGTGCTGTTCCCCTGGAAACCTCCTGTCCATCTAAGTTTGTCCCTTCCCCGGAGCCTGCCAGTCATTCAGGAAAGCCTCACCCCCTTCTGGAAATCTCGGGGAGACCCGGCTTCTGATTGGAACAGGTTCTGGAAATCCCCTACCCCCCCCCCCCAGGGATTGGCCTTTGTGTGTCAATCTACCCCCAACTCCTCCCTTTGTATCCCCCATTGGTGGAAAGTTTATGTACACGCCCTTGGCACCTGTCCTTTTAAGCGGCGGGACGTCCGGGCGCGCCCTTTCTCTCGCTCACCATCCTGAGGTGATGTCCAGGCAATAAAACATCTCCTGTTACACCTCAGAAGAGAGCCTCCTTTTCCTCCTTCGCCATAGCTGCAAATTACATCCAGTGCTTGCCTGCCAAAGAACCCACCGGGTGGGTTTCTGCGGATCTGTCCAGCGGGCCCTACCGACAGCTGCGCACGCTCCAGGCCAGGGGCCGGGCAAAGCTGGGGTTCACTGATCAGTGACCCACGGAGCGTGACTGCATAGAGTCTCTGTAGTTCCAATAGTCATCAGCAGAGCTGCTGGGAGGAAGCCTGGAGCTCACGTCATTCTCAGCACTTGCCAAAGAACTGCTCTAAAGGTTGTGACAACTGAAAGGTATCTACACAGCCAGAGCTACTGAAATCTTGAGGGAATTATGCTCTGGAGAAGAGGATGTCAAACACTTGGTGGTGTTCATGGTCTTCATGGTCCTCATTCATGGTCTTCATTCTCCCTGAAGATATTCTACATTGTATGAGAATGGCTTCAGAATGCATCATTTAGCAATATTAACAATGGACGACATAAGCCCAAAAAAGGTTAAATAATGTTTACATCCAGAGCAGCCCCCTACTGACCTTAACAAACAGCATTTTCCCATTTGATTTCTCTGTGAATGCTGTATTTGGAGACATTTGTTCCCTCTATTGCACTCAGAGATGGAAAATGTTAGTGTTTTGAGAAGTGGTTTCAGGACCTTTCCAAAGTAAGCAAGCAGAGTGTGCTCTGGGCCAGAAAAAAGTACTGGTCCCTTTGGCCTCACATGGCCTGACCTATGGGCCATGGCTCTGGGAGCACCAAGATAAGACTTTGCTATGACTCTGGAAGGTGATTCCTGTACTGTACTCTGGGGATGAAAATCTGCCTCAGGCTCATTTAGTGTCCCCATGACAGGCCAGAGGAATAGTTAGATTGCTGGAATACTTACTGCTCTGGGCAGAAGAATGTGCAAAAATGCTCCTTTACCATAATAAACTCATATTTTAAGCTTTTTCATATCCTCTGCGTAGGGTAGCACAATCCCTTTATGTTCTACCTACATTTGATCACTTGCTTTTGCGGACAAGGCATTTAAAACCGTGTAACACATCTTGGTATAATGTTTCTTTTTTTTCTGCCAAGTCAAGCTCCCAACCTGTTACCTCCTCTCTGCTCCACCACAGACTGTGCTTTGCGAAGATGATCTGAGTAGCTGGAGAATTAGATGGAGCATGTAGGCCTTCTTTGAAATTCTGCCATATGTGATGTCTTTCCTCAGAAATACCTCAGTAGAGACCTTCACACTGCTGTCACCAGGCCCTGTTCATCAAGACATTTCTCCTCATTGTCCTGCAGGATGATTCCCCTACCACAGACAGCTTTGAATCTAAAGGATGTTTCTAAGCAGGCTGAGGTCCACAGTGGAAACACCTTACAGGTGCATGTATTGCTGTTGTTCAAGGCCAAACAGAAGCTCATGGGGAGAGGTAAGGAAATTAAGTAAGCAAACTCAATTTCAAATATCAATATGGCTTTAATCATTCCCTTTCATATAGCTTCAAGGCGTGCTACACTCAACACTTTTGAAAACAATAAATACAGGTACAACATTCCAGCCAAATTAACTTTTCTCACCAGCTGCTGACAGTTGTGCAATGTAAGTTTTGTTTCTCTCTTTTACAGGAAGATTTCTTGCTGCATTGGCTGTCAAATTTCAGGCATTTAAACCTTATCATGCACAACCTCATATGCAGAAAAGTATTTGCAACAACCAAAACATAAACAGCATTCAACATATAAATATATACACATAACCCCTCATTCCTACAATCAGCAACAGAGCATATATATTTACACAAATCTGTATGTGAATTGCACTTTTGCCTTTCAAAAGACCTTAAAATACCTTCACAGATACACAATATCAAAAATTTTAGTGTTATTTTACAGTAACATGGCACAGAACTTAAAATAGCAAAGTTTCTATGTTCTGGGCTTTATCAATATGGAAGTATTCCTGTTCCTGTATTGACAGTGTAGCTCCCCTGTTTAAGCTCTCTCTGAAAAAGCTCTGTGGTACCACTAGCACGACAAAAACTCCTCCTTCTCTGAATGTGCCTTTTGCCTCTCATAGAGAAGGCATAGCACAGCTGTGCTCATGGAGCTACAGAGCAGAGACTCATTCAGTGCAGATCATGCCAGGTCATCCCTGTGCTATTTCTGTGTAGCATAATGATGCATTGCCATGTTCATATTGAATATCACATTTTTTAAAACATATATCAACCCCCTTAATTTTTCCAGGATGCACTCATGCTGATACTGGTCATTACATTATTTATGCTAAAGAGAGGAATCAGTTAGTGGTTTTAAGTTTTGACATTACACATTGACTTTACACTCCCAAATAAAAGGACACCTAGGGCTCACTCTCCTCATGCATCAGAGGAAGTACATGGGGTGAATCAGCGTGTTTCTTCTGAGTATGGGAAAAAAGGCAGATGAACATATGTATAACTACAGAGCTCCAGAAGAATTCTCTGATTTCTTTATAGATCTGTCTCTAGTTCATTACCATGCGGGTAATGGTAAGGAACCTTAAATGTTACTACAGCACTCATCTGGAATAAGGTGTGCAATTTTGGGGAGAAAAAAAAAGATTCACTGATACTAGATGAAAAGAGTTACTTTTGGAAGTTCAGAAGAATGGAAAGCCTATCTTAAAAGTGGAGACTAAAGGACTGGACTTGTTTATTTTGGCAAACAAAGGCAGGGACAAGGTTCTCTTTGATCTGTAAAATGGGGTCAGATGAGAAGAAGAGCTCCTTAAACAACTGAGCATCAAAGAGGGTAAAAAAGTGGGGAAACTCATGTGGTCCCATTTACATGACTGTGAGAAATAATAATTTTGTGATGCTCCTGCCTCACTTGAGGAAGGGAGTTTGCAGAATAGGTTCCCACAGGTCTATGTGAGCTGGATGGGGAAGGAAGGGAGCTGCTGAAGGGGACTGCACATCAGGGAGTTTTCAGGAGCAAGGGATGGACTCTGTGAGTCAGGAAAGCCTTTCAGATCTGGTAATGGATAACTGCCTAAATACAAGGAAAGGGGTTTCATGTGGCCTGCCCTCCTTGGGGATACCAAAAGGAAAGAGATCTGAAAGAGAAATGGCTCCCTAAAATGGCTTTTTAACTTCTGGTACTTTAACACTGGCCAGTCATATGCTGGAGACCCTTTTCCTGACCATAGTCCTTGCAGTACTTTTAGGAAGAACTTTGCTTTTTATTAGTGGCTGCCCAGTCACTTGGAAATGGCAATTTCCATTCACAGAGTCATTCTCAGTTTTACATGAGCCTGTGATAGTAGCTTGGAGGCTGGAAGATTTTGAATCCAAAGAAACCTGACTAACAGCAACGCTGCCTGCACTCTTAGAGGAATAATTGTAAACCATTTTGAGAAAGGCAGATTTTGTATTTGTTTCTTGCTTGTAAATGATGATATAGCATTTTGGAAGAAAAGTGCAGCAGAGGATTCCATAATTAGATATTAAAACAACGATAATTTCCACTGCTGGCAAGTATTTGCCAAATGTGGTTGCGTAGACAGGGATAAATACAATCCATGCTATAAAGTAAATAAGCATGCCAAAAGTGATGAATTTAGCTTCATTGTAATTCTCTGGCAACTTCCTACCTTTAAAGGCACATATGAAGCAAATAAATGCTAGGGCAGCAATGTAGCCCAACATAATCCCAAAAGCTACAATAGACCCCTCATTGCATTCCAGAATTATTGCTCTTGGGATTGAGAAATTTTGATTTACAAAAGGTGTCCTAAATATTAGCCAGAAGGTGCAAATGATAACTTGAATTCCAGTGCAGGTGGCCACAGTGGGAATAGGTTTATACATACATTTCAGGAAATTTTGAAGCTTGGGATCAAAGCTGAAAGCTAGTAAAATTTTTAGTGACTTTATTAAAATACATGAAATGCAGAGTGTAAAACTTATGCCAAAGAGTGCTTGCCTAGTTTTACATTTGAATTCTGTGGGTACATCTATGAAGAAGACAGTGCTTAAAAAAATTAAGAAGTGGCTGAAGAGGATAATATAGCAGACAGTCAGACCACCAGATGCCTTTACGACTGGTGTGTCCAAGTTTTTGGTAAATATTACACAAATGAACAAAACCAACACAACCCCAAAAGCGGAGAGGAGGAGGAGGAAGATAGCAAACCAGTCAGTCCAGGCAAGGAAATAGATTGTCTTTCTGTAGCACGTGGTGCTGTTGATGGGAGCCCAGTAGGTTTTGTTGTTACATTGGTAGCAGTAATCCATATCTGGAAGCAGAAAAAAAGAAAGATATGTTAGAACTCCAAAGCTGATAAACTGCAAAGCAGATTGTAGGGACTTGAGATACAGGAGCAATGTGGGAAAGGATGCTAAAGGGAAAAGACGGGTCTGACTGCTCCTGACTCCGGCTGTCGCTGTCCAGGGAGAGGAGCTGCAGGGCTGCGGTGGCTGCGGTGGCAGTGGCACAACGAGCTAAGGACAAATGCCTGGAGCTCCCTGCCAGCTGGGAGCAAGCCTTGCCTGCAGCCAGGGGCAAGGAGGGAAAACGAACAGGGTTCTAAAACTGTCTTGTTCATCACTGACCAATAAAATGTGGCCTGGCCAGAGCTCTGGACAGGCAAACTTCATTGAAACCTACACAATTACACTAGAATAATTAATTTCCCTTGCAAAAATTTGAACTATTTTTCTTTCATTTGTCTATTTTAACACCATAATATTCTCTTTACAGATAGTTTTTAAAATACAACAGCAAGAACAAACATTGCTTTAGATTATGGTTTGAAAGGTATTTTTGCTTTGCAATGCCTATTATCTGATATGGAGAAATTTCACAATTGATTAAATTAGAAGATAAAGACAAATTGATTGAATTAGAAGATAAAATTTACTTTTCTTCTGCTCTCAGGATATTAAAAGTACATGCTACCTTAATTTTCTTAATTCCATCTCTCTTCTCCATATTTAATTTTCCCCTTTAAAAAGTTTTGCTTAAAACCAGTGGTAAAGTATACACCAGATTTGATACTAGAAAATATTGCTGTACAGTTATATCAAATTACACAGTACTTATGCTGCTAAGCAGAATACATAACCCTTGAACTTCATAAATTTGTAGGCTTGTAGAATGGTTTGGGTTGGAAGGGACTTTCAAAGACCATCTAGTTCCAATTCCTGTGCCAGAGGCAGCGACACCTTTCACTACACCAGGTTGCTCAGAGCTCCTTCCAACCTGGCCTTCAACACTTCTAAGAATGGGGCAATCACAACAACTTCTCTGGACAACCTATTCCAGGGCCTCACCACCCTCAAAGTCAAGAAATTGCTCCTTACTGGACTGAATGTACTACAGAAAGACAGGGAGGAAAGGCTCTATTTAATCAGAGTAAATCTCACTGATAAATCACCCAGAATTTCCATCCTAGCAAAGGGTAAAACTAGTCAGCTGAACGATTTGATTACTTTAAACTTGGTCTTTTAAGAAGCATTTATACCAAGTTTTACAGGAAATTGATCATAAACAAATACTTAAATCCGATTCTAAAATTTAACCCAAGATTCTCAAGGCACATTATATCCAAGCAAAACAATTGCGTTGATGTATGCAAATCCTTATTTGGATACTTTTTTTTTTTTTACCTGTTTGGTTGCTGTAATGGTTTTCTGGGCAGTAAATACACTCATAGCAGCATGTGTGTGGACTTTCTGTAACTTTTTTCACCTGGCCTGGCCTGCAGTGCTGGGAGCATGTTGACTGAACCTTCTGCAGTGTGCAGAGGGAAAAAAAGAAGAGATCATCATCTCAAGTACAGCTAATTACAAGGGAACATTAACATAGACCTCCAGGATTTTTGCAATTTGTATTTTTTTGTATCATACATATTTTAAGGAAATCTGAAAATGATGTTGGGAAAGAGACATTGTAGGATCTATATTTCTTGTATTTTCTCCACACAGTCAATGAGTAATAGAATGGGGCATTATTTACCTGATAATTTTATTTTTGGGCCCTGAATGCTAATCCCTGGATTTGTGTTTACCTTTAAAATCTAGCTCAAAGTGTTTTATTCAGCTTTGAACCTGTTTTTAGACTACAGAGGATCATCTTCAAAGAATGCACAGAAGCATCTGATGGGGAATTTGAGTGAACTGCTTGACAAATGAGATCCTGATACTCTGCTCAGCTGCTCAGAGCCCAGGAGGCACACCTTGGCCTGAAGGAAGCACTTTGGAGGGTGCTCTGTACTGCAGCTCTGACACTCCTGACCCTTGCCAGTTTATCCCTGAATCATGAAGCTCCTCTCCTGGGTGCATGATCAGGGCCTTCTCTTGAGGTCTTACTTCAAGTCCTCCTTGCAAAGACTGTTTTTGTCTGATGATCTGTCCTGAAGCACCCTCTCCTTTCAAGATGTTTTTTACAAGGAGGTGGAGACATTTCCTTGCACCACAAAGAGGGACAAGGTTTGAGGTTTCCTTCTGTCCTCAGCTGAGTTCACATCTGGAGACTAGAATTCAGCCCACCTAGTGAGCAGCCTCTCCCTGTCCCATTAGTGGGGAACGCCTTGCAGCTCAGACCTCCAACCCATGCACAGAGGAGAGATTGCCCAGTTGGAACTGGCCAGGGCCACCCATGAGTCCTGTCTACACCAGTGCTGGGTCTCCGGGTGGCACCACCTACTCATGTTGCTGACATTGCCTCTAACAGGGGCAAATAAACAACAATTAAAAAAACAAACAAACAACAAAAAACCCAAAAAAACCCCAATAAAGCCAACACATCTGAATCTTCATGTAAAAAAAAAAAAAAAAAAGTGGTATGCCAGTGAGGGTTTTTTAATACACTATCATTTTTTTATTTTAAAGTCCCTTTGTAAGATTCTGGAATAGCATCCTTAGGACACACATAACCTTCTAGGGGCATTCTGGAGAAATAAATAAATTTTGTATCACTGAGCCTGCTCACAGGCTAACATGCATCTCAGGATCCATGAAAGAGGTTGAATAAACTCAAAAAGGATTCTTTGCTACAAGAGGAGAACATTAAACCACACAAGAGATTTCTTGCTGACACATGCTTCAGTTGCAAGTGCTGCAGGGAGAAAAAAAATATCCAAAACAAATTTCACACATTGTGTCAACAAATTAAAAGTTACCTTTAAAGCCAGAAAATCTTTTTTTTTCTCTTCATCCTCAAAGATAAAGCCACCTTTCTCTGCGTTGTATTCTGCCATAGTGGTGATTTCCATGTGGCCGTCAATTTCTTTCCAAAGAAGGACATCATAACTGGTGCTCATGTCTCCATTGGAGTCAAACTTGACTTCCTTACCATCATCAATGACTATAACTTTTTTAAGTTCTTCAAGGAGCTGCACATAAGTGTAAGGAATGATAACATACACCAGTATCATGTCAGTGTGACAAACTGGGTTAACATACGTGTGATAATATCAAGTTAAAAAGAAATGCTTTTAGAATGCAGAGAAGCATTAAAATTCAAATTCCTGTTGTTTACAGAATTACATTATACAGACAACCCCATTGGCCTTAAAAATGTATTATTAAAAATAATCATAATTTCATAAAATTATAATGATAGGGGCTTTTTCCAGCCTTTTAAATTTTGGTGTGATGTCCAGAGAGAAAATATTTTTGCCTGCAAAAACTAAGAATCTTTTGGCACTCCCCTTCTTGTAAAGAATGGTAGTGGGCAGTGCTCCTGTTGTTTCTTTACTGTCAGCAGAGTCAATCTGGACAACATTTGCTTTTAGAGTAAATTTCCCTAGCATGTCTGGAAGTATCTAGCACTGTTCCCAGTGACTCTGACTGAAATTGTGTATGGCAAGGTGAGACTCAGAACTGTTAATAATCAATGAACAATATATGCAAATTTGTTCAAATGGGGAGATCAATGGCGTAATGGCAATAAACAGCAAGGCCATATTTGATAGGTCACAGGAAATACCAAACCAAGGTTGCATTGTTAAGGCAACTGTCCAGCTGCATATTGCAATCCATTCTGCTCAACAGGGGAAAATTTCTGCCACCCTCCTCACAGACATTTCAAACAAGGTCTGTGTGACTCTAGAAAAGGACGATATGTAATGTTAAGGCACATTATATATCCCCACTCCCAGTTCATAGGGAGATCATAGAACTACTCCCATTAGCTGTCATGGTTCTTAATAAAAACAAAAGCTTTATTATTTTGCAAGCCTAGTGATTTTTGGCAACAGTAATTAACTGACAAGAAAAAAATTCAATGTTTGTTGAAAGGCTGAATTCAACTGCATTTGAAAAGCGTGGTCTTGCATGGGTCCATTTGTGATATTCATAGCATTTAACAAATGACTGTGTTGACAGGTATACTACCTTTATAGGCTTTGTCAAATATATCTAACACATCTGGTGTATATAATATGCCATTTTTCATGTATAATGTAATTTTTGAGCACTTATATAATTTATGAAGGATTGGTGTATTTCTAACCAATTTGGTGCATTTTATTTGGATGATGGATAGTTGTGTGGAACTGAACAGGATTTTTTTATTGTTTATACTCAGATTAGTCATGTAATTCTTCTCCACTTTTTCAATTTGTCCAACAATATGAGAACACCAGAGCTTTTTGAATACATCTTGAGCTCCAGACAGAAGGGGCTGGTTATTAATTTTTGCGAGGTCTGTAACAACAATCACTCTATTGTTTCTCTGTATATGGAGATGTATGATATGCACTATTTGGATACCAAGATTTTTCTGTACACATATATCTCCCTTCCTAGAGGGTTGAATTTTCATGTAGAAGAAACCTGTTATGAAAACATCACAGGGGAAATAATTACCTCTTTCAGTTCTCTTCATGAGTGCTTAACAAATTTAAAGGAGTTTTAATTTGGATGGTTTGGAATTTAGTTCAATTATGATGTAAATGTAGCTCCATAAACCTGCATTCCTACAAAGTAGTGCTGAATTTGTCCCATTAGAGTTTACTAATTCATGTAAGAGTCTGATTGTTACTGGGTTATTGGTTGGTTGGTTGGTTTTATTTTCAAATCCTGTATCTTGATTTGACCTGCCCTGACCTAGGATAAGAGGTCAGAGCAAATCAGAGTAGCAAATCAGAGTGCTTCAGAGGTTGTTTGACTTTTAAATGAACATTTGTTTAATCCTCTGAGTAAAAGTGTGTAAAAGTGAATAGTCCTGAGCAGGTTCTTGGGTAAAAGGTCAGGTCAGGTTTACTTCTCTGATTTTTCCTCTTCGTTTCCCACCCAGTAGTGTGATAGCAAGTACCTCACCCATCTTAAAGATTATGCCTTTATATATAAGTCAAGATCAGACAGAGGTATAATGTATTGCATTTTCAGTTTCAAGTAGAGACTCATTGTAGAGGAAAATACTTGAATTAAGACAAAAATGATACAATGGTGAGAGAAAGAGAGAGAGGCAAATAGAAACTCTTTGGCAATTGCTCCTGTCCTGCAGTATCTCCATCTCTCAAGAGCATTCACAGTGTGTATCACAGTGGTTTGCAGCAATGGGAACAACCACTAGTTGTCAAATAGCTGATAAAACTCATTTAGTAAAAAGACCAAGCTTTTATCTCCAGGAATATGGGAGCAAAAATGTGATGAAAGTTAGGCAGAGAGAATGAGACCTGAAAGAATTAGCATCATACCTCCCAGGGAGTGAAGGCAGACGGATCCTTGCAGTCTCTGTCTTTGCATTGCCTTTTAATGGCATGAGCTATAGCATAGACTGCAAGGATAGTACTATGGATAAATCCTGGTTCAACGTTAGCATTCAAAAAATCATCTCTCCAGAACTGAGGTTTACTGCCATCATTTTCCAATAGATCATCCTGGGACTTGTTTGCAATGCACGTTTGAAAATCATGATATTCCAGGTGTGCACAGACTGACAAAAGCATAATATATTCACGTAAAAACTTGTTGTTTTCAGTGGGCTTCTCACGGAGGTTTCTCAAAAACTCTTGGAATGAGGAGATGTCTCCACTTTTAAATCCAAATCCCACAACTGTTCCCAGCTGTCTGATATTGGGAATTGTACTGATCTTGACTGCAGCTGACCAGTTATCACTTGCAATCCAGATTTTATTAACGTTCCTCTCAATTGCCTTCTTGAATAGTTTGAGCACATGGAACTGTCTCATAAAGACAACAATAACATTTACTCTTGTTTCCTTGACAATCTTCTCAATTGCTTGATCAACTTTGGTGTGAAAGGTGCTGTCAGAGAGATAGGCTGGAAGCATCTCTTTAAAAGCTATGCAAACATTGTTCACCATGGCCTGGACCCCAAAGCTCTCCAGAGCAAACCGCCCATTGTCATCATCAGTGACTATTACTCCGATCCAGTTCCATCCAGACTCACAGATCAAGTGAGTCATTGCTCTTGTCTGGTGAAAATCACTGGGGATAGTCCTGAAGAAAGAAGGAAACCTGATTTTGTCACTGAGGATTTCAGCTGATGATGCAGGACTGACCTAGGAAGAGCAAACAATTCAGTTACGGATGTCATCTCCTCCAAAGGATGTCAAGAGATCCAAAGCTGCCGTGATTGCTCTTTCTTCCCACCTGACCTGGGCTCCCTCCTCCTGAGAATGAGTATCAACAGGTTGCAGCCAAAGGGGGCAGGTTCTCTCTCCCTGCTCTTAGGATGCAGACTTGTGGCCAGTACCAGTTACACTTTTTTTTTTTTCCCCACTCTCTTCCACAAAATTTAGTGAAGGCTGAGGACAAAATCTTTCAAAATGGATATAACAGTAATGATACTATAAAGATTTTGGTTTACTCTGTTCAACATGCTCTTCAAAACCATATTTAAAATATTGGCTATTTTTTGAGTTTCTATTCAAATTGCTAGTACTCTTCTATCTTGAATTTTCCTATCACTGAGTGCATTAGATGTTATCTATATATATATATATATATTCTTGCCAATATTTAATTATTATATTTCAAAAGGATCATTAAATCTGTTGGAAGAACCTCACAGACAAACAAACAGTAACCAACAATACAAAATGCTATAATCCTTTCATACAAAAGATTTATTATCTTTTTCTTGTGAATGTAGCTAGAAAAACATAAAAATAAAATTGCTGTTTAAATCTCTCCAGTTTTAATCCTTTCTTATTTTTTTGTTGGAACTTTTTTCCTCTATACTGCTTGACAGTTCTGAAAAAATGCATTTAGGCTTTCCAAAAGAAGAGTCACTTGTATGGAGCGGATACAAAAATCTTACTGGGTCAGAGCACTGCCCATGCTATTGATAAGAAAAATCTGTTGGGTCACATTTTCCATCTATGCCCTACTGCAGATTTTTTTAGTCATTTGCCTTTTGATTATGTTCAAGTGTGGCATTTTAGTTTTCATACTTACTACAGTTCCTGTGGTGGCGTTGGAGGTCAGAATTACTTCCTACCATTACAGAGGAGAAGATTCAGTTAGAAGTTATCTTTAGTTCAGATTTTATGTTTTTTCCACTCATTTGGTTAATTTATATCTACTGCTAAAACCAAAGTACAAGACAGGATGGGGTGGATCTGCTTCTTCTATGTTAGTCCTAGCCTTGGCCCCAATTCTTTTACATAGGTGACAGTAGGAAAGTAAGCACGGGCCTAAGCACAAATGTGGGACTGTACTAGTCCTAGAGAGGTCAGAAATAGAAAATTATATTTTGGGAAGGGCTAGTGTGGATCTAAATTGTTGTATTCTTTCACTTCTACAATTGTTTGAAGAGTACCAGGAGTAAATCTTTGTTTTAGTGCAATCTCCATCACTTCTCTGTCCATAGTTTTAACTGACGCCAACATTTAATTTCTCTTGGGCTGGAGAGAATTCCTGATTTTCTGACCAGATTTGATCTGGTGTCTTTTTTTTTTTTTTTTCACTTGAGATTGAGTATTGTTATATTCACCACCAAGCAAACTGGACATGGCAGCTGTAAATTTGCTGCCTGAACAAAGTCCTTGAATGTCATCCAAGGTACATTGGAAGAACCAGGAATGATTAAAGGCACTGCTAGGCTGACAAGACCCTAGCATAACCCTGATAAAAACTTTGATAAAGTGGGTATATAAAATATCCCTTACTGCCTTTGTTTGGGCAAGTGAATCAAGGCCTCCACTTGGAGCTGAAGCCCACCCATCCTGATGTCCTTAGGATATACCAAATCCTGCCCTGTAGTAAATATGTGGCTTTTGCAATTCCTGTGATCAGAGACTTTATTCTTAGCATGGTAAATCTGAACCTCCATCCAAAATAAAATAATTGTCTCAAACCTACCTGTGGGATTAATTGCAAAGCCAGCAGCCTTGACACTGCCATGGACACCTCCGAGTAGCTGGCTCCAGTGACTGCCTTGACTCTCGGGATGTAGTTTGAGTAGTTACACTTGAACTCCACAGCATCATCAGAAGAATTGAATTTAGACAGAAATCTCAGAGCAGATGCCATGGCTTTTGTAACTTCTGCACACGTGTCGTAGATTTCATAGCCCAGAGTAACTCCAGATAACAGCGTTGAGTTGTTGATGGTTTCAATAGCATGTATCATTGCAAGTGTCTGAAGAAAAACTTGAATTTCGAAGCTGTCATGGAAACATAGGCAGTATTTTTTAAAAAAACTTTGTTGGAAGCAAGGGTGAAGCAAAGTCTGTTTCCAGCATATCTCTTAGAATTTTACAACTGCTGAGAAGAACGGATGGGTAGTAAGTTTTGTTCAATTTGCTTGGGTTTAGTGTACAAAGTATTAAAAAACACATATATTTTTCCTCATTTAATGGGAGACTAAAGTAAAATAAACACAAAACTTAAAATATACCTGAATAAAAGTGTTTTTCTGGAAAAGAAAAAGGTACTAAAAGTTTAATTTTCATGATACATGAAAATTTGCAAGTGATATCTTCAGGAAGAATTTGTCAGAGCCAGTGAAGATATTCCAGTTTACTACACCTGCCCAGTAAGTTTTTTAAAAATGCATTTATTTTCACCAAAAGCTTGAAGCAAAGAAAAGGAAGTACTAAATATTTCAGAATAGAAGAAAATATTTCAGAGTCAAGGTCTCTAGTGGTTGCATTGGTGTTTTTTAAATATTCTTCAGACCTCATGAAGTTAGTCCAGATAGTTCCCCTCATCGCCAGTGGATGTTCTAACAGGTGACTAATTAGAACTGAGCTAGCACAAAATGTCTACAATACAACCAATTCTCCTCTCAGGCAAGCTTCTCTAAAGATTACAAATCTTGTCATCTAAATTACATTTCGGATGGACTTGAGATAATTTGTCTCCATAGAAAAATAATGGAAGACAGGCAAAATTATCAACTTAATCAACATTTTGACATAAATCCAGATAGATACCTGCATGCCTAGCTGATTATTAGATACATATGTGGGATTAGATTGTAAAAGTCAAAATTTGTGGATTTGTACAAATTTTGAAATTGTATTTCAGTTTTTAAAAATATATGTTTGGAGTTCCTGGTCTTAAGGAAAGGTTTATTATGTACTTAAAATTCTTCACCAGGTTTCCTTTTTATGCATTCCAGAAAAATGGATGTTTCAAGCACAGTAGGAGTTGGAGCCAACAGAATAAACATTCTGATGCACAGAATGCATGCATGAGAAGGTGTTTATATGTAGGCTATCCTATAACATAAAGCCACAGTTATATGTAATAATCATGGTAATTTAAAAATAACTACATTATCACCATCGAGGTACTATCATAGACTATAACTGAGCTGCCTGAGAGGTAGGAGGCAGACTTTACTATGGGCTTGGGTAAAATGTAATAGTCTGCCTGTGTTCAAATCAGGTAGGTTTAGCTTCATAACAAATAATGAATAGATGCCCAGCTGAGTCTTTCAGACCTATAGCAAATTAGCATTTCCATGGAGATCAGATGATAGCACAAACATCCAAGGCTATTTGAGTATCTGAGAAGATTGAAATAGGATCAAATGCTCATTCCCTTCCTCGGTAAGCTGCGGTATTTTTTATTGTAACTTGGCCATATTTTGTCATCCTGTATTAATTTATGTGAAATTGATGTGATGCCCAAGGGTTTTTTAAAGATTAAGCAAAGCAAGAAAACCAGAATTTGTTGACCTTAATGTAAGAGTCACATGCCCAGTGTCAGTGCTCTCTTCTTTGCTATATGTGTCATTTCCAGTGTTACTCACCCAGCACAATTCTGAATTACTGGCTTGATGGGCTCTTCTTCTGGATGCAGCATTTCACTGTGAACTGCAAACAAGCCTCCAATGATGATGTCCCCCGGAGAACTGGCTCCCACAAAGTCGTCAGCATTCTGGCAGGAGAAAGCGACGTTGGTGCCGATCGCGAAGCAGGGGATCAAAAAGATAACAAATGCCATGTGTCTGTTTTGCTCGCTCACTCCCAGCTTTGAGTCAATCAAGCTGCAGTGCCAACAAAGGCTCCTGTGTCATCTGTAAAGAGCAGCAAAGGACAAAGGCTGCACACAGAAGTTGGTCACACCTCATAAGGTGCTTGTATTTGCCTCACTGGAAAAAGCTATTTTATTGAAAGTACTAAAGCAATGCTGTCACATAAAATGTGAGGGTGCAGGGATATGAGAGTGGAAAGGGAGGGAGAAACATAAATGGGTTTAAAAGGAAATGCTGCACATTAAATCTCTTATGTTGTGTTCAAAGTTTCTGATACCTTATCTGAAACACATGGCAAATATTTTGGTATAAATTCGGGCTTGTTTTGAATTCCTTCCAACTGAGTGCAGTGTGCAAAGAAGTAATTATGTAATATGGTAATAGTGATACTGCTGTGACAATGTTTTAAGAGTCTGGTCCAAAGAGTGCTAAAATATAAAAGATGTTCCTGTCACAGTGTGCTTTATATCAGATTCTAGTTCAAAAATCCCCATCCCAAACTACCAAAAGACTGCTTTTCTCTCAAACCCTTATATGATTTTAAATCCTTGTATAAAAATTATTTGGATAAGTTAATAGTCATAGCTCTGAGGCACATGTTCTAGGGACTTCAGTGGGCTTTGGATCAGGTTCTGTATTTACAAACCAGGCCAAGTCTGCTGCTAGTTAATGTGATAAACACAGAACAGTGGGAAACAGTAACATCAGTCCTAATTTTTGCTTTCTTTCCCATCTGACTGAGGACACCAGCACATGAACAGCAGCTCCTGTGCTGTGGGAGGAATGGGAAGTGGCTGTTCTCACCACCACTGTTCCCCTCAGATTCAGAGGAATCAGATCTGTGCCAGAAGGGAACTCGGGAAAAAGAGAAGCAGAAGCTGGACTCTCAGCTTCCATAAACCCTAACCTTAAATATCAAAGTGAACCTCCTTTGGACAGAAACATGACTTATGCTAATTAAAAATACCAATTTTGTGAGGGACACAGATCTGACAACAATCCCTCTCTGTTTCTGACATTGGTTGATTTCCGGTTTTCTTTTAATGACTTCTTCAGATTTTGCTTCTTTTGGCAGTATGCCAAAACACTCCCAAAAGAACGGGTTCAGTCATAGCATTTATTGTCTGTGATTGTATAAAATCTAGGTTTACATAGAAAATTTCAACCAAGGTTTATTCACTGACAAAGAAAATTAGAAATGGGATGTCTGGTTTGCATTCTTTCTGATAAGCATAATGCATACCATATAAATTATTCAAATTACTATATTTTGCTTGTTTTCTCAGTAGGGTCTTTGTAGCAAAATATCTATTTACAACCAAGATATTTCTTCTAAATGCAAATGCAACATACAAAATACATGCAAGTGCAAATGTTAATCCCTAGTTAAGTTAACATTTGGGCTCTTTATTTTAATATAACAGTTTATGTTTCTTTCATCTGCCTCCTTTCTTTCCATGTGACATTCTCACTGCTGGGTCAGTGCAGATAGCCTTTTCTCTAATGTATCTGACCACATATATTTATGGGCAGATGTTGATACCAGTTTATTCTGCTTCTGCACTGACTCACAAAAAGTATTGTTATAAGGACTCAATGGAAATATGGTACTGATAATTTTAAACTTCAAATTTGTTATGGTTTATGGTTAGAAGCAGAAAAGGAAGTTTACTCTGGCCAGTCTCTAAAAATCTGTTTATTTCTATAGAAGGGGATTTTACCTACAAATAAAAAATCCTTACTTGATCACTTTGGAAAGTAGAGAAGTTGACAAAATAAACATCACATATAATTGGTGCATAATTTCATGTTATTTATAAAAACACCATAAAAAGAGGTGTGCTTTCAAGTCAACTACACGGATTTTATGTCACAGTGTTATTTTCAAAAGAAAGACGATTTATTGTTTTTATTTGTTTTCAAGACCTATATCTCATAATTACAACTAGTGATGAGAAGTTTGTAATAGTCTGAGATACCTCAGCCTAATCTAGTATTGCAGAATTGACATAAACCATTTGCAAATATCCTTTTTCTTCAGCACTTAGATGCAATAGAATAATTGTATAGTACAAAGTGTTCCTTGTTTCAAATGTAGTGACATATCATGGACACAACACTAGACTTTCACAGTCATCAGCATAGGAGTATTTCCTGGCAGGTAGATTCAAGCATAAGAGTCAAGGGAATTCCATGAAGTACCATCATCTCTTGAAAGCTGCCTCTAATGGACTGTGCAAAGATGGTAAACATGACCTAACAATCCCAAACCTACCGTGAGAGCCATAGGTGAATTCTAAGAGGCTTTAGAGGATCTTGTGGGAGACAAAGATGTCCCGTCAGTATCTCTGCGTGCCCCAAAGTCACCTGTAGCCATGAAAAATGGTTACTTCTTCCACTTGGATTTTGAGAAGGACCAGAATTGGTGGGGTTTGGAGGATGGCCCGGTCAAGCCCTCAGCACTAATCAATCCTTCAGGTGACCTCTTGTACATTTATGCCAAGTAATTTTTTGGCAAAGTGTTGAAAGGACCCACAATGAAAAATATACAAATGAAGCTGGGTATGACTTGAGTGTGAGACCAACAGAGTGTACCCTCACAGCAGTGGACACCTGGAAATGGACCACCTGCTCCTCCTGTCTTTGCAGCCTCTAGACTGGGACAGGTCTTTCTGCTTTAGTGCAGAAGGAAGTTTTGCAACTGTCAGTTGCTTTGTCCAGCAAAGAGAGACTACACTGTACATGAAAGAAACAACCAACGTTTTGGTTGAACTTCTTTGTCCTAGCTGTTGTTTCTCATGGAGATGATAATGACTTAGATTCCAGCTGGAATACCTTTTCTCTGAAGCCCACCCAGTCTGGTCCTGCTAAAGGAGAAAGGCATTTTTCATGACCTTCTATTTTAAACTGATTTTAATTGTGTTGTTTCCAAACATATAACAGATAGCAAAATCCTCTGTCAGACATGCACAATAGCTAAGGCAGGAAAGAAAAAATTTGGATATTCTCACTGTTATCCAAAGGAGTAGGGTAGCCCCCCCCTCACTCAGATGGGACTTACACTGACACAATGGCAATTGTCCTTTTTGAAGAAGCTAGCAGCATTCAAATAAAATCTCATCATTTGCATTAGAGAAGCCTAAATATTGGTTAAGATTGCCAGGTTTCTTGAGCAATAGAACCATAGTGTGTAACACAGTGATTTTGATTTACTAAATTTCTTTTAAGGAAGTTTAAATAATGGGGAAAAAAACCAAAATAAGGAGGTATTTAATTATTTAGTTTCAAGTATCTTTTAAAAATTCTTCTATTTATTGAGACCTATATAGATTAATATTAAATATGAAAATTAAAGAATGGGAAGACAAATATCCATTATTTTGATTTGTGGTCTGTTATAAAAAACAAAGATAAAAGTTAAAAATATATCAGCAGTGAAATGGAATTTGGATGGAAGCCAACAGCTCACATTAATTCCTGAGAAACAAACTAACTCAATTTTCAAGTTCATTGAGTTTGTCCTCTAGAGGGTGTCAGCTGAGCTACATGGTGGGAAGGGCAAATCCTGTTTTTCTTTATCAGGTCATAATGTTGTAACGTCTCCTGATGTTCCTTGAAAGTTGAATTTCCCCTGATGCAAATGACCTTGTTGGAGTATTTATGGTAGAAAACTGAGATGCTGGGGCATGGCAGAACCTTCAACCTCCTCCCTGGACTGTCAGGGACATCCTGGGCAGTCTCACAGCAATTTCTTTTACAAAAAGTGTTTTAGTCAATAGTCCATGTTGTACATATTCAGTGCATCTCTGCTGTTTATGCTAGAAAAAGGATTTAAGAAATTAAAACAGAATTGTAAAAGGATCTACATTTGAACTAATGCCTACATTTTTTTAGTTCAGATCAGATACGTTTGTTTCGCTTAGCTTTTCTCTGATATTTTAATATACTTAGATTAAATATCAAGTCAAACACAATTTTAATGTGAAAAAATCAAGGGGATCTTAATTTTTTGATGCTAATGGGAAATATTTTTAGCCATTCCAAACTTGAATTTACTTGTAAAGTACCTGGTTGTTTTATTTAAATAATCCAGCAAGCCTAATTCTATCCCACCCAGCCAAGATAGTCAGCTACATAGTAGGTTGGATGTAGGACATTTTTTTCATAAAAGCCAGCATGGTAGGCATGATCCAACTTATTGAGATGACATTTTCAGAATTTTTCACCAGGTTTTATTTCTCACCTTTGTTCCATCTCCTCCTCTTTCAATTGAAAACCAAGAGAGCCAAAATGTCATTCATCTGTTGATGCATGACCAAATGCAAATATTTGGTCCCAGCCTATTAGTGAAAGGGTCACCCAGAGGGAAAGAAAACCTCTAACTTAGGTATTTGGGCTTTCTCCTGAGAGGCTGGAGGCCAGGGGTCCTTCTGCCAGTGACTGCTCTCAATCCTAGAGTGAGATCTTTGCTATATAAAAGGAAGGTACTCAAACCTTCCTTCTTCCAGTGTCCCATACTTACTGGAATGTCATTGACCATTTGTTTGAGAAAGCCCTTCTTGCCTAAGCAGTAAGAACCCTCCTAAGAGACTCTGCATATTCAGAAATTCCTGGGGCTGTATTGCCTAGTATATCTGGCATGTTTTGGAAAAACCTATCAGCAAGAGAATTGGGCTGGAGATCATCTCACACAAAAATGCCAATGGCAAGCAAGTATGAAGTTCATGCCAAGCAACTCTCAGTATTATTAATAAGCAACACAGTTCAAAATAAAAGTAGGCTTATAGGAATTTAAAAATGTAAGACTGTTTTTTAGACATCTCCAAGGGTATTGATTGTGGAGGATCTCAGAGTGCTGGTTTTGAATACAAGCTGTTAAAGGGACAGATAACCACATAAATCGAGATAGCCATCTTGATGACATTGTGTTTATTCTCATTAAATCACTTCTGTAAATAGCACTAAGTGATTTTTTAACTCTTGCAGTGCTTGTCCCACATAAGTTCCTTTAAAACTATTATCATTTTTCTTCAGTCATTTTGGAGATAAAACAGAACTGCTAATATTAAATAGTAATTTGAATACGAGAAATTAAAAAAGGTCTTGGAAGCAGGGACTGAAAGTCAGGTGGATCCTAATTTAAAGGGAGTGCCTTAATTAGTAAAATGTATAATGAAAATACTGACCCAAATGTTCAATTCTATTCAAATATCAGCATAAGAAGAAGAGAGAATTAATTTGCTTTCCTCCCTCAGCATCCTTTAACAAAAACACATTTAGAAAACATGGATTTAAAACTCTTCAGATAGAGAAGAAAATCAAGTCCATGTCTCCCAAATGTGCTGGCTAACAGGACCTAGAATGGCACACCAGGAAAAGAGCAGGTCTTCACTTTCCGATTTCATAAACCTTTATCTTGTCACGGTCTTGAAACCATGTATCTGAGCATGTACAAAGCCTTTCCCTGAATACCTAGTTATCTGACACAGAGAAAGATACCTTGGGATTGGACTGGAGAATTTCCAGATGTCCCTTCCAACATCATTTATTGTGTAGTTCTGTGATAACGCCACACTCAATAGTGTCTGGAAATAGGTGTCCATAGATGCCAAACTGTAGAAGAGGCAAGTGGGATTTGAGGCTCCTCTCAGGACAAACTACTGTAGGCAGTCCTGAGCTCAGCCAGCAGGTCTTGGGGAAGTCTGTTTATGAGAACCTAAATCTCCTTATGTTTGTACGGGAGATAAACTGTTAGGAGCTCCTTACCCAGCTGTGAGGAGCTCTGCAGGCAAGGAATAAGATTCCTGAAGGTAGATAGGTTTTACACCTTAGCTAGCTCAGTCCAGGTTTGATGCTTATTGATTCAAGGTTGTCATTGTCACCCTTATTCTGGACTTTTAATTTACTTTGGTTAAGATCTTTTGATCTCTTAAAAGATTTCAGTTCACCTTACCAGATTTAACTGATTGTGTTATAAAAGTAAACATACACCTGCAAAGAGAGTACAGGCAGAACAGGTGACACTCATAAAAATTCCTTTCAGATAGCAAATCCATGAGTCACTCTGGAGGCTGACTTCAACCTTCAGATAGAAAGACTGAGGAAAAAAGAAAAAAAGTTTCACACATTAAAACCATCGGGAACGTTAACTACTAAAAAGTTCACTGTTATAATATTGTAGAGTAACATAACATTCTACACACTTCCTACAGAATACTGTGCACTATTTTTTAAGGACAGCTTACACGTACAAAAATACTGCATTACTGACTTTGACTAACAAGAAAAGAGGAAAGAGAATTTTGCTGTAAGTAATTTCTGTTCCCTAACAAGAAATTGTCTTTGAAGAAATACCTCCAGGATGGATAAACCCATTAATATGCAGTTACTCTCAAAGCATTCGGCTTATACACATTTTTTTAATATACAGTATGAAATGGCTACCAGCACATAAATGAATTTGATCTTAAGTTTGGTATGAAATCTCTTTTCAATCACCCAGCCTTTAAAGCTGAGGGTAATAGAACAATTATCATGACCTCCATTAATTGGAAGAAGAAACAAGTCATGTCAGCAGCTATCTAAAAGACAGCAAAAAATTACTAGAATCAGCCAAGGACAGAGCAAAAAATACATTAGCTATGTGAATTTTTCTTTTACTTGTTGTCAGAGATTTGTAGATATTTTCTCCAGCAGATTTTTAGGATTCAATTTTCTGCAATTTTCAGGGACTTACATTATGACCTACATAGTTGAAATGATTATGGCCACACTGCCAGACAGAAATTTCATGATTTCACAGAAAAGCAAGGAAGTTTTATCTGAAAAAAAAGAAAAAAAAAAAGTTAGTATTATCCTAGAGGCATATTAAATATTTTTTGTGTTTAAAAGATAGAAATATGTAGCAGTCTTTTCTGTTAGATGGGGTATCTAAAGTCTAAAAGGATAAATATAAAGCCTTGTACTACACGTTGTTCTAAGGATTCTGTTGAAATCTAAGGATTTCAACAGAAAAAGGGGTTTCTATCATTTAAAAGTAGTCCAGAGAGGCAGCAAGAAAAAAGAACTTAAGTTGTTTGAGGCCAATTCATATAGAGTTTTTCCATCTGTTGTTGTTGTTGTTGTTGTTTTGGTTTTTTGTTTTGTTTTTTTTTTGTTTGTTTGTTTTTTTGGGGTTTTTTTTTTTTTTTTTTGGTTTGTTGGTTTGGTTTTAAATTGGAATGGTTTCCTCCTTTTCACACATCAATTCCTTTTTGTAAATTTTCATCACCCAATGAAAGATCTCTGTTTTAATGTCACTCCTAGTGATAAGAAAAATCATATTTGTGTGGCATCTAATATCCAAACTGTTAAAATCTTTTCTCTACCTCTAATATATTGAAATGCAGATACTGCTTCTTCTAAATCTGTAGAATAAACATACTTAGCTGGATGCAGAATTCTTTGACATTCATTTGTCTAAGCAGTTGAATAAGGGCAGCCAATTCTTAAGACATATATAGTGGTTTGAGCTGAAAAGGACCATTAAAGATCATCTAGTTCCAAACCTCCTGCCATGGCCAGGGACACTTTGTACTAGACCAGATTGCTGAAAGCCCCATCCAACCTGGCCTTGAACACTTTCAGATACGGGGCATCCACAACTTCCATGGGCAACCTGTTCCAGTGCCTCACCACCCTCATCGTAAAAAATGTCTTCCTTGTATACAATGTAAATCCACCCTCTCTCACTTTTAAGCCATTGCTTCTTGTCTTGTCACTACAGGACTTGCTTAAAAGTCTTTCTTCATCTTTCTGGTAAGCCACTTTTATGTACTGAAAGACTGTAAATATTTTCTTGTTGTTCCTGAGACAATATCTTGGTTTAAAAAGGTAATGTCATTATTTCCACACAAATGCATTCACAAATCATCAACAAGGCACAATCAAAACCTGATGATGATAATAATAATGATGATGATGATGGTAGGTCCCATTAGAGTCTGTGAATATATCTGTAGCCTAATGAAAGGTGATTCATAATATCATGAGTACAAGAAGTGAGGCAGTAAAAAAGGTCTCTGCACAGGTGCCACATCTAATCCTAGCTCATTAATGAGAAATTAGTAAACAGAAAACTAAATTATGTTCTGCATTACACCAGAGTAATTTACAGCCTAATTCTGCAGATATGCTTAGGCTACACTCATCTGTACTCCCCAGGACTGAAACATGACAGATCTCCAGATAAGGTGTGAGACTATCATGTTTAGAAATGCCCCAATATGCCTTCCAATTCCAAGCACAATGTGATCTATCAAGTACCAATGCCTTTGAAGACAGAAGTTTTAATACATGGCAATGTAGCATGTGTATTGCATTATTAGGAAATAAATGTTAATGGAAACATGAAAGAAAAGAAATGGAAAGTGAATTTTAGGGTCAGAATTGTTTAATCCTATAGATCCAACACAAATATTTTGAAAAAAACCATAGTCACCAGAGTTTCTCATCAGGAATTTAATTCCTATGTGAGGTTTCTCTTTTTCCAAAGGTCTAGTCCTTATTCATGTTATTTCCAATTCATAAACTGAGCATTTCCAAGTGCCTTGTTTTAAATTAAATGTTGCAGTAGTATTTGATTGGAATTTAGATAAATGTGCAGATATATCCATGTGTATTTTTTGCAAGCTTACATGCAAATATATGAAAAATTAAAAATGTAGCTAGATAAAGACCAAGGGCTGGTCTCTGTTGCCATGTGTTATCATTCTTCACCCCAAAACAGAATGTACTATTAGATCTACAAAGTTTCTCTGTGGAATTCCCCTGGCTGTTGAAATACTGTGATGTCATTTAGTGGCTATGGTGGTATTCAGTCATAGGTTGGACTTGATAATCTTGGAGGTCTTTTTCAACCTTAATGGTTCTATAATTCTGTGAAAATAGTCTAAACAAGGGCAACAGAACTGGTGAAGGGTAAATCCAACATGCTAAAAGCATGGAATAAACCTGTCTCTTGGAGCACCCTTTACTATCATCATAGTAACCCAGCCATCACTTCAGGATGCCCTTAACTTGAGTTAGTTCAGATTGCAGTGGGATGTACTGCTAAATCCTGCACACATGTTCTCTGCCCTTAATCACAGAATCCATCTGTTGATAAGAGACACAGCAAAGACCTTTCTGGTGTTTTCAAAACATGTAGCAGGTGGAACAGGTGGCGTTGAAGGTGTTCTGGGTGAAGGAAAGGACTAGCTCAGGCTGGCTGAAGCTGAGGAGATACTCAGTCTCCTTTGGTTTGGTGTTAAACAGAGCAGGAAACAGGCAAGGTGGCTTATTTAATGTCAGTGGTTTGGGAAGCACCCTGACCACCGGGAACCTGGCTGTTACTGAGCACATCCAGTACCCCTTTATCAAGGAACCCCTATCAGCTTAGATTCTCTGCATCATGTATGGTTTCATACTGTGCCCTCCCCAGGGCATGCCTGGCTTTCTGCCCACTATCCCAGCTACCCCAAGGATCTTGTCCTTGGCCAGGATTTATGCTCAGAAGTGCTGAAAACAGTATGACCACTATGTGAAGTTAGATCTTTGACAGTAAGCAACATAACTCCTTTTATGCAGATATTTGAATTAATCTTCCTCCAGAACAGATTCCAGAATCTGCTACCAGCAAGAATTCATTTTTCTTAGAGCACAATACTTCTGTGACTCTGTGCATGTGACAAAGTGAACTTTTATCAAGTGTTTGCTTAGCAAATAAGGACTTAATCAAGAGCCCATTGAAGTCAGTGGGAAGGATACTATTGCCTCTGGATCAGGTATTGAATTGCTATCACATTTTCATTAAATATAATGTATATATTAAATGCTTTTAAAAATATTGTCCAAATATGTAATGAAGGAAAAAAACCCAACTTTTTTCTTCTGTCCCAAAATTTTAAAATAATTTGCTATAACATCTTCATTACTGGGAAACACCATTTCTCAATGAAAAATGGGACAGTAACAGCAAACTTTTGGCTCCTGACCCTAGAAAATATTTGCCTGAAGTAAGTCAGAGGCTAGCAGTGCATGAATGTCTCTCCATCCAGGAAACAGCCTCACCCCCTCATCATTCAAAGCCTCACTCCTGCATCTCAAAACAGAGCATATGCTAGAAATGGGCAAAGGGGCAAGCAGCAGTCTTGTTTCCAGATTAATTGAGAGCCTGAGGTGAAGGCATTGCTTGTCCCAATGGCTTTGTGTACTGTGGCTACATATCTCAAGAAAAAAAAATCTGGAGGGAAAACCGGAATTATTCAGAGTCACAGAACACTATATGCAGATACAGAACACTTACTAGATTCCTTAGTGCAGCACACTTCTGTTCATGCCTAGCTGGAAGAACATTGGTAATATTCCTTAAAAAGGGAAGGGAAGGGAAAACGAAGAGGTTTGTTCTACATGACGGAATTGTAAAGTTGTGCAGTAACTGTGTGTTTATTTGTTCAAAGGAGCTGCATTAATCTAAAAACCACATTTTGCATATCACCCATGAATAGGCAGTTCAGCAGATTTTATTGCTGCAAAAGTGAGGAAATCTTTCTTCCTTCCCTTCTTATATATCCTCTCCTTCCTCTATCCTGACCATCCTCCTTCCCTTTCCCCCAGTCCCAGTGGTACCATCCCACCCACATTCTGGCTCTGATCACACTTCTGGGCTGATTTAACTATTTGAAATATCAGAAAGACCTTCATTGTTTTCTCTTGACTTTGTTTTCCGTTACTTCAGTAATTAAAGGACACAGAAGTGTCTACAAGTGCTAAATGCTAGCAGAGGGAGTGTGTGGCTAGGAACAGGGTGGACAGAGAGACACAGAGGGGAAAAAAAACTTGTTTTGAGAAGTGGTGAGCTGTCTGTGAATGCAGCAGTTTAGGGAGCTGCACCCAGCTGGTGGTAGAACCTTCAGTACTCAGCTTTGCATAGACAGAATAGTCCCTTGACTTTAGTGGTTTGTTTCTGTTAACACCTATTTAGAAGTTGTTTGCAGATAGGCTAGTTATACAAGAAGTGCTGCTAATAGAGCTGTTTGGAGTATCTGCAGAAACTCTCAAAATCACTTCTTTAAGGGTGAACATATCCTCTAAGCTCAGCTCTATTCTTGGATCATTCATAGAGGAACACAAGATGTTTGAATAGCTGCCAAGTGAAAAACTCTGCTGACCTCCTTAATATTTTTTCCTGACTGTGCCCACCAAGGCACAGTGCAAATACATGAATGGTGAAGTGGCTATTCAGTCTGTAAGCTTGTAGGAGCATGTACTTATATGAGTACAAACATTTTCTCAAATTTGGCACAGGAAAAAAGAATACACACTGAAAGATGGCATTTCAAAATCAAGATAAGTAACCCAAGACAACTGTTTAACATTAACTGAAGAGACATGAAGAGAGAGGTAAGCATTGAGATTTTTTGTGTACATGTAGCTACATAAGGTCAGAACTATACAGTTTACCTTGACTACCTACAGAGTGTAGAGTCTCCCTGGGTTTGTAGAGGATAGAGACATGTGAACTGTGAAGGGCTTAGTGTAATATAGGGTTTACTTATTTTGGTCTTTGGGAAGAAAAATAGAAGGGCCCACTTCTATACAAAACAGAATGAGTTTTCATTTAAAGATCATAGGAACAGGCAGTGAGTAAAATACCCAAAAGTAAAGAGACAGAGACACAGGTCTGGCTTTATCAGCTGGAGACAGAGCAGGAAATACATTATTAAACATCACCATCTACTGGATGCCAGCAATTGTTCCTTATAAGGGAAACCGTAAGCTTCTGTGCTGAATTAACTTGTCAGACAAGCCCATGCTTTCACAGATCTGGCCCCACTTGTAAAGTTATTGGTAGGGAAAGGTTTGTGGATCTTTTCCATACCAAGTTGGGAAAAGATTTTCAGCATTATGAAAACTCAGAAAGTTCAGGGTGATACAATAAAAGCTATGAAATTGCTAATAAGGCAGAATGAGAACCTACAAAAAGAAGGTGAGAATAGTCAGACATGGGGCAATAGCATCCTTGGGTAATCTATTTAATTTCTTGTGATGTTTTTCGTAGATGCACACAATATACATGTACCCAATGGAGTTGAATGGTTCTCCTCCTGAGTAGTTTGTGCTGATTGCAGTTCCATGATTTTGAATATTAACTTTTCACTCTGTTGGCTGCACAGATAAAGTTCAACCATATTTGTGTGATTTTATAGCATCAGGACTGGCAGTTCACAGAACTTGCTGAGGTCAAAAGACACCAATGTAGGTTGCACTCCCCTGCTATTGCTGCTGAGCTGGATTGGCTGGGCGATGAAAGATCCTCCTTCCCTTCCCCACTGAGAGCAGAAGACCCCAGCCCCACACTGAAGGATGCCACTTCCCTTGCCTGGTGCCCTCCCTTCACTTTCACATCTTCCTCCACCTTCTTCTTGTACAAGCACCAGAAAGCCACAACACAAAGTGGCAGCAGTGGGTGATGCAAGTATCCTCCTCTAAGGTAGAAGAGAGATCCAATGGAAAAGGGCTAAAATTTGAGGGCACTCCTCTTTCTTTCCTTTTGCTTTTTCGAAGGTTTCACTTGGTTGCATGCACAAAACTGGTGACTCAAGACACCAGAAAGAAGCAAATTCTTTAGAGAAATTAGTTAGCAAGAATTGCTGACATATAAGAACCTTGAGAAGGGCTCAGAAAAGAACTGTAAAGAATTTTGTCTTATCACTGAGTGATGTTCTCAAGATATCATTACAGTTAGTTTATCAAATGGAATGATTCAGTAATTATTGTAAACAATAAAGCTAAGTTTTTGGAGGATGTTTCAATGCTTTGACCCTTTAATTAACAGGGATACTTATCTAAAGATATTTTTGTGATAAAAAAATCTATTCTTGGATGTATGCTTTCAAAAGGTGTTGTCAGTGACAGCATCAAATGCAGGAGCTTTCAGCTTAGACGTGGAAAGGACCAAAATAAATGGGAAAGCTATCTTGTACGAATTCGTGGTGTTTAAAACTGCTTCTTGCAATGAGTCACAGAAAAGCAGAAATGGAGTTTCAGGAAGAGCTACATAGATTTATGTGACGTCAAAGCAGAAAGAACGACAAACACTGACAATAATGACAAATTGATTTATTATATCCTTGTAGAATATTGTTATGTACCATTTTTTTTGTATGTACCAAATTTTACTTTTATTGTACTATCAGCATATTTGGAAAGAAATAGGTGTTGGAGTCTACCAAATAGTCCTGGCATCAACACTGTATCAAGACTTCTGTGTAGTTCATTTGTCTGGGGAGGATATGAGGTGAAACAGTTTCCAGCACTTAAGTAAACATCATGCAGGATTACACAGGAACAGATCAATAACAAATTGTATTTCTATTGCTGCATTTATCTTCCAAACATTTTGCAGTTCAAAACAGAGAACCCCTCAGGCAGATCGTTGTTAATGGCAAGTCACACTGATATGAATAAAGCTGAATAATGTTTTGTTTTAATGTGCTGTGTTGGCAAAAAGGAATGCTGCAGCAAGATGAAACAGTGCAATACCTTAGTGCTGATATAAAAGATAATTCACATATAAGTTATAGAAACAAATAATTCTGTTGTCCTACAGAGCACATGTATCTGATCATTTACTCCAGGCTATACAACAGACTGTTGAATTTTGGTGGGATTACATCATTACAAAATTCACCTAAAACCAATCAAGGCTTCCTAAGCTCTCAGTATAGACCTAGAAGGGAAACAGATTTATGAGAGGATGATCTGTTTCACTGGGTAATGTGCCTGGTATGAATTACCTCTGGGAGACACCTTTTCTTCTCCACTGACTCTAAAGGGAGACTGAGGTGAACAGATTAGACTAAGAAAACTAACTCTGAGACAAAGTTAGGCAAAAGGTGTTGCATGCTTCAAGTACAAATTACAGAACCACAGATGAGTTTGGGTTGGAAGGGACCTTTGAAGCTCGTGTAGTTCAATCCTCCTGCAATGTGCACTGACATCTCCAACTACATCAGGTTGCTCTGAGCCCCATCCCATCCAGCCTTACTTTGAATGTTTCCAGGGATGATGCATGCACCCACCTTGGCACTCATCTTTGTGCATATGTGTATTTATATATGTATAGGTCTTTGTGTGTGCACAATTTTTGAATAGGAAAATTCTAAAAATCTACATATACATGGATATATGTTTTAACACTTATACTTCATAATTAGGTTTTATTCAGTAAAAAGCAATATGGTTAGGACATGATTCTCAACAGACATAGCCCAGAACAATATTAAAAATTTCTAGGCACAAGCAATGCTGCAATGTCCTTGGTACCTGTGGTTTCAGCTAGCCCAATTCTATACCTGCCCCATCCTTTCTGTCTCCCAAAGGCTGAAATCATACATTTGGGTGGACGGTTAACTCCAGCAAGAGGGAGCTAAAATGTGGGGAAGGATTGTCCACCTGCCACAGTTTTGGCGTCTCTCCTTTGCTTCAGCAGAACTACAAATGCTTGCTACAGGGTGGAAACTAGCTGGTCCATAGGCTAGACCCCTTACTCAGTTAATCCCTGTGCTGATGATGATAGATAGAACTCATTAATGTCGAGAATATTCTGGCACCATAAGAATCCCGCCCTTTAAGAATAAATAGCTACATTTAGCTCCATAACACCAAAATATCTGTGTTCAATGTCACATTTGGTTTTGAGCACAAAATATTCAACACAACAATAAGCAGCTGAGAGCTTTTATTATACCATGGAAATACCAGTCATGGTGGACCAAATTGTGAACTGCTCAGGCCAGCCAAAAATCAGAGGGTCAAATGAGATTTTAGTACAACCTCAAACAATGCCATTGGAACCAGACGCTGAACTGTCCCAGGCACGTGTGGTCAAAGCCATGTATAACATCACTTTACGAAGTAAGAAGGGAAAATGGAAACAGTGAAGAAAGGCTGAATGGAGTAACCAGTAACGAAAGAAATTGTTTTACACAGTGGAGGGAAGAGGTGTAAGCAGAACACCAGAAAGTTCGGGTTAAATGCCATTTTTGACTCTGGGACCTTCTCACAGGTCTGCCTCAGGTCTGAAGTCAATCATTTATTCTTATGATGAGGTTTTGGGCCTTTCAGCAGATATGGGCACACCCAGAGTTTTGTTAAATATGGATTTGATAGATGACAGCTGGTCTGACAATGCATCTGTGCAGGAGTGGAAGTGGTCGTATTCTGCCTCTTTGTAGTGCTGGTGAGATCAATGGCTTGAGGTGCAACAGAAGACTGGAAGAGAGTAGAAGGAAAACAGCTGCTCACAAGCTTTGTGTTTGTGACAGCCCAGCACTACTTGATGGCTCGAAGAATGCTTCACAATTCATCCAATATAACATTACAGGGCTGCTTGCTACCACAAGTCATACTACAATTTCCCAGTCCTTATCTGGAACAGCACGCCACCTGACATTTTGCTTTAATGAGAATTTATTAAAACAGTGGATGTTGCAGTGATCAGACTAAATTTCCATCCTACTTACAATTTGGTTCTCTGGAAAAGCAAGGACCACTTTCTGTGATTCTCTCCTGCCATCTCTCAGTCATCATGCTGAAATGGAGCAAAGCAAAGACACGTCTGCCAGATGAATATACAAAATGAAGATGTTCCATCATCCACAACATTACACTGGGAATTAAGGAAATACGGACAGTGACAGACAGTGCCCAGAAGGGTCCCACGACTGGCCCGGCGGCTGTCGGGACGCAGCTGCGAAGTCACCCGTCTCCCTCTGCCGGGGGGGAGAACAAGGGGAGCCTTCGCTGGCGCCTTCTGCCCTGAAGGGACGAGGGGACCCTGCGGCCGCCCCTTGCCTCGGCCACGGCGGGCCAGGAGCTGCTCTCTGACACCGCCGGAGCCACCGCCGGCGGGAGTTAATCATTACATCCCCGGCAGATCCGCTCCTGGCCGGCTCGCCCGAACCTCTTCGGCCTTCAGCCGTGCCCTGTCCCTTCCTGGCCTGCCCGAGCACGGCGGCAGGAGGGGAAGCGGAGGCCGGGACGGAGACCCCTCCCCGCCGCCGCCCGAGAGCCGCCTGCGGGCCGCCGAGCGAGGCGGAGCCCCCGGGCGGGCCCTGCCCTCAGGGGAGCCGTGCGGCCTCCCTGGACGGCGCCCTAGCGTACACCTGTCCCCCGCTGCCGCCCTCGCATCGCCTCTCCTCCCCTTCACGGCGGCGCTCGGCCGACACCGTCTCCGGCCGCGGTGCAGAGCCCCGGCCCACGCCTCAGCCAGGACCCTCCGCGCCCTCAGGCCGCCGCCGCGCCCGCCCCGTCCGCCCGCCCCGTCCCCTCCCGCCGCCCATGGGTGCCGCCCGCGCCGCGCCGCGGCAGAGCCGGCGCCGCTGAGGAGCATGGCCAAGGGACCCGAGCAGGGGGACGCCTTCCTGCAGCTCCCGACCGCGCAGGCGGTGCCCGCCGAGGCGCAGGAGGAGCGCTACGCGGGGCTGCTGGGGCGAGGCTTGCTGCCCTGCGCCCGGGAGGCGCTGCCCGAGCCGCCGCCGTCTGCCGGCATCAAGGCAGGTAAAGGCGGGGAGCCGGCGGCGTGCCCGGCTGAGCCCGCGGCGGGGCAGGGGTGCCCGGCCGGGGCAGGGGTGCCCGGCCGGGGCAGGCAGCGGGAGCCGCTGCTCGGGCTCCGGCGGGGACGCGGCTGGCGGAGCCGTCCCTCAGCCCGCGGCGGGCAGGGCGGCAGGCGGGAGGGGGCGGCTCCGGTGTTACTGCGGGACCGTAACTCTTGCCCTTGGGTCTCTCTTCTTGTCCCCCGCGGCGCTCAGAAACGCGCTTCGGCAGCCAAGCCCTCTCCTCGGAAGAAGAGGATGCGGATGCTCGCGACGGCGCGCTGACAGCCGCCGACCAAAGCTCGTCTTCGAAGAAGAGCATCGCGCAGATCATGAAGGACAAGAAGAAGCAGACGCAGCTCACCCTGCAATGGTAGGGCTCCAGAGAGCCCCCGCTGCCCGCCCTGGGGGCTCCAGGACCGAGCCGGCGTGTCCGTCACACTCAAAGGGACCTTTCTCTAACAGCGGAGCCGGCAAGGAGGGCGGCATCTTACAGTTCTTTTAGAGTTTGTCATTTTTGGGGTGTTTCGTTTTGTTTTCTGTTTTTGTGTTGAGGGTTTCTTTTGAATGAGCCTCATCTACAAATAAGGACACCCATCCCCAAATTTCTGAATTTTGAAATTATGAATTACTGTCACTTAACAGAAGTCTCAGTCAAATTTTCATACTAGGTGGCTATAAAGGAAAAGTATCATCAAAATGCAGAAATGAAACAATTTTTAAGAATTTCATTTGTGTATGGCTACTTTAATTATCCTTTAAGGCTGTGACAGTTAGATTTTCACTGTCTTATGATGCATTTCTTTTACATTATGTTCTCCCACCCATTGAGGCCCTAACTTTGGTTTATTTTATCTGGGGAAGAAAGTTAACCAAATAAGAGGTCATATTAAGCAGACATTAATTGATAAACGTTTATATTAAAGTATGCTTGAAATTAGGGAGGAATGCTGTTGAATTTAAATAGGAACTTAATTACAAAAGGCAGACTGTCAGTAGAGATTTTTTTTTTCCCTTCTAACTGAAAAATTAGACTAATCCAAATTACTCAGTTTCTTATTCTAGTTTACATTTGACTTCTGTGTGTAAATAAGTAAGTCTGGCAAGTCAGTGCAAGATTATTCAATATACAGCACTCACTATACAATATTTTCTTACAAATTTGTGTAATTTGAGAAACTATTTTATTGCACATCATCCCAGGAGTAGTGAACAATGTAAAATAATAAAGAAAGAAAATGACAGGACAGAGAAATACCCAGAAAACCAAGGATTTTCTTCAAGTGAGAACAGTCAGGTTTTTTGCTTCAGTTTTAAAAGTTTTACTTTGATGACCATCACTCAGCACCTGTATTCTGTAAACTGGTTGGGAAACTACATAGAAATTCACCTTCTTCAAAAAACACTGTTCATTGGGTTTTTTCACTATGGTTTGAAACATTTCCAGGTCCAGAGTGGAAAATAAAAAGCAAAAGGAGGACGAAAAGGGACTTTAGCTCAGGTGTTGAGGATACAGTGGGACAGAAGATGCAAGTCCACGTCCCTGCTCTTAAATTCTTTCAAAGGTCTTTCATAGTCTAGTTAGGGCTCTTATTTTCAGACTAAGGCTGGCTCTTAGGTGATGATTATTTATTTATCTAAATAAAGAAAAAAACCAGACATTAAAAAAGACTTATTAAGAACAGGGATCTGGCTCCAGGTTTTCCATGTTCTGCAGCTAGCCTAAGCACCAAGTGTGGATTCTGTCTGTAATGCCTGTCATATTCAGGAGAAACTCATCTGTGCTCTGATAAAATTCTTCAGTAAAATTAAAGAAAGAAGAACAACCAAAAAAAAAGAGAGCAATACCAAAAACTGAAAAATGCAATCAGGAGAAATGGCATGTTCTTCTTACTCTGGCAGTTTCTTTCTCTACACAGGCTGGAAGAAAACTACATTGTATGTGAAGGAGTTTGTTTACCAAGATGCATCCTTTATGCACATTATTTAGACTTCTGCAGAAAAGAGAAGCTGGAACCTGCCTGTGCTGCAACTTTTGGGAAGGTAATAAGTAAATGCCTTCATAATTTGTTAGATCAGTTGTTTGGAAGTTTAGTACACAGTTATCACAGTTTAGTACACCTGTGTAAAAATTCTTCTGAAATTCACATGTTTTGTACTACTAATGTACATGGAATCAGACTAACTATAACTGTCTCCTATGAAGGCATTTCTTACCATCACCTTTAGGAGACTGAAGATGAAATTCCCTTTGACTCATTATTGCTTTTTACAAAAAAAAAGGCATTTTCTTTGAGTGCTTCTTTTCTTTTCCTTTTTGTTCATGACATTAATAGGTTCTTTTCACAAAACCAGATCTGACATTGAAGACACTCATACTAAAGGCAGTGTAAAGAGAGATGTGACACAAGCAATACTGGAAGGAGAAAAGAATAATACAAAGAGCTCCCAAATGAAAAATTGTTGATTCATTCTCGTTTCTACCCTTCCCTAAAATTAATCCTGAAGTAATTTAATGAAAGAGAGATGTGAACTCTCCAAATTAAATCCTGAGTATTTAGTGAAACAGGAAACCAAAAATACTTCAAGGATCATCTTTTTTCAAGCACTACTGGTCTAGTAATGGTTTATACATAGAAAAGGGCATTAAATTAATTAAATAATAATAATGGATTTAAAATCTGGTTCATTTCCTATTTTATTAGTCTTGAACTGGATATACTAAAGAAGTGGATATCTAATTTTCATACACAGTTTCAGTATAAATGAGAAAGACAAAAGCTTCCATTTAAACTGTTTTGACAGTGATCTGTCTATTAGACATATCTATTAGATCTACCTCTGTTACTGAATTATTTTTTCAGATCACACTTTCAAACAAAAAAAAAAAATTTCTTTCTAGTTGTTTGGCTTTGAAAACAGAAGAGCTAGAGGGCAGAGTTTCCCCAGATTTTGTTTAGATCTCTGAAGCAAAAGATATAGTTGTACTTTAGGAACTTGAACATAACAGGATTCTGGTGAAGAAAACTAGATTTTAAAATGTGCAAGTGAAAACAGAAAGGGAGAACAGGTGGGAAGACTGGAGATAGAGTAAGATGGACAAGGATGGGAGAAAGCCTACAATGTGGAACATGGCCTAATGGTTTATGTTATGCCATAGGTATCAAAAGTGTTTATTCATGAACTACCTTAAACCACATATTTACACTGTGCTTTTTCTATAAACAGGTTGCTAAGAAAGTTCGCAGGTGTTAGAAATTAATGCAGGTATTTTCTCTTTAGACCATTCGCCAGAAATTCCCTCTACTTACCACAAGGCGGCTTGGAACAAGGGGCCATTCAAAGTAAGGCACAATTACGTGTGTATCTACTTATAGAACACATTTTAGGAATCGTGTATTTCCATGTCTCCTTAACATGTACTAACTGGCAGGGGACTTTATTTAGATGGTACACTGTAAGTGATAACTTTCATATACATGGTGAAACTGAAACTCAAACTCAAGCATATAAGTTTGAAAACATTGCTGCATAATTTTTAAATTAAACTGATTAAGCTTCTAAGTCTTGTCATTGCATTTATAGACCCATGCATATATTGCAAATATATGTCAAAATATTAGATACAAAAAGCATTTATTACACATACGTCTTTCTATAGCTGCTCATCTTTCTATAAATAGTGAGTTTATTTTTCTTTTGCAAGCCTAACAACTTTCATTGTGTTCTCTATGTAACAATATGGGTTCACTTAAATGCACCACCAGAAAAAGCATTGTTTTAAATTGAAGTTAAGGTATATTTCTGCTCTTTGTTCTGGGTCTCTTATAAAACTGAAAAATACACAATCTATAGTGCAGTCATTTCAGAAATAATGTATCCTATTAATTTGTATATTTGAGCTGTGAAACTGTGAACTAGGAAATATTAGGTAGGAATAGATCATATACAATTCTATATCACCTGGTGGTAAAATATCATTAGTTCTGGCATTATGCTTTTTGCCACGAATAATTTAGTTTAAAACTACCATGAAGAGTGGCAACATACATATTCCCTCACATTCATTTGCTAATGAATAAGACAGAAAACCACAACAATGATAGAAATAGAAAAAACATAAAATATTCTGTTTTTTGGGGAAAACTCTTTATTTTGAGCTACTTAACCTTGGAAGACAAAGTTACTCTTGTCTTTCAGTAGTTTATAAGCAAAACTCAAAACAAAAGGAGACTGAAAAGAAAAAAATTACAAGGCTCATTTTCCTAAGTGCTTTGCAATATACTAGAAGTGTCTGAAAGATTTTTTTTTTATTTTCATCCTTTTGAGGGGTTATTAAATGTTGCTTTACTTGGGTTTCTTCCTGCCTTAGAAATACAAGAAATAGCTAGTTAATTCTGCCTTAGTTTTGCTGAATAATGAATGAGATGTGATTTGTGAATTTTAGGGTTTGTTGCAGAAAAAAATGAAGGTGGGGAAGAATTTAAATTCCAAATTTTTGCAAAGATATTTTATTTCTTGAGCATGTCTCAAGCATTTATTTTAAATAACCATTGGTAAAAATAAAATCCAAATGAAATAAAGTCTTCATAGAATATTATGCCTTTTTTTTATTGTTGGTTTTAACAGAGGCTAGTTCTTGCATAGTGTCTCTCACAGTCCTACAAATTTATATTCATTCATCTCTTTGAGGAGATAGTACACAGTCTGCAGTGTATAGAGGAAAACTGGATCTGAAGTTCATTTCTTTTTTTGTAGATGACCTATAGATGCTGAGTAGAAGTGTTTTGAAAAGAGGACTGTTAGAAAGGTTATTTATTAGGGAAAAGAGGGGTTTTGTGTATTGTCTGCTGTGGTGAACTTAAGCTGTGATTACAGGCATAAGATGATGTAGACATAGCTTTGCTGCTGGTGTTATGTTTAAGATTTTAAGAGATCTGACATTCACAATCTGTGCAGTAATATTTGACAATGTACTAATTCATAAATGCTGTAGTGAATTCTTAGTCAGGTTCATAACCCAACGTATTTGGTGATCCACTTAATTACAATGAACGAGATAATACAAAGGAGAATTCCCCCACATGCTCATTATATATTTGTTCTGACATAACTATCAGATTGATAAGCAGGATCCAATGAGGATCCAAACTTTCAAAACATATCCTGTGTCTGCATGATCTAAGCATAGTAAGTCAACCTTTATTAAGTAAATGAATACATTTCAAATATGTATATAGCTACAAAATTAATTGTGTTGGAACATGTGTCACTATATTCCCCTTTTCTCAAAGATATTAAACAATATTATAATAGAAATAACGTATGCCCAACAGTTCTTTGGCAGATTTCATATCCCTACTGACCTTGTTGGTATTATGTGCCATATTTTCATATGGATTAACTGTTCTTGAACAATTTTCTCAAAGGAATGAGGCCTCATCATGTTTTGTTTGAACATCTGGCACTTGTTTCTCTGTGGGTTTTTTATCAGTTTTCCTCTGAGGCTTTTCCTTTGCAATTCTCATTTATGTTAAGATGTGCTAAAAAGGACCTCACAAAAGGCACAAATGACAATATTTCCAGTTCAGAGACCAAATAGAGCAGCAAGAAGTCATAGAGAAGTGTCAGTATAAATCATAGAATCATAGAGGCATAAAATGATAAAATGGTTGAGGTTGGAAGAGACCGTAAAGATCATCTAGTTTCAACCCCTGTGCCATGGGCAGAGACACTTTCAACCAGGCCAGGTTGCTCAAAGCCCCATGCAATCCAGCCTTGAACACTTCCAGTGATGAGACATCCACAGCTGCTCTGAGCAACCTGTGCCAGTGCCTCAACACCCCCAGTGTAAAGAATTCTTTCCTAATATCTAATCCAAATCTACCCGTTTTCAGTTTAATGATCTCTGATAATCAATTTTTCTGTCTCTGGTGTTGTGGGCCGTGTCCCCCTTAGAACTACAGACTTACTGAGGAGTAAATGGATTTCTGATTTCACCAGGTAGCAGTTAGTCACACAAATGTTATTTGCAAAAGTATTTCCATTAAATTAATGATAAAGATAAGGGACTGTTCATCAGTTTCAATAAATCACTAGTTACTCTCTTTTTATGTTAGCATGGACTCTAAATGTTATAAGCTGTTTCTGAGTTACTGGGACTAGTAGGGGAGTTCTTACTAGCAATTAAGTCATATTTCTTAAAGCACAGTAGTGTAGTGACATTGTATTTTTACTGCTGCTATCTTTATTGCCATATAATGCTAGCAGGAGCAGTATTAGTACTTGCTGCTCCTGGCAGTGATGTTTTATATAGCAGTATTGCCTGGGAGCTCTGATCATTGTCCAGGACTCTAATTAGAGTCAGATGCTTTATGCAAAAGCATAACAAGGAAGAAGAAAATTCTTCTTCAATGGAATAATTGTTCTTAAATTTAGAGAAAAGTTAGTGCCCTGGGAAGAATGTGCCTTCCTGGATGCTGCAAGCACGTATGGTAATCTATTGGTAGAGCCTGGCTGTGATCAGAAGAAAGCAAAAAAGGAATAGCAAAAACCGAATTTCCTTTTTCCACCATCTTCAAGGTGGCAGAAATTTTTTTTCTCCCACTCTGAAACAAGCTCTTTCTGACATCCTCATGAGCATGAATTGGATCTCAGGAAAAGCTCCTGCACTAACATATGGAATGCAGCTGCTGTTGTAATGTGTGAGATAGACAAATGTTAGTTCCTCCTCTGTTTCCAAACAGCATTTGTCATCTCTAGTTCAGGGCAAGGGACAAACTTAAAACTGAGTCTGATGATTCCTAGAATTCAAGTCAGAATCTCTCTTTCTCTTTGTTTACATTCAACAACCCATTTGTGCAAAAGTGTCAATACTAAAACTCATTTAAACATTTGGCCAAGAAGGGCCAACACATTGGACACAATTTTTTTAACAAAATACATTAATCTCTTATGCCCATGCTAGTCACTCTACATAGCTGAAAGTACGGGAAATTTTCTGTTTTCGCTCTGCTGAGTGAAAGAAGATGCAGCACCATAAATACTGCAAACTGCTCTCTTAGATTATTATTTCATAAGCAACTGTTCTCTGTTATGAATCCATCTTTTTACATTGGTAATTTTGAACATACCGTGGTCAATGCTAGAACTCAGCTGTAACTTTCACAGTACACCCATCACCTAAAGCAGCTATTTGGAAAAATGTACAAACTGCTCAGTCATACACATGGAAGACTGTTTGAGCTCAGGTTACAATTTAATTTCTTTGTAGACTTTGATCAATGATGAATCTTAGCTTTTATCCATCATGTCTGAAAACTATTATCTTATTTATTAGGAGTGATTTAGTGGGTTAATAAAACTGATATGGCAGCTGGCCCTGTGATAAGAAGTTATTGCAAGTCCCTGAACAGCTTAAGCCTATCATTTCCTTATCAGCTATCATTTGTGTCAGTGTATGCTAAAATCAGAGCTACAAGTTGTGTAGGAACATATGTTACAACAAACCACTGAAATTAAAAGAGAAAAGTAGTTCAGCTTGTTTTATAAAAAGTTTGTTTCAAAAATTGAGAGTAAATTCTTTCTAGTACCTGATTACACTTTGTTAATTACAGAATAGAAATAATATATTGTACATACACATGGAAATATGCACGTGAAGAGACAGAAGGAAGGCATTTGAAAATGTAGGTTAAAGATGTCAATGTATCTGGTATGGATATACTACTCTCAACAGGGAGCCCAAAATAAGCTGTTCAACTAATGGCTTGTAAGAGAATAATAATCTTCATACCCTATTACTCAATGGAGTATGCCAGACAGAGCTTGAAAAGTAAAATTATATTATTTTTAATAGTTTCTGTGTTGTGAATGGAAAGCTGTATTTTTTAGCAGTAAAAATGCAGCTACACATTACTGAAGAAAAACAGAATGATACCTGCTGTACCTTTAATACAACTGAATATATACTGAAAATATCTATTCTCTTCATAACAAGATGTCTCGGTGATAAATTCTGATATCCTGGGACATTCAAGCAGGAACAAGTATACTGCCTACCATAGGATACTTGAGAATCTAAATCATACAACAATTCCTGTTCCTAGCCCAAATATATTAATATTGAATTAGATGTGGAATAATCTAGATATTGAATCATAACTTTGTAAAGAAGTAATGCTTTTCCTTGCCTCTGGCCCACTCCAACCTTATACTGGAGGGAACGCCAAATTTATGGTGAAAGTGTAAAAGTTTTTATTTTAGAGTTTAAAAAATAGCATGTGATTGAACCTGGGAGATTTGAACTGTTGGAATGAGACGTGAGCAACTGCTTGCTTACATGGACAATGACAAATGGGCAGATAACATCGTTAAAGAAGCAGTCACAACTCTATTCTGTTTTTCATCCTGTTCAATGGACACCCTTTGCAATGTAAAGACTAAGTAAATGGTATTATTTCAAAGAATCCATACATGTATATTTTCAATACATTTTGTGTCACAGTAAGGAAAGAGGGGAGACACTTCTGGCTTTCCTAGGGGTTGACAGATGCCACAATGTGATCTAGCAGTGTTAGGTAGATTCACCAGTTTCAGGAAAGCAGTAAAAATGATGGTGCCACTTTCTGTCATGTTTCTTGGCTGTAAAATCCTGAATGCACACAACAGACTGCCCAGAAACAGAAAAACTATTTCAGCTGAGATTGTCAAAGCTACCTAGGCTAGGCAAATATATCATCCTAATGAACATTTTCTTAGGCATAATTTGTATCTAATGCCTTTAACCAGCTCTGTAAATATAAAGCACGTGAGGGTTTTGTTCTTACCTGTGACAGTTCCATACAAGAACAAACAGAATATTGTGATTTTTTTCTTTTTAATGGTCATCACCAGGAACAGCAGAGATGAGATGAGATGAGATTAACTCTTTTGTTAATGTGTTCTATGAACTATTTACTGGGGGTTTGTGTCTTAAGAATGCATTTCTTCAAGCTCTAGGGGAGTTTCAGTGAAATCGGTGCAATGTGTTGCAAAGTGCTACTTTGAAGCAGCTCAGTTAAACCAGCTGCCATGATACTTTAAAGCTAATGTTAGTAAAAAGCAAATTAACCTTTTTACTCTAACCATAACATTCTTAGACAAACTTGGTTTAACACAATAAGTTTTTAAATCTGTTGAGTGGAATTTATAAGACAGGGCCTATCAACTTTGATAGATAACTCAGGCAAACTTTGCTATGACTGGTAAGGAAAGAGCTGCCCCAGCTTGCTCTCCTGCCTGTCTCTCAGAAGTCACTTATTTTGTAGCAAAATCAGTGGAAATCAGTAAGTAGCTACTGCACAGCCAGTTTCTTAGCACCAACCCAACCTTTTCTGCATCTTTGGTGTCTTTGGTTAAGGTGTTGGGTGTGAGCACTGCAAAGCCTGAGCAATAGGCATGTTTCGTTTTTCAATCTCTATTTGGAAGCAGTAATCTTCAGGAGAGCAACAAGGGAGACAAATGTGCATGAGAAGTGCCTAAATGGCTTCGTAATTTAGAGTTAGTCAGCCTACAACCTGACAGAAGAAGGAATGAATGACATACTCTCATTATTAGTCATAGGAGACTGAAGACTAAGTTAGAAGGTGCACTGGCAAGCTATTTTCAACTGAGAAAGGCTCTGAGGGACTGTCTAAATGTAATGGTGGCAAGTGAGATAAAATGAACCGGATAGATCAAACACAGCACCCTTTCAAACAAATGAAGTAAAGTGAAACAGAAGGCAATTAGGGAAAAGAAATGTAACATGTTTCTGGATTTTCTGTTCTAGCTACATTCTTCTAGTAAGAGAGAATGTATTTTAATTTTAACCCTTGAATTTTGGATCAAATCATGACAATACTCTTTTCTATGAAACTAGATTTTGTTCCGTGTCAGTGAAAGGAATTATTAGACCCTGTTTAGAAAAGTTTTCAGAAAGCATTTAAAATCATTCTGACAGCTTGCTTTACTTTCAGTTTGACAGCTTGGTTTACTTGACATGTCACTCATAAACGGTACTTTTTTTCCTGCAGGTATCACTATTATGGAATTGGCATTAAAGAAAGCAGTGCATATTACCACTCTGTGTATTCTGGAAAGGGCTTAACCAGGTAAAATAATTTCTGAGACCTAATCAGTGAAGGTATAACTATAACCTTCCCTTAGGAAGGTGGATGTAGGACTCTAATTTTTGTTTCTACCAGAACTAGAATTGCTGGTTATCTCAGAGTTCAAAAGGTTGATGTCTATATTTTGCTAGTGTCTTCCAGTTTTACCCCACCCCAGTCAGTGTAGAGCTGTCAACTTTTACCATCAGAACATTTGTTCGAGTTTCTATGAGGGTGCAAAATCCCATTTCCAGAACACTCGTCTAATTTTGTTTGCCTGTGTGTCACCCTGTGAGTTCTTTCCCCAGGACAGCTTTCCATTATGAAACGTCTGGAGAATGGTGTGAAGCTGGCACCTGTGGGGCAGGTGGGAGGGGTCAGTGTAGATTAATATTTACAGGTTCTTTGACTGGCTAATATCAGTTTAAACCTAACCCAGGAAGCTCTAATTATATTTATTTAAGGGACAGCTAGCAGGATCAATACGTTACGATAGCTGCCTGTTGGTTTGCCAAAGATTAATAGTTCGTAAAACAAATGTCTCTGTTCACATATGGCTTGAATGACGGCTTTCATTGTCTGTGGCAGTATACCTGGATAAGTGGGACTCTGAGAAAGGAAAAGAATAAATGAGTTTATAATCACACATAGAAAATTCAACTGGTGGCAGATTTAGATTATATCCAAAGAGACCTTTTCCAAACAATAAGACAAGTGTAAAAATTGAGGGTAATGTTGCTAATGATGCTTAAAAAGGGAAGGTTCTCTCCACAGCAGTACTTAGGGTGTAATAGATTAGAATATTCAATTTCTTTGTCTGGTGGAGGTGTTGCTGGTACACAGTGTATTTTTCTTTCATAATACACAATTATCTTGAACAAATTGTTCATTTTGTTGACTAAAAGACAGTTATTTTCATTTAAAGGAATACAATAATTCTTACTCTGCAGCTTTATATCAGGCAGGCACAATCTAGTAACAATGAGTGCAGAGAACATGGAGGTTCTGCAAAATTCCCCAAACTGGATTTCTGAAAGTATACACTCACATAAAGATGGCATAGATACTCTCTAAGATTTTCAGGACTACTCACTATATTCTCTAATTAGGAACCTTTTCTTTGTGTTAAGACCTGTGCTGTCCTGTATGAAATACTGAATTTTCAAGATCCAGCTGTTCAACTGTCTCCCTGTCTGAATTAAAACAGAAGCTCAGATGCTCATTTTGCACAGTCTGGCCCATCACAGTAGCTGGATTTTTTTGTGTGAAGAGAATGATGCAGTAGCCTGGGGTTAAGAACAAGCTTCTGGATAATGAAAGAATCAGGCAGTGTAGGGATTCAAAACTCTGAATTCCTGGCTGCATACAGTGATCCATAAATCTGTCCTTTATGTCTGTTTCTAGTCGTTGAAGCTCTGGAAGAGCAGTGCTAGCAGAGGCTGCCTCACATTTTTGCTGTACATGCAGTGTACATTTTGCTGAACATGTGGAAATCCAGAGTCCAAAACAAATACATCTAGCCTTGAAGTTAATTAGATCCACATTGTAATCAGCTGAGTGATGCCTTCATTTATACTTAACTATCAACACGCAAGGGAACTGTCTAGGTAACATATGCTGGATTATCATGTGGTGGGAACTGTCAGGCACCTGTGCCAGGCCTGGGCAGGTGGAATTCCACAACTGCTCAGCCTCTGGATTTCTGAGAGCATCTCGGAGAGCAGGAAACAGCCAGAGAGCATCTCAACAGCAGGAAACAATGATATTGCCACTAATAATTACGAGACTTCATATTGCCCACAATATCTTATCAGCCGGCAGCTAGTGGTACAGGAAATAACAATAATCAAACAACATTTATCATTATACTGATCCATTAAAATCACTATTATTACACATTCTCTACTTTCGTAGTTATAATTTAAAATGTTCTTTCTGGTTTCTGCACTGAAGGGTTGTCTGATAGTCCAATGAGTTCATTGGGAATCTCTCAACTGGACTATTAATGGGACATTCACTATACTGCAACACATTTTTGCCAGTTAAGGAATCTTTTATCTCAGAAATGTATTTCATTGCATCAAAGTAGTACTAGCGTGAAAAAGAATGGGAGATCACTATGATTTCCTAATTTTTCCAAAAAATATCAGCTCTATTAATAACTGTCTTTATAAGTAGTTTCCTTATAAAGACATGCACCTATGGACTTCCCTTATGGACTTACACCTGTGCTACCCTTTTGCTGTTTGTGAAGTGGCAAAGATCCAAACAAAAATGTGAAACTAGTTTTTATAGTTTAATGTTTAGTCAGTGGTTTTAATCTTCATGTTTTATGAGACATCAATGGGTTTCCAGTCATCCCCAGGTATTTGAAAATCAGTAGAAGAAGTTAAGAAAAAAAAAACACATTAAAAATCCATAATAACCTGTAATTATATTTGGAAAAATATGATAATTTTTCTAATATATGTATATAATCTCTACAAATGTTCTGCCTAGGAAAAAATAATCAAATATGTTTACTTTCAAAGGTTCTCTGGAAGCAAGCTAAAGAATGAGGTAAGTGCTATAATCTATTTCCTTTTACTTCTGTTATAATACAAACATTATGTGACCCATGGTTTCCTTCACATTTATTTCTTTGAAAATTGCAACATTATTTTTCATTAAATATTTGACTACATAACCTTTTTTAACAAAGCTGAGTATTTGCTCCTCTAAATACTCAAAGAAAAATAAGATTGGAAAACACATTTTAGGGTTCCCATTGCAATTCAGTTACCCATAACCATATTTAAGCAAAGGATCAAGCTCTAGCTTTATTTTTTATCTGTTATTTTTGCAGGAGGGCTTTTTCAGAATCTCATACGTCTGACTGGAAGCTGAAAAGAATTTTTTTTTAAATAAATTGAAATTTGTGCCTCATAGTCAGTATTATCTTTCTCTATTTTTTGCTCTTCATGACATTTTGTTGTATCATTTTCTGCTTTTGCTGGATGGGACAAACAGCAGCTTTGAGTAACTTCTTATCAACCTTATAGCCTTTCACTGTACTTGTTCTGATTTGAATATCTTTAGAGTAAAATAAATCATAAAGTCTTATAAATTGTATGTTTCCAATTCCTATTGGAAATATCCCTTTTGATGAACCCTAGAACTGGATCTGGTTTGTTGCTTTTTGTTCTCCAGTCCCCCCACAAGCAGTCTACATTTTCACTACTGTATACTGTGATGTAGTCACTGTCATTGTGGTCATATTTATAGTAGAAAATTATGGATTATTATGCATTAAAGGTTAAGGGTTGCTCAAAGTATTTTTATTTGGTATTGACTTCAAATGGCATGGAATATCCTGCATCCATATTATTAAACTCCTGAACCTGCAAACGGACATGGGGACATCTCTGCCACATTGCCACAAAGAAATGTCTCTAATGTGCAGTATGTGTTGAAATATGACTGGAGGTGTTTGGAATGCTGCTAATTGGCATGGACCAAAAGAATGCCAGAGGCCATTCTGAGTAATAATTGTTCCAGTATTGCCTGGGAATGTCTCCTGACACCATTTAATTTACTGGACTAAATATACCCTCTGTGATCAACTGATACACAGCAAGCCTTTCCCCTTTTTCGTTTCCAGATAAGCAACTCCTAGCTGATAGCAGACATTTTTATTGGCCCCTGAGAGTGTAGTTTTGCTCTACTGATTTTCATCCTCCTTATTACCATTATCTCAAAGTCATCCATGTCTTTCTACATGACCTCTTGGTCTTCCTCTATTGATGATTTTATTAGCTCAAGTCAACCAATTTAATCTATGAAATGTTCAGACAGATCAGCCCCAAGTCCAATTTTTGGGAATTTTCACTTCAATCCCTTTTCAACCCAGTAGTTTCCTTGTCAACACAACTTGTTAGCATTTCAGCTAGAGTCAGTTTCTTAAATATTTTTACATTCTTTTACTAATCCCCACTCTCACCAGCATAACTGATCATTTCCCATGGTGACACCATGTCAAGTATTTTAGTGAGGTTCAGATAGATTAGATCTGTTGCATTTTCCCTGTTCAGATAATTGGCTATCTTATCAAAAAAAGATAGTGCTATGCCATGGGATATCCCCAACGTATTCATGAGCACTACTGAAGCATTCATTCCTTCAGAGTTTTGGGATGGAATCTGTTTCTTTTGGCATAACTAGATGCGTATTTTCTTCCATCTCTGATGTGGCATTCCCAGTCTGTCTTGGAATTGACAACCCCACAAATCTCTCTTGTTTCTGACCCAAAGTTCCTTTGTCCTCCTAGAAAAAATGTTCACAGATAAATCAGTGGAAATAAATGAGAAAGGGCACATCATTGTGAGTTCTTGATTGTCTGGGTCAGTATTATCTGAAATTATTCAGGCAAGCCTTAAAAGAAAAAAGGTCTTTCATGGTCAAAACTGAATTATAATAATCTCAATGTACTGAAATTTTGGCATTATATTTTCATTAGTGTGAACAGGTGACATGTCCTTTCTCATTTACTTGAAATTAGGTATTCCAAAAAGCAATTAGGTATTCCAAAAAGATTTACAACGATTGCATAAGGTGTAATTCTCAGTAGGAACATAAAGACATTGAAAAGATGTTAAAGCACTGATTGTCTAAATATACTGAGTAAATGGCATTTGAATGAACACTTATTGAGTGCCAGGGACACTGTTTACTTCTGGTATGTTTTATCACATTTTCTAGTATTCTCTCTGTAGGGGGAGATATCAGCAAATTCTTTTATCTAAACCAGTTAGTGCACCATTAGAGTCTGCATGGTTAATTAGGCAGATAATATTACTGTCATTATCTTAATGTTAAATGGCCATTAGAAACAGATGGCATTAAATTGAAAGGGCAAGTGGCAGCAGGTTAAAATATTAAGCCTAGAACTGAGGCACACTCATATAAGTCCATTAGCAAGGTAAAAAACATTGCAGATTATCTTCTTAAACCTCCCACCACCATCACTGCCTTTTTTTAAATGAACAAATCCCTTTTAATCAGAGCTTTTAATATATTTCATGGGTAATTGCATAATAAAATCATTAGGATTACTCCTGTTAAAAGAATACCCTCTGTATACTGATAGGTAATTATAACACTACAAAAGTATTGACATGAAAAAGTACTAATGTTTCTAAATTTCTACAATTTCTTTTACTTAGAACTTTATATATGTTTGAATAGTAGATAGCACAGGCAAAATTAGTTTATATGATGTATGCTTTTGGTTTTTTGCTGCCTGTTTTGTCAGACATATCACCCTATAAAATAGGGCTATATTTATGTTGAATAAGTCAGTTACAGCTATGGTTTTCTGAATTCAGTATTTGAGAGAATTTCACTTGAAACTGGCCTCCAATTAATGAGTCAACATTTACAGAAAAATAGTCTAATATACACACTTTTACACTATATATTGCACTATATACCTACTGTTCCCACTTCAGTGAAATCTACCTGTAGGCAAAGGGGTAGGCAAAGGTCACTTCCAGTTCATTCAAACACCTTATGCAAGATCATAAATGTCATCCATTAGTACAGGGGAATCTGCACAGAAGTAATGAGATTTTCCACAGGAATACACAGGAGGCCAGCTCGTGGCTCTGCACACTGACTTAACATAAGGACTGGTTAGGCTGAAATCGAACTAAGGGTTTCAGCCAAATAGTCTTCTTCAGATTTGAATGCAATCCTCTGAGAATAACTACAGTTCAGCCAGTAAGGGCAGAACCATAACACATTGTATTTCTCTTGAGGATGAGGGTTTCACCTTAACCATAGCATTTAAGACCTTAAGAGTGTTGGGTGGAGTTTAGATATAGACACATAATTAATAACCTTCATGAGCTGGGGTCCAGATCTGGATCAACATTAATATTTTTGAAGGATTATCTGAATGCAAGTATTGCCGAACCTTGAGAGACTCATGAAATAATTTACAAGTTTAGCATGAATTTTTGATTTCAGATGTGACAGTATTAGCTGTTTCAATGCTCCTGTTTGTTCCCTTCCATTTCAGGGTGGTTTTACTCGTAAATATTCTTTGAGTTCCAAAACTGGAACACTCCTCCCAGAGTTTCCAAGTGCTCAACACCTTTTACTTCAAGGATGCATTTCTAAAGACAAGGTAAGAAGTGATCTCCTTCTCTTCTGTCTTAGAGATCAAAAATTTGCCACAGAATGTTTCTTCATATCTTAGCCTTTGAGGTATTGACATGAAAGAGACAGAAATATCCATAATCAAACAGAGGTGACTGATTTATAGAGGGGGCAAACCTTTACTAACACCGATTAACCGGCTTTCCAATGGAAAGGTGGTTGAATTATTTACCTATTAACTGACCCAGTATTTTACAAACTGATGGTATGTAAGACGGGGAGAGCAAAACAAACAAATAACTGAGAGTTGTATTCTTTACAAATGCCTTTGGATTTAAGGCAAATTTTATTCTGATTAGAGCAGAACAAATAATTCACAACAAATAGATTAATTTTACTCTCATTAATTGCTTGAAAAGAGACTGAAAATCTGAACATGTGTGGGGTTTTTTTAAATTACTTTAATCATTTCTCAAATCGATACTTGGTATTACTTATCCTAAGGATAACTCTTCAGTCAGAAGTATCTCTCATGTTTTATGTCTTTGACTCTGCCTGTGTGTTATGTCTGTGTTGTTTCTAGCCATCTTACAAGCTGCTATGTTATACTAGAAATCCTTTGACAGACATTTTGAACTTTTCTATTTAGTCTTCAGTGCAGGTGATACTGGTGACTGATTTGAGACACGTTGCTTTAAAACCTTTTGTTTTGTGAGCCCCTCCTCCTAAGCTTGTTCTGAGAACGTAGTGAAGCCTAGGATTCCTGTAGGGAGAAGCTAAACAAAAGGAGCCATCTTAGCTGGAAATCTTACTTTTCCTAAAGGAAGCCCAAGAACTGGTATACTCAGCAGTGTGCACCACCTGCTGCTATACTCTCCATCAGTGAAGTGACGTCCCTCATACAGACAGCATGCTCATAAAATTTAAATCTGACAAATGTTTGAGGTTCCTTGAAGACCCTACACAGCAGTATAAACAAACTGGTTTTTAGTGCTCCAACAATGGAGAAAAACTTGCAATTCATTCTCTCTTCATTTTTGGCTCAGCAGCATTGTGCATTACATAACTTAGCGAGTTATGAGGAGACTGCGGGAAAAATGGTTTTCTGTATCTCTGCACTCTCTTTCCTTGCTGCTCTTTCCTTGTTTCTTGTTCTCTTATTTCCTGTTTTCTTTTCATACTGCCTTTTCCCTCCTTCAGCTTGTCTGACCAAATGTTATTGAAACTAAGATATTTAGGTACACTGTTGAAGACAGCCCATACATGAAGTTTGACTCCTGCGTTAAACTCTTAAGGAGTTGCTTGTAACTCAGATGTCTGGAGAGGCTATAAATACAGCAATCTGCACTAAAATAGATTTGTAATTCCTGCATTTAATGTTTCAGGAGAAAACTTACCCAACCTTTATACTTCCATCACTTCTTTCAAAAACAATTCTTTAAAATGTTCTTGAGTCCTCACGCTTTACTATTGCTTTTCAAAGACACATAGTTAAAGAAGCAGCTCTGAAAGTCATAAAGATCTGTTTTCAAAAAATCTGCATCCTGAACTGATTGCAATAAGATGACACCAGGTTCATTCGAAATCTGATAGTGGTTTGCTGGAGAAGTTTATAAGCTGTGACAAACCTTCTGTGATTCAGGACCATAAGAATGGTTTTGCTAGCACTTTTCCTTCCTTAAAATACTTTGCATATTTCTTGTCTTATATTTTGCTACAATTTTTAAATATTACTACTTTTTTTTTTTTTTTAAACAAGGGAACACTCCATTCAGATAAAGCAGCTTGATGAGATGAAAGGGAGTTCTGCTTTTAAAAGTTCAGTTCATGTGAGGCAGTGATTAAACTTTGACCAAATGACTGGCAGCTATTTTCTCATTTGTCCAACTAGATGATGTTTCAGAACACTCATAGACGCCTATAGTAGCCTAATGATTAACTTGCACTGCTCTTTGGGATTAATCTTAGCTTCAGAAAGGTGAATTTACTTTACCATCTGACTGACTAATCTAGCTATTGCCTTACTTTATTGTCCACATTTTCACAGTGTATACAGGTTCAGATGCTACATCTGAGCACAGCATCAGTGCTTGACTTAAATAATGACTTATATAATGCTTGAATAATAATGGCATAAAGCTGTTGATAAAACTAGAGACGAGTGACATCCTCATCACTTCCAGATATACAGGCTGCCTATTTGTAAATGTGCATTTCAGTACAGTTTATATTGTGTGTTTAAATAAGTTTAAGCAAGAAACTTAGATCACTGAAGCAGTAAAGGAAAGAGTTAAGAAACTCTGTTTAATATTTCTTTCTTCCAAAACAGGTAGATACTCTTATCATGATGTACAAAACACACTGTCAGTGTGTCCTTGACAATGCAATTAATGGGAACTTTGAAGAGGTAAGGTTGTTTGAACACACACACTTGGTACATATGCCTGGGAAGGCAAGAAAGCATGATTTATGTCTATGGATCTGGTTCCTATTCCTTTAGATCCAGCATTTCCTATTACATTTTTGGCAAGGAATGCCTGACCATCTTCTTCCCCTGCTTGAAAATCCCATCATCATTGACATTTTCTGTGTCTGTGACTCAATACTGTATAAGGTAAGTTAAGAATTTAACTGCATGAATAATCTCACCCACAGTACAGCTTCTGAATCTGTAAAAAGATAGAATGACAGGATGCCATGACTGCTTTCTGCTGTAAATAAGCAAGGAAATTGAAATCAAGAAACAAAATGGGCACCTATAAGAGCTGAACTCCAGTCTCAGCTCAGCTGAACATCTGATGTGTGACCACGGGCAGCACACTAACAGTGAAACCCTGACCTACTTGCTTGAATGTAGCTAAAAGAAACGCTCATGTGCTCACTGACAAGGCTGACTAAGGTAATCCTGGATGAAAACTGAAACCTTGTTTTCACTGAAAAGATTATTGCAATTTCTACCAGAAAAGAGATTCTGTGGCACACCAGAAAGGTGATTCTGCATGCCAGTCTGCTGCTCACAGGTTATGTCAGGCCATGGTTTCATGTTACCAAGCTGGAGCAATACTGGGTTAAGACATTCTTGCCCCTCCTGCCGGCTGCCTTTCATTTCTGTTCCTGTGCTGCTAGATGTACCAGCAAAAGTGCTACACTCTAAACTGGTCTGGGTTTTAAAAAAAATTTAAGGAATACTTGTTTGGCAGAGCTTTTGTACCATGGAAGTTCTTTGATCTAACTCATGGCATGATCAAATAAATAGTTGAAACTAAGTTACCCTTAGGAGGGTTGCAAGGTCAGGAATAAGTTATACAGCACTGAGGAAAAAACAAAATAATGCCACCAAAGTTTCCTGGGTTTTTCATTTGGAAGGCCAGATCAGATGATTATTTAGTAGATGCAAAGTACTTTAAGTTGCTCTGATAGGACGTGCCATAGAAATAGAAAAGGATTCTCATATAAGTGTCTCTCTAACAAATTTCACATAACATATTAATAAGAAGAAATAACTGTTGGCTTAATAGTAAACACCAACCAGTCAAAGCAAAAGGCTTGAAGCTTTTTATCTCTGATGCCTTATTGTAATCTATCTTTCTTTACTGTACAAAAATATGGGGGGGGGCGATCTAGAAAAGATGAAAATATGTATTTCTTAGAAGCATATAAAGCTGTAAAGTAAAAAGTGTTTTAGTTAGCAAAGGTAATTAGCATCAAGAATCATAATTACTACCCAGGAGATGGGTCATTTACTTGTAGAGGTTATAATGTACCTTCAATTTATGAGGTTTTTCCTGCTCTAAATGTGTTGTCTCAATAGATTCAATATTAACTTTTTTATGATAGATTTAATGTGACAGAAGAAGACATACTAGAGGAGCATTAAATTATAAATTGAATAAGATCAAATTTCTCAAAAGTTCATACATTTGCTATTGTGCCTCTTCTTTGTCTCTCACTCTTTCTTATCTATAATCATGTTAGATATTCTTGACATCACAACTGACTGAAGGAAGAAGGAATTGCATTGGATTGTTATCGAACTATTTGCATTAACAGAGAAAGGAGATTTCTGGAATATTGTCTAACAACTTTGTCCTCCACAGTAACATTCCCCAGGGGGCATGCCAGGTAGCACAGTTTTTTGCCAAAAGTTTTCCACACCACACTTAGCTACAGGGAACTCTTTGGCTAAACTCTAAATGCCTGCAGTGCCGGTTTGATAGAAAGAGGAGTTAACAGCATTCAAGTACTTGAGAGATGCTTGAGCATCTGCTTTACAGAGACTTGGTGATGCTAGAAAAGACAAAGTGTTTGTGCATCTCACTTCTACTGATTTCCCTACTCCAAGACATGGGGGATAGCATGTCTTGTTTGGTTTTTTCTCATTTTACTGCTATGAAGATATACAATAAGATATACAATGCTATTTAAGTGTATAAATACCTCATATGTCCCTGTCTAAAAGTGATTGGAAAAATCCAGGCATATAAATATCTGGACAGTAAGTTGGATGGCTTTATTCTGTGTAAATTTTCTGTACTTATCACTTTGCAATCTAAGTAGACAAGACAGACAGGAATGAATGAATAAATTGCCAGTGGAAGCATGATGTCATTTTCTGTTAACTTTTTGAAGGTTCTTACAGATGTACTCATCCCTGCAACAATGCAAGAAATGCCAGAAAGGTAGGTATTTAAAAATAATCACAGTACTTTTTGATTTTTAGGCATATTCCAGATAAATACCAGTAATTCTATATTCTAGAGAAATTTCCTTGCAGTATTTATGCTCCTTTTTAGAACAGTAGCATATGTATGGCAAAATAGTGTCAGCTCTGAGGGCAGCTATAGAACAGTCTTGAAATATTAAATAGCATTTTAGTGTCCCAGACACTAATTTTTCCCAGAGGAGGTATGTATCTATATGTGGCCAATATATAGATCAATGATTGGTCATTTCCTGTTTTAATTGGTAGCTGAGGAGGGATTTCCAGATATGTTCAGAAGCCTGTTAGCCACAGATTGAAACTCAATTTTTTAAACTCATGCCAGACAATTTTTATTGGTGATTCTCTAAATGACTTTTTGTTTCCCGTATAGTTTACTGGCAGATATCAGAAGTTTTGCAAAAAACTGGGAACAGTGGGTTTCTTCCTCTTTGGAAAATCTACCAGAAAGCCTGATACATAAGAAATTGCCTATTGCACGAAGATTTGTTTCCTCCCTGAAACGACAGACGTCATTCCTACACCTAGCACAGGTAAACAGAATAAGATTATATATTCAAAAAATGTGTCTGTTGTATTCGGTGTACCTTTCTGGCTATGAGATACAATGCATTATTTTTTCAAGGTTGACCTTCAGCCATGGAAGACTTAAATCTTGTGGTTTTAACCATGAAATTAGAAAGTGACCATAAATAGATCTGACCAGAACTTCAAACTTTTGTACCAGAAAAGAGAGCAAAGACCTTGGCTATAATGAACCGCCATCACAGGAACTTTTTTCAATGAAACTATCAAGTGGAATATGTGTGTATTTTATTTAGTACCAAATTGGAATATACTAGATGATCTTTCTTGCCTAGCAAAGATTCACTGCCTTGTCCATGTTGTTCTATTTCTATTTGAGTTTTGAGTGAAAAGAAAAAATGGGAGGGACAGGTAGTTGGAGACTCCAAGGCTATGTTGTCAGGATACAGGTATCTGCAATTAGGAGTCACCTCTATGTGACAGTTTTGTAGATTATCCAAAAGGATACAATGCCTTCCAAGGAACTTCCTTCTATGCTAGCAGCATGGGCTTTGAGGTGGTAGTCCTCATGAATAACTGTACACACACCACAGATTCATCTTGACTTGGTTTTCTCTTTCATAAATACAAAAGCAGCATATGGGTGATCTTGTGAAGATAATCTGATAGGAAGGCACATTAGAAGAGCATCAGGAGTCTAAAGAAAGGGAAGTTATCTCATTTGATCTGTGATAAACCCAGCCATGACAATAAAGTTAAACATAATAAGATTTTTCTCTGAGCAGTTTTTTGTGTGATCCCCAGGTGTGGGCCTGTACTGGTTTTGGTTGGGATAGAGTTAATTTTGTTCATCATAGTATGGGTCTGTATTTTGGATTTGTACTGGAAACTATTGATAATTGAGCAATGTTTACACACAGCCAAGGTCTTTTCTGCTTCTTACACCACACTGCCTGCAAGTAAGTTGCAAATGCACAAACATTTGGCAGGGGACATAGCTGGGACAGCTGGCCCCAGCTGATCACAGGGATATTCCATACCACAGATCAACAATAAAACTGGGGGGAAGTTTGGACGGGGACCACTGCTCAGGGACCTGGCTGGGCATTGGTCAGTTGGTGGTGAACAATGGTTTTCATTTGCATCACTGGTCTTTGCTGGACTGTATTTTTCTCTGGTGTTTTGGTGTTTCTTTTAAACTTTTAAATTATTATTGTTGTTGTTATTATTTTTATTATTTCTTTTTAAAAATTAATTAATGGTTTTTAACCTAACCAACCCTTTTAACCTATTTTTACTCTTTTAATTCTCTCCCCATCCCTTGGCAGAGTAGGGAGTGAGTTAGTGGCTGTGTGGTGCTTAGCTGCCAGCTGGGACAAAACCACAACAGGGTCTCAGCATTTTACCTTGCTTTCTCTTGCAGATTGCTCGACCAGCTCTTTTTGATCAGCATGTGGTGAATTCTATGGTGTCGGATATTGAAAAAGTTGATTTGAATAGTATTGGTTCTCAGGCCCTCCTTGCAGTTTCAGGGAGCACAGACTCTGATGGGGAAGTCTACAGTGAATGTAAGTCCATGGTGATATATTTGCACCATTAAAAGTAATTCATTCTTTCATTCTATGCCACACCAGTCTACTTGGACTGACTGAGACATGGCACTCATAGACTCTGCATTCTGTAAGCTAGTTCACCATAAACTGCAGTAGGTTAAGAAAACCAATTGGTTGCCCTAGCATGTCCTACAAGAACAGAAGCTTGTGCTGGAAAGTCATCCCAACTAGATGACTTTAAATGGTTGCTGAAAAATTCATTTACATGTCAGTTGCAAACCTCTTTTGAAACTTGGTCCTAATTATATGGGGATATTGCACAGATCAGTTCTAGTTCTTGAAAGATTTGTCCAAAATTCCATTTCATTATGGCTTAATTTAATAGATCTTTGAACTAGTTTACTTTTTTTTTTAAATTAATCATATTTTCTTCTGAAAGTTAAGCTTTAAAAATATATGTAATTTTCTATTTAGTGTAGCAGCTATTTTCATACACAGAATAAAGTGAAGTATAAATTTTGAGGTAGTTAATTTTCATATACATTGTTGAAAAATAGATCTAGCCATTTTCTGTATTAAAAAGAGAACTTTGTCATAGGAGTCATGTTGATCAGAGTTTCAAGAGCTGAAAGGAATAACAATGTGTTACCCTGTAAATATTATTACTTTGATTATGAAAGCTTGTTCTCTTTAATGATTCACAATCCTATCCACATTTTCATTTGAGTTGCCCCTTTCCTACTTTTTTTTGTGCTGTTATTTTTTATTTTACTCTTTGTCTTCTTTCACATTGGCTAAAAAAGAAGAGAAATAACTGGTCAATCAGGCACTTTTTTGAAAATGGGAATTGAGGAAATTGACTTTATATCCTATTGTGAGAAACTTGTAAAAGATGAAGGAAACATAAGACACTGCAAATCTGCCACAGTACAGAGAAAGCTTTACTGGTAAATGTAGTATTAGAAAGGTTTTCAGGATTGAATCTACAAAGGAAGGGAAAAAAGTATTCTTCTTTTGCTTTTATTTTCTTATAAAACTTAATTGTCTTACAACCTGTGGCATTGTAATGCTTAAGTAATTAAAATACATGTGTGTGATGGATGTGTGTGTGTGCTTGCTTTGCTGGGGAATTACTTATTTCTTCACTGCTCTAATTCTTTGATTTTCCTTTCCATGCTACACTATTGTCATATGGCTGGTGAGTGGCTTTTTCTCATGTTCAGAGTAGAGTGCAATGATATGTTCTTTTTACATGGTAGATGACTCTATTACAGTGTTCCAAGAACTGAAGGACCTTCTAAAGAAGAATGCCACTGTGGAATCATTTATTGAATGGTTGGATACTGTGGTTGAGCAAAGGGTTATCAAGGTACCTTTCAAATGTTCTGCCTGACTCCAGACCAAATCCTACTCCACTTACTCCTTATGTGGTCCCAATGATTTTCCACAAGGAATTGTTTTCTCTGCTCCTATCTCCTTACTGTGACAGGGAAGTTTGTCATTCCAGTGATATTAGTTCAAATTAATCATGCTGAGTGATCTTATGTGTGTGACAAACTAAGAAGTATTGTTGCTAAAACACTACAGTCAGCACTTTCACAAACTGTACACGAGAGAAACCCTCCCACCTTATGTGTGCCTGCAGAACCCCAGGGGGATTGCTCTGAATAAGGTGGGCAAAAGTTGTTTATTAGAGAAGCAATTCTCTCTGTCATGGCATTTGGGTGGTACTGTGCGTAGTGTAAATTACTGCAGCAGGTGGATTCAGAATTAGCTAGCTTCCTGAAGGATTTCTACATTTCAGGATGGAAGATACAGTTCTGTAGCTTTCTAAGGTGCTTAACACAGTAATTGATAGTTTTGATTGGATTCCCCTGCCCACCTCCAATTACCAAAATGCATTTTCATCACAAGTGTGTTATATGCATGCAGTTATGTGGGGATTAATAAAATACAGCTCAGAACAAAAGAAAGGATTTTGACTTGTAGCTAAGCAAAAGATACTTACCCAATTTGTGACTCTAATTACTCTAAACTAGTAGAATAAGATATTACATGTTGTTGGCTAATAGCTGAACACTGGTCTTCTTATCAGACTTTCTTTTATCTGAAAATGCAATATATTATTCATCATTTTAGGTAGGATCTTGATATGAATGGATGCAAAAGGATGAGACAGTACTGTTAGCATCAACTGGCTGGCAGAAGAGAGACTTACACTTACAGGAAAACCATAGTCATGCCCTTTTTCCTTTCTTAATGTGCTTTCCTAAATTTCAATAGAGGCAGTGATAATTTCTTTCTTTTTAAAGTACCCAGAGTTTCCTAACAATTGCTGACATGTGAGCAACACAGTGAGGAACTTTGGATGACCCAGGGCAGCAGAGCCAAAGCAAGTCCTCACATACACAGAAATCTTCCGAGGCAAAAAAAAATCCCATTGAAGCTGAGTAATCTCAATTTATTTTAGACGCAAGTGATTATGGTCTAAATTTCATTCCACAATTTCAGAAGTCAATTCCTGATGAGAAAGTCAGGCAGAAAAGGTGAAGCAATTTTCCATTCAGCATCTACTGTGTGATACCATATTATTAAAGCTAACAGGTATGGTATGGTTCCTAGCATTGTTTTCCTATACTTAAGGGGAGAAGTACCAAGTACCAAGTTTTGATATGAAGCTAGGTCGACTTGAGCAGAGGCTAATCATTTACAGAACATGTAATCCTTCCACTGCTGTCTGCCTTCTGTTCATGCTAAAGTGTGGGCAACTGTCAAACTCACACAACAGCTTCTTTCTGCTTGCTGTTTGAGAAAGAAACACGGCATATGTTACCACATGAACAAATCACTGCCAGAGCAAAGTGACTGTATGAAATGAGCAGTATTAAAAGCATCACTTTGATCATCATGAGAGTAACATACCATGCTGTAAGAGAAATTCTGACCAGTATTATATAGATTAAAGTACAAAGACTAATTTCTATTCTCTGTTTTTATGGAATAACAGTACCAGAGGGTGGGACCTTCCTTCCTTCCTTCCTTCCTTCCTTCCTTCCTTCCTTCCTTCCTTCCTTCCTTCCTTCCTTCCTTCCTTCCTTCCTTCCTTCCTCCCTTCCTCCCTTCCTCCCTTCCTCCCTTCCTCCCTTCCTCCCTCCCTCCCTTCCTTTGGTACCTTTATTTAATAATTTGGTACCTTTAATATTAGAATATGGAGTAATTTATGTACCATCAGGGCCCAAGCAGTAAGCAGTTTGCTTCATCCGACATTGACAGACAACATTCTGTGATTGCACTGGAAAGAGGGAAGGCTGCTCTGTTTTACCAAGTTAGGTCACATAGCAGGGAGATAGTTTGAATCAGGCAGCTTGATTCACTCTGCCACATCAGCCTGAGTCAAGGACTCCTTGAACTCTCAAGGATATTCAGTTCTTCTCTCCTGTTGTCAGAAAACAAGTGAACATACTTAACTGTATTTTACTGTTCTCTTTCAGGCAAGCAAGCAAAATGGGAGGTCTTTAAAGAAGAGAGCTCAGGACTTCCTTCTGAAATGGAGCTTTTTTGGTGCTCGAGTGATGCATAACCTAACTCTAAACAACGCATCAAGTTTTGGTACCTGAGCTTTATAAAAACACTCATATTTTGTACATATGTGTTAAGCCCTTACCAGCTTTCCACTATTTCCTGTGCCGAGGAGTCCATCCTAATCTAAAAATTCTTTGATCAAAGCCACAAATGCTGTGTGATGTATTTTTCAAACTAATATTTCACAGTAAATGTTAGCAATATTTTGCTGGTGACCTGTGTCATAGGTTTGTTTCTAAAAGGTATTTTTCTTTTGAATTGCTTTTGATACTGCTTTGACATTTAAGTGCTAGAAGCTTTGTTTGTTTTAATATGACAATGACTGCATATCTCAGTATAAGAGGAAAATAATTTAAATTATTGGTTTTACCTGTGGATCAGTTTGGTAAAAAAATACTGTTGTATATAAGTTCTTGTGCCTGGTATATTTTAATAAAAGTGAAAGGAATTTGGCGGTCACCACACACTTAATTCTGGAATCAGCAGATGATCAATTTAACAGAGTTTGTGGCTTTTAAAAATTAGGACTCACACATGCATCTTTAGTAATGCTTACATTTTTGAAAACACTCAGGATGTTATATAAGAGAGAAGACGACAGAACAAGTGAAACAAACTCTAGTATATAATTTCATATGTTTAGCCATAGGTACATTGTTATCTAAAATTCAGATGGTATTTGCAATGACTGTAGGGACACATACATTTTTTAATGTGATATATCCTTGAAATAAGGTCAAACACTTTACCAGTTATTGTCTGGTTATTTAGCACAAGGCAAACAGAAATAGAGCAGAGGCATTCTAGCAGACTTCAGCCTTATCTAGTTCCACTGTGTGCTCTCTTCAAGTATAAAGCATGTCTCACTTTCATCAGTATTTTTCTTTGATGTAATTAGTGGTCAAATAGCCTACAGGACAGTAAACAATTGAGCTAGGTGGGCCAGTGCAAAGAGAGATTAGAGCTAGAAGTTAGGCACTATTCCTTGTTGGTCTTGCCAGGTCATTTAAAGTCCACAATTATTTGTTTGTTTCACTGGCTTCTTGTGGAGTGGTGAGAGATGGTCACAAAGATAACTCAGCTACTCTCTCTCTTTCTCCTCCAAAAGGTTCTTTTCATTTGATCCGCATGTTACTAGATGAGTACATCCTGCTTGCCATGGAGACACAGTTCAACAATGACAAAGAACAAGAACTCCAGAATCTACTGGACAAATACATGAAGAATTTAGGTAACTAGAGTTTGGTTCTTTTGCATGTACTCCGGTATTTTTTGAAATTGATGTATTTGTTTAAGTTTACTGTATTCTCATGAAGGTGTGGTTATGTGCAACATTGTCAAATTCACCTGAAAAGTTTGTGACTATTCAGTCAGCAATTCATTCCCACCTTCTTGCCACAGTTCACTTCATAACATTTTGTTGGAATGTCAATACTAAGGATCACTGAAATTATCTTGTAAGCTGCAAAGACTTGTAGGTACATCTGAAGGGCCATGAACTGAAGTGTGAAAAGAAGTGTAAGTAGCAGAAAGGGCAGGAATTCCTAATCAAGTTTTTCCCCAAAGCTTAAATATGTAACTTGAACTAGAAATCTGTTAAATGTTACCAAAGTGCAAATATCCCTTCAACGTTGGAATACCAAGTTTGGAGCCCTATTTACCATGTGCCTGAAGTATTACTATATGGAAGAGAAATAAAATTATTTGAAAACAGTATCCTTAACATTTTCTGTCTACCACAATTCTACAAAGTTAGACAGTTTGAAATTATATGTTCCAGGTCGTTTGCTATAAAAAGAATGAAGATTGATTAGGATCAAGCTCTGGTCCAAGTTAATCCTTAAAACTTCTGAAGTGAAACTTCAGAAACTTGCAGATTTTTTTTTTATTAGCATTACTGCTGGCAGTCAATCCTTAAATTTTTGGTTGTTGTTACTCTAAATCTGCACTTTGCTGCAAGAGATTCTGCAAGTCTGACAGTAGATGCTGCACTTCTTTCAATTCAGCCTCCAGGAGAAAAACTTGACCTGTGTGACGGTTGCCTTATCCTTGTGTGTTTAGGTGAAGTACTCGAAAACATAAGGTAAAATCATGGTTTCCTCTGAAGAACAGCAAAACTGACTTCATCAATAGTCTGCAAAAAGCTGAAGAACTCTTGAGTATAACAAATGCTTTTCTCTAGATATCAATATGAAAAGAGAGTTCAAGCATTCTAAAGTTGCCATTGTTAATTCTTTAGGATGAAATTTCAATCCTGATTCACTCTTAATGCACTTTACTTGACTTCATTATTGACATTTACTTCAAGGGAATGAATCTGATTCATACCTTCACTGTGATGGCTTCAGTAAGGAGCTGATACTGTGTGATGTAGATCTGTGGTCCGGGAAAGTGACACAGAAAGAATTTATGAGCAGTGAGGATACATAACAGCCAACAAGGGTTTTCATTTATCCTTCCAGATGCAAGCAAAGCCACCTTCACTGCATCACCAAGCTCTTGCTTCCTAGCAAATCGCAACAAAGCTGCTCCTCTGCCCAGTGACACTTCAGTCAAAAACGAGTGCCCAGGAGAGCAAAGCTACTTGTCAGCTGGCCAGCCCAGCAGTGCACCTTCTGATCTGAACCCTTTCACCACAGGAGATGGGGAGGGTATGCAGCTGACAGGTGTGTATCAACTCTTCCAGCTTCTCCTTCCCTAATTTGCCTGTTAGTCTTTCAGTTCATGGTAAGAAGTTGCTGTAGGGGGAGAGATGACCACATGCATTTATGAAGACCTCTAGTAAACAACATTTCATTAGCTCACCTTCTGCAGTGATTTACAGAAGTCAGCAATTGTAATTACCCTGCCAGTAATAGTTCCTCTTGGAAAAATGGTAAAACTGTCTTAGAACTCTTGGCTTGATGAGGTTCTTGTGAGGAGAGAATGAACAGTAAACCTGGAGCACATAAGGACTGTAACTGTTGGAAATTCCAACTGAATGTGGGACCTTGAAGCTGGAGAAAGAAAGGGGGAAGCTTTATAGCCTGAAGCCATGAAATAAAAGCTGTGAATTGTATGGGTGAGGGCCAGTGTATATCTTTTGTAAAGGTTTCAAATGGTAATCTACACTTCATTAGAGGGTTTGTGTCTTAACAGCAATACCGAGGTGTGGACAGTAATCACGGTTAATATTTATTTATTCCAGATCAAATGGAGCTGTCTGAAAGCACTGGTCACCTCATGACTCCGCCCATTTCGCCAGCCATGGTCAGCCGAGGAAGTGTTATCAACCAGGGGCCAATGGCTGTGAGACCTCCCAGTGTAGGTCCCATGTTATCAACACATTCACAGTGCTCTTCCTACTCAGAACCCCTTTATCAGACCTTGTCTCAGACTAATCAGAATTACTATGGAAACAATTCCAACTACCAGGCTATGTTCAGGACACAGGCCCATTCCACTTCAGGAGTTTACGACCACAGAGCAGAGCCCAGCCGATTCAATGCCTTGAGTGAACAGCAGTTCTCCAGAGAATACTTCAGCAACAGTTGTGCCGTGTCTCCCTACAATGCCAGATCCCCTTCCAGTTATGGTCCCTCCAGCATGTCTCAGGACACACACAATATGCAGTTTCTGAATACCGGGAGTTTCAATTTCTTGAACAACTCAGTATCTACATGTCCAGGAGCACCTTATCCTGCTAATGCTTCCAATGGTATTAATATATATTTTCTTCTTCCTTTTGTTTCTCTTTTATTTTTGGAGTAAAATGCTTTTCCTCTGCAGAAGATGTATTTCAGCTTTTATTCATACATTCCTGTTTTCCACTTCTCTGATAACACACAGAGATTGTAAAGCAGCTTAATAAGCTACTTAAGGATTTATTTTCCTCTGGTGAATCCTCAGTTGACCTCAAATGCATCTGCTTCCCTATGCTAATCTTCCTTTGGTATCATCACCATATCTTGCACAAAGGAAGCAAAACAAGGATGACCTCGTGGTTTAACAATCTCTTGAAAAGCCCCCAAAACATTTGCTATTAAACAGAGCAGATACAAGATAGCTTACCTCTGGGATCAGCATAATGGACCATTCTAGTCACAGGGTGAAAAGAAGTATGGAAATGTGCATTAGCAATAGTTTGGGACTTCTTCCCTCTCATTTCTCATACTTCAAATGTAAAATTATTGCTTCAGATGTAGAGTCAGCAAAACACCTCCCTCTTCTGGAGGAAAGACACGGTGGAAATGTTACTTTTATATGGATTTGTCTATGCAGTGAGTACCCTGCATATTACCTTGCAGATTTTCTTTCCCTGTATGCTTTCCTTTGTTTTAAGCTTCAGAAGGAAGCATTGAACTATGGATAGTGCTCCCCATGGTGTTTCTTAAGGTTACCGATTGCAGGCTATGTTTGATTCTGAACTTAGAAGGAGAGAGCAATTTTCTCTACTGAAGGCATGACGGAACCCTCACCATCTTTTGGTTTCATTGTTGTCACTTCTCTTTTGGGTCAATCCTTACATATGCTGCTTATTTTCCTATTATTATTATTTCCTAGAAATAATCTTATTGTGGAGGACTTCATCCAGTAACAAGTACTGTTTTTCCAAAGTTATCACAGCTTATACACTACCCAGTAGTTTCATTCATCTTTTTTTCTTTTTTTTTTTTTCTTTTTTTTTCTTTTTTCAATCTTCAATTAGGATATTATGGAAACAGCATAAATTATTCAGAATCTCACAGACTTGGAACGATGGTAGACCAACATGTTTCTGTAATCAGCAGTGTCAGCAGCATTCGGCCACTGCCATCCTACAGTGATATACATGATCCACTGAATATCTTGGATGACAGCAGAAGAAAACAAACAGGCTCATACTACACAGAGTCCTCACCTTCAATTGTCTGCAGGACCCCTATGTGTAAGTATAGCCAACAACTGAGGAGCAGCTATGAGCTGAACTTTTTAGCATCCTAACAAATGCTGAGTATTAAATTGTAGCTCACCTACACAATATATGAAATACAACATAAAGATTAAAGAGCTTGATACTTAGGATGTATCATAAGATGTGTTTTCCTCAAAACTGGGTTTAATAAATTTGCTTCTATAAGGAGGTCTATGATCCATTGTCCATGAGGAGTGGAATGATTGGCCTGAGTTGCATAAAAATATGTATTAGGAAGCACTTTCTAGTTATTAAGTAAACTAATAATAGACTAGGCTTTTCTAGGGTTTCTTGGAGATCCTCACTGTCAAAAAGATCAAATGAATCTTGGGTCGGGGGTGTCTCAGTGTATACTTCCTGTCCTCTGTTCCCCAATCTTATACTTCAACAACTGTGTGTATTAGGCAAAGTTCCCAGTGACAGTGAATTTTAGGCAGAAATACTCCTGAAAGGTTTGTTTTGGTATATGCCTTGAACAAATAGCAACTGAGTTTGGTCTCACATTCCAAAAAGGGTTGCATGGAAGATATAAACTAGGGTACTTTATTTCTACACAAGATTACATTTCTTACTGCTTGCCTGTTAATCTTGCACAGAAGATCAGACATTTGTGTCCTTCAGATGATGTGCCTGGTAGATAGGAGTTTCCATCAAACGAAACTGGATTGTGATTTCTGTTAAATTCAATAAATCAAAAACTTGCAATGATGGTAACCTTTTGTCCCCACAGCTTCAAACTTGCAAACCACATCTTCTTCACAGTGTATGTACGGAGCATCTGGTCAGTTCCCTTCCCAGGAAAATCTGGAGGTCCATGCCCCACCAAGCAGAGATATGGTGCCATCTTTACCACCAATCAACACTGTCTTCATGGGAGCAACTGCTGGAGGAACCTAACTGGGAGAGACATGTCTGTGCCCTAAGCTTACTTTCCAACCCCAGACATTAAGGCTATGATGATAATCCTCTTCCAAGTTGGTGGAAGATAAAAGTATTACATATAGGTGTTAAAGGAACCATTTTAGCAATCTTGTCAGCCCTCCACACACAAAAAATAGCTATATTTAGATTAGATCCTGCTTGTGAATCTCTCAGGATTGTTCTCACCATTATAGCTTTTCAGTTAGAAATTCCAGGTAGGCAGAAAGAGCCAGTGATTCTTGCATGCAAGAATAAGTTGTAAAGAAATTATTACATCTATTCCTAATTTATTAAAAATGCTATTTTAGCCTTTCACTTATATCTTGTTTTTTATATATATATAATGTTTATTTAATGCCTGTGTTGCTCATTATTTATTAGGACCACAGAGTAACTGTTTACTTTCTCGTATTTGACAGATTGTCAAATGTGTGTATCCTACCTCCTATGGAAATGTTTACAAGGTCAATTTTTACTGTTTTAAATGAAACTAAGCCAAACTCTTAAGTTTTTTACTGTTGTGCTCTGGAAAGTCAATTCAAATGTTTAGTGCCTACTTGTGTAAGTGAAAGTCCTCAGGAAATAAATAAAACATGTTATGGAGATTTTATTTCTCTTGCTCTTAAAATAAAACTGACAAACATGCAAATATCATAAGCTAACTAATTGCAGTGGCCAGATACTGTAGCCGGATAACTGAAGGAAATGAAATTATGCCACTAAATGCCATGGGATTTCAGAAGTACACGTGATATAAGCCCAAAGTTTCTTCTGATGGAAATCCATAAAAATACATTCATCAACTTTCATTGGTTTAGGGCAACTGTGTAAACTGAGACTGAAAGTAATAAAGATTATTAAAAAATATTGCAACCCTTCAGATAGCTATTTTAATTTTAAAAAGTGTTTTACAAGTGCCATGATAATCTGTGTACAAACACACATTTATTTATGTTTCTGGAGAAGCCAAGAATATTCACTAGTGGTGTTACAAATGATAGAGAACACACTTACAAAACAAACTTCTTGCTATGCATTCCTGAAATAGCAGGTGTTATTTTATAATCAGATTGTCCCAACACCAGATTCAGGTTTGGATATAAATCCACTCCTATTAAGTCTGTTAAATAGGTGCTAAATATTGTGGAATTGAAGAAAAGTGCATTTTTTGGTGGAGGAAAATGGATGATGCCAGGATGAAGTTTTTCTTTCTAAGTCTGTATAACTTCCTTTAGTATCTCTCTATCATGAGAAGTCTGACTGCAGAAAAGCAATCAAAAGCATCGACTGGAAAAGGTCATGAATGATTCTGGATATGAAACACTTCATGTAGAAAAAAGACACCATAGTTCAGTCACTGAGAAATGTAAGACTTCAGCTCAATTGCTTCCTAGTTCAGGATGAAGACTTACGCTGTGACCAAAAGTACCATAATGGTGGAAGAAAGCTTTGGTTTCTATACAAATTCACCATGAGATATAATAGAAACACAGATTGTTCAATATTTATTGGACAAAGCTTTGTAGCAAATGAAGTAAGTACTGCAAAAGAGTTCTTTCTTCATGACTGTTCAGGATATATTTTATCCTAAAATTAGTCCTATAAAAGTCAGATTCCCTCCCTATGTGTGTAGGTCACCTCTATAGTCAGTGGCAGGAGAGGAGATACCTTCTGTTCCAAGGAGTTAAGATGGGGAATATGAAGGTAAGGGATATGCCACTAAAGCAAGGCATATGTCACTATGCTGAAATCCTTGGCTCCCTCAGCTAACAAATGACATGGCACAAATAATCAATTTAAGGTCAAAACTTGCAGGTTGTTGAATTCATGTGAGTGGAATATATAGAATTTAGAGAAAGTAGGCAATCACTAGCAGACAGGGTCTTAGTCCATTAAGCCCCACATAAAAAGAACTCTGTGTACATAATTTCTCATATGCAATATGGGATTTATATGGACCATTTCCAGAAATTTTCTTGTTATGTGAACCATTTTGCACTGGGGTTTGTTGGGCTTTTTTGGGTTCTCCCCCTCCCATAAATTACTGCACATTATCTGAAATAAGATATGATCATATGTCATTAAATGTGCAGATTCTCCAGAAGGCTGCAGAACACAAAGTGGCATGAAGTGTCACACTGTTGGAAATTACAGCTCATTGTCAAGAGCAAGGAGCAATAAAAATATTCTAATATTCAAATAGCCAGTTGAGAGAATTCTCTCATAGTGCTGCAGAACAAAACAAACCCATCATAATTGTAACTAGCAAAACCAAATGAGAAATTTCCATTTTATAACCAATTACTTCAGTCAAATAAATGGTTTGATGAATTCAGTACATTTTGTCTGTGTAAAATGAAATAACTCATAGCTTTTGTGAATAGCCCATGGGAAGATTTTTATCTTTTGTGTTGTAACAGCATTACAGTAAATTATATGAAGAAATAATGGAGTCGCTATTTGGTGGGTTTGTATTAGTTAGTTCAGTTGCATTTCTGTGGATGCATTAATACATGGTTTTAATATACACATGCCTGGAAATCTGTGTTAAAATTTGTACTTATTGAGTACAATCAGTGTCAAATTAATCTTGCCTAAAAGAAAAAACAAAGCCTTTTTTCTGAGAAACATGAAAAATTAAATCCTTTTGATCTATTTGTCAGTATCAATTACTCTGAACTAGTGCTTGGAAAGGCAAAAGAGGTGGGTGAGTGGGTCAAATTTTCTTCCACTTCCAAAGTAAAAGTGATTTTAATACAAATTATATCAACCAAGATGAAGCTACAGTATTGGAGAAGAACCAATTGTCTTGTGTGCCATGAGCCCTTGCCTGGCTGCGCAGAATTTGTGCTAGAAGAAGGGTGCAGTTCTTTGACCCTGAAGGTAATTAGGACCATGGAAATATTGCTCCAAACTCAAAATTAGTGAGAAAGTTTAAATGTGTAGTGGAAGCACAGTGAAATAACTTGCAAAAAGTAAACCTGTGTATTGCTCCATCATACCACATGCCAAATCACTGGTCAGATCAGCATCCTGTCTCCATCTTGTATAAGTGATTGGTGGTCTCTGAGAGGCAGGGATTCTCCAGTGCAGAGCCATTTAGCAGAATCTCATATTTGGTGGAGACTATTAGAAGGTCACAGATACACAGGAGTAGGAACAAATGTTTCGTATGATGCAGCACAGTACTTTTTCCCTCAGTGTTGTGTCAGGACTGAGTGGACTTTAGGCTTATGGAGCAAGAAACAGTGATACAAAAAATATCCACTCTTAGAGCACTTGGAGAAAACCTCTAGAGATGTTATCCGTCTTAGAAAAGCAGTTATTTGACATCAAAGAAACAATACAGGTCGTTAAGCCATACCTGTGGACAGAGGTGTGCTGCTACAGGCTGGGCATCCGATATTACTATGCTAAAAGTAAAACTGGCCATCAAGCTAAACTTAAATGTTTTGAGGCTGCCTGCTAGTGATTAGATCAGCATAATTCAGGAGGCTGAACCTTCTTTTGAAGACTGAGGATAGATTAGAATTAGTTTTAGGTTTAATATGCTCCAGCTTGCAAGTAACAGGCTTTTGTATTAATAGTTTTGGGCTATGGTTTAACAGGAATCATAAACCTAACTTTAAAGTTTGGATTAAATTTGGTATTAGTCACCATAATAATACCATTTGTATTATTTGGGATGTAGTCTGGGTATTATTTGGGATGTAGTCTGGGCAAAGATGGGCTGGTTGGTATGGGCCTTAGGACTGTTGCAAATAAGGGCTGATAAAGCCATGCTAAATTGCCTATCTGAAACAGGTTGTAGGTTTAGTTTTTATTATGAACTCTGTTTGTAGGATTTGGGAGTAGCTATGACTGGGTTTATGGGCTTGGATTCAGGCTATGATGTTGGATGAGCCTGCATAATGCCTGAGCTTGGGCATGTGGCTTTTGCCATAAAGGTTTGCATGATGTGATTAACTTAATATTACTAATTCTTGAACATTTTATGCTTTCTTCCTAGTGATGTAATCAGGATGGAGCTTAAATCTGATTTATCTTTGGCATAAGGGTTAACTTCAGAGGTTGGGTCAACATGAAGCTGAGACCACAAGATAATGTCAGATGTCAAATGTCAATTTAGAAGTGACCATCAAGCTTGACTTAATGCTGCTTTTTAGAGGGACCCACAAACTATGCTTAGTTCTAGAAAAAAAAACAGAATGTAGAGAGAACAACATAGATTACTATTTTACTAAGAACTATAATTATGATTTACTTAGAACAGGTAAAAGTGAGGTGTTTCTGCATGTTTCTTTATGTTTAACAGGGGCTGTTGAGCTTACACAAAGCTTACTGTCAGACCAGATGATCTAGTTAAAATTCCTTCAAAGTCTAGCCTTAAGACTAGACTTAGAACTGATTTGAAATTTACATTTGGAAACAAAAGAAGATAAGCCGTTTAGGATAAAGCCAGATCTAGAAGAAACAAGTGAGACTAATTTTGTGTTTTATGTGATGGAGATCACATCACCAATTGTACTTCTGAGGCTGGCATCATGAAATCTGAAGTTATATTTGGGGTTCAGGCCAACATGAAGCAATGAATCTGAAGTATTATGGATTTAAGACCTTCAAGGATTTATGGTTATTATTGACATTAATAAGAGTCATTAGTTAAGATTATAAGATATCATTAGATAAGAGTTGAAATAAAAGTCTAGGACTAGGTCACTAATTGTGTATGCACATCTAAGTAGTCATTAGCTGGAATTTCTTTGATGGAAAGGAGATGTATTTTTCACAGCCTAAGACGAGAATGACATCTCTAGTGGAAAGACTGTAGGACCTGTAGCCTCAAGACAGATGCTGCAACATTACTGATGGTTAGACCTCAAGTAATCAACACTATTGGGATGGTGAAAGATCAGCAAAGCAGGAGATCCTACCACAAACTGTGCTGCTTCCGTGGTCACCAGACATTTGTGGCAACTACATGTCTCAGCAGAATCACTTCTTACAAGGACCTGAGGCCTTATGCCAATGAAGGCATAAGCAGGCAAAACGGGAGGCAAGCCAGGGCTGGGATCTGAAATATTGTGCCCATTGCATAATGAGAGCGACATCAAGTACCATTTCTCTACATTTGGATTCTCTGCTATTTGCACAGGTTTTTTTCCCATTTGACAATGGCTACATGTTACAATGCTGCAGGGAGCGATGGTTACACAACTGGGAACATGTAAAAGATTATATTAGCAGCTGAACTAGGAAAATCTACTTCCCTTCCTTTTGGCTTAGTTGATTATTATCTCTGATCAAATAAAGGACCACATGTTCGTACTGCCCTTGTGCCCTGGTTGCTACAGTAAAAAGAGACATACAGTGAAATTGTACATTTAGAGTACTATATGCCTTTTTGATTTCTGTCAAGTTTAATTTTCCCATATAATTCAGTTTTGTCCAGACTTTATTGATTAGTCACCTGTTTTGCATCAAAATATGTAGAGATCATTCTAAGTTTAACTAAAATGACAGTTTTTGAAAATCTAAAAAAAAAAGAACCTTAAAAAAATCTAATAAAACTAAAACCAAGTTTTTGAAAATCTTCATTACCACCTCTAAAAATGCCAACTGTGTTTAATATGGTAATAGGCCTTCCAGTCTTTCCATTATGGTTTTTACCAAGCTTCATCTTCAAAGTATGATCAGCCTTCAAACACTAGGCCAGATGTATGTAATCCTCTAACAGCATCATTCCCTTGTCTCTAAATATTATTTCCCGTGTAGGTGTGCCATCCAATGACTGACCTACTGGATCTGTGCTCCTCCACACCCAACCCACAACAGCTGTGATTTTCTGACAGTCCCCAACTTTCAGTTCTTGGTGAGCACTTACATTTTAGAGGTCACATGGCCAATCTCCAGGCATGCTTCAGATAGCAGTTACCCAGCTTCTGGCTCCTGAGAAAGATCTGATGAAATCCTTTCAGTGTCCTGGATGTTCTCTTTCTGAAACTACCAAAATATTTGTCATTGTATGATTGATAGTATGGGCAATGTCTAAGGAATTTTTGAAGAGAATATAAAAGTTTCTTACTACTAAGTTCCTTCTAGAATTGAAAAGTGAGTTTCATTCTAAGTAATAGGTATGTGGAAAAATCTTGGGAAATTAATTTTTAAAAGAGTGAAATAATGAGGATGAAACTGAAATGGACTCAGTCCATTGTACTGGGAAGATAACACTTCACTTAAATAAATAAATACTAACTAAGCCATAGATTAGGTTCGATATTGAGCTATTCCACCTGATCATGGTGTTTGCTCATTTGGAAGAAAATCAGATCTCTGATCCTGCTCCAAAGCTTACATGTAGTGGAATGATACTATTAGAAGAAACTAAAAACTTATCTATATAGTCAGCTTGGTTTTCTCCTCTGTTTGCAGAGTGGTCTTTCCGTTTGCAGGTGTCAGATCTATTGACTATATGGTCAATCCTGTACAGTATGCTCAGGCTTCAGCCTTTAGCCAAGCTATTTTCATTGCAGAAAAATCGTGAAAAAAGCAATATTTTGTCCACTGCAGGATCCACATCTATTCTAAATCATCAACGTGATTTCCATCCCTTCACAGTCTTTCAAGAGGAACCTCCCAGATATCCTGCTCCATCCAAAGATGTAAGAATGAGATTCACATTACTTCTACCAGCAGTCACGACATGATCTATCACTGATAAGTGATATGCCCCTGAGGAAAACTCAGATGCAAGCAGAACTGTACGATTTAGGCTTAGAACTTTGTCCCTTTCTCATCTATCTCCAGGCAAAATAGCATATAGCAAGCGGCTGTCCCTAAGGAATGATTTAGCTCAGGAAATCTCTTTCCTTAGCCTTTGCTACTCTTAGAGATTCTTAGAATTGTGGCTCACATGATTTCCATGAGCCTCTCCATGTATCCTGTGGGAATCTTGGATGTCTCAGCTGAGACTGAGATGTCTGGTTGGCAACAGGTAATGTAATTGTCATTAGTTGGAGCATGACAAGCTTTAAGCCCCTTCATGGCTGACTTTCCATGACCCTGAAAAGTCTCACTAGAGTCTGCAATGTCAAGGTGAAATGTTTGGACTACTTGGTGAGCCCCAGCCCCAGGCTGGCTGCAGCCCTGCAACAATGCAAAAGTAAGAGATAACTGACCTCCAAGAAATGCTGGTCACAAGGCAGACCAGATTGAACTGGACATCATACAGCCTCTAGGATGAAATCAGATGTTTCAGAGAGTGTGCAGTGGAAAATCAACATCTGGATATGTGCTGCATGTCATTGTGGGTAACTGAGGGTGAGCAGAGAGATAACAAGTCCATTTTTGAGTGGCATTTGGAGTTCAGCTTTGTTAACTCTGGTGGGTGCACAGAGCTTTTGATACATGTGAGGAATCCAGTCCTTAATCCTGTAAGTAATAGAAAATATCTTCAAAAAATACCAGACATCTAACTTATAGATATCTTGCTTCTATAGCAAAACTTATCTATCTTTAGAGAAACTGATCTTAGCCCTGGCAGTGCTAAGCAGAAAAACACATGAAAACATGTAAAGCCCCCCTGAGACTGCTGGTCTCACATTTGAAAATGCTATCCTCTGTTCTTTCATCTTGACAATTCTAAAGGTAAGGCAAGGGTTTCACATCTGCATTCTGTTTCTCAAGTAAGCAAACAATTCTTCTGAAGTGTTGCACACTCAGCAGTTCCTGCTGGCTGACATTAATGAAATGGCTTTACCAGGATAGTGCATGATGGAGAGCCATGGAGATAAAAACATAACCCACAGAGTGGGGATGGCTAGGGGTGGGCACTGCTCTCACTTCATATCACTGGCTTACAGCAGCACTGGGTCAAATGTTACACTTTCCCACAACTACAGCATGGCACAAGGGTGCTGGTTTAGGAAAAGAAATAGTCAGAATGGGATTGAAATTAGCGAAGCCCAGTTTAATTGACAGCTATGGTTACTGCTGTCAGATGGGATTGAATTGAAGGAATTTCTCAGCTACCTACAATCTTACTGCATTGACTAGTTTTCTGTCAGCCTTCAAGAATTTTGAATTAATTTGAATTAATTATTTCCCTGTGAGAAGTTCATTAAGTGAGTCAGTGGGACAGGCAGTTTGAGACACACCAAAGGGTGGACAGCTCTCTATCAACTTCAGAAGTCCTGGAGTACTGACACTACTTAAACAGCAAAAATCTGCCTCTTTCAAACTCTGTTTTGTCTACTGTCCCTCAAGAAGAACTTCAAAAAAGCTGTAGTGCTAAACAAAATTAGGCTGAGGTCAAAGAACAGGTCTATGCAATCTGTGTGATGGACATGATACATGGGAGAACATTTGGATCAGAGATTTAGGTATATTGAACAGTTGCTGTCTGATTTAGCACTTTGATCTGTCCTGAAGGAAAATTATTCTTTGGCAAGCTAGAACAAGAGAAAAAAAAAGCAAATTTTGATGAATACAACTGGGAAGATTCCCTGCCAATTCTCTCTTTCTTCTTTTCTTAATAACTCAGGTTTATGTGACAAGATATGAGAGTGTCTTGAGACATGTGTTTGTCTCTCTCACATGTTGGCCAAAAGAGCTCTGCCAAGCTGACTGCCAGCAACAGAATGCAGGTGAATATACAAAACTGGGACAAGATTAAACAAAACTAAAAGATATATTAAACCAAGGGGTGCACAAAAATGCCTGACCTAGTGATTTAAATTCAGAGCAGCAAAGCAGGAAGCAGGAATCCAGCAAAAGCTCTACTTCATCTCAGCACACATTCAGCATGCATTTAGATCTGCTGAAACTGCAGACCAAAACAACTCATGGAAACAAAACAAAAGGATCCCATGCAGCTGGGAGAAAGGAAATTGTTTTACCAAGGCAGAGAAAGCCCAGGTTTTAATATGTCATCATTACTGTCATAACTAGTTCAACTAAGATCATCTTCTCTGCAATGACTTAGTTACACTGGTGAAGTCCCAGAATTTGGGGTTGCCAAGTGCTGATGCTCATTTTGATGTGAATGCCAGCTCATTCTACCCTTGGAAAAATTTACTATGGCTTACTCCTTACTAATTACTGCTACTTGCAGGAGTAGGCGAATTCTGAGGGATTTGTGCAATATGATACTGTGCAAAATTTTACTGTTTGAGCAGCATTGAGAACTTCAGCTGCAAGGTATTGGATTTCCTGGTAAGCAGGGAACATAGGTAGGTCAGTAGACACCAATGGCTTCTCTAAATCTGCTTCTCCCTCTTCTGCCTTAACCTTTTCTTCTATTTTCTTTCCCTAAGCACAAAGAGCTTGATGGTTCTCCACAGGAGCGACCTCTCTTGCCAGACTCTGCCTGGGTTGACCTGGGGCTGCATCCCCTTTTCTTACTTCTCCCAGTGGAAGTTTGTGGTGAGGGCTGAGTAGTCAGTCAGAAAAGGGAGGTGCCCACTCTGAAGCCCTCTACTTTGCCCCTGGGACAGGAGGAGCCAGGAGTGGAAGTCCTATGTGCACTTCCTCTCTCAAGAAGAGCAAATTCCGTGTACTTTTGCAAGTTGTCTCAGAGAAAAAGAAGTTATCCTCATTTTCCTCTTCTATCCCCATCCTAAAGGGGGCTTTGCAATTAAAAAACGTGATGGTGTTTTGTACCCAGAGAGGAAGGGTGGAGTGGGGGGTGGGGAAATTGCCCATGTACCATAACAGATGGTTTAAGTGCGGTGATTACAAAATCCTGAAGTTAAAATAGTTTAATTACAAAGTCAATACTGCCTCCAACCTCTGCTAAGCCCCTAGTGTAAAAACAACAGACGGCATAGTGCAAACGGTAGGACAATATTTAACCAGAACTTTGCATTAGCTACTGCAGTACAGCTCTCCATCAGGCCTTCAGCAAACGGAAGATCAACTGATTTTCCCAGCCTGTATTTGTTAACCATCTCTGCCTCAGTATCAATGGGCAGCTCTGAGGAAGCCACAAACAACCTGAAGGAAATAAACTGCAATACTATACTGCATGCAGAGGCTTAGCAGGGTTGTATGTAAAGTCCAGTATTTCAAGGGTACCTGAGAGAATTATTAGAACATTGTCAGGAATGAATACAGACGTAAAAAAGATGAGCAGTTGAGGTATTTATACATAAAATGAAAATAAAAAGTGAAAATTTTATATGCTGGATTTTATAGAAAAAAAAAAATTAACAAGGCATGGGAAGGCACAGGGAAAGAAAAAGCTGGGGATTATCTCAAATAGCCCAGACCTGATCTTTCACATGCAGGGAAAGCAGCAGCTCTATAGAGCACGTTGTAGAGAAATCTCACTAAACTGTGCTCTTGCAGCTGAGAGCATTGGAGCTGCTTAGCCCAGTGTGTACATATGCTGCATATTCTTTGACAGTGACAAACCCTCCTCTGTTGGCCTGTATCCCTTAAAAACACCCAGTCAAACATGGAGCTGGGAGAGTCAGAGGAAGTCTGGCTCTACTTTGTTAGCAATATGCTAAAATCTAGTCCCATCTGCCTCTAGCAGGACACAGCCTGAGATGTCCAGCACCCTGGCTGCTCATGAAGCACTGTGAGGCACTGCTCACCACTCTCTCTGGGTGGGTAAATCATGGACGGGACAAGCTGGTGACAAGAGATATGGACCTGTGAAAGTAAAAGCCAAAACAGACAAGCAGGAGATCATCTGCAACACTTTTTCTGATCACTGACCCCTGAACAAAATCAAAAAGTAAAATGAGCGAAAACGGGCTCCAAAACACTACAACACAGAGGAGATCTCATAACTGTGATTCGCCTTTATAATTTTTTATTGCAGTCTTTGAGAGACGAAGTCTAACTTTGGATGTTTGGGATCATAACTGCAAAGCCAAGTGAGAGTTTCTAGTGGCTGATTTGTTTCTCTAGGGTTCTTCATGAGTAACAACATTTGGGTCAGAGAGCTGCACTGGCTAAAATGAGGGAAAAGGACACACTGCTGTATCCAAGGGAAGATTCTCTTTAATGATTAAGAGGAAACATTCCTAGGACCTGATCCTTCAGGTTGCTGCATATTCCAGTCCAGCTTTTAGTAAGTTAACTTTACATATATGAGTAGATTCATTGACTTTCAATTAAGACTAAGTGCATGCTGAAGTGCTTCATTTCATTAGAGTGGAAACAATCCTCTTTAATAACAGAAAGAAGACCCATAAACTAATGCTCTGATGGAAATCACAGCATGAATGGCATAGCACTGACAGCACAAAACCAACTTGAATTATTTTTATATGTGAATACAAAATACTTGTATTTTTTCCTAGAGCGTGATAAAATGGTTTTGTTATTGGCTATAATAGCAAATAGCACTTTGAAGTATATTGTAGAGGACTTGAGAATATCTAGTAATTTCTTTAGGCTTGCCTCCTTTTTTTACCCTAAGCAGGTACTTGTAATGAGGAAATCAATCCAAATAAATAAGGTATGATCACAGCCTTATTTTAAAGATTTTAAAAAAATCTTATCTTGGGGCAGAACCTATGAGTTTGTATCTGAGCTCAGCCTCTCCCCATAGTGCACACTGGACACAGTTGCCATGACTGCTCTAAGGATAATTCTGTATTTAAGCCAGTAGCTCTTTAGTGACTTCTCTCATGCAGAACCACAGGGATGGATGCTCTGTGCCCAGTTCTGGGAGCATCAGAGGACTCTTCTCTGTCAGGAGACAAAGTACACCTTGGGCACCCTTTCCTGAACAGATTCCTTAAGGGAAAAGCTGTGAAATGAAAGCATCTCCTCTGTCTCCTCCTGGACCCAAACAAGAGCTAAGGATGGAGCCTGTCTTCTGTGAGGAGCTGATTCCTACAGGTGTAATTGTGTGAAACAGCTACCATTGGACAGCCTGGTTTGGTAGCACTGTTATAATCCATCACCAGACACACTTCCTCCCAAAGAGTTGTGTTTCTTGAAACACATCATAACTGTGATGTTGGTTTGCTTTTACTGGGGCTGTGCTTGTCTAGCAATGATGACAGCCAAAATTCCCAGCCAAACTGCTGTATTCACAGCATGCCTCTGATTACCCATAACGAAGCTGAAATCACTCAAAATTACCTATTTTCTTGTGCCCTCCTCAGGATACAAGGCCCTTTCCAAAAAGTGGATATTTGGTGTGATACTGGGACAAAGAAACAGTGTCAGTTGTAAAATACCAGTGCAGGAGAAATTAAGTGCTCTCAGGTACCAAATCCCAGCAGGACTTTTGGTATACCAGCTGCTATGTATTTTTATATGCCACATTAAATGTCGATTTCAGTAGGAATTTCATGAGCAAAACAGGCAGAATTCAATCCTAATGATGGGAGTCTTGACTTCACACTCTCACAGGAGACCACTCTGCAGATTTCCATCTTTGTGGGATCTCTGCACTCTGAAGACAGATGATTTCACTCCAAATTCGTTGGCAAGTCTCTGGATACAAAATGCTGGCACAAGGGCTATCAGTGCTGTCATCACTGTGATTGGTGCTCTCAAAGCGCTTGGCGACGCTGCCGGGGATTACAGCCCTGCTGGTCCGGCAGCACCTGGGGCACAGGAATGAGGAGGAGGAGGAGAAAGACAAGTTGTCACCACCCAAAGCTCACCCTCTGAAAGTCTGGAGGTGAAATGGCAGTGCCTGGAGCCTGAAATCTATCTGTGCAGTACAAAGAGGAAGATACATTTTAAAAAACTAAGCAGGAGGAATCCTGTTGTTGTAGACTGACCTTTTTTCCTCCCAACAAACATTTACCCAGGGTTGTCTCATGACTGGTCGACTTTTGTAATCCATTAGAAGGTGATGCTGTTGCATGACATGATCAAACACCAAACACAGCAGAAAGGCCATAACTATATCTAAAAAGCCTTTGCTTTGTCAAAGCCTTTCACTAATGTTAGCAACAAAATTATTGAGGTCTGTAATGAGCTGATCTCTTGTCCAATAAGCCTTCTTATGAGAGTGTTAAGCTTTATATCTGCTTTCAAATTAAACACTTTGGATTTATTAATGTTTCCTCTCCTCTCCAAATTTCTTTGTTGAGAAGAGGTGCCAGAGGAAATGTACTGGCAACAGTAGGATGTGAAGAATAGTTTAAAATACATTAAACATATGTTGATGGGGCCATTAGCAGAGTTTATAGATACCACCACCTGTCTCTTATTCCACTTGCCATTACTTTAGTGACAGAAATCATACTGTAAGGGAGGCGGTGTGCTACCATTAAATCTTTACTCCAGTGTCAGAAGGAACATAGCAGCAAATTCATGCCTTATTGCTAAAAAGCATTTTCAAAAACAATTCACTTATTGAGCCATATACTTTTTTTATAAATAAACCTGAATAAATGAGTAGAGCAGGGGCTAAAGAATAAATACCGCACTGAGTTTGGATGCAAAAGAGTCTCTGAATATCTGAGAGGGAAACCCTTTGCCATTATAAATGTTCAGCGGGGCATTTACTAATGCTTTACTTGTTCCTTTCAAGTCAGCAAGCATGACCCTTAGAGCATCACTCCCAAGGGCACTCTTCGACCCATCACACGTTGGGTTTGTTGCCTTCAGGGAAAACGAAAAAGGAAATTATTAAAAAAAAAACAAACAACCAAACAAAAAAAAAACCCAAAAAACACAGAAGAAATCTCACTTAAAAAAAAAAAAAAAAAAAAAGAAAAAGATAGACTAATAAAATAGAAATACGATAAAGTAAAGTAAAATTAATCAAATCAAGTAAGGGAAGGTAAATGAGCGCCGGCGACACCGCCTCGGCCCTGGGGTGCCCCCTGGCGGGCGCGGCGCGGCCCTGCCGGCCCTCGCAGAACGCGGAGCGGGAGCGGAGCGGGAGCGGTGCAGGGGCGGGGGAGATGTGCGGAGCGCTGCCGAGCTGGTCTGGGGGCAGCGCGGAGCGGAGCGCGGGGCGAGTGCGGAGTCAGCGCGGTGCGGAGCGCTGTCCTGAGTGCGAGGCAGGCGCACTGCCTGCTTGGGACGGGCGCGGTGCAGAGCACAGTGTGGGGCGCGGTGCAGGATGCGGTGCGCGGTGAGAGGGGCGCGGTGCAGAGCACAGTGTGGAGCGCGGTGCAGAGCACAGTGCGGGGCGCGGTGCAGGACGCGGTGCGCGGTGAGAGGGGCGCGGTGCAGAGCACAGTGTGGGGCGCGGTGCAGGACGCGGTGCGCGGTGAGAGGGGCGCGGTGCAGAGCACAGTGTGGGGCGCGGTGCAGGACGCGGTGCGCAGTGAGAGGGGCGCGGTGCGGACGCGGTGCGCGGTGAGAGGGGCGCGGTGCAGAGCACAGTGTGGGGCGCGGTGCAGGACGCGGTGCGCAGTGAGAGGGGCGCGGTGCGGGCGCGGTGCGAGGCGTGCGCACGGGGCAGGCGCGGTGCGGGAGGATGCGCAGGGCCGTCATTCTTGAGGAGGTTCGGAGTGCGGCTCCGCAGCCGGCAGCACTCTTTCTAAATCCATGGTGAGAACCGTGCCCCGCTTGCCGGGGAGCGTCAATTACCCCAGGGTGCCGGCGTCTGCCGTCTTCCCAAGGAGACCACCTAGCGTTTGTGCGGCAGAGGAAACCCCAAAAGTGCCCTTGGTCTCATGGTTAAAAGGGACGCAGCAAGGCAGTTACCCCGCAGAAAGAAAAGAGGGAGGAAGGAGTCTGGTGCAGCCTCATGCAGCCTCGGGGAAAAGAGAACCATGCGAAGCCTCAATATTGAGATGGGGAAAGGGGAAGAGAACGGGCAAAGACCTGTAGGTCTTGAAGTTGTATTATGAATGTGGGCAAATAGTGAGTGCATCAGAAAAGGTGGGATTGGACACACACACACACACAAAAAAAAAACCAAAACAAAAACAAAAACAAAAAAAAACCCCAAAAAACACGCTTTCCTAAAAATCAAGGTTGAATTTTGCAAAAACTAACATTCAGAAAATGTTACTCATCTTCATCTCATCTTCATCTACTCAAAGAATCGGCCTTTGCCCAGCCTCTCCTCTGACTGCTAGGCAGACTGGGGAAAACCCTTCTCAAGAGCAGCTCCTGGCAGCTCTGGTTGTCCTCTGAACCCAATCTCCATGCCAGTACCCGTGGGTGTGCCCTCTGTGAAAGCACTCATGGCAAACAGAGCAGGGGTGAGGAAAGTGAAGGGGGTCCTTGCAGAGCACAAGTCTTACACATAGCAGCTGAGGAAGCTGGGGTTATTTACCCTGGGGAAAAGAAGGCTTGGGCTGACCTTATGTCTCTCTACAACTACCTGAAATGAGGTTATAGCAAGGTAGGTGTTGGTCTCTTCTCCCAAGTAACAAGCAATAGAACAAGTTTAGTGGTTTAGTGGTGAACCCGGTGGTGCCGTGTTCAGAGTTGGACCCAATGATCTTAGAAGTTTTTTCCAATCTAAATGATTGTCTGATTCAACTGTCCTTTCTGGAAAGAGAAGGGAAAATGTTGCTAGCCTTTGTCCCAATAGGCTTTCATTAGGGGAAGCCTCACGTTTGATCGAGAGATGGCAGCACAGTTCTGGAAAGCTCAAAAACTCCCCCATCAACTCCCCCTGCTAGCAAAACCTCTGGACTCTCAGGCAAGCAAAGCACCCTTCTGCTCACTGGAAGAAGAATTTAAAAGGGAAACCCATGCATATGCCCAGTAAGTATTTCAACTGAACTGCTAAGAACACAGTTAAAGATCTAAATTGAAATTGAGTCTGTGCATCAGAGTCCTTAAACATGATGAGGCACACATCTCAGTGCAAAGTGTTGCAAACTTTCACAAGAGGAAAAAAAAAACTTCCCTTGAGATGAAGTGGCAAAGATAGCACTGGAAACTTCATTGTTTCAGTCCTTTTAAGAGTTTATATGGACATGTCCACGTGTCACCAACACCAACAGAAAGATAAAACTCTGAAATGCCTCTGTCCTGTTTTCCAGCATAAGCTTAAATGGGTAAAAAAAAGATGATTTAAACCTTTGTTAGTGTGATAAGCAGGGCTTTATGTCAGATCCACGAAGAATCTTCTGCAAACCCAGAACCAAACCTGTGGAAAACATGAAGTACCGTTTAACACCATGAAGTAAAGTCCAACCTGAACAAAATTAAAATTGCTACAAGTGAGCTGTTTCTGACTTATTCCTAGATGAGCTTTCATCCAGAAGGTACAGGCAAAGGTATTAATACCAAACCATGTATTCTGCTTCTCTCTTGACCCAGACTCTAGGCTTGCTCAATCTGTGATTGAGGAATTCCCACAGACCTGCAGGTGTTGCCAGGAAAAAATTTTGTAGTTCATTAGGTGGTGCTGAAAGTCTTTGCTGGAAGTGCCATCATGTTGACTGTGTCAGCATTTTCTAGAGCTGCTCTACCTGAGGCCTTACAAGGGGAGATGCTATTGAAGAAGCTGTTTGGAGTTAGTTTGGCACCATCTCTTTCACCCTTGCCAGATTCAAGACCTTATGGTATTCACTGAATATACAAATCAGTGCATGTAACCCCTCTTTCTGCTCTCCAACATAGTCATGGATCCATATCATTTTTGACACTTTATTTAGTATTGGAAACATTTGAGGAACATAACAAATGGAAATTTAAGGTTTAGCCAGATTGTATCAACTGTTGGTATTGGAACATCAGTGAAGCTCAAACAAGTTTCACTTGGCAGGACAATTGCACAAAAGCATTTGATGTTGAATCACAAGCTATTTTCAAGGTTCATACACACAAAAGGGTTGAAATATAAGCAAATTAAAGCCCAAGTATTAATGAAAAATGTTCTCCTTTCCTTCCCACTTGCCAACTATTTAACCTGGTCAGGAGACAAATTCACATGGGATTAATTCTGTGGAGCCGACCTCGGGTTCCTCCTGAGTTTCCTTGAAATAAGGCATCCTTTGCTTCCTATCCTGCACGGTTTGGTAATGCAGCTGCACATTGTTGAAAAATTGCCACAATTCATGGCGGGATGGCTGCGCTTCAGCAATGAGGGAAGTTATTTGGAATACATATGTCTATGTTTGCATGCTTGTGAAGCTTACATGTCTGGCTTGTTAAGCTCCAGGAAGCTCCCTGATGGACAACACCATGATATACAGTGGATGGTAATCAAGCCATGAACCTGAGTAAAAAGAGGCTGATCCTCAGCTCTGTGAACTCCAAAGGAACTTTGGGATACTTTTGTAGTTCAAAAGGCTAAAATGTCCTGTAGAGCGGAAAAGCATGTAGAAGATGAAGCAGAAGAGGTGAAAAACCCTCTTCACAGCCAGTGCCCCCTGAGTGCTGTGTGGTGTGGGGATCAAGGCTTAGAGCCTGGTGGCCTCAGGGTGTGCCTGTCTCTGCACAGAGCACCAGCAAGAGATGTGGCCATGGGGAGCTGGCCAGAGGCAGCTCCTGCCACCACTCCTGCTCCGTGTCCCTGGCTGTGCCCCGGCCAGGCTGGGCACTGGTGGGCACAGGGGACAGCATAACCAACTGCTGTTACAGGCATTCCTCTGAGGTTTTAGACTCACTTGCCTCCTCCTTTCTCCTGCCATGTGATAAGGGGGGAGTGTTTGCCTGGCAGTATAAACACCTTCTGTTTTGGAGTAAGATTAGAAACGGGAGGAAAAAGCAGAGGTTTTGGCTGCAATCTCCATGTTCCAGTCTTTCTTGGGAATGAAGGCACATCCCTGCACAAGTATGACACAGGAAAGCAGAGGGCTCAATAGGGCCTGAATGGCATTGCTGTGCATAAAGATGTGATGACTAGGACAGGGAAGGCTCATTCAGATCCACAGTGAACTAACTAGACCTGTGCAAATCAAACAACTTATGTAGGCTACAGCCCAGGAACATGATCAGGACATTTACTCAGCAGCTATCTAATTGCAAATTGAAAAAAATGTCTCCTTACAATGTGTAGTGGCTGGCACTGGCACAGAAAGTGTTTGTCTGGCCTGGCTTCATTTGGTCCTGAAAGAAATATGTCTGCCTCCCTGGTGCACCCATTCTTTGCGCACTCTTGGTGCTCTATGTACCAAGGCCATGAGAATATCATGCAGCAGAAGCCTGCTCTTTCTCCATCTTTTTATTTAAACACAAATGGGTCCAAGGTCCATTGCATTTGGGGTCCAGGAGCATTTTTAAACTGATATGATGAAGGCTTGCTGCAAGAGGCCAGATGAAGGTGGGCACAAAAGGTATGACAATGCTCCTGACCATAAATGCTCCCCATGAAGCTGGGTTTGTCCCCAGTGCAGCAGAGGGGCTGTGTAGCACCACTAGCCATCGACACGGAAGCTGGGAATGGAAAACAATTTTGACATTGGCAGCCTGGAGTCCTGCCCTTCTCAAACACATTTGATGTTCATACATGGTCTTTTGGCTGCTGCTGCTGGGGACCATCTGTTGGGATGGCTCCGTGCCTGATCAAATGGTGGTATGCCAGTTTCACTGGGACATGAAATACATGCCAAACAAAACGCGTCTGGTTTTACTTCTATTACTCTGAATTCAAAGCACATGCTAATACTAATCCCCATTTTAACACCATTGTGGTGCCAGTTAAACCTTCATTTTTTTCCCAGTGTCTGCCAGGTTTCTACCACGTACTTAGGAATTTTACAAAATCCAGCAGAAATTGTCACTGCTAATTTCACATGAACAAGGGCACTGTTTGCAGGAATTTGGAGAGAGGTGTTAGCCCTAACAGCAGAAGTGAATGCATGAGTTTCCTATACACATAATACAGGATTCTTTAACAAGTTGAACTAGCAGATATCTTTGAAAATTGTCTCTGTCTCATCCAACTATTATAACATTTTCTGCCCAATGGAAATGTGACTTATCAATTTAAAAGTGTTCCTGCAAACAAAGCATAATTAAAAAAAAAAAAAAAAGCCTCTGACAACTGTGTGAAGGCTTTGAGCAGTATATGAGTATTGAGATGCTCTAAGCACATTTTCTTTTTGAAGTGCTATGAGTTCACCATAGCGCCAACCCTGATACACAGTAAAATCTTCCGTGCTGTGGCTGGCTTTGCTGTCTGGGTTTGTATGACTAACTCCTTGTGAATGTTCCACATTCAGAGGAGTGTGTTCCTGACCTCAGCCAAGATGAATATTATTGTCAAAGCTGCCATCATTGCAGCTACTGTGGGTTTTCAGATTCTTCTGGTGTTTGTAGGGAAAATCCATCTGCTACAAATGTTCCCTTGGATGATGGATTTTCTCCTCTGGTCCCATAATGGGTCAGGAAAACCTAAGGGAACATCCCCGGATGGGATTCCCTTTGCTCCTCATCCTCCTTCTACAGTGCAATGCTAAGAGGCTGGAGATCTTGGAGACATTTTCCTCATCCTTTTTGTCCATCTGCCCCTGCAGGGGGAGATGATAAAGACTCAGTGCTGGCCTCCTCAGACCAAATCCCACTCTGTGCAGGATTCAGATGTGCTAATTGAGGTTCCTTGTTTTAGGAAGTGCTGGGACTTAGTCAAGGGTTTATTTCCTCCGTTCCTAGATTCATTATGATTTAAAGCACTTAATTTTTTAAATAAAGTAACAAAATTCAATTAAGTAATGAATTAATTCATTTCAGTTAATGAAATTTCTGAGTTATTATAATTTAATAACCTTAATGTCTTAACCACCTTCCTTACATTGTCTTCTTGTGTATGCCTGAAATAAAAGTTACTACAGAAATGTGAAAAACAATTGGCATAAACAGTTAAGGGAAGTTGGAGAATGTGCAAGTTTATGAATCTCATTTAGCATTGTACTATCAGAAAGAAATAGAAAAGTATTATTTGAAACTCTCAAGTAATAAGGCAGGGCCAGGAGCAAAGGCCGACGAGTGGCATGTGGACCGGCCATAAAATTAAAAATAAACTTAAGAGTAAATGTGCAGCTAAATGCAGACTGTGAGGATAGGATGTGAACTTCAGCTATTTCCTGGAGCTAGTGTGGTTCCAAAGTTTAACAGCTTTAGCCTTTGGAGACCTGGAGGCGTGCATACTTGTGTTCAGTTTCTCCTCCTTTCATCTCCCCCCACTCGGAGCCCTACCACCTCCCAGCTGCCCTGCTTGCTCCATGTCTCCCTGCAGAAGGACACTCCTCTTGTCCTCTAACGAACATCCCACATGGCTCTTGGCACTGAGCATCCCTGTGCAGCAGCAGGGCCTCTTTTTCATCCTTGTGCCCTTCAGCCTGCCAAGGCCCTGATTCCCGTTCGCCCTCAAGGCTTACTGGATTGCAAAGGATTCACTGCTACCTGTGAGGACAATCCAGGGACCGCAGCAGGTAGCTGCAGATAGCAGAGGGGGCCACCTATTAATGCCTGACAATTCAGCTTTTTATTCTGTGTAACTGTGATGTTTGTGGGCTCCTTTTTCACACAGAAATTGTTATCAAAGTGCTGTTTTTCCCTAAATGTATGTTTCTCTGTGTCAAAACTTTGATGCTGTGGAATTGTAATTTATTGAAAATATATTGGCCATTGCAAAAGGCTCAGTTCTGGGAAGAAACAAGTTCCCAGGGCTGAGACCCCAGTGGACGCATTTCCTTTTTTTTTTTCCCATGAAAAAAGAGGCAAAACAAATTTTAATATGCTCTTGGGTCACTATTTTCCTTGACCATAGAGCCTTAAGGTCTTGTTAAGAATTGGGATGACATTAGGGTTAGACAATAGACATTAGACAATAGGAAAAAAAATTGTGTCTGCCTTAGATGCTACACAGTCCACCTTTACACTAACTTTCTAAACACACTATCCTCCAATATTATTTTATTCCAAATGTGGTGAATAACATAGTGTTGTATATCAAAAACCCAAGATGGATAGACATATGCAGTATTTGTAAATGTTTCTAAGAATTTTACTTGTATGAAGGATTTTCAAGTTCCCCCCAAAATAATTTCATCTTTGTGCTGTAAGTCAGAAAAGAGAGAAATCAGAGGCTCACACAAGGAACCTGAGAGAGGGAAACACCAGATTTTGGGCTCTCCTTTCCTTTTTATCTGGCAATGAAGACTTAGTTACAGACTGCTTTTTCTGTGTAATGCCTTAATGTTTGTGGGTCTTTATCATGCAGCTACAGCTACCACTGACCCCTTCAGGCTTCACCACTGCTTTCAGCTTACAAAACTATCAATCCTGCAAATGATCTACCAAACTGACACCCCTGAGGGGAAAATCCTGCTGGTGTTTAAGACCATGTGGTAATAAGTGAAACAGTTCTCAAAACAAAGGGGCAAAAAGAAATCCTGTATTTGGACTACTGATTGGAGTTTCATCACTTGAAGTAACTCTTCATCTGTACATTCAATCCTCACAATGTTTCAACAACTGGGGCTAGCTGTCACTTTCGGAAGAACATTATCATCTGTGAAGGAAATGGGACATCTGGGGACAACTTTGCCAGCAATTTAGGGAGAGCTTTCTGCCTGGAACTGAAGAGCAGGAGGAAAGAAACCACAGACAGTTTTTTTGAACTATATATTCAGTGTGCAAAATCTTGAGGAAAAAGGTATTTTATAGATTAATTGTTTGAGGAAGCGTCTTGTAAGTGAATAGTTCCTCTGAGGTGACCTTTTCTTTTACAGTGCCTTCATGAAATGTTGGTGAAAATAGCAGCTTTGCTGAGCATGTTAATAACACCAGTTTGTGCCCTGCAAGCCATTTAATGGGTCACCAGCTAAGATGGACTACATTAAAAGATAATTTAAGTTCTTCTGCAGTCTAAGCAATACTGGGGGAAATCTAAGGTAAGCCAATTACTTCGTATTATCAATTAAAACAAAATTGCCTGAACAATCTTAACTCTGCTTTATTGTGCATACACATTGTGTCATAACCTTGAAGTACATCCCCACGTGCTGCTTCAACCCCACCCCTGCACGGTTTTCAGCTGATTCTAATGGGATGATGAAGAGGCATTTAAAATGCTCAATTTTGTGCATAGCCTTCAATGCACGGCCTTTTTCATAGTACACTGCAAACTACAGTTTTCCAGCACAGGATTAATCTCATTAACTTTAAAAGTGATAAGCCCTAATTATGTAACCTCTGTAGGCATTCTGTACTCCTTTCTCCAGAGGGTGATTCATCTGACCTATTTTAGACAACCACTCAGGGTGAGATGTGTCTCTTGATTTAGACAGTTTTGTTTTATGTGAAATGGCTGAGCCCTCAGCTTCAGATCAAACACATAATCTAGGATGATCAAATTTTTTTTCAAAATTTTCTGGACTCCTTGTCTAAAAAAACAAAGTCTCCTGAAAACTAGTGAGAGTTTAAGACAACCTATAAAGTTATTAGGGTAATTAAAAAGGTAAGTGGATGTAAAGAAGATATCAGGCTTTAACAAGAGAGCTGATGAAATGATGCAGTGAGGTCTTCTGAACACTAGTTGTTGCTGTCATTTTTTCAAATCTGGATCACTTGCCATAGCTTTCCTCCTCAGTAAATAATGCTCAGTTCTTTCAGCCAACAGACTTGTCCTCAATGTTTAGCCCAGGCTGCAACAGACTGACTGCCCTTTTTAGGATACCCCTCTCAAACTGTGCATGACTCAGCTGCCCATGTGTCAATATGAGCATGGATCCTACCCTTTCAGTAAGCCTAGAAGTTTGCAGTTGCAAAGATATTCTTTTACTTTTTTGCATATATAACATATAGAAGGTCTGTTCTTCATACACCTGTGTTATAGTACGTTTTGCATTATACAGAGTTATCAACATTGTCTGATAGCACTGGCATTAAAATGTTTGTGTAATGTTTTGCCATTTCACTCATTTATCTTTTACACACAGAAGTAAATAGTATTGCTTTATTTCACATATTCATCCTTTACCTAATGTCTTTATCAAGAAATATGAACTAAAAATTGTGGAGAAGTACCACGTGATTCAGCAGAGAAAGTGTATTCTGATCTATATGTTGGCTGGTGTATCATAAACCCTTTTCTGCAGCACATGCCTCCCAACCTGAGTGAGGCTGTGGGTGCTGAAGTGGTGTAAGCCAACTCCACCATCAGGCATTACGAGCATTTCTTTCATTGGTGGGAAATATCTGGAAAATCTCTCTGCATTTTTGGCACTGTAAATCTTATGCTTAGCCATAACTTAGAGATAAATTATGGGACATTCAGGCTGCCATTAATTTTGAATTAGCAGTATCATTTATATCTTTCTTTTTTTTTTTTTTTTTTCATATAAATATCATTAAAGCTACAGATTGCAAAAGTTAGGGTATATATTAACAGAGTGTGCTCACTAATCCCAGGAAGATCACGCCTCCTGTTCCATGGGATTTAGACTTGTATCCGATTCAAACAGATTTGTTATGTGAAATGCTAAACAGTGCTGCTGGTGACTACTTTTTCATGAAGGCCAGTGCTGGTACCTCATTTTTCTTGCCCTCACACACTCTCCATTGCACTGGAAACTGCAAAAAAATTGCACTGGAAACAAAACAAGTGAAAAAAGCCACGGTGTTTTCTTCCATGGTTAGATGCCAGTAGTTGGCAAAATAAAAGCCTGGACTGAGAACTGAAGGCTTTTTCCATTCTCACTCCTTGCCATACCAAAGGGGACTCATGACCAGCAGAGTGCATGGTGGATTCAGGTGTAGCCTGGCTCCTTGTGTCCTTGACCCTGGGCTGCTCTCTGCAGCCTGTGACACCGAGATAGAGCAGAGCCCAGTGACAGGACGCTGACACTGCTTTTGGTGGTCACTGTCAAAAACCATTTAATTTATATGCTTTGCCATATGTGTGCAGCAAGTTCTCTTGGCCCAGTCAAGACTCCTGCAGGGAGAGCCAAGTCATGTCCCTTGGCTTGGCTCATCTTTGGCAATTGTTCAAGCTTTCATCTTGCCTTGGAGAGATGACATTCACTTACAGCAATCCTTCGTAAATGTTCACCCTTCAGAAGGTAGTGAGTGGTCTCTGTTAATTTATATGGGTTCACTTTGAAGCTGATAGGTTTGAGGCCTGAGCACTTTCCATCCTGATAGAAAGTATCATGGGATGAATGGGGAGGTCTACAGGTTCTGCAGAGCCTGTATTGGATTGAATGGAAAGCTTTTTCCCATAATAAGAGTTTTCTAAATTACTTCTTTGTTTTCCTAAAAATGAGAGAGACAACCTAATACCTTAAAAGAGAATTGATAATGTTGTTTTGTTGTTTTTGTTGCTGGAAAAAATCCTCCTTCAAGGTGTAAACAATCAGACTTTGAGAATAATTCATCTCAGAGGCCAAGCCAGCCAGACAAAAGACAGCAGACATATCCCTGTTAGTGACAAGCTGAGACTCAGGCAACAGATGCTACCTCTCAACAGAGCTTATTAGACCATGCCCAATGACATGTTAACATAGTTAGATAGTATCCCAACTTCTTCTGGCCTGCAACAGCTTAGCTTGTTGCAAAGGCAAAGGAGCAGGCAACCACACATGACCTGGCAGACACGCCTACGCTCCAGGACTCTGGGTTTGTGCAAGACTTGAAAACATCAGGGTGAGCTGAAAGCTCTGCTGTCCTTTGCACTTTGGAAAAGTCTCCACCTTGACTGACACACCAATTCCCTAGGCTGTGGCTCTTTGCATAGGCAGACCATTTATTTGTACTGCAGATGGGCTGTTGCTACTGCACATGTACACTGACCATGGACCAAGCACTGGGCATCAGGAGATCTCTTACATAGAGGGGCAGTCATACTATTCAGACACCAGCAGTCAATTGAATGAAAGCTGCAGTTTTAACCACTTTGTCCCTTCCTGCTCCCCCATCTGTGTCCCAGACTTGTGTGCCACTTCATGTTGGTGCTTACACCTGTATTGCTTTTCCTATGAGAGATGACTTGCTGTGACTTTCAATGTAACAATGATAAATTATTGTTTAACTTTTAAATCCTAAATATTTTTTAACATTTATTTAACATTGTAACCAAGTCTCATCTTGCAGCAGTCTCTGCCCAAAGATCTGTCATGCATCAAACTATTCAATAATATTATGACACACAAAATCTAAAACTAAAATAAGGATGTTATACATATTTTACTTGGTAATGAGTGATAATTTAAACTAATGTCTTCAGCATTTTATGGAAAGTTGTTGTTTATGGTTTAAAATGCGGTATTATTTATGGCATTATAAATGCCATTTTTAATGCCAAAAGAAGGGCATTTAAATAATACAGAGAAGGTAATCCCAGTACTCTTTTGGAGGTTTAATCATATCAAACCATTTATACATAAAAAGTCTTGATTTTATGGCTTCAGAAAAATAATTTCTAAGCACATATCAGTCTTGTTTTTTTAAAATGACAGTCAGCAAGCCAAAAATACAAGTCCGAAGTGACTAATCTTATGGGAAACTAACTTTGAGATCCAAGTGGTAGCAGTGCAATGGTGACTGCCATTGCAACTTCCTCAGGTGGTACTGCCTATAAGCAGGGATGGACAAGATGAAAAGAAAATGTCTTAAAATGATTTATCTTCTTCCAGCCATTTCTGTTCTTGACCAGTGACAGGTTCTGTTTGAAATAAACCTTTTGCAGAGTCTGCTTGTGAAGTCTGTTCCAGAGACTAACAGATGCACTTTTCCATACAGATTATTTTTTCCAGTCTAGTCTTTCCCCTGTATTAATTTTTTTTGTTGTTACTTCAAGGTTCTAGTAACCTGCCAGAGAAAATAACATCAGAAGATCTGCAAGATGGGGAATGGAGAACTAGCAAAAAAGACACAGAGAGAGCTACTGCTCGTAGCAGAACTAGGTAAAGGAAAGATTTTTTTAGGTGAAAACAACAGTCAAGTGTGCCCTACTTATCATTCTGTCACCCTTTTCTCTGTGAGTCACAAGTCGTTTTCTTTCTAGAGCTTCACTTCATTTGCCTCAACAGAAAGAACAGAGAGAAGGCCTAGGATAGTTTGACTCACAGAGCAATGAGATGGTTTCATACAAGGATTTCCCAGTGTCAGTGGGCACCAAGAAAACCAACACCCAGCTGCAGTTAGCTACCAAGTCAAGTTTTCAGTTTTTGATTTTCAAAAAATCACCTCTCTGCCCTACAAGGGGCTGTCTCCACAGGGACAAGTAGCCAGGAATTGGACCTCATTGTGACTTGTCTTCCTGAACACAAATCCAAGAAATCAGTTTGTTATTATCTCCAACTCATTCTTTCAAAGTTTATATCTTCCCTAGGCACATGTGATTTCAAAATACTTTGTTCATTTTTGAGTCATTGAACTTTTACAAGACTAATGCAATAGTATGAGGAAAGGCACTAAAAGCCTTGGTTTATGTGCTACAATATCACAAACCACCTGGATGAACTTGATTCTGAACAATATGTTCTTATGCCTACAGGTCTACTCCTAAAGGCACACCTTTACAGGCCCAGTCTTTGATACGCTTTTTGTTTGATACACTTTTATGATACATATGATGACTTCCAAAATGAGCAGCCAGGGTGAACATGAAGCTGTTGAGGTAGTGAATGTAGCATTCATTCCTCAAAGTTGTGAAAACATAGTGTCTAAAGGCAGATGAGATGACAGTGACCTGAAATAACAGGAAGCTGGCCTCAGTTGTAATTCTGGCAGGGGCTGAGGGTGATGGAAGCTTGTGAGCTGTATGCAAAGCCATGAAATATAGCCCTGCCCCTGAATAAACTGGAAGACATATTTCAGTCTACAGCAAGTCAGAGTTCAAGCATCAGTGGCCTTCACAACCTCCATTCAGACCTCGTTCAGATCCAGAGAAGCTTTGGAGTGATCTTTTTACTCTACTGTTAACTTTCACTGGCACTTACGTCTTCCCATCTGTTCAGCTGTGGACTTTCCCCAACACAATCACCAGCATTCATACTTCCCATGTGGAAAAACGAAATGAGAGAGTAAACTCTTGCATTAACTTTAGCCCTCTCTTGGTAGTCTGGAGGAGAGTGCTTGATAATCCAAACTTTGGCAATTCCTTTTTCTTTGCCTTAGAATGTGTAAGGTTTTGTGAAATCTCTTCTGCAAAATTGCTAGCAAAAGATGAAAGACAATCACAAAGAAAAGCAAAGAAATGTGTGAAGTAAACCCAGAGTCATATACGAAAGCATTTACTGGAACCTGGGGATGTGATTTATTCCATCAGAAGCAAAAAGAAAATGAGTGCTCTGTGTGGAAAAATTGCATGCCCTGATACTTTACAGGGCATGAGCACTTCAGAGATTCACAGGTGTCTGCATCCAACTCAGACCCAATGGCAGCAGTAATGGGAATTGGCCTCCCTTTGCCCAGTACCTTTTGCCCTTTGCTACCAGTTTCTTTAGTGGAGAATGACCTTATGGAAGGATCACCAAGGGAGACAGTATGCAATACAGGTCTGCTCCTTTTCAGAAGCAATATGATTTCCATATTAAAAGCTGTGTCTAAGGAAGCTTGATGGAAAAAAGTGCTAAAAGACAAATACAGTCTGGCAGATTGAGTCAGAAGATCTCCAGTAAAATTAACAATTCTTCTAATTGAACCATTATGTGAACTTCTGTCTGCCTTCAGAAATGTCATGTACATCACGAATACAAGGATCCATGGTATGCTAAGGCCAGTCTAGATGCTGGCTCTTCCCCAGAGGGACGCTTCATCCATCAACTGCTTTGCTCTTCTTCTCTGCCAGCTTTCAGCCAGAGCAGCCAGCAGAAGTCACTCAGCCTGGAAATGCAGCAGCTGGGTACCAGGGACCTGAGAGAGGACACATAACCTGGACAAGGGAGGAGGAGAGCTGGATTCTTTCTTCATCACTGGCTCACAGTGTCAATTGGTAGTGAAACTGCACCCCAGAAATATCTGTTATAAAGTGATATGGGGAGCTGATGAGTCTGTACTTGGAAATAGAAGACTCTTAATGGGGCTGAGCTATTGCTCACAGCAGTGGTGTTCGTGCCAAGGTATTCTAAAATTGCAATCATTGGTTTTGGTCTGAATTAGAGGATTGCTGGAATTCTTAGTTAAAAATCTTTTTTTACTTTGCTGGGCCTGCCCTGGATCTCCAGTCTTTTGAGCATAGTCCATAGGGACTTTAGAGTTCAAGTTCAGTTTCATCATGCCCTGATTGTTGCCTGTGGAGAGACAGTGGCACTAGCAAATGGAAGAGGTTTCATAGTCCTTCCCACTCCACTGCTTAAGTCATATGGGTGTTTGCGCTGATAGACAACAACTGGGCAGTAAATGGATTATATAACACCCAAAACCAAACCAAACCAAACCAAAACCAAAACCAACAACAACAAAAAACCAGTAATCCTACTATGTAAGGAGTATTTCTAGTCTTGCTTCTTGGCTCCTATAGCTCTGCTTAGGGGAGAGGACAGGGATTTCTTTATTGGCAGTTCCAAAGATTTCTGCCATGGTCATTGGTAGAAGTCACACAGCCCTCCAAGATCCTGCTGCCAAAACTAAAAAGTTTGTTGTCTCTCTCTGTTTATGGGCAGGAGGATAAATTTGGACAGAAGGATAAATTTGCTGTTCCCAGCAAAATTAACACAGGAGCATGGTGGAAACTGCTTTCTTTTAGCAGCTGTGTGCTTTTGGCTGGTGCTTGCTGGTGGCACAGCTGGAGGTGGGAACTGCATGCACACCCGAGAGGTCAGGCTGAGACACCAACTTGACTGACTGTGCCTTCTGGAAAGCATTCTCAACAAGACTGCTGTATTCCCACGTTTGCATTTGAAAGACCTTGTGCACACTCACATTTTAAGCATAACCACAGTCACTGCATTAATGTTTGAGAGATTTACAGGCCACTCTTGAAATTCTAGGCTGCCCATTTTTTAAAAAACATTCTAAAAAGAAAGTAAATTTTTTGTGATCTGTGAGCAGATTTGGAATTACATGCAATTTCTGTCTGATTGTGTTTTGATGTAGAGCCCACAGGTTGAACTTTCAGCCTTCTATTTGCAATCTTTCCTAACAGTCATCTGAAAATTATAAAAGCATTGAACCTAGCCACCTTTGAACCACCAATGCTATTGTGATGATTCAGGTCTTCCCTTGAAAATGCTGAAAGAAGACCATACTCCAGCAGGAGAGAGATGAGACTCAGTATTTTTCCTGTAGGTCTTCACAGGACTCACATATTTATTTCTGTATTGGTAGTGATTCATATCACAAATGCCTTTGTCCATTTTTCTTTTTCTGCCACAATAGCCCACGTAATTAACTAAGTGAAGAGGCTGTCAATTAAACACTGATACTAATCTTGGCATAAAAGCTCCCTTAAGAAACACTGAGTTGAAACATATTTTACAGTGACACCACTGCCTTCATTCAGCTCACTTCTCAGACAATTAAGTGCTCCAAATGTTTGTGTGTCATCCAGGCAACATCAGTGGCATGAACGACCCCTGCTATAGATACAGTCCTGCAAAGAATGCCTGGAAATACAATGCCTATTGTGACAGCAAGGCTGATTTTATCAACCAAGAGACATTATATAGTTAATTAATGCCGAGATCTTTAATGATAAGATTGTCAAGGACAATTAAGAAGATTACTATAAGTGTCCTTGGTAACAAGAATGCAGCACTGATTTTAGCTTACTTTCACTAAGTGTGGCTTAAAGGTCAGTTTCTCTGAAGTGTGAATACTTAAGCATTCTTTGGATAGATGTCATTATATATTAATCTCAGGAGGAAAACACATTTTTCTAATGTAGCTGTGCAGCACATGAAAATTAAGGTGAAACTCTTGCTGAGAAATTAAGGTAAAATATTTCAACGAGGAGCATCTAGCCAGTGTCAGATCCTCAGCAACAGCTCTGGGTCCATGTTCTGAGATCGAGTCAATGGAACAGCTTCCTCCATCTTCAACCCATGTGGTTCAGAACCATGACCATGCAGTCAATAAATGGACAGACCCTCCTCAGTGAGCCCTCTCATGTTCAGTAAGCCTCTCCTGTTCATCTGCCCAAGATCAGACCCAGCTTTACTGTGTCTCACTTGTGCACCACACCGAAGCTTAAACGACACTTGGCATAAAATCCCTCTGTGAACTGGATAAGCTCACAGAAGAAAAGTGATACTGGTAGCACAGATTGCATCCTGAATGTTGAAATTATGAGAAAAACTAATTTTTTGTATTAGAACCAGGGAAAGGTGTACTGCAAGAGGGCATTTCAGCCTCTTACAAAGACATCGTAAATGCAGGGCACTTTATGATTTTAGTTTTTAAGTGGTTACATGTAAGATAGAAGTGGTTTTCTTACAACACCATCCCTTACATCTTAATTCATATTTGGCCCCTGTCTGATGGCCAAAAATCACTGACTCAAAAATAAAGAAAACACATTTGGTAAGGTGAGAATATTGTGATCTAATGTTCTTCTGTGTGGTGGGGACAGCCTACAGCAAAGACCAGCATACCTGAAACTTGACTCTTCAAAAAGCTTTTAGACGATCCTAACAAATATTAAAAATCAGATTTAAGTATGAGTTGTTTGAGGAATGGGTGACCAATAGATACAACTCCTCAGATACGAAAGAAATAATTGTTTAGAAAATGTTTTCCTAGTTAAAAAAATCTGAATATTTCATATATATTTTTTAATTACAACCATTATAAGAAGGGAAGAAAAGGAAACCTTTCAGCTATAAAGAGCAATATACAGTTTTCATTCAGAGAAATTAAAGGAATATCTGAAATATCAGTAACCACTTAATTAAAACCAAATATAAGGCATTAAAAATATATATACAATAGATAGATCCCTGTCAGGCATCAGGTTAATACAGAAACAAATGTTTTAATTATGAATGAGATTCAGTAAAAATTGAGAGATTTAGGAGAGGCTGATGTGCCACTTCTAAACCAAACGATTTTGTAGTAATTATAAATGCAAACATGAAAGCAAAACAATGAAAGTCTACTCTCTCAAGACTACCAAGAAGTAATTATGCTCAAGATGACCAAGACTAAGACACTACAAGCTACAAAAATATGGTTAAAGGTAATCAGTTTTCTGACACGCTGGTCTTCTTAAATATAAAAAGCACTAATGTCACACTAATTTGGTCAATAAATGCAACTATTTCCTGATAGTATAACTCAGATTTATCCCAGGTATCCCATATATATATCCCAGATATATTCCCAGCACCGAATGTCACAGTGATTTTAAACCCCCAGTTCACTGTGAACCAGGGACCCATTCTGTTTGCCAGTGCCTGGTTTAATGGGTTGGGAAGCCTGGCCACCACTATAATGCAAAGCAGGAGTTAACATAAATAGCATGTGGCCTTGAAAGCTGCTTACATGCAATCTTGCTCACTCACCCCTGAGAAGGTACAGTCCTTTTTAAAAAGGATTTTTCAGAAGAATCAAGATCTGATCCGTCCTTTTAACACAAAAAGGCATTTCTCACAGTGTAGAATAGTGCATTCTGTGATGTCATCAGATGATAAAAAATATATTTTCATTTATTTCATAACTAATTATCTCCAATTGAGACAATTGCTTTCCAGACATGAGTCCCACCAAGATAAACAAATTTACTGGGCATGACTGTCATTCTCTAAGCTGCTGCCAGCTGTGATGTCGTTTCTGCACCTCTTTGTTTTCGAGAGGTGAAGCCCAATCATGCACTAGAATGTCATGGGAGCTGAGAGCTCACCTCATTCCCTCAGGCATTTAGCAAACACACGGCCACACTCACTCCCACAGCTGCATCCCACCATCAGAAGACTGCTGCTTTGCAAGAGGATGTGAAAAGCTGAAAACCACCAAAGCGCTCTGTACACAAGGTTGCCGTATCGCCCACTTGACAGCCTCCTTTCCCCTTTCCTTCCTTTCGTTGTCTCACACTGCAAATTCACTTCATGTCTCTCTGTCGGGTCCCAAGCTGATATAGAAATATGATTTCAGTGAACCAAGGCTCCATACCTCGAGGAAGAAACAGCACTAGGACACAATGAAAGTCAAAATTGGGAATTTGATAAATACCTATAAATGTTGATATTTATCCATTACAGTTTCCTCTACAGTTTCCTTTCCTTCTTTCCCATACCCAGTCATTACTTTCATTTGCTTCTGATCTTTCCACAGCTCATCCCCACACAGAATTCTCTGAAGACTACCTAGGGCTTTCTGAAAAAAAAAGAGTTGATTCATGATCTAATTTTTAAGGGGCCAAATATTTGTTTCACTACATATACCACCACAACTGTCATTGAGCATCCCTTTTGCAGTGGTATCATCAAATGCACCATGAGCAGAGATTCATAAAGAGAAAATGAATAATGTTGCAGCTCACTGGCCAGTGACAGTCACCACCACAGGGACCAAATTCTCTGCTTCTGTGTTTGAGGATGTTTCTGAGTAAAGATGGGACTCAGTGAGTGAAAGGCTGAGCATGGAAGTATAGCCACTTGCTGTCTTCCCATCAGAAGCTGTTGTGTATATTAGCAATTTCAGAGCTCACCCTTCAATTTACTCCCCACACTTGGAAAATTGAGAGGTCCATTTGCCTGTGAGAGATACAGAGAAATTTTGAAGCACCAGTAGGAGAAAAAATATTGCACAGATTTTTTTTTACTAAACAGAAATAAATCTGTTTGCAGGAAGGTGGGAGGAGAGGAGTGAATAAAAGCAAAAGCGCTGCATTTTTGCACAACACTTCATGTTCGGCATCAAAGCTATTTTTCATCAAGGATATACTTACATAAGCAGCAGCTGCTGCTCAGCAAGTCTGTTTTCCTTAACTACTTTATAATTGCTTTATTATTAATCCATCACATTGCAGTTAAATGTCAAAGAAATTGCAGTTCTGATTGTCCATTCACACATGACAGTTTTATTCAGTGGGCTGCTTCCTGACAAACCAGTGGATTGCTTTTGCTGGCTCACAAACTCGAACACACAGCCTTTCTGATGCTGACAGATTCCATCTGCTCCCCTTTAATTAACATCTAATATGTAAACCATCTAATACATGTGACACTGCATAGCAAGGGATTAAGAAATAGAAGGTAGCTCTTCATCATAAAGCCATGTCATCTCGTAGGATCTCGTTACGAACAGTAAATGGTACCAAAATGTAATGGGAACTGCACACTAGTAGAAACAGCACGTGGGTAGTCTCACAGAAACAAGTACAAACATATATGAACACAGAGACAAAATAAAGTGGAAGGTGTGGCAGCCTTCATAGATGGATTCACATTGGTGCTGCTCCAGCTCAGACATCAGCTGATTTAATGCAATTACAAGGAAGAATGGGATCTACTCATTTGTGTTCCCAATTATTGCTAGCTAGATAAGAAGCATTGTTTCTATAAGACTCTGGTGCAATCCATTAAACCCATTAAAAGTGCTAATTAGCTCATGTTCTCCAAATGAAAGTGTCCAGGCAGCACTTTGTTGTCTAATACCTTCCAGCAGGCAAAAGCTATGGACGAAAATATACAAAGAATAGCTTCTAAGAAAGCCCTGCAACAAAATTAAGATGTCAAAAGTAAGGGAGATAAAATGCTCTTCTGCATAGCAGCAGCTGATGAACAGGCATGAAATTTATATGGTTGGGGGACAGGGCTTGCCACCATTCATGGCTGGCTAAGTTATGTGAAAGGTCAAGGCTGCTATGTTTTCATGATAACATCTAAACAGAACACAAGCATTTGGAGAGTCTCATCCACACATCTATCTAGTGAGTTACATTAAACTCATACAGAACAGCTGCAACAAGGCTTGCAATGCTCAACAAAGGGCAGGAAGATTAGACACCTCGATAATAAGACATGAAAGACCCTAATGGGAAGAGGAGAAAGGGAACTATGCTCACTAACCTGCAGTAATGACAGAACCATTATTTGAAGCCTCTGAGAAACAGAGGGGGGGAGGGATGAACCGAGGGGACAGTGTGAGATCAGCACCTCCTGGCAGGTTTGGCTTTTGGTTTTCTGCAGCATGTGGGCTACAATCTTGTGGCACAAATTCTTGAGCTAATAATATTGTTCTAAGTTGTGTCAGTTGTTCTCCATTTGCCCAAAATGGATCTGAAAGGCCAGTCTCTGAAAGCGTGCTCACCTGAAACTGCTCTGTGCTGCGGGCTGTGCAGGTCTTGGAGAGGAGAGGGGAAAGAACTGCTCACCTGTCTTTAAGGTTCATACGTATTGATTTGCGTTTCCCTCTTTCCTGCTCCCAGTTTTGGGAGGCATGTAAACAAGCACCTTGCTCCAACCTAAACAAGACAGCACAGGAGCTCATCATCCACAGCATCTTCACTGGGGGCTGGTCAAAAGCTTGAGGTGACGAAATGGGTTTGCATGGGATCTGTCCCATCTGGGACCGATTGTTCAGCCGCTGAAGTGGAAAAAAAGGGGATTGGTTGAAGTCAGTGCAAATACACATGAGCCCACTTTAGCATGAGCCTCACATCTCTCTTAGAGCCTGAGTACCTGATAGTATGCATATTTAAGAATCAATGAAAATAAATACAGCTCATGAAGACTGCAGGCAGATGATAATGAAGTGCCTCACAAGACATGCCAATGTTATCGACTACCCCAAAGTGCAGAGATCCAAACTTACAGCTAACAAATGCCACTGATGTTTTTCAATGCTGGAAAGGTGTATTTTTTGTCAGGTGATGCAGGTGATCTGTCTGTTCGTGCCTGCCATACTTCTCCTGTCATCTTCACTCTGGTTAACAGTCATGTTTACACTGTTGCAAAGGCAGTGTCTGAATATTCCTTTATAAAGCACATCAATATTGTGACAAGGCACATGTTTCTCTTGCCTGAACTATGTGCTGTTATCAGCCATTACATATTCAGTGCTTATCTGTATTTTAGTACTGTCTTGAGAAAATATTTAAAGGGTAAGCAAAAATAAGAGCCCTAGTCCTGGTCTTTATTCAGTTCTTCCTGAAATAAGTGGGTTTTCTAGTTATTTTGTAATGTGCTAAATGTAAATTTCTTTCCAGTTCTATTGTTTTCCCTGAATGTTATTGGAGAGAATGAACCTGTACTTATTTATTTTGCTGAGATTTACTTCATAGTAACTTTAAGATCAGTCCTGGATTTCCCAACCCTTTTCTTTTTCCTTTTTTTTTCCTGCCACAGGCTAAATCCATTAGATAGATACACAATCATTGAGAAGCCATTAAATCTTACTTTTGAGAAGAGGCCCTCTAGTTAGAGTTTCACTATTATCTCGTTTCCGATCAGAGGAGGAAGTCAGGAAGTCCTGTCACAGCGATCCTGCCTTGAAGACTTCCACCGGCATCACGCTCTGCAGGAGAACACCCATCCTCCTCTCCACACCCCTGTGGCATCCAAAGACCCTGCTAAAGCAAGCACTGATTATCTATCTGCCTCATCTCCATGTTTGCTCCCTTGGGAGCGGTCAGCTTGCAGCAAGCAAGCTCAAATCCAGATTTGTTGCAGCAGAGCCTTGCTCCAAACAATATCCCAGCCCAGCACAGGACAATTTCTGGGTTTGAAGCTATGCTATTCCTCCCCTTAAGGGGAGGAACCTTACACTTGCACTGGCTAATGGATGATACATTTCAGTAAGGCAGGGGGGTAGAAATTAAAGGAGGGCTTTCACAATGATGAAATAAATTAATTAGAATGATACCATAGACTTGGTAGTCCCAACAGACATGTTTGGGGAGCATCAATCCATAGGTTATGGAGCCCTCTCTTACTCTCCATTCAGCTGTGCATTCATACCTGCAGCCAGAGGAACCCCTCTGTGAGAGTCCCAGGAGCTGGGGGAGAGGAAGGGAAAGAATTTGTTAAAAACCAACACCTGCAGTGGAGATAGAGGTTGGAGGAGACAGCCAGCCCAACCTCACCATCAGGAGCAGAGGAGGAATAAGAGTTTAAATGGATAATACCATGAGCAGCATAAGCCATGCAGAGAGGTTTTCTGTGGCTGCCTTCCATGGAATTTCTACTCCCTCTTAATCTGTTTGATTTCATGTTCAAATTGCAGCATTTGTCTTCAGGGAAAGTACTAATGTTTTTATCTAATTTATAGTTTTTAATTAATTTATCTAGTTGTTTTCTCAAGATTTAGGAGTACAGTTTCATGGAGTTTTCTTAAAAAAAAGATATTGGACAAGAGTCCAATAACATGGCAGCCTCTGCTCTTCATTCAGATGTTTTTGAAATGGACAGCAGCATGCAAAGAGCCACATACACAGACTAGGCAGAGTTTGCTTGCAGAAATCTTACTTTTTAGCAAAACAGGTCACACTTGAAATCTAGCAAGTTTCATGAAAGGCTGGAATATAGCTTTGGGGAAAGGTCTCACTCAACCCTAAATTTTGACTGCTTAACTACTTATTTTCATATTGATATAGCGCTTTTTTGGGTTTTTGTTGTTGTTGCTGTTGTTTGTTGTTGGGTTTTTTGTTGGTTTTTTTGTTGTTGTTTTTTGTGGGTTTTTTTTTTTTTTGTTAATCAAGCTTGTACCACTAGGCAATTGAACTCAATTGTACAGCTTGATAATATTACACCAATGGAAGGGAAAACGCTGTGGTCATATGTCAAAGAAGTTTTATAAATGGTTAAACCAAATTAAGAGAACTTTTCCAGGTTTTTAATTGTTTTGGATTTTTCTTGTATCTAAAAAAATCCAACCTTTGCATTTGAGCAAAGAGTACAAGCAAGTTGAACTTGCACAGAACAAGTAGCAGAGAAGTTGCCAGCTCCGTTTCAGGCAGGATCACCAGTGGATTTCAGGAATTTCTATCTTATTTAATCACCACTAACTGCAGCCTGGAATGCTGACACGATGTGCAGTGAAAGCAAAGAGTGTAAATTGGGCATGATAGAGGTTTCTCAGTGCAGGAAGGAAGTAACATAACACTGAACACAGCTCAAGTTGCACTGTGAGAACTGAACAAATGAGCAAACCAGGTCTCTGTCACAAGAAAGCAGAGAAAAAAAAAGATAATTAAAAAGAGGTAAAGGAATAGAGTAATGAAATATCTTCCTTGTACTTACTAAACTGATCTTTTGAAATACAGCAGAAAGGATATAACTTTAAAAACATGTACGCTTTAGTTAAAACAGCAAATTAAACAATTATCATATTGAATTTAGTGAGAAAAATCTTATGATTAGGTGCAAAAGTATTTTTTCTAAAAATTTTTGTGAATTCGACTTCTGTGAGCTCTCTAGAACTCTTCTATTCAGAACTTCAGACAGGGACCTTCAAATGCAGCTGCCAGTTTGCTGAGAACCCAACAAACCCGGTGAGTAGGAGTTCAGGGTGTAGGCCCCACTGAGCTATTAAATGCTTAAGCCTTTCTGGCCTAAAATTTCTGTAGTGTATTTTAGTATAGAAAAAGATTCTTGAAGCTCCATCCTCAGGTTTATGACATTATTGGTTGCTGAGGTTTGAGCAAAATTCTTAGAAGCAGGCTTCTCAAAAACCCACACCTCGTTATCTTTTTACAGGGGTGTGTAGTGATAGGGCAAGGGCAAATGGCTTCAATCTGAAAGAGGTAGATTTAGATTAGGTATGAGAAAGAAATTCTTCATTGTGAGGGTGGTGAGGGACCAGAACAGATAGCCCAGAAAGGTTGTGGCTTCCTCATGCCTGGCAGTGTTCAAGGCCAAGTTGGACAGGGCTTTGAGCAACCCAGTCTAGTGGAAGGTGTCCCTGCCCCTGGCAGGGGGTTGGAATTAAATGATCTTTAAATGATCATTAAATGATTTCCAATCCAGACTATTCTATGATGATTCTATGTACCTTGCACCTCCTCAGTGTACCCCGTTCAGAGAGGTAAAAAGGGACTTTGAATGGGCCCTGGTAGTGATCAGCTGCTGTTCCTGCCTGTCCCAGCAGACCAGCCCTTCCCCCAGCTCATCTTGCTTTAGGAAATGTTTCCCCACTCTTGATCCCTGGTGATCCATCCATCCTACCACATGGAGGCTGTGCAAGGGTTGGATGCTCCCATGGATGCAGGTTATTGGTGCAGGGAGCCTTGGGGTCCAGCACACCCTGAAATCTCTATGGACCCCTGGAGAAGCTCCATGGTGGCTCTTTAGGCTACTGTGAGTAAAACAGACACAGGGAGACTCAGACACCAGGGGAAAGGGGACAACAAGAAGCAGACTGCCATTTCCCCCAGTTTTCTATGACTGTAATTCTGTTTCTAGACTCAAAACACTGAACCTTCTCCTCAGAAAAAAATCTGTGGGATCTTACTGTCCACAGGAATTTTACAATTAGCCCAGTTTTGCAATTATGTTCACCTTCACTTAAACCAAGGGACTTAGAGAAAAAGATTATTTTTATTGTACACTTGTAAACATTTGTTGCCGTAGCAAATAATCTTTCTCTGAAGAGAGTTAAAAACTCCTTAGGCTGACCAGGACCACCCTGACTTAAAAACATAAAAAAAATACTGACCAGATTTACAAATCATTTTTTAGTTTCATTCACTCTTTTCAGAACCAAAAATATTGTTTAGCTGATGTGAGATTGACAGCCTTGCTCAGATATTCAGCACCATATGAAGAATGCTCCACAGAAGACTGCCATCACAGTCTGTAATGTATCTCTTAGATGAGCTGTTATATTATAGACACCACATTGTTTGTTGTATCCAGCTACACTATGCTACAAAAGAGCCTCTCCTTTTTGTTACATGTCACCCCATTTTACCTTCGTAAAGAAATGTTTAGCTTTCTATCCTTTTGGATGTGATTGAATAATGTCACTTTTTATTTATGAACATATATTTAGAATTTCAACACAAGGACAGACCCAATGAACAGCTCTATTATACTTAAGAAATTGAGTTTCTATTCATAAAGAGCTGAGTAGTGCCTGTTAGATGGTTTCCTAAACAAAAACCACTGAATACTTCCAAATGAGGCGGACTATATCAAAACACAAAAACCTGAATAGGATTTCTTCTCAAAGGAAAGACTGAATCAAAGTACACCTATAGTGATATATCTTCTAATACAGCTATTTACAGCCTAAGAATTACCTTTACCTTGGCTTAGAATCACTCTGATTTCTGCTACAGTGTTTTTGTCATAAATATGCACCTTATTATACTGAGGAAGGGCCTCTGTGAACTGTGTAAAGGGCACGTTTGCACACTAATTGTCCTGAATAGAATGTGGTGTTTGCCATGAAATATAATACTTGCCATTTTTCAGACTCAGAGTATCTTAACTGTGTGTTCATATTTTTGTCTGCTAATACTTTCAAAAAATACGTACATGAACAAAAGTAGCTGCAACAAATCCTTGATAATATTTTTCAAAACTTATTCAGGAAAAGAAGACAATTCCCTGGTTTAGTGACAAAAACAGTCTCAAATGTCTAGTCTTAACCAAAACAATGGAAAATAAAGGGGAGATAATATTGCACTTTTTATAGCAGCCACATGCAACCTTACCAAATTGTACATCAGGTAACAAAACACAGCCATAGGAGAAATTTTCAAAGATGGAAATTTGTCAAGGATGCAAGCACCTGTTCCAAGCAATACATATACTTGTCTTTTTCTCAAGCAGAATTTTATCATTTTTAAGGGTTATGCAAACTATTACCATTGATCTGTTAGTGCTTAATATCTCTTGTGTTTAGTTTGAAGTATAAAACAGTGTGCAGACTAATGGAAAGCCTGGCTCAACAGTTGTAGCAAACTTTTGCCGAAGATGAAGAAGGTGAAGCACAGGCATTGCTAATTCAGCTCTGTGATACACAAGAGTCTCCTTATGCCCCAAAAAAGAGGTGATCCTGCCCCTCTGGATCCTGCTGGAGCTGAGCAAGGGTGCAACTGGAGTACAGTCTTTATTTTTATCCTCCTCAGTGCAAGAGAGATGTGGGACTCCTGGAGGAATTTCAGCACAGGGCTTCAAAGGTGATTAAGGGACTGGAGCATCTCTTGCATGAGGAAAGGCTGAGGGAGCTGGGCCTGTTCAACCTTGAGAAGAGACAACTCTCCCCTTGAGAGGGGACCTCATCAATGTCTATCAGTATCTAAAAGGGGGCTGCCAAGAGGATGGAGCCAGGCTCTGCTGGGTGGTGCCAAGCAACAGGACAAGAGGCAATGGGCAGAAAATGATGCACAGAAAATTCCACCTGAACATGAGTCAGAACTTCTTTGATGTGCAGGTGGCTGTGCACTGGAACAGGCTGCCCAGAGAGGCTGTGGAGCCTCCCTCATTGGAGATAATCAAGAACCTGTGAGGCACTGTCCTGTGCTGTGTACCTTGCACCTCCTCTGTGCTCTGGGATGACCCTGCTTGCACAGGGAGGTTGGATCAGATGACCCACTGGTGGAAGACACTGTGGTGCCTTCCAGCTTTACTCATTCTGTGAAAAACCAGAAAGCAAAAAGGCTGGCAAGAAAACAGAAGGTAGGCATTCTGCTGGGTTTTCATAAAAATGAAGCCCCAGCAACCCATCCACTTACCAACAACTGACAGAGCACATATCAGTGAATAGGTTCCCTATTTCAGTCTGATATGTATGTGAAGAATGGGTACTCTATTGCAAAGTGAATATAAGCCCAGAGGAAGGGATAAAAGTAATTTTCTTCCCCCAGCTAAAGTTTAAAAGGCAAAGTTCCATCATTCAGTGATGCCACAAACTTTTTTTGAAAGTTTCTGTTTAAAATGTTTAAGAAGATTTTTTACGTAAAAGGAGTTATTGTTGTCATTGTTGCTTTAAAAGATCTGAAACTCTCAAGTACAGTGGCATGTGCTTCAACAGTAAAGCCACTTAGAAACAGCAGTATTCCTATAATGGAAGTACTGTTCAAAGGAAGAACATTACTCCCTAGTTTTCCTCCACAGCCAGCATTTGCTAGAAGGGAAGAGACATGCTTGTGGTGGGTAAATGTTAGACTACATTTAGCAAGTGAAAGTCAAAAGTGCTTTCTATGTTGCTTTTTTGTTAATGGCATCTGCTCTGTTAAGACCATGGCTGTTTGGTGTTCCTTCTAATCTAAAATACATGTTTTGGTCACCAGACTGATTCTGCTAGGTTTCTCTGAGTGGGAACATCCCACAGTGAATATCCATGTCCACCTCTTTCACTTATTTTCTGTACATCATTAATAATTATTCTGATCTATGAAAATTATATAGAATAATTTATTAGAAGTTTTATTAGATGCAGAGTAATCCCAGATGCAGATGCTGGGATTAGTTATGGGCAGCTAGAAGGGGAGTTATTGCCCACTGTTAATTAATCTGCCAGCAACTACTAAACCCTTGTTATACCCCATAGAAATTTTAATCAACATCCTTGTAAATTACCCATTACCTTGCAGTAATTTTTGTGCAGGAAAACCACAATTTATTTCCTGTGTTTCCTCTCCTCAGATACAAGGGCATAACAGGACTGGAGAACTAGCTTTTGACTGTAGGAGACCTTACTTTAGGCCCTTTATATGTCAGTACTTTTGACAATTGCAAGTTTAAGATGCATTTTGCATGAATTAAACACTGCTGATTACACACAACCCAATGTGAAGTAGCATTTTCGCGCGTTGGTTTTACATCCATCACCACAAGTGGTGATTTTGATTCTTCTCAGGCTTCCTTAAGTCAATATCAGCAAGAAATTTCAAATGTGGTTTCAGTTTCAGATTAGCCAGATTGCTTCAGAGAGCTCAACAAATCTGTAATTCAGTCATCTAAAAGCAAAAGTGCATTCCAAAAGCTTAATAAAATAGTGGTAATATGCATTTCAGTCTCATTTTATTAAACAGAGAGATTATTTAATAAACTGTGAAAAAACCACTTGCCAACGGAGGTTCTCTGATGGGTAACATGACATAAGTTAGATAAAAAACATCCACCGTGTCACTATCTACCCCTGTATTTCTGTGGCCCAGAGGAGACCATTATTTCGATATTCAGCTATGTAGTTAATTAACAGAAGTGTTAACGAATTTGCACTCTGATGGTGGAAAGTATTTCTATTTGTTCTGTTTCAGCTTTATTGTGATTCTTTAATCATTAAACTTACATCAACTTGTGAAGAATTGTTTTACAGTGGGGTTGTAATTTGATATGATTATTTGGTGGTAAAGGCTTTGAAGTGTCTTGCCTCACATTCAGTTGCTTCAGAAAAGAAGGAATTAATTGTCACCTCTACAGATAGTCAAAGCTTGACTCTGACCTAAGACATGAGCATTTGTGATGAGGCAGGTTTGCATAATCATAACTGCCTGGTGCTGCTTTGAGATTCTCGAAGGTTCTGGAGAAAGCTGTCTGAGGCTGGCAGGCACAGGAACTACAGATCCTTTCCTGAAGCACTAGTGGGTCAGATTGTCAAAACAGTCTTTAGAATTATTTTGGAAAAAGCTACAAACTAGATTGAGTATGCCACTGAGGGAGACGTGTATATTCACTCCTTATGTATATTGCTTAAATAGACTTGGGAGGAGGCAGAGTTGTGCTTCTTTTTTTTTCCTTTTTTTACCATCTGGCAAAGAATCTGGTACCCCAAAATCTGTATCTCCATCCCCTTTCTCCTTTGGGTAGGGGTACCCTTCTTCTCCAGCCCAGGTATCCAAGCCATTTTTTTACCACTGAGTAATCCAATACACAAGGGGGATTTTGGTATTAGCCTGTTTACTTTTTCTTACTCAGCCCTACACTGGAAGGATTAGTGTGAAAATGAACCCAAAGTGCAAAGTGACAAAATGGGTCTCTGGCTTACAGTTTCAGGTTGTAGCTCAGGCTCAGCACACACAATGCAGTCCCTTGGGTTTGTTTTTATTTTCTTTTTCCTTTTTATTTTTTTTTAACTCACAGACTGCACAAGAATTTTAAGAATATGTAGAATGTCAAAATTGGCACCTCTAAGCCTTCTCAGACGAGGGAAATGGTTTTTCTGCAGCTCCCCATCCTCCTCTGCCTGGATTAGCCATGGACAAACAAAAGTGGATTTTCTCCAAGGTTGGGAGCCTAAAACAGGGCTGGATGACATACAAGACAGGCCAGGTGAGTTTAATGTTTTGTCTGTTGATGCCACTGTGTCTTCAAAGGCAACATGTCACTCAGCCATCCCTCGGACAGCTCAGTGTTCTGAAGATCTGTAAGTAACTACTTAAGTTAAAATAAGATCATATTGACAAAGATTATGATTTTTAATTTCAAAACAGCCTCAAATCCCCCTCTCCTCTGTCAGAGTATGTGAGAATTTCAGACCTATGTAGCCCTTTTCAAAGAAGTGCCCGACCCAAACTGGGCTCTCGGAAGCCTTGCTGTGTCCAAGTTCTAGTCACTTTTCATCTCATAAGTTCATAACCACAGTTGGGAACCATTTTTCCCTCCTGAATCTTGTGCTTAGCTGGGACAACATCAGCTGCTACAGCAGCAAACACCACTTGTCAGCCACCGTGACCAACAGGACTCAGCCATGAGTTTCCATGTCTTCTCTGCATCACACGGAGGTTTCCACACCTTGTGTCCTCATATAAATAAAATGAGACATTATCATATTCCCAAGTATTTTTATTAGCAGGTATCTTCATTGCAGGTATTCAGCAGCTTCTTCACAGAGTGGCCACAGGACAAGGGCTTGATCCAACAAGGGGAATATATGTGCCTTCATTTCCCAGGGCTCAGAGTGGCTGCACTGCCCGAGACTGATAACAATTAAAGCTGTTTTAGAGTAATTAAACTGTCTCACATCTGAGAGACATGCCAACTCACTGTCAGGTCTGCAAGTTGGTGCCAAAACACAAAAGCATTTTTCCTGCCAGTGATATACTCTGGGTGAGTTCAGAAACAGAGAACATTGCTGGTAAATTGTTTTGAGGAGCTCAGAAATGACTGTGGAATACCAGATTAGCTGAGTGCTGGCTGTATCTCTTGTAGCGGGACAGCTGTACACCGCCTCCTGGTGACAGAAAAGCTCCCAGCTTGGTCATTATAAATCAATATACCAGAGGTACTGCTGCACCAAGACACCACAGAACTGAAATTGGCAGGACACTTGGGAAATTCATTTTAAACCTTTTTTTTTTTTTTAATCGCTCAAGTTTCAGTGATTCTATTCTTTTTGCATAAATCAACCAGTTTTAGGACAGATACATCCAAGTTAATCTTAAGCAGTCACATCTTAATTGGACATGTAGTACCATTACCTTGACTATCATGACCAAAAAAGAATTCGATTTTTAAGAGATTTTTAATGAGAGTCACATTTTACCAATGGAAAGCAACAATAAAATGTAAAATCAGTTGCTCAGTAAAATATTTTTTCATTAGAATAGAGAGACAGGAAAAGAGAGGGTATCTTTTACGTACAGGATTAAACAAACAGAAAAGCTGAATACATACATATATATAGATATATATAGATATATATATAAAATATTTGTGTGCATATTTGCATAAATAAATAAAAGACTTTAGAAAAACCAATTATTTATTTAAAAAATCAAACTAAAAACTGCACAAAAATTTGTAATTTCTCCACTTTTAACTTAAATTCTTCATTATATTCCTATTAAAAACAGTCACTGGTAAGCACATTAACAAGTAAGTAATATGGTCCAATGTCATTAATGTGAGTGAAGAATCAGTATTTTTTCCTTATTCCTCAAAGACTTTATATGAAGATGATGAATCAGTGTCTGATGTTAAGCTTTTGCCATTTTGCTGCCTGTCTATGTGTGAAGTATTACAACGAGAAGTAGAACTAAACTGCAGTTGTCCAGCTGCATCAACAGAGGACATTTTGGGAGGTGCTATTCTTGCTTTCTAATGATCATAATTGACCAGAAGCCAGAGTTTTATAGGTTGTTAGGCATTAGTCCTCTGGAAGTCCTGGAGTTTAGGAACCTACATCAGTAAAATATGGCAATGACAGAGAGGGCACACAAACATACGTTTTGAAATCTGGAACTACGGATTTTTAAGTTTTCTCTACACAGTGTCTTCCAAATGCAGAGAACATTTGAAGAGCCAGCATATCAGGGTCTATGCTCAGCAATCTGCCTGTGCACTGGGTCAGTCCCTTTGCAATAACATCCAGGAAAATTCTGGGAAGATGCAAGGCTCACCTCTGTCATACCAGTCTCCAAATCAGCCTCAGAATCTACCTTCTCTTTGGGCATAGGAACAATTCCTGATGAGGGTGGACCAAGCCTGTCTTTGCACTTGGACACATAAAACTGTCCTTGTTCAAGTCATAGTCACTTAGGTCACCTTCTTTGCACAAAACCAGGGTCAGTGTTTACAGGTAAGCAAAGCATTGGAGGTGCTCCTGAAAAGGCTGGAAGGCTTAAGAACTTGTGATTAAACCTCTGAACTGTCACAGAGGATGTTTGGTTTCATTTCTTATCATAGACTGAGCTGTTTGATATCAGATGAGTGACTTTATTTTGCTATGCATCTACCTGTAAATCAGAAGTAACATCCATGGTCTTCAGCCCAATCAATTTTAGACATGATTTTTGCAGAGGCAGGAAAAACTTTGGGCTGAGTATTTGAATATACACTTGACTTTTTCTGAATGGAAGAGGCAGACTTAATAGGTGGGGCTGGGAAATGATCCAAGACACATCTCACACAGCAGGAGAAGCCATTTATCTTCACTTAACTCACTTTCACACCTGTCTCCCCCATTCTTTGGGCTCTGCTTTGTATAAGCAGTAAATTGGGGATAATCGGAACCAGTAATATTTAACCTTCCCTGGCAGAAGTCAGTGGCAGTTTATGAAACAGCGTTCTATGGTGCCACCTCTTGCAGTTCATCCCCCTAGAGTATGCATTTGACACATATTTGTTTTGAGGGGTCTTAAGCTGTAAAAATATACGAATACCTGCCATCTACTTAATCTTGCTTGCCAGAGATGGGCTACCAGGGAGGTGGGATCTTGGGCTCTGACCTGCTAGGGCTGACCACACTTGCAACTTAATTGAATAGGCCTGAGAAATGAAAAAACTTCTGTAAGCCACATGACATGCTGCATTTTGTCCAAAGAGGAAAAAACCCAGTATGAGAAAATGTATCTGGCGGTTACGTTTAGAGGAGCAAGGAGCAAATGAAAAAGACAGGAAAGGGGCAAGTGAAAAGCCATTGCTTCCTTCAGGATGCACAGTAATGTTTTCTGTAGAGGCAGGAACCAAATTCTTCTTTTTATAATCAGCATAATCCACCAGAAATAATATATAATTCCTTGTAACTGAACGGCTGTCTCACAGATGGATGGTGTAATATGTCCCTTGGTTCCCTCGATTCCCTCCCTTCCTTTCTTTCCCTCACTGGAAGTTCCTGTAATTGTCACTTTGTAATGTATATTCCAGCACATGGACATGCAGAATGAAGGCTACATGCTCATTTTGCACCATAAATGATGTGTACTGCCTTGTGTCACAAACAGTAAACCCTTTATACTGAAAGTCTGTTCATTTTCACACCATTCACTTGTTCAGTAACAGTTGTCCAGATTTTTTAATTCAGCTCCTTCCACTAATCCAGCAACTGCTGGTCTTAGACAGGTGCAGGGATCAAACAGGCTCAATAAACTGAAACATCTGGCCTGGAAATGATAATAGGCCCTTTTACTCTCCAGAGCAGAGAAGGAATGCAAAGTTTTCAAATGTTAAATCATGCAATTAGCCTTTGCAATATACTTTTTTAAAAATTGAAACAATAGTGTTTTCTATTAAGGGTTCCATTCAGTGCTTAGGTCCTGCTCTCCTCTCTTCTGCAGGAGATGCTAGGCCAAAGGTGTCAAAACATCATCTACTATGAATACATTTTTTTTAAAACTCAAACAAACCAGACCTGCCCCCCCTCCTTCACAGTCAGTCATGTCAAGAGGCCCATCCATGCAATAAGCCAAAAACTAATTCTGTGGCAGTGTTTGGGAAGACCTATGCCCCAGAGAATGGAAAAATCCCTGTACAAGCCCAGTTTCATGAAGCTGAGTGATCTCCAGCATATGAAGGCTGGTAAGAGAGCAGAGCTGGTTGCAGGCGATCACCCCATTCTCTGGATAACACTGGGAGACAGTTGTCCTTACACTCTTTCTACTGCAGAGGCTATTATCAGAGCTAGACAAAACCTTTCAAACTCTGAAAATGCCACAAGAGTATTTCTGTTCAAGGTATTCTAATTTTGGAGCATGGGTTTGGTTAGGCTGAGCCCAAGGTAAGAAGGCTCACCATGCTCTCTTCCAAGCATTGTTCCCAGCTATCCCTGACTTGTACATGGATGCCTCTGTGCCCCATAGACCTGGTTCAAAACCTTCTGCAGAAGAGTTATGGTTATGACTAAGGGGATGTTGTCTACTGGCAGACCATGTATGTGACCAGGTATGAGGGATAGTTCCTTTGCCTGTATTACAAAATTAGTTTCCATTTCTTGTTCAAAAAGTTCTCTATCTTCTTGATAAAAATGCTTTGGCATTTGACTAAATAAAATTATTTTTAAAAAAGTTTCAAACAGGCCTCTTGACTACTGGCACTCATTAAGTCTCCATGTGAAGGGTTGATGTTTTAATCCAGTATCATTGCCAAAGTAGTCTTGGTAACTTTGCACTGACCAAATTTTCCTTTACAGTTGGAGCTTAGCATGGCATGCTCTCTTGAGTAAACAGGAATGTTCATCTTGGGCCAGAGAAACTTGGAAGCCAGTCCTGGGTCCCACTCCAACCTTTGCCTCAAGTTTCCTGTGAGGTCTGAATGCTGGACTTTCAGAAGTGCTGTGAGCCTGGGTACAATTTGTTTGGCACATTTGGACCCGGGATTCCAAAGGTATATTCAGTTCTTCTTACACATTATCTAGCCTTATAAATCCTATTTGTGAATAGACTTCTCTTGAAAATACAGTCATTAGGCTCTCATAACTTCTGCTTTCAGGAAAGCTGGAACTGGAACAGAAACAGAGCATATAGGCTCTAGATTGCCTACCATGCTGATATCTTCTATAAGGCAATGGTGTATAAAAGACCAATGTAATGAAAACAAAGTGTTCCTCCTTCTTTATGCAGAAAGAGATGTTGCAGTGTTCCTGCACTGCTGGCTGTGAAGGTGCAGCCATAGGGCCAGAGGCTGAATGCGTTTCACGGTCCATGCCATAGTCTGCATTTCGCTACATGACTTTCCTCAAAGGTCATGAGCCTTCAGCTAAAAACACCCTACATCACTGTAACGAGGATGAGCATATAGGTTTCCCTCAGTCACTGTATTTTGACAGTCTCTGGCAGCTGTAGCAGATCTGTGTTCTCATCCTGGAGTCGGTAAAAGGGAGTCATGAGTCGGGCAACGAGGAACTCAGGGAAACTCCTTAGTTTTCCTGAGTTTTTGCACAGATTTTCCTTGAGGACACAAGGCTGTGACAACTGAGATCTCTAAACACATGCTAAGAGACTGTTCACCTGTGTTAATGGCACCTGTGTGATGTAAATGAGAGACAGAAACTAAAAAACTTAGAGTTAAGTGAGTACCAGCCTTGATAAACACTGTCCCTAGGTCAGGGTCAGGCTTAAAGTAGACACAGCAAGAGACTTTAGCTCAGACCAGGGCTCCTAAATGCCGAGTTTTCCTTTCATGATAGACCTTGCACAGTGAGATTCACTGGGGAGAGAGATGCTGGGCAAGAGTCTCCACGTGCTCCCAAAGGCATCATCCCCACCGTGCTGCAATGGATGTGTCAGACCCAGAGGCAGCTACTGCATTCTGCAGCTGAGGGAGTTTGGTTTAAACCCTAAACTGCAGGATGGCAACAGGCATCTCTCCCACCAGAGCAACAGGAGAAGATGGTAGACAGATATCAAACAGCTTCACGTTGTACTTCCTCCTTTAGGAATCAGAGGACCAGAAGCTTCTGAACTTAGAAAATAAGATGGACTGAGATTTCTTTGCACAGGGCGGAGAATACATCCCTGTGTTATCTTTGCTATTCCTGGAAGCCAAAAAAAATCCTCATGATTTTTGAAGGAATGAGGCAAGTAGGAGAAAAATTCTGTATTGGTACATATACAGCTGATCTCTCAAAATATTTTAACTATATAGTTGCTGGTTAGAATTTTCAAAGTTTCTCAGGTTACATTCACAATTACAGTGTAATGATTTCTTTTAGAAATACAGATGAATATCAGAATTGTGTATACCTTTTGTTTTCTGCTTTTGAGATGTTTCAGCTTCCTGCAAGTAAGTCAAGAATTTTTAACTTGAGACAAGTCTACCAATTCATTTACTTTTACTCCTATGGGGCAATGAAATCCCTCAACACATTCTTTGTTGGTCTCCAGGATCAATCTGCAAGTCATATGCTTACTCCAAAGAGGTTAAGTGTTCAAAACCAAAAGCATATGGACAAATTTAAACTGTCTATGAGGGAAGTTTATGTCTCAGGGATGTTAGCACTGGAGATAATGTCAAAGAAAAGTGCAGCAGAACAATATAGCCTGTGCAAAAGCCAGGGAAAAAAAAAAATTACTCTTCAGTCATAGGTGAGAACACAGATGTTCATCTTCTCTAATCTGGTTAATGGAAGTTGCAAGGTCAAGAAAATTTATCAAAGTTGTAGCAAAGTGTGTTCAAGCATTCTGAAGGAATGTCTCTGGAAAAACATCTTTTCCTACCAGAAAGCAGAGGCCAGGCCTAGTGACCATGGCTCCTAGCGGCATGTACCAGCACTTGTACATAATTTTGTAATTTCCCATATGAACATATCTTATGCACTGAGGATTTACTTGATTTCACATGACTTGTGTTGATGCAAAAAACCCACTCACCAAAAATAGCAAGATCAAGGTCATATTTATTATTGACTACTAAGTTTAGGTGTAAAATGAAACCAAGCCAGGCATGTTTTTTGTTAGTATAGCAAAAAGCAAATAAATTTGAGTGCATTTCATTAACTCAGTACTCTTCTTGACATGTTAGATACTCTAGTTTGTTGAGCTCTACCACTATGTCCTTACAAGTCTTCAGTTCACGTGCTCACTTCTAGTACAGTAAATCCATCCTATATGTCTGTTATAAATAGGGTACTGCACATACAGCAAATGCAGCCCCCACTACACACCCTTGCATGATCTCTTCAAATAGCAAACATATTCTCACGCTATATTTAGTACTACATCCACGGTAACATATCACCACATCATTATATACAAAATGTCTTCATAAAAACAAACATTGGAGCAGAGAAATGAGTCTCTTCAGCCTGCACTGAAATCTGCCAAGCCACAAAGTCCTACCAAAACTTTTATTTTACTTAGTTTAATTCTGATTACATAAATTTTTAAAGCTTTTCTTAGTTTGTGAGACTCACAAACAAATTCAAATGACAATTCTTTGGTGATATTATTTCAGATAGTGCTTCTAAATGTGAGTCTAGAAACATGAATAAGCTGTTCAAATAATTTTCATCGCTGCATATTGCCTTCTGGTTTGAATTTTGGACCCTATGGATCAACATACTGGCAACTTGCTCACCAAGTAAAGACGGAGCAGTCCATAAAAATGGAGCAGCAACCTCCTTCCAACCCCCAAGTAAGAAATCTGGACCAGGGTACTGCTCTTAGATATTGCATCAACATAAATTATTGAAAAATATATGAGCATGAGAGGATGTACAGCAATGCTGGCTGACACAGCAGTCTACAGACTGAGAACACCAGCAATTTGTCATCTTTCTCTTTCTTTTTCCTGTTGCAGGTATCACAGAATAAAGGAATCTTGAAAAGGGGTCTTAGGGAAGATAATCACAGGGGTATGTAGAAGCTTCCCTAACATGGATAACGGTGTGGTCAAGAGCATCTTGAAACTGAGCATGTGGTAGCAGCAGGGCACAAATGGAGAAGGAAGTTAATACTTGGAGAGTGATTAAGATTTGTTGAGGCAGGAAAAAAATGTCCAGGAAGGGCCCTGAGTTTGAGGCACTTAGTGCAGCAGAAAACATGAAGAATTGTTGGAGGCTTCATAGGGAAGTGTTGTGCAGGAAATTTGACATGATAAGGAACGGTCGTTACAGCAACACTGATGAAACAGGATGGTGTCTCTTCAAGACCAGCTGTCCTGGTTCTGGCCAGGACCAGGTTCATTTTTTGCAGTAGTCAGGATGGGGCACGGTCAGGACACAGAGGTTACTCTGTAACATCTCATGTCATTTTGAAGGGATTGGAGAAGAGTCACATGGCACGGTACAGGAAGTAGTCAGCTATTGCCAGGTGTTTTCCTTGGGATGTGAGCAATCACATATGAATCACTCACTTTTTCTTCTTCTACACTCTGTCGTTAAGATTGCTACTATCACTGCTCATTTTCCTTTTTATTTGCTGTTTCCAGCCAATCATTCTTATCTCAACCCGTGATCTTCAGCCTTTGTGTCTCCAATATTCCTCTCCAGCTTGCTGCAGCGAGAGGGGGGAATGAGTGAGCAGTGCATGGTTTGGAGTGGTTCAGTGGGAACACTAAACTGGGGAGTGCCATTCCTAAACCACAACACCAGGTAAGTTAATTTTGCAGTAACAAAAGTTGCATTGTGAACAGGAAAGGGTACATTTTTGATGAACCATACAGCAAAATGCCATCAGCTAAGGTATCCCTCTGTAGCACCCTAACCCAGCTGAAGTCCTGATGCTCACTTCCCTCAGATTGACACTACAGTCCATGAAACCTCACACTGAGGTTTTTTGGGGAACCAACACAGCCAAAAACCAAATCTTCCCAAAACATCAGTTTTGTCTTGAAGCAGCATGACTCACTGAAGTTCCTGACACATTGCACAAAGCATGAACAGAGTAAGAGAGGGGAGAAGAACATGGGACTGCCATCAGGGTGGGCACAGCAGCTACTGGGAGACTCAGGGTGTGTCATCTTGCATTCATTCCTCTGCCAAAAGCTGGAAGAATGGAAGGCTGAGAATGGTACTGACCACAGGACAATATGTTGGCATAGCATTAGAAAAAGGTATAGAAAGTAAAAGAGTAATTTTTAGCTAGATAAATCCTGAAAGAATGACTAGACATCCATTAAGTATTATAGGAGAGAGAAGACAAGATTTGATCTGGGCAGGAGACAGGTTAGGAATTAAAAGGTAGATCTGTATATTATTGTTTAAGAGGTCACTGCCCTAAAAGCAACAGTTAGAAAAATGGATTTCTTAGCTCCTACTTGCAGTCCCTTGTCTTTATAGTCATAATATTACTGCATCCCATTAGTAATATTTTCTTTAAAGCCCATTATGGAGAATGAGTTGAAAATTCCAAATTTCCTGTTATTATTGCTGTCATTTCTGCTCTTTGTTTTTTGCAAGAAGCTTGTTTTTTAAAATGTTTTCAGCGGATCCAAAAACAACTTAAACTGAGCTTAAACTTATCCCTTCTGTTAGTTAATTCCACTCAGAGATTTCATCCAGTCATGCTTTTTCCTTAGCTACAGCGAGTTTTATTAGGCACCATTAGCTTTGTTGGCTTAAAAGAAACTCCTCCAGCTGAGATAGTTTCTAAAATACTCAAAAGATTTTTCATGGAGGCTGAGATGACAGCTTTAAGTTTGCCTCAGAAACAAGGAAGCAAGTAGTTCTGTGGAACATACACACAGTGTGGTCCCACTAAGAAGTCCAGCTTCTGGCTGCTGTGCAGATCATTACTTCAAAAAAAAATCTCAAGTGACTCTCAAAGTAACCCTCCAAACTTAAAAGTAAGTAAAGAAGAAATTAGATAATAAGGGCAGGAAGAACTGTAGTGAGCAAACATGAGGAACGCGGTCTCATATAGTCCAAGATTGAAGTATGATAAATAACTCACATAAACAATTTTAAATTAAGACAATTGTAATTGCATGGGCTTCAAGGTGTTATCTTCCCATCATGACTGAGGAAGTTTTCACAATGCTAAATTAAAAGCAAACAAAGAAAACAAAGGCTTTGTAAGTAAAATGCTGGAATTCTATTAACCTTTTGTCTTAGAAGAGACACCCATCACAAACCTCTGACAGAGACTTGTGCTGCTGCTCTGCCAATGCACTTCTCAGCCAACTACTCACAGCATAACCCATGCACTCAGAGCTGGGCACCACACTTCTGCAGAGGACAGCAGGACAGACCAGATAAAACCAGTATCAACCTACTTTGAGGTAGAAATCTTCTCTCACATCCCTCTTCTGACCTAGACTAGGCAGCTGCATCGCCAGCTTCAGCCCAGGTGGTGACCTCAGCCAAGTGGGTCAGGAGTAGAAAGCTGGTCTAGAGCAGCTGAAGAGGACAACAGAGGGAAGCTCAACTGTTGGTCCCTGTATCAGTCTATATGTTGCACAAATCACTCTGTACAAGGCCTTATTTCAGTTTTCTGCAGACCAGCTGCACTAGCCCTAAGACGTTATTGCACCCCTGATAATTAGTTGCCATGTCCACTGCTTTTCTTGTTAAAAATCTGTTCACTGCTTCAGGTCTAATTCAGCACATTCAGTAAGGATGTAATTAGCTCCTACTGGTGTCCTCCTTTGCAGGAAGAAGCTTGGGATGTATGTGGTTTACATACAATTTGGAAAGGGCTGTGATTTAAATAAAAAATAAAAAATCATGTCTAATAGGAAATGGGCTGTAAGAACACTGAGATTTTCACAGCATTTTTTCAGATGCATCTGTGTGTATTTTACAGACAAGGTTCTTCTGAACTATAACAGTTTCTTCCATAAGTGTATATTGTCAGACATCTGTACCCTTGTTCATAAGCTACCCTGATCATCTGAAAAAGCAGTCTTATTCATAACACATTTTAAGAATACAGAAACAGATGTGTTTATCAAAAATTGGCCTTCAAACCTTCACTCAGTCTATTTTTAGGACAAGGAAAATGCACTATAACTAACCCATTTGTACTGTGGAATAAATTCTGAGATTGTTTCTTGTGCCCTCTGGAAATTCTTCTTATGTACATGCCTGAAATTGAAAGTAAAAGCTGAGCAAATTTCAGTCGCTGAAGTCATGTTGAGAAGCTAGTCTGCTCCCTTTAATATCTGTAATCAATTTCTCCAAACAAAATGTAGTACAGGCATCACAGTTGTAAGCTTGTACTCAAATCTCAGTCTTTAAATATTGGACTATCTGGCCACTAGCTCTCATGTGTTTCAAGGGCATAATGTGACTTCTTTCCACTTTAGGGTCCCAGTGGGCTGGATTATGAACCAGCTGTGCCTGGCAAGCAAGGACCTGGAGCAAGACAAGTGGCCTCAGCATCACCCCTCAGCTGTGGAAAGCACACATAAGTGCCTGTGCAGGGAGGTGCTTCCCAGAGTTTCATGTTCAGCTCCAACAATTCCTTGCAGCCCTCTCATGTGTGTGACTCTTATTGCCATGCAGCAAAAAGCCTTTGCAGCCTGACAATATTAAATCTCTGATCTAACAGTGTCTAGATGGAGGTGGTACATGCATATGGCATGTCCTAGAGGTATCCAAGATAGCTACGTGGGGCTATCAGATTACACACAGGATCAAGGCTGAGGACCTCCCAGTGTAAATGATTCTTCATTCTCTTGTTCAGGCTCCTGAGCATATAGGATACTGACCCAGAACCTCGTCATCAGTAACTCCTGGCACAAATATTTCCTCTGGTTAAAAATTCAAATTCAGACTATTGTTTCACTCACCTTTTTCTTTTTCTTTTTTTTTTTTTTTTATTTTAACCTGAAGACAGGCTGGATGGGGAAGGAGAAGCATCATGTGAAGAGACAGGCTGTATTATCATCCTGATGCAGACATCAGAACATCCAGCCATGAGAAGCAAAGTTTTATGAAACCAAACTTCATAATCTTGTCAGTTAAACATTTTACTCCAAGACTGAATCTAAAAGAGAAAAGTTTTGTTTTGCACTTGCTATCATTACTCAGTGTAGTCAGCATTTCCAATGTAACTAATAATTTTGCTTCTTCAATTTCAGGCTTCCAAATCAACCCCTGGAACTCTTTCCTTTCTTGGCTTGGACACATGGAGTTTTGCATCTTAACTATAATAACAAGCCATAGAACACAGAGAGATGCTTTATACTCTCTGATTTTGGGACCAAAGTGATGCATTCAGACTGCCTGTTATGGCACTCAGGTTCCAAAGGACTATTTCAGCTGCCAACTGTCTAAAGCTGCCAGATGCTGGATGAAGGAAGAAGTAAACATCACACATGAGTTATACATACAGAAAGATGCCCTTCGGGTACAACCTCTGCCTCTTGCTGAGGAGTAAAGTTTGTCTGCACATATGGTTGTGTCTCCTTGACTGGAAGGACATCTTTGGCCATTCCATTGTCTCTGTTAGGATGTCTGTGGACGGCTACAGCAATTTTGGTACAGTCACTCCATGTCTCTATCCTGCAACTGCCTCATCCACATAACTCATGTCAAATATTCTTGGAGCTGCAAATGTAAAGTGTGATTAATTAATTAATAAAAGCATCATAGATCTTCAGACAGAAGGAGCTGAGGGAGTCCAGCAGGATCATTATTATTACCACAAAGTCAACATCACATATTCAGTGATGAAAGCCTCTCCGAGGAGTATTGCGAACCCATTGCTGGAATTAACACTCCCGCTCAAATTTGATAGTACCCTTTGTAGAGGATTTTCATTTGTATTAACAGAAAAACATAAATAAGTGCTCAGGCTGGTCAATCTATTTCCTCTGTAACTGGCAGCATTCACAGTCACTTTATTGTATGAAATAATGTCTTGGGTTTTTCTCCCTCTATCTTGCTTGTGCCTGACCTTCCATTAAAAGTTGCTTGGAAACTGCTTAGAGAATAGTCAGTGGTGCTTCTTATTGATATCTTCCTTTTGTGATTTCTTTGCTATTCTATCTTTTTGTATTCCTTCCCTGAAGCTTTTTATGCTAGATGAAGATGAAAAGAAACCAGAGAATCAAAGCCTAACATTTTTCTTTTTAAAAGGAACAGGAAAACAATCCTCCCTGTGTACACTTACATGCTAAAGAATAAAGAATTGCTCCTCTAATAAATGCTCTAGCCAGTTTTTAACACACATGTTTTTATCAAGCAGTTTACACATTCTTTTTAGCACCTTGGTAATTAGAAACAGGAGATATAAAGTATGTTGTGCCCCTAAATATACCTTGCAATTGCCATTGTAGAGAAATGATGGGAAGTGGGAACCACTATGACAACCATTTTACCAGGGAGGCTTTGTAAGGGTAGTTAGAGCTGTCTCCTAAAAGGAGGCTGGAGAAGTGGCTCAAAGGATTAGCCACTGGACACCAGTGGTCATGGTGGAGAGTAGGAATTTAAGCAACAGCCTGAGGGAAGGAACTATTCCCTTCTCCTCTGCTCCTGTGAGTGTACATGTGGAATTGTCAGGGACCTCCTGTGGGACCAGAAGCAGCGAGGGCTCTCCTAGGGTGAGGACCTGGTAGCCAGGGTTGTTCCACAACCCCAGCCAGGAGCAGAGCAGCCCAGGAGTGATTGGGTGCAGTCAGTCTGCAAATAGTCCAACAAAGAACTAACAGAACACGTAGGTGTATGAATTATCCAAGAAAAAAGGAAAAGCTGAGGGAGGTGTGTTTTTCTGGCCTGGAGAAGACAAAGCAAGAAGGTGAATCTAACAGCAGTCTTCTAGCAGTGTATCTACAGGGGGCTGTGGAGATTTGAGAGGAAGTGATTTTTTTTGCATAACAATGTGTTTTGCATTCACTGTGCTTTGCATGAACTTTAAGCCTTCAGATTTTGGGCACATGCTTTCTTAATGCATCTGTACTAGGACACAAAAACATCTCCATACAGGGCTGGAAATAGTTTTTCAGGTCTGAATAGTTAATTACCTATATAGTTAAATAACAGATCTAGGTTATTTTCTCCCATAAACATTTTGTCTTTATTCACACTGAACAACATCAGATGCAGGTTGACTGATGTGACTGTCATAGGCTAGTAGCATGGTAGTGGAAAGAAGACATAGTACAGCCTGAATCTGACTTTATTAAAATCCATGGCAAAATTCCACCTTTTGTGTAAACATTTCTGACCTTGTTCACAAACTTCCATGTGTAACTATTACTGCAAAGGATTACCCCAATGAAAATACTTAGACTTTATAAATTAAGAGGAAGCACTTATTCTTGAAGATCTGTTCCAACTTTCTCTATGAAGAGTAGTGATAATATTACTTCGGTTAGTATAGTATTCCTCAAAATTTTAGGATTTAAAAATTTTTTATCATTTCCATATTTCCTAATTTTCTTTATTTGCAAGGAGAAAGTGCCAAATATGACATATTTGTAAATGACTCTATTTTTTTCACATGCTTGTACTTTTAGGAATCACAGATACTGCTTTCTTGAAGATTTCTGACCAGTATACACATTTTAATATGATTTAACATTTAGAAATAAAACCGTAAATTTAACCAGGAAGCAATCCTTCTGTAAAGGAGTCTGCAAATCCACTTCAATATATGTGGAACCTAAGTCAGATTGGTTTTTTTTCTTTTTCCTAAATTTAACTCACTGAATCCTTTATCTAAGGCTTTTGATCACAGTTCTTTGTTGATCACTGTCTGATCAGCTTGCAAACAAAAGGTTACATCAAATCACAGATGTCAACACGCAGCTCTTATCTGTTTCGATCCAGAAATTCCAGGAAATTATCACATGGAATTCTCTGCATGCCCTTCCAGAGCACAATCTTTCAGGCTAATCTGTAAGATAGTGGTTGGGGTCAGATCTACATATTAAAGTGTTTATTTCCCAGGGGAGAAATAGCCCAGCCCCTTGACTCTGGGAAAATTGTATTTTATAAGTTTCTCTAGTTTTGCCTTCTTCTATTATCCTCAGGTTTCCACATAGCTGGCTGGGGTTACCTCATAATTATTTTAATAAATGGGCATGAGGCTGGCAAAAGTTCTTTTCAAAAGCACAGTCCAACTCTGACTTGAGTCTGAAGACAGTTTTTACTCACAAGTATTTCAGGGATGCTGTTTTGAAAAACAGACAGGAATGACAGAATATTCTAGAGTAGGAAGGGACACACAGAAATCATTGAGTCCAACTAGTAAGTGAACAGCCCATAAGGGGATCAAACCTGTGGCCTTGTTTTCTTTTTCTTGTGTATTTGCAGAATATCTTTTCTAATACCTTCATGTGTAATATTTTGTATGTACATCCTTTTCAAAAGCAATATAGAAATCCTAGATCTACTCCTCTGCACAAAATTGGCAGTAAATTTTGACTTTTTTTTTTAGTGGAATCAAAGCAAAGATCTATTGCAATTGAAGAGCACTGACTATTAGGAGACAACTTCTGGATTTTTCTTAGTTTGGAAATGAATTTTGTTTTATTTTACTGCCCTATATACTCTTAAGTACCTTCTAGGTACATCCCACTTGGTTCATGACAATGGCTACACTCAGGTCACCACAGAGACTCAGAGACACCGTGTCCAAGTCCCTGGCAGTGATGCCTTAAGTTTTAGCTTTCATGTTTTTCATATTCTGTGCTGCCTAGGGGTGTATCTCTGAACCTCATATTAAGTGTTAGCAAGCTCTCTTCACACAGTAGGTAGACAAAACAAATCCTTTTCCTGCTGAAGACCAAGGACAATGAGTACAACTTTCAGGCCCAGCAGCACAAACAACAGTGGACTGAGGAGAGAAACAAGAAGGATGAGACCTCAGGACCTGAGGCTGTGGTTGGACAATTGGGCTCCAACTTGCAAATGGACCAAAATTTATAAAAGTGTGAGACCTCGTGACTGGTGTCCATTTTTGTGACCATTTTTTAGTCTACCTTGGTCAGGCTCCTGTCCTGCCCAAGGTGTACCCTAAAGGCCTTTCAATAAATATCTACTTTCTGCTTTAGCTCTGTTCAGTCTCTGTTCCAGGTCAGCCTTCCCAAGGCATCAGCAGGACAAGCAACTAACACAACATAGAAGAATAGGATCTGTGTTGGTAGAAATCATTGACCATCTCCCTTCTGGGATAAAGTCTAACAAGAAAACATGAAAAATTTATGCAGCTAGGCTGGTCCTGTTCCACAGGTCATGGGACTCTTGTGCTTCCACAAAGCTACCCTTTCCCAGTGCGCAAACATTTCTGTCCTCCAGGCCTTGTTTCCTTGGCTTGTACAAGGTTCTTCTAACTTCAGATTGAGGTATCCCTCCTAATTAATGATCATTTCACACTGTCTTCAAAAGCCATTGGATTTTGATTAGCCAGCAAATAAAAATGGCTTCATTTTCTCCTCTGGGTACATATTTCCTCTGTCTCCTTGGCAATTAATTGAGTAGGCGAATAATAGTCGGTGCGCTTTAACAGTCCATGTAAGGAAGGCAATACCAGCCTGGTCACCAGGAGAACTTCACTACCATTAAGCACTTAGAAAATCTGATCCTCCAATGGGAGAGAGTAGCTAGATCAGTGCACCCTGTTACATGGAGCCCTGATGGCTGCTGTGCAGCTGGAGCATGGAAAACACAGCATGCAGCCTACCTTTGTCGTGGATACTCACCCCTCCATGGAGATGTTTGTATGGAAGCTGCTTTAGGAGAGAAACAGAAAATATATTCTTGTTTGTCCTTAGCCAAATGTGAAAATACTAACCTTCGGAGAAGTCTAGACTAATTCCACTGAAAATGATGAAGTGGCTCTAGTATATCTTGCAGACAGAAATCTGCAAATCGATGACATATCCTTCCTTTTATTTATTATTACCCCTAAGATGCTGTGCATTTCAACAGCAAGTTTTTTCCAGGACAGAACTAGGGCAGGAAAAGTCCCTCAAATGTTTTGCTATTCTCAGCACAGTGTTTAGGCAACACATATGTGAGAACAGTGAATGGAAATGCCAACCATCTCATTGCACAAATCAGGCAAAATGCAGCATGTGAAATCAAATAGGTATTAAATTTGTCCTGTGATGAAGACATCAAGAACAGGGGGTACTGGATACATTGTGCCTAATTGAAATACTGCTAGCACAGAAAACTTGCTGTCATGCTTCCCAGTGAGGTGCTGAGTTCAGAGGAACGAGCTGGAGGAAAGAAACCTTTCAGCAAGTGTAGTTTTTTGAATTCTCTTGGCCTTGGAGTGTATTAAGGCAATGTATGTATTAAGTGTAAGTAGATCCATGTACATATAATCAAATGGACATCGAGAGGGGTTGAACTTGTTTCCACAGCACTTAAAGCAGGCCTTCAGCTTTCACAGGGGTGGGAGGTGTTTCTGTCATTATCTTCAGGCAAGACCTGAATATCAAACTCTCTGAATGCACCAAACTGTGTGCAGTAATTCAACAAGCAGAAGTATTTTTAAACACATTCTGGAATCTTTCTTATTATTCAGTCCTCTTTGTTGGACTGTGATAGAAAACACCTAGAGTTTTCATGGGAGGTCAACGAGGAGATGCTTTGTGACACCCATGCATCTCTTCAAATATATCAAAATACTAGAAACAAAATTCTGTGAAGATTAACGATTCATCATCAATAGCCACCAGGATACAAGGTTAATTGATGCCCACTGCCACATCATGGGCACAGCCATGAACATTTCCCTTTCACATGGGCTCCCATCTGTACATAGGTGGGCACAGAAATCAGCTCTTGTGTTTGTCCTCTCTTCTGAGCAAGGATCCCTACAACATAAACTATTTCTCTTCCCTGTAGCAGTATAAAACTAATTAGTAACTGTTGCTTTCAAAAGTCTTGGCATTGTGAAATTGATCTGGCAACAATGGTGTGCTTTCTACTTCGTTTTTCTTCATAAAGACCTGAGTGTATAATGAAATTAGAAGGTGACTCTTTAACCTTTTGCAAATTTTAGTTCAGAACTTTTCCCATGATGAACACAGCCAAGAAAATATGTGAGACCCTGATTAAACAAAATGTTTACCTCCTAGAGTTACAGTCTGGGTTGAATTCCTAAATACATTGTGGGGTCAACATGGAAGAGCTGAAAGTTATTCACAAGATGAAGCAAGGCCACAATGTCGCTGTTCAACGTCCCAGATCCTACCAAGACTTTCTTTGGTTCTCAAGCTACTTTATTGTCCCACAGAACTGTCCCAAAAAATCAAAGTAACCTAATACCAGTGGGTAGGAAAATGAGTAAAAAATAAAAAATATCACAATAGGTAGAAACTTTTTGTCAAGACCTTTCTTGACAGAGTAGCTGTAGTTGAAAAGTAGATGTATACACTCAAGTAAGTCTCTAGCACATATGTTCATGAAATAAAACCTGCTCATGCGTGTTGCCAGTCTCAGGACCTTGGATTATCAATCCTTTAGGAGAAAGGCAGGCTTCCTTTTGTTTTGTGTTCAGCCCCAGCTGCATTACCAACAGCAGAAATTAAAACATAACCACACTCTGCACCCAGTGAAGAACAGCTAGGAAAGGTTTCAGCAGACAAATCACTGTTTTGTGCAGTCAACTCACCATGATTCTCACCACTGACATTTTTCTTCTGTATAATTAATTCAGCATCACAAGTTGCTCAATACTGAACAGTTCTGGGTATTCACACAGCACTGCTTTTATTTATGTCCCCATAGCATTGGAGGACTGAAAAGCTCAAACTGAGATGGTGGCCTCATACCCAGTCAATGGAGGTTGAAGTTGATGAGAAAAGGAAACACAGAGAAGGGAAACAAAGACTCGGGAAGTTTAAATGGCTTCTTTAGGGATATGCAGGTGTCTGGAAGCATAGACGTGTCACAGAGCAAACATAAAATTAGCTGTCACCTGATGTCATGCTCTAATTTGACAAAGCAATGTTGACTTAAAGAGGCAAGTGCAAACCTAGAGCATCATGATTTTGATAGTTTAAAAGATCCATTTTCCATTGATTTCAGAGCAATGCTGTCTCAGTCCAAAAGTTCTGCATAAAGGCAAAAAGCTCAAGTATTAACTCTTTGAGCCCCATACTTTATCTCAATTGTATGGTCTCGCCTGCAGAAATACCATAACCTCTACTTTCTTCGACAACTACCATAACTTTTTTTTACCCTGATCAATTTACTCCAGTGAATGGTTCCTTATGTCCATATTATTGCTAATCTGACAAAGGCAGCTGTAGGTGCTAACAGATCAGTGTGACTAGGACTGTCTTATTTTCCCCAAGGCAATCTGAGACCAGCCTACATACCCAGCATGTTAGTTCAGCAAAGGCATGGGGAATTCTTGTTGCTCTTCTGTCACTGGGGTGACGCCTTGCTTTGGTTTAAAATATTTGTTAGCGTCACTCATGGGTGACAAATGGATGATCACCTTGGCAATGGCTTCATTGCCTCAAGATTTGAAAAGATGTGAAGTGATATTTTTCCAAAGTTCATTGACAGTACTGGTTTTGTGAGTGCTTTCCATCAGGAAAGGACAAGAAGAAAGCAAAACTGTGACATGGCAAGATAAACTTATGTCCTGTGCTAAAGAGTTATCTTTACTTATTCTCATTACTAATGAGATCTTTCCAATTTCTTTTTCCTAGTATCATCATGTCTCAGCCCCCACTGATCTCTCCCGCAGACCTACAATTTCCCCTCCCCACTATGAGGCTGTGCTCCACTGCCCAGCAGGCTGTTCTGTGCCAGTCCCCTGCCTGCCTGCTGGGAGCAGCTGTTGGGCCAGCAGATGCCTCTCAGACCTCTGAAAGCCTTCTCTCAGGCCTCAGCCACCCTGGCCAGGGGCCAGGAGCTGCTGTCACCACCAGACCCATAGGAAAGGAAGTACGTTCCCTGCTCGGCACACTGCCCAGCTCTTCACCAGGTGGGGCAACTGGGAAGGAGATGTCACAGAGGCAGGAATTGGCCCCTCATTCTGCCAGCAGGAGAGGAGCCTTCCCCAGAGACAATTTCATCTGGATTGTCCTATCTCCCTATAAAATGTCAGCAGATACAGGGATGGGATGACAGACGATTTTAAGGCAGAAGGTCTCAAAGTGTGTGTGCCCATAGTCTTACCAATGCTGTTGCTGCTAGCAGCTGAAGGAAGGGACACTGAGTCCTCAACACTGTCAGTTGCCAACAGGGCTGGGAGAGGAAAAGGACTCGAAGAATACCTGAAAGGAGTGCAAGGAACACACATACCAAGAGACTTGCCAAAATACAGGATGCATCACTACCAGTAGCACTCCAGTGGATGATTACACATTTATTTTGAGATAGAGTATGGGAAGTATTAAATGGGACTGGGATCTTATAATTGAAGTGTTCAGTTTGTTTTGTGGGAACAGTGAGCAGCACCCATCTGCAGCCTTTTACTAATGAACGGGAAAGAGCATCAACAATACAATAACCCAGTTGTTAGAAGGAACTTAAAAGATGCCCACCAGAAGACTAGAAAAAAGACAAAAAGGAGTCTCTATTAAAACACAAGTCATGGATCATTAAAAAAAAAAAAAAAAAAAAAGAAGGTTATACTTTGCTGTAATTTAGTCATCCAGCTAAGGATCCTATGCCAACAGGGTAACAGACTTTGCTTGTGCCTCTGAAGGCAGCATCCAGATGGTTTGAAAACGATTCCTGATCAGCTTCTGTTCCATTCACTGTTTTTCTTGCTTTTTGTGCTGGGAGTTATCATGCCTGGACCTCACTCCATACCAGGGGTCACATTAGCACTCATGTCTGGCACCCGCAGAGCTAAGAGGTGGCTGTGGTGCTGTGACACTGCGGGTGCAGCTCCCCAGACCTTTGGCACAGCACAACCAGGCATGGATCCTGAAATGGGTCACAACAGACACCTGGGGCAGGAGCAGACCAGTTGGAGCAGTGAGATGTTGCAGCTTCTCTGATTTGTCTGAGTTTCCCTGCAGGTGGATGCAATCTTCATGGTGGGGGTGGTGAGAAGTGTAGACTGAGAAGCCAGGTTTGGGGAAAAAACCTATGCACTTTGCTGAATTGAAGCTGTAGGGCTCTGTCAGGTTTTGGAGAACACATATGCTGTCTGAGTGTCTGTAGTGCACACTGGAAGGAGGAAAACCTGTGGCTGAATTAGTCCCGTGGTCAATCATGTGCCAGAGCTGCAACAGTGGAGCTGGGATGGTGGCAAAGGACAGTGACAACAATGCACAGGATTGCCCATTCATTGTAGACAGCCTGCTCCCCACTCCTCACTCCCCATCTTGTCTCTGCCAGCTCAGTTCATCCCGGGCACGCAAAGGCAAAGATGCTGCATAGAACCCGGAGCAGCCCCTTGTTAGCCCACTGGTTTCCCCACCTTTCCCGTGGGGGAAGATCACTCCCTGGGGCCATCCCTGGCTCCCACTGGCACAGCCACATGCCCACTGGCACCAGGCTGAGCACTGCCCAAGGTCTGCAGTGTGGCTGGCCCCCCGCTGCTGGGGCTCGCTGCCTGCTGCTCAGCTGTCCCGTGCAGCAGCCCCAGGGCTTGGGTTACAGGACAGTTTCTAACTTTGTGCCTGTCCCAAGGCATCAGGGCAGAGGCACATGATTTTTAATTTATGAGGACACCCATAGAGCTGTCACTTTCAAGGCAGGTGTTGAGAAACTGGCAGGGGGCCCGAGCAAAGAAAAAGACTGACCTCACCCCGAAATAATGGTGGCCAACATGGTCACAGGACAGAGAGTATTGACATAAGCGGGCTTTAAAAATAACTAGGTCATCCTGCTAGACTAGCTCACTGTCTTATACAAAGGAGCCATGAGGTACCAATTTATAGTAAAAGTAGGAGTGTAAACAGCTATTCAAAGGGTTGAACAAATGTATAGCATTTTGAGTCATTATTTTATATAGCCTTTTTGATTCTCCTACCCAAATCAAGTGCTAAGACACCACTAGACAGGATCAGAATAAGGCAAGCTTTCAAGGTCCATGCGTGGCGATAGCACCGGACATCGGGCAGCTGTGGTTGTAGAGTGGTCACTGCTCTGCCTTGTGGCTGCAGCCACCTCACTTCAGATCCAAGTCAAGGCAAAAATCTAAAATGGCTCTTGGACTAGATAATCCTTGTAGGCCTCTTACAGCTGAACTATTCCAGTCTGAAAATGAAGCAAAGGTCACAAACAAATAAACATTTTGTTGCAGAGGAAAGTCAGTGAATATGTGTTAATAGAACCTGGCCTTAGGAAAAAGGGAGAGGAAATCCAGAGAGGAAATTACTATTTCTTTACCTAATCCAAGCTTTGGAAAAAATCTTAAAGCAGACTGTTCTCCATTCAGATTTGAGGTGGGGCTGAGTGCTTTCAGACAAATACTGGTTTGCAAAACACACTTCACACCTCCTACAGTCAGGGCATTTCACTGCAAATCCTAAGAGGAGAGAAACAAGATTTGGCTTAGACAGAAACCTCAAATAGTTCCAGTAATTATGAGAGTTACAAGGCCAATAGTGACTTAGGTTTTGACATCTGCATCCACAGTTGCCTATTTCTGGATTTTTGGCACCCGTTTTATTCCACACACAGTTGAAGAGCGCTTACTGCTGCTCCTGCCCTCTTCAGCTCTGTCTGTCTTTGGAGAGAAAGTGTGATTTTCTTGTAGAAAACCCTTTTACAATAACTCTTTCATACCACCTGAACAGTGCAAAGGGAGAGGACAAGAACAGAGACTAGATACTTCCTACTGCAGCTCTGGAGAATACAGACACTGCATGCTCAGGAACAGAAAATTGGTTAACACTATTGCTTTTGTCAACAGTAGAAGTTGTCAGCGAACTCTTCTCTTTGCTTCCTAAAGGAAAACTGCTCCTCAGCAGGAGCTTACAGCACCCTTGTATTCAGCCAAAGTGTTTTTCTCAGCCAGGAAAAGAGAAACAAATAATTACAACATGGAAAATGCTTGCTTTTGCTTTGACCAAGCATGCCTTTGAGTCAGCTGTTAAAGGTTTGTCACATGGTGATCGTTCCTCATCTGGGTAAGTAGCGAACTACCATAAAAAGTCCAGTGTTGTTGGCATTAGGTTGTTTGTCGAGCTTGTAAGGCAGTTTTCTAAATCAAGACATCATGTTACTAGAGGTCAATAGATTGCTATTTAACACTTGATTACTTCCATGCTCCTTCTAAAAAGTACTTGTTACTTTTCAATTTCTCGACTAAACCCTAAACATATCAAAAATATCTTGTTCCAGTAAGACACCTATTCTGCTGCTTCTCTAGTTCAGCTTTTGCATTCTCAGCTCGTTACCCCAGGAAAGAGCAACACTGTGTCCCCCGTACTATGTTCAATTTAAATCTGATTTTTCCATTGCAACTTGCATCACGAGATTAACTCCTATCTTTTCAGTTGTGGAAGACTTGTGTAGCTCAGCCCTGAAGGCATTGAAGTGAATGGCAAAAATATTTAAAATTAACCAGAGGAATAACAACACGTATGTATTTTAACGCCTTTTTTTTTTCTTTTCTGGCACCCATTTTATAAGACATACTGAAAATAGGCCCTAAGGAGTTTGCAGCATTTCATGACAAATTGTAATTGACAAGCCAATTAAAGAAGAAATACCCTCAACAAAGCAGATTCTGTGAGCCCAAACATCTTATTAAAGTGACAGGCCACCTAATTAGTTTCAAATGGAATTAGGAGCTTGTTCTGTTTTTCTTTTCCAGTAATATGGCCCTCCCAATTATCCATATCCTGTTTCATTCATTTTGACTGTAAACACCTTTCCAATATAACAGATCCTTTCTTAATCAATGCACTGCAGATGAGATTCGACGAAGCCATGGTGCTGTAGTTCTAAGTTGGGGCAACCCTCTTTGATGTTTTCCCTGCTGCAGCACAGCTGAGAATTATGTTGACCAGCCAAATGATTATAATCTCTGGATAAGTAATTGGGAAAAAATGACCCTATAAAAATGGCATTCCTAGGCATGTCAAAGAGCTGTTATAGGCTGCCACAGAGCAACAGTAGAGTCTACAAGGTGGAGACAATGTAAACTCTGAGATAGCTGTAATTTGCCAATTTAGCCCTATCAGTAGATACTTCTCATAGTTATCTGTCCCAGAAAGATGTATTTTTCAAGTGATCTTTTAGTTGCTTGGTTTGCATGTGTTACATTCAGAGAAAGGAAACTAAGCTGGGCTTTGATAGCTCAGCTGAAATAACCCCTGGTAAGTGTTTTTGACCCTGCAGCAACAAACAATTAAACAAGACATACAGAGTATATTAAAGTCTTGACTCTTCAAGTTACTGACACATTTGCTGGTGATGACAGTCTAGGGACAGGAAGATCAAATCTTGTACTTAATACCCATTAGTCCAAGGCTCCATGAGAATCTTTTACCAAGCATATATGACTTCTCTAGATAATATCCATCTGACTGTTAATTATACTCCTTGGTCTGTTATTAACCTTCCAAATATTTGATTAAAAAAATATTAATATTTTTTAATTTCCAATATTTGGCTTACACCTGGCTGTGTAGTTTTCCCACGTATGTGCACCTAACAAGTTCTATATTCTTAGTTAAAGTAGAAGGACAAGTATCCCTGAACCTCTCCAGACTTGTGCTGCTAAATTGCTTAGCAAAATGTGAAATTAACTATTTAGAATTTTGGGAGTAGGGAAAATTTTTCAAAATCATTTTACTGAAAGTACACAAGAGAGGGGTCAGTTAAGTTGTTCACACAATTCTGATCCATAGCCAGGAAAGCAGCCCTGGGAGAGTGGGAACACAGAATCTCTCCTGGCACAACTCCATAATTTACCTGTTAAGTCCTTAAGTAGAGAAGGACTGAATTCCGTGCTTCCAGTACTCAGTAAGCCCTTCTTTACCTCATGTCCAGGGAGAAGGATGGCAGCAGTATGAAATTTGGTTTGGACTGCTTTCTTAAATGGCAAATAAATTATTTCTGGGCAAATTCACTAAAAAGCCATACAAATAATAGCTCTTTTTTGCTAAACTGATCACAATTGTGAGTCAACAATAAACCATCCAGGCACGTGGAAGCATTGCATGTTGGAGTTTTGTGCCAGACTACCTAAACATAAATAAACTCCAAACAATAGCCAGAGTTGCTGGGTAGCCGCTTGATGCTTCATAGTTATTCTCATTATGTTACAGGTTAAGTAGGTTACATGTTTGAAGGCAACCTACCAGCAGACATCTTGATTAGCTATTTCCAGGCTGAGATCATCCATACAGTTCACTTCTTGATAATTAATTCTATATAGCACATGTATTGTTGTAGTCACAGAAAAGCTGTTGTTATGATCCTGACACACTTGTTAAAATTTTACCAAAATTTGCATGAAAGGAAGGATTCTATCTCTTTCTATTTTTATTGATAATATACATTTACTACTCAAAGAGCAAGAGATTTAATTTTGGAAAGGCATAGTATTTCCAAGCAAAGATGATCATAGAAGTAAGATGTTTGGTGGAAACACTAATATACTTCCAAGACTGTGTCAGGCAGAAGAGCATCTGAATTATTTTACATGTCTGCCATTTTCTAACTATATGCTGACATAATGTCTATATACTGTGGATATGCTGATTAAAATCTGTTGTACAAAAGTGTAAACACACAGTAGTCCATGCTTATTTTTCCCTTCCACGTCTAATTGACTGGCAACATCAGTGGAGAGATGAGAACAATGCTACTGATTTAAAGGAAATTTCCCTACTAGTTCTTAAACATCTTTCCTTGCTATGAATGCAGTCAATGAAGCAGTAATTTCTGGGTTTGAACCCAGTATGGGCTGCAAGTGTTCTGCTTGGAACCACAGCTCCAGCTTCCCTAGTAATGCTCCCAGTTTGCATTTAAGATTTCCCAGTATATCCAGTTCCCCAGTTGCTCCTGTAATCACTGAGGCAACTTAGTCACTAAAGAAGAATTTTATGGAAGTGCTTTTAATAGTGAAAATTCCTTTGCTGGCCTATCATATTTTTTTCCATACTCTTTCTTTTTTTCCCCTTATCATTGCAATCAGGTATATTTTCAGCTCAGATTATTATGAGGAGAAGGATACAATGATGATATCAAAGGTGCTGTTCACCAAACTAGGTCCAGAAGATTTCTCACTACCATGACAGACATCTTCCAGCCAGTTGGGTGGCCAAGAAAATAATAAATCTGATCCATGCAAAGCAGATGGCCTGGAATGCCTCATTACTCACAAGGGAGGGTGGGATTCACTAAATCCTCATGGCATCCCAGGAAACTGCTTTTCTCCCCCTAGTCTCCACTCAGAAAAGTTTGTAGTTTTTTCATGGCTGCATCAATGGACTATTTTTTTTCCTATTCCTTCTCCTTTTTCTCCAGTACTCTGAAGTAAAAATATTTTATTTTTGCCAGCCTAGGGAATTCCTCTGTCCTGTCTGCTTTGTGAGGCTACTTCTTCCCTTTCAGCTCCTTCAGGGTCCTCTGTGTGTGGAGCCACAGGGTGCTCAGTTACCTGAATTAGGCTGCCAGTGTTGCCATGTGTGTTCATACTGAGCTTGACAAAAGGTTACACTGGTACTAACAAAGTAATAAAGCTAATTTCCAATTTTTAGAGGTGGCTGATTACACCAATCTCAAATTCAAATCTCAGAATTTGAATTTTGACCAGGAAGATCATACAGAAGTGTTTCTAACTGATATCCCCAACACATAAAGTGTTCAGATGTTCAAAGTGTTCATATGGTACCGTGTTCAATGTTCAATACAAAATTAGTTCAGATATTCAGAATTAGAAACCTGCAGTACATGCTCATCTGCAGATATTTTCCTTCATTAAAATATCCTCTCTTTTATTAACTGCAGTAATCTGCGATGTTCTTTTACAGTAAGGTTTGCCCAAGGTTACTCTTTAACACCTCCTGTATCCCTAAGGATTGTGTGAACTGTTACCAATCCTAATGCAACAAAGTTCTATTATTAAAGTTATTTTCTTTGAGGAAACATAAACAAAAGTTATTTTGTTTTCTGTGGGAATCAAATAAAGGTCAGAGATCCATTCACTGCATTGGGTAGCAAAAACAACAACATGCTGCCTCAGAAAGTCAGCAGGCCAAACTGCTGTTAGAAACTCTATTTGGAAACATTTCTGGGATTTCAAGAAATACCTTTAAAAAGAAATCGCTATGGTACTGCTCTTTCTCATAAGACTAGTGAGTTGATTGGAAAAGTAAAAAAAAAAAAAAAAAAGAAGCATACATTTCTGGGAAGTAAGGCTTGGGAGGACAAAGTGGAATGGATACTTCTCAGTGGACATCTTGTAGGCTCACGTTTCACAACCCTGTCTGTTCCTATCAGTTCCAGTTACTAGATTAGTTCCTATTAAGTGTTCCATTTAGCTCCCTATTAAGTGTTCCATTTAACTCCCTCCCCTGTACCTTTTAGGCCACACTGCTCCTCAGAGGACAACTTGATCTGAAACAAATATGACTTGCATACAAGACTATCTTTTGACATAGCCACATAAAAGGTTTTTTGCACATTACAATGAAAAGACCAGAGGTGAAGGTCTCAAATTAGTACCATCCATAAAACAAACACACAAAGATGTTAATAAAACTTCATTTGGGGAATTAATATGACAGCTTTTTTGAAATAGGAACAGCTATAGATGTGAAGTAACATATATGGAAGTACTCATTATTTCTTTAAAATAAAGTGTAAGTGGCTTTTTTATTTGGTGAAATACATTTAAAATATTTAAAATGTTTTGCATCATTTACATAAGGGCACAAAGTTGCACATTCCCTGGCTCAGTGCACTACAATCTTCACTACTAGAAACATTTAACTAAGTGTTCAGGTCCCTACCTATTCAAGAGCCCTTCCTTAAATGCAGGTTTATCTAGTGGTACTTAAGCACATGGTTGGGTCCTTTTCTCAACTGTCATTCAGCTTTGCAAATTTAAAATTCCTGCTCATTTTGTGCAGAAGTAATTACTTCATTTGTCATCACTTCTTATGACCTCATGAAAAGATAAGGTTCAATTCGGTTAAGGCCAAAGCTACTAAGGGCAACCAGGTTGGCACATTCTGGTAGGGAATAAAGCATCCTGGCCTCAACATTTCCCCAGAAGACTTTCACCTGTAAATCTCAGGAGTAGGTGAGGTCAGCCATGGCAGCAACAAGCAGTCGTTGCCCCTCTGGACTGCAGCCCAGCAGGGAAAATGGGTTGGTGGTCTCAGCCTAGGTGGTTGTGCATGACAAAAATCCCTGGCATTTCCTTGTGATATCCTTGATGGCAGAAGTCACATCAGAAGGAGCCAGGACAAAAGTAAGCAGAAAAACACTTAGGCCAACATAGGACCCGACTCTCCTCTAAACAGGAGGGAGAGGAGTGAAGAGAAAATTTCTGTAGCAAGTCATACAAACGAGTCAGCATGGTAGGAATCAATGACAGTGTCCAGGCTGTATTTTTTAGATGCACAATGTTCAAAGAAAACCTGAGAGATTTCTCTAGGCAGAGTGAAATTTTGCACAAGGAGAGAAACAGAACACAGCACACTATATGGGCACTCTGGAAATATTAAACATTCTCTAGCTAATGCTGAGGTACAGTTGCAAAACAAAAAAATTGTTCCTGTGGGACAGATGGGGAGCTAGTGACTTAATAACTTGTCCCTACATCACTTAGAAAATCTCCATCACAAATTAAAGTAAAAGTTCAGGACTACTACTTTCACCCCCACTGAAGTCTTGTCATCAAATGAATAAGTACTGGAAACAGTCAATTTTTCTTTAATTCATCAGATGGCAAAGATATTGAAGGAAGAAGCAGCAGAAAATTTTCTTTCCCTACCACTAAGGGAGAAGGGAAACTGGTTTCTTTTATCAGAAAGAAACAAAATGGTTATGGCTGATTATGCAGGGACAGTCAAAAAATATAAACCACCAGCTATTAGATAACCCTCCAGCTCCTCTCCTCTAGCTGAAGCACGTGTTCCCACATCGTCTCATGCACATTCCCAGCCAGCAATAACTAATTACTTTCAGACCTGCCTCCTTTCCCTAAAAATGACAGATGACAGTGGTCTAGCACAGGTCTGCCCAGACTCATCCCCCTGCTGTCCCAGCCTCCGCCTGGCTGCCCCTGCAGGAGGCTGGCCGGCATGGTGAGTTAAGCCTAAGATTCTCAGGATTCCCCACAACATAACAGCAATGCTTCAGAGAGTTTCTGCAGCTTGTTATGGAGGATGCCGTGCGTGGTTCTGAGAGGGTATCTTTTCATTTAGTCTGAATGCTTGGCACCCTCGGACCGTAAACAGAAGCCTAGGTAGAAATAGATGGAATTATTTACTTACTCTTCCAGTGATGAAAATGATTAGTCAATTAACTTTACTAATATACAGTATCTTGTGAGAAGATAAGATGTCAACAGGCAAAACCAGCCTCCAGGTCGTGTCAAAAAGAACAAGCCCTCTGGTATTTACATTGATTTATGGTGAAATATGACAAGTATGTAAATTATGAGAGCTCCCTTTTATGTTTACATTTGTGCATTTTTCTTTGGCTATTTCTGATGATAAACATATTAATGCAGCTATTTATAATTTGATATCATTGGCAGGAAAGCATTCAGCCTGGGGAGATATCCTTCAGCCCCAACTTCCTGTACTACAAGAGACTGAAGGCATTGTGTTGGTAAATATCTTCAAGGGAAAAATGGCAGCTAAAACTGGCCACAATGACATTACAGGGATGTAATGACAAGAAAGAGAAAAGTCCAGATTAAAAAAGTTTATAACATGAGATAGGTTCAATTAGTTATTCAGTTCACTTAAGTAGTCCAGCTGGACAATTATAGATGGCTACCAATTCCATTACATAACCATGAAGCAATGCATTCATGAGCTTCTATTTGTGCATTCACTGTATCCACCCAGGATGTCTAAATCTCTTCAGTTCACAAGAGTTACTGGGCTATGGTCCTGCATGTGTTATACACACCACACAACACCATTTCTTGGTGTCTCAAACCATGTTTGAAGCATGTAGGTGCTTCAAGTTACCTCTGACTGAATGGCTAGCTCAGGAAGAGAACATGGTATGAACACAGATAGCCTTGACCAGAGGTTTGCATTCATTTTATGTAAATGCAACTTCACCCTCTCACTGTGCGCTTCCACCATCCTTAGTCTACTCTACTGCTCTAATTCTACCAAAAGAAATAGAACCCTAGAGATTACAACCAAGCAACAGGGTTACCTTACCCACATCTCTCTGAGTGAAAATGTTTAAGGAATTAATTTTACAAAAGCTCTTTGGATCAAACCTGTCCCAAATTCTCAGTTTGTCAAAAGTCACATGAGTAGTTCTGCCACAGGAACTCCATGAACTCCCCACGTCTTTGATTTCAGTGGGCTGGTTTGGTGAAGACTAAATCCAAGTATTATGTTCTCCAGAGATCATCCTTTAGAGATTTCCATTGAACATTCACATTCCATCTTTGCTGAGAGCGTCTCAAAACAATTTGGACTCTCTAGAATATCAAGAATCCTTTCAGAAAACAAGATGATTTACTCCAGCCCATCAGCCAACACATAGTCCAGAACATGAGGAGCAACATACCTATGCTTGTCCATATGACCATAAAACCAAAACCTGCTTGCACCTTTCTGGGCAGTTCTGTGCATCCAGACATCTTTTTTTTTGCTGTAGCACCAATAACTCTGACCTAGAATCAGCAGCAAGCACATTACTTAGATCTGATTCTATCCTGAGCTTCTCTCACATGTCTATAGAAAAGTTGGAAGAAAAGCACAATCTACTTAGCACAGGCAGAGTAGTCATCTGCAATTTAATTATTTCCATTGGAAGTTACTTATAGAGCTATCCAGTCCCTGGCACCCCCAGATATCAGCTGCAAAGGAAACAGCACATCTCAACACTCTGTAAGCTTGAATTCAGATCTAAACTTTGAGCAGGTTCACAAGCATAAAGATCGTGCAAGAAAACTCTCACCTGAGTGAATCCTGAACATTAGCCAAGCACAGTCACAATTTCTTCAGGGTATTGGAGTATTTCCACAGCAGCTTTCAGATGAGTGCAGGGGAAGAGGCAAGGCCACACCACTGGTTTTTCCTTCTCTTACAGCTGCCACATGTTCCATCCAGTGACATCCTCTCTGCCAATAACTTCACAGAGGCATGGCACAACTGCTGGGTCCCTGTAGGCTGCTTAAAGGTCTGAGGGTCTGGAGAAAACCTGGAAACTACAGGGGAAAAAAGCTATTTTGTTCACCTTTACTTTTTTCCTGTTAATGCAAAAAGAAATTGGAAAGCTTTGAAAAAAATTTAAAGGAAACATTTTCCACATAGAAAAGGTAATTTCCCTTGGAAGAAACAGTAAGAGAACTTCTAGTGTCTTTTTCTTAAAGGAGGTAGGTGATGAACATCAAGCAATCAATAATCTATAAAATTCAGCCTTCCATGTGATGTTACTCCACTGAAAAGACTTGCAGCTTTGAGTTATTAAAATTCCTCTATTCCTTAGGCCAAATGGCTTAGCGTTGTGTAATGTTAGCAAACAAAAACATCTCCACATACACATTCGTGAGTTAAAGCTGAGTATTAGCTATTAGATCAATTTTCATTATTTAAACCCAAAGAACACATACACAAACACAAAGTTCTTAGGAAGAGGTGATGTAGTTAGACAAGCACATAAAAGAGATTACTAATCTTGCAAAACTTTAATCTCTTGTATTCTTAAACCAGACAGGATTAGGCACTTGTATTTCCACTACTTCCAGTATTAACATAGACTTGTTCTTCTAACTAAACAGTATAATTCACATTCTCAAAGTTAAGAAAATTTTCTTTTAATAACAAGTAAGTAACCCATATTAGTATTTCAACTTTCAGTTATTATAAAATAAATAGCTGCAAGAAAACCTGAAAAACCTTGTGGAGAAATGCTAGTTCTTGGGGCTTCAAAACTTACAGAAACTTTGCACCTCCAGCTCTAACTAGAAGCCAGAAGAAATTACCCAGGGCATCAAGAAATACATTTAATAAGCTGCTGAACAAATAAGCCATTTTGACCTCTTGGTTTAACCATGTATATAAGAGGGAGATAATGTCTTATTTTATTAAATAGAGGCTATCTGAGAAGTTGAAATGTAAGATTCCTGTTCTGTAAGAAAAAACAGCCATTTTCTGGATAATAGAACTTAGAAATCTCCCTCATTTTATTGATAGAAAGGAAGAAAACAAGACTTAAGTCACTGATTCCAAGAAGTACTAGGCCTTATTTGTTGTCAGGAATATCTACACAAATCATCTTGAGGCAGGTCGTTGTGTTCTGCCAAATTGCAAGTAATGGAAATAATGTAAAATAAAAAAGTGAGCTCATCATATAAGCTCAGTTATCCTACTGAGTCCTGAGAACAGTACCTTGGAACGGGAGTAAGGGCTGGGGAAGTAACCATCATTGGGTACAGTTACAGTCTTTATTAAACACCCAGTTCTCAACCCCTCCATGGATAAGTCACACACAATAAGTCATGAGGTCAAAATCTTTGAGTGAGTAAGATATGCCTGCCTTAAAACCAGTTTGGAGGAAAACTAATGGCAGAAACTGCAGAAGTCAGTCTTTGGATATAGGAAGTATCTAAGCAGTAACAGGAGTGAGATCTTCCACAGAAGGCAGACTGTGCAACTTCCCTCAGTAACTGCCCACCAGCACTAAATGGAAGAGTTTTTGCTCTGAGTACCCAGCTTACTTCATACACACTCGGTTATGTGTAGTGTGTGTGTGTGTGTGTGTGTGTGTGTGTGTGTGCATGCATATTGCAATTAAGACATCGAAACAAAACCCCTCTAATGCACGTATTCTTCTGGAGGAAAAGATGGGAGAGTAGATGTGGACTAAATGTTGGCTGCATTGCACATAGCAATACTGTGAGATACTCAATCTAATGATGAACAGAGTAGCTGAATATATTGGGAGTAGGAATGATTTTTAGCATAAAACCTCTAAACTGGAATTTGTGTAATTGAACTCTGTAAAATGCGTCTAGACTTGCCTGCTGCTAAAAACAGCACCAATATGAACATAAAGCAAACAATATTAATTTCTTCACATATTGTGGTAGAGAACAGATTGATAGTTATTAATTTTAAAAGCTGAAGTACAGCATGTAATCTTATATTTTACAGATCCAGCTCAACAAAATGTCTTATCTTTAAGTACAGGCTTCAACTCCAAAAAACAGTTTGCTGATTGAAGGCCTGGCACGATTAGTGCCAGAAATGAGAGAGTTTCAGAAGCGTGAGATACACACTACTATAAAAGTGTAATACTTTGCAGGACAGCAACAGGCACATCTCCTCTTACACAGGCAGCTGCTCCAGAAATACTCCCTTGTTTACCGCCGGCAGCGCGCGCACAAAGAGCGCACGCCTCCGCTCCTGCGCCGCGTGTAACGAGGGAGTGCGTGCCTGCCGAATCCTCCTGTCAGCAGATCTTCTCGGTTTTCACTTCTTCTTTGCTACTTTGCAAACTCTCAGCTATTTTTTCCCAAGCCGTAACACGGGGGCTCTTAGAGATTATTGCCATTCTCCCCCTGCCTGTCATACACCTTGTTTCCAAGTATGGTCACTATGAGGGGACTGTCGCTTGGAGCCTTTGTGGAAAATTAATGGCAGACAGGAAAGGGCAAAAAAGACAGGACAGATGGCTCTGTCACCACCACCAGCCTGATGCCATGAGAGCTCTTCAGTGCCTTTGCAAATGCCACTCTGTTCTACAGACTTACTCTGAAGTTGATCCAATTGCACCCTTGGCAGCTGTCTTTCTTCTTTTTTATAAGATTTTTCCTTGTCCTTTGACTTCCCAGGCTCATCCACGTGGTGAATTCAAAAGGTCAGTTTTTAAATTAGTGGCCAGGTGCTGATGGTCTGAAATACCGTTTAACTATAAACCTATTGGCATCTTGCTAGAAGTAGTGTTGAATAGTGTTGTTAATAGGGCTTGTTTACTTGTTGGTTAAAATCCAAATCGAGTCAGCTGAGACTCGAAAATGCAGTGAGTAATCTTCTAATTCAAGTAAGCAAATGGAGTGATGTCACCTCACTTTATTCTTTAAATGGCATTCTGTCTAGTTTCACTTTCACAGTGAAACACACACCCGTAGTATATTGAGTGCATATTGGAAGCACAAAGAGATTCCTCTCCTTATGTGAGTGGTGCCAGACAAATCGTGGTTTGGTTTATGCACATACTTGGGGAAAGATATGCTTAGGATTTTATGCGTTTAAAACACGATGAACAGGGTGAATAAATTGCAATGTGACACCAGGACGTACAGTCAGAGTCTGCAGAGAGAAAGTTAATCCCTCTGAAGAACTGGGGTTATAGTCACTAGTCATGCAGTTTCAATCTATATGATTGTATTTATAGGAAAAGTTCTACATTGGATACATCCCAACACTGTTAAACAAGAACAATTCCTGTGTTTGCAAAACCTGGGATGTTTGTACAATTTTGCTAATTTAAGGATAACATTTACAGGTTTGGTCAAAATTTTAATTAAGGGAGAGTTAGCCTGATCACCAGAAGAGCAAGTGCCATGGTGTGATTCAGGGTAGAGCCATTTGTCTAAATGTGAAAATGTGTAACAGTCCCAAATTTATAGACAGTATTTCACTGTGGCCACTTGATGTGAAGAATACCTGAGATCTTGAATGTTGTGGGAACATTATTGGGAATTCTGCAAACAGATGCAAACAGACCATCTCTCACTAGGGATTCTTGCCATTCCTGTATCTCCGAAGGTGCAGGCGGTTTCCCTAATACCAGGTATAGCCCCTGCTTGATGCCAGCTTTTCCCATGGTGGTTTTGTGTTGCACACCAACACTACTGAGTACTGGAAAGTTCTTTGCTGGAAACCTAGCAACAGATTGCTTTCAGGAAGTCAGCTGACACCCACCTACTGCAGTGGAAAAAGCTTACTGTGAATCTGGAGGGTGGGGGACTGCCATCATACCACTCTATCATGCATAGTCGATGATGTCATTCCTTATGGAGAAGCCTGCTATTTCACATGCTCAAATTTTGTTTGCCTAATCAAACTCATCTTCAAGACTGATTCAGTGAAAGGTTACAATGTTGAAGTTTTAATATAAAACGAAGCTCCAATCCGGGCAAAAAAATTACTCATTCTGTAGTGAATGAGTAACCTACTCATAGTTGTAGGCTACAACTATGCCTGAATATAGAGTATTAAAAGAATCTACATGATTTGCCTTGAAAAAGGACCTGAAATAACTGAGCTTGCCATGTTGTAGTACAGAAGCTGCCAGATTGCTGAGACAGGCATAAAAACCCAACCGCTGTCAAATATTCACTCTTGCTAGTGGACGTGCTGAGTATGGGAGGTGCCCTGCCACAGTCCTTCATGAAAGAACTTTGACCTGTGAATGTAGGTGTAATTTCACATCCTATATTGATGAAGAAGGCAGCTTCCACACTCCCTAAATTCACTGAGGGTCATCATTTTCATCTTTTCCAGGATGGAACAATATTCCTACCTTCCTTTCCTGACATGTCTCATGATCTCTGTTCCTCTTCCTTCTCATTTTTCTTTAAACTTTCCCCAACACATTACCCCTGCTCCCGCTCTTTAACTGCTTAAGTATTCTGCCCTTCCTTTGTCCAGCTGTATAACTTGGCTTTCTCTACCCTGGCCTAGATTTGGCATTTCTATTTGTTGTCCTTGCAGAATATAAATAATAAAGTGTTGTCAACAGAAGGCAAGTATGGAACTCCTGGTTTTGTACGTGGAGGCTTTGTTCATGTTTCCACCTGCTAGATATCACTTGTATCAAAATGCATCAGATAATTTCCTACTAATACATTTACTTGTCAACAAATGCTGTAATCCCTGCAGGAAAGTTATGTCATGATGAATGGGAGGGAAGAGTCCTCTGTAATCTTCATGGGAGGATAGACACTGTGCCATTCCTTAGCTTCTCTTTCATGTCTCAGAGGCACAGCCTCCTCGGCAGTGTTTAATCCTTATTTTGTGTTCCCTTTTTATATGGCAATAATTATATGTCACCACTGTGAGATCTCATGAGATGGCTGCAGAAGGAGTTTAGGAATATCAGGTTCTTAGGCAATCCACAAAGCCTAACATGAGGTTACATTTTCCAGGCTGAAAGCCTGAGTCAGGTGCTTGATGGAGGGTAACCAAATAACACCTGCCAACTTAGAGAGCACTTTTGAAAAACAAAGGTGTTGTTAGAGTGAGCCCAGAGTTATTTGCACCTCTTGGCAGCAAGCCTTGGTACTGTGGAGAGCCTACATGAGGTCTAATGAAAGAGCAGGGTAAATAAAAAGTACTTGTGATTTTTATCATTTCATTTACCAGATGGATGAGGAAAGAGCATTTTTCCAGAAAGATCCTAAAATCTGAAGGTGAGTTTTGAACTTTGGTGACGATTCCTTAGTGGCAATGTGTGGATGATAAACTCAGTATCAAGACTGTCTGCTTTAGGAAAAGACAAATCCATTGTGAAGAGGGAGATGGAGACCCTCTACTGAAACAGGTTCAGCTGGGAATAAAGTATATGCTCCCTGGACTGCAGGCTAGAAAGGAGAGTGCTGCCTGGAGGTATAGCCAAAGTGGACCAAGAAGAGCTCCAGAAACAGATGAGGGTAGACACAGTGCCTCTTCCCCTCAGCCATGTCTCCTGCTTTTTCCTATTTCCTACTGCACTCATCATTCTGGAAGATCAATGCAAGGACTGACAGTGTTGTGGTCAGAGAAAAAAAGCGGAGATTAAAAAATGAATAAAGTCTCTCCATGTTTATTACCCCCAAATTTAAAAGTAACACTAATGAGCTACTACTGCAGATTATTTGGAGAGAGAATGAGATCATACCATCTCTCTTTTCTGCTATCAAAATGTCTGTATTGATAAGCAGAGACCAAGACCCTGCCTTTCACAGAATGCCATCCTCTGCATCAAAAATGATATGGAGGCAGGGACAGTCATGTCACAGTGACAGTGGTCTGATTCCTGTGCCTACCTGACAAACAACTGCCTGGTACTCATTGTAGTCTGGGGAACACAGGAAGACAAGGGCTGCTCAACCTAGAGCCTTCCCAGACATCTCATCAGGTACACTGTCTTGCAGCAAGAGCTGAAAATAAGGCCATGCACAGTCACTCAGAAGTCACGTTCAGGGTAAGCAAGTATTAGAAAAGCAGGGGAGAAGAATGGGACTGCTGCATGGGCCTGGCAGAGAAAGTGTTAGACATGAGGACTGTATGAACAGGACATGCATATGCCATTAGGAATAGAGGAAGCTTAGAATAGACAGGATGCCTAGGAGGACAGGAGCAAGGTGTTATATTACAAGTTATGAAATGTCAAGTTAGGGAAAATATCTTCTACACCAGGTCAGGTGAGTGCTAATTAATTCTGCCTGTGTCAGCAAAAGGGGTAAGAACTTACAGTAGCTCTTGAAAAGCAGTTACATGAGGCTGAACAAGATGACTCTATTGCCTGGACATTTGGAGCAAGAGACATGGTTTGCATGACATGATGGCTACAATGCCTTTCTGATCCACATTTAGGCTTTATGAACAATAAATAGGGAAAACTTCCCAAAGTGTCCCTGTCCATGGTGGGGGTTTGGAAAAGCTGAAACTTGTTGATCTTTAAGATCCTTTACAACCCAAACCATTCAATTCTATGATTCTAAAACCATGGAGTCTGACTTGAATGACTTCTGTAATAGAAGAGAACTTACCAAAAGGCAAAGCTGATGTAAAATGTAGTGCGCAAGTGATTTTAAGGAAAAATGAATGGTGAAACACCATTTCTCTCCTAAGACAAAATACAACAAAGAGCATGATTACTTCTAGGCTTGCCTTCCTGCTCACTAGAATTGTATTGTTTCTTCATTCATCTTTACCTTTCTCTAACACCAAAGATGCAGTGCTCTAATATTCCTTCAAAAAGCCTGCATTACCATGGTAAGCTCATGGATAACCAACACCTCTCACCATAAAAGTTGCTCTAGTTTTCCAAAAGAAATCTTCCAAAAGGAAAGGTAGTTGATCCCAATTTGATTTGACTCAATGATCTTAGAGATCTTTTACAACCTTTAGGATTCTATGATTCTAAGATTTTATTAATCCATTTGAAAATACTGTTCAGCTACTTATCTATTAATTTGTTTTTGGAAGAGCTTAAGAACCAGAAAAATCACATTTATATTTAAGGGCTATAGAGTAGTGGAAGTCCCAGAAAGGTTCACCAGCAGTTCTGAACATGAAGAAGTTCCTCTGGTCAACTTAAACTTGTCACCTCTTGGGAACAGTTCCTTGAGAAGTGGGCAAGGTGAAGAATTGATTAAGGATCTCCACTCTGCACAAGATTTAAGCAAGAATTGAACTATAATAATTCACAGCAGATTGCAGGTGCTGTATTAAAATTGCTTTCCTTTCCTCCATTTCACCAGCTTCCTTTGTCAGGATTTATGCAGGGAATGGCTTTCTTCAGGAAAGGGTTCTCTTGATGGCATGTTTGCAGGAACAAATGTAGAGAATGAGCACATTTTAACAATGTTGCCTCCGTGATAAGTATAATACACTGTTCTATCAAACCAATGGAAATAATTTTCCCATATTTCAAAGTGGCCCTGGGAGTTCCGAGTATCACTTGGCCACCATCAACTTTTATTATTTGATCTGACTCTTAAAACACCGGCAGTTGCAATTAGTCAATATATGTATCCAGAAAGACAAGCATCAATAATGTCAGCCAAAAGAGATATGTGAGTAGCTTCTGTATATAGATGACATTTGTCACTGCTCTGGAGACTGAGATGAATAGCTGTGTGTGAGCAGGGTCTTCATGTCTGCATAAGAGCACCTTAGTGACAGTTTGACCATCTACACTGGTAGACATTTTTAAACATTTCAGGAAGCCACAATCAGTGTTCTGCTTAATTCACTGAGCAGACTCAGTCTACATCAAATTCTTGCCATAGGAAGGACAAAAGAAAGCAGGAAGCAACTCACATATGTCAGGAAATAGCAGCTGGGCCAACACTACTCAGATCAACTGGTAATAGAAAGTGGGAAAAGTGAGACCCAAAAGCAACAAGAATGGATGAAAAAAAATTGTACAAAGCCCTCCTACTCAATTAAACACTCTAGGTTTGAAATTATTTAGCATTGCAAATCAAATACTTAATGTAGAGGCTGTAGTATTAAGGGAGGATTAATCTTAGTTGGGAAACAAAGGATAATGTGGGTCCTTTGCTAAATGGAGAGGAGACCCCAGTTACAAGGATGCTGAGTAGCAGTTACTGACACCTTATATGCATTGATCTTCACTGGCAAGACCAGCTCTCAGACACCTCTGACCCAGGAAACCAGTGTAAAGGAATGTTGGAAGGAAGAGTTTCCCTTGATCAAGAAGGATTGGTCTGGAGAACATCTAGGCAAACTTTATATCCAAAAGTGCTTGGGACTGGATGAGGTTCATCCACAAGTGCTGAGAGAACTGGAAGGCTATAGCCAGACCACTCACAATCATCTTTGAAGAGTCAGAGCTCAGGAGAGGTGCTTGAGGACTGGAAGAAAGAAAATGTAGTTCCAGTCTTCAAAAAGGGCAAGGAGGATGACTCAGGGAACTACAGACCTATCAGCCTCATCTCAATCCCTGGTCACACTACTGACCCATCCCTCACCTCAAACCTCATTCTAGAGGCCATCTCTATCCATATGGATGACAAGAAGTTGATCAAGAGTAGTCAGCATTGGTTCACTAAAGGTAAATCCTGCTTGACCAACCCAATTTCCTTCTGTGATGTGGCAGCTACCTGGATGGAGGAGGGAGAGCAGTGGATATTGTGTGCCTTGACCTTAGCAAGGCTTTTGACACTGTCACGAAATTCTCGTAGGCAAACTCAGGAAGTGTGGCCTGGATGAGTGGACAGCGAGGTGGATTGAGAACTGGCTGAACAGCAGATCCCAGAGGGTCATAATCAGTGGCACAGGGTCAGGTTGGAAGCCTGTCACTGGTGGTGCCCCCAAGGGTCTAACTGGGCCCATTGTATTTCAGTTTATCCATCAATTACTTGTATGAAGGGGAGATGTCTCCTCAGCAAGTTCTCTAAAGACCAAACCTGGAACGGCCGATATTCCAGGGTGCTGTGCAGCCCTTCAGCAGGACCTCAACAGGTTGGAGAGATGGGCAGAGAAGAACTGCCTGAAACTTAACAAGGACAAATACAGAGTCCTGCACTTTGGGAAAAACAACCCCATGCACCAGTACAGGCTGGGGGCTCACCTGCTGGAAAGCAGCTCTGAGGAGAAGGACCTGGGGATCCTGGTGGACAACAAGCTGTTCATGAGCCAGAAGTGCGTCCTTGTGGCCAAGAAGGCCAGTGGTATCCTGGGCTGCACTATGAAGAGCATTCCTAGCAGGTCAAGGGGGGTGAACCTGACCCTCTACTCAGCCGTGGTGATGCCACTTCTGGAGTGCTGTGTTCTGGAGCTCTGGGTTCCTTAGTATGAGAGAGACATGGAGTTCCTGGGACTATTCCAGCAGAAAGCTACTAAAGGGACAAGAACATCTCTCTTATGAGGAAAGGCTGAGAGAGTTGGGCCTGTTGAATCTTGAGACAAGATGACTGAGAACGGACATCATCAATGTCTGTTAGTATCTGAAGGGGGATGCCAAGAGGATGGAGCCAGGCTCTGCTGGGTGGTGCCAAGCAACAGGACAAGAGGTAATGGGCAGAAAATGATGCACATGTGAATGTGAGTCAGAACTTCTTTACTGTGCAGGTGTCTGTGCATTGGAACAAGCTGCCCAAAGAGGTTATGGAGTCTTTCTCATTGGACATATTCAAGCATAACCTGGACACAATCTGGTTCCATGTGCTCTAGGATGACTCTGCTTGGGCAGAGAGGTTGGACCAGATGATTACTGTGGTCCCTTCTAACCATACTCATTTGTACACACTTTTGGAAATTCTATATTCTATTCTATTAAAACATTTTATATGACTTGATTGAAACATACAGAGCAAAATATTTAAATATTAAGATTTAACGTCTCACCAATGAGGATGTAATTATAATCACAAACCAGGTCCAACTCTGTCAGTCCTCTAACCCTGCTCTACTTGGTCACAGTCCCCTTGCCAAATGGATAGGTTGCTTCTGCCTTGCCTGGAATTTTCTTGATCTTCTCTCCTGAGTGACAGCTCTTGGCACCCTGCAAGCATGGGAATTTGCTGGCATATTGTGGGTCAGACAGAGAAGATGATGGAGAAGAGCAGAAAAGCCAGGTGAGACCCTGCTAACTGATTGTGCAGAGCACTGTAAAGGGAAAGAAAATGAAACCTGAAAGTTTAATGTTTTATTTTCTGTCCAAATAGTAACCAAACCATGAGCCATTTTCTGCCTGGACCATATTGATGAACCTGAGTGCAGTGGCAAGGTGTTAAAAATCCCACACGTGCTTACACTCAGGAGTATGTAAATTCAGGTGCCAACAGTCACTGCCACTTCTCCATGGTGTCAAGTCGAAGGCAGGAATATCACAGATAATCAAAAAGACTAAATTACTTCCTTGGGGTTGTGGCTAGTGCTTTAGTCCCCAGATCCTTCCATCTGGCTCTACCTGGACTTAGCATGAAAACCACACTGGGTGCAGACCTGGAGTCAGCTGCACCTCACTGTGCCCTGAGCCCAAAATTGGGCTGGGAACACTGTGCTGAATTGTCTGACATAGATCTGCCTCAGCATCCTCCCATGCAAAGGGTAGCACACATTGTCACCCCTGAGTTGGCACCTGGAGTCTCTCTGTCCCTGCAACATCCCTTATACCCACAAAGAGTAAGCAGCCCATGAGTAACAGATGCACTTCCTGTGGCTCCAAAGCTTTTGTTAGACTGGAATAATTTAAAATACCAGACTGTAAATAGCAACAAACATTTGCAAAAACATTTTGTTACTGCTCCGTTGTTTAATAAGTGTACTTCTTATTAGTTTCAAGTATCCTGCTTTGTGCTATAACTGAAGGTCTCTTGGAAATTTCGGCTTGAGCAATGTATCTCAGGGAGGAGAGGAGAGGAGAGGAGAGGAGAGGAGAGGAGAGGAGAGGAGAGGAGAGGAGAGGAGAGGAGAGGAGAGGAGAGGAGAGGAGAGGAGAGGAGAGGAGAGGAGAGGAGAGGAGAGGAGAGGAGAGGAGAGGAGAGGAGAGGAGAGGAGAGGAGAGGAGAGGAGAGGAGAGGAGAGGAGAGGAGAGGAGAGGAGAGGAGAGGAGAGGAGAGGAGAGGAGAGGAGAGGAGAGGAGAGGATGTATTAAATTGACCTATTAAAAGGTTTAAAAGGCTGACTTGATTGGTTAGTTGAGCAATGCAAGGGCCCATTACATGACAGAAGGGATCAATTTGCAGGACATCACCATTAAACTCCTTGGTTCAGTGTTGTTTTTGAGCAACACAGATCTCAAGGGTGATGAAGGAAGGCTACAATGCCTATATGAAAATGCATGTTCATTTCTTAAGCTCTCTACAATTATTAAGACATCAACCACTACCATAGCCTGCTCACTCAGCCTAATATTCCCTGGCTGATTTCTTGGGTATACCTCAATATGTAGAAAAGGCTGAGGAAGGGGTTTCAAGGACAGCCAATGGTCTTCATTAATGGATTCAAGAAGGGTATCCCAGGCTCTAGGGAAGTATAATAAAGCCCAGAGAACTGCATGACAGACAGGTTGCCATGACCAGTGTCACTGGGCAAGCCGATGAAGGTAGATGTGATAACAGCAGAAACAAGTATAATGGCTATAAGAGTATTACATTCAAGAAAGTCTTCCAAAATGTGCACATTTTGACGGATTTGTTTTTGACAAAAAGAAAATGCCTCTTTGTTAGCCACCTAGTCTGTTGCTGTTTCAATCGGAAATAAACTTTCCCAACAAAAGTCTAGCTCTGTGTAAACCAGATGTCCTGGCTTGTTATTCTAAGAAATTTTCCATCATACAACTACATCATGACAGGGTAAGGAGCGAGGGCTATGGATTTCTACCATGAAAAAATAATGGCATAATCTTCTCTTCAGCAATCACTATGGGAAGTCTTTGGTCAGAAGGAAGCCAGAAAATCTTGCTAAGTCTTCTTCATGAAGTAGATCAGCTGCTATCTGAATTATAGTAGCCCAAACTGATGAATTACACATGGCACTGACATTAAATCTTAGTGTGTCCAGCTCTTTTCTGGTTTTTAAATATGTCTACCCTCTGTTGGAGAGTCAACATGTGTTGTCACAAGTCAGTTGCCTAATTTTAACCACTAGTGGGGCTTGCTTATCCTGGGCCAGAAATAGGAAGCCGAGTGATGGTCATATGTCTGACAAGGAGCCGGGCAGTGGGCCAAAACACATTTGAGCTGGATGGAATTTCTTGCCACTGTGAAAATGCAGTGCTAAATCTTCCTCCCCCACTCGCCTCTTTACACACAAGTGGATCCCTCTAGTACAGTGAACTGTCACCCGAAACTAACAAGGAGGATGTGTCTCCCAGCAATTTGAGCTTAGGTCAAAAGTTCACCACTTGCCAGCCCCTTATGCCAACTTGGACCAAGATTTCTGGAATGGTTAGAAAAATATTTTAATGTAATTCACCTTGCTATGCTATTTCATTAATAACCTCTAAAAATGCAAAGAGTGCGGCCTTAAAATTCCTTGACATCCTCAGCATATGACTAATAATAATGAAACTTTCTTGCTGTTGGCAGAGCCACTCTGTGAACACTCTGTTTTCCCTGGAGTTTCATGGAGCCTTTAGCAAATGCATACATTTGCCATGTCCATTTTTTACAGCATAGTAACCGCTGTTCAGCCAGGCTTGCCTGAGCTGGCTCTTTGTCCACCCCACCACACTGCACTCTCCTTTCTCCCTGCCCTGTGCTATTTTTCTCACAAGAATATTTTTTACATGCATAATTTGGATGTGCGTGAAATACTCTCTTACATGTTACGTCTTTCTTATTTTCTCTATATTAGTTGTGAGTCCAGCCTCTCACTCTCTTCCAAAATATGTCATCCATGCAAAGCATGGAGTTGTTACCAGCCCGAGACTCTGTGTGCTGAGTGAAAAGGGCTCAGTCCTCAGACTGGGACAGACCATGTCTGACATGCCATTATATAACATGAAACCAGTGTATACAAGACTGTCTTTAAGAGTACATTTTACAGAGATCCCCATCTCTATATCTTGCTTCAAGCATTTCTTTCTAAAATAGCCTTTGGGGAGTCAGTGGATGAGACTCTGCTCACTGGGGGTAAATGCAGGGCTACAGGATTGGTTTCCAAGTCATGTCTGCATTCAGGCTTCTAGGACCAGGACTTCATAAAACACGGGATGGTATCTAGAATTAAATGTAGATTAAATTTTTTCTCTTTGCTCCTGATTTTGGCCCAATGGTAAAAGCAGAGCAAAGAGTTAAAATGTTTTTATTCTCAACACCTCCAAACTAGTAATGAAACAGGAATCCCCTCATCATAATTCTTTGAAAAACCTGTAGCAAGGCACGATTATGGCCCATACAGTGTACTGCCTATAAATCCTTGATAGGTCTGTCTCCACTGCATATCCAAATCTAACAGGTTCATGTTCCACAGCTTCCAGCTGACATGTGAGTATTTGGAGATGCCGAGCTAGATGACTGGAATAGATCCCTTTACCCTCCCAAAACCTCCTTTGGGCCTGGAGGTTTGCAAAAACATTGTTTTTCTTTGGATCTGATGGTTTTCCCACCATGAGAAGTAGTTGAGATCAAATCAAGAGTGCTACCATAAACCATGAGAGGCTGTAATCCAAACATGTTCTCTCCAACAAGCTTAGCCAGAGGAACAGTTCCCTGAAGGCTGCTATGGCCAATTGCCCAGCCACCCCATTTTTTATCCAGAGATCTGTTTATACCACACTCACACCACACCAGAGGCAAACAGGCAGATTCAGAAAAGTGTAGAAAGGAGAAGTGACTAAAAACTATTTTTATAGCTGGATGACCTTCCACTGCATTAATTATAAATTATCCCTTTCCCAGTGAATCCCATTTCTTTCCTAACCCAGCCCTGTGCCTGTCTCAATTAACAGTTCATTTTTAGATTAAGGTTGTGCCATATGCACTGAGGGTTTATTTCCAAAAACTTCACAAACTAACAGATGTAATCTTCTAGCACAGGTGAGACTGATCCATGAAAGAGTTTTCCAGAGGTTAAATGAGAGTGGAATATTTTTTCCACAATATTTCCATATTTGCTCAGTATTTTCCTACTTGTTCAAAAATTTGTCTCAGCAAAAAAATTGAAACGTTCCAACCTGCTCTAGAGGTAAGCAAAAACTAAAGAAAGAGAAACAAAAATTTAACATGACAGATTAATGACATTTTAAAGTCCAGAATATTCATGAACAGATGCGAATATTTCTAGCTCCAGTTGCCTTGGATTTTGTAATAACAAAAAAATTAGATTTTGGAAGTGAATTTTTCATGGCATAGACATCTGATTTGATTTGTAGAAAACAGACAGAGACTAGGTTTCCTCCAATGTGTGTGCCACAGTTACACTTCCACCAGGCATTGCCACAGGAACATAAGCAGTGCTTTTGGGGTTTTCCACACAGGACTTGGCCAAAGTCTCCAATCATCCAGTTGTATGTGGTGCAGGAGCAGCTGCAGTCTGAGGGGATTGGAAGTGTTCTCTTGCAGGGACTTTCTGGGAACACCTACTTTCCATGACCTCTAGGAGAGAAAGAAAGACCTGCTTCTGGCATCATGTGCTTCTGGCACAGAGAAGTGTGAACTGCTGGCCTGGCCACACTCTCCATGTTGAGGCAGTTCTTCAACTGAATGTTGCCTTTTACAATTTTTGAAGAAGAGCACCCCTTTCCCACTTTTTAGTGAATAATTTCATAGTTTCTGAAAATCTTCATCTTCAGGCTTTCATTATGGTTGTCAAAGAAGGAAAAAGAATATTTGTGTGTATATCTATCTATGTATCTATTATGTTTATATACAGATAAATATATATGTGTGCATGTATATTTGCATACATGAACATGCATGCATTTTTCAACCACTTTTACTGCCCTGTTCATATTGAACATGTCAGAATATGTTTGTCTGGTGTTACATCCCACGTGACTGATGCACCAGTGGTGTGCCATTCTGAGCAGTCACAAGCCCCATTTACCCAGAAAAGCCAAATGTACATGTATTGTATGCAGGCTGATCAGTGGAAAGCAGTCAATACATGTAAACCAATCAGTAAAACACTCTTTTAAAAGAGTTGTGCATATAACAAGTGTTTCTTCAGGCTCATTCTTACTGCACTTGTTGTTGGCCCGCAGTGCCAACCCTCAATCAGCACACTTCTGGAAACTTGTTCTTCTGAAAACCAAGCCTATTCCTGCACTCATTTTCTTCTCCCTTCCCTGCCTATAGCAAAGCATTTCCTTGTTTCCAGCACTGTTGCTCACTGGGGGTCAGCGAGTCTGTGAAGCTGGAAACCTCAGTGCACATGGGAGCAGGCTGTTAGAAGCATTTTTCACACATCAACAAGACCTGCCCTGTGTAGTTTTACATAGCATGGTGTGAAAAAAGGCTGTAACAGCCAGCTGGCCATCCACACCAGGAATGCTGCTTATGCAGGGCTGAGATGAGGGTGCAGCTTCCTAGGAAAATGTCCAAAGCCAAACTGGGCCTGCAGAAGAGAAGGACACCTGCTGAAGGCACACAGAGAGTGAAGTCTCACCAGAGAAACTGAAGGAACCACACTGAGATCACCAGCTGGCTCCAGCAAAAAGGGTGGAAAGGAGGACTGGCAGAGAGGGGAGGCATAAGCTGAAAGTTCCCCCCTGTGACAGAAGGATCATCACCAGAAAGCAACAGCGTCAGGGAAAGCTCTGTCAAAATTCTCAAATACAACAGAACTAAATGGTGCTCAGTTACAGTGCTTATAGTAATTAACATGTGATAGGGATTTTTAAAGGTGTTCCAAAAGTTCCAAGTACAGGTCGATTTCCAGTCCTTCTTGAAAATGAATTTTTTGAAAACCAGTGAAAAATATTAAAATATTTCCCACAGTAGGGCTGTGGGAAATCAGTGTTTTAGGTTTTGATCAAGTGTTCCTACAAAAGGCAACAGCAACCTGGAAACATTACGAGTCCCTCAAGGAGACTGGAGGTTTTGTCCATGGAATTTTGTCCATGAAACTGCTGCATATTAGTTTTCAGGCTACCCAATGCCCCCAAAAGACAAAGTGCTCTTTTCAGTACTTGGTTTAGAAGTTCCCCCATCATATCCCTTAGATTTGAAGGTTTGGCTTATAGATGTTAGTTGCTCAGTCTTCTCTTTCCATGGTATCCCTCTCAAATTGTTTCTGCTTAGGTATTTGATAATTTTGAGAAATTTGTATAAATGGCTAGTAGGTAGGTAGATATTAAATGGATAAATTGTCTTGGTAAGGACACTCTAGCAGACAAGTAAACTACACCTTTCAAAACACTTGGAGTTCTTCAATGTGAAAAACACTGTCTATATTTTGGGCATATTCCCACACATATTTTAAGTATTTTTTATTCTTTCTTAAAAGCAAAAGTATTGGCTCTTTTTGTTGATAAAGAAACTTGTAACCGATCTGAGTTTCAGGACAAATTGTGAGTGCAGAAGACCACAGCTGAAGAAACAAGTGTGTTGGTAAAGAGATAATTGCCTTTTTACTAAGTAAGTGAGAATAGTAATTTTTTCTGCTTAGCGTTTCATGCATGTGTAAAGTCACTACTTTAGCATGTGCTCTCTGAGATGCAGAAGAAAACATAGTTCTGGCTAAAACATGTACAGCTAGTTGGATAAAACATGCAGTGTCAGGATGCCCTGAACACCCTTTGAAAAATTCATTTTACCCTTGTGCCAGCTTTCTCTCATCTATGTGAAAGCTGTGAGGCAGCATTGCTGATTTAGGAGATTAGCACATACAATTCATGGAAGTAGGAGTCATCTTGCTTTTCTCAAACAAGAGGAGCATACAGAAGGGTGTCACAAGGCAGTTGCTTTTAGGATCTTGGTGGAAGGATCCCTGAGCAGGGCAAATTGGAGAACACTGAACTGATGGACCCTATTTCTCTGGGGCAGCTGACTTTTGCCACTGTGCCAGCACAAAGCACAAAAGTAACATGAGAGAGAACTTGCGACCAACTTCTGAAGCTCCAGTGAAGAGCAGGACACACGCCCAACCTGGCTGCAAGCAGAAAAGAAGCAGTGTAATCATAATTCTGCACATGCAGAATGCAGGGTAGGAGAGAAAACAGCAGCAAACAGGTATTATGACATCTTTTCTGACACGGGCTTCAAACACTGTAACTGCACTTGCAGGTCATTGGAGCGAGGCACCTGGTGTGTTTTGCTGAATGACAAAATTTGTCCTCCACCATGAGAACACACTCACCTGGGAAAGAGCACAACACCCAATAATCGGTGCGTGGTTTCCCCCGGAGCATGGCAGCAAGCCGTGCTCCATGTGGGAAGAGGCAGGAGCGGGGTGTCCCGTGCGGCAGGAATGCGAGGACTGTGGAGTTCGCTTGGTGCTGGAAGGCGAGACTGAGACGTGGTTTGGCACGTGGCGGCTGGAGCGACACGCTGAAAGACAAACTTCTGTCCTTGGGAGCGCGGCGGGCTGGGATAAAGCGCGCCGCGTGCGGGAGAGAAAAGAGCTCTAAGGAGTTCCTGAGAATCCTGATCTTCCTCTGGAGCACGGGGCTGATGGCAGGCTTTTCCCCAACAGCTTTTTCCTGAGTGTTTCTGATTTCCCTGGAAATCACTGCTTCAGCTGCCCGGTAAGCAGCTACCTGCCTGCCCCAGGAAGGTGCACAAGGGCTCCTGAAGGCAGCAGCATCCTTGCACAGCAAAACCAGTAAAGCCAAGTCCCAGCCTATTCCCAGGCTGGAAGTAAAGGCACAACTCAGGACAAGAGACACACAGACTGGTAAAATTGTGATCAGCAATAGACAGTATAACAAAAATTGATGGCTTAATGGTGGGCAAGCCAATTTATTTAATACAGCAGTTGTATTATTTCAACAGACAGGGACACAGAAATAGCTTTGAGCTACCTTCCCATTGCCCTCTGCATTTGGCCAGCTCTTCAGCTTTCATACTCTCCTTTACAATAAACCATGCTCCCTCTCACCAGAGAATTGTCTGTATCAATTTCTGAAAAATGTCATTCAAAAATTATGCCAAATTCTGAGGCTAAATGAGTCCTGTCTATTAATTTCTGGTGAAGCAGCAACTCCAAGTATGTGCCAAACCATGTGCTTGGTTCTTAACAGCTATATACAGAACTTAAAAAAAAATGGAAAATTAATTTTTTATGTTTTCCTCCATTGGGTTATCTTTCTGAAGTGAAAATTACATTCTGTTACCTTGCTATGAAAACTGGATCTGCATTTCAAAAACTTGATTTGTTAGGACAGTATCTCCATCAGTTTAACTCAGTAGAAAAGAAGTTCTTTAATGCACACAAGCCTTCTGCAGCAGAGGTATGAGAAGGGCTTACTTTCTCTAAGCCCATGGCTCTTGTCTCCTGTGCCAGCTCACTGACTGATTCGTAGGCACATGTAAAACTCTTTGCTGTGCAGGGAAGCGCCCACCTCAGCATGAGAAGAGGTTATTCTTTAAAAAGTACAACTGTCCTGCATGAAGATCCCAACACATGAGCCCTGATATGAGCATTACAATTTGCCTTTGAGGATGTGGTCTTTGTGTGGGATTTCATTTCATTCATCCTTATTCTAATAATTTTGTTTACAAGCAAGGGCATGGGGCACAAACTGTATGTCCTCAATAGAGTCTGGAGCATTGTTATTTATTACAAATAAGTCACCTACATACTAATATCTTATCTTTCCATATTAAAAGAGGTAAATTTACACAGATACCAATACGAAACTAAGTCAGAATTGTCATCTGGGATACAATATGACTTTGTATACACTGTTTTTTAGTGGACTGGACTGCAATATATAAATATTATGAAAATCAAATGACATATTCTTTTGTCCCCTTCTCCCTCACACAGTGCATACCTGTTGTGTCAGTATGTTTGTTCATTCTTTTCTTATTGTCTTCCTTTCTCCTTCTTGTTTGTTTTTCCAGCCTCATTTCTGAAGGCAGAGTTGGATTTTGCAGCTGTGAGGACTAAGTTCTCTATTAAATATAACCATTTAAAAAAATTTAAAGGAAGACTCTCTTCAGTTTTATAAAGTCAGGATATTTTCCAGGCCCTGAAATAACCCTTATTTACACTCAACCCAGGAGCTACATTATTTGGGGCAATTCTAGGCAATGAGAGCACAATTCCCTGTAGCATGGCTCCACCTCCAGTATTTTGCTATGAATTTTCTTTTTATTTTATTTTGCAATTTTGTTGCTTTAAATATACTCTGTTACCATTTTCTAGTGGCATTCTCTCAAAGCTTAGCCAAATACACACTGAATAAAACAGAAGTGAAGCAGTGAGCCCCTTCTGTATGATGCAATATTGCTCACTCTGAGCAATTAAAGTTTTCATTTGAGAAAGATTGATCAAGGAAGTTAAATGAGAGCCTTTCTTTTCCTCATCCCAGCTTCATATTGTCAGCAGTTTACTAAAGTCTGTACAGACATTAAAGGACACATACCTTACCTGTTTGTGCTCTGCTGAAAACCTGATTTTCTTGTTGTTTCCTTGCATCAAGCCACTTACTCTCTCAAGCTGCAGTCTTCCTCTGCCACCTACCTCCCTCTGTCTGAAATATTATCTAAAAGAGTGGAAAGAAAGATGCCTCTAAAATGAAAGCATTGACAGGAATTAAAGCCTTTGTATAAAACCACTTTCTTTTTCAAAACAAAATGTGCAAAAGTATGACTGTGCAAACAAAATCACTGGACTATATAAATTGCAGAGGATCTATATATTGCAATTACATCAGGAGTTTAGTGCCTCTATTAATAGGTCTGGTGCTTAAGAAACCTCAAAAGAGTGCAGACACAGCCTTTTTCCGCTTTCACATGAAAGCAATTAAAAAAAAAAAAAGTAAAATAAAACATAAATCCCCCTATTTTGTGCATGGAGGTGATGGTTAAGGAAAATTTTCGCTGAAATTATCTTCCTGCTCTGAGCACAGAAAAAATATGTATTGTAGATATTATATACAAATACAAAAGATATATCTTGAATGAATCTCAGAACAAGCCAGATTCATCTTTTGGTGGCTCAGTGCTGAGAGGGGGAAAGAGGTGCACACTGATTCAGTTCAGATCTGAATGTGCCAAAACACCTGCATCAGGAAAGCTGCTGTCTCTGCCTCTGAGAACAAATCTGAGTCTGCTCCTATGCTGACTTGGGAAAGAACTTCCATGAACTTTCCTATTGCAAAATCAAGCCCTAAATTCAGCGCATTCAGTGTGTTCTCACGCGTGTGAATGTATTCCCTCATGACAGCTCTGGGTTTCCCTCCCAGCCCTGCACAGAGATCTCTTCATCTGCCGCCATCAGTAGAGCAGAGACAGGTGATGCCCCTGGCCCGTCAGGGCTGGGCAGGACCCAGGCTGAGTGACACACGCCAGATGCTGCACCCTCAGCAGGGCTGCAGCTCCCCTGGAAATACATCATGGAGCAAAAATCACCACGGGCACTCCAGCTGCTGCACGGCGTGTCACTGGAGCAGACGTGCTGTCACGTGTACAAATGCACACCATAGTACCCATACATGTGGTTAATTAGCAGCTAACAGTTAGTTCTTTGAGGTGTAGGGGCAAAAAAGGAAAAGGGGGGAAAAAAGGGAAAAGGGGGAAAAAAATCATACCTTGAAAGGAAAATCAAAATTAACTATACAAGCTCTCTGAGATTGAAACACAGGTTTTTCAGGACAGTGAAGGAGACGATTAAGTCAGTGATATGTGTCCCCTGATTTTTACTTTGTATTTTACTATACCTATAACACTGATTTTTATCTTTAATGTCAGTTAATTCAGTATCCACAAAAACCACCAAGCCAGAAGCTCTTGAGCCTAAAGTCTTCTGCATTAATACAGACCCAGAGGCTGGACCTCAAAAACATCCCTGAGAACACCATGGCAACAGTTGCCAAGCCCTAAAAAAACCAAAAAGCTTTTAGGGATGTGGAGCACAAAGACTGATAAGATAAGAAAGAGGAACATCATTATCTATCTTAATTCATTTCAGCCAAATTTGACCCATGTAAACTCACAAGTAGTGCATTCAGCTACAAGTTAAGTATGTGCTGAGTCTTACAAGCATCAGACAGTAAAGTAGAGAGCAGGAACAGAAAGACTAGTGAAACTGAATTTATTATCTCATGGAGCAGGCACTGCGCAATATAAGTGACACACACAGCATATAGACAAAAAATACAAGAAATAAGTCAACACACAATCTACAGTGTTTAGAAATATGACTACTACCACATAGGAGTATAGTATATGAACATTGTATAAGAATATTTGTGTTAGTTCATTGGTAGACTGTGCAAGATGATCATCAGTAACTTGGAAGTTGATATGAAGCCACACCAATAAATTTAGCAGATAACACAGTAGCAAGAAGACTGGTGAGTAAAGTAAGAATTGGGACGTTTGGTAATACCTGAGTCCATTGCTGAGTCTCTTGGCATTCTCAAGAACAAATGAGAACATGAGTGGAGTTGTTTGAAGAGTTGCATATCTATGACCAAGGAAGACAAGCGATGGGAAATGTCTTAGGATGACTGCACAAGGCATCATGAGCAGGTATCATAGGCTCACATGGCATCATCAGTTTTCAGCCTAGTTACTTGCAATCTCAGTCAGATATGTAAGAGTTTAGAAGAAATTCAATACCATCAACTCCTCACCACCAAGCAGTTTTTCATGAACTTGTAGTACCAAAATTGAAAATACAGTGGTCATCCAATGGGAGAGCATATCCCTTGGATATGCCTTTAAAATTGTGTTATGGCAAAAAAAACTCTAATAGTTATTAAGCATCAGTTACGAAGAAGGTATTTTACTTTTTGTATACCTTCAGCAAGAGGAATGTTAGAAAAATAACAAATTCTTGCCTCAATATTTTTTAAACAATGTTGAAAAATTTCATAGGTTGCAAATAAATGGTACAAAAACTATTAGAGGAATTGTGGTAGAAAGTTAAGGAGCTCCATCTATTTTGGAAGGAAAAAATATTATATGGAATAAAATCAATTTCATAAAAGAAAATATTACATACAAAAGTACTGTTTAGATAAGTGAACTAAGGCATTACATGAACCAACAGCTGGAGGCTAAAGCCAAGCCAGCCCAAGCTGGAAGAGAAAAACACTGAAGGCTGCTAAGCAGTGTGGCAAACGGCTGCAGTGAGGGCTGGATTCTCCACCCACCTCATGGTAACTTCTATTTGGAAAAGTATGCTTTACTGGAAACAGTGAAATTCTCCCTGAGCTTCTAAAGAAGTATATTATGAACAGCAAGAATGACATATATAGTACAATTGGAAAACCAGAAGTGTCCCTTCTGGATGATGAACACTTAATCTTTTAATTGAACATGATATTCAATGCTCAAACCTTTACACACCAGAGGCTGGCAGGCTAGCACTGGATGTAGGATTTCCAGGGAAGGTGAGCAACAAATGTGGTCAGTGCTAACACGTTTTCATCCCGGTCTTTCTGGATGTTGATGTTTAGTTTCATGATCTGTTTGTTTATCTGATGAATCATTTGCAGTAGTACTCAATTATTGTTTTGTAAAAAGTTCCAGCTTAGTTAGAAGATAACACTGACTTGTGCTTTATAGGAATGTTTTCTGAGGCAAGTTTTAACTTTCTGCATCTTGCTGTTTATCAGAACCTATCATTCTTTATTCCTAACAAGATTTTCTTTTCATATTACTCCTGTGAAATATTTACCAGTGTATGGCTTAGGACTAGGCCCATGTCAGTGCTGTGATGGTACACAGCCAGTTGTTAACCCATGTCCTTTCTAAAATTGTGTTTTCCTTTGCTGCCATCATAATTTTCTCTCTGAGATAACTCAGCTGTTTCTTTCCAAGTTTTTGTGATTCCTTATGTGACTCAATCCACCTAAAATTCTTTACTTAAGACCAAGGAAGACTGTTTTTATATAATTGTAACTACACAGTGAGATCATTAGTGAATATAGTTTCTGACCCTTGGTTTCCAGGATAATTTCCTATACCAGGACTAATTTCACAGATGCACCGAAGAGGCAAAATACTGCAGTGTTTTTGCATGAATGTTTGTAGTGCTCTGCATTAAGACACTGAAGTTTACTTGTGTCTTGCACTGCAGTTTTACAGTCGCATAACTGCCTATAAAAGACACCTGATTCATCCTAAGCCACACCAGACTCGATTTCCCTAGCACATGCTTGAGCGTGAGCTAAAACCCCTGAATTCAGCCATTAAGGAGAGATTCTCCAGGATAGACAAACTAGACCATCTGCCACATCACAGCACCAGTCACACATGTTGCTGTTAAACCTTGGGTTTTTCCACACAAGTGAACTCTCAGCCTTGGCCAGTATCAGGTCCTACCTTTGCTATGGCACGGAGTCCTGATGAAGGGCTGGTCCAAAGAGCAGGAAGGCATGCTGTGTCTTTGGAGCAGGTGTTCATTGGACTTACCCTCTGAGCAATGGGCTTTTTTTGGTACCTTGCCCAGCACACTATTACCTCTGAAACAGGCACAGGTCTGTGTGTGCTGGGAAAGCTCCCTACCTCTCACAAGCAGGGACACAGAGAAGAAGTGAGATCCCATTGTCCAAAGTGAGATCCCTCAGTCTCTCACCGTGGGGAGGGAAGGGCTGTTCTTTAGCTGACTGCTTTAATTTGGACACCAGCCACAGAGTGAGTCCTTCCCTCTATTGTGACTTTCGCTTACTGTTCAGGAGAAATAAAATTATAGACTATAAGTTACATTTCTTATTTTAAAACCTACCACCCAGAGGTTTTCCCCTCATTTTCTTGACCACCAACACAAAATAGGCTCTGATGGGGGAAGGAGCAACACTGAGGCAGAGCCCACAGCCACAGTGTTTCAGGCTGCACTGTGGTATGAGAAACGAATTTCCCAAACTAGAATGGGAAAAAGGCATTTGTTTAAATATGAATATTAAAACTTGCACCTCGTGCAGAAAACATTGAAACCTGCTCATTAGGCACTGAAGTATGATTTTGGTGAACGACAGGCATTCAAAACAATTTCTAGCACTTGGAACATAAAAATTGCATTTTGAAGAAAACAAAATAGAGTCAATGTTTAGTTTTAAATATGAGATTTTTTTTCTGCTAAAATTAGTTTAAATATTTCCAGGTCTTCAAAATTCAAAGAATTCATTCTTTTCAGATTTTCCCCAATACTTTTGTAACCAATCAGCATTTGAAAACTGAGTAATATTCTTTCTCTTGTATTTTCTATATTTTTTCTCCTTTATTACAGGTGCTCAAAACAAAACAAAATGGGTCTCCTCTCACAGTAGTTGGTACCCATGCCATGAAGCTGAACATTTCAAAGAGTTGATATTGAAATGTGAACTTACATCTCTGTTAAAAAATAATTTGCCGCCTATGCAACTCCTTTAAAATGAGCAGTGAAGACACATTCACCTATTTACAACTTTGCGTGTCGTGCTCAGCAGAAAGCCAGGGAGTAAATCCAGTTTACCTTCATGATAATTTGTTGTTTTGACATGACTTTGCCCTCGGCGTTGTTTTAGTTTCTATTAAATGCAAAAGCATCACCATTCCCGCGATTTGTAATGATTCAAAAGTTTCTGGGGAGATTCCTCCTCGGGAGCAACTGGTTTTTCCTCCTTCGGTTTATCAGATGTCTCAGCTCCTGTGGCTTTGGTGGTGGCATTTTCCCGCGGACGTCGGACTTGGTGGGATTTGGATGGAGTCACCCAGATCCCTGCCTTTCCCGGAGCTCCACTTCGCCCGGGCCCAGGAGCGGGGGCCGACGAGGTGGGGGGCGGCAGGGGCATCCTCCCCGGGGGCAGCGGAGCAGCACCCGGCAGAAGAGGCACGTGGAATGTCATGAAATAAATGAAATAAAAAGCAGCGGGAGATGGGTTGACACGCTGGGTAAGCCCCCACCTTCCGCCGACCCCCGGTTTCCCTCCGCACCCCGCCAGCCTCCTGCGTGGCCGGAGCTCCCCCTGCGCTCCCGCCCCGCTGCTCCCGGGCGGTCCCGGCTGTGGAACGGGGGTGTCCCTGCTGCCCCTGCCTCTGCCACCCTCCGGGCCCGGAGCTGAAATTCCCCCGGCGGCCGGGGAGCCCCTCCAGTCCCGGCGTATTTGCGGGAGGGAGCCACGCTATAGGAAGGGTAGAAGGAAGGGAAAGAAGGCAGGGAGAGGGTGTCAGCACAGCCCAGCGCGGCCTCATTCCCCCCTCACTCCTCCCACCAGTGCGTGGTGCCTCTTAACCCCCGGGAACCTCCCTCCCCCGAAGCATTACTCCACTTTGCAGAACACGAGTTGATGAGAAAAAAAATACTTCTCGGCCGCGGTCAGCCATGAGCTGTTTGGATGTTATGTACCAAGTTTACGGTCCTCCCAAGCCCTACTTCGCAGCAGCCTACAGCCCCTATCACCAGGTACGTGTGGGGGACAGCGGTGAAGAGGCAGAAGGTGGGAGGGGTATCGTCTGGAGGATGGCCGTCTGGGGCCTCACCAAAGGGAAAAAGGGAAAAGGAGAAGGGGAGGGGAAAGGGGGGGCGGGAGGGGGGGAAATCTGGGAGCCTGCGATGGTGAGCGGAGCAGAACCGCATCCCACCTTGGCGCGGGGCTCGGCAGGGTACGTACCCCGGCGGCAAACGACGGGCTATTGGATGCCTGGGGAGAGAGGGAGAGATTTTAACCCTCTGGTGGATTTTAGGGGGGTTGGTTGGTTGGTTGGTTGGTTGGTTGTTTTTAAAATGTTTGCTTGGTTGGTTTTTTTACCGCGCTACCTCCGAGCGCCGCGGGTCGGGCTAGAGATGTGCACGGTGTGTAGGGACCGTCGGGAGCTGCGAGGCCGGGCTGCGCGGGGCATCGCTCACCCCTGCTCGCCAGCTGCCACGGAAGCCGCTCGGCGCAGAGATTTTACAGCCGCCTCGGAGGGGTGCTCAGGAGTTACGCTCTGGAAGTGGGGGAGGCGAGAGAGACGGGACGTTGCGGGGCTTCCCCGCTTTGGCGATGGCGAAGGAAACCGCGGCCGCGAAGGGAGCACGGGGCTGCAGGATGCTTCCCTCTCCCGGGACGCTCTCGGCTGCGGCGGGACCCCGCGACGTCCCCCAGCCGCCCCGTCTGCCGGCGGCGGCCGTGGCCTGCGAGACCCGCGGGTGCTTCGTGAGCCACGTCCCGCCGCCTCACCGCCTGTAGCTCCGCCCGGGGGGTAGCGGGTTATCAGCTAATCCCGAGGTTTCGGGAGAAGGATGGCTCCGGCCGCGGGGATGTTTCGGGCACGCACGGCTGGTGGTGCGCGGGGATCCGCTGGCGCCGGGACGGGCACGGTCCCGCGTGGGTCGGGCTCGGCTCCCCGGGCTGCACCTGCTGCACACCGCTTTCCTTTTAACCCCTCTGGCTTCCCAGCTTTTCCCTCGCCCTTACCTCTCCCAGAAATTAATTCCTTCCTCCCCCAGCATAACGAAAAAGGGGATGGACACAGAGAACAGCGCCCCGGGCCCGAGGCGGGAGCAGCCCCCGCCGTGCAGTGCCGGGCCGGGGCCGGCGGCGTGGCGGTCCCTGTGCCGCCTCCAGCGCCCGGCAGCGGGGCCCAGGACCCGTCACAAATAGTAAATGATGTCTTCCTCCACCTTGCCTTCCCTCCCACCACCCCCTCAGCCCCCGGTTTATGACATTATTAAGGGGGATGATCATTACCTCAATGGCCGAACAGGCAGCCAAGCGGAAAGGCGGTCGTCGCGACGAGTGACATTATCAAATATATCGCGTGTCTTGGCCCAAGACTCTGCCCCGTCCCCTCGGTTCTTCCCCCGCCTGCCGCCACAAGGCTCTGCCCGCAGCGGCCAAGCCCGGGCTCGGCGTCCCAGCGCTTATTGCTAAGAAACTCTCAGCAGCTGCAGACACGCTAACGCGCATACAGACGGGAAATATCCGGCAAACTTCAAAATGCCCGCTGTTTTCCCACTCGGCGGAGCACAGTGAAAGGAGATTAATCTTGTAGTAAATACCTGGAGCTTCTTGGAGTCCAGGGAAATGCTGAATTTTGCCCTGAAGTGTGTTTGAGACTGTCAGTCTTTTTTCCCCCTTTCCTTCTACCTCGCCGCTGCGGGTTACGGGACACTTTATGCATCAGATAGATTTTCGGAGCCGGGGATCGAGCGGCTCTCGCCTTCTCCCAGCTGCCGGCGCTGCTCCGTGGGTGCTCGGCCGTCGCCCTCCCGTGCCCCCGCACTGCAGCCCCTTGGTGGCCGCCGTCCGCTCCGGAGCCAGCTGCAAAGAGCCTTTTTTTTTGCGGGGCTTGGTGCGGAGGACCCGGCGGTGGGATCCCCGCCCGGCCGCGCGTTCCCCACCCGGCGGCTGTCCTGCTCCATCCCGTTCGGCACCTGCGGGGTTCGGTCCCCCAGCCCTATCTGCAGACCCTGCACTGCCCCCGGACTGCCGAGGGCCAGATGGGGGTGTGGGGATTGGGGTGCATGCTGAGGGGAACGGCGGGCAGCCGAGGACCAGACTTCGGCATCCTCTCGGGAAGACCGCGGGAGGGGGCTCGGCGCTGCACGCCGGATAGCGCAGGGCGGGCCAGCGCACCTCGGTGTGCGGCGTGACCGGTTCCGTTTTCTTCCCTTCCCTGCAGAAACTCGCCTTTTACTCCAAAATGCAGGAAGCCCCGGAGAGCGGCAGCAGCGCCAGCGCCGGCAGCTCCTTCTCCAGCCACCCCGCGGCCAGCATCAAGGAGGAGGACTGCAGCCCCGAGAAGGAGCGACCCCCCGAGGCCGAGTACATCAGCTCCCGCTGTGTCCTCTTCACCTACTTCCAGGGGGACATCAGCGCCGTGGTGGACGAGCACTTCAGCAGGGCGCTCAGCCAGCCCAGCAGCTTCTCCCTCGGCAGCGCGAAGGCGGCGCGGAGCGCGGGCTCCTGGCGGGGTGAGCGCCCAGAGCGGCGAGGGGGCGCGGGGGATGCGGGGGGCGGCTGGGGCCCCTCCGGGCCGGCACCTCGTCCCCGCCTCGGCTGCGCATCCCGGCTCTCTCCTCCCTCCCACCAGCGGCAGGTGCCCGGGGGGCATCCCCTGGGAACCCAGGCTAGGAGCTGCCAGCTGCTTGGCCCTTTTAGGGTGAAAAAAGAAAGAATAAAGCCCTTCAGATTATGCAGGGATGAGGCATGGCCCAGGGGCAAAGCAGCCTGAGAGGAGGCGGAAATTTGTCTTTTCACTTCAGGTGCTTTACTTGGGGGGGGGGGGGGGGGGGGTACCGCCCTACTAGCTGCAGAGTGACTCCCAAACTGTGACTGTGACCAGTGTATGACCCAAGCTTTCAGTTCAGAGTGGTCATAGGGATGGGAGCAAAGCAAAAAGCAAATGTAGGAACCATCTCATCAGTTTCCCACCTCCAAAAAATGATTGTGTCCCTGCATCTTGCCCTGCACATATCACCACCCTGATTGCTTCTGGAGCACTGACAAGGACTCTTAAGTTTCTGAAAACAATGGCTTCCAGACCTGCCCATGGCCATGTGCTGGCAAGGCCAAGGTTGTGGCTTATGCACAGATCTCCATAACCATGCCTGATTCACTCTGGACAGGCCCAGGAGGGTAGTCAGGGCAGAGGGAAATAACCTTCCCCATACTTCATCTGCCAGAGAGTTAGGGCTGGCTCTTCCTTGTGGGCAGTCTTAGTAACCCTCCCTCACAGGGCCACCTGCTTGGCCAGGGCTGGTTTCCCAGACCCTGCATGGATTGCTGTCTGTAGTGCCTAAGAATATTTCACGGGTGAGAGATATTCAGTGCTGGAATTGATGGCAGTAGAGGAGGTTTTTTTGCTCATCATAAACTACTCCCTCTTCCTCCAAGCAATGCCAAGGCTCAGAGCTAACATACTTCCCTGGAAAAGAAGTGTTAGGAGTATGGTTTTATTTCTTTCAGGAACAGTGTGCATTCCCAGTTAATTATGCAAAACATCTATTTGTGCTATTAATAATCACCAGTCCATCTTACATGTTGCTAACAGGGCTAGGAAAATGTAGGGTCCTTTTCCTTTGCCCTGCCAGTCTCCAAAGTTCTGTTCAGGGCTTCCCAAACATGTTGACAATGTACCTAAGAAACAGACCTCTGTAATAGATGGAGAATTCCCCTCAGATATCTGAGTAACCCAAACTTGCCTTTAGTCACATTTCTCACTGTTCCTGCCCACTTTGCAACTGCACTGAGGCAGCAGCTGCTTTCCAGGAAGCATTGGGCATAAATGTTTAATCAAGGAGATTATTACAAAAACAAACAAGAAAAACCCAATCCTGAAAATCTAAGTGGTGAATAGCAGCTCTCACTCAGTTTCCACTACTGAAGAAAACACCTTTTGCCCATCTACATATTAAGAGGAAGCTGGAAGATATAGTTGCAGTTTCATGGATAAGCCATAGGCTAGGTGTGTTGGATGTTTAGTTGGAGAGTAATCTGCACTTTTTTTGGAGCAAGTTCTTATGCTTGTAAGTTTTTCATAGAATAAAGGGAATGAAAGGACTGATTTGGGTGGATCAGGGAGGGACAGAGCCCTAGGGAAAGGATATCAAGGCTTGTGGAGTGTGCTCATTGCTGATTTTCTTTCCCACTTCCTTCACCCAGATGGATCCTTCCCAATGAGCCAGCGCATCTTCCCGCCCTCCTTCTGGAACAGCACGTACCAGCCCTCCTCGGTCCCAGCCAGCCTGAGCAGCCCCCTGGCAGCCGCCGCCCACAGCGAGCTGCCCTTCGCCGCCGCCACCGACCCCTACGCGCCCACCTCTCTGCACGGCCACCTGCACCAGGGCGGCCCCGAGCCCTGGCACCACGCCCACCACCACCACCACCACCACCACCACCACCCCTACATCGGGACACAGAGCGGCGCCTACCCCCGCCCCGCCGCCATGCACGAGGTCTACGGGCCCCACTTTGACCCCCGCTACGGCTCGCTGCTGGTGCCCACCGCCTCCGTCCGCCCCCACCGCCTCACCCCCGCCTCCGTGTCCACACCAGTCAGCCCCCCCTGTGAACTGGGCAAGAGCGAAGCGGGTGCTGCTGCGGCCTGGACGACACCGGGCCCCTTCCCCAATGCGACGGGAGACATGGCACAGAGCATTGGCCTCAATGTGGACACAGGTAATGAGCTGCCCTCAGTCCCTCCAGGTCCCCTGCCTCAGCGGCACCCCTGTTCCCTGATTCCACACCGTCCATAGCAGTAGGGAAGGACTCATGGGGGATGGCTGAGGTTCTGCTGTGGAGGAATGAAGTGAGGGTGGACTCCCCATGTGCTCAGGACACCTGAGCTCTGCCCTGGGTGCTCTTCTTGGGGCTCTAAGGTCAGACAAGTGAGTAAGGGAGAGGAAGGATAGGGCAGGCCAACACATCACAACTCCACAACATTATTTGAATTTCTGACGCCCTCAAACATACCCTGAGGCTACAGGTTGCTTTGAGATACTTTTCGTCCTGGCCCTGGTCTTGCTCCTACATTGAGCAGCAAGAGCTGGGAGCAGAATGGAGCAGCCCAAAGGTCAGTGCTTGGCCCCTCCATGTGCTGCCCTGAGGGGTCATTTCTAGACACCATGCAAGTTAATGAACTAGCTCCACTCCTTATTTACCTTTTCCTTCCAGTTTTTGAGATGAAAGCACAATTGCACTTGCTGAGCAAAAAAGGCAGTGGTCTTCCCCTGGTAGTGTCTGTTGGGGTGTCTGGAACCAAGGTTGTGGCTGTAGTGCTGATAAAAATGGGTAACGTGCACAGTCAGCAGTGACAGACCCTGAGTCACCGGTTGTTAAGGGAAAGAAAGTCTGCTCCATGCTGGTTTCATTATTGCAGCCACTAATGGCTCCTTATGGTGGCCTCACTTTAAGCAGGAGGGACGTGTGCCTTTCTCCAGTCTTGGGGAAGAGCTTGGGCTCTTCTTGTTTCACAGCCGTCTGGGGCTCTGAAGAGCCCATGCTTTAGACTGATCTCAGCTGGCAAGAAATGCAATTTGTTTTCCTCTGTTCTTAAATGCCTGTACCTATTTTTCTTCTTCCTTTTTTTTTTTTTTCTTCTCTCCATTCTCAGGTTTGCAACCTCAGGATAAAAGCAAGGATCTGTACTGGTTTTAGAGCTGTCCTTCACTCTTCTCCCCCTGGCTCTCCCCTGTAGCTCTCTACCCGTTAGACATGGTGGCATTCAGAGCTGAAATCGAGTCAGTTTGTAACAGCTTCTGATCTTGGTTTGCAGCTCGCCGTTACCCCTTCTGTGGCGGATCCCTTCTGAGCTGATGTGCTGACTCAAAGACTCTCAGATCCCCCCCTTGCCCTTTTCCAAGCCCACCGTGGCCCTGCTGCTCGGGGAAAGACAACGGGATTTAAAAGGACCTGGCATTGCAAGGGTGATTCTTAAGACGTATTTCGGAAAGGAAAGTCGTTCTGTTGCAAGAGGAGAGCCAAAGACATTGAACTTCTATTTAAGCAGACCCCACACCCAGACCTGCGGCCAGACTACTCTGAAAGAGTCAAATGGCATCTTGGATGGTGACGCAAAACCACTGGCCTTCATACAGGCAACAGAGGAAATTGTGGGGGTTTTTTTAGTGGTGTGAATATTTTTTTTTACAGCAGTGAAAGTTATTTCTTGAATGCAACCATGGGAAAGCTACGAAGCAGTTTTGAACTGGATTTTTATTTTGCATTATAGAAAAGTAAAAGGAGAAGAAATTGGAACTCATGAACATTTTTGGACTATCAAGGAACTGGTGAGATTTTTCAGCTCTGTGGTTGTGAGTGGCAAGTGTCTGACTTGGGCCACCTGCCCTGGACTTACAGATATGCAGCTGTTCCACTCACAACTGCTTAAATCCCAGAAAGACGAAAACCAAGGTGGCACTTCTCAGAGTTTGGCACATTTGCATTGGCTGTATAACAGTTGTTTGGTTGGGGGTGGGGTTGTTTGTTTGGTTTTGGTTGGTTTTTCGGGTTTGTTTTTCCCTTTTTTTTTCCTTTTTCTTTTTCTTTTTACAATAAATATTTTCTGGTGAAAGTGAAACCCTCTTAAAGCAGGGGGATAAAGGAATCTGATGAAGAATGGCTCACCTCCAACTAAACAGCCTTTAAAGGGAAAACCAGAACGAAAAGCACATGATGGACATCATTAGTTCTGAGTTGCCTCTAACACATCCCTTTGTCTACTTGTTGCTGTCATTTTGCCACTTTAGTAGTTGTTTTGTTTGGGGTTTTTGAAAGGGGGAATTAGATATCTAACAGTAGCAAAGCTGTATTAAAGGTATCTCCTTCTTTCACCCTGTGTACTTTAATGAAGAATTAAAGCTAAATAAGAGAAATGAAGCAAACTGGAAACTTCAGGATGAAGATAAGCGTATCTCTCACGTGGATGAAGTGAGTTATTTCATTATTTTGCATGAAAGATAAATAGAAATCCTAGATAAATAGAATCCCACTGAAAATATTTTCCACAGATAAATACAAAAGATAAGAAGATATGAGACCATTGCAGTGCTACATTTTAGAGTATGGTGTGTCTGTAAGATTGGTTAAAGTAAGGGAGCTGCTCCATATTTTTTCTGCTAGAAGAGGGGACTGTAGCATTGCAGAATTGCTATTGCAGTGGTAAATTAAAATGTTAATACCAGGTGATGAATAATTAATCAGGGTAGAAATGGCACTTACTCTATACTTTAAAGCTGACTTTTTTTATAGACAAGCATCTAATCCCAATACTACTGTGTTTTGGGTTTTTTCAGTTTGTTTGTTTTTTCTTAATGTAATGTCTTTGAAGCTGACAAATTTTAAAGCATATAGTAGGAAATTCCTAACATTACCCACTGACATTGGGAGAAATAGTAGAAAATGAACTTTTGTGATGCAATGAGAGTTTTTACTTTCCAAACTCTCACATAATTTGGCATAATTTTCACCGTGTGTCAGAAGTGGAGTTATGAATAACCCAAACTTGCTTTTCCTAGGTTTGGTGATAACTCAGTTTCTGGGAAAGAATAGGAATCCTAACAGAAAGAGTTTGACAAAGCAGTGTGAGTACATGCTGTGAGAAGCTGACCAGGAGCACCCCTGCCAGAGCTTAGCAAATGGCAGGGAGGGACTTGCCGTGATTCCTTAGCCAGACAAACCGATGGGCATTTTTCCCTCAGCCTCCAAATAGCCAGAGCCCAGGCAAGCTGCAAAGGGCAAGGGAATGACCCCAGAATTTACATTATTTGTTAAACCAAAAACACTCCAAGGTGTTTCTCAAGGAAGAAGGCACCAGCTTTTTGCAGGAGAAAAGTAACCAAAAACGTTGTTTAACTGCAGAAGCCTAAAGTTATCAGGGTCATTTTGTGAGCATTTTTCTGAGGGCTTTTTCAGGCTGTTTTTAAAAAAAAAATATATATATATATATAAATCTGAGTCTATGATTTGTTGTACTTCACCACAATTATTTCTTTTTTCTTTCTTTTTTTCTCCTCTCATCTCTGCAATTAACAAAGAGGGCTGAGTGCCGCAGCCCCATTACATTTGGAAATATTCATGTAAGCATAAACAAGTAATTTACTACATTGGCATTTACAATTCATTTTGACTGTGAATGTATTCAAGCATGAGAATTTATGCAATGAATCCATGAATATTGGTTTTGGCATTTGTTCTGAGGGTGCATGTTTTGCTGTTTTGTCATGAAAGCATCTAAACACAAAAGCCAAGACAGTGGCTCAAAGTGCTAAAAGTATAAACAACTTTTTAAAAATGCTCCTACTCTGGGTGGACTGCAGCCTGAAAGCACACATGCCCTGTTTTGGCTAGTCCTGGCAGTTTTGCTCACTCTGTGTTGTTCTGACTCCTGAAGGATGACTCACAGCACCAACCTTTAAGGCTTGGGCATTGGTCTTTGCAGGACTGGGGACACAGCTCCTAATGCAGTAACAGTGCACGTGACCTCCATGCCATTTCTCAAGTCTGTTTTATTCCTCTTTGCATCATAGGTTGTTACTCTCTTAGTCATGAATGCTTGCAGAAAATCTGGAATTACTAGAGAAACCCCTCTTAGATGTTATGTAAATATTACCTGTCTCATGCTTGTCATGCACAAGGGGATGTGAGTCCCCATCTCTGCAGGCTGAAGAGCAAATCCTCCTGCTGTCCCTTTCTGAATGTCATACACCACACCACAGCTCTCTAGCTGCCCACCTGACAAACAGACTAGCCCAGCTGGGACAGACAGACACAAACAGCTTCAAACCCATTCGTGCAGAGTCCAGCGAAGGAGGCAGAGGGACAGCATCTGCTACAGAGCGTGACAGTGCTGGACATAGCAAGGGTATCTGCTGCTGCCCAATAGCAAGAGTGTCCTCTCCACAAGGAGTTTCCAAAAGGAGCTCTGGATGTATTCACCACAGATATTTATTTCCTTTCTGAAAATAGCTGAAAATTAGCAAAGCATGAAGGAATAATGTTTTAATGATCTCTGAGGCTAAAAGTGATCTGTCAAGGGAAGGATGGAGGTAGGGAGAGGGCATAGTATTTGTGGGTACAGTCTCCACTTTATTTTAATGAGGTTTTTGATTCAGTACAGCTAAAATCACAAGAATGAAGCATAAAATTCTTAAATGCATATATGTGCCCCTACACTTACAGTCTAATGTTGGAGAACTTTAGGCAATGTTGCTTACTTCTTATCTCCTTTTCCAGTGTGTTTGCCATAGAAGCCCCCAGCAGAAGAGGAAGAAGAGAGGGGACAGAGGGAGAATAATCCCCTTTGCGTCCCCCAGACTGTGCTACCGCCTCTGGGGAAATGTATCTGCCCTGTCTCCTCCTTGGGTCAGGAGCTGCCGACCCTTCTCGCCTTCCCTTTGATGTCATATTTAGGTTCACAAGACAAGCTCTAGCTAGGGCTTAAATGTTGGTCCCTTCTTGGAAGGGAAGAAAATGCTGCTGGTGGCTTTGGATGCAGCAGTGTTCTCTAACTGACAGTTGCTGTGCATTTTTTTCTGGGCAAGTGCTGTAATTAACGTGCCCTTTTGATTACAGAAGGATGAGCCAGCTCCTGTGGAGGATTGTAGTGTCCTGGCTGTCTTCCCGGGCCTGCCACCCAGAGGAGCAGTTGCAGCAGGGAAAGGAGAGAATCTATGGTTATTTTCAGGAGTGAAACTGATTTTGTGTGCTAGGCAATTTTGCATAGGGAAATGAAAGTAGGAGATCATTTGAAAAAAATAAAAAGGAAAAGGGGAAAAAGAAGAGAAAAAGAAAAAGAAAAATGAGAAAAAGAAGACAAAAAAGAAAAAGGAAAAAGAAAAAGGGAAAGGGGGAAAAGAAAACAAAAAGGAAAAAGAAAAAGAAAGAGAAAGAGAAAAAGAGAAAGAGAAAAAAAAGGTTTTCTTCAGTCAGTTCCCAAGCTTTGCGACTACAGCCTAGGGAACCATACTGTTAATTTAGTTCCCAGCATGGTAACACTATTATCTAATCTGAATGTAGTGACAAGCAACTCAGCCTGGATTCTTCATGTCCATTTCTAATTGTAGAGGAGGAGCTACTTTTGCAGTGCACCTTCTATTGCCTCCTTAACCAGGTATAACTAGGGAATAATGTGCATCAAAGCTGTACGTGCATATTGCAGTAGAGAGGCCCTGGGGTGCTATGTCCCCATCCTCCTGCCCCTGCCCTCTCTGCATGAGGTCCTGCAAGAGATAGGGAAGGTGCTGAAAGAGCCTGTTCAGGAGTGCAGGAGTGTAGGAATGCAGGGATGCAGAGAGCACAAATGCAGGTGTGCAGGAGTGCAGGTGTGCAGGAGTGCAGAGGTGCAGGGGTATTGGGCTGCAGGGTGCAGGTGTGCACTCTCCTGGGCCCCAGTCTCATGCATGGGTGCTTCCATTTGCCATGCTGGGCTGCAGCCCACAAAAGCACAGGCTGGCCAATGACAGGAGCATTTCTTTAGATATGTGCCAGTTGCTTATTCATCCATCATAAAAGCAGGATAAACACCTGGCAGAAGTGCTGTCTCATTAGGAGATGTAATACCACATTAGATATTATTGAGGGTACTCCATCTCCCTGCGGCATGGCACATTTCCTTCTGCCCTACCTGGCCCAGATACAGCTGCAAGGTGTCCCTCCTCCTTCATCATACCCACTGCAACTTCTCCACTTCTCCTCTTCTTGACTTCTGTCCTCAGCCTGGACCCTGCATCTCATCCCCTCTCTGTCCTCCTGCCTCATCCAGGCTCTTCCCTCCTGCATTTAGTACTCTGGCCTCACACCACAGCAGCAAGGAGCAAAGAAACAGTGTTAGGAGAGACACAAACCTTCCTGCCAATGTTGTTTGCATGGAGTCTGTATTTACATGATAAACAGGGTTGAACACACATGGGCATTTTCAGGAAGAACCAGTGTAGTGGTCTCAATCCTGCACAGAACCTCTGTGGCAGAAACCAAGCCCTAATCCCTGATTTTGATCCAGTGGAACAATTCCTTTTTTCCAGAACCTGGGTCCTAAAGAACTGTGACAGCCCCAGTTGCACACAGACAGAAATGATTATTCTCTCTTGACAGACCTACACAGCTCCCTCCTTGTATTTAACTGCAGTCCTAGTGAGCTGGATCAGGAAAGAGACACTTGATAGCTGCTGTTTCCGTGGTTGAAATATTTGTGAAGTTAGCGCATAATCTGAAAGCAGAAGCTAATAAATTATAGGGTGCTAATTGGGGCCGGAGTGGAGCCGTCAATCATATTATCCTAAACACACAGAGACCCTCATAACCTAAAAAGGCAAGAAAGCCTCCAGGAACAGCTCCCAGTTGTCACTAGCCATGACCTCCACTTCAGTGAGTGCACAGAGAGTCAAGGCAGAGAGTTCATTCTGCTAAGAAAATGCAAATCATGTATTTAAGACAGCACTTATATTTGATTTTGTTTACACTCTTTGGGAGTGTATTTCCAAGAGAATGTTATTGTTTTCCTTTGCCACTTAACTTGAAACTTCTGCAATTTAAAAAAAAAATAGTGTAGATCAGATAGGAATTTGCAAATTTTATATTTTCATAGTCCTTAGAGTAACAGTCATAAGACTTTATTCATAGTCCAACCTCCTGCACATAGGCTTGTTTTTAAAAAACTATCCTATAACTCATATACCTTTTATTGCTTCTCATGCCCTAGAAACATATATTCCACTTAGGACCTGCGGGACTCTGTGATCTGAGCCAAGGACTCTGTGATCTGAGCCAAAACACAACTGTGCAAACATGGTAACTATAGGGCATTTGTAGCTATAGTCACTTTGTCACTACTTTTTCTTATATTGCTTCCATCAAGAGTAAGTATTTTACTCATAATATAAAACTGAAACAAAGAATTTTTAAGAGATTTTCAGTAACACTTTTCCCCAGAAATTTATTTCTGTTTAGAGATAGGTAGGCATTCCAGAAAACATTCCCCAAAGAAAGGATCTGAATAGATCACATCAACTTGAGGGCCATCACACAGCACATGCAGGACAATCAGAGGATCAGGCTCAGGCAGCATGGGCTTACAGAAGGCAGGTCTTGCTTGACTAACCTGATCTCCTTCTATGGCAAGATGTCCCACTTAATGGTTGAGGAAAAAGCTGTGGATATTGTCTATCTGGACTTTAGTAGAGCCTTTGACACTGTTTCCCACAGCATTCTCCTGAAGAATCTGGCTGCTCATGGCTTGGCTGGGGTTTTACCCAGCTCACTGGGTAAAAAGCCGCCTGCATGGCCAGGCCCACAGAGCTGTGGCCAATGGGGTCACATCCAGTGGGCAGCATTCACAAGTAGAGTCCCCTAAGGCTCAGTATTGGGGCCAGTCCTGTTTAATATCTGTATCAGTGATGTGAATGGGGGAATTGAGTGTTCCCTCAGTCAGCTTGCAGGCAATACCAACCTGGGCAGGAGTATTGATCTGCAGGAGGGCAGGAATGCTCCTGTGGAGGGATCTGGACAGGCTGAAACCACAGGCCAAGGCAAATTGTATGAGGTTCAGCAAGGCCAAGTGACAGGTCCTACCCTTGGGTCACAACAACCCCAAGCAGTGCTACAGATTGGGGGAAGAATGGCTGGAAAACTGCCCAGAGGAAAAGGACCTGGGGGTGCTAGTTGGCATCCAGCTGAACATGACCCAGCAGTGCCCAGGTGGCCAAGAAGGCCAATGGCCCTGGCTTGTGTCAGAAATTGTGTGGCCAGCAGCACCAGGGAAGGGATTGTCCCTCTGTACTCAGCCACACCTGAAATTCTACGTCCACTTTGGGGCACCTCATGACAAGGAGGATATTGAAGTGCTGGAGCATGACCAGAGAGGGGCAACGGAGCTGGTGAAGGGTCTGGAGCGCAAGTCTTATGAGGAGCAGCTGAGGGAGCTGAGATTGCTTAGACTGGAGAAAAGGAGACTCAGAGGAGACCTTATCACTCTCTACAACTGCCTGAAAGGAAGCTGCAGTGAGGTGCCAGGCAACAAGTGGCAGGACAAGGGGGCATATCTTCAAGCTGTGTCAGGGTTCAGATTGAGGTATCTGATTGAGGTTATATCAGATTGAGGTTCAGATTGAGTATTAGGAAGAGTTTCTTCATGGAAAGGGTTGTCAAGCACTGAAATGGATTGCTGCCCCTAGAAGAAATGACTGGACACGGTGCTTAGTGCTATGGTTTAGTTGACAAAGTGGTGATCAGGCAAAAGTTGATCTCCATGATTTTGGAGGTCATTTCCAACCTTGATTCTGTTTATCTGTGAAGGGCATCAGAGCTGGTGAAGCATCTTGAGCACAAATGTTATGCGGAGCAGCTGAGGGAACTGAGGTTGTTTAGCCTGGAGAAAAGGAGACTTGAGAGTAACCTTATCACTCTCTATGTCTACCTGAAAGGAGTTTTGTGAGAAGGTGGGGGTCCATTTCTTCTTCTGAGTAACAAGTGACAGGCTGAGAGGAAACAGTTGCACCAGGGGAGGTTTAGATTGGGTTTTATGGGATATTTCTTCTCAAAAAAGGCTGTCAAGTATTGGAACAGGCTGCCCAGGGAAGTGGTAAAATCACTATCCGTGGAAGTATTTAAAAGACGTAGATATGGTGCTAAGAGACATGGTTTACTGGTGCACTTGGAAGTGCTGGGTTGATGGTTGAACTCAATGATCTTAGAAATCTTCTCCAACCTAAATGATTCTGTTCTATTCCAGAAAGAAAATCCAGCTATGTCAACAGAATTATAAAAGGAGTTAATATCCAAACAGGGAGCAGTTATTTTACAACTCTGTTCTTACAGTAAAAGATAGAAGGCAACGATGAACATCCTCCAAATGGAAGATGTCACACAAAGAAGTTAACACATCATAAAAAAGGTTATTTATACAGCAGTATCAGTTATGTCAGTAGCAATAACAAAAATATTTTGGCATCTTCACTTGGCTTTAATACCCTGGGTTTATGGCTATTTTTTGGAGTTAAAACATATATCAGTTAGAGTTGCTAAGTGTCATTATAAATAGAGGCATGATTGTTTGAAAAATCTAGCTGGTATGCAACTAGAAGGGTGTGTGTAACAAAAATTGTCAATAATTAATGAAATGAAAGTGAGTTAGAATTTTTAACCATTAACAGACCTGCCAGGGCTATTTTACAGACATTATTTTCTACAACACCATTTTTCAGGTCTAGCTGAATTAATATCAGCTTTGTGTAGAAAGAGGTAAATTTGAATCTAGAACAAAGCTTGACTTCACAGTTACCATTAAAATGCATGGTCTTAAACCCGAATTACAGAGGTTCAGTTTCACCTGGTTATGCTCAGTAACGCCACACCTGAGGACTCAAATCATCACAGACAGCATGCCACAGATGTTAAAGAAAATTTTTTATAAAGAGGAAATAACCTGGAGACATTAGTCAATTCAAATAGAAGGTAAAACTTTCTTTGCTGAAAACTTTCATGGAAAGCAAGGGTGCACTGACTCTGCTGTCAGGATCTTTGTGCCCTTCTATACAAGTGGTGAGAGAAGTAAATTTTGGGGGACACTGTGATCTAGAGGGTGTTCCTAGGCTCTGTTATCTAGGGTACTAGGAAAGCTGAGGAACAACTTTAGTCTCAGTGCTGGACCCTGGCTTGGGGTTCTCAGGCAATTTAGGTTGAAGTGAACTTAGTCCTTGCCTTTCTTGTCCTTACCACTTATGAGTTCCTGCAGGTAACAAAGACTGGCAGAAAAAACTTTTATTAGCAGTGTAGCTCTACAACCTTTTGCTTTTCTGGTGGTAATTTTTAAGTTTCCCAAATCATGTGATGATGCCATTGAATGAATGACAGTGAAGTCTCCCAGAGAAGATGAAACCTGAATGTTAAATACAGAAAAGGCAAAGAAATCATCTTGACACCCCAAGTTTTTCTGTCCAAGTTTTTCCAATGTGATAAAATTAAAGACGTCTTTTGCCTTTCATATCTCAAGAAATCATCCTTTCAAACTGTATACATTTTTCCTTCAGAGCTCTTGACAGCCACATTCCCATACCATATTTTACTGGGCACCCCCTCCATGGTACGTGGGGATCAGAGAATGATCCTGCTAAAGCCTGGCATATCTCTCAGCTACATGCACATTTCCATAATTTTTTCTTTGATCTAATAAGATCTCAATATTCTTGTCATAAAACATTGGTTTTTCTTTCACAGTATCCTGATCATGGATCCCAAATAGAAAGCATGAAGTACACAGGCTTTGGATAGGTCTGGTCATCAGTATGTGCCAGCTCAAAAGCTCTTACAAGTAACTCTGAAAAACAGAAATGCGCTGATGGTTGGGTGCTTCCAACTACTGTAGACCTGAAGATAGAAGACTTAGAAGTAGAATATTTTTCACCCATTCATATTAATGTCAAATCTATAGTTGAAGGACTAGACAAACCAGCTACAGACACACAATATATCCATGTCTGTCCAAGCACAGCTCAGAGTTCAGCCATGGCCGTCTGGGAGCCAGGCACTGGTGGGTTCTGTGTGTGCCATTATGTATGCAGCGTGCTCACCATTGCTGCTCAGTGTCTGTGCTGGCATCAAGGAACACTGTAGAGCCTGAGACAGGAACTGGCTGTGGCCCAGAGACTCACCTGGGGCATCTCCTCATCAGGGCCTGGAAGCACATATCTCTTCTCTCCAGAAGCTCAGAGTCTGTACTGGGTTGGAGTTTATTCACAGCAACTCATCTTGTGTTGTATTTCAGATTTGCAACTGAAACAATACTGATAACACAGTAATATTTTAGATATTGCTGGAAGGTCCCTGCACAGAATCAAAGCCTCCTCTGCTTCTCACTCTGTGGCCCCTCCCCAGTGAATAGACTGAGGGTGCACAAGACATTGGGAGGGGACACAAACAGGCAGATGACTCATATTAACCAAAGACATATTCCATGCCATGTAATGTCATGCTCAGCAACAAAATGGAGAAGAGGAGACTTAAAGAGATTAGCTCTCTTTTTTTCAGGAACTGGCTGGGCATAGGTCTACCTGTCTCAGGACAAATTTAAGCTAAACACTTGGAGACAGTTTTTATACTGCTGTACATCAGCTTAGCTTAACATATCTAACCTGATTTACAGCAGCTGAAAATTGGGTCCCCATGCCTTATGCTACCCTAATCTCACATATAATCTTTCTCATAAACATCTATTTCCTTTAAATGATAGTATCACCCTTAAGTCCATCTATACTTACTTAAAATCTGTAGCCATGGAAGTCAAGACATTTGAACTCAAGGGTTTCTTGACTCTTTCCCTTGATCTGCGATAGGAGGAGGTAAAAACAGAGGCAAACACAGGCCAGGTAGTACCCATTTCCCTGCCCAAGAGAGAATGTGCTGAAGAGGTCTTTCATTCTCATCACCTCTTATATGTGCTTCTTTCCCTACTCTGTCAAAAAGTAGCGTGAGAACTGCCACCAGGCCTGTCTGCTGGATGGCAAGAGGTGACCTCCTGGGAGTGAGGAAGTGTTGCTGAGAAAAACATGAATCATCAAGTGGAGTTTGAATGAAAAGAGGAAGCAACACTTCAATAAGACAGGAAGGTGAAATCATGAAGATGTGTAAGGAGAAGGGTGATACAGAAATATGAGGGATTAAGAAACTCTCTTCAAGTAGAATCATGAGTGGATGGATGCAAGTGAGGCTAAGTTTGCCTGCATCAAATTCAGCTTTACCATAACTCAGTGGAAGGGTTCTTTTGCATACTTACTTCTCTAAAGCAGGAAAATGAGGGAGGGACAATGGAGTTTTGGCCAGTATATGAGTAGGGCCATGCTCAGAGCCCACACTGTATCACTGAGCATGACTCAGATGACTGCAATTACTGGGAAGGGTAGGTATTGCGTCTTCCACTGAATTCAACAAATTACAGATCAGGATCCTCAAATTTGGATCAATAAGTTCATTTTTTATCCTGTCCAATACATTTTTCATACTATCAGGTACAAAAGGCATAGATCACTGGTCAATATCCTAAGGTTTCATTTGTAATCAGTGTATTAAACTTGACACTTCTTTCTCGTCATGCTGCACTAAATTTTTCATTAAAACTAGGCATGACTTGCAATACTTACAAAATGTGAACACAAGAATTACCTTCCCCTTTTTCCTTCTGTGCTGCTTTGTGCATTTGTGACTGCTTCAAGACCTGGAGGGTATTACTCCTGACTGCTCTCTGTCACTGATGCTCATCTTGCTTACTAACCCAGTTTACACATGTTGGTTAGGCTCTTCCATGGTTCTTTTCTAATGCAGATCTACACAAAACTGAATTGACTTGGGATATCACACCACAGGTGCTCACAAAGGTCTGTGAAAGGTATTGTCTTGACAAAATTTTGTGAGGATTGAAAGTTTCTCTTGCTAAAGGAAAAGCTATCATATGGAGTCCTGTTGTTCAAAACCTTTGTCTGTAGCTTGCTGACGGAGCAGTCTTCTTGACTTAAGTGAAGCTATGCACACAGAACATATTCAGGTGTAGTGGCTACAGAATAGGGATCCTTCTGGTTTCTGCTCAGCACATGCCATAGGTTAGCAAACGTTAGTAATTTTTAAATTACTGAAATGGAAGGAATTGCTGTACAGCCAATCAAGCAGCACTCAAAGAGGAAGGAAACATAATACAATATTTATTTGTTTATCTATTGCTCACGGTCTGGTGAGCATAGGCTGCAATTGTATTTATTAGCAAATCTGTCTTTTACACTGATTTGTAGATGAAGAAAAATACTTATATAATGCTTGAAAGGGCTTTTTCAGGGACTTTGAAGAATCCTAATTCAAAATTCTGAATTCCCAAGAATTTCAATTTAAAATTGAAAAAATTCAATTTCTATCTCATTTTTATAAAATGTTCAGACTCCAGTTTCTTTTTGTCATCTGTTTTGAATCTCCATTTAAAAAAACTTTTGAAGCTTGATTGCAGTGGAGTTGCTTCTTACAAATGTATACATTCTGACATCAGGCAGAACCTTTACTGCTCTCCAGTGTGCCCCATTATCAAATTTTTGCATAAAATTATAGCATGCTTCTAGCTTCCTGAAAGATGTCAGTAAATACCTCTGTATAATTTGCAAAGTACTGCTCACGATGAAAGGTTAGAAAAAGCTTATTGCTGTCTTTTGTTCAATAATTCTTGGTATAAAATTTTATTATATACTTTGAGTTGATCTCCAAACACACCAATGAAGAGTACCTCCCTTCTGATAAAAAATAAATGAGGATGATGAACATTCAAAAAGGAAAGGAGAAGAAATGTAAGAAAACAGGACTGTCCAGACTCACAGATCAATTGCTATGCAACTTAATATGTAAGATGATTGCAAATTTGATTAAATTAAGTAGAGAAACAGACCACTCGCAGCAATAGGCCACCTGCTCACCCTTCTTCAACTGCTTTCTGATCTGGAGTTTGGTATTTATGTTGTTTTTTTCAGTTTGCAAAATCCTGTTTGTGTACAGGGAAGCTAGACTTCAACTGTTTGGTTTTATTCATGAATGAGCTGGTCTGTTCTTTGAAGCAGCATACCAGTACTCCCTTTTTGGAAGGGTTGACTTGTGCCTGAGGCATATGTGATTGCATAAACTTCATCAATACAACATAAAATCCCAACCAAAAAATGTTTTTTTTGCTTTAAACTATCTCCTATGAATCACCCAAACCACAAAATGTAGAAAATGAAAGTCTGTGTAATCACTGTCTTATCCTGATACACACCATTCTGGACCTTATGATATTTTCTGGTAGTTTTATTAAAGAGTTGGGGTTTTTTTTTTTCAGACACTTCTGTAAGTATGATGACATGCAGAATATTTTCCTTGGCTTAGGTCTTCTTTAAAGAGTTTTTCTCTTCTTTCATTCTCTTAAACAGCAGTAACCAGGCTTAACTAATTTCAGCAGAATTGATGCATTCTTCATCTGGGTTGCCTTCTTTGACTAGTACCAAATAATTTAAGCCTTCTTGATTCCTTGTTTCCATTAGTGTGGCTGAAAGAATGCTGTCTGAATCTGCACATGGGATATCATTATCTGCATTAAAAGAAAAAAAAAAAAAGAAAAAAAAAGGGAAAATATTTTTTTAAATGAAAGGGGAAAAAAAAGAAAATACAACAGCCCAGTAATATATATGTAGCGATAGAAGGCAAAAAAATCAGACAGCTGTTGGAGAAACTTGGTCTAGTGACCTCATAAGAATAATGATTCAAATTTACTTTCTGCTATTGTCTATGTGGGCCAGAACTTTAACAAAATCACCTGGGGAGGGTTGCTAGTCAGTGCTCATATCTCCAGAGGCAGCAATACCGTCATGAATACATTACTTGCTTCTTCTCCTTGTAAAGAAGCATAAAGCTAAAGTGATTTTAATCTGAACCTTTGCAGTAATCCTGATAATAATACTGCTAAAGAGTCCTGTAACATTGGCAGTTTCCTATCTACAAAATCATTATATATACTCTCTCTCTAGAGGACTAGTCTAGACTTCTGTCTCTCTAGTATTCTGCCCTTCTAGAAGCTTAAACTTGGCAATCCACTGTGTTTTTCACATTTTTTAAAACTTTCCATTTTTCCCTAATTTGATGCAGTTCATATATATGTAATTGCTTGAAATCTATTGCAGGGGATATAAATATTTTAAAATACAAAAATTGTTAACTAAATGCCCAAGTTATAACCGTTACTATTTTTTGCATTTATTTTTGTAACATGTACGTTCTTTTATAACATTCCCTCCTTATTTTACTTCATAACTGAAAAATTAAGCATTCCGGTTATCTGTTCAAGAGAATCACAAGCATTGTGCTATTCCACCAGGGAACACACAATTTATTATGTCACTATAATCACATATCTCCCCAAGCTATAAAGTCGGAAATTTATTCCACATGCTAGAGTCCATTAGCATAGGAAATATTGTCAGGAAAAGTCTGAAAGAGAATTTTGATTTTAGAAACCTGTTAGCAAGATGGGGTTTGGGACACAGAGCAAACTGTGGTCACGTACTGCAGTGACTGACAGCAATGAGAAATCATTTAATACTCACTTTGTCAGTTCAGGGCTATTATGGCCATACTAAGTATTTCAGCTCCAACTAAGCCTTTACAAACCAACTGAGCTCTTCTTTGCAGTTGTTTTTTTGTTTAATTTAATGGCAACCTTCAGGGACAAGTTGCTTTGGAAAAGGCACACAGGCGAATGCTGAGGAGACGTCTGCAGCAAACTCTTAAGAGGGAAACCTTAAAATAAGGACCGAAGTAAAACTGGGTATTTAGAGACCAGACATATGCCGGCTGACCTGCCTAAGTATAGAACACTAGAGGAGCATTCAGATTTGTTTCCTGTATAAGTATCTGGAACTGATGAGGTGATGTTTACACAAATGTGAGTATGAGGTCACTGAGATATTTTTACCAGATATATAGATACATTACTAATTCTTTCCCCAACAGGTCTGAAGAACTACAGAATATATAAAATTTTATAATCCTTTTTCAGCTTATGCGCCACTGTGTTTCTCATTACAGAAAAAAAAGAGCTAAAAAATCAAACACCTTGCCTTGGGTTTACTTTTTGGGCTGTGCAAATGCAATGAGGAAGAAATACTATTTTTGCAGAATATTCTTATCATATCCAATGATGGAGGAAGAATATAATATTGATGACCTTTCTCCTATGACATGACATATGTGAGATACATTGCCACTTTCATAGTGACATTTTTGACTGTAAGTGCCCTTTCCTTCACTGTTGAGTCATCTCTTAGCGCAGTACTGACCACTGATGAAAGCTTAGCACCATTCTGCTGCACAAGCCAAAGCTACACAAAGATCTCAAGTTATATATTACAATGCTTGACTGTTGTGTAAGTCGGCAAAGCAAGCAAATTATTTTTGCTCATTTAGCTGGAGCAGAAGAATGGATGGAGACAGAAAATACTAAAAATGAGAAAGTGAAGAAAAAATTCATGGTATGTTGTGAAATTCCCCCAGAAATGTGAGGACTAGAAGCACCACCAGCACCCTGGGAAGCCATAAGTCAATTTGGAGAATTCTGAATAACCTTTGGAAGGCCCTCTCAAAAAAATGTTAAGAAATCGAAGGAAGATAGAGAGAAACTGGAGTGGAGAAGCAGGTTGGTATATTTATGAGATATCATTATTTTCTTTTCAGTTTTAACATCGCTAAAATTAGTTGATTGATGTACAGTCATGCTGGGTTATACGTGAGTAAATGCAGGATAAACCATGTGATGTGATCCCCTCAGATTTCACAAGCAAAGCTGGGCTGAGTCAACAAAACACCCCAAGAGGAGACGTCCAAGGAGCACCTTCATGAAATCTGAAGTCATGCTGGAGAATCGGCTCTACAGGCTAAATTCTGAGGGGTCATCTGCGCTGTGAACTGCTGCATAGTGTAGAGTTACCCACGTTTGTTTTAAACAACCTACCTCATGGCACAAGGCAGGCTTGCTCTGTCAGTCCAGAGCTTTGTGCAAACTAAGAAGTACCCCACTGAGAAGCAGGATCCCACTGAGCCCTGTGCTGTCCCAGGCAGACTGCTGCCGATAGCTAAAATGGCAAGTTCAAAGCTCAGCATTGTGCCATCACAAACACGTCTCAGGTCCTAAATGCATGTGGCTTTGACCTTGCTGGATACTTTTCCTCGTAGAGCTGTGCTCAGAGCTTAAAGCTTGTGCTTAGAACTTGTGCGCAAAGCACATCTGAGCCAAACTGCAGGTAAATTAATTACACCAGCTCTCTCTGGGGAGAGGCAGAAGCTTACTCTAGGGATTGACACAAGAAACAAGGATTGCCTGACTCATACTAATGAGGAATAGAGTTCGCTTGCTTAGCCTCCTCTGAGAAGGCCAGCCCTGGCCTGATAAAATCTGTGCTTTCCCCTTCCCGATCCCAGCATCTCAGTCGGCTGCTTCCTGCGGCAGGGCAGCCACAGCGCCGAGCCGGGCCGTGGATCCTGCCTCACGGTCGCAGAGTGCCTTTCCTTGCCTGCTTGGTAAACTCTGGGGGCTCACAACATGTTTTGAAGTCCTGCCTGGAAGGGTGCAAATTTTTGTGATGTCTTGATAAGCAGATGAGGGGGTTTTGGTGTTTAAATTCAAGAAGGTGACAACACTTAAGAAGAGAAAGAATGTCAGTAGAAAAGCTGATTGGTGAGACTGAATAAACTGATGTAGAGATGGTGATCTTATATTACAGCTATCTCAGGGCCAGACCCTCAGCTAGCATAAATTAATGAAGTTCCATTGAAACCAGTGGGGTGCCACCAATTTACACCAGCTAAGTAGCCAGCCTGAGACGTTACTAATTCCGGGTGACATAATCCTGTATGATGCTTAGCACCTTCAGTATGGTAAGGTATTTAGAAGTCCAGCCACATTTGCTGTTTCTCAGTGATACCCTCCTCTTTTTCTCGTACATACTCCTTCCTTTGTCACTGCTGCACAATGTATGTGGCAGTAAACAAGACTTACTGGCACGGATGAAAGATACACTCCCACAGCGAACACATTCGAGAGAAACACTTGATGACATGTCTTTGCTAAGGGTGAAAAAGGTGGCTACTGGACCTTGACTTCTTTAACTCAGCTATGCTATTAGCTCAAGGAGCATGTAGAGGGTATTTTCCTGATACCTGATGGCCACCTGGAGCTGGAGGGGCTGTGTTTCAGTTTCAGCCAGTAGGAATATAAATAGAACAAATATATATCCGTTTTAATACTCCACTCTGTATTATGTATCAGTGGAGATATATCTGTGTTTCCTGCCTAATGAAGCATATGATCTTGCATGGTTTGAGGGTGACTCACTGAGCTTTGCTATTCTATCAGACACTAAAAGTGCTAAAAGTGAGAATTTTGTTCACCCTACACTTCCCCTGCACTAATCTGCTTGAAGCAGTGCCTTTCTTTTTATTTTAATATATATTTTTAGAGAACTGTGTACTGAAATCTCTGTGTGCAAGAGTTACTGTCCTAACAATTACTGATATGAACCTGCTTCTTACCTAGGTTATTAAAATTTATAATATAAATGCAGAAAAAAAAAACCAGTTCCACATTTGCTGCAATACAGTAAGGCTATACAAATAGGAAAGCACTCCCTTTCTCCAGGCTACAAAACAGGATTCATTCTACCAAGTTTTAACCACCCACATCTTACATGTCCAGTTTAAGCTCCTAGCCTAGGCTGTCTTAACAGTTAACAGAGAAAGGAAGAGAAAATTGCTTTGTGGAGATGCTTAAACCACATCCTTGTCTTTACACATTAACATCCCCTGAATATGTCTACAAGTCTCTGGTGACTGTCAAACAGCTTAGACACCCAGTGTAAATGCAGTTTTTATGTTTTAGTTGCCTATATCTATCCACACCTGTCTACACAAATGTCAGCTCTTACAGTCTTATACCATCTGATTTTTCCCTTGGTCTATGGCAAAGTATTGGTGTGACTTCACTTGCAGCATCATATGGCTCATGTGCACTCTCTGGAATCAAACACCATTTGTCTGGAGTACATATAAGAAATGATTACACCACCAAGTTCCCCTCCTCCTGCAGTGTTGTAACCACTTTTTTGGAAGCAACCTTTTCTCTGACCTCTGCAGGCTTTGGGTCAGCCACTCACTAAGCTAAGTGAGGAAGAGGATTACTAAATTTCAGAAAATACAAAGGAGACTAGATACTCCTAGGCTAAGTTTCTAAAAATGTCTCTTATCGACACATCTGCTTTAGAGGAGCTTCCGTTTGCCCAAGTGATTACGTTCAGAGAGGTGTGTGGAGTAGTTTTTAAAAGGCAGTTGGGTTTAGGAAAATAAACTCATGACTCTTACATGGGGAACAGAAAACAGGTACTCAGCCAGTACAGAGTGCAAACATATAATTGATGATGAAATTGCTGATTCTAGCTTTAATATCAAGTCCTCTCAGTGCAACATTTTGCACAGAGATTTAAAAAAAATACAAATGACAGTTTCAGCAAGTTCCTGAACTGCTGAAGAAATACATACACTGGTTTTAGAAAAGAAAAATGAAAAAAAGAAACATTCTTAAATTATAACTCTTGTGTCTTCCCACATTTTTCAAGCATTATCTCCAGAATTTAAAAATCATGGTTTTGAGGCCAAATATGTTTCCTTTCTGGTTTTAGTCTTTTATCCTGGATTTTCTCCAACTGCCTGGCATCTCCTCTTGCCAGAGGAGTTTCCTTTTCTGAGCAATTAGACATCTTTTCCATATAGGTCCAAAAGGTACTGTGAGGAGCAGCCCTGATAAGAATAGTCCTTCTAGGTCATAAAAGCAAGAAGTCGCTCCAGCTGCTTAATGCCCAGTTGCCTGATGTCAGGAAAAGTGTTTGCCAAATCAAACAGGTGTTTCCATCTGCAAAGGGGCACTCACAGGACCTGAAAAGCTATAGTGCTGTCTTATATGTGCAAATGAAAAAACTGATGCCTGAAAATAGATGGTCCAGTTATTTTTACAGCAATGCAGGGCCATCCCTCTAGCTTGCTGCACTTCTTGGAACTGGGGGAAGAACAGACTATCTTTCAGCAATGAATGGGAACTCTGGTGACAGGGCTTGTCCTGAGTAAATTCCCATTGAATTCAAAATCCACTGGTGTCCCAGTCCTCCAGCTGGATAGTACTGCTCTCACTCAGATAAATATTAAGCTCACAGACAATGCCTTGGGAAAGCCTGTCAGAACAAGAAGGAAAAATTCTAAACCGGTAGACCCTGGTCCTGAGTTTGCTTCCCTCCCTTCCAGTGCAGCAGTGCCAGAAGATGCTGGTATTGCCCAGGCGTATTTATTGACACTTGATGCCTGCTTTAGAAGGGTAACTCTTGCAATAACACAGCATGTGCCCCTTTTGCCATCCCCAGGCTATCCTCTTAGCATGCTGTCCGCTACAGACTCCCTGTATTGGTTTACCCACACTTGCCCTCTCTGTGTCGTACTGCACTGGCATTAAGGTTATTGAGAAAATCGAAGGTTTTCAGCTCTCCCACCTATGAAATCACCAACAGCATGTCTGGACCTGCTAGAAGTGGGTAGGTAAGACTCAACAGAATATGGAAGATGTATGATTCCCTGTAAGGCCAAGTATCTGAGCTATTTTGAGGCATGTAATTTCACTTTGCTTGACATTTGTCTCTTTCTTTTGGAACTAGGTCACCTGGTGAGAGCAAGAATTTCTTGGCTGGAGACTCATGACTGGAGATTCGTTACATACAAAGGCCAATGACCATGTAGCATTTTTGGAAAATGCTGTTGAGGACAATTCATCATGGAACAGACTTTTGGATTATTTGTTTTGGCTGTCATCTTTCTGCTACTACTATGAACACAAGAAATACTTAACTTAGTCCCAGTAAGAAATGAATACAAATTTTAAAAATCACTAACTTATTATACAATGTGTTGCAACTTACAGTTTGAGACACATTCCATGCCCCAAACTGTTTTCAACAGGGTCATAGTGGAGCATACATTTTAGTCTATATAAATATACAGGAAAATATGTATGTGCGTTGTAGAGACATGTAAAGAGCTAGTCAAGTGTTCAGTGTGTTTTAAGATACATTCAAATGGAAGGATGATATGTAGATGAATAAAACGCAAGCTACCTGCTTTCCTGATGGGTATTTCCTATATGATAATCACCAAATGAACCTGAGGAGAAGTTAAGAAGGACTTGTGAGAACTGAAGCATGAAAACATGGAATGGAAGCATGAAAACAGTTGCTTTGTCTTCTCCTCCCAATGCAGATCCAGCAATGGGTCTGTGGTAACAGCAGCTGGGCAGAACCTATGGAAAGGGAAGAATAGGGGGAAGCTGGAAGAAGGAACATGGCAGCTGGTGGGGAAAGGTCTGAGGCTCAGGAAGAGAGTGTGCCAAGTAGTTGTTCTGAGGGCCAAAGCTCTGCCTACACTGAGTTGCCCTGCTAACCACAGTGGGCCAGATTTTACCAGCTAAGTTATTATAAACAGGTTTAATGGTGACTTCTTTAACAGTTTTAGAAGTGACTGCTGTCAACAGATTCTCTGACTAAAATGTACATTATGGAGTACTGCTATTATTAAGACCATTGTACTAATGGTCCTAAGTCCATTATATTAGCATATTTTATGCACTAGGCTGATTTTTTTCAAATTTTTATCCTTCAAGTTGACACTTGTCATGGAAGCCTCAATCCTGGTTTTCCTTTGCAGCTTAGTAATTTCCAAGAAAACAACTTTTGTTCCTGGCAAATAAACAAAACAATGGCTTTTTCTCTGTGACCTCTGCTGTGTGGCAGAACATGAAATTTTGGCAAAATAATGTTTCTTACATTAAGAACAAGTATTTGTCATCCCAGTGAAAGTAATTATTTGCTTAAATTGAGCAAGCTAACAGCTGGAGAAAGATCAGGCTTATCTGACACACGCTAAGCAGAGACTTGCACTGAAACTAAGACTCTTTCAAGTTACATCTGTGCCAGGCCTGCTCCACCACAAACATCAATATTCCAGCCCCTTTTCCCAACTCCAAGCAGCAGAAAGGTAGGTTTCTCTAGAAATTTCAGCCCTGCTAAAGGTTTTGACAGATATTGATTTAATGCCACAAGAACTTCTTAACTCCATGAGACTTCATGTCTCTCTGTTGCCTGTGAAGTTGGGGAGCACAGAGATGTGTAAGCTAGGAAACCAAACTAACTCAGGAGTGGGTACAAGCAATTTAATCAGTACAGCCCTGTGTCCAGTGGATGTTGTGCTCCTGCAGCCATCTGAAAATTAAATATCTAGTCTGAGATATTATAGCTGAGATGTTGTATTTTGGACACTATCCTGAGTAACGTGTTTGGGGTGACCCTGCTTGAGCAGGGATGTTGGATTAGGTGACTTCCAGTGGTCCTTTTCAGTCCCACCCACCCTATGATTCTATGTGAACCAAATTAAATATGGCAAGTCACCTGGATGCCAGCCATCATCAGTGAAAAGTAAGGCAAAAGGTGACCCCGTTCCCCCTGTGATACGTGCCCAAAAAACAGGAGCTGTCACTTTCTGCTTCTGAGTACAGAGCTACCTAGAAGAGTATCCTAGATGGGACTCCTAGCCTGTAGACAGCTGCATTTATTTGAGATAAGGTCCATCCAAAATGGAAGGCCTATTAGCTTGGGCATAGTGCCTAATTAATTGGCTGTAGTCCTTTCCTGAGCTAATGCCAGGCTTACATTTGTGCCAGACTAAGTATCTCTTTCCTGAATGTCATTACTGAGAGATAAGATGCCCTTAAAGAAACTAAAAAATTACACTATATGTAAATTGTTTTCCACTATAGAAAGGTGCAAAATCAGCTGTTAAGAAAGCATGAAATGATAAATTATCTGTGCTGGTCCCTTCATGTCTTTATGTAATGTAAACATGCCATGAACAGACTGGATTTGACATAAAGAGAACCCACAAATGGAAATAAATTGACATTTGTAAAGCTTCAACAAATGATAAAGATTAACAAAATACCAAATTAATTGACCTTACTAGGGTGCTTAAATTATGCTTCACTTTCAGGTGGCTGCTGAATCAATACTCCTAGAGAAAGTGCCTAATGGCCATGTTTAGCTCAAGGAGAGGCTAAAGATGTCTTTGAAATTGGGACAGATTTCCACACAGAAGCCCCCTAAGGCTCTCCTGGCTCTGCAAGGAATTTAGGCATCGATTTTAGTGGAACAGGGTTGTGAACTACCAAGGATTTAGATGTAGATTGGATATCCCTGTGAGTCAGACTTAATTACAACTTCATTTGGGCCTTTATTTTTGCTTGGTAATCTTACACATCTGTGCTGGTTTGAAAGCAAAACCAGTGAGAGACTCCAAGTCAGAAACACAATTTAATAAGAGGAAAAGAAAAGAAGTAAAATAAAGTAAAATAAAATAAATGCAATAGTACAAAAAAACACTGACAGAGTCAGAATACAACCTGACACCTTGTTAGGGTGGTAGTATCAGTCCAGATGAGATGGTCTTGTCAAAGCAGTGATCCTGTAGAAAAGTCTGGTAGCTCTTGTCCTCTGGGAGTCCAGTGGATAAAAGCTGCCTGTGCTGTCTCAAACCCTGGATTATATCCAGGTGGGAATGCTTGGCTCCTCCCCCTGGGCAGAACATCTCCCAATGGGATGATCTCATTCTATGAGTCATGCAGTGGGTCCTTGATGGCCCATTAAACAGAGATAGCTCCTGGAGGGAGTTATTTATGAGTCATGGGCAAGGAATTGATGGGCCCATTAACAGAAGATAAGGGAAACACTGCCCCACCTGGTTTCAACAGCTCATGAAGATGGGGATAGAATACATACTTTGGGCACATCTTACATTGTAACCTAGGTCAACATCCTTTATCTAATTCCTTGTACCTAGCAGGCATTTAATGAATCTTTACAAGCTCAGCATGATAGACGTAAATCTTTGCCATTTCCATTTGACAGCCAGAGAATTTGAGGCAGTGACAAATGCAATGAAATGCACTTTGCTTACAGGGCAGAGGCCACAAGAATAGCAGGTGCTGGCCCAGACTCACCTTCAAAAGCTTCATTGATGACTCCAGTTGATGCTTCTTTGTCTTCAAGGCAGTGTATGAAGGACAGTGGAGAGTGTCTTATCTCTTGAAGTTTGTCATGAATATAACAGAAAGTAGGTCTGTTGTGAGGTTCTTGGGACCAGCATCTTGTCATTAAATCACATCTGGAAAAAAAAATTTAAATGCAAACAAAAATGGTAATAGAATCATTCACCTCAACACTTACCATTAAACATTTGAGAAGCGAGTTTGGCCTGAAAACTTTCTGTGTGGTACAAAGATTACCATCAACTGCTGAGGCAATGAAAAACAAATTAAAGATCAAATTAAAGTTGAAAATAATTACTGTGAAACATTTTAATTTTTCAAAGATGGATATTTTTGAGATTGGAAGCAAATTTAACATTAAAAAAACCCCACATTTGCCATGAACATCTACTCTCACTGAAGAAGTCAGGAATACTTTCTAAGAAGTGGACAAGGAGGACATTCTCTTACAGATTTTTTTTTTTTAAAAAGGAAGTGTAAAATCAGAAATGAACCTGAAATTTTCAACTTATTTAATCCTTCTTCTACTCAAGCTACCTCACATTCAGGAGAAGTTCGAGGCAAACCCTCCAGCACAGGGAGAGTTAATTTCAACTTCTACCTCCAGATCAAAACAAAGAGGAGTAAGTTTTCCAAAGGCAAAAATGGTATGAGTTTCCTCTGGGTGCAAGGATTCCAGCCCACCTTGTACAACACTATCGCTACCATTTAGTAGAAAATTTACCTCCTGTTTGTCTAAATGATAGGGTTGGTTTTTATTCCTTGCTCAAGGTGAGTTTATGCTACACAAAACCAAATCCTACAAAAGCCAGGGAGAGACAGACTGAAAACCAAAACACAGCCAACACCTGGACACCATAAGTGTTGGGAGTGGAAAGAGGTCTTAGAGTCTCAAAACCAGAGAGCAGCCAGTGAAAGGCTGGTTCAGGAAGCTGCATTTGGAATGTGGAGCATTTACCTCTAAGCCCTAAGTTCAAAACCTCCCCTGACAAACATCTTCCCAGACCTGCTGCTATGTGATACCAGGCGTTAATCTGTTGTGTGAAATGGATTGGCTTGCTCAGATCCTCGCTTATCCATCTTAAAAAGATGACTGCTGCCCTTCACCACAACTGGGCATCTTAAAAAGCCCTTAGTGACAGCTGGGAGGAATCACTTGACTTCTGATTTTTCAATTATATTTTTCATTAAAATATTAGTGTCAAGTGACAATATGAGTAGAAAAATTGTTTCAAAACCACTTTTCATCAACCAGCATTCTTGTGGTTTTCAAGTTGAACAGAGTAATTTCGGTTTTTTCAAAAGGATTCTACAAAATTTTGAAAATCCATTTTAAGAACCTAAAAAGTGCTGGTGGCTTCCTAACACTCTGAATCACTCTATCTTACTTTCACGTGTACTGGTTATTGATGACACTGGAAATATAGAAGGAAAAGGACTGAATAGGACTCAAAATAAGGTTAAATAACTGGTTTTTCCTTCTGCTGCCAACAAAGTGTCTGTCATGCTGAATTCCAGCCTTGGATGCTAGAAGTCAAACGATCTTCTTTCTGGTCATGCCTGTTGGTAGGATAACCAGGCAAAAAACATGAGTTCAGGTGCTGTGCTTCATCAGGTTCACACTTGGGCTCTCAGTGGCTTGTGGAAGACACTGACCAAGAAAGAAACAGGAAATGATATGCAAGTCATAGACTCCTAGAATGTTTTGGGCTGGAAGGGACTTTCAAGGATCATCAGCCACGTGCAGGGACATCCTCCACTATATCAGGTTACTCAGAGCCCTACCAACCTGGCCTTGAACTGTTCCAGGGATGGAGTATCCACAACTTTTCTGGGCAATCTTCTTCAGTGTTTCACCATCCTTATTGTAAAATAATTCTTTCTTATATACAATCTATAAAAATTTACCCTTTTTTCATTTATGAAACAAGAACATCATGAGCGTGGATTATGAATATTTTAGTTTTGTTTCCTATTACCAATCTCTGTCTTTCTAAAAAACTATTTTTTATTGGACAGTCTGCTTTATAAAGCCATTCAGTTTTGCTATGGAGTAAGAATATTAACTCCTGCCAAAACTGTAATTCAGTACTGTAATTTTCTGTTTATAAGTATATTCCATATTTTTATTTCCTAAATCAAATTACTTGGTGATTGGCTTAAAATATCAGTACTGGTATTTTTCACTAAGTCTTTAATTCAGATAGGCTTTAGGTTTCTAATGACAAAACCTTTCATGCTGTCTCAGAATATATCTGCACATTTTACATGTACAGCCATTTGTGGCATGACTTTTAGCTTTTGAGGCACTCTGTCATATGGCACAAACTTTCATTAGCTCAGAAATGCATGAGACTAGTCAAGAGGGTGAAAGACAGCTTAACATGCCAAGATACATGTAAGTGACAGATTGAACATATTCCTATATTTTTGGGGAGCCAAACATGGGCTATCAAATAGTGCAACACTTCAGCATGAGAAAGAGACCCAGAGGATTGCCCTACTTCATGGGGAAAGCTTGTCAGGAAAAATGAAAAATGACAGTTCCAAACACAACATTAGCTAAAGGTTTATGTTATGTTTAAGAACTAACCTTTACACTAGATGTACACCTACACACCCACACGTCACACCTGTGTTTTATCTGGGGGTGACAACCAAATGTCCAACAGGGTTGCTTATGTGGGTCTAGTTAGAATTCGAGAGCCTGGAAAAGCAAAGAACTAATATTCAGTATCTTATATTGGAGGAAGAATGTGAACATTCCTGAAATGCACTATAGTGCACAGAAGCTACAGGCATTACCAATTTTTTTCTCACATGAAATGGGAAATACAATTGATGTGTGATTTTCTTAGAAAAGGAGAAAATTTGTCATGATGAGGAGCCCCTGATTTCATCTGATGCATTCTGTGCAAGGCTGCCTTCTCCCTCACTCTCTTAATCTCTCCAGGGTACCATCCCCAGAAACAAATAGCAAAAATCTTTAGTTACCAAACTGAAATTTCTTATCAAAGTCAGTTGTGTAAGTTTGCACAGAACTGAGCATTCGGTGCAACTGCAGCTTCAAGTCAGCAAATGTCCTTGTTCTTGTATAAATTTTCTAGACTGTAATCCACAGCCTTTGAGGATCTATGTTAAATTAGCTCAGTTCAGTCCAAACCTTGGCATTCTCTTGCATGCAAGCCTCATACCCAGGTGGCTGTGCCAGACATGGATCTCTAACTGCAAATGCAGTTACATTCATAGATCTAATTCATATTTCAATATATGTGTCTCATTTATACGTCCCCAAGCCCCTTTTTCAATTCTTTACCAAGCTTTACCTAGCCACGGTTCTCTGGGTGATTAGTCTCCGGAGTAACAACTTGTGGAGGCAAGGGGAAGAATTTCTCCCCCTTCCAAATAAAAAATCAACCAAACAACCCACTTCCTTCGTACTTTTACGCCCCAAGGTTTCTGTGCCAGCCCTACTTGCACTTGCAGTGTAAGCCTACCACAGATTCCTAAACACTTCTCAGCTGAAGTACTTTGGCCTTTGAACTCTCTTCCTATCAGTGATGGCTTGTTTTGTCAAATGACAATGAGCAAGCCAAAGTGCCGAGGAGACAATTACTGACTGCTGATGTCCTGATACAGGTTCAAAACCACAAGGAAGGAAGCAGGAATGTCAAGAATTCAGGCATGCCATTAATGAACTAGCAAAGCAGCAAAAAGCTGTTTATGCTACTGACAGAAGCTGCATGCAGGTGCTGAGTGTTCACCAAATGAGATAAAAGATGGTACAAGAGTCTAAGCTCATCAGCTCTTTGGCTTTCAAAAACTACTATTAGGCACTGATCCTACAAGTTACAACAGGCAGACCAGTATTTAAGATCTATCTGTTATGCTAAATTCAAGATCTGGGACCTTAAAAATTATTTCAAGCAAAGCTTTTTTTGTTTGTTTTTCTCTGAATATTTAGTTGCTCATTTTAAGGCAACTTTTGAGCCTTTGCTTAAGTTTGAATGTCAGACTAGTACACAGATATAGCTGCCTCCTGTGCTTTTTTATTCACAAGACAGCTGTCAGAAATTTTTTGAGGAAACCTTTTTCAGCAGAAAATATTGAGAAATTAAAATTTCTTTGGGCTTTTATTTGTTCTGTGACTTCCAGTTCTCCCTCTGTTATTAAAATAAAATTCTCATCTCTTCAGTTCTTCAGTTCCTCCAAGAGCTAAATCTTGGTTTGGATTTTTTTATGTTTTTTATTGCTAACATTGTGTTTCAGCTATATTTACATAATGATAAATAATCACCTTCTCCCAAACTCAGAACATGGTAGTTGGTGTAAGACCTATCAAGGAGATATTGGATTGTCAATCACAGAGTTATTCTCAAATCTTTTCCTAAGCCCTGGGAGTAAGAATTGTTCACTTTCAGTAGCCTCTCCTATTTGTAGGACCAGCTGTCATGTGCATTGCTGTGACTGCTTTTGCTGAGTGGGTGGTAAAGAAATTGAGACATGAAATTAGACAATACTGAGTGATTGTTAAGGTCATGTTCTGCTTCCTCCTTTATACACGTCTGGTCAGTATGGGTTTGATCCATTGATGTATTTATTTTATTCTGTTAATTGCAAGAATTTTGCAATTAAACCTGAGTTTTGTGCTCAAGACACAAACAGAAATTGAAGGATTTACTTATCCAGTCCAGCTAAAGACTAAGCAGAAGTGCAGACTTGCCTTTTCCTGTGCTGCTTCAGCTTATCTTATTGGCTTTTTTGAGCTCTCGCTACAAAGGGCAGAATTTATTTTTCACATATGTTTTAATATTAGCCCATTCCTGCACCTACCATTAAGAAAGAGAGTTTTATCTGCAGTCACAGACACATGATGTACAGAGCCCAGTAAAATCTTTCTTCGAGCCATCTTAGCTTCTAACCAATACCTTCAGGTACTCTCAGCCTGTTCTCACAGTACTAAGTACACAGTACCAGATCCATTATCCAGCCTTAAATTCTTATTCACAGGCTGGACTACTGGATGAATTAATAGCAGGTTGGCCAGTTTTATTGGTAGCAAAAGTGGAGGATGTTGGGCTCTCCATGGGCATGACTAACCTTCATAATGATGACCAACTGGCAAAAAGCCTCTTGTTTCTTATAAATATTATCAACAACATTTAAACAAAATTAACTTACAGGTCATCAGGACAATTGTTGGGAGATTCCAGCCTTCCTCCTGATCGTACATGGTGTAAAACTTCTGTATTGGAGAAACCTGGATACGGTTGTTGACCCAAAGTCAATGTTTCCCACGCTAGTACTCCAAAAGCCCTGAGAAACACCATGAAAAAAAAGAGAAAAATTAATAACCATAGTCATCATGAAATTTCCCCATTAAACTCAGATTGTGTCTAACCTAAGAATAAGACTAGGAAAAATTAGGAGTAAGAAGACTTAATTCGGTTTTGTCCCTTAGCCATTCTCTGGAATAGGTAAAATAAGTGTGTAGAACTGAAATGCTTTCCCAGACTCACTGAGATGCAGCTCAGAAGACACTGAGTGCCCACATCTTCCCTGAGCAACGCTCAGGTTGAGCATGTCCTCATATAAACAAGTGTTTTGAAATCTCTAGAGGTGTGGTTTAGAATGGGGAAAGACAAGTTCTTCTAAGCACCACTTGTGGAGCAATCAGCACCTCATTTGGTTTGGCACAGAGTACTAAACTACTTTCTTAGATAAGTGCAAGAGTAGCAGTCAAATAAACGGGTGCAGGCACTGGGGACTTGGACAAGACCCGTGGGCTGAGCACATGTGGCCACCGAAATCTAAACCTGTGTGAATATCAGGTTTCATGGATCTGGTTTAGTCTGGGTTTTTTTCTTTCCATGTCTCCTGACAATGAGTCTCTGCTTCTTCACAATAAACTTAAAGCCACTCGAATACACACTGTTAGCAAACCTCCACAAAAAAAAATACTGTGACCTTCCCCGATGATGCTGCAAAGTCCGGTCATCAAAATAAAGAAGTCACTAGAAGAGGGTGAAACTGTAAGGGCAAAGTATTTGGCTGTTGGAAGTAAATGCCAATAAGCCTAATGAAAAACAAAATGGAACAGCATGCAGGCAGTGAATTCACTGCCCAATCAAGCAGAAAACACATTGTGGGCCAGGTACAATCGTAAAATTGTTTGAGTGACACTAGTTCCTTCCAGCCAAAATCCAAAGAGCTCAAAGCATAAAGAAATATATCCATGAAATATACTGTTGTGGTGTCAAATATTTCATTAGAGCCTTAAAATTTCACTTAGAAGGAAATCTGCCCTAGCCTAAAAATTATTAAAGATTACTATATACAACCCTGTAATTCCTCCTCTAAACCAATATTTTCTTGCTTCAGAATTTAGTATGGTTGGCCCCACATCTGTGTGGCTGCTGTAACTCACCAGACATCAGAGCGACTTGTAAAGACACCATCAATAAGGCTTTCAGGAGCCATCCATCTGACAGGGAGTAGACCTTCTCCACTTTTCCTGTAATAATCATTTTTATAGACATCCCTGGCAAGTCCAAAATCACTGATCTTTACTACCCGGGATGAACGCTCATATTCCTTCCCAGACACAAGGCAGTTGCGAGCAGCCAAGTCCCTGATTTGTAAGGCAGAGGAAAGAGGATGGAGTTAGCATTGCAGAAAAAACCCAGGTCTGTAAGCCACCTGGCTCAACATGCTCTTCAGAGCAGTGCCAGCCCCAAGGCTGGATCAAGTGATTTAGGGCCTCACCCAGTTAAGTTTGGCATATCTTCAAGTCTGGAGATGGCATAGCCCTTCTGGACAACGTGTTTCAGTGACTGATCTGGGATGCTGTGAATACTATTATCTAATTTCCTTTGCTGTAAGTTGTGCCTGTTGCTTCTCATCTTTTCCCTGTACCTCTCTGAGAAAAGTCTGGCTCTGTGTCCTCTAAAGCTACCCATTAGGCAGACAAAGACAGTACATGGATCTTCCATTTGTCCTTCTCTCTGTTGCACCAGATATGATTCTTGCCTGAGGTGCAGTAAGTCTTTGGTTCAGATCTTAGAGCAGCCCACAATTTTGGGAGAGAATTATGAGTGATATTTAGCAAAAATCATAGCATTAGATTTTACTCCAGTGCTTTCTCCTGCTGTGACATCTTTCTAGACATCTTTTCTTGGGTAAGAAAATGAGTCCCAATACTGTGGGTAAACCTGGGAAGACTAAGGAAGTAAGTTCTGTACCTGTGTATAAAATGCATCTTCTCTAAATAGATACAGCCTTTGCAAACATCCAAACATATATCCAAGAGGTCAGTGACTCTCAGTAAAGGGCTCTGGAGCTACAAGAAATAAAGACAGAAGTTAGCTATTTCTTCCAGTTTTACCAACTCAGAATGACAAACTCCCCATGCAAGATTTCCTCACTGAAATGCATTTCCCCATTTGAAATGTATGGGATTTTTCCAAAAGAGTCAAAGCACAGGTGCAAAATCTCTGTATGTCAATTGAGTGAATGCTAATTTGAAGCAGGGCAAATTGTTAAATCACTGCACTCTAAGGAAGGTGAACACATTCTGTTTGATTTGCAGCTCAAAATACCCTAGGACCTTCAGAGCTGTAGAAGAAACAGGACCCTGAAAATTTCCTCCCGCTGTCAGATCAATTTTGTTTGTTGCTGTATTAATCAGTGTAATATATTTTTCTAGTAGAACACATGTATATGCATTTTGGTAGAATTCGACGCTGACTGTGGATTTGATCTGATTATGTAAATGAACTATACAATTGCTATAATGCTATAAAATTTCATTTTGACCTCCAGTCATACCATCCATATTCCTAATCTGCACACTAACTGGAGAAAAATTTTCTGGAAATGGTTTATTCTTTTCTTTCCTTCTAAATAATTTGAGGACACAGCTACAGGAACAGTATATTTTTATATGCTTGGACAATGCCTCTCACATTAAAGAAACTGTTATTATTCACAGACCAAAAAACCCTCTGTGATTCCTAGTAGACCACATACATGGCCACCATTATTTATTAACATTTTCAGAGGGACAGTTTGTGATTTTCACATTGAGAAATCCAGCAGACATCTCATGACCGAAAGCACAATTTTGGTCAGTGATCTAATGACATTCAATCTTCTTCACAGCATCACTGATTGCAAGGTCAGCACTGAACACTGAGGTCCCAGAGTGTTAAGGAAAAACCCGGTCAGACCTTGCAAGTACAGAAACAGCTGAACATCAGCATGGACTTTTAGAAAGAGAAAAACTGAGAAACTGTGGGCAGCTACAGGTCAAAAATAAGAATTTCATGGTCTTTACCTTTTTCTTTCTGGCTCCTCGTAAATAGCTAAGTAGATCCCCTCCTTCCATCAGTTCCAGTATAAGATACTGAGGTTCATTTAATAGACACACACCAAGCAATTTCAGAATGTGGGGATGATCAAATTTGCTAAACAGAAGGAAACAACTGTAAGATTACATACAAGAAACCCAGCTGGTTGATAGCTAATAGTGTTTATAGCTGCAAGCAATGATTGAGCAGTTTGGCCTTTACAATCCTGCTTCTATGAACAACATGATTCCGTAGCTCTCAGTGCCTTAATTTGCTCAGTCATGGGGAGAGTTCAGGGACATCCTTCCAAAACACAGACTTGAACTGTCTTTGACAGGCACTCTAATGCATGCCCAAATATTAAAAAGCACACTTCATCATGTTTCCAGGAAGCAAAGAAAAGTAGCCAAATGGCAATTTCTTTTAGGAATGATTCATCACCTGTACATTAAAGGCATCTACATTATTTTAATAGAGTATTTTTACTACAATACTCACAGTAGAACTGCTGATTCAGAGAAATATACAGAAGTAAAAACACAAGATGCAATATATTATTTTCACAGTTCTGAGGGGGACAGTTTTTCACCGTACACTTGCAAGAGGAACAAAACACATATGAGGAATACTTTTAAGTATACCAGCAATTGTTTCTGTGTGTCTAAGAGATTACCAGAGAGCAATCAGTACTCTCAGTACTGCAAGTATTCTTCAAAGAACAAAGAATATTTATTGCCTCTGTCAGTGCCTGTGTTTTTTCAATAACTTTACTTGTGTTAGAAAATGCTTTTCCCCTCTCACTGCTGCATGAAAGCACTTGCACAAGCAGTCAGAGAAACTTGACTCTGTTGATGGTGTCCAAAATGCTGTCAAATGCAGAAGTGTAAACAAACAAATAAGAGAGGGACATTTTCCTTCTAATCTCTTTCAATTCACCTAATCTCAGGTGTGGGCAACGACTCTTGCAAAAAGTGCGATTTAGAATAAGTGCGATTTAGAATTTGACAGTTCCCCCCGGCCCCTAGCACATACCTCTCAATCAGACAAACTTTGGCACTTTCAGGAACAAAAAGAGGGGAAGGAACACCTGGCACTTTCCTTTGCACGCAGTGCAGGCCTTTTTCCACTGAACTGTCATTCCTTACTTCCCGAGGGATGGGACAGACACAAGAATTTCCTACGTGTATTTGTACACAAATGACTCACCAATAACCAACATCAAATGACTTTTTGAAATAGAGGCTACTCAATTTTCCCTTTGCTGCATCGTAATAAAAAGGAACAAATAATTCCAGCTTAACTGAGCCAGCATGCATAGCATTACCAGCCGAACTTTAATGAACATCCAAAAAGGCAAGCAAAATAAAAGTTGCACTTACATATCTTACAACTTGCATCCTATATACCTTATCTGTTTGTAAGCACTCAGATGAAATTATTTTTCCTTTCTGCCCTTGGTTTCATTTATGAGACCTTACAGATGAAAGTCAAGTAAAATCATTAAACCCTCCAGGATGGAATTAAATAATTTTTTAATATTAAAAAATGAAATATTCAAATAATATAAAATGTACATTATTATTATTATTGTTATCATTATGGTTGCTGCTGCTGCTGGTGTTTTTAATTACTATGGGGATTATATAATACTCAAACTTTTCTATTCTCTTCATTTCTGATTCATGGGCCCATGTCAATGTTTATATTTAAATGCAAAAAGTTTTCAATTATATACTCTTCCAGGATTTCTGGGTTTGGATTATTATCTGCAACAAGAATTGGGAGAGCATCAGAAACTTTAACTATGGGTTCATATAATTTCCATAGTACACAGAAAAGAAGACCTTAACTGTGTTTATGACTGCTAGGTAGAGTGAAGATTGATTATAAGGAATTTACAAACAACTCTTACTCTTTATCATTAATTTGCACTTTAATGCAAAACATGTTGAATTTTGGTTTTAACTAGCCTTTTACATCATTCAGTTACAGTGTGTCATAAAAGGCAAAGAAATACAAGATATATTGTGTCTAAGCACAAAAAATTTGAATGTTGTGAAAATCAGACTACATTTTAATAACACCACATTTTCTGTGCAGAAAGAAATCCTTCATTTTTAAAAAATTGCTTCTACTTCTGCACACACGAAATAAAAGTCAAAGAAGTGCAAAAGTGCATCTGAAAACTAAACTACACTGTCAGTCTTATACTACCAGTTGAAAACTTCAGTTGAACTTCTTGTTTCTGGGGACACTCTAGAAAACAAGATTTCTAGCTGAAACACAAACCTTATTATGTGAAATTCTTGCAGTAGTGACAGATGCATAATTTAACACTACCTCAATAGAAGGGGTATGTGGCAGCCCCTAGTGGCACATTTTTAAAAAATATTTTCCACTGTAAATTACAACTTTAAGGCATCGGTTTGTTCTGATTTGTTTCTTTCAGTAAAATGGGATTAGCCAAATTCTGACCAATTGCCTTTAGCAACTAACTTGGTTTAGGGGAGCAAAGATACCGAAATACACCAGTAAAATCCCAAATAAATCCATGATATGAGCATATTGAATCTTAAATTTACAGCTTTACTTCCATGATATTCATCAGTAGTCATTTACTTGTTTGGCAGAAACATGAGAACACCCCAAAAATGCCACAATAATCTGTTTAGAGGAAAGCACTGCTTTCATTTTTCTGGAAAGCCACCACTCTCAGAGGATACCAGCTTTGAAGGGTGCCCTGGGACAAAGTTGTCCCTACCTCATTAAGTGTGCCTCCTTCAAGAATTCGCTCTTCTCATGGTCTGTCGCACCCCTCTTCAAAGTCTACTCAACAGAAAGCAGAAGTGTAGTGACATTTGGTTATCATCACTGTTATCACGTTAGGTAAAACAATCAGACATAGATGTGGCCTTAAATACACATTATTTTCTAGAAATCATTACAAAGCTGAGCTTTAAGAAATTTGCAAGAAACTGTGCAAGGAAATAGCCATATCAGCCCAACACCCATTTCTCAGGTAAAACCTCTGAGACCGAGCTCTCTGCCCATCCCATTCTATTGCCAGAGAAATACACAGCTGTCATTACCTTGACTGCTACTTTGGATTCTCCACTTCCATCTGCCAGGATATCTACTGCAGTCCCTTCATATACTTCTCCAAATGCTCCACTTCCTAACAATTTGTGTAAGTTGAGTTTGTCCCGAGGGAAAGCTGGCAGTGATTCAATCTCTGCTTGAGAAGGAAGAGTGCTACAAAACAGCAATAGTAGTCACTTGTTCATCCCTAAGAATGCCTGAAATTCTATTAAATTCAAATGAAGCTGGTACTATTTGTCTCATCAGGTATATTTAAGGAGAGTTAGGTGAGGCCTGGATGTTTTGGAAGTTACTGGAAAACACCAGGTCTTCTTTTTTCCCTGTTCACTTGTGTTTCTTGCCAGAGTGACATGAAGGATGGGCTGGGGGCGATCCAGGCTGGGCTGTGTGCCAGAGGGGCAACATGGCAGGGCATCCTTTGGAGCAGACCTGCCCCACAGCAAACATGCAGCTCTTAACTCTACCTTGAAGTTTCAGAGTGCCCTGATAAAAACTGGTCCAGGGAAGACCTCTTAGTTTTGTCCTGAAAATACATTTGCTCTGAGGACATACCGTACAGCATAACAGGCATTGGTTAGTCCCACTGTCTCAGCCATTCCCCTGAGTTGAGCTAGTTCTTTATCTTCCTTGATGAACACTATCTGTCCAGGCAAGGCCCGTTTTCTGGATTGCAATCTTTGCTTCCACACTGGAATAGAAAAGGAGACCATTAGGTGTTTCACTCTGAGAGCATCCCAGTGTGCAAGCATGCTGAAAGGCGACAGGTTTTATGTTATTTTGTTCAATGTCACCCCCCGACAGCTCATGTAAGCAACTCATTTCCATTTGGCCATTTTTTTTCCCCCACAAAACACAGACAAGTGCTCATTGAACTGACAGTCAGATATCCATTTCTGCATGTGACAAGATCCCAGGGAAAGCATGAGGACTGAGAGGTCAGGACCATCACTTGTGGACACCTGCATCTCAGGGTAATCATTACATCATTTCTTCAGGAATAAAGCTTAAGAGAAACAAAATGGGACCCTTTGGTGAATAAACCTGAGAACTGTAAGGTGCAAGTTTTTATAAGGATACACACAAGCATTAGAGTTCCTTAAGCACTCCTGTGCTCTCCCTGCAGGTAATCAACAGCAAGAAATGCCTGGGGATGGAGTGAATTTCTATCCTGTCCTTGATACCAAAAATATAATTAGCCATTTCAAAGGACCTCAAAGAATGAGAACATACAAATTCCTGCCAGCTCCCATCCTAGGGAGGGAGCATTTCCCTAAATCTGGAGGCCAATAATTTCCCACCATCTGAACTGCCTTTCACTGAGGCCCGGCAAACCAAGGGTAAACAAAAACTCCATCACATACCAAAGCCAAATAGCATGACCACAGCCAAGCACAGCACAAGAACTCCAATCACAGAAGCAATGGCAATGATGGTGCCAATGGAGATCATACTATCTGTTAAAGAGAAAGAGAAATTTGCTTATTACTGTGTGTGCATGCAATGTCAATCCCATGGAGCAGAGCGCACCTGAGAGAACCCTTCAGCTGCCTGCTATGTAAAGTCTTCCACTGCACAAAGCTCTCTTGTAAGCTGTATGTGGATGTGCATTTGGTCAGACAAATCCTTCTCCCCCAGACTTGGGCCATCCCCCACCTGTGACCTAATGTTTATGCAGAAATAGAAAATGCTGAACTGTTTGACTACTCAAGGTGGGATTTCTAAAAACACTCACAAAGTGTATGTCTAACACTGGCTGAAGGCAAGAAGTAGTTCTGATATCTTTACCCAGTGTGTGAGCTCGCCTTTTTTCAAGAATTGCATCATAAAGCAGAGTGGCAGAGCCACAGAGACAAAGTGGTATAAATGAGCAGAAGCACTTTTCAGGCCCACTGTTCTGAGCAAAAGAGCCTGGATGAGCACTAGCAGCAGGGGTCACCATATAAACATTACCATTTATTATTTATTAGAGACATTACTTTATCTTTGCAGGAATATTGTTATTAAAATAGCCGGTCTCTGTTCCTAAATTGGTATGACTATTTAGAATACCAAAAAAAAAGATTACCAGAATACAGAAGTACAAGACATACCTTCGCTCAAAATTATATCCACGCTAATGTCACTGTATTCACCAAGTCCCAGCATATTTGCAGCTGCTGCTCTGAACTGGAAAGTTCCTTCTAAGTTCTTGGCCTTCCATGAGCAAATACTACCACAGGAGCCATTGTAAACCACCTCCCACGTGGAGTTCATATCACTGCTGTTGCCAGACTGTTTCCTGCAACATGCACAGCACGACACAGGAATGTCATTAATGCCATGAGGGCAGTTCACTGCTTCACCCCCACCCCATTCTTTGCTTCAGTTTCATGGTTTTCACAGCATTTCTCTGCCTGCATAAAAGCTCAATCTGGCTGTGGGATTTTGGCTACAGAGAAGAAAATTGTGCCATGCCATTTCAGCAGTGCTAGGAACCAAACCAAACATCTTTATCTTGGCATTGGAAATGAAATACTAGAACACTTAAGACACAAAAAACTGTTCAGCATATGCCTGATTCACCTGTTTCAGTATATGCCTCACAGCCAAGATTTCAAAAAGTTCTTATTTAGCTTTCTGGGATTTTTTTTTTCTAGTGTGCTAGAGCTTTTTGCTCTTCCAGACCACCCAGAGTAACTCAGTGTCTCTTGTGCATCAGGTTTCACAAGCTAAATAGGAAGCAAGGCTTTGGCAGTGAAGACACCATTCTTTAGCTAGCCACTTCCCCATAGTATCTGCTGAATGCTGGGTGTATTTTCTTCCTTTCCCCATTGGACTGAGATTGATTGCTCACAATAAATTCAGAGCTGATTATTCACCAACCAAAAGAAGACTACATACTTAAACTTGAAAGGCCGTATCTGAAATATCATTTCATGTCACACAACACCGTAACACATCATGTGAAATGACCTTCATGAGCAAGGCACTCATTCTCCCAACACATTTTAACAAGGAAAAAAGGCCAAACGCTTCTAAACCAGAAAGACATGGGAAAACTATGTGTTCATGCCCTTGGTGTGTACATGTTGCCACCAGAGCTGTATGAAAAACAGTCTGCTTAAAAGGGCTAGGCAAAAAAATTTCTAGAATGTTATGCAACTGACCTAACATTTTTCTAGCTGATGTGAAATTCAGTCAAAAACATCAGCATGTGTACATTCAAACTGCAAGAGAAAAGCTAATTTCACCAAAAGACCACCTCAGTGATGCATTATGATTTCAGAGATGAATAAGAAGGTGGAGTCTGCAGAACACAGCAGCTAATGCACAGCCCTGGCACAGACCAAGGCACTGACCTTTCCTTACCCATCTGCAGCAAGTCAGGTACAGATTGTCTCCTGACATATCAAAATTATTGTTTTCTCAGAGCATGCAGGTCATGGTTCTGCATGCCCACAGAACTGTAGGAAGCTTACAGCACCAGGAAAATATGTCTGGGTGAAAACTTATAAAGGTAAAGCATTTCCTGTTTCAGACTGTTGTCAGTCCTTAGCTTTTATAAGCACAGAGAAAGAAATAATGGCTGAGTTTAGAAAACTGCTTCCCTCCATCAGTAATGATTTCAAACAATTACTGGAATATTTCAGAAGATGGACTATCCTAATTTTAAAATAATGCAACTTTGCACCGACTGTTTTAAAGAAATCTTTCCAGAGTCATGGTCAAAAAATTAGAAATTCAAAGTCACTGCCCACAGCAATATACTCTAACCTCCCCAGTCAGCCCTTCCAATGCCAGTGCAGGAGTAAGAGTGAGCTGGAACTCTAGTGTGACATCAATAGCCCAGGCAATCAGTATTTGATGACAGAGCACTTTAAATATTATACAGTCATCCCACGTGGGTGGGAATACTTTATTTCTGGCAATATTACAACACCACCTTTGAGTCTTCTGAACACTAATATATTTATACACATATTTCAGCCAAAAATACATACTACATGTAAGTTGAGATTTGTGATTTGAAATTAACTCTAAATCCTCTAATTCACTGACATAGATCCAAATATATAATTGTATCTCAAGATTGCTCTGAAAATGTTGTTAGTGTTTCTTTTCCTTCTGTGTTTTCCAGAGTTTCTGGAAATTATGGGTACTTGGTTTATCTAAGAAAGAGATCCCAATGGGAAGGGTCTTTTGCATCATATATATTTCATTCTTCCCGTCGGAGCCAACCTGAAAAGCCCTGCACACCCAGATTTGTTCTGGGCTGCTGCCTATGGAAGAATGCCTCATGCGTTGCTTACCTGCTTTCTAAGATGTAGTAGGTCAGTTTGCTTCCGTTGTCATCAGCCTTTTCCCACTGTAGAGAGCTTTTGGAGTCTTCTGCTCTTTTAGGAACTCCTGGCTTACTAGGAACACCAGCTTCAGGCAAACAGGGGAAGAAACAGAACCCTTAAAATGTGTTTGTAGCATGACAAAAGGCTAAAGGCACAGAGAAAAATCTGATGCATACATGGGTGTTTAGACATACAAAAGGAAGGAGGACCTATTTTAAAAACCCTCACAGAGAATGAATCCTTGGCCTTCTTCTTGTGATGGATAAATTCCAAAATTTTTATTCACATGCAACCTTTCACCACTTGCGTTATAGGCATTTCATTTCAGTTCCCCTCACTCTTTCCTCTGCTTCACCTGGAAATGAACCTCATTTCTTTCCCTCTATTACTTCTGAAGGTATGATATTGTGTTACTCATTTTTCAAACACACAGAACTATTGGGTCTTAGTTTAAGAAAATTGCCTGCTAAATTTTTGAAATTATTATGTTTAGTATTCACATTCTGCAAAGAGTCTTAAAATCTTGTTATCTTGTGTTAAGTGCTTACCTGTAGTTTTAAAGCTTGTTGAAGAGGAAGTGCTTTTCAGTCCTGTAACATAAACTACTGTTACTCTTACAAAGTAGTTTGTCCAAGGAAGAGTTCCTGAGAGGTTGCACGTGTAAACAAGATTTCCTGTGCATGTCGTGTTCGCAGGAGAAAACCAGCCACTTTTTGTTGGCCACTAGAGAAATAAAATATCATTCTGGTCAACTTTCTTGCTCTGCTGAAAGTGTGTCACAGTTCTATTCCTGGGTAGATTAACTACTTTGCCACCTCTTAATATCATAGTGGAAATATGACGCAGGTGCTCTTTTGACCATGGGACTTTGTCCTCTCAGAGACCAAGGACACAAACCTTAATTTTCTTCTTTGTTTTCAGGAGGACTTGTAGATACAAGTCTTGGCAGTAACAAAGAACAACAGATTAAGTGCCTGCTTTACACAGCCAAAAGGAGCCTTCCCCTTATATTTCTGGATCATCGTGACATGCCCATGAGTTCAGCTTGCCATGGTACAATTGAAAGGAGGTGGGATAGTGGAATTGTGATGTGACATTTATTTTAGGGCAGGGAAAAGTTTGCTGTAGGTCTATTGAATCTGCTTCTCTATAGTAAAGAATCTCCATGATTCAATTTAGGACATGAATTTTTCTGCGTCCAGTGGTTCAGGTATTGAAGTCTGAAGTTTCCATGTACGCTGCTCTCACTCTAGCACTTACTTCTTACTCCTTGGATCTGGTCTCCTCTCTAGCATTTTCTCCTAACCTCTATCATGGGAAAATAAAATCCAGATACTAGATTGTAGCTAATATTTATTGCTGAAAACCTTTTTCTTCTTTTTCTTGTGCAGGGCAGACATAGGATTTGCCACTGCAAACCCAGTTGGGGCAGGGCAGTGAGGAAACAGGGATAGGACTGCTGAAACAGGAGACTCAGAAAGAATTCTGGTGAGGTCATCCAGGATGTCCTTTGGCACTATGGAGTACTAAATGCTACAGCTGCACTCCTCCTTGTTCCTGGCAAATGCTGACTCCATCCTGCCCCTGCTGAGCAGCTAAGACTGACATCACCATGCCCAAATTATCCACTGAGATTCTTCATGTACATCCTGCCACCCACCCTGTCCTGCTTACCAGGACTGAACAGGTTACATTTTCTCTGATCTGAAAAAAACCCACCCCAAAACTTAGAGGTATGTTTACCTTACGCAACTCAAACCAGAAGCTGGTTTCATTGATGTGCAGAGGAGCTCTCCATTTTAGCTGGAAACTGGTATTTCTGGGGACTATGTTGATAGGTGCAGCTGGAGTCTCAAAAGTTTTTGCAATGACAGGGACACTTTCAGAAAACCAGTTCTCATCAGGATGAAAAGCAAGGACCTAGTAAGGCAACAGATGAACTGTACAATACCACAGCAGTTGGAAAGGCAGCTTTGTTTTAGCAACACCAAGTGTTTGGAAGACTAACGTTTCAAACAAGACAGTATTCAGGCAGTAGAGATATGGGTGTAGAAAGATTTTGCACCTCATAGCTGCAAGGTTATATACCTTCAGCTATGTAATTTCAAGTCCAGGAGTACCTTTCCTCAGAGACTCTTCTTAGTTTCTCATCTCAGATTTCTACCAAGTCCCTTCTCTTTCTAGATCTTTCTTAAATACCACACACTCTTAACACAGACATGCAAATGTCACATCACATACTAGGCAGTGTTTTAGAACCAGAGAAACACAAAGTCAAGAAGTGCCTTAGCACACTGCTTTTCACTAAGCCACAGCAAATATAGTATGCATACTTGCATGCATACATACAGATATTTAGGTGTGTATATATATTCCCCATTATATCATCCAAATCATTAACAAAAGCCCCAAACCAAATTGGGACCTATGGACCCCCTCCTGCCATCTTCTGAATGTTCTCTCAACTGTGTAAATCACTCTATTTGCGATTCGCAGTGCACATTCTGCAGACAATGTTTACTTGGTTACTTTTGAAAATGTCACTCTGATCATAGACCTGCAGTCCAGATGCATCATTCACTACTTTTTTAAGCCTTCATCTGTAAAGGGAGAAGCAGTGCATTTTGTTCTTATGAATCCACGTTGCACACTTTTATTCGTCTATTTTACAGAAGAGCAGTCTAAAGATTTGCAGGTTGAACAAACCAGTAAAGCTACTTGCAATTATACCTTGAATGAATTATTTGTTCCAGGCTGGAGCCCACTGACAGACCAGGCAAGAATCCCATTTGAAAATTCACTTTTTCTCAAAGGTGTTGCTGGGACAGGAGGCAATAAATTGACAGAGATTTGATAGCGGATGGATTCAAGTGGTCCATTTGGCTTCAGAGGCTCATGCCAAGATATGTTGATGGTGGTGTCAGACAAAACTATTGTTTTAATAGTGTCAACTGCCTCTGGTACTGAAAAAGAGAGAAAAAATTATCTCCCTTTTAGAGAAGTCAAGAAATGTCACCAAGGAAAGAAAGGAAGGATATAAGTGTATTAATATATTATAACATTCACAGGACTGAAACTCTACACATGTAAAACTCATATTCTGGTATAGTCAGTCTGCAGACAAGCAGACAAGTATAGTTGCAGACAAGCATAGTTGCAGACAAGCTCAAACCATCTGGAGGGACTTTTAGTATCTTCTTGGCTATCCTAATACACAAGCAGACAAAAAAAGAAAAAAAAAAACAAAAACCGAACAACACCAGGAAAACAGCTTCTGTCCTATACCTCTACATTTATAGTCATATCACTCAATTCCTGCTCCCTCTTAGTTTCCTAACCAGGGTCTCAGATGTGAGTTTAGTATGGTGCTTACTTGAATATGCACAGAAAAAAAAAAATACCTGTGCTCTATTCCAATTGGAAAGTCTTTTCTTGAACAGAAACTTGTGAGGGAAGAAAATCCAAAACTAAACATTATTTCCCATCATACACAATTTTTCTCAGAAATACAGAGTCTGGCTGAACTGTGTAAGGAAAAACTGGGTTGCTGGTCAGATGACCATACCAGCTGGTTACCCACTAATTTTTCTGGAAAAATCAACCCTTCCTTTGGAGCTTTAAGATCACAGACTTTGTAATGGTATATGGCATGTCCCTACTCTGCATAAAAAATTCTTTATTTCCTATTGAGCTGTCCAGATAGGTAAAAAGTTAACGAGTCATTGCACTATTTGTGTTCCAAACATATCAAAATGATGGGTCCATATGTTTTAATTCATATCCTAGTTAGCAAGACTACAGATTATTTAATGAAATATGCAGAAACTGGACTAGGAAAGAGAACAAATTTCTCTTTTGTCTAGCTAAAACATATGTGGAGTAAGAGTGACACTCTGTGGTAAGAGCAATGTATTAATTGTCTTCCTCTTTTTTTCATTCCCTTTATCTTGCTATTTGATGGTTAGCACAAATTATTCCAGGCTTCTTTCACTTCATTAGAGAATTGAGAAAAAGGCAGAGGGAATTCACACAGCTTCAGAGGTGTTAAATAGTGTACACACTTCAAGAGGCTCTAGCAGCATCTGATTACAATTTAAACTGGCAGTTACATTCATGAAATTGAGAACATAAGTGTCAGGACACATATAGCTTCTATTTACAGCTGGCTGGAAGTTTTTCAACAAATTGTGCAAAGCTCTGAATGCTGATACAAATACCTATTCAAAATACTCACTGTTTGTAGGCTGGGGTGGGGTGAGGGTTATTTGTTGGTTTGGTTTGCTTTTTGTCTAAGACTTGATTTTCATCCAGATTTTTCATTTTGTCCCAACTAGAGAAGCCTGTTCTGAGTTTCATGTTTCATTTTAACATGAGACTAAAAAATTCCATTTGAGTGGAGCACTCCAGTCTTCCATTTCCTGTGCTACCTTTATGTTTCATTTTACATTGTACAATGCTGTACATTGCTGCAGGATGGCACAGTTAACCATACAAAAAAGTAACTGTCAATTCTTGACACACCCCAATAGTTTTTAAAGTTATTCCATCAATGTGTCACACAAGTGTTATATTACAAATGTGGAATCCCATGCAAAGAATTGAAATCTACTGATAGAAGGCTGGAATTGTTGGGTGCTTTGGGGAGTTTTATTTGTTTGTTTTTCTCCATAGGCTCCACAGGAAGGTAGAATCATCAAGGTTGGAAGAGAGCTTTCAGATCATTAAATCCAACTGTCACCCAGCACTACCACTGTAACCCCTAAACCACATCACCCAGCACCAGGTGCTTCTTAAACACCCCCAGGGATGGTGACTCCACCATCTCCCTGAGAAACCTATTCTAGTGCCTGACCACCCAAACAGTGTAAGCATTTTTTTTTGATATCTAATCTGAATCTCCCATCTCTGGTAAAGGCCATTGCCTCCAGTCTTCTCACAGCAGCACAGTACAAGAGACTGGCTCAAAATATTTAGAGATCCACATAGGATGGAAGCCTATTTGCTTGATGGTACAGATACTAAGGGATCTGACTGTTGGGAGAAAAAAACCCAGCATAGCTGAATTAGAGAACTTTCAAAGATAGCATGTCTGGATTCCACAGAAGGGTGGCAATATGCCTGCACCTCTTGTTTCACTTTCATTTGAAGGATGAAAAGAAGTTTCAGTTTAAGGTATTTACAAGCACTGGAGTCATCGAGCTCAGACTGTAGTATTCTCAAAGAAAAAGGACTGAAAGGGCACATCAAAATTCTTGAAATCAACTTAAAATGAGCTGTTTTAATTCAGGCCAAAAGTATTAATTAAGTGTTGTCTTTTCAGTCTGGTTCACAAGAAAACAAACCTGCATTACCCTTAGAAACAGCAATTACAAGAATGACATCAAGCCAAGGGAAAAAATCTTAACGCTGAATGAATACACAGCTCAGATATTTAAACATACATAACCACACATACATTCAAATATAACTTATTTAAAGATGTGGTCCAAGGCAGAAACTATAACTGTTTAGTCACTTTTAACCATAATTTATCTTTCCTCAGGAAGCCAATAAGCCAAAGCATTAAAGAATATATACAAATATATTGAATGAACCTTACAAATTCATCAACTCTGCCAGTGAAGACCTTGTGAAGATCTACACAGTTTATATTTTAAGCAGACTATTTGTCTGCTTTCTGATTTACAACCCAAACTTGCATACACCTTTCTCTAACTCAGATGAGAACTCTGTTCGAAATCAGAATAAAATATGAAACAAACCTCCGTATAGAGTTGTGCCAACTGTGCCTTCTCCCACAGGCAGCACTTCCTCATCTGAATAGTAGTTTTTCACTGCAACTTGTATGGCATAAGTCGAAAATGGCTGTAAGTTCTCTAAGACAGCAATAGGACCCTGATATTCCTGTAAGTCAAAATCAGATAATAAACATGTACTCTTAGAAAAGAGAGTCATACATCAACCCAATCATCTGTCAATGAAATGTGTATTTAAAAAAGTAATACAGTAGTGTTTTTGCATTGTAATATGCTTTAGTGTTTAAAAAAATAATGTTGTAATCACAATTTCAGTAATAGGTCCCTACAGAAAACAAAAACACATTCCAAAACAAGCCAAAAAGTAGGGAGGTACTTGTACAAAGGAAAACTAAGGAATCTACCACTTACCAAATACCACAGAGAAAGGACAATTACTGTTGGAAAATGTAAATATGGAAAAACTCACTGACAAAAAGCTATAGAATGGTTCATAAAATCACTAGAAGTGATACCACATTCCCTGCTTATAGATAATATCACATGCATTTCTGTGTGAAGTAGCCATACCAACATTTTCTGCTGTGGAGCAGACAAACAGTATCTTGAGTTCCTGCAGATGTTTGTCATTTGTCTGGAAAATACCAGGTATGTCGGCGTAGGATGGGATATGCCAGGACATAGCTGCTGTGGTGTGAGAGATGGCAAGCTTAATGTAAAACTGGTGTTAGTCGTAGCAAGGATAGTAGGTTTGTCAGTGTCTGGCAAGAGAATCAGGCATCTTTTATCTAGGAAAGACATCAAGAGATTAAAAATTAAAATTATGGCTGGATCAACCCAAACTTGCATGGGATTCTACCACCATTCATGTGAGAAAACATAACTACAAAGTATTCTTTCTGCTCTCACAAAGAGAAACAGAAGAAAATTCCACCTGAAAGTACTTTATTTGATTACTTTCATGCACACAAAAACAGTGGTCCTCAAAGAAACTCTCATTGATCTTTGATGAGATGCAACTTTAATAAAGAATTTAGGTTCTTCTTGAAGTAGAAGATGGAAATGCAAACTGTACCTGTTGGGTTGTCAGGGCATTACATATTGATGAGCCCAAACATGCCTGTTACTGGAAACACAGATATGCTCAATAGACATTGCCTTTCTCTAGCAATTAAATGTTATCTGCTTTTTCTTCCAAACAGCTTTCCATGTGTAACTTAACAATAGATAATGATAGACAAATTTGGGAGGTAGAAAAGGAGTCTGGAGGAAGAAAAAAACTGCACTGACAGTTACCAAAAAGTAACAAAAGAAACCTCCTCATTACTTGATGTACTTTCAAAAACAAAGTAAAAATATATTAAATGGACTGCCTGCTAAGAGGGAAGAAATTTAGGCATGTGCACAGGGAAGAAGGTACAACAACCAATAACAACCCTTAACCCACAACTACTGACCTCATAGTCAAGATCTTTTCTCCCAAAGTGAGCAACGCTGCCATTCCTACCAAAGTCAAGTTCGTGCATATTCCTCCAAATATATTTGCAGCAGTCAATGTAAATTAGAAAAATCTCCGTGGGGATCTCTGGGTAGAAATAATCCATTTGGACTGAAATTTCATACTTCCCTTTCTGCACCAAGTAAGCCTGGGGCTCTTGCAGGAAACCTTGTCCCTGGGGATAGGGATTGGCACATTCTGTACCAGAGCCAAACCAGGCTCCTGCACCAATGCCAAGCCCACACAGATCTCATGAGAACAAACATGCCCAAATGTTGCAAGAATAGCCTGAGCATTGGTCAGAGCAGCCACAGGCAGGCATGATTGTACCAGCTACCCAAAAGAATGTGAATTTTTTTTTTTTTATTTCAAAGAAGATAATCTTGCTAAAATACCCATTTGTATATTTATTTGTATGTTGTATATAAATATACAACATTTATATTTGTATATATTTTTTATGCAAAACTGGAGTTCAAGAATGATTTTGAATATATTCATCATGCTAGTAGCCATTCTAAACCTCTGCATTTACAAAGATAATCCCTATAGGTACAATGAATCCAAATTTTCTATTAAAACTCATGTTTTTCCTTTCATTATCATTCTACAAAGGTTTGTTTAAAATATTAGGAGTTCTAAGTGAAGCCTGGGTCTACTATAATGTAACCTGTAATTACATGTTGTTACATTTGGGTGCTTTATTATAAATCACTTTAATAAGCAGAGTTCTTATCTCTTTGGAAGGACAGACCTTTTTTTTAGTTTTACATACTTGTGAACAAACTCAGAAATCTGTGTCATAATGGGTATCACTATCAAACTCTTGCTACAACACTGTGGAACATATTTGCTCTTTTTCTGTGCTGTAATGCGCACCACCTTTTCTAAATCTCCAGATCTGACACAACTTTGAAAATAGGCATAGTTTGGGATTAACAAACAGGGGCAATATGCATCATCATGACCTTCCATTGTATCCAACGCAAGGCCAGTCCTTATATTTATCCTTTTAAAAACGTGCAAATCATTCCTCTGTAGAAGGTACCTGAATCCATGGAGCATACTTTACATAAAGACACAGCACAATCTGCAACTTAAATACATGCTCTGTAATAAATTGGTTACATTTACAAAAGAAATCATATCGCCTCTACCTGGATATGATTGTGCTGCTGCGTCGTAAGCTAAGATTTTCAGTGCATGGTTTGCTCTCTTGTGTAGAAAGTGTCTTCTGCTTTCTTTATTTGCTAGCCAAATTTCAGTGTATTCCTTTGTTTCAGCAGTCCAGTATATAAATTTCTTATCTGCAGTCAAGCTGCCAATTTTATTCCCTGTAAGAAAACATTGCATAGTTAAGTTTTATAATCAACCCTGAGCAGATGATTTTAAAAGAGCGGATTATTTTACAAGAGTAGATGGGTGCTTGTATTCACAATGAGTTAATATATGTATCTTGGCCATACTGAATCCTCAAAGATCTTCCCTTGAGAAGAGATTTCTGATATTTTTCAGTGGGTCTCATGAAGCTGAGACACAGTTATTCCAGTTTAGAAAGTGTAGATTTGAAGGTGTTTTATTATCCATAATTATGAGAACTGCTATTCAATGAACAAACACAAGAAATAAAACACGAAAGCCAGAGCTGTCTAAAAAAACTTTGGTTTTTTTCCCAAAATAAAAACTACCATGATCTACCATCACTCAGGAACAATTAAGACAACTCCTCTGGTAACAGAGCAGCTTTACCAGCACACTTCCAGAACTGAGCTAAAAAGCAAGCAACCAAGAGTAAGTGTTATTATCACAAGAAGTGAAACATGGATAATTTATCATACAAGACCTTACCTGGGTGAAGTACTTTCCCCACATATTGAAGTCTGCAATGCCATTTTCAGACACAAATTGTTATTGTGTCTTTTCATTGAGATAAACTGCAATAGGTGAAGCTAATACAAAACCCTAGCAAAATAATTTGTTAATATTCTAAGTGAAATCTATTAACCAGTAACACTTGAGGCCCTAGCATTTCTTTTGATTTACATCTTACTGGAATACATACTTGAATCAGTAAATATCCTCACACTGCTCTTTCTCCTAGTTTGTATGAACAGGATACACAACTGGAAACACAGAACACAAACATTTTGTCCATATTGACTATAGATTAATCAGTTTTACAAAAAAAGTGCCTCATGAATGCTATTTTTTGAAATGAATGTTGTTTGAAGTAAGAGACAGCAAGAATCACAAGCTACATAGAAAAATAAAAGAGTGCTCAGACCTTGAATACTTGGTATTTTGATAATTCTCCAGCAGTGGCAACCATCCATATCTGAGGCCCATATTTCGTCTCTTCCTCTGATAAAAAGCATCTGGGGATTTTTGGAGTCAGACAAATCTACACTCATAGGTTTTCCTAGTTCCACTTCTGTGATGTTACAGGTGCAGTAGTTCCTCATCTGTTTCTCTACCAGTCTGTGTCCCAAGATGTGGTGCACGGTGTTGTTCAGGACATCATAATAAAACATGCGGCTGCCATTATCAAGCTCTTCCATCCAGTACAAGCGGCTATCAAAGAAAACGCATTGCTTTCAGTAGAAAAACTTCAACCTGACCCATCTAAATGCAATCCTAGTCTGACTAACTGAGCAACTAGTCACAGCTCTACCAAGCATTTAAAACGAGGTACCTACAGCAGCATAATTGCAAAGTGATTCCAAGTGCCAAATTATTGTATAGAAGGCCGCAATGACTGGCTATCCCAGATAAAATAGTTACTGCAAAAAAATTGTTGTCTGGTGCTGACATTTGTTTGCATTACTTATATAGAAGAACCTAACAGTATTTAAGCATAATTTGAAATCTTTACTCAAACACAGACATCTTTTTGAAATTAGATATGTCCAAGTTCAACTAGCAGTACTAAAGTGGCACTACATCCAAAAATTTCTGAGATTTACATAATGCCAAAACTCATCTACAATAAAAAGTCCTTTCTGGTCCTTAAGAGTTCAAGTTTTAATGAAAATCATGTCTAAAAATTGCTTTTAAAAAGTTATTAGTAGCATGTGCTTTACCTTAAGAAAGGATATGACAACAGAGATGATACAGTTGAATTACTTTTGCCCAGCTGCATGTTCAAGGCTTTTAGAGATTTTTTTTTGAGCTCAAGATCAATAACAAATATTTGAGTTTTGTTCTGTGGTGTTTCCAGGGCAACAAAGAGATGTCTTGCAATCCAGTCAACTGTGATGGCTGTGACATTGTGAAGATATGCATCTTGCAAAAACTTAAGAAAAAAATAAAAAAGGATGGAATTTTCCAACCCAATGTTAGAACATTATGAAATTCTAAAAGAAAGGTGTCTACTCAGAAAGTGGAAGTCAAAATACAATGATAGGGCATGGACTGACATTATTTTTAGAAAAATCAAACTATTGTTACACAAATATCAATTGTTGTTTCCATATTCTTGACATTATAATGAAGTAAATGAAATTAAATGTGATAAAAATAACCAATTTCTTGTATTTACTAGTATGAATTTTAAATTGAACATCTGATAAAATATCAACAAAACAGATGTCAGTAAAACCAATTATAATTAATAGGACAACTTTAACAATGTCATACTCTAGTCATTTTTACTTTTTCCAAAGCATAATTGGCCATAAAATAATGACAATAATGGCCACCTACTTTCCTAGATCCTCTCAAGTAAAGGAGTGAATAAAGGAATACCTGAAACATTGAAGCATTCTGTATATTCAGAATAAAAAGAGAATCTTCAGTGACATGGTATGCTTTGTCATCATTAGCAGTGTAACAGATGTCCTTTACATTAGTCTTTGCTGAAATTTCCCATATCATATGACCACTGTCTATGTCAGTAAGAAACAACTTGTTGGCAGAAATAGTTATTAGAGTTGGGACAGGGAAAAGATCTGGAAGGAAAAGGACACAGCAAAATCTATTAAAAAACCCCATCCTAAATAATCACAGTCATTCATAAGGAAAGCAAGTATAAGATACAAATAAATGATGGTTCTGAATTTACTGCATTCAGCTGTATGTCACAGTAAATAAATAAAGTAATGAGATGCCCTCTTGTCATCACAATCAAACTACTAAGATATTTTCAGTGGCATCATGAATGCTTACCTAACAAATTTAAGCATAGTAAAACAGACTTGCTCATTTAATTATCTTTAGCAGCCAAAATAGAAATAACCTATGATCTCTAGTGGATCTCTAATGGATCTCTAACTCTCGTAGTTAACTTTGACAGCCTAATTAGAAATATGTTATGATCTCTAGCAGTATACAGATTACAGGTGAAAATCTACTGTTTTTGCAGTAGGATTTGCACAAGAGCTAATTTAGCATAGTTTTGTGGAAAGTCTTGAAAGTCCCCACATTTAGTTTAATGATAAAGAATGTGTTAATCTTTCATATCAGAGGATGTAACCATTTCCTCCGTTGTGTCACATAAAATGTTGGAGGCTATTTATCAGATTGCCAAATTCTTGTACTGTTGTTTTCACCAGATATTGCACACAAACCATGAGACAGAAACTAAATCATCCATACCTGATGAATTCCTCTCTGCCATATCAGACAAAGGTCCTGGACCTACAGAGGTGAAGGCCTGCACCTGTGGGACAGGAGATTGATACTTGTTAAGTAACAGCATAAATGACTGCATTTGAGAGCCTGTAGAGTCAATAGATAAAAAAACCCTGTCTGCACCTAAGTGTGTTTGAATAAGGCTGTGCTGGTCAGTTCAAAGGCTACATTCAAGTTGGGACTGTGGTTATGAAGAGAACTTTTAGCAGTGGCCCTGAGATTAACAATCTATGCTGCATCTAGCAGTTAGAGCTCAAAGGACTCCAGACAGTCTTTTTGTTTCCTTTCCCCGCCTGGAACAATTTCTACTATTTGTTGACCTTGCAACCAACATGGTGCTCTCCCCTATTAGTATCTGGTCTATTACGTGCTCTCATGCTTTTAACTTGTCTTTCAAGCACACGTTCTGTCCATTACAAAACTTTTATCACAATGAAAATATGACTTCTGGACAAGTTTTTTTTCCATGGAATCCACATGAGCCCTTGCATTTCTCACACTGTGGCTCTGTTCAAATCGCCCGTCACTCCCCACCAGATCAGTTGAATCTGTGTTCAACTTGCAGGTTTTAGCAGTGGCTAGGAGAAACCTCTAGAAAATTTCTTATGGGCTTCATCCTTTAGTGAACAACATGATACACAGAGAAGTTAAGCCAGGTATCCATGGGTGAGTCAGCATATCAGCAGTTCTACAAGCAGAAACCACAAACGCTTGCCCCAAGCAAAAAAAATCTCCCAGGCAAACACATCAGACTGCACAGATAACATCTACCATCTAGCACGAGACAAGTTTAGTAATTTTTCATACCTGAAATCTTACTGTGAGGCTGGGAAGCACATCCCTGAGAGAAAACTGCATCTGTGTGGGTTTAACATTGTTTTCAATCCACTCCATGAAAGTGCCAGCAGTGCTGCTCTGATTCAATAGCTGATAGTAAACCCTGAACTGTATTAATATTCCATTGTCTCTTTCAGGTCTGTCCCACCTGAACTCCACAAGGACTTTCTCATCACTTCCATGTAGGTTATTTTTTAGCACATATATTCTAGGGTTCCTAGGGGCTGAAGGAACTGTATAAAAAAATAAAGATAAAATACACAGAACAAACTACTCCTGTTAAAACACAAACCCTACCTTATAACTAACTCTGCAGAAGATTATCTAAAATTTAATGGTAATTCCTTTCTGTTTTTCATTCATGTGAGCCTTATTAAACTTGTCTGGCCAAAAGAAAGAGCTGTATAAAGAGGAAAATATTGCACTCCAACACTTAGATTGGGATATAACTATTTAGCCAAGTCCTGTATGTAACTATGGGGCTGTAAAAATTTTCACAACACACAGCACATTCTATCCCTTCTCCTATTCACTTCAAAATCTACTGCATCTCATGAGCTTTCTCAGTGCTTCAGTCACTCAACACTATATTTTAGCTAACTTAGACATGCATAAGAGCAAAAATAAACACTGAAGCAAGAGTAAAATTTGCATAACATTTATTAAAAATCTACAAAGTGGTTAAGATATTGCATGCAGCCTTTGCTGTTCATTGTAATGAATTCAGTTTTTCTTTCTTGCTCGTAGTCACAGGCACATGGTGGATATATTGTCCTGCATTTTCTGTTCTGAATACAATTACTTCAATTATCTGCATCTATGTCTGCAATAGATGATTGCCAAAGATACTCAGAAACATGTCCTTGCAACTCTGCCTGCAGCTGACTAGCTCTGAAAGCTGCTCATCCCTCACCAGGGTTTCACTTGCTGACATTGAGCTGCTCCCAGTACCCATTAGACATGAGGAACAGGACGTAAAATTTTAGTACCTCCTTCAGGGGCTCGAAGGGATACAGATGTCATTGGTGCCTTGCCCCAGTATGTGTACGGCGTGACAGTAAAATCAAAGAGTGCAAATGGTTCCAGCCAATCCACTCGGTAGGATGGCACTGTCAGATTATGGGGGTGAAGGCATCCTTCACTCTCCAGAGACTGCAAATGAAATTAAACAGAACAAAATAAAGCAAGACTTCTTTCCTACTCAAAAGGCCTTCAGTTTTCCAAAATTCCCTCACCAAACCGGTCAACTAAATCAAAACACAGCTTCTCTTCCTGTGAGCAGTCCCTGTTTCACCAGCTCCTGTGGCACTGTAGTGATGTGTAGCGATGTGCCAGCAATCTGCCCTTGAATTTAAAATAAAGCTTGCCAAATGCACTGAAGGAGGGATGAAGACTAGATTTCACAATCAGGCAAAGGCTGTTCCACTGTCATCTAAGAGGACACTTCTGTCTCTGAGTTACTGTGAGAGGCTTTCTCACAACTTTTTGATCACTGTGATCTCTTTGCCTGGCTCTTCACATCCCGGTCACTAGCCCAGAGCCACTTCTGCCTGCAGTGGTGGAGAATCTGGACAACTTGAACTCTGTTTGGAATTTAATTTGGTTCTTGACCAATTTGTAAATCCTGGAGAAGGAACATACTCTATTTCTTTTTAAAAATAGATGTATCAGCAAGTAGGTGCAGTAATACAGGTAGATAATTGGGAGGGATTGCATCCTCACTTGTAGAGCTTTTGATCCCACGCAGTAAAAGACAGTTCCCCATTCCACTTTTGTAGAGGGACTCCAAGTGATGTGGAAACTTGAGGAATTTCCTTTAATTCTGAAAGAGGACTCTGGCACTGAATCTGGAATCACTTTTGGTGTAGAAGAAAAATTTCCTGTCCATAAATAGAAGAAATAATAATAATCTAAAGAATGTGAGGAATAGGTAGACTATTCAAACATTAAAGCAAATCCTGTAAGCCAACATTAAATAGAAACAATAGATAACAAGTATTCTTTTTATCCATACATATACCATCAACTTTTATAATCACACATTATCCTGATATATATGGTGGTGTATATACATATACATATACACATACATATATATATATATATAAACAGGTGTATCCTGATGTATTTATTAATAAGTTGCTCTTGTCCTTATCTTTTGCCAAACAGCTAAAGAATTTCAAGAATGAAGAATTGCAGGCTGACAGTGAATACAGTTATTGAGGAGTTTAGATAAAGAAAATAACGTACCTGGCAAAGGTTTAAGTGATGCTTGAACAAGGGTAAAGGCTGTAACCTCTGCTGGTTGTGAGAAGGGAATGCTAAGGCTCTGATTGACTTCCTGGACTGTAATGAACTGAAGCCTATTAATCCAGAACAGACGACCACTGTAGTATTCCAGTGCACCCTGAGATATTTCGGAAGTGCTCCATCCTGCAAATTCCGTGACGATGGCATTACCACAACTGTGGAAACATGTATGAAATTAGCAAACTGATAGCACACATGTAGAGGGAACAGATTTATGCAATGTTTGACAGATTGTTAAGTTTCTTATAATTCAAGTTCTTCATACTTATGATTCAAATACTAAAATATAGGAGGCAGGAAATCAAATCAAAATCTTTTCTTTAAGCTCTTTAAAGCAGAGCACTTTTCAGAATATGAAACATTGAGAAGGAAGAAAAAGGCCTTCATTCCCTTTATTTCATTGGAAAACAATTACAAAATGGTTTAAGATTCTGCTGCATAGATGCAGAAAATTAGTATTTTGAAAAATCAGCCCACTTTCTCTCAGTAATTCCACTGAAGCAGTGAATTTCCTTTTCCTTTTTCAGAACATGAGATTCATTCTACTTCACTACATCAGGAACCCAGATTTATTTGACTCTCCTAGTTTCCTTCCATTATTTATTAAGATCTATTAACATTTTTATTCACTGGGATCACTGGTGATTTAATCTGCCTTGTATATTGTATGTCAAAACTTATAAGGCCTTACAACTTACTCAGGCCTTTTTAGGTCCCAATTTATCTTGGTAAGAGATTGAATATGTTGTAAGAGGCATCATTTTGCCATCTCAAAAATGTCTTTGAGCTTAGACACATGCCATCCAAAACAAATATGGAAAAGCTTTGACACACCATCAGGTCCATTAGGATGGATCACTTCTAATCTCTGTATTCTGGCCTGCCAGGGACAATGATTTATGGCTGCCAATTGGTTCATAATAGAGCTGCATGTTCCAGCTAAAACTAATCATATTTTGATTCTTCCAGTGTTTACTATTAATCATAGCAAGTCTAAAACCAGTCAGAAAATTCATCTGATTCCACAAAAAGCCAGCCTGCAACATTATGGGCTCATGTAAATACAGATGCTGCTCAATTAAGTTTGGGCACTTAAATCTGATGCTTGAAAAAAAATTAAAATAATCGCATTCTCCATGTGGAAGGGAGCAGAAACGGTTTCACAAACTACTATGCATTATACACTTTGCACTATTTTTCTCAACGTTTTAGTATATAATCAAGCTAACCCAAAACCACTGTTTGTTATGTTTTGTCTTATTAAACTCTGCCTTTCTGCATCAATGCAACCATTTCACATTCAGGATGATCAAGAGGAAAGCCTGCTGAGTACTGTTTGCTCAGGTGAGAAAGTGGTGTCAGTTCAAGTCCTGAAATTCACGAAAGATGAGCAAGTTGCAGAGCTCCAGGCACTTGGAAACTGTCAAATGCTGTAAATGCCAAGATAAAATAGACAACAAGCAGCAATTATTTCCTAAAGCTAAGTCTAAAAATTGATGAGCATGAGCTCAGTTCAGTTGAGGTTCCATACCATGTTTCTCTCACTGTAAAACTGTATTACTAACCATCACGTGTAGTTAACCATGATCATTAGCTCTTCTTTTTGTTTATGGTTAAATTAGTAAATAGTGTGCACAGCACTGGATGACATTTTTTGACCAGAAAATACAGACTTTCTTACCTCAGTTATACATTTACATACCCTTCTTTGCAGAGAGAAGCTCTGTATAGGTTTAGACATAGACTATCTTGCACAAGCCAGTAAAGAAAACCATAGGTGAGATCCAAAGTTACACCAGCCACCTAAGAAAAAACAGTCCAAATAGCAATTTGAACACATCTTCACTTCTGAGATAAGAGCCCTTAGGCATAACAGTTGTCTAGACAACATCATAAGTAGCTCTTTATTGGCAAAAATAGCATTACTACCATGAAGGTTTATTCTAACACAAAAAGAGATAGCACTAGAAATTAATCAGGTCCTTGGTGGACACCTATTTATAGTAGCTGATGGTTTTTTAGATATTTTCTAGAATTTTCTTTCTCCGTTTTTTAACACCTGTCACAGTGTTCATCCCTGCAGTATCTGAGTACCTCAGATGTGATGGCAATAGCATATCAAGTGATTAGAGGAATTACCTATCAAAATCTCCAGAATACCTCTGGTATTTTAACCAGAGGTATTCTTAACATTCTGAAACAGGTGGATGATAACAACCAGTATGAAATCAGAATCACCTTTTGAAAAAAAGTATTTCAGGCCTTTTGTCTTTGTTTTCTAGCTTTGACTTTATACACAAACAGTTTAAAGTGCTGCATTACTTATGGCAAATAGATGCAAAAATTTAATTCATTTATTTGATTACGGGGGAAATTTGAAATTTTTTTTTTGTAAATAATTTATTATTAAATAAAGGGGGGAAGGAAATCCTGAACAATCTTCCTGTTCATTATTTCAGTGTTTCATCTTCCTTTAAGACAGGTGAAAGATCCGTTGTTTCTTTTTAATAGGATCTAATATTCAAAATAGAGTCTTCTTGATTCTGCAGTAAACAACAGATTCAATAATACCATATGCAACAGCAATAAAAATCAGACATTTAATAATCTGTTCTGTGAATAAAAAATAATTTGCTTCCATAAGTTAGTCTGCTAAATGTTATCAAGTTTAGTCTATTTTATATCATTAGCACAGCTTACAAGTTGTTTGGGGCCTCTCTGAACATGTTTTCCAGCAGCTCTCAAACTTCTCATGCAAACACTTGTCGTAACTATTATTTTATAAGCTTAAATTTCCATTATGTATGTAAGTGGAACAGCCTTTTTTTTCCCTAACCCTTCATTAATAAACTGGAGAAGATGATGACAGGAAAGCAAATGCTATATCACTTAGTTGTCTGTTGCTCCTTATGTAATCACATTCTTGACATATTTCTGTTGACATTGTATGTCAGAAAATCAAGGTTTGAATGATTGCTCCTGTAGGTTGTCCTGTTAAAAATATCTCACAGCATGTATGTGCCCAAGTGTATATTTAGTTAGCTGTGCTATATTTTATCCCATTTACCTATTCTCCCTCCCATGCTCAACACCAAAAGACATCTTCCTGAATTTATGTTGTTTTTTGAACATTTGGGTCCTTTTTCCTTGCCCCATTTTTTTTTCTGCAGCTATTACATTTTCCTATGGATATGTCCATCTTCTTTATCCTGATCCCTGTATCACCATTATTAAAAGGCAAATAAATATTTGTACTATTCATTTCCAGGAGTTAGGCAGTAGTTTAACACCTCCCTTCTGTTATGCTTCAAAAACAGGCAAACATTTCCCAGTTCATGAGAGGTATTAGTCTCTGGGCATGACATGTACGTTCAGTTACATGGTGCAATGTAACTGAACATCATGAGATGCAGGATGAACGTAGCTATTTGAAATACACTTTGACTAGAAATATTGAAACCACGCCTAAAGGATCCTAGCCCCCCTTCCATATAATGCACTTTGCTGCTCCCCTATAAATTACTTTTGCTCTAGTCATATCATATTGTACACTGTCATATTGTATTGTAAGTGTAAACAACTTACTAAGTGCTTTGGAAATTCTATGCCAGATCCTAAGTTGGAATAAATCAGAGTAGCTCTGCTAAAATCAATCAAGCTCTGTCAATACACACCAGCTGAGCTAAACAACTGATGAGAAAATAAAATAATTGCCATAAAAGGATGTAATTCCTGCCAAAGAAATTAGACTTTCAAAGCTCTGCCTTTGTATTTATTTAAGAAACCTGCCATTTTCACAGTAGGCTCTTCTACTCCTATTCCTAGCATTCAGATTTCAAGCTAAAAGGAGGTACATCTACAAACTGCTGAAGATTCAGCTGAACAGCAATTCTTTATTAGAAAAACAGATGGTGAATACCAGTAAGAACCACTTATGTGGGGAACATACTTTAACTGTTGGATAACAGCAATTAACTATTACATCTGTGTTTTAATACTGAGGTAAGACATGCTCTTTTCAAGCAAAGGACTTTATTGTGCAAGGAAGATACATATTAGTACTGTGCAAACATATTTTTGCCTCTTGATATTGAGACAATAACCAGCTCAACAATTCCACCATTAAAGAATGTTGTGCTGTCCTTTTTTTCTGGGAGTTTTATTCTGAGTTTTATTTTAATAAAGAAACACCTGTCAGCCATAACTGGTCACTTCTCAATCTAGACATTTGTACTTGGCATTTTGCCTGTGTGCATCACAGCAGGAGGCTGAGTTCAGGAAGTCAGTGCATAGATTAGGGCAGCAGAGAAGCAGGAGAGGAGATGTTTGTTTGTAGGAGGTGTGAATAAGTGAATGGTTGAAGGCTGGTATCACTGACACAGAGAAAGGTGCAGAAAAAAAAAAATGACAGGACCAGACAAGCAGTCTTACTGCTGCCAAGGTTCTTGAAAGCAAGAACAAGAAAATTGAGGTTAGCATGAGGCGATCCAGAGAAGCAAGTAGTGAATAAAAAAGAGAAGGACAAGGAAGTTGAGGTTTGCTACTTAGAATAAACTGGAACTTGTCAGTCCTTTGTCACAGATCATCCAGAAGATATGTGCTAAGTCCAAGTGTGCCACTGAGCTTGGACAACATGGAGACAGTCCACACCAGCCAGCTTCCATAGAGAGGTAGGGAGGCTACTGGAAGATAGATCAGTCCTTTTCAGCACAGACTTTTCTCTCATGTACAAAAAGTTACAGTTCTTCTCTACGCAGGATTACAAGTATAGTAGGTGGCACACCAGAACCTGCCTTCCTTCTTCCCAAGCCCTCATGAAAGTAGAAGACCTGTGAGATTAGCTGGCCTTTTGAAATATTAATCCCCTTTCATGGACTAAACTAGGCCTGGCTATTTTTTTATAATCAAAGAAACACCAAATTCTCTTCTTTCGGGAAAGGAAAATGAAATGTTCTGGGGAATGATACTAAGCTAACTAAGAGAGATAGAACTCTAAAACTGGAAAGGGTTTTTAATGGACAACCTGGCTTCAGGTAAAATGGGAATACAATTTGTATGACCGATGGAATAAAAACAAAGGCTTCTCTAGCAAGGGCTGTGTGTTAAAGTAAGCTGTTAAAGTAGGCAATAATTCACCTGTGCTGGCCTGTTCTGTCGCAGTGGAACTGTGCCTCACTCCAGCACTCAGGGCAGATGGCACAGCCCTGCACAGGCTGTGCTCTGAGCTGTGGAGCATTCAGCTCTTCCTGGAGAGACACCCCATAGACTAAAAGCAGCCCAGTGGATGGCCAGCCTCACCTGCTCAGCACACAGCCTAGAAAAAGCTCAGATGGCAGGGAGAGAGGTAGGCAGGCAGGAAGGAAGGCAGCAAAGAAGGCAGGAAGGCAAGAAGGAAGGCATATGCTAACACCCTGATAGATCTTTTCATGAGGAGAATACTCAGTCTCAGAGTTCTTCCATTGTATAGGCAACATCAAATTCCACCTACCAAGAATGAGGTCAAATCTCACATGGTGGCAGAGGCAGGATGGATTTGGAGAAGACTGCAATGGTCAGTGAGGAGACAGCAGTGAACCAAGTTTTTAAGAGACTTGACAGGACACCAGAGAGGGGTGAATATAGAAGAAAGGCAGGGGAAAGGTCAGCAGAGATATGGAGGTTGTCTGTGCAGGCCTCAGAGCATAACAAAATGTCTCCAGGTAGAAAAAGGGAGCTAATGAGCTTCCACATACTACAGGATCTTTGGTGAGTTCTTGGTGGAAATAGCATCTTTCCCTCTCCTTTCTATCTCTGCATGGGACCCATCCTTCACCCTAATATAGTTAAAACAACAATCCCCCTTCCCCTTTTTCCCCTCTATGCTGCCCAAAGTCTTTACTCACTCTTGAATGAAGCCCCCTTCTCTCTGAGGAGCTGCTCTGCTCAGCACCAGCCTCTTCACAGCCTTCTGGAGTTCCTCATGAGCCTGAGGCAAAGCAAGAGGGGCCAGGCTGGGACCTGGCCTGTGTCTGACTTGGGCAAGGGATAAAGAGAGGATGGGGAAGGGAAGGGGTGGGTTGGGGAAGGAGAGCCTTGACAATCCTCAGTGTGTTGGACTTGCTGTTCCTGCCACCACATGAGGGACAGGATCAGGCAAGATGGAGACTGTCAGTGGCAGATGTGGCACCCTCACCTGCACTGTGGCAGCAGCAGCAGCAATGCACTGTGCCAGGCTGCAGCAGGGGAAGGTGCCATTGCCCCTCCCTCATCACCACAGGTAAAGCCTGTTTCTGTAACAGCACTTCTGCAACCTGAAATGCAACCCTGGTATCCCTGGCAAGGGCTAAGCCTCAAAACTGGCCCTGTCCAGTCCTGCAAGCACAGGAACATCACAAAAGAGGCAGGATGCTATGAAGCTCTGGTTCCATATTTTGATGTGAAAGCCAGAAGTGACCATTAGACTTAAACTGTTTGGAAAAAAAGAAGAAGGTTTCACATGTGGGAAGGAGAAGCATTACAACCACAATTTTGACGGCTATGAACACTGACTACATTCAAGAGATCAAAATACTAAAACACACACCACCCCTCCATTCCATCTCTTACAAAAAGAAAGAAAAGTAAAAAATCAGTCACCTGTTTACCAGAAAACTGTAGCTGCTCTTGTAAAATGAGATGCTCCTCTCCATTCAATCTTGTGCTCTCCACTGAATACATTGTGGCCCAGTACAAATAGCCATTTACTGAATCCACAACTAGATCTTTTACTGGGAACACAACACGAGCTACAACATCTATATGGCCTCCCCACAGTGATTTTCTGTAGATCTAGGGACAAAAGAAATGACTTTAGCATCACATCTAAATCATCAGCTATGATCAGCTGAGTGTACATTAGTGACTTTTCCCCAGCTGCTTATCAAGACTGTGCAAGCCTTCAGCTTTCAAAGCCTAAACTTTTGCATTCAAAGTAAAATGATGAAGAATAATGCAAAATTATTAGTTCATTTTTGCCAGAAAGTAACAAAAGAAAAAAGCTGAAATAGCTTTTCCCTTCGCTTTCCCAGTTTTGGCAGCCTTCTGTCTGACAGAATTTCTCACCCACTTCATATTCACTATTCACAAGTGTAAATGAGGGTGCAAGGCAGTGTGAAATCTGGCCTCCTAGCTCCAGTTTTTAAAACAGCTTCTGACTTTGCACTTACAAGAAATGAAAGGCATAATTTGACAGCACTGCATAAATTAGCACTACAATTTTGAAGTCAGATACCTTTTAAATAATTCACATGTCAGTGTTCCTGATATGAGAGTGTACAAAGTGCAATTGTAATTATTTTTTAACTGCAATGATCTGCAAAATATCACAGAGCAGAGGTCAATCTTGAAAATCTCTGTATAAACAAATAGTGCCAAATTTGATTAAGATAACGTCCATCTACTTCTTGGTTGAGATCAACAGGGCAGCCTCCATTTTCACTACCTTCATTTTTATTTACAATGTTGAATCCAACAAAACTGTTGATAGTATGTTTGATTTGCCTGTTTTGAACCTGGTGAATTCAGTATCTTGTATTAGTGAACGTTAGTGAATATTTTACCCCAAACTTCTGTATAACTGTGGAAAATTACTTAAGGAAAAAAGGCCCCCTTGTTCTACACTTTAATAGTAAAGGTCAAATATATCTCAGGTTGCAAGAAGTAGGGATTATTTTTCCAAAAACTGCCTTACAGTCTTTATTGTTGACTTAAGGGTTTCTTTTCTTTTAAGAAATGCAACTATACCTACCGTATTTGCTTTGCCAGCCCAATAGAGGCATTGACCCAACCAATCAAAGGCCAACATCCTTGCATTTCTGACGTCAGATACGTAAGTGTTCTCAGTGGTACCCTTTCTTTTGTTCAATGCCCAGGTCTGAACTTCCCCCATGGAATTAATCCAGTAAAGAGTGTTATTATACCAATCGAGGTCTTGAAGAAAAAAGGAAGATGTTTAGCATTATACAAACACAAAAATAAAAAAAAGCAAAAGCATTTTTTTAAATAATAAAAAGCAGTCAGGCACTTCAGATTTTTAAAAATCAATACAAATGCACAGTTAGGCTCAGCTAACATGAAGGTAGATACTTCTTTATAGGAAATAATGTACATGCACTGTACATATACAGCCCTGATTACTATAAATGTATGACATATATTGGGATGCTGGAGACAGAACTGGTTAGTTCAGAGGGTTGATTTTAGCTCTGCTGTAAATGTGGTGATATCAGAAGGGTTTCACTAAGGATTAATTTGACTCATAAAATAGAAGAAAGGGGATGAACCCAAAGGGTTGGCTCAGTGAAGCTGCTGTACTGCACTGCACAACATTCCAGTCTAGAGAACTCTTGTCTTTCAGTGCTGTCAGTGAAATTTATGGAAAGCTAATAAATGCCAAAAAGCTTGTAGCAGCAACATGCAATTTGTTTAGTATGTACCTGAAACGTTTCTTATATGAGGATAGAGGAGTTCTCCTGGCCTGTAACTATCCAGCCTTTGCTTCCAGAGACCGTCAGGCCCCACAGCCAACATATATGGTTCTTCTTCAGCTACAAAGGAAGAAAACTGCAGTTGTGCACACCAACAAACAATTTATTTATAATATTTGTATTTCAATAGTAGCTGTTCCTGTTTCTGAAAAGTTACAAAAGCACCTTTAAAACTGCCCCCATCCTAAGGAATAAAGGACAAAGAAGAATTGCATGAAAATATCATAATTTGAGAAACTCTGAGATTCAGGGCAGGTTCAGATCCAGAACAATTAGGAAATTTGGAATCCTATTAGATGCTGAAAAAGCACTGTGGGTGTGGATCTGTCTTTACCAAAATCAGGTAGAAATCACCCCTAAGCGAGTCCAGCACCTTAAACTGGAAGATATTGTTGCCTCAGACATAGGTTAATTTGGGTGAACTAGGTTTCAAAAAACATTCCCAAGATATGGAAATCTCAGACATTTTGCACACATCCATCTCCCCTCAATATCTATGCTCAAACCTAGGATTTTCAGCATTTGTGAGTTGCACTTTTCTCTGAATTGTTATTAACCCTCAGCGAACTGCACAAACTGCACTTTCCATTCATCATACAGAGGAAATGGAAAGGGATAACACCTCTTTTACCATATCAAATCATGGTTTTGATAGAGTATTTGCATTAGAAAAATGTAGGTAAGTATGAATATTAATGCATAAATAATATTTAATATCATTATTCTAGTTTGAGAATCTTACTACTTTAACTAAAACCCAATTTACTTATCCTGTATTCTTTAATATTTCTAAGAAAAAACCTTTTTGTGCCTCTTATTTTGCAGTCTTTGCCCAAAGTGTGTGCCTCACTAGGTAGAAAGGTTTATATACACTTTGTTCTTCATTTTTGCTGTGTGACAAAGCAGTTCTCACCTTCTTCTAAAGTTGTACCTCTAAATGACTCTGACCATGGCCCTGCACCAGCAGGAGACACAGCTCTGACTGACACCTCATATGCTGTGAAGCTGGCCAGCCCCTTCACTGTAAGCCTTGTGTTACTAATATTTGAGACAACCCATTCCTCCTCAAACGCGTGCTGAGGTGACACTTTCACATCGTAGGTCCAGTTCTGCCAAGCAGATAAACCTGTGCAAAGCAAATAATCATGTTATTACAGAGTAAATGGTTCTAACTGCTGATACACATCCTTTGAGAAAGATATATATTGGAGACTCCTTTCAAAAGCGTCAGTGGAATCAGGAAAGGGATACATTTTTTTAAAAAAAAAAGGAAAAAGTTTTTTAAGGAGACAGCGATAAAGTACTGGAATGGCCTGCCCGGGGAGATGATGGGGTCACCATCCCTGGTTGTGTTTAAAAAAAGACTCAATGTGGCACTCAGTGCCATGGTTTACTTGAGATGTTGGGACATGGGTTGGACTCAGTAATCTTGGAGGTCTCTTCCAACCTAGTGATTCTGTGATTCTGCGATTCTTCACTAAGTCACTAAAGCCCAAATCAAGAAAAGGGAAGCCAGAAAGTTATTGCTCTAGAAAGAAAAGTAGTGGATTCTCTATTCGGGGAGAATCAACTGAACTTACTGGTTCCAATGGTGTGTTCAGGTGGTCTCCAGCTGATCACGGCTCGGTCCAATCCAAACAGAGCCATGACAAGACGAGGAGCAGTTGGTAAAGGAAAAGGCTGAGTTGATGGCCCATAGAAAACCAAGTTGCCAATGCCAACGTACTCTGGGTATGCCAAGTTGCAGTCCACGATGTACTCATTGAAGCTAGAACTTCCCACTGGAGGGACCTCCTCACGGAAAACTGCCGAGCCATCTGTGACTGTAAATGTGTTATCCTCATAAACGAAGCTCTCCGTGTCATTAAATGGCACGTGTGATCGCAGCGTGTGAAACTCTGAACCATCAAGAAAACTTGACACAAAGGCCTGTTCTGTTTTGTTGAAGAAAATGAGTCTCTTTGATTGGAAGTTGATCGTGAAGGCTCTCAGAGCACTGGATCTCACCACAGGTGAAGCTGCAGAGGGAGTGCCCGGAAAGAGTGGAAGGTTTGCTCTGTATATGCCATCCTCCAGGAGACAGAAAATATAACTGGCCATAGAGCAAAATAAACCCAAATAACTACAGTGCAAGAAGTCTGTAGATGAGCCACCAATATTTTAGCAGCTAAGACATGTACCTGTCTTTATGCACAACAGAAAAATGCTTTTGGCACGATTAGTATATGTATGCTGAGGAAATAGACACATCAGTTTTTACCTCCTGGAAATTTGCATAGTAGATTATTGGAGAATATTCTTCTATAATACCTTAAATTTTAAGCATGAACATTTAAAATTCATAGAGCTTCATATTTATAAAAGCATAAAATTTCCGGAACTCAAATTTCTGTGTTGGAAAACTGTGGAATCCCTGCAACCTTTTGATATAATACCTAGGAGATCAGCTCCACTCCTAAATACGCATTGCCACAGAAAACCTTTATTTCTTCTGCTATAGCCCTAAAGAAGAAAATACAGGAGACAATACTGCATGGCACCTCTCTTGTTCCAATTGTCTTGTAGGTTGTTATTTGTTGTCAATTGCACTTTTATTTTGTTAACTTAAATGCTTGAAGCAGGAACCTAGATGACTAATGAAGTGGAGAAAATTAGAGAGGAGCTTTATAGCACCTTTGGCACCAAGTGCTCAAAGGAGTTCACTTACCCATTATAGGGATCAGCTATAATCTGCCTAGGGGATGTCACGTAAAGAGGAGTGATGTCTTCAGCTACCGTGCAGTTCTCTAAATGGCAGACATGTATCTGGGGAATGAGAAGAAAAACAGGTGATGCATTCATAGGGTGTTTGCTAATGAGCAGACAAGCTGATCCGAGATTCCTTCAAGAGATCAAGAGAGTGAAACATCTCTCTCACAGTCCCAGGTCCTTCTGGGCTCCTGAGTGTTCGTTCAGTCAGCCAAGTATAACCCTCGTACACAAAGCCATGACAGCCTACCCTAAAGCAGTCAGTCATACCTCTAAGTTGGAGGGAAAATCGTATATGCAACTGCCCACACTCAATTTGGAGGGTATAGGCAAACTGTACTTTGAAAATGATCTGGCAGGGAAGTGAAGTGCTTTTCTGATCCTGGAAGCAATACCTTGGAATTCAGAAATTTCTGCCATTGGTCTGTTAATCTACAGCTCATTTGTATCTTTTCATCACTGTTGCTTTTCCTGCTCCCTGATACCTGTGCAGTAAGTGAAAAATCAGACATGGCAAGAGGATTAAAAAAAAAAAAAAAAATCCCCCACTAACCATTATGGGCAAGTTTCTAGTCCTTTGTCCATTAGAGGATTACACCGGTACATGCAAAATCTGACCATTAGTGTAACTGATGTTTGATGAGCAGGAAATCCAGTGCAGAGCTGCCATCTCTTTTTTTATTTCAAACTGAAGCAGCTTTAATCTGAGCTGTTGTCATTGTATGAAACACTTAACATATTTTATCAATTATGACAGACAGTAAAATCACTCTCTAGTTATCTGACCACCTTCCTGAGGCAGAGTAGGAAATGAACAGTGTAGATGGGTAACCAAGAGAAACAGTGTGCCTGTACTGGCTATGAGGAGGGTGCGAAGTCAGTCTCAAAAACAAATTTAAACCAAAACAGTTATGTCTTAAGGAGAAAAATAGGGCAAGGAGCCAGAGTTCCATGTAGGGTGTTTACTTTAAATATGACCTGACAGTCAAGCCTTTCTTCTTTTTAAATTACGAAATATGTGAATATTAATACTATTAATATTAAATTAAAATATATTTTTGTAATTGTATTTTGTGCATACATATCTATACATAAACCATATTTTCTCATGTAAAATTAATCATGTAATGGTTCAAATTAAGCAAAAAAGTAATTAAGCACTAGTGCATTACCTTTTCATTCATGACAAAGTATATCCTCTGGTAAAGCCAGTCTACTGAGATGGACACAATGTTCCCCCAGCCAGCATAAAAGAGCATTAGGTCTGATACATCTGACATGTTTGTAACTCCTTTCACCCAGATAGAATTCCCTTCAGAAAAATAGACAACTTGCTGATAAATATTCAAAGAAATTCCTAAAAATAGAAAGATGTGCACATAGACAATATAAGAAAGGTTTCTGGTTTTCAGTTAGTTTTTCTACTTGCCTTAAAAATATGTATTTTTCAGTCTGCAACCCATCATCATCATTATCATCATCAGAGAAAAGTTAACTGGTTTTTTCTCCTCACTTCTAGTCTTCTTTCAGATAATAAGGAAACATGTAAGTGACATTATAGAGAATTGACCTTCAGAAAGGTAATCAGACAAAGAGAGGACATGTAATATGCAAACCAACACTGATTGCCCCTCTACAGGTCAAACAAATGCAACTGGCGTTTCCTCACAAAGTACCATTCACTCCAGAATTAGAGCTTGAAATAATCTGTGCCACCTCTGCACTATCAAAGGCACTTTAGTCAGGGGCAACATTCTTTCTCTGGAGCTTTTGTGGCACTGTGAAATTTGGTAGATAAACTCAGATTTCCACACTGTGACCAAGGACCAGCGTAGATAAGAAATACTGGAGTGGTGAGCAATTTGAGATAACATGGCTATCTGGTGAGTTTAGTTACTAAATGCCTCACTAGTATACTAACACACTAGCACTATCTTTTAATACTTGGCATTATTTTATTCAGAAGTTTGAACCACTTCATTTCCCCTTTATTCATGTTGAGAAAAAGTAGATATTAATTGCAGGGAAACATGGATTCATCTTACCTCAATTTAGATACAACGTAAAAAATGAACCAGCTGCCTATATACAATGAAGAAACAGTTGCACTGGGGAGAAGGATTTATCTCTTCCTAACGCCTGTCACTTCAAATACATCAAATCATGTCCTATTTCTCTTGATTGACTATAAAGGGAGACTAGATACTTTCTCAAGCTATGTGAGGTGCATTCTGCCCTTGGTGAAATGGTTGCACTTGGTTGCACTTGACAGAAAAGGAGAGAGTCCAATCTGATTTTACCTGTGATGTTGTGGTGTATAATACCATTTGGTAGGCACTGAGCAGCTTCGAGGAAATGTTCTGTGTATCGCTTCCTTAAAGACTCTTTTCTGGACAGGAAAAGCCACGCTGCTTTTTCCTTAACTAGCAAACAGAGAAATTCACACTTTAGATGACCACAGCATACTGCTAGCTCAGATACATCATTAATAGACATGCATATGCACGTGTACCCAATTGTATGTATGTATGTACCTAGGAATATATTTTTACATTAGCAGTGATAGACCAAAACTTAAACTCTTTGAGTGTTGAAAATGTATGGAGTTATTCACCATTACAGTTGATTCTGTCTCCTCACACAGGGTGAGAATACACCTTGTGAATTTCACACCATCATTCCCGCAACAATAGTCAGTTCCCTAGTGAGGGAGAGTAAGCTCAAACAAATGAAGCCTTACTGACTCGAGGAAATGAAGGCACTAAGACACCCTTGTGACTTCAAGATCCAGCAGAAATAGAATATTTAACCCCTCTAGGCTTCTTTGAAAACCCCAGTAAAACTAGAATATTATACCACAGAGCTGAAGAAAAGCAAGGCAAGTATGTTTATTTCATGGGTTTTGTTGTAATGATTAGTGAGTTATGCAAAAAACAAGTACCTATCACAGGTAAAGATGATAATAGGATAATATAATCTGTTTCAAAGGTGATAAACTTACAATTTTTTTTTCCTAATAAAGTCGCAGAATTTAAAGTCAACAAGGATAGTTTTGGTCACATAAACTGACTTCATGCTTAAAAAGGCCCAAGTAATTTACACCAAAACCTCTGCAGTAAATCCATACCTTCTGTCTGGGCTATACATAGCCCTGGGAAAGACAGCTTGCCTTGCTTCTGAATCTCAGATCCTTGGAAATATAGCACACACTCGCTAAATTGATTGTTACCTTCATTTTTAAAGATGGTGTATTATTTTGAGTATGATTTTGGCTAATTTCCATTAGCAAACAATCCTTCCTTTTTTTTCTCCTCTCCAGTTTATAAGCAGCTGTCTGCAATCAGATATCATTTCCTCATATGGATATCACAAAACTGTGATCAAATGCCTTCTTAATTTATTCCCAGATAATCTGCATAGATTGAGCTGCATGTATTTCTCACGATGCAGACACTTTGAGTAATTTCAATAATGATGCCTTCAGAGCAGAGTACAAGAGGCCAATATTACCTCTTTATCTCTTTTCAAGTAACGTTTCTTGCAATCTACAGCAGCAATCAGATTCTTTCCCCGACTCTTCTCAGGGCTCAGACCTACACAGCTCAGTGCCTGATGCAGTAATACCATTTCTGGACATGATATATGAGGAAGGGCTGTTCCCATTCACGTTAACACAGAGAGAAACCAACTGCCTGTGCAATTCAGGGGGAAACAATTGAAATTCTATGTTGTGACTAGTAAGGGGGTGGGGTGGGGATTTAGGGGTAAGGTGGGGATTTAGGTGGGGCGATAGGGTTTGTTTGTTTGCTTACTTTCTACCTTAAATTAATTGCTTGGCAATTGGATTGATGCAGTGAACACAGGCCGGACTTTTCAAAAATTACACAAATATTTATGACTCAGAGTCAGCCAACCCTAGAGTAAACCTCTGTGGAGTCGTCAAGTAAGGAAATATGAGTGTGTTTGAGCTAATAAACACACACACAAAAAAGTAATATTTTAAAAAGCACTAGAGAAACAAGTTCAGTTTCTCTAACCAATAGCAGAAAACTGGCAATTCAGAGACAGTCCTGAAGTGTTTTCATAAAGCTGAAGCATTTCCAGGTGTTAGACAACTGAATCTTTTCATGAGAGGGGAAGACTTTTTTTTTCTTTCCTAAAAGAACATTTTGATAACATCAATTTCACTCTTGTGTTCTATCTCAACATGTATCTTCCTCTGCCAATTAATTAATAATTCTGCAATTCTTTGAGTAATAGTTATAGTGCATCATTACCTTCAACATTAATTAGTTGATATTGTAAAATAAATACCTCCACAAATGAGCAAAAAAAAATTTGGTATGATTTCACATATTTGAGATAATTGAGAATTTTTGACAAGAGTTTCACATCAAGTACTTCATATTAGAAGAAATATATTTGTTTGACAGCTGTTAAAATCTCATCTAGAAAGTGAAATCATGTATTTTCAGTTGCCACCTCAGACCACTGTGGTGTTTTTCATTTGTAATACAATTCAAATCTGCTTGGGCCTACCAGCTTCACAGGCTGTTCCCATGCTGTGCTGCCTAATCATGCCCACAGCTGAAGGACAGGACCCTTGACTCCTCAGTGTACAACTCCTCGACATGTTCACAGTCTAAATATTTGTGTCTTCTGCCAGGTACGTGTCAGGCCAAGGAACATGAGTTTGTCCCCAGGAACAGGCAGTGAAAAGGACTCTGCTGCTCTTGTACCTTTGGATGCTGGCGTTGTGATGTTGGCTTCGGCAGGGGGTCCAGCACCAACCTCATTAACTGCCACAATGCTGAACCTATGGCACAACAAAGAGACAGGTTTTGGTTGGCAGGTTTCTTTTCAAAGACTGCCTGAGAAAAATTTTGTCAAGTAGGGAATCTGCTACAGAAGTGCTTGACTTTCAGAAAATGCCCGTTTAAATATAATGCTCTGGGAAGATTTAGAATACAAACAAAACCAACCAAGGTCTGAATTACCCAAAGGCAGAACAACAACAGAATCTTGTAATTTTAATTCAAAATAAGTTTCCAGACTTAGAAGAACAACTCAACTTCATTTCAAAGGAAGATCTGTATTTTTCAGTGCAAGAGGAATGCAGGCCTTTGGGTTTAATAAAAATGAAGGAATTTTTCCAGATGCTTAAAGGACTAGAGTAGACCGCTCTATCCTTCTCCTGCTATGGACAACATGCTACAAAAGCCTAAAAAAATTAAAAATGGCAGCTAAGAAAATGCAGCCTCCCAGCCCTATATCAAGCTGCTTTTCCTTCCTCACCATCTGACTTCTGCAAAAGCAGCCAAGTTACCTGGGATAACTCTGTTACCTCAAGAAAAGTGCCCTTGCTTTTGGCAAGAATGTAAATAAGTAGCATAATTGTGCAGAAGTGGTATTAAGGCATACTCGGTGCTATCTGGGCAAGAAGGGTGACCTCATACCTGGCCACACTGGCTTTTTTTTTTTTTTTGTACCTGTAAGTGGTGTTTGGGAAGGTGGAGTAGAACTGAAAGCTGTGCCCTCTTGAGGCTCTCCACAATTCATGATTTTCACTGGTCAGGAGCAAGTTATATCCAATAATCAATCCGTTCGGAAAAAGTGGTGGAGACCAACTAACTTCAACAGTGTTTGGACTTGAACTCTGAATGTCTTTAATGACAGGAGCTGTTGCAGGAACTGCAAGACAGAAATATCTGACTCCAGTATTTGATTAAGACATTAACTGTTTTTCATTTTTAAATACATTTTTAAGTTTCACACCTGTTAATTCATTTATATACCAATAAATATTATTAGGGACAGTTAACATTTAAGCAACATTTCAGGGTTTTTTAATGTCCAGGAAAACAAGACTGTGTTTCAATCAAATACATGCATAATTATGTACAAAAGTATATGGTGTGCACTCACAATTTTGACCATGTACTTTTCTGTCCTTACTTTTAAAACCAAAAGCAGGGAGAAGCCCTAAATCTTCTAGGACTAACAAAAAGAACCCATAGGTTTTTAGTTTGCTCTTCTGCAGCTACCCAAGAGACAACATACACATGGTTCTGAAGATTAGGCACCAATATTTTCTGCCAAAGAAGCAACAACGAAACCCAAATGTTTCTGTTAAGGTCCAGAGAGCTGGAATTAATAGTGCAATTGATTACCTCCAAATGCATGTGTCCGGTAGCTGGGACTAGGTGGAGAGTGGAGCTGCAGCTGAGACGTAATGATCCAAACTACTTGAAACACATATTCTGTGAAGGCCTGAAGGTCTTTGACGGTATATGAAGTTTCAGATACTACCTAGATTAATGCACAAACACAATTGGGCTTTTCCTTCCTCCAGCTGCAGCTACTATGTAGGATGTTATGAGGGCAAAAGAGGTCTCATACAACAACATACATATTTCAAGATAAAAAAGCACAGCATCCTAAGTTTAATTAAGGGGAAATTCTGAAAGTTATTTTCAGCATAGACTTTGATTTTCCATCTCGTCAGAACATTTTCTCTTCTCTTTCCTCAGAACATGGCACCAAATCTCAACAACGAGCAGGTGGATCAAAGGATTGACGCAATATAATAGTAAATTTTAAGAAAGTAAAGAAAAAAAAAAAAGCTAAAATAGTAGCATATTACAAGCAATGTATTTCAAACATATACCACAGGTTTCAGATACAAAGGATCCTAGTTACACTGAAATATTTATTGTCTGAAGTAATTGCTCCCTATTGTTTCATCAATGATTCATTCAGAATAACTTCCTGCTTAGCAAATTACTTTTACCTTTGATTTGTGGCACCAACTTGTCATGCCCTGTAAATTGATCCAATAGAGATGATGTCAAGATAACAAGTGTACAGCTGACGCAAAAGAACAAATTATGAGAATAACTCTACTGAGTCAGAATAAAGGTCTTTCTAGCCAAGTATTGTGCTTTGACAAGAACCAAAAAAAATTCTCTAGGGAAAGGTATTAAAAAAAACAAAAAGAAAAGAAAGCCTACAGCCATACTTCTGAATATTCTCATTGGTATTTCACAAGCATGGCTCAACATGAAACAATGGGAATATTTGCATTTAGTAGAACTAGATTTTTTTCTTCTGCTAATTTTTCCAATCACTTTTCAAACCTGATTTAGTAATTTTAGCAATTTTAATATTCAGGAGTTTAAATTTAGCAATTTAACATCCACACATGCCAGGAAGCAGCTGAACATTTCAACTACCCATTCAGTGAGAAAATACGTTTTGCTAGTTTTAAACCTGCTAGCTAGGTCCCTAGTTCCTACACTGAAGGAAATGGGGAATAATCCACTGGTTCTCAGCTTCCCCATGCCACTCATGACTTTGAAAATCTCTTTCATGTACCTAGCATATTATCTAATATTTTTCTAAAACAACAACAACAAAAAACTAAGAGCAGAGAAGAGCCAATTTCCTTGCAATGTAAAAGGGGGTGCCCTCCCTTACCTCTGTGTACCTCCAGTCACTGGGGAGCTTGTTGAACTTCCACTGGACAATGTATTTCACCCCAGAGATGTTAGCTGCCTTCCACCCTAATGTGACACTGTGGTTTCCAATGACAGATGCAAATGGTGCACTAGGTTTGTTCAAGTAGTCTGAGGGGAAAATACAATATAACTGTAAGAAAAAAATCTTTCATGGCAGTCCCTGCATCTCAAAGATAAAAACCTTTTACCTCACACACCTAAAAGCTGCGAGGCCCATAAAAACGCATAAAAGAATATATTGAAAATGTTGCTGAGTAATTCGCTTGGCATTTTAAAGACAGTTTGATAAGTCAGACAGAAATGGGCCAGGTTCAATGTGAGCAGTTGTGACTACAACCCCATACTTGAGTAAGCGCATTTTTAGTCACAGATATTTAGTAAAATTTTTCTGAATAGAAACATAGAGAAGGCATGAGAGGCCTCTGAAAAGATTTTCAAAGGGAATATTTCAATAGCCCTGTATTGGCCCAAGGTATCATCTTAAACAGTTGAGACTGGAATCAAAAACTCTCATGTCCATGAAAGGGAAAGAAAAATGGTTTACTCCAAGATAAACTTCAGTGTATTTGCTAAAAGAAAAAAGAGGAGTGGTAGTTTTCTGATTAATGAAAATACTCAATGCATACCTATTTTTTAAATAAATCCAGATCATAGAACAAGACTATGAATTTATCAGACTGTCAGTTGGATACAGGAACTCTATTCAGACTTACTTAGTGCTTCAACTCCATATGCATCCTCTGCATGGCTACAGCCAAACTTACAGGAAACTGTCTGTGTGGGGCACAGAACTCAATGGTTAGCTTTGTGTAAAGGCAAACTTCCTTCCAGAATCATGCAAACACATTTTAAACGCATACAAATTCTGTGGACATTTTGCATATACACAAAACCTGTGAAAATAATTATATTAAATCTAGAAAATAGCACTACCATGAACTCACTCCAAAGATTTTCTTGAGAGCCTTTTCATCAATTCACTTGGCCCAGAATTAAAGGTTTCCTCCTTATACACTCTCCCTTTGTGGAAAGCATGAACAAGAGGCTACATTACAGTTGGAAATAGACTTCAGTAATGACCATGGAGTTAGGAAGACAAGGTTTTTGACTAGTTAGTAATATATTCCACATGTTGCCTTTGACCCTTTCCCTATGAATGAGGAACATTCTTCCAATGTATTTTCAGTGAATTTCCAAAATAGTTGAAATTGGCAATTTTTACGAGCAGCCATGCCTAATTCACACTTGCTTTTCAGCAGCTACTCCTTCTGTAACAGTTGTGCCTAGAAGCTGCAAACATAACAAACACTCCAGGGCAGTGAGCTCCACACTGATGTCCTAAGAAAAGAAAATGAATTTTCAGCTCAGGTAGGGAAGATAAATATAGTGTCATCCTGCTTTTTACGTAAAGAACTTAAGAAGAAGTAGAAACATGTTCTAGATGGGTCTCAGTAGCTTTACAATTACATGCAAGACTGAGTCTCTTGGAATTCCAAAACTTTTGACAAGTGGTGATTTGAGCTTTTCTAGGCAGGAGGTTTATTTGGGCTCATTTTATTCTGCAAGTTCATCCAGCCTTTAAAGTCTTGAAGTTTGCTCTATACAGCAGCAACCTTTCAAGTGATAATCAACCTTTAGATCATCCAGAAGCAATTCATTATGGCAAGTAAGGAAAGTTTTTCAATTGCTCTTCCTATGATTTGATGAAACACACTTCTGGCACCCTATGGAAGCTGATAAGACATGGGCTTATTTCAGACAACACAGTTGCAACCAAGACAGATTTGAAAACTTTCTTAGCTGTATATTCCTATATACATTATGACATCTAGACATTCAGTGCCAAGTGCAAGCACTTACAATTTTTTTCCAATATTTTCGTATTCAGAGAAATAAAATATGTTCAGGTAAATTATCACCACTGTTAGCAGGTGAAAATTTAGGTATTAGCAGATATAAATTACCTAGTGTAGACTGGAGCTTTAATTTATGATTAATATTTATTTGTTTTAAGAGGTAGTGTCCCCAGATTACATGCTGATTCACAGTGCCTTCTGCATCATTTAACACAGGTATTTCTGACCTTTTGGGGTTTTTTGTGTTATTCTTTCTTCTGATTTTTTGTCTGAACTTGAACCATAAATCCAATTTTTCCTTGAGGTAAGATGATTGCTAAAGCTCCTAATCCTAAATTTTGAGGGAAGTTTGCCAGCTGCTCTACTTAAAAACAATAAATCTTCATATTTTCTTCATCCATCAGCAATATTCTTATATAAGCCACAGTCTGATGTCTTTTCTTGTGACTATTCCCATGAAATTCAGTGGCAATCCTCTGTTCCTAGGTGGAAGAAGAAATACTACCAGATTTCAGTCCCACGGTGTATTCAGACAACAGAACTGAGCTAATGTCAAAGAAAAAGTCCCACTCTTATTCCCACTCCTTTGCTCTGCAGGCTGCAATGACCTGATCCTCTGGATGCAGTGACACAGTTCGTGCCTGACATGTGGGTAGTCAAGTCAGTCAGCTGATGCAGTGGAAAGATAATCCCAAAAAAGCCCTTACAGAGTCAGCATATTTAAGTGGCATATTGTGTGTGACCAGACAAGCAAAAATAAAACCCCAACACAAAAGAAACAAAACCCCCATACTCATTTTATGTTTCTACAAAAGTAATTTGGTTATTTCTTGGACTTTTCTTACACTCCAAAACCACCATTTAGTGCATTAGTAAACCTTTGTCACCATCACAATTTGATAGACTAAAAAGCATTTTAAAAAATCCCAAATAGTTTCAATCAAATTGCCAATGGGATGTATTCTACTCATGACTCTTTCCAACTCCTCCAGTACCTTCTTGAAATGTATTGCTTTTATCTGGGAACAACCTTCATCCTGAGGTCTCAGCAGTGCCAAACACAATCTTTCAATCATCTCATCCCCATGCTATCCTATCCTGCATTCTGTGCTCATGCTGAAAGGGTCCATCTCCTTACCAGCACTTTGTTGACCCATACTCATCACTGTGAACACCAGTCCAACCACAGCACTCCCCACCTGAGACCTCTTTCTAAAGGGCCACATGTTGCCCCTTACTGTACTGCATTTTATTTCATTTAGACTCTCTACCCAGGCAAGAGTTTTGTCTTCTAGCTCCCACTCTTTGTTTCCACTTCTTGCCAAGTGGAATTCTCATACCAGCCTTAACAAGCTTTCTCTCAGGATAGCCTTTGATGGAATTAATGAAAAACTGGATGAACAACACTCTTGTGAGAGCATAAAACATGGTTTACATTGGTCTGTCCTGTTTCATAATACTGAGATAATAAAGCCTGCTTTCTTTACAGCAATGTTCTTTGTCACACAGCAATTCTTAATGCAAACCTGTTCTTGGTCACCATACCATGCTGAAAAGGTATGTAACTTATTCTTCAGCTTTAGGGAGTACAAAACAATTAGACCTGAATTGATAAGTTTGTGTATCTACACTGTATTTCTTAGCACTGTGTGGACATAGCAATTACTGCAATAGTGATTTTGTTGTATTGCTCTGATGGCGTTTAACTTACCTCACATGCTCTAGTGTATGTTTCATTCTGCCAAGAAACAAATGATTAAAATGTGGAGTTAGCATAAATATGATCACAGAGTATTTCAAACAGATAATAACATTTAATTAGAATTTTTTACATTGAAAGTACACTACAAAACCTTATCACTGGCAAATAATGAAAGAAAGAAAACCCACGCTTGAAAAAACAGAAAGTCAATATTTGAGTGATGCCAAGGTTGAATGAAATTCAGGTGTTCAAGAGATGCAGAAAAATGAGTTTAAAAGCTATCATGGCAGTTGTCCCAGACCAATGCTAGCTCTCATCCACCTGGTTTCTTAAAAACAAGAAATCAATCTGCTGACAGCCATGTGCTTCATTTACATCTGCATGCAACTCTGAAACAGCCCCAGCAGAGTAAAACCCTGAAAAGCATTAGTGCATTCTCACTGGCTAAAAATCTGTGTTGAGCTTAATGAACTGCAAAATACATATATTCTGACAAGCTCAATGAAAACTTTTGATATTGGAGGCAACTTGCATAACAAGAATTATTAATTTCCAAAACCAGAATTTATAAGGAACTCAGAAAAAATGTAGACATTACATCTTTTCATAGAAACACTGCTCTGATTGGATTTTGAACATCTGCCATTGGATAAGATACTTGACAGGCTAGAGACAAGTGCTACAGAGCCAGAGCTCAGGCAATACTCACACATTTCAGTGGACAGTCGGTTTGCACGGTTGCATTCCAAAACTGACATCCCTGTGTACACTGCAAAGACAGAGGATGGCTTTAAAAATGACTTTGAAAGCAGATCTCTAAAGGCTAGGGATACTCCAGCATTAGTGATACATTAAAGGTTCATACGGGTATTATAGGTACTCAGATCCTACAGTAAAAGAGTTATGTTGTATAGTGCCCTTCTCAATGTAAAATCAAATACAAAGCAAAATAAATTCAGTCTTGTTCTGGGAATGAGTTTCCTCAGCTGGCTATGATGTGGCCAGCACTCCCACCCTCCCAGCTTTATTTTATCACTTGTTTTCCGTGGAGAAGCAGCAGATATGAAATGTGCAGGACAGCAAAGCATAGAGGAAAGCTGTTCAGCACAAGCCCTCTTACATATGCTCACCAATAAGCATTGGTTTTAAAACCATGAGTTTTCAGAGAAGTAATAAATATTATGTCATTCAGTTTTGATTTTGGACCTTTCTTGTTTATGCTGTCCCATCTACTTCTTAGTCGTCCTGAAGGTTTTTCTTTTTAAAGGGAAGCTGGAACAACTTCAGAAGCAGAAGACAGATACTGAGTATGAGTACAAAACCTCATGAAAAATATAGTGAAGACTTGATAACACTGAGTAAAGATACTCAGTAACTTAAACAGGTGAGTCAACCTTACTATGTATTGTCCTGACAACACAGACTTTTATGGTCCCAGCATCATAAATGGCCCAGCCTCACTAGATACCAGGTGCTGAGAGGTTGCTTGCCACAAGTCTCAGTGTTAAATACTGAAGACTGAATTCTCCACCACTCTTCAAACAATATTTATAATCACTGATACTGAAATTGGCAGGAAAAAACTTTCTAACACAATCCGAGCCATTAGAAAGCAGGCATTCTTTATCTGTGAAGGACACACAGAAGGGCATCTCCTTGTTTCTGTGTGTATTGTGAGACTTTACAACAAAGTATTTATCCACTATAATCATACATATTCATTGTGTTTCTTATCTAATGCATAAATATAACTTTCCTAGAACTAATTTCCATGTTATCTGCCTCCTACTGGAAGTCCTGTTATGGGCCTGGAGGTTTGTCAAGCGGGGTCTTTGGTGCCCACATTCAGTGAATGCTTCAATATTAAAGGTGACCTTGCCTTGAACTTTTTCCTTGGGCATGTGCTGTTGCTTCTTGTTACATAACTTGCAAAAACCCCACTATAGTCCACTTCATCTGTTTCTCCACTGGTTCCAGTCATGGTTATCATCCTGCATGCATACTTTACATCCTTTTATCTTTTTTTTTTTTTTTTTTTTTTGCCATTAGCCTTTAAGTTCTATTCAGCAACTTCAGAGGAGCTGAAAATTTTTACTCTCCATGTTATTTATCACCACCAGCTTGAATTGCATCTGCAATCTGAACTAGGAAATCAGCTGAAGTCCTTCAAGAATGCTCCTATGGAAAGATCTAGTTAAGCCCCCATGACAGACATAAGCATTTGAAGTTCTAGAGAACTCTAAATGTTCAACAATAATAAGTTTTCTTACATTGAATCACTGAGAAAACAAAAGAAACTGTACAGAGGTAACTGAATAAGGCAGTCTTAATGATTTGCATGTTGGAGGCAACAGCAGTTTTGACTCATTGTGTCAAAAATTAGAGGTTATGAACTTTATAGATCACAAATGTGAACATAACTCGCAGCAGAGATCATCACCCTTTACACAATTTCTTTAAATAAAAAATATAGCAACATCTCTAATAATTTGAACCAAATCTACCCACTCAACTTAGTGACTTATGCTAGACAGGCAACTGTGCATATTTTCACGAAGCCTTTGAAAATATGACTATTGTATTCAAGTTGCAGGAACATAAAACATCAGTAATTAACAAAGTAAACCATTACTCACCACTCCAGTGATGTCACTAACATTGCAAAGGTTAGTAATTCCAACTTCTCCTTCCTATAGGAAAATATATAATTTTTTTAAAGAATCAAAATATTTCCCCAAAATTCATTGATTAAAATACATTAAATCATTGGCTTCTTGTAAACCAAATTTTCTTTGGCTGATATTTCCTCATCTGGAGAAACTTATTCCTGACCCACCAGTAGCCTCTCACCTGAGACTTATTTCAGAGATACCATCAAACAAAGACATTGGCAAAATCAGTTGGTGTTAATCAAATTATCTGAGGTAGGAATTTGGCTCTTACCTCCCCATTCTGTTTCACTAAGTCAATAACAAATGCTTCACAAATATGTTTGGTTTAAATGACAAAGCCAAGTGGCTTTGACCTCTTGGGAGCAGAAAGACCTTGCTTCAAGCTAAATGCCTTTTGTCTGGACACCTTTTGAAGGAGTTTTACACAGCCATATGGTGATCGCCACCACCCTTCCTCTCCTGCCAAAAGTGCTCTCCAGCAAACCGTGCCTGTTTTTTCACATCATTCAAAGTGTGCAAAACCTATCACTGTCACTGAAGCGCAAATGATTTGAGGATGTATGCAACAACCTTAGAGAAGCTGAATAGCAGCTCTTAAATTTTTGACCTGAAATCACACAAGAGCAGCCTTAATAAAACAATTCTCAGGAAGAAATTTTCAGCACACTGGGTACACCATGACAATAGTGAGGATCAAAATTGCCACAAAAAATAATCAAATACAACAAGTAGACCAGAGGAGAAAAATAAGATTTACAACTCTCAGACTCAAAGATTACATTTTTCACATCTGAATCAATATATTCACTGAACATAAATGTGATTTTCCTGTCTTTCAAAGCTGAAAGGAAGAGCAATTTATTTCTTATTCTGAATTAATTTAAACTCAAATCAAAGGATTCCCATTAAAATTATCACTGCATGATAGGCTTCCATCAGAAAAGGCAATTAACTCTTTCACTGGTGTAAGAGCTCCAAATAGTTTTAAAGGAACTGTCAGGCAAATGTATGAAATAAAATAGAGCAGGTGATACCTCTCTGCAGCAGGTTTCCACCATTAGCACCAAGGCACAAAATGTCCTTTTCACAAAGCAAAGATACACATGCTTTAAATTAAACACATCAACATTTCTGGCAAATAGAAACAAAGAGGCAACTCCTGAAGGCAGAATGATTGTTAAGATTTCAGAGTTTTTGCTTGTCTTGCATTCATATAATGTCTTGCACACCATTCCAAGGAATATTAAGAAAGTATAAAACTAAGGATCTGATCACGAATTTTAATACTTAAAGGATTACCCACAATTTAAACCAGCTAACTTAAAAATTAACCTGCAACTAAATTCAAGATATCTGTGTGTGTCACAGAAAGAAAATTTCTTGTGATTTTACAGTTTTCCTCAATTATATAACAAAAGCCCTGGACTAGACTGAAATGAATAAGTAAAGTGAATAAACTGAAAGAATAAAAGTTTATCTTCCCCATTCTCCAGGATCTTTAGAATTTATAGTAATTGCATACAGTCAGAGTAGTGGGATTTGTTCCTTACCAGATTTTACAAATTCAAATGTTAAACATTAATTCTCAAACCCTGCTCTTAGTAAAACACATTCTTCAGAGTAATTTGAAAACACTGATATGTAATATGAAGTTCTTACAGTGCTAACAACAATCTGTATTTCAAAAGATTGGGTAGAGGTTTTGAAAACTTACCAGGTTACTTGTACATAAGTTTTGACAATTCCTTGAGAAAGCACAGTACGCTGCAGAAATCCATAGACAGTAAAAAGTAACAGGACTTCTTAGCAGGAAACCCCACGGGCAAGCGTTCTTCATAACTTAAACAATTTCATCTGTTAATCTGACACTTCCCTTGACTTGGCCATACAAACTCCTTTTAGTGTAGGTGACAGAGATGCAACTGTGACATTTCTGCATGTCAGATCATTAAAATATTTTTTGAATCCTTGTTTGCACTCTGCTCCTTCAACAACTTCCCAGCTTCCTGGAGCACTTGTCTCGAACTTACGCAACTCCTATTTCATAGTTTCTTATTAAGCCACTGAAACAAAAGAGTTGACCAATGAACGTCAGTCTATCTACTTACACAAATATCATTAACGTAAAAAAGGAAACTAAGTGCAGTGTTTTTAACCAGGTGCTCCAAGCCACACAGAAACTGGGAAACGGTGGGAAAAAAAATGGCCTAGTGTTAATTTTGACTAATTTTGATTAAGCTATTTCTAAATATTTGTATGTTGGATGCAACTAAGAAAATTTGTTGGTGATGATGAATAACTTTGTTAGAATACCACTGGTCATATCAGACACGGCAAAAATTGTAATTAATCTTTTTTTGAATGACTGTTTACAAATGTTCCATTTCCACACCAAAATACCATGCAGAACAGACCTGTGTCTGCCTTCAGGTGCAACCTAAACACAAACTAACCAGACCCAATTTGCTAGGCGTTCTCTAGATGAGGAGGCAGAAATTAAGTTTGCATCCATATCATGGAAGAAAAATGAAGCTGATAGATAAATTGTGTGTCTGATTTAAAGAGTGGTGAAGAGTCTTACATAGAGTTTAAGACTCAAGTTAAAGATGTCTTTGGAAAGTCAAGCTTAAGACACATCCAGATCCTGGTCTGTGACACATCTGAGCTGTACCAGCAGAGATATCCACAGAGCAATTCTGCAGTAGAAAATCAATCCAGTTTACACACACACACACACATATATGTATATGTATATGTATATGTATATGTATATGTATATGTATACAAATGCTATGTCATTTTTTGCATGTGCATTCCTCATAAATCAAATGTGCTATTTTATAAATAATGTAGCATTTTGATGATCAGTTGAGGCTGGCACATCTTGTTATTGCTGCTTAGAAAGGGTACCTGCTTTTCCATACCTTTCTAAGCCCCATTCACTTGCCAGTGAAACATTTCTGCAGTCATGCAATAAAACAGGCTGAGAACCATGTTAACACTAACCCAGCAACAGCAGAGGTGAATTTGTTAGCATTAACCTGATGCTGGTTTTTTTCTGGCCCAGGCTCTAGTACAATCCCCTATGCTGTTCTGTCCATGCTGTGAAAGGAGTAAATGCACTTAGGCAGGAGGAAATGGAAAGCCAGGCTGGAGCCAGACAATAATTATTGGGAAGTACATGGTTCAAAGGGGTCCAAGGAAGGAAAGGCTTTTAGAATCAGGTTCCTTCCTTTTCTTCCAGTTGCCCGGGGAAGCACTGGGGGGTGTCCTTACATTATCTCAGTCTCCTCACCACTACTCAAGGGAACTTCCAGATGAGAGTAAGGCTCACCTATGGCAAGATTTGCTTTCAGCTCAGGGGTTTCAGCTATGCCGGTGTGGGGAAATTACTGCCTAATTTGCTTGTCACTTCCCCACTCCAGAAGGATGCTACCCCCACTCCATCCCATGAGCAAAGCTGCTCAAGAAGGAGCTCCTTAGATCCAGCCAAAATAAGCCAGTTTAGTCTGACTGCTTAAATAATAGGTCTCTGCTAATCCAGCTCATCTTGGCTGAGGAAGTTTCATCAGAGCTCACATGACCAGCAACACTGAAGAGGAAGGCAGGCAGATGGAGGTGACAGGCAGATGGAGGCTGCAATTTCTTCCTGAGGTAAAGAACTTTGGCTTTGGATAGTTAGGATACTTAGGACCTTTGGGATTTGGTCTCTAGGACTTTTAGATCTATACTGGTAAATTCAAGGTACCCACATCAATACCCTAGCAAGTGGCATGAGATAACCCACATCCACACTTTAAAAATCTCTCATAATCCAAGAGAGGATAGGCACAGCTGAAATACCTGTGGGCAATGGCTCTTAGATTTACTATAACCTAAACTGTTCCTGAATATTACTTGGGCTAGTGCTGATGTGGATCAAAATCAGACAGAGTTCAACAATTGACCTGTGTGGTCACTCAGGATTAAGAATGCTGGCTGGCATGGGTTTAAAATACTAACTTAGATGTAGTGCAGGTAAAAAAAATATGCCTAAGTTCAAACTTTTTTTTTTAAAAAAAATCTTTTAATGGCATTTAAATAGTCAGCGTTTTTTAAATTTGTTTGGGTTTTTTTTTTAAGGAACTGTTTGGTTGTTAGGATGTCTAGGGTGTTTTTTCAGGATGTATAGGGAGAAACATTGGGAGAAGAGAAACAGAGAATCACAGAACCATTACAGTTGGAAAAGTCTCCCAAGATCACTGAGTCCAACCTTTGACTGCACACCACCATGCCAACTAAACCATAGCACTAAGCGCCATGTGAAGGGGTTTCTTGAATGCTTCCAGGGATAGTGATTCCAGCAGGTTAAGAACCTGGAATGTAATCAAGGTTCATCTGAAATTCTGAAGAAAAAGTCCACAGCACCATAACAATAACGAAACAGTATTTGGCTTTTGGACAAGGAAATTTGGTTACTGTCAAATACACATAATGAACACTTTGTAACTGGAAAGCTTGGCTATTACTGGTGGGGATAATTCTTGTCAGTGAGCCTTTGCACACTCATATAGGGGTAGTGCACACATGCCTCACAGAGGCAGGCTCTAAGCATTACAGTTAGTTAATAAAACAGTAATATCAAAAACACTATTCAAACGAACTACTCAAATAGTGCAGAAATTTTTCTCAAACTTCCAACACCGTTTTCCACCAGGTGTCACTCTAACATCCCATAAACCACGACTTTCAAAGAAAAAAAGCACTGAAATATCTCCTTTCTTGTTTGCCTTCCTTTGAACTCATTGGGAGACCAAATAGTAACAGTTACTTGAGCCTTTGGATTTTTCACCTGAATTTCAGGAGTTCTGCAAGAAGAGAGTACTTATGGGCTTTCGAAGCCGAACTTTAGGAGGACTGTTTGCAATATCCATAAGTGACAAAGCATTAAGTGCAATTTTTAAGTACATCCCTTTCATAACACTGCACCCTGACATGGAACTAGGGATCCAAATTTTGTGAGATATCATTAATAAACCTTGTCCTTTATATTATAGATCTCCTTACAGAATATCATTTCCTTCATCCCAAAGACAAGCAAAAGGAAGATATGCTCGCAGACCAGCACATCTGCAAGGGAGAAGACTGAGAATGAAGAGAAAAATAGAGAAAAGGAAACCTGATCTCAATTCCCTACCTGGACAGAAGTACATATCAGAGTTCTTTACAAACTATGGATTCATCTTTCAAGTTCTTTTGAGTCTCTTTTAAGAGAAATAGAACTAGGTACAGACAAATGGTCAGCCCTGATAGCAATGAATAAGGGCTATCATACCTTGAGGAGAAACATGTACATTATTACTGCCAGTAAAGCAAGTTACTAACAGCTTCGTTATGCCTGAAATTCTCATGATCCATAAAGGCAAACCTTTCCTGTACATGAACATGCACACAACTGTGCATAGGTATACATGAATGGTTTAATATAAGCAGACTAAGGATCGAAGACACAGAGCTTTAGTGCTTTGCTGCACTTACAGCAGAAGATTAAAATTATTGGCTCAAGGTGCATTGGCAGCCTCCTGTACCATTCTCCCCAGTGCACAGTCACAGGCTGTTGCACATACAGCCAGAAGGATCAAGTGGGAAACACCTCCTGGGCTGCCAAAATGTTACAGCCCAACACATTAACATAAACTGATGGCAACTACAGCTTATTTTAATAGTACAGGACAAAAGCTCTCAAATGGTCAGCTCCCAGCTGATCCAGACCTGGAGCCATGCCATCATTCCTGCCCTTGCGACAGCGACTTCCATCACAAAGGTAAGCAAAACAACTCAACATAATACCCACTACAGCAATCTAATTTTAATCTCCTCCCACATTCAAGTCAGGCACCTAAAATCTCATCAAAGGAAACAATTGTCTATGTGCTGCCACTTAAACAATCTGTGCACGGTTTCATGAAACAGCAGCACAGCAGGACAACAAAAACAGAGCACGGGATGGCTGAGGAGGCAGGCAGGGGGACACCCAAAGCCCACAGATGTTTGTGTCTAACCTGGGCTGGTTTTGTCCAGTCACACAGCACTAAAATTCCTTGAAGATAGACCACCGTTCATGAGTCCTATCTTTCTGGGAAGGAAAGTTGGGAGAGGTGAGAAAGGAGAGACTGTCCATTCCTCAACCAGCTTAGAGGGCAGAGCAATGAAAAGGAAAATCTCAGCTTTTACTTATCAGTTTCTACCTTTGTCTTGGGGAGGTCATCTTGAAAAGATATGCTGATGTGAAGCACTCACTAAGTGATGATGGATTTTCACTCTTTTCCAAAGGTCATAGATTATTCTCATTTTCCCTCCAGCAATGGACCCCCATTACATTTTGAATTTCTTAGTAAAGTAAGTGAGCAAGGACCCTTAGGGCAAAAAGCTTCCCTCCACTGCCCTGGCCTCCCTCCTTCCCCTTTCATTTGTTAGTGCAACTGCTAAGACAGCTGTTTGTCTGGCAATAGCAGCCAGTCGGTCAGGGAGTGCTGTGCACAGAGGGAAGGCCTTACAAGAGAAACCCCCTGGAGTCTGGCTCAAGATTTATATCTATCTCTGCAGATTAGAGAAGTGGGGTTGGGGAGGGGGGAGAAACAGACTGTTAAACTGGATCAAATTGAAAAGACAGTCATGCATGAGATCCTTAGCTAAACCAGTCAGGAGACAGGGATTTGCTTCTATTGATCTGCAGTAATGATGACTGGAGAAATGTCTCATTAAACGATGCACAATGATGGATTTCAGACTAGGCAAATTTGAGCTGTGGAGATTAACAGGAAGAGATGTAAAAGCTAGGCCAGGATAGAAAATACAAGGAATGCTAAAGGGTAATATGGATCTAAAAATATATTGCTAAAAAATTCAAATCTAAAAGAAAAATAATATTTTAGGGCTTATTAAACTATGTTTGTGTGATCATCATACACAACATTAGAAGAGATAGTGAGCACAAAGTGACAATAAAAACTTTGCTGTTAAGTAGGTAAAGCTTGCATTCTTTTTGTATTGCTTTCAAGATGAGTTGGCAAGGTATTTGCAAAGCTATTTAGTGATTAGTTCAACTGTGTTATCTATTAGATATCTCCTGATTATTACTAAATAAGTGTGCTGTCTGAAATTTGAAGAAAACTAAATTTCAACATATGCAAGTAGCAGGCAGTGCAACAGTGTAAATGTAAAATGGCCTGATGCAGGATGTCTGGAGAGGATTGCATGAAAAAGATGTAAAAAGGGTTTTAGAGAGAAACAGAATGAAAGAAGATTGCATACCACAGAGGGAGTGACTTATCGCTGTGAGCATGTAGATCAGTGTGTAAGAAGCTATAAAATCAAGATTAGAAGAAAAAGACAAAAGGTGCAGAAGCAGTAGCGCAGATTACACAATCTTCGTAAAGATCTTCAGAACAGTCAGATGTTCAGTTTGCATAAACATCTCCCATAAAAGTCTCTACCTCTAACACCTTCTGGTTTCCATGACATCCCCAAATACCTGAGCATTTCATCTCCCAGTAGTTCCATAAAAAGAAATTGCTTATCCAGCAATCCAGGAGAGAGCTCATCTTCCTTGAGCTCCTTACTGGTTGAGAAGCAACAGTGCCCACTATGGAGACAGGAATTAACTGGGACTGGATTTGACCATTTCAATCACCAGCCCAAGAAAGTGTGTTGCTGCACTGTTGTCCAGACTGTTGGATGTACTGCTCACTAACCTTTTGTAGGTATCTAGAGTCTCAGTCCTTCTCCCCCCTTAAATTCCCATCCTCCTCTCCTTGGTGGAGCAGTACACCTGGGTACAGGCACTGACACTGGTCCACAGGAACAAGCAGATCCTTTTCTCCCCACAAGCAAGAGCAAATCTCCTCATAGTAGGAGGAAAAAAATTAAGGATGTTTTCTAAAACACAGGTTTGTTGCAAACAGTTGGAGATACATCTGATCTCTTTTTTTCTGAGGGAGTGGGAAACATTCCCTGGGAAGACCATAGTTAGCTGGGATCTACCATCAGGAGAAATCCTGGTGATAGTAATCCAGCACATCCTTTCCACCTGCAATAACAGCTAAAAAGGTAATTGCTGTGGGCAAGACAACACTTTATTTTGACTTGCTAACATGCACCAACACCACAGGCAGCCCAGACAACTTCAGGCTTTATTCTCCAAGGGTTTCAAACCCCTCTGGGACACCAAAAGCTGCCATGACTTAAGACAAGTCTGCTCCTTGTCCTTCTGGGTGCAGCGGAAACCTGAGCACAGCTCCACAGCTCCCAAATTCAGACCAACCTGATGAGTGCCAGCCCCTGCTGAGCTCCTCAACTGTGCACCCACTCCCTTGTTATGGGGAACACGGGGATTGGTCCCATTCCCTGAGCACAGGTCCCTAGTGACACCCTCCCTGTCGCAGGGAGCCCCAGATGTTCACCTGGGATTAGCAGTGTTCAGGCACCGTGGCAGGGAGTTCCCAGGCCCATCCCCCCACAGCCAAGAGCAGGGCAGCCAGGGCCATCATCAGGCACCTTCCTGGGCTCAGAGAAGCCAAGGCTGGGATGTGGGCCCAGGGCTGGAGAGTGGCCCTGATGTTGCACTGCTGGGGCAGGGGCTGATGGCCTCAGGGGCTGACATGGGGCCCTGGTTCCCGGGTGGATGGGGGAGCCCAGTGCAGCTGGGCAGTGCCAGCCCATCCCAGGTGTGCCCTTAGGGCCTGGCTGGCAGGTGTCACCCCGCAGCAAAGGAACCCCTGCCCTTCTGGGCCACCAGCTGGATGAGCCAGAGGGATCATCCAAGAACCTCAAAGGCCACTGAACTGAGTCTGCCAACTGCACTGACTACTGCAGCAGTCGCTTGAATTCAGACATATTGATTTTAAATTAATTGCAGTGCTTTTAAACAGCCTAAGTATTATCTGCCCACAGCCATATGTGCTGACCCTCGAGCTGACACAGACATGCTGCCAGAATCACTGCACGATGGTGGTTTGGGTGTTAAACCAGCTTTTTTATTCTCTTTTGCTGAGGAAATTTCCTTCCAGCTAAGGGAAGTTTCCTTCCTCAGGAAGTTTTCTTTTCTGAGAAGTCAGGCAGATGCCAGAGCAAGGAGGGGACAGTCACACAGAGCCTCACTACCAGACAGGGTGCACCCTGATGCCAAGAGGACTTATCACCTGTGAAGGACATCAGCCCTGACATTCCCTGTTATGGTCCCAGACCTGTTTTCCTGCCCTGGCCTAGCAGTGTGGTCCCTTCCCTCTTCCTTGCACCACCTCTGGTGCTGTTTTGATCCGCCACTGAGCTAATTCAGGTCCCCAGCACAGTGGAAAGCCATTCACCTTGCTGTCAAGAAAATGTTCTGCTACCTCAGCAAATTGAATTAGCTCAGCACAACATCAGGTGAGCTCCAGGAAGAGGGGAAGTAAGGGAAAGAAAGGAACCCTTTGACCCAGCTGCTTTGAGCCTTCACACTAACAGCTGCTATTGTTAACTAAATTTAAGTCTGATACAGCATTGTCCCTTAATAGAGGGAAGCCTGGGGAGCAGGGTCTGCTGCTCATGACATGTTTGTGATCTTGCACAACAGAGCAGTGACCTCTCTCTGCATTATTATAACACAAATAGTAAGAGGTGGCCTTTAATTGTGAGCGCATCTGGACCCCTAAAAGATTTGCAGAACAATGACATGCTTAAGCTGTAATGACAAACACTATCTCAATGTAAAGCAGGCTTAGACAGGAGAAACATTGTCATACAGGTTCATATGTTTATGCTCCCAAGATTAAAGATTGAAATTGGTTTATGAAAAGTACATTATTTTTCCAGTATTATTTACACACACAAACACAATGATAAGCCTTTTCTAAGGCTGAAAGGACTCAGTGAAGCTCAAAGAAGAAAGGGATGCACTAAAAAGAGGAAATTTCTATACCGAAATGGATATAAGAGAACAAATTATTTTAAAACAATAACTAAAACAACTATTTCTGAGAAAATTCTTCTGGCTTGGTTGGGGGCTTTTTTTTTTGTAATTTATTTTCCAGCCATGTTTTGGATTTCTACTAAATTACAAACCAGAGAAAGACTATTCTCTGAAAAAAGGTTAATGTGCCCTTTTGCGGTAATCCACAGATTAAGCAAAGACCATATCCTTTAACCTCCCTGTGCACTTGTGTTCTCAGTCCAGTGTACTGGCAGATACCATCCTAACAGCAATTTAAATGGGTGCAGACACATGCTGTCTTCCATTGCTCTGCAAGCTGCAGAAGTTAAGCACAGTGAAGAGCTATGGATACAGCAGCAGCATCTTGAAATATCACAGCATCAGAATCTAGAAAGCGTGGACCCAAACCACTTGGCACTGCTGTCAGCAGAGGTTCCCCCAGTAATTTCAAGGTACTTTAGATTAGGCCCAAGAACTAATCTGAAGAAAGAGACTCTACCCAAGCAGGACTCCTAAGCAGTAACGTTTCATTTAGTGGAGATTCAAGGTGCACAGAGTGCCCAGGTAGATGTACTTCGATGTCTGTATGCCAGTAAAAATAGTTTACTGCATTTTCACACAAGTTCTTCAGATAAATATAATACATATGAGAAATTGTTTATAAGTGTATCTTTATAAGACTAGTAAAACAAAACAGCTATAAATATTTCCTTCATGTTGCAACAAGTTAGCCTTCACTTGGTAGAATGGCTGTCTGCAAATTTTATCATTATTTCTGACTGTGGTATCTCTGTCATGCTGGTTTTGTTTCCTCTGTTTCACTGTTTGCTACTTTACTGCATTAATGTAATTCTACAGATCAAAACAACAACAACAGCAACAAAAAAAATTCCTGGGACAGTAACACAGAACAAGGAACATCAAGAAAATTACTGGGCATAAGATGCAAGGAAGTAAGTGAAGGTTGACCAAATCCAGGCTGCAGCTAACAGAAGCCAATGTGAAATTACCTACCTGTGCTCCAGAGTGGTTTGTAACTGAGAGGAGGCTGAAGAGCAGCCAGGCTTTCTGTTCCTGTGCATTTAGAGGATAGGATTTGCCTCTCTAGATCCCTAGTAATAGGAGCATATTGGTGGGAGTGTAGGAGAGGAATCAGATAATGCCATGAGAATGAATCAAAATCCATTTGATCACTCTCTTTTACAAGTAAAAGCTACAAAGTCAGATAGAAAACAGTTCCACATGTTAACATGAATCCCCATGATTGATTAATATACCATGCTCATCTTTATTGAAACATGCCTTTATAAATGCCTAGATGGTACAGTTTTCAAATGTAGACAGCAGAAATCTGAGCCTAAAAGACTATGGTAACTCCTGAAAAGGTGCTGAGTCCTTGTAAATCCCTCATGAGCAGGGTGCTGCATGAGAAAGCCAGAAACTACAGGGACTCAGGTCTTCTTCTCGAGAGAGGAGGTAATTATTACCAGGGTTACTTTTGGCCTGGTTGGAGCAGCTGATAACAGTCTTAGCTGTGGCTGACAGCACCAACACCATGCTTACCGTTTGGCATTCTGAGTGTGCATCCTGCATCCTTTTGTGCCAGACTAATCCCAACTGTCCCAAGGCACCTCCTCTGTGAAGCTGCCTGATTCTCTGAGCACCTGAGGGACTGTGGCTGGGTGGTGGGGGTTGTTACAGGGCCACAAACAGCTGTTCTCTGCCACAGCTGGTCATGCCAGATGAAGGTTTTCTTGTTTCCAGATGCTCAGTGCTGTTCATTCACTGGAGAATGAAGCCATGAAGGGTTCACTCAAACTCTTTAAGCTATTGAGGACAAATCCGTATAAAATCGATAATGTTTAGTGTGGGAACTCAAGGTGCCCAGGCAGCAGGAGCTGGAAACTAAGGTTAGGCAGCAGAGCTCCTCACATGGGGAATGCCTGGCCCTGGCCCTAACATCTGTCACCTGTGCAGCCCACAGGAGGTGAGTGCCTGGGCTGAATCCACACGGACAGTCAGCCCAACCCCACCACCCTGCACCAAAACCTTCATCATGCTCAAGGGAAGGAGGGTAAGAACAACTGGTTTTGGTGGACAAATGCCATACTGGATGTAGAGCAAAAATTTAAAATACAGGCTGAATTTAAGTCTTGGAGACAGACATAACTCGAGCTCAACTACGTATATCACACTTGGAAAAAGGCCTTTAGGACTATTTATAAACACCAGGGTCAAGAACAACTACCAGCATGTCTGACAACATATAAGAATATAGTATCTTTAATGAGAAGACAAAGACAAAAGAAAGTTAAAAGTTCTTGCTTTGGGAAGGAATATCTGAAAAAGTATACTGCTCATACAAACCTAACTTTAGGTGGCAACAAATTTCAATTATTGATCTTTTAATATCTTATGAAGAAGGAATGTTCAAAACTGATTTGAGTGTTTACCAACATGCTATATTTACTTTCTGTTGTGCAGTTATCTTTGACAAGGAACCTAAAGCAGGCTCAAATTTTTTGTTTTTCATAAACAGGCACAATAGTACATTAAAATTAATGTAAATAAAGTAACTAAAATATGAGAAAATATTCACTCAAACTCCCATTTTTCTAATTATTTGCAAAAAGGCAAAAAAGTTTTTTACAGACACAGACTACATTTTATCAGGCTTTTACATTTAATAAATAGCCTGGCTTCAAAAGGAATTCACAGTGAATCCTTAAACTATATATACAGTTGTGATCCACAGCTGTGACAGTAGGAATTACAAGAATTTGACCTTGTGATTCATTGGCGTAGTGGCCCAATGCAATGCAGAAAAGTTGCACAAGAAACTTTTTCTCCATACATAATGATTATTGCAGATTTATGAGCTATGCTTCCTCTATGGATAACTGGCTTCCTTCTGTGCAGACTTCCACAGGGCCTGTACAGAGCACAGGGAGGGAGGACAGACCACAGTCCCACACATCATAACTGCTAAATTAATAAGCATGATTCCCATCTCTTTTTCTTGAAACAAATGCACTGAAGAGAAAGAAGGTCTTACTTTTCAACTCCTGAGACTTTCAGCCTGAGTTCATATCATACCCTGCAAGAAAACTGCAACATGGCATGAACACTTGAAGTTAGGAAGATGAGCCAGACCTGGAGTAAACTGGATGACTTCTTTTAAATCAAGCAGTCACTCACCTCATACTTATATTTGCTTTCAGCTCTCTTAGTTATACAGGCAGGGATATCATGATCCATAAACCGGCACATAAACTGCCCTCTCCAGTGTACATAAGTGGCACACTCTCTGTATTAGAAATTAGCAAGTCCTGCTTACTTGTATTCATCTCCCATTACTCCACACCTTTTGGGAAAGATTATAACTAGATCAATTGCTAACTTTATTTAAAAGACGTGTGATTCAACCATAATAGGTTATTCCTGGAAGTGATCACTGGATTGCTTCATATTTTGCACAAGTAATTTCTTGGCTCCCACTTGGATGCAACCTCATAAACATGAGTAAATGATTAAGACTACTTGTTTCTTATGGACAAAAAATTGCATGCTGTGCAAATTCAGCTGTGAATTCCCTCTTGAAAATCCCAAACATGCTACCGTTAAAAATTACATACTCCCTATGCATTAATGGGCAAAATTTGACATGTTTTAGAAGTATGAGGACTAATACCTTGCAGAAACACAAAAACCTCTTTAAAACACCTGTAAAAAACAGAGCTTTGTCACTGACAATGACCGAGGTTGTTGCCAACTAGTAAGTTATAAAGTAGTAGGCTCTGTTTTGACAAAGATTGTCATGAATCTCTAGATGATAACATTTTTCAAGACAACCCAAAATCAATATATTTAAATGAAAAGGAACATTCTGCCCCATATTTCTTGACAGCAGCATAGCATGTTTTGTTGATTGTCTTCAAAATCCAGATGATTAGCAACTTTATTTCTTTTTCCTTGAAAGTATGAAAAATTATGACCTAAGACTACCAAGCAGCTGTGAGAAACTGCAAAATATGTGGCAGTGGGACAAATGATTAGTCTTCAACTTGATCTCATAATTACATCATAATAGGTGACATGATTGGATAGGTTACAGCAATTAAAGTGATGAAAAGTGCACATTCATCCTCTATATGACTCTCATTAGAGTTACACCCAACTGCTGCTGTTGCAGTGAATGAGGGTGCCTCTTAGCATCCAATTATCCCATAGATATTCTCTACCAGAGCTGGGAAGGGCCCTGCTATCACTCCCACCCAGACAAGACATATTAGTTCTTGTCTGCTGAAAAGACAGAAGTCCTGAAGCCTACTGCAGTTTAGTTTTCTCTCCCTGAATTTATTGCCTCTAATTTCTTTTTCCATGGTCTTAAGGTCTAAGAATATTTATGGTTTCTCTCTCCTGGGGATTTTTGCTACCAGTGTAATTACATAATGACACTATATGGTTCCATCTCATCCATAGGGGTGCAGGCAGTGACCTGTGCTAGCACAAGTTAAACTGCTTCTTCTATCAGAAGATTTTTATTCTGCTGATTCTTGCCTCATGCTTGCCATAAAGTATTAAGGAAGCATTCGGTCATGATATCCTCTTAGCTACTTGCTCAGAACTACTTGAAAAGTGGAAATGTTATTTTACTGACTCCTTCCCTCCTGGACATTTTCACACCTGGAGAGGGATGCTTACATTAAGCAAGTAGGGAAGCTGCTAACATGAAATTCACCAGAAACCAGGCTGGCTCTGAGAAGGAGGGCACAGTCCCACAGTCTACTATAAATGGGTAGATTTTTCCTAATTGCAATGGGTAAATTGCAAAATTTTTTGCAACAGTAGTTAGGTGAATATCCAGAGGAGTCCTGGAGGTCAGTCCATCTCCTCATGGTTTAATGGTATGCAGACCTTAGTGGAGGATAGTATGTTACAGGCTGAAATGTCTGTGCTGCCCCATGGGTAAGGCCTTAGATTCCAACGATAAAAACAAAGCATAGAGAATTGTGTCCATAAAATACTCTACATACACAGAATAATTCACGTATATCTCAAGGAATTTGCTAAACTTCCTAAGCCATGCCACAGCCTTGTGGCAGCACTGACTTTGCTGTAGTCTGATTATTTTTAACAGAGAGGACTCCTCATGTAGTGTATACAAATGTTGCATCTAGACACATTTCATTATTTTACTTCATGTGTTTTATTTTCTGATTTTTTTTATATGACCACCACATACATTTCTGGCAGAACACAGACCCTGAATACACCCCTGAGAGATCAACAACTACAGCATTTTGTTCTCTGCTTTATCCTGTAAATCCACTATACCATTTGCTTTTGCCCCAGTGAAAATGCAAAACTTGGCCCCTGTATAAAGACTGCTAAAAGGCCTCTCAATCTGCAAGCTATCCTTCTGCTAATGAAGAGATTAACATACCTCTCAATGTCTAGAATTGTTCTTGCGTTTTGTAATTTGTAACCTCGGGTCCTCTCCACCTCATCATGTTTTCAATTCCTCCCCCTTCTTCTACGCAAAGAAAAAGCTTTCCACTTACTAAGAACAGGAACTTTCCTGTTAGCTGCACAAAAGCAAGACTGCTCCATTAAGATGAAACTTAAACCTCTTTGCATAACTTAAGTTTTTAGTTTCTATTTTTTTTTCTCTAGAACCTGTACAGAACAAGATGCTTTTGAAAGGAAGAATATATACAGTGTCAAGCTTGCAAGATAAGCTTAGGTGAACTCTGCGGTGTGTTTTTCCTTCCTCCCTTGCCCCTTGCCCCAGACAAACTACCAGTTTAACATCACACGAGGAACACAGGGACTCATCAGATGATTTAGGTCTGCTTAGAAGCAACTCTTTCTCTGTGTGTTATATACAATTATGCAGCAGTTTATAAAAGCTATAGGTCAAGAAAGTAAATCTGTGAAGCTAGAGACTGCACAAGTCTACAAATGAAATCTGAGTATGTCCCCATACTGACCATCCACCTCCTAAAGTGTTTCGAGCTGATTTTGTCCTGAAGTCCTCACTTGCTGTTTGTCCATCCTGAGGTCAAAGGTCTGTGGAGTAAAAACTCAATTGCTCATTTGCAGGTGGTGCACAGTAAAGGTATCCAAACAATGAACGATTAGACCCATTACCTAGTTGTAGGTGACTCAGTTAATACCATTTGCAACAAACACACAAAACACTCCTAACTCATACCCTTGGAAAACTACCTGAAAAGGAAAGGCATATGCTCGTGCTAAAAAGTAGCTATGTGTTTGGATGAATCAGGTCTCTTCCAAGTTAAGTCAGAGTTAGTGACCAAAATCAGTTGCATTAAGCTGTCAGGAGTGGTTTGGCAGGGAGTTTTCCTGTTGTGAAGCTCCCACTGTGTGACAACGTATTAGTCAGGCTCAGTGCATACCTTCTTTCCGAAATAACATTTTGCCTTAACTCAAAGCACTTGCCTTTAAAATTGTATTTATTTAAAAGCTGGATTTAACTCTCCTCCTTACAAAGAGAAATTTGGAAAAGTACACACGATCCAGTGCAGCAATGTGACGAGGGTTACACAAGTCCTCCTTGTGAATAGCAACTTTGAGAGCTATAAACTACTTCATTCATCTTAATGATTATTTAATCTTGGAAGCTGACAGTAAGTTCCTTGCCTACAGCATATTGAAAACTGACAGAGAGAGGGCACAGTAATGAGAATTTAATAGCAAAATAAATAATACAGAAGCTGCTTCACTGATTGCATTATTATTATTATCCTGCTGAAGTCAATAGGAAAGCTGTGCTCCCAATGCCTGTGAGAGGAGCAGGGCTTCCCCCTGAGCACTACACGTTTGCAACAGGAAACACGTGGCCTTGGACAAGAGACCAGCTGGGCTGAGCCAGGAGTGGTGAGAAGATTGAAAAGGCAGCCTGCATGCTTTTCCTCTACCAGTGCTCTCCTTACTGGCCATGAACAGAAAACAAATACCACTCCCAGACATTTTACAGCCCCAGCCTCAAGGGCATGACTTATCATTTCACTACAAATCATTGAAATAAAAATAACTGTGAATTGAATCATTATCTCTCTGTCTCAGAGGGCACTGCCAAGCCTCCAGCGCCCAGGAGATGAAGAAAGCCTCCTTTCATGGTATCTGCCAACCTACCTTCCCTCTTGTTCTGAGCCTCCTAGAGGTGTGTGACAGGCAAAAACCGTCTGGGCCTTCCAAGGCTCCTAATTTGCCTCCACCAATTACCAACCATCCAAATTCTGTGGGGAGATCCGCACTAGTGACATTATCTGCAAACTCCATGGCAAAGTGTTTTGCACATTAAATTTCCCAAGATCACTAAAGCCAGGTTGTCTTGGTACTGTTTCCCTAAGGTTAGTTGGGATGGACCTGCAGGACTATTCTGTCCATATTTATGGTAACCCTTAACAAATATAACTAGTACATGCCACTATTACTAGACAATATATTCTAGATCTCAGTTGATGGAATACAAATCAGTATAATTCCCAGTACCAACCCATGTAGGACTGACTGGTTTTGATTGCCTGCTAATACAAAACAATCCACACTCAACATATGTTGTTATATTGCTTTTCATCAGCTTCTACTCTTTCAAAGATTATATGTTTTGCAACATATGTATTATTCTATCCATCTCTCTTCTTCATGTTTCCATTTATACTGAATCTCATTTGTAGGTTTTGAACCAGAATTTGGTATTGGAGAAACCACTTTCTGTGACCACAATATTTTCACCACTTCCGTGGGGGTCTTTAAATCCAGTCTTGAGGCTGTTGCAGAGTTTGACTTTCTGGCCTCTTTGTCTCCATAATCACCCTCATTTGTATGGATTTGCTCCTGACAATCTGTGAGACAAGTACAAGAACAGGCCTCTTTTATTCACACAGACACACTCCTCTTTAAAAGTCTCTCAGCTTTCAGAGTCTTGAAGAAAGTAACCCATATCCCAACCTCTTTCAACCAGAAGGATGCTGGCATTTGTTGGCAAATCCAGTGACGATCAGTGACGATCAGACCACCAAACTGCTGCACTAACAAACACTCTCTCTGCCTTAATACCATCTCTAACATTTTAGTCTAGATTTCAAACTCTCCTCTGAAAAGGGTAAGTCTCAAATACTAACAACGTGTGTTAAATACATACACCAAGAATATAATGTACTGGGTACATGGCAAAAAATATGCCTGATCACATATGGTGTCTGAAAAGTTAAAAAACAGACATTAACACTTACAAAACAAGAGCTCAATTAGAATAAAGGTTTACCAAACTCGACTCTTTCTAACATAAAATCTAGCAATGTTGTCTCTGACATACAAGTTAATTCTGTACTTCATTTTAGCATAGCAGCACAGTGTTCCTGACCTGCCAGCAGTGTGAATCCACCTGCCTCACAGCAACCCATCCCCGAAAAGACTGTACAGAGTCAGACATCCCACCTTCCATTCTCCAGCATACTTTTAATAGCCAAACCACTGAGGCCTGCTTAACATCGGGTCTCCTGCGGCTGCTGGCACTGTGTTCCCTACCGTGCATGTGCAACCCTCCCTGGGCCACAGGTTTCTTCCGAGCCGGACAGCCAAGGTCCCGCCCAGACGGAGAGATGCCCACAGCATACTTTAGAAAATCCCTATTTAATTCAGCCCATAATGGTAACAATGCTGGCACAGGTTTGCACACCCGCGTGGAGATACTTCCTCAGGACCGAGAAGCCCGATCACGACCCCAGCTGTGCTGAGGGCGCCGGACGCTCCCGCTCGCCCCGTCCGGCTGCGCTGCCCGCCGGCCCCGCTCACGGACCCGCCCTGCGGCGTCCCCGCGCCCCTTCCCGCCGCGCCAGCGGGAGCGACGCCCAGGAATTAGCCTGTAAACGGCAAAATAATCCCTTTTCCTCAAGAACATACACGTATATACGAGTGTGTGTATATATACATGTGGGCATGTACACGGCTTGCCAACTTCGGGGGCTCGCAGGGGAGCCTGGGGGCCGCATGGGTTCGGGGAAACGCCGCGACCCCGGCGCAGCACCCCGGAGCGGCGGTGGGTGGGAGAGGCAGCGCTGGGCGAGGGGAGGGGGCGGCGGGGCCGCGCCGGCCCCTCGGTCCACGGCAGGAGGAGGAGATACCCCGAGCGGCAGCCCAATGGGAATAGTGGCGCTTCCCCTTCTCCCGTTTCCTCTCTCCACCCCCAGCCCCAGGCCGGGGAGGCGGGAGGCGGCAGCGCTGCAGCCCGGCCAGCGGCGGGGCGCGGGGCCAGAGGCAGCCCCGCACGGCCCCTTCTCCGCCTCCGCAGAAACACCTGCGGGGGGAAGGATGCCGGGAGGCGGCCGCCCCCCGCCGCGGGAGCGCGGGCTGGCTCCGGAGCCGCCCCAACGAGAAGGAGGAGGAGGAAGAGGAGAGGAAGAGAAAGGAGCAGGAGGGAAGTGGGGAAGTTGTGCCTTGCCCGCCCCGCCGAGAGCCGGAGCCATGGGCCCCGCCGGGGGGGCGCGGGCCGCCCCCTCGCTGCTGCTCTCGCTGCTGCTCGGAGCCTCGGCCCCGCTCTGGCTGCGGGCGGAGACGCTGGGTGAGTGCGGGGCCGGGCGGGGAGGGTCGGCAGGCGCGGCCCCGGCGGCTCCCCGAGCTGGGGGCGAGCGGAGGGGTGCGGCGGGCTGCCCCCGCCGTCCTCGCCTCGCTGCTCTGCGGGAGCGTAGCCTGAGCTGCTCTCAGGGCTGTATATAGCTGACCTGGTTAATCCTCGCCGGGTTTATCCCTGTGTCTGAGTAGCTGCGAGATTAAAGTGGTAACCAGCCTTACGGTAAATGTATACTACGACTTTCTAGATCGTTGTTAATCAGGACTTTAAAAAATTACTATTATTATTATTATTTTTCATAATAAGTCAGATAAGCGGCGAAAAAGTCTCCGGCAAGTTGCTTGCAGGAGGCAGGGGAGGCCACCTGGGCGCCCGGCTGTGGCCGCGCCTCGTCAGCCCCGGCGGGAGCCCCGGGCGCGGCGGGCGGCGCTCGGTCAGCGGCAGCACCGCGTCTGCTCCGGCTGGGACTGGGGCTGGGGCCGGCAGCCCCCGTCCCACAGCCGCGTACAGGCAGCTCTGCCCTCCCACTGCTTCGGGGAGAAAGTGAAATGCCCGTACTCGTGCCAGGACAAAGTTTCGTAGGAATCTCAAGGGGATGTTAGGAACCTTTTGGTGATGGTGCAGTTTGTTGCAAATAGAGTGCGGGTACCATTCTCTTTACCCTGTGTTTTTAAGCTTCCTGTGTAAATTACCAGTACAGCTGACATCTCCGACCGCGGAGTTGGAATCTCTTGGCTGTTGCGTTGCGTGGCCTGATGCATCTGTCTTAGAAGACTTCACTGGCAGCTACCTATAAAACAGCTAATACTGGAAACCAAGCATTATAATGAGCTTGACAATGCATTCAGATAAGTTTAGAAGTTCCGTATTAATGTTCCGATTTGGCTGCAATTTCCAGAACCCAGCGCTGTGCATTAGCTGTATATAAGCATTGGCAGAAAGTACTTTGGTTTATTTATACCTGTTCTTCCCATAACCTCCTATTAACAGAGATTTCTGATATGCATCTCCTCAAAAGAGAAAAGTTGGTATGAGTCGTGTTGCCACTTGCCAGCTTCATGGTACCTTTGCTGTTCTGTACTCGATGTGCTGGGATTCCAATTTGATATGTTCCAGGAAACATATGTAGCAAGGAAAAAACCATTCCCTTAATCCCCTCCTTTCGTCAGTGTTTTGAGGGGGGGGGTTGTTTGTTTTCTCTTTCACCAATGCTTGTCCCTCACTCCATGGCACCAGGGAGAAGTAAGTCATTTGGGGAGTGAGTAATAGTAAGTCTGCTGGGATTTCAGGGGGGTTTGGTGCATACAGTAACACAGTAGTAAGTATGAATGTTCTTTCTTGTCCATATTCCCAATTAATTGGTAAAAGAACTTTTGTTCATGTTAAAAACGTTTCTACTATCAAGTCAACAGAATGGAAACATAAGTACTGTTTTGCCTGGTTCTCTTTGGACTAAATTACAAGATAATCTGTCCAGTGTCTAGAAAGCAGAAAATATGTTGATCCCCTCTCACTTCATTTCTCCACCCGGGAAGTTCTTGTGTGTTTGTTTATTACTACTACCCTATAAATTAAGGGCTAAGTGTTCTAAAGTCACACCAGCAGAGAAAGGAGATAAGGATAAGTGGATACAAACTTCCTGTTACACAAGCTTCTTGACTTGATTTAAAAGTTGTAATGGAGCAGGAGAAGTGCCAGAGTGAATCAGGCTTGAGTTTCAGATACTTCTGTATCTCGTCACTACTGGTGTTTCCCACCAGCTGGTTCAAAGAAAGATGCACTAGTTCAAGTATATCGATTTTAAAATATCCATTTAAAGAAAGTGAAGCATTACATTTTTCTGACTCCTCATAAGCTGACTGCACAACATGCAGCCTTTACCTTCCTAACTTTTTCTTGAGGGGTGCTACAGAACAAGGATGTTGTAACTTCTGGTTTTTTACTTTGGTTTCAAATTAAGGAAAGATCCCTTTTTTCAGTGTGGCTCGGTTATTTCAGAGAATGGCTCATATCTGATTGTGTAGAGTCCAGGTGTCGGCTCTCTTTCTGTTCTTGAAAATATGTTAAATGTGTGTGTTGTCTGAGGAATCTATGAACGTGGGATTTTGATGTCCATAAAATGATAATAAGGAAGGCTGAGCATTAAGGGAAACTATTTTAATTAAAAAAATATTTATAGGCTTAATAGGTCTCACCTGAGAACAAATACTGCATCTATGACTACCCATGAGTAATAAATAGCTTTGGGATTTATAATAAAAGGTGATTCTTTTCTCTTTTTATTCTGCTGTACACCAATCTTCTCTTGGGGTTTCAGTTGCCAGTTCTCTGCTGACAACTACAAAATATACCTTGTTCCCTGTCTGCCAACCTCACAAAGCCATCCCATATCCTGGTATCTCTTCTAAAAATCTCTTCCAGAGGTTAGAACCCAAGGCAGAAGGGAGGCAAACCTGAACACATCATCTTTGCCTTTCACCATCCCCTGGTTTTTCTTCTGGTGTTGTTGAGCAAGACCTTGAACCATGTAATTGTGGGCAGCAGAAATCAGTTGAATCTGAGTCTTTCAGAGTTTTGACTCATTTTCTATCGCATTTCTGGCCAGTAGGACTTAAAACTGATCCGAAGGTTGGTTGTTTGTAGGAAGGCATAAGAGGAATGGGGATTTTAATCTATTAAGTACAAGATTTAAGCCACTGCTCTTGCTGTACCTCATTTATTTTCACTTCAAATAAAACATAGCAATGAAACTAGTTCATGTGGGATTTGCAGATCAGCATCCACGAGTGAGCTTTGCTTGCTGTATTCCTGGATCTGTTGACAGTTGCACCCAGTGCCCAGTTGGAAGAATCGATGGGGAGTAGACTTTTATATGTTTTGAGGAAAGACTGTTATTCAATGTGACAACAGTGTATCCAGTAATTACCAGAGATTATGCCTGTTCTCAGGGGCTTGCACAAAACCCTTGCTGAAGAATACTGGTGTGATCATGCTAATCCACTTTGTATGCCCATTTCCAGCAGTTTGAAATGCAGATTGAGATGAGTCCTTCTTGTACCCAACCCCCCGCCCCCCACTTCAGTTCCTGAATATAAGTGATTGGTAAATTTTCAGTTTGTTTGCGTTGTATCCTTATGTCTGTTTCCTTCCTTGGCGCTCTCTCTCTTGCCTTGGGATTGCTGACTAGAATTGCTAAAGAGAGAGGCAACAGTTTTTCCAGTTGCAGTTCATAAGCAATGCATGTACCCACCACAAGAAAACTGCAATGTTTTCAGTCACACAGACTTTGCTATAAATAGCTCTAAGCTCTTCATCAGTACTTCTCTTTAGGTTATCAGGGGATGTATTTCAAAAAAACAAAGACAGGGAGGGCAGCAGGAGTCTCTCTGACAATGCAGGGAGGAAAAGATGCTTTGGGTAAGTTGTTACCTGCATGGCTGTTGAATCATATTTCGTGAAAATTATTTGTTGATTTGCATATGCAAAAGTATATTCATTTATACTTATCAAAACCGTGTCAGCTTTCGTCCACCTGAGTTACGTGAGTAGCACGGTAAAAAATAGTTTGAAAAAATACCAATTTTGAGGACAGTCATGCTACTGTATAGAGATGCCTAAGATACCTTTTCAAAAGTGTCTCAGGTACCAGGACTAGTATAGTTTTGAAAGCCCATCTGAGCTCTCCCACCATGCCGAGAAGTGTGGTCCTGTGTGGTGGCAGGCACTGAAGTCCTCAGCATAGACATCACTGTAGTTTGGGGCTGGCTGTATCAGATCAGATGCTCTCCTGTGGCATGTACTCATCAACATATGGGTTTGCACCATCTGCTAAGAATAAAACAAGCCAGACAAAATCAAAATAAAATCCTTCTGACTGGATTCAGTGGAAAGTTGTTGGATCCCAACTAACTGCAATAAAAAGTATTAATAGCAATGCATAAGAATGAGCACACAACTTCCCCAAAAGGTTTAATTAGTGTTACAACTGGGAGTGGGAAACTTCAAACTGGGACAAGCTAATAGTGATGCTTAAATAAAAAATGGGTAGTGGTTTGACTTGTTTTAGGAGTATACAGATACCTTCATTTTTGCTTTCAAAAGAAATTACAAACCATCTAATTAAACTGATTTTTGTCTGTGAAAATTGAGTGCTAAAGCCACATTTTTGAGGTTGGCTGTAAGCTTGTACATAGAGAGAGGCTGCCGGTAGCTTTGGTTAGGATTGTTGATCCTGTATAATTAGGCCTGGGAGCTGAGTGTTTTGAGGGGAGGAAGCATTTTAGTCTTTTATTGCCTCTTTCCCTGCCTCTTCTTTTGACAGAGCCTGGGCTTGCCTCTCAGGAGTTTCCTTCCAAGACATGAAGGCTTAGTGTGGTGGTAGTACTTTTTCATCCTCTTTGAGCAAGATTTCCAGTCCCAGCACAACCATATTCATTATTTCCCTTTCCCTGATGGGACAAGATTGCTATCTGGTGGCAGCTCCGTTCTGCTCCCCTGCATAGGCACAGAGAAGGATGAGTGCACCCATGCTGAGCAGTATTTGCCCATCTCCAAAGAGCTTCAGTGAAGACGTTTTGAAGCCAACTGTGATGAGGGATAGGAGAATAAATGGGGAAAGCAGAGCAGGGCAAGGCCAGAAACCCAGTCCCCAGGCCTCCTACAGGACCAGGGTGATAATTTTTATATTTAATATCACATATTTCAGCCCAAGCTACATCTGTAATTACATTAGTGTTCATCAGGCATTTAGTTAAGCTCTGAAACATTGTTTCTTCCCTTAGTTGCTGCAGAAACCTCATATCCATCACAGTTTTATTCCATGATGTTCAAGTTTCTGGCATTTCCACCACAAATTGTTCAACAATATTGGATTTCAGTCTAATGCTTTGACATTAAAGTTGAAGTCATGTTGATGTCATCTTCCAGATGTTCGTGTCTACTGAATAAAAATTTTGTTTGTTTGTTTAATTTCAAATTACAAAAACACATGGGGAATTCTGGATGTGATCCCTCATGCTATACAAAGACCTATGTGTGTCCTGTCAGAAATCAAACAAAACTTTTCTTCATGGAGTAGCAGCAGAGACTTCAAAAAGCTGGAAACATAGGTGGATTTCTTCACCCACCCGAACAGAATGGCTTTGTTACATGCCTGAGCCTTGTTGTTGCAGCTGCACTAACTGTGCAGAGAGGAGATGTGTGTCTTCTGCCTGAAATTACTCATGTTTTGCTCTGGTGCCACACCAGTTCTGTGGTGCTATTTTGTTTTGCCTTAATAATTACCAATGCCTCACTTGTAAAACGAATTCATAACAACAACAAAAAAAGTCCACACTTTGTCCTTCAGGTCTGCAAAAATTATTTTAACTTGCAAAATAAATTCAGTTATCCTGTGGGTCTCCCTCTGCTGGGGTGCTTTAGCAGCAAGGTCCATGGCTCACATTTGAGCTGTTGCCTTCCCTGTTGTCTCAGCTTTCTCCCAAAAGGCAGAGCTTTATATTATCCCATGTTTCTTGTATCAGCATGCTACAAGGGACTTGAAGTTCCAATGCCTCAGCTACTGAAGGCTTTTTGAGTGGCCATAAGTGTTAACATTTTCAAACCCAAGGAATCAGCATTTATTGATCTAGTAGTATTTTAGCACAGACAGAAGAGACACGTTCCTTGGAGGAACTCATGGACTCATGGTCCTTGTTAATGCCTGTGTTTTGAAAATTAATCCACTACTTTTTTAGATGAAACTTAGATGCTGTGTTTTGTAGGTGGAAAGCAAAAGAAAACCCTATGAAAATAAACTAAGCAGTTGCACCAAGAGATTCACTCTTGAGCTGAGTGAAAAAGTGTTCAAACCTTTCTGCTGTATCCTGTTTCAAAAATTGAGACTGTGATTGTTTAATACTACTGCTAATCAAAAAGATCTGGTCAAAATGGAATTGTGGAATTTCAGTATAAGTGGTGTACACAGGGTGGCATGAAATATACTCTTCTCTCCTGTTTTCCACATCCATAAGCAAATACCTTTTATGCACTCTCATTAATGTGTCACAGAAGAAACAGAAATGATGCTATGGGTCACATGCGGTGCCGCAATCAACACTGTAGTACTGAAGTAATGATTTAGCTGCTTTCCTTTTTTTTTTTTTTTCTTTTTTAATTTAAAACATTTTTCACAGCAAGTATATGTAACCACAATGTATTGGGAAGATCACAAAACTTATGGAGCTTCTACATGTACCATTTTGTTTAGTATCTTGAGGATGAGTATCAAGCAGGCTGGTTGTGTGGCAATATTGACAGAAGGCATTTCTTGCTTTCAGTGCATTAGGTCAGAGTAGTTCTTTGATTGTTTTTTCAAGAAACCATTTGTTGTTAGTTTGCAGTAATTGTGGAGGAAATAGTTTCTTAGACACTGGGTTCACTGAGTCAAAACACAAAAAATTTTTTTGTGCTGATAAATGGCAATTATTGTTTTCATCACAAACCGATTTGTTTTCTCTTGAGATATTTGTTGATTTACACCTTGGGGATAATGAGGTGTTTGTATAATTCACTTTGAGAAAAGTGGCATCCTTTGTCTTGTCCTTTCTTATTAACAAGTTACATATTCCACCTAGGTGTAGAGGCATAGAAGGTGGATGCGTGATTTTTCAAGTAAGTCAGGACAAGTTTGATTTCTAGGAAAAAAGATCATCCTCCATCATTGATAACTGTCTATCTTGCTTGACTTGTATCTCACTAACAAGGTATTTGCGTATTAAAATAAGGGGAGTGTGTGGTTTCATTCTATCATGTTCAGCCATTTCCTCTTGCCCAAATTAAAACTGTTTTGAAATCTTGCCTTCCCACCTGCTACTGTAACTGGAACAGCTCTGCTTCAGCCTCTCCTTACCCTGGTGTCTCTGAATTTCCTGTCCCTGTGGGTTTGTCAGTCCTTAGCACTGCTGTGAATATTCCTATTCCTGTGCAACCCAATATTCGAGTCTGGCCTTGAGCTTGCAGCATATGTTTCCCACACAGTCCAAATTTGGTGCAATATACTGTAAGTTAATCTCCAGTAAAGCATAGCGCAGAGAAAAACCTGGGAAGAAAACAGATGGAGAAAGTAGAGCAAACAATTTGCATATATATGATATGACTCTTAGTTAAGATTAGCATTCCCTACTTTGCCTGAGAAGCCCTTAATAAAAATCCAACTTCATGTTTGCCTCGAGTCAGCAGAACTGGAGGAGATGCCCTAATGGCAAAATGTCCCCCCAACCCAGGGACAGCCCAGCACAGGGTGGGAGGGAGCTCCATCTCCCACTCCAGCCCTGTACTGTTGACACATTTCTGGGGTGTTGTAGGCAGAGGGGCAGGGAAGAAGCTGCTGTCTGTGGGATATTTGTTTCTCCTAGCCTTCATAACTCTGAACCACCACCAGGGTCCTGAGTTACTCTCCATGGGTGGCTGATGGAGGAATGTGGCCATCTTCGCATTTATTTGTAGTCTTGTATAGGTTGTTTCTGAGCATGCAGGTACAAGAAGTGCTTGGCAATGGACTCAGTGCCTTCTTTGCACTTGAGGTGTGTAATATGGACATGTATCTCATAGTAATCATTTACTTATTTAGAAAACAAAAAAATCAGTTTCCTTTTTGAAAAAAAAATGGGACTCTAAGATTCCTCTGAAATTTCCATACCGCTGTAGTTCCATTCTCATATCTGTCCAAACCCACACAACAATAAGATGTTGAGGTGGTCAGTCGCAGCAATATGCCACCTTCATAAAAGGAAAGCACTGAAAAATATTTAAATAAAGCTATGCAGTAAATAAATAAATTACAAATCTCTTTTGTTTCAGCAGTTAAAAAGGCATAGAAGTTTTCTCACACCCACAAGCTCAAGAGTGCTGTATTTAGAGTGCTGAAAAGCAAATTCCAGTACTGAAGCTTGCTTCTGTGGCGGGCTACATTTGGGTATAGTGCCTAAGTCCTGGAAGCAGTGACTAAAACATACTTATTTTTGACATGTACTCTGGTACTGCCTGTCTTTCACAGATTGCAGTGGAACCAGATCGTGATTCACATTTGTGTTAGTGTAAGAAAGACTTTACTACTCGTTCAGGTTTCAAACCTGCATACTGAGTGTAAAGTTCTCTCTTCGTGGACATGGCTTCTTGTTGATACAAGAATTTGCCTATAAGGAGATATCTTCTTTCTTTTCACCTTTTAGCAGCTAAATAAATACAATCTCACATGTTGGTATGTATTTGGCTTTGTGAACTTCTGCAAAGGTGAGAGGTTTCTGGGGTAGTAAAAGCTGCCCAGGTCAGTTGTAGCAATCCTGCAAAGTCACTGCCATGTAGCTAGAAAGATTTCCCTCACTGCTTCCAGATGTCTGTGCTGCAATGCCTGAAAACCTCAAACTTTGATAAATGGTAGTATGGATGTAAGCTATGTTGCTAGATAAGACATTCAGAAGGGTTGTCAGGGTTTTTTCTCTTTACTTGATGATGGCAATCCAACTGGTTACCAAAACAACTTTTGTATGTTTGAGGCAGAGCATCTCCTGAGGCTGGCTGCAGGGGACATCCTGGGGAAAGGCAGTTCCCAGCCACAGTCTGAATGGCTGTGGGGGTGATTGCAGCTGGGCACGTGGTGGGAATTTGTGATTTATGGAACCGCCGCGGAACCAATTGGAGGTCATTTATTTCTTTCTCATTTCTACTGTAAGAGGGACATTACAGTAAATAATGTCTGTGAAGAGGAGGGGAAAACATGCCATGTGGTTTGTTTGACCTCCTTCTCCTTTTGCATTCCTTTGAAGTTGGTAAGTAAATAATTTGGGCAACAAAATCAGCACTCCACAGTGTTCCTTTGTTTCTTCTGCTGCTCTACCTTCCCTTCCTGCTCTTGGCCCTCCTGCCAGCCACCACTTGGTTAGCTTGAGCAACAAAATAAGTGTCCTTAGGAACTGCTGCAGCTCAGAGGATGAAATGTTTCCTGACTTCCTAATGGAGTTAAATTAAAATGCAGCTCAAAGAAAATATTTATGTGCTATTTGTTTTTCCTTTCCTTGTGATGTGGGAGACTTTTTCCCTTAAAAAGTTATTAATACTAATTTGAAGGCCATAGAGGATGACAGTCCCTTTTTTTTTTCCTCTATTATAGACTTGCCTTAATTTTTAATGGTTTGTTTCATTATTTGAAAATAGTTTTTTCTGTGTCCACGAAATATTGTGAAGAATGTAAAGCTGGACTTCTGAAAAAATCCTGCTGTGGATTTATATTCTTTTGAACCAGGGCTCAGCCAGTTCCTTGGCTGGTGTAAATGGCATCTGCCCTGAATCCAGGGGCTTGTGAACTCCTCAAATGCGTGGCCGTTTCTCCCTTTACCTCTCCCATGGTGTCTGTGGCTCTGGACTCCATCACTGCTGGGGAGGAGGACTGGGGGTTCTCACCTGCCCAGCAACGCCTCAGGGCTGTGGTGTTGCCCTTGTTTGAGCTCACTGCCAGGAAAAGCACAAAGCTCTGACATCTCACCATTCTCTGTGGAAGAGATGGGTTTAGGTCCTGGTTTTGTGAAGGTGTTTCTTCTGTTATAATGGCACAATAAAGAGCTGATGCTCTTGACCCAAGTTTGGCAGCAGAGAGATTAGAGATGAAGCACTTAACTCTGCATTTTACTCCATCACCTCAGAAAGCAGCAAAGGCATGAACCCATTTGTGTTTGCAGCATGCATGGTTCTGTTAATGATGAAGGTTAGAGTTGCTGTATGAAAACCTAAAGTATTTTCAGACCACGTCAGTGGCTTTGGATGGCATCTGGCAAGAAAACTTGGATTTTCTCTCTTTCCTTCTGTCCCATGTGAGTAGAGAGGGCACATGCTTGACTGGAAGGAGTTGATTTATTTTATCTGTTCTTATGCATAACTCAAATCTTATTTCAAGCACAGATGCAAAACTCCCTAACTCAATTATTATTGTAGCTTTTAATAAGCTGGAGTTATAACTTCAGTGAGAGCAATGTGGAAGATGAGATAAATCTCTTTTCTTCTTGTGGGGCTTCTCATCAGAGCTCTCAGAGCCATAGCCATGACTCAGTGGCATTCTGTTCCCTTTAACTGTGCCCATTTGCTGCAGTGGCTCTTCAGAAAATGCTGAATTTTTTTTTGGCTGAATTCAGAGTTGAAGTATTGAAACCCAGTTTTCTGCTCTCCTCTCAAAGGAAGGAGTGGATAGAAAGGACAGGCCATGAGCTCCCAACAGCTCTGTTCCCTGTCCTCCATGTGGAGTAGGGGGAGCTTGCCTTCTCCCAAGCACTGCCATGAGACCTTCAAAAGGACATCAGACTGGGAGAGAGGAGGGACATAAGGTTGCTTGGGGAACTTCATCCCAGTGGAAAGAGTGGGCAGCCAAGGGACATCAGGTAGCAGTGGTCTGTAACCAGGGAGACCAAGTGGGAAATGCTGTGGCCCCACAGTGCTAATCCAATGGAATGGAAGAGGGCAGGGAGCCACAGGCTGAGTGCATGATCACGCCTAGGTATAACATGTATTTAGCACTGGAGTGAGTCCAAGGCTGTTATGAATTGCTTGGTGAGGGTGAATCAGAAGGATGAAAAAGGCAGCTGTTTGCTGCCAGGATATTGTAGCAGTGCTTTTGAAAATGCTTTGATATCAAACTCTGTAACTGTTTTGTAGTTGGCCAAATCAACATGTTTCTGAAAGATGCAGCACATGGAAAGTTTTTAGAGCACTTATTTGAAAAAAGGTATCCTTTTCCCTGTCTCAGAAGGGAATGTGCTGAGTGATGGATGGAGACCCTGTGCGCATCCACACGTGTGTGCAGCCAAGGGGTGGAAAAGCCAAGGGAGCAGAGGAGTGAGACACCATGGCTCAGCTTGTGTGCTGGGCCTAGGAAGGGATGGAAGGAAAGAGTCAGTCCAGTCAGGTGGTTCTGGGTGACAGGAGGGTACCTAAAGGAACCAGCATCATCTTCAGGGATCTCTGTGCTGCTTCTGGCACCACCACCATTTTGCTAAAGCTCCAGTATCTCTCAGGGGCTGTGTCCCAGGCAGCTCACAAGATGAGCTGCCCACAGGATGAGGGTCAGAGTTTGTTTGTGGGCATTGATTTCACCACCTCTGTCCTTCCTGGGCAGGTTAGATGTTGGAGAGGGCCGTCCTGCCTGTACGCTAGCAGCCATGGTCAGACCCAGCCCAGACACAGATGCTGGAGATACCTCTCCACCTTGTCCCATGTGCATATCCTCAGACATGTGTGTCTGAGAGTAGGGATACCTGCCAGCCCCTTGGTGTCTCCTTTTGCCCTCTCCACAGCCACAGGTGCTGGTGTCTTCTGGTGGGGTCCCAGGTTTGAGTTTACAAACATGCGCTGCTCTAGTGTGAGAGGGCAAGGTGTGAGTGGGATGCCTGCTGCTGTGGCAGAAGGTGCCAATTGTGGTTCTTTCTGCTTGGGGAGTTGTTTCCATCATCTATCATGGAAGATTATTTTTATCTGTGGTAAACAGCCTTAATTCCAGTGTTGTGTGATCTTTGGTACAACCTGCATGTAGGCCAACAGGTGGTCGCCCACGATTCAGAGATCATGATCTTGGTCTTGATTCAAATGCCCGTGGGAACGTGTTCTACAAAGCATGTTTGATGTGTTTTCAATAACTCCTGGAGCTGAGAAGAGATTTTATTAAATCTGAGTAGGTTTAGATTCTCTGGTTGTTTAGTACTTTGTGCTCAAATATGTTGCTTTGCTCCTGTCCAGTGAGAAGTGATGAAACCTGGATGTCTGAGGCAAGGCTGGCAGCTTCTTGCCAAATGGGGTGATAGAAAACAGTTCTCAGAAGTAATGATAAGTGAAAATTTAGTGTCAGCAAGAAGGTCTGTGTCAAACTGACTGGTTAAATAAACATATTTCCATGCAGAAGAGCTGTGCCTATAAAAAAGAGTGTGAAATCAGGTGTTTAAACCATAGTTTTCATAAGGGCAAGGAGTTATGTTTTCGACTCAGTGTATTTTAAGTTTGGCCAACACATTTCTACTGAAAAATCAAAATTTCCTGTGGAAAATAATAAGAGCAAAACTAATGGCAGTATTGCTCACATATTACTTTTGATAATGTGACTAGGGATATGCTTTGAATTCCTTACAACTTGCCTCTGTTTCTGAGCCCTTGTTATACAGTGATGTTATGTTTGTGAGTTTTTCACTAACGTTTAGCCATTAATTTGCTCTTTGAATTGTCAGATCCTGAGCTTTATTCTACCTTCCCTCTATACCTTCTGACTCCTTCATTAGGGTGTGTTTTCCAGCAAATTTCAGTGTACCAGAGCAAAGAAAAATCTTGATCTTGCTGAGAAATTCAGAATGCAGAGCTGCACCCAACCCTCTCTGTAAGAAGCAATAGTTACTAGGACTTGGTCTGACTTTTTTGACATTACTTTAGTTCTTGTGGCAAACAAGCTTTTATCATTAGCTTTTGCTTCATGGCAGGCAGTCAGAACTGAGGCAGCAAGGGATGTTATAGGTGCAGGCTGATGCTGAGCCTTCCTCTCCTCAGCTGGAGTGTTTGGATGGCCATGCTCCACTAGTGAAAAGTCAGAAAATAGCATTTATGCTTTCTTAACTCAAAAGATGTTCTGGTGTTAATGCTCTTACTCAAAGACAGATTTAACAACAAAAAAAACCCAACAAGTTTCCCTGGGAACAAGACCTTGTATAACCTCAACAGAGAAGGATGGCAGGCTAAGGTCTCTCATGCACAGTTTTGCCTGTACACTTTCTGCAGAAATATAAGGCTTTGTGACCTGGGCAGTTGTTAGGGTCTTATCATGATAGCAAGGTCTTCACAGTTTTTTGAGCAGCATTTTGCACCACAAAAGATCTTTGGTGTTGAACAAAGGTGACAGAGGCCAGAACATATCCCAGTAAGATGAAGTCTATGTGAACACTAGACTTTCCATTTTAAGGAGTTCATCCCCATGTGGTTCTGTAACTTTCCCTTTGTTTTTCCTTTTCTCTCCTAATAAGGATAAGTTGCAAACCAAACTCAGTATTGTAGTTTCTTTATTCCAGCTAAAATAAATGCTCACAGTTAGAAACATGCAGTTTAAGTTAAAGGCCATGGGGAGTTCTTTTTTACTGCACAGCAGTTTGCTACATGGGCCTCAAGGTTGTCCTGTGTCCTGCTGGAAGTGATCTGGTTTTACACTGCCTGGACCTCTATGGACCCGCTCTCTCTGTTCAGAAAGTTGACAGCTCATCTACCATAATGCTCTTTATATCTTTATTCCTGTTGCCAAAAGTTTCCATTAAAAAGTGATTTGCTTATGAGGCCAGCTTGCCTTTCATCTTGAGTATTTTCCTAGGCATCCTAAAATCAATAGTGCTTGGTTAGAAAACTTGAACAACAGACTTTTTTTAAAGCATGTGAAAAAGAAGATCTGAAAAAAACCATATTGAATATGTTTTATGGTGATATGATTTTGGATCTATATCTCCTATTCACCTCTATTCCCAGCATGAACCTATGACAAAAATAAATAGCAGGCAACAAAGCTAGTAGTAATGCCAAAGCTTCAAAATAAATGTGGTTGCTTGTGAAAAAGCAGTTGAGTGAGTTGGATGGAATGGCAGTGTAATTATATGGTAGCAAGTCAAAGTTTGATAGCTTGGAGCTTATCTTAGCACAGCATGCCACTTCCCCCCCCCCGCCCCCCCCCTTGGTATGGCATATTTCTTTTTCAACACTTCATTCCTAGTTGTTCCTTTTAAAATAATCCTATCAAACCTTAAGTTTTTTGTTTGTAATGATTTTGGAAGGAAATTCAGATAGTAATTAAAATGGCACAGACCAAAACAGTTTAACCAAAATATCCCGAAAAGGAAAATTTGGGGTAGTTAAAGTGAACATTGTGAATTCCCAGCTCTGCAGGATTCTTTATTTTGTTAACACTTCTTGGATTAGTTTCAGTTTTGCCAAGATAAAGGGTAACAGTATGCAAGACTCCTATGGAAAATGTGCCTATGCCCTAAATGATGTGAAACTGAGGACTGCCTGTTACATGTACATGTATACAACACTAGTCCACTCTCACAAATGTTTCCATTATTTGGAAGATTGAGCAGAACAAAATGGCTTAAGCTTTATATACAAATTTAAAGTCACTAGTATGTTTTTAAATAGTTCAGTAAAAATTGCTTCCGTTAGTAGTCAAGGTCTCCTATCTGATACCTGCTTCCTTCCCCCCCGTGGATGCTTCCTGTTTTCCATATCAGTCCACACGTCCCCCCATGTATTTCCATGCGCCTTTTCCTGTTGTCCTCTGATCTGCTGCAGCTGCTCCTCAGATGCCTCTCCACCAAGGAGAGGTTCCAAAGCCAAGCTGGCTCCTATACAGTGCCACAAAGACACACTTTGAGGACCCCTACCCTCACCCCTTGAGCAAAGAGGCAGCTGCATGTGCATTTCTGGGCACGCTGCTGCAAAGTAGCCTGTATACCATTAACAGTGCACACCTCACTTTGGAAGTCCCTCTTGTTGTCTTCACCTCATCCCCTGTGCTGTTAGTATTGTGCAAGTGGCACAAAAAATAAACAACAGGAAAATAAGACGAGTCAGGTCTGTGATAGTACGCAGTTAAATCATGTCTGTGCTTTCATGTATGACTCAGTTACCCTCTCTGTGATGGCTATTGCTATGGAAATAAAATGCTGACTGATAACTGGGAGAAAATTACTTAAGGAAGGATCCTGCTTCTTACACGTGGAATTGCATCTTCAGGGATTTAGTAGGGTTTGGCTATAAAGCAGAAAGCCAGAGGAACACTGTCCGTACATTACTGTCAAATACACCATATTTCATGAGTCTTTCCAACCCTTCTTTCTACTGCTTTACAAGAGAAATGTGACTGTATTTATTTCAATTACCTATGTTCCAACAACTGCAGAACTGAGGTGGAGTGCTACAAAATACTTATTTAAAGGGAAAAGTCCATGAGATGTGATTATGCAGCCAGTATTTTCTTACTTTTTTTTTGTTGTTGTTGAGGAATACATTCTATTTCTCTTCCTTTCTGTTCTCCTGCTGCAGGGGATGGATGTGGGCACACAGTGATGTATCAAGACAGTGGGACGCTGGCATCCAAGAACTATCCTGGGACATATCCAAACTACACTCTTTGTGAGAAGAAAATCCAAGTGCCTCCAGGAAAACGCCTGATCTTAAAAATTGGAGACCTAGATATTGAATCACAGAAATGCGAGTCCAGCTACCTTACCATCCAGAGCTCTTCAACATTGCATGGTATGTAATGGATAAGGCCACAGTCTATGCATGAACTGGTAAAAGTGTGAGTGAAAGGCAGCTTAGCAAAATGCAAGAAATGTCAGCCTTTGTCCTCTCCTCCTCCTTTTGGTATTCAAGTGTTTTGTTCTCTGTGTGAGAAGCCATTGTCCCAGTGTGCAGTTCTGCCAAGGCTGAGGGTGCTGCCATGCTGTGCTGCACAGGGGCTGCCAGGGCTCTGGCACAGCAGTCCTGAGGGCTCTGCCTTGAGACCTGCAGAGCTGGACCATCATGGTTTTGGTACAGCAAATCCATAGAACTATATCAACCCTGTTCCCTTCTTGTGTGGGGAAAGAGCTTCCTCATAAACTAGATAAAGGTGAGAAACTGGAGTCAATGATCCTGTGTGTCTCTGTTCCTAGGCAGTCCATGGCACAGAGAAGAGATAACCTTTACTATTGCTAGCTGTTAGCCACCTTACTGATATACAGGCTTTAATACTTGCAGATATTAAATGATGCAGCCAGACTGCGCTCTTGTAAGAGATTTGCTCAGGAAGATAAGCAAATAATCTGCTACAGCTGTGCACTTAAAACAATCATAATGGCAACAGGAGTCTCCCCAGGGAGAACCTGAGGCCTTCCTCAAAATGGTTTTCCCAACCAGTTGTCGCTGAAACTTTTGATCTGCACTTTCTAGAAGAGTCAAACTGCTTTTCAAGTCATGCACCCTTTTTCAGAAATCCAATATAAATTCAAAGCTGATAGGAGTTCTGCAATGTATGAACAAACTCCTGAATTGACAGTTCATAAAATTTTGCCTGCTGGGAGTGGGCTGTGTAGCCCTTCAGTCAGCTGAGGCTAAATGTGCTATACTGGACTTAACAAGCAAAATGGATTCAAGGGAAAAATGTGATGAAGATATGAGCTGCACAGAGCCTCTGCAGGTTTTCCACCTTGCTGCTTGGCTCCAAAAAGTATGTGATCTCATAGGATATCTTAGTAGTAAGGAGGGTTGACTGCCTTTCATTTATCGGCATGATAGGCTTATCACTCATCTGGTAGGGGAAGATCAAGTGAGGTATTAAAGGCTTGCTCACAAAGGAAGGTAAAGGTAATTATTGTTCTCATGGGGGAGGTATTACATTTTGAAACAACCTTCACTAGGAGTGGGCAGTGACATGCTGATATCTAAGCCTGCACAGAGTTTGATTTGAGGTGTAAGGAACATCTCTGTTCATGTCTGCTGGGATTTTTTAATGTTATTTATTTCTTTTTTCACTGTGAGAGTGGTGAGGCACTGGAACAGATTGCCCAGAGAAGTTGTGGATGCCCCATCCCTGGAAGTGTTCAAGGCCAGGCTGGATGGGGACCTGACCAACCTAATCTAATGGAAGGTCCCTGCCCATGTCAGGAATTAGATGTTCTTTAAGATCCCTTACAACCCATGCCATTCTGTGGTTCTGTGATCCATTTCATAACTAAGTTGTGTTCACCTGAAGCAGTCTGTCTGTATTTGGCAGTAAGAAATAGGTGGTTATTATTGCATTAGCATATCTTTGAAGAATTTTTATTGATACTGTCTTGACACTTCTAATCTAAGGATCCTCTTGGAAACAGGGATAAATCAATATATTGTTTTTTGAAGTAAAAAATGAAGCTTGGATGTTGATTGAAATTCTGGCTCCTTACAGATCAGCCTGAGGGCATCTTCACATCAATTATACTGCAGTTATTCAGCCTATAAGCACAGAATAGCTGTGTCTTGCACAATCAAGTCCACATAATTAATTTTTTTAAAGTATTCCCACACCCATTTTCAGATCTGATTGGTAATATCTGATGCATGTGGACTGTAATTTGCATTCTCAGTAGAAAACTGCACAATTAGCAGATTTTGGTCATATCTGATTAAACCAATTTTATAGTTTAGGCAAACATACCATCTGTAATGGTTTTTGTGGTCTGCAGCTCACTGTAGACTTTCCCACCAGCATACCTACGGAGTGTTTATTCTACACTCAGGCAAATCCATGCAGAATGGATGTGGAAATAGTTCTATAGGCATAAATTCATGATGTTGCTTATGTTTTAAAAGGCACGTGAATTCTTAGATGAGATTAGAGCTTCTCTAAGTAATTTTTTTCAACAGCCTTGCTATAGCTTTGGGTTTCAATATGCATTTATTCAAGTGAAAGGATACGGTGCTACATCCATTCAATCTGTTAAGTGTCCTTTTAGACAGCTGTTTCTGAACTCACATCTTCTCTTTGCAACTCCTCCCTCTTCATGAACATCTACAGGCAGGTCAACATCCTTCCTCTGGCCAAGGAGATACTGACCTTAGACACTGAAATTCTTTCATGGGATGATGGAGAGTTGAAAATATTTTGCTAGCACTGAAAACATCTGAGCAATTAAAAACTAATCTTTGTGTATTTTTCTGTATTTGACCTGGGTTTAAAAAGGAAAACCTAAAAAGCTAAGTATGAATGCTGGCAATGTGAATACTGCTCATGTTTCAAATTAGTCTGAGCAGCCTTTGCTCTTTATTTAGGAGGTTTGCAATTACAAAACAATAAGGTCCAAAGGGAAATATGTTTTTAATATCATGCTGATTTCTTCAGATCTACAGAAGACAACAGCATGAATGTCAGTATGAGTACAAACATCTGTAGAGGAGTATATCTGAAGCTTAGAAAATGGGTCAGAGGCAAAATACTAGATTATGTGTACAAATATAAAATTAGTGTGAAGAAGACTCCAGATGATAAAGTATTGTTTTCTTTTCAGATTTCTTCCAGTCTTTACATTTAACTGTGATTCATTCATCATTATAACCATCTGCAGGGATTCTTGCAATACAGCAAGGAGTAACTCAATTTATCTTTGGGACATTTATGTTCCGTGCAGCAAAGGGAATCTGTTAAATACAAATGAAGAGATTAATTGATTTATGTTTGCAGGAACATTGATGCTACTTTTGTAAGTTGGTGACTACAGATTAGAGCACTTACATGCAAATTTTATAAAAGTTCAGGGCATTCCTTGAATTCTGCAGACGGATGGAGGAGTATGATTCATTCCTAGAAAAGCGTGCAGTGTTGTTGTATATGCTGATCTACTGAAGCCTTTCTGAGTCTCAACTGATACACAAATGTGACACTACACTTCTTCTCACCTTTGGTACTTCTCAGCTTTGATGGACCTGTGAAAGCAGCTATTGAATTTAGATTTCTGCAACATTGCAATTAAAAGATTATAGTTAAATAATCTTAATGAAGCTCTGAAACAGGAGTCATATGGCATCTGAACACTGTATCTCTGAGTTATTACTCTGCAAATTATTTTCTTTAGTGTTCACTGGAGAAAGGAACCTGTAGCAAGCCTTTTCTTTCAAGCTGTTAGCTCTGTATCCAGACGTAGCTGTGAAAATATTAATCATCAGCCAGCAAAGGGAGTCTAACACCCGTTTTGGTGAAATTGAGTCACCTTTGTCTGACAAACATTTAAATATTAGCACAGCTTTGCACGGGTTGTCTCTAGGAGAAATAAATAGATGATCGTGTTCTGTTTCAAAGGCACAGCTTTTGACTGGATTAAAATATGGTGTTTTTTGTCCCACAGAAAATTAATATGAGCATAATCTCACAGTGCAGACAAGGTGCAGCCTTTACTGAAATGCTTTTCTTCTCGAGTTAATTGCATTATCTGAGCATATTAAAAATACTGAGCTCTGAAGTAGAGCTTCTGATTTTTTAATTAGTTAAAGGGATATGTGAAAACAAGATTAACCATGTCAGCCCTGTAGTTCTCAAGAACAAAATTTGCACTACTTATGAAGGTGGATCATAAATGTTTTAAAAGTTTGACAGGAACTGCTTTTAGTCTGCTTCTTTTCATGTCTCTGTCAGGTTTCTGTACCTCTTTTGACCCCCTTTTTTTCCCTTTTTTTTTTTTGTCTCCTCACCATCTAATGGCTTGGTGGTTTTTTTTCCTTAATTTTGTGAGATGATCATCAGTCTTGACTGGAGAGAAAGCCAAAAGAAGAGATAAGTGCCTACTTACTTCCTCATTCACTTGCAATCAGTAGGAGGTTGATGTGTTCCTCTGGGGTGGATGTCAGAGCTGCTGAGTGACTAGTAATAATTTGGAGAGTTAGTGCAGTTGACTTGTTCTTGCATAATTTACAGCTGGTAACTAACATGAAATAGAGAATTTACTGAAAATGCTTTCTTCTCCCCACACCCCATCACTAAAGGTACAGAGTGCCTTCGGATGCCTCCTACCTGTCATTGTGACTTGAGGGATTCATCAAATCAGTCACTCCTTACTGTGTTTTGAAATAAATATCTTGTTTAAATAAAGGGTGTGTCCAGATTTCTTTTTTCATCCCTCAAAGGAAACTTGTTATTACTGTATTGTTTCTGGTATTTCAGGAAACCCAGAGAAATGCCCAGACAAGTTCTTGCTGAAGATCAAGTTGAGCAGTTTCTTAATAGTCAAAACAACTTTTAACAGTTGGGTTTCACCTGAATGGTTGCAGTATCCTGAGTTTTCAGCTTTGGAAGGATCGATGCAACGAAGAATGTCAGCGTTCTGTTTTATCCAATGGACTTTTTTTCTGTTAGCTACATACAGTGTATTAGTCTGTTTTTTGTTAAATTACAGGTCTTCACTCGTGACTCCTGGTTTTTGCTGTATTTCTGTCTTTGGATTTGGCTAAAACCACAATGTTTTGGGGAGATCTTACCTGAGGTCAAGCAGGCAGACCAGCCTGTGCAGGTGGCCCCAGATGCTCCATTTTAAAGTTGTGATTACTTCCCCAACCTATATCAGATGTCTTTTTCTTTCCTTTATTGCAGTCTTTGGCAACCCTTTGGAAACATTAACCGAATGTTATATTTGTTTTTCCTAAAACAAGAAATGCTTACCACTCATCCTGAGGTCAGACTGTGTTGCACAGAGTTAAATGTTGAATAACCAGGCTGTCTCATCCTGACTACTCTGTCATCTCATCTGCAGAGTGTTAAGCACCACCTTCCCTGCATCCTGCAAGGAAGGACATAGAGCAGCACTTTCTGCGTCCTTGCAGGGTCCTGCTGGTTCCCACTGCACATGTGCATGTCAGGGCTGGAGCAAAGAGGACCTCTCTTGGTAAGGGGGAGAGGAAGAGTTACTGCTTATCAAAGTATATGTGGGATGGAGATGAATTTTGAGACTAAAGGTGTTTTCGTACAACAGATCCTTGCTGGTTTTGTGAGCTATTTGTGAAAGTCTTGCACTCTGGATGAGTTTTTGGCTCTGAAGTGAAACAAGTGTAATCCATGTTCATCTTATCCCCTGTCCTTCCCCAGCTACTGAGGTAATTCCAAATTGATTTGTTTGAGAAAAGGCTACAATTTAAAACATTGTTTTCCCCAAACAAATGCATTAAGACATGATAATCCTTTAGAGGCACATCCATGGATTGTTGCTGCATCTTGCCTGCCAATCATGGCTTAATCTGCAAGTAAAGACTGTAAAAAGGGAGAAGATTCTCTGTTGAACACAGGACATCATTATTTAATATCCAAACCGAGTTTCTTAAAGACATCTGCAAATGCCAAGCTGCAGATTTCAAATGAAGTTGAGGAATTTGAAAGCAGAATGAGCATATTGAACTGGCCATTCAATAGCTGAAGAAGGAAATAGTTGCTTCTAAAAGGAAGCAAAAGCCTTACAGAAGAGGCAGAAAGTATTAAGAACTAGAGAAACAAGCAGCATATAGGCATTGCCAGCTGTTGTGAAAGAAGAGAGTCCTCTGAGCACAGTACTTCTTAAGGGAAGTAGAGAAAATAAAGGAACATAATTCAGCAAAGAAAGTTCAGGAGCTGTGCCAGTCTGGTTGACAGTAGAAGTAAACTAGACCTCATAAAACCAGACAATGCTGTAAAGATCATCAGATTTGCAAAACAACACTATTATGAAAAGGACAAAAGCAGTAGGCTATTGCTAACATTTAAAAAATAAACAACATGTAAAATAGTCTCTTCTGTCTCCAGAGGGGCCAGCCAAAGGATATCCACGAGACAATTTACCGTGTATCTTGCAGGATGTTAATACTGCTTAGAGACAACAGTGTTTTATTTAAGCCACCTAAACCATACCAACAGATCAAATGTTCTGTATGAAAGGCATTAAAAGTTATTTTAATTATGGAGAATATTAAAATTAGTATACTTGAAATCCTTAGACCTCTAATTTAATCTCTCCTGCAGAATTTTTATATATATATGTATAAAAGGAATCTGAAGTGAGCAGACGGAACCACAGTTGGGTCAACTTCTTAATGAGACACGGAAAGAAGAAAAGGCCCTGGCATCTAGATATACTAATATTGAAATATGGAGAACATCTACTCAGCTTCATCACATGTAACACATCTGTTTATTAAATCAAACTCTTTCCTTTGTTCTTATAAACAAACCAAATAATCCTGCCTACTTACCCCAGCAGAGCTCCAGCCAAGTCACTTTAACAGGAAGCTGAGCGAGATCAGCATTCATGACTCGTTTTTCAAGCCGAATATGCAAAACAGCCCACCTCACAACTAACATTAGAAGATGAAAAACTGATAACGTGATCTGGCAGTTCTCAAAAGGGATCTTAAAAACTTCTGGCTAAGTCCCAGGTTTAGGAATTAAATATTTATCCAGAGTCAAGTCCAAATGCTGCAGTAAAAACTAACAGGGCCCTATAAGCAAGTTTCTCGTTATCATACCGGGACTTTCTCCATCATCTCACATCTTCACTATGGTTGTACAGGGAAATCAATGAATCTCAGGTGGCATGGAGAGACAAGATGGTGAGCACATATGAGTGAGTTTTAAAAGTAAACAGTGAAAGTATTTTGTCACCTCAATTGCAAATGGAAAATACTGAGTAGATTAAATACAGTTTTCAGATGAAGTCTAACGTGTCTAACATGAAGTCTAACAGATGCTGGCTGGGTTTAGTCTTCTAATGTCTATAAATTCTCACAATACATGTATTTGAGGTAGTAGTAAGTCAATGGAGAGCAAACCTACCAGGCACTTCCGTGTCTATAGCAAGTGCACCTAACCAGGCACGCCACAAGCCAGAATGCAGAGAGTGACTCTCCTGTCTCTGGCTTTACAACATGAAAGGAAATAAGAGGACTTGGTGTATGGAAGTCCATGGGAAAAGAGTACATAAAAACAAAGATAATACTTTTCTGAAGAAAATTATAAAACAGATGGAGGCATATCTCTCATCAGTCAAAACTGAACCCAAAGAATTTTCTTGACCCTGAATCAGTTTTGTTTTTAAGCATTACTAATTGTCCCCTTAGTGAGTTTCCTGGAAGACCATCAATGTAAAATAAATTGATTAGGGGAAAAATAGGAATTTAAAAAGGCCACTCTGCAAAGACTTGGCAAAATGGAGAGAGATGTTGCTTAACCAAACCCAGTATTAGTAGGTAAATCAAATCAGTGGGGTGCTTTTACACTGGTCATTTTGAACACAATAAGCACCAAAAAGGGTGGATTAACACCTTCTCCTAAAAACCAGACTGTACACGTGTCTAGTTCTTTCAGGGAGTAAAGAACCTTGGAGTCAAACTGGTGTCTGATCAGTTTCTCAAATAGCTGCAGTTTAGGGGTGAGATGAACCCTCCCTCTCAGCACTTATTTCTGTATTCGATAACATGGAAATAAACTCTGCTAGGTCCCAGGCAAGTCTGAGGACCTGACACTGTTGTGCTGATATGGTATTACCTGAATTATTGAGAAGAAATATATTCAAATGTTTTGCAAGGCTTCCTCAGTTTGCAACAAAAGAACAAGTGAACATTTTGTAGTATTAATAAATTCCACCTGCCCCCCTCCCCCCCATTTTTTCTTACAAATCTTTGCAGAAAACTTATAAACCTTTGGAAAATATTCCTTCCTTGAGTATATTCCTTCCTATACTCTTTCTCGCTTCTATACCCTTTAAGGAATTAATCCCAGGCTTTCTTTATTTTGAGCTACCCATGGAAATCTCTTGATATGCCAGAACTGCTCTCAGCAGAAGATAACCAGAGAGCCTGGTAACCTTTTTGGATTTATTACTTAATAGTAGAAACTTGTCTTTAGACACTGAATGTTGGTTTCTTAAGCTGATTGCTTCTGAATTTCTTGCTTTAATTTGGATTATACAGCTCTGTGTATAGACTATTTTTTATTTTATTTTATTGGTTTTGCTCATGATGTATGATTTGTTTGTATAATTATCTGGAGCGTATGTAGACTTGCAACTGGAGGAGACACTCATCCCTGATCCAGCTGATGTGTGGTTGCATGAATCAGCCATCTAAATTATACCTCCAGAGCAGATAGGTCACTGCCAATCGCTGCAAGGGAGAAAGCCAAAGAACACCTGTGAGAAAATATGTAGAGACAGTCCTTGAGAGAAGAAAAGGACTAAAGCTTTCTCAGGTGTTTTATTTTGAAGATGTGCAATGCTCCCTGTCTTTTCCCCATTTCTCTCTCTCTCAAAAAAATATCTAAGTTAGCACTTCTCCCACTGCAACCTGACACAAAAGACCTTCTCAAATAAATCACTCGTGCAGTTGTCTGGTATGACACAGTGTCAGATGCTGTCTTTTTGATAAGTTCATTTCCTAAGCAATTTGTTTAACCCTTTTTATAGACATTGTTTTCTCTGACTAAGTCGTGAGTCATTTGTCAGCACGAGTACTCCAGGGAAATGTCACACTCGTCGCTTGTTTCTCTCCCTGCCTGGCTTCACCATATGATTTTTATAAGCCAAAAGGACAAGAGTTCCTCCTTTTGTTTGTCCCATTCTGCTGACAGCTGGCTGTCATTGGGTCTGATTGGGCTACCCTATAGGCTGACCTTACAGTTGTTACAGGGAAAATGAAGTACTTGGAAAAGAGCCCCTTCCCTAACCCAGAGTATCAAGCAAAATGAAGAAGCTTTTAGGAGCCTGTTACGATGGGTATCACTCATCAAATTTGTGTCATGATGTAAATGTAATTTCTTGTGTTTTAGAAGTCAGTTCCAAGTTGCCCTAAAGTAGGCACCCACCACCAAGATGAGGTTGTCTAGGAAAAGTCAAAGTGATCATTTTTCATCCCAAAGATTTGCTTTAGGACACAAAAGCTGTCATTTACCTCAACAGAACAGATGGGCTGAGGGCTTGTAAAGGGTCATTTGGAATTTTTTTTCCTCTGGGGAAAAAAGTCTGTTTGCCATCTTACAAAAACCTCTTCTTTGCAGTTTATATTGTAAATAGACTCATAAATTTGAACACGTATATCCAAACTGCTTTGAATTTTTTGTATTATCTCTGCCTGAGGGCAGCTAGGAACAAGTGTTTGCACCCAGGTACAGTGACAGAAGGCAAGCACAAAGACTGTGGCAGTCTCAAAGGAACACTCCCCTCGGGAACTGACTTTCTGAGGAAGCAAATGTAATTACTAGGAGTCCTGGCCACGCCTGCTGTCACAAGAAAGGAGTGTCCCAAAGACTGTTCCAAGATACTGCAGCTGGTAGCTATAAAACCCTTATCTAATTCATTGTAAGCACAAGGCTGTTGTCTCCCTGTCCCACTCGTCTCATCTCCCCCTTTCTCTTCCTCTCTTTTTTTTTGTTTAAGACTTTAGAGGCTTGAACTGTATACTTCTATGGTCTAATGGTGTTTTCAAATGGAAAAATATTAGGAAATGTACTAAGGGAAGCGTTACTGCCTTGTAGTGCAATTTGGCTTGTGGCATGCAGATCCTTGAAAACCAGGTGCTCTGTTTCTGATCTTAATCCTTTCTGACTGGCTGCTGTGCCACAAGAGCATGAGCTGTGTGGATTTCAAGGGTTTATCTTGGTGACCCTGCCTAGATTCCTTGGATTGCTTTTGAATGTAGTGTCATTTTCTCTAATGAGTTACTGCTGGTTGTAAGCATGCTGTACTTTAAAGATTGAAGGGCATTAATCTTTCTCTTAAGGCTTATGCGATGAGAAATGTGGATGCTGGAATTGCTGCCATGCAGAGACAACTGGATCCTGGCCACTCCTTGTCGTGATAGCTTTAGAGCTCATACCCATAAAGGACTGGAGCCAAAACCCTTTTGTCAACATTTGGATTGATACTGAAAGAGAATGAGTGTGTTATGAAATTCTTTGCTTAATCATGAGACTTTTCCAGCCTAATTACATCATCTAAACTTTTGAAATCTTCTCTGTTCTGTAGGGCCGTACTGTGGTAATGTGATGCCTGTCCCCAAAGAAATCATTCTAGATAGCAATGAGGCAACTATTCACTTTGAGAGTGGATCCCATGTGTCAGGACGAGGCTTCCTGTTGTCCTATGCCAGCAGTGATCATCCAGGTAAGGTGATATTCAAAAGCAGTAGAGGATTAATGGCATAGTTCCCCCTATTTAATTACCATCTCTACATACATAGAGCTTTAGCCTAAATGTTTGTTCCTAAATATTTCCAGATTAGCATGAGCCATGGTATTTTTAATAGCATGTGTGCAAGAAACAGTTGTAACATTAACCAGCTATAATAGCTGCTGAAATCCTGCCTAGACCATTTGCAATACAGGGTCAATGGAGGGGAAAACAGTGCTTTCTCCTTGAAGCTCCACTGTGTTTTGAGCTCTAGCATCCATCACACTGTAATAGACTGGAGGGGTAGGAGGGGTTAAAGTTTTCATTCCCACATTCAATGTTCTGGAGGTCGGTTCAACTTTGAAGAAGGTGTAAAGCATAAGAAGAGTAAAGAGGGAGTTGAAAAGAATGAAAGAAAACCATAGCTGTTGCTCCCAGTCTAATAAAATTGCTTAAGTATTATACAGAGAGGTCTTTAAATGTAATTTCGTGTTCTGGCAAATATTTGTCTGTATTTTTACATCCTACAGTGGGAATTGACATTTGTAAACTTTTCACAGATCTAATCACCTGTTTGGAACGAGCAAACCACTACACAAAGGCTGAATTCAGGTAAGGAGGGTTTGCAGCTCTGCATTCTGGCTTGCTTTACAGTATCTGTCAACTGATTCAATTGTTAGAAAATGTTAAACAGTCTTGGTTTTCTGGACAAGTGAAATTTTTTGAGCCCCAGTGCTGTAATGGTCTATGGCCTGGTTGTGAGAAGCAGTAGTGCAGATTGGAAGACTGTGGCCCAGAAAAATGATGGAATGGAGTTGCAGAGCTCTCAGCAATTCTCATTAAGTGCATACATATACATGGTATATGTAAAAAGAGTTTCCACTTTGAAATTCAAAGTAGCCTCAAATTCCAGTGCTTCCTCTGGGAGCAGATCACGTCCCAGCTGATACAAGATTATCTGAGGACAAGCTATAATTTCTCGGTTCCTTGAACTTTGTGATAGGTTTGAAATGGTAATAAATTGTGCTTTTCTGGCTGCTGTCTGGATGTGCATATAGGCTTCTTACCTTACTCTGAAAACTTGTGTGGTAGCATTTCTAGAACAAGAGAATCAAACAGAAATAAATGCCCTTGCTAAACTGCTTTTCTGGTTCTTTGTGTGCTACTGTGTTCAGTCCACCTGAACTCAAGGGCCCATTTATTTAGCTCCTACACTCACTAACAGAGCATCAGCCAGAAATTACTGCTAAAATATTTATTGGTTTGAGAGCATTTCTTTTATAGGAGTTTGTTTGTGTGCGTTGTCACTAGAGTTCATGCCTGAAACAAGCCTTTCTTCTCTCACTACAGCAGATACTGTCCTGCTGGCTGCAGAGACATAGCAGGTGACATTTCTGGGAATATTGGAGAAGGATACAGAGATGTAAGTACACAGGATAATAGGGGGAAATTTATAAAGCCAAAGAAACAAGAATAGAACAACTTGGTTTCAACTTTTGCTGTTTGACTTTTGTTAGTAATTCTTCTGGGCTGTTTTGCTATACCTTTTATTATCAGTATATAAGTAAGTTATCAGTATATAAGCACACAGAGACACTTTTCAAATAGACAAATCAATTGTGTGAGAACAAAGTCCACTGATTGTTAAATATACATACTGACTTGTGGTTTCTGGCTTTCTGGAAAAAGCCTGCCTAGTGTCTGTCTTTCTTGAGGAAGTCCTCATCCATGTATGAAATATTTCTATGATTTTAGCTTTTACTAGCATGGTGTCCACACATGAAAAAGATACATTTCAGTAACACGTGGGTTTTCTTTAAGATTATGCGTGCACTGTCCTAGCACATGCTCTGAGATGAAATAAATATTACATACTGCCAAACCACATCCCACCAGTAACTACCAGCCTTCTGGGTTGTTTTAACTTCTTGCTCTTTAAACTGAAAAATCTCAAGTGGTTGCATTTATCGACAGTGCATATCACTCAGAGCTCTGCCCCCTCTGTGTGCATCGCCCTGGACTTGTCTCCTGTCTTGCCTGTGAAATCTTTACCTCTCTCACAGAGGAGTAAGCCTAATCATACCACTGAAGAAAAATCCCACCCTACCACAGTCACTGAGTTTCCAAAAAGTCAGTGCTCACATTTAACCTGTTCATCCAGTTATTCAAGCATGCAGGCTCCAGCCTGGAAAGTGGCAGAGCTGAAGAAACAAAGAAATGCCACGTTACATTCTCATTAGCTGGAGTTATTCTGCCCTTGGTTCCAATGATTAGGGCAGAAAAGCAGCACATGGCATGACCTCATGCAGATTTTATCTGCACTGAGGAATTTGCAAAAGAAATTTTCCCTCCACCATTAAGGAGGATTTTCTGATGGGAAGAACCTGCAGGGCTTCCCTGGAGATGTGCTGCTGCCTTTGTGCCTCCACTCTCCCCACCCCTCCCTGGAGGGGCAGCCCAGCACCCCAGCTTGTCCAGTAGCATGGCCCAAACTGGGCCAGTGTGAACTTGACCAACCTCTGCCTGCAGCCCCTAGGAAAGTCTCCTTTCTACCTTTCTCTGTCCCTTTCCTGCTTTGCCCTAGCCCTGTTATTGCCACCTAGTTGGCACATGAGTTGTCCTGCCTGTATTTTTCAGCACTATCCCACCTCAGATACTGGGAAATGGGCTGCACTTAAAACCCAGCAGCAGTTACTCAACACATTGCCAAATCCTCTAATGTACAGCATGACTCAAATCCTACAGTGCAATAATAGATAGGTCTGCTTTCAGGCAAGAACACCAAGGAATTATTGATTTATCTTCCCAAGGATGTGTTGCTTTGCCTTTGACTGTTTTTTCCTGAGGAGTGACAATCTTACAGCACCTTCTCAGAAGCAGATTATTTGTTTTTTCATTTGAAAAGAAAAATCACTTTGGGAGATGTATATTTTTCAAAGATTACTGCTCCTTCTCCCTCCCCTGCTTCTCATTCCTCTTGAGCTTTTGCTGGATTTTACGCGCTGTAACACCTGCATAGCGGTGGCTCGGGAGGGGAGGCATTAGCGGTTTGTCAGATTGATTTCCTGAGCCTTGGCTGCTGCCTTTCAGACGTCTCTGCTGTGCAAAGCTGCGATCCACGCCGGCGTGGTGGCGGACGAGCTGGGCGGGCAGATCAGCGTCACCCAGCACAAGGGCATCAGCCGCTACCAGGGCGTCGTGGCCAACGGCGTCCCCTCGCTCGAGTGAGTACCACGGTGTGGGGCTGGCACCGGGGCACAGCCCGGGCACAGCTCAGGCACTGCCCCCCATCCCCTGCCCACCATCCCCTGCCCCCCATCCCCTGCCCACCATCCCCTGCCCACCATCCCCTGCCCGCCATCCCCTGTCCACCATCCCCTGCCCACCATCCCCTGCCCACCATCCCCTGCCCACCATCCCCTGCCCCCCATCCCCTGCCCACCATCCCCTGTCCACTATCCCCTGTCCACCATCTCCTGCCCACCATCCCCTGTCCACCATCCCCTGCCCACCATCCCCTGCCCACCGTCAGCACAAGCAGGTGGGGACACCATTTTGGGGAGGAAAAGATGTCAGGCCTGTGTCTATGGCTTTATTAAAATGATGTTGCCAACGGATATAGGAAGAGGTTCCATGTTTGCAGTGGCTCTATACCATGTAGGGTGGTATTTTCTTTTTTTTTTTTTTTTTTCGGTCTATTCCTTCCAAAACATATTTGGAAATTACTCTGTTAGCAGAAACATGAGAGTACGATGTTCTGCAACAAACAGCTTTAATCAAGGTGCTTATAAATCATGATAAATTCATGTTGTAGTTTAAAAAAAGCTAGGAAAAAATGAGTAAGTAAAAAGTGCCATTGAGCCATAGGGGATTTAACTTTTACATTGTACTTTTGACATGTTCAGAGTTTTTCTCTTTTTTAGAATATTTATAGCAAGGGTGTTATATTTACTGCTTATCTTCTGACTTTTAATTGTACTGCTGTTGAAGTAGAAACAAATCCTCTAATCTCTATCCAGCACAGTAAGACCTTCCAGCAACTGCTTATGTCATTCTTGTTGGTTTATAGTTTTTAATTTTCAAATGCTATCTGGATTTTACATGAGGCCTTTTTCTTTTCTTTTTTAAGAAGGGAAATTTCCATCCCATAGCCTATGAGAGCTAAGGCAATATGTATTTTTATACTATTTTTCTGTTTTCTCCATGATTTCTAACACCCTCCTGACAATTTTACAATCATGGTTTCATTCATGAAAAAAAAGGCATTTGTGTGGTCTGCTGCTGTGCTTAAACTTCAGCAGACTGAAATGCTTTATATACAATGGCACTGGAGTATACAAAGCTGGGTAGTATGTAGATCATAGCCAAAGAACTGTACAGCCTAAATATTTTCTATTTTTCTTGAAAGTTAGTTGTCAAAGAAAATTAATATAAACTTGTCTCAAGCAAAGCAGGACTGAGAACTCTGGTTAGGCACCAAGCCGCTCCATAACACAAATAATACAAATTCTTTCCATCACACGTACCAGCTTAGTGAAACCCTAAATTAAATATTTCATACCTTATCTAAAGATGTTACAGAACTGTTCACATACATTGGTGTGCTTGTAACCCTTGATAATCCCAGTGGAGTAACTCGGACAGCAGCACATAAAATTTTATAATGAAAGGGAGTTGTGATTCTCATTTGTATTTTTTTTCCCAGTACAAGAGCCAGTGGGCAAAGAATGAAGTGTATAAGACTGCAAGTGTACACATGCTGGGGGGTTTAGCCCATTTAATGTGAGGCCCCTGAGAGAGCACCCTAAGGAGGAGCAGAGCCCCTGTAGCTCTCCTGCCTACCGGGGCAGACAGAGGCACTCCTTGAGCATGATGCACATCTCCAAGGGACAGAATTGCCCCGGGGAGACAACCACAGCTTTCTACAGGTTATACAGGAAGCCACAGGCTCATGTATGCCTACAGGGCTGTATGCCTACAAACTAGATGGCACAGAGCTTGAGAAAAATGGGAGTGTCAGCACAGCGCTTCCTAGGATGTGTCTGCCACACCTGGCAGCTGGGACAGTCTCTAGAACAGATGAACTGTTGGTGTGAGCCCAGGAGAGGGAAGATGGAGTATGTAGGGAAATGCTTTTGTTTCAAAACATGAAAAAGTGCTCCTAGAAACAGTAGGCCTGTTTACTAAGAAAATGAACCAATGCATTTTGTGTTGTAAAAAATCTTTTATAAGAGCTATCTACAAAGCTGCGTGGCTTCCCTGTTCGGCAGTACCCACGTGCTGAAGGAAAATCCTGCAGATGAGCCAATGCCCACAAGAAAAAACTGGTGCTTGAGCAGCAGTGCCTTAAGAGCTTTTTAGATGCCCTTAAATAAGAGCTTGCTCAAGCTTTTAAAATCTCATTTATAGTGGATTTCAGTATTAAAGGTTTAAATTATTTAGGGACTTTAGCCGAAATTGACCTCATCAAAAGCTGCTGCTGGAGCGCATCGAGCTGTTAAGTATCTGTGTTGTTAACGTGGAGTTATGTCTCACCCACCACCCTGCAAGAGCTGACCTTCGCCTCCCCACTCCATTTCTCAGTGTGTTTGTTACGCTCCAGCATCTGTGAGGTTTTCACTTCCCATGATCCATGTGCAAACCTGCACCCCCAGATGCTGTAATGAGGACCAAGTGGCTGGATTTATTGGGCAGTTCTGATAACTGAACTGAAATTCAAATACACAGGGTGTTTTAACATGGCCTGGCCTGTGACTATACATCTGCATACATGGAATCATTTGCCTTTGAAAATGCAAGAGACTGCATGCTTGTCAGCAGTGAAAGATGAGATTTGGGGTTAACCTGCACTGCTTAGGAAAAACTTGTGCGAGACCAACTCTGGCAAAAAAAGTAGAAGGCAGGATCCTGAAGTTTGTCAGGTGAATGAGGAACATGGGGCAGTACCCTCCCTCAAAGGACAAAGTGGAACCTGTGTGACAAATTCCAGCAGTCACATTAGGAAACTGATGAATTACCACTTACTGAATTGGCTTGTTCTCTTTAGTGAATTACAGTGGAAATTTATCAGCTTGATTTCATAGCTTTGTAGACCTTAGAAATGCTAACCTCCTCTTTTTGCAAAATTTGCAGCCCTCTCTATTTGAAAGGGTTCTGGTTGACTTTTTTCATTTTAAGTATTCAAGGAGCACTGTGATTTCTGTTTTGGGTAGGTTTTACTGATTGCATAGGTATTTATTTTCTTCTGTTCTCTTGAAATGAATTGCTTTGCATTCACTGAGAAATCAAAAACTGTTTTGGCTGTGATGTCAAGCTAGTTTGAAGTGAGCAGGGTGCATCTGCTCGCCCCTGAGGATTGCCTGTGGGGAAGATGTGGGAGGGAGGGCTTGTGTTTCCCCTTCTAGCTACTCAGCCGCCTACATGCCCAAATAAATCAGCTCCCACCCAGAGCTCTGAAGGGCTTCGTTTGCCTGTAGTCATTAGTTTTCCCTCAATGACAAAAAAAGGCAGTGTTTTTATTGACCTTGACATGGGACTACTTTCCTATTCCCCACTTGCAGTGCTCTCAAAACATATAGCCGTGCACACCGTGCTAAGGCTGCAGACAGCACCTTGGGGGAAATTTTCCTGGCCAAAAACAAAGAAAAGGCAGCCTGAAAGGGAACTGTCTCCATTCTTAGTGCAGAAGTTGTTTTACTGCTTAGTCACGCTGGCCAAGGCTTTTTAAAAGGGGCCAGTGATGTGTGCAGCTAATCATAGTGACAGCAGAGGGGGCAGATTTTCAAGAAATACAAACTAATTTCATGTTAAAACCCTGGCTTTTCTTTTTACTAGGCAGCCAGTTGGAGTCACTGCTTCTGGAATGAAACCTCAGGGGCATCTCCTTGGGAGTGAGAAAGTGGCTCCCTGAGAGGCCCAGGAAAACTCAGCTTTCCCTTAGAGTGGTAATTTTATCTTGTCCTGCATTGTACAGGGCTGTGTGGAGTGGCCCAAGAAATGGCTTTTCCCCTGAAGCAAAACAGTCCATGTCAGAAGGAGGAAGAAAAAGGGAGCCATAGATGTGGTTAATGGAGCATAAGGAACCATTCCTGATGGGAGATGTTGGCCCTGGTTATAACAGAACTGGTTCCCACCCAGATTAAAACAAAGAGTAGTTTTCACCCCAATTTCATCCTATGACACACCTGTAGCCCAAGTAGGAATGGCCAGAGCTGGTGTAGTTTAGTCTCCATCAAGTGAACCTCTTTCACAAGCAGCAGGAGTTGCAGGGTGATGCAAGGGGAAGTCACTTTAAAGCTTTAAAAAGTGCTCAAAACCAAATTTACCTGAATTCAGTCCCGGTAAGAGACTGTGCTCTTGAAGGGGTCAGTATCCAGCCAGCAAAGAAAGTGGCTGTCTGGCCAGAGATATTTTACTGGATAAACAGTTATTCTGAAGCTCTATCTCGGCACCCCTGTGACCACCTCATGAAAGGCTGAATTACCTTTTTCTTTTCTTACAGTGGTTCTCTATCAGATAAACGGTTTACATTTACTTCAAATGGTAAGAATAATTGCTTTGTTTTCAGCTATTTAAATATTTTTCTGTAAAAGTTTTAAAAAATAATCAGGAGAATGCCAGGCTGTGTCTAGGAAGGATATTTTGGGACAGCAGGTTTTTAAAATTGGCAAGTGAATAGAAAAATTGAAGGGATGTGAAGTGAGCGAGGAAAAAAAACACAGAATACAGAATATGTGTGGTCATACGCACATAGATGAGAAACAGAAATAGTATTCTGCTGTTACATTTCTGGTGCCAGCATATGAAAAATGACAATCAGATAATCCCATTTTTATGTACTTTAGGCCACAGAAAATGAAAGCAGTTTTTGTTCAGACATTTGTAATTTCCATCTTCATCATACAAGTGGAGAAAGAAAACATAGGAGAAATGAAAATATATTTATATTGCACTGATACAGAAGGAGGTTTTGTTTATGGCTTTCCAAGATGCAAAACCCTCTTTTAATCTGTCAAGCCATTCATTTGCATAAAACACAGAAAAGAGGGGGGGAAAAGTTCGCATTTGTTCATTTGAATTACATTTCGCTCATTTGAGATAAAATCATTTACTATTCCACTGAAAACTGTAGAGCATGTATAGGCCTTTGAACCTGCCAAGGAATTATTTTTAACTTCATTGAACCGTATTCCAATGGCCTGTTTTCTCTGAAGAACCTTGATGTGCAGAGACTTTGCGGGTTCTTTGGTGGAGTTTGTAGTACTTACTCACAGATATTATCTTCATGATATCACATCTTGGCAGCAGTATCAAGGAGCTTCTCTAATGAGTAACTTTCCTAGCCCTAATTGCAGGTGGGAATCATGAAATATTTACAGTAAAGTATTCCTCTCAGTACAGTTCCTTTATCTGTGAAATGTTTTGTACAGCAGAATTAGTTAATGCCAATCTCAAAACATAAATATTATGTTTCAGAAGGAAAAATTTAAAAATAAAAAATGTCTTCACAGGAATGAGACAAAAGTGCAGAGATTAAAAAACTAAATGGCAAAAATAGCAGATGTAGTCAGAAGGTGTCATGTATGTAGGAGTTAGACTGGTAAAGGATTGGGACTGCAGCACTCTGGTACTGGATCATACACTACAAATTGACTGGTAAACACCACAGCTAATGGAGAGCATCAGGCTAGCACTAGATTCAGCAACGTCTGACTTTGCTGTTGTGGGTGGTCTTCAAATGTTGCTAGCCTAATATAAAAATATCCTGTGAAAATGCAAAATAACTCCTTCTGCCTGTCTGTGTGGGGACTCCTAGGCTGCAACAAATCCCTCAGTCTGGAAGAGGGATTCCTCTCCAAGAGCCAGGTTACTGCATCTTCCTACTGGGAGGAGACCAATGAGTTTGGGCAACTACTCCTGTGGTCCCCAGACAAGGCTTGGCTACAAGTCCCAGGATGGTCTTGGGCCTCTAACCACAGCAGCAACCGTGAATGGCTGGAGATAGACCTGGGAGAGAAGAAGAGAATAACAGGTAGGTCGCTCTCTAGTTATCAGAAATGTGTGTTTCAGCTAGAGAAGAAACTGAATGCAGCTGAAAAGCTGATTGCACTAATGTTCCACTAATGCAACATTTCTTTTGTTAAATGGGATGAAATGTTCTGCACTCAGGAATATTATTTTCCTATTTAAAACATCAGGCTATTTACAAGAGTGGTCTTCCTATGGGGATATAGAATTGAACTCAACTGTCATGCATATCAGATCTATAAACATGCTGACGGAACAAAATACTTACACAGGGAGCAGCAGAGTCTGGGTGGATGGTCTGGAATCAATAAGAAACTGGCCTTTGAAATAAGGCCTAGGTGAAGGAAATTCCTGTCTCCATCTCCTGGTTTAGTTGTAAAAATGTAAATTACAGTTGCTGCTAAAGATGTAAAAATGGCCAATACAGATCATAATATCAAAAAGCAGTTTTCATTTTGTAGTCACTAAATTACAGAATGAGTAAAATTGGAAGGCACCACAGTGGGTCATATGGTCCAGCCTCAAGCAGGGTGATCCTAGAACACACAGCAAAAGATTGTGTCTAGGTGGTTCTTGGATATCTCCAGTGAGGGAGACTCCACAAACAACTTCAGGTGGCACTGTTCCAGCAGTGCCTGCACTTCTGTAAAGAAGTTCTTCCTCATGTTCAGGTGGAACTTTTCAGTGCATCAGTTTCTACCCATTGCCTCTTGTCCTGTTGCTTGGCACCACTGAGCAGAGCCTGGCTCCATCCTCTTTGCACCCTCCTTTTAGACTGGTGGACATTGATGAGGTCTCCTCAGTCATCTCTCCTCAAGGCTGAACAGACCCAGCTCCCCCAGCTTTTATGCTCAGTTAAAAATATCCATTGCTCTAAGTTCATAATTTAAAACAGATTTGCATTCTTTACCCAACTTTTAAACTCAATTTCAACACAGTTTGAAAAATAAACTAACACCTTGAAGACCAAGTTTTCTGAATTGTTTTGGCTTCTGTGTTTGCATTTGAAAGTGTTCCCTTTAAACAGGCACATAGCAAATGAAAATGTTTCTTGCATTTTCTTAAAAGGGATCAAGACCACTGGTTCTGGATCCATGAATTTCAACTTCTATGTGAAGACATTTACAATGAACTATAAAAATAACAATGCAAAATGGAGAACTTACAAAGGGATTCTGAGCAATGAAGAAAAGGTAAGGGAAAGTGGGAAGGGTAGGAAAACACTAAACAATAACGCATATGCTGTCTTGAATTTGGCAAGGCTTTCACTGTCAAGAAAGATTAGGAGTTTCAAACTTGTCTAGACTTGGGCTGTCTTCACCAGTGTAATTTATGGCTACAGAGTAGATAATGAGCTTGTCGAAACAAGGAAGTTATCCAGGGATTGGTGAAGCTGTGGGACACACACAGGGAGGCATGTATATGTCTTTCTTTTAAAAAAGCAGTGTAACTGGAGCTGTACAGCAGCTGTTGGGGCAAGTCCTTAGCTCAGCTCGGTGTTTGCCTGTGCCAGGGATGCTGTTGGTATGGCACCAGCATAGCTGAGGAGCAGCTCCAAATGCAAAGGGATGGTCAATCCACTTCCCACTGCCAAATGAAACAACCCCTCGGGTGAAGGGCAGAGCTGCTGCTGGAGTTTGTCTGAAAACGTTTTCCCCTGAAAACCTCATGTTTCCTTTCAAACAAAAGAAATCCTCAAAGATTTCCTCCCTGTCTCCACAGTGTTCAAAGTCAGACCTCCACTTCTCATTCCTGAGGGATCTCAGCTTGCCTCAGGAGAAGGCTCCACCTGGTCCTCAGGCAGTTTTTGAAAACTTGGCAGAGCTGAAGAGAGATTTCCTGCTAGCTCTGATTTTCTTAGCTTGCATGGCAAAGAATTTCATTGCCCGACATTAATAGGGTTAATATTTTTTTAAATGTTAAACCTAGGAGATGCTGGCCCAAAGAGTGACAAATCAGCCTAGTAATGGGTGAACTGCAAAGGCTAGCACATTTAAAATGTGCAGGCTTGCAGTTTCCCACAGTGACTTGTTATATACAAATATCCTTTGAAAGTATTATGTATGATCTTAGTTTCAGCTAAGGCGCGTGACAGAACCTGTCCCATCAGAGCCCCATGTGGCCTGGCATTTTATCTAAGATATGCTGAGCTCACTTCTCTATCTCATCAGCCTTCTAAGTTTTCCTAGATCATGCTGAAGCATCTCCAAGAGTTAATATTGCAAGGACAATATTAGTGTTCTGCACTAGGGGCTGAGCTGATTCTGGGAAATACTGTGTGAGTGCAGTAACAACTGTGTAGTTAATAGCCATTCTTCAAGCTTGATATAGAAAACAGACCATTTTACTAAAATGTCTAGAAATGGTTCACCTCTGCTTTTTTCTTTTTATGTTTCTATACCCTATTTCCAAGAAAGGGTGCTGCAGTGCTCTTAATAAAAAAAGATAGCATTATACCAGCATACATTAACTGGAAATTACACAGTATTGAAACGGTGATAATCTTTCTCCTCCGAGCGAACAGAAAAATGTGATCATCTGGCACAACTAAAAAGATTATTTCTTTCCAGAACACTCAATTCCTAAAATCTTGTGGCTGAATCCCAGGTTATCAATGTGTTAGTCTTAGGATGAAAATCTTTGAAGTTGGATGTCAGGAGCACTTTGAAGAAAGAGACTTTGAAAACAGGGCAAACCACGTGTGCGCCTTCCGTTGCAGGTATTCCAAGGCAACTCCAACTCTGCTGACATAGTGCGCAATAACTTCATCCCTCCCATAGTGGCCCGTTATGTGCGGATTATCCCTCAGACTTGGAACCTAAGAATAGCACTGAAGCTGGAGCTGATGGGCTGCCGAATAATGCCAGGTATGGGGTAAGCAGCGCATGGTGCTTCTAAAGCCCACTGTGCGGCCACTGATGCCCTCTTTTCTCTTGCAGCTAACAGTTCGTTTACGCATTCCATGTGGCAGAAACCGAGCCAGAGCACAGAAACTTCTCTTGGGAAAGAAGACAGGACTGTTACAGAGCCCATCCCCTCTGAAGAAACTAACTTGGGTAACACTACCTAGTGCTGCATTATCTCTAGGATGCATCATGCCTTCAGCCCAGTCTGAGTGAACTTTAAACCTTCTTGCAAATCAAAACTTTTATTTTCCCTTCAGAATTTATTAATGACAGAGAGAAGAGGGAGGAGAAATAAGTTCTTTTTGTCTTATGGCACAGAAAGAGATTGAAAGCCTTAATTTTCCTTGATGTGTTAAACATTGGGCTTTGGTTTCCCTGTCATATTGGTTGATTTGCCATGCTTGGTGGGTGGCTCAAGGGAATACAGTGAGCACTCAGCAGCAATTTTTGGGAGAGTTCTTCCTCACTCTCATCCTGTATTTTAGAATTTTTTAGTATCTGAAGTAGTTGTCTCACAAAAGTGTTATCATCTCTCCACACAACCATGACTCCTTGCAGAGCGAGGAGCAGCTGAAAGCAGCATAGAGTAGTGCCTGATTGTATAATTAAACACTCTTCCATAATGCCTGTGTTGATGGGGGCTCAGACAACCTTAATTTGTGTAATTCTCCCTGAATATGCAGTCTTCATCCTTTAATGTTGTGGAGCTAACTTTCTGGACCTTAAAAAGCAAGCAAACAAAATTTGGTGCTTATACTGACTGTTTGGTGGGCTCATAGCCAGGCAGGAATTGCCATACCCACTGTACCAAATGCTACTAGCCATTAGGTAGCTGATAGCTGCAGAAATGTCTCTGTGAAAGAACTGGTTGTAAGAAGCAATCAGTGGAAGAAAAAAAAATTCTGAAACTGCTTGCCAAGAGCAAGCAAGCTCAGTTCATCTGTGCAGCAGTATGAGTAAACCATATCCATGTTAACTGAAAATGAAATCTACTGAGATTTCATCTGCTAAGTTGTAAATACCCTGTGGACACTTCTACAGCCTTATTCTCACAGCTGGCAAGTGTCTGTAGAAACAGGGAATGGCACGCTTCTGACACAAGAGCCACCCCACTGCTAATTTTCAAATCCCTGCTCTAAAGCATGTTGTGTTAGAATTTAACAGTGGCTAAACAGGTTTTTCCCTAGGTTCCCTCATGGAAATCTTTGAACCATTTTGACTGAAATGTTTCAGCCAGTTCAGCATGAGCCAGATACTTGGCATGTAAATTTGCAGTCTCCTTTGACAGATTTATAAGCAACTGCAAACAGTGTGTATGAGTGGCTTTTTAAAAGTCATCTACTGTGTAACAAGAAAGAACTGCTCTTTGTAAGGATGCATATAGATGCCAAGTCAAGTGTAACCCTTGAGAAAGTATATTCAACTATTTTGTTACAACATTGCTCCACACAGGTACATGGCATTCAGCCATGGCTGAGGAGTGGTCTTTTAGTTTTACAGTTGTACATTCTCATGCTCTCTTCAAGAAGCATTCCTGCAACATAATCTTCCTTTTGCTGTAGTAAAAATTACCAGCTTTAGAGTAATTTACCTTTTAAACTTTTATCCCTTCTTTTTTTCTCATGCAGGTTTAAAGCTTACAGCTATAATTGTCCCCATCCTCATCGTGCTGCTTCTGTTTTTGTTCTCTGCAATTTGTATCTGCGCAGCCCTACGCAAGTAAGATACTGGTTTTTGTCAAAGGAGATGTTTGGGGGTGCCTAGCTAGCATGTCCAACTCCATGCCCTCTTTCCAGAGCCTCCTTACCTGGGAGCTGGGAATTGATCCTGTTTGTCATTCTTTCTTTTAAGTAGAACTCATCTGTCTCTGTAAGTTGTATTTCTTACTGTATGACTCCCTTAGTCAGAGAAAAACGTAGGTAAAGCAGGTCAGAACTGTGCATAACCGGCTGTTCTCTTCACCCTACATATACCCAAAAGCATTGAGGTGTAAAGCAGTCAAAGACAGGATGCTTTCCACACCAAAGCCAAATAAAAATTCAGTGAAGGGAAGATTTGAGCTATTTATCTGGATCATTTTCTTTTATTTCCCTCCTGTTGTGTTTCTGCTTCCCAGTCCAAGTTCGAGCACTTAACCTAGCAGGCTGAAAGCAGAGCTCGGCTCTGTGGAGTCACACATATACACTGGTGTAAGCAGCTGAAACTGAGCTATTTCATTTCACAAGACTGAGGACTGGAAGAAGTACTGCTAACTGTGCCAGATGCCCATTCCTATGAACCTGCACTTGCATGTTGAACCAGGAAATGCTTCTGTCAGCAGATGGGGATTTGGAAGTGTAAGCAATGCTCTGGTGATAGATACTGCTTCATCACCAGTGATACTCAGCTCTGGGAATTTACTGGATTCCCAGTAAATCTATAAAATAGACAGAGAATTCATAAGAGCGGACTCAAACACAGCCCAGAGTGACACATACAGACGAAGACACATCAAACTGATGAGTGCCAGCCCCAGAAATCTGAACATCAGCACTCACAGCTTGCACATAGTTGGAGAAAGAGAAAATGTCAAAGTGCTTTTCATGCCTGATGTTCTAGTAAAAAGCAACCTCCAGGAACTAGAAGTGAAGCCTTGTCCTCAGCCACTAAGTAGAAAGGTTATGCTGGAGCTAAGGCATGAAGCTACAATGCTGTAAGTACTGATGTTTATAAATCCTTTTCTCTCCTCACAGGCGAGAAGCCAAAGGACTTTCCTATGGATTATCCAGTACTCAGAAATCAGGTTAGTGGAGAATCACGCACTTTGTCCTGTCCTGTCCACTGGGCCAGCAGGAAGGGAGTTAAGCAACTAAGCATTTAATGCTTGTGAAATAGCATCCACATTTCCTCATTCAAATTCACCTCTTCATAAAAGGGAAACAGCAAATGATAGTCCCACTTGTGTCATCCTAGCACAGTGCCCTGAGAAACAATATAATTTGGTTTCTATGACAGAAAGGCAATTAACAAAAGATCTATTATACAGAGTGCATAAGTTAGCATGTAAGAGTGCTCCCAGGTGCCCTCCTTTTCCTTCCCACTTCCAAAATACCTATTTTGCAGAAAATTGCTGCTTTTCTTTTCTTTTCCCCACAGCAGAGGGGATTGCCTTTCTCTAAGAGAGCAAGGGATAATAATTTTTTATGGCTTTAATATTTTCTTCTCACTGCCCTCCCTGGCTGAAACTGTATTTATAAAGCCTAACAAGATGAACTGTATTGGTTGAGGGATTGGCTTGAGCACACTGCTTTAGGAGATGACTGCAAAACCTCGATGAAATGTTTTCTTTGTCTTGCTCAATAACATTTTCTAGAGTGGGGTTCCCATCAGCTTGGCAGTTGGGGTGTTTTTCCTGGCCAACCAGTTCTGTAGAGAAATATCCTTCTGAAACTCAGCTTTCCATTAAAAACCCAAACCACTAAGCACTTCATATGTCTCTTGACAAGTCTCTTGCAATAGCTCAGCTCCAAAGTTTCATCCCTCAGCAGGTGCTGACGTAAGTGAAAGGAATGCTGTTACCCACTGCAGCTCGCCCTCATTAGAAAATTAATTTGTACTTAACATCATATTTGCTAATATGATTTTTCAAGGTCACATCATAATCCTTTCTCACTTGCTAATGAGGACAAATCCCAAGAAATTGGAGGTAGCCTCTTACCCAGTCAATTCATTTGTTGTATGTCTGCTTCATAAATCAAGCTCCTAAGCCCTTGTGAACCAGGCTTGGGGCTTACAAAGCTGTGAGTCAAACTCACCTCTCCACAGACCTCCTGGCGCAGGCTCCGGCAAGTCCCTGACACTGTGGATTTTTTTCTTTTCTGTCTTACAAGGATGTTGTGAGAACAAGTTAATTGATGAGTGCAGGTCCTCAGATACCAGTGAAATGGAAGCCACACTAATCTACTGAAAAAAGGAGAAATTTTGAGCATTCTTTTTGTCACATATTCAATGCCAAAACATAACTGACTTAAAGTTGGTATTTTATCAATATACCAACTTAAAGCAACACTGTAGGCACCTACAGAGTTTGAGCCCTTCTTGCCAAAAAATCTTATATAAACTTGGAAATCCCAGCTGATGATTCACTTCTTCCTTCACCCTCCATATTTAGGGGGCTTTTTTAAAACAAACAGCCTATTTTAGTCATGTTTTTTAACTATTTCAATATATTGACAGCAATGAGTATACCAAAAATTAAACTTCTGGTAAGTCTTCTGATTCTAAGCATTTAACTTGCTGATAAGCCTTCTATTTTTATTTCTTTTTCATAGGTTGTTGGAAACAAATCAAACAGCCCTTTACCAGACATCAGTCAACTGAATTTACCATCAGCTATAACAATGAGAAGGAGACACCACAAAAGCTGGATCTGGTCACCAGTGACATGGCAGGTAACAGCTGCTCTTCCTCAGATGCATCCCTTTTGCTCTGTGTGCAGAGCCAGTAACAGGGAGAGGGATGGCCCAGCAATGTTACAAGCTTCAGCTCTTATGCAAGCTGAGACCCAGGAATAGATTTATTCATGCTCATCCCAAATATATAGTGAAGCAGATAAATACATTAGGGAAGGAAGGACCCGCTATTTTTGAATTTTGTTTTCTTGGAGTTATTGGAAAAATTTTCCTGACTCTGAAATAGGTACAGCTGAAGGTAATGATGATAATACTCCAGCATGGATGAAGTGCAAGAATATGACTGGGATAGGATTGGTTCCCTTTGCTGACTAATTTTTGTATTTCTATTTAAACACAAATGTCTCTGGAAATTGAACAAAATATGATGCCCCTTGCTGCTGCTGATCAAATAGAAAAATTACTTAGTTGATTTATGGGGATTTCATGCCTAGCTGGAAGTTGTGCTGAGATCCCTGTGCAGCTTTCCTGAATTATCTGGGAGATGAGGCCTCCAGAAGAGGAGGCAGGTAGATGAGAGAGAAGAAAGCCAACCCCAGCATTTCCCTCCTGTGCTACCTTGCCTCCAGGTCACTGTTTGGGTAGAGCAAATCCCAATGGAAGAGCATCAGTACTATTTGAATCCCAAAGGGATGATTTTTTAATTCATCCTCTTAGCACATCTTATCCCTGCCTAGTCTAGTCTGTCTGGTAAGGCTACTGAGACCAGCCATTTCATGGGATCAGTGATCAGCACTCTTGAAGTAAGATTAGTTTGCTGTTTCCAGCCTCCAGACCTTAGAAATTCCTTAGAATTTCTTCATTGTGTTTGGCAGAGAAATACATTTAAAAACAAATGAATGGTTACTGTAATTCCATATGGTGCTTCTCTCAATATCTTTCAAAGACAGTTTCAATCCTTTATAGAAACTTTCAGTATAAATATTCAGAGACTATAAAGCAGTTTTAAAGAAAGAGAATGAATAAAGGTTGCTCGCAAAATATGGTTATTTCTTTGGTCCCCTGGCCATGTCTGGGAAGTCTTTTCTCGCTCCACCATCCCCTCCTGCTGTGTTTGTGGGAAGTCTGAACTCTCAGCCTGGCTCAGGCATATTACCAGCCTTAGTATTTCACCTGCAGTCTCCTTAAAAATAAAAAACATGAAATAAGAACGTGAATGCAACATAGGAATGTGCCATTTAAAAATTTAATTGCAGGGACCACACAATTTGCATATAGGTTATCATGCTACATGAAATTCCCTCACTTCAGACCCCCAGCTGCCTTCTGGTTCCCAAAGGCAGCCAGGAGGAAGTCAAGATGCTTCATCCTGAGCGAGAGAGATTTCTGGGGATGGTGGCAGCGATGAGAGAGCTGCACTACTTACTTAGTGAAATATCACAACACCTTCGCCCTACATGCTGAAGTTTGGGATGCAGCCAGAAACTGCCAAAAAGATTCACAGGACATATGGGATCGAATTCGACGCTCATGTCAGATGAACTGCGATGCCAGAACAGAAACCGAGCTAACTTCTTCACGCCTGCATGGAAACACGATACTTTAGCAGTGTCATTTACTAGAGCTGTTCAGGCCACCGTATGTATCTGTAAGAGATTGTCACCAGCGCCAAAGCGAGAAAGTTAGAACGTTCACTTGTCTCATAATAGTATTACTTGTTTTTTCAGAAAACCTTCTCGTTCCGATCTCCTCACACGGCAGCCTGGCACCTACCTTAACTAGAGGTGCAAACACGTACTTCTTGAGGCCGTGTTTGCACCTCTAGTTAATGTTCTTCCTCCATCTCACTCCTTGCTCCTGCTCAGGCTGTTTGCCTTAGGCCAACTCTAACCCTGCCATCCCTCTTGACCGGGTGACTGCCCAGTTCCTCTGGCAGCACCATTCCCACTTCTCCCCCCAAGCTCATCCCCCTGGCATGCCTGCAGCCGTGCTGAGCTGGCTTAGCACATTTCACACTTCCATTGACTCTCTTGGCTGCCGTTTTGCCTAACTTCATCCTTCTTGTCAGTCAGCTACTGTGAGATGCCTTTTAAATAAAGCCAGCTCGTTAAGAATCCTCTGGGCATTTTAATTATTCTGAAAGTGGAACACCCATTTTGGAGAACATGCTTGTGGATCTTCATGCAATGTCCTTTGTCCAGTTGGTTGCTAATATTTTATTGACCTCACTTTTTTTTAGGGTTTTCAAGTACACTCCAGAAATGTTAATTTATTTGGGAGGGTAGGTGGGGAAAGGGAGGGAGGGAGCAGAAAAAGAGGTGGCAGATTAGAACTTCTCTGTGGAAGAGCTTCTGCCATGTTCTGCAACTCTTGCTCGCTGAAGGAGGTTACAGGACCGGTGTTGGGGAAAGGTTTCCTCACATCCCCAATAACCACCTATTTGATACAATAACAGAGTAGTTTTCCAACATGAAATACCTATCTATGAATAAGTATTATATACATAAGATAACAAATCTGAGCCTTATTGAGCATTTCATGCTTCCTTTTAGATTATCAGCAGCCTCTCATGATTGGGACTGGGACAGTAACACGCAAAGGATCTACTTTTCGCCCTATGGACACCAAAGAGGAGGGAAGAAGGGGGAGTTCTGAGTTCGAAAATCACTATCACTGCCCTCACAGATCTAACAGGCACGAATATGCTCTGCCCCTGACCAGCCAAGAGCCCGAGTACGCCACCCCCATCATAGAGCGGCACATAGCAAGAGAAAGTAATTTCCCCTCTGAGAACGGCTACAACGTTCCTGTCGCCTCATCTCAGATACATTCCCTCACTGCTGGCAGCTTCTCCAGTTCGGGTAAAACCGACACCAGGAATGGAGACTATCAGACACCCCAGAGTATCATAAACTACGACAAACCCAAAGTTAATGGTGTTCTGACCTCCGTGAGCTACAGCACAGACTACCAGAAACCCCAGCAAACTGCTCTCGGGGGCGAGGGGTACTCCACGCCCAGAGACTGCCTAAAGCCCATAAGCCAGACAGCAATGACAGCTCTCTTGTGATTTGCCGAGCAGGAGCGGCACGGTGCGCAGGAACGTCACTGCACAGCTTTCTGAAGTGAAAACAGAGTTTGGAGGGACTCTGCTGTGGGAGGCAGAAGGCAAACAAGCCCTGTGTACATAATATTGCTGTCTTGCTGGGTTCTGACATCTGAAGAAAGCATATGCTGTTTATCACTGTTTATAGCAAGAGAGATGTTATCAGTGAAGACTGTACATCTTATTTTCTGTAACTGATCTCAGTGCTCCATTTGCAATGTGTGCAATCTGTACATAGCTTTTATTTAAGGAGAATTTCTTAGGTTTCCTTTTCACCTGGGGGTTTGAAAGGATTGCAGGAATGCCTATTTAAGAAAAACAGTCCTCTTTTTCTGTCTATCTTACCTGCTGCTGTACTGGCAGCTGTAAATGGTGTATCTTATGGTTGTGTTGATTCATCTCCTTTCCAATGATAACTGAAGATAGGGCTGTAGTTCTGACTGGGAGGATAGAAGTTAAACTACTTGCTGCATAATGTGCATGAGAGAAGGCAGCTGAGTATTTAAATACTGTGCTCAAACACAACTTCCCAGCTGCTTTTTTAGCAACAATTCTCACACGCTTGAATTTGATCTAGCGTACAAGCTGAGCCCATCTAACTTGCAATTCATGTTGGGAAACAGGTAGGAAGGCTGAAATTAGTTTTGGGTTCAAGCCATGGTTATCACTCCACAACAAGAAAAAAAAAAAACCAACCAAAAAACAAACCAAAACAAACAAACAAAACCAAGCAACATATCCAATACCAGTTAATCTGGGGAAGTTATTTTATTTTTTTTTATTTAGGAAGTGTGCGTGTAACCAAAATGTGAATTTACAGCTGAGAATTCAATGCTGTTCAAGCCCTAGCTGATTCTTTTGCTGCTAAACTATAAGGAGATTTGTTCCTTGGCACAAAGCAGCAAACTTCCTGAACTCTTCATTTCTCCACTAGGTATTTTTCTGTCTTACAAATTTAGTGTAACATTTCTGTTAGAAGTATTTCAACTAACTAAAACACAGTGTGTGTATGGGTTACTGTTGCAGTTAAATTTGCAAGACAGCAGATCAGTACTGTTGTTTTCTAATAGTTTTTCTTTTGCAGCTAACTTTGCAGTTCCGTTTTCAGACAAACTTGAAAAAGCTTGGGATTGGGTGCAATGTATCGCACAGTAGCTGGCTCCTCTTTCAGCAGAGGCAGCTTTGGAGCAGAACAGCTTCTGGTCGTGACTGGGACCATCCACTGCCCTTCTACCTCCAGTGCTTGGGGCATTTCTTTGAATTCAAAAGCTTGTCCTAAAATGTCAAGAAGCTGTATACTTCTGTGAAGAAAGAATGGTGCTATACTTAAAGCACAAGGTTGGGAAACGAGACCAGTAAAACCTGAGCTCTGGGAAAGTCGCTCTTTGAAGGCCCTCCCTTTATTTCCTTGTATATAAATGGGATGATTTGCAAAGGATGCAATGAAGATTGATCAGTCTGTTTACAGAGTGGTTTCAGATCTCTGGGTGGAAAGTGCTGTCAGAGGACAGACTGGTTGCAGTGGTACTGCTCACAAATACTGCTAACTCCAGCCAGACGCGAACTTAGGGCGAGCTTGGAGTGGGTTCTTTGCATACCCTTGTTTTGCGGCCTCAGGTGGTGCCATTCCCCCGCGCTGCCGCTCCGTGCATGCGATTCCCGTGCAAAGAGGGAAGAGTCAAGGTTAACCTCGTAGCCTTCCTGTGTTTGCTGTCAATACAGTTTCTGTGAAATGTCTAAAACACCTCAGGTCCTGAAGTGAAACAGCAGCAGCCTGTTTGTTAGACCGAGCTGGGCGGTGTTGTTTACCTTCTGTTGTTTACATGTCTGTGTAAATAAAGAACACTGGTATTTGTAAATCAGCCTCACAGGCCTGCCACTTCACTCGGTGACTTGCTCATCACTGCACGCCCACTCCTGCCACATACCCTGCAGGGTGAGAAGGAAGTGTTCCTTACGCCCTGCAAAAGTGCCAGTTGCGCTGCTGCAATTCATGGCCCCAGTGTGACAGGCTAAAAAAAGATTCTCTCAGTGCCCCATTTAGCCCAGATTTTCTGTCCATAAGCTCTAGAGAAGAAGAACCCATAAACAAACTCCTGCGCCAAACCCCGCTGCTGGATGCATATGATTGAGGAAAGGATGAGGATGCCCTCCTGATGAGCTTGAAACCAATCCTCTGCCCACACAACTAATTAGCCTGACTTGTCACTTGACAAACAAGTCAGTAATCAGGCCTACTCCCCACCTAATGAGGCAGCTAAGTAACACAGCAATACAAGGGGACAAGACAGCAGATGACACTACTTGTATTATAATGAAGTTTTTTGCATATTTCTGCCACATGCTTGGCACATCTGCAGCATGGTACAAGTGTCAAAAGCTTCTTGGCAGTATCTGCCCATTTCTGCTGTCATTCAAACCCATCTTAACACAGCTGATTTAGCCTAATGGAAAGTTTGATTTCAATTTGCACCTTGCCTTTATCTCCACCCCCCTCAAAAGGAAACCCAACAAACCTGCAAAAGTGGCTTAAAATAGATCCCCAAACATCTTCAGCCTCCTTTCACAGCAGCTTAGTGCTGACAGGGACAGAGGCAGCACATGTCCTGGCCACTGCCATGGTGCTTCATGGTTCACGTTGGAGGAGCTGCTCAGCATGGTTAACACTAAAAGCCTTGGGCCTCTCCACCTCGGCCTAGGAAATTTTTAGCAACCCTAGCAGCAGATACACAAGAGAACTTCCTACCCTACGTCTCTGTATCCTAATGGTGGTAGAGATACAAAACCCTGGTGTAGGAATGGAAGAGGATTACCTGAATCTTACCAGTGCCTATACCCATCCTCGTGTCCACCCTCTGAATGGCTTTTTACGTACTGATATATCCAACTCCAGCTTGTCTGCATCAGCCTGTCCTCACTGCCAAAGCCAGATGCAGGTATAACACAGGCAGCCTTATAAAACATCACAGGTTTAAAAGCCTTTGTTCCACAGTGAAGGTTAGAGTATGCACCATTTGGGGATATTTCCACACTCAGAAGGCCTGTTAGCTCTGGATCTCTCTCTAGCATCTCTAGAGATTGTGTGAGAGCAGAGTCTGATCTTCTGGTCAACAGAGACTTTTCAGTAGTGCTTTGGTACCAAACTTCTTCCCCGAGCAGGCACTCCCAGTGGCTTGGAACAGTAAAGCCAAGTCAGAGTCCACAGGAAGGTTAAATATTAACTGCTCCTGGCACTTAGGACCTGCCTGTCCCACTGCTATCGACAGCAGGTGGCTGACTTTGCTGGGAACAGGGGCAGCCCTGTAACTGCACGTTTGGCCGAGCAACTGAAGGAGGTGGCTCTTGAGGTAAGAAAGTGTGAAAAATGCTGTCAGCTACCTACAACTCAAACCAAAAAATGACAGCATGCATTTCCAGCTGGTGCCTTATATTTAAAACACAAAAAAATTTACAAAAAAACCCCAACTGCAATAAAGGTTCCAAGAATACCACAGCAAACCCACAAATTTTCTTTGCCCTGACCTCCTTAGACTGGCAAATAGATCACAAATTCTTATTTCTTCTATGGAGTACCTTTCTAATGCTCAACACAAAAGCATTTTTTCCTATCAAGTGTAATTCTAAAGAGTATTTCTCTATTTCTTTTAGTTGCTAAACATCAGATATTTAACTTTACCTCAGTACGTACCACAGTCTTTACATCCAACAGGCAATAGATTAAAATTAGCCCTAGACTGGAATTAGGATTTCCCAGTTCAGGGTATGTCCTGGTTAGAACATCACCTGCTCTCTTTTTATGATCTTTGGATCAGCACCCTGGCCTCACCTCCCTCTCCAGACACCATCCACAGGATGGGTTCAACCAGCTCAGTAACCCACTCATTACAGCAATCTGCAGAGATGGGGGCAGGCAGGGAAAGCCCTGAGGCTGATCTGCACCCCTGGCATGTGAGTATTGTGAGCACTGAGCTAAAACGGCAGCAGTCACAGCAGTGTCTCTGGCACCTGTGTGTAAATGACACATCCCTGCCTCCTTATTTTGAAAAAACACAGGAGGTTGGATTCCAATAATTCGAACCACTTTGTGAATCCCACGGCTGGTCTGCATTAGTGGCATGGCTAAAACCTGGCAAGATTAAGTTTTTAATACAGACTTCTTTCCAATTTTTCCCACTGGCTGGCAGTCCTTCACTCCATGGGCTTCCAGATTTTAGTGGAACCCTGTCTGAAGCATAAAATATTCCCTACCCGGGATGGGAATATCAGGCTATAGGTCCCATTACAGGAGCAGATACCTAACTGTGCTTACCTGTTTGGTATATCACTATCATTAAAACAAAAATTAAAAAATGAAAAATGAAATTAAAAAATAAAGAGAGTTCTAAGAAGGAGTCTGTGGTCTCACAGCAGTCCTGCAGGCTCAGATGCCCACTGAAAAGTAACTTTGTAGAAATCCATCTGTACTCTTCTGTCCACCCTCTCTCCTAAATCAGGTTAGCTTTGCTCAGCAAGTGGGCCTCTTAAAGGCTCCCCAGCCTGTAATCAGGCCAGACCAAAAAGGAATGACAAGGTTATGTTGCTGCATTCCTTTTTCCTTATTATTTTCCATAATAAAAATTGTGTACTGCCCTTTTCTTTCCAATGTCAGCTATGATGTAAGTTTGTACTGACCCCCAGCCTCCACTGTGAGTAGTACAGTGTGAAAGCAGAATTTACCATTTCATTTAAAACTCATCAGTGTTATTGATACCTACACTGAAAATCACCCTGCCATAGCCGTGTGGGGTTAACAAGACTACCATTGCAATGCCTATGAATTACTGAAGATAGAGTAAGTTTCAAAGAACATACTTATTTAAAAGAAAGGTGCCATTTCTGCACAATCAGTTTCAAACTTAAAATAGAAACCTCTCCTGAGGGCTTCCTTTTTTTGAAGCCCCCTTCCTCCCCCTGGTACAGTCCTACAATCCATTAAGGACACGCGACAAAGAGTCAGATAAAGTATTTCTAAACCAGATAAGAGGGAAGACATCCTTAGTTGGAGAAAATTCATGTTACCCGTGATAAGGAGGATGCCTCACATCTGACTTTCTGTGCTATCTCATTGTATAGTCTGGACATGAGAATTTGGAGACTTTTTCATTCAAACTTCACCAATTTGTTTAGGCTTCACCTCACATTAAGTGACTGTAAGTCCTGAAAAACCTTTGCCATCTACAGTAGGCAAAGGTTATTCAGTAACCTCTTGTCCTGGGCTGAGTTAATTCATTACTTAGACACTCACAACACAGCTACTGCTCTGCCATGTGACATCCAAGAGATTATCATCCTGTTTATTTTTGTATAGTCATAAGGATAAAAAAGAGAAATCCAGGAAGGAGACAACTTAATCAAGTTAAAGCACAACATAATTTTTTACCATAGTAAAAAATAAAAGTCAAAAAATATGACATGGTAGTTTTACTAAGGCATTTGTGCCCTGAATAAGCACCCTGAACAGACCTCAAGAGTCCATAATTTTGACTAGACACAAAGTTTTTAACAGACTTTACTGGAAAAGCTCCCTTAATGTATTAATAATCTGCATTATTGGCTAACCTAAAGAGGAACAGTACCCTGAATACCCAGGATTTCCTCCTCCTAAATCTGAGCTACTAAAAAGAATGAGAAGACTTGCAAACATAACAAATAATTCAAAGCTTGTAACATTCTCTCAGCCAAATCAGATGTCAACAGACAATAATAGACTTTAAATAAACACATGTATGTTGCCTACTAGAAGGCTGGCAAAAAGGTAGGGAGGGAGCCAAAATTCTAAGCTTAAAAGAAAGAGCAAGACCAATTTAAAACAAACAATATAGAGACACCCAGCAGCGGGTGATACCTCAGCCATGACAGAGAGCTTTTCAGAAGTCCTCCTCCATGAGGATTGCCAGATAGTAGAGAAGATGGTGATGCTTGCCATAAAACAAGGGGAGAAAAGACCCAAAAAGACAGTAATATTACCCACCACCCCACCCCTGGTCTGAACAATTTAACCCCCTAAGCATATACTAGAAACCAGTCTTTACAAATGTGTTTTGTGCATCTTAATTTCTCTGGCCCAGGCAAACACCATTTCGCAGATGGGCGAACTGAGATAGACAGATATGCTGCCACCTGTCCAGAGCTGTAGCAACAAATCAAACCTATCCAAAAATGCGAAGGCCTCTGAAAACACCAACCAGAAACCTGTGAAAAGTCCTCTATCGAGCAGGGAAAGACAGGGGCAATAAAGACTAAGACGAGCTAGCAGACCTCACTTGAAGAGGCAGCTTTTCTTCACATCTATGGCTAAGCTTTTTATCCTTAAGTGACACCATCTGTTCTGACAGACAGTTTTATAAAATTTGAATAAGGTGACCTGGATAAAGCATGCCTGTTATATGGAAATGCCGGTGTCATACATGGATGTGGAAAGGTTGTGGATGGTTCACGCATAAAGCGCTTTCAGCATCTCTTCATAAAGGCCACACAAGCCTTTTCTGACACGCCACAACACAAAGCAAGCCATGCTTTTGATAACAATGCTGCAATAAGTTTTCTACTATCTTACTATGACCTTGCAGACGGCATTCATACTCCTTCAAGGTAAGTATTCAGGTATAGAGGTAACTTTTTAACATACAAAGTCATGGTCCATCCTCCCCTCTTTATAATACAACAGCATCACTGTACAAGCACAAGCACCAAGGACTTAGATTTGTCTCTGCTGACAGGTCTATTGGTCACCTGGTTAATGACAACAAACAAAGTCTGCAGACTGGACTATCATTTGGTGGTCTCTGGAAAGGAGCACCAGTAAAGACAATGGTGGGTCAACATGAATTGACATTCCTCTTTCTCCAACCAAGAGGCTTCTGTCTAAATCTGGACTAGAGCAAAACACAGTTGTCATCTCCTTTTATTCCCACCTCTCCTCACCTTACATGACCATGGGCAGTCTCTGTTCCAGCAAAGATTCCAGATTCAAAAGATTCAGATGTGACAAGGCTGGTTCTGTACCATGGTTGAAAGGCCCTGGCAAAGTGCAGGCAGGAGTATTTACGAACCTTCCTGGCATCTCACTTCGTGTTTTATCAGTGCATTCAGTCCCTTCTTTTGGAAAGCCTTGACCCACCCACAAACAAGAGATAAAACATTTCACTACTTGTCTCTGAGCTTGTAAGAGACCAGATTATTCATTTTTTAAAGTAATTGATGGCGATAATCAAGTGGTTTTCAGCAAGTCATGAACGCAGAGCTGGAAGTAATTATACATGTCTGTGTTTATGTGTGTTTGGACATATGCTTCACTGATATATAGAGAAGACAATTTTTAACTGTAATATGTGCCATCTGCAAACTACTTGCTACAGGACGTCAATTAGACTAGATGTTAATTATTTTAACATTACATGTTTCTATAAATAGTTCTAATGAATAAAGTTTTTCTATTTTTTTTAAGTTAAAAACCACAACCAACCAACCCACCCACAAAAAAACCAACCCATGAAACAATAGGTTCTGTTTCTCAGAGAGTTGTTAATGCTGAAGATTGGAAGGAAGCTGCTGCCCCCTCTTGGCACCACATACAAATGCAAATACTTAGCACGAAAAAAGAAGATTCTGGTCATAAATTGCAATTACTAAGTAATAGACAAGTTTGGACATGGAAAACAGCATAAAAACTGACACAGCCCCAAGTACACTTGCCTACTTACCCAGACCACTCAAGACAACCCCTTTAACTTAGTAAGATTGTGGGGGTCATAATACATAGAATTGCCACTCATTTTAATTTTAAAATAAATGTTAGTAATATGTGACCTGGATTTAAAATAACACTTCAAATAATATTTAAAGGAGCACCCTAATTCTGCTGGCTTCCTGAATTGTCTTTTAACACCTCACATCTCTCACAAATTAGGAGAACACCTAAACTGCCACACTGGCTAAAAAAGGAAGGTCAAACAAACAGGAAAGCCTGCAGCAGCCTTCAATTGACAGCTATACAAAAACCCCCATTTATCATAAATAAAAAGTCAGTTTCTACGTTCAAAGCCCAAACGTGCTACCCTCAGAAGCTGAAGGTATCCACTGTAGGGTTTAAATTGTAGCAACCATGGGGAATCCCTTCTCACAGAATCACAGACTACCATGCAAATTCTAAAGTAAACCAAGAGGAACTGGTGGATTTATGGACATAACTCAAAGGCTTCACTTCTATAAGAGGATCAGCATGGGCAACCTATAGCAATCTTCTTCCATGACCTTTATCAGAAGAAGAGTCAACAGTGGCAAACTCTCTACAGGTTGTTCCAGCAGGGATTGAATAGGGACACTCCATTTCTTATCAGAAGGAAAAGCGTTCAAGTCAAGGACATTTCCAGCAGTGTAAGCCCAGTGAACCAAATATGTAACTATTCCAGTTCAGCAGCATGACTTTTAATGCTTCCATTCCCCTAAAGAAATTGATGACAGACAGAAACACTTGGACAAGAGCAAGTAAAGTAACATTAAGGAAAAATATTTTCATGGGAATCAGACTTACTTCACTTGACAGAAGTAATATTATGCAAATATTTAGACCGTTCATAGGCAAATTAAGATTTAATCAACAGGATTTATACAGAGATTTACAGATACATTTGAAGACTTGCCGTTTTAACAGAAAAGTTACCAGCTGTCTCTCAAGCACCCCTGACTTCCAGTTCTACAGGCAATCAAAACATGTCTGTGAATGCCTGTACTTTCACTTTACTTATATTTACATTTCCCTAACCTTCTGATTGAGACCCAGCCACTGAAAACCAGGCAGCCAGAGCTGATGGCCCCACAACTGATGCAGGAGAAGCTGGGGAGCCAGCTAAGGCTGCAGAGCTTTTGCATTTCAAAAAGGAAATTTGAAGGAACACAGAGTGCCAAAAACTCTGAAGGGAATTGCGATCACTATATATATATTTTATCTCCAGTAAAAAGTTACAAAGAAAAACTGTAACCAGTTCTCCTGGAATCAATACATGGACTTTTAACATACCTCTCACAGGGGACTAGAAGAGCATACTCCTGCAGGGCCTTCAAAACATTGGCAGTTCCAATGCTTACATAGGTACAGCTGGGAAACACAAGCCTTAGTACATGAGGCAGAAGGCTGACAAAGAGACACCAAATAATTTGGACAGCTGATTGAATCAAACACTATTGTATAGAGTGTGGAAAATTTACCCAAGTGAATTCACCTAGGAATTGAAAACTACTTGGTCTTTTTCAACCATTTGATTTAGAGGCATCACATCCTGCACAGGAGTGGGGACCACCAGCAGATTCCAAAGTACTTCTGTGGGAAGGGAACACCAGGTGAAGAGAGTAGCTAGAACAAGGCTACTCTGAAGCACTAAAAGTAAGAAGAAAAAAGAAAACTTATGAGAAAAGAAAATCCAAAGAAATTGAGTATTTCTCTTTCAAAGTCAGCATGTTTTCCACTTCTCAACTCCTCACTTCCCTTACAACTGCAAAACTTCTAAAGAATTGGGTCCTGTTGGAAAAGACACACTGGACAACGTGATAATGTTTTCCAATTATTGCAGTGTAAGTTCAAGCTTATAAAGGCAAGCTTGAAATATGTTAGTCCATTTTTTTCAGGCCATTGAGCTGAGGTTTTAATCAGCAAAAACAGACTTCTTACACATATCCTAGGTCAGGATGCATTGCTCTTCAGTCATGTGCGGGTCTCTGGAAAAAAAAATGCAGAGGACTATTCAGTGACCACAGTCACTGGGAGCAGCCTCTGAGCTCCTTCAGCAGGACACTGGAACACCAAGAAATTTTGAATCATCTTCTTTGACCTCAGGTAACATAAAGAAGTAATTTTGTTTCTCCTCTATCATCTTCATTCATAGCTGCCTCTATTCCTCTGCTTGTTTTACAACAACTCAAGCTAGATTTCTCTCCTTTCCCTCTTCCTTCCATCTGCTGAAGTCACCCATATCGAAACCCTCCTAAAAAATTTAGAGCTAAAAAATAAATAGTTAACAGTTTCAGCCCTCACCAATTGTACATTCTGTATCTTTTCATCCAACATGACTCAGCCTCGTCTATTGAGACAGTTCCTACGCTCACAGTTTTCTGCCCTCTGCTTACACACTCCCAATAAATCCTTAAGCACTGCCATAATTATACTACTATCAGTTACCACACCATTGCCTTTCACTTGAGCTCTCTGCTCATTCAGATGAACTTCATGCTTTAGCGTGAGACGATCACTCAAGTATAGCTGAGAGATTATTTATTTTAAAATATAATTTAAAACACAAAGACAGTCTGAACAATAGGACTTAAATAAAAGATGTAACTTAAAGGGAAGCATTTTGTAACTTCAGTGGAAAACTTAAAATATTTCAAAATGCATGGAAAACAAACAAACACCAGCCAACCAAAAAAAAGAGAGGCAAAGGGCAGTTTCCACAATTTTAGCCAAATGACTTAACCCTTTGACAGGTCTAGGTCCTTATAGCTCTTCCTAGTCAAGGACTTCAGAATATTTATGGTATTATTATACAGTCAGACACTGCAAATATTTTTAAACTGAAAAACATTCAGCAGAAAATGCATCTCAATGAAATTTGAGACATGTCCTGTAACTGTGTCTTCCAAAAAATGTATTTTGCTCTTAACTATTGCCAGCCAAGACTAGATTAGAGTCAAACGTCACATTATGCTATTTTGGTTCCCCCATATTAGCTTTTTGGGCAGGTGTGGACTACACACTTAACAGACAAAAAACACACACAGGGTTGGGTCTTTTTTATGTATAAAAAGAAAATAAAATACAACTCTGAATTAGGTGCAGAGATCACTGCAATGCAGAAGAGTATATTTATTTACAGGCTAATAAAAATATATTATATTCAGCTTAGCTAGATGTATACATGTTTTGCAAAATATTCTATCTGCTACAGAAATGAGAGTAACCCATGATGTAATTATGTTTGGACAAATACAATAAATATCTGTATTTTGTTTGATACAACTGTGGATTAACATATATTGAGATGGATACAAACCCTTTTCACTGCCAAGAATACACTTCTACAAAGGAAATACTACATAAAACCTTTGATCAGAGTTAAATTTATTGCCATAAAGCACTTTCCTTATCTTACATGCTTTTAATTAACATTGGTCCCAGATGCCAACAAACACTGTCCACCTTTAGCTTAAAATACAATTGTCTTACTGAAGATTTTAACAGGAAAGGAATTATATACCAAAAGAATTGCAAAATTATCTTTAGAATATTATTTTATTTTTTTAAGTAAAAATATATATACACACGCAAGTAAACTGTTTTACACTTTAAAAAATAAAAATGAAGTCTGAACACTGACTTTCCTCAGAAATTCTTCCAAGTCTAACTCATTCAACCTCTGGGAATCAGCAGGACTGAGTATTCCAGTTACTGACAAAGGGGAGAATACACATTTGTCCATTGAATCTGGAAATCTCAACTTGCAAAACTTTTCTCAGTTTAAATATTAATCTCTAAGCATTTCAGTATGATTGCAAATAAACCAGTACATTAAATCAGCTGGTAACAAGTACAGCGTACGTGGAGACAGACTGTAGTGTCTGAGCAAAATCCTCCCATCCATGGCTTCCTAAACAAACATTATAAAAACTACTGGGAAGGAAATCTGGTGATAATTTGCTGCTACGTGATATGTCTACTCCCAGTCATTTTCCTCAGCATTTGTTCCTTCTGTTGATCTCATATAGAGATAAAAATAAAGAAGGTAAGAGCAGAGAAAAGGTCCAGCAGATGAAGAAGAGAGCAAGCACAGCATCATGTGAAGCTGGCAGACAAGGAATGTTAGGAAAATAACTCTAGAAACATTCCTCCACTTCAGGCTAAAACTGATCAAATGCATTGAACAGAAAATACAGTGTGCCATGAAGTAAGGAAGAAAAAATAAATTAAAAATTTCACTTTTCCCTCAAATAAAGGGAAACTGTACGGGAAAATTGAATGTCTTTTAAAAAAGTTACAAGACTAGTTGGGCAAGTCTAATTTCTAAGAACTGCAGGAAGATTTCACACAGTAATGATTTTCAAAAACAAGATGACTGCAACTTAGCTTTGAACTGTCCCTTCCTGACAGAGAGGACATTGAGTGTTCCAGACCACAGAGAGTTTCAGAGTGCACTCTGCTTGAATAGCTGTGGGAAAAACACAGATCTAGATGCAGAAGTTCTGGCAGTGGATTCATCTGCTAACACACAGCCAATGTGTCCTCAAGTTTCTGAAGCTTCAGAAAAAGAAACATGCCTGGGGACCTGTTTCTTCTTCAAACAGCTTTATTTTTAAATACTAGTTTCTGTTCGGTGAAAACTGTACAGCCTTGACTATTTTAAAAGCCTTCAACAGTATGCTGTACGACAAACACTACTATAAAAAATGAACCAAATAATGTTACTCCACTGAGTAAGTGGAACTCATGCACACACACACACACACACAAAATGATAGTGTAAATAGCGAAGTTAAGGGATTTATAAATAGCAAAATCTTTGAATAAAGTATATACATTTTCAGGCTTTTTCTATAAACATATATATATATATAGTGCTCCTAGGAGAGACAAGGTAACTGTGTTCTACATCACAACTTAGAACATAAGGTTAATTGATGTTACTCTAAAGGCCTTTGAGGTTTTTTCTTAGTATTTATACCCTACACAGTTAACACTTGCAAAGATGTCTTTTCACATTAGTTTCTCTTTCAATGTACAAAACCATTTTATGTTACAGTTCAACAGCCTGCAGAGCAGCGAACAGGAAAGATGGCACTGCATGCTGAAATAGTAAGTGCGAAGACAACGTAGAGCTTGTCTGTGGAGTGTGCTGCACTTCACCAAGAGAGCTACAAATGGAGCTTGAGAAACTGCTCGAGACACCATCCTCAACTTCCCCATCTGCAGCCATGCCAGGGCCTTTAGATGCACACCAATAAAAAACTACTTTAAAATACACTGCTCTCACAAAGGGAGTAACATTTTGCTTCAACAGTAAGACAATTATAGGTTAATAGACTACCATAACGTAACACAGATAGGGCCAGGCACCATATCATTCTGAGAACCTCCTGTAAAGTACTGTGCACTCAACTTCTACTTCTTTAAGGATTATTTTAATGTGAAATGAGTATGTTCAGTACCCATCAAAAGCACTCATCATTTCATAAGGTCAAGCTAACGATGACCAACTCAAACAACTGTGCATTAGCAGTAATCATATCCATTTAAAAAAAAAAAACACTAAATTGATGATGCTCAAAAAAAAAACCAAAGGGTTCACATTAATTGTGAGTAATTTTTCAACTAATTTCACTTTTAAAACCCCATACTACTCTGTTTAACTACTTTTGGAGCAGGTTTCACATGGAACAAATGGTGGTGAATTTAAATAAAAACAACAAATCCAAAAACCTCACTCATAAAATTACCATGGTTTGAACGATCATGATTAGCAACCACTCCACTGCTTACATGGGTTTTGATAGTCTTTGCTCAAATAAAAGCTCTTCTCTTTACTATTCTGAGGAAAAAAAAGAAGTGTTTTTTAAAGTTACATTTCAGAAATCCTAAATACAAAACACATGGATGCAATGGAACAAGTGTCCCCCCCAAGTCTGTCTAGGGTTAAAGCATGTTTCACACCAAACTGAACATCAGTTGTCCCTTTAAAACCTCCAAGGGTCAAAACTAGGCTGGTCACACATTATTCTGCTTCCTTCGGGACATCAATGAGATTAAAAGTGGAACACACTGAGGTTATCCACTTTAAAAATCCCACACTTTGGTGGGACTCTCCTTTTATTATTAAAAGAAATTCATTTCACATGCTGTGTGTTCAATAACTACTGTATGTCACGCAAAAGACAGTTTTCCACATTTAGAATTGCTCACAATGAAGCCCTGAGGTAACCGCCTTTTTTCCAGGCAACAGTAATACAGTTCCTTTTGACAATTAATCATCCTTTTACAACCTACACTAGTATATGCAACTTTAAGCAGTCAATATTGATTATCAGTTGTTCCCAAAGATGGGATCTGTCCAGGTTTTGCCCTTTTTTTTTGACTGTTTGTTTTTAGGATAAAGACTCAGCAGAACGGGCTAATTTGGGTGCAGAGTCTTCCAATGAAGCTTCAACTGAATTCCCCAGGTCTCCATTTTCATGTCCATCAATAATTGGCTTCTTATCAAACACTGCAAATTAAAAAGAAAATTGATTTAAGGAAAGAAACAATCTTGAGAAGGGCAGATCAGTGATCCTTGTTTCAAAAGCTCGAATGTTTGCTGAAATGACTACTAAAATTAAAGCTGACAGGTTTTTAGAACATAGTGTGACAAGAAAGTAAGAACTGTTTCTTTGCTTTTCTGACCTAAAAAATGTATCTGAAGAAACTACCAACATGCAGCGTTAAGGGGAATTACCGACTCCTAGTCAGAGATAGGAAAAGATAAGAATAAATTTGAATTTCAACCTTTGGGAAAAGATGACCATGAAAAAAGTTTGTAAGTTAATGCAGTTGTATCTAAGTAAACCAGGCCAAACAGTGAGGGACCAACTAGATGAACTGACAGTCTATTAGTAGGTTAATTGAATTGACAGCAGATTAATTTTACAATGAATGTAAAAACAGTATTTTCCAGAAATTGGTTTGCATATTGAGACTTCAGAATTAAACTGCAAGTAACACATTTTAGAAGGTTTACCTTGTGAGGGTTTGACATCCACATTTGCATCTTTTCTATTCGAACTTGAATTTGCACCTTCCTCCAACTCATCAAGATATAAACGGTAACGGTGTCCACTCTCATCCTCATATTCTACGTTTTCGTCATCCGAATCAACCTCCGGAGCAACGTACACTACTTCAAATTCGATTTCACCTCTCTAAAATGCAGCCAAAAATAAAAATTTTCTTACTACTGCACAGCTACCCAGCAGGATTACCATGATGAGCAAGGTTACTAAAACAAATACATATTACTGTTGTAAAAACATTTACAGTTGTGTTGAGTATTTTGGATAGGTATTGAAGTTAAGTTCTTACTGACTAAAGTAGAACAGCTCTATAGCTGAGCTTTACTAAATTTCTTACATGCCAGTACATTTCAAATAGTGATAAAGAGGAAGTTTTCTGATAAATTAAGCACACTTGCTAACTGTCTTAAAATGAGAAGCAAATCAGGAAGATTCTAGATCTCAAAGCAGGTAAGAAACATTGTTTGGCTGGAGCTGTTCAGTCGTAACAGTAAAGCATATGTCACTAAACAGTTATTTCTGTGGGGCAATGTATGAACTGATTTTCATCAGCCTTACTGAATAATGATTAGCCAATACATGTTTAACTGAACCACTACTGACCCAGCATTTTTGTCCTTGAATTGCAAAACATAAGAGGATTAAGTGTAAGGTGACAGAGCCTCAAGAATCACTGTAGCTTAGTGTCCTAGGTTACAATGTAAGTTGGGCCCAAAGTACAGATTCTATCCCCATCTTCATGAGCTGCTGAAACCAGGTGGGGCAGTGTTTCCCTTATCTTCTGTTAATGGGCCCATCAATTCCTTGCCCATGACTCATAGATAACTCCCTCCAGGAGTTATCTCTGCTTAATGGGCCATCAAGGATCCACTGCATGACTCATAGAATGAGATCATCCCATTGTGAGATGCTCTGCCCAGGGGGAGGAGCCAAGCATTCCCACCTGGATATAATCTGGGGTTTGGGACAGCACAGGCAGCCTTACCCACTGGACTCCTAGAGGACAAGAGCTACCAGACCTTTGTACAGGATCACTGCTTCGACAGGACCATTTCATCTGGACTGCTACTACCACCCTAACTAACAGGGTGTCAGGTTGTATTCTGACCCTGCCAGTGGGTTGGTTTTTTTTTTTTTGTACTATTGCATTTATTTTATTTTACTTTATTTTATTTCTTTCTTTTCCTTTTACTAAATTGTGTTTCTGACCTAGAGTCTGTCACTAGTTTTGCTTTCAAACCAGCACACTTAGCATTACACTGTACTTAACAGGAAACATTAAAATTCAAGGTAATTCAACGGGCAGAATGCAGGAAGCACCTAAACGTGCCTATGTATAACAGGTCCAAACTGACCTGTTGGGAAAGAATAGTTACAGCTTCTTTATGCTTGGCATCTCTTAGATTAACTCCATTTACTGCCAGAATAGCATCACCAACATGCAGTCCTCCACATCGATCAGCAGGCTGCCCAGGATGGATTTCAGAAATCAGTATTGGAACACCATGCTCCTTCCCACCCTATTAAAAAAAAAAAAGCAAACTTTAATTAACTGAGATGCCTTTTAACATAAAATTGACATTCAGACAGTAGTCCCTAAAGTGCTTATTTCAACTTCTGTTTTAGAAAATTAGAAATTGTTCTTCAAACAAAGAATGTTTAAGAATGCATGAGCTGCTTCCCTTAATTCTTCTACCCACAGAAGAATGGAAAATTTTGAATATGTACTCAAAGTCTGCAATTCTAAATGCGAATAAAACTATAAAATCATATACAAACCAATGAAAAGCAGAAAACCTCACAAAAAAAGCATATCAGGCACCATATTCACTTGCAACAAACAGTATTCATATTTAGAACAAAAGTATAATAATCAAAATTTTCCAAATTTGTTGCAAAAAAGTTCACACAGCTTTGGTTAGGTGAGAGATGCCAATACAGATACTTTTTAAAAAGTTATAATCACAACAGCAAAGCTTTGGAAGTCAGGTCTCAGATTGTCTCAGCTCTTCTAAATATTTACACCTGGAATGACCACTGGCTAATCTGCTAAAGTGTCTATACCCTACACAGAAGTCAAAATCCCAAGTTTAAACATAAAGTAGCAATTACCTATTTCCTAATTTACCAAAATGAGTCTTGAAGTTCTGTGACTACAGTTATGGATTTGTGTATGCTTTTTTCATTTGTTCTAACCACACATTTACTGATCCATGTATGTTACAGAAGTAGGAATACAAACTTGAATTGCTGCTTCTGTGTCATAGAAAATAAATGCAAATATTTACTGTGATTGAAATTCCTAGTCCTTCATGATCTTCTTTAACTAGCAAAACTTTTCTGATTGGACCAACACCTTGACTCTTCTTTAAGGCATCAGGATCCTAGTTTGATAAAAAACAAACATAGCACAAACATAAATGTGTGACCCAAAAATGGATGCATTTCATCATTTTGGTTTTTTGTAATTATATAGAGGCAGTGTTATGAGCAACAGTTTTAGACTAGCTCCAGGCAGGACAAACTTAGAGTGCCTCTTTACAGAAAGGGAATGAAATCAGAAAAGATTCCTCATTGTGCACCCCTTATGAGAATAATTATTTAGATTACTTCACTGTTGATTAACGCACAACACAGAACTTAGCTTCCAATGAAGGAAATCAGCTACATATTAAAAATACTAAGGGACTACATGAAGAAGTGCTGATCACTGCTGAAATGTTTTATGATGTAAACTCATCTTAAAAGTATCCAAATGACACAAGATGATGTAATATACTCCCAAAGAAGAGGTTGCTTGCTTGACTTTATTTTTACTGTAATAAAAATAAACCACACCAAAAGCCATTGAACACAAATCTAAAAGAGATTGACTAAATAAGTCAAGGTTAATTTTTTTCCTTTTGTTAAGTCACTGATGCCATTATGCATACCTTTAAAATCACAAATACATATATTTGTCCACCAATGTTTTATATGCAATTAGCAACATAAGCAGGAAGACCCCTCTGTCCAAGTAAGGTATTTAGAACAGATCAAAGTAAAGTACTTCACTGAAAATGTCTGGGTTTATGTACTGAACACTGGGGTGATTAACGGGACATGTGCCAAGTTGGGTGAGCTCTACCAAAGATACCCAGAGGGAAATGCTGTTGAAAGGTTTTGTTTTAAAAAGTACCTTTAGTAGGAAAAAACCCAACCTACAAATAATTATTTTACAGAGTGTCAATTTATCTGGCCTTTTAAGAAAAGAAATTAAAATCAATTTCAGTTCAATCTAACGCCACAAATATTATTATTGGTTTTTTTAAGTAAGTTAGATCCACATTGTGAAACCTAGGTTACAAAATTCTGCTGTTAAATTTGTATTTATATACATAAATATATACATATATATCAGAGGCTCAGTTTTCAAAAGGACTAAGTGTTCCTAGTTAAGTCAAATGAATTATATCATTTTCCATGGTCATTTAGAGGGATATGCAATTCAGCACGGAACTGTCCTTCAGCATACAAAAGAACAACATATTTACAAGTGACATTTGAAAAAAACACGACACTGAAGTGAAAACAATCACAAAGATGAAGAAGTAACTCATGTCTGGAAGTCATGGAGGAATGGCTCATCTTTTCAACTTACATGTCCTGGGGGTGCTTGCATTGGTCGTTTGAGATCATTGCGACCTCGACAAGCTCTAATAACAGTTTTGTGGCGGTGGAGGTGTATTTCTGCTTCCAGCTGATTCCACAGCTTGTCGTGAGCAGGTCCTTTCATATCCCGGCCCAGTAACTGAATCTGCTGGACCCTACATAGTGGCAAAGAGAATAAAACAATGCTGCGTTACAACTGAAAAAGCAATGCACTCTAGGACTCCTACACCTCATGTGGCTACAGCACACGGTCACACAGCAACTGTAGCAAGAACCCTGGGGATTTTTGTTCTTCCTTTTGTTAATTAACTGGAAATGTGAGGCTTTTCCTACTTAGTCTTAACCTTGAACTTGCCTCTAGGGATGCAAAGGAAGGAAACAACAACAGCAAACATCTTATCCTAGGGGACATGGATTGACTTCGCATACCTTCCAGCCAGCTCCTTATCTAAATACTTGGCTGCCAATCTTGCTCCATAAACCTCAGCCTGAAGCACAGCTATGTGTCTACGGAGGGCTTCATTCTCTTTCCTCAGCAACTTCACTTCAGCTTCCAGCTGAGCTTCTTTCACTTTTTCCTTCTTGTTAGCTTCAAGTTCTCTCTCCTTTACAATGACAAAAAAACAAACCACCAAACAAGAAAAGAATGTTAAAAAGCTTTTATCCAAGTTAACAATGAAAGAACATTTACTGTTTCTGCATACACAATTTGAAATTACTTTCCTGTGTACAAGACATGCATGCAGGAAAAGAAATTTAAAAAAAAAAAAAAAAAAAAAAAGCAGGAATTCTGGCACTACAGCTAGTGGTTTGCATACTATCCTACACAAAGGTGGCAGAATTTAAATAGCCTGAATATCATCCTTACATTTTCTTATCTTGCAAATAGGAGATTCAAAGTTAAGCAATACTATTTTTAAAATAAAAGAGTAACTATGAAGACACTAAATATTTCAATTCAACTAAATTCTTTAACTATTATTATGATGATGGTAACATAGAAATGTAAGTCCATATGCCCTTAAAATGACAATTATTTTCATGCAAACAACCAAGAAATGTCCAGCCAGAGACATTTCCAGATTAGAGTCTGAAGACCATATAAATAAAGCCAAGGATTCTACACATGAAGATGCCCACCCTGACAAAACTAAAAGAAAATTAGTGCAAAATTAAAAAAACCAAAACAACAAACAACAACCAAACAAAACAAAACCAAAACCCACACTAAAACCACACTTTAAGCAAGCTACCTCCCTGTGCCTCACCCCCTGAAAAAGAAACTATGGAAATATAAATTAGTCCCACATTGCTCCATCCCAAATGTACAGAAACTGCACGGTCATTACCTTTTGTAATACTCAGGGTACTGGTGCAAAAGGGATTAGAGATTGCTAAAACTGCTAATCTACAAAATCTACTTTAAGGAGAGTGTGCTTGACAACTTGTATCTTTTATATCTTGCTCTGCATTCCTTTTACAGAGTGGGGAAAAACTCCCACCCCAAACCAGGAAAATAGTAAAGACACAGGGTCTAATACTGTTTCCTTTCAAAAATGGCTGTCAACTGATACAGCAATAAAAATTAAGTTCACCATAATGCATTTTTGAAGACATCTGGAGTACCTAAAAAACCCATTCTCTGTACCTGTACCAACTACATTGTTAAACAAATAAAACCAGGAAATGCTACTAAAGAAGCAACAGGACAGATACAAAATTTTACAGAACTGGCAAGACAAATCTGTTATCAAATTGTGCATATGCTATTCACTATTCCAAGCCTGGATATAAAACCATTAATATGGTCGATATTACCACATCTGAGAAATTACGCAATGTTGGTCCTTCCAAATGGAGTTAATTTCACAACAGATATATGGAAGCATTTACTGACTTTGCCAGACAGTCAGCTTTGAATTTGACAGACTCTACTGCCTCCCTCATCTGTTAAATACTTTTATCAGTTTAGAAGAAGAGAGTACACACCTATGTACATGTTGGTCAAGAATTGCCCAGCACAGTGCTCAAGAGGAGCAGCACAAAGATTGCTTGAAATCACTGTCATTTCACTTCTGCAATTCCCATGATGACCCACCCTCAGATCAAGTCTGGCTCCATGGGCATGTTAGAAAACATGTCACACAAAGCCGCTTCTGGTCTCTGGCCTTTGGGTTGGAGTTGTCTTGTGGGAATGACTCTGCAGCAAACCTCTTTCTGAACTGTAGGATCATTCCTAAGCCAAGAATTATGACTTATCTACAGTTCAAGAACAGGAGTTTCTAAGATTATACCAGTTTCTTCTATTATTATTTTGGTCTTGGGCTATTTTCATTACAAGAATTCAAGAGTGCCACCATGCTGTGTTGTCTCTGCCACACACTTGAGGAGTAAGAAGGGTCACAGTTCAGACTTAACACCTGTTTTACAGCAGTAAAGTTCTTATACAAATACAGTGTTCCTGTTAGCTCTGTTACTATTGTCAATACTGCATTAAGGTGATCTAAATAGCAGTATAGGTTCCCTGTTTGTCCACTTCTAGAACATCTTTTATTTGACAAATATAAAAAGATAAAGACTAGAATTTAAGATAGGCATATTCCAAACTCCCTCAGAAAAGTGAATTGCTGAAGTGATCAAAGATTCTTAATTACAACAGCAAATTTCATGCAGCACATTTTACAGTATTTATACAAAGCAGCCAGCCTAAACACCCCCATCCAGACTCAGATCTTCCATTTATTTTCTCTGAATTTGGTTTGTCATTTAAATTAAACAGGAAGCCAAATGTTGCATTTCTACATAGGATCACTTTTAGTCATGCATTTTAAATGTTACACCTAAAATACAAGGCAAATGCAATCCCATAGCAGTGTTTTCTTCCTGTTTTCTCCATTATTAGGACTAGTCTTTTGTGACAGAGGTGCAAAATTACACCCAGAAGCCAATCTTCTATGGACTGTCTCCAACTAATCACCACATGAATTAAAAAAAAAAAATAAAAATTAGAAGGTTTGCAATACAGAATCTCTGAAGATGTCCTGAAACAGCATGTCAGGTTTTGAATGACTGTCAAACGATTTGACAAAAGCCTCAAAAATGTTTAAAGAAATCAAGGAAGTTAAGTTACAGAATAGTTTCATGCTTTCTAGTGTTCATAGTATGGCATAGGTTCTGATAAGAGAAAATGTATTTTCTGTCGGTAATATTAAAAAAAACCCAGCAAGGTTGAAGACTAAAGCTTACAATTACCAGCTATCCTGTGGCTTTTCAAAAAAACAAATACGGAGGAATGATAATGAAGCATGTAACATAATAAAAGTAGAAAGGCTGTTTAAAAACCTTTCAAGTCTATTACTGTGAAAAGATGTAAGTCAAGTTTGCTTCATTTTTTCTTTATTTCTATGTATTACTGAGTTCATATGCTTTTGGCTGTTACACCAGCCAGTAAACCATATTAAATCATGCCCATGAAAAAAATAAGAGGAAAAAGGAGAAGTAGACAGGATTTTTTTAAAAACACAACATGAAGAATACTTCATATTACACTCATAGATGTATACAGTGTTTATGCTTTAGCAATTGTGTAACACCTCAACATTTTTTGAGATACTGCCAGAACAATCTTTCAGAATGTCAAGTTGCCAGATATCACCCCAACCTAGCTGTAGCAATAATAAATAGAACACATACAGAATCAGGAAAGAGGGCACCATATCTAGAAAAGAAAAATTAAAATGCAAAGGAAATTCTTTACACAGCATCTTGCCAACTGTTGGGAAGAAGGAACAAGACAGATCTGTTTTGCCAGTTTGTGAGGCCAACATATATATAAGTTGTTGCACAAAACAAAAGCACTGCTTAAACATAAAAAAAATTGGCAATCAACATACTTACCATTTCATCCACAGAAAGGACAGACTTAAGACAGAAGAAAAGAGTTTCATAATTAGAGAAACAGGCAATAGGAACTTAAAGCAAATGCAAAAACATAAATTACTTACTCAAAAAGGACTTCACCAGCAGACTGTGTATTTCATTAGATGGCATAAAGAATAAGCACACTGCTACAATTCTATTTAGCAACAATTTAGGTATTTTGCAGTGAAATTTATTAAAAATCTTATTAAAAACTTTAGTGTAGTATTTAAAACAATATCTTCTAAAATACCAAGAATCTCTACAAAGAATAGCAAGATAATACAATATACATGAAAGAATCACAGAAAATCCATTAACATTATACAGGTAATAGATTTTTTTCCCTTTCAGAAAGAACAACATAATATGAGTTACAAGAGGGACATAAAGGACAGGCAGAAGTATCAAAAAGGGCAGCAAGTGCAAAATGCAAAAAAAAAATCCAACTAAGCAACCTCATACTTTTACGAAGAGTTATTATGATTGCACTAAGAAGATTCCCCACTCCTAAAAACAGATTTGGCCTAAACTACACAGTTATCAATTCCTTAGCAATCTACACATTTTAAAATGTCCCAGTTCACCACTATGTATAGTTCTACAGATTACAGAGTATACATTTATGCTAAGACTCTAAAGAGTCTACATGCAAAATAAGTGTCTGTCCATCAAGAAAGCAGGAAGTCAATTAGTAGAGCTTTATTTCCCCATTGCACATTCTGTTGACACAGTTCTTCTCTGCCCTCAGAGACCTCCTAACTGCCAGAAGGTCAGTACAACAGTTTCATTTACCCAAACATCAGAGGTCCCATTTTATTGTCATTTCAGTGGCCTCAATTTTGCTTGTTCTAGCTTTGCTAACTTTCATAGCTTTCTTTATCTAGAGGAGTTTAAAGTTGAACTTCTGTCCATTAAAGCTATGATTTCCCTAAAGGCAAAGTAAAAGAAACTCAAAACACTAGTCCTCATATTTATTAAAAGTTAAAGCTAAACGAAATTAAGCAGAGAACAGCAGTCTAAGGTGTTAATAAAGTTCAATTTTAACACAGATAAACCTGAACCAATGTATGTAAAATGTATTTATTGTCACCTGTGGAAAGAAGACCGCTGTCAATAGCATGGAAATTTAATATACCTTTAGAAACCATTTATGAAAGAAATAAAAAGTTTAGAAGTATTAGTCTCTGTGTTGGTCAGAAGTTAAGTCTAAGAAAATCACTCACAGTAATGTGTTAACTTAAAAAATTTTCTACATGTAAACCTGCAGATTAACACTTACAAAATGCTGATGATATTTAACTAATGCTTATTTAAGAGCCATGAGAATTATTCAGAGCTCTAAATAAACGTCACCACACTGTAGCCATAATTCAGTACAGAATAAATTAGATATTCCAGAAAATGTTGCTCTTATACTGAATATATAACTATGTAGCCCTAGGAAGACAGCTCTAATAAATTACAGCTTTTGAATTTGAAACACAAAGAATTTGGGTTACTCCTGTTGTTCAGTGATTAGCCTAGACACCCTTTAAAACTTACAGTCTACTACTGTGTTTTATTGTTAATTAATTAACAATAAAATTAATTAAAAACAATTTTATTGTTAATTAATTAGCATTAATTAACGGGATAAAATAGCAAAAGAAACTAATCTAATGTTCCACGTATGTTGGGAGTAGGTACTTGCAACCAAACTGTGAAACAATTTTAGAAAGTCAAAGATATACTTTGATTCATACCAAGTTAGAAACCACACGTATACAACACTACTCTACTTTTATAATTTACAAACTCATAGTATTAAAGCCTGAATCTGTGGTGTGGCTAGTAACACGGCAGCCTATGCTAGGGCTATCAGTCAATGCCAACTAACTGCACAGATCAATTGTTGTTAACTTTTGGAGGGCTTTGTAAAGGTCTGAGTTTTAAAAAAACATGTAGTTTTCTGAGTACTTCTATTATGGTCTTCTTCTATTATCTTTTGCAACTTCAGTCTTCAGAAAAACTTTACAAATCACAAAAACATTTTCTTTTTTTACTTTCAGAAACCACTAAAAATGGTTTATTAAAAAAAAAAACCTTCTTAAATTCTTATTCTTTATTCTGATACTATTCATCTTATTTTTAATGGTTGCTAACAAAAACTTAATATTTTTAACCTGAAAATTTGTAATCAGCTTATTCACACTTTCCAAGGAAGAACTTCAGCCAGGAGAGGAAAAAGAATAATACAATCCCACAGTCAAGTTGCCATACTCACCAGTTTTGCCTTAATAGCCCCAGAGTCAACATTCTGACCAGTCTTGGCATGTAGCTGAAGCTGAACAGCGTGGAGCTGTAAAAGCTGATCATGCACTTCCTTTTCCAATACTGCTTTCTCTGCCTGTGTTTCTGTCAGTTCAGACTTCAGATCAACCAACTGTGCCTGTGAAGATATAATCCATCATAGTAATGAGAGCAAGGATTAAATGGGGTCACCAGAACTGTGACACATAGCAGCATTTGCTGCTACATGGATGCTGTACATGGTGGAATACAGGTTAAGAATACCTGCTGTCATACATTCCTCTGTAGCCCAGCTTTAACACTGGATCATTTGCAGGATATTCTCACTAACCTGAACAAAACTTATACAGCCACAGAACCAGCATCAAATGACCATACTGCCAAGAGTAACAACAGCTGAGCTTTCCCTCATGCAGACAATGGCATGTGACGCTGATGTCCACTCCAAAACAAGGCAACGGCATTAAACCTATGTAGGATTTACATCCACAGCAATGTAAACACAATTTTAAATTGTAAAATTATTAAATCTTACTGAAAAAAAATGTTCAAAGCAATGAAAATTATTTATCCAATGCTGAAGTCAAGCAATCCTATTTACAGTTGGTCTATTTTCAACAGTTTAACTGAAATAGCAAATTAGTTGGGTAAACCAGAAGACATGAAATGCCCCTAAAATGCATATGTAGAAAACAAAAAATAGTTATTAACTCCTGAAAAAAGTGGGTTTGAAACATTTTAAAAACCGTTTTCTTGTAGGGTTTATGTTACAAAGCAGAAATCTGTAATGAAAGAACAAATACTAACATTTTTACAAAGTTACTTGTTATCCATTCACATAGCATTTTATAAGATAAGCTACATTTAGATAAGCTTTAAAGCTACTATTTGCCAAATAACCCCACAGATTATGATTTTCAGGGGATTTTTTAGGTAAATTCCCAGAGCATGTTTTTGCATCCAAAAGATTTGGAACTAAAGACCAAAATGAAAAAGTGACCAATTCTTAAAAAATGCCCTCTCATACTAAAGCAGGGTATTTTAGGTATTTTAACAACATTATACTAACATTCAAATTAACAGTGAAACTCAAGTTGCAAGGCAACTTGGTATAAAACGTCTGTATCTGTTAATGAAAAAAAAGCAGGAAGGATTTGACTATCAGTGGGGAGGATTTACTGGGTGGTCTAACTTCAGGTACATGATTTATAGGGACAGCCTCCTCAAGCTTCCAGAGTAACTCAGAGATAAGCAGGCACTTCCAGAGGTGATTCAGAGCACCCAGAATGCAATTGATGAGATGGATCAAACCAATCTCCAGCACGCGGCTGCCAAGAACAATCTCCCTTCCTGCCCCTTGATTATGCCCTTTAGTCTCACACCTCTGGGACTGAACAGAGCAGAACTATCTCCCCCTGGCCCTTGAGGCAGAGCCTCCTCAGATCAGGGCAGCACTTACTTTTTGCTAAAGAAATGCAGCTGCATGCATTTTCACCTTCCAACTGCCAGAATAGTAAAAAAACCTTGAAAATTTTGCAAACCCTTGCAGAACTCTAAAGCAGAAATTGCCTTTTACAGTAAGACAATATTTAAAATACTACAAAGCCAAGTAATTTCAGAGAGATGAGTTACTTACAAAGCTGCACTGCTGTCCCCAGTGACCAGCCACAGTTAAAGTCTCTCTGCTGTGGTTTACCTACCTTCTAACAAAAGCAGACACACACCTGAACTAACACAGCAAATGAAAACATCACCAGCATAAAAGCTGATGATACAGTACAGAGCAGATAATAAAGACCTTAATAATGAAGGCACAGTTTGACCCAAAATTTCACATAATAATATTTTTGTTATTATTACACATGGTATATATTAAGCCTACTTTAAAAAAAAATAAGACCACTGCTGTCTTGCTCCTTTCTAACAGCTAGCATGCTGACTTTTACTGCTTTTTTATACACACACACACACACACACACACACACACACACACACACACACACACACACACACGCTCTCTTGTCTACTCTAATTCAAAAGACGTGCAGAGTGGCAAAGTGGCAGAACAGCTAAATTAGACCAATTTAATACTGTCCAGCCTCACCTAATAGAGAAGGGTAATTGGAGTTTTGGTGGGAAGAAAAAACAAGTCTATTTCCCTGTGCAAATAACAAAGCAGCAAGAATGACGGCCATCAGCTTTGCAGGGTGAATGATGCCCCAAAAATAGCAAAAAAAAGACTGTCAAAGACATAATAAAAATTAAAAATAGTGCTCTGTATCTAACTTAACATTTAAATTCATATCTTGCTGTTTAATCATAGAATCACTGAATCACAGAATGGCCTGGGTTGAAAGGGACCTTAAAGATCTGGTTCCAACCCCCCTGCTTTGGACAGGGACACCTTGCACTAGACCAGGTTGCTCAGAACTCCATCCAACCTGGCCTTTAACACTTCCAGGAATGGGGCACTCCAGACAACCTGCTCCAGTGCATCACCACCCTCACCACAAAGATTTTTTTCCTATTATCTAATCTAAACATACTCTCAGTTTGAAACCACTACCCCTCACTCTGTCACTACATGCTCTTGTAAAAAGTCCTTCTCCCACCTTTCTTGTCACCTTTCTCCAGTTACATAAGGCCTGGATAAATAAAGAGCACAAAATAAAAGCAGAATGAGAAATGGTAAGAGCATATATCATGGAATCAATCTGTTTACACATTATAAAAAGTCATAAATCTATGCCCAGGAACAGATGCAGGCACAAGAGTCACACCAAAATGCACAAGTTGCTTTCATATCCTGTTATCTCCTTCAATGAAGGCTGACAAATCTTTACATTACTTCACAGAAGTCCTGCCATTCTCAGCTTTGCCAGCTTACTTCATTTTCCTTTATATTACTATTACTAGCAGTGTTTTTTTACCCAAATTCCCTCAATCTGTTATAAAGAAAACATGAAATGACTCTTGGAAATTCAACCTCTCTATCTTCAGTTTTGGAAGCTATTCAGTAAAAACCATGGATGGGGCAGAGACAGCAGATGAAATCATGAGCACAAACAAGGACTACCAGTAAGGCCATTCCTTCCCAGAGCACTATTTCACCGCACAAGGCAAGGGGTCTGCAGAAAAAAATGTTGCCAGATATTATTATATTTCAATTTCTATAAACATAATAGGATAAACACAAGGATAAACTAATGCTGCACAAGCAACTGTACTAATCCTTTAATTTGGATGTACTCTCCAATAAGACTGTCAAAGAGAGATGCCATCTATTTTGGTGATCATCTGCAACTACCCTAGAATTTGCAGAGAAGTCAGCTGGGGGCAGAAGTTACAAACATCCACCCACAGGAGACCATTGAGCTTCATGGTTAGGTGAGTTCAGGAAGAGCCAGCAAACAACAAAAACAGAACAGAAACTTTGAACGGGGAACAATGAGGGGCAGAGGTTGAAGAGAAGGTAGTGTGTTCACTTTCATAACCTCCTCTTAACTGTAACTTGCTGATTCAGCCAAAAAAGGAACCCTTCCGGGCAGAACACCACTGTGCAGATCAGCAATTACCACTCATTAGGAAGCACCACACTGCAAGGTTACACCTTAGTTTCTCCCTTCGTTTGTGTCTCTGTCTCAGCCAACGCACAGCAAACAGCACAACCAGACAGCAGACATGGAAGCAGTATTCAATCATGCAAATCTGCATCTAAAACTACATGAATCAAGCAGGCAGGACATGAAGCTACTGCTTCAGATTATCGCCACAGACTATTTGTAAATTCTAAATAAAAGTCTACGATTCAAATAAACTGGAGATCTTTGTCAAATCCACCAAATAGCAAAACTCAGCATTTATCTTCTACACAATCTAACCCCCAGATGATACCAGAAAAATAGTTTAGAAAGGCTAACTAAACATTTAGTCAATTTTGGGACATATTTGGCCATTTACCAAACGTAATTTGGTATTTTATACTTCTCAAAGGTCTTACAGCTATGAAAATTAAACACCAATTTCAACTGAAGTAACTCACGAATTTATAAACTACTCTTTTTATTCCCATAGGAGATAAAAGAAAAGAAATAATGGCATTAAGCAATTAACATTTCTTCCATAGAACATGTCAAAAATTTAAAAAATAAAAAATCTCTAGGCAAAAGAGCCCAGACAATGTCCTATTTTTAATCAATAGTTCTAATTTCCTGTTCAAGTAGTTACAAATCATCAAAAAATTGAGTTTGTTACAATTATCTTACACTGAACATGTATTATAAGCTGGCAATAACATAAATGCCACCTTAAATGCTGGGGTTAACTGCATTTATAGTCATGGAGTTCTCAAAGTCTTAACTAGTGTTTTTCATCAGGAGTCTTGGAGCAAAATATTAGCATTTAAGCCTCTTCCAATTAATTTATATAATATTTTTCATAGGATGGTATGAACACTCATCTGTACATTTTTCACAGACAAGTGACCATTAGTTATTCTAACAGAATAGTTAGAATAATTAACAAAAAATAATTTATTTCTATTAGATCTCAGAGATATACTCAAAGATCTTATAGTAAGTTTATACATTGTAAAGAACAAGAATGTGGACCTTGCCCTGGACAATTTGCAATGTAAATACATCAAGGAAAGGATAAACATAACAGAGAAGCACAATTACAGAGGTATCTGTGCATAGAAATGCACAACAGGAAGCAGATGCTAAAACCACAAATTACATATGACTGCCCAGAAGCAGCACTGCTTGAATGAGGCACTGGAAGATGGCAATACTGCAACCTCTGAAGATCTAAAGCATGAGGAAGAGCACACAGAAACTGAGAAAACTTCAGAAAGTGGGATGATGGTGACTTACATACCATGGTGACAGGAAACAACCTCCACTATTGATAGGGAAAGCAGTTGCAGGGGGGTGAGGGGAAACTGAGAGATGGCATCATTAGATAAAGTAACAACAAAGGGTTTAGCTTTGGGAAAAGCTTTTTCATTTTCTGAGCTATCATTGCAGTAACTTCCAAGAGTTCCAATGGACAAGAGTTTCATTTGAGCAAATAGATACAAAAGATACCTATGACTTACACCCAAAGCGGAGCCAAGCTGAATTGGGAAGCTGGGTCATAGGCTTGCATACTACTAGGGCAAGACAGTGGCATTATTTGCCACACCAAATAAAAATGAGAGGAAGACCTGAATTATCTCACAGTGTAACGAATGCACTTCTTGGTATATGAATTTCTAGCTGAAAAAAAGTCTAAGCACAATTCAAACACAGTAGAAAACTCAGAGATTTTTCAGCAAAGGGAATCTAGATACATGCAAAAGTATCCATTACCAGCCTCAAGTGACTAAAAGTCATAAACCAAGCACTCATCAAATGCCTTTAGTTTTTGTTTAATTTCAGGCCTTTAGGGTACACTTCATTCATTCTTATGCCAAGCCGTCTAAACCCATAAAGGTTTGAAAACTGTCTTTCTAAAGATTATTTTTTTCCACCATATAATCTCTGATTGCCAGAAGCTAGGAGTTCATTTCAGATTTTTTTTGTTACCTAAACAAGGCCATCTAGTGCCATCTTTTTATCTGTATGTCTACATTTCTCCCTATTTCACCTACCTTTCTTGTTGATTTGAACTGAATTAATTTTCAAGATACAAATGAATCTATTAAAGGGTAAAGGTCTGTATCGTTAAAGTTCCTACAACATACAACTTTTACACTAAACAGCTGCTAGTAGGACAGAGTGATAGATTATTGCCCTTTCAGAGGGAGAAGTAGGAAGAGTCAGATCTTTAGCTAATTTGTTTAATCCACACAGAGGCAGAAGCCGACAGCCTGGTGTACAGGCAGCACACATGCTGTTCTGCTGTCTCGTGTCCAGCCAATTAACCAAAAAAATGTAAGGATGAAAAGGCAAAGGAAAGGATGCTGTGATGTGGAAACTCCCAGATCATGCAAGAGAACAGGAACTGCCTGAATCAGATGGTCTTAGTGACTTGAGAAAGCATTCAACACTTCCATTCCCCACAAATCACGAGACTTCCAAGCTCCATTGATTCTGTTACTAATAAAACACTTCTGGTGTACATATATATATTTAATAGCTAATTTTAAAGGACAGATCCTTATGTATCTTGCTATGGGATCAAATCAAAATTCACAGACAAATCAAGTTTATGAGGTGCTTTTATTTCCTCAGCAGCATGTACTTATGTAATTTATAGTAGACTCCATAAAGTTTACCATTTATGTATTTCAACATTCACTCCTGATCAGGACTATTAACCTTCTGATTTAAGGCTGCAGGACCCAGGATCATGAAACACAACAGAGCACACTACAGTGCTGCAAATCCTCCGTGCCTTCTGTCCCAGCATATGCACAAAAAAGTAGTATAAATAGCAAGATATGACACTAGTATATTTGCTTACCATTTCATTCTGGTGGCATTTTTTTAAAGACAGAAACATCATTTAAAGGCAAATGCAGGTGAAAAAATAAAAATCTTTAACTATGCTTTACAAACGATGAAATCATTATTCCTTAGTGCCCCCATAACATTACACAAGTGCGGGACAGAAAACAATTTTTCAGAACATGACAGCTGCAGCTCCTACAGCCTGCAGATACACACTCAGACACCAGACACACAACAGAGCCTGGCCTGCACAGCCCACATACTGCCAAGTTTTCATGGGGTGCCCTAACTTTGCACCAGCCCCTTGATGTCAAGTAGCTGGAGCTCTTAGTTATTACGTTTCTCTAATTCCTTGAAGGAAGGATTGTCTCCATTATCTCATCAGTATCACTTCACCACTCTGCCTACAGCTCTCCAAAAGACAAGAACATTCTACTCTTCCTCAGTCTTGACTATTTGATTCTTCCTGTCTATTAAGCAGCATTTGCTGCAATTTTTCACACAACCCTATTAAGTTTAATGGGCTGCTTTGAATGAGAAACCATGGAACAGAGCAGAGCCCTGTTTAATCTCATAGTGTTTGCCACAAAACTGAACAACGTGACAGCCCTGCACAAAATGAGTTTCTGAATCGGTGACACACTTGGAAACCATATTTTTTATGATAACCCCCCCCAGTTTCACCACAGGGCTTACCACTTGTCAAAGATGAAAATGTTTCAAGTTACTACTGGAAAAGACTGTACTGACAGATTATTAGATTATATTAAAAGCCTTTATTTCATTATTACTGTGACCCCAAAAAGGACTTCTGTGACTTCAATTTTTAGCTAATGCTAAATTTAACAAAACAAAACTTTATCATGTGGCTAATAAGAACACGAACAACAAAATTTATGACTAATGACTCTCTAAATAAACATTACAGCAATGTAGCTATGTAAGCAGTCTTGGTAAAAATGCAGTGTATGATACCGAAGACACAAATGAATCACAAATTAATTTAATCCACTTTTATTATGTCCCATCCAGGAGACAAAGAACATAAGACAAATGAGTTCCTCCATTTCTCAGGTTTTATTCTACTCCCGATTAAACATTCAGGGTCAGCAAATTAAAAGGATGCGAAGCAACACTCCTACTTTTTTATCTTCTCTGCTGAAGACCATTCTGGACACGTAATTATCTGCACACTTTTCCTCCCAACAATTAAAGGATAAATAATAATAACACATCTTAAATAAAGCATCTTTAAAATTTGATTTCCATGAACATAAATGGATACATCTACCAACATTTTTATGCCTGTGACTGATCTTTTTCACCTCTCTCATTAAAATACCAGCTACTGCTTCTTGCTATTGCTTTACTTTGTGCTTAATAGATTCATTCTGTTTACACCTACTTACAGAAGAACAAATCACTTTTTTTTTTAAATCACTTTGCTGGCAGGGATAAATTCCTGACTTCCTCACAACAACTATTTTTGTCAGGTTGCTCATGCTTCTAGTTGCTTATCAGGAAGACATAAATCTGTTCTAAGAAGTCATATTGATAGTTTTATTATTGTCATAATTTTGAAATCCATACTACCTATGCAACATAGCTCAGTAAAAAACCTACAAAATATAAACTAATATACTGGTTTCCCCTCACTTTCTCTTTGGCAGCTCCCAACAAATGAGACAGAAAAGGAAAACACTTTATCACATAAATACTGAAAATTAAGTAGGCTAGTTAAATTTGTATATAAGTATATAGGCTTCTGATACAGGAAATATTAATTAAGTATAGGCATAACTGCAATTAGAAAAGGCATAATGATTCTGATAGAAGTTATATGTATTGCACTAATGACATCTTAGTATATAAGCTGACTGGAAAAATGCATGTAAGTCTATATTTTCTGAATATGTGAAAAATGCTCACATTTTAGGACATCAAATTAGCTGGACCAAATCTCACTCCACGGATATATCAAAAAAACATACTCTACCTAGTACCAACAGATTTCTATCCCAAATGAGAAAAAGTATTAAAAGTCCAATTAATAAAATAATACTTCAGTAACTACTGGAAATATTAATGACATTTGAGAAAAATAACTAAGCTATTGCAACTATTCTACATGTACGTATATACATACCTCACATGGACAAAAATATATCTTGGTCTTCAACAAATTCATTTCTCACTATAAAAAAAAGGAGAGAGGCAAAACCAAAAATCCAGACAGACCTTCCTAAGAAGGTGTATGGTCCTACCTTGATTAAAGTACTGGCAAACAACAGAGCAGGACTGTATGTCTGCAGTGTGTCCCATAAGACAGACTTGCATACTTATGGAAAGTCACCATAAACATAAAGCCACCTACATTTACCTTTTCCAGTTTGCAGCTGAAGTTTTTTATATATACATCTTCATATTACCCACATCATTCTATATGTGCTTTAACTGAATAAGTTACAAGTTACTTTCAGAAGAATTCGGCTTATAGAAAGAAACATGTTCCTATAAACATGCTGATTCCAACCTAATCATGGACATAAAACTACATTTAACTTCTTCGACATACATGTTTTCCTTAGCTTTAGCATATACACAGGCTTAACACATCTGCCAAGATACAGGGTGTGCTCCACCAAACATTCCTTTCTCGCTTGTTCATTTAAAATTGCAGAATCAGATTGGCAAAGTGCCAGAGTTAGAGTCAAGCTCAGTTTCCACTGGCACATTGACCTACTTCTTTTATTTCTACAAAAGTGCAGATACACAGAACTTTTATTTTTTGAAACAGACATTTAGACAATGTCATAGCTAAGCGACAGACAAACAGGAAAAACAAAACTTATGAACTGCTTCAGTTAAACATTTTCTAAAATCTCACACACGGATCACCAGCCTCCATCTGCTGATTTATATGGTTTTGCAATAGAGAGTCAAAAAAAATCTCCCTTAAAATGTCTGCCACCAGTTCTGAAAGACTGAGATCCTTGCTATCCTACTAACAAGATACACTTCTTCATTTGTTCACAATGAAATGAGACTGATCTCAGAAAAGACAGTGGCTTGCATTGCCAAACATCTTTTTTTTTCTCCTCTTTGACAAGCTACTTAATTCAACTCTGTCCTACTGTGACCAGCAGGAAAATTATGAAAACAAATCCTCCCTCCAACATATCATTAGTTTAATTTAAGACTGCAAATATTATTAGCACAGTAGTAGATTTATAAACTTTCACCACTCTAAGCACAAGCAAATTTATTTGCATACATCCCCTGTGCATCTAAAATACCTTCAGGCTCCTTCTAAAAATAACCTGGCCCAGAATTGCCAACATATAGCTGCCTCTGTGGAAACTACTGTCTTCCTGGAACACTTCTTTCACTATCCAGGTACATCCTTCATACAATATTTTACCCAGACTCCTCTCTCTTGCAGTAGATATACAGTAAGATGGCAACAATTTTTTTGGGAAGTCCTACAGCAGGAGCTTCCATACACCAAACCTCAAGCTGTGCCTCTTAAAAGCAATTGTACCAATCAGAGAATGTGTATTAAGCTGATAAAGTGGCTAAACAAAGTCTGAGCTGCATTTCTTTATGCTTGCCTGCAATGTTATAGTAAGACTCAATGATTTTAGTCGAGGAAATGATATCTTCAAACAACAGAACAATATTAATAACTTTTTGGGTTTTTCCTTTATGAAATAACATCGCTTATTCAGTAAGACAAGTTCAGTCAAATGCAGCTGCAGGAGTAAGCTTAGATAAACTTAAGATACAGTCCAAGTATTATTTGAATCCAAATAAAGGATTTATTTGTAGTATTTTAGTATTTCTCAAGATGGATCTAAATTATTGTCTTGAATAAGTGTACCTAAGCAAACTATTACAGAGGACATTTTTGTGACTGCAACAAAAGCTTTGTATCAAAATGTACAAGCAGTATAAAGTTACAATGGTGAGTTATTAAGACATGATTGCAATCTTGTATGAAATACAGTAACTCGCATTATAAAAAAGAAGTAAAATCACCAATCACATCCTAAATGCCAGTATTGATGTCAGTGATTTCTTCCAAATATGTAATTGTACTTTTCATATTGGTCACTGGGGCTTTTGACTAGAACTCTGTACACATAAGAAGACAAGACACTCATTTTCAACAGAGCAGCTCCATCTTTTGGAGATTTTAAATGGCAGCTTTCCTTTCAAGTTTATGACTCCAATAAATATGAGGTCCTAAAATTAACAACCCTCACAGCAGTACTAAAGTCTTCTAAAGGTCTATTTGAAAGATAAAAACTCCTTTATATGTATGAGGCCTAATACCACTCACAGTAATAAAAATACAAAGTAAGATTTTTTTATTCACTTCCAAAGCACTCAGTCTAGATTATCAGTATCATTTTTATCAAACAATTACCTCAAGCATGTAGATATACACAATAATTATGCTAATCATTGACAACTGCTAACTGGGCTCCTTTGCTCTTCAACTCGTAAGAGATTTAGGCAGACATCTTCACTTCTTTAGGTGCTCCTGATGATTTTAATTAGATACAAAAAATCTTTCAGGATCTGAGTTACGTAATTTCCTTTCAAAATATTTAAGCTTGAAACAAGCTTTCAAAGAAATCCATTCTCTTAAAATAACCTGAAAATTCGCTTAGTTTACAGAGCTGTACACAACAACCCACCATGCCTGTGCAATATGCAATAAATTCTGATTATCTACCATAAACTCATAAATGTCATTTTACTTTACTTATACTTCATGAAGCCTACTTTATAGATTGGTACTGTATGTGTGTGTGTGTGTGTATGTATATATATCTCACCCTAATACTGAAACAATAAGCCAGCATATCAATATAAACACAAAGAGGAACATAAACATCACTACAGTAAGCATTCTGGTGAAATAAAGAATGAGATGAAAAAAACTCCTAGTTTAATGAGATCTTTCAACTCTGAAAAATCCTGCTCCTCTGTAAAATTCCACAGGTTCTTTTGCATAACAATGTCTTCATACCAGGAAGAAACCTGATTAAAACCAACGACAATCTACTTACTTTACTTCCTACTTAAAGGCATGACTTCAGAAAAGCAGGTTACTGCTTGAAGATTCTAAAATTCTTTTACTATAATGTAACACAAAAGACTGAAAGAAGGGAATTCTGTCTATTGAAGCTCTTACAAAGCCCATATTTTCACGGTGTCTCAGAATTTCCCTTCTTACCCCTATACCATTACAAGTTAAAAGAACAAGCAATAGAAGTCTAAAAAGTATGGCCTACAAGAGACAATGGAGAAAATGGAAGGCTTTAGTCCAGGGAAAATGTAAGCGAGGAAGAAACATCAAAAGCCTCCTTATCCTAATTAAAAGACAAGAGGGCAGCTCACATTCGCACCTGCTGAGGACACCACAAATAACACCTACTAAACCAAAGACACACGGATTGGATAGATGTAAAATGACCATGAAGTTCTCCAGAATCTCGTTCCAGAGCGCTCCAGTTCTTCCACAGGCCAAAGACCTGCAGCCCTACCTCTCTGCAGCATCAGGGCCAGATAACTTGGCTCTGGCTTCTCTTCTCCCAGCCTGACTGAAACTCTGTATCAGGCATGAAGAAAATCTTCCAACAGGAAAGCCATTCTCCTCACAGAATATGCCACCCCTGCTATTATTTTCAGTTACTAGGCTTGGCAGAGAGCTATTTGATCCGCTTTGAAGTGTGAAGGAACAAGAGGACCTATCAAAGGCCATCCCCAATCCACTTTTCTGTTTCCTTTACAAGGAAAGGACGAGAAAAAAAAAGGAACAATGTCCTCATTTTGACTACTGACTCTAAGCTTTAAGCACCTCGATCCCGTTTTTGTCCCTTCTTTTACAAGTTTTTCCAAATCCACAGAATCTAAGAATCAATTAGGCTGGAAAAGAACTCTGGGATCATCAAATCCAACCTGTGACCAAACACCACTATGGCAACCAGACTAAGTCTTTCCTTAAAAACCTCCAGGGACGGTGACTCTATCACCTTCGACAACACATTTCAATGTCTAACCAGCCCTTCCGTGAAGAACTTCTTCCTGATGTCCAACCTAAACCTCCCCCGGCACAGCTTAAGACTCTGTCCTCTCGTCCTGACTCACTGCAAAAAGAAGACAAGTCAGCAGCATCTCTTGCCCAAGATTCCCGCTTTCAGCATCACAGAGAACTCCTTTGGCACGCACCGCTCCATGCCAGAGCCAGAATTATCAAAACCCAGACAGAGGATGGCCGCGGCCAGGCCCGAATCCTACAACGCGGGGCCTGGTGAGCCTTCCTCAGCTGCTTCGGGGCAGGGAACGAGCAGGAAGAAAGCCGGGGGAGCTCCCGCTGCCCCCGGGGCAGGGCACGGCCACCTCGGCAAGTCCGGGGATGCGCCCCCGGCCCGGCCCCTCCCGGTGCCACGGCAGCCCCTCACCTCCAGCTTGTGGTTGATCTGGGACACGGTCTGAGCCTTGTGGCAGAGCTGGGCGAAGCACGAGCTCAGGCTCGTCATCTTCTGCCGCCCCTCGTAGGTGATGTCGGCCTGGTCGGGGTCGATCTCGCCCAGCAGCAGGTCCACGTCCACGAACGCCTTGTCGAACTCCTTCTCTAGCACCTCCAGCCAGCGGAACATGGACACGCCGCCGCCCGCCGAGGCCGGGCCGGCCGAGCCGGCCGCGCCCGGATCGCAGGGACCACCGCCCGCCGCCGACATGCCGCCGCCGCTGCCGCCACTGCCCCACACGGCGCTGCCCGCGCCGCTCCCGCTCCCACCCCGCCGGACGCGGCCCCGCTCCCGGGGCAGCAACGCAGGGAGCGCGGGGACGCGCGTGCGCGGCGGCCGCGGGGCCGCCTGGTGTTGTGGCAGGCAGCGCCGGCCGAGCGCCGAGCCACCGAGCGGCCCGCCCGCGCCGCCAGGGGGCGCTGCGGGCCGGCACCCGGCGGGTGTGAGGGGATGGGGCTCGGCCCGGCCGGGCGGCGTCGGGACTGTCCCCGTGTCGTCCCCGTGTCCCCGCCGTGTCCTTCCTGCTCCCCGGCCCGGCCACTGCGAGCATCCTCGGGCATGTTATTGCAATTATGGCCATTTTTACGTTGACATATAGTCCATACAGACCTGTGCAAAGTTGGTACATAGTAAAGAATAAGGATATGTACATAGTAAAGAACAAGAATGCAGACCTTGCTCTGAGCAACTTGCAACGTAAATACATCAAGGAAAGGATAAATAAACATAACAGAGAAGCACAATTACAGAGGTATCTGTGCATAGAAATGCACAACAGGAAGCAGATGCTAAAACCACAAATTACATATGACTGCCCAGAAGCAGCACTGCTTGAATGAGGCACTGGAAGATGGCAATACTGCAACCTCTGAAGGTCTAAAGCATGAGGAAGAGCACACAGAAACTGAGAAAGCTTCAGAAAGTGGGATGATGGTGACTTACATACCATGGTGACAGGAAACAACTTCCACTACTGATAGGGAAAGCAGTTGCAGGGGGGTGAGGGGAAACTGAGAGATGGCATCATTAGATAAACTTTGTTTAGCTTTATTTAGGGTTTAGCTTTGGGAAAGGCTTTTTCATTTTCTGAGCTATCATTGCAGTCACTTCAGTAATATGGACAAGAGTTTCATTTGAGCTAATAGGTATAAAAAAAATCTATGACTTACACATTGTCCAGACATGAGGAGTTAAAGTGGAGCCAAGCTGAGTTGGACAAGCTGGGTCATTTTTGAGTGTATATGGTCATTTTTATGTATAAGGGAGGGGGAGAGGAAAGAGTACTCTGTACTACTGTATTCACCAATGTGCTGAGCATGTGCAAACCACACAGCAGGATTTGCAGTGACACATCCATTGCTTGTGCTCAGAAAAGTTGCAGGTTTGCAAGTATTGCATGAAATCATAGAACCATAGAACATTAAGAGTAGGAAGGGACTTTAAATATCATCTAGCCCTAACCCCCCTGCCATGTGCAGAGACAGCTCCCACTAAAACCAGTTGCTCGAGGTCTAATCCAGCCTGGCCTTGAACACTGCCAGGGATGGGGCATCCACACCTCTGGGCAACCTGTCCTAGTGTCTCACCAACCACAGGGTAAAGAATTCCTACTTAATATCTAACTTAGTCCCAAATGGACTGCCGCCAGCACCGCTGCATCTCTAGAAGCACCAACAAATGCAGTTGTAACCATATAAAATGTATTTGCTTTTTTTTTAGCTCATCCTGGTTCTGAAAATGAAAACAAATTTCATGGAATAAGCACATGGGTGCTTTCTCCAAGGCATTCTCCTTGGTTACAGCTCATCTTTTTTGAAATGCTGCAACTCTGATGTTGATATCAGTGGGAGCTTTATTACATTTGTTTCTCCTGTGGAGAACACATGCAGGTTGTTTTTATTGCACTGAAGTTGTAATTCCACCTCAAAAGATAAAGTGGATCACTTCAACCCAGACCAGGACCCTAATCCTGCCTACACAAACTACTCTGCCAGCACCAGAGAGGGGAGCTCTGGGAGCCTCCAGTCAGTGGAAGGAGTACCAAGATAATGGTGAGGGCACCGGCACCCCTCACTCACAGCCCTGGGGCCTAAGGGCATCCCAGGGTGAGCTTCTTCTCTTGCTCCACTTTGCATAAATAATTGATTGGAACACAGATTGACAGAAAGACACCACTTTACAGCTCAGTGCTTAGACCAGTCGCCTGGAATGCGAAGAAATATGTCAGAGCAGGAAGGAATTGTACTTCCATCAATCTGTGCTTTCAGAAGAGCTTGATAAAAGCAAACTTCACCACTTCCAGTAGGTATCACATTTCCTCTGGGACGTGCTGTTGTAGGCTTGAGGAGGAGCTGACAGAGTGTTGTTACAAACCCCTTCACTTCCCTTTACCGTTTTTTGTGGTTTCACCACAGCCCCATGCAGCCCCTCGCTCAGGAGTGGCACCAGCAGGACTGGGGACAGAATCAGGAGGGTAAAAGGTAGAGAGCTTGTGGGTTGAGACAAAGACAGTTTAACAGGGAAAGCAAAAGCTGAGTAAACAAACAAAAAATTAATTCACTGTTTCCCATGGGCAGGCAGGTGTTCAAACATCTCCAGAGGAGCAGGGCTCCATCGCGTATAACGGTTACTCGGGGAAGACAAACACCATCCCTCCAAACATCCCGCACTTTCTCCTTCTTCCCTCAACTTCATATACTGAGCATGATGTCATATGGTCTGGAATATCCCTTTGATCAGTTGGGGTCAGCTATCCCGGTTGTGTCTCCTCCCAACTTCCCATGTACTCCCAACTTTCCTTGCCAGCATAGCAGAACAAAAAGCAGAGACGGCCTTGATTGTGTGTAAGCCCTGCTCAGCAATAACAAAACCATTTCTACATTATCAACTCTATGCTCAGCACAAACCCAAAACACAGTCCCACACTAACCACTGTGAAGAAAATCACCCCAGACAAAACCAGCACACCACTCAAACTGTCTGCACTGCAATTGAAGGTAGGTAGTAACAAATGGGAAACTAATGGGAGATTCTCTTACTGTTAAGTCCATCCATGCTACAGACACCTTTACATACATTCTGGCTTTGTAAATCAGTGTATTCAGAATAGGAGATGAGAAAAGGCTGTAAGTGCTTTGGAGGGAGCCCAGCTGCACAGAGCATTTGCCTGATCTTCATTCTGATTTTCATTCTTCACAGCTGTATCAACTGTCTTTTTTGCACAACAGCATCCAACAGAAAATCAAAGTATTTGCTGGATAAAAAGCCAAACTTATTTTATTGTTTAAATTAATTTAGCCACACAAGAGAATTAATTATTTCAGGACTATCAGTTTTTATGTTAGCTTTGACTTTGAGTCTGGTACTGCACTGGAGAAGTACCTATAGAATTCTGTTACATTTTTTTGCCTTTTTTTAATGGAATAGTAATGTATCACTTAGCAAAAAATTGGCAGTTTCTGCTCATATATCTCTATCATTCATTTGAACAATATCTCCTTATCTTGAGAGAGAAGTTTCCCATAGTTACTGTGTAACATATCTATAGCAAATACTGCCTTCAAAAACTTAGACGTGTCATTTATGTATGACTGCTTGTTTTTAAAGAATCACTTATTCTCAGGTTTTTAGTGTCCTTTTCCTTTAGCTTATAGGTTACTCCCACTCTATCTTTAATTATCTTTATCTACAGAGGTATCAGAGTTCTGTGGTCATTACTTTTAATTCTTTCATCCCTTATCAGTGCTAACTTTGCTTTGCATGTTCTTACATTTCACCGCTCAAACAAGGTTTCGTCTCTACTTATTCTACTCAAAGATTAGCTTCTCAAATACAATCCTTTTAGAAGCTTACCTGTAGCGTAATATCTGTCTAATATGTGCTGGCTTATGGATAAATGAGAAGAAATACTTTATATTAAAAAAAAAATCAGTAAATGTAGATATCATGAGCTACTATTTATATTCCTCACCAGAAATACTGTGTAAAAGAGGGGTTGAAAGTAAAAAAGGGTAATACACATGAATAATTTAGTTATCTCAAAACTATGCTTGCAGGTCCCCTAGAAAATTCTGATCAATTCCAGTTACCCTTGAAATGCCTCCCAAAATCCCGTAGAGCAACTGTAGCTCTGTTCTGTAAGGAAGCTGCACAGTAATTATGGAATTGAACCTAAGAAAGGTTAGTAGTTTTGGCCTTCAATTAGATTAAATCAATTTAGAGTAAACTGTATCATACTACACCCTGATAACATCAACAAAGTAATTGAAGAACGTTTAAAGAACAGCAATAGTCTGAGTCAGCTGGTCTAGCAGTAAGAATCCTTTCCACAAGGAACATTTCTAACAATAAAATAGTTGAAGCAAGTTATATGTCAAGAAGAATTTGGATTTGCTACCTTTAATGTCAAAGATTTCACTGAAAACGTTGTGATCTGCTCCTTTGACCTTATGTATAAAGTGACAGAGCTGGTGAAGCTAATCACCACATAATTCCTCCACATATAATTTATGTACATAATTTCAGTTATTTTAGACAAGGTATACAGAACGTGAGATCTCCTCATTACACTGCTATTAAGTACTTTTAAGTACAAACAGTCCTTCATAAATTTAAACCTGCATACTTTAACTGATTACTGGAGTACCTAATTAATCATCTGAAAACTTGCTTCGAGCTTAAAGAGGAAATGACCTTAAGCATGAGGAGGACATATTTTCAGACAAAAAAAAATTCCAAAGTAATACCTGAATCAAAATTTAAAAATAAATTACTTGGATCAACATCTCCACTGCTGTAGATTTGCGTAGACTGGGAAAGTGTTGTGTGAAATACAATGCAAACCTTTGGTTAGCCTCAGCCTCTGCACAAAGAATTTACAATATAAACACGTGTGTTTGCACACGAGGGTCAGTTCAGCCTCTGTAATTGCAGCTGCCCAGCTGTGCGTGCCAGGCTGCAGCTCCTGCACATGTCAAGGCCGCCTCCTGTGTGGTTTGTGCTGAAGCATCTTGCGTGGTCTGATTGCCTGGGTGGTTGTGCAGTCACAAATGGGGGCACCAAAGGGGAAACGGAGAGAAAACAGGTAATAGCTAACACTATCAAAGTATGGGAGAAAATAAGAGATGGTAAAGCAAGATTTTCATGTTCTAAAAGAAAGAAAGAAGATGATGAATAGAATGTGCCTGTCTGAAGCACACTCCTTTCTGAAAGAGAGGAGGGAGCTGTCCACCTGCACTGATACTTGAAGGGCCATATATTTTCAGTTGTCATTACAGAAACAAGCCCCAGAGATTTTAGTTTTTATATTTTAGGGATTCCTGCCTTGCAGGCCTAGCTAGTTCATAGTTGGCTGCATTTTACAGTCCATGAGTTAGTCCATGGTTGCTACAGTTTACTGATGACTGTTCTGAATATCCACTCCGTATTGGTCTCACAAGCCACTTTTCAGACCAGCTTTTCTTTTTTAGACTGCTATTGTGATCTTAGTCTCATGCTTATTTCTATGCATACACTTATGCTTAGCTATTTTTCATTCTGAATTTTTGTTTTGTTTTAACAAATGAATAAAAGACTTGCCAAAAATGTTCAGCTTTACAGCATGCAAGAATGAAACCCTCCTTCTATGCACACAGTGTGTATAATTTAGAAAACTGCTGTTTCAGAGTCCTGTGCCTTGTAGTTTGAACAGCAGACAATTTTTACAGTTTAAACTCCATTCTGATTTTGTTGGATGCTCAGTTACGGGCAGGCTGCTTTAAAAGCTAAAGATATTCACAGGAAATGGAAGGGCCAGAACTAACTTGCTTCCTACAGGACTAGCAAAGTTCCATTGATTTTTTTGGTTCCCTCATTGACTGGATAATCCTTCCCTGCCACTTTACTTTTAGTGGTACTGCACAAGACATGATCTCACATACATTAATTACAGATCTTATATAACTGTTCACATACAAAAGACTTCTGTGTTTAATTCTAGGCTGAGAACAGACTCAACTATCAGATCTACCCCCCTCTTCATTCCTTTTTAGGAATTACATGTAATGTCCTTAATAGGAAACTGTCATTATACCATACCCTAATCTCTTATTTCATGGGCAGAGCTCTCTGTGGCTGAATTAAATGAAAAACATTCCTCCATCAAGTGGATGCCGTTGCCTACTATATTTTGAAGGCCAGTTAGAGCATCATTAGTGGCATATGTGTATGAAATTATTTAAATTTACCTCCTCCAGGTAGGTTGTTTTCTATGGGATGCCTGCCCCAGATGCATCTGATCTGGGCTAGAATCCCTTAGCACTGATAAAACTGGCAATGAGTAAAACTCCTCAATATGTGAGTTTCCATTTAACAAAATTTCATTCCTTTCAATCTGTTTCACTGTGCTAGTTCCTCTGGAATGCAAATGTGCCCTGGACAAGTAAAATGCAAGAAATTCCAAAGGGGTTATCACTTGCATCTCCTCTATGTTGCCAGCATGGAGGAAGAAAAAGAAACCTACCTTTTTGTGTGGAAGAAAAATCTGCTTTAACTCATCCAGCAGCTGTTTCCAGTGTATGAAGATGACCTTGCCTGGAGTTAGAACACACCTTCTCCACATACTGTGAAAATGGATAAAAATAGTTCTACAAAATTTTTGGCTTAAGAAAATTGAGATTTTTTTTTTCCCCAGACAGGTCTCTGATTGTTTTTTGTGAAACTCTGCTTTGTAGGATTAAAACACAAAATAATTTTTTTATAAATATATAACCTCTACATTAATTAGGTCTTATTAATTGGCTTAGAATCCGTTTGCTGACATTCTTGATTCATTGTAACCCTCTGAGGGTCTTTGTTTAGGAAACATTTCTGTAAAGCATTTCAGGATATTTCAACAGATGATTAAGGGAAGCATAACCTTTTGAAAAACGACGTTATGAGTGTTTCACTTAGCAGCCTGATCCACTCTGAAGAGAAATGTTTGATTTGAGGCAACCTTTGCAGCAGACAAATGCCATTTGCTGTCCCTATGAAAAACTGGTCCAAATCCAAATTAGAAACCTCCAGCAAAAAATAATTATAAATTCACATGTACTCAGTGGCAGGCACTTGATAGCATATGGCACCTAAATATGCCAAGGATTCTTTAGAGCATACGCCATCACTTAGCAGTTCCTACTTGCCAAACTGCTTCTGCTTGTGACATCCCTCAGGGATCAAGTGCCTGAGCTGGTCTTTTGCTGCAATTTTTCTTTTCTATAGGCAAGGGACACCCCCACTGCAAGAGCTCAGCTTCTCCATGTCTTTTGTGATAAGACAGCACCCCCCTTTGCATGGTCTGTGCCATCAGGTATATTACAAGGGATACACCTGCAGGTTTTATGGGCTTTCTTCAGACATTTCTAAACACTCCATATCTAGAGTTTTGCAGGTTCATTCTTCCCATTTTAATGTCATCTTACTTTTATGTCATTTTCTAAATCTTAGGTTAAAAAGTTATGTCTTGACCAAAATATGTGTGCTTTTGTCAAACCTGTAACTTTGGTGAAGAAAGAAAAGGCCCATACACTAGTACTGCTGAAATATTTTATGAGGCAAGGCTTGTACAAAAATAGCATATTTTTTATTTGGCAAACTGATATATTTGGAAAAAACCTACCAAACTTTACAGTCCTTTATGAGCCCTACTTCAGATTTGAAATAAAGGCAGCAATCCAGAAAGATCTAAATTCCAGCAAATCAAGCTTATGCTTTATCCAAATTTGTCCAATCTATTTAATCAATGTCCTTATTAGATGCCAACAAGACAATGTCTGACACAGACTTGGGATTCTGCAGGTTTTGATTGGAAGTTAAAGCACACATGATGTAGGATGTCCCTGAGATTTCTCACACGGGCATGTTCAGATGCTATTACTCATTCTTTCTGACACAGGAGTGGTGGAGTGCTATATCATGCCTTTAATCCTGCACAGGATTCCCCATCAAAAGCTGGGGAGAGTTTGCATAAAAACTGCTGGCAGGAAATGGCCACAGTGATTCACCTTCCTAATAGTGTGCTGTGAGGTTGTGCAACTCACGGGCCAGCAGGGCTACGTCCAGTACAGAGATTCCGAAATGTCTATAAATATTTTTGTTTGGGTTTGGTTGGTTGGTTGGTTGTTGTTTTTGGGTTTTGGTTTTTTATTGTTGCATAGCTCACAACTTCCTGCTCAGCTTATGCTCATACAGTCCTGGGACTCTTTGTCTGTTCTGTTGCCATCAGGTCTCCTGAAGCTGATAAAATGCCGGCAGGTCATAATTTTTTGCAAAAGCGAAGTCATCAGCTCTGGTGTGAAAATTTGTACAGAACAGGTTTAATAGGACATCATCTTTTATAGCTATCACTTTAAATTACCTAGCTGCCAAAAGCAGACATATATGAGAAATTAATGCATATATAACATCATTCTCGATTAAATCATTGTTGTAAATATAATGGAAATGAACTATTAAACCAATAATATTTCCTTTCAATAGTTTGAAAAGACCAAGGATAGAGACATTACAAAAAAATGCCAAGAGCCAAGAATATTGCGCCTCACTATGGTGCAATTACCTTGTAACCACAGCTGGGAATTCTGACATTAGCTGACTGACCTAAAATTTACAAAATAGGGAAGGATGCAATCTCTGGTTCTTACAGGGATTTGCAGACTGACTGCAGTACTCTAGAGGTCCCAACTCCAAACCACAGGGCTGGATCTTCATTTCTTTTGACCCTCCAGGAGCAGAAAGCAGTTGTTTTTGATGACACTTTTAAGGAAGATAAATTCATACATAGGATGCTGAGCATTACTGTCTTAGTTGCACCAGAATGTAAACCCAAGTGAGTGGAAAGATAGAATCAAAGAAATATACCACAAGTAGCTGTCAGTATGCAGAAGGGATTTACGCTTTTGTCTGAATACTTTGACTCTTGTAGGGGAAAAAAAGTCAAAGCCACAAGCCAAGTATCAAACCCTAGACTGAGATACATTAAAACTTATTTTAATGCACAGTTGCTAAAGCTGCCCACTCACTCATTTTTGCTTAAGTGATCACTATGGCATAAGTCAGGCAGGATTTTTCTGCATAGTTTGTTAAACATGCCAATTTCACAGGCTGCTTTTGGAAAAGGTTTCTGCTCTTGCTGCTTGGTTTAGCAAATGCTGGCTTGCAGTTCTGCACTCACAGCATAGAGGATTAAGGAGACAGAAGGATCTTCAGGAAGGAATATGGCAATTGTCCAGTGTAAGCCCAGCTGCATCCAATAGGCATTCCCATCAAGGACTGCCCCCAGTTCTGTTATCCATTTGTCAAATCAACTTGACATTATCTTCTGCTTGGAAAAATAACTAGCCTAGTCTGCATTTAAGGAATAGGATTACCTGCTTCTGAAGATATGTGGAGAGGATGGAGGTAAGCAGGTAACAGTGCAAAGCAGATCAATGTGTTAAGATACAAAGGTTTCAAAAGCATACCGGTTTGTATGTTGTAAACTGCTTGAATGCAAAGGAAAATGATCACAACCAAAACTGTATGCCTTTCAAAGCTTTACATCTCCAGCTGGCACAGCTAGCAGATATGTCAGAGAAGCACTAATAAGCAGAGAGAAAACTCTAGGGGAAATCTTTCTGTTCTCCATCTGTCATGAAGCAAATAGGTCTTATTGATTATCTACCACTTGATTTATACTAAATGCTTTCAAGCATTTCCCATTTATAATTTTCAAATACAAAAATAATTAAATTTTGATTTATGGGAAACACAAGAAGAGGTGATTTTTTTGTCCAATCAACCACACTCAGCTGTACCAGAGATATTAAAAAAAACTAATAGAATGTTTTACCTTTAAAATAGTAGCAGCCCAAATTTTAAGGTTTTGGGTGCTGGTCTGAATAATGCAAGAGGAAGAGCAAAAAAGCTTCAGTGTTGGCTGTAGTTGTGTTTTTACTGTTTCTAATGCTGGGTCACAGAAGATACAAAGGTTTTACAGCCCCACTATAAAGCTCTTTATCTTTTCTCCACTAATTCCATGGTGTCACATTTAACAAAACTAGGAAACTGAAGATAATATGGATGTTTGCAGATTAGCTGTCAGGTAATAAATAACACTAATTTCACATACCTACAAATGTAAAGGTACCTTATCACTGTTTAAGTTTCTCACTCTTTGTAATGCCTGCCAACATTTTAACCCAGGCAAATTACAGTATTGTTTTTGCTGTTTTTTCACTGGGATAAAATACACAGTAATAATATCCTTTTATCAGATCTCATGGTATAAAAGGGCTTTGGAGCTTAATTCAAGCTGTATGTTACTGAGGAAATTCCAGAGTTCTTGTTTTGGAAGATGTATTTGTCTTACCTTTTAGTTGCCTTGTCTTTTCACAGTGCTCTAAGTACCACTTGCCCAAGAAGATGCAGCTGTGACTCTGCCCAGTCAGTCCAATGCTACAGGGCTACAGAGATCCCCAGAGAGATTCCTTTCACCACCAGGAGACTCTACATCAGCCACAGCAAAATTAAACAACTCCAGGTAAGAAAACCCAGAAAAAGTGCTTCCTGTAGTGCATGCTAACTGAAAGTTGGACTTCCCAGATGGTGGTGGCATCTAGTGAGGAGAGACTCTTATTCCATGTCCTAAAAACTGACAAAGTGCTGCCAGATCTGGTTTTATTTTTACTTACTCCTTAAGGATATGTAAATATATTCCTGTAGAGTTTCCATGTTCCTGCAGTCTCCAAGCACTAGTTCATGCTGTCACAATGATATTTTATATGAAACTCAAAAAAATAGTATTTTACAACTAGAAGCCAAAGGTTGACTTCTTTTATATGTGGTCAAATAACCATTGACTTTCAGAGTAATTTTTTTAATCTGTTAAAAGCTTTTTCTATTTTTGATACAATATAACACTTTTTTTCACAGTAAAACGAAAGGGTTTATGTCATTAGAATAATTTCCCTAATGAAAGAAATTGAAGCTCTTTTTCCCCTCTGGAGCTGCAAGTGTCAGGTACAGCTGCTATTATAAATGGCAGAGGAAGTAAGTTTGAATCTAAGGAACAGCTTGAGATGCCTAAGAGCAAGATGCCTTCTAAAAGCAAGGCCATGCCTATCTAATAACCTACATACATGAGAGCAGCTTCTAACCAAAGCTACAAGCTATTTGTGCTATTGAAAAAGTGTATTCTGGGTTTCTTGAGGCGCCACTGGTTCGCCTAATTAAAGGCATCAGCTTATGCTCATCTTGCACTGCACTCTGGAATGGTGCTTCCTTGTTTCCTAGCCTGAAATACCTTTATTTAATAAATTCACCTCGTATAGATAGACACAAGGGAAATACAACCACCTGTATTGCACATGCTTGCTATGCATCAATTTACTACAAATAAAAATAAGTGTACAATTCAAATGAGATACATTTTCTCTTACAAAGAATTTAACTGCTCTGAAATGCATCTTTGATTTTGTTCTCAGGACTAAACGAAATAGGCTGGAAGGCAGCTTAGAGCAGCATCTAGAATACCTGTTGCTCACTGAGAAATAGTGATTATAGTGATTCCTCTGAGAAAGTTTACTCTTTTAGCTGCTCCTAATATCTCTGGTTTTCTTGTTTTATCTCACATACCCACAAGAGTCAAACATTAGTGTGATTTAGCTATACTTGGAGTAAAAAAAAATCTGTCAAATGAATTCTGTATAGGGAAATACGTTTTCTGTGCAAACTCTTCTGTCCTCCTCCTCATTATTTTCATTCCAAGATAAGTAAGATGAGCCATTTTCTATTTCTTAGGCTAGTTGTCCATACCTGTCAGTACTCCTCAGTTTAAGTAAAGTGGCCTTAGTTTCTGACTAGAGCAAAAGACAGGTGTCATAAAAGCATTTAAATGTTGGATATAAGTGAATGGAGTGGTGGGATAAATGTTTTATGACCGATCACAACAAATGGTGTGTGAAACCATCTAAGAAGAGTTTTTCACTTTATACATTTCCTCTGGGTATGAGTCTGCCTTACTGCTACTACTGACTTTGCACTCAAAGGAACAAAGTCCTTTCACACTATGTCCTTGTAGTTATGTAGCTGTTCCCTTGAAATTATACTGGGTCTTTGTATATATTTTTTACATTTTTTTTCCATGCAACAAATTATACTTCTGAGGTCTTGACATCATAAACACCTATGCTTAATTTTACACAGCTGAGCAATTCCACTGGCACATGTTATAGTGCTTAGGGAAACATTTCTGCTTGTAAAGTACGTCTGCAAGCACTGAAATAACTCTACAGGATTTTAGGTATTGGGGAGGGGAATTTTTGTTCTTTTGTCTGGTTTGTTTTGAGGTTTTTTTATTTGCTTGGTTTTTAAAATTCCTTTATTTACCTACTCATAGAGAAAATAACATACTTTCCTAAAGAAGTTGAATGGAAGCCTAGAGTTCCCATAGTTGACCTCCAAGAGAGTTTTATACATAAGCGTTCACAAATATTATAGTTTAGCAATTAGATGACTCAGAAGAATAAAAAAATATTGTCTCAATTACTTCTGCACCTTAATTTGCATTGATTATTATTAAAATTGTGAAGAAATAATAATTTAAAAAATAATATATGTTTGTATGCTAAATCCAGTATGTTTAAAAAAAAAAGAAGAAAAATAGCAGATTTTTTTTAACCAGGTTAAATGTGTATTTGTTCTGACAGGGCTGATCAGCATTACAGTGGCTGGGATTTTTGATTTTGGTAATTTTACAACCTGGGGTTTGTTATAAACAGACTTTATAATAACAAAACTAAATTAATTTTAGCATCTTTTTTCAATATTTTCTGCTTCCTTCTTGATTTGAAGATCAACAATAACCTGTTTACTCTCAATTTAAAATTTATTTTATTTCTAACTATATGAATAAGTGGGGTTTTATCTGCTAAAAGAAAATTATCTACCTTGCCTCCAAGATAGAGGACTGTTTTAAAAAAACAGCTTATTAAATATCCCAGGTCACAGCAACCCAAAAAGCCTAAAAAAAAAAAAAAGTAATTAAAATGACAAATTCCTTAAAACATTTGTATTAAATATCAGTATATTAGACCCACTTTCAGGAGATAAATGTTTTAAAATATAAAACTATGATAGTATCACTTTATAGGCAATCCAGTAAGAGAATAAAACACTGCTTCCTAGCAAAAAAAAGAGCTGGTGGGCTTTCAAATATGTTTCGATTCATATTAGAAAGACTGGGTGGTTTATAAAGGCATGGATAGATAAATGTTTAAGTCTCAAAACAGCACGGTCACAAAGCTTAGCAATGCATTCCAAATAGGTGGAAAATAGAAATTATAATAATCCACATTAAGAAGCCTAACATATTTACAGAGCAAATGTCTGTACATTGACCTTCACAGCTCTCTGTCACTTAATAAGATGAAAAATAAGCCTCTTAGAGGCATATAGAAATCAACTGAGGAAAAACAGAAAACATTGCTTTTGAATTTATAGGAGAAAATGTGTTGAATTGTGAAGGTTCATAATTGTTTCAATTTCCATAAGATGGTTTTATAATTACATGTGATTATGTTTTTGTGCTCTTGACCAATGCAGCTCATTCCTATATACAAGATCACCTTCCTAATCATGACCAAAACTGGACATCAGTAGTTCTGATATTGCTATCAGAATTTGCTATATATACACAAAACACTGATTTATAGAAAAATAAAATTATATAATTTGGACAACTTTGTTGTTTACTGTTGAGAATATAAGGTTTTTAATGGAGGTACATTCCCTCATTGAATTTACATATAATTGATGGAGAAACCTGCTTCAATAGAGGTTCCATATCTATATTTTCTCAGTAATTGCATCAAAATTTGCAATTCAGAAATTGCTTTGCAAGACAGAATAAAGTTAATCAGAAAGATAAACTAAGGATACCACAGCAAAATGAAATCTGACTTGTCTTTCACAGCTGTGCAGGCTTTAATTTTAACAAAAGCTAAAATGCAGAGTTTGTAGCTAAGATAAAGAGATACAGCCCAAAAATATGCAAGAGTTGGACAAATGAAGCTGTAAGACACCTTTTAACAGTCACCTTTATGAGCTGATTTCACTTACGCAAGTATGATAGTCAAAGGTATCCAACCAGGATTATGGAACAAAATTACTACCCAGCACCTGTACTACAGAAGTACTTTTACTGGCCTCCATATAGATTCCTGACTGGGATGAGGGGCTATGCTGTAGAACAGGTGGTATAGCTTCCCCCACTGAGAGTAAAATGTGCTGGGAGCTACCAAGCCCTGGGGGAAATAGCATGAAGAATCTACTGTTACTTTAGCATCTCTAACTGGTGTGGTCCCTGAGACCTGTAGTGAGATGTTTTTGGCCATGGGAAGGGAAGACAGGTGAGGACACTCCTTCCTAACACTCCCGTGCAGAACACCTGCTCATGTTGCTTTTTCGGGGCGATTCCCATATAAATTCTTTTTTAAGACTCAGTCACAGAGATCAATGGGAAGCATATCTGGTAATTTCAGAAGACCAATGTTTCAGCAACTGGTGTGCTTGGAGAACTCCCTGGCTCACCCTCATTGCATGTGTCCTCCTATCTCAGCTTAGAGAAAGCTGCCAGATTCACTTAGGTTTGCTGCTTGAGACACAAGACGGCAACAAGCACGTTCCAACAGAGCAGAAAAATAATGAAACAATTGTGTGCCTCTCGATATTATAGTCATAGTCAATATCTAAGTACCATTTACCACTGCAAAGCATATGTTTATTACTAACTAATAAAAACTAAGTTTCTGTGAAAACACTCTGTTCCACATAGGTGATTTTTTCAGGCCAGGCTGATCTGACAGTTTTGGTTTGATGCTATTAATATGTGCGATTTTTATTAAAAAAAAAAAAGAAGGTAGTGGGGGAGAGAAAAGTGTTGAATTTTAGTTTTCTGCCAAAACAGTAGCAAGAGGTAAAAATATCCATTCCTCTGGGGAATACTTGCTGCAGGGCCAGTACTGTTGATATATGGAAATGGCTGTATCATGAACTCAAAAGTGCTCTTGCAAGCACCATGGAGCGCAATGAACATTAACAACCATCCACTCTCTGCAAAGATTCCTGCCACTCGTGATGTTAGCTTTCCATTTTATATAGGCTATCCACCAGGAGGAAATAAAAGGAATATTCCTTCTTCAAATGTATGTTCTTGCTCAAAACCTGACACAGCATAGACTTAAACCACAAAATTCTAGAAATGCAGGCATATATTGGCAAACCACAGGTACCTACAGTAATACCTCTACTGTTACCACTTATTTTAGTTTCTCATTCTAAATATATTGTTTTTCAGCATATACTAGCAATTGTCCAAGCATCCAGAAAGAGTAACCAGTGAGGATACCTATAAATGTACTACCACAATAATTTTTTCTTTCTCTTTAAGTTTACTGACTTCAGGAGAATGTCAGTCCTTGAAGAGCTGGTCCTGTCATGCAGTGGCACAGAATCAATAGAAAACAACACTTTCAAAGATCTGAGCACCTTGAAGTCCTTGGAACTCTGCAAAAATCAGCTAAAGCAAATACCCACCTTTCTCCCATCTGGCCTTGAAATTTTAAAACTCGCTGATAACTCCATCAGTGCTCTGCACGCATCTGATTTTGCAGGTTTGATAAAACTAAGGGTGCTTGATCTTCGGAACAACTTGATTGCAACTCTGCTTCCGAGTGCGTTTTCTTCCCTTTACAATTTACAAAGTCTGATCCTGGATGGCAACAACATGGAATCTGTGTCTGCACCACTTAGGCTTCCTAGACTGATGTATCTGAGCATGGATGATAATAAACTGAATTCATTCCCAACCAACTTCTTTGCATCTTTCCAAAGTCTACATTTTCTCAGCTTAAGTGGTAACTTTCTGATAAAAGTTCCTCCTGACCTACCTAAATCCCTACTGTCTCTAAAATTAGAGAAAAACCAACTTAAAATTGTGAGACTGCGAGATGTGAAACACCTAGAAAATCTGTCTGAGTTCTTTCTGTCAGAAAATCAGCTGACGTCAATAGATGGTGCCCAGCTTCTTCCTAACTTAACAACACTGGAGCTCTCTAAGAACCAGCTCCAAGCTGTGCCTCTCAGGCTGCCCAGCAGGCTGCAGAAACTCGACTGCAGCAATAACCTGATCCAAAGGGTGACAGCACAGGACTTTCAAGGACTCCAAGACCTGAAGCACTTGTTTCTCGACAACAACGCTGTCAGCACATTTGAGGCGGGAGCTCTCCAGCAGTGTGCGCAGCTTTCCAATTTGGCACTGGAACAGAATCTCCTCAGTTCTATTCCGCTGAGGCAAGTGAATCTCGGGACATCCAGTTCCAAGGTGTCATCTCTCCTTTCCTGCATTACAAGAATGAGAGCCAAAAATTGGTATTCAGACCTAGTCATGGTAGAAGTCTGTCCATACCATAAACGCATTGCCATAACTAGCACTAATTAGCACTCCAGGTAGCAGCCTCAGAGTAGAGCTACTTTCATTACATCTGTGGCCCCCAATGAATCTGCTCAATTTGCATCTCTCTCTGCTAGTGAGACCACTTTATTTAATTAGCACACCGATAAGAACCTGCTAGGAGAATGCAACAGACTTACTACCAAGGTTATACTGCTACTTAGATTTAGCTTGCCCCACCAAAAAACCAAAAAACCAAAAAAAAACCCCCCCCAAAAACAAAAACAAAACCCCAAAAAAACCACAACTCTATCTATCTATCTATCTATCTATCTATCTATCTATCTATCTATCTATCTATATCAATTTTAAAGCTGATGTTTCTACCAAGCCACATCAAGTTTTTTATTGTTAAAATATTAAGATTTCAGGAGCTGAATCTTATCAAAAAGAATGCGCTTTTTCAGTGATATTGGCATTCTCAACTTCATTAAATTCACACATTACAAGGTATTTGGAATGCATATAAAGTCTCCAGCTTCAGGCTATAAGAGAAATTCCAGTCAACAGAGCACAGAAGAAACATCCCTTGGGCACACTGTGTTCATTAATGCTCTGCTTAAAGGATCTCTCACATTCATCTGAGTCTTGGAACTGGCCATTATCAGAGATGGCATATTAAGCCAAATGGAGGCTGTTCTGATATAAAGTGGCAATTTTATTATTACAGAAGGCTGTGCAATAAGATGGCATAAAAATAGTGAAGTAATTCCATTAACTTCTTTAACAAAACTGGACTGTTAAACTTTATTTTTATGGCTTGTAGACAGGTTTAACTAGCCTAAATAAATAACACAGTAAAATTTCAATTCATTTAGCATCATGTCCTTTAGCATTTGAATCTATTTGGCAACAGCTTTATAATCAGAAAGTGATTTAGTGGTGTATAAATATTTGATTTCAGTTTAGCTTGACAGGAATGTTTAATGCTTTGTAGTTACTTTAGTATTGTCTAAGCCATCTTATTTTACAACCTTCGTAGTCAAGAGAATTAACAGGAAGGTGTTGTCTACTAGCCTTAAACAGTACGACTTTAAGGAGATATTGGGGACCTTTCATTCCAACAGTATGGAATACATACAGAGTCCCAGGGAGGACTGTAAACATAAAAGAGGTGAAAAAAATGACAAGAAATAAAATTTTATGTATGTAATTTAATTGCTTGATGATGACCAGGTACTTGTGGATATACAGAAAAAAAGTTATTACTATTATTACTTTTGACTTTTATCTGAGAACTCTGTCAGGTGTAAAAGGTTAAAAGATACGACAAATATGCTAAAGTGAATAGGTCTTAGCAGGTTTTTGGCAGAAATGAGGAGAAAGAAAGCTCCTTTCTCTTTTTTTCTGCAAAGAAAATAATCCACAAGTCCAAGCATTTTCAAGACTTTTAGAGAAGAGACATACTTCATAAAATCCTGCAGGGTGTGGTGAAAATGCAGGGAAGAATCTGATGACATTCCTTAGAGTGGCAGTAGCACAGTGTGGCTGCCATGGTTAGCTCCCAAGTGGGCATGGTTCCTCTTCGAGCTGCAGGGCACTCAATCATGTACTCAGTGGCATTATTTTCTCTAGATCAACACAGCCTGAAGTCAAACAATATAGCCATAAAGTTTAAGTCTAACATTAGTACAATGAGACTCTTCACAGGTTTAAGGACTTGCTGGTCAGGCTTTGGACTGTAATCAGTCTGGATAAACCTCTTGGGTGATTTCCCACTGCCCTTGACATCAGTGGCAATTGGGTTTTACCCTAGACTACTCTTCTGACACTAGAGTGTCATATTGGGCAACTATAATTGTCTGTGGTTAGGTTTCAAAAGTGATTTATTGCGGTCACAAGCATTTGGTAACATCAGATTTTTTGACGTGAATCACCATATCAATACGTGAAATTCTCATGTCCCCAGGAAAAACAGAACAATACAGAACTGCCCTACTCTTGAAATAGTAACGTTGAACTCATCAGGTTTTCACAAATCTGGAAACCATCTTTCAGCTTAAAAGGTTCAAACTCAGCTTCACAAAAAACAGTGAGTGAAGGTCCTATAACTTTACCAGTTGTAGTACACTGCTGTTCTGTTCGAAATAGATCTTGGTAATATGATTATCATTTCCCTGGGAGTTTCAGTCAAGTTTCCTTAATATCTGTAACCTTGACTCTTAATTTTGTCACCTTGCATACTACCATAGTAAGGTGATTTTTAAGACACTTTCAAATTAATTTTATTAAAGATATTCCATGCCTATGCTTTTCTGTTAAGCGCTTGTCACTAGCTATATCAGAGGGAAATGAAAAGATCATAAATGAACAAGACTTTTGAAATTAAGGTCTTTTCATATAAATTTTTAATGTATATGAAAATAAGAATGATACTGATTTGTTTAGTATCATATCCAGAGATTATCAGCTTTTTCTCTTCTTCTAAATGCAACCAGTTTTAAGTCTTGAAATTACTATATTTTCCCTGTCGCTGATTTCTCAACAGCTTATCATCAGATAGATTACTGCCGTGATGATTAATGTTTCAGTCTGATGGGAGCAGGAGAACAAAATGGAAAAATTCTAATTCTTTATGAACTAAAAAATGTTTTGAAACAAACCATATATAGAAGTAGTTGAAGGAGCAATGTTGCCACGATTGTCTAAACATTGATCTTTCACGGTGCTATAGTTTGGTTATTGGCATTGAAGAGTACAAAAAGCATTTTTAAACTTGACAATTAAGCAGCTAATTTTTTTCGTAGTACAGCACAGGACTGCTGTTCAGTTCAGCTGCATGAACAGTCAGTGAAGGTCAGAGCTGCAGTAATTTAGGCAAACAGTCCAAGGGTGCACAGACAGTACACCTATAACGTAAAAACAGAGAACAAACAAGCCAAACCCAATATGAATATCTGGTTTTGCATAAGATTGCATTTTTTAGTACAGATAAAGATAGTTTTATTTTAGTATATCAGATGTGCCTGGACAAATACTCACCATCAAATACCACTTACAGAAAACAGTATGATGAACATAACACCTTTGTATTGGTTTTTTTTTGTTGTTGTTCAGACTTCCAGACACCCTTGCTAGATTGGATCTAAAAGGAAACGACATAGAGGATGTTGGAGAACAAGAGCTGAAGGACTTGAAACAGCTTCAGGTTTTAAATTTACGGAATAACAAGATATCTGTCTTGGATCGCAAAGTCTTGGAGTATTTACCTCGTCTTCGTCATCTATATTTAGATGGGAACCCTTGGAACTGCACCTGTGACCTTCTCAGAACCAGAAGAGCACTGGTGGCCAAAGGGACGGATGTCCGGGGAGGGCAGTGTGCAGCACCAGCACAAAGCCGAGGAGAAAGTTGGATGTCTTCCAAAAAGATTCTGCAGCAGTGTGAAGACAATCTGTCTTCCACGGAAAGAGGCAAAGAGGACAGAAAGAAAATTAAACCCAATGAGGCCTCCAGTGTTGGAGTGAACACAGATGATGATTACTATGATTATGAATTAGATTAATGTCACAGTTTATCTGTGGTGAACCATGAAGTTGTCTAGAGCTGCCCACTGCCACCAGTGTCTCTACTGACAAGCAGTCTTCTCATCTGTCATTAGCTTTTCTTGTCCTATTTGTATTACAAGAAGTAATAGTAAGAGTGCCATTGTGAACAGAATATTGTAAAAAACAAAAATTTGTTTTTCTATACCATTGATACTATGTAGTTTGAGGGAAGCAAGAATACAATTACTATCTCTTAGAAAAGCAGTCTGTAACCCTATATGAACCTTTTTATAGAATATTTCTTATAGCTGCATAAAACCTCCACAAATAAAATTCTGCAATACCACAAGACACTATTACTAGAAGTCTGGCATTCAACACATTTAAACTCAGGGGTCTGCAGATCAACATGGAGAGTTACATTGATGTGAGCAAGGTCTTGGGATTGCTCAGAAATTCTTGCTTTTGAGAAATTGATTTCCACTTTCCTGAGACATTTCCCTTTTTTGTTTATTTTAGACTATTTTAAATGACATTAGGCTAAATTAGCTGAGCTGCAGGCAAAACACAGAAGGCTTATCTTCATCACAGCAAGTGAAATAAACAAAAGAATCAGTGTCCTGGTTAATGAGATTTAATAGTAGTGAAGTGAATTAATAGTGAGGAATGAAAACACTGGGGTCGAGTTGACCTGATTCTGTTGCTGTAAACAAAAGAAGGGAGATTTTCAGGAAACAGATCATGGCAAATATTAGGATAAGATGACGTGAGGTGAAGCTTTTGTAAGAGTTTATTTTGGTAGTTGAATAGCTAATTTGCTACATTATAGCTCAAGATACCATGTGTATATTTTTAGGTTAGGTATACTTAATGTGCAAGTACACACTGCAATTGTTCCCCTGGAACCAAACCTTTCCAGGCTTTTGTGCACATAGACACAAAAAAGGACTAAATGCTATATAATTAATGCATTAATTCTGATATATGTACAAATTTTATCAAGCACTTCCCAAAGTGCTTGAAAACTAAACAAAACTGGATTAGTGAGACCACTAAAACTACAGACTTACAGTCACTTAAGTTAGTTCATGATCTCAGGTGATAACTGATGAGTAATTACATCACCAAATTACTTTTCAAAGCAAACAGTTTCTATTATCTTTTATCTTCCATTGGCATTCAGTAACTGAGTAATCACTAATCTCCACGAAGGCTGATTTGTCAGGTGTCAGAGTGCAGCTATTTGGTTCTGCCTCCTATGCAAATCTGATTGACACGTGCATTTCTTAGGTCCCCCAACACATTAAGCTATGCAATTGGAATAGAGAGACCTAAGTTCATTTTTCTTTACATTCCCTTATCATCAGACTCTGCAGCTGGATCTGCACAGGTTGAATCAATAGGTTGAGGCCAACTGTGCAAGATTGAGCAAGGCCAAGTGGCATGCCCTGCCCTTGGGTCACAATAACCCCCTGCAACACTACAAGCTGGGGCAGAGGGGCTGGAAAGCTGCCCTGCAGAAGAGAACCTGGGGTTGCTTGGTCAACAGCTGGCTGGGTAGCAGCCAGTGTGTGTGCCAAGAAGGCTGATGGCAGCCTGGCCTGTATCAGCAATAGTGTGTCCAGAAGGACCAGGGCAGTGATTGTCCCTCTGCACTCATCACTGGTGAGGCCACACCTTGAATGCCGTGCTCAGATTTGGGCCCCTCACTGCAAGAAAGACATTGAGGTGCTGGACCCTGTCCAGAGAAGGGAAATGGAGCCGGTGAAGGGCCTAGAGAATGAGTCCTATGAGGAGCAGCTTAGGGAGCTGGGGTTCTTTAGCCTGGAGGAGAATCCAGGGGGACCTGATCATTCTCTACAACTCCCAGAAAGGAGGTGGCAGCAAGATTGGGGTCAGTCTCAGGAAACAAATGATAGGAGCAGAGGAGATGGCCTCAAGCTGCACCAGGGGAGGTTTAAATTGTATATTATGAGAAATTTCTTCATGGAAAGCATTGTAAAGCATTGGAACAGACTTCCCAGGGAAGTGGTGGAATCACCACCCTGGACATGTTCAAAAGATGTGGATTTGGCACTTAAGGACAAGGTTAAGTGTCACAGTGATTTGGGCGGCAAACAAGGCACACAGACAGTTCTTGGTCATCAGAAGGCTTTACTACTTTGAATCTTTGCCTTTTTAAAACATGGTCTGCAAAAGAGGCTGTGATTGGTCGGAGAAGGACTGCATCTCCTCCTTTAGCAAACAACAGGTGACAGAGATTGTTTTGAGAAATTTGTGTGAGTAGAGCAAAGCTCTCTTTAGTATCTACAAAATAGCAAAGACATTGTTATGAGAATGGGAATTTGTTCCCATGGGAAACATCTAGCAGTAACTAGCAGTAAAAATCTAAAGCCCAAGAAAATACAGAGCCACAGTTAAGCAGAGGACCTGGCAGTGCTGGGTTAACAGTGGGAGTTGATCTTAGAGGTCTTTTCCAGCCTTAATGCTTCTATGATTCTAAGGTCAGTCACCCAAATTTTTGGTAGCTGAAGATTTAGATATTAATGAAATAGCACAACCCTTCCTCGCAGTTTGACAGTGTTATTTTTGCTGTCTAATGCTGGTCTGTATTAGAAGCCAGGAAAGTAGTTCTTTTCTGAGCAAGAGAAATACTTTTGTCATATAAAATTCATCATTCAATTTTATATTGGCAGATTCTTTTAAGAGTGCTTTAAACATCTCCGTGCCATCTCTGCCCACCGATCTGTCTGACAGCATCGGGCTGGCATTAGGTCTCACTTCATCTTTCACCCGCAGCGGTGTTTCCATTTTCGGACCCGAGGGCCGTAACAACCCAAGGCAGCAAAGGCCTGGGAGCCGCGGTTTTTGTGGAAGCCTGCAAAGCGGGCTGTGCAGTCTCCCGAACGCGTTCTGCGGAACCGCCCGCAGAGCATTCGCAGCGCGCTCTGAGGGTGAAACCGGCATTTCAGTAAAGACATTCCTGAGGCCCGGCTGCTTCTGTGGCGTTCAGATGCTTCCTTTCCCCACCTCTGATTCACACACCAGCGTGAACGAGGCGCTGCGGGCGCCAGGAAGAGCAAGGCTGGGATGGGCACAGGCAGAGTCTGCAGATGGATCCCTGAAACCCCGGGGAGGATGGTTACAGGCCGCCTGGCGGCAGCTCCCGCCCCCGGCGCCGCAGGGCCTCCGCCAGCGGCGGCCGCCAGGGGGCGAGGCCCCGCCCCCTCCCGCGGGGCGGGCCCGCCCCGAGCCGCTCCCAGCCCCGCCTCCTGCCCTGGCCCCGCCCTCCTCCTCGCTGGCGGCCACGTCATTCGCGCTCCGCGGGCGGAAGCGACGTCATCCCGCCCGGCGACCAACGGGCGGCTCGCGTGTGGCGGGTTGAGAGGTGAAAGATCAGGTTGTGCGGCGGGAAGATGGCGGCGCTGGCGGTTGCCGGGCGGGGGACGCGGGCTCCGTGAGGGGATGGCGAGGCGGGCGGCGCGCAGCGGCTGAGGCACCCCCGCCGCTCCCCCGCGGGCCCCGCGCGCTCCTGTCGGTCGGTCCCATGAGCGGGGCGGGCGGTCTGGCGTGGCGCGCGCTGCACGCGCTGGTGCGCGCCTTGCTCTGCTTGCAGCGCGCGCTGCTCGCGTGCTTGCGCGGCCGCGCGGCCGCCGCCGCCGCCACCTCTTGCGCGCTCCTGGCGCCCGCCGCCCGCGCGCTCGGGTTCCGCGAGGCGCGCGCGGCCTGGCGGCGGCGGGGACCCGCGCGCGGCGGGGCGGCGCGCGGACGGCAGCGGTGGCGCGCGGACGGGCGCGCCCTGCGGAAGCTGCCGGTGCACGTGGGGCTGGTGGTGACCGAGGAGGAGCCGAGCTACGCGGACATGGCCAGCCTGGTCGTGTGGTGCATGGCCGTGGGCATCTCCTACGTCAGCGTCTACGACCATAACGGTGAGCGGCGGCCGGGGTGCCCCAAGTCCCTGCCCCGGGCGGTGCCCGCCCTGGGAGCGCCTCCTGTCGTGGAGCCAGAGAGCCGCGCTGTTCTAGGGTCTTCCCAAGTCCGGTGCTAGCCTCTCTGCTGGCAGCTCCTTTCCTATCCGCTGGAGCTGCTTGGCCACTGCAGAGCTCCTGTGGCTGTGGAGCCTGGGGAATGGCCCAATTGCTCTTCTATCCCAGCTCCTGTGTCGGGATTACCCGGTCCTGCCTGCTTTCTAGAGCCTTGTCCACAGCCTTGTGCTGACAGGAACTGCTGGCATCTGAAAGTGTAGGGCAGGGACTGCTAGTAGGGAAGAGCTTTAGGCTAACTGCTCTTATGAGCGCTTATGAGCTAGGGCTGAACCTCCAGAAGTGAATGAAAGTAACCTTCTATTTTCAAGTACTCATGTGTGAAGAAACAGGATGGACAAGTAGTTAAACGTAAGCATGTATGTTCTGTGTGCTGTCTGTATTGTGAAATTAAATTATGTGATCTGCATTTGATGCTGCTTGGCATTTGAGTTAACTCTGAGCCAGTGCTTCTGGAAGCTCTGAGGTTTTTTCATATCTGCTGGGTAATTTTATTTATTACTAAGTCTCAGGTGTAAGACCATTGAACTCTGGATCCTGCAGGTATGTTGATTCCACGTCACTGACTATCATAAAGATAAGCTCAGAGTTTGGATTTCACATACCGTGAGGAAATCGTGGAATAAATCTGGCTTCCTCATGCCTTTTCTTTCCTAGTGGGGAGCTAAAACTAGCTATGCTCAAGATATTCTGAGGTGAAGTTTTCTGTCCAGTTATTGAGAGGTGATCTCTAACTTGTACTGGACAAGCTGTCAGCTCAGAAGGGCTAACAATACATGACATGGACTGTCCTGTTTCTGTCCTCTGCAGATGAAAAAACTTCATTCTGAAGATGCCTGTGCTCTTGCTGTTAGGGGTGAGACTGTAGGAGACCAGGGTTAAACTTGGTTTGAGCCACTTCCACTGGCTGTTCAGAGGTGTCATGAAGGTTAGGTGAACTGTGTAGATTTATGCCAGGTTAGAGGTACAGTTGTCTTCTAGTGCTCTTTCATTAAATGCCCAGCAGTGCCTCCCACATAAGTGGGTGAAATCCTTTGTCATCAAGTGTGCAAAAGCATCTGAGGTATGCAGACCTTTCCTTGAGTATAGGCATTAACGATTTCTTTAATTTTTTTGCTTTGTTTTAAACCATCACCATTTATAGTTCTGTTTCATGGTTGATCCTTCCTGTGTGATAAAAGACTTGGAAGACTTGACTTTCACTAAATTCTTTAAGATCATTAGGAGAAACTGGGCTTAATACCAGTCACTTTTAAACTGGCCATCTGTGCAGGGCTTTTGTGGATCTTAGCTATGTTGTATTTCAGAGGGAGAACACTTCCTCATTTGAAAGTCAAAGAATGATATAAAATATTTGCAAAACATCTCAAGCACACAGAGAACAGTACCTTTTGAAAAGCCATTTATATGTTGACAGTTTTTACTCCCAACTTGGAAAGCATTCAATCAGGTGAAATGCTGCAGAGCAAACAATACCAAGGAAGAGAGAGTTTCCCTCATAGCTTGAAGAGAGGCAAGCTTTATTGTAGAGGATCTTTAACTAGTGTCAACCTGCAAATAAGCTATGGGCAGTATTGCCTAATATGTTATGTATGTGCTTAGTTCCTTTCTCGATTCCAGTACTGTGCTCCACAAGTTATATATATGAGACCTGAACTGAGGAACAGATCGAGCTGAGAATCATGTTTCTTGGTCATCTTGGTTTTCATCTTGCTTACTGTGCAACACTGAGGAGGGAGAAGGCACCAGCCAGTGCTTAGGTAGCCACTGTTGCTGAGCTCCTGCCTCAGAGTAAGGAGCCAGAGCTGTAGCAGTATTTGAAATGTTATTTTTTGAGAACCTACTACTGCTCTTCCAGCATGTGTTGAAATTCAGTCAGATCTAAGATTGACTGTTAGAAGACTAAATACAATGACCAGAATTATAAGGTTTTGTCCTCTGAAAAGCTGAAATAACCTTGCAGAACAATTGTTATTGCTAGCAGTTCAGAAGAAAAAAATCTTGGGTGATTTGCTGCTGTATCCATGTATTGTTTCATTCATTCTAAAGTTTCATATATAAATTGTTCAATTTTGTTCTGTGTTGTGATAATGTTAATTTTTGTTTTGGTGTTGGGAGTTTTTTCTTTTGTTTAGTTTGGTTGTTTTGTTCTAAGTGCAGGTTGTGTGATGGGTGTGGATTTTAATTTCTCATTCTAAAGTTACATGTTAAGAGGTTTTGCTGTCATCTCTGAGGTCTAAAAATATAGCTATTATCTCATGGTTTCAGTATAATAGCATATTTTTCAATAGCTTGTTCTTCTGTTGATCCTCTGATAACAGAATATGCTAGTTTAATTGCTTAACTTGATTTACAATTTGTTAGAGCAAAATCAAAGAAGGCAGAGCAACTAAAATGTTTTAAATCTGTGGCTTTTGTCAAACTTCCAGGCTTGATGAGAATAGCCTGCCATTACACGTCATGTTCCACACAGGTGTTCAGTGGGTTGTCCAGGATAGCAGCCACAAGTGCTTTGTGCACAGCTGAGTTTTTTAGACTGACTTCAGAGAGTGAGCAAATAGTCATTCATACAGCTCTGGTGTGTGCTCACTGCTGGTAATAGCACATATGCTGCCTTTCTTTTGGTGCTAAGCTCCTTAGGGTGTCTTGATTGAGCAGACACCATTTCCAGATAGACTTGCCTTTAAGTAGGGTGTTGCAGCTGTTGCTAAATCCGGTGCTCAGTGGTGGTGGTGGGGTCTGGAACCCTCAGCACTAACACTGATAATAGTGAGGGTGAATAAAGTGAGGTAAAACTTGTTCTGATCAGTAGCAGGAGCTGACCCTTAATTACTGTGTGCACTTGTTTCCATCTGTTCAGATGGTGAGTGGTGCTTTTGGACTGCTGAGCTGCTTCTGTGAGGATTTGTGTTCATACAATTGTACCAACTATTGATTTGTCAAAGTTCCCACTGGTGCTGGCTGTGGTGGAGAAGGAAAACTAATTATGAGTGCTCTGGATCAGTCTTAGCTGTGGTGAGGTATACATTAATTTGTTTCTTTTCCCTCCTTGCATGTCTGTAGTACTGAGATTCCTTTGATTGCAACAGGAAACCTTGTTTACAAGCATGGTCTTCCATGGTTGCCTTCTCTGCAAGAAATAGTGTGTCAGTTTCCTGCAGAAGGATTAAATTAAAATATGTCCTTAATTGCCTCTTCTATAGGAGGAAAGGGAAGCATGAAGTTCTTTACAGAAGTGCTAGATAAGCTATTTGTTTATAGTAGTGAATTTCTATTTTTTTTTACAAAATTGCTAAATAGAAGGTTGTTGATGTATTCTTTAGTGTCAAAATGAGTAGCTGGACTCTGGCTGACACAGTTAAAGCAGCTGCACCAGTAACTGGAAAGGTAACTTGGCTGGAGCTGTGCAGGGCTCAGAACTGAGACTTTCCCTGTTGCCTCAGCATGTTTGGAGGCCCAGGGTGGCCTGGCTTTACTGCCCCCTGCCCCTCTCTCAATTTTCATTGATGTGCAGCATGACAAAGCCATAATAAACTTAATGCTACTGTTCTCACTGTTACTGTGGGTTAAATAATGCAAACTAAAATTTCAGGCTTTTGATCAAGAATTTATTTCTGTTGACTTTGATATCGCCAGTCCTATTGCTTGGTAGAAATCCAGCCATGCTTTTCAAGACCTTATCTCTGAGGAAATACTGCTGCCTTGTTGCAGTCAGAAGGCATTGATAATGCAATAATGTAATAGCACTTAAAATACCTTCTGGGGAGCAGAAGCCTTTTCCTAGTGCTATATACTTTAACTTTCTTTTGGTAGTTGTTTTGCCTTTTGGGAGAGCTTGATTGAGTGTTACTTCTGTGGTGCTTTCCTGATATAGTTTAGGACAAGTCTAGAGTGCTTTTTGGGAGCTTGCTGAATCTTGGCGTTTAGGTACTTTGGACTCCTAGATAGATGCTTCACACTGAAGGTTTCTTAAAGCCCGTAGTGTGACTGTATTGAAAATTTGGAGTTATTCATCCTGGGTTTAGCTTTCTAGTGAACAGCTTTGCTTCTGACCACTTTTCTCTTGAAAACTCTTTGGAAGGATAGAATATGAAAAAGAAGTTATTTCATTAGTCCCAAAGTAGGCTTCTAGTCTCTTCTAGATTACTTGGTAGTTTAGCTGATTTGATCAATCCATAAAATCATCTGGGTATGCAGCGTGTTCATTTCACTGGGCAAGATAAATATGTTGTGGTTTTATGTCACTGGAGCACTTGAGAGATAGCAATATCACATGGCATCTCCTGTGGGCCTTCACCCACAGTGAAATTCCATGTGCAACAATTGTGTTTTAGTGTCGAGTTGAGAGGAGTTCTTAGACATTTATTAAAAGGGATAACACTAATCTGTAGAAGGTAATCTCTGTAAAAGAATGGCAAATGTGGAAGAGGTATCTTTTCTTTCAATTGCTGATAAACTCCTGTTAGTGCAGAATGTCTCTCCAAGAAGAAATGTGGGAGGAATGGTCACCTATGAAGTTCTCAGTTCTAAGTCAAATTCTTTGTTTGGTTAGTGCTGTCTTAAGTGGCCTTAATCTGACTGAAATTTTAGTGATTTCAGCTACATTCAAACTTGGATTACTTCTTTTCCTAGACTCTTGGAATAAAGGAGGTATTTGTTTGTAGCTTTCCATATCCTGTGGGGTCCAGTGTAATGGCCATGCTTTCCTCCGTTATCAACCAGCGTGATCCAACAGGATGTAGGCAAAAGTTGTTCGTGTATTAAAACAGTTTCTTGCATGTACATTCTTTGAAGTGCCTTATTATTTGATGTTCTCAAAATGTTAACACCTGATAACAATTACCACTTTTGATTATTCTTTCCTTGTCAGCTCTGGAAAGAAGTTGAAAAAGCAAATAACTGAAATGTTGTGGAGATTTGTTCTTTTCTAGACTCCACTGTGGTAAGGTGTTCCCTTGCAAGGAAGAGCTAACTCTTATTCCGTGTTTTACCAGATTATTCTGCTTTAAAAAGCAGGGCAGTTAAGAATGTTGAATTTTGAGATGCCATTAAGGCATTAACAGGTGGTGGCTGTGGTAGTCTAGTCAGACAGATAAATAGTTGACATCACTTGGTGTTTCTCTGTGCCAGTTTTTCACTTCCAGTTCAAGATTCTTGTCACTCCTACACCTGCTGAACTTGAAGCCTCTTAATTACAAACTTCATTTGTCAATATCTAACCCCAAAATATTGCAACACCATGGTTGCAAGCGAAGGGGCATGGCTTGTAGCTGCTGTAAATCTGAGCAAAAGGTTCATGCCTTGGAAAAGACCTTTGTAATGGAGAACTATGGCACGAAGCTAAAACGCTTCTGGTTTGCCTCAGCTCTAACAGCAGCAAATGACTGACAGCATGCTTGTAGCTCGTGTTGTAAAAACAAGTAGCATCCCTGAAAACAGCTCACAAGTTCCCAGTAGTTAAACAAATCAGGATGGGGAGTTTTATATTCTTTTTGCTTTGGGAATTTTAGTGCTTAAATACATCTGATTCTTATAACACTTCATTTGCAGGAATATACACATTTGCACCAGCTTGCAAAGGTTCCAGAGTTCTGATGGAAAAAATGTTTCTGCTTTTCAAAACCAGAAAATCTTCTGATGGCAAATAATAGTGACAGTTTCATGTTTGTGTTCCATATTAGAAACATGAGTAGTGCCAGATTTTTTTTTCATTTAACAGCAAACAGCTGTTGTATTGCTGAAGTTCATTAGCAATAAACCATAATTTGTCAAACCATAATTTTTTATAATGTTAAAAAAACATGGACTTGCTTTAACTTGTGTGGAGGACTGTGAATGAAATTGGAGGGTAGCAGTAAATCAAGAGTTAAGTTTCACTACCTAGGAACACACAATTCTGTTACTGAGTTGGCCTACTCATGCACTTGTTTGCTATATTTGTCATGTTTAAATTAAGCAGCAGCATCTCCCAGAACTAACTTGGGTATATTTACGAAATTTAAAAAATTGAGCCTTGTAGATAAGTGGGGTTTTGAGATACTGTAAGGGGAAGGAGAATATAGCTGAGTCATGACCATGTAAAATTCTTGAAGTTGAATATGAATTTGGCCTATGAACACTGCATTTGGCAGGACTGTGTTTGTGGTGATGAGCATTCAGGAGTCTCTTGTGCACTGACTGAGAGACAAATATTGAAGGAGTATTCCCAAATGCTGTTGGTTTTTAATTAAAATCTGAGTTAGTTTGAATTTTTACTACCTTCTACTGTGTTTCAGGATCTTCTCCTAAGGAAAACTGTGTGTGTGTTGAGGTTGATGGATCAGTGGGAATTTAGGTGTGGAGGCCTTTGCAAGGAAGGCATACTGCAACTATGTGATACAACTACAGTAGCTTCCTATTTGTTAAACTGCTACTCCAGGAGCCGTGAAGTCCCCAGATTTGAACAACTGAGGGGGTGGGTGAGATAAATGAGCGGAATAGAAGGGTGATACTCAGATAAATCTTAAGAACACATTTATTTAGCAAGTATTCTGTATCTGTGTGTGTTAAGGACCTTCACTGAAGCTGGACCAGTTCCATTATCTGATATCTCTTTTTACTGAGAAGCAAACACCTTGGTAATTTCTTCTACCTGTTGTCCTCAATGTCTTAATTTACTTTGGAGCTGGAGTGTGGAGTATTTAAATTAGTTTTTCCAGTCTTTGGCAGGAATAGACCAAAGACTTTTACAAGGAAGGATTTGGTATCATTAGTTTGGGTGGGAAAGGGGAAGAAGAGCAACAGTTTATTTCCCAGATTAGGAGCCTTTCCTAATTATGTCACATTTGTCTGGATATTGAACATAGTTTTATCTCTCATATCTAAAAGTGTATGGAAGTCAAGTGACTCTTAAAGGTGAGGCACATGCAGCCTTGTACAGATCTTCCTTGAGGAGGGTGCAGGATTAGCAATTGCAGTGGATGCACTGCTGCTGACCTTGGGAGTAAGGAAGACAATCTGTGCTAACTCCAGCACAAAACAGACTGAGCCAAGTAGAATTGTATTAAACAGTATTATTTAAAGAAGCATTCTCTATTTCTGTTACGTATAAGTATACACTAGAAAGCGGGAGCACAAAGAGCAACAATTTAACTTTAGTTTAAACTTAGTGGAAGTATTCTAACACATCTTTTTTTTCCGTAGAGGTTTGTGCCTTACCACAACTTGCTTTTCTGTAAACACATGAAATCAGTTATAAGCCTCACTAACTCTTGTGTAATGAAATAGTTTGTTTTCACAGGAGGCATCTAGGATGAGAGGAAAAATAGATACTTTGCTGTCTATTAAAACCTCTAATGAAACCTTTAGAAAAGTTCTGATTCATTAGGCCTAAAGGCTAGCATATTAAATAAATGCATTGTATCACTTCATATTGCCAGCTAACTCCTAGTCTATTACAGTCTTAATCCAGTGCTTATACACTGACCAATGTGGGACATGTTGTAGCAGTTCCAGATCCTATAGTCAGGTTGTGGTGCTGAATCCTAAGCCTAATCATAAAATTGCATGTCTTACTTTGTCTTTTGCACTGTCTACATTGTAAGATGAGTGTGTGGGCATTTTTAGACTGGTCAACGGAAGTGTTTGACATAAGGTTTCTGAATTAAGCTCAGTAAAAACCTCTGAATACCATGTGATAAAAACATTTTCCAGTTCCTGAGTGAATATGCCTAGTCATGCTTTTGGATTGTAACTATTTAAGCTGTAACATATAATTTTTACTGTGGCATTTAATTAGAAATAATTGAGTTATATTTCTCAAAAGCTAGAATTTATTTTAGTACAGGAATCCAAGTATGTTTGGAGTAGGCTTTTGTGATTTCCTGCATTTATTCAAAATATGTCTGCCTTAAATATGTAAGTATAAAGAGGCCTTGGGGACTGCATGAACTCCTTGAAACATACAGCTTGTGAAATTCTCTTATTTGGAAATCCATGTTGTTGGATGGCTTAAGAGTGGACCATTACTGAGACCTGAAATGCTGATTTAGTGGTGACTTGCTTTGTTGGCCTGCAGCCTTAGGCATGTGGCAATAAGTGATAGCAGACTTAAGCAGCGTGGGCATTAAAGAAATTTGTGTTAATCTGTCTTGGTTGTTCTTTGCTGATTATTGCTTTCTCTATTTCTAGCATACTAAGGACAATGAAGGAAGTCTTAAGCTGTCCCTTACACAGTTGCAATTTACTGCTTAAATCAGGCTGGGTGAAAGAAGAACAAAAGCACATGGGCTGTCTTTCCAAGGTCACTCAGATTAGTCATGTGCCATAGCATTTGCTTTGAATTCTTAACCACACTTGTGCGCTCCAGTCTGAAACCAGTACTGACTAATTTCTTCTTTTTGCCTAGTGTCAGATTTATTTTGGAACACCCGTTATAGGAGTTGACTGACATGCAACTTCTTTTTAAAGGTATTTTCAAGAGGAATAATTCAAGATTGATGGATGAAATTTTAAAACAGCAGCAAGAACTCTTGGGACTAGATTGCTCCAAGTACACCGTGGAATTTGCAAATCACGACAAAACTGGTCAAGGTAAGATGAACTACAAGAGGGGCTTGGTATGCCTCTAAATAGCTGTATATCAATCACAAATCTGCTTTTACTAACACATTCCTATGTGCAATGACCTTTTTCTTCATTAAGAATTGATTATCAGAAAATATTCAACCTTCCTGGGCTAGTATTAAACTTCCATTGTGCTTATTTGTTCTTAAATAACAGCAAAGCATTGCTCTCTCCTTGCTGCAGTAATCATTACTGGGTACTCTGGTCTTTCCTTCAACTTGACTGTTGTGCCACCACCCCTTCAATGCATCAGTGTGCCTCCACTCCCCACTGTTTCAGTAAAATGAATTCTTTTGCTGAGAGATGAAAAAGCACTAATGTGTAAGGAAACTGATGTGAAGTTAACAGTGTATGTGCTTCCATCTTTCCAAACATACACCTCAAAGTGGGAAGGAGAAAGGGAAAGAGCAAGACTGTTGGTTGTCATGGCAAGATAGAATGCCATCAGGATGGTAAAGGGCACAAGTTAAAAAAATTAATTTGGTAATAGTAGCTTTTGCATGTAGTTAGATGTGGAAAGCAGGAGCAGGTTTCCAGATTGATGTTCTTTATAAAAGTAGTATCTGCTATAAGTACTCATTTACTCATCTGCTGCCTAAGACAAATGCTAGAAGTCTGTTCAAAATATAGTAAATCACAGGCATATACTTGAATCAGGCCTTTTTCTTAAAGAGATGGGCTGATACAACTCTCCTAACTATGACTCATAATATTTAAGTAGATCTTGTAACAAATACCTAAAAAACCCTTATGTTTTAAGATCATCATAGTTCAAAGATTTATGAAAAGACTGCACAAGTTGTGGTACATTTAGCTGTGTTTAAAATGCTGCTTGCAAGTTTTGCCTCCCCTTGAGAGCTGACCAGATACCAAAATCCTTTTTGCCAGTTTTCCAGTATAATATTGTAACATGAACTTGTCTTATGAATAACTTTGCCTAAGATGCTAGCATTTATGTGGAAGATCTCAGGTTTTATGCCTTTTTTTTTTTCTTCCTGTGAAGGTTGAAATAACCAGCAGAAAATGGGGTAGACAGGCTATTAATGTCTTAAACTCCAACATACTTAGCTACACTTACCTAAGTTGGGATATTTATGTTCACACCAAACAAACTACTGAAAGACTTCTCAGACTTGCTGATGGAAAGAGTGTGTTTAAATCTCAGGAACCTTTTGTGCTGGAAACTGTGAAAAGCAGAGGTGTTTTCTGTTCTCTCTTTAAATACTTCATTCTTTTTTAGGAGACTTTACCATCAGATCAGATGCTTCATGTTTTCAACTGAACAAACTGATATATATCCAGTTTATTATCTGCAAATTTTCACTTCTGAAAAACAAAATTGCATGTATTACATTTCAGGAGACTGTTAAATATTTTTTCATGTAGGACATTTGATGCAAATTTGCAAATCAAGCAATATTAAGGAACAATTATTTTCATTGTGGTGGCTTTGGATTGATGAACTTAGGGGTTTTAGGTGTTCTTACAAATCTTGACTGTGCTATGTGGTCCTTTGCAGTCAGTTTCTACAGTTTTAAGGAATGGGTTTAAGTATCTGATTATAACTATCATAAGTTTGGTATCAGCCTAAAGTGTTGACACTTTGGTATTTAACCCACTTAACTTCAAGCCAGCTATAGTGCACCATCTGTGGCCTTCAGCTTCGTTGGCAAGTTTATTTCTTAGGTACCTTCCTGAACTGACATTGATGTAAGTCATGTAGTATGAGAAGACTCTTGGCCTCTCAATAGTGTATGATTAAGATAAATATCGTTGTGAAATGTCCTCTAAGTCACAGACATAGTTACAGATGAATAGATGAATTCTGGATTATCTTGTTCCAAGCTTCAGTGTAGCAATCTTAGATACTTACTGTAACTCTTGCATCAAGATACCATGATTAGATTGAGGGAGGCCCCAGCTTAATCATTGTGTCATGTGAATGTACACAGTAGCTGTTAAAAACACCTTCCTCTTCTAGGGTAGAAATAAGTTTGTTGGGGTTTTTTTTTTCTTTTCCTGAACCCCTTAAGTTACTATCCAAGTACCTTTCTTCTCAGTGCTTTGCCTGACAGTGTATGAACCAATCCAGATTTCCTGGAAAACTACTTTTCAAGACTGAATTATACCCTTTCTCACAAGACTTCTCAATGTAGTAGTTTTAAGCTTGTTTTTTAGTAATACAGCAAATCCAGAAAACTCTTACCCACTTGTCTAAGAGATAGGTGAAGTATATCTGTGACCAGTTGTAACACATGAATTAAACTACAAGATACTTTCACTTGTATCTGTAACTATCTAAAGCACATGGAAAACAATTGTATTTCTGTTGCTTTTAAACTATGTTTTGTACTTTCAGTTTTAAATTGCCAATCTACATTGAAGGTGCTGTCTCCGGAAGATGGAAAAGCAGACATAGTCAAAGCTGCTCAGAACTTCTGTCAGCTGGTAGCACAGCAGCAAAGAACACATTCAGACCTGGATGTGAATATGTTAGACAACTTATTAAGTAGTAAGTATAATATGGAGGGGAAAGAGTACTGAATTCATAACCATTTGGTTGCTAGTATGTTTATTGCTTGGAATGTATGCTTCTTGATGCTCAGTCTATCAAAGTAAGTTATGATTATTGCTTTTAGGCTTCTGTTAAAAATTTATTACTCATTTATTGCCTTTTGAGCTGTTATTTTAAGCAGAAAAATTCTTTAGCAGAAATAATAAGCTAAATTGCAGAGTTCTGGCTTTTCAGAGTTTACAGTCTCTGTGGTATGTTCTGCAATGAGCTTTTGTCAAAAGATACTGTTGGAATTACCTAAAACTAGACTATTCTAACTTAGGCTAACTTCCTGCAAGTTGCAAGCTGCAAACATGGATGGGCAGTCTTTTCCAGATCTGGTTACAGCAATTAAAGCTGTTCCTCTGCCTAACTACTACCCTGAGTGCAAATGATAGAGCACTTTCTGTTCTCTTGTTGTATAACCCACACTAGCTTAGTTGTCTTCATTACTAATTCATGCAGATTACTGACTCTGCACTGAGATGTGTGGCTACATGTAATAGCTATGAAAAGGGTAGGACTGCCCTAATATCACACCGAGAAGTTTAGAATTAGCATCCACTTTTCCAGTGGTACTATGGAGCTATAATGAGTTGCTCAGCTTCCCTAGGTGATCCATGCGTGTTAATTGCATCTGTAATTAGCTTGGCAGGGTTCAGGTTTCAGATTGCACACTTGAACTTGGATGCCGTTAGGCGTGTTATTGTAGTGTGGTTCCCATTAATTGGACTTTAGAGAGTGATTTCTTCTTTTTCATGTGGGTGGTCAGCTGAATTGTTCTGCATACAGACTTCCATGGCAGTTTGGCCACTTAACTTCAAACTGAGTTCCATCCCTGTTGTCAGCATCCTCCTATAATGGAACTATTAAATGTATTTAATAAGGCAGCTGAAGAAGGACTTAGGACATCTGTTCTGTTATACCCCAAAGGCAATTAAAGGAAATTAACAAGCACTTCATCAGAACAGTCACTAATTTAATGGAGAACCGGTGACAATTGTTACCCATTGTGTGCATTTTGGCCAGTGATACTTAACTGGAGCTTTTCAAACTTGTTGGATCTTCTGTCTGGATATATTAAAAGTATTAGATCCAATCTTAAAATTAGCAGATGTAGTTTTGAAGTATTGCATGCTAGCTGAGCACAGAAAGAGAGATCTAATCTGTCAAATCTATGAAATTTGAAACAGACCGCTTCATGTATGTGGCTAATAATGAAGGATAATATCTGTAACTAGTCCTACTTATTAATTTGTTTACTTAATGTTTAGGACATTGTTGGAGGTAAAGTATTCTTTCATGACTTATTTAACAGTAGCTTTTGAAACTTTGTTTTACTTGTGGACAAATTTTGTTTGTGTGTATTTTTAATGGAACAGTATTGAAATAAGCATCTGTGCATTACGGATTTGAGAGCATGTTCTGAAAAGCAATACTTGAGTAGATATATTCTTAGAGTTTGCATTCATGGTGTCTTATGTAAATCTCTGGGGTTTTACATTTTGATTTAAATACCTGTTAATATAGTTTTTTAAACTTTTTGTTCATGTTTAGGGTGCAGTTATTGAAGCCTAGTCCTAAAATGGTATGATTCTAGCTTGTCTTGTGGCTTTTCTTGTTCTTAATTCAATCATGCACTTAATTCTTACAGCTTGAGTTTTCTGCAGTGTAAGAGTACTTTCTTCTGAGCAATGCCTCAGCTAACCAGCTTGTTTTGAGAGAAGTAGGTGCCAACTGCATTTTAATAATGTCTCTGCTTGCTGTCTGTCTTCCAGTGAAGAACATGACTATCAATTAAGGCTACTCAAGTTGCCCTGTAAAATCTATATGGAGGAGAGAAGGCTAGAGTTACCAGCTCTGAAATTCCTTCATGTTCTCCTTGCAGAGCTCCTGACCTAGAAGGGGTGTTGCCAGATTCCCATCCTTTCATTGTGCAAGTCTTTGGCCTCTTTTGTCTTTTAAAGTCTTCTCCCAAATCCTTGTATCTTGTGTGTACTGAACTTGACTGCTGTAACTCTAGCAGCTCTGAGGGAGCTTCCACATGTAAATTATCTGTAGTGCTGCTACGTTTAGGTAGAGAAATGGATGCAGAGTGAAAAGCACAGTACTGTGTATTTTAGCAGGCTGTCCTGACAGTAATACTACAGTGTGCCTTTTCATTTTCCTTCAGATAGGAGCTAGAAGGAAATGTTAGCATTAACTGGGCTCTCTGAAGGTCTTTTCCTGTTTGAAAAGCCATTGCAGTGTTGAAGATCCTGCTGTTGTAACAGCTGAGGAGTACTCAACTACTGAATCAGCTACTGATGAGTAAAGCTGTCCACTTCCTCCAGATTCTCCACTTCTAAGTATTCACTGCTTCCCTGCAAAGCTCTTTCATACTAATCTGCTAGCTTCTGAACACATAAGTGGCTTTTGCTTTGCAGTTTTTTTCTTAACTTTCAGATAAGATTTGGACTGTGGCACAAGACACTACTATCTAAAAACTTCATCCTTCCTTAGAAATGCACATGCTTGGGAAAATAGCTTCTTTACCTCTTGTAAAAGGTCTCATCATTATTGTGGTGATTCAGTGGTGAGGGAGGATATGAACTTTTTGAAAAATCTCCAGCTTCAGTTTCAAAACCTGGGTGGAGCGAAATCTGACTTTAGTTTCCTTTTCTGTTATTCCTGAAGTTAAGTTCCTCTACAACTAATCTGAATTGTAAAAGGCTCTTGACTGCATTTGTGTAGTGGAGTTTTTTTATTTAAGTAAATGAGGAAAGAATTGAGAAATAACATTGGAAGTTTGGAGCAAGTAGGCTGTATTAAACTTCATCTGCTAAAGGTAGTCATTACCCAGTATAAGCACGCTTGCACTTAACCTGCAAAATTGTTGGATAGTGGAAGGGTTGACAAGAAATTACCTGCAATACTCATGACTAATTGCAGCATTATAGCAAAATAGAGTTATGACTGTTGGAATGTTTTTCAGATGAGCTTGGTAGGTGCAAGAGGAACACTTTAGCTTCTTGGGTCCCCTTGGGGTGCTCTATTAGTTTTCACACGTTGCTCTAATCAACTTGCTAGAATTAGCAGGGAAAGCTGGACTCTGCTCACTCTAAGCCTATTTCCTGTCTGTCAATTTTAGCCTGGAGTAGCTTAGGCACTGCAGAAGTATATGGAAGGAAAAGAGATGCAGTGGTGCTTGGTCACTAATTGTCTGCAGCCTCAGAAGATGAGTAGGATGCTCTCATGAGGGAAATGACTGGCTGGGGTTTTAAGGTATGGGTAGTAAGAGTGTGGGCACCTAGTGGAATTCATCAGTTTTACCTAGGTCTGCCCTGGCATGGGTCAGGTTCCCCACGTAGTAACAGAAAAAGACACACTGCTCTGTTCTTCTGCACTCACCTAAGCAGAAAGATGCCATCTGCAACAGTTTCCTCAAAATGTTTTAGTAAATTGGTTTTAGAATTTCTGTCTAGTCTCATACTGAGAAAAAGACAAGTCATCTAACAAGGTTGTTTTTTTTCTTGGTGGTCTGTAGTACCAAGGTGTTCTTCAGTGAAACTTCCTTAAGCTTTTTTTTTTGTGTGTGTGTGTGTTAATAGTCCTTTTACTCTATTTGACTGCAGCTCCACATCGTTAAGTAGGGACTATAGTAGGTAGAGCCAGGGTACAGCATGTTCTGTGCTGCTAAAACCAAGTTTGCCAAGACAAAACTAGAACAAGTCGGATAAAACAGCATTGTTAGCGTTTGTGGTTATTCAAAACAATGTAACTGTTTCTGTTACTTCCATAGAAAGTCTTTGAAAACTACCTGACATAAAAAGCCTGCAGTGGCTGCCTAAGCTTTTGTGCAGTTGGTCATTCAGGTGTTGCAAGACCAGTCTGTCCTCTTGGGCTTTTAATTGTTAACTTGTCCTTGGGATCTTCATTTTAAAAAAAGGCATTAGTGAAAAAGCAGATGCCTTAGGGTTTAGAACTAAAACAAATCCTCAGATGAATTTAGTGAAGTCTAATGTAACTTGTTATTACAGGTACAAAAGGATTTCCTGATCCTGATTTAGTCTTGAAGTTTGGTCCTGTGGACAGCACATTAGGATTCCTTCCGTGGCACATCAGACTGACAGAAATCATGTGAGTTTCTTATAAATGCTGTAAAACACACTGGAATGAAAAATATTTAGCTTAACAGGTCTTTATGTTGTAACTTACAGAACTGGCCAGAAGAGGAGATCAGCTAAACAAGTGTCTGGAGATTAGTTTGAGGGTATTCTAAAATTATTAAATGAAACCTGTCAAACATTCATTGTTGGTTTTTTACCCCTGACTAGGTAACAGCAGGCTTCATGCATCAGGTTTAAGGGACAACTTCTGCCACCACCTAGTCTGTGGTCCAGTCTGATTTGACAGTGTTCCTTAAATCAGTGTTGATTTTCTGTGGTTTACAGGTTTCTGACAGAGAAACTAAGGATACAAGGGAAATGGGGTAATACAAGAAGATTGCACTTATGGATTACTTTCCAATTTTAGTTGGAAAAACTAAATCTCTCTAGATTTGCTGAACTTCTTAAATCTGAGCACATTTATAGATCACTCAAATGTGTGGGCACACCTATGCTGCTCCAGCTTTTCATTGATTTGAAGGGCCCTGTGTGCTCTAATGGGAGGCTTTGATTTAGAGGGTGACTGGTTTAGTTGTTAGAGTTGAGTGACAATAACCATGTTGAGAACAACTTCACAAGGTTGCTCAGACAATAACTTGCTTTTAGTGTTATTCCTGAGTGGCTGTATAAATAATGTGGTGTTTATAAAAGCTTATTTTAATGTTTCTAATTTGCTTTCTCAGTTCGTTGCCTTCCCACCTAAACATCAGCTATGAAGACTTTTTCTCTGCCCTCCATCACTATGCAGCCTGTGAGCAACGCTGGGGAAAGTGACTTCGGGCTGAGTGCATGGAGTCAGGCTTTCTGTGGGAAGGAATTGATGTCTGTTTACAAGCACCTGCGACCCATAAGTCTGGTTCATAGTCCTTTCTTAATTTATCAAAAAAATTCAATAAAGTGTCTTACCTTTCTAGAGAGTCTGCGTGAATGTGTGAGAATCTGTGGGGAGGGGAATTCACACATTTCCTCTTTGAAAAAGATAGTTACTAAAAACAAAGCTGAATTGTCCTCACTTTGACGTTTAAGTGTCAAAATGAACATGCAAGAATTAAGTGTTGTGAAATCTACAGGACAATGTAAATAGGAGTTCTGTGCCCTGAAGGTCCTTAAAACCAAGAAAGAACTCCCATCTTTGTTTCTTAATTCTTCATGGTCAGACATTTCAGAGCTAATGGTTTATCTTCAGATGTATGTACTATGTAATATGTGAATTCTAGAGAAGTTGGTTTTGTTAACTGAAAATAGAGACTGCAACTTGGCTGGGATGACTAAGCCAGCTGTAGGTGTCAAGTTCTAGAAATACTGGGAAGATTCCATAAAAAGGGATGGAAGCTTCTGTGGTAAGTGGATTAGGCAGTCTGTGTTGCACTATCCAGCTTCCTTTTTTAAGTGTTGGAGTTAAAGTATTCCTGCAGCCCTGGGTGAATGCAACACCTCAGCATCAGGACAGTTTTCCATTGGGAATAAGCATAAACAGTACTATGTATTGTTTGTACACCTGTTCTCCCCATAATATGCTCACTCAAGGTAACAAGCAGGATAAGGCTCTGGCATCATTTGCTGAAAGAAAATGGGCTTAGTCAACTTCCATGGCTAAATGTGATTTGCTGCTTGTACTTGTGTGCCCAGCAAGGCAGTCTGCTTAAGCCTGTTTTGATTTGTTCTGAACTGAGCATTAGAAGCTTGAATGGGAGTCTGAAGTGGGCAAAGAAGGAAGACAAAGTGAACCTGCCCTACAGTATTTCAGCACTGAGATAACTAAGTAGAGGTACTGTCTAAATGGTCTTCATCATGGAATGGCCTGCTTGAGTTATATTCCTATTGTTGGAAGCAGTTTAAAAGTGCAAGTTTATGACTGCATTTGGACAAAGCAATATCTTAGATCTGTATTACTGGAGATAAACATTAATACTGCAGCCTTCTGCCCTGTGGGCTGCAGAACTGTTGAATGCTTCGTTCTGGAAGTGTTTCCCGTTTCCCCTGCCCGCCCACTCTTCAAACTGAGCCTGGCTTTATCTTCTTTGGGATAGCCATGTCACTAGAAGGGAAAACAACTGTTTTTAAAAGGGAATTGCCAGATTTTAAATGAATGTTTGCCTCATTGTGAAATGGTATATTTTAACTTCTTGTTGCTTGATGTACTGTTATAAAGCAGATTGCATAAACTCTTAGCTGTGGTTTTCATCATACTAAGGTTGGATTGCAGTTAGAGACCTGTGGTCTCCTTCATCTCAGAAAGAGCAAGGGATATTCAATAAATTAACTAGAGGGGTTTGACATACAATAGCTTTCCATAGGAACTGGAATACTTGGAATACAGTTTGTAGACTGGTCTCTTGTGTGTGCCAGGTCCTGTATTGCAGAGGTGAACAGTTGTGCAATGTTTCCTGGGCTCTGTTGTTGACATGGGCAAGTGTTCTCACTGAGTGTTAAGTTCAGCGTTTTTGTGGGGAGTAGGTAGCCTGTTGAAGGGTGTCTAGAGTATTGACGTTCATCTGTAATATGAATTTTGTTTCATTAAAATGCAAGGTTGTGTTTATGTTCCGATATGTAAGTGTTACAGTGTCACTAAAGCAGTTCTGGTGCTGGCAGTAATGGGAAAAGCTTAGTTTAGCCCTCAAAAATGTATTTTTTATATTTGTATTAAACTGCCAAAGAATACTTCTCATACCTGAGTTCCCTCAGTCCTCAAACTTCTGCATATCTCAGCTAAAAAGATGTGTTTAATATTGGAGACAGATCTCAAGGCCTAGAATTTGTCTATAGAGAGTTGCTTAATAAAACTAAAATTATTAGTTCAGCTGCATTTGATACAACTTAAATCTCTTCTGATGGCTAGTTTAATTGTGAATTAAGTGTTCCTCTTGGAATTAATGTGGCTGAACTAATCCACGTTATCACTTAGTTGGGATTATTTTACTGTCCCTGTGTGGGCAATCTTCAGTGAGGTGTGCCAAAAGCACTGTGCATATCCACGACCTGATCTCTGAATGTATGTCCTTGCCCTTAGCGCCTCTCTCCAGCTTGTTCTGTGTGAAGGTCTGTGCTATTGCTGTGACATGTTTGGGTACCTGTACATAACGTGTAAAATGAGTTTTTATGATTAGGGAATCAATTTATTGAACTTTATTATTAAAAGTTGAATCTGTAAAACAATAAATCAATAAAAAAATATAATCTTTCTACAGGCTATGGTGATACATGAATACTTTTGGAAGTTTGGCTGGGGTGCTGTAGCCTGATTCATGTTACTACATCACTCTGGGGAAATACAGAACTTCAAATGTTGTATTCTGTGCTCTTCTTTAATTGCTTTCTAGAGTGTAAGAACTGGGCAAGTTTTTCATCTACCACTTCCACCTTCTTAGATGCTTTTATGAAAATTTTCATAGTAAAGCATTTACTGTAAAAATATTTCTTTGATAGTCCTAGGGAACTTGGTAGACTTGTTCCTGGCTACTAAAAAGCTTGCTTCCTCTTCCTGCTGCTGAGTCAGTCCTGGGCCATGAGCTGTGCTGGGCCTCCTGCCAGCCTTGTTGTGGAGCAGGGTGAAGGTGTATGGAAGAAGCCTCTGCGATCTGAGTGATGCCTGGATGCTGAGCAAGAAAGGGGAACTTGTGTCCAGGTGAGTTTTGAAAATGCACTGGGAATCATGGTGCCAGGCCTACAACAAAGGCCAGCAGTCTCCCAGACTGTTAGGAAGAGTGTTGCTGGCACTTCAGAGGAGGTGATCCTTTCCTCTCAGATCTGGTGAGACATCTGGAGTGCTGCATTCAGAGCTGTGCTTCCTTGGTACAAGAGACACAGATTTAGTGAACCTAGTCCACCAAAAGGCTATGATGATTAGGAAGTGGAGCATCTGTTGTACAAGGAGAGGCTGAGAGTTGGAACGGCTCAACCTGGAGAAGGCTGAGGAGGGACCTTACCAACACACAAATGCGTGATGAAAGGGGGAGTAAACCCAGCCAGGCTCTTCTTGGTGGTGCTTAGTGGCAGACTGAGAGGTAATGGGCATAAATTCAAGTACAGGAGAATGTTGAAACATAAGAAAAACCATTTCCTATGAGGATGATCAGACAGTGGAGCAGGTTGCCCCTAAAGGCTGTGGATTCTCCTTCAAAGCAAGTATGTGTGTATGGGGATGAGTGTAGGACTAGATCATGTCCGGAGATGCCTTTCAACCTCAGCTGGAGCTGGCTGTAGAGCAGTGTTAGCTGTGGTGCAGCTGGGCTCTCCTACCTCAGCTGTTTTTTAGCAGTCAGCAATGGAAGCTTGCTTCACTTAGTTTGCCATTTCAATAGCAAAGAATATTGGAACTTTCTGTATGGTGGAAAATTCTTCACTTGCACCAGTGTGAGAACTCTCCTTCACAGTAACTGCTACTCATTAACAAATTATTCACATTTCTATATATTTCCTCTTTTTTTTCCTTTTCCACTTGTGCCTGGTAGTTGATCTGGTAAAGGAGCTAGATGAGATTCTGAAATAGTTGCTTTACAGCAGAAATTTGGGGACATGTACAATAATCCAGCTGTTACAGACAAAGCAGTTCTTGAAATTATAGTGCTTTTTAGGACTTCTTGTATGTCCTAAACATGGACCAAGCAACTGTGCAGCATAGCATGCTGCACTGAGTTGAAGACTGGTAAACAAGTAGAAGGTAAAGTTCATTCTTTATAGAAGAGAATATGCCCTTACATTTTGCACATCTGTAAGTGCTTCCTTAAGTACTTCACAAAAATGACAAAATATAACCTGCCGGTTTGATTTCCTGTGTATTTCATGAACTCAGCTTTTATGTGAAATCATAACTGCCCTGAATAGTCCCATATGTTAAAGACAATGATATCTTTTTGTCTTTACTGTTGAAATAATGTTTCACTATTATTCATGCTTATTTGCTGGTAGTGAGAGATAGGTATACCTATCAAATCACAGGGTAGGTGCAGACAGTTTTGGTCTTTGCTGATCCCGATGTACCAGCTGCCTTGCAGGCAGGCTTTGTCCTGCATTGCCAGCTGGACTGTGCCACCCAGCCAGTGCTTGTGCAGGAGGAGCTTGGGGGGCATGGGGACAGGTGCTCTACTTCATGCTGGCTTCCATGCTGTCTTCTTCTCTGAGGGCATGGCCCATCCCCAGGCATCTGCTTCTTCGAAATATGTTCTCTTTGCTGCTCCCTAAGCACATAATGCAACAACAGCAGCTTCAGCTCAGGGGTGAGGAAGGGACTGGAGAATAAGGCTGAGTTGTCGCCCATCCCATGCAAAGCATTTTAACCAGTGTTGCTGTGAAGGTTACTATTTGTCCATTTTTCAGCACCATGTATGAGTGTACACAACTCCTAGCTGTCTTCTGTGAGCTAAGCTACTTTGATTAGCTTGAAATGTTCAAGCAAATGAATCAAATGCCATGCTTTAAAGCCCACAACTTTTTTTTCCTCTGATCTGCCAAATTAAAAGGGAGAGAGACTTGCAAGCCCTTCCTCTGCTGTATGTTTGTCTGTGTTAAATGATGTGAGACCTCCTTGAATTCCATTGAATCACTGCTGAGAGCTGTAGGATTATTCCCTAATTGCATCCAAAACAACTTTTTTAGATGATAAATAATATCATGTATTATACAGAAGCACGCCTCAACCTAAACTTTGAAGTGCTTCACAAATTAATGTTTAATGAAACTCTTCGCCTGGAGGTTTTTGCTGTACTATGTAACTGGCTGAATACACACAAGCCAGGGCTCTTTCATCTCCCTGACAAGCCTTACTGCTTTAATATAGCATATTTTCTCCAACTGTGTGCAGTCAGTTCTCAGTTTTCTACACATCTCCCTGGCCTGTAAAAATACTGCCTTGTCCCCCCTCAAAAGCCACACATAGCAAGAGACCCTAATGGATGGATCATATAAAAACCACAGTTTTGGGGGAATGTTTAACTGAACAAAACATGACTCGTAAATGGTTTTGTAATACAATTCATTGTGATGAACTGTACTATGTTATTGTATAGTGGAGGTGCTGGTTGACAGCTGGCTAAACATGATCTAGCAGTGTGCACAGGTGGCCAAGAAGGCCTGTGGCTTCATAGTTTGTATTAAAAATAGTCTGACCAGCAAGACCAGGGAAGTGATTGTCACCCTGTACTCAGCATCTCAAATCCTGCATCCAGCTGTGGGCCTCTCACTACAACAAAGACATTGAGGTGCTGGAGTGAGTCCAGAGAAGAGAAACAGAGCTGGTGAAGGGTCTGGAGCACAAGTCCTGCGAGGAGCAGCTGAGGGAGCTGGGGTTGGTTAGCCTGGAAAAAAGGAGGCTCCAAGGACATCTTATTGCTCCCTGCTTGAAAGGAGGTTGTAGCTAGGTGGGGGTTGGTCTCTTCTCCCAAGTAATTGTGATAGAACAAGAGGACATAGCCTCAGGCTGTGCCAGTGGAGATTCAGACTGGACATCAGAAGAAATTTCCTCACAGAAATGGTGGTTAAGCATTAGAATGGGCTGCCCAGGGAGGTGATGGAGTCACGATCCCTGGAGGTGCTCAAGAAATGATCAAATGTGACCCTAATGCTGTGGTCTAGTTGACAAGGTGGTGATATGTCAAAGGTTGAACTTGATCTCAGAGGTCTTTTCCAACCTTAATGATTCTGTGAACATTAGAAGCCCAGTAACTACAAACTGAAGTAAAACATTTGTCTTACTACTTGGCTGCAGGTGTTTGTTATGATTTTAATGGAAAATTTCCGACTCAGCTACCAAAGTTAAAAGCTTCCCATCAGGCTTTATAATTCTGAAAAAATTGCCACTTTGTTGGTAGGGTGCCTAGTATGTTTTTGCAAGGACAAAGGTGTCTGTAAATGAAATTTCCAAGATGCTGTCTTTCTAAATCTGGCAGTGCAAGGATGGTTTTGCTAAACTGATATGAGTCATTCTGCAATTTACAATATTTAAAGTTGACATCCAAATAAAATCTCCTCTTTTTAGCGTGACAGAGGAGTCATGCTGTTGGAATTGGAACCCTAGAAGAAGATATTGACATTATGAAAATAACAACATATTACACAGAATTAAGTGCTGTGCTGCTCCTGATTCTTGGTAGTACAGTGATTGAAAGAAACCAGTAAGATGGTGATGAGAATAGCAGGGAAATTTTGCTCAGAAGTAAGGTGGCTGGAGATCACCTAGTCCAACTTGGATTTCAGTTTTTCATGGTCCTTTTCCAGCACTTCATCCCTGCTAAGTCTCTTGCAGAGCTGGGCTGCTGCAATTCAGTACTCTGAACTGGCAGCCTTAAGGTGTGAAAGAAAACTCGGGAGGATTTCAAAAATGGGTCCAAGTGTTTTGCCTTAGACACTGGCAGATTACATACTTCAGGGTTGGAGAGGAAACATCAGGGTCTGGGAAGCTGCCCTGGAGAAGGCCGTGGCAGTCTCATTCCAAGAGAAGCAGTTCCTGGTCCTCTCTATCTTTTAGAGCAGGAGTTTGGATTTTCACAGACTCAACTTGCAAATTTTACTAGTGGTTTATATATTTTAAGGTAGTTTTAACTGATCAAAACATCTTTAATCTCTTTCATGCAGCAGCTGAGAGTCCATGCAGTTTGTGTCAGGAGCTCCCTGGCAAACCCTGCGTCAGCTCTGACTTAGCTCACTGCCCATCCCATTGCTTCAACAGCAGAGATGGTGACACCGGACTTGCAGGACTGGCAATGTCCAGCAATGGCAAGATCCTTTCCAAGCCCTTGGCTTCGTTACTGAAGCCCTGCTCAGTCTGATGAGCCTCTCTGTGCAAGCATATCCAGGAGGCATAAAACAGCATGTCTGATGATGATCATTACCTTGCAATTATCTCTGTGTAGCTGCTTCTGACCACATTTTGTTTAGCTGACTGCCTACAACAATCTCTGCTTGCAAGCCTGCAGCCTCCTCCAGCTCAGAGCAATTCCTCTGAATGTTGTGTTGACTTAGCTCTGACTTGCTTGTGCCCAGGAGGGAGCTGGGCAGAGCCTGCCTGTTATACCTCAGGGGGAAGGCAGAGCTGAGGGCAATGCCTGCCAGTGCATCAGCAAGGAGCCCTTCATGGCAGCATCTTGTGTCCCAGCCACAGCTCCCTTCCCCAAAACCATATTTTCCCCACCTCTGCAAAACCCCACTTTTCCTGAGTGGGCAGAAATTATCCACTGGTCCTACGTGTCCCTTCTGCTCTCATATGACTCAAACCTGCTTGACAAGACAACATATTGAAGACCAGCTTCTTTCCTTGGAGGCCCCCTCATCCTGCAGGGTCCCTTCATGCAGGCAAAGACAGGGGAGGAAGCTCCTCTCCATGCAACACGTTCCCTCCCCCTAGCAGCCTCTCATACACAGCTGCAGCTCTTGCTAGTAAGGCTTTCAAGTTCTCCCAATTAAGAAGTCTACCCTCATTAAGAAGCTTTTTTTTTTTTTTTTCAAAATAAATTAAAAATTGACTGACTTTGAATGTGTGTGTTTTTATTCATAGTGAATCTTTAAAATATGTGAAATGTGTGGGAGGTGACAGCAATGCTGGAAGATGAGTTTTGGGGGGATGTCCTTCTTTTCAATTGAAAGAGAAAAGAAAATTAAATTTCAATTTATGCATCATCTCCAGTATGAATTTAAACGTGCATAGGAATGGGAGTAAAAAGATAAAACTTATTATACTGACACCAGCTCAGCTGCATTGCACACATTGTCTGTGTGCAAAACGAGCTCATTAATACCACAACAGTTGTGCAATATAATGAGTTTAATATTGCTGAGTTTTATTGCTTCCTGCTCTCCCTCCTTTTACTGCTAGTGGCATTTAAATCCTGATGCACCGAGATTGTGTTTACCCAATTTATCCTGTGGTTTTATTGTGACCAGGTCAAATTAATCCATTTTTCTTGCAGTAGAAGCAAGACCTGTGATTGTTACTGTGGCTGAGACTGTTTACAGGGTGTTTTGCGTTCACAAGGCATGTACAGAGATGGGAACAATGGTTGCAGCTGTTTTCATTGCACACAGGCTAGGGTAGCATATGAGGAAGGTTGAGGAGACTTGCAGGAAGAAATAGACAGCAGCTTTCTGCACAAGAGTTTTGCATGTACATTTGGAAACCTCTGCACACCTCTGCTGGCAGTGAGCTGCTGACCACAAACCTGAAATAAGCTTGCTCCTAATTTCTGCTCTTTCTCAGGTTTGTAAAATGCTGGTTTTCTAGGGGACCAGGAAGGTGGAAGTCACTTTGAGCACCAAGCCCCTCAGAGTTGTTAGGTTGTCCTATGTATGGACTAAAAATAGATTAGAAACATAGACTCACATAATCACTAAGGTTGGAAAAGACCTTCAAGATTGTCAAGTGCAGCCTTTGACCAAACACCACCATGCCAACTAAACCACAGCACCAAGTGCTGTGTCCAGTCATTTCTTTAATGTTTCCAGAGATTGTGACTCCACCAGTTCCCTGGACAACCTGTTCCAATTCTTGACAACACTTTCTGTGAAAAAATTCTTCCTAGTGCTTAACCTGAACCTCCCTGGTGCAGGTTGGCCTTGAGGCCATTTCCTCTTGTCCTGTCACTAATTGTCTGGTAGAAAAGGCTGAACCACACCTTGCTACAACCTCCTTTCAGGTAGTTTTAGAGAGCTATAAGGCCTCTTCTGGGCCTCCTTTTCTCCAGGCTAAACAACCCCAGCTTCCTCAATAGCCCCTCATATGATTTATACTCTAGACCCTCCACCAGCTTCATTGTCGCACTTTGGACACTCCAGCACCGAAAGTGTTTCTTTTCTTCTTGAAGTGATGGGCTAGATAATCAGGGAAATGCTTCCTAGAGCCTTCATAAAAGTAACTGTAGACATCTGTGGCAGTGGACAGCAAAGCTGCAATCCCAGTTGTAAAGCAGAAGCAATGCTTTCAGCTCTTAAGGCACTCTACCCCACTTCCCAGCACTTGCTATTTGCCCTACTGTGCTGTAAACCTGTGAGGTCAGAGTTGTATATGAGGATGCCAACACAAGAAAGGAACTATCAGCTCTGAAAAATAATGGCAAGCTTTTAGAAATCTCTTTGTACATGATGTTTGTAGCCCTCAGCAAGCCACCAATACATTACTGTAATAGCTGTGTTAAACTGTAGAAAGGTATCTATAGGAAAAAACAGAGCGTACAAATCTCAGGGTCACTTGCATTTTATTAATAAAATTAACTCTTTCTCATAGTGTTCAGGTCTGAGGATGTGCCATGTTTCAAAATGTGCAGAGCTCCCAAACCCCAGACAGGCTGTTTTAAGGTATTGATTTATCTCAGGCCTTTCTTTACATGATATCATGAGTTTTGTTATTGCATCTAATAAAGCTCTGGAAATGGCTTCATGTTTTAGAGATTTCAGGAGATTTTTTTCTTTCCCCTGCAGTATGCAGCTAAAACAGGTTCTGGGAAGGTGTAAATGCTATTTAGGCAAAGCTCTCCCACTTCAAACACTCTGCCAAAATCTGTCTGAGCCATCACAATCCCTATGGCTCACTGTGTTTGGTGTGTTTTTGGTGTGTGGGCCAGGTTTATCCATATTTTCCAGTTTTTAAGGAGCTTGCCAATGTAGCTATGCCCATTCTAATCACAATTCCAAATCACTGTGTTGTCAGTTCCTATTGCTTTCAATAACAACCTCCTGCATCTTTAGGCACCTAAACTTGTTGCACATCTGATCCCAAACCCTGGTACAATTAATAGGAAAGCGTCTGCTTGATAGTTGTTTGCATTTTTCAACGTCTGAAGAATTGATATCAGTGCCTGTATGGGTATTATATCTATTTTAATTGGAGAAATGTGAAAAAGAATTGTCATGTTTTTGAGCTGGTATGCCATTTCCTCACACTACATCCACAGTACTACCAGGGCAACATAAATTGCTTGACAGCCTCTGGCTGCCACCTTTCTCCCTGCCATCTCTCAAAGCACACTGTGTGCCTGGGGAAGTAACCAGCCCTGTATTCCCAGGAAGTATCAGTGCTGTCACCTGTCACTTTGTGTTCATGGTTTCTGCACTGAGCAGAAGTGCAACCCTGGCTGCGAGCCCAAGGCTTAATGCAGCTTGCAGACACAAGCACGGCAAATCTTTGTGATTCCATGTTTCCTGGAAGCATCATACCTGTTCCTATCACCTGGGGCCAGCACCTGGTTTGAATTACTATGCAGTAGCTCTAGGGTGAACGTCACTGGTCCTGAAAGACTAGGCAGATGGTAGAAGTGCCCAAATTCTGCTGAGACAAAGTACCCAAAAGAAAAAATAAGGGCATATTTGGGAAACTTGCATGGATTGACCTAGTCTTACTTCATCTCAAAGGATCAGCTCTTGCTTTGACTCAAGGAGAACATCTCCTCTTCAAGCCCTCAGCATTTTGCTGTCCAATGTGGAAGAATCAATTCCACCTTCAATTATTGTTTTGTAAGCAACTAACAGCTAGAAAATGTAGGTCACCAGGACTTTTACAGTAAGACATCCACCACCAGATAGCATCAGCTTTGACATTAAATCAGTGAATGGGAGACATAACCTACTCTTATTCATTTTTATTAAGGTTGTAAAAGAGATGGCTCAGGTAACTCAAATCTCCATGGCCAGAACATATTATCTGACAACAGGCCCACAAGCGACGGATCATAACATTATTTTGACCTTAAATTGTTCACAGTCTTGTTCTTCAGGGCATTGTGTCAGCTTATCTTGATCATTACACCTCTTGAATTGGGAATCAATTAAATGTCATCTGATCTCTCCAATCTGTAGTGCACAGTTTATTTTTATGCAGTAAATTAATACTGCAGCATGATCATCCTGCACCTTCAATTTTCACTGTATACAAATACTGAATAAATATTGCTGCTTTGACATTTTTAGAACAATACTTCCCAAAAATATATGTTTATTTTCAGTGGCCTAGCCTAGTTCTCCAGGTGAAAAAAAGGTTGCGTTTTTATTGAAGCAGAACTATAATATTCCTAAATAGTGTGATAACATATTCTTATTAATAGAGTTGTATATCTATATAAGAAGATTATGTCTGAAGTGTCAAAGAGTAAATTGTTGTGCAAGTGGGGTTTTTTCAGAAAATTACTTTGAATTGTTTTGGTATGTTAGAGTACATATGTTAAGCAAAACTCCAGCCTTTTAAGAAAAAGACATTTGTGAAGAAAGAAGTGCTAGTGTTGAAGAATTGATGATAACATAGCCATAATATGCTGAGAAAATTAAATTCTTTGGTTTAAATCTGTACCATTTTTAAGGCACAAAATTCTGCAGTTTTCAGGAAAAAAAAAAAAAAAAAAAGGCATAAACCAGCCAGAACAAGCATAAACCAGAAGGTACAAATGTTCAGATAACTTTTGTTATCTGACTTTGGGGAAGAAGCAAATGGCTACAGAGCATCCACTGCTGCTCCAGAGGGAGCAGGATCTCTGCAGAGGTGACTGTGAAGGTTATGGTATTGTCAGACTGAAAGCAGCAAAGTGAAAAGCAGGAAAAGAAAAGAATAATATCATATTGATTCCAGATCATGTTTGGGGATTTTTTTATATATCTTTTTAGCAAAAGACCCGTGATGAAAGTCCACCTGGGGCTGTCCTGTGGGAACATTACATTACATGTGTGAGCTTAATTCAATCATCTCCAGGCTTTTGCAGTCAAGCTCCACCATTCTAGGGGATAGTGTCCAGTCCCCAGACTATTTAAAAGTGAATCTGGCTTCCTCTTCCTTTCATCTTTAAAGCCTCTTTTGTTGTTTGCAGGCTGATAGTAGAAAGTCACTTGCAAAGGGATGGAGCAAATTTCTTAACATCAGAAAGAAGGGTAACAGGAGGGCATCCTACCCTGCAGAATCTGCAAACATGCAAAAAATGAAAGTTAGTGATACTTAAAAGGGAAAAAAGAAGGAGACGGTTCAAAGCAAATTGCTCAGTAACACATTTTTTTAATCAACAAACAATTGTGAGTGGGAATGGGTACAGCAAGGTGTTAAGTTTAGAGATAAGACAGAAATTTAAATTACAAAAGAAAAAAAATTTTCTGGCTGAGAGAAGCTGCAGATCTAATATTTCCTGTCCCCACTCCCATAAATAAATAAAATGGAAGAAACAAGCTAAAAGGTAAGTTTTTTCCATGACTAGAGCATAATACTATTTTTTATGTTTTGCACAATGCTGAGTTGGCATCCAAAAAACACTTGCTTGCAAGAAATGAACTTCCAAGATCCATTCATGCTCTCAGAGACCCAGCCTGAAATAAATAAGAGTTTTTAAGAAACACTGAGCATCTTCTTCCAGAAACTGCAGTAAACATTACTGACCATTTTTGAAATATTTGTATGGAGCCTTGGCTGTGTTTAACACATTGCCTTCCTTTATACAGCCCAGAGCAACAGCAAACCTGAAACCACAGGCATCAGAGTGCTTTGGGAAATTTCCTTCTCCAAGGAACTGACAGCTTTGGGTCCTAGTACTCAGCCAGGATCACCTATTATGCAGTTTTGGTCAACAAAGGGTTGCAATAGCAAAATATAGGGAAAAAATAAAAGACTGTCCAGTGCAGCAGATTTCAATGCTATGGAGAATGTGCTGGGTCTGTAACAAAGTCTTGGGAAACGTCTGACATTCCTGGGCTCAGCACTAGAATTTTTTCTAACATTATAAATCAATGCTGATAAAATCAAAGGGCTGCTGTGGGTATAAAGGAGGATGGAGGCTGTTGTTTGGTGTATCCCTGTTGACTTTCTAACTTCAGTGTTAAAAAGTCTCAGCTACTTACCCTACAAAAAAAAAAAAAGGAAGCTGGGAAAACTGGCCATGTGCTCCCACTTCATACTGGAAAAACCCTAGTCCAAAGTGGCTTTCAGCTTTCAAAAGCATGCTTTTGGAAAATAACCCTACTGGCACTCAGATGCCAATAGAAAGTGCCCTTTCTTTTTGCAGTCATGTCTTGTGCTCTAGCTGGGCATGCATACTGTGGTCAGAGCACAGAAGTTTCCTAGTCCCATTTTGCCTCTGAGTCAGACTGAGTTTTGAGAGAGGCAGTTCTGTTCACCTTACTGTGCCTCAGGTCGGCCATTCAGGGACTTGGTCTTCCTTACCTGGCCTAAGGTTATTGTGACATTTGAAACCTGCCTTCAACTTCCGAACAAAAACTCAAAGAAATGCAAAGAAAACATCTCTACATCAGAATACAAGCAGAGGCTGGAAGGGTACCATATACTGTCACACAGGCCTTCCCTAGTCACCTGCTGCAGGCCATTGCCTGTCAACCTATTGAGTGACTTTGGGTTTGACCCAGCAATGCTGTTCTTAGGTTCTTATTGCAGCAAACCTATAAATTTCCTTGAGCATGTTAAACATTGGGCTGACATGCTCTGCCCCTCAAGGGCCAGAGAAGCATCTCAGGTTATAGCTTGAAGAGCCGGTAACATCCTGAAGGCCTTTTGAGTATTTTGTTCAATTAGGACAATCCTATTCTCAGTGACTAAACATTTGGGTAATGCCTTCTTTTCAAGATGTTTGTTGAGAGCACACTGCTCTTACAACATGAGATGAAAGCTCTTCAGTCAGTTGTTATTTTAACCATAGGGACTGAAGTTAAAGTTTGCATCACAAGAGATGGGTGTCAGATGGATAACAGCTGGATCCTTTGGGCTGAGCTGACACAGATTGGCTTCTTCAATCTCTGCTTCCCAGGTATGCAGACACATTCTCGAATTATTGTGGAATTATTGTGTGGAATTTTTCATATAAAAAGTAATATTGAGTTTGGCTGGTATCTAGGCTTCACTGGAAAAAAAAATCCATTTTATTTTTATTTGAAATTGTGTTCAGAAATTTAGCAGCATCTCTTTTCAGTTGAACCTCTTGAACTGAGGCAACAGAGGAAGGAAACTTAAAAAAACCAAATGAACAACAGAGGAAACCTTGAACATTATTTATGGAAGAGAAGGAGACAAAATTAATACCTATGTACTTTGGATACTTGATTACATTGTGTTTCTTATGCTGTGTAATTTTGCCTCTAAGCTCCCTCTCTCACCTTTCCTTCCATCTGCATTAAGAAAGGACTTAGTATAAATGTTTCTAGGAGATACAGCTCTGACAGATGTTCACGTGATAAATATTTGCAGGCAGGGTAATTTTCAAAACCGGTGTCATTTTGTTGATTTAGGATTTTCTGTACTTTGTATTTTTGTGCAAACACATAACTCCGGGAAATAAATTTGTCTTAATCAAAGAAAAAGTAATTAAGAGGATTGTAGCTGAAACTGCTGATGTTGCTTCTGAATGTCACAAAAAATGGAATTTCAAGTGAGGCATGATGCATTTCAAGTAGATTTAGGATATACTAAATAGATTGAAAATCTCTCAGTTTGAAATGATATATGTACTGGAAAGCATGGACACTAATTTACTGCATAAACTAGCAAAGCAGAAAGGAGAAAAACGTAAGTAAGGCAAACAAAGATAGAGACTGAAAGAGATGAGTAGGCAAAAGAGAAACTGCCTTTGAGACACAGCGCTCTGAAATCAGGAAGACAACTTGTACACAGCTGAAAGAAACACATGTTAGGGGATGGCATCACTGCTGCAGTGCACTTCCCAGGACACTTCCAGGCCAGCAAAGCCACAGAGAATGCAAAAAGGAATTTTCTTTTACACTGCAGTTTTTTCACTTTTTTCTTAAACCTACTAAAAAAAAAAAAATGGGGAGGGATATATTTGTGGTCTTATAGAAATAATTAATTCCTGTCTAGATGTTTTGTTTTTATAGTTACTGACCCTCCAGACTTCTGACTCAGGGTTAAGCAAGAGTGTTTACAACAACTAAGATTTGGGTGAAGAAATTTCAATTCTTACAACTTCAACTAGATCAGGTTGCTCAAAGCCTCATCCTTGAACATTTCTGGGGATGGGGCATCCACAACTTCTCTGGACAACTTGTTCCAGTGCCTCACCATCTTCACATTTCTTCCTAATATCTAATTTAAACCTACCCTCTCTCAGTTTAAAGACATTGCCTCTTGTCCTATCATTACATGCCCTTGTAAAAGGTCCTTCTCCAGCTCTCTTGTTGCCCCTTTAGGTACCAGAAGACTGCTCTAAGTTCTCCCCAGAGCCTTCTCTTCTCCAGGCTGAACAACCCCAGCTCTCTCACCTGTCTTCACAGAAGAGGTGTTTCAGCCCTCTGGGTAACTTCGTGGCCCTCCTCATGTAATGAATCTTGTTGTGCAGGTGCATTTATGGTTGGAGGACTGCACCCTCTGCTGGGTACCTTCTGAGAGGGGAAGAGCCTCTCATCTCTTACTTCAACCAGTGTTTTGCCCAGGACTTCACTTATCCCATTGTCCTGAGGGTGCTGGGAATAGAAGAACATTTTGTTAATAATATTTATGGTGTGTTGTGCTCACAGGCCATACCACATGACAGGGCTGCACACATCTTAGCCAACACTAAGAGCCCAAAAGACAAGACACGAGGAGGCAGGACACAAGACCCCTTGTTACAGCATCTCTAAAAAGGATGCCATTCTCCTCCAGCACTGAGCCACATTCCCCTGCCCAGGCACTCGCAGCTTGTCCTGTGGGAAGGGAAGCCTTAGAGGAAAGCTTGGGGGACCAAGAGGAATTTTTGCAGATATTGATCACCTTAAATGCTCCTAATTTGGGGGAATATTGCCAAAAATTCATAGGAAGGAAAATTTACTCCTTGCATTTTGTTGATTGAAAAGAGAAAATGTGTTTTGTATCTCAGTTCTCAGACAAATTTGATTTTCCCTGTCTTGTAAGGGCCTGGAAGTTTGAATAAATTCCCAGAAGTACCCTCAAATTATTGTTGAGCATTGGTAAAGATCCACTTCCTTTTTCTCTTTTCCTTCCCTTCTTTGAGAGGAAAATCTTGTGGCATTTGCAATGCAGAGATTTTTTTTTGTCAGAAAGGGTTAATTCTTTTGCAGGCATCCAGCACTTATTCAGTATAGGATTTTTGTATCCATGCAGTCAATGAACTCTTCACAAAAGCCTTCCTTCATTTTAGGCTTCAGACATAATTCCAGATATTTCTCTTCTATTTCTGCCCTAAGAAAACTTGATCACATTAAATCAGAATAACACACCCAATATAAATATAGTGGGCACCTATTCAGAATGAAATGCATGACACCCAGGGGGACACAGTGGCACCCTGATTTCTCCTGGAAGTCATGTGGGTTCATGAAGGGTTCAGGTCATGGCAATATGGCAATACTAGAGCATTTTCTAGTATCAGCACTCTGTATCAGAAGAGCTTTGTTTCCCCATGCTAGTGAGTGAAATGGAGTTATCTTCAACATAGTATTGTAATGGTGTTGTTGAGAGTAAAAATTACTGAATTAATCTGAGGCTGACGGTAAGCTGAAATTTTATTGTTGTTGACATTCAGGCAGTGAAAGCACTGCTTTGTTTTGGTTTGGTTCCGTTTTTTTTTCCCCTCTCTTCTTTTTCCAGAATTAGACGAAGGAAACAAAACATTTGAAGATGACTCTGTAGTTCTTACTCAGCCGCTGAGACTTCTTCACTCCTTTCCTCTGAATGAGGAGTGCTCTCTGAAACTAAGTTACAAATCAGTAGTGGGCCATGGAGGAAACATGGAGAGAGATGTACCGTGACAGGACCAGAGACAACAGTCACAAGATGCAGCAAGGGACTTTCCATCCACATACGGGGGAAATGGGAAAGCAGAAGTCTCGATGAGTGGGTCACATGCTGGAAACAGGGCCCAGGGTGCAGTCTCCGCAACCCTGAAGATTTGACTAAACAATGTCCCAGGCAACCTTGGGATCCCTACGTAACTTTGAAGCTGACTCTGGTTTGAATAGCAAATTGGATTGCATGACACTCACAGAAACCTAAATTTTTCTTGGATTGACTGGAATTTTGGATACATATTTCTTTTAATGGCATTGTTTCCCTCCTGATCCCACCCATCTCCTATGAAAATCAAGTACTTAAAATAAAAGTTTTCCCTTTCCTAAATAGCCTTAACCAACCCTGTTTATCCTTTTTAAGGACATAACCTCTCTCTGCTTAAAGATGCCCATATCATATCCGGCTTTCATCTTGTTCTTCTGGGCAATAACCATCTCTTTTTGATGTGCCTTTTTCAAGTTTTGGTGCCTCTGGGCATTACTAGAGGAATGAAAATGCATTTCTCCAGGCATGCCTCAAGGGGAGGACTGAGTTTTTTGCTGAAGAGCCCAAGAAGTTTTCACCAATCTCCTGGTTCTTCTCATTCCCCATCAGGCCCCATGCTCCCTGCACTACTGCTACTGTGTTCCCTTGCAATACTTCAACCGTGGTGCTACAGAGTGCATGTGGGGCAAAGGACCCCTAAATACTCCGTGCCACAGAGCAAAAATGTTTGGATGCCTGAGAATCACTGGGGGCTGACTCCACACTTTGGCCCTCACATGCATGAGGAGCACAGTCCTGCTTCAGCATACCTCTCTGGGACAGAACCATGAAAAACAATTTTAACAGCCAACCAGCATCAAAGCACGTTCAGGACCCCCCTCCTTCTCTCTGGCTCAGGGATGATGGTGCAGCAGTTCCTGAGGGAGCAGGCTGTGGCAAAGCTCCTGCCAACATTTCAGCCCAGATTCCTCATCTGTGTGGTATTTCAGGGCAGGGTTGTAGGGAGGCTGCATTCACTTCAGCCTGGGAGAAGTGGTCCAGAAGAAACAAAGGGAAATTCTTACAATTGACAGTGTGGCTTTGAAATCAGCACAAAAAGTCGGGTTGCTAAGTAAGGGAGATCAAGGCGAACGCATAATGGGAAGTGTTGATTCAGCCTCTCCTGTAACAAAGAGAAACAGCCTGTCAGAGCCAGCCAGGAATGCTTAAATCACCTGTACCTCAATGAAGGTACAGAAAGCATCCAACAGGCTGAAAAACGCCATTAAAGGCATTTATGTATGCTCACATTTGCCTTGGTGAAACCTGTTCATGCCGATGTTCAAACTGACTGTAATGCATGTGCAAGGCCACTTCCACCCAGCCATGACACAATTGTTAATACCAAAATAATCACAAAGGCTTTTTGCCCTTTGAGATCTGTTGGGTGCTACCTGCCTTGGAACTGTACCTGTATTTTCCAAATTTCTTGCAAAAGCTTTGGTTCTCCTTCGAGAACGTGGGAAAAGGAGGTGCAAGGGAGGTGTTTGTCTTGGGTGGGAGCCTGGGCACATCTGCCCTGCAGTGCTCTGCTGGCCACTGCCCCAAACCCGCCCAGCTTTTATGGAACCAGCTCGGAAAACCAAGTTTGTCCCACATTTTCCAGAAGATGGAGCTCAAGAGTCTCCCATGTGAAATAGTAAAAGGTCTGTGCCTGGAGAATACGGGAAGACAGACGTTGCTCCTGGGGAGCTACCTGAATAATAATGGTGTAGCAAAAGGCTTAAAATATCTTCTTGTGAGAAAAGGAAGTACACTCCCTCCCCCTTCTCCCCAAAAATATGTCTAAAAATGATACAAAAACAGTGAATTTTAGTCTATGGTAAAAATAAATGAAAAAGTATAGTTTATTTGTGAGAGAAACAAATTAGGAACTAGACATTTTCTGAAGTAATTTTGTGCCCTACATCACTTCCCCCCACATACCTTTAATATTCTTACTGGCCAGAAACTGCATTCCCTGAAAAAACACAAGGAGGAGATTCTTATTTTCTTGAGACTGAGCCCACCACTAAAAGTCGATTTCCAGAATGACTTAAAACATTTTCCAAGTGCTGCAAGAGAAATGACAGACGAGGCAGATTGAACCACCTCCTCCATGCACGTACAAAAGGTCAGCAGGAATTTGCAGAGATTAGCAACTAAAGCCATCTGTATTCTGGAAAAAATCAAACCCGTACTACCATACATTGTGTGGGAAATCCATACAGTAACACCAAAATCCCTGGGGGTCCTATTAGTCAGACCAGAAGATAGCCGTGAGAAAAAACAGTTGAAATGAAAATTATTAGCAGCTTTCTCTCTTCAGGTCCACCCTAGAGCAGTCTAGTATAGCCTTTGAAAGAAAAATATGAGGTAATTTTCTGTTAAGCTCTTTGGGCATTGATAACAACTTCCTCCAAACCCAGACAGATTTTTATATCCAGTCTCAGCCGCCCAGTTCCATACTTAAGTGTACACACTCCCAATCTGACTGAGATGATGTTGATGTAAAGTAGTAAATATTTATTTTTATGCTAATCTTATGGTATTCATGTATTATTCTATAACATGTAAAGAAAAATTTCTATAGCTTAACTTTTAAATAGATCTGAGTAAAGCTCAACTAACAAAAGTTGGAATGAATTCTCCAATTATACTATGAATAGAATAGTATAGAATACTATAGAATATCTGAAGGCCAGATACTGAGAAGTTTGAAATCTCACAGTGTCATTTTTGCAACTGTGAAAAATACTGTCTATATATTTATAAATCCATAATGCCAAATAGGCTGCTTTTACTGCCTAGGGTTAGGAAATTCCCACGCTTATTAAGTTCTGTTTCCTTCCCACTGCTTGACTGAGAGAACATAGAAGTCTCTGATGGGTCAACTCTCAGGGATGTCTTTCCTCCAATTCCTTCCTCCTTTGGTTTTTCCCATTATTAAAGACCCAGTGCACCTGCCTGTTTTCCCTCCTGGAGGAAATGTGAGTGCGCATTGCCCGGTCATGTCCAGCCTTTCATCCCCCAATATCCCCAGGGTTAACCAAGAGCATGACTCAGGCACAGCACAATCCCACTGTATGATGGGCCTCTCTTTTCTGCAGTATCACCTCTATAAATTTGATTTGAATTACTCCCAGGTGAGCTTTGTGAGAATATCTTTGGACTCTTAATACATACCTTTACACAGAAGGAGCTAATGGAATGAATGAATGAAACAGACATCAGCCATTTCTTTTCAAGGAGGAGTGCAGACACTGCTGCTATAGAAGAGAAATATCTGGGACTTGGGCAGTGGAAGTGTTCTTTGCTCAAGGCTGCACATAAGGAAAGTCCCAAGTACTGATTGGGACCACCAACCTTTAGATATTCAGTGCTGATGGTCAGAGGCCGTTCTTTTTTGTCAGAAGTTTCCTTTTCCATGTTTAAAGAACACTTTTTATGATGCACATTTATTATTGAACCTTTTATAGGCATCTATTTGATGCAAAGTCAGCTAAAGACAAATCAGTTTACTTACTTTTGTAACAAATGGTTATTACTTGGCTTTGCTACTAACCTTTTTATTTCAAAATTAGTGTTGAAATTCAAGATTTTCAACAAACTTCTTAAATTTGCTGCTGGAGGACAATTACTGTGAGTTTATGCAGAAATCAGTGCAGAAGCAGACTACTCCTGACGTACTGAATAAGCAGTGCACTTTGAGGAACACTGAGTAAAGATGATAAACAAGGCTGAAAGCAAAAAAAAGTCTGAGGATGATTTTACCTGCTGAAAAGGGGTGTGGAAGGGAAAAAAAAATAGACCAAAAGTATAATAAAATGAGATTTAGTGAATTCCTCCTTCATAACTTAATGATAAAATGGAAAAGATATATACATCAATTATCAAATAAAAAATAAAGCGTCAGACTACACTGAATCAGACACTGACAACTTGGAAAGCAAATTAGGTAAAGAAAACTTTGCTTTTGTCTAGCTGGAAAATGATTTATGTCAAATATTAATTAAAGCACAGACTCAGCATCCTGCCCTAGTTGTGTGGAACTGAACCTCCCTCCACTCCTCAAACCTGCAGAGATAAATGTGTTCCTGTGATTTGAAAACAAAGGTAAAACCAGATTCTGCCAGAGACTTGATCGTCTTCACCTAGAGCTTGTAGAGAGGTACAGAATGAACATACTTTTCCCTCTAATCTACAGGTTTTTGTTGAAGTCCAGTCATTGAAGTGTTAATTACATGCCCAAAAAGTGGCAGATTAGACCCATGGGGGGCAACTGTGTTTAAGTGGGTAAAGACAAAACATGATTTACTGCTCTCTGATAGCTTGTACCTTGCAAGAACTTGCAGCTGACCATGCCTTTCACACAGCTAAGGACAAGTCACTCCTGTTCTTTAAGCATATTTCTTCAGTTTCTTTTTTTTTCCCTCCTTTTCTTCCCTTTTTGTTTTTACAGTAGCTTATGTGGTTTGCCATAAGCACTGGTGATAATCTGTGATACAGAGGTACAATAGATAGATTCTTAACACCAGCTATAACAAGCCTTGAGATGGACACATGCAGTAATTCTGCCTGCACAGTGAAGACCACAAACTCTTCACTCACATGTTGTGCTGGGGGACATAGGGGTCAGAAGAGCAGTATCTTGGACTAACTGTCTCTGAAACTACTTCAAATTTCCTGTTAGTGTGTTCAACATGACAGATAGCTTCTCCGCTTTTCAAAATGATGACCTATTTTTCTACTGTCACTACAGAATACATTATCATAAACTACAGTTTTCAAATTTATTGCTCTGGACCCTAGAATCATTATTTATAAGAATTATAAGGTTGTCTACATGTTTTATTTTTAGCATTAAACATGACTGAAGTTTAGAATGAGCTATTTTCCGTTCTGACCTTATTTTGTAGGCCAGAAGTGCTGTGTGTGGGTGTCAAAATACAAAAGGTTTCACAGTTTTCAAAATTATAGCATTTTCCAAACTATTTCCAACATTAGGCTTTGAAATAAAGTGGAATACCACTTCACACGCATTTATTTTTTTTCTTAAAATATAAAATTAGATTAATATCTGCTTGCAGGATGAAACAGCTGCAGACCAGGTCTTTAGGTTGGAAAAGATCTGAATACTACAGCAAACCAGTAATTCTGTACTGCACAAAAAATGTTTTCAAAACAGTCTTTGAAAGAAGTGAGGCATTTAAGCTATGCATCTTCATATTCTTGAAGAATCCAAACAGCCTCATGTCTGTCTTTTTTGCAAGGTTAAACTCTTTTTCTCTCCTTCAGGTATGTTTGCCTGTCATTTGGATACATGTTCTTCCCTTGCAGGGAAAGAGCTCTCCCACTGAATGACCTCTAGACTAGAGAAAAACTGGCTTGGAATTTGTCTTCATTTGCTGGCAACTAATACTAAAGGAAAACCTGGAGGATGAGTTTTGTTCTTTTCTTGGGAGAAAGTGGAGAAGGAAATATCTAACTCCAATATCCAACTTTTTTTTGTCCCAGTGGTGTTCTTAGAAGAAAAAAAAAAATCCTCTCCTCTAGTTCAGTGTGTGCATTTTGAAGCAGTGAGTCAAAGCTGGCTGGGAGGTTTCCTCTGCAGCCAAAGAGAGTTTTACACCGGTGGGATGGGGCACCTTTTGGAAGTGCCTGAATATCCACCACACACTGCCTAGAGAAGGAGCCTGCTAACTACAAGTAGGTAAGTAAGACAATGTCTTCCTCTGCCCTCAAGGTAAGTGAGGCTTGTCTGTAAAGGAACTGCAGTAAACAGGGTTTCTCCCCCAGATACTGTTTCTGTGAGTGAATAAATGAAAGAGGTGTTTCAAGATCAATCCTCTGGAGACAGAATTAGAACAAGTTCAAACCAAGTGCTTCATGGTCACTGACAGGTACTTTTGTTCTTGGTTGCTGATCAATATTGCAGCCAGGTCAGACAAAGGCAACACATCACTGATAGCCTTGTCTATTGTTCACTTCACTTTCACTGAACACTCCCATAACTCTGTATTCTGTATGTTTTCCCAGAAATCTGGGGTTACAGAAACATCCCAGATTTACTATGGATTTGTGAACCATGCCACTCTTAAGTTGTCTACATTTTGACACAGAGGGCATGAAAACTTCTCATATGGCATTTAACAAATTTCTTCCCTGAGGAACAGTAGAATTTAAAAAAGTGTTCCCAAAACTATGGTTTTATAAACCAAACAGCCCTTCAAATGGATCCTGTGCACTGCAACATGTTAATCCTTTCTTTATCCTCATTCATACTCCTATCCTGCTATAGAAAATAACACTTCTAATTGTTCTTCTGTGTGCCACATTTTGATAGCAGGTTTTGCTGATAGCAGACTACTTTAGCTAAAGTTAACAGTTGAAGAGTAGTAAAATATCTGGAACCCACAGACATCCGGCATTTATAAAATTTTAGAAGTATTTCACATTTGTCTCTATTGTACAAATGCTTGAGTAAATGCAATATATCTGTGCGAAGAAGAGTTCATATACTCCAGAACACAATCTGACATTTACTCCCATTTATTTTGAAATGCAAATGAATCTAGTTTATTCAGGATTCTTTTGCAGCTTACCGTCTTATTAGTGATCATGCTGATAACTTGAATTTCTGAAATGTTGTTGCTAAGCAATGCAACTTCAGGCATGTAATGAGGCTTTCCAGTGGCTACTTGAAGATGAAGAAAATTATCTCAGCTTCACAGGTTGTTTGATCATCAACCACATTATAATGGTTGGATGATAAATAGGTTTTCAGCTTGCCCTCATCCTCCTGCAAATAATTTATTTTTGTATGGTAACTGAAGATCATACAGTATCAAGAAGAAAGTTGTGTATTTTGGGATGCAAAGGCAGAACCAAAGAACTTGTGTAGTTCCTTTGTGTAACTTTCTATAAAAAGAAAATTCCTTCAGGGAACAGTAGAGGAAAATTAGGATTCAAAGTTGTCCCAGCAGAACCCCTCCCCACACAAGGTGATGTTGCCCCTGTACCCCTCACAGTGCAGATCTCCTGTTGGTGGGACCTGGCTGGGGAGACCGTCCAGCTGTGACAGGAACAGGCAGCTGTGCTGGGCTGCATGCTGGGGCAAGTAGTCTTGCACAGGCTTTGTTCTTGGGAAGCCAAAACCGTACACAGAACCGGGACAGGTTAAATTCCTCTGACACGGCCCAGCCTGGAGCTCCCCAGTGCATCCAGGCAGAGCTGCTGTTCCAGGCAGAGCTCCTGTTCCAGGCAGAGCCCCTGTTCCAGGCAGAGCTCCTGTTCCAGGCAGAGCTCCTGTTCCAGGCGCTCCGTAACGTGGCAGTACCAGCCAGAGTCTGGCTATTCTTGAATCATCTTTCCATTATTTTCCATTACTGCAAAGCCGAGTCACAGCAGCTTACTGTCAAGAATCTGACGTTCTCCTTTTTCTGTGGGATGATACTGGAGCTCTTCCTTTTCTTTTCCTCTCCATTGTAGACATTATAACACCTTCAGCTGAAGTACATGGAAACCATGTCCTGAACAGCTAACCTACTCTTGTGTGTGCTGCTCCAGGGAAAGAAGGTCCACCCTGACCTTCATCTCCCAGTGCCTCAACCCTCCACCCACCAAAAGAGGCACTGTCTACAAGTGCAACCAAACCAGCATCTGAAGTATTCAGAAGTAGTAATAAGGCTAAAGGAAAGGCCAGGGGAAAATAGACAAATCTTTACTCAGAACCGGTTTGAAAACTAGACACGGCCTGGGGCTACGAACTGGAGAAAAAAAGGAAATAAAATAAAATAAAATATTGACCTCCTGCTCAAAAAGTGCCTTACCTTCTCCCATGCACTTCACGCTACAGCAGACCAAGTGAGAAAGGTTGTGTAAGACTGTGCCACAAGAGTCATGCAAGTGGATTGAATTCAAGTTGTACCAATAACTGTCACATTGTCTCTTCAGTGCCTCATTTTTGCAAATAATTATTTTTGAAGTAGGTAGGTGTTTTATACAAAACACCCATGTCCATGGTATTGGTGTACAGGGCTTTCCTTGAGGAATCTTGCTAGAATAAAGATGGCTCCTACTACTGAAAGCCGCTTTTGCAAAATTGCAGAGCAGTCTTACATTGAAAAATTAAAAGTGTAATGTAAGATCATGCAATTTCTTGTCCTGAAGGATTTGTTTTATACTTTTTCCCCTAAATATGTCTATGTTCAGAGTGAGGTAGTAGTTTTAGAGTAGTCACCCACCCAGTCAAGCCACACTTTTCTGTGGGTGAAGGAGTGACATTTTCCTGTCCTCATCAAGACAATTTTTTTGGCTGTTTAACAATCAAAACCTTAAGGATTTAATCCTGGAGAAAAGAACATTTTAAAGGTTGTGGGTTTGAGCATCTTTGATTTAATTTCTGGCCAAAAAGCCACTAAATCCGTACTTACAGTGTGTAGACACGAACCTTATCTAAACGTCAGATTAATTTCCTTACCTGTGGGCAAGCAAGCCTTAAAACTCATGCAGCCAAACGTTTGTGTTATATTCAGTGCACTGTTCTTGTCACTGCTAAATGTTTGTGCTCCAGGAGAGATTTCTGTTCAGTTTGCTCCTGCATGTTCTATAGATGCCACTGACAGTCAGTAGGTGCATTGTTGGCTGCATCTCATTATGGTCACAGCCAGCTATGTTGAGTCATATAAGAAAGGGAAAGCATGTGAGGAAAGGTGGGATGATGGGAAGATTTCTTACTTTTAAAGAAGGAGGAGAATTTGGAAATTTAAAAAAACAGACACCTAAGACTTAATTCAGAGCTGGTTATGCAGCAGCACAGGATATTCTCATGCACATATACCTGGCATGAAAGCACATATCCCTCCTTTCCTGAGCTGAGAAAGCCAAGTGAAGGCACAGGCTCTGAGCTTCTGTGGAGAATGTCACCCCAGGTAGGCAGCACACATCGTATTTCAGCCCTGCAGCATCAGTGCTAGGCAAGGAGCTCAGCGACTTTGATCCTCATAATGATTTTTGTCTTATCACTGCTGTTTGCTGGTGCAGGAGCAGTCAGGTTTTATTGGTTTGCGCAGTCCCCTTCCTCAGTGACACACACGGTCTGCGGCTATCTGAGGAGGGGATTTATTTTCTCTATCTGTGATAAAATGTTTTTAGTTAAGTCATTAATCTTCTAGACTGACATTTAACCCTATACAGGCCTAGGATTTCAGCAGCTGGAGTCCTCTGCCTGAAGAGCCTGGCTAATTAATATCCTCCATTTCCAGTCAATTAGGAGGAATATATTTTCTAACACAGAAATAGCGCTGTCAAAAAAAAAAAAAAAAAAGATACAACAACTAACATTCAATGAGAATAATCTGATAATGTAATCAAAGATTCTCTCTAGCATGGCAGTTAAAATTAAACATTGTGAACAGTGCATAATGTTCCCATCTCTTAACAAGTTCATAAATACTTTAACCCTTAGCAGCCTGGATAATTCCAGCATATTAAGTTTGTTGGACATGGTTGAGCTACACACACGAATATGTATACAAGCACACAGAGACAGGAAAAAAGCAATGCATTTTCGAAATAAAAATCTCCTTTCTATACTGTTTTACACTTTTACATTTCTTTACATTTCTACGTTGCTTTCTATCCTGTTCTACTGTTGGTTTTTACTTTCACTACCAGCACCTCTGTGTGCTGCTCTGCTCAGGCAGCCCAGCCTGTGCTTAGGGAGCTCTGGCAGGTGGCAGCAAAGGAGATGGGCAGGGAAGGCAACTGGGTGGTAGGAGCATGTTGGTCCCCAAGCTGGAGGCTACCCTGGGGCCAGCTACAGGGTTAATGGGGAGTGGAATATGCAGAGAAATGTAGGAGAGGAGCCTGAGGAAAGAAAAGGATCCATAGCAGCCCCAGGACTGAGCTTAGTGATCTGTGTCCTGATCCTCCTGGGCCACACAAATGCTTCCTCTGCGCCATATGGGAGGGAGAGACTTAAGTGGTTCAGGCAGGTCTTGCTGGGGGCTCCTCATTCATGAGGAAGCTGATCAAAGGAGCCAGGCAAACGGCTTCTAAACTTGGGGTGAACAAGAGGATTTGTATTGCCTGTGCCACCTTCAAGGTCACTGATTTCATTATGAGGTCAAGCTCATGACAATGATCAGTCCTCACTGTGTGAATGACAAAGGCTGGATGGGAGAAAGTTTAGCTTCTGGTCCTCTTGTGAATGGGCAGAAATGCTTTTTAAGCCATTGTAATTCAAGAATCCTCAGTTAAGAAGGAGAGGGTGCCTCTAGAAATAAGATTAACAGCTAGTGAGCTTCACAAGAGGGCTTGAGGATTGATTAATACACTGGGACTGCTCGATAGCATAGAAGTGCTACACATCAACTTACCCAGGAAACTGCCAATGCTGCATGAGATTAGAACATGAGCCCATGATCCCCAGATATAGAATCTTTCTTGAAGTGTTACAGGCTAGACCTTGTAATAGAGTGATTGAAGATGAAGATCTATGGAGCGCTAGTGACCCAGGTGAGGAAGGTAAAGCCCCCAACACTTAAACACAGAAAACGTTCAGGTAAGGAATAGTATTATATGTGTTTGCATGTGTGTATTTCCTTCTGCATAAGTAATTGATAGCTCATTAACAACCCATTAGAGTGAAAACTCCTGGGATAAAGAGCACGCTTGCTGTTTGTATTTGAAAACCTAATACAAATAGAAGAAGGAAAACAATTTTGGAGTCTGGCATAGTTGATTGCTGTGTAGCAGGATCTTTCTCTGGCTTCCAGCTGCTATGATCAGCTGACCTCAGGGAGACAGGGAGTTTCCATCCTGACCATAGGAGTTCCAGCTCTCCTAGGTCTGTAATTTTTTGCAGTAGGATTTTTAGTTCTTTGCAGTATAGTGTCCTTCCTGCACCCCAAGGGTTCTGATCTTCACAGTGGCATAAAATGGTCAAATGGTTTACTTCTGGCTGAAAACCTAAGGGCTGGTAGAAGGCAAAGAAATTCCCAGCCAGAGACATTCAACATTTCAAGTGCAAACATGAAAGGGAACCACCAGCCCTGCTGTACAAGGCTTGGGGAGAGTTAGGAGCTAAGGAAACAGCAGCCTGGACTCAGAGCACCTACTGATAATGTTGTCAGCAGGAGGATGCTCAGGGCTGACAGAAAGAAAATGCCTCTCTTGGGCAGGTGGCTCTATCCACAGGCCAGTGCTATGCAGCGTATACAATACTTTACCAACATTTGTCCAAAGGGCTGAGCAAAGTTGCTGCCTTTCAATAAACTGGCTACTCCCCTCTTGCCAAGGGTTTGGCACAGTCACCGAGGAAATGGAAGATCTAGCTCCAAGTTAAACCATGCACCGTCGGTTTCATCCAGTAACTGCAACTGGAAACAGTAACTGCTTTGAAACAACGCAGGGTGAAGGAACCAAACTCAGCTTTCCCCTCTCCACCCTCCCAATGCCCACCTGATGGACTGTCACTATCCCCACTCTTCTCCTCTTGACCCAGCTCTAGACGTCTTCTCCATGAATGAGTGCAGGAAATGTGAGTGCCTTCACAAATGCAGCTCTCAAAAGATACTGGGATAAATAGGATACATTTTCCAAGAAGAATTAATTCTATGCAGTTGTATATCTGACCAATCAAGGTATCTCATTTGAAAAACATTGATAAATAAACTAGAAAATAATGCTGATCCAGGGTCAAAAGCAGTTTCTTTGCTCTTATGCTTATTTCACAGCAGATCAGAGAATTAGGGGAAGAAAAAACAGAGGTGTGTACCTTGAAATATGTCAGACAGAACTTTTGTTTTTAATGTGTCTTGCAATAAAAAAGATCACCATATCTTCCACATTTCTAGCATGTAAATCGTTTTCAGATTTTAGCATAAATAAATTTTGCATAAATGGAATCTTTTATTTGGCACTGAATATGTAAGACAGACAAGACATTTAAAAATTATGAGAAAATTATTCATTTTCTCTGACAATTTCTACAATCAAAGGCTTATATTTTGGAATAATACATACTAACTAGGAAAATAATTTTTAAAAAGTCTTTCACAAATGTTACCAAATTAAATAAAACCTTCAATGCTGTTTCTGAAACATATTTTCTTATCAGAGGCTCCCTGTGTTCAATTTATTCTGTTGTGCTCCTTTTACATCCTAGCAGTGACAATGAAATAGTCAATGGCTGGAGAATACACATTTATGCAGGAAATATGTGCATCAACCCTTTCTTCTGAGTCTTTAAATGCTCTTTATCATTGTATTTAGCAGACAAAAGCAACATCTCGTTCATAACACAGGAAACTTAACAAAAGGCAAGCAGATATCATTGCTACTTGATCCTGTAAAATATTCAAATGGAAATAGTGAGTTGCAGGTGAAGTAAGGAAAATAATCTTCATCTTAAAAAGAAAGAGAACATTATTTTCGACAACAGGACCAAACCTAGTAATCCATTTATTTTGTGAGGAACTGTGACAGGGCAGGATGGAAAAGGTCAGTGTGGAGCCCGGATTGCCTGCAATCATTGGCCAGCAGCATTGTCATTGTCAGGGGAGGACTGAGCTGAGCGGAGCACGACAGGCGTGTCTGAAGCAAGGCTACAGAGACCAGCCAGCCATGGGCAGCCCGGGCTCTGGAGCCTCAGCAGGGCTACAGCCTGCACCCTCCTGCAGCTCTGTTACAGGCCCAAGGGCAAGAAGGGCCCTTCCTCCCTCAAACACAGATGTTTCTTTTGAAACCGTGGGGGATAAATGCAGAATTATTAATGACAAAGCCTGCAGGCTGTGGGGAAAGTGCGAGGGCATCTACCCTGGAAGGCTAACTAGCCCTGGAGACTTCTAGTGAAACAGATGTGGCTGCTTTGCAGCTGTGTGCTGCTTCTGAAGAGGCAAGGAACACAGATTTTGAATCCCACCCCTTTCCAGGCTAAGAACCGCGGTTTTTTCCTTTTTTTTTTTTTTTTTCCCTGAAGCTTTCCTTCTGTTATACTGAACACTTTTCTCAGTTAAAAGTTTCAGTACAGATTTTGTATTAAGCCTCATCTGAGATCATCACCAGCAAAAGAATTTGCTGAGTGCCTGGAATTAGTCAGAAATTCCCCTTTCATCGTGAGTGGTTCCACATCCATCCATTATTCAGCCATCTTCTCAGATCAGTTTTAAACTCAGAGAGAAGCCAGATGAGACAGACCACCACTCTGATCAAGTCTGAAAATTCTGGTAGTCCTTCTAGCAGTGTTAATACTCTACAAATCACACAGGCTGGTTTTTTAAGGTATTTAGGCACCTAACTTACACTGCAATAAATTTAAAGGTCTTTGAACAAATTCTTATGCAAGAAACTCGTATTAGGGAAAGAATGCTTGTCCTTCTCACTTAAAATGAAATAAAAGATCTAAAGTCTGCTAATGAGCAGTGATATTCTTGAGTGCCAATTTAAATGGAAAAAATTGCTTTCATTATGCAGATTTTGATGCTGGCCGTGTCATGACACTACTTTCTCCAGAGGATTAATTTAAGTCCAGTAAAGCAGAAAAGAATCCCCTTGAAAGTGATGAAGTGAACAAGAAGTGAAATTGATTTATGCAAAGTAAGAAAGTCCTGAAAGTGTTGTAGATTATGCAAATGATTAAAAAAAAAAAGAACAGGAATAAAGTAATTTGAAATTTGGAGGGGAAAAAATCAAATTACATTATACAAGAAATAGTAACTCTTCAGTTAAGGGTCTTTTTATTTGATTTTGTAAATGGAATAAGTTAATAATAACTTTAAAAGAAATTAAGAATGCAATGCATATTAAAATGAGCCCCAGTCTTGCGTGGGACTAGACCTTTGCCAACTCCTGTGACAGAAATATTGAATAAGAACACCCATGTGCGGTTATTTTTAAATAGCGTCACTGGCTGCTGGCAGCTCGAATTGCAGTGCTTTAGAGAGTACAGAAAGAGGAATCTGATTAGTATCTAGTACAAGGTGCAAGTTCAGGCTCATTAGCCAGTGGTGATGAAAGCATTAACACCCTTCAAGGAGTGCGTTTACTCTGAACACATTTGCTCATTAGGAGGATGAAGGTCTCTTTCTTCACAATGCATCTGAGCTGTGAAAGAGTTTGAGGAAACTGTGCTTTAGCAGGAGCTTTGTCCAAAGGGAGGTCCCAGGGCACCATCATCAGGGATGGGACTGAATTCTCTTGGCAGTGCCTCTCATAGGGCAGCTGGCCGCACCCAAGGTGCCAGCGAAGTTTTCACTAAGGTGCAGAGAGAGGAACTGGAACTTCCAGTTGCTTGAGATGAACTCAGTAAAAATGCCCCATGTAGAAAGAGAAGATTCATAGCTCTGAGCCAAAGAGTGGTTTAGATGACCAGTTTGCAGAGAATTGTCCACATTACCCTCAGGCAGATGAGTCACAGCCCTTCTACCTAGCACAGTCATTGCCACTTTAGTCCAGCCATAGGTACAGTAGATGTTATTTTCCTGGGGATCAAGCCAACATTCAAAGCCAACAGGAATGGCGACCTCCTACTGCATCCTGAATGACAGCCTTCGACTGCATCCAGTCACAGAAGTAGAAGAAACAAGGGAAGTAATTTGAAAGTGGACCCTTCAAACACTATTAGAGACAGTCAGGAGTTTCTTGAGAAAATGGCCTGGTCTGTAGCCACAGACATGCCACCAGTAACTGCACATATTTGAAAGAAACTTTAGCCTCAAAACACTTGCCATCTTTGACATAGGATCAAGGCTGTACAGCAAAACAGAAAATTAATTGCTCACAGGACATGTCCTTGTCCCTGTTCTCGTTCCTGTCCTCATTCTCCTTCAAATAAGGGGGATTTGCTTCCAGACCCACTTGAGCTGACTACCCTTTTCCTCTTTGTCTTCCAGAAAAGAATTCAAAAGTTATCAGCAGAAGTGTGGACATAGAAAAGGCTCTTTCTTAATTCTTAGTCTCACCAAATTTAGCTGAACTATTGTGTTAGTTTTCTGGCACATGGCATAGTAGTTATACACATGGAAGACATGCAAAACAAAGGAATTGTTCCATGTTCTTTCAAAGCTGCTTAAAATTTCTTCCCACTCTGCAGCCTATTGTTGTTCAGAGAAATGCAACACGCTGACACCCCTTGCGTGAATACTTGTGTACAGCTTTGTTAGCCTGGTACAAGAATTTCTACAAAAACACTGACTTGTAAAGAGGGTCAAAATACAGATATGTTTGCCCAGTGAAAGTTTAGAGAAAAACAGAGATTGCAGTCCATGCACCAAAAAAGAAATGCTCTTTTTTTTTTTTTAACCTCTCTTTCACAAGCTTCCAATGTCTTTGATTACAAAATCTTCTCTTCAGACATGATGAACTGCCAAGCCATTGTGTTACTGTTGGGAAAGACGCTGTCTTCATCAGCTTTGTCAGCATTTCGTGTTGTGAGTTCCATTATACATGGCAAAGAAAAAAAATACACTGTGCAGGGAAAGATGCATATATATGCAACACAAAATCCCTCTACTGTGCACAATAAAAAAGGGGAATTCTGATATCCAAGAAAATGATCCTATCTGTATCTTTCATCCTTCTGACCTCCTATTAACTATGCATGGAATATGATAAGGCATTTTATTATTTTGAGAAATAGTAGTTTACTAAAAAGTTACATATTATTTAATTGTCACCAGCTGCATCTCTACAAAGATGGTGACTTTGTGGGAATTGTCACAACAAGAGGTTACTCCAATAAGAGATTTCTAATGAAAGGGAATTATACTGATTATTAATGAGTTCCAAATGAATTCAAGTCCCATGGTAAGGGTGAGCTTAAAATAACACAGAGGCAAAAAATACTGCAACGTAAAATGGTTGATCTGATCAGAGGTGTATTGAAATGTAGCTTCAAAAGAGTAATCAGACAGAACTGAGCCAATTTTACTTGTGAAAGTAATTATTTTGTTTATGTCATACTCACCTCTCAAAACTGTTTAAAAAAGAACCTCATGCTCCACAATCCATGGATTTTTGTACCTCCTCAAGAAACAAATGCAAAATAATAAAAAAGAAAAAAGAAAAAAAAAAAGGAAAAAAGAGGGTTGCATATTCAGAAAAGGAGAAAAAAGAGTGAGAGAGGAGTAATAGACACTGATCATTCTGAAAATATGTTAAAACTAAAGAAAGAAGGAGCAGTACAGAGGAGGTTGGTTATGCCCCAGAGCACCCCAGTGAGGCCTGAGGATAAATGCACAATGTATTGTCTGCACAATTCTTTGTTATAAAGAAACTGGTGCCTTTGTTTACCATACTGTATTATAGGCACTCAGAGAAGGCAAAGACAAAGGAAATAAAACTGTTAAATGTGGTCACATAGTGTTTTGAACAGAAGAAATACTAGTTTTCTATCCTGGGAGGCAACTTCTGACATTGTAAGATTTGCATGGCTGGCAGGCCCAGGTACTACTGTTGCAGTGCATCCTATATGGTATGGAGGTGAGCCACCAAAACTGCAGAAACAATTTTGGCCTTCGTAAACTGAAATTTCTGGTACTCAGAATTTCTTCTTCAGTGTGAAATGAATTTCTGCTGCCTGTTTTCTATGCTGAGCCGTGCGAGGTATGCTGCCTTCAGCATCAATCCCTCCCCTAGGCAAGATGCACCATCCCACTTCAAGAGCCAGGAGCCCTCTATTCCCTGACCCCCACCTCCACAAAAAGCTGACAAGGAAGATTTAACAACTCACAATTGAAGTTACATAGAGGGAAGAAAAATTAAGTTTGCCAGAATGTAAACAGAACAAAAGTGCCTCCATAACACCTTTCTACCTGTGGCCACGCTCCATTAGGCTTCACTGAGATGGGCAAGGAGTGAAATGCATCTCTGCCCATGTCTCTCTGGGTCTTATTTCTATTTTCTTTGTGAGGTTCTTCCAGAAAAAGTGGACTGTGCTGTTTCTCTGACATTGGATGCTATGGTCCCCCTCTATGGAAAAAGGCTGTTTGAAGAAATCAACAACCTAAACCAAGGGTGGTGAACTTGGTAGGGCAAGAGTCCTCTTCTGACTTAGTTGGGCTCCATGTACCACCTGGACTTGAACTGAGTAAAGGCACACTGAGGACAAGGAAGATTACTGTGGTGTTTGACATCATGAATAAATTAATTACTGAGCAGATCCCTTGAAAATTCCCTTTCTCCTCTTTTTTCTTTCCACTCCTGAGTTACTCATCCAGCAAGCAGCCCCATGAGGCAGGCAAACCTTTGCACATAGAGCCACTGTGCAAATTATAGTAAAAATTGGCAGCTGGTAAGTTAGGTTGCTAAAGACAGCATTAATCTGTTGGTGATGTAAGTATTCCCAGCTAAGAGTGTTGTGTCAGTAAACTTAATCGGTAATTAGCAGAGTGCACAACGTTTATTTCTGTTGGCATTCACAATCTGGGTTCTAATGGCTAATGAAATATAGGTATGTCCCTTCCTTTTATAGAAAAGGATATTTCCAGTTTGTCATTCCTACTCAGTCTCCTTGAAGTTTTAGGATTCCAAAACCAAGCAGGTAAGTGTTCAGCAAGAAAGCCCCAGCTTCCTGTGATTTCTTAATACGTGCTAACATTAAATTTCATTTCATTATGTTAGCTCATCCTCTCAGTATTGCATGAAATACTGAGAAGGAATATTTGTGCTCAATAGTGTTGCAAATCCAGATGTCCCATGGGGGATCAAATAGTTTTAAATGTTAGGAATTTGAGAAATGGCGAGAATCTCAGCTTTCTAAAGCACATGCAATATATGTCAGGACTTGTAGCTAACCAATAATGATGGATGAATACAATAAACTCTCCAGAGAGCAATGAAGTACTAAAACACATTTTAGTTTGAAACCAACAGCAGCATCTTTTCTCACTTCCTGGCAGATTAACAAGGTATCTGAGTTGCATTTCCTTGTTGACCTGCCTCTCTGGAATTCTGTGTAGTGCTCAACAGGCTGGCATGGCTTACACTACTGCAGGAACAGTGTGACCTTCCTCTTCTTCAGAGGGGCACTGGGATGAGGTTAGGACCTATTCTTGGCTGTGCACAGTTGCTGGGACTGCCTTTCACATGCTCATCCTTAATGCATTCAGGCACTACTGAAGTAATTTGCTGATGCAAAAAGTAAGCTGAGAGACACAAGTCTCTGCAAGTTTCTTGGTACTTATCAATCCTTACTGACACAGGGAGTGTGTGTGTGTGGCTGTCATTGCTATTTTTGCAATTCCAGTGCCTGAACAGAGGAACTCATGCCATTTCAGGCACACAAAACATCTGCACAAGGCTGAGAGCCATGGCACAAAACTTCCCACACAGCTTGGACCAACACCTAACAGCAATTGAGACAGCCCTGCATGGCTATGGTCATGTCACAAGAATCTCACCCTTGGAGTAAAACTTGGAAAACACAAGATTTTGCAAATATAAAACATAAGTCCTAATATTTCAGTCATAATTGCCCTATCTTTGTTTTCCCACATTCCAACAGATAGTCTCAATTTATTCCTCTGGATATTCCCTGATTCAGTACCAGTGGGGAAAACTGCAGGCAATCAAAGCCAAACTGAATATCTGCTTTGTGCTTGATAATTAATTTTTGAAGAAAAAAAAATATATCACATAAGGAGAAAGAAGGACTAGACTAAGAATCCGATACTCCTCATGTCTGTTTCTCAGTTAGAGTTAGTTAGAGTTAGTAGATATTTTGCAGTTACTTGTTCTTTTATATATACATATACATATACATATATATGTGTGTTTTGTATTTTTCTTAAACCACATTCCTATTAGTAACTTTTAAAAAGTTAACTTCTTTTTGCCATTTGTCTGTCTTTTATTGCTGAATAAAAGACATAGAATAAAATACTAGAAATACTAGTAGTAGTATTCTTAGAAGTGGTTCATTGTTTGATATCAGAATATTTTTTTCTTTGGGAAAATAAGGGTTTTCATAGCTATTTTAGAAGCTTAAACTAAGCAGGAGAAGGGCCAATGGTCTTGAGAAATAAAAGAAAGAGTCAGAAGGAAATTACTATGATGAAAGGAAGAGAATAAGAAACAGGAAGAAAGCTGAAAGAAAGGAGAGGAAGTTAGGGGTGCAGTTTAGGCAATATTTATAAAAACCTGTGTTCTTTAACGGTCTTGCTTCTACCAAATGCTATTTTGACAAGTAATAAAATGTAAGAAGGGTATCGAGGTCTGGCTTCAGCTCTCATGTTCATAAGGTATGCAACTCTTTTTTAAAGAAAAGATAGAAATGTCAGCATTTCTATATTTGGGAAAAATGAGAAACAACAAGGTGACTTGTCACAAGATCTGTCATCACTATAAGTATCTTGTTTGTATTCTGCAAGCTGGTTTTGAGCTTTGTGTCCATTTTGTGATCAGCTCACAGAGAAACATATCTGCTCCATGGGTGGGCATTGCTGTTACTTTTAAATATCCTCAGGAAAGATGGGATCAGCTGGAGACAGTTCAGAGCAGAGGGTGTGAATGGGCAGAGAAAACAGGAACATCTCATTGAGCCTGGCTGATCCAGACTTGTTGGCAGCTGGGCTGGGCTGTGCTATACAGAGGGAAACCACAGGCTGAGGGGAGCAGCATCTCCTCATGGCTAGACAATTGAAAGGCCAAGGCTGGAGCACTGTTCCCCAGCACGAGAGAGATTGACCAACAGGAGATGACTGTCTGGGATGGTCAGGGGAATGAAGCCTTTACCAAGTGAGGAAAGGCTTGAGGGGACTTTTATTTGCTAAGAACCAGGCATTATCACCAGACAGATAACTAGTAAGCGATATAACTAAAATTACAGATGGTTAAATTGGTGCTTTAAAGACTTTTAGATGGCTCTAAAGCAGGAAGACCTTGGAGTCTGAGCACCATCCCTTCTCCCTTGCTCCTGTGCAAACACCACACCACACATGACTCAGGCTGCAGATGTTTTCTGTCCACATAGCACTGAGACAGTGATATTCCTTACTGCTTGAACACAGAAACACTGCAAAATGAAGGTGGCTCACTGCCCTCACTCTTCCAGACTTGTATTGTCAGAGCTGGATTCCTCAGTGAGGGACAGCTCTTCCCAAAGGGGCATGAGCTGGACCTGAGGGTGACTCCAGTGCAGGCCATGCCCACACCAGTGGGCGCTGCCCTGCAGGCTCTGGCTCTGGTGGGCAGAGTCCAACAATAGCTCCTGACATGGGAAGTGATGAATAAGGGCCAAGGACCGTCCAGGAGCTCCCATCAGGAGCTGGAGGAGAGGACACAGAGACAGGACAAGAGACAAGGCTGCCATGCACAACAGGGGGATCCCAACACAGAGCCAGCACTGCTGTGGTGTCAGTGAGGCAGGGCCTGACCCTAGGCTGGGCTGAAATGGGGCTTCTGGCAGCAAAGGCTGGGCAGGAGTAGTAGGGCCCCTGGTGCCCTCAGGGCCCTGACATTTATGTGGCCATCTCCTTGTGAAGAGAAGAAAGTATGAAAGCTGTCTAGTAGTTGCTCAGAGTGTGACATTGCTTCAGGCACAATTGGCAGGGAAAAAAAAGAAAAGTAGGTCTTTCCTCTCTCTGCAAGTTTTCTGGTGGATGAAATATGCAGGAATCTATTTTTGGAGGTGATCAAATAATGAGTGTGAGGAACTCTGTTGTGCTCACTGCATGAGGAACAAGGAGATTAAAAAACACCCTTTCCTCACCAGGTAGTTAACCAAGAACATCCATATGCACTCACCACTTTGTTCCTATTTCACGTCAACGAAACTGAAATATCAAATAGGTTTTATAGATGCATTCCTAATGATTGAGATTTATTTTTGTGGGGAAAATAAAATAAATCATGGATAAATCATGGTCTTTCCCAAAATGTAACATTTTCGTGTTCCGGTTCACTGTGTGTGGCTGAGCTGTTGGGCAGATTCAGAGATGTCCACCACAGACCAGACCACAGGAAAACATGTACTCTAATTGCACCCTAATATAAAAGTTCCCCTGTGGGCATTGAGCAGCTGGAGAGCCGCACCACAACCCATGCATCCTTGTAGCTAGCAGCTGGCTCCAAATGCTGGGAGTCAGGCCACAGCCTGGCCTCAGACACAGAAGCTGTAGGGTGTGAGGAGATGGTGTGAAGCCCTTAACAGGGGAAGACATGGCTCCTCTTCACAGCATAGCCTGGAGTCCTACTACCCCTGGGCCATGGCCCTGAGTTACTCTGCCATGGAAACACAGCAGGCCCACCTGGGCTGGGCTCTACAAGACAGACCTTCCTGGCATTCTGCCTCTTTCTAGAGGTTCAGTAAAGTTACTCCAAACCACCATTGCTTTTAACCTGAAGCACAGCCAGGAAAGGGAGGGGAGAAGGCAGTGAGAATAGGTAGCTAGGTCTCGCTGAACCTCATCCTTTTCCCTTCAGATTTTAGGTAGGCTGGATTCAGCTCTGTTTTCATGCCAGTGGATGCAGAAGCAGTGGATGCTCTCAGCAGCTGCCAAAACCTCACCTTGAGCAGGTGATGTTCCCTCCCTTCCTCCCTTTGTCCCTTCCAGCAGTGCAGTGTGTGTCGGGGTCTGACATCTGGGTCTGAGGTCAGCGTCTGGGAAAAATAAACCTGTTGGCTGGTAGGTAGGAGGTACTTTGCAGTGAGTTACAAAACCCCTGCCCTTCCCTGGGACAGAGGCCTTCTCCAAGCTGTGCTCACAGCCTCAGGAACAGTTTAGGGCACAGCAGGGGCTGCCTGGCTCTGGGACTCAGCCCAGCCTCGCCTAAGCAGCAGGAAATGGGTGGCATGGCCAAGCCTGCTCCCCTCCTGCCTTTCCACTCTGCTGCATGTCAGACAGAAATTATCCCTTTGTTAATTTAAATAAACAGAAACACAGTGATGACAGGTTCTTTATTATAGGCTCTAGGCAAGAATTCATGTTTTCAGGATCACGTGGAATTCTGTGGTAACAAAGTGAGGCAAACTGGGAGAATGCCCACACATTTCCTACTGCTGCTTGTCTGATTTCATAGTTAATTGAAAGCGAGCAATAATGGGATTTTTACAGATCTGAGCAAGGAAAAGTAAAATAATGACCTGGTTAAGCCAGGCTCAGGTACTCAGCTTCAAAGGAATGAGGATAACAATGTTTTGTCTCTACCTAGACAGGCTAGGAGACTCCTCCAGTAGACAAGCCTGCTTTCAAAGGAGCCCCTATCACCTCCAAGATTCAAAAAAAGGGTAGGGAATTATGCAAGCCAGGAAAAGCTGACAGGCTAAAGATATGTCTGGAAAAAAAAATAAACTAATCTCAGGAAACAGGCTGCAAGCCTGATAGCCAGCTTCCAGTTCTCCATGTTGGGGAAAAATGCCATGTCTGCCTATGCTCCATCAAGGAAAATCAAGGATGAGTGCAAGTATAATGTGTAAGGCACCTCTCTTAAATCTGTTCTACTAAGCTGTGCAACTTCTTGACAAAATAAATAATAATTTTATTTCAGTTAAGCTGCTGTTGCAGGCTACCAGCACACTTGTGCTGGCAGCCCCACATCTCAAATTATGGGGTGAGAATTGCAGAATTTCATACAGGAGGTATCTCCTGGGGACAGAGAAAGGGAGAGGAGGTCTTAGAGATGCCCACAGCAGGGATGGTAGCACAGCTAACCAAAAAGCACTGGTGCAAAGTATTTAAGGGATTCTGGGTGACATTGTGCATGTTCTGTCTAGGTCCTTCCTGGACACTACAAGACCTGTCCTTATAATCCTACATTGTTGTCCAAATGATTTTTTTTTTTCCTTATAAACCAGCCTGTAATTCCTCATAAATCCATCTCGCTGTCTCGCAGAGATTGCATTGACTTTTCATTTTTCACTCCCTGTGGCATTCTATGGTTAGAGAAAACACTGTGGTGAGCTGGTCACGCTTCAATAGCTCTCTCACAAATGGACTTGTCAATAATTAAATTAATATATTTTCAGACAATGAAGAAAATATTTTCAGCAGAGCTGTGAGCTAGCAGTGCTCTGCTTTCAGAATATTTTGAGACCACAAAGGCCACTGCAGAATCTGATCTTAGCGCATTAAGAAAAGAAACAAAAGCAACTGAGTTTCCACAGTCTTCATTAATTTAATTTAGCTTGAATAATTCATGTAGCATAGCCTCTCTGTAGTATATTTTATCTGGAGATGCAAAGGCTCTTTAGAAAGTTGGGCAGTGTAATTATCTTTTTACAGGTGAGGAAGCAGGAATAATCTCCTTACTCACACCTCAGGCAGCAGGCAGGATTTTCCTGAGGCAGGCACAAAGCCCCTTTCTGCCAGTTGTCATTCTGCAAGAAGGCAAGCCTGGCCTCATGTGTTAGGAAAGTAACTCCAGAAATTTGGCTTCTAACCCTGAATGTGACACGTGTAGGAGATACACTTCTGCAAATGAGGTCACTTAATCGACCTTAAGAGTCAAATATTTAATTTAGTGCCATTCTGTGTCAACTGAATGAGTAGAAACCTGAAAACCACAATGATGTGGGCTCTTTTGGCAGTCTAGTGGCACCCAGCCCTTTGGCAATCCTCTCCTCAGCTGTGGTTTCATGACACAAAGTCTCACACCGCAGCACAATCATCAGTGGCCAAGGGGCTGCTGCCCCATTGCTGCTGCTTGTCCAGCTCTCCTCACACACCAGACCTTCATGCAAACCTAGCACAGAACTGGCCCAGCCTAAAAATGACCAACTAAAAACACTGTTGGAGCAGGTCTGTTGATTCCTTCCTCACATCCACAGTGTTGTGGAACAACAGTGCCTCAGGAAGAAATCTGTTTGAGTGGAACAGTAGGAAGAGATGGGGTGGTGAGGAAGAGGAAAGGGAGGCCACCAACTCTTCAGGCTGGTACTGCCACCAAGGAAGGACCTCATCTTACAAAGTCACAAAATCATGGTCCAACTTTTAGTAGCCCCTCCTCCATTTGAGAACAAAATTTTCAGTGCAATTGAGCTTAATGGTTCAGGATACCCAGATGTGGAGTTGCATTTAGCAGTCTAAGTTTTTAGAGCCCAGCTGAACAACACTCCAGATGTATTTTCTTACTATTGCCAAAAGTCCTAACATCTGAACCCGCACTGTAACTATCCAGACTGGTACAACTGATGGAGCTCTAAATATGTTTGAAGATTGTTTCTCAGTAATGGAAAACACTCAGGGTGAACCTTTCATTTTTTGCCAATCAAGGCAAAAGCTTGGCGAACCTTTAAAATGCATTCCACACAAAACTGAAGCTGGCAGCAGTTACATGTGACTTTGCTACAACAGACAAAACCATTTTATCCTAAACTGCACGTTGCCAAGAAGAGTAAGAGTAAGAGAGGGACACATGAAAAATGTTTCCTAGAAGACGATGGACAAATGCATCACACTACTATTGCAATAGTAGTGGCCAGTAATTAAGGAGTCTAACACTAACAAAATGTACTTATTTGTGGCATACAAGATAGCAGGCAATCCTGAGGAAGCACTGTGATGATCAATGCTGTACTAGGAGAAAGAAATGTTAAACATGGTAGGAGAGACTTGAGTGCAACACTGATGCTGTCCTAGTCTTGCCTTTTTCCTTTTGTGCCTATTTTACCAAGCATTACACTTTAATGTTGCTCAAAATCCCATCTTATTCCTTTTGCTGTTGCTCATAGTGTCAGTGTAGCAATTAGCTAGACAGGACAGGAGCTATTTGCTGTGATTTGCTCCTTAGACATCAGTCAGACTCTGGAAAAAAAAAATAAAGTCAGAAACCAGACAGGAAGAAGTGGACTAAATAAAATCAGCAATCAGAAAAACAGAAGAGAATATTTGTGAGCTAAAGTGAAATCTTATATGTTCTCAGAGACAAAACCCTAATTTTGAAATTTTTTTAGGACTTGTTATCATTGAGCTTGGAATAGTTTGGGGTTTTTTCCTGGGAAATAAGACCCTGTTGAAATTAATTTAGTCTTACCCAGAATGAAAAACTGCATGTAAACAATCTTCAATAGTTTGTCTTAAAAAGCCTTCAGTCATCAAGGCATCTAAATTCCCCTAATGGTTTTAGGGCAAGGAAGGAAGGGCAGACTAGCAACATCTACATAACACATTCCATCAGGTTCATACAAATTATCTGTGCTTTCAAAGTGGATTGTGCACAAGAGAAGAAGGAGATGCTATTTTGAGAGATAGGGAATAATAAAGCAAATGGGTTTGTATCATTACATGGTCTGTACACAAAATTCCCAGCCCTTCTACAGGGGAAAATTTTGAGTTCTTAAGTCACCTCGGTGTCTAATGTGAGCCTCTGAGTGGCCACAGTGCAGGCAGAGAAACTGCCAGCAATAATGACATGACAATAAGTCAACTTTGCTGTAATGGAGGGGCTTGAAAATTATGTTTGCTTGGAGGTCATCTGTCGACTGGAAAGGAAGGATGAGGAAGATTTCCCACATAAAGTCATTCTTTGTCTTATTGCAACTGATGAGCTCTAAAAACTGGGTTTGGTAAAAATGACCCCAGCCACAAACAAAATATTCTCCAAGGAAAGGGCTTCATAGCCTTCCATGCCTGTGAACATTTCAACCAGAGATCTCTGGTGTTGCATCCCAAAATATCCCACGATATAGTAATTGTACATAACAGTCTACTTGAAAGTATTGCGAAGAGGCAGCAAAGTCTAGGCTGCCTAGAGAATTTAGGAGACTCAAAGTACAATTTAGGAAGTTCTCACTAACAATTTGAGCTGAACTAAATCTCCAGGTGCCCAAACTGATATAAATTTTTAAGTAAAACTTGTAACTGTATTATTCCACCTTTGCCAGGGGTGAGACTTAGCCTAGAAACAAGTGATTTAAAGGGGAAAGTGATTTAAACCAGTAAGTTTTACTTTATAAAATGGCCAGCTAATTATACACAATGATCAGCTATGCTGTCTCTGTCAGCGTGCTAGGCTTTTTACTCTTCTGAGAGGTGATTGTCCACCAGGGGCAAGGGTTACAGGGATATTGATAATGCACAGGGTTAACAATTCAGGCCTTGTTTACTACCCAATACTGCACTCTAAGGGAAATTTCTTCATTCTGATTAAGCTTCTTCTTCTAAGACCATGTCCAAATACCTTCATATGGCTCCTTGTGTCACTCATCATCTTGAACCTGAAAATTGCCAGCCACCCCTTTTTTATTATTTTAATCCAGTCAATGGATTAAAGTTGGCACACTGTAAAGCCTCGTCTCTACCAGAAAACTGAGTCAATTTAATTAAATTGATTTAAACTTAGGTAAATTACTATGATAGATGTACTGAAGCTGGTTTAGCCCATGTGGCTATTGATTTATCTTGCATCAGTTCTGCTCCTATCATGAATGCCAGTCATGATTCTTCTTTAACCAGGGCACTCAGACTGGCAAAGTCACAAGGCAAAGGAAAAAAGTCAAAGCTTAGGTTTTCTTCCTTTGCAGGAGACAAATGGATCTTGTTGATATCATGTTGTGTGTTGCAAAAAGCAGTGAAATGGTGGAAGAAGGGAAAGAAGATGGCACAGAGGCACAGAAATGGTCAAAACACACAGCTGGGCAGGGTCTGGGGACAAGGAATATTTCAGGATAGCAGTGATGGTTGTAAACATGTATTTTCCATCCCATTTAGCTGTCATTTCTCATCATTAATTTTTGCTGTACACAGGCAATACCCTGTGCTGAAAAAACCTTTTCACCTGCTGCAAAATCATCCCAAAACACCACAAGAGACTCCTGAAGAGCTCTCTGTGTCAGAAACATCAGTAGTGCTGACCTTCAGGCCCATGGTAAGGATTGTAAAAAAAAATATGGTTTGGCTTCCAGAGTATGCTCAGGGGGTCTCCAAGCTTTATGCTGAAAGCCTACAGAATTGTCACACTGACACTTTCTGGATATGTTTTGTTGTTATACTGTAGCTATTAAACCCTCCAGACCTTTCAGAGAGTTACTGCAGCTTCTTGCACTGCTTACTGTGACATAACCTCACAGCTTGTAAGGGGCCTACCAAGATTTCTAACTTGCTCTGTGCACAGATTACTGCTGCATTACCATTGGACACAGCTCCAGAGCTCATGTCCAGGTACTCATTGCAAACACTTCCTCTGGGTACTGCAGTCCTGAAATAGTCTACAAAGCAAGAAGACAATGTCTCACTCTGTCTGAAATCCAGGTCCTTGGGAAAGACAGGCACATAGCTTTTATTTTACTTGTAAAATTCTTTTATTTTAACTAAAATGACTGGAGCATGATTCCTGTCAATACGACATGTACTCATCCTCTTATAGGGGGATGTATGTCATCCACAGGGACTCCTAATCCAGCAGCTGATCCAGTATGGTATGAAATACCATAATCAATTATCCATAAAATCATACAATGGTTTGGGTTGGAAAGGACCTTAAAGATGATCTAGTTCCAGCACTACTGACATGGGCAGGCACACCTTCATCTAGACCAAGTTGCTCAGGGTCCCATCTAACCTGGTCCTGAACACTTCCGGGGATGGAGACCCACAACTTCTTTGGGCAACTTGTTCCATTGCCTTATCACCCTCAAAACAGAAACCCTCCTAATATCTAATCCAAATCTCTCTTCTAGTTTGAATCCATTCTCCCTTTTCCTGTCACTGCATGCTCTTGTCAAAAGTCCCCTCCATCCTCCTTGCAGGGTCCCTTCAGGTACTGTAAGGTTGCAGTTAGGTCACCCAAACTGTCTTTTTTCCAGGGTGAACAAAACAAATTCTCTCTGCCCTTCCTTGCATGAGAGGTGCTCCATCCCGCTAAACATCTTGGTGTCTCTCCTCTGGAAATGTTCCAACAGGTCCATATCCTTCCTGTGCTGAAGACCCCAGAGCTGGATGCAGCACTGCAGGTATGGTCTCACCAGAGCAGAGCAGAGAAGCAGAATCATTGCCCTTCTGGCCACACTGCCTTTGATCAGCCCAGGACACAGTTGGCTTTCTGGGCTGCAAGTGAGCATTGCCCAGTCATGTCCAGCCTCTCATCCACCAAATTCTTTGAATTGCTTTCAGTAAGATTTTGTACACTTTTGTACACTCTCGATTCAATGTGATGGACAAGTTGCTGTCTTGTCATGACACGTGGCTTGGACACATGGCAGATTCTTATCATACAGGAGATCCTCATCTGGAGGAAATATACATCCCATGCGCAGGTATTGTACTGAGCACTTATGGTATTTTGAAGAACAGAAGAATCGCTCTTTTAATCTACAAAGCACAGAACTGCTGACACTCACTGAATGGCAGATGCTGTACTGCAGAGGACCTGTGGCTTCTTTGCTCCTGTACCACAGTTCTGAGGCTGCATCTTGCATCAACCCATCTGCTCTTGATTGTAATTTCAAAAGGACTCAGATGCAAATCCAGAGAGATTCAAGCACCAGGTGGGTTATGTTTATTGTATCATAGATTTCCACTCTTTACTAGAAAGTCTTGGACACAAAATTTGAAACGTCTTTGTGCATTTCATAGATTTTGAAAGGACACTTCCCCTTCAGAAACATTAGCTTTGCTGCCCATTTTTCTTTCTGGCAAATTCTTTGGAAAGGCTGAGGTGGAGGGAGCTGAATCTCAAACTGCAAATGCAGTCTGTGCTTGTCCAAGGAAGGGGAGTAAGCAGAAAGGCTGGCAGGCTTTTCATGGAGCAGTAAGCAGTAGTTTACAGGATTAGTAGTTTACAGGCAATACATTTTAATGGGTGCAAGTCAGTCTTCAAGTGATGCTGTAAAATATTTTGCATGTTTACTATCCTTCTGGTACTTTCTTTCCAGTTCTGTGCTGGGTTACTGAGTCAGAGAAAGCTGAAAAGCAGTCCCAGTCATCTCAGCTGGATTTAACCTCTGTTACCCAGGCTGTGCTTCCTTGAGAAGGATTTCACAGTATGTACAGGAGCACATTATGGTGGGATTTACTTGCTTTTACTTCAACACAGGCATTATATCTGTCTGCTAAGTAGTTCTTATCACCGAGGATAGCTCTTACTTCTGTTGGCATGGCAGTCAAATACTTTCCAGAATATGATAGGCATGTTTATTAATCTCAGTGTAGGAAGAAGCAAATCCTGGCTGCTTGTACACCAGGACAAGCACATTATTCATCCTGTTTCCTTGCTCTCCATCCTAAGTGCAGAGAAGGGCGAGACTCCAGCTGTGCTGTTTGGTACAAATGTGTGTAGAAATCAGATCTGTGTTTCTGAGAGCAGTTTATGCACCTGCAGCAAAAGTCTTAAACCAAGTAAAATTTCTGCTCAAGTCCTGCATCAGTTGTTTTGCATGTGAGCTAGTTGAACATGCTCTGAGAATAAGTTAAAATGACCAAGTCAAGAGAAGTCAACATCCCAGTCAGCAAAAAGAGCTGAATTTGGTCCAACACTTTTGTCCACAGACTCTGGCTTCCATATCTCTTCTCAAAATTCAGTGTTCATTCACATAATCCTTTATTAACCATTAGCATGTTCTCAGACTCTGTGTGGGACATTACTTCTCTAATCATGAAATCTAACCTCTGGAATGAATCAGGGTTAGCCATGGAAATAATTCCACTTTCCATGTATCCTGTCCTAGGTTACAATGTAAGTCGTGCCCAAAGTATGTATTCTATCCCCATCTTCATGAGCTGTTGAAACCAGGTGGGGCAGTGTTTTCCTTATCTTCTGTTAATGAGCCTAACAATGCCTTACCACATGACTCATAGATAACTCCCTCCGGGAGTTATCTCTGTTTAATGGGCCATCAAGGACCCACTGCATGACTCATAGAATGAGATCAGCCCATTGTGAGATGCTCCGCCCAGGGGGAGGAGCCAAGCATTCCCACCTGGATATAATCTGGGGTTGGGACAGCACAGGCAGCCTTACCCACTGGACTCCCAGAGGACAAGAGCTACCAGACCTTTCTACAGGATCACTGCTTTGACAAGACCATATCATCTGGACTGCCGCTACCAACCTAACTAACAGTATGTCAGGTTGTATTCTGATTCTGTCAGTGTTTTTTTGTACTATTGCATTCATTTTATTTTACTTTATTTTACTTCTTATCTTTTCCTCTTATTAAATTGTATTTCTCACTTGGAGTCTCTCACTGGTTTTGCTTTCAAACCAGTACACCTTCTTTATCCTGTGCACTGCTGATGATGCTAACATAATGACCTCATTAGGTGATACCTTCCTAAGCACTAGTCATCCTGGTAATCATGTCTCCTGCTATTTCAGTAATTCAGAACTAATATAATAAATAATAATTTAATAAAGCCCTGAACCTGACAGCAACTTTCATTAACCTCCCAAAGAGTTCACCTGTTTGCAAAATGTGACTACCAGGTGTGATTTTCTCGCCCCAAAATGCTATGTATTTAATCTTTAATTTCTTCAGCACACTAGCTTTTGGACTTGGCTTAACAACAATCCCTCCTCCCATTCACTTGCAGAACTGCAGTTATATCTTGCCAACAAGGCCTGCAAAACAAATTGGCACATGAAAAAAGGATAACATGGAAAGGCACTTTACACTTTGAAAGGAGAACTTGTTAATACCTGGAGATCAATCTTTTAAAAAGATTAAGACATTTGACAAAAATGTACCCAATATAAAGAATCACCAGAAACCAATAATAAATATCCCTAAAGAGTGCTGCTTCCAAAGGAAGCATTCTGATTTTTATCTGTTGTTTTTAGTTGTTACCCCTGTTGATGGATACACTATAACAGCCAGTCAGTCACATACATAGTGAATCTTACTGAGGCAATAATTCTAAGAGGTGCTCCTCTCTCCAGTCCATCAAGGAATATGGCAAGAGAGCTGAATCTCTGCTATTCCTTCCAATAAACTTGAGTAATTAAGAATTTGCATTTGTCAAGCGCTTTTTTTTATTGCTTTATTTACATACATTTTATTTTCGTTCTTGAAGAATGCCATGTGGGAGTAAGTCACTTTATAGATCATCATCCTTTTGTGTTTTTCCATAACTTCATCCTAATAAAATGAAAAGCAGTGAAAAAATTACTCTTCCCATCTATTTCCCCTTCTGGATTTTTCTGACCTCACAGTTACACATACACATCCTGCTGAAACATAATTTAGCACAACTAAAATCCTAATTCACAGGACTGTAGGATAACTTTCCTTGGAAGGGAACACCGAAAGACTCTGGTCCAACCTCCTGTGAAACCAGGTGCCTTGTGATGTCACTAGTTGGATCTTGAAAACTTCCAAAGATGGGGACTTTCTGTCCTGGGCAGTCTGTGCCATTACTTGATGGAGTTAGTAAAGCACCTGGCTTGTTGTAATCTCTGTGCTATAGATGCTCTGATTTGATGTCTTTAGAGCACTGTCATGTTAAAAAAAGAGCAGGTTTGTTCTTGTATTTCCCACACTCTAGGGCAGCCTCAAAGGTGTAACCAGGATTCTGACAGTCCTGGGAAGTCTGAAATGACAGAAAGGAGGAAAGGCAGCGCCAAGGACAGTAGCTCTCCTCCCCTGTAGCATTGACTAAAGTGTTGCTGTGTTGTCTGTCACAGATTTTTGGATCAGCTCTGAGAAGGTGGGACTGTGCAGGGGAGGTAAGGCAGGTGGGACTAGATGTACACAAGGTCAGAGAGAGAAGACATGAGAAGTTTGAATAGATGGCAAAGGGTAGGCACTGCCAGCAAAGATAGAGCTGTGGTCACAGCAGTACCATTTCAAATGACCAGTGTGTGCAGGTGAAATGCAGAAGGAAAAGCTAAACTTGCACCACTGTCATGACCACTGCTTGAAAGCAGAACCCTTCTGCTCCTGTCTTCTGCAGCCTGTCCTCAGCTGGGCCCCTCTCCCCATGGCCCTGGGGAAGGAGGGAGCACCACACTGCACCTGCCCTTGGTCAGGGTTGGGACCTTGCTTGCTTAAACCCTCCAATGAGTTTGATTTAGGTTTCAGCCCTACCATTTTGTTTCCCTGTGGGAGATATGACAGCAATAATTAGAAAGCCAGAGGCCTCTGGTGTTATTAACTAGGACAAAAGTCTGTCAATGAGATGTATTACAACACCACTAAGGCATACAATATGTATGGTTGGTTTCCCTAGAGGTTAACACATTTACTGTTTGGGAAGCCCCTTTAATTTCTCCACAGTCCCTCAATGGCTTTTCTCCCTTACAAAATGAACTCTCATTTTTCTCCTAAAGTGATTTGCTTTAAATGTTGAGATCCTTTTTCCAAATGGAATTCTTGTCCTGCTGCATCACTTTGCCCTGGAATCTGGCAGTCCTGGCCTGTATCAGAAACAGTGTGGTCAGCGGGACCAGTGATTGTCCCCCTGTACTCAGCACTGGGAACGCCTCACCTGTGCTCAGTTCTGGGCCCCTCACTAAAAGAGAGAGACATTGAGGTGCTCAAGCATGGCTAGAGAGGGGCAGTGGAACTGGTGAAGGGTCTGGAGAACAAGTCTTACAAGGAACAACCAAGGGAGCTGGGGTTGTTGAGCGTGGACAACAGGAGGCTCAGGAGGGACCTTATTGCTGTCTATACTTGCCTGAAAGGAGGTTACAGCAAGGCAGGGGTTAGTCTCTTCTCACACATAATAAGCACCAGGCTGACAGGACAAGCTGCACCAGGGGTGATTTAGATTGGATCTTAAAAAGGATTTTATCACTGAAAGGGTTGTTCAGCATTGAAAGAGGTTACCCAAGGAAGTGGTTGAGTTACCAGCCCTGGAGGCATTTAAAAGACATGCACATGCTTGAGGCCATGATTGAGTGGTGGCCTTGGACCTGCTGAGTTAATGGCTGGACTTGGTGATCTTCAAGGTCCTTTGCAACTGAAATGATTCTGTCATTCTGCATCTCTCACCTCTCACCTTGAGGGTTTGTTTGGACACTGCTTACCCAGAGAGGGCGTGGCCAGGAGGACCTAGAGATCACCTTTAATGATCTTACAATGATCTCTTCAAGGCCTCTACATTCCACTACTGTGTTACTGAGCTACTGTGTTATGGAGATGGTGTGCTGAAACCAGGGCAGTGAAATGCCTCTCAGTCCAAGGGCAACTTCATTCTTGGAAACCCAGGCCTCTCCCTGACAGATTAATTATCTGGTTTGCAAATGGAATTATAAACCACTTCTGCTGTGAGGTGTGTAACTTCCAAAATGTTTCCCAAGTTGTGAGTCAAAGCATGCCTCCAACCTGGTCCCCAAATCTCCCAGGTAGAGAAGATCCTGAAGGACTGAAGGGAGTTTTCTATAAAGTAGAGAAAAGTAAGGAAATAAAGCAATATCAAATTGTCATGTTCCTCCTGAAATGGACTTTTCAAGACTTGCTTCCTCAAAATCAAAAGGAATTGGTTTGATTTTTCTCATCTGTGTACTACATTTTCTGATTGCTGAACAGTAACAGATTGAAAAGGAGTTATTGTTTTTCCATAGAAGAAAAGGATTATTTTAAAAACTTGTTATCTCTGGACAAGTAGAGACACTTAAATCAGGGCATGCTGTAGGCTAACATTTAATAATGCAATGAGGAAGGATAGGAATCACACATTAAAACAAAAAAAAAAAGTAATTTTAATGTGGTTTGTTGAAAAGAACAAGTAGATTGAAAATGCTACTGAGCTGCACAAAACCAGCAACACACTATTTATTATAAGTTCATTTCTCTTTTGCTACCAGGTTAGAGACTTCTTCCCACTTGCTTTTTCGGTACTGAATATCAACAAGGGAAATAACAGTCTGCCTCCCCGCAGCTTCCTGAGCTGATGAGCTGATGAGCTGTTGCTTTCGAGATTCAGCTCTCTTTCGAGTCTGAGGTTTGGAGTCTGTGAATGACCTATGCTACAAGCAAAGCAGGAAAGTTAATACTGTTCTTAATTAATCTCTGCAGGATTCATTTATGTTTATGCAAATTAGGAAGACGACAAGTAGGTAAACGTCTGCAACTGTCAAAAAGCTGCTGGTGATTGCACAGCTATGACAAAGTGCTGAAATGATTGCTGCAGCAGTGAAGCAAGGAAATCTCAAAGAACAGGCAATCACATGTGAGGCAGGAGCTCTGCCCATTCTCCTCCAGAGAAATTGAGCTATTCCAGATGTTCTGCTTCTGAACTGCTTGTGAACCTTGTACTATTGTAAGCTCAGGCATTTGCAGATTATTTATTGTACTTTTTATTGTGCCTTTGCCGCTCACCCAAGCTGATGGAAATGAATAAATTCTATTTAATTTTACCTTTTCTGTATTGTATAATCTATCTTCTTTATATGGATGCAGCTGCTTGGTCTTAGGCTCCAAAGGCATTGCAATGCAATTCTCCCTGTCTCTGTGCGTGTGTGTGAATATTCCCCTACAAGACTGAAAATTATTAGTCAGTTGTTATATTCCCTCCTGCAGCTAATGAAAAATATAAAGTATTTTTATGATGGATGTGATTAATAGACATTGCCACCCACAACCTTCCTCTCTCTCTGCGATGCAGGTGGGGTGTCTCACATCGCATGCAAGGCAAGTGAGAACCAGTTGGGAGAGCAGCTCTGTCTGTGCCTCCATGCTCCTCTCTTGTTTCATGTGATGCAGAGTTCTTGGCTGGAAACTGTACGTGACCTGTGTGCTGATATTCCCCACAGCTACATTGCCTTTCCATAAACGTTCATCCACTAACATGTATGAATAGACAAGCTACGCTCATCATTCCTGACTGATGACTTCTCATCTCGTAACGAGTTGCCTTGTGAGGCCATGATTACCTCTAACAGTGGTGCCAAAATGGGACAGTGGTGCATGGAGGCTGAGGAACAACATGGAGGTTGTGCTGCTATGCTCTACCCTTCCTTTTTTTTGGTCATATTCAACCTCCCATGTTGGAAACATGTCATGTCTGTGAATCTTTCTCATATACATTGGGAGGTGGTTGCAGTAGTTGGACTCTCCTAACAAACTCTGCCCAGGAAGTGGCTGGGAAGGATTTTCAGCAAAGTGCTTTTGTGCACACCAACACTTTGCCTCCATGGCTGTTGCTTGTCCCCCACAAGCACCATAAAAAAAAGGTTGCCACCATTCCCCAGTGCAGTTCTACCTGTAAAGATACCTGGGTTTCTTTCAAATAAGCTACAGCTTCAATTGTCTCAGCACAGCTGGTCTGCAGCTGGACAAAATAAATCTGCTCATAACAAATTCAATTTGGCTAACCTGGCTCATTCTAGAAACAAGTCCCTAGGTGAACAATGGAACCCAGAGACCTCAGCCAACCCCATCCAAGCCCTGGATGCAGACACATCACTGGCTAGAGATCTGGGTGGTGCAGAGATCCCAACCAATCGGATATCCAAGCTTGGGAAATTCCAACCCCTATAAAAAGAAGCTCTAAACAATAAAATGGGCTGTTTGCTGACAACCCTCAGTGTGTACTGTGTTGTGTGCCTGTCTCCAACCCATGACCCTCACATAACAGTGCTCAACCCAAACTCACCAGAAATATGAATAAACCCTCTCTGGAGCACCATGCAGGAACAAGTGGGATGAATTGTAGCTCTGAGCTAATGTTGATCCATCTGGTGCTGCAGCAGAGTGTGTTAATGAAACATCTCATTCCTCCAGCCCTATTTCATTCCAGGGATAAAGAAAAAAAAGAGTAATATTTGATTTCTTAGTCATAATCAAGCAATGTTTTAATAAAATAAAAGGGTTCAAGATAAACAAAATGTTATATCAAATATTAAAATTTACATATCAACATAAAATCTATACATTCAATACAAATCAAACAGCAAATATATAATCGTCATTTGGAGGAATGAAAAAGAGATCATGATTCTCCCTCTTGGCATCCTTGATGGTTGATTGAGAAATGACTGGGCACATCCTGTCTTGGCTAGAGCTGCTTCAGTACCTCAGTTTTCCCACCCTCGAAAAAATGCGACAGAAGAGTCTGGTTTGTCTGACTGAATCCCCACAACAAGACAAACAGCCTTGAGAATACAACACCCAGAGCTGCTCCACAGAACTGCAACCATTGAAATCTGGGGTTCTTTTCTTGGAGCTGGGAACCAAGGGATACCAACAGTACCACAGAAAAGCAGTTTCAGCAGTTCCAGGAGACTCAGCTGGAAAAGGAAAAATTGAGTTTCAAATCTCTAAAATTTGGCTAATCTGAGGTGAGAGCCCAAGTCCTCACATACCAGGCAGACTGTTCAACCTACTTGGGTGTGTAGGCACATGCCTTTAAAAAAATTTCTTCTTAGTACTCCTGCCCTATTTAAAAGTTTTACTGGTACTGTGGTGTCCCTTTAGTCACTGGTTAGCCTCTGGTTCTGCCACAAGTCTTTCCAGGTCTCAAGTGGGATCACAGCACAGCTGCAAGATCAGAGCTCCAGGAGAGGACTTCCCCATCTAGTTTAAGGATTGTGCTTCAGGCACGGGGATTTAGGCTTAGGCCAGGCCCCTGGGCAGTGTGTTAGGCAGTCACTGAGGTTGCTGTTGTAACAGCTTTGTACACCTTTATTGACAGAAACTCAGAAGTTAAAAGGACTTGGTCCCCTGTGAACTCTGGTGGCCATGGAGAGTTTTTCTCCTTTTATTCATGGAGACTGCTGCTAGAAGGTAAATTGCTTCTTCAGAGTAAACAACAAAAAGGAGTCATAGGACTAACCTCTAGCATGTTCACCTGGGGGGTGAAATGCTTAATAAAAAATAAATTTTCACAATTATATGGATTCTATGCTTATATTCTGGTAAAACTACTCCAGCTGAGTGTTACATAAATTAAAACACCAGATGTGCCACGGTTGAATGTCAAGACGGGAAGTAACAGTTACAAGGGAGCAGAACATGCTTAGCACTTTGTTTGAAATCAGGCCAGGAGTGCTAGAACTGAGGGAAACTGAGCCACAGGAGCAGCATCTTGAGCAATTATTAAAATGTTTAAAAATGCTGCTCTCAGTCAGTACCCACTGATTGTATGATGTAGTCCACTGCTGGTATTACTAAACAGAATGCATCCTGTATAACTGCTCCTCCCAGTACTTTTGTCTAACCGTGGAAAAAACCCTGCATGGCTAAGCTGCAATATTAAAAGCATGAAGCCATGGGATGGTGTAATGCTTTGTGTGTGGTGTGGTAGTGAGACAAAGTGAAAAGTAATTGGAAACAATTTCATTGGACACACCAAAAGTTTGGCATGGTATTTATGATGGACCTGCATGTGCAAGAAATCCATTTGTCACAATGGCAGCAGGGCTGTCTGCACAGACCTACAGTTTTTCTCTGCATTGCCAAAAAGGGGGCTGCCAAATAAGGGGGCTGCTGTGGGGACAGACCTCCCTACAGCCCCTCCCCCCCGTTTATGGGCAGATTCCAAATTGGACTTCAGGTATGCATTCATTTGGTTTAATCAGCGGGAATAAAGTTACAAAAACACTGTTGTTCTGATCCGCTCAGCTGTCGGATTAGTCTGAAATGGCCACTGAGCACCCTGAAACAAACACATCTCTGACCTAAACCCTCTTCCACCGTCACAGTGAGCGCTTCCAGAATACTCACCCAGCTGCAGCGTGAAGAAACAGCCTGTTTAACAAAGGGCATGGAAACATTAACAAACAGGTGTGAGACGTACGTAGGACACAGATGAGTGTGCGAGGTGGGAGATGCTACAGCTGGACCCAGGCAGTGCCGGCTCTCAGCACGGACGGCAGCACTGGGCTGCCAGCCCCGCAGCTAACCTTGTACCGCCCGGCTGCAGGGCACTGCAGCTTCCGAGCCTCTGTCCCTTCCACTTCCAAGAGCTGCCAGGGAGAATGAACCTCATCTTCCCTCCACTTATGGAAACATGTGGTTGCCATGGGGGGAATAGAATGGAGGAGAATCTCTTAGTAGCATAATCCGATTCAACTGAGGTTCGGCTTGCACTGAAAACAGCTGGCTGTTTGCCCAGAACAGAGAATGAACTTTACAGGATTTCGAGTGAGCGAGCCCCATCTTCAAAAGCATTCCTCTGGTAAGGCAACATGCTCCACCGGATCTCATCTGAAGACCTGTTTGACGGAGGCTGCTGAGGTACTCAGAGTAAACCGACATATTAAACATTGATATTGGCAAAAGGAAGAGTTCCTATAAACAGACATTACCGATCTGATACCAAAAATTTTTTTTAAAAATTAGTATCACATCTATCTGATTTCCCTAGGGGACACTGCACGGCTTTACAATCACATTTCCGTGCTTGTCATGAATGTTCATCTCATCGTCACAGCTTTGTGTAAGGTTCACACAAACAAAAACATAGGGAAATAATCCTTGACAAAAATAAGTAGAGAGGAACAACAGAATGAAGAAGGTGAAATTTCAAATGTATGTCATTTAAAGGACTTAGCAAAATTACCATGTAATATGTTTCAGAGAAACACGATCGATTAAAAAGACACCTCCTCTGAGCCTAATTCAATTTTTGAAATGAAATCTCTTTATCTTTAGAGTTTTATTGATAATATTGAACCCACGTTCATTCAATTTCTCTTTGGGGAGTCTCCCAGTATTTGAAAGAGAGAAGCACAACACTTTAACAAGCCTCGCCCAGGCATGAACTTCAAGTGCACTGTCTCTATGAAAAATGTATGGAGCTCTGAACTTCGCGGCGACTGCCGTTCCTCCCTCAGCCCCTTACGTGCCTCTGGCAGTGTAAGAGCCAGGGCGTTGTTCAGAGGCGATTTTTTTCTTTACACTTTTCCCAGTTGGCAGAAGACGACACCGGCCGTGCCGCGTTTCAGAAGACAAGTGTACGGCAGCTCCCGGGTGTTCACACAGCACTGGCCAGCGGGGGAAGTGCCCTGCCGCCCAGCTGTGAGCATCCCCAACCCAAAGAAACAACAGCCCCAAAATGCCCACCCCAAAAGGACAACTAAACACCCCAAAGCAAACCGACGAGCATTTCATGGGGCAAAGTTCGGGGCCCCGCCGACGCGGCTCCCTCTCGCCCTCCAGCGCGGCGCTCAGCCGGACTCCGGCAGAGCTCTCGGGGCGGGCGGGACCCCCGCGGGGCCGACCCCATCATCCGCGCTGCCCCGGGGTCCCGGCGCGGTGCCCCGCGGGCCCGGGGGCGCTGCCGCCGCCGCGGGCTCCCCCTGGCGGCCCCGGCCGCGCCGGGCCGGCGGCACCGCGGCGCGCAGGGCTCCGCCGCCGGCACGCCGGGCTCCGCGGGGCTCGGCGGGGGTTCCGCGCCGCGCCGTGCCGTGCCGCGGCAGCAGCCGTGAGCCAGGGGAGCGCGGGGCGGTGGCAAGCGGGAACAAAGGGGATCGAGGCGGCGCAGCGGCGGCGGCTCCGCCGGGGGGAGGCACCGGCTGGGCGCGGGGGGTGTGGGAGGAGGAGGAGGAGGGTCGCCAAACTGCTGCCACTTCGTCGGCCGTGAGCGGCACTCGCAGGCGGCGGCGGCAGCATCCCGCCCCTCGCTGCATGGCAGCCCAGTGAGGGAGGAGCGGGCCAGGGTCTGGCGCTGCCCGGAAGCCGAGGGAGCCAGCGCCGGCGGCAGCAGCGCCCGCCGCCCTCCCGCCGGGATGCGCCCCGCTCTCCGTTGAGGCGCAGCCCCGCCGCGATGCTCTCCCCCGAGCGCCACCGCCACCACCGCCACCCCTCGCCGCCGCAGCCGCCGCCGCCGCCGCCGCACCACCCGCCGCAGCCCAGCCATGTCGTGGCCACCATCGAGAACCTGCCGGCGGAGGGCGGCAGCGGCGGCGGCAGGAGCGGCATCTCCGCGCCCTCCTCCAGCGTGCGCCAGAGGATCAGGAAAGTGCTGAACAGGTGAGGCCGGGGGATGGAGCGGAGCTCTGGCTACACGGCACGGTGCCGCTCGCCCCAGGGCGCGGGTCCCGAGGGCCGCCGTCGGAGGGGCCCCGACCCGCCCCGGCCCGCTTGGAGGGGTGGAACAGAGGGGCACGAAGGCGCCGGCGGGGCGGCTGCCGGGCTCGGCTCGGTTCGGCTCGGCCGGGCTGGGCTAAGCTGGGCTGGCAGCGCCTTTCCCCACAGAAGCCCCGGGCGGGCAGGGAGCGACGGCGCGGAGCCTCCCCCGGCCCATTGTTACCTCCGAGGCGGCGGCGTGAGCCGCCAGCCCGCGCCCTCCCCGCCGGTGCCGGTCGCACCTGCCGTGTCCACGGGCACAGCCTCCGCAGCGGAGCCCCCCCGTCTCCCACCGGCTCCGGCTTTCCCGGCCCGTCACGGACAGGCTCGGGGCGGCGGGAGGAGGGAGCAGACGGCCCCGCTGCCGCAGCCCGGCCGGCGGCGGAGGCGCCGCCGGGGAAGTTGGAGCGCGGGCGGCGGGCGAGAGGGCGGCGGGGAAGGGGCGGCGGGGAAGGGGCGGCGGGGACGGGGCGGCCCCTGGGGCTCCCGGCCGGGGTCCGCTGGCAGCGGCCGGGCGCGGCCTGATGCTCCGGGATGCCGGCTGGCGTGTGTGGGATCTTTGCCCGGTTCCAGGCAGCTGGCGTGCCCCCGGAGCACCGCGCTGGGGCTGCTGGCCAGAGGCGAGCCGCTTGGTTCGCCCCTGCGTGTGGCTCAGAGTGGTCAGTGCAAAGATGGGAAAACTGCAGGGCACTCGTAGTAGATTATTTCACCGAAGGCACAAGAAAACGCTGGAACAATCTTTGTCAATCCTTTACGCTCTCCTCTCTGCCGGTTGTTTCTTTTGCGCTGCATTTGATTAGGGCAGAGGGTTTTACTACAGAACAGAGTCCATCCAGTGCCTGACTGGTTGCTCTTCTCCAGAAGGAGCTCCTGTCTGAAAAGCCGGCTGGAGCTATCACTTCTGCCTAATGACTCTTACGTGCTAAACAGAGCAGTTGCAGCAATGGGATGGTACCAGCCTCGGCTTCATTGTCCCGGCTTTAGTTCCAGATTCGTGTGACATGGATGAGCTACTGAACCCAGCTATTCTAAATGGGTGCATTGGGTTTGAAGACGAAGCTTTTAAATATTAAAAATTTACAATTCCTACAAGTGTTACATTGTTAAAAATACATGAAGCTATTTGCTGTTAGAACATCCCTATTACACTCAGTTAATTAACTGTTACCATTCCAGGAGGATTCCCCAAAACTTCAGTGACAGAGGAAACACTTATCTTTTGTTACTTGAGCATGACAAGGGTTGAAAAGAAGTTGAAGCAAGTAAGAGCCGCTTCAAATCAGTTACACATTTTCTTGCATTTTGCAACTCTCCGTATGGTAAGATTGAGTCAATTTCCCAACCCGACAGTCCATGTCACCTTAGGCGTTCTGTGCTTGCAAGATCCCACCCTCCTTCTGCTTGGTCATCCTGGGGTGTGTGTCAGTCCTGAAACAAGACACTAGGGAGAAGATGTTTTCCCAGGGGCACCAGGAGAAATATGAAGATGTGGTGAAGAGATCAGATACAAATGCAATAGGCTCTCCTGTGCAAGGGTGGTAATAATGACCTCTGGGGAGTCATCAAACTGACCAGTCTCCATGACTAGGAAGTGTTGGATTAATTCATACAGTTTAAACAGTTACCATGCTTATGCATGTATATGACTGAGCTGTAGATAAAATGTTAAATCAATATTTGTTGTTCTTTATATGTGATTGTATGATTGAAATGAAAATACCCAGGTTATGCTGGGATTTTTTTGTTTTCTTCTGTTGGTTTTGTTGGGTTTTTCCCCCTTTTTTTTTAAGGGGGAAAAGGGTAGAAATTTCCTCTGGTGACCAAAATTCAAATCTGTTTTGATTCATAAACTTGAATCTAGAAATGAGATCTCCTATAGCCCAGAAGAGCAGCCTAAGGTAGGGGAGTCAGTCACTTTTTCATGACTGTGTTCTTATCTCCTCTTCAAACATGAAATAAGAGTAAAATTTTTCCAAATTTGTGTAGTTTATGGAGAAGGAGAAAACATGTTACTGAGATATTTTAATTCTTAGCCAGTCCCACAATGTGTATCAATGGAATTTTTTCAAAAGTTAGATTTCCTTAAGTTTCTTTCAACTTTACGTGGAAACTGGTGTCTCCATGTAACATCACAGCGTTCATCAGTATTTCTGTGAATAATATGCAATTGTTCACAGTATCACAGTTATACAGTGAAATGAATTCTGGCACAATGTATATATATTCATCCTCTATGGGAACAATAGCCTGCAAATACATGTGGGAAAGAAATATGTATGCCATATCTCTAAAGAAGTAGAAGACTCCAACAAACCAAACATTGGCTTTTCCAATTGTTTTTCTGCCAGAAGAGGGTAACACTTTCTCTGTGCTGTCTGTACTTTGTGTGCACCATTTGCTTGAGCACCATTAGTGGAAAGTTCCTGACTGATTCATTGTGCTTCTGTTTTCTGCTACACAAAGTGAGGGATCTTCAGGCAGACATCAAAATAAAAAGGTTGACAACAATTGGGACTGCCAGAAAACTGCTTATGGCTGGTGGAATCATAGAATTGTTTGGTTTGGAATGGACCTTTAAAGGTCACCTAATCCAACCCCTGCTGCCATCAGCAGGAACATCTTCAACTAGATCAGGTTGTTCAGATTCACATTCAATCTCACACTGACTGTTTCCAGGGATGAGGCATCTACCACATTTCTGGGCACCCTCTTTCAGAGTTTCAGCAACCTTATAATAAAAAAATACTTCCTTATATCTAATCTTTTAATTTAAAACCCTTGCCCTGCCACAAGAAGCCCTGCTAAGAAATCTGTGCCCAGGGAAGGGACAGACTGTGGTGTGGTCAAGGAGGAAAGAAGACATCAGGAGAAACGACATAGACACTGGCAGAAATTGACAATTGTTTCTTTCTCACTTTCTTTGTAATAGTTTCATTACCAAGGCACTTGCTTATTCCTGAATTGCCTTCCATGACAACTCAGGAATTAAACAATTAAATAAAAATTGTTTTACAAGTTATGGAAGCTTATTTTAACTTCACATTCCAACCTCTCCTCTCTGTTCATTCAGTAGATCTCTAGGTAATAGAGAAACACTGGAACAACCCCTGCAGGGTATTTGAGAGAGAACACATTGAAAGCCAAGCTGATTGCCTGTACAAGTCTATTTCAGTGATCACAGCAAACACTGCACTCTGAAAAGAAATGTCCATAACAAGAAAGCAGAAAGAAATTAAAACACAAAAGTGCATGGTTAGGACTATGAAGGACTGGAGATGCTCAAAGCAATTATGGGATTTACTGGAATAGGTTGTGTATAAATACTGGGCTGCCAGTGATGGAGAACAGGCTCAAATTTGCTGTTATCCTTGACGTAGTTGTGGTGCTTAGGGATGTGGTTTAATGGTGGACCTGCTAGTGCTGGGTTAATGTTTGGACTCCAGGATCTTGGAGGTCTTTTCAACCTAAAGGATTCTGTGATTCTGAGTTGGGAGAGGATGGCTTTGAGTTGCTGCTGCATTAAGGGGAAACGTTGTGCTGCAGATGTGTTCCTGGACCTGTGACTCATACCCGTGGTCCATAAATCCCACCTGCAGGCCCTGCGTGGTACCTTGCTTGTGGCATTTGCTGAGGAAGTGTCCCTGACTGACTGTGCCCTGCTATGTTGCAGAGAAGAGCAAGAATAATGATGGCTGCTTGATTGCTTGCTTCCCCAAACTCCTGTGAAGCCAAAATATTTCAGATACCTGTTGGTGGGTCCCAGCTCGTTCCATCTGGCTCTGTTCCAGAACAAGAGGCAGCTTGTCTCCCTTTCTTGCACTCCCTGGGTGATCTGAAGGGCAGAGACTCACCTGGCAGATTCTCCAGTGGCCCCTGAAACCTTTTGAACTAATTTACAGATTGATCTCATGTTGGGAAGTGTGGTTTACCACCTCTTAAAAGGAACTGGACAGACAATAAACACTGCTGAAACACAGGGGAGCAGGTTGCCAAGTAATCTCTTTGGAGGATTCTTGCAAATTGTCTCTAAATGAAAGTGAACCTGCTTTTACAGGGGCATTATCTCTGTAGTCCTGGACAGCAGAACAGGAAGGGAAAATGAAGTTTCTGCAAGCAAAATAAGTTAATGTCTTTAGATACCCTGACAAAGTTATTTTAGCTAAGTAAATGAGATTATTCCTGGAAACAAACAATACCATAGCTGTGTCAATGAACTTAGGTCTCCAGAGAAATGTCTAAGGCACTGCTATTGCTTTCCTTGACAAGGACTTTTTTTAGAAAGCTGGATGGCATATGCATTTTTCTGGGTTTACCCCCTTCTAACTTTTAGTGCTTCCTTGAGGTATACAAGTTATAGAGTCTGGCTGTGCCTTATCTGCTGTTTCAAGGTTGTCTTCATGGGCTTTTTCTTGCTGGCAGTTGCTGAATGGCACTTTGTATTTCTCAGAAGTTTCCTAAAAATCATATCAGAATATTAGAGACATACTCAACTTGAATCAGAAAATGGATTAAGAGTTATTTCAGCCATTCAGTCCCATCTCATCTTTTAAATAACTTTGTAGTTATGTTCTCTGCAGTAGTGAATTGCAAAAGTTGTCTATGGAGCAGTGTGACTTTCTCTGCTTCTTTGCTCACTTATTTACTTTGTCAAATAAATTGCAGCCTTATGCATAAGGCCAGTCCATGGTCTAATTCCTGTCTTAGGAAAAGGAAAAAAAAGTTTCTAATAAGTGTTATCCATTAAATTAGGCAGTGATGTATTGAACAAAATTATTTGAAGAAAAGCAATTTAGATTCTTTTTGAAAGAAAGCTCGTCTCTTTGGGTTCAGTCTGAGTAAAACTTTTGATTTTTTAGTGTGTTACAGGTCCAATTCCTCCCTGATACTGGAGTTGAGGAAGAGTTTGGCCCACTAGCTGACTAACTTTGAACATGAACTGTGTGTCAAAGCTACTAACTCCTCAGAGATGGGAACTGTTTAAATGGCACTGCAAGTATCAAAAGCTATAAGCAATGTGGTTTTTTTCCTAATAACATGTACCTGCATAATAAATCAGACATAGGGATTTTATGTACTAAAAAGAACTTGAAGCTGAATAATAATAAAATTGAGACAGTGTGTTTCATTGCCCCAAAGCAAAAATGTCTTTCAGTTGACTGATCAGAGAGGCAAACAAACCAAATAATTTATGGCATTTTTCCTTAATGAAAAGCAAGTCAAGGATCAAACATACCTTTTTTGAATCCAAAAAAAGAGTGAGTATTCATGACCTTCAATTGCTTTGCTCTCTTCTTCAAAACAAAAGAATTTGCTTCCTTTGGGATTTTTATTCTTAAAAAGTACAAATAGCTCCTCAAAGTCCACCCAGAATAACAGTGACTATAGAAAAATGAGCCTGAGCTCAATTCAGATAGCCACAGTTCTCCTTTTAGGTAAAAATATTTATACCATTCTGAAGTCAGTCAAAGAAAATGAGATCAGAGCATAGATAAAGCAACTAGGTTGGCTTTCTTGAGCCTGTTAGTATTATTCCTTTTGGTTGAGAAAGTGGGAAGGTCATATCTGCCCCTAGGAGAGCATCCTGGCAGAGGATAAAGAAATGAAGTGATGAAAAATTGTCCATTCTTTCCTTTTCTCATTAGCTTACTTGTAATCGCCATTTTGTAAGCAAACAACTTCTGCAAATTAGCTGTGTTCCCGATGATTAGGGTGCATAAGGGAAATACCTGTAAAACGGGAGAAAAAATGCTCTTCCTCTTCTCCAAACAACTTAGTGAATGCACACTTACTTATTGGCATGCCATAGTATGCTCAAAATGCTTTGATTCAAGAGCAAAGATCAGCTAAAGTACAAAAAACATGTTTTGATGTAGCATGCACTGGAAATATGTCCCAAGTTTGGTTTCAAAGTGTCTGAATGTCATTTCCTAGAAGGTTTCAAAGCCAGGATTGGGAGGCTTTGTCCCACTTGCTTTGTTTCTGCTCCTGAGAATTTGTACTTTAGAAGATACAAGCCTGGCTGGTCCTGTTCTGAAGTAGGAATTGTTTGAAGTGATGTGATATCCTAAGTGCACTGTAATCCAAACCCGACAGTCCCCGTACTGAGTGGGAAAAGACTTTCCCTAGGAGGGGCAATTGGGCAAGGCAGGATATGTGGGTGTCTTCTGTCTACCTATGACATTCAAAATGCCGCTACTCACTGGGTGCCTGTCTGTAAGTGGGAATTTTTGACACTGGCTGTGCTGTGGGCTTTGGGAAGGGGTTACTGCCTCTTGAACTAGGGGGGTTTCAAAGGAGCAGCACCATAAATGGCTCCATAGAGAAAGCGGGAGGAATGGACAGAGTGGCTCTTATGGGATGGACAGAGCAGCTTTAATGTGCTAATGAGGGGAAGGCCAGATGCCAGCAGCGATCAGAAGGGCTCTTTGTGGCTCTGTCTCTTTGGGGATGGCTGGAGTCTCTGTCCTTATCGGGGTTGTTTCTGCAGGCAGAGGGAAACACTGGGGCTATTAGTGAGGTGTTCCCTTCCTTTAAGTCAGCAGATAGCCTTACACGTTAGCACTTGAATACTGATTAGGGCTAATTACCAGGAAAGCTTAGGAAAAAGAAGTTGCTGAAGAAGCTTGACATTAAAAACTACAAAAAATCAGCCCCTAGGCCCAACACAACAGAAATTTCACGCTCAAAGGCTTGTGAGCTGAGCTCAAACTCAGCTGAAATCACCTGTTGCAAGAACAGCTGTATGGGGACTCATAAATTGCTATGACTGTAAAGCGTGTAAGTGTTGGTGATTCTGAGATTCATGTTGTGAACTGCCTACTATACCTGTCTGTGTTTATTTATGTCTGTCATCCATCTAGCTGAGCTTTTTACTAAAAACACTTCAAGTTTTGAAGTTCGTCTTTCAGCTTTCTCCGACTTGGTTTCTCTGGTGATTTAAGAAAACATTTCTTCAATCCATATTCACTCTCAGTCATTTTTCTCAGAGACACCAAACGATTGAGGTAGCAGATTTGATTCTATGCATCACCTTTTCCTCAGTGCAGGAGGGAGCATCCCCACAGCCTGGCCGTGCTGGGTGAGAACTCCCGTACAGCAACGCTGTGCTGTACCCCTGCAAGGAGTATGCTGGCTTTTTGGGGTGTGTCATGGCACACAGGGATGACCAAATAATTTCCTAGAGGAGGTGGTTGACCCTTGATCTCACTAGAAAGGTCTGTCCACAAGTAATGCCATGCAGGCTCCACAGTGAAAAATAGGGACGCTTATTAAGTCAGTCTTCTGTTTGTAGCTGATACAGTAACTTCAGTCCATAATTTCAGATTCCCTTTGGTGTGGTGGTCACCTTTTCTTCCTTACACTGCCTGTTCCCCATGTAATATTAGAGGCCACACTCCACTTTCACAGAGGTCTGACCTGTGGCAACCTCTAGGAACTTTGGAGCTGGACAGTGAATCTTCTCCTTTGCTATAACTTTTTTTCCTCACAAAAATAGATGAGTCAAAACCTTGTCAAGAAGGATTGGTCTTTCTTGAGACTGCATGTTTAGTACGGCTTCTTATGTGCAGACTAGATTTTTTTGATTAGAAAGCAAGTAAGACTTCATGGTAGTCTGGTGATGGGAGTGCTTATGTAGGAGACCATGTTTAACTCTGCTTGGCTGCATCTCTGAGCACATATACTCTGAGGTTCCCTTGGGATGAAGAACCTCAAAAAGTCATTCAGTTTTGTCTTAATGCAAGACATGAAAAATTTTGAAAATTAAAATTTTACAACTAGAAGGTGCTCTCCCCCCTTCCCCGCTCATCTTCCAAGGCATTTCTGGCTTCAAGGTGTTCATTTACAAAAGCATGCTATGCTTGAAAGAGATTGCTGCATCTCTGATAAAGATAAATTAAGTAATTTATGTCCAATAGCAAGACCATAACCCTAGTGTTAATTTCAACCTGTAAGCTGATATTAGCTGATAATGGAATGAAAACAAAATTTGAAACATTTATAGTGATGGCCATTAGTTTACTTAGTCCTCTTTGGTGTTTATTTGTCAAAGGAGCTGTTGTGTGTGTGTCCAGAAGCTTCACTGTGTGTAATTTGGCTGCCCTGATTTTAAAAGGGTGCTGTCTTCTGTGCCATATTTATTCTCATGAGTTTTCTCATTTGGCAAGTGTTTTTTGGTTGGAGTTGGCTTTTTCTGCTTTCCATTTAGTAGAAATGGAATATGAGTTAAGAGGGGTGTAAATCTTGCCCCCTCTTTAGTGAAATAGAGAAGAAGCCATTGACATTGTGGGAGGGAGATGCCAGAATCTGTTCCTGCTCTGATACCACTTCATCACCTCTTCGAAGCAGAAGAGAGCTCCACAGCTCCACCCCTGGATCTCTCAAGCCTAATAACTAAAATTCTGATCCTTAATGTAGCCTTGAGGTGGCCATCTCACAGCTTTTCAGGGGAAGAGGGAGCTGGGCTGGGCTGAATAAGAGCGATGGCTGCAAGGTAGAAGCAGGGGAAATTCTCTCTCCTTTTTTTTGAAGAGAGGAGGTAGATGTCTAACTCTTCAGGTGGAGGCCTGAAGTGAGTCACTGAAAGGTAGAGGCCAAACGCTCCAAGGAGGGGTAAGGCATAAGCTGTACCCTGTCCAATGCTTTCTGTTTTTCACCAGGATTTCAGTCTTTGTCTACCCAGGTGCCTCTGTGGCTTTCCCAGGGTGCAATATTATTCTGCATGGATCTTTTGGGGTTTTCTCGCCCTATGATGGTGAGACAAATGCTAGAAAATACTTACTAAAATTATATTACTTACCTTGTGATTATTTTAAGCCTTGGTATTTTACTGAGTTTAAACAGCTCTGTATTCCTGGTGGCTTCTGCAGCCTGATCTGGGCCATTTGCCTTCCGAAATCTCTTCTTACTTGAAGCTGAGTGCTGTAATGAAACTAAAATTTTCTTTCCTGTTGCTGCTTTCCTTTTCTTTCTCTGCTGCTGCTCCTGTTACAGGCATGAAATGCTTTTAAATATGTCTTTTTTTACTCCCTGCTCCCAGTATATTGAGGTCTGTAGGGATTGTCCTGGCTAGACTGAAAGTGAGAAAGGACAGAAAACAGCAAGTAGGATGGGAAGAGCTGAACAGGGAGCTGGAAAATATTTTAATGGGTATGGGATTGATACTTGAAGGAAGTAAAACTTTAATGTTGTAGACAAAATTTTCATCAGTCTGAGTATAAGGATTAAGTACCCTTAGGCAGAAAAAGTTTCCAAGCTTCATCCCATATAGTGGGGAAAAAGCCATCACCGAAATATAAGTAATGATCCACTCAAGTGCCTCTTTGTCCTGGTTTGGGACAAATTTGGAAGGGAACTTCCAAAGGGATGATTCCCTAAAGGGCAAAATTCAGCAGCCCCTCCCCCCACTTGTTTGATGGATAAACCTCCTTGGAGAAAAGTGGAGAAAACTGTTTATTTAACAAGCAAACTATTCACATGCATAAAAAATGAATAATATTAATCAATAAAACATCTCACTGTTCTGAAGAGATGGCAAATTCAGGAAGTCCTTCTGTAGTTCAGAGAGTCCTCTGTGAGTGTTCCTCAGCTCACTGAGTGTCTCTCAGTCCCTCCGGCGCCGGAATGCAGCATCCTGGGCCACAGGCATGAGCCCCCAGTGTTTTTTCTGGATTTTTGGTCCAGAGCAGGTTTGAACAGTTCCAGGAAAAGAAAAAGCCACTGTCTGGGGAACTTCTCTGCCTGAGCTAGCTAAAAACTAACTAAAAGCAAAGGAGAGCTCTCTCCTACTGTCCGTGCTGCAGACAACACACACCAAGAGAGAGCTGAAGCTGTTATCTCTATGTTTTTGAATACAGCCATGAAAATTTCCACTGCTTTTTCTTCTCCCCCCGCTTCCCTCTCAGGTGTAGTTTTAAAGGCACAAACCTTTTTTTCTGGGATAAACAGATGAATGAGGATACAATTCAGCATCATAAAGTCACCCCAGGACACTTCTATTCCTGCACCACCTACCAGACATGCACAGGTAACTTCCAGTCAGATTTTGATATCTGACCTCTGCTGTCAGGTACCTGATGTGCTTAGTGGGATACTTTGTAGAAAAAGGATTTTCAGCATTTGCAGAAGTCCTGTCCAGCTTGTCCCAGAGCAGACAGCACCTGTGGTGGTGCTAGAGACCTTGTTCCATTGCTGCCTCCTCACATTCTTCTGCCAAAGCTGCTTTGCTTTTTGATGGTCCTCACCAGCATTTTTTTGACAGTATACTTAAGGGGTTTCTTTTTGGGTCCTGTCTGTTGTGGGAGAATTATGTCTTCAAAGACATTCAGTAGATTCCAGAACATTTGGAGGATTTAATCTAGAAGCACAGGGGTGAAGTGGTGTGATGGTTATCATACATGTATGAAAGCACCTCTTACTGGCACTGAAAAGGAAAATTCCAACTTTTCTCTCATTTAAATATAATGATGACAGCAGAACAACTGTGCAGTAGCAGAAAAACACTCAAGGATTGAGGCAGAGTGGCCAAGGTAAGATTTAGTGCCATGATGGTGGTTGATGGGTCACCAGAAATGAAAGAGTTACATTGGATTTATATTAACCAAGAACAATCTCTCGGATTCAGAGTTGCTCCTGCTCTACAGAAGTTACTTGAGTTTAGAACACCAAGTAATTCCCTAGTAATTCACTTGAAAAATTCTGTCTGTGATTGTGTGTAAGCATGTGACATCTTTTAGTTACCTAAAATCAACTTCCCATTATAAATAAATAAATTCTAGCACATTCTAACTTGTAGAAGAATTTCTGTTAAATTTGATGTCTGAAATTGTCCATACATATTGATTTGGTATGCGTTACTGTGTTAATGGAACTTATTATTACTCAGCTAGATTAATTTATTAGATTTATCCCTACATTACAACCTATAGATGTATTGAGACATGAGCCCACAGAATCAATATCAATTTCTTTTCTCATTTATGAATGTTCTTACTAACATCCAAAACACTCAGGAGTATTTAGCTGCCATTTATTCTGAAGCATTACACTCCAACAATTTAAATTTGTCTTTCTTCTTTGTCCTTTAATGATGATTTTTTCCATTTATGTGGGCACCTGTTCGAACAAAATGCCATGCATTAAGCTTCAAATGAGTCGTGATCATACTCCAGTCAATGGGTCTAGCAGTAACTTAGGTGTGCAAAATTAGGGCTCTGGGACCAGACTTAATCTTTGAGATGCATTTTGGCTGCTGTTCTGTGTGGCAGGCCCAAAGCGGGAGGGGGAACAAAGGTACAAATGTAAGTTATACTCAGCTGCCTGCCAAATGTGGTGTATTTGCATGTTTTTCTTTGAGCAGCGGCCATGCGTGCATTGATCTCTCAGAAGCAGCAGTGTTTGGCGGAGGAGCAGTTGCAAAGACCAGCTGAAATGGGTAACTGATGTGGAGCTCATTCACTTCCTTCCAGAGCTTGAGCTGTTGAAAGCTCATGGTGGGAAGTAAAAGAAGTGGGGTGCAGAAGAAATACTGGGTAAGAAAGCTGTTTGATCACCTCTGCCTCTGCTGCAATTCAAGACTGGTAGACAGCACTGATGACAGGGAAAGGCAAGTCTTCAGACAGTCCTAACACTGGCATTTCTATTCCCATCACAGCTGCAATGGTGCTTGGAGATAATGGTCCTTCCTTCTTCTGGATGGACCAGAAGTATTCTGTAACTCTCAAGAAGAGAATTGCAGAGACTGTTTGGTCTCAGCCCAGCCTTTAAATGCAATTCTAAGCAGCTCACCAAACATTTATGTGGAGAAATCTCCAGCAGTTGCATACGCACAGAGATAATGTTTCATCCAGTGGTCTGTCAGGTGAAACTCTGTAAAACTCACCTTCTCCAGACAGTCTTTCTTGTTTTCCAGTAAAAGTTGCTGCATTCACTGAGTATGCTGCTTATCTGAGCGATTTGTGGCTTGTATTTAACTGTTGCTGCTGTAGCTGCTGCTTGTGCACCACTGCAGTTACTGGGCATTAAAAGCTCAAGCCTGATAAACGAAATACAGCATGCACAAAAGGATGAGCCAGGTGATAAAGGGAAACTGAGGGGAAAAAGAATTACCCCCAGAAATATCATGTGTAAGTATGATGCAGAATTAGGCATCAGAGTTAAAAACGTGGTGAGTTGCCCCATGAATACGGTCTGCCTGACCCAGCTGTAGGGTTTGGTACCAAGCCAGAGCAGGGTGATTTGTGTCATCCTGACTGTGCAAGACTAAAAGTTACAGGACAGCTGGTGGACAAAATGCAGCTTTACCAATGTGTGCAGTGCAGGACAGGGAGGGGTAGGCTTTTGCTTGTTTTGTTTTCAGGAGAAGCTATATTGCAGCAGCAGATGAGGGGAAATACCGTATTTTAAAGGACTTGGAGAGAAGTTACACACGGTAGCTTCTGATTTACAGTCCAAAATTGGACACCAATTGGTTTTTTTGGCCCTGGGTGAATCTTTCAACCTCACTGGGTTTGGTTCAGCACCTGTAAAATGGGGACAATTAAACTTAACCACCTGGAAGAGTTGTTGATTAGTTAATGCTTGTAAAATGCTACACAGTGCTATAAAACAGAGCATAGTACTCAGAAGCATCTGGTTTGAAGTTACTGTAGTGCTTTATGGGCAAACTTAGCCAAGAAACAAAATGATTAATGTGTGCAGTACATGTAGGCATTGGGAGATGAGGGACACAGCTTTTCAAAAGCATCTAACTTTCCTGAGGGTACCTTCTCTCAATATACAAGAGGTTTCCCCAGAGCACTTGAAGTGGCCTGGGACTGAAAGCAGTGTCACGTGAATTTGAGGCTGCAGAATGAGGCTCTGGCATGTGGCAGAAGAGCTCCTTGCTCCACCCCTATCTTCCTGTTCTTATTCTTGACCCTGTACCCAGCTTCTTCCCCCTTTGTTTTGCTGGTGGAACTGTTTGCACAGTACCACAGAAAAACAGATTGGTGGTTTGATTCAGATGGGAAAAAATGGGGAAAAAATGGGGAAAAGTTTCTGCCATTGTTGGTTTGTGTTTCCAGATGGATCTCATCTCCAGTGTAGTTTATCATGTGGCTACATGCACATGGACTATGAGGCTGGTACAAGTGGAGTCTGGGGCAGCTGAAATTCTCCTGACACTGGAGATGATCCCACAAGCCATGTTACCCAGACACAAAAGGTGTTGCCATCACAGAGCTTAGAAGGTGTGTTAGTGAGTTAACACTTTTTCCTGCCTCCAAAGACAAGTTTCACTGATTTCATTGGAGACGTGTATGGCAGCAGAGTGCAGTCATTTGTTGAAGAGCTGATCCTGGCTGAAGTTCACCACATTGTGTGGGAAACTGCTAACAAAAGGGAGGGAGCCAAGAATGTGCTATAGACAAGCTTGTAGTAATTTCTGATATTTGCATCTTGACTATTATTTGAGATGTTTACAATATGAATATGTGCACTATAAGAATAAAGCACATGCATACACATATTGATTTGGTTTAATAGGAGACTGTTAAAAAAAATAAAAGCAATGGTGGAGGGGAGAAACCATTTCCAAATCCATCACTCCTTCACTGATACCTAGAAATTATTAAGAGAGGGTGACAAGTTACCTCATGTGAAGATTCAGCTTCTCATCATTTCTCAGAGCTAGGTAAGATAAACATGACCTAAGGCTGAGGAATGAGTTTGTGCTTAACAGAATCTCATGAACTGCCAAAAGGAGGTTGCACTTCTGTCTCTTCCCTGCTCCTGGCCAAATTGTTCCTTCTGCTTCTGCTGAGCCAGGTCTGGTTTCTGTCACAGGCAGATCACTAAAATCACAGATCATTAACCCAGCTGAAAGAGGCTGCTGTTGCAGCTGGGTTTTTAGCTAACTTTTGATTAAACTAGTGATGATGAAAGGAAGGAGGCTGTGAGCAAGGAGCAGAGAAAAGCAAAGGCAGAGGAGGTGAGGAAAACAGAGATGGGAGGTAAAAGAAACTGGAAAGAAGGAAGGGAAAGTATATCTTTCTATAGTCTCAAACTTTTTATTTGGTTCATCTGTATTGTAATACCATGCCTGAGCTAATTGCCAAAGTCCTCAGCTTCCTCCTGCCTTCCTGTTACAAACCTTAGTGCTGATGTTCTTAGTGTTGAGAAAATGAACACATGTGAGACCTGTTGGTAATTGACAGCTGGTAAACAATCAGCTGTAGCCAATTCCTCCCTCAGGTAGGGGGGAAGTAGTGTGAGTATATGCAGAGAGGAAAAAGAAGGTTGCCAGATGCCAAGTAGCGTGATTCTGAATGGGGCTGGTGGAAAAATGTGTGCTGTTAGACCTGTAAGTACTTGCTGTTGGAGGTGATGGTGGAGGTGTGATGCAGCCCTAAATTGACAGTAGTCTTCTTTGTTACAGGTTAAGTTTGTTTACTTTTAGGCAAGCCTGAGTTGAGTGAGGCTAGGCATTTGTGAAAAACCTTACTATAAGCATACTCTGTGTTTCCCTGTTGGTAGAAAATGGAAGAGGAGCCTTATCCATGAAACAGGTTTTTTCACAGTAAATAAAAGAGGAGGCACATGTTCAGCAGGTCTAAAAATCATTATATCTGGTGTGCAGCAGTGCTCCTGTGTGCTTTGTGACTCACTTCTGCCTCTCTGCCAAGGTGTGCAGTAACTTCTTGGCTGCGGCTGACTAGAAAAATAGTCCAATCAATGGTGGCCAAAATCAGTGGCTACTGAATTGGTTTGTCTCCCTTTCTTTGATGACATGTGACCTATTATAGTATTCTCCTATAGTACAGTGTGAATAGCTGTTTTTATTTGGCTGATGTGATCTTGGAGGCTTATTACTATTCCCTTGCCTCTTTCTTCCTGGAGCCAGCAGCCATGCAAGTTTCCCAAAACTGTGCCTCTGATCTGCAATCCCATAACTTCAGTTACGAAAATAATTCCTCAAAAGCAAAATATTCACCAATTTGGCCACGTTGGGAATGGTCATGAGATTGTACTGATGTAGTTTTCTGGAAGCATTTCTCTGTTAGTCCTTCTTCCCAAATTGATCCTGTATACTCCTAGTTGTTGTATTCCCATTTGCACTACTGTTGTATAGAGGTGCTGCACAGTTCCAGTGTATCAGTTCACAACAACTCCTTCTCTCCTGCAGCAAGCAAAGCTTTTGTATTAAGAGCACCAAAAGCTCAGGTAAGGAGGAAAAGGGAGTGATCATCTTCAGACTGGGAAGGTGTCTATTAGCAGGAGTACAGGCTCTGTTGATTTTTAAAGAGAACAAAATAACACATCACCCGTCTCACCCCCAGGAAAAAGAAACAAACCCCAAAAAAGCAAAACCACATGAAGAAATACCACCAACCCCAGCAACCTTGCTACAGGGCATTATACAGTGATTTGTGTTTTGATACCAAAATGAATGAGCAGTAAGCTAGGGAAGAAGCTTTCAGGTAAATTCTGCCAGTGTTTGAATCCCATTTGTTGGGAGTGGAAAAATGCAACATGACAAAAACCTCCATCTTACTTTGCCTGTCTGCGTTCAAGTATGCTTCTGTGGCATAGAAATAAATTATGGAGGGAAGGACCTGCTTCTCGCTGTTTTGGTGTCTCCTGATGACCATGGCTCTGCTCTGATCTCAAGTAGGCAGAGATGGCCAATGAACTAGCTTGCAGGTGTGCTGTGTTTTTACCACATTGGCTGTTTCTATAAACTCAGGGATGGTGATGTCCTGAAAGAGGGAAAGAAGATGAAAGACTGACAGTATGAGTAAAGAAAATACATCATCAATGCAGGAAAAAGTGGTTTGTCAGTTCTTAAGATGAATTCCTAGCTGGACTGCAAAATACATGATAATCCTGTTTTGTTTCCTTTGCCTATCCGACTCTCTCCTTTCCTTCTCCTCCCTCCACAGCCACAGCAGCACCATGGTTTCAATATTTCCTGTAAAGGAGGGGGAGTAAGGGGAGAGTCCCCCATGCTTGGTTAAGAGGGTCTATTATAGAGGATTAACTGTGCCCAAACAATGAAGCCCCTCGAGGAGCCCGTTACCCTTTTGAGATGCGTGTGTGGGTAAGAGGGCACACTGCTGTCCCTGTATCCCAGCCCAAGTGCGTGTGGTTCGATGCCCTGGTTGCTATGACAATTAATCGCATCTTTTAAGGGCTGGTGCCGACTACAGAAGCCTGTAAATTGCCTGAAAGACTAGTTAAAGCTGCTCCTTAGGCACTTTTATTTGCTTATACCCCCCAAAAATGGGATGGAGAGGTTTTATGCTTCCTACTTGTAAGAAAAGCCAGAGTAACTTGATATATGCCTTCAGACTGGCTTTGACTGTCCTGAACATGATGAGACATGGAATTTTTCTGAAGAACAGCTGTAAAACAGACAGGCATGTGGTGCCTTCCAGCTCTGTGCATGTAGTCTTCATATGACTAGCAGATTGTGCATGCCTGGGAAATGTAAGAAGTATAGTCTTCAGGAGGTGTGCATGGATTGTGTTGTGTTAGTTAGTTTTTATTGGAAGGCTTGCGCTAGGCAGTTAATGTGTATGTCTTTGGCTTTTCTTTGTACCTTAAAAAAGAACAACAGGGAATTACTGTGGTGTCTCAACCTACAGCAAGACAGTACTCTGTATTTGCCTGTTTGTTGAGGTAGTGGGAGAGAAATAGATGTTTCCCATGTCATTAGTCCAGAAACCTGAACAGCAGTGAATGCAAATATTCTTAAAAGTCTTCCTGTAGGTCAAAGCCCTATTCATTGGAAAAGCAGTCCTAACTCCCTCAGTACATTATTAGAATGTTGGGAACATATGTCCAGAAGTTTAAAAAGTTTTCTTTTCTTCCTTGAAGGCACTAAAGTCTCTGTTACCTTTAATATTGCTTCTCAGGGAAGCAAAAAAAACACCAAAACCAAACCCCATGAAGGGAAACAAGTTTAAAGGGATAAGTTATCAAAAGCACAATATTCTCTCTTAACCTTAAACAAAAGGAGAGGTACGATTCAGCAGAGTCTCTTTTTTTTAATGAATGTCACCTTGATACAAACACATTCATACACACCACATGTATCTGAGGAAATTTACTGGGGAGAATGGGCAAGATGTTGGCATTGTTTGGTATGTCACATCAGAGTCAAATGTGCTAAAATAGATTAGATAACTTTGATTATCAGAAATATTAATAGCTGTGTGCACTCGGTGCATGCTATGTATCCTAGCTTTGGGTGACTAATTTAGTCCCACTGGTCACAGAGACATGAATGTACCATCTGCAGGACCATAGGTGTATAGTATTGGCTTGTTTTTCATTTGTAATTTCAGTACTTGAGGAGTATCAGGTACTACTGCTGATAATTAAGCCATGGCTGAAGAAGTAGTTTTGTTCCATCTTGTGCATGGCAAATGTGCATGATCTTTCAGAATTGGTCAAGCTGCAGCAGCTCCAGGAGAAGCAATTAAAGTGGACCTAACCCCCAGTCTATGGCTCTGCAGCCATTACTTCTTTCCCTTATCAAAGAGATTTAAACTGGAAGTGTGCAGGATTGCTGCTTCAGGCCTGCAGGCTAAGGTCTTCTTAATTCAGTTTGTATCCTCCAGGATCAGTTTCCCTGTGTGGAAGAACAAGAACCAATTAAATAGCAGTACACTCCCTCCCTTCCTTTTCATGGTGCCTGTGGAAAACCCGTTCTCAAGTCTACATTGTTCCTGGTCAGCAGAGGCTTGTGAAAGGCCCCAAGACAGGTGGTGTTTTTGAGGTAGTACCTGTTTAACTTACTAATAGCCCTGAAGGTACTATTCAGAGAAGAAGATAGCATCCTGTGGCCTTGCTTTGCCTTTGATAGTCAGAGCCCTGTCTTGGCATCTGTAATTGGTTTGCAGGGGATGTGAGACCAGGTTTCAGTTCCTGCCATACTTGTAGTGGCTCTGCATCATGATTGTGATCCAGAGACCTGAACTTGCTGCTGCCAGTACTATCAAACTTAGTCTATTACTCCCATGAAACTCTGTTCAAGTCAGTATATCTTTTTTTCCCAATACAATGTGTTTGTTCGGGCTTTTCCCCTTTAGTGCAACGTAATAGTACAATGGGGTTCTTGCTTCAGACAGCCCTGTGTGTGTGAGCTTGCCTTGAATACCCATCAGTGTGATTACACAGGCCCTGGTGTTGTGCAGTGCATCCTGTTCAGCCATCTCTGTGTGTCCTTACAGAATTGCTGAAACTTCTTGTCCTCTTCCTGGATCCACTGAAGTGCCAGGACTCCTCTTGGTGGAAATGGTGGGTCAAGTTCTCAGGGCTTTTCTTGGGTGACATTTCTCCAGGTCCCAGTGGGACAGTACTGGGAGGCTTGGAGGCTGGGAGGAGGTAGCCTGCTGCGATGGCAGAAAGCTGAGAGTGCTCTCCAGCTGCAGGACCTTGAAGCCCAGCAGAATGATAGATAACAGCTTCTTTACCTCTCCTGGCAATGCAAGAAGAAACTTGCTCCTGTTTGATACCCCCTGAGTTCTCACTACTAAAACCCCAGGGGTCTCGACACTTTAGGGCCACCAGACATCCAGCGGGAGCCGCCGTGGTGCGTGCCAGGAGCTGCTGCTGCCACTTGTGTCACTGCTGCCAGCTGTGGCTCTGCTCCACTCCCACGAGGTGGCTTTAGCACACAGCCCTGCAGCATTGTGCCAGCTCCATCTGTCCTGGGAAACAATTTTATTTTATCTTTGTCCCTTTAATTCTTTGACTTTTGTGAAGCACTGGTCCCTTTTCCCCTGCTCCCTGTGTGGCTGCTGTTCCCTTCACCCCTTCACCTGCAGCTTCCCCTTCTTTCTTCTCCCCAGCCTGGCTGCCTCTTTTTCTTGCCCTTCTCGCAGAGGAGGATATTCTTAGGCAAGGGTCAGATGATCAGGTCTCTTGGGGAAAATACTTCAGGGTTCTGAGACTGAAATAGAACAGTGGCTTTTGGTGCCTGCTGGGAGGAGTCACTAGCCTGTGTCCTCTCCCTCAGCTTCTTTGAGCTCTCATGGAGTTGTTTGGCCCTACTTAAATGTGTAGGCTTGAAGGGGCTCTGAAAAGCAGAAGTGAGCAGAGGGTCTGTTTTCCCATGGCTTTAATCTGTTTAGAATGTCTTATAAAAGCCTTGTGTCTAATTAAAAATAAAAGCAAACTTACAGTAAGATTTGATTTTTTGTGACTGAAATTGTTTGATGTGGCAACCATTGGATTGCAAATGATGTCTTTGTGGCAGCAGCCTCACTTGTCATCAGGCTTTGCATTCCTGTTCTGGCTTTGTCTGCTCAGGGCTATGGATCTTCCAGCTGCAGAGAAAATCAGGTGAGGCACTGCATCTCCTCTTGTGGAAAAGCAGTTTTAACATAACAAGGGTGTACACAAAATCAGCTATTTGCAGCTGGAAAGATTAATGCTGTAATGGGATAACTACAACGCAGTGGTATGAACAAAAAAAAAGGCTTATTTAGTTTTAATCCATGTTCTGACATGCAGTCCCTGCCTTTTGAGCAAGGCATTTTCCAGGTTTGCTTATAGTTTTTCCCCTTGGATGCAAACACTAGCCTGTCATCAGGAGACTTGGACTATTTAATGAAAAAACAGGAAAGATATTTAAAGATGCTTCTAATTTGTATTGTAAATACTGGCTGGCAAGGAGAGCAAGAGGCTAGAAGGCCATGGCACAGATACGGAAGAGTCTCTTCCATCTCTCACTGCAAGCTCAGAAAAACATAAAAAGGGCAATGTAATTGGGATGCTGTTGAATTATGTATAATATTGGCATCAAGTTCTCTATCAGTTTAATTTTGGTAATGCTTTCTTTCTTGCCAACAGAATAGTCTCTGTAAATAAGCTACCTCCTTGTTTGCTTGCATGGCCTGATTATATACAATTATCTCTTGACTGCTATGACTTTTTAAATTAGTAGTGAGCTCAGCTGTGTAGGTGTTCTAGGATTTCATCTGAAATATTCATTGCTTTAACTGACCACATAAATGCTCATGATTCAACCCCTAAACCAGGAACAGCCATTCTGCTGACAGCTTCACTGCCTTCCTTCAGTTTTCTTACCACTGGAATCACTTGCCACAAGAAGAATGACCTCCATGGTTTTAAATAGAAGGTACCCTCTCAACAGAGGCAAAATTGAGTGTATTCTATAAACATAGTACTTCTAGAGCTTTTACATTTTAAAGTTGACCTGGTAACATTAAAACAAACCTGGGCAGAAGGTTTTTTTCCAGCCTCAGATCCAGATATGTCTGCAGGAGCTTTTTTTTTTTTTTTTTGCCTACTTTGCAGCACATCCACATCCTTCTTAACTTGTGGAAACTTCTGTTTCATGCCTCAGCTCCACATCTCTGAGGCATTGTTATCTTTACCGCTTCAGAGATGGAACACAATTTTCTCCCTTGTCAGAGGGAAATAGCCATCTACAAATGCAGAGGTCTGGCCGTGCTATGATAGACTAATATGTGTATTCATAAGCCCAGATAAACCAGACAGAGATTCAGATTTCAGGTTACAGAAATTTTCTGCAGACTGTTGTTTGAACAAAGAGGCAAGAGTTGGCAAATTAATGTTAACTGCAGTTAATGAACCTGAAAGTTTAGTTTTAAATATTTGAAAAAGGTTGTCTTCAGCATATAGAAAATAAAGATCAGTGTGGAGCATGTTAGAAAAACATGTGTTTTGTAGTGAAACTTCCAGTGGCCCTATAATGCTTGGAAAAAATCAACTCTTCCATCTTATGTGGTGTCTGAAGAAGGTAAAAAATCAAAATCCCTGTTTTGGTTTCTTTGTGGGGTGGTGTGGCATACTCATGAAAACTAGCTTCACCACAAAATTTGCCTGTTCACCATGTGCTATAGTAATAAGCTTAACACAAGATTCATTAACTTCCTAAATAAAATATTACTTCTCTATACTTTGAGTTGAATTTTGGTGGCTGATCTAGAATAAAAATTATCCCCAAAATGCATTGAAAGAAATTTGTACCCTCCAGTATGTCAAAGATTGATTTAGCCCCCCAAAGCTCCTTAGTTTTTAATTAACTTTTTTCCTTGCTCCCTTCACTAGAAGTTTTTGTGATATCATCTTTTTCTGTGGAGTCCTAGCTTTTAGAAAAAAACGTTATATTTATTTTCTGGTAGGGACGCTAAAGGATGTGAAAGAGCATGTACTAACCAACCTTATGTGTTACTTATTTTTATTTTTAAGGGACAAAATCTGAAAGTCTTGCTTCTTTCTGGGCTGTTGCAGAAGGCTTTGGGGCATCTCAAAAAGTACATAATTAGAACTAATTGAATAGATAGGAAAACTAGGTAGTAGAAAACAGGATTCGGTGGAGGTATCTATTTGTATGTGAACTTTAAGAAGAAGAGGTATCATCCAAACTAAATCCTAGAAAGCTCTCCCAAACCCACTTGGAGTAAATAATCATCTGATGGAGGAAGAGAGAGATACAGATGATATAAAACATCCTTTGTAGCTCTGATACCGATATTTTTTTTAGCTCTTTGTCAAAACTGACATTTTAGAGTTATTAAAGAGAGGGATGAAGGATTTGTATAAGAAGCATCAGGTCTAAATGTGACTGTGGTGTGCTATTTTCTGTTTCCCTTGGCACAGGAGTGTAATTTGTCCCAGGCATGCTCCCTGTGCACGGGCAGGTACCAGACCCTGAGCCGTGGGCTCTGGTTGTCCCCCCACCGGCCTGGAGCAGTGATGGGGATCAGGCTGTGGGAATGCAGCTGGAAAGCAGGACTCAGAGCACTGCTGAACTCGTGACAGCTTTGGACATTCTCAACTTGGCAGGCCAAAAGCCATGGGAGATTCACACAGATTTGAGGGAGGTAGGAAAGGAGTGGGTTTTTTTGTTTTAAGGTAGCCGTGTAAAACTGCACCTGCAAGGATTGTAGTTAAGCACATTGTTAAGCAACACGAACAATGTGGTTATTGCTTGGCAGGAGGATATTCTATTGAAAGCTGTAAGGCTATATAAGCTAGAGGCCTGTAAGTCAATAAATCGACTTCTGAGTCCGGTCTCTTCCCTCGCCCGATCTTCCACGGGCTGGCCTCTCCTGCCCTGCGGGTGTTTCATGTGCCGGCAGCGCCCCGGGAGCGGGCAGGGCAGGGCAGCGCCGCCGCTCCGCTCCTCTCCTTGGATGTGCTGCGGGGCTGGGAGCGCCCCGGGGGCGGGCAGGGCAGGGCAGCGCCGCCGCTCCGCTCCTCTCCTTGGATGTGCTGCGGGGCTGGGAGCGCCCCGGGGGCGGGCAGGGCAGGGCAGCGCCGCCGCTCCGCTCCTCTCCTTGGATGTGCTGCGGGGCTGGGAGCGCCCCGGGGGCGGGCAGGGCAGGGCAGGGCAGCGCCGCCGCTCCGCTCCTTGGATGTGCTGCGGGGCTGCTTGGAGCCGCTGTGCAGTGCTCCCCTCCTTTGTGGCAGGCACCCTGACGGCGATAAAAGCCTCAATGAGCGCCCCTCCGCTAGGCAACGCGGGGAACAGCGCCTGGAATCCGCTCAGTTCATTGAGGAAAGCCCGGCCCGAAGGAATGATGCTGCCTTTGTGCGAGTGCATCCAGGCCTCCGCAGCGGGCTGGCCTCCGCCGAATGCCGCTGCCCCGGCCCTCTGTTCCTTCATCTGAGCTGCTGGGAAGTTGCCTCTTAGGACTCGCTTTGGGGTTTTAAATCTCTTGTGTTAATGTATCCTCACAAAACACTGCACGAACTCAGGAACCCTTGAGGAGTTTTCCATGAGCTGAGAGCATCGGGAAGAGAAGCGTAGCAGAGACCTGCTGCATGAGGAAGTGAAACAGCATTTTGTAGCTATTTGAAAGATTTAAAAAGACTCCAACAACCAGACAAAAAGTAGTGTGTTTGGTATTTTTTTTACCCCCAAACACAAATGTGAAACAATGGCAATGTCCTAGTAGCCAAACAATCAGTGAACTGAGTGTAAGGTACGTGTTTCTTTGCCTACCAGCCTGAGAACAAATATTGCATCAAGAACAAATGGGTGGAATTTGACTGAATTAGCAGAGAAGCACCGTCTTGAGGTCTCACTTTCCCCACTCTAATTATTATTTCTTATGGAAGCCCCAGTTGTGCTCCAAGGCTGTGAATGAATGGAATTTTTCTTCCAAAACAGATAGTCCAACTGCTTGGCTATGAATTGAGAATTGCATGTCTTTCAGATTACCACCCCAGCTCTCAACTCATGATGATTTTTTGACATTTACAAGTGGAACTCCTAAAATAATCTGTGATTTAAATAGAACTTTAAATTTTATTCCTTTGAGACTTCTCTGGCTGCTTCTTTTTCATGTGCTATGCAGAAAAATGACACAGAACTTGCACCTTTTTTTTCCCTTTTTTTTTCCTTCCCTTTTTGTCCTTTTCTTTTTTTTTCTCCACTGTTGTAGGGCCTGAATCTGTGATGCTTTGACCTTCAGCCTCATGGTGCTGATGGATGGAGGAGGCTTGAGAAGTTTTCCTTGTAGAGTTATTTTTGTTGTTGTAGATACAGAACTGCTGCATAGAGTATATATCTTCATGCTGGAAGAGAGGAGAAACACTTTAGTTCCACGAAGGTTAGCCAAAGCAAAAAAAGGTGGAGAAGGAATAAGCCTGAAGGAATAAGCCTAAAGGAAAGTCTTTTTTTTTTTTTTTCTTCTTTCTGTCTCAAGATGCCAGCTGTGTAGCCATCAGTTTTACCATCCTTTCTTATTGGTGCAAATGTTGTGGTATTGACCTAAGCAAGCTCAGCTACCTGAAGGAGACTTGTCCCAATCAGGAACATGAGTTATTCCTGTAAGTTGGAAAGTGCTGAAAGCTGAATAATTTTCATTGATGAATTGCCAGTGTGATTTTTTTTGTTTGTTTGTTTTAAATTTATGTACTCTAAGCTCCAAGTTCAGGTGCATTTTTAATAAATACGTGTGTCTTCCCCTCTTCTTTGTGGAAGAGTGAGAAGTGACCTGAGAAGTGACCTTTTTTTTATGGCCTAAGTTAGATGAGATGCATTCCACTCCTAAATTAATAGGTTGCTCTTGTTTTTTGGAGAGAATCAAAAATCTTTGACAACTTCTTCTTGATGAGACCCAGTCTACTTCCTCCCCAACACATACACAGGGTAAACTTGTGTTATACAGGACAGCCCTAAAGTTAAATGAAAGTGCCCCCAGACACACACACACACTTCCCCCCCCCTTATCTGGGAACAACGGAGTGGTTCCTACAACAAGGTTTTGTTGTAAAAGCTAGAATGTGATTCCTTCTGAATATCAGAAGGAATATAATATCAATATTATACATATCAATATAATACAATATCAAATCAAGAATGATTTGAATTGGGAAAATGCACCTTGTTGGCTTTAGCAGGAGTGTGAAAGGGTGAAATGATGCTGGCAAGAGCATAGGAAATGAGAAAGAAGATTAGTGTTTTTATGAAACCTTTTAATTGATTTTAATGTGTTGCTTTTAATGGCAGTATTTAAAAGCCTTTTAGTAAATAATCTCCTCAGTACAGGCATTTATTTGGAGAGGAGACATCTCCATGAGAGATTTTTAAACGACAGTGCTTCATGCTTTAGGTAAATCAACTAAATGGTGTTTTAAATACCCATTGATTTCCTTCTTTCAGCCCCTGTACTTCTGCTATATTTCATGCTGCCTTGCTGTGTGATAATAGTGGGCTGTTGTACAGCTAATACAATCTTATTGCTCTGAACAGCAAAAATAAACCCATATTTTGCCTCATACTTGGAGACAGATGAGGATCTTTCCAGTGCTGGTGAACGAGTTATTGGGGAAAACTGGCAGACCTAATCCTTTTGCTAATAGGTAATGTGTTCCTTCAGATTTAATTTCTATTAATTTTAGGTAAGTTTAGGCGAGTGTCTGTGTTATGGAGAAGCAGCAGAAGTACTAGACTCACTCCACTTAATAATTCTTGTCGATTTAATGGGGATGTCCCATCAACAGAGCCCTTTAGAGCTTTCAGTGAGACCTTAATACTGAGTTGGTGTGGAGGCTGAGTGAAACCATCCACTTTTTTTGGTGAAAACTTGCTCTAATTTGGCCAAGAGTCACACATCTAAAAAACCACAAATCACAATGAGATGTGCTACAATACAGCTTGTCTCTGACACCATGCCAGACTTAAGTGTCCATCTAGTAACACACAGATCTATCCTCTGTTGGAAGTGGGGTACCATAAATAACATCATGAGAATACAAAACCGAAAATGCATCCAGATTTCCCATAGGTAAATAAAAGGGGGGGATTTTTAACAACAGATATGATAAAATTTTCCATAATGTGAAAGTACCATCCTCTGGCCTGCTAATGTAAAGTCTAGTATCTTGCAAATAAGCAGCAACATTGCATAAAGAAGATGGGCGCTGTACAAAATGGCTAGATAAAATTAATTCAGCTGCTAGAAAAATAAGGCACATATCTTTACCTCAATGACTTCACAGTAATTACCCTCAGCTACTTCCTGCTAAATCTTGGTTAGATCTTAATTGACATACTCAATTATAAAACTATAAATTTGGAAGAGGAAAGATCTCCCTTGTCTTTAGCTGCAATAATGTAGCTAATTCTAATAACGGTTTGTTATCTCACCAAATACATTTAGCAAAAGATTTTTCTAATAGTTTAATGTCCCTACAAGAAAAAAAGAATATTCACAATCTCTGAAGAATATAAAACATCCAATCGATAAGTTAATCAAATTAATCCTGTCAGTCGTAGAGAGGGGTTGGGTCTCCTGCTCTCTGACACTGTAGTAGCTGCAAATGTTGATAGCTAAAAAAAAAATCCCATGCAAAACCTGAGCTGTGGGTTGGTAATGATGCTCCTTTTAGATCTTGAGAAATTTTGGGTTCTCTGGGCTCTTATTATGTCCTATTACAAGTTTTCCAGGTTTACAAATGGGATTTTCTTTAATCGTTGTCTTAAAATAAAACCAAACACCAACCAGCCACAGAGATGACAGTGCTAAAAAAAACCCCATGAAATTTAATGAGGAAGTTTAAAGCCTCACTTAAAAATTTCCACAGTGGTCCTATAAAATGTAGTTGTTACCCTGCAGAATATTTAGAGCAGCAGTTTCTATCTTTAACAAAATTGAGTACTGTTTAGTCTCCAGAGGGGTGTGCTGCTACCAACAGCTTTGAAACCTTTCCTAGGAACTTCTCTAATATGGGGTGCTTGTTGCATGTTTTGAGAAAAGAGGGATAACAGATCAGGCTATTTTCTACGTTGTCAAAATGTTCGAAGTAAAAAGTTGTGATTTCCCCTCCCTACTCCTCCTCCAAGGAGGGGAACTGTAACTCAAGCCACTTGTTGGCTCTTCTCCACTGAATACAGATCATGTGGTGTAAATCCTACTGAAAGGGAAGTTGTCATTTATTATAAACACATTTCTCTGAAGGGAGTAACTAGTGAACTATAGACACCTGGATGTACTGAGTGCATGACTAAACACGTCTCTGTGCCTGCATACAAATTTTGGGTACTGTAAAGATCACACAGCAAGCCTAAATAATCCACTGTATCATTTGGGGGATCAGCATTCCCCAGAGGAGGTTTTACAAGATGAAACTGGCTGCTGCTTCCATCTGCACTCTGTTTATGTGCATGTATTTGGAGTGCCTTCTCCAGGCTGATCTCTCCAAGTGGCAGCCAGATGTGGCTTTGAACTACTCCCCTGCTTTTTCTGTCCTTTGGTTTTGACTCTTGTGAATCAACACGTGGTTCAAAGTTTGGGAGTCCCATGCTGCCAGGCTTCAGTGCTGGTGTATGAGGTCCAAAATCCCACTGCTAGTGCTGTTCAGGAGAGCTGTCAGTGCTGGCACCTGTGGTGGCAGCCAGGCGTTGATGCTGGGATGTGAGCAGGCCTGCACTGGTACTGATAGAGCCAACTAGTGGTGGGCACCTGTGAAAGCACTGTGGGCAGCATCCCTAGCAAAAGCAGTAAAATAACTGAGTGGCCAGAGCCTCTGATGTTAGACACAGATGGGCAATGGGCTATATGGGATTCTGAATCTGATTTGTGCTTTCAGTTTAAGATAATGTTGCTACAGCTGCTTTTTTCTTCTTTTTTCTCCCCTTTTTTTAAATCTCGAAGGGCTACATAGGAGAACAGAGATTCTTTTTACTCAAGTTGGCATCACCCTTTTTTCCCCTGCTTTTCTACGTGATTTTATACAACAACCACAGCTGACTTTCACGTGAACTGGACAGAAGCAGGAAGAAATTCTGTCTCTGGCATTATTAGCTGACTTCTTGGCATGGGAAAATAAGAGAGTGTGCAGACCGCTAACACAGGCAGTATTTCTTGAGATGAGTTTGAACAGGAGCAGCATCTGATGAAGTGGAAAAATGAGCTTTTCTGTTCCAAAGGTTTCATACTTTCTAGGGCAAGGCAGGAAGTGTTCTTTTCCAGAGAGAAAGGAAATAGGAGAGAGGCTGGTGAAGTGATATGCATACTGACAGGAATAAAAAACAAATAATACTTCCAAGAAATATTATAAAGCCCAAAGTATATCTTTGTGGATTTTTTTTTTTTTTGGTAGAAGTGATTTCCTCACTTTGGTGCTATTAAAATGCAATAGATGAACACATCAAAACCTGTGATCTGAAAGAACAATTTTATTCCCCTTGTTTTTTCTTCCTCTGTTTAATTTTATGTTCGGTTATGTGTTTTGTACCAGAGAAGATAGAATTTGAGCTTTGTAAGCAAGGGCCATGTGTGTAGGAAGCATTTGCCATTTTGCAGTAGTTGTCAGAAATAAATGCAGTATTCCTAGAAACCCTTATTAACTGGAAGCTTCTCTGCCTACCCAGTATCATTCCAGTTCTTGTTTGTCCAGTGAGTTTTCCAAAGATGTGTTTTGCTGAAGTGATGCTGAATGCTTTTATTTGGCATTAAAGCTGCTAGGCATTGAGCTTGCTTGGTCTGTAGCTAATGCAAGTCTTCAGGCTGCTATAAATCCTGGGGCATCAGGAAAGTCAGCCTGCACTAAGGGGAAACAGTAATTTATTCTCATTGATCCCTTTTCCGAATAGTTAGCCATTTCATAAAAATGTCTAGATACACAGCAGCATTGGCTCCCTGGGTTAGTAGCTAATTATAAAATGCCCTGCAGAACTCTTTTAAAGCAAAAGTTTAAAGTAGTTATGTCTTATTTTTTGTGCAAGGTAAGAGTTTAAAGTGCTGTTGGTTTCAGGAGCACCTGAAGAGACTTGCAGAGGCAGCACAACCTGTGCTGTGGGGCAGGCAGCTATGAAGGGGCATAGGTCCCATCACCTGGATAGTAGCCCAGGGCAGGGTCTGAGTCAGTATCTTGTGTTCCTTTGTGCATTTCAGATTTCATGAATTGTAATTTGAAGCAGCAGCCTTTTCCTTAGCTTTAGTGGGATTGGGATCAGGTACAGTGTGATTCGCTCTTTCAGGTGATTGAAGCATTGGAAGAAGTGATTCTGTGCCCAGGGTCTAGCCAGGACATGTTGCAGATGCTGGATGTCCCTTTGTCAGGATGCTAATAAATAAGAGTGAGTCAGTCACTTAGGCTCTTGCTTTGTCAGAGAAAATCCCACCTGCTGAGAGAGAAGATTTTCTAGTGGTTGGTGAGAAGAACATTCCCTGGGGTTCCTCCCTGCTCAGCAGTAGGGTGAGCATTATATGGGGCATCATGTTCCAGCTCTGATTTTCTTTCAAATGTTGTACCTTTTGGTTGCCTTGTGAACTCCTGGTCCTGACCTGCTTTCTGTGTGGTTTTTTTCTCTTTGTGCCTGGCTTTCTACCTCTCCCTAGGTTCTCTGGCCCTTTCTGTCATGCTTCTTAATCACCTTGTTATCTGCATGCTTGCCTTCATGCTTCTCTCCTTTCAATTAATGAATTTCTCATATCTCGTTGCTCTCATACTTCTACACATCACTTTGCTTTACCAAAACCAAGCTGTTTTAAGTAGAATAATAATATTTTCTAAATAAAAACCAAAGAACAGTCAGTCTGTCTTGCAGGTTTCCCCTAACTTCAGTGCATTTAAAATGCATACAGAGGTATTCTAAGCTACACTTTCTGTTTTTGAGGGATGTAGCTTCTAACTCTGCAGGTGAGAACAATAAATAATTTTTTCATTTATCTGGGTGATACATAATCCCTGTCCATTTGGGAGCATTCAGAGGCTACAGCTGTCTCCCAGCCTGTGTTCCTTTGCTGTGTTGAAGACTGATTATATTTTTAACCACTGATATGAAGTAGGGTTGCTCAAGATCGTATTGTTTGTAATTTATGGATTTGATGGAAAGGTTTCTTAAGGAGGGTCTCTCCATACATGTATAGAACTTCACTAAAATGCTCTCCACTGTGCTCACATACACAACATTCACATTTTTTTCTCTCTAAATGTAAGAAGGAAAATGAAAACAAGTTAATATTGTTGAATGCAGCTTAAGGGTAGCAGGATGCATCTCAATGTACTTACTGATGCTGGATTTTGGCCAGGACTCCAAGCCAATAGATTACTGAAGCCCAAAATTGTATGGTTTCTTTAATGATCGTAAGTAATCAGGAGATTTGTATTTGCATTTTATCTTGGAGGCAAGTGTTAGAAATAGGTGTAACCAACTGTCACATAATCCAGCTTAGAAGAATGCTGCCTTTCCAGCTGCGTGGATGCCTTGCTGGCTGGAGGGTTTTTCTGCACATTAAAAAAAACCAAAATAAAACCAAAACACCACCTGTCAATAGCATATGAAAATACTTCACTGTCTTTAATCTCCTAACTGTCTTAAACTGTGTTTTAGGGACTATGTGGTAGAAATAATTGGATTTTTTCCCCCTAAATACACATGAAAGTGTTGCACGAACCACAGTGCCAAGCTGATTTTACATTGATACAAGTTGCTTGTGAACCTCTGGCCTTATTTTTAACCTGCAGGTGAAAATGGTGTATTGAGTGTGTATTCCCATAGTGTTTCCTTTGGCTTGACTTTTCCTTTGTACTACCAAGATGTTTCATCGATGCATATTTCAAATGCACATCAACTTTCTGTCAAAGACTGTGGTGAGAAGGAGAAACAATAGATTTTGCAGGGTTACAGGTTTATATATCTTCCATCTTGCAGTTATGGGAATTTATTGTATATCTTTTATTTTATTTTTTCTTCCTGTCTTTTTTAGGCGTATTTGGATGAAAAAAAGCTGGAGAACTGCAGTGTGTGTATATATAACATAATAGAGACAAAAGTCAGTATTCAATGGAGATCCAATTTAGCTTCTTTTCTCTGCAGTGGAGTCACCTTTGTACCTTTGCATTGCCCTGGCTTTGCAAGCAGTAAGAACAGCCCTTAGGTCAACCCTCAAATCTTCAAATAAACTTTAAGTCATCAATTTATTTATTTAATTTTTTAATGAAGTGCAAGTACAATTTTTATTCTTCAGAAAGCAGCTGGTTTTCAGTCTAAATACTTGGATTGTCTTTGCTTTTCTTTCATAAGGTCTTGCTGACTCAGAGTGCTGATGTATTTGTAATTTTATTTTCGTCTGCAGGATAAAATTCTTCCATAACATGCAACTACAAATTAACTTATCTGTGACATAAATTTGCTTTGTTATATTGTTATCTCTTTGTAAATTTTAGGCCTGGCTATGACTAAACTAAAGTGATACAAAAAACCCCTTGATTTGGTGGGAAATTGGGTTTTTCCTAGCTTCTTTATGTAAACTGAGAAATGGCCTTACTAACTACTTCAAGAATAAGTGCTACAACAGCATATATGAATTTTGGTTTTGTCTGTATTTCATTTTGCTGCTTGTTTTTAATAAACTGTAGTACTAATGGCTAATTATGTATTTACTGAAAAGAAAGTAGGTGAAGGGATTGATTTGTTTTTCTATCGCAGTGCGAAACCCTGTGTGTCTGGTTTTGATGAGTACGTAGCACCCTCCTTCACAGTAAGGATTAGAAATGCAGGTAAATCTCCTTTATGTTGCCACCAGGTGTGCCTAAGAATCCATGACCTTCAGGCTCTCCTTTAGCTGCCCATCACACTCCTCCCGTGGATGCCCATACTATTTGAACTCTGCTCCACTCCTTCAACTCAAGCTCTGTTTGCTCTGAGTAGCACAGAGCGTTAAAAGCTGAAAAGGGGGAAGATAAGGGTCCTTTTTTATCAAGCAGAGCTTCCACGAGGCTGAAGGTACATTGGAATGACTGAAGGGGCATTGCTTGGAGCTGCTGCCTCTGCCTGTGGTGGGGCCTGGCGCTTGTCCCCCTTGGCATGATGCTCGTTTCTGTCCTGGGGCGATGTCTTTCCCAGCCCCTCCTCACATGTAGAGAGGATGTGATGTAGAAGACTGGAAGAAACTGGTTTTTTGGAGGGTGAGGGCAAGTCTGAGACAGACTATGCTGCTCAAGGGTGATAATTTGTCAGGGACATTTGTGTGAAAGTGAGAAATCAGAAAATGGGCGGGCATGGGAAAGAAGAGCGATCTGACAACAGGAAGGAGGAGATGGAGACTGGGCACAGGGCAAAGGTAAGAGTATAGGAGGAGTTCTATTTTCCAGATATGGGCAGAAACATACATTGGCAGAACAGTAGTGTTGTCCAGGTGTGGAAGAGGACATGAGTTTTATGGATCTCATCACTGCTGAGCTTCCATCTAACTTGAAATCTCATGGCAGAGAGCATTTTCCCTTTGCAGTGGTGATCCACTAAGAAAATGACAACAATTTCAGTAACTTCATTAGCCCAGATGGCAGATGAGTAAGTTCCCACTGTGCCAGTGAACCTTAGCAGCATAGCAGAATAATAAGTGAGGACATTTTAGGTTTGCAATTTGTTATTGGAAATCTAAATGATTAATTCCAAACACTCACATGGAGAGGGAACTTCACATGTTAGGGTTACATATGAAGGATTTCTCAGTTGCCAGAATGAGTGACCTGTAAATGCTGAATTTGCTTCCCCGTTCTAGAGCAGAGATTCTGATAATACAGGCATGTGCTGCCAATTCCCTACCCTGTCAATAAGCAGAAGGATTTGCTCAGGACCACTTCGGGTACTGGGCTACAGCTTTGTGGTGGCTGCTGCCTTTTCAACCCTGTCCAAGGATCAGAAACTGGAAAACCTGCAGCAAAGGAGGGAATTTCAGGATGGCAGAGGAATACTTTGGCAGTTTGGACTGTAATAGGCTGCCTTGAAGGATGAGGCATGCAGGATTCAATATGACAAGCATTCAAGTACTTATGGATTTGGTGTTTTAGCTTGTAATGTTAAATACAGAGTCAGGGTGGACATCTATTAGGCTATCAAAACTTACTGTGTTCAGGCAAAGCTGCTGCTTAAGAATCTGGCCAGAGTGAAAAAATGAAAAAAAGAAAAAAATGCCTTCAAGACATGGAAAGTTAGCTTAGGCAATCAATAATGAAGCATCTTTGAAGTTTCTAAAACCATGGAGAATAATTTCCTAACAGAAGAGAATTTCTGTGCCACTTGTGACAATATCTGGTATTGAAAGATAATGAGAACTTTTTATCCTTTGATCAAATTTTAATAATACTGTGGGTAGGCATATAAGCCTATTATACTGTCAGGTCTCCAGAACCTCTCTGGGCAACCTATTCCAGAGTTTGACCTCTCTTGCAGCGAAGTTGTCTTAAGATGTTTCAGTAGGCGCCCACCACCCCTTGTCTTGCCAGTGGGCACCAGGGAGAAGATCTGGGCTGCAGCTGCTTGCCAGTGGGATTGTGCCATTCACGCTGCAGGTTTCAGCACACTGAATTAAACAGGTGTTGCTGTTTCTCCTTTTAGTGGTGATTCAAATTCAGTCATGAATTAACTCCCCTCCATCTCTTGTATTGCCAGGGAATGCTTACACCATTTGGAAAGGTTTCCATATTGTCAAACAGGTTACAAGATTTCAAGGGCAGGTACAGAATTTTTGGGTTCCATGAAAAAGCATTGGTTTGTTACTAATTTCATCTCAACATCTGAAAAGTTACTTGATTCCTTTGGGAAAAAAAAAATAGTAATACCGACTTTCAGAATTACTATTTTAAAAGAGTCCTCTCTTTCAGTGTTGCAGTTTTCTGTTGAAATAGTGGCTTTTTAAGTTGCTTTTTGGAGTTGAATATTGATGGTACACAAAGGTAAAATAATTTTGTATTGACACAGGTTAACACATCCTGTGTAAGAAGTCTTGAGGTTTTTTTGTGAAGATCTCGTTAATTTTAAGCCAACTACTACTTCACTTAAATAAAACATATATATATATATTTCCAAGAAAAAACATGTGTCATGCAGTGTATCAGGGTCATAACATAAAGGCAGGTGGGCTCCGTCCTGTGAGTTGCTGGCACTTTTGTCTTCCCTCAGCAGAGCACTTTATTTTGTGCCAGGCTGTGATTAGTAAGTAGCACACACTGCCATGCTTTGCTTGAGAGGGGCTGGACACTCAGCACCCTGCTGTATCAAGCCCAAGAATGTGCTGCATATTAGAGGGGAAAAAACTACATTGTACTCTAAAAATACTACCTTTTTGCAGGTCATATTTCTTCTCCCTATTCCTTTTCAGGTCTCTGTGGTACCTGATATTATTCAGTGGTGGTAGATAGAGAGGTTTGCTGGACAAATGCAGTGCTTTTATAGAAAGAGTCATTCTGTGATTTCAGATTACTCAAAGCTTTTTCCCTTCACTGCACTTATTGGGGGAAAGGGAATCTAAATGTATGAGGGCAGAAATAATTTCCCTTTTCTTTAACAATTGCACCCATGATGTCAGCTGCTGCTGGTAATATAGAGTGATAAATTGACATTGAACTTGAACAGAATTCATGGCGTGCTGGAGACAATAAGAACCTCTGAGGAAATAATTATTTTGCTGCCAGGAGCTCATGCATCTCAAATTGGTTGGTGCGGGGACTTTAGAGCAGCCTGCCTGCCTATTGACTGGAGTTGAGAGCTGGTGCTGCCAGCTCTGTGTTAGTGCAGGAACTCAGGCTTTGTGGTTTGCTCATAGCATGTCAGAAAAAAGAAAAGAGAGTGACAAAGGTCTGATGTTGCCCACTTCTGCTTGCTCGCTTGCAGGGAGAGGCAGTGGGTGTTAAAAACCAAGTTCAGTAATATGTTTTTTCCTGTGAATATAGGACTTTGATACTCTCACAGCAGTACTTAACTGCAGACACTTGGTTAGAGCACGATTCCTAATGAGTGGGAGGTCAGTTGCACACTGCAGCGGCTACAATTCAATTTAGTGTTCATGGGCTCAATCGATTTGGGGAGGGCAGAGTCCCTCTGATCAGGTGACAATTGTTACCCATTGGGGTCACAATAATTAGATTTCCCATGAAAGTAATTAGTTCGCATTGTACACAACACTTTGCTGGGTTTTTTTTTGTTTTGTTTTAAAGTCAGTTTGAATGTTAAGGATGCTCCATGATGGCCTATAATTAAGCTCTTGCTTTTCATTAGAATAAAACATAAATGACAATCTGGCACTGAGTTCCTTGACTTTCACTGAGAGTCGGGCATCTTAATGTCTTTTCTGACTTTGAAAATTTTATTCTTTATTCAAAGGTCATGTTCTTGCTTAGAAATAATGCTATTAATCCAGTATGTATTTAATTTTAGTTTTCCTAAAAATATTAGTATTGGCAAGGAACAAGAAAAGATAACTTCCCAAAATTTGTAGCTTTCTTGTATCTCAAAGAGACTTTTCATTTGAATTTTGACCACTTAATTTAGGATATGTTAATTTGTACAGGTCATAAACTTTTGGAAGGCTATAAATTAGTGTACTTAATCGCTATCTAAATAACAAACTTATATACAAGCTTGCATTTTCAAAAAATAGTTTGGGTCAGAAGGGGCTTCTAAAGGCACCATCTGGTCCAACTCACCTGCAATGAGCAGGAACGTCATCAACTACATCACTTTATTCTGAGCTGCTCTTGTAACATGCATAACAGGGCATGGATCCTCGGTGTAGGCTTGGCTACAACAAACAAACCTCCAAAATGTGGGACAAGCAAAATAAAATTTTCATCTGTGAAAATCAACATCATGCCTTCAATAACAATAACTTTTAATAACAGTTAGTGTTACAGCTCTGTGTTTTTCCAGTGTGCAATTTTTAACAATGAAAATTTCAGACATCCAGTGTGGTGTGAAACAGCAGCTTGGACAATCAGCTTGATGTCATCTACTGGAACGTGGTTGAAAGCTATGTCTGAACTGCCAAAGGGTTGTCTCCTCTGATATTTATTACTTTGATAGTCACAGTTTTTCAGTGATGCATCTCTGGCTATATTTGGTTTATTTGGTCCCATCCATTATGGTGTTACACTGGTTAGAACTAACTTTTTGGGGTCTTTTTTAGGCATCTATCAGTATAAAATCAAGTGTCATTGATATAATCAGTGGTGGTGCTTTTGCTGTGACAATTGAGAGTAGTCTCTGAAGCAACAAAATAAGTCTTCCAGTAACATCTGAGTCAGGAGAATACCGTTTATTGAATCTCTGACCTCTTTGAGTCCTTTGCTTTGTTTGGTGCTTTCAGAGAAGAATCCTGTATTGAGTATCTTTCTTCCCTTTCTTCATGGTACTGAAATCTTTAAAAATGGAGATGTTTCATAGTTTGTTTACCAAGGTAAATGGTATATCTAGACTAAATAGTAAAATGAAAAAAAAAATTAAGATTACTAGTACCTCATGTGCAGTGAGCTGGTTTGGTTACCTGCTGGTGAGGCAATGTGAGCTGGCTTGTCTTGCCTGCTGTAATCTAGAGTTTGATGTTGAGACACGGAGGCATGCATGAAAAGGTCAAAAATCTGTAATACTTTCACGCAACAGAGCAGCCCCTAGTACTCTTTTTGGGAGAGTTTTGGCCAATCATCGTGGGAAGAAAGCTTTGATGCTACCAGTGCTGCAGAGCAGCACTTCTTCTGTCACTAGAAAATTTCAGTGTGTCCTATCCATTTTTTCAGCTGAAGCAACAGTTCATAAAGTGATCTTTTATTATTGCTTAGAAGTCTGTGCAGTATGTAGTGGCTTGATTTTTCTGTATACAGCTCCATGCAAGCACCCTGGGGGGAATTCAGAACAAGAGAGTTTTAATCACCAGAAGATAATAAGCAGAGAGAAAATAAGGGCTTAAGTATTGTGTACATTACTTGGGCTGATGCAGTAGTTATCACCCCTTCTCTTTTCCTTTTAGCAGTATCCCGTGTAATGCCAAAGTCATAAAATGGTCCATAAAATGGAAAGGTGAAAGGATTCCTTGTCCTATATAATTACTAGACCTTAGCTTCTGTTCACTTACTCCCATTGTAGGAATGCTTTGGCTCTGGTTCCCTGCACATGTTCTTTAATGAATTGCTGGCATTTATACTGTAGACAAAAAAGGAGAACACTATCCTTTAAAACTTTTCTTCTATTTTCATTTAATTAGTGCTATTTAGAGAAGTAAAGAAAAAAATTAAAAATCCAGATTTGCTAGTTTTTCCTTTTCTGATGTGGTAATAAATGTCTGGGATGCAAGGCACTAACTTCACTGATGCTGATAGGAAATTGTTTGTTAGTTGACTGTCTCTGGTTATCTGTTCTTCAGACTTTGAGATTAAATTTCTCTGGAGTCTCTCTGGTGACAGGATTATAAAGAGTTTTTGCACGTTCCATTGTACTGACCCATAATTTTGTGCTGTGGCTGCTGGGTTCCTGAGGGAGCAGGAGTGGGCTGGATTGTTCTTGTTTTTGCAGGGGAGAGACACCGTGTGCTAATACTCAGTTTGGTTTTTTTCTGTATCAATCAACAAGTGTCAGTGACACATATAAATAAATGAAAATGTGTCCATAGTTAGTGAGATGGAAAACCTGACTTTTGTTGCAATTAAATTCCAGTTCATCAGAATTTTTTTTTTTTCCCAGCAAGAATCTGAGTGCTGTGGTTATTACTCAGGCCACCCAGTTGTCTGAGAGAGGCCTCTTTTTGGCTTCTTGAAAACTCCTTACCCGCCGCACCCTGAGCTCACCCCTTTGCTGACTGGAGTCAGCCTCATCTTTTCCTGGCACTTGCTCTCGTTTTACTAGGGGCAGTTGTGATCAGCTGGAGACTGCTCATGAGCAGCAGGTCTCAGTCTCTGCCTTGGGTTTTAATCTCTGTAGGCCTGTGTGTGCAGCTTAGATGTGTTTTGGAAGTGTGGCATGCATTGGTGGTGCCACTAGGTAAAACTACCCCTTCCACTTGAACCTCCAAGTTTGTTTTGCAAAGATTTGTTCCCTTACAATACAGAAAATGTCACCACCATAATGCCATTTGAGTGCTCTTTCCATAGAGGAATGCAGGTGAAGTTTAACACTAGGGTTGTTCCTATTTCCCAGCTAGGGACTTTGAAACTCGCTTCATTCTTTTCATCAGTTCTCGGCAGAAATTTCAGTTTGAGTAGAGATTGCTATCTCATCTGGGAAAGAGAAAGATAGCCTGACACAAAGCATGTGTTATGAAGCTAAAGGTTTGATGTGGACCCCATGTGTCAAGACTCCAGGAGAAACAGCAGCACAAGGTAAGAGTAAGAAAAAAAAGGTGGCCGCTGAACCAACATGCACGGGAAAGGGCAGAATTAGCACTAGGCAGTTCAGAATGTTGAATGAGGGAAACTTAATGATTATAACAAAGCAAAAAGTCAGTGTATTGTTTTGATCATAGAAGATAAATCACCTAGCTGGCTCTCCTTTACAAACGGTTAATGGGAATTATTTTTGCTCCTGGAGTTGTGGGCCTCCAATTTATATTGTAATTGGAGAGCATTAATCATACTTCTTTGCACAGACTTTATCCCTGAATAGATTCTGGTCGATTAAATTTTGCCCCATTACTGCTTTAAGTAATGACTGTGCTACATTTAGGCTTCGTTAGGGGAAGAGTGTTATAATAGCTGAAGTTTTGTGTGGTTTTGGGCAAGCTAGAGTGACCTGAAGGCTTTTGTGCAGTTGACTGTGATTTACAGCATGGAAGAAACAAGTGGCTTGTGCTGCAAATTCAGAAGATGCCAAAAGTGAATTTTGGTTAGGAGCCTGGTCACGTAACTTATGTGGGTTACAATAGGATAAACTAAGTGATTAATTTTTACCTCTATCTAGTAAAGGCATAGGGAGTTCTGTTCTTATCTTCCCTTAAGTACAATGCAGCTCAAATCTAAAGCAGTGTTAAGCTATCAGGCAGCACAGGTGAATAACATCTCTGGGTCACTCTTCAGGCAATAATAACAATTTTACCTGTATTTGAACTGGAGCAGACCAGCAGGTGGTATATCCATATCTGCTGCCTCATTGCCATGCCAGCAGTTAGCAGCTGCTCTTGGTGGCTCAGACAGCATATCATCTGTGGCATATTAAGTGCTGTACTTAAAGCTGACCATCAGGGCTACAGTAGACAGATGCCTGTGTTAAGTTGTCTGCTGGTTAATGTTCATTGCTGTAAGTGGTTTATAATGTAAAGGAGTAGGATACCGAGTGCCTGTTGAGATGCATGTAAGTGATTGTCTGGATCCCTGATGCTGTTCTGAATGTCTTGTGATGTGCATTTTGGCTGACGTGCAGGAAATGCATTTTTGGATTTTTTTATAGGCGATTAATCAATGTGCATGTAGACTGTGTGCCACATGTAGACAATTTGTGTCTCAAACTTCACTACAACCAATATTTTCTCTCAGGCCAGTAGTATCTTGAGGCAGCATACTTTTCTTTACATTTATGTCATTATTTTGTTAAGTAAAGTTTGTCTAGTGTTATCAGTAACAGTATTTATTAGTGAGTTTTTCTTGCCTGACAACTTACTTACTTGGAGGTAAAATAATTTTCTGTGCTGTCATTCTATTTCTACAGCTTCAGCCTCTTTGCTGCCTCTTCAGTCAAGCCTGGGACTGTATTTTTGCTTAGCTCACTCTTGTATAGATGTATTTTAGCAGAAACCTGTTAAATGAATTCAAGTATTGCGCATGGACATGTATACATAGATGCTCATGCAGTTTTCTGTTAATGAATATTCTTGTAGACAGTGACACTTAATTAGTCATCGCAACTTCCCAAAATCTGGTTAGGTTAGGTTATGGCTATGTGCCATTTAAAAGTGTCTTCAATTTTCTGTCTTTTTGAGTTACTGTAGCCTAGCTAAAAATTCATCTGAGAAGATACACCTATGTACAACACTGATTCTAATGAAACAGTATGATTGTATATGTTTTGATTCATATCTAGTTATATATTCAAAGGTTTTAAAATTTTAATTATACTTATGAAGCTATTATATGCAGTTCCTTATTAAGATATTGAGTGTTACTAGACCTTATATGCTTCAAGTATGTACCAAAGTCTCTAGTTGCTAAAAGGAGCCTGTTAGCTGCTCGCTAGCTTAGAACTGGGATCATCTGGCAAATGTATTGAAACATAAAAATCTTGAGAAGATGCTGACTGTACGTAAGGAGCTAAGTGCTGAGGTCTGGCTCCTGCTCACTTTACCCCATTCTTGCATAGGAAATGTCTTGCAGTGTTGAGTTTTTCTAATAAGAGCATCGGCTAATTCAAAGCTCGGCAGATCCTGAAGATTTGAGAAATCTTGACCCTGAGGTTTTCTTTCTCCTACCCTTTTTCATGTAACCTATAAAGGGAAGTTCTGGGATTTTTTGGTGGCTGTTGAAGTCATCACTTTGAGTTAAAAAGATTTTTTTAGCAATTCAGAATGTTGTAGACTGACATTTGTCAGGGCAGGCCCAAAAGGAGAGACAAAATCCTGGGCTGCAGCAGATAATAGGTAGAACAGGTTGAGCTCTGCCCTCTATCCAGTTTTATTAGCTCCCTTGATAACTCAAGGGCAGCTGAAGACAAAACATTTTTGAAACATCACCTCCTTGGAATGGATACTTGTGTAAGCCCCACAGCACTAACTTAAAAGCTCACCAACATGTTGAGAAAAAATGGACAAAGGTCTGAAATGTATCATAACTGAACAAGCACTTCTAAGTGCCAACCTAGTTAAATTACAGGAATTTGCTCTAATTAATGCAGCTGTAATTAATACAGCTGTACTAGTGCCATAATTAGTGTCTTTTTCAGCCATGGCTTGTGTTATGGAAACAAAATATTGTGTAGTAGAATTCCGTTCACATTGGATGCTTTGATACAGCAGCTGTTTGAGGGGGTTTTTTTAGTTGATGATAGGAAGCTCTAATAGGAAGGAATCCAAAAGCCCTTTAGACATCATCTTAATTTTAAGCATTGTTACTGGATCTATTGCCTTCAGTAGAATTACTGTTTTAGTGCTTTCCTAGATTGAGCCTGGGTTAACTGGAGTATTTGGTAGATAGGCAGTGTACCTGTTGCATGCAATTGGGAGGCAATCACTAGGATGAACAAGTCCTCCAACTCTTGTACAACACCAGGGTGGCCAGGGAGTAGGTAGGGCTAATTTCTCATGTACAGTGTTCATAGATTTGGGGATAAATTTGCTGGCTTTTTGTCCTGTGCTGTAGTTGAAGGCTCTCCACTTGGCACCTTTCCTTGCCCTGTTGTGTAGTATCACCATACCTGTGCTCTGAGTCCATGAATCACATGCCAAAATAAGCAAAGAAATTGAAGAATTGCAAACCCAAATGCCCCACTGTAAGCCAGAGCTGGGTACCTGTAATGGAGTATTTTTCTATTTATGTTATTTGTCTTTTGCTGAGGCACCTAAGCGTCAGACACAAGATGCACACAAGTTAACTCTGTACCATTGTAATAATATGGCATTGTACTCTTACTAAAGCTTTTCAATTTTTTTTTTTGCTTTTGCTTTGTATATACCATTTCTTGACTGGAGTCTCAGTTTTGCCAGGTTCAGGGTAGCCAGGCTCAGCAGAAAAATTATTTCCTACTCATTTTCCCTCAGAAATGGTGTATTTCAACAGGAAATAGCATAATAGACTAATCAAAGAAAGTCTGAGGAAGGTAACCCTGCCCTGGTGGGGGACTCCCACTTGTCCTGGCTCCCACTGTGCCATGACACTGGGATGCTGCCACATTCCCTCAAGTATGACTCTCCTAAGAAAAAAACTTACTGATTAACTAGTCTTACAGGCCATACAGCACTGTTTTTCATTAGCTACCTTGCCCTAGCAACACTTGCATGTTTGAGCTATTTTTTGCCCCAGGGAATATCTTGCTATTTAGACCATGTCTGTTGTTGAAGAAATTAGAAAGCTCATGATTGTGGTGGTGGTCTGAGTCCTTGCTAGTGCATGGATATGCCTCTGAGCTACTGTTTTGTCTAACTTGCACGGATGTCAGTAGTATCTGAAAGACAGCTTTTGTACTCTGCTGCAATAAGATTTGAAAAGAAGGAGCTCTTTGTCATAAAACTCAAAAAAAGTATTAAGATGCAATTTATAATTAGCTTTTTTCCCTGTAGTTGCCAGTCTAAGTATTCACATGAGCCCCTTTTTTAATCCAAGACATAAATGAAATCAGAAAATTGCCATGGATGCTTAGTTTCCTTGTTTGCTATAATGAAATAGTTTGTGCTGGTTTTGGTTTTTTTTTTTTTTTTTCCCTTTGTCTTGGAGAAGATCTATTACGATACAGTTTAAGGTGATTTTCTGGATGTTGTAGTAAAATTGCCAAAGCAGATTAAAGTATATTATAGAGACAGCAGTGTGATGAAAAATTCAGTTTTATTTTCTCGTGGATTGTTATTCATCACAGGAGTCATTTAGAATCTCCAGGTATATTTTTGCTCATTTTGCATGTATCTTTGAGATTCACCTGGGATTCTAACACAAAAACACAGGAAGCTTTAATTAATTAATTTATTTCCTTGATGGCATTAGTCCATGCTTCATTTCTGGTCAGATAACACAATAATGATGTGACTTTTTCATCCATAAAACCTTGTAGATGTGCACTGAACATCTGCACATAATGAATCCATTCATGCAAAGAAAGATAAGTGACTTATTTATAATGCTAGATTTGCAAGAATTTCTCCTTTTCTACAGGTGGCTTCAGATGTTTGCTGCCATTGAGGGCAAAACTCCACATTCTGTTGATCCAATGAGTAAGGTACAGGATGGATCCTTAGAAAATGTCCACCTTGATTTTTAGATCAGCAGGTAAATATTGGAAAGAAGGGCAAATGTTTTTTTGCTATTGTTACTTGCTGAATTACTTTGTCAGCCACAAAGCAGTAAGTGCTGCCACTGCATCCTGGATGCAGCAGGTGTGACGAGGGCTGAGGGGAAGACACCCACCCTGAGTGTTACAATTTGTCCTGGGCCAGAGCTTTCAGCCTGTATGGTCAGCAAAGCCTTGGGAGCAGTGGTTCGGCTGTTTACCAGTATGGGCTCAATTCAATTACATATAATTGTAATTAAACACATAATTAAACATATAATGGCATTTGAGATGTGCTGTAGAGCATCTGGGACATCTTTGTGGACAGGCTTGCAGGAGACCTGCTCCATGCCCTTCTGGACAGACAGCTGGGAGCTAGGAGGGGTATTCTAGGGAATATGACACTAGACAATTATGTATAGTGACTTGTCTATGTGCAGTGTTTGTGACAAGTGGGTTGTGCCTTAGGTGTTGACTTAAACATTAATTGAATCGTTGTCCACTGATTGTATTGACTGGATCTGCATGGGTCATAATGGTTGTGTACACAGCTGGGGCATCCCTGGACACCTATGCACAGAGTCCTAAATGGAGGTGTCTTGCTGCCTGCCCACCTTCAGATCTACAGAGCAATGTGCAGAGTGGGAAGGATTGAGATGGGTACATGTACATTGTCACACCTGTGACTTTGTAATTTATTCATGGAGACGAGGCGACAGAGTGGTGTTTGCCAAAATTTGTGTAAGAGGCTCTCCATGGATAGAATTAATCTTTCAGAGAGAAATAGGGCAGTGTTTGGTTACAGCCTCCATGTGATGGATCCAGGAAAGTGAGAACATGGGGGTTTCCCAAATACCCACTGAGGGATGTTGAAAGTGACCAGGTGCAGTTACCTCTGTTAACACAGACTGCTGAATAGGAACAGATTAAATAGAAGGACATAATCTAGTCTGTTCTAAGGATGTGTGTGAGGGTGGTGGGCACTGGAACAGGTTGCCATGAGAAGCTGTAGAGACCCCATCCCTGGAAGTGTTTAAGGCCAGGCTGAATGCTGCTCTGTGATGCTCACCTGGCTTCCTCCATCCTTCCCATGTGTCTTACTTTTGCATGCCCTGTGTCTTGGAAGGTTTTTCCCAGGTTAGCATAGCCCAGTTCTTTTGGGGAAGGAACAATTTTCCACTCCCAGTAGTGACTTCCATCCTCTGTAGTACGCACAGCTGGGAACAGGCAGGCAGAGACCCTCCCTTCCTGCATCCCACTTGCACAGAACAGAACAGCCTTATAATGTACTCCCTCAGGAAACTAACTAAATAAAACTGATAGCATTCATCCCAGACTAATGAGATGAATGGAAAGGGAGGAAGCAGTGGAGAAGTCGTGGTGCTTTATAGAGAAGTGTACCAAGAATCACTAGACAAGACTCTGGCATTGAAGTGGCAGGAGAGCAGATGGTGTGAATTGGGATGTTGTGTTGAGTGGGAACTGTTGAAACTCATAAATGGGCCAAGGGGCATGGAGACTAAGCCAAAGCCTTGAATTTGAAGGAATTTCTGGAGACTTTAGTGGCAGCAAAACCAATAAAAGGGTTTTCATGAAACATCCATGAAATTGCTGGAAACAGCAGATGAAATGCAAAGAGTGAAATGTGGCTTTTTTGCTGCTGAATTTACCTTACAAATGACTGGAGGAAGGAATCTGAGAAGCAGATAAGAAGAGTGATTAGGATCAAATGCAGGGTTTTGGGGAAGGTAGGAGGTCCCAGCAGACTAGCACTTTAAATTCAGCTCCCCTGGATATATTGAATCAGTCTGCTAATGCCTTTGCTTGGCTGGCAGCAAAGTTACTAGTTTTAGGATTGTATTTCTCCACCACTTGGTAACAAAAGTCCATTCCTGCTGAGTATCAATAGCTTTTATTGAAGTCTGTGTCTCGGGAGACTGGGCCCAGAAAGGACAAGGGGAAAGGCATCCCTCTGCTCTGACAGAGATGCCTTCGAGGCAGAGTTGAATAACACAAACCTTGGCACTGTGATGGAACTAAGAAAAGTGGAAATTATTTTCTTCTTGCTACATAGTCTTTTTTTTTTAATCTTTAATTGCACCAGGCTGTTAAATCTAGTCTGGAAGGGGAGAATTTCTGTCACAAAGAGTTTTGCTATTGTAGGATTTTGAACACATAGATAATCTGTTTGTTTGATTTCTGTTTGTGTGCTGCACTGAAAGTGCCTATAACTTTTTTTCAAACTCCACAGATAGATATTGAGCAAACCCACAATGAGTGGTGGTGTTTATTATTTGGGGTTTTTTTTGTTGGTTTTTTTTTTGTTTGTTTGTTTGTTTGTTTTGGTTTGGTTTGGTTTTTTTGCTATAATGGTCCTCTTAGCTGTACTGCACTGCTGTAGCACAGCACACAAATGTAAAAGAGAAGGAATGAGGCAAAAGCAGAATCAAGATAATTTTCTGTTTAGTACAATGAGGAAATTTTGGCATGCAAATGTGCCAAGAAGGTAAGCTGGCTATGCTCTAAGATTTCATTAAAAAACCAGTGATTTCAGACACCTCAGTTTTTATGGTTCATGGAAGTCTGTCCCTGTTTCCATATGTCAAGATGGACACCCAGAGGCACCAGTCCTCTGGTAACATTTAGGGATTATCCCTTGATTCTAAGTCCAGGGTCACAAAGGTTGTCTGCAGTCTGGTAATTCACAACAGAAATAGGAAAACTAGGTCAGAAAAATGCTTAAGGGATTCCCATGTAATGACATTGAGGCATTGGTGTCAAACCATTTATGTTTTCAAGTTCTTCTTTCTTTTCCTTCTGTGTGGCAGATATTTTCTAGACAGCACAATCAATTTCAAGTTCAGGCAGCATGGGGATAAGTGTCAATAAATACAAAAAATCGTACTCTTGTATGACAGTGTACTGCAAAATCATCCAAAATATCTCTGTCCCAGCCACTCTTGGAAGGTCTTATTTCATCACATTTCTGGGCTGAGAAACAGTTGATATATTAGAAGAATCTGTTGGGAGGGGTAATGCATGGTTTAAGGCTAGCAGAAGTGCTGGGAAAGATCAGCATATAGGTAGACACCTAAACCTGAGCTCCTGTCTGGACTGTTCTGTATAGTCAGTGCAGAGAAGGCATCCGTGGGATTGATGCATTTCATCCAGCCAGTGTCAACCCACTACAAATTGGAAGGAAAAAAAAATTAAGAAATTGTTTCTTAAAAGTACTTCTTTATCACCACTGAATTTTAAGGGTATTTTAAAACAGATCATGTGTCGTTGTCTATCCCTTGTCTGACATTTAGGAAACATCCCAGAATGTGGAAGCCCAAAAGAGTACCCAGGAACAATGTCTAGCTGTTGATTTTTGGTTACTTGAAAAACAGAGGAGGAAGCTTGAACTGATCAGCATCACCAACTTATTCTAGGCTGTAGAACACATATGTGCCTATGCTTTTTACCGTGACTGCAGAAAAAGAGCACAAAGAGGTGAGGTCATACACAGCTCTGAACAGACTTATTACAAATCAGAAATCTTGAAGCCTTCTGCAGCCCTTGCTGAAAACTGTCGGCTTCAGTGTGACGGGGGTGGAATATTTAGGATGTTATTTAACTCTTGTATTATAATAACTCCGTTAGGGTCCAGAAAAGTCAGGGCTTCATAGTACAAATGAAGACAAAACAGACCTATCTCAGAAAATTTACAGTATATATACATTTCCCAGATGTATATTTACTTATTTAAGCTCTCTATCCTTGATTTGAATGTTATACTCAAATATAAAAGCTGAAATAAATACATATTCTTGCATATTTATGAAGTTCTATGGGTTAAAAAAAAATTAAATTTCCAATTTTCATATGTTGAAAGGCCGTTTTATATACAGCCGCCGCCACCACCACCCTGCAGCAATGAAAAATTTTAAGTGTAAATAGAGGTGAAGGCAGAGCAATTAACTTAAGCAAGTACTTTTATTCTTAATGTTAGGTGCTTCGTCCACCGTGATAAGCTTAGTTTGGAGAATGTGTATCAAAAAACATAAATCCATTTTGGAAGACCTTATAGGGTCATTGATACAGGATGTTGAAAGGGATCTCTCACAGTCTTTAGACCAGTCTCCTGCTCAAAGTCAGACTAACTTCAACGCTGTAGCAGGTGGCTCATGGCCTGGTGTTGTTTGGGTCTGCAAAAGAATCCACAACATCTTGGGACATCTTGTTCCAAGGTTTGCCACCTACAGATCTCCACTGATTAACAGAGAACACTGATTTGTTTCTTTGAAACGAATCCATTACCATCAAGAGAAAGTTACTAAGGACCTGCTTCCAAACTCTCCAACTTTTTAGCCTGGAAATGACCCAAGGTGCATTTTGGTTAGCTGTGCAGAATAACCTGTAAATGTATTAATCCACAGGCCAGGAATTGTTCCAGGCCACTTTGCAAAGAGTTTACTGCTGCCTTTTGAGCAAGACTTTTTTGTTTGGGATGCAGAGAAGATCAGCAATGGATGCCAGTGGTTGATATTTGTGACTAGAGAGAATTGTCTCTGAACTTCTAATACCCTTTAAAAATTGTTTTACTTGAAAAAACTATTTGTAGAGGTTTGCTGATTCAGTTCCTTGTCAAGAAAGGCCTAAGTGAGGGGAGCTGCTTTTATATTTTCACAAACTACTTTTTCTGTGGAAAGTACTGATTCAACAGGACCACAGCATCTCGGGGAGCACAGCAGTCCTAGTAATGCTTTCCCCAGCAAAGGCTTTTAAAATGCCGATGGGCTGTCTGGTCAAGTCAATGAGATCTGTGGGGAGCCAGGATTTCCCTCTGTAGTGATGGATACAGCTGTGCAAGACATGAGATTAATAACCCCCTAGGAGATACCTGTCTTATCCATGAACTATAGAATATGCACAGATGCAAATCTTAGGTGAGACACTTAACTTCTGCAGGGCTGAAGTCGGAAAGGACAAATTCCTTTTTTTGTCATGTATTTAAATGGTTAGTGTCTAGTCCTTTAAATATTTTGTGGATATAAATTGCTTTGGAAATCTACATGGCAAAACTGTAGGGAAAGGAAAGAAACTGATGCAATGAGCTGTTACAGTGATGAATGGCAAAGAAGGCACACAGACAGTTATGATGGTCAGAAGGCTTTACTTCTTTGAATCTTTGCCCTTTTATAACATGAAGTGCTGAAAGGGCAGTGATTGGTCAGAGAAGGACTGCATCTCTTCTCCTTTAGGAAAACAACAGGTGACAGAGATTGTTTTGGGGAATTTGTGTGAGAAGAGTGAAGCTCTCTTTAGTATTTACAAAATAACGAAGACATTGTTATAAGAATAGGAATTTGTTCCCATAGGAATCAGCATGCCATAACTAGCAGTAAAAATCCAAAGCCCAAGAAAACACAGAGCCACAATGAACGTCTTAAAGATCATGTGTTGTGAAGAGTTCCCCTCCCTAGGGAGGGCACAGCTGGACTTGGTTGCACTTTTGTGACATTCACCAGGCAAATGATCATTAAGGACCCTATGGAGAACATGTAGTCTCTGTCACGTATGGAAGTAGAACCACTTCTGTTGTTCTGAGCAAATTTTTCACGTAGCAATGTCTTGCCTGTTAGCTGTTTGGCCCAGCCCATGGTTAAAAGCATAGAGGACTCTGTGCCCTCAAGTAAAATGTGCAAATTTTTAGTAATCTAAGAGTTTTCTCATATGTGTGTTCTCAAGAGAGAAGAGTGGTTTTTCACATATGTGACTGATCTGGGTTCCCACCTAGTACTGTTCAAATGCAATCTACACCCATGAGAAACTGAGCATGATTTCTTCAGGATGAAGAACTGCATCATGTAACTGTGCTTTCATGAAGAAATCAAGCTGGATGCTTGTTTCATGTAAAACAAGGATCTCAGAGCCTGAGTGAGCTCAAGTGCTATTTTAAGTTCATTCATAGGCTTCCGTGATCTTGTTGACCTTGTAGTCCTAACATCCCTGGTGCCAAATAGGATGAAAAGTCAAATTCTCAATGAAAATGAGATTTTTTTCTGTGATTTAAGCTTTTATTAGTAAAATAGATACAGCAGTGAAGACATTGTCATGTGAAAAGGATATATTTGACATTAGTAGGGACTTCTTTTATTGCTCTCTACAGCCATGGTAGAACTGGGCATGTGGACAATATGTGTTTCTTCCATCGTAAGGGTAAAGATCCAAACCTAAGATGCTTCTAGAATAGCTTCAAAGCCAAGAGGATTCAGAGCTAAAACACAGGATCAATATGAAAGTATTTGTTTGTTGTTGTATACACAAACATCTTCTTTGTTGTTCAGTACAGATTTTAAAGAGCAACACTATTTTTTGACTTACATTTTTTGTCTAACCCACTTTGTTATTGGGGGTGTCCATCCTTCTCCAGAGTTCTGTGTTGTGGCTATATCCCTTTAGAAACCATTTGTTCATTAGTGCAGCAGTAATCATGGAAATAGGTCACAGGCTCTTTGGAGTTAAGCTGTTACGTCCCCACAGAGAGCGGCACTTAAATATCAATAGCGTAACCGGGAAAACTCGGCAGTTATTCCCCTGTTTTCTGCAATTCAATGAGGAGTTGTTCGATGCAGACCCCATTGCACTCCAGATGAATGGTGGTGATTGTGAGAAAATGATCTTCTATTAATGCAAGATGTCACACTGAGAACAAAGACTAGTTCTTACCATGATGGGATGAGCTCACTCTAATCCCCAATTTGGGAGACTTTGATGCTTGTTCAGGTGCCAACTTTTCCATATATGACATACCAGAAAGAACTTTAAAAAGAATGCTGAACAGAGCAGTGTTAAACTGATTCATGGCTCCTGAATCTCAAGGTCGTATTGGGTGAGATGTCATATAATTATCATTTTGCGTGCAATTTCCCATAAAACCACCTTTCCTATCAACAGTTTGAGCTTTCAGGATGCTAAATTTGCCTTAAGTACAGAAGTGCAGGCCATTTTCTGAGATTCCTTTACTGTTTCAATTTATCTTGCATAAATGTCTAAAATATGTCAGTTTAATTAAAACCAGCGTTGCCTCCAGGTTTTTTGAGCTGCAGAACTTTACACCTCCATCCTGGGATTTTGCTGTGTGGCCAGTGAAATCCAGGGAGGACTCATTGTGCCTTCCTGACACGTTGTTCCTCTGCAGTGCCCACCCACCTATCAGAACAGGAAGGACCAAAACAGTATGAGTGCTCTGTTTCATGAGCTATTACAAATGCTGTAACCAGAGATTTTGTATAAATTTACTCAGTTATAAAACTTAAAAAAAAAAAAAATTGTCACACTGTCATTGTGGCTTGGAGATTTAGAAATTGTGAGATAGCCAGCAGGATTTCAGACTCAATAATCCTGTTAGCTTATAGTTTCCTCTCTGTTTCAGTAGTGTTTTATGTTGGTTTCCCTATTCCAGTAAGATGCCCCTTCTCTTGGTTCATTATCTCTTCAGCCTATAGCTGTCTTTTGCCCAACATCCCTAAGAAGGCATTTGGAAAGTCAAGCAGCAAGTTCTAATTAAAAAAGCCATGTAATGCTCATTGCTCTAAACCTAACTTTTTTCCCTTGTGATCTGATGCAGGTGGCAAACAGAGGCGGGTCTGGTGGGTGCTGTCCCAATGTCCTGCTGTTCCACCTTTCTATTCTGCCGAATCCTTTCTTTGGGGAAAGCAGGCAGAGTGCAGAAATATTTCTTATTCTGTACATCCCACCAGAGTAAAATATGAACATTGCATAACCAGTAGGATCAAAGGTTGTTAAAAACCTCAAGGAAATAGCATAATTTCTTTTTATTCTAATTTTGAAGGTTATAGGGAAGACTTTTTTGGGAGGTGTATGCAGGCTGTCAAGAGAATAGAAAATAAAGTCTCTGAAGAAAAAAGAAATAAAATATTCAAAGTAGTGCTGGAACTGCCAGACTCATATTCCTTAGAGGACACGAGTTTTTGTTCTGTAGGCTGCTTTGTAAGGGCTAAATCCTCAAAATTTCTGTTTTCTGTTATGAGGTTTTTTTAATGTATGTACGCTGTGATATAAAGTAGAAGCAGATCAATTAGTAAAGTAAAAGAACTGGGCTGATGTGCAGAAAGATAAAAAACAAAGTAACATTCCTTATAGCAAATAAAGGCCTGTAAAATTCTAGCCTGGATTTGTGGGGAAAAAAAAAGAAAATCAATGTCAGAGTAATTGGCAGTTCAGAAGCACTATATTGGAAAGATGAGGCACATTTTGAATATGACAAGATTAGATTCAGAAGCAGAGAAATTGCAAGAAGACGTAAAAGAAATATAGTATTTACTGCAGTTTTAAAGGCAACTTAGAGTTACAATTTGTGTTTGTGTTACCAAAGGTGTGTGGTTAATGAAATGCTGGAATGAGTTGAACTGGCTACATCACTAATTTCTGGAATATTCTTTTGTTTACTCTGGAGGCTATTTTTTTTTCTTCCTACCTTTCATTGACTCTGAATACAGAATCTTTGTGGATTACCATCAAGTTTTAGCTCAGAAACTTTCCTGAGGATTTCATAATTATCACCTTTAATTAATACTGTTGGAAAGATTGTCAGCATCTGTGGCTTTCATCACAATAAACAGAAAAACAAGATATTGGAAAAGATACAAAGAACAGCAATCCTGCTCAGAGATGCGAGTATATTCTTCTCAGGTGGCCCAGAAGGAATTTGACACCTGCCATGGTACCAGCCCATGCTGGGGATGCCTGGCAGTGTAGCAACACCTCTTCAACAGCTGTGTAAAGCAGGAACAGAAATTGCAGCACTCCTTTAGAGCACAACTCCCCTTGCCCCCTCCTCCCTTCCCAGCATGCTACAAAGCTCCAGGTCACAAACATACCTTGCTGGCTGCCAGAGCTCGCAGCAGCAGCAAGGTCTGATGTGTGATCAACTAATGACATCCCTCTGATTGCATACGATGCTTGTGGGCTCCTCTGGGGCACTCCTCCTTTGGTTACTGCTGATTCTCAAATGCAGAGTGTGTCAAAAGACCAACTGCAGGTATAGAGGGCTCTTCTAAATAATAGTGATTTAAGCAATGCTGCAAACTCCTAATTACATTTCTACATCAATAGTAGGCTTCTTGTGTTAGCCCTAATGTGGAAGGGGTGTTATTCTAGTCCAGTGGTGTTACTTCAGCGCTCTTCTGTGGAAGGTACTCATTGCCTGAAGTGCTTGAAATCAACCCTTTTTATGTTGTTTTGCTGGAGCTGATATAGTCTAAGAAATGAGGGACGTGTGAACCACAGCAAGGAACAAGTGGCTACTTGCACTACAAAATTGAAGGCCAAGCACCATTTGGATGCACGAACAGGCAAGTTACTGTGCAGGATTCAGAGCTGACAGATGAAGTGGCATAAGTTACATGTTATTAAGTGGATGTAAGTGGATCTGACTGAGTCTGAAGGAGCAGAAATGATAACCTGGAAAAGAAATCCTAATTACAGCAGTGTAAGTGATGCTAGAACAGTTTTAAGCACCAATCCCGGGCAGAATTAGCTTAGACAACAACATGCAAAAGTTACATAGAGCTGCTGGGAGAGATCTACTCAATTGCCACATTTACCTTATTTTCTTTCATTGCTGAAACCCTCTTCCTGTTTTTCTTCAAGTTTGGATGGCTGCATACATGATGCATAGAAGGTGCTGTGTTCTGTGCATTATCTGAGCCTCACCAACCTTGTATGATGGCTACCTTTCCTCTCTGTGCAAGTAGGATGTGTGTTTAGGGGGTGGAGAGGACTGCTGCTCTGCTTTCAGGCGCTCCTGGGGCAGCAGGGGAGCACAATGTGCTGCTTCTCTCCTCCATTTTCCTTGTATGTCATTAGCTGTTTACTTGCTGAGCCTTGCCATTCCTGTTTACTGTTGCAGAACATGCCAGCCAAGGCAATATAAAAGGTAGTAGATAGTATCTGGGATTTTTAAGATATAGGCAAGTGTTCTTAGACACAAAATCCTAAGTACTAAAGAGCCAGTAATGGAAAAGTTGATTTAGTCTGTGGTCTCATTCAATGAGAGCCCAAAGAGCATAAAACTGCCCAGACTATGCTGTCAATAATAGTGTATTGATTTTGTGATCTTAATAGAAGTTTTCAAGGCTTTGCACACAAAAAGGCCATATGAGACACTGTTTTTCTACCTCATGCTATATTTTTGGCTTGCTTTTCTCCACTTTCTTAATGCAATAATAATAGAGTGTGGGGATCAGTAAAGTAGTTCTGTCTTTGTTTAAATATGCCAGGTCAGACATCAACATTGTTGTTTCTGCTCCAGTGCCCTTTCAGTTCTAGTTTGTGCAGGATTATATGAAACTCATGTGTACTTTAGTTGTTAATACAACTAATTTTCTTCACTTCATTGCTTGACTAAGTTCTGCTGCCTCCTGACACCAGCACTTGATTAGAATTAGATTTGTTCATACTGGGGCAAGGAGCACTGAAGAGATGGTTCTATATCGGAGAAGCATGTGCTTATCCATGGATCACTGATGCATTTCATTTATTTGGCAACATTTGTTTTGGATTGGTTTGGGGGATGGAGAGAGTAGTTCAACTGCTCTCCAGTTCTGACAGCAAAGACAACAGTAACCTTGGCAACTGAGGATGCTGAAATACCACTTAATCCTTACTCGTAAGTCAGTAGGGTTTTGCTCAGGTAATAAATTATCAAACCTCTCAGCATGTGGCTGAGGAAACTATAAAACAAATCGGGTGCTGCAGTTCAGATAAAGTATTGGTGCAGCCACTAACTGCATGGCTGCACAATTGAAATAAACTTTGTCAGGAATTTTCCAGCCAGAGTTTTTTTTCTGTCTGAAATTGCTGATTCACAGAAACAAAAACTGGGAGAAGATTTGTTTTCAAGTTTCTCATTTCAAAGCAAAACCAAGTAGTTGTTTAAATATCTTTCTCTGACATTTTCTTAACAAAAATGTTAAACACTTAACAGAAAAGTATTTTGTTAGGTAGAAGACTGTAAATCTAGCAGCTGTGTATTACAGAGTGTTTTGGAGCAAGCAGGTGCCTAAAGAAAAATAACCTGCTCCCTGTCTTGCTGCATAGGGTTCATCTGGGTTAGCTGGTGGGGGTCTGAGCTGTTTCACAGCTGTGAGAGTGCCAGGTCCAGGGGCAGGAAGGCGGGTGAGAGGAAGGAGCAGAGTCACCCCTTGTGGCTGCAGCTCCTGCTTGTGCTGCATGGAAGTGTGAGTGCTTTGAGTTAAGGTCTTGCTCTGAATCACTTTTGGAAGACCTCTTTGTCTCTCTCTCTCATATTTGTTTCTTTTGTCTTTGGGGTTTTCTTTTTAAATTTTTTTTTACTTTTTGTCTCTACAGCAGAAGCCCTTATATCCTCCTGGTCTTGGAACAGTTTCCCTTCTACATTTATACGCACAGTAAATAGTAAGGAAGTTCCTTTGATATTTCTAGCAGTGACTTCTGTTTATTATCCTGAGAGTCATTCAATGCAATCAAAGATAGTAATTGTTTCTTTATAGCCCAAACCTCTCCAGAGGGTGTGGAGTATAGCTGCCTGTAACAGGACCACAAGTATGCACAGCCTTTCATTTGCTGCCACAGCCTCTTAATGTGGGCAAGGTTGCAGTTGAAGTTAAGCTGCTGTGAAAATTTTTACAGTAGGGGAAGTAAATCTTTTCTTCAAACTACTCCTTAATATAGGGATGGTGAGCCAAACAAACATCAGTTGGTTTGGGAGGGAAGACATGGCAGTATGGGTAGGGTTTGGGGTCAGGTCAGGAGGACACACTGACTGGAATGAAGGTGGGGTGGGCAGGAGGTCAGCCACGGTGTGCTGCCACCACATCAATTTCCAGTGCTGTTTGCCAAGCCCAGGCTGGGTGCAAGGAGTAGGGAGACACGGGTGCAGCACCAGCCATGGGAGCACCACATGCTGAGGGCAACAGTTTTGGAACTGCCTTCTTAATTTAGCAAACAATTTGAGTGAACCAAACCCCATTTGTTGACTTGACATCTATAGGTATATGGGCCTGATGCAGACAGATGGGTTTTGATACAATATAAATAATTTTGAAAAAAATACAGGTACGTTAAAAGGCTTGAGAAATGACATGGGTTTTTTTTAAGGTTGAGAGAATGAGGATAAACTTCTACTTTGTTTTCTTTGTCTTTCCTGTATTGCTGTCTCATTCAGTTATTCCTTAGTTCCCTATTTCTTGCTTTGTTTTTAGGCTGTTGTCCTGCACTAGGTTTGGAAGTGTTTTCAGGTCATCTATAAAGCCCTGTTCTTTTGGCTTTTCCTGTATTCATATATACACACATACATAAGAGAAGTTATCATTACAGTTCCTGTCATGTCATCTTGAAAGGTATTTTCAAGGCTGGAGAACAAGATGTTTCATCTTTTCAGTGTTGTACACTAGTCCCACCTTGTGAAGCTAATCCATCTGCTGACTCGCGTTAGCATTGTTAGTGCATGTTCTCATTTTATTCCCTTGGTTTTTCTCTTTTAAATATCTAACAGGAGTTCAGCTCAGCCATGGAGGGGATATTGAACCTTGCAATGCCTTGCTGTATTACTTCAGCAGTGGGGATAAGCAGTCCAATATTCATATGAAAGATTTGCTGCCTGTAGGAAAATCCTTAAAAACCTAGCCAAATGTTCTCAGAGCCAAGGGAAATAAAGCTGGGATCTTAGAACAGCTAATTGGATCTTGTGCTATCCCTGTTATTTTTCAACAGATGAAAAGCATACGTAGTGTTTTTGTATGTTTTGGGGTTCCTTGTTGTTCCCCCTCAAATCCCTTTCTTGGAATGACCTTTTTCTTAATAAACAGGATCCAGATGCTTTAGAAAAGAGTAATAGCTACTACTTAAGTCTGTCTTTTCCATTTATAATGTGTTGAAGGCCTGTTAAAAAAGGTTTTATCACTTTAAAAGGATATGCAAATAGACATAAAAGAATCTTTTTGCTTTTGTAGATAATAAGTGTTAAAAATAATTTGTAGAATTCATAAGGCAAGAGATTCTCAAGGATGATTGTGCTGTTGTGACAGATTAAAAAAAAAGGAAAAAGGTTGGAAATGAGAATATTATTATTAACTTGTTAGATGAACATTTGCAGTTGTGCTGTGAATATCCTGCCTGCTCTTCACTCCCATTTCTAAGGTGAGTTAGTGCTGAAAGGGAGGACAGAAAGTGGTCCCTCACACTCCATCCTGTGCCCAGGCAGGGACTTCTCACTCTCAGGCATTTGGCTGGTGCCCAGGCTGCTGCCAGCACATTACTGGATGCCTAGAGGCTGCTGCTCGTGTTTTTAGGAGAGCCAGCCAAGGTTGCAGTAGTGCTCCATCACTCCCTTGAAGTTTTAGGGGGAAGGAAAATTTAGTTTACTTTATTGGTTGATCCGTGTGCTGCTGCTTTGGCTTTGTACCACTGTGACTGTCAGGTTTGCAGCTGTGCAAGTTCTGCCCTCACCATCCAAGGGGGACCTTTCCTTCTCCCTGACATGTGTTCAGTGCACGTGTTACACTTGTGTTTGCATGGACATCTTCAAAGCTGTGAGCATTTTAGATCCCTGCTGAACTGAATTCTATTCTGCTTAATTACTACATGAGCCATAATGTTACTTTGTGCGACTGGGACTAGTTTGAACAACTCCCCTGAATCTTTAGGGTTGTCTACAGCAGTACCTCAAGCAAGATGCTGTAGCAATGGGCCCCTAGGAATCTGTAGCATCCCTCATCCAAGTGTAGTAAGTATTATATTGGATATATTTGCTCTTGCAGTGGGAGCTACAGCTTGTAAAGAGAAATTTAATGAAAGGGAACTAATAAAAAGGCAGAGGTGGGCAAGAAATTATTCTGAGGGTGAGTTATTTAGAGAACATAGTTTTGTACCTACCCTAGGTCTAAGGCTGCCCTTAAGGCTGAGTCAGATTTGGTAAACTTTCACATAACAACACTGATCTGGAGCATGGTGGTTCATGCTTGCACTCCTGTGATAGCAGTGCTAGTTGCCCTTTCCCCTTTTCTAACAGGGCTGTGAGGTGGAAAGGGATGCTGCATAATGTGATGAAGCACCCTTGAGAATGTACTCCAGGGAAATAAGGAAGCCCAACAGACAGTTCAAATGCAGGCCTTTGGCACTGAGCTGTCCATGCTTAAATAGCAGTCCTGGTCCTCCTTTGCCTGGAGAGATACATCAGTTTGCTGCATGTGATTGCTGTGGCACTTAGGTTCACTGGAGATCTTTAATCTTATGGTACAGATCTAAAACATTTTTCTCAAAGTTTGCTTCTCTTACATGGAGTTGGCTTTTTTTTTCTTTGCAATTTTAGTGATGGGGTTTTCTTCCACCATGCCATTACAATCACTTCATTTTATTGCAGTATGCTACAGGTACTGTAGTCTTGTAATTTTTACTAAGTTTTTATTTTAGTGCATTTCCTACAGAACGATGGCTTTTTTTGTCTCTAAGTCAAAGGGCTGAATTGAAAATGAAAACTGGTGACTTCCACAACACACAAATCAAAATTTAAGTTTCCTTTATGACTGCTTGGACTTTCAATTGATAGAACATTTAAAAAGAGCATTGATGCCCATGAATAATAAAGTAGAACATGCTAGAATTAGGTGAAAAGAGCATTTGTAAAATTGTGCTGAGTTTTGAAGCAGCTTTTGGGTGTATGAAATTTCTGTCTAATCACTTCCTTTAAATGAAAAGTGACAGGTAGGTGTTGTATCACAACAATATCACTCTGTTTCTAAGAGTCCTTCTGTAGGCATCAGTCCAATATCGGGCAAACCCAGCCATCCAGGATACAGTCTTTCTTCATGCAGCGACTAGACAGGCTTATTTGCTGTAGCATCTCAGACTTGACTTCATTTTAGATGAGATATTCCCATTCAACATAAAGACTTAAGTGTCTTGTTTATTTATGATAAAACTGAAAAAGAAGGTGAATTATTGAAATTGATACAATCTTTTTCAATTGATACCATCTTTTCTGCCTTTTGAGTACACTTCAAAATTGTGGAGGTAATTCAGGAACCTGGATGAAACTGAACATCAATGAAAATCAGAAAGTTGCTTCATACATGGACTCAAAAATTTGAGGAGACCCTTGTGTCTTTTTGCTTCCAAATAAAATAAAGACACTAGTGACAAGTCAACCTTTTAAAATAGCCTCACTATTGTGGTTTCATTGGTTAGTTCTGAAAATCACTGAATCTGAGTGAGTAAAGTTTTACTTTTTTTTTTTTTTTGTCAGATTTGGAAGTATTTTTGCCATGTGTGAGCTTTGCAGCTGTCACAGGTTTCTCCTGCATACCATGTAGGGTGCAAGGATGGGAGGGTTACCCCGTACCGTGGAAGAAATTCCTGTGTTTTCACTGGGTAGACACTGACCTGTGTTCCCTAAATGCAGTGTCACCCATCACAGCTCTCCTGCCTTTCCATTGCATCCCTGAGTTTCAAAGCAATCACTTAGTCTCCCATTTGGGCAGAAGTTGCTCCATAAATTCAGCAACTCAGGGTTTTTCTTCAGTTTGGTCTTCGTGTGCGCTTATAGACGTTGCTCGTGAAGTGGTGAACGTGAGAAATCTGGAAAGTGAGAGCCAGCATATGGAGCTAGCAAATGAAGATGGGAATGATGAACTAAATGTTGCTTTGGGGAGACATGATGTTAAGCATTTGGCTTTTCAGCTTTACAGCTTAGACTGTGTAAAGCTAATTTATACTCCTCGACCCAGTGATGTCTGTCTTCTCTCTGTTTATTGGAAATATGATTGCAGTTTATGTAGATGTTTTCGTACAATAACTGTGCTGTCAAAAAAGGGGAGAGAATATTGCTCCCCCCCAAAAATCCCATGGTTCACAGTCACTTTCCACATTTTCCTATGAGTGCATTAAATGATTTCTTTACTTTCTGTATATTGGAGTATCTTGTGTGCAAGATTCATGGACTCTTATCATAAGGCACTTACTACTCTTAATGATACACATACTATACAGTAGTAGGAAGAAGAAAAAGAAAATAACTTTTTTGTTATTTTCTTCTAATGTCCAGGCCTTCTTTATACATTTTTCTTTATCTTTCCTCAAGTTTTCTCAATATGCTAATAATGTTAATGCTGTTCTCAATTACTTTTTGTTGAAGGTGACTTGATTTTTTTTTTCTACTTTCACTGAAGGAGCAAATAATCTCCCCTTTTAATAAAGGTGTTCTTCCTCTAACTTTTTTACATACAGCAAGCTAACAACATACTTTTGTAGGCTAAGTCAGAGAGTATCATTACTTATGGGAGGAGACACCGGTAAAAGAATTAAAGCTACAGTTGATCAGATTGTGGCTTTGTCAAAACCAAAAAAGTGGACAAGTCTACGTTAAAAAAAAAAATAAAAATGAGCCCCCAAAACCTTTGCTTTCAAGTGTTTTATTGGATTACTGGTAAAATTGTTCAAGTTAATGCCACAGAAATACATGATGCAGTAGCATTTCTGAGTAGTCTTTCAAAATTGCCGAGACCTTGTAGTGTCAAGTACCTTTCCAGTACTGGAAAGAATTAAAGCAGAAAAGAAGATTATGCAGATTTTTAAATAAAATAAATTTATTTCTGATAATGGGACTTGAAGCAACATGCAGGTTTTCAGAAGCTTTATTACCTGGTACTTTTTTTGGCAGAGTGAAGAAGGATGCCTAGTGGAAGGGTAGCCTTACAAGTAGTTACCCACCCCCTATGTGCAGAGGGTAATTGGGTCTCACACAACTGTTAGATTTGTGGCTGTGTGCCCCTCTGGTTGATAATATCTTAGCAAGTATTCAGTGAGCCACATCATATGGATCTACAAATTGTAATTCAGAAGCAGGTATCAGCTTAAATCGCAGGAGTTTGGTTGCAGCCACCAGCCCTGCTGATGGCACCAAACAGCTGTGGATGCAGCGCATCGCTTGTTAGGAAGCACTGTGGTGTGGCTTGGCTGCAAGCCTGTCAGGCTGAAACAGTTCATGTGAAAAGGAGGAAAAGTCCTGTTTTAAACACAGTGACTTGAGTCTGACCCCTGTTCATGGGCATAGTTATCTGCTTGAGACCACAGGAAATATTCCTTGAAAGGAGAGATTGAGTCACGGGTGAAAATGGCTGCACTTTTTATAGAGATTCACAAGTTTTATTGAAGCTTAGGTTTGGTTTTCGTTAACCTCTGCTCAATGCTGGATGATTTCTAGCCAGTGAAGATACTAAACATAGTTCCAAAAAAGTCTAATTTTCTCCATTAAATTACCTGGAAACATTGTGGGTAAAGTTGTTTGGCTTGGCATAAACTTGTCTAAGAAGGTTTGCCTGTGGATGTGGCAGCCGAGACTGGATTCTACTGAGGGAGGCTCTCCTTCTTACAAAAAATAAACAATTTAAATCTTCTGGAAGAGAGCCCAGATTGTTTATTCTTAGGCTTAAAATGATGGCCTTTCATAAAAATCTGGAGACACTCAATCTACATGTTCAAGTCAGATTCGCAATGTAAGTGAGCAAATGCGAGTCCATATGTTTGCTGCAAATCTTCAAGGAATGACAAGAGGGCCCTTGGTTTTGTTGTTCTGCTGGCAGCAATGGCTTTCTTAAGAGTCTGACTGCTTTATACAGGACGACTTTTCCATGAAAGGTTTGCTGCCCTTGTGACAGTGGCAAGGCTCCTTCTTCCTGACTGACAGCCAGTGTCAAATACCGAGCACTTTTATTGAACCTTTACACTTTTTCGGTCTTACTATCACTCTCCTCAGTTCATTCTCAGGATACAGACTGCTCTTAGGATCTCTGTAGATACTGAGAAGGACTTGCTCTTTCTACACTGATTGATAGCATTGCCAATTGAAAGGTTTTTTCTGGATTCTACAACTTCTATGTTTCTCTTGTTCTTTGTGTTTTGGTGGCTGTTCCTTGTAATGGGATACACGTTACTAACAAAGTTGCTTGCAGGTAGCAGGAATACATCTCATTATGAAGCTCACTCAAAAGCTTACCTTGTTCCCCAGTCTGTGCACACAGGCAGGGTTGCCTCATCCTAGGTGCAGAATCCAGCACTTGCCCATCTTACACTTCACACAGTTGGTGATTGCCCATCTCTCTGATTTGTCGAGGTCTCTCTGCAGGGCCTCTCTGCCTTCAAGGGAGTCAACAGCTCCTCCCAACTTAGTGTCATCAGTACACTTATTTAGTATCCCTTCCAGTCCTGCATCCAAGTCATTTAGGAAGATGTTGAAGAGCAGGGCTGAGGATGGAGCTCCACTAATGACAGGTCATCCATCTGATGTCTCTCCGTTCCCTATAACCCTTTGTGCCTGACCTGTGAGCCAGTTGCTCACCCATGGCATGATGTGTTTATCCAGCTGTGTGCCTGACATTTTGTCCAGAAGGGTCCTGTGAGAGACAGTATCAAAACCTTTACTGAAGTCCAAAAAGGTTACATCAGCTGGGTTCTCTTGATCAACTAGGTGAGTTACCCTGTCATAGAAGGAAATTAGGTTTGACAAGCAGGACTTCCCCTCATGAAATTGTGACCAATGGCTGTTTTGTCTTCCTGATGTTTTTCAATACCTCCCAGAATAATCCTTTCCATGAAAAGATTTTCAGGCTTTGAAATAAAATGTCATCTCTTCTGTAGGCTGGGCACCAGATGACTATAAAAATTGAATCCATTATCTGAAATAGTCTTGATTTTGTTCTTTTCATTAGCCATTTATATGCAGTAGACTTTGTTATTTTTCTTCTTGTGCAATCTCATTTGCACAAGAAATACATTTTATATTCTACGTTTTCAGTACAAACCATTTGCACTTCATGCTGTCCTAACACTACTGTGTACTTCTTTACTCTATTCATACATTTCTTCTAAAACTGATGCATCTGCTTCATATAACTCTCATTTAGTGCCTGACATACTCTTTTGATTGCAAACTATTGTTGTGGCATGTTTTCAAAAGCTTAGTTTTTAACTGTATTCTTAAATCAATTTCATAAATATACTGGAAATAATAAGAAAATCATATTTCAAATATAAATTGGTTCCCACAAGACTCTGTTAAGGATTTTGTGAAAACATTGCTTACTTCATCATTCACTGGAAAAAAATCTTGAAAGAAGTAGTTAATGCTGGTGTCAGCTCGTGAGTTTTCACAAAAACGAAGTGAGGTTGCCTGATCTTGGTCTTGATCTCTTATACGTTTACCTGTATGAGAATAGTGCCAGTGGAAGAAGACATACATTTGAATTTAGATGCTTAAATTTCCTCACAATCTGGGCTCATTCACTCAGAAATGCCCGGCATCAGTCAATGATCAGAAACCAGGCTGTTTCGACAAGAAACAGGTGTTGGAGATGGACCTGCTCAGTATCAAAGCAGTACTGGTAATTAACTGTAAATGTAACACTGAGGCAAAAAGATCACTACACACCAGAAAGTAAGAGTCCAGCAACAGTGTTAAGAGGGTTAACATTGTCTCATTTAACATATTTTTAAATTGTGCAAAACGTAGTACAATGTTAAGATGTATAGTTAATGAGAAAAGCAAGACAAAAATATTACATGTATATAATAAGGCTGAATTAATATCAGTGGTGGAACAGTTGTTTAAAAGTTTACTGGCAGTTCTGACTATTGATGGGAGTCTGTTAATACTTGCTTTTCTATTTAACTCTTAATCAGTAAAAAAAACCCAAACTCAGTGTTGTCAGTTCTGCATTTGATAAATAGAATATTGGAAAAAAGAAGAGCATACAACCTTACTCCTTTTTTATTACCTTACTTCAGGGATAAAATTGTCACTAACCAGATCCTTTCAAGTGATTTGACTGTTTGAACTCTTTGAATGTGCAGTTGTTGGTCTTTGATGCAGTCATTTGTCTTTTCCAGGGTGAGACCAGAAGATGGATCCATGACACTCTCCTAGGGCAGGTGCTGGCAGTGATGTGTGGAGGCAATGCAAGCCTCAGGGCACAGGGAGAGGGGGATGCCTCTGGGTGCTTCCTGCTCCTCATTCAGTCACATGACTGCAACAAGATTAACAGCTTTGATTTTGAGGAGAAAGCCTCAGTATGCCGAACGTCAGAAGATTGATAGCTTGAAAATATGGTTATCGTTTATTTAGCAAGTATTAAAGGCTTGAAAAAACCTCCACCCTCTTAACTGTACATTTTCTCTCTCCAGATTTTCCAATAAGGCATACAATGTTGAGAAGAAATGGACCATGGAAATTTTAAATCTGAAATGGATTTATTTTTGAAATTATCAGTACACGACTAGGAGCCCCTAATGGAAATTGCTTTGGAAATGCCATACCTACTGAGAGTATTAGTGGAAGTCTGATACGCATTTTTATTCCAGTCACTCTGATGAAATTGAAAGAGACAAAGATAAGCAATAGATCAGTTGGAACAGAAAACTTCCGTTCTCATACTGTGTCAGAGAGATAATTTTGAATTCTCACTTTCATCTGGGTGGACATAGGTGGTGGGACTGTTACCTGTTAAGTTATAGGACACTTCTGTTCCTCAAGCTTTAAATTGGTACACAGATATCACTTTACATTAAAATGTGCATAAATGAAGTCTCTGTCACATGCCTGACAAAATCAGCCAAGCTGCAGGGAAGCTGTGATGGAAATAGAGATTATCTTCTAAAACTGGTGGATCATGATGGAGGAACTCCAATGTCAGCTTAGAAGCATCCTCTTGACTACTTGTATATAAAATGTTCATTTTGCCTATGAAATAGGGAAAGTGGGATAGTGATTTTTTTTAAAAAAAAAAGTAGAAATCAAGGTTCTGATTCTGATTAAGACGTGCTCAGAATACTTATTCCTATATGTAGTGTATAGTTCCATTACTATCATAAAGGAATTAAAGGAAAGTCCAAAAAAAATTTCTGTATCATTTTCTTTATCAAGAAAATGTCAAGTTTCCATAGTGAAATCCTTGAGAACAGAACGTACCCACTGTTAAGGTTGCACAGGATTGGTATCCAACTCACGATGTTGCTCCTTCCTAAGTTTTGAATTTTTTTTCTTTTTATTTATCATCTTCATAATGGTCTTTCCTGTAGACTAGCTAGAAGTAAATAAGCATTTAACAGAGTTGAATAATGTCTTTCCAAGGTACTGTTTTTGTCAGTGGACCTCGTGCATGTGGAGTTTTCATGTGAAGAACAGCAGAGCGGTAGAGCAGGTGATGGCGCTCGTCTTTGTTGTAAGATTTGTCATTCTCTTTAAAAGCAGCAGAGCATTTCCAGTTTTGGCCTCCTCCAGGCAACAAATTTCTCACTCTGCCTTCTCATTCTCGGGGCCCATCCATTACCAAGTAATTTTTTCATATATTGCATTCTAAGGCAGTATCAATTTTTCTTTGCATAAAAGCGTGTATTCTGCTGGTGGCAGATTCTGCATGACCTTATAAGCTCCTGACTCTCATTGGCTACACACTTAAAATAACTTTTTTTTGAGAAGCTCCATCTTCCTGAAGGCCACAAGTACAACTTACATGAATTTTTTGGCCCTGATTACTGTATTGAGATTCCTTACCTATTTATCACATTTTTTGACTGATTACTTTCAGAGGAGCATCCATAAAGTGCCAAGTGTGATGGAAGTTGGCAAAGACAACTGGTGCTATGTTGGAACCTGTGCTAAGCTGTTCAGCATGAGGTGCCACAGAAATAGATTATGCAGTTTTGGGGGGGGACTAAGCCAAAGAGTTGTGTGATGGATTGCTGGCTCCTCAGGAATCAAATTACTGATACACGCAGAGCCTTGCTACTGTTCTTGTCACTCATGTTGTCAACTAGAGGGAAAAATACTTGAGTGTAGTGCTTTGATGGAAAGCCTACAGGGATTGTTCTTCAGGTTGTTACTTGAGATGGTAACTAAGAGGCAGAACAAATTTTCATGCAGTTGATACAAGGGCATTGAAGAAAGAATTTTCATGTGATGTGAGGATACTTGAGCACGTGTTCTCTGTAAAGTTTAAAATATTCATTTGTTTGTTTGCCTGCCTTCCTTCTTGGGTCATATTTTTCCTCTCTTACTACCCAGTCTTCCTTGAATTTAAAATTGGTGAAGTTGTGATACGTCTTCATGAAAAATGGTGGATGATACATTTGTGTCTCCACCTCCACTGGAGTCTGCCTTCCGTTGTCTGCAGACTGCCAAACTGCATTAGGTCCCAGGAGCTCAATACATCTGGTTCTTTAGACTAAACAAGAATTTAGCTGGATTTAAAATGAAATTTGTGAGACTGCCAAGGAGGTTAATTAGTAAACTAATTTTCTCAGGACTGGGAGTAATACTGCCTGCACAGCTCTTCTACTACAACATCTTGCAAGACTGAAACGCATAATGCCTTACTGACCCAAGAATTCAAACTTATTTGAGGGTGATAGGAAAGAATATAGAAGATGGCCTTAGTGAGCCTTGTGGGTGGGGGCACCTTCACTGGGTGTAGGATGATGAGTTTTCTTTGTATTCTATTAAAAGGATTCACAAGAGAATCAACAGACACCTTTTTAGTTTGCTGATCAGCTAGATCTTTTAGCTCACCAGATTTTCACTACTGGCACATTCCACATGTTTTTGTGCCAGAGATTTCTGCCCACTGTGCAAGGCAATGCCTGCCCTATAATGCTTTAGACTAGTTTCTCCAGAGTTCCTTGAGCTCTCATTTTAGCATCTCAAATGACTCATGTTTTACTGCAGAGTTCAAAAGCAGATTTCTGTGTCCTTCTTGCAAAGAGCAGAGACACTGGATAAGTTGAATGCTGTCATTTCATTATGTCCTTGAAAGCTGTGGTATTCAGTGGTCCAAGAACTACTAAAATTAGTTAGACATGTATGGTTACTCTACACTTGGTTTCTCTTGGCTGCAGTAGACTAACTCTGTCTATCTTGTGTTTAGAGGGCGGGGCTGTAAAAGATTGATGAAATTCTTGAATGTTGTGTCTTTCTTTTTCCCCCCCTTTTTATCTGTATCCTTTGCTTTCAGTTTTACGTCTCTTTCTCTCTGTCTTGGCTCAATGAAGCTCACTTCTGCAGCCAACCTTGTACACTGCGGAAGGCAGGAGGAGGTGTGCAGTGGTCATCTCAGGAAGCAGAGGCAGATTCCTCCTCATGCACCACATTTGGAGCATAGCCAGACTCTCTGTTTGTGTGCTGTTTTCTGCCTTCTCATTTCCTTTTCTATGTCTGCTAGTAGGTGCTATTAAGCAACTGCTTTGCTAAAGATTTGAATTACTGGCCATGAAGAGATGCACTTAAGTAGGTGTGGTGTTTGTTGATCTGTGGCAGTAACCTGTTTTCCTTAATAGGATTTCTGATGTAGGTAATTCCTTTCAAACTGGGGTTTCTTTGCTAAATTTACCCTGTGCTATTTGCACTGCTGCATGTGCAGGACGGGGGCTGCTCTGCTTGCTCCCGACAGGAATGCAGTAATTACAGACAGCAGAGGATGAAAAGGGCTTTTTATTGGCTAACCTGGCTGCCCTAAACACTGTGCACCAGCAGCATTTTATTGGCAGATTAAATGTCAGGTACCTGGCTTTAGAACTGACTCCTGCTGTGTTTTGATGAATGCTGGTACTTTCTGAGCTCACAATAGAAGAGTGCCAAGAGTACACCAGTGCTTTAAAACCTAATATTTGAAACAGTCTGCAGTATCATGAGACTTTTGTCATCTTTCCTGTGTAGCCCACCTGAAAGCATTCCTGGCTTGGGGCAGATTCTTAACACAGACAAGAAATTAGCTTGAGCTCTACAAAAAACAAAGCCATGTGTTCTCTGCACAGAACAAGTACATTTGCAGTAAAAACAAGTTATGAGAATAAACAACTTTACCTGTCTCTTGAACACAACATCTTTATAGTAATTTTCATATAAGCAGTGGCAAAGGAGGTTTTCAAAGTACAGTCTTCTGAGATTTTAGCAGAAGCCATAGATGATAAATCCAAGTTGTAGGATGGAGATTCTGATTTTTACTTCTTTAAATGTTCCAGATATTACCACTCAAATCCATCAGGAAATTTGTTTTTGCCTTAGTAGGAGAAAGGCTCTGATGGTTGATGTGCACTCCTGCCCCAAAACCCCTTCTTTTCTCCACCCCTGCCCCCTGACATGTGTTTCTCCAATGCAGACAAATAATTACATGCTTGTGCAGTTTCTGGTACTCAAATGAGAACATAAATCACAAGGTTCACTGTAGTTCAACACTTGATGTTGTAACTTTTATCATTCTGCAGTGCAGATGCTGTAATTGCAAAGAGAAAATTGCATCACTTTTCCAGGTGCTGCCTTGAAATGTATCATCCTAAACTTTTTCATACTGTATTTCCATTAGATTGATTAGGAGAACCACAAGGTGAGAGTATAATGCCCCAGTGACCTTTTCACTCTCCTTGCTAGTGCAATTTTTTTTGCCAATTAAAGTCAATATCTGCTCTGTGCCTTGCTTTGTTGTGGATATGCAGTGAGGTTTTGTTCCCTTGTAGCCAGGCAGTATAGAAAGGAAGTTTTTCCAGGGTAGGCAGGCATTTAAGCAGGCTTATAGGCATAGCCTGTACCCCTGTTACTGATACAGATACTTTACACTTGATGTGTAAATTGTAGGCTCAAATCAGCCCAGCTGAACACTTTGTCACCAGCTCTTCCCAGGTCTATATAGCTGCTGTGGCACCACTTTACACTTGTGGCTTACTGATGGTCCAGAGTGGTGGATAAAAAATCTGTCTGAAAAACCATGCTTTTCAAAATGAGGCTTTTCAGTCATCTTAAGATGGGTGAGGAAGATACTTGGTACATTTTTCTAATGGAATGAATATATCTCACTTCATTGCTTCAATTAAATAAAACTGTGGTAAATATATACTCTTAGGCACACTGAGATTCAGGTTTAGGTTTTGTTTGGGATTTTTTTTTGTTTTGGGGGGTTTTGTTTGTTTGTTTGTTGGGTTTGGTTTGGTTTTTTTGGAAGGTTTTAAAGGAGTTTGAATGCATTAATTTGAAATGCTCTGAAGCAGCTAATTATTTTCCAGCCTATTATCTAATGGATTCATAGGCCTATTTTTTCCCAGTGATTGCATCATTAATGACTGCACACTATTAGCAGATTATGGAGTCCAGTTAATAAATGCATTTACATATCAGACACCTGACAATGTAAATGTGCATTTGCTCATCATTTGATTTTACTGAGCTGTTGCGTATTTAGTTATACACATCACATTGCTAAAATCAGTCAGGCATTTTACAGGCTTACTGAAGAGCAGTGCTAACAAACCTGCTGTTAATATACACGTCTCTTAGAGGTTGGCATTTTACTCGAGTCTTAAAAAAGAACAAGTGAAGGAAGAATAAATTTTACCATCTTTAAAAGTTATGAATATAAAGTAAATGAGAAGTTTTAATTCACCATATTAATTAGTTTATTCTTTTTTGCATAGCCTCTATAGCTTCCATCTGTGAATGTGCCCTGAAAGAATAACGTTTGTTGATTTAGATTCTTTGGGATTTTTGGAATAAAAGAATTGTTAACTTGATAACTTTAAGAAGAGCTGCTTTTAGAAATATTTTTGCCTTAGTCTTATATTAATCTTTGGGTGATTTTCTAGTATGCCAGTCTCTAACAGCTGCAGAAATACTGTGTGACAGGTATGCCAGGTGAGGGATCCCTACAGCTGCTCAGGGCATTGGGGCACATTGTGGGTCTGTGCAGTATCTCACTACTCATCATAATTGTCATTGATATTACCTAATGGTGTCAATTTGAAGTTGGTTTTCTCTGCTAGGCTGTAACTTCTGACCAAGGGGGCTGAAGTTTTCCCATCTGACTGCCTCTGTCAGTGGGAGCTAAATCTGAGTATAAAAGGGAGTTCGTATCTGCTTGCTTGACTTCTACAAAAGCCATTCAGCTATATATTAGAACAGATTTAGAAAAAATATATTTTAAAGTTATTAAAATGTCTTGTAATTCTAGGTTCTGGACTAGTTGTACACACACAATTTTTAAAAAATAATATTCTAGGAATAATTTATTTTTTTGTGAGTTAGCTTACTCGACTGGAAACAAAAATATTTCAGGTGAGCTACAGAATTATATTTTGTTTTCTCACCAGACTAGAAAAGAAAATGGCTTTGGATGAATGTTTAGTTTAACCTGCCATGCTTTACCTGTATTTTTGTTTTTTAATGTTGAAAAGAGTAGTAGCTTTTTTTGGTTTTGCAGATGCCTTTAACTTTCTTGACAAGCTCTTACAAACTTAGCAAGTATTAATTGCTCAGACAATTGTTTACAAAATGTTTACCACATTGCCTTTTGCAGGTAGGGCTACGCAGATGCTATGGTGGGGTGTCTGGTGGGCTCAGTGGTGACTGACAGGCAGCCCTCCTTTCTGTAGATCCCCAGCTCATCAATACCCACGGCTTGTTTTAGCTTCCAAAAATGGCAAGCAGTTATAGGAATTTTCTGCCAACGTTTTGATACGACACTAAAGTATCCATGATCTGTGTGGCAGCACCAATGTTCAAAGACTCCTGCATAGTTACATGTGGCTTGTACTCCTTGCTCAGTTCTAAAGCAAAGTACATTATGAAACATGACAGCAACAACTCCTTTAACTCTCTGGACCACACAGAGCAGCATCGCCCCAGCTGTCCCCCGAGGGCTTGTGCAAAGCACAGTGCAGTCAACCACAGGCAGGTGCCTGCCCAAGCTCTGTTTCCAGTGCTCTAGCTCCTGGTTTGGGTGTTCTGTCAGGACCAGCCTTGGTTTCTGCATGCTGTCTTTCTGCACTGTAACCATAACTATTGATGTACTGTTTGCTACAGATACACAGAGCAGCAGCAGCCTGGCCTCTGCACTGAATTTGGTAAAATACACTTTGGGGAACATTCCTCCTGACTAATGAAATTGTGTTATTTCTAATTAAAACAATGTATATTGGAGCACTGGCAAGGAGCACACTGGTGTTTGTATTTTTTATAGGAACTGAAGGTGATCCAGGGTATTACAAACTGGTGTGCCCTGTCTCAGTATCTGGCAAACTGATTAAACTGAAAAAGGAGAAGAAAATAGTGCTATCAAGCAGCTGGAAAATCATGATAAGATGGGGTCAAAATAGCATGACTTCTGCAAAGGCAGCCTGTGCTTTGATAGTTAATCTTCTTGAATTGTTTTAATGTAGCAATACAGGAGCAAATAAAGGTAAATGGCTGGTACAGTTTATGAAAATAAGGGAAGGTCAATGAAGCATAGAGCTATTATAGCAGAGAGCAGAACAGAAAGGAGTGAAGGCAATTAGACCAGCAGTATAAGACTGTAATAACTTTGATGCAGAACAACTACCTTGCCTAAAATCTAAGACTTCCAGCTTCTTTCTTATCCATAGAAATTATTGCAATTATTATTAATGGTTGTAGTTTTTTAAAAAAATCAAATAATTGTAAGAGGAAGAGTGTAAAGAAGAATTCTGAACAATTTGGAATAAAAGTATTCAGGTGTTTAGAGTGAAATTTGCTATAATGTTCTAAAAAAGTTGAATGGAAATGTTTTCCATTCTGTGACTAGCTTTGGTAATCTATACGCAAGATATAATAAAAATATACAGAAAATGTGAAGGATGCATGTATTTGAGATAAATTTTGAATCTGTGAATTTTTTCCCAGAGTGGGATTTAGAAGTTCTTGGTCAGTTATTATAAGGAATTTGTGTTGTGAAGTTGAGTTTTCTCTTTTCACTCTAAAAAATGCCGCTCTAAAATAGCCACTAAAAAAATGAAATTTTCATTTTAAAAGCCTTTGAAAAGTTACAAAGCTGCTGTTTTCTGGTTGTTTTCTCTTAGTCTGATTAATTCATTTAACTCTTTCTTGGCTGCTCTGTGCTTTTGCTGATGAGAAGTGTGAGAGCCAAGAAGGAGTCTCTGCTGCCAGTGTTCAGGGAGACAGTCCTGTGGTGTCAGTTCAGATGAAGAGGTGTTCAAGCCAGAAAGTCATGCTGATGAGTGTGAGATGAAAACTCATGACAGACGATTTTGCTGAGTTTTCTCTTTGTGATAGCACAAATTTGATTTGGAGTCAGGCATACCTTCCGGAGGGGTGGCCAGCTTTGCCTTGAAGAGAGTGCAGATGGAAAATGTGGCATCCTCCTCAGCTGTTTGCCTCAGCAGCTAAGATCAATTTATCTGTTTTTTCTCCACATTTTCTCAACTTTCTTAAAGAAGTAGATGCTCTTTTTATAAGAGCATTTACAGGGTATAATCGGGGGTTTTTTATACTAAACCAACTAGTTTAGACTTTTGACAAGGGGCTTTAAACTTTCACAATGAGGTGTTTTCCAAGATCTGCAGCCTTTTTACTGGCTTTTTATTAGACAGTCTTTTCTGCATTTTCTGAGTCTTTGGAGAAGGGGTCAAGGGAATGTATCACAGGAAACAGGGCCAGCAGCTCGAAGGAGGTGGTTCTGCCCCTCTCTTCTGTTCTTGTAGGAGCCCATCTGGAGTACTGCAACCACCTCTGGAGCCCCCAACATAGAGAAGGATGTGGACCTGTTGGAGTGAGTCCAGAGGAGAGCATGATGATCAAAGGACTGGAACACCTCTCCTATGGAGAGAGGCTGAGAGGGTTGGGGTTGTTTAGCCTGGAGAAGAGAAGGCTCTGGTGTGACCTCATAGCACCTTCCAGTACCTAAAGGGGGCTGCAAGAGAGCTGGAGTGGGACTTTTGACAAGGGGCTTTAAACTGAAAGCAGGTTTAGATTTAGATTTAGATTAGATTAGATACTAGATTAGATACTAGAAAGGCATTCTTGACTGTGAGGGTAGTGAGATACTGGTTGCCCAGAGGAGCTGAGGGTTCCCCATCCCTGGGAGTGTTCAAGACCAGGTTGGACGGGGCTTTGAGCAGCCTTGTCTAGTGAAGTGTCCCTGCCTGTGACACAGGGTTAGAAATAGATCATCTTTAAGGTCCCTTCCAATCCAAACCAATCTGTGATTGTAAGATATGTAGCACGAGGATGCACGGCATTGCCTCTCACAAAAACACCATCACCTTTTCCTCCTATGCTTAGCCCTGGTTCTGGCTTCTCTCGTCTTATCCCCTGTTTGTTTGGGGTTTTCTTTGAAATTTATTTAGCACTTGAGTGACTTGGGTAGCTTCCATTTCTGCATTTCTACCTGCCAAACATTTATCTCAGATCCATTAATTAAAAGATTACATTATTATAATTCTGGATTAGATTTGGAGAGGATTATTACTTTATGTAAGTATATGTGTGCAAAAGCACTGGATTACAGCATATCTTATTAAATAGGCTATACCTTTGCAAAGGTTATCAATTCAGCTCTTTACATGATAAATGTTATTTCAACACACCAAAAACTCTTAGCATGAAAAGACTTTGCTACAGCTCTAAAGCTGCTATCTAAGCCCTGTAAGATCATGTTCTTTCTACAGCTCAGTTAAATTACAAATTACAAAGCTAAACTCTAATCCAAAGTCGTGTTTTAGTGTGTAAAAAAAGATCCAAGATTGTCCAATGAAACTTTGTGGTGCATAGCGCATGACCTCTTATCCTTCTAAAGGAAGACATGTTGATCATATTGTCAGATATTCAGAAATTTTGTACACTCAGAGAAAAAAAATTCAAATAGTCTGGGATTCCCTTTCCCCACATCTTTGCTGTCAACTTGAGTATTTGTCAAATGCTTTACATTTTGTAAATCTCTTTACCACTTACTAGGTTTGACTTATATCCTAGTACTAAGACAGATTTTCCTCTCAGCTGCAGGATCATGATGTAAATCATGTCACAGCATTGCTGCTGTGGGAAAGTAGCCTAGTGTCTTGTTTGATCCCTTCAGGATGGAGCAGATACCTGCCCCCAGCTCCCTGGGATTGATGCATGAGTTGATTCATTTTCATCTGTGGTGGCTCTTACCCACTTTCTCACTTTCTAGAACTGGCAGCTGTTGCAATGAGGTTTTGGCTTTTACTCAGAGATGGTTTGGTACAAATGTGATGTACAGGTGTGTTCTGCTCTACTTTCCCTTTTGGTTTGCCTGCCTGCCACCACTTGAGAATTTGTGTGCACTCGTTAGAGGCAGCATGATGATGGAGTACTCCCCAGTGAACAAAGCCCTTCTTGCTAAGATTTCACTCTAAAGAACATTTTAAAATGTGACAAATTTACTTCAATGTCTTGTCATTTGGGATTGTTATTCCTTCAGGAATACAGTCTTACTGCAGAAGCATAGACATCTTGTGATTGCTGCTACGCTCAAGTGTTACAATTTTATTTTACAAATTAAACAGGTTGCCCAATGCAGCTGTGGATGCCCCACCCCTGGAGGTGTTCAAACCCAGGCTGGGTGGGGCTCAGGCAACCTGGTGTAGTGCAAGGTGCCCATGGTAGGGGGATTGGAACTAGATGATCTCTAAAGGCTTTTTCAACCCAAATCACTCTATGAAATTTGGAAAAGAACTTGCTCAAATGCTCTCAGTTAAAACCCCATTGCTGATCTAAAATTGCTGCGTTCTGGCTGAGGGCTGTATTTGATCACAATAATATTTGGTTCATTATCTTCTAATCTGCAGCTTGCAAACTGGCTGTTTTCCTGTGACAGTGATGTATGGTCCATGGCATGTAACTGAAGTTAACATTTATATTGAACTTAGTGATTTAAGTACAGTTGATCTCTCTATTAATGCTGATTAGTACTTTGCATGATCATGTTTTCATTTCTAGTTGACAGAGAGAGAGCATTTGGTTAATTCAATGGTGAAAGCAAGAATGTGTCTTTTTACCATAATTGCAACTATTTCTAAGAGTTACTACTGTATTTTATAATTAATAACAAGAAGAAATAATGGAGAAAAAAAATCTATGTACCACATTTTAACAAATTAGCATATATCTCATTATTACCTTAATGCGTGAAACTCTCTTCTGCATCTTGATAATATCACTGAAAAACAAGCCAAGGTGCCTTACTCTGCTTTGGCCAATATCCTTGCATGTAAACAGAATAGTACCAGAACTTCAAGTCTTTGCTCTCTCCTCAACAGATTGTGATGACCTTGGGATTTCTCCAGGGCCTTTACAGTGCAGGCTATCCATTCAGGGTTGGTCTGGCACAACTGTTTCTGCTTGAAGAAGGTTCCCCCTCTCTGCCCCCACCCTGTATCAAGAAGTGGTGTGAAGTATTTTGGCAAAGTTGCTGACTCAATTAAGAAATGCCATCAGCCTTGCCTTTCTTTTTGAAGTGACAAATTAGGACTTATACATCCAGGAGCAAAACCAATATAACATGTTACTTAATGTTAAATTTCCCATCTGAAGATTTATTAAGTGTTCAGAAGCATTTTGCTCTAGTTCTGAATATTAACAGGATAATTGTATTTCTACAATTTTTTGTCTACGTTTGAGGTACAAATCACCAAGTGTTTTAATTCAGGCCAGGTAATTGTGTCACTTTGACTAATTGCATATTTAAGGCAAAAATGTATTTTTTTAATCCAGGCTGAACATTTTAGTCAGTCTGCTCTTGATTAAAAGTTCCTTGTGGTGATGTATTGTGAGAAAGAGTTTTTTTCACTATCTTCTTTGCTAGTAATATACTACAAAGTAACAACCCTTCAACATTTTTCCTGTTTCTCTCCACACGAAAGGTATTGTGAAAATTCCATGCCCTCCTAAAATGGCTGAAAGGGAATACTAGGGATTATATATATGTGTATATATATATTCATTTTCAGAGGACAGTGTTTTCATGTACATCAGAACTGTCACTGCCAGGCTATCACAGAACCCCAGTGCTGTGCAGTAACCAGTGAGTCCCAGGCTGTGCCAACGGAGGGCGTTGCTTCCTCTGGATTCACTGAGTATTGTTTTCAGCACAAGTTTTCTCCATCTTGAATTACTGGGATGTGTGCACTTCCTTTCCTGGCTGCCATGAATGTGGAGTTGTTATGCTTTGCTGCATTTGGATGGGTTAGGAGAAAGGAGCAGGAGGGTTCTGTATCACGCTCTTAAAGCGATGGAGTCAGAGCATCACAAATCCTGCTGCTGGTGTGGGAAGGGACAAGTGCTAATGTTGTTTGCAGAGCTCAAGGCCTCAGTGTTTCACATTGTGGGCAGTTGTTTGACAGAGGTGAGGCTGTAGAGGGTCTGTGAGATTACAGTGAAGGTGAGAGTGATTGTGATGGACACAGGACAGACAGAATGAATGATAAAGCCCAGCTGGAGTCATGCTCAGAAGTGTGTAGGAGAAGATGAGAGGACAGCTAAATGAAAAACCACTATGTGAAAAACGCCACATTTGGGAAAAGGGAACAGTGTGAACAAATGCTCACGTTAAACAAAAACCCAAACCAACTAAACAAACAAAAAGTAAAGAGAGAAAGCAGACACTTGTGGGGAGCTGCTGATGGCCCTAGCAAAGAAGGACAGACTAAGCTCCCCTGCTATGTGAATAATGAGTTGTACTGCTGTAGTAACTGGTACAGTCAGTGTGCCAGGCAGCAATGGAAAGGAGTTTTCCTGAGCAGGCAGTTGCCAGAGATGGAAATTGAGTGATGAATTTCAGTGGCCAGTCACATGGTGTTTTCCAATTACACTTTTTGGCCAATGATCTGTGCATGACTCCTATTTCTGATTTCAACTCTGTTGAAGTCAGAAACATTTTCATACCAGTATTGATGCAGAGTGGTTTTGGTGGTGCTTCAACAGCACTGTTGTAGTTGAAATGACAGCCCCACAAGTGTAAAAGAGATAAAAGCAACTGACAGGCACAGCTGGCCAGTGACAGTAGCCTTCAGGCTTTGAACATGGTGTTGGTCAGCAGAAAGCAAGCAGTGTTATGTGGAAGAAAGGTGCAAGCAGAACAGGGCCCAAGATCTCATGAGAGATTCAGCCCAGAGTCTGATAACCTTTCTATTAAAAGCTACAGAGAAAAGATTTCATGTCTCTGCCTCAGCTTGTCCAGGTGTAGAATGGAGATGTGAAATAATGTGGAGTGTGAGAAGTCATCTTGTGGAGAGGAGTTCCATGCTAGTGTTTGTTCTTGGCAAGGACCTTTTGAAATTTTGAGATGGCAACAACAAATGTTCACCTGGATACTTCTCTGCAATGTGGAGATGCATGGTAGATTTCTTAATAAATATATTAAATATTAGTTTGGCTATAAACATGTTCCTTTTCTGCACTGAGATTTACCTACTTACCAAGATTTCAGTGTTCAGAGGAGATTAAATAGATGAATATATAAAATAGATAAATATTCAAGAAGTTGGATATTTCATGTCTTCCTGTAGCTGGAGTTCATTTCATTTCTTACAGATGAGTATAGCAACCATGAGGTAATTACATTTTCTGGTGATTAACATTGCCCTGGTGTAAAGTACGGGAGCCACAGCCTCCAAGTGCACTGTCTTCCAAAGTTACCCTATCACATGGCCCATTGGCAGAGGCAAATGAAGTTAAGTAATTTAATTTGCTATGATTAGCATTTAAAGCTGTCTACCCAGAAACCAATAAAGAGGTTCACAATTCATCCTGTATTATTTCACATAAGGCTTTAACAATATTAGTTGAAGGCAGTCTAGTTCAGGAAGGTAGTAGTCCAATCTGTCCTCCTCCTCTGAATTCCTGGTTTAAAACAGTAATGAGCAACAAAGGTTGTTATTAGGCAGCTGTTATAGGTCTGGTGGTGATCAAGTAGGTGACAGCAGCCTGGTTACTCCAGAACAGCTCTGTGTATGACAGAAAGTGTCATCCTTGGTGGTGCTGAGCTGCCACCTGGGTTGGCAGGAGCAGCGTTCACCCTGGCTGGCCTCATGCCTCTGCCTGGCATCAAATGGTGCTGGGAGAAGGTATGGGAAAGGCTGCTTTCCTCCCACTTCCCTTGTCCAGGCTGCAGTTTAAGTCTGGCTCTCTGAATTGCAAATTTAGCTCCTTCAGAACCGATTAATTCAGTTAGGAAAGCCAACACCCCCCATCCCACCCCCTGTCGCAACTTTAAAGGACGTGCCAGTTGGGCACACTGCAAAAGCCATTTACAGTTGGAATAAAGCAGGACCTGGGGTGGCAGTGCCAGGCCTAGCTCCTTTTTGAAAGGAAAGGCTGCTGGAGTGTGGGTGCCTGGCTGTACTCTTTTGTGCATTAACATACGTGCCAACTGGGCAAGTGTGGGCAAAGGCAGAGTCTGGCTTAATGGCACACAAAGCAAATGTCAGCTAAATAGGTTTTCTTTATCTTAATAAGTGATGAGATGTTGGCGGTGTTACAGCCGTGCTGGATGGTGGTGCAGCAGTTTCCAGCTCTGCTCTCTGCCATCCATCCCAGCTGGCTGCTGAGGTGTCACTGCCTGCCTGGGCATCCCCCTCAGGGGTGGGTTAGTGTTGCCACCTGGATATCCCATTAGAAACACTTGGGGTTCACTCAGCAAAATTTTCTCCTGAAAGCCTAGTTCCACAATTTTCCTCCAGGCCTTTTGCCTGACCCAAAGGGCACCCTGATTTTCATGTTTAAATGTACCAACAAACAGAAAAAAAATCAAGGTCAAATCATACTTTAATGCTGTTAGGATGTGTCACCCCCCAAAAAATACCATGAGCAGAGCTGTTAGTCAAAGTGTTAATGAACTTTTTTAAAGGGTTAATGGAAAATCCTATATTCTTTTTAATATATTTTTGAAGTTTTCATAGCCCTTCATAAAAGCAGGGAAATAAGAAATAAAACTGCTTCTGCTTGTTACTTTTTGCCACGAGAGAGGTTTCTAGCCCTTGGGACCAGCTCTTTTTTTCACTTCCCACCCAGAATGGGAAATGGGATGTTTCATGTGTAGCACAGATGAGGGCTCGGCATATGGGTCACGCCAGTGAGAATTAAGAGGGGGAGTGAAGCGTGAAGACGTGTTGCCCCTGACACCTTGGTGAGAGTTGCTGTTTGGGATGGTTTCTTTCTCTGCTCTGGTGGTTTGGCAGCAATGCATGGTACAAAGCCTTTCTCTAATTTTTCTTGCCTAGAGGAGAAGGGTTTTCCCACTTTAACAGCCCCAGTGCCTTTTTGTAATCTCATATGCCTGCCCAAAACCACCATTTCAGTAGCTCAGTACATTATTTTTACACAGTCTGTAAGTATCTTAAATAGCTAACGTTCAGAATGAGCCATTTGTCTTTGTAATAGTGCTTTCCTTTTTAATCATGTTCCTTCTTTGCTGTTTTTCTGCCAGCCTTTGGCAATGTTTCATTTTAGCTCAAAGTGAAAGAACATCCTCTTAAAATATTCTGTAATCCTCAGCTATTGTTTGATCAGTTTTAATTCAATTTCACTGCAATGAAAATATAATGGGAGGATGAACTCCAGAACGTGCAGTTCAAGGAAATTTGCTGTCAACATTACCAAACCTGCAACCAACTTTTGAGACAGCAATGGAGATCTAAGCCTAGCAGCTCTTTGGAGGGTGGTCTGCAGCTCTCCTATTCATCTGCTCAAGTGTGAGTCACAGTTTTCAAAAATTTTCCGAAGTAATCTCTTAAGTTTTGAGCAGATGCTTTTTGGGATGTTTATATGAGATGCCTTGGGTGTGCCTCTCTGATAGGCTTGATTGCCTTTTATTGAACAGCAGTGTTCTTTTTCCTAAAGCCTCTTTATAAGCAAGCTTTGAAGACTTCATCAAAAAAGTTAGCACTTGTTCAGTGTGCTTTCAGTGCAGATAGAAATCTGTGCTTATCATGACTCCTCTGCTACTTTTTTCTCTTTTTTAGCCTTGTGTGGGAAAGAAAGAAAAAAAAAAGCCTCCTTCTCCCCCAGACTGCAGATACTTTGTCTGGGTCCTCTGATATTCAGTAGCATTGTCGTGACTGCTCTGTCTCTGATCTACATGTCCTCCATCCAGCTTCAGCCTGTCTGTTGCTCTGTCGGGATTCAAACACCATTTTTCACTCTTCACAGGAATTATTTTTGGAACTTTTAAAAATACTCCATCCGTAACACGGTGTTCCTACGCGAGCTGCCTGCCTCGGGAGGATGACTGGGAGGAGGAAAGCGAGGCTACAACCTCCCTAACAAAGCTGATACAATGCCGCCTTTGTATCTGGCCCCTATTCATGCATGACTGCGGCATAAAAGAGCAGCCCCAAACTAGTCCCACTCTTGGGTCTGGTCCAAGACCTGCTTGGAGGTGAGAAGGGGTTGCCTAAGGGAAGGATTCTTTACAAGTAACTTGTACTCTGCCTCCATTTTATGAGCAGCTAAAAGTTCTTGCTGAAAGATACAGAAGTTAATGTTTGGAGCTGATGATCCTTGTTAGTTAAGCCTGATAATAGCTCCTGAGTAAGATGAATGGTGGCAGGGCATGTTCTTCTCTCATCTTTCTTTTTTTTTTCTTTGGTCTTTAAATAGCTTCAGCCAAAGAAGTAAAGATTAGGCCAGATGCTCAAGAAAGGTGTCTTTTCTTGTGAACCCACCAGTGGTCAGTATGCCTTCCTGGGAAAGCATCCCTGTTCCTGCTGGCTTGAAAGCCATACCATGCTTGGGAATACTGCTGCCTCCAGTCTGAGTAACAGTGGAATGTATCTTGGTGACCACTGGGTAGACCTAGAAACATCTCACCATTCCTCTTGGCTGGTCACAGCAACAAGCCCAAGTTCAAGGACTTACTTGTATGGTTTCCTCTTCCCTTAATGTACTGAGGTTCTTCGTTAAGCAGCCAGTTGCTTTGATTCCACAAATAGAAATTAATCATCTTGCTGTGCAAAAGGCAGATACAAGAATAGCACTGATCCATTTCAGTGGCATCTTCTGGTTCTTGCGTGATTTTTTTTTTTTTTTTTTTTTTTTGTTATATGTGTGTGTGTGTGTACATATATGCATGAATGCAGGTCTTGCAGGATACTGTTGTTCTGAGCAAGATCATTGATTCTGAGATGTTAAGAGGTTGGGCTGAAGGAGAATTGAAATCAGCTTTCTAAAACAGGGGCCAGAAGAGATATGTGCCATTGGTGAGGTAGCAGTGATAAAAAAACTAGTGTGAAAAAAGGGTAGGCTACAGAAGAATGTTTGCAGTCTCTGGGGGAAGAAGCACTGGTACTACACAAGCTGTTGCAGTGTGGATCCAGTTGACATTTCTTTTGGGAGTGGGGTATCCACAGGTCTTTTCACAGCAGAATTTCCCAGTTCAGAGGGGCTGACAGTTAGGTCTTAGAATCCTCTCTGTGAAACTGTGAAAATTCAGGGGGTATGAGCCAAAATGGGCTCTGTGTGCAACCAACTCGCACTGACACTTTAATTTTGATTAATTTAGAGAAAGACCTGCAAGTAAAATTTAGTGTGAAATGACATTACTTTCATGAGTTATGCTTGACTCCAGCCAAAGAGTGCATATGATATAGATGCTTATCAGCCTTTAAGAAATGTCATAATACTGGAGGAATATAGGATCATAATATACTGTTAAAGATTGTGGCCCCAATTGCACTCCCTTGTCTAGGAAGGCTACATAAGTATCCACTTAACTTTAAGCTTACGCTTATATTCTTTTCACTTTAGAGGGATTTAATCATGTGCTGGAATAATTTCCTGTACTAACACCATCCAAATGCACAAAGGAGCAGAATCAAAATTTAAGACAAGCAGTTCTTTGCTGTATGTTGTTCATTAGTGTGGGTTGATTCCTGATAAATATTTTAACCTAAGCTCATTAATACTATTTCAGAGGTAAATTTATCATCTGTACATGAGTGTGCAAAGTCTACAAACCCACCCCCTACTTGCAAACTCAGAAGGAAGTGCTGTCTAATCTACTCACCTGATCAATTTGTAAACTGTCAGCTAGCAGCTATGAAAACATCTCCAGTTGCTCCATTGGCCAAGCATTGGTGAAGGGTGTTTGCATCTTAAAATTCAAAGAACACACAGAAATTCTATTTATTTGCCACCTGTGTGGTTTGACCTGACTTGTACAGAGTAAGGTTAATGTTATCAATGATCAAAGGGGAGTTTAGGTTGGTACCTGGAATCCACCTCTGCTCCAGCCTGACTGAAGACTTCATCATCTGTGTGTCACCTGGAATCACTAATGCACAGCAATTAGAGTTAATGAAGGGAAGCTGCTGATATTTTAGACATGCTGACAGCCCTTCTGTTTATTTTTTTAAGGTAATGGATTGTGCAACCTGTTTTTTTCATTGGAGCCATTTCTGTGTTTTCATTAACTGCCTTTTTTATTTTTTTTTAATGAGTTTAGTTCTTTTGAATCATGAGCTCATGTGCACTCAAAATTTGTTACAGGTTTCCTCAAGTTATTTTTATTGGGTTTTGTCTTCCTGCTTTCACAAAAATGGATTTTTCCACCATGATTTAGGAATAGGAATTGTTCATCTACAGCTACTGTCATACAGCTCCTTCCTGGCAAAGCTGTTGTGGGTCTGCCAGCTCCTCCATTTTCCCACTTGCTGTTTGTTCTTTGGTGGCTTATTCTGGGTGGGTGGCACTTCCTTGCTTGTGTGCTTGCTGCTGGGGTGGCTTCCACAACTGGGAGTCACTGGGAGAGCCTCTCCTGACATCACCCAGCAGCTGAGGTTCACTTCTGCAGGTATGGACTCCTGGGAGAAGAGCATTTGGGGGTTGCACAAAGAATAGCTTCTTAAATACACCTTTTATATCTTGTTTCACAATGGTATTTAAGACCATTGTCGATTATTCAGTTCCCACCCTTCCACACCCATTGTCTATTGTTCAGTTGGATGCACAATTCTGACAGGCTGCACGAATCGCTCACATCAGCTGTTTAAGCTGTGCCACTTAAGCTTATGCTTCATCACCAGGAAAAACGTAATTGTATTGGACATCTCCAGATGTTCTCACTTCAAAGAAATGGCATGTCTGTATTGCATTTACAACTCACAACTGAGACTGCTGTGGTCTTTCCAGATACTGGAGTAGCTCGAAGCAAACTTCTCTGCCATAGGTTCTGATGACTTTTTCTGCAGAGCCAAAAAAGTTTTGTTAGTCAGGAGAAGGAGAAGTCACAGGACCCCATGAGTGTTTTCAGGCTCCGTGACAGCTACAATAGGTGTGACTGCATGTTGGTAGAGCCACTGCTGTCATTATTATCTAAGCTGCCATCAGGGAAGAACTTGATTATGAATTCTGGGATCTTGTCAGCCTTGTGGGTGTCACCCTGAAAACTCCAGAGACTATCTCGGCATCCATTTCATCAAGGCCATGGTCCCAAAACACATAGCCTAAATCTTCTAAGATGTATTGTAGGATTAAAATGCCCCTGTGCAGCAGGTGTTAAACACCTTAGCCTGCCTGTTTCTTCCATCCACCCATCTCTGAGATTCTCTCTACAGTTCTAAAGGTCATACGAATTACAGCGAGTAATCATTTCGTCGTAAGAAGCAGATATTTATCATCAGCTGTGGCATCTGGTTTCTCTGTCTATCTTTTGGTTTGTGGGAAGCACATTCCACCAGTGTTCTTCAGCTGCTGGGGCTGTTTTTTATGGAACTACAAGGCTTTGCTAACAGAAAGCCCAGATTGTCAGAAAGTGAGAAGTTTGGATACAGATTGTTGCAATCAGATGGGCCAGCAGGAAAATATTCCAGACTCTGAAAAGTCATTCCTGTACATTATTGGCTAAAATGGGTAACACATTTATAAGATACATATGAATGTAAATCTTAAACAGCCCTGAGGAGCTTGTATGATTTAATTGTCAGGTGACTACAGTAAATGAAATGTGAGAGGAAAATGTATAATCTGTTGTTGGGAAGACTAATTGGGCTTGAAATGGACGTTTTACTAATAGTTTTCATGTTTTAAATATATCCTCTGATCATTCTGTGTAAAAGTGTATCAGTAACAGCATAAGGCTAGAATTAGTAGGAAATTTAAAACCAAAACATTTGGGAGTGCAGATGCTTGGATTATACCCATTAAGCAACTTGGTCTAATTATTCTTATATATACTATTCTTAATGTTATGTGTTTTTGTCACTTCACCAGCTCAAAGCAACAGTACTTGGCTAATCTAAACAGTATATTAAATATAGCTGCATTTTGGTGAACTTCAGTATAAACATAGAGATTTCTTTATTACTACCTTGGAAGTCACTGGAAATAATCCTCATTTAATCATAGTGTGCATCACAGTCTTGAGACTCAGGGAAACAATCATATGCAAAGGTAACTATCTGCTCTCTGAAAATTCTTCTCTGTTTGCTTCATGATCCATCTCATTAACTACTTTATATGGATGGGGATATACGTGTGTGTCTAAATAAAGAGAAAGCACTTAAGCAGCGATCTTTAACTAGCTACTGAAGTTTTAAATTACTACACTTAGATATTATAAAGATAAAATAGATCCCACCCACATGGGGAAGTCACAGTTAACTCTATTTACCTGTCCACTTACTCTGTTCAAGAAGGCAGTTATGTTTCTCAGCTTGAAAAAAGCTACTTTATACATTTGGTAGAGTTGAAGAGAGAGACTTTTGTTTTAAAAAAGAAAACAAAAATTGTTATGAACCCTTTTAGATTTACTTTCTTGACAAAAGGGTCTGCTTATGTGAGGATGGAGAAAGAATTTCTTGCAATTCTAGTCTGTAACTTGAGAAAAGTTGATTACTGCAGCATACATGATGTCTCTCTCCAATCAAGTTAGTAACCATACATGTAGATTGAGTATAAACGCTGGTGAAACAAGAGATTGCATATATCTATGCTTTGACATTAATAAATTGTAGAAAGCACTGGGATGTGGGTTCTAAATCAGTTACTACAGGTTGCATATAATCAAGAAACACAAGTTGCAGAATACTTCTGTGATTGTTTATATACATAATGTATTCTGGCTTATAGGTAATCCTACAATTGCTCTCTATATCTCACACTACTCAGGTGAACAATTTTATTTTTTTTTTAATTTTAGAATTTAAGATTCTCAAGGTTATTTTTGGGTAGTTATGGGATCTATTATAGTTAAATTCCAGAGCTTTTTAAAGGAAAAAATTATTCAGCGGAAGCTGAATAAATAAAGGAGTTAGCCCAGAGCTGGAACTTCAGAAGTTGTTTCTGGTGTTTTTACAAAACCCCACAGTTTAAAAAGCCAAAGGGCAAACCAACTCAATGCTGAGCTTCTCCAGATGGTGAAAACCTGCCTGTCAACCATGAATTATAGCAATCTTAAAACATATACTACAAACGTTTCTAGTTTACCTTAGGGATCAGATTAAGCCAGACTACAAATATTTGCAGTCCATTACAAATGTTTGAGGAGAGTTCTGACTTGTTTTTTTAAATAACTTCAGTTAATTGGCAGTCAATTAACTTGAGATTTAAAAAAAAAAATCACCAAGGAGCAAACAGGCACAGTTCTACAGGAAAATTACTTCAGCAGGAAGACATGCACAAATCAAATCTCAAAGACATTATTTGCAGAAAAGGAAAACTTCAGAAAAACTTCCCCTGGATAGCAATTTGTGTTTGGTACCTTGTAAGTGCCCCAGCATGACATCAGGATATATGTTTTACAAGTGTGAGGCCTGTGTTCCTAGTGGATGTGGGGCTGCAGAGAGGAGGTGCTGGGAGCGCTGGTCCGTGCTGGCCCCACATGTGTGTGTGGATGCAGGTGCAGAGGAGGTGGTGGTCCTTCCTGGGGAGTCACACTTGGCCTTGAGCAAAACTGTGTCAGAGCCCAGCAGACTTTACCCCCGACAGGAAATTTGGCATTATTTGGCCCTTAGAAACAGGAAGCCTAAGGATGTTTTTCTTCCAGGTCACTTCTCTGAAGCTCATTTTTCCCTTGGCTGTGCAGCACAGGAGACCAGTCACATCTAGAAACAGAGTCCACCCAGCTCCTCCCTTTCCCACCTTTCTCATAACTGTGGAAGAGAAGTTACTGTACACAACAGTTTGGTTTGGAAGCTTTATTTTCAAGCTACTAATCCAGTTTCTTTCACATACAGTTAACTGCTTTGAGAGGTTTTGTCTAACCATGTAAACCGTTCTGGTTTTAAAAAAAATTAAATTTATTCTTCGACATTATGATTACAGAATTAAGTTAATGGCAGTAATATATAATATGGATACAATTAAAATTTTTTGCTGCCTTTGCATGAGTTCAGCTACACTACTAAAAGAATGGGTCATATACTTTAGCCTACAAAAAAAGGGATAACCTGTATTGGTGTAATTGTATTTTTCAGCAGAGGGACCTTGCAAGTTGAACCCAGCACAAGGAATATGCATAGATGGCACTGCACTTGACCTTGAAATTTCAAGACATACTCTAATGTTATAAGAAATTAAGCTAGAGAAAAAGGTCTAAATGTCAGCAAGAAAAGGGACTTTAACAAATGAAACCATACATAAAATTTGTTGCTGTGTTATTTCATGGTTGGGACATTACTCTTTCTTCCTGCCTTGCTGTCAGCTGGCCTGATATATTTTTGTTCTGATTAATTGTGGTACCCTTTCAGATCAGACAGGCATTGCTGGTGGAGGCTTGCTAGGACGTGTGGCAAAGAAAATTTGCAGTTGCTTCTCCAAGCTGAACTTTTAGGAGCAGAGATTGTATGGTATAAGATGGAGAAAAACTTATCTCACCAGAGCTGCTGCTAACTGATTTAGCAGAAAATATTTTTTTAGTCTGTTAGGGGATATGGCTGTGCTCTGAGGACTGGATGGGAAATATTTACAAGGAGTGATGGGAAATGTAGGAAATGTTTTGAATTGCCTGCAATATCCAGAACATAAGTGGAACTCTTGAAAGTTTAAGGTTTGGGGGGAATTTTTTTAAAAAATGTGTATTTTTTTAAAAGTCAGAGCTGCTTCATGCTAGCTGCTTCATTTACTAACATTACATGTTAGTAAACACCCCTTAACATCTTTTGGTTGCTTCCCCCATGGACGGAAGAGGTGTTGAAGAGGTGCAGAAGAGGTGTCATCTCTGGTTTTCATTAATTTCTTGTTTTCTCTTTGCTTGATTTAAGGTCCATGGCTAAGCTGTTTCCAGCATCCATGGGCACAAGTCTCTCAGAACTCCAGAGACTTTTTTATTCTACTTAAATCCTTAAGTCCTCAGCAGTTGAGTAACATTGTGGTAGGTAGTGTGGAAACACTGATCACTGTAGAGTTTGTTCTTTTGTCTCAGTGAAGAACTGTGTTGTGGTCCTAAGCCACTCCCAAAAACCTGACCCTTAGGTCAGAACTCCGACCAGGTTGGCAGTGTGTATATCTCATTTACAGGGGAAATCCTTGTCCCTATTCCTTACTGATATTTTAACTACCACCTTACAGCCGTCATTTGTCCTGTGGACCCCATAAAGTTTGTGGGCAGTCTTGCATAGTTTGCCAGCTTTTGCCACCTTTCCAAGTGCCCTGATGGGGCTTAAAAGTCTTTGATTTTATTACAGGAATGCATGCTTTTATGGCAAGTGGCAGAGTGACATTTGGAGAGTGGGTTGCAGTTTGACATCTCTACCATTAACTAAGCTGCTAGATCATTATCACTTGAGTTCTGCAATGATTTCTACTTCCTGTGGCTCTGTCACAGAGCAAGGGCTGTCTTTGGGTTTAGTCAAGAAGAATTGAAGGGGATCTGGGCTACACGCTCCCTGCTGTGAAGAAGCATTCTACACAAAGCAAATGATCTCTTAGACAAAGGAATAGCTCAGGGCATCCTTTGTTTTACAGCCTGGCTGAAGCATCCTAAATTGGCCACAAAAATATTTTTATTTATTTTTCTAATACAGTTTTTAAAAATGAACAATGGCTAATTTCTCCAGTGCCGTGGGGATTTTGATACAAAAATGTTAATTTTGAAAAGTGGAAAATATGAAGCAAGACTTCAGCCCATTTGTTGAATGGGACCGTACACTCAGTAAAATGTCATTGCCTGTTTCTCTCCTCAGGTTTCGAACTGTTCATGTCAGGCATGACAGGCACCTTCTTTCTTCAGCCTCCAGGGAGCTGTACAGTCCAGCCCAGTACAGTCAAGTCAGTGGAAAGAGTTCAACTTAAACCAGAGGAAAAAGATTTTTTTGCTCTTTCTGTCAGCTTTTCCAGAACGTGGTTATGGTGTGTGTCTCTTTGCCAATTTAAGGACGCTGGTGTTAACTCTGGCACTTTAATAAATAAATCAGCTCATTTTATTCAGTTAAAAACATTCTGTTTTGTTCCTAATGACACAAGTATTTAAACCCTTACATGAATGGGTAGCTATTAATTGGTATAGTTCTGCCCATTTGGAAAAAAAAAAAATCACAGAATCACAGAATTAACTAGGTTGGAAAGACCTTGGAGATAATAGAGTCCAACCCATCTAACCGATTGCCACCTTGTCAACAGACCATGGCATTGAGTGCCATATCCAGTCTTTTCTTAAACACCTCCAGGGTCAGTAGCTCCACCACCTCCCTGGGCAGCCCATCAGGTAAAGGCTTTCTGTATTTTTGCAGGACTGGATCACAGACGATGTTAAGTTGGGCCAAACCTTTGAAATAAATTATTGTGATTAAGACAGTGATGAAAAAAGTGTAAATATAAATGTGGAGAAATGTGATGAATTAAAATGAGTCACATAAAAGCAAATATTTAACAAAAAGAGTGGGAGGTGTTACTCTGTTCAAAAGCATCTCTAAGTCATTATACACAATGCAAAATTGGAGGAAATATTTGTTCTATTGTCCTGAAAAACATTTGGGCTGTTTACAAATTTAAGTGGGAAATCACAGGTTTTGTACGTGGTAAATTAGGTGGTAAATCTTTGCAAATTCATGTGTAGGAATAGCTTTTTTCTGCATTTTTTGTCTTGTACTAGACCTAGAGAAGCTAGAACAGGATGACTGATCTGCCAGTCACCTAGGACTTTGCAGTCATTAGGGAAGGTGGAGGTTAAGCAGTTCTAGGAGAAAAAAGTGGCTTAAAGTAACTTGTGCAGCACCAAAGACACTGATTGCAGTGGGGCAAATGTGCAATACAAAGCTGTAAGACAGCAACCCTCTCCGTGTTGCAGGGAGCAAAAAAGCCTCGGTGGAAAAAGGAGTGTTTAGAAGACACATTAAATATTTTAAGGAGAGTATTTTAAGGTGAGGAGTGTGATCAGTGAAGAACGAGGAGATAATGTGAACACAGCAAAAGGCAAGTAAGATGTCTATGAAGAAAATCTATTTTTATGAATAACGTGGGTAAAATGTGGAATTAGAAAGGATACGAGGTCACAGCAATTGCATTTGGAAAGAGGCATAAATGGGAGCATGTGCTATGTGAGCAGTGGAGGCGGGGAAGGGTAGATTTTAGACATACAGGAATGATCAGTAAAAATAAGACATAGGTAAGGATGTGTGGAGGAACTGAAACTGCAGTGGCTAAGGAGGTTGGAACCTGCTCTCCTGGGAAAGGGTGAGGAGGTGAAAAACGGGTATCTGCATCTCTCTGGAGCAGAAGTACCCTGGTCTGACTGTGTGGGGGAGGCTGTGCACATGCTCTCCAAGCTGCGCCGCCTCTTGAGAGATGCAAGACCTGTTTCTTCAGACTATTGGGTCAGCTCTTCCTGCCCCTTATGGAAGGGAATGAGAGGCAAGAGAAAGAAAAGCAAAATGCTTTCTCCCTTTATATAACGTATTCTACTGTTGGGTTATGCATGACAGAATATAGGTAATGTGGATGTCTGAAATACCTTCAAATTCATTAGATCAGACAGAAGAAATGTGAAACACTTGCCATATGCATTTCAGAAGAAGTTAAAACACTGTTTCCTTGCTTAGACCATTCTGTCTTTTCTGTATTGTGCTGAGAACAGGCTGCTCTGCCCTTTAGGAGAAGGGAGAACAGCAGCAAAGCCAGCCATGGTTCATGATGGCACACTGCTCTTGACTGCTTGTGCAGTTAGTTGCACAAGGGTCAGTGTGCTGGATTTTTGATGCCAAGTATGTTGACATTGAAGCCCAGCACTAGGTAGGAATTTTCCACTTTGTAGTCACCTGAAATTACAGAGCCTGAAAATATTTCCTTTGATGCAGAAAAGTAGCTGAAGTCTTAATTGCTTTTTTTCCAAACATCACCAGAAAAGATTTCATTACACTAGCTGAAATGCAATCAGTCAAATTAGAACCGGCACAGTGTCCAGAAGATATTTGTTCTCTAAGGATATTTGTCATTAGCACCAAGAGTCATTTGGATTCTCCATCGGATCATACAATGGGCTACTGAACACTGGTTTCAGCACTATAGTAATAATAGAGAAATAACTGCTTAAACCACAATTAGGTGGGAATGTAATGTTCCCTTCATGAAAAATTTAGTCATTAATTTTATGTTGATATCTTTTTAACATTATTAAACTGTACGCTGGAGACAGTGGTTCCATAAAACACATTTTTCCTATAGGAGCTGTATGACTTAGATGACTGCAGCCCAGTATGCATTAGAAAGAGTAATGAAAACGTTAAGATGACTAATGCTATAATTAGGTGTGCAAAGAGCATTGGCAGGGAAACACCTACTAATAGAGTATATGTGTTTGTGTGTGTGCATGTACATTAATAACACATATTCATTTGTTTTTTGCTGGATTGCATGAAGCCTCTGAACTCTAATTAGGAGACTTTCTAATGTAATATAATCTCTTTAAGTACATACTAGCATATCATGGTGAACTGGGGCCTACATATAGACATGTATTTCTTCTTTACATAACATACTTAGCCTGAAGAAAAGGCTGTGTTGCATTTCACAGGGCAGAAGTGATACTGTCCTACAATGTATATAATTTTGATATAACTTAATTTTCTTTTTTTTTTTTTTTTTTGCCTGACTGAATGTACTTCTATGTAAGTCTTACTTTGAAAGATGACCTCCAGTTCACTTTTGGCCCATGTGAATAAAACAGGCATATTTTAATAATACACATCTGCATTGCCCTGAGTTCAAAAGGGCACTGACAGATGACATCTAGGATTTTTAAAGCTCTCAGCTGGATTTCACTGTCATCAAGTGTCAGGTTTTCTATTTGGTATTTGATGGGGGTTTTTTTTTGGAGGTTTCTTGTTTGTTTGGTTTTTGTTTGTTTGTTTTTTAAAATGTTGCCAGTCCTTGTCTTTCCTTTCTTTTAAGTGAAATGGTTATGCAAAAGCCCTCTTCATGGTCAGCAGCCTAGAAGGCTTGTTCTTCAGGTGTGTTCACTTAAATGATGACAGGAAAAAAAAAGCAAGAGACATCTATAGAGGTATTAAAAAAGAGAAGACCACAGTACAGCCAGTCCTTAGAGAAGTAACTCTAGGCTCTAAATGGATCAATCAGTGAATAAAATTACAGTGAGTGATGGAATTGTCAAAACTGCTCTTGCAGTACCTCAAAAGTCTTGTTGAAACTGTGGACATTGCGGGCTGTTGCTTAGAAAATGTGTCTCTTTTTCAGAAGTGCTCTTGCAAAGTAGTATTAAATTGCCCTGTGATCTGGCTACCACACATGTCTCACCTGAGAGGACTTTGCTTCTCTTCTGCATCACGTTCATGCTTGGTCCAGGGTCCCTCCACCACACCTACTCAACTGAGAGGAACCCCTTTTTCCCCAAAGAGATCCTCTTTCCCCTGCGCTAGGAAAGTACATGCTCCTAAACTACTGCAAAAATTAACCCTGTTCTGCCCAAAGCCAGGACAAATATTAGAAGGTGATCCCAAGCTTGCATGTTTATATGGATTCATACATGGTAATTTCCATGCTCTTGCTGGACTACAGAATGTAAAGAAGCCACAATACAACAAACCAGAGACCTGCTGGAGGGACTAGTCAAAGTCTATGTTGGTATTTCTTCTGGTTGATTGATACTGGCTTTCTGGTCCTAATGGAACTGTTAGAAGCTGAGCCAGGTTTGAAATAGCACAGAAGTGCTTGCAGCATTTTCTGGTGCTTGCTCTGTGGTTGTAATAGTGATTGAGAAAAAGGTGGGAGGCTATTCTGTTTAGCCTGTGCTCCAAATAATTTCCATGCCTAAAATGCATTACAGCCGCTAACCAAGGTTTAGACAAAGCCTAGCAGCTGGCCTTTGTAGTGGGTTTTTTTTCAATTGTGGCTGATGTGCTGATGCCAGCACTTGGATCAGACACATTGACTAAAAGCATTGCAGTGCAGTAAAACATGGAGTAAAACTTCTGTAAGAGTTGATTCCACTACAAAAGATACTGAATCATGTCAGATATTTAGAGCAGCACTGGTGTATTGCCATTGGAAATCTTGGATTGAATCAATTTTGAGCTCTGGAATGCAAGATGAGAGTGATTTGTGTTTGGAATTGTAAATTTTACAAGAAGGCTCAAAGCAATAAGCCACTAAATGTGTGACTCTGGTTTTGGGTGGTAAAATTCATAATTTGGGTGCTGGTGCTAGAGATACTGTTGAAATGTAAGGAAAGCCTTATTGTTCTAGTGACTGCTCTCTCTCTTGCTCTGTTTTATTTAAGAATATTTGCCTACAGGCTTTTTTTTTTTTCTTTGCCTTCTTTCTTCTACAGATTTACAAAATACTACATGCATTCCCACAGGCTGCTTTCTATTTTTTTCTACAATTCCCTGTTCAGCAGCAAAGGCTGTTTATGGCCTGAATGTCAGATGGGTGTGCACACACAGTTTCACCTACAAGTAAGGAACAAGAGAGAGCTTTCATGGAGTGACACTTGCATGCATAGGCTTACTCTGTGGGAGAGTTTATTTAAATCTCATTAACAGAATTATTTACCTGGCAGCAAGCGATAGCTGGTAAACCTGTGACAGCAATGCTTGACATCAGCTATGCAAAATTCATAAAACAAACAAATATCAGCCAGGTAAAAGCTTTAATAATAATCATAAAAGAATACTTTTTACACAGTAGTTATTCCAGAGTGCAAATGTAAATCTTGTTGGGACAGTGTGGAGGTTTTGGCCCCTTACTACAAGGAAGACACTGAGAGTGCCCAAAAAAGAGCTACAAAGCCTAGTGAAGGGTCTGGAGCACTGACCTCAGAAGCAGCTGAGGGAGATGGTGTTGTTTAGCCTGAAGAAAAGGAGAACCTTACACTCTGTACAGCTGCCTGAAAACAAATTCACCTTACACCAGGGGAAGTTTAGATTGGATATTAGGAAAGATTTCTTCATGGAAAGAGTTGTCAAGCATTGGAAAAGGCTGTCCAGGGAAGTGTACGTCTCTGAAGCTATCTAAAAAACACGTAGGTGTGGAGCTTAGGGATGTGGTTTAGTGGTGGACTTGGTGATGCTGACTTCAAGTTGGACTCAATTATCTTAGAGGTCTTTTCCAACCTAAATAATTCTGTGATTCTATCTAGCACTAATGGAAGTTATTGCACAGCCCAGGCCAGTGTGCGCTGAAAGTGACAACTCAGTGGTACTGCAGCTGCACCTGTCGTGGCTGTTCTCACTGCTGGGCTGGATGAGCACGTGTCCCAACAGCCAGCTTGCCTCCAGCACATGGCTGCTGGCTCCACTGGGCTCGGGAGAGAAGGGGGAAGTTTAGCAGACCCCATGGGAAGAGGGTACCTTCGGGATCTGTGGGGGAATGCAGTGGAGAGGGCAATGCAGTGGTGAGAGGTACTGATTCCACCACACTGAGCAACTGTGGGCATGGCAAGGAGGGGCTGTGGACCCAGTCTGGTTATCAGCGAGGCTCCTTCGCCCACCTGCACTACAGTCCTAGGTCCTGTGGCTGCCCAGGTCTGGATGGTTGTGTTACACCGTTCCTCAGCCTTTGGAAACCTCTGGGAACTATTAACATTATTAAACTTTCTGCTATGGGGACCTGCCCAGTGGCTGACCAAGAGAGGGTAAACTTTAAAATTCACACAGCAAAGAAAATCAAGACTTTTCAGCTGTTGAGCAGAAATAAAAAAGAACAAAAACAGAACTGCAGTAAAAGTTCGTCTTAAAAACTCACTATTTGGGCAAGAAACAGCTGACTTAAGTAATTATCATTGCTGAATCTTTTTTAACACAGCTCCAAGTTTGACAGATCTTGTGGTTAATTGATTTAGACCTGGAGGAAGACCTCAGTTTAGACTTTGGTTGTTTCCTTTTTCATACAGCTTAGCCTAGAGATGAAACCTGCTTCTGTCAGAGTCCTTAATTTCATTTGCTCAGCTCCTGCAAGACAGAAAAATTTGCTGTAGAAACAGAATTTGCAAATTAACTCAGTTGGCATTGCAAATATAAAAAAGCCTTGCAGGTATGCAAATGCTCTCAGCTGATGCTGGACTGCTGCCGTATTTCTTGGCACTGAGGTAATGCACAGCTGTGTTTTCTGTCCTGTCCCTAAACCAGGAGTTTAGATTGTCTTGGGAGGGGGAAAGTAGAAGTCAGGGTTTAACATTTGGAAAGCTGTGCCCCCTTCAGCTAGGGCTCACTCACTCTTGCTGCAGGAGATGCCCTCAAAATACCAGTGGCACCCTGTCACCACAGCTGTAAGCAGCGGTTTCCAGTGAGCTACATGACAGGTTATTAATTAGATGTTGCACAAACTTTAGCAGGTGGTGAACATGCTCCATTACTGACTGTGTCAGGCATAGGACAAGGAGATTCACAAGGCTTATTGTATCTTTCCTGAGTAGGTTCATGTAAAAGTCCAATGTGGCGGTGGGAGGGAGAGTGTGGAAGGTATCTGGGATTGCTGTGTGACATCTGTGAGAAGCTGCCATATCTGGGTCAGTGTCCTGTCAGGAAATCTGTAGAGGAGGAACAACTGATGTCCCTCCATGATCTGTTTATCCCTTCTCAGAATCAAAGGAAAATAAAACTGAAAGAGATCATGTACTGCAGAGGTTCCCAACACCTCAGCTGCTTATCTTCATAATATCCTTATATCCTTATCCTGCTCAATTCCTTATCCCAGACCATACAGCTGCTTTGACATTGGAAGAGTGGAAGAAGAGAGAGAATGGGGAGGTAGGGTTGTGGGGTATGTCACAATCTGGGGGACACCATCTTCTGCTGCCTTTAACTCCCTCTTACAAACCTTGAGTGAAGGAGATTTTCTAGCCTTTCTAGGAAATCTCTCCTGATACCTCTCCTTCCTCATCACCAGAAAGTTTTGCTGTTGAAAGAACGTGGAGATGTGCCCAGAGGCAAGAGGATGCCTGGCTGTGGGACTTGTGGAGGTGGTTCCTGGGAAGATGTCTAGGAGTTTGAGCAGGCAATAGGAGGTTGAGCAGCTGAGATTGGCTGTGGGAACCTCTGTGCAGGTGGGAATCTGTTTGCAATTAGCTGGTTACATTGCTGGTGCCATTGTGTGACCATTACCTTCCATCTGCTCCACCCTGCCTCGTTGTTGATCTCCTTTCTGTACCTGGCTTCAGCAGTGGCAGAGGGAGAGAGGCAGAAATCTGCTCTCACTGGGATTTCAGTCTGGTGGTGAGTGCAGGTGACTGCTGCCTCAGTCCATGCACTGTCAGCCTTGCACACCCAACCCATGGCTAAATCATGCTGTACTCTCTGTACCCCAGTTTGTCACCTCCAAAGCAAAGGTAGCCCTGTCCTGAGTGCTGGGAGTTTTGCTAGACTAAGTGTGTTGAACTTCCAACCCAGTGGTAATCAGTAGCCGAGTGTGGCTGCCAGAGGAAAGGCAATGGCTCTTTGCCTGCTAAAAACAATCAGTGCAGTGGCATCTAGTGCACAGTGGGCAGAATTACAGATGTCCAGCAGCCCCCCAGCTGAGCTGGGTGTAGGAAGGACTGTAAGCTGAGGAAGGACTTAGGAAGCACTGTAGGCTGCCTTTTGAGGAATATCTGGAGCTGGGAGCCTATCTGTTCCTCTCCTTCTCTATTCTCCTGAGTGGAGCAGGGGGCCTCAAATTTTAGGGCAGCTGAGAGCACCACAAGCTGCTGTTGTCTTTTGCTCATGGGCACTCAGTCATCCAAATGCAAGATTCTGGTGTAGGATTAAAAAAAAAAAAAAAGGGGAGTAATCTGGTTCAGGCATGTACAGAGAAGAGTGGGTATTGTTAGTTTCCCTGGTGGCAGGAGCTGCTGATGAGCCAAAGAAGTTGTAGGTGTTTTAACCAACAGGGGATAAATGTCCAGGCACCCAGAATCTCAACTCACAGCAGCAGCATGTGCTGTCCCTTGTCGAACTGAAATGCACTGGGTGCCAAATACGCATGTCATAGAGTCTGGCCTGAGTCTGGCCACAAAAGCCAGTGCAATGCCACATTCTGCTCTTTTTTTTCACAAACAAAAAACAAAGTCAACATGTAAAATGGCAGTGAGCACTCTTGGTCAGCACTCTTGAGCAAGGCGACATCTAAAAGGACAGTGATGCAAATAAGAAATGTGATGAATCACTATTAGGCACAAGTGAAAGTCTATTTCCAGTTGATGTTTTGGTTCTTGCATGGTGAAGTAATCCTGATGGGTGGCACAGTGTGTTTATTTGTGTAGGGACCTTGTGTGCTTGCTTTGAGCAGCAGAAATGTACATGCATACATGTGCACGCTTGTGCTGTGTTGTGTGTATGCTGAGTTGCATTTTCATAGCAAAGTACCGGTCATATCTTATTAATACTAAGAACTGTTTTGTTGTTGGGAGGTTTTTCATATATAAAATGTATGTGAATATTCTAGAGAAGCATAGAAATTTGAAAGAAAAAGTTTACCATAGAATAAATACATTTTTATCAATGGAAGACAATTTTGCTCTTATTGAAGTCAATGGTAATCCTTCAATTGTAGTGATCTAAGCAGCATTGACCCTAGAAACCTTCCATTTCTAAATGATCTCTCATTAATGACAATAGGTCAAGAAAATCCTCTTATGGAAGTACTGGAAACTCCTGGATTTTGCTCTAAAGAAGTGGGAGTCGAAGTCCCCTCCTAGTGGCATGGAAAATCAACCACATCCTCATTCATTTTCCTGTCCTGTGTATTAGCACACATGTACAGTTTGTACTGGATGAAGTCTTCAAATCCCATTGATTCTGGGTCTGAAGACTCAAGATTCTTAAGCATGCAAATCAGAGCTGCCTAACACTGAAGAGGAAGGGAATAATAGGTTTGTCAAAAACTTAGCTGCATGTGTCAAAAAGCGGTACATTAATGCTATTGGAATAATCTGCTAGATAGTTTTATTTTAGAAATTTAATCAATTCTTTACTCTCCATGGTGATACTTGTCCAAACGTCTCCTAGTTTCCAAAATACTGCTTTATCTACCAAGCTACTAAACATGTCTGACCCTTTCACTTTGTTGCTGCAAATCCATTTTTCATCCCTTCCTTTCTGACAGGAGTAAAAAAAAAAAGGAGCCCAAAGTGAATATTGCTTTAAAAGTGTTATTTCTCTGAACTGTAATATATAGTTAAGAACCTGTTTTCTCAAGACAGAGGATGCTCTAAAGGTTATCCACATCTGTTTCTCTTGTCATGGATGATCCATGGGAAATTTCTAGGTGGAGTGGGGATGCAGTAGGTGCTTTGGGGAAGTGTCTCTTCATCTAGGCTGGGTAAGATGGACTTGAAGGTATGCTTTGCTTCTGGAAGCAGAGGAGATAAGACCTAGTTTATTTTCTTTCTTTGTCTTTGTATTAAAGGATTATTAAAAAAAAAAAAAAAGAAAAAAGAGGATTTTATAGTAAATGATGGATTTCTTTTGAGTTCTTTATAATCCCTTGGCTATCATCAGATTGGGTATTGCAATAGCAATGCAGTAAGAATTTATTTATAAGATGGGAAAATATTTGATGATAGTAGCTGCACAGTTGATTATCTGGTGGAAACAAATTTTAAAAGTTACAATGGTTGTGAATTGAATTTTTTTTTAAAAGCTCTGCTTGCGATTAAAGGTAAAATCCTTCAATTTCTCAGATAGAAAAACAGCCACAGTGCTGCAAGAAGAACTCAGTTATCAATAGCTCTTGGAGAAATTGTTTTCAGAGTCTGGGAAACTTCACTTCATAGCTATCTTTTCTATCTGAAGCCTGTACTTGAAGTATCTGCAGCTGCCTGTACATTGCTTTTGACTGCAGCTAGCTAGGATGAAAAAACTTAATGGTGCTGGATGCTAAATTTCTTAAAATATGCAAAACTTTTCCTGCTGCCTCCAGGTGTAAGCAGCAGTTACTGCACATGTTCTGCACCTCCTTTCCATTTCTTGTATCTACCACAGACATATTTTCTCTCACTATGTAAGATGAAGTAAGCTTTCATCATTAAAAAAACCAAACCAATATACTTTTCTTAATAATAACCCATTTGTGGTTTCAACAGAGAAGCAGTCTAATTATGGTAATTTTTTATTCCATTTACCTCTGCCATTGAGCAACCTGAGCTGGGCAGATGTGAGGTAGAGCTGCAGTGTGCACTGCACCAGCAGGGGTAAGGCAGAGTACAAGTGGAAGGTGCTTGCTGAGCTGTGAAAATAGGACCTAACAGAAGAGGCTAGGTGTCAAGGGAATCTGAGAGAGGTGGGAAAAGACCCTCTCTTGGGTAGTAAAAATGCAGCTATTTGATACTGTCTTTCCAAATGTGCGTTGCCTGATGACTTCTAGGTTTCCTTTTAAATGCCTTCTTACTTGGCTATTGTAATCACTTTTCCTAGTACTCTAAATTTTGTAAAGGCATTGCAGATATTAGGGTAGATGAAATGGCTGTTTAAATAGCATCTAAAAAAAAGAAAAGGTGTGAGACAAGTGCTCAGAAAGAACATTTCTCTGACTTCTGTGAACTTAATCTTCTGTGTCTGGAGAATTAGGATTTGAACTGTAAGATGATTGCAGATTACAGTCCTGTGTGTTTCATACAATACAATGAAAGTCCAAATCAAAGCCTACTAAAATATGGACAGATGAGATGTGTTACACTTATGAGAAAATTTTATATGAAGAACCAAATTCTGTTAGCCTAATCTGATACTTCTCCAGTGTTGTTGGATGAGTAATGCCATTTATGCTCTCTATTATTTGATCCATAAGTGATGTAATTGTCCCTGGCTTTTGTTTATGAAAACTTGGACAAAGTCTTTCAGCATTAATGAAGTGACAGCAATGTGATAACACAAAGGACTGGAGAACCAGTGGGTTTGAACAGACTGTATTGACACTGATGGGCACAGAGGCAGAGGTCAAGAGCCAGTAGAGTAGCACTTGGCAGAGAAATCATCTGTTCTAAAGGAGTGCTCCAGCAGAGATGTGCTATTGAGATGGTTCCTGGTCACCATCAGAGCAACATAAAGACACCAGAAGCGTAGTGAAGAGTCTGCTCACAAATATACTGTAGCTGCTGCGTGGGTTGGATTGAGTTAAGAACAGAGCAGGCATCACTAGCCTGAACTTAGCTGACCTATGAAGCACTGTGAGAGCAAAGAGCATGGCAGCTTGACTCAGCAGTTATTTAGGTAGGAGGATAGGGCAGGACAGAAGCACAGTTCATGCAGCTCTCCTTTCATTAGGCTAGCAGTTTGTATTGTTCACAGTAGAGTCTTGAAAGAAAGGTTCAGCTGCTCTACCACAGCAAGGAAACCACAGAGCCCTAACATGTGGTGGCACAGCAGGAGTTCTGCTAGGGATGTGCCCAGTGCCTGATGGCTGCACTGTCGCCTGTGATTTCTTTGTCTCTGTTGCTGTTTACTTGACTGATGGTACCTTCTGAGGGCAATACCCCTACAAATATTGTAGCTTTTGATGTGCCTGGTGACAGCCTGCTATGATTCTCAGGACCAATGTGTCCAGTCAGTTAGGACTAATCCCCTTTCAGAAGCCCAGGGTGTGTTCCTTTTCCAGTTAATCTGGACTTCACCATCCTTGTGCTAGACATTGTATCCCTGCTGTTTTCTCTCAGTTGGTGACTGTTGAATTTTTTACACTGTACATGACATCTGCTCTTCTGTTGGGTGCTGGTATAGTGCTGTAGAGCTAACTTGTAGCTCCATGGATCATAGGTAGGGCTGTGCTACTGCTGGAAGCAGAACCATTTGCATCCTTGCTAAAATAGTGGGAAGACATCATGACACCTTTGGAACGCTTCTTTCTATTCTTCTTTCCCCCTAATTTTCCCTTTCTTTTTCTCTTCTGCTAACCCTGTTGAAAATGTTGGTGGATCAAAACCAACCAAGGTTGCCTCTTTTTCTTCTTCTTTCTTTTCCCTTACTAGCTTTTCTTTATGTGCTAGGATAATTATGCCCAAATTGCCAAATATAAAATGTCATGCATTTCATGTATTTTGACATGTATATATTCTTAACTTATATGTAATATGGAAGGATGGCAAGTGTGTTTTCAGGATTCAGCTGAAACAAACCTTAGCTTGCCTACAGCTGCTCAGGGTGTCCTTCAGTCTGTGCTAGACTGGTTTTGGTCCACATGTTGCAAATGATCAGCTTGTATATTTGGCCAACTCCTATTGTTTTTAAGAAAAAATTAATTTTGCTTCCTAAATTTGAATGAACATACAGTGTTTTCCCGCTAGACTGAAAATTGTACTTCTCATGTCTAGTGTTTAAGTGGTATTTGCTGTTTATTTTTAAAATTTCAATACATGTCAGAGCCCTCCCCCATGCCTGACTTCATGCTAACAGCAGGCATTTCTGCAGTGCTGACTATTGTAGGTTGCTTTGGCTGTGAGATCCTGAAAAAGAATGTCTCTTGAGTGGTTTGTTGGTTTTTCTTTTTTCCCCCCAATTTCTTTTCTTCTGGTTAGTATGAATGCCTGAGCACATTCTGGCTCATCATCAGGACTTTTTATCTTGGTGTTGACAAATGCCATCTTCCGTGCAAAATTTTTCTTTTGAAAAAAGAAAATCCAACTGTCTCGGTGAGTAGATGCGGCTGTCAAGTTGCAAGTGTCAGAGCTGCTGTAGGTGCATTGAAGACTGTGGGGTGGGGGAATGGGTGCAACCATGGAAATAAATGCAGTGGGCATTTTTTGAAGCTCTTTCTGAATAGTGGCAATAGTGGCCTTAAATCTCAGGAGCTTGGATAGTTTGGGCTTTCGAAATTTAACAGTAGATATGTTTAAAAGGCAATTAAAAAATCTGATGTAATGCTAAACTAGAAGTAGGGTGATATTTGTCAAAAGGAGCTGCCTCCAGGAGAAACTTAAGCAAAGGGGAGGAGTAACAGTTTTGTATGAGAATAAATGTGATAAACTTTTGGTCTGAGAAGACTTGGTGCCTGTGCTTCTCTGTTGTTGCTGTGTTTTAGTTAGTCATAAAATAAATGACCAGTGACAAATGCCTACTCTCTGTAGTTACTTGTACACTGGCATGTTTTAGGGTTGCTCAATGATTGTGCTCTGAAAATGAGAGTAGTTCATGGACTGAAACCGGTATCTGCTCTCCTACAAATAACAGAGGTCATGCCATGCACCCCAGGCCTCTCCTGCCCACCCACCCCTTCACTTTCATAAGCCAGATCCCTCTGGGCTTGCTGTCACCATGAGTTGGCCAAAAGTAAATTTTCTCACCTTATTTCCTTCTCGTAAAGTTGTGTTATTGCCTGGTGACCCATCACAGGCAGGAATGCTCCTGTTTCTCCACACACAAGCCTGCCTGCCCTCTGGCTAGGGGGACTCCTGGTGTCCCTGGGCAGCAGTCGTACCCTGCCTCCCATGTGGCAGCAGCCCACAGAAATACAAGCCTGGCACTCCACGGGTGCATGTGAAGATCCTGTTCAGCCCTGACATGCTTCCCACCATCTTTAGTTTGGATCCAAGCCCAGCTAGTTTTCTCTACAGAGCTGCAAACAATCCCTGGATGAATAGTTCATGGTCCCTCGACTGTGAGCCAGGACTCCGTGGCCACAGCATTCTTAGTATTGTCTAGTGATGAATCTGCAACCCCACTGTTGGGGACAATGGGGGAAGAGTGGGGTGAACCTTTAATGAAAGGTTAACTGCAGCACTGTGTCCTGTGATGCTGTTTGCTTCCCATCATGAGTCCTCTCGCTGAAGGAGATGGTGGGAGTTTAGTGCTTGACTTTAGCAAGCCTTCTGCCTCATCTGCTCAATTTGAGGCTTTCTAGCAAGCTTCTCAGAGAAAGTGGAAGCAGAGGATTTCAGCAGGAATTTCTGAGAGGCTAAGCTGGGCACAGCTGAAAAGCAGACCACCCATTGTCTCCCATCAAAGCTGACCCAGCCATCTCTACTTCTTGTGAAATTACATGACACAAACCTTCCAGTATTCCTAATTTTTTCCATGTCTGTTAGATTTCTCTTCTTAATAATAGCACAGGAAATTCAAACAATTGCAGCAATTCTTGAGTGGTTAAAATTTAATATCTTATCCTGCTCTTTGCTGTATGATATTGATACCCACCGGTATTTTTCTGCCATGTATTGTGGCTTGATTATATCAGTTATGAATCAGTCAAAAGAAGCAGTAGAATGGATACAGAATTAATTCTCAATTTAGATATATAAAGGGATAGAGGAAAGAATAATGTTGATGCTCAGCTTCTTCTAAAGCAGGCTAACCATTCACACTAAAAATAAAGGGCAGAGACTTCAAAATGGTAATTAAAAAGTGAGTTAAATGAGGCTACTATGCACTGTAATCAGAACACTAAATTTCCAAAGTTTCATCTTACTTTTTGCCTGTCAAGTATATGTCAAGCTGCAGATTTTTTTTGTGTTGCTCAGTGTAGTGCTCTGGATATGCAAATAGAATTTATGGTGTAATATACCAGCTATACAAAGACAAAATCCTAAATCTCTTGCTATTCAATTCCTCTTTTATGTTATTGTTCCATATCATCTCTTAAGTCTTCACTTCCAAGTTTCATTAATAATAAGAAGGAGAAAGCCCATTGTTTTGGAGGCTAGATAATAAAAAGGCAGTTCTGTTTCCCAGAGTATGTGTCAGGTTGAGATATGTATTTACAAAGAAGGAGAAAAAAGCCACATTTTTGCTAAGAACAGAGCAGCACATGCAATGCCACCTGGGGAGAGGAAGAGTTATGACGATCACGTTAAAAGGAATCTTAAAAATGTGAAATTAGAAATCCCCCAACCCTACATGTGACTGAAATTTTAATGTACCCGAAGGAATACCCAAACATCCATTCACACTGTAGCTTTTGCTCTGTGTGCCTTTGATTGCTGCATCAACAGGGCACAGTAGAAGCCCGTGCTAAGGAAAGAAGGTGCAGCAAAGCTGATGAGGGATCAAATTCCAGTCTGTCACATCACAGGTACATGTTTCAACCTTTAACTTTGAGAATGCAGATGGGCAACTAATAAATCAGGGAATACCTAAACGCAGTACTCGGGTTGCCTAAGAGAGCTTTGAAGACTGACAAGGAGATGAGTGACCAACTTCACGTGAGCTGAGTGGGAAGTAGACTAGGACTTGAGTAGGCTGAATAAGACCAGTCAATTTTGACTCATCTTGCTTATTAGACATACAAATATCATTCCTTAGAGCTGACCTGGAGGCCCTGCAGCATCCTTACTGCATTCACTAGCACCTTAAGCTTTCTGACCCACAGCATTTCTCCCATTTCTCAGCTGCCCTGCTTGAGGGCATTACTCTTGCTTTGTTAGACAATGTCTTCCCCACTGTAACAGCAGAGCCTCTGTGGCTTAATGCAGAGTTTCAACACTTGCTGATAGGAAATGACTCTAGGGAAATTGTTCTCCTTTCTTACAGAAAAAAAAAATCTCTGATTTTGTTCAAGCTTTTCTATTTTAAACAGGAATGGATGACACCAGAGACACAAAGGTTGTCCTTAACAAATAGGGGATTGGATGTGGACTTTAGGAAATATACACTTGCTGAAGTCCAGAGCCATCTGAGAGTCCTTCAGGGCACACACACGTTTGCAGTGCGTGTAAGAAGAGCCATTACGCTCATCTGTTCTGTGCTCAGGGTATAAAAGATGCCTCTCAAGGTCAATTACTATGTCAACAAAACTAAGAAAGTACAATTTTCGAGTTGGTTGAAATTGAGGTATCTCAGTGGACCTAATGGACTGGATCACTTATAGATGAAGCTTAGCAACCTGGCCTACAGTGTTAGAGTATATAAATTGTGGAAAAAAGTACCAAATCTTTCAGAGCTGTGCTAGCCAACAACACAAGTGCTGTTGTCTGTTGAAATGTTGTCCATGGACTGCTGTTGTCTATTGAAATCCATCCCTGAGCTCTCAGTACGTGTAACATGTATCACAATCATTTTCTCCAGAGACTGAAATTAACATCTTTTTTTTTTTTTTGTCTATAAATAGTTCTAATTTTTAAAGTGAAATTTTCAAATCATAGTTTGGCATACTGATATATTTCAGCTAAGAGTTATTTTTTTCTTCTCTGCTTAGTTGGTTTGGGATCTTTTTTTCTGGTCTCAGTATGAATAGAGATTTGTTTCTTTTTAATAATGGGATTTGGATTGCAAAACATGGGCAAATAAATTGGATTTACATATATATATGCATATAAATACACACACATAGATATTATTTTTGATATCAAGCAGTGAGACATGACCAAAAAAATCCAGAGATTGTAAAAGATTGGGGAGAAAACCCCACAGCAACAGTAGCAGGGAGATTATGTTAGCATAATGGAAAGAACTTGATAAATAATGGTCAAAAAGGTAGAATTTCATTTTATTGATAGCATATACATGTAGTTCATGTCTCCAGGCTTTGAATATAGAACTTCAAAGCAGCCGAGCTGACAGTAACTGATAGTAGGGAAGACAAGCTGAGGGGTAGAAAGATGGAAACAAGTAGGGAGCTAGTGGTGTTTTAGCTGACAAAAGCCCAGGGATGTTTATGTGATCTCAAAACACCGTCCCTGTGCAATACATAGGGATGGTTGTAAGAAGATGGCAGCAAATTTATTAATAAAATAATAAACTTTTTTGATTGCTCACCAAAAATGTGTGGGTTTTGGAAATTCTTTTAAAGCATGTAGTTTGATACTGGTAAAATTATGATAGAGTGGCTGTATGCAGTGAGACTCAAAAGCAAATCGTCGTTGTGCAGACTTCATTCCTCTTCTGGGACAGAGCATTTGACAGGAGGAGCCTTTCAGGGACTGTGTGCAATCTTTCTTTAGTGATGGTTTAACATGTTCCTTTCATCCTAAACTGCTGAACAAATAAAACTGCATGTAGGAAAATCAACCTCCCAGATAAAGGCAATGAACCATGAAGAGAAACCCTATTCCTTCAAATTTATTGAGGATCAAGTGTAAATATATTTCTTCATGTCAGATAATGTCTTTCCATTCTATCTGAGCAGTCATGATAGAATAAATGTTTCCAAAAGGAAGTCATAGTGCCAAGTCCAGCAATGCTATCAGTAACCTGGCTAGCTGGCTCTCATACATCTCAATATAATCTGGTTTGGAAGAACATGCTGGATTTAAAATACAAAATATTTCTATGAAATAAATAGTGAGCTTAAACTAAGTAACACTGATAGGAAATACTCCTTTTTGCATTTGACATTATTCACTATTTTGAACATTCCCATGTTTATGCATATGAATGTACAGTGAATTGCTGAACAGAGTTGTGCTACATGTGTATTTTAAGAACCCTACTGCATTTTCTAAGCTCTCTAACACTTCTGGGAATTCATCCTGCAATTCTGTAAAAAAAGCCTTACTATTCCCACCAGGACCTCTCAGGAGAAGAGTGATCCCATTTCAAAGCAAGTCCTTCACACAGTGAATAAAGCCCCAAGGAACTGCAGAACCAATAAAAGGATCTCCCACTTCCCCTTTGCAATGCCAGGCAGTGATTTTTTCAGTTGGTATCACATTCAGAGTAAAATGATGCTGTAACAATGTATTATAGCAAAATAATTGAGTATCCAATTTGTTTTGTTTTGTAAGTGCGTTTCCCCCCAGTCCCCTCATTTGTTTCTCTTTCCTCTAGATAGAAATTTAAGTATAACAATATTAGAACATGAACTTTTTTTTTTTTAAGTTGAAATTAATTTAATTTAATTTTTAAATTGAAAAAACTCACATGCAGCAAATATTAAAGTAGCCTGACAGCTTTACTCCTGCTCTCTAGTTCATGCTATACATTCCGGAATTAAAGATTCATCAAAGGGAGAATAGCCATTAAACATTTATTGGAATGTTTAAGTAGGGAAAACCTCAGTGCCACCTTTTGGGATGCTGCACCCACCTGTGTCACTGGAAAAGACGTGGGCTGAGGCAGGCAAGAATGTCCCATCCTGCACAGCAGCTTCTCCAGCTGAGTTCTCCCCCATAGTTCCTGCTGTGCTTGGCCAGACATTTTCTTTCCTGCCTGATTTTGTAGTGCTGCCCCGTGCTGTTAATAGCTGTGAGTTTTCACAGTATAGATGGTTAACGTGAAAGGGTTTTAACCAGGTGAAGTGATTAATATATACATATGTTTTCATCTGCTGCTGCTGAAAGTATTTTATGCTCCAGTGGATTAAAAAATGTTATACTTGCGAACTGGGAAATTAAATGGGCCTTAATATTAGAGAGATCTGGCAGTAAAAAAAAAGGAGATGAGGTGTGCCTGCTGATTGAACAGCATAGGGGATGGGCAGATCTGGAGCTTCCTGGGGCATATGATGGTATTGGTGAAACAGGCCAAGCTGTGTGTCCCAGAGCCACACTGACCTGCTGGGAGCTCAGCCACAGCTCAGCCAGGCTTTTGATACCGAGAAGGTGACTCAGAAAAGAATCAAAAGAGAGACTGGGAAATATTAAAGGGAGAGATTTGATTATTTTGTTCAGTTTGACTTTTACCTAGATTCAACGAATCTAGAAATTCATAGTCTCAATGTAGGAGACGTCACTAAAATTCTGTGGGAGTTTAGAACAGAATTCAAAGGGGGAAAAATAAAGCTTTTTCTTAATTCGCTATTGTACCTGATGCTTGCTGGAAGGAAGAAGCCTTAGAGAGAAAAGATAACTCTCCTAGGGGCTATCTGTAAGTGGAGACCTAAATGGCAGGAAATAATGGTGGAGAAATCTTTAGTCTAACAAGGGTGGACAAGATTCAATAGTGAATGAGTCAAGGTAAATGCAAACTAGATCTTGGACGGTGAAAAGAATATGATACTGATCGTTTTTGGCAACCATCAATAACCATCAGTGGAAATTTAAAAGTCATAACTGGATTTTTTTCCTTCAAAATTAAAACCTTTGTGTATATAATATTGTATTTTTGTGTATGTAATATTGTATTTTTGCACATGATTATCCACTTGATACAGATATATCTTTTCAGCTCTTGCTGAGATCTTTGTATTTCCTTTTAGGAATCTTGTATACTTCAAAAATGAGTCACTTTTTCTAATTACTTGTAATTAATACTTCTGGTAAATGAATGGCATGTCTGATTATTTTTTGTTTCTTTGCTTGCTTCTTCTTCCAGAAATGTTTAGGAGAGATGCAATGCATTCATTAGCAAGACGTTAACATTCATTTAACATAATTACCATCCTTTTTCCTAAGTGGAAAGATTTCCTTTTCAGACCAGAAAACTGTGCTTTGAGCTGATCACAACATGGGAAAACTGACTTTGGTGAGGCAAGAGGAGAGCACTGAGAAAAGCCTGAGGAGGGGGACAGCCAGAGTTTAACATCAACCAGGGAGAAAATGGGGGCAGAACACTATATGCAAATACTTCCTTCTCTTAAGCATTAAAATGTCAAAAGCTTATTCATCCAGCAAAATCATTACCTTTCACCAAGAGCAAAAGGAAAATTCATAGTTTTGTTCATTGAAATATTGCTACATTCCACACAAAGAGCTATTGTTGCTCCTCAAAAGAAGAGGACTTTATGGCTGCGTAGGATTCACATCATTTAGGGAGTATTTCACTTTCATTTGCTAATTATCGAATTCTCACTAGGTGCCAAAAACTGGCAATTTTCTCCAAAGTCTGTTCACTTTTTCTAAGGTGGACTAGAGCATCCATTTGAAAAGATAAACAAAGAAAGCCTAGGGCCCATTCAAATCACATTTAAAAAGTCCAGCTGTGTTACAGACTTTTTACATGCAGGTGGGTTTCACTCATTGCTGCTGCTAATTCATCCAGGACATGGTTAATCAATTATCTTTTTCACTATGTCTGCTAAGTCACTTCATGTTTGCCTTTAGAAATAGACCCAGTGTCAAGAGGATAAAGAAAGGCAGGAATGTGTTACTTGTCTTTAGAAAATGTGGATCATGGCCCTTTTCACAATGGTGGAAGTGGAGATTAAAGTCTGTGAATTGAAAAAATTGATAACCCAAGAGGACAGGGATGTGCCCATTTAGGCTTCATCCTGCCCTAGTGCTGGAGATTTTTCCTGAAAGTGATGAGGCACAGATGAGTCTCCCTTTTATCACATCCATCTTTATACCCTTTCATAATGTTTGTTGGCTTCATTTTCAGCACCTTTTCCTAAGAGAAATAAAGCTTTATTATTTATTTATGTTGGTTTTGTGGTTGTAGTTCAACTCAGCGCTGACCAGACAAGCATACTTGTATAAATGGAGGACAAAATACAGTAATGGCTGGGGAAGGCCCATTGACCCAGAATTCAGTGACACATTCTTTGCATGTTTATGTAGCCTTTCAAAAAGCTAAGAGAGTTAGGAGGGGAAATTTTCTTCCTGGGACTGCTGAAATCAGGAATACAAATAATTCTAATTACATTCTAAATGATAGCTCTATAAGAGTTGCAAGGTCATGCTCTGCTTTATCTCCTTGCCATTTTTTCTATTTTTTTTCACTCTTTACTGCTAGTCTTGCATATCCATGAAGCATGCACAGTTCTTAAAAAAAAAAAAAAAAGGAGAATAAAGAAGCTTTTTTCTCATCTCTTTCCATCAGCTAGACTTCCCATAGAAGCTGAACAACATCCTCTTTATCAAGATTATGGGTTTCCACATCTTGGCATACTATTTCTTTCCTTTAGTGCATGCCAGCAAACTGAGCTACGAGTGATGAAAGTAGGGAATAAGGCATGTATAAGGCCATATTTATTCAGTTACATCAAGAGCATTTATTTACATGAGTGGGACAAATGGGATATAAGTTGCATTTGGAACTATGAACAGCACACACCTGTGTTCCAAAAGATGACACATCCATAACGTTCTGCCTTGCACATGAAAAGAATTGGTATTATTCGTGGAAATATGAATGGAAGAAAACAGCTGTCAGCCTTTTGAGCCATTTTAGAACAAAACCAGAGCCCAGCCCTGCTCCCTGCCCAAAGTGCAGCCTTGACTTGCGTTGATGGGGGAATGTAGTGCTTTGACCTGGGGGAATGTAGTGCTTTGACCTGGCTGTTGTGGAAATATGGACTGATGGTCTTTGCATTATTCATGTTAAAATACATACTGCTGCGAATACAGCAGAATCATGGAAAAAATTCCTGAGAAGCCAACAACTTTCTGTTGACAGCCTGAGTGCTCTTTAATTCCCATTCACTTATTTGGGAGGGTATGGCAAGCGGTGTCCTGGTGACATTGGGCCTTATATTTGGTACATTGAATCACTCCCACATGAAAAGCCACAGTAGAACAAATTGTAGCTTGGCAGGTTTGGACTTGGCATTAGGGAACAATTCTTTGCTAGGAGGGTACTGTAGTACAGGAACAGGTTATCTTGAGAAGTAACAGATTATCCATCCATGGAGGTTTTTAAGTCTAGGATAGGCAAAACTAAGACTGATCTAATCTGCTGTGGTGATAGGGCAGAAAGTTGGATTAGGTGACATTCAGGCATCCCTTTGAATTAACATTTCTACAGTTCTGTGACTTTCTCAGTAAAATACATATAAATTAGGCTTTTGTTTTCACTACACACTCCTTCTCAAAATCAAATTATAAATCATTATTTTCAGAGAAAAAGTAAACCAGAATCAACTCACATTTTTAGTGGTAAAGTGCCATTATTTTTAAAAGTGACAATAAGGTTTGTTCCCTTGGATCACTGAAGAGCAACACAACTATTATTTCAGTGGAGCAATAGGGAGAATCATTTTGATTTGAATCCAGCTGTTGCTACAGTGAAATTCAAAAGTGAATGCAGGCCTTAATAAGGAGATAAAACCCTGTGGTTCAATAGTCAGCATTGATCCCTCCCTTATTGATCTCAGGGAAACCAAGATTTCATTCTATGGTATGAAGAGCCTCACAAGAACTTTCTAGCAATTAATTTCCTTTTAAGTCCCTCTCTGATGGCTCAAGCAGTATTTTAAATTTAATTTTGCTCATTCTTTCTGCAAAGATGGTTTTTGCAATTCACAGTAAATTTTAAAAAGTAAAGACTTCTTACATGACCAGGTGCAAAACCTCTAGTCTGCTAAAGGAAAATGAGTCTTTTATTACCAGGACAGATCAGTTAGACTCCTGTAACTCTAATAACCCTTCTCACAGTTATAACATTCTTTACCTGCTGTGGGGAATTATTTAAAATAGTTATTTTTACCTATCTTGAGAAACTTCAAAGTCTGAACTATAAAAGCACAGTCTCTATGGATCGGCATAGCAGAGTATTCAGCCCTATGCAAATTATGTTTTGGAAAGCAGTATTCAGTCCATACAGTGAAAAATTGTGACAGAGGTAGAACAGTAAAATAAATTTGATTTGGACTACAGTGAAGTTTTCTTGGGGTTGAAAGTTTCCTAACATTTGATGGAGCTGAGAAATACCATCAGTCTTGACATCACTTGCATTTGAATGGATTTCTCTGACTGAGCTAGCTATTCTCATGTCTCATGTTCTCTAGTTCCAATGTCTTCTTTTTAGTTTTTCTGAAAAGTGTTTCATAGCATTTCTTAAAGAACATCCAAAATATTCCAGCTTCCAGTCAGTTGTACTTTCATGACTACATTAAAAAATGAACAAAAAGACTTAGGATGTATAACCAATGAAAGAAGAGGAGAGCAGATGGGAATTCATGTGCAACAAAAAGTGAGGACTGTAAGGAAGCATGTGAGGCTAGGAGAGGCAGAAAACTGGGGGAGAAATGGTTGTGCTTTGCTTGGGGGTAGGTGGCTGTGCTGTCTTTGCAGGGAAGGGGGGAAGTAGCTCAGTCATTTTGCTTCAAGAGAGAAATTGAAGAAGTCAGATTTTCTGAAAAATTCAGGTAGTGTATGGTATGGCAACAACAAAACACCTTCTGTTCCAGCAGTAGCCAAGGAAGATATAATCCAGAAGCTGGACACCTGGAAATGAGTAAGATCGTGCAGTCTGCATCCAGAGGAGTGCTCTGTGCTGCTGGTGCTGGCTGGCAATGAGGAGGTCCAGAGAAGAGGAAATAAGTTACTGTTATATTGGTTTATTAAAGACCAGAGAGGTGATTCAAATATTCATTGCCCTATCACCTTGCCACTGATCTGACATTGCAGCAGATCTGGCATCTGATTAATCAAATATTAAGGAAAGGTTAAAGTAATTAGTTTAAATCAGAGTGGGTTTGTGGTGAATACCTTTTGTCAAAATAGCTTTGTGCCTTCTCTGAGGTTGTTACTAGTTTAGGGACAGTCTTGAAATCAAAAGTTTCAACTCTCCGCCTTTTCAACTTGCTAATACACAATGTTTTGATTAAGGAAGTAGAATGATACAAAATCAACATTGTACACTCATTAGGTGGTGTTAAAACTGGCATAGTGGCAGTTTCTAAACCCAAATGTGTTTCTCGAGCACAGAGGATGATGAATTTCATGCTATTTTACATTTTTATCAGTGGACATGAAAGAAGAGAGAAAATTATTCCACATAAAATTTGCAGATGACACAAAGTTAAAGGGTGGTAATAGTTAACAGAACGAACTGTTGTGCAGAGTGGCCTGCTCTGATTGCCATGGACAAAATGCAAGAAAGCACTAGGAGTCTGTATGAGGCCAAGTAAAAGGACTATACATAGGAGTAAATACTGTGGACCATGCTGATAGAATTGTTCTCTCTGTCCTAGAAAGCAGTATCAGAAAAGGTTGAGACACAGTGTTTAAAATTAGCAGGATAATCACACACTCTACTGTGAGTGTGTGATGCAAAAGGGATAATGAGATTTTTGATATGTGAACAAAAGAATATTGAGGAGGTCTTGGTTATTGTATGACTGGCTTGGGGACACTGTCCCATTCCATTGCTCAAGAATGAAAAATACTGATAACTAGAGAAGTTTTAAGTGATGGCCACAAGAGTGCTTCTTTCATTTTTTAATGAAAGAACATTTTATAGTGAAAGGCTTGGCCTGCTTAATTAAACAAGAATAAGATTAGAAAGTGACTTGATAGAATTTTGTATAAGTTAAACAAAAATTGGCAACAGGGCATCAGGAAGCAGTAGTAGAGTGAAAGCTGATGCTTCATAAATTCCTCTTTGAAATAACAGACACAGTTTTTAGTAGTTAGGTAATAAATCTCTGGAGCAACTTGACAAGACTCTCAAGTCTCTCCATTGCTGAACAATGGACAGTATTGGATACCTTTAAATATGATTCAAACAGGCATTAATTTTGAAATGTCCAGTGGTCTTTCTTAAGCTGTAGGTAAAAGTAAATGGACATGTGGATCCCTGATGATGACATTATAGCTTATTATATCTATGTTCTTTTGTTGGAACTTACACACACCTCAACCTAGTCTAATGCAAAAAAATATAAAAGGGAGAAAAAAGAAAATAGAATGAATACCTGCAATAATTGTATTCATTTTAGTTTTCTTTTCAAACATGTAAGCTGTCACTGTAACAGACAGCTTCACTGGAAAAACCTTTATTTGCAAAAAACTGTTCTGCAGTAGCTTCCTAACCAGAAGCAGCCTAGCCAGGATGCCAGGTCATGCCGAGCACAACTGGTTACAGGGTCAGCCAGCTGCTGGTCCTTCATAAAGCTCTTCTGATAAAGTGATTTTTCTTCAATGTATTTTGAGCTTTATTTCTGATTTATCATCTAAACTTGTAGTTTGTGGATAATTTTTTTTCTTTTTCCTGTTTTAACTTCTTTTCATACAGCAGGTAGCTGACAAAAGCCATAATATGACCTGGCTGTAGAAAGTTGAAACTATGAAAATTCATGCTAGAAATTCCCATGCCCTGAAGTCAAATAAAACTGAATTTCTTTCTGGAAGAGGATTTTCTGCAACAAGTGCTGATTTCAGTTCTAGAGTTGCTCTGTAGAATATTTTGGTGGGTGATATCCAAGGTTAGATTGCATGAATGGATTGTTTCCATTTTAATTATAATATCATAGCATGAAATCAAGATGTGTATTTTTCTAAATACCCTGTACTGCTTGAGTTAGCTGTTTGATGTGGAGCTGCCTGAATGCTAGAATGGTGATCAAAAGAATTTTGTTGGAAAAAATTCAGAAACTCAAACAGATTTCTTAAGGAGGAAGCAGTTTTTTATGAAAAAATAAATGGAGGTTGCCTTCTGTCTCATCTGCATCTATGCTGTGATGGTTTACTCTTCTCAAAAGTGATCTAAGCATTAATACTGTATTGAATGTTAAAAGTTCTAAGATAATAAGTGTGGTGAGGTGAATTTGAGGGCATTCACTTAGCAGGTAGCCAGGGAAATCTTCTGAGATACGAAAATATAAAAATGTTAGGTTTTAGTAATAGATCTGGAGTTAGCAGATATATGAAGAACTTTTTTTGTCTGAGAATTTCTTCTCAGATTGTGAATCTTGGGTACTTTGGGTATCAAATTACACCTGATTTTTGTTTGCTTCATAATCGAACAAAAAGCACTTATGCTGGCAGTCTGTGTCGCCATTTTCTCCAGGATATTCACAATGACAAGAAAAATGTTTGGCTGCTGAGACTTTCTACCTGACTCATATTTCGCTTTAAAGAATCTGTGTCTTTTTCTCTGTGTCCTTTTTCAAATGATTGAAATAAGAAATAAAGACATAACTTCAAGTTCACTTCTAGTGAGATTGGACATGCCATCATTGAATTTTGTCAATGCAAATTTCTTCCACAAGTTACATTCTGACCCCAGTACTGGTATATTTGTGAGGAAAAGAAATTGCCTATAAAATCCCATGTGTAATGATGACAGTTGTAACTGTCCTATGTGCAGTTTGGGTTGGAGGGGACCTTTAAAGCTCATCTAGTCCAACCCACCCACAATGAGCGGGGCCGTCTTCAACTGGATCAGGTTGCTCAGAGCCGCATCCAGCTCGATCTTGAATGTTTCCAGGATTGAAGCTGGTACCACCTTTCTGGGTAACCTCTTCCTGTGTTTAGTCTGAATGTCCCCCATTTTAATTTAAAACCATTATCCATTGTCCTATCTCAACAGGCCAATTATCTGTGGCCTAACAAGTTCACCAAGGTAGAGGTTTCCTTTTGAAACAAAACCAGTCTAAATTGTATTCAATTTCTGTCCTGCAACACTGGGAGGAGGATGGAAGATTAAAAGAACGGACAAAAGAGGAGGCTGGAGCTGAATGGACGTAATTTTTAAATGCCTGATGAGCTCCATCCAGTTTGATGAGAATTGTTTCTTCAGTCACAATCCCTTTCCCCCCACAAATATGGGGGAATGGGATTTTGAGGTTCAGCCTGAGCTGTGTCAATGAAACTGTGGAAGAAAAGCACAAAGTTTCAGGAAACTGAAAATCAATATATCCAGGCAATGAAAGCATTTTTATTACAAAGAACCAAAAGATGTCACACAACAAAAGGTTTGCTGAAAATGGAAAAGAGGAAAGTGTAAGGCTTCAGCTTTCCCAAGTAAAAAATAAATTGTAGTTACAAAGAGACAATACAATATACCTTTTGCAGAATAAGAAGCTCTTGCCTACAAGGAGTTAGAAGGGGTGAAACCTCCAACACTGGAAGGCACCTTCCTCTGGGTTTTATTGTGCAGACTATTTTTGTGTTGCCCCTCCATTCCTATTCTGCTTCCTACATAAAGGCTTTCCAGTAGGTGCTCATTTAATACAGGAAGGAGTCCTTTCCCTAAGATTTTTTGACCTGAACAGACACAACAGCAGAGAGTAAATTGAGGTAGGGAGAGCTGAAGATATCCATGGGAGGTCTGAGGTAGAACTGGGACTAGGTGTGCTGAAAAAATCCCAGTTATAGACCTCTGCCTTCTTTTCCTGATCCCCACTGCAAGGGTAAGACCTCTGGACCAAGGACCATCGTTTCCATCCCACAAGCCATCCTGGGTTACTGAAGTGCTTTATCTGTCTGACCTTGCAGAAATAATCAGACACAATAGAAAGTCTAACAAGTATTTGCCACAGGGTCAGAAGGTGCAGGGTTGCTGGGTTTTTTTAACTGCTTCACTTTGGTATGAGACCAGCTCAGCATGGCAGCTGCTGCTACACCTTCCGTGTGTTGGGCACAGACAGAGGGAGGGCAGAGGTGTCTTAAGGTGAGACAAGATCTTCTCCACTGCTGTGGTGGATTGACCTTGTCTGGCTGACAGGTGCCCACTAAGCTGCTCTCTCACTCTTTCACTTCAGCAGTTCAGGGGGAGAAAGTAAGATTAAAAATTCATGGGTTGAGACAAAGGTAGATAATTGATCCCAGCCAGACCTAGGATGACCCCCAAGGACGCTGTAGGCAGGTTGTTCTCATCTTAGCTATTTCTTAACCTTCTCACTACAGCACCAATTCCCGACTATTCTCATTTTCAGACATTTCTTTTGAAATACAGCAGTGTACCCTCCCAACTGAGTAGTTCAGGAATGCCCTAAACATTCATTAGACTAACCCAAAGATTAGGCAAGCAATTTTGCAAAGATTAAACAAGTGATTACTTTGATGTTTCTCATTGATTTGATCTCTCCCTGTGCTCAGTCAGCAGCTCCTCAGCACCCCAAGCAATCCTATCTCCATCTTTGGGCATGAAATGTTTTGAGCAGGCTGTGCAGACAAATTTGTAGGTCTCTTATTGCATAAATCTGTATTACCTTCATTTTCTCAGAATGTCATCTGTACAGAGCTGTAAAATCATTGACCTTTGTACAAGGTTTGTGTTGAAATTATTATTACAGTTGTTATTTCTTCCTTCTCAAAGTCTTGTTGTAGTTTGTTCCACAGTGTAAATTGGATTTTTAATTCTGATCTCTTACTGTGAAAAGACATTGTTCATTCTGCTATGAATGCATTTTCTTGAACTGAAATGCTCTTCTTGAAGGAGTGGTTTCTGAAGCCACAGGTCTTGAACTGTTTTAAACTAGAAGAGGATAAATTGATGATATAATGAGTCTTCCTAATATCTGATTTCCATAGTTTGATGAATTTCAATATAGAATGTTTCATTAATATTATATAAAGAAGTGATTTTCTGGCAGATTAAGTGGTTGACACAGGTACTAAATAATAAAAGCATATAAATTAAATTCAAGCACACAATTAATTACATGATTAATCTGTTCTTATCTGGTCCCGTGATATCGCTCAAGTATTCCTGCATATTCATAATCATGTTAGTTGAGTTTAAAATTATTTTTTAATAAATATATTTTTATATAACCTTAACATGATACTTATGATATTCCGGACCTCATGTAGCTGTACAGTGCACACAGGTGAAGTGTGATACTTCCCAACAGCGTAAACTAGCAAAAAATTGTGTCTGGATCTCAGATTGCTGTTATATTTGAAAGGCCATGTACTGCCCACCCCTGCATGCAGTAAGGAAGCTCTAGCATGAAGGTGGCATGATTTGATAACAACATTTTCTCATTGACTACCACTGTTTTGTTCAGAAAATTTCCCCTGTGAGGCCCTCTGATGTCTGTCCAGGTGTTAGCATAGGAATAAAAACATATAGTCACAGCAGCATGGCTATATGCAGTGCTTTTATTGGGCCCAGAGAACGGGGGGGGTTCCTTCGTCCCAAATCCGTTCTGAGGAGATACATTTGGATTTACAATTTATACCTTTTAGTTACATGAGACATCAATGATTAATTTTAATATTTTCCATTCTTCTTATTGATCCTACTGAAACTTAAGACTTGGAATTTCGAAAGAACTGTTCTCTATATTCCTACGTTATCCCTTGATTGGTCCTAATTACACTTAATAGCTATATTTACGCATGGTCATAGTTGGTTAACTTGTACAAAGCAAAGTCAGCTACCTAGCCCATGACTACGTTTCACTAACTTGCTGGTTTCCATCCACCCCACCCCCACATAGGTTTTCCACCCTCCTCTGAAATCTTGATTCTAAGCGGCTAAGATTTTAACCCCAATGCTATCACAGGCGCTTGGCCTAGTAATCAGGGAACAATGGGAAAATATTCACTAGGAGAAGGATCATCCTCATCAATTTCATTTGAACATTTGAAGGACCACCGTCCTGCCAAATTTGGTTTTGGTTGGTAAAGATATTTTTTGCATCTGCAAACAGTCTTCTGTGATGTCCTTTCCATCTGTCTTCCCAAGAAAATAAATCTTGACAAAGAACATGTTAGGAAAATTAGTCCATGATGCCAGAGGTTTATGTCCAAAAAGGAGAGAGAGGAGTCCTGTAACTTTATTTGAATAAAGGGAGAGGCCGTGGGGCATTTCCCATGGGATCTCTCAAACTCTTGGGTGACACAGCCCCGGTTTTATCCTACATTCCCAGCTGCATCACCCTGTTCCTTTTCCCCATTACCTGAGGTACACAGAAGGTACAGACTTCCCAAGTTGCCTACTCTGTGGTCACCTCTAATATGCATCCCCCTTCTGTTATATAAAAGAAAGGAAGAAAAAAGCTATTCATAATTCTAGTAAGTCTTTGTTCTTTTTCTCTAGGTTCAGAGATTTAACATGGCCTTGGCTGAGCAACAGTCCATGGTGATGAGTAACATTTTCTAGAACTAATAATTTCTTCTGTTACTTCTCTATAAGTACCTGGCTCTATCTACAAGCAGATTCACACAGTCTGTTTGTAAAGACACGTTCATCTTATTCCTTTCAGACAGAGTCTGAAGAAGCAGAATGACATCCTGTTTGGTTAGTCATGGTACGGTATTCCACAAGTATCACCGACTTTTCGGTCTTGTCTGGATTTCCCTGCTCCCACTTGGGCAGGCCACTGGGATATTGGACCTGCAGCAAAATTTTCATGGGGGAAACTGAGGGGTGAGTGCAGTGGCCTTAGGAAAGCTCACTCCAAAGTCACAGCCAGCCCTGTCATGGCCTGTTGTACCTGCTTAACTCAGATATAACCATGGATGATCCATGTGTTCAAACTGGGCTTTACAAATAAGAGCATTTGGCTTATGCAAACTAATTTAACTCAAACTGAATTAAATTTTAGTTTATACCATTAGTAAATGAAGGCAGTAAATAAAGAGGTAGTTTGTTACATCTCTGAAATATTTAGATACTTTACAGCCCTGCAATGGTCCTTGTCAGATAATCCCTTCCACACATAAATTAAGCAGTGTATGTTGTTCAAAAACAACCTGTAAGATATCTGCAGTCATGTTGCAGGATGGCCCACATGAACATAAACACTTGGCCCTGCTGTGCACTGTATATGATGGCTGTGTCACTTGATTCACTTATGCAGCTACAAGAGAATTTCTGGCTTTTTTCAACTCATCTTATTTCTTACGAGGAAGAATAAAAAGCCGTCAATGGAAAACGTAATTCATATCATTACAGTGAAATCCAATTTAATGGCTAACTTTAATTCCGAAAGGCAAGGAAACGGAGCATTGTGACTGGGATTTTATCCTTCAGGTATAACTACAGCCTTAGATGCCTTTCAGAAAGGTGATTTCTGCAGAGCAAGTGCTGTTGAATAACACGGAAATTCTTCCTAATCTTTTTAATGCTAATGATATTTTATGCATGTATTTTTGTAACAGTAGCAATCTAAAGCTTTAGAGCATAGTGTCTCAAATGTCATGCTTACACAGACTATTATTTCATCCCTGATTTTTCCTCACACTTTTCAACTGTCAGACTGACCCCCTGCTCTCTGTGCTGCAAGCACAGATGTGAATCCTGCTGGGAGGGAAAATGAAATAAACTTGACAGCTGAAGGTTGTGACCACACTTATATGATTGGGAGGCAAAAGGTCCTCTGCTGAAGAAAGGCAGCTGGTCTGTGAGGAAACCTCCATGCACACCAATGGACTTTTTATTCTGGTTTTGAGAAGCCATCCTTTTGGAGAGATGCCTAACCTTGAGCGGGATCCTCCATGGCTGTCTTCACAGGAGATGAGCTTCATCAGAGAGAGCAGTTTGAGCCTCGTGCAGGCTGGCTGAAGGAGGTGATTGTCCTGTCCTGCTCTGCACTGGTGTGGCTCCACCTCGAGCACTGTGTGTAGTTTTCAGTGCCACAGTACAAGAAGGTTATAAAGCTGTAACACAGCATCCAAAGGAGGGACACGAAGATGGTGAAGGGCCTTGAGGGGAAGCTGTATGAGGAGTGGCTGAGGTCACTTGGTTTGTTCAGCCTGGAAAAGATAAGACTGAGGGGAGACCCCATTTCAGTCTACAACTTGCTCGTGAGGGAAAGAAGAGTGACAGACACTGATCTCTTCTCTGTGGTGACCAGTGGAAGGACACCAGAGAATGGACTGAAGCTGTATCAGGGCAAGTTTAACGTAGCTACTAGGATAGCCACTAGCTAGATATTAATGCTTACCCGTTCTCAAGCAGTGGGTGGCTGAGCATGGACACAGGCTCCCCAGGTCACACTACCAAGTCTGCCAGAGTTCAAGAAGCTTTTGGACAATGCTCTCAGGCACGATATGACTCTTGGGGTGCAACAACTTCCCCAGGGCCCTGGTGTCTCAGACAGCCACCAGTGATCAACATGGATAGAGACGAGACGGGTTCCTGTTTGGAAATCTGAGTATCCGTTTACTACGGAGACATACACGACATAGCTCAAATACAGTCCAGGGACAAGGACAAGGACAAAGGCAGGGTGGTAGGTTTTATAGGGTAGAACAAGGGCAGAGGGTCGGGGTCCAATAGCAAGAGGAATAAGGGACTGCAAAGGGATGAGCTGAGGGAAGGTAAGCAATAGGGAGAACTGAGGCGGGGACATTGCAGTATAACCAATGATAACTAAAGAGAGGGAGAACATTATTTGTAACTAGGGGGTGGAGTGCTTTTTCTTGGACTTACAGGGCCACGCCCCACATCTCCACCTCTTGGGGCAGGGGCACTCCACAACTCCCCCTTTTTTATTTTTTAAAATAATGAAGGTGGTTATGATAAATTGACTTCTGCTTTAAGGACTTAGAATGTTATCTAAATTTAAATTGCTTATAGGTTCTAGGATAATTTTTAAAGGGATTACAACAACTCATAAGGGGATTCCCAGAAATATAACTACAAACAATTGAACATTTTTAAATATGACTACAACAATTATAAAACTAATAATTTTAACTAAGTTCATGACAACAAATAGTTTTAATGGAAAGATTCTTATTTTGAAAGAGTCTCTTTAACTAGTTTTTCTTTCTGTGGTCTTTATTTTCTTTTCTTCTGTCATGCTAGGTACTCAGGAACCTTTTATTGGGATTTTTTGACCAGCAGACACTGTACCTTTGATGACTGTGGCTCAGCACTAATTTGGCTTAGGTTGTTGCTCTATTTGTCTTTGCAGCTTATCTCTCTGTAATATAGAACTCATCTTAGAGATTAGATTGTTTCGAGATGTCCATGAGATGTTATATGGGTAAATGTAAATGGGATACACACAAAAATTATTTTTGACATATGTGAGGGGTAAAAGGCATAAGTAAGAAAGTAAGTTTAACATAACAATTAATATAACACTTAACTGAAGCTTTTTCTTTCATTTCTTTGCTTTCAACCCAATACCCTTTATTCTTAGTAAACCACTCATTTTCCTCTTCACTCTCTCACTCTCCTCTTTTCCTTCTTTCTCCTCCCTTTCTCTTCCCTTTGGCAGTCTTTTTGAGTATTCTACACTATCACCCCTCGTCTTACCATCAAATAGCTTGCACACACTTTCTCTTCACCTGCTTTTTCATTCTCAATAAATTTTGTTACCTTTTCTACTAACAAAAATTGTAGTTTAACATATTAGGCACAAAAGAAAAACACATCATTGTAAAAAAATGAAAGTCAAACTTATAATTTGTAAAAAAAAAATTAAATTAATGAAAAATCAAACTAGACTTATTATATCTTCACCTCCTCTGTATCCGCTACAGTCAGGAGAGTGGCATGGTGCTGATTAACTTCCCAGCATACACTGGGAAAACCACATGAGGCTGATCTCATCTGCTGCAGCTGGAACCTCAATTTTGATCCATGTTCTCCTGGGTAAGGGTGTGTTTTGGCATGCTGTTGCCCTGTATATAGGAAGGAGATGGCATATTAGCTGCACTCACTGAGGACACCCTCAGTGGCCTGGTTACAGCTTGCTCATTGCCTTTACATGACTCTACAGTTCAGTGCTGGCAAGGGAAAATTGTACCCATTAAGAAAATCTTTTACATGGTTGAATTTTCTTTTCTTTCTTTTTTGCATATCTGAACTTTAGATGCTACTATTGTGAAGAATTTGCAGTAAAGCAACCTGTAAGGCAGGGAGCAATGCTCTGGCAAATGTCACTTGGTTTATTTCCTTCAAGAGGACTTTACAGCTCCCCTTTTTCCACAGTTTTCATTTTAATTTAGGTGATTCATCATTCTCTGTCTTTAAGCGATCAGTGACTTTCGTCATACATTCGGCACTGCAGCAGGTTCCTGCAGGCCAGGAATTTCTCTGTCTTGACTCTCTAAAAATCTGCAGCTGACGACTTCCCAGACCACTTACAGTTTATTTATTTTTATTTATTTCAAACACCTTACAGTTCTGAATTCTAGTAAAACAGGAAAAATGAGATCAGTGGCCTTATGTTTTTTCAGCTGAGCATGTTCCATCATTGTGTGCCAGGTCTGTGGAAAATTTGCGGTGTTGACAGAGGCAGTCGTGCTGTTTGACCAAATTGAAAGGAAGAGAGGAAGGGAGAGATTTATCTTGGAGCCTAAGGGTAGAGCAGTAAACCAGAGCCACCACACTCATTCCTAAAAATGAAGAACTTAGTGTTGTTGGACTTTTAATTTAGCAGGAGTTGAATTCTCTCCAGTTGTAATTTCCACTTCAAATGGCTTTCTTACTTTTTGAATTATAAGCAGAATGCAGAAGAATGCAGATGCAAAGTTTGGACCTCGTGTAGTTTTGGCTGAGTAATGATGATCACTGCTGTGTTTTGAATGAACAGCAAAAGCAAGAAGGAGAAGCACTTGCACTTCACCTCTCCGTAAGGCTGGCTTTGCCATGCCCCCTTTCATCAAGTGCTTCCTTCCCTGCAAGACCCTTCTGTATCTTAGAAGTAGGAAAGCAGAGCAGCTGCACCTGTGAGAGCACCCCTGGGTTATTGCTGAATCAATTCTGGGCACCCAACTCAAAATGCCTTGGAGGGACCTGGCTTTCAGAAAGGACCAGTAGCAGACAGAGAAGAAAACTCAACACTTTTCAAGGCCTGCAAGTAGGGAAATGGATCCCGCTAGGCCAAAAAGGGTGCTGCTGGCTGAAACCCCTCATTACTGTAGCCCTGGGATAGTTACTGACCCAAACCAGGGATTCACTCTCCAGCTGTGCCTTTGCAATTTCTCTAGAGCCAGAGCACAGACTTCTCTTCCGGAAGGTGACACCCAGCTCAGTAAAACAGTGAAACTCTTAAATTGTTTGCCGAAGTGGCTTCAGAGGTCTTGTTCTGAGGACTTGCACTCACATATTCTGCCTCCTGTGGTGTATCAACTACCAGATTAGTGGTAGATCTACTGAGGGTGTTTTCTGTTTCTCCATAAAGAAGTTGTGCCACCCTGAAACTCAGTGTACAGGCTTCACAGACAAGAATAGGCTAGAGAGGGACACTCACCCAAAGGGAGAAAATCCTGGCCTCTGTGCTTTAAAGCACTGTTGGGAAAAAGAATGCATAAAATTTTAGTGTCCTTGTGTTTGTCATAATATCCATGAGCAAGCAACTTTGAGCATTACTCCTGCTTGAGGGGCTGCGGAATGAGGTAGCAATACAACCCACACATGGGAAAAAGCAAAAGAAGGTCAGAGCCTGGAAGAGCTGAAGTTAGAATGAGCTACAGGAACATAAGCATCTCTCCTTTGAAGCAGATGGAGATTTGAAAAAGTGTGCAATGGTTTAGTGCTGCCCTTGATGAAATGCTAATGTGGGTATCCTTTGTCTTTCTGTACCAGGGGTGCAATTAAGGGGCCAGTATTCAGGAGCCAAATTAAGGACATTTTTCTTAAGGTTTCTTTTATCTGCTTCAAGCATGTAGATTATGGAGTAGAAACTCACTGTAAAAATGCTGCAAAATTATGGGAATTGCATATGCTTGCTTGGACGAAATGTCACATACAGAAGCAGGGGTTTTTTGAATTCTGGAGCAATTTTCAAGAATTGCAGGGGAAAAAAGAAATTAACTATTGTGTTCTCAAATTTTAAATGTAGTTTTATCCAAGCAAAAGATTTTCCAGAATCCAGGCAAATAAATTTGATTTTTAAATTTAATGTTTACAATAGATATTGAGTGCTCTTTCGAATGAAAAATCATTGTCATTTATTTTGCAAATGCACTGACATTAAAAAATAGAAAAAATTCTACCTCTTGTAATTATTGAATTAGTAGTTTTATTTCTCCAGAAGCCAGCCATGATACTCATAGATGCATTTTTGCACTTCCAATATTAACACCTGTCTTTTTTTGACCTCCAGTTTTACAAGGAAGCTATAATATTTTTTTTTTAGTTACTTAATTGTAGATTGTCAGTACACACATATGCATATGCTTGGAGTTATGAATTGTGTGGGGACAGAAATTCAGAAACAATTTTTGCCACTTTTGGGAGCATCAGGGAAAATCTGACATCATCCATCATCCTGACTCACATACATACTATTTTCTAGGAACTCCAAGGCCATACTTCTGTGTTTCTGACAACACTGAATTAAGTTACAGTAGCATCTATCACTTGAGGAATCTTGAGTCATTTGAACTTGTTTTCCATCAGACCGTTCAAATCAAGATTGGCTTATCAGTGGCAGGGGTATAGCAGGAGCTGTAATGCTTTTCATCTCCTCCTTTATCAACTGTCTCTCAAAAGCTGTAAGAGTCCATAAACCCCCATCAGTTTAAACTGTATTAGCACTGTACAATAATGGCAAGAGAGCAGTAAGAAGTGATGTTGTACTACTTTGGGCACTGGTGAGCTATTTTTCTTGATGCTGGGAATCATCCACGTCTATTACTGTAGGCTTTCAGCTCCTCTGAGAAAACTGGGAGCTGATGATGATCTTAACTGAGCTGAAACTTTATAACTCTTTCTCATACTATCTAAAGATATTCATCACTGTATTTATAATGTCCTGAGCCTTAGGCGTAAAAACCACTGCAAGTGAGATGAGCTAATGCAATTTGACAGTGAATTTCTTTTCTACAAGAAACAAAGAGCCATCAGTCCTTCCACATCCTCATTACTTTTAACATCTGAAAGCTCAGACTGGTGCATTTAGAAGAGAGTAAAGATAAATATCTATCTCAAAACCACATCTATTTGTGTGCTTTATTCTTGAATGATAAAAATAACTGATCAGCAGCCCAATGTCTGCCTAGATTTCTTTGGCAAAAATGTGGTATTTTCAGTAGGTGTCACATGGATTTCTAGCTTGAGAAATTACAGCTCACTCTTAATACATAATTGAGCCTCTTACTCTATTTCTAAGACTGGAAATATCACTTTTGAATTAATTTCTGGATAATGATGGAAGAAGTTACTTCTTCAAAAGTACCATATTCAGTAGTTGATGTTTGTAACTAGTTTTGTAAACTCTTGTATGGAAAGTTAATTCTGTCATTTATTATTCTAATCTAGATCAAATATTTACATATTTTTATATTTATATATCTTACTTTCTCTAGTCATACTTGGGTAGACAGTGGAATTTATAAAAATTTATGGACTGCAGGTAGCCTCAGTCAATTTATTTGACTAAAATAACCTGAAATACAGTTCTTTTATCTCATGGTCATCTGTAATTATACTTTTGATTTCATCAGAAAGATTGAATTATTTTCAGTCTATGTAGTATTGGCAGAGAAGCTGGCAAGAACTGTATATGGAGAGACTATCATTCTTCCAGAGAAAAAGCCTCTGGGGCTCCAAGTCTCATGATTTTTACCTAAAAAGGAACCAGGAAATTGCTGATTGGAAGGCAGATGTCTGTTTCAAAACCTAGGCATGTTTTAGGATAAGCATGCGGTTTTTTTTTCTTTGTTGCTCTCTGGTAGGATAAAGATAACTATAAGCAAATTGCACCAACACACACACACGTCATGCCTCCAATTTGCTTGTAAGGATTTAGCACAGGACTCCACCAAGATAATAGTGTGGAAGTTTTGTCACCACACTTCCTTTGGTATCTTTAAACATATATATTGTTCAATAATAATAATTTAAAAAGGAGTGCCTTCTTTGCACTTAGAGTCAGTGCAGCAGCTGTCTCAACAGTATATAGTTAACTATTAAATGCAGGGATATGTTTTATCTGTGTAAGGATATGTTTTATCTGTGTAAGAATAGTCTTTAAAAAAAATCAGTTACTAAAGTGTTGTAAGACACACATAACTATGAGCATGTTTGTGTGTATGTGTGTGAAGTTGGGTATAAGCATATGGTAAATTAAGCCCATTTTCAAGAATTGCTGTAATTAACAATATACAAGAATTGGGAGATTTATTAGGTAAAAGCTGGTCTTAAGGAACTGCTTCAGAGACTCCCAAGGCTTGCTGAATGTGATTCTGTCTTGTTTTCATCCAAAGTCAATAATCTGGGCTGGTCCCTCAAGCTATCACTGAAAAGCAGCAGAGCCTGAGTCTGCCACAGCTTTGAGGCAGACGTACCTACACCTTGATTTTAAGTGATGTCCCCAAAAGGCTCTTAAAATCAAGCTCAGTTGTATTTGAATACAAATTAGAATCTTAATGTCTTGAATAGAAAAACCTCAAAGCAACTAGGAAAGCCAGAAAGCAAAGGCTAAGAAGCATGGGCAGTTCTCCCCATGCCCATGGTGTCCTTCCAGCCAAGGCAGTGGCTGCTGGGGCTTCTTCAGCTCTAGGGAAGTGCTGGCTGCATGTCCAGGTCTGGCTGTCCCTTTGCTGCCCCTCAGGGCTGTCCCTTGGATGCTGCAATGAGATGCTGGAGCTTTCCCTGCTGAGGAAAGAAGCTGTGGAGCTTCATTGCAAGTGACAAGTTGCTGGGAGGGTGGCAAGAGACAATGATGAGAAAAAGAAGGTGCATAGCTCCCCTCCTACCCCCAGATTATGGCACAGAGAATTTTTTTCCAGCCTCTGTGGGAGCTTCAGGTAGTCTGCAACTCACTGTGTTGCAGCCTTTGTGCCAAGATCCAGTACAAAGCCTGTGCATCACATAAATGCAATAAAGATTTCAAAATAATGACTCAGTAGGAATTAATGATGGATAGGCTTGGTGTTGCATGGGTTTCTCTCTCTGATTTGTCAGTTAATATTAGTGTTTGTATTTTAATGCAGCGTATGGCTTTAGTTGGGATTCAACACTTTGGTATTTCACTATTCAGCGATGGCTTGATGTCTATATTGTGAAAATATTTTACGTTGGTTTGTTCTTCCTTGCCAGAAATATTAAAAGTGTCCTTTATTGAGACCTTCAAATCCACTGTATTTTATTGAGATGTCATCTAGAATGATTACAGAGAATGTAGTTTATGGGAGTAGTTAACCAATAGAATACCATGGCACATCAGCCCATTATGTTATTTTCAGTATATGTGTTGGGCGATGTGGTTGCTATTAATGCTGTGAACATCTAATTATAGAATATTGGGACTGCTTCTGTAAATTGCTCTAAAGCAGTGTACAGCAGCTTTGATGCATTAGCTGAAGGTATTTGCTGCAATCCTCACCTTATTGAGAGAGGCACAGAGGGTGGAAGGGTTGCATGTGCCAACTTGTAGCATTTCTCCCCTGAGTAGCAGGCATGTCAGAATAAGGGGCAAATAAGGAAAGACAAGTTTCCATGCAAAATTAATGTAGAATATTGTTCTCTAGATGCAATCAATTTCAGAGCAATGCAGGGCTGATAGGAGACTTCGTATGCTTCAAAGCTATTAGAAAATCTGCAGCTTTAGCTTTCAGTGAGAGCTCAGTTGATTGTCCAGAACAAATCTTGTTAATTTATTCTTTCACAAGCTGCCTGTGTCAGTGTTAAGTGTGAACCGCAAAATATGGAAGTAATGTCCGTGTCCTCATTAGGCAGCTATTCACATGGGGGGTGGTGTGGGAACTCAGGAGCTCAGCTGCAGTGAAAACAGTCGTATTCCATGCTGGTGATGGTAGTTAATATTTGTGATTTTGACATGTGCTCTTCCTGGTTTTTCTATGGTAATATGCATCAATATTTCTACCAGATAAGTAGAATCTTAAAATAAGATTCCACATCCACTTGTAAGCATTTAAATAATCTTGACTGGATTTCTATAGGGGCATAACTTCAGCTTACTTTGAATCAATGTGAAGTTTTTAAGACCTTGTTTTATGTTTCCTCATGCTTTTATAGAAACACAGTAAAATGCACTCAAATGAAAAAGCTTGGCAAAATCATAGTGATGTGACAGACATCATCAACTTCACTATGGTATAGCAGTTGTCAGTCTCTGAATGAAGTGTTTCTGTTTTTTCTTTTTTTAAATACATGCTTGGGACATTTGGAGCGGTAGCTTTGTGTGGCAGTCATTACCGTCCTGGAGAAAGTGTGATCCTGCCTGCAGGCCCTTTCTAACAGTGCCATAAAGCAGCCTTTACAGATGTGTTCCTCTAGTGAAATTTTGGCTCAGGAAACAGACTGCCAATCTCCTGTCTGCTGAAGCCTGTGGCGTGCTGAAGGATTAACACACCTCATGCTAGAGATTAAAAGTAGTGGTAGCCTCTGTTCTTTACCATCTGAGATACTCTAAAACTGATGCAGTGGGGACTTACTAGTGGAAAGATACCAAATAAAGTGCAAGAGGAGGGAAAGCAGTTAAATTAAACTGGACATGGAGAGTGCTTTAAAATAGGATTTAGTGTCAATTAAATAGGCCTGTATCTTTAATCACTTGGCCACCCTCTGATTGTCACTGATTCTCCAGCATACAGCAGCTGTGATTGTGTGGCTCCTTCTGAATGCTTTTATTTTGCCTTTATTTTGTGTTGTGAAGAGTATTTCTGTGTTCTGGGGAGGATATGGGAATGAACTAGTATTCAGAACTAAGTAACTTCATGAAAAGTAATTACAGGATAACCTGCAGATAGCTGTTCAGTACACTGTATTACACCAGTGTGTATGTGCAAGGAACCAAGCACTAGCTTCAGAGTTCTTTGATATGAGAATGTCTGCCTTCAGACGTTTGGCTTTGCCATGGCTGATAAAGAAGGAGATACTCAAGTGACAGAAATTTCCTGGAGGAAAGCCTGGAGGAACAAGTAAAAAGGATGCACAGCAGCTACCAGCCCAGACATTTAAACAGAATTAAATGGCTCCCAATGTAAAGATGAGGCTTTGTCTTCTGGCTCCACTTCTAAAGAGACAATAAAGAAATATGTTTAAAATTCTGTTAGTATGCTGTGAAAAACCCACTTAGCAACATGGCACCCGGAGGTTTAGGAGTAATTCTGACCTACTTCTCACTTCAAAATACCCATCTGATCCTAGGTTAATGGTTGGACTAAATGACCTTTTCCAGCCTAAATGATTCAACGATTCTATGCATTTATGAGATCAAAGTTTAACTACAAGCTGAAGATCTTTCCCTGTTAACTTGGTTTGCTAAAGTACTGTTGGTGGTAGTGAGGGAAAATGGGATTTTTGAAGAATTGCTTTATTTTGATTTAAATAGAATACAAGTAGAGAAATAGAAGAGCACTCAGCTAAAGAGAAATTGGATCCTGAAAGGCAGAAACCCTCACTTTTATAAAGCTTTTTTGTAGTGAGACTCTCTTTTTGGTGTACTGTTTGAAGGCCATCAAACTACACAGCCTGCCTTCAAGATACGAATGAATGTTACTTCCTCAGTGAATGAATGTGGTACTGAACCTAGCACGATAGACCAAAAGCTTAGGGAAGAAATCATCCTTTGTGCCAGTCTTTGAGTGGTAAAGCATATTAAAAGCAACACAGAAAACGTTGCAGGTAGGAGCCATGTTGCATATTTCAACAGTTTTAGGACTTTTGGGGAAGATACTTATGAGTGCCAGGGATGACAGCACTGAGTTAGTGCCTTTTTACTTTGTCTAAAGGAAATAGTAGGTTTTCCACAGCCATTGAAATCTTCTTTTCGGTGTTTGCTTGCTACTTCTTCTAAAAAAAGGAGGGGTATGTTATTATTCTTATCCAGATATTAAAAGCTCAGGAGTTATGACTCTTGTATTATTAGATCACCGTTTGCAGGAAAAAAAAATTAAATACAGTTAATGTTACCAGCATTTTTTTTGTAAAATTCAGATATCTTACATTGGTTATTAGGTTTATCAAAAAACTGTATTTTTCTATATTGCCTCAGATATTGTCACCAATTTAAACAAGTAATTTACTTGTTCCCACTTTTCTATTTGGAGAGAGATGAGTTGTTCACTTCCATTCCGCCAAGGCAAAAATGAGCATTTTATTGATCTTGTGATTTGCTTTCTCTTACTTACTTTCCATTTCATTACTGTTTTCCATGGTAATGGTTAGTGTGTCGCAGACTACAGCAATGAGAGAAGAGGAGGACACAAAATCTTCTGTGCCACTGCTTGTCATTCATGTCTGTAATGGGTGTATTACTAGGTGTGACAGGAGAGTTTAATGTAGGCATGAGCAGTCTTAGGAGTAGTTAAATTTTATAAAATAGATCACCTTTGCTTTATAAAATAGACCACCTGAGCATTTCATGGATACTTGGATTAGTTCTGCTTAAACATCTAACATGCTAGTCTTTGCACTGATGAAGTAAGAATAAAAGATTTGTATCTCTCTGTGTCATCCATCAACTGTGAAATGTTTAACTAAGTCCTGACTGGAAGAGAAGCACAACAGCTTGATTTCAGAATGAGTTTTCTTACATAGAAATACCAAATGTGTGCGCAAATCAGAGACAAGCAGTGTGTATGTACTCAATATCATTTATGTAGTCAGTGTTTTGAAAGACAGTGACATTGATGGTATTACTTGCACTTGGATTCCCACAAAGTAGTTTTCTGCAGTTTTTATGTTCTGATTTTGTCTAAAAGACAATTTTAACTCAAAAACTCTTTCAAATCACAGAGATTCAACCTTTACCTACAGACTTGGAGGTGTTTAGGTTCACAGTCTTGATTTTTGTCCATGTCTATATTTACTGAACTCCAATTACCCTTTGTGTTCATCGATTACTTCAATAATACAACAGCAAGTGCATTTTTGGACGTATTTTGTAATTGACAGAAGATATAGAAAGGTAGTCTCAATGACCTTTTAGGAATAAGAACATAAAATATGAATTACCTTCTTGTTTATAAGTTTATGAAATGTAAAATATAGAAGCTGAGGACAGGCTGTATGTGTGTGTGTATGCTGTAGACATCAACACTTTAGGAAAACTGCCACTTGTAGATGTGGTTGAATGACTTGGCAAAGAATCAACTATGAAAAGATATGGTTGTTTTATAAATTGCAAAATAGCAGTGAGAGAATCAAAACATACATCAAAGAGGGCTACAGCTATCAAACACAGCTTTGAAATTTACCTGGTGTTTTTCAGGTTTTATTAGTTGGATTTTTATTACAAATGTCAGTATAGAATGGTTAGGCCTGGTGAAACACCTGAATATAGAGAGCTGAGCTAAAAAATATGCCTTTTGCAAGATCTCATCAAACTTCCCACCAGTCTGAAAAAACGTAATGATTACTGTGGTTCCCAACAGCTAACAGCCCTAGGGAGCAAAAAATACATTATTGTGAGAATCCTTTCCTGAGAGAGGGTGTGTTTAGCTTTATGTAAATCTAAGTAGGATCCAAGATGCTTCTCTTCAGAGCAGGTGCAGTCCCACAATGAATGGAATGCAACTTTTCACTCACAGGCACAGCCGAGATACAGGGACACACCTGCATTTCATGTAAAGCAGGCAACCGATTTGCAAACATCTCATTTACTAATGAAATGGCAGTAGGCAAGAGGACAACCCTGCATGAAACTTAATTACAGAAGGATGTAGGAGACAATAGCCAGCTAAATGAAGAGCTGTAAACAAATGTGCAAGATTAATATGTGGATTTAAATTGCAGTCACTATTCAAAATTCCTATTCCATGTCAACAGCAGAGCAGGTAACAGCAGGAACTGAGGATCAATAGTGTAGGCAGCATTTGCATCATGGTCTTGGCTGTCACCTTTATTGAGTGTGTTTGTTTCCCATGGTTGTGTTTCACAGTAGAATGAGTAATGTGAAAGCAGAGGTAGCAGTAGTAGAGTCTTACTTGCTCCTTATCCAGCAGTCTCCCATCAAAACACAGGGTTTAGCGCAATAAAGTTTGTTCTTCACTCTGTGTGTCAGGCTGTTTGTCAGCGAGGTATGTTAGCTGAATATAACTACCCAGCCTCCTGTGCTTTCCAGTGTCTCTGGTTAAATCACGTCACGACTGACACCGTGACACATTAGTGGGAGGATTGTTTATGAGAAAAAGGGAAACAAATTTGACACTTGAGTTTACCAAGTTGTGGGAGCACAGATGCTCATCACTGCCAAACACACAGAGCTGAGGTCAGGGAAATCTGTCAGGGAAAGCAAAGCAGCCTTGAAGCAACATTTGTTTTAGCTGTCTGGCAGAGAACACGCATGAAATACTGTTGTAGCTGAGCAGGGTGCTGCCCTCCTTCCTCTACTCCCTTAGGATTGCCTGGTTCCCTTTCGTCATTCCAGGCTCAAATGAGACATTGCAGAACATGCTCCTCTCCTTCATGTTTTTCCCTAGGGATCTCAGCTCCTCTTTTCTGGGAGCTGGTGACAGCAGCAGTGGACAGGGCTCAGACCAGATGTCCCCTTTGGAACCCTTTGCTCTCCCTGGCACTGATTTTCTTGCTTCTCTTCCAGACCAACACTTCTGCATTTCATTCTTCCACATGTAGAGCAGGCCTGGTCAGCACAAGAGTGCTGACATGGAGGACTTGAGAAAACTCTTAAGGGTAAATTAAAAAATACAGATATTCCTGTGTTGTGGGCATAGGAGATCCTGTAACAAAATTTGGAAATGGAGAATTGTTTGGACTCAGTGTGTGGTTAGATAATAAATTCTACAAGAAGAGTAAAAGAGATGGAGGTATTTTGAGGGAAAAAACGTCCTTTGGATATAGCAATTTCTGCAGTAAAGAGAAAATTATAGGAAGACAGAGAACATGCACAAAAGAAGAAACTATTTGAGACCTATGGGGAAAGAGAATGTGGTTGTGATAGAAGAATGGAGAAGATACTGGAGATGAAAAATAAGAAAAACAGGATTAAAGGAAAAAGCCTAACCAGAAAGTACATTTTTATCAACCAGGAGACAGGAAGGGGAAAACTGGAAACTCCTGTTCCCATCAAGCAGAAGAGAAAGGAAGCAGTTGGAAAGATGAAAGAAAATATAAATATATTTGCACAGTAGATGGAAAGAATAGTTTATATGATGAAATGTATATTCATCTTGATGATGAAATATGATCCTTTATCTTCTTTTTCTCTTTGGCTGCTAAGTCCTGAAAGAGCTGTGTCTCTGAATGACACTTCTGGGTCTTTCTGTTAAGAGAGATGCTCAAAGGAAGCAGTACTGTGTTTTGGTTGATTTAAACTATAATTTATCCTTTGTGAAATGTGAAATGCAGAATTAAATGGTAGGGACATGCCATCTGCTGTTGTTTAACATGTGAATAAAAGCTACTGCGTTGGTGCAATGTTTACACTCATGATAAGAGCAGAAATAATGGAAATGTTATGTTGGCTATACCCAGCAGGTCCCCTCGTTGACTGAAGCATCATGTTTATTACATATCCCAGAGTGTTGAACATGATTCTTGGAGAAGGAGGAGCATTTCCTCCTTAGTGAGGAGACTGGGTGTTTTATGTCTGTTATTCTCATTCCTTTCAGGGATCTCTTGCTGTCCGTGGCACTTGGCCAGGTACTCTCCCTCCTTATCTGTGGCATTGGTCTCACAAGCAAGTACCTGTCAGAAGACTTCCATGCCAACACACCTGTTTTTCAGAGCTTCCTCAATTATATCCTTCTGTTCTTGGTCTACACAACAACACTAGCCGTCAGACAAGGTAAGTGTCTCTCTGAAACTTTTATAGAAAACAGTGGGGATAAAGGCTTTTGCAGAACAAAACAACAAGCAATATGATTTAGACACACACCCCACTAACATTTGTTCCATATTTACATTACCTAGAAATATGTATTGGATGAACTGATAAAAATACCAACAAATCTTCATTAGCAAAGAATGACTCATTAAATCTCAAGGACTGGGGTGCTACCTAAAAGCTAAAATAAACATCAGTACTTTTGAATTCTGATTGTTCTTGCCTTGCTAGGAAATAGTAATATGCTTTACATCTTTTGTAGACTAAGGAGAACTCAGATGCAGGCAAAGAAGAGCTTGCTAGTTCTAGTTGCTGATCATGGCAATTCAGTAGTTCACTTACTAGGCAGAAAGGAATAGCAGGCAATTTTTAGCTACTGGGAAGTAGGAGATGAAGGGAGGGATTTTGGGGTGCTCTCTCTCTGGGGGGATGTTCAGGCAGAGCAGCTCTGTGGCCCTGTCACTGCTTTGCCACAGGGTCCGTGTGACCAATCTGACCTTCAAAATGAGAAATGCATTATAGTATGCTTTGGTACTGTTTATCTAATGATCCTCCTTTGACAATCTATATATAATATGGGGGGTTGTGCCTTTCCTGCACATCCCTCCCTTCTTTGAAATTTTGTTTCTGGATGAGGTGTGGGAAGTGAATGCATTTAAGTATGTTTCTCAGCTGCTCTTCTTTGTTGTAATAATTTTATTTATTCATCTTCACAGAACATGTAGACTAGAAGCTAAATAAAAGAAAAAAATATCGTGTGTTCTCCTGACATAAGGAGGGTAGGGCTCTGTGGAGGATAACAAGTACAAAATGTATTAGGCTGTGGTACATTTATCAGCATACTGAAAAGCTCATGTTTTCTTACAAGAACAATGATTTTTGGGTCGTTCTTTGATGTTACATCTTTTAATGTTTTGGGAACAACCCTGAAGTCTAAGTTCTTCACTCGTAGTACAATCTTGTGATACAATGCTAAAAGTGTTCCAAAGCAGTAAGGACTTAATTTCTATGCAAAAAATGAGCAGTCAAAAATATACCTCTGTACTCCAGCACAAAGCACTTAAGCATATTACAACATAAGTTTTATAAACGTTGGTCTCCACTGACATTTTTCATAGGTGATAAAAGCCAACGTGCAAAGGAAGTGTTGGTTCTTATATAAGGAGAGATTGCTCAGGCAGTGTTTCACTGTCTTAGTATTTCAGTTTGTGTGGGGGGAAACGTCACCACATACTTTGTTCTGCCAAAGATTTAAAATGTGTTATTAGTAGCAGCTTTCTGGAGAAGTGTGTTTAAAAATAATTGTTCTGAGTGTAGGATTGCCTAGATGGTCACAAATGGTGTCCCAGAAATGTCCTTCTCTGGACTGATTAAATACTGTGGAAGGCAAGTCCCTATATGGACTCTTAAATAGATTTTACTTTTTTGAAAATTCTCGCTTGTGACAGGGTATACCCATACAGATACTGCATTCTGCTGTGCATTACAGAGGCTAATTTGGAATAATATTTGATACCTGATGTATATTGACATCTAAAAAATGCTATCAAGCACTCTGCTTTACTCATATATAAAAATGTATTTAAAAGGTACTTTATAAATAATTTTTCTGACTCTGTTTAAAAATATGGTGGTGGACTAAAAGGAGTTTGTCAGAAATATCTGTTGTGCCAATAAGATAGATTTGGGAGCTAAGTGGTAAAGTGTTAGGGATATGTGTAAAATATTTTCTGGACAAGTGAAGAGGGCTGGGGACAGTGTTTGAAAAAGCATGTGGTTGATTACAGACCGTGCCAACAACAAGGGCACGTGTAAAGTGTACCAATGGAATTGTCTGGAAAAGGAGCTGTCAAAAAAACCCCAAAAAGATGGTTTCATCCAAAAAAATTCAAAATAAAATTGGCTACAGAAGCCATGAAAGCAGTGATCCAGGCATTCCGCATAACGTTCCTGCTGGATGGCATAGCACTACAGAGCCTATTTATTTACTCGGCATTTAATGTTGCCAGCTGACTGAGCCTGACATTGTCTTTTTGCTTGTGTATTTATTCAAATCCATTATCTGTGTTTGTTCCATTAAGGCAGTTTCTCTAGCAGCTCTAATCATGTGGCTTCATTATCAGATGGAAATCACATAATAATATTAGTGATGATTCTGTTCTGAGTGCTGACATCATCAGAAAGCTTTTTTTTTTCAAGTACGGTTCTTCTACTCTCTATGCAAGACTTGAAAATTTTTTAAATCGTTCTCTTTCTCCTCCAGAAATCAACCATCAGAAATTGATTTGTAGTAAAAAATAATGACATATCTTTGTCTTTTTCTTTCCTTGCTTCCTTAGTCCATTTAAGGAGATGTCACTTGAGGTAGGCAAAAAAAACCTGAATTCACTGTAGGACTGAAAGCTATAATTTCCTCAAGACATAAAGACTTCCTCTTTCTTTAGAGGTTTTTTACAAATTCTGATTTACTCTGGATGCCCTTTGATTCAGCTGTCCCTCACTGTTCTTATATACTCCCTGAGTGGTAATGAAAAGGTAAAATTTGACTGGTCTCTGAAAATTGTCATTAGCAGATGATTAAAGCTCCTGAGCTTTTCTGACTAAAGCCTTCTGCAGTGAATGCTCAGCTTCCACCTGCTAAAGTTAGCCCAGCATCAGCAGCATCCACTAAATTTTTATATTGTGAGATTGTTTTCCAAAATAATTTTACCATAGCGCTTGCTCTAATGGATACAAAGATTAGGACTGTCACCTTGCAATGAATAAACATATCATCAGATAGTGGAGAGGCACAGTCCTGCAGGTGTCAGAATCTCTGAGTGTTTAAAACTTCATTTCCATGTTTTTTGTTTTTTTTTTTAAATAAAGAAAACACCCAAAAAAGAGAAGTTTCAAGGAGTAAAAGTAGACTTAATAGGACTCAATAGTTTTAAGCAGTGAAATCCATGTTAGTAAGGCTTTTCATCATTATTGCAACTTTGTTCTCATGACCAGAAATTAAAAGTGGCAAAAGCATTGAAGGAGATCTGTTCTTGTGAGATTTTCATATGGGCCTTAAAGCATGGATACCAGTCAGGCACAGATCATGAAAAAGTGAAAGAATTTGTCTAAACCTGGATTTTTCTGATAAAAAATAAATCTGCCAAACATTTAACAGGTAACAAGGACATCTTCAGTTCCTTCTCTTGAGGAAGCTTCCTCTCATAGCTGTTGTTTTCACAGTCAAAACTTGTATTTGTCCATTGTAACACCTCTGAGAAGGTTTTAACACATATTATCTCACCTCAGTCTCCTTGTTAGCAGAGGAGTCTGCTTAACAAAATCTTGTAGGGATACTTCCCTACATCCTCTGGGTCATATGTCATTATTAGTAGAGGAAAAGAAAAACCTTGGCTATCAGTAAGAAAAGCCTAAAATGGGTGAAATGGAGCTGTGGGATGTAGAGCTGGTGGAGATTAGTTTTAGCACCTTGAAAAGCAGTAAGTGGGAAATTGTCCACAGTGGACCAGAAGGTGTTAATTGCCAACAGCCAACATGGGAGCAAGCATCAGCAGCTTGCCACCAAAAATAAATTACTTCTAAAAGCCACGTCACATATGCTACAAATGAAAACAACACATCTACTAGACATCATTAAAAGCAGAAAAAATACAAAACTGCTTTTTTGTTGTTGTTGTTATTCTGGAAAACAAGAAATGAGGGAGCAATGGAAGCGTCTTCTGAACAGACGGGAACCATAAAGCCTTGAGGGCCAGATTCTGCATGAGTAGGGCTCCACATTGCAAGCTGTTCCTTGAATTTTAGTGCAACAAGTTACTGAGTATTTTCAGCCCACCAGTACTAAGGGATGGCAATAATTTTCTAGTTCAGAAACATTTTTTATGAATCTCTGTATGTCTGGATGAATTCTGCTTCTAGGCCAAGTGATGAGGTTACATCATCTGTCAATGGTAATAGAGTTTTCCCTACAGTAACTGTAATGTCTTAGATTTGACATATAATTAAAGGTGATCTGTGTCCCTGAGTAAGCCAGGGAGTCCTGTGAGACTGGTAACACTGCAGACCTGTTACTGGCATATTATTTTTTAAAGCATTTCTATCTCAGGGTGGTTTATGCCATTAGTATCTCAGCCATGTGTCATTTCCTGATGTTCCTGCTATCCAAGTATGTATTTCCATTTAGATAATGGCACCCCTCCCCAGCATCATTCCTACTTCACCAAAGTTGACCAAAACCAGCTAATTGAAGGAAAATAGAGCACTATATAGGAGTTGCTTTTTTTCACTGCAGTGCTTGTCAGCTATTTATTGAATGATAGAAAGGGTAAATGTCTCTTTTTACTGAATTTCATTCCACTAGTAAAGGTGTATTAATACAGAGCTAGTATTATGCACTTAACTTAGATTGACATAACAGAATTTCTTTTAAACCAATACCTTTTTTTTTGTAGATTGCCAGTAAGAACCATCTTATTTATCTGGGAAATAAACAAAGTATATGATTTAAGCTGATCAAACTATGTTAGATATCATGTACTTTGGACAATATATGTACCATTGAGAGGAAATGTCTTCTGGAAAGGCATTGATCCAGTCAGCATGTCCTCTTCACTGTCATCCTTGACAGGGAGTGATTTTGATTTAAAAAGATCCATTTCATCATTGTTCAGTTTCCTAAGCATGGGAAATGCCACTTCTATAAAACAAAGAGCTTGGTTATCCCTCCAGTCAAATAAAATGTTCAAAGCTTCAGCCAAGTAGCTTTATTGTCCTATCTACCGGTGATAGAAGGGATCCTTGGATTCTCAAGGCAACAACTCAGCCCATATTGGCCTGCAAACACGTGGCAAACATTGCAAGAGGCTGTGGCATTGCCCTTGAAGTACAGGGAAAGACACGTCCAGCTGGCCCATCTCTTTCATTTGACAAAGGTGTTTAGAGATAGGACAGGAGGAAATGGCTTTAAACTGAAAGAAAGTAGGTTCAGATGTCCCATCCCTAAAAGTGTTCCAGGCTAGGTTGAATGTGGATCTGAGCAACCTGGTCTTGTGGAAGGTGTCCTTGCTCATGGCAGGGGTGTTGGAACTGGATGGTCTTCAAGGTCTTTTCCAACCCGAACAGTTCTCTGATTCTGTGGTTCTCACAGCCCTCCCAGTGCAAGGGGCCACGCTCATTCTGGGTTGTAAAAATGAAACACAGCAGCAAGTGTGGCTTGGAACCAGTGAAAAATAATGACCTTCAGGTCTTTGGTATTCTCATAGCAGCAGTGCAGAATCTCCCTGCTGTGTTACACATTGCTGTCTGCAAATGCACTTTCTCCTAATTACTCTGGGCTTCTAATTAGGGATGCCAAACCGAGTGGGATATGTTTATTATGAAAATGGTCAGCCAAATAGTCCCTTTGTTTGGGATCTGAAGAGCCCTATTCATATTCAGAGGGAATTCTGTACTTTAGGAGAAATGAAACTATAATGCTGGCTATTTACAGGCACTTCAAATTGCAGAGATCTTTTTTTGTAATGTGCAATTTTCAGTTTTGGATAGCATGCTCAGAGGAGCAAGGATTATGATATGTTATGTATTTAGGATTTGCCTATCACATCATGGACACCACAGCAAGCTAGCTGGAAAAAAACCAGTGTGACTAGAGCCAGATTTCTGTTGAGTTCCATTTACATAATAATTGTGTTTGTGTTTGAATTCTCATTCAACTTTCAATTGAGTTTTTAAAATTTCCTGCTATAAAATGTTGACTGCTGCTGCTGCTGCTGAATGAACCTTCATTATTTTACTCTGTAGGTGATAACAATTCAATGAGGTGTCAAACTTTTCAGGTATGTATAGTTTTCATACAGAACCTTAGGATCATTTTCTTTATGATAGTTACTATAAACCATAGAATTTCCTTTCCCAGTCCAATGAAGTCTTCTTGCATTCTTAGGTATAATACCCAAACAGATGCAATTTCAGTACAGTATGATTATTCCACATAGCTGGAAAGGCAGAGTTTAAAAAAAAAAAAAAAAGAAAAGAAAAAGATAGACCATGTTGGGGATACAAAGGGTTAAAACCAATAGACTTGACCTCTGTCTTTTGTTTTGATTTGTTTGGCTATTTCTAGCAGAGAGGTTGGATGGTATTTTTTAATCCTCAGGGTTTTTTTTTCACTGTAAACTGTTCTTGTTACAACAGACCAGCAGACAGATGCTTTCTGCTTTGGCTCTGCTGCTCCCTTCCACCTACGCAAAGGACTGGGTATCTCAGGGCTTAGTCAATTTTCATTTTCATCAGGTGTGTTTTGCTTTGCCAGCTGTTTAACAAGGTCCAAATAAACACTTGCAGAGAGGAATCCTGGCCCCAAACATAGGACAAATAAAATGGCAGGTAAAGGCTCAAAAATCATCTCAACTTTTTCTTTCTAGAAGTATTTCTTTCAGTGAGGTGCTCCTGATTGTTAGATTAGGCACCTGCTGTCCAAACCCACAGCATGCATCTTGTGTTACAAAATATCTTTCCTTTTTTTCATCCTGGCCAAAGTAGCACACTCTATGCTCTTCCATGGTATCATTGGAATAAATCATGCACATCTCATAGCACATACAAGCTGAAAATTGGAAAGCACTGTTCCTCTAGGATGCAGGTGGCAGCAGTTAAGTGTGAGCACTGTATGTCATGGTTTAATGACGCAATCACTAAAACAATCATGATAACCCCGAAGCAATAAAGGCCTGGCCTAATCAAGCATCCGTGCTGTAGCATTCTCTGTGGTAGTATCCCTTGATCCTTGATGCAACTCATTCAACCCTGAGAGACGTCTTGTTACTAGGTTGCTTTCAAAACAGCTTTGGTGCTTGAGGAAGTATCCTTTGTGCCATCAGAGACAAAAGCTGCAAGAGGGCATTCTGTGAAAGGATAGGAACACCTCATTTTTCCTGTGCCTGCTGATGCACAGGAAAAAAAGGGAGTTCTTTAACCATTCTCTTCACCTAAATGAGGGAATGCGAGGTCTTGTCCACACAGAGAATGAATTTGTTTTAAAGTTGCACTAGGGGTACCTTTCCTTGTAAAAAACTCGCTGGAGGATTCAAATCAGGCAGTTGAGATCACTCCCAGTACAGGAAGCTCAGACCTCGTCATCTTTCTGGCTGCCAAGTTTATGCCCTCAGCCAGTACCTTCCAGACACAGCATTCAGATTTGCACCGTGGTTCAAAGATTGGTGCATATTTTATGAGAGCAAACCTTACAGGCACTGAGTGCAGTGAGCGTGAAAGGGATGCTGAGCTTTAGGCTGGCCAAAGTCCTGGGTGATGAACCATGTTTGCATCAAGATGCTGCATCATTGCTATGAGGCAATGTCTATACTGAGTATACTACTTGAGAAAAAGGCAGTTTTACCCTGGAGGTAAATGTACATTCATTTTAAGAACATTTAGCCAGCTGTGGCCATTTCATGCCAGTAAGTCCATAAATAGAAACCACAGATGCAATAAAATGAGAAACATTGCAGTTACTCAGCTCACAGCTGCAAAATCACAGGTAGCTAGTGGAATGCAGCAGAATTTTAAAAATCACCACAGTGTGGTATTTCATACTGTCATGCTTTTCTTAGTGATGCCAGCACCCAAGTCTGAGAGGCAAATCTGTAACATATATTTGCAAGCATCTATTTTGTTGCTGAGCCTGGGAAGCTCCTCCTTGCTTACTTTTCCAGGAGCCCTGCCAGTCGTTCGAAGACACTGCCAATCTGAACACAAGTCTGTGAGTTCCTGTTTGAGAAGATAAACCTCATCTGTAGCGGTGCGTGAGCGGGCAGAAACGCCATACTCATCAGTAGAAGGATGAGTGGGCAGGCTCAAGGAAGCTCTGAGGAATTGCAGTTTGTACCACTCATGCATCTTGCTGCTTGATTTTTGTCCCCATCTCTGCAGATGCCATTACATGCATTTGTACCACAGGCTCAGGTAGGGGCACAGATGTTGTAGGTGAAAGAATCAAGGCATTTGAGCAGGTAGAAAGCAAGGTATTGTATGGCACAGCCTTGGAAGTGCTGACATACCATGGCCATGAGCACAGATTGAGCTTTGAATCTTAGTCCACAGTATCAGGGTATTGCAGAGGGGTGAATGTTGTTCTCAGTAATTTTATTTGAGGGTAATGAAGCTCCCTATGTAGCCCAGATTGCCTCACAGTATGTCAAATAATAAATTGACTCATAAGGATGTGAGCTGAATTACAAACACTTGATTTTTTTGTACAATTAAGGGATAACTGTCCTTTGTAGAGGTAGTATATGGGTCTGGCTCTTGTTAATTCATAAACATCTCAAGTACTGTATACAAAACCAACCATCCCTTCCCACTTCAATGAGGAAAGTTAATGGTTCTGATAAAATAGTGCACCCTTGATTCTACAGCTGTAAGCAGAATGCAAGGGTTGTCTCTGCTGCTTCATGTAGTATCAGTATTTCCCTGTGATTTATGGAATATTTAAACATTCATCAAGCCAAACAGCTAGCCAGGGTAGCAGGATCCACATTCAACACACGTAGCTCCAGCGTTCATATGGGAGATTTGAAGTGTGGTTACAAGATGATAACTGTATTGCCTGAAGGAGATAAGTCCCGCTCTGCCAGAATGGTGCTTTGTATGTAATTAGTGTAAAAATTCAGAGGAATAGAGTTTATCCTTGCGATTGTCTTTCTCATTAAAAAAGAATCATAATGAAAGAACAAAGCAGTCCCTGCAGTGAATTGCATTAACTTCCTATGTTTTCATTAAATCAAAGACTCAATAGCATCCCATTTTGCAGAGTCCAGTTGTAAACTGTACACAAGACTTGCAGCAAAGTCCCTGTGAAGATCACATCCTTTCTGAAGGTTTGGAAGTACTACCTTTTCTAAAATAAGGACTATAAGACAGCATGAATCAAGGGAATAAAAAGTTATGCCTGTAGGATAAAGCTGTATTCTCAGCTTACTCTTCTGCCTCACACTTAATACTTAGTCCTAACGTAAGCAGTGATTTTGCCTTCTTTAATGTCCCTTACTACCAAGGTAATATGTATATTTATTGTTACAACTAAATGCATCTTCGAGGCAAAAAAGTACAAATATCCTGTAAGTTTATCTACCACTTTGTAAGCATTTTTTTCCTTTATATTTGGCTGAACTGTTAGCTATTGTCATCTAGTCGCCTTGAATTCCTGTTACATTTCTGGATGATAGTGCTATAATAATAATTGCAGCTTCATCTGAAAGAATGTTTATAAATGTAGCACCCAGTATTCAAGTTGTAGTTGTGCTGTGTGCTCTCCCTTCTGCTCATGAGCTGCCAAGCACAGGTCACAGGACACCAAGTCACTTCTGGAAGGTGCTCAGGATGCAGGGACCTGGGGTCTCACCTCTCAGCATATGTGTCCTTTGGCTGCAATGCTGCCTCACAAACCTTCAGGGAGCTTCAGACCCAATTCACTACAGAACAGAGCAGCTCAAGGTCATTAGCAACCAGCTCTGTTAGAACCTCCCCCTACATTATCTCTCCTGATTTAACATTAAAGAGAAAAGGAGAAGGATAATATAAGCTGTCTGTCAGCCTCCTCCATTTCTTGCACATATTTCCCTGATGAGAGGAAGGAGATTTGAGGTAAAGGTAGGAGCTTTGCTGAGAGGAGTAGTGAGTGCTCCAAATACACAGGGGAGGGAGCATGTCTCAAAGGAGCACTTACCCCTCAGTTTTCAGTTATATCACAGTGACAGTCAATTCACAGGGATATTTTTGTAACTGTTACAGAAATATAGCAAATAAGGTTTCAAAGGAAAATTATGCATCTGTGCCTTTTCTGAGTTAAATATTCATGAACTTGCTTCTGTGCAGCTACTAGAACGTTTACACAATATCATTTGTCCGTGCTGCTCTGATTTTCTGTCTTGTTTTGCCTAATTCTAAAGGAGGTTTTAATACCCCAGAGTAGAGGTGGACTGTCACTATTTTGATAAAACGGATCTGCACTGATTTGCATCACTGATAACATAAGGGAGGGAGTGGCATGTTCATGACCAGAAATTTTGATATATGCTGTTTCTTTTCATTGCTAGTTGGAATCTTTGGTTTGAACGTGCTTTCAAGGGTCCTAATTAAGATTTCAACAGCTTGGTGTAGAAAAAGAACAACTAGTGCCCTTATTTATTAAGTTGGCATGTAAGAGGTTTGTTTCCATTTAAAAGGACCTGAGGTCCTTTTACATATTGATGGATTTTTCCATGCACACACATATAATTATATACATGTGTACAAGTAAAAAACCTCAAACTATGTTTTTCTGGAAGAATTTGTTTTTAGAATTATTTTGTATTGCTTATCATCTCAAGATCCCAGAACTTCATGTTTTCCTGAGCTAGGCTTCATGCTCATTTGGGCAGGCATATGATAAGACACAGGCCACAGCATGACTAGGAACGTTTCATGTCCACTCACAGATTTTATAGCAATTCAAAGAGAAGAAATGCCGCAAGGGGAACAGAAACTTGCCAATTGACAAGCTTTCCATGGGAACCAAGCTACCAGTGAGCTCTTCCCAGGCATGGATGTGAATTCCAGAATGCATGGATACTGGTGAAGGACCCTATGGAGTCTTTTGCAATAGCGTACTGAAACTAAACTGGGTTAAATTTTGTCTTAGGACAGAATGTCTTGTGTTTAGATTGTATTCCAAAACTGAAGAGAGCATCAAAAGCACTTAAAGGATTCCAGTGAACTTCTTATGCACTCATAACTGAGCCAAACCTGATGTAGAAATGCTTTTTGGGGACTGATTCCCTGCTAAAGCTGGAGATAAGAGGTCTGCATGAGCTTGGCCATTGAATTAGGCAGCCAGCAGTCACTGGGTTGAGATCATTGGGTTGAGTGCTTTCTAAGAAAACCGGGTGGCTCGGGCTGGCAGGAGCTGAAGTTACAGAAACAACTTCACAGTAGGAAGTCTGAGTGAATTTTAAGTGGATGTTGGACATGGTCTTTCTTGCCTTGGTGTGTGAGGAACCACAGCATGTCAGATGGACAAGGTGGAGAAACTCTGCCAAGGGCCAAGCACATTGCATCAGAAAGCATATGCCCTGATATTTTAGTTCCTCTTTTGATGAAAGCACGATTGGCACATACCACTGTCACATCCCAAGGGACATGTTCCTCTTCCCACTGGTGTTTTATACCTATGGCAGACCGCCTCTCTCTCTGGGAAAGTGTTCTACTGAGGATCTATAGGGAAAGTAATAATCACTACAAGTTACTGAGCAGAAACAGGACTAAAACTTTTGCATTTCTTCCCACACTAAAGCTGTAACACTAAAATTGCATGGATAATAATACTTGGGAATGCTTGAGAATCTGCAGTTCATGATTGTCTGAGATATACGCACTCAAACCCACCTACTTTTTCTCTCGTGAATGGAGTATTAGAAATGTGGGAATCCAGCCACTTTTAATTTAGCAAGGATATTGGATGTGTTTGTTTCTTCTATTGTTGTTTGCCTAGAAAATACAAAATAGTCTTTTTATCAGGAGAACATTTCTCTGAAACATGGAGTAAAATAAAACCAATAAAAAAGAAAGTAGGGTTCTTTTTTCTTTGAAAGGTATGGCACACTGCAGAAAAGAAATGTGTTGCTGCTTCAAGGTGAGAGAACTCAAGTCATATCTCAGAGCATCCTGCTTTTAAGAAGACAACTGACGGTGGTATTTACGATCGTATTTTTTTGCCAGTAATATAATGACTGTTCAGTAGAATCTTTTTTCAAAATGGAGAGCACACTCACCAGGACCTTTTCAGGAGCCTATTGAAATAAACATTAGGTACAAGGCAACACAGAAATTTAGGCACGTATACATAACTACTTCCCCTTGTATACATTTACTTTTCTATTAACAAAAGTGCATGATTGTAGGGAAGAGTTCCCAGAGTGTCTGTGAAAGAGTTGCACCGTTGCTATGCCTTGATGATAGAAACATTTTTAGCAGGGCTGACTCATTTCATACATAGGCTGTATTTCAGTGTCTCTGTCTATAAGGATTGTATCCCTGCCTAAAGCTGTATGGAGACGTCATCTTTATGGTTGATAAATCTCTCTTTAAAATCACCTTTATAAAAACAATGTTGATTTAAAAGCAAGGTGCTTGATAAAAGCAAGTGCAAGTTGTCAAGCAGTGAAGAGAGTGATAGCCCTCTTCGTAGAGACAGGAGGGAGTCAAAAATGTAGAGGTGCCATGTCAATGAATTTGTATGGAAAAGCACAAGGTGCTCTCTACCAATAGGTAATACTAAGCATATGTACACACCAAGTATTTAAAAAATATTTATATGTATGTGCACTGGAAATTCAAACTTAAACAGTCAAATAAGCACAAGCCAACTGCCACAAGAAAGAAAATCCCATCTTCAAATTTACACAGGATGTTTCTGCTTGAAATTTCCTCAATTACCTTCATTTTTCTTTACATGCCCACTGGATAGTACAGCAGCAACTCATTCCAGATTGGAAGCTTCTTACTGCAAATTTTCAGGTTCTTCTCAGTCTTTTCACAAAAGAATCAGGGTTTTTTCGTCCAATATTTCAGATTTTTTCAGAACCTGACAAAATGGCATCTCCTTTTTTTCTTAATATTTTGAACACTGATATAAAAATGGAAACTCATTGTTAGATGTCCCTGTTGTGTGCATTACAGAGGCATTTCCTCACATTCATTTGGTGAATCTTTTGTTTCTTTCCATAATTTTAATGCATTCTGCTTTGGTGAGGGAACAGTCTATCTTCTGTTAATGACAATACTGAAAGATAAACTGCTTGAATATATTTTTTCAAAAATTACCTATCATACTATTAATATTTTCCACTGTTGCTTTTATTTTGAACTTTCCTGAGCTCTGTTTAATGTTTTATGAATTTAATATGTTACATACAGAGTTGTATTTAATGGACTTGACCAATTATTGGTTATAGATGTAAGCAACACTTAAAGAAACAGAATTTTTCACAGAAAAAAAATTCTCTCTGAGTATTGAGAGAGATATTATGGGCAGGTTAAAAAGCTGTAGAATTAAGGAAGTAGCAGGTGACGGGATCAATAGCAGTGATGTTTGTCATTGTGTTTTGCAGTTTCATAGACAAAGATTAATATTCATTAATTGGAATTAATTAGTTGTAGAAGCCAAAATTTATATCTTCAGTGAAGATTTATGAACAAATTACTGATAAGTAATTTCAACAGAAAATCATATCCCATATCAATAGTGCCATTCAGGAATAAAGCATTCCCCTTCAAGAAATTTAGCAAACTAGATTTCTTCATTACAACTTAATTTTATTACCTACTAACATTGCTAACTTCAAAGCAAGGACAATAAGTATTTAATAGATACACTGGTAATAAGTATTTCAAAGCTTTAAATGATAGTGAGAAAGGGGTTTTATTCACTTTCTTCCAAAATTATATTGCCTAGTGATAATTATATGATCATAAAAAGTAGTAAGACCTCCTGAGTTAAATTTGAAGAGGAGATTTAGTGACCCAGTTGAACTGCTCACTGCATAGCAATCACCTACTAAATTTAAAAACCAGTATTAGAAAAGTATCTTCCAGAGATAATATATAGATACAAGAAATCGTGTTGCAAGGTTTTCAGTTAGGAACTTTATATTTTTTTAAATCTTTTGCCAAGCACAGCCAATGCTTCCTCTCAAAAGTGGGTACCATCTAGTAGGTAAGGAAAAATATTAACATGAGAAATTGAGTTTGGTGAGGCTTCAGGGAGACATGGTCAGAGAAGAAGTTCTTAGGGATGTTGTCAGACATCTGCGAGGTGGCAAAGCTCAGAAAACACAGATATTTGCTCTGAAAACCACCCTTGCAGCCCAGCAGCATCCTTAGCAAGAGGATTATTTTTGTTATGTTGATCCATTCACTATGCCCTAAGCACCAAGGCAGTGGGTGTGTAGCAGAACTGCACAGTCACTCCAAAGGTTGCAGTCAACCTTTTCTTGTTAGTAGAGAAGACACAGGCGTGTTTCCACCAGCACTGCCCAAATTCCCCCCTGAGACCTGCCTAGGTCATTCTTCCCCTCTAGTGGTCAAGTGTTCCCAGCATGGGAAAGTGGTACTCAATTAGCTGTGTGTCATTGCAGAAAGGATTTGAAGTACCACTGCTGGAACTCTGGTTTTGTTGGTTTGATTGACAAAAGGACTCTGTGAGGGAACTGCTGGGGAAAGGGACTGCAGGCAGGAGCACTTAAATGGAATAGTTTCTCAATGACTATTTCCTGCAGAACTGATCTCTGGTTTCCCAACTCTGAATGGCACTGGAGTCACAAAGTGGCATTGCTCAGTGGTCATCTCCTGTAAATGCTCAAACTGCCATTTCCAGTGGTGAGATGACCGAAAGGAGCAAAAGGGATTTCGATTCCTGCATCTGGAAATAGAAATCTGTGGTTTGCCTCTGTCAAACAAACAAAGTAGGCACAGGCTGCAAAACTGAATGCTCTGGATGCCTGAAATTGCAGATGGCACAGTCTCCAGATGGTTACATGGTGGTTGGCTGTTTGGGCAGTCAGGTTTGTGTTTTATATTATTACTTACCAGACCAACCATATCCAAATCACAAATTTTGGGGGGATTTGGCTGTTTATGGACAAGAATTGTTGGTACCCCTTCTAAGTCCTTGACTCCCTCAGGGAATAATTGTTCAGAGAAAAATTGTCTTTTGATCTTGTCCCGTTCTAATTGATCTTGTCCAGTTCTTGTTCAAAAGACTGAATGACATGTAGGCTGAAATAGAGATAGCCACAAGATTGAACATGGAATTAATACCTAGAATTTAGTTGAACCTGGCTAAAAGAAAAGTTCAGCAGAAACCAATTTTTTATTTTAACTTCACAACATAAATACATTATGATCTTATGTAGCCTTTTGGAAAATTTTGGAGGTTGCATACAAAGAAATCTGTGAAGAGATTGCCTGAACAGACAAACAGGCATGTAAATCAAGGGAACAAAGCTGTAAAGTGCTGTGGGAGCTGAGACCAAAACACTGATGTAGGCTTGCAGAAAGCTCAGTGAGTCAGCATGCCTGGAGAACAGCAGTTTGCATCCCCTGTGTAATTTGAGAGCCCTGTGTCTCATCTGTGATCAGAGGAATTCCCTGCTGATTCCATTTATCCCTGCCATACCAAAATAATTTTTACGCTGCTTGTCCTACTGTCAGTGCCATCCAAAGCTTTATTTCTCTTCTTAGTTTTGATTTCCTCTTTTAGAATCCTTTCATTTGTGTTAGATTCCACTCCCTGCTTCCCTGTCTTCATCCTATAAGCATTTTTGTAATTTATTCCAAATATTACCTATAGATGGGGATTGCTTCTTAACTGATCACACTTTTGAAATTTTCCTCAGACGATGCATTTGATTCTGAATGAGGCGTTAGCTTCTTTTGTACTTACTCCACATTAATATGTTAGGAACAATTTTTATTCCAAATAGTTTCATGTGGATAAAATTTGTTTACTATTTTTAGGAGGAGAAATGAAATGAACATCAGAGCAGTAATACTGGGTCATACAAGGCATGTTGTTATCAAAATAAATGATACAATAAGACCAAATGATGAGGTAATTTCTCAGGGCCTTTGTCTGAAATAATAAAATGTATGAAGGTGAATTATGTACCATAGAGCAAGAGAAAAAAGAAAAGTACCTGCCTTTTAGAATGTTTTCTCTGTCACAGAGTTGCATTTTCACTATGTCAGTAGTGGATTGCCTCCATATCCAAAATACAGACAGAAATTGAATGAAATTTCACAAGGATTTGATTTATGTATAAGCTGTAATGAGAATTTTTCATATAGATGACTTTTGAGAAAACATACACTATTTTGAAGTCAGGCATTTTATTAACACAGAAGAGCCCAATCGGCTTTTGAGCTATATGCTCTAGTAACACAGACAAATTTGCATTTCTATCTTTATGAAATATAGTAAATATGAATAGTATCTGATAGGGATTTGATGATTAAACATTTCATCACAAATACTGGTGCAGTTGATCTGAGGAGGATAACCTTTTCACAGCTGCTGCCATGGAAATAAGACCAATGAAGTTATGTTTGAAAGGTGTGCCCCTTGTGGTTAGAGTTCAGTCAAGCATGGTCTTAGGGAATTTGCAGATTCAGTTCTGTAAAGCACAGGTTCCTACAAGGCAGTAAATCACACCAGAAGCGCACAGATTATCTATTTGTCCATCCATCCATCACTGTGGTTGCTGAGTGCCTTTAAAAGATGTTTTATTCTAGATGCCATATGTTCAAATGCATTACACAACAAGTTTAAAGTGTCAAAATTCTATTTCTAGCTTTGATTCAGTGTATAACACTGAACAAGTTGTTTAAAGTATAATCTTATTCTTGTTTCTCTGCTGTGAACAGGAAAGAAAATCAGCAGAGGCAGTGAAGCAAACTGCCAAACATTGTGCTTTGTACAGAACAGTGCTGCCAGCTTTTATAGAACACTGTTGTAAAGAGATTCATGGTAATAAATATGTCTGTTTTTTTCCTAAAACCCTCATTTAGTTTTGTCAACTGAAAATACCTCCTCTGAGTTTCATAAGAACTATGTTTCTTACATGGTAGCAAAAAAAGTTTTCAAACATGGAATCTCAATTTCTTCTTGTAATATCAAGTTTACTATGTTCAGCCTAATGAGATTCTGTAAGCTCTCTCTCAAATTCCAAATGAGATATTTCATTTGAAGAAATTTTTGAGTGTTTGTGGTTGACTGTACTGAGAAGAGTGCCTGCCTGATTGATAGGTTTGGTAGTTGGCACTCTGAAAAGGAGACTACACATGCCTGTGCACTTTTTGGCCAGAGAAAGATAAAATAATAGCAAATGAGTGAAAAGACTGAAGAGTGCCCCTGATGTCATGCCTAATGCATGCAGTTTGTCCAGTGATCCAAGCTTTTAGAAGGATCGTAGAGTGTACAGCCTTCACTGAGTGCAGAAGTGTCCCATGCTACCAAAAACACACAGCCTGCTGAAGTGTTGTTATGATGGCTGCCTGCTCCCTACACTTGTAAAAGGAAGAAAATCTACTGGCAGCAGGTACAGCTTGTGAAGGAGGACAAGCTGCTATTTGCCACTTTTGACAGTTATCTTGTAGGACGAACTCCTAGGAACGTGCTGAAGCAATTATGTTTACCTACATGCCTACTATGGGTCACAAGGCATTGCAGCTGGAATCCAGTATCAGAGTATCCTGCAGGTCTTGTGGCTTTAGTCTTGCAAAGGTAACTTAGGTACAGCTGTGTACTGGGTGACATGCATTTCCAATCCAATTTATAAGATCCCTTTCAGTCTTGGTGGTCTGATGCCCGAGCAATGGCCCCAGTTGTTCTTTCTAAAACCAGTTGTAATGACTTCACCATCTCACCCTCCCACTAAGCAACAGTATGTGGCAGTGTGTTCCTTCCAGTAACAGTGAATCCTCATTTCCTGGTTCTGGATGATCACTGTCAATATTTTTTTTGTCTGGCCTTGGCAGACTGCCTTTTGTCTTCTGGCTCCAGTAAGTGAGCAGCTCCTCCTTCCCTGCTGTTCCCAGTTGCCTTGTTAAATCCATCATATTAGAAAGCTCAATTGCTGTGGTAACATGCAAGAAAAGCCACCCAATCAAGAAGCTCTCCTGTGTTTACTTTTCACACTTCCTGCTTGGTTCAAATGCCCCACTGGCAACTCCAGCTAGCTTGTTAGAAGATTCCTTCCCCTGCTGATGAAACAGTGATGATCCACTTTCTGCAGATCTGTTTTGATACAGGAGGTAGAACAGTGTTGAACAAATTCAGGGTCTTCTTTCTTGTACCCTATAGAAATTTGGAATTCCATTATATTTTCTGCCTTCAACAGCCTACTTTTACTCAAGGAGTTGAAATAATCTCTGGGAAGATTTCTTTATTTTCTAACACCAGATAGCATCGTTTTGACACTTTTGAATTTATCTGTAATATGGCCTAGAACCTGTGAAGTATTCTACAAAGCAATGTCATTAAAGCTGGTGTGTATCCTGCCTAAATGGATCTTCTGCCATTTCTGAGTCTAGATAAAAGTGGGGTCATATCTCTTTATTAATAAGAGCAAATTCACAAAGTAGAAGATGAGAGAGTTTTTAATTTTCCAGTTGAATATTGCAGATTGCACTTGATGTCTGACAATATTGGGCACAGCCAAAGGAACACTGCTGGCATTTTAAATGACCATAGAAATGAGAAAAAAACCCTTTTGATCTTTTCCCTCTCTAAACAGAAATCCATAGGGATAATATGGATAATATGCAGTGATAATAACTGCAGGATTAGACATGACTTAAATTGGCCCTACAGCCAGGTGGGAATGGTCCTGTATCCTGTTGTCTTCACTAATTGCTTATGAATTAAAGTCAAAATAGAGCACATGGAGATTGGCTTTCCAACACCTTCCTTCAGACAAAGCCTAAAAGTGTCATGCCATGGTAGTAATAATATTGAAATTTATACCACCCATAAACCTTTTATAGCAGTGTAATTAGTTGGGCTATTAGTACTACCCAAGCTTAGCCTTATTTTATTGCTATGAACACAGCCTGTAATCACATAAATGGTAGTAAGTAATAACACTTAAGGGCACTGTATAAACACAAGCATTTTAGTCTCTCTAGTGAGTCTTCTTTGTGAACAAAAGTAGGGGATCCTACAGCTTTTCCTCTCCTGTGGGTACTTATTTCCATGCTCTCCTTAGAGGATCCTCTAGTGCAAAATAAGATTGTAAAACTTCTGTTCTTTTCAGTAATCTGACTCTGCTGACTTCTGTGCTAAGTGCAAAGTAGGCAATAAACAGGAAGAAAACTGGATTTGAAGAGTTTGGGTACCATTTCTGCAAATCAGAGGTGTGTTACTGTGTTCTCACTAGTAGATTGTTCAAATGAGCTTCTTATTGTCTTGTGGTTTGTGCTGGTTTATAGAATTAATATTAGTCTATAAATAGGGCAATATTTTGGAGAAGAGAAGAAGCAACTTTTAATTTATAGTACCTTTTTGAGTAGAAAGCATAGTACATTTGGCTTTGCAACTTGCTTCTAGGTTTGTTCTGTGCCCTGTAGAGGAGACTGGATGGCTATTCCTGTTGTGCATCACTCCACATCTCCAGCTTCCCTCCCTTGGCCTATGCCAGCATCTAATGATATTTCTGCTGTTTCTGGATCCCTAGTGCAAGTCAGCTGGTACAACATCAATTCTGCTGTTTAACTCTGGGGAGAAGAGAGTGTTCACAAAACCAAAATGAGATATTTCCTTGTAGTGTTAATAGCCAGAAGGAGATTCACTGTGCTGGTGAGCAGGTTTTTGAAAGGAATTAAATAGGCCAGGGGCTAACTGCAAGGAAATTGGTCAATAATCATCATCCAGCCAGAATAAAATGAAATTTAATTAAGTGGCCTAGAATGACTGTGTATCAGTCTTGGGCATTCTTCCCACATTAATAATCTAAATGCACTAGGGAGGGAAAAGAAGTGAGTTGATCACTTGATTCAAAAGGAATTTAAAAGCATGTTTTAAACAAAGTAGAAGGTGAGAGGCAGGGAATGACCCAGTCTGTTTGTTACACCAGCCCTGACAGCAACCCCTGCTGCAGCTCAGGTGACAGTACTGCCCCAGCAGTTGGCATTTGTCTTGGTCATCTTTTTAGCAGTTTCCATCATAGTCTCCTCAGGACTGCTTCTATGTCTTCCAGAAAAAAGACCCCAGACAAACTCATCTATGTGAGAATTCAGTTTCTGTTATATTTATTAGTGCCACCTTTGGAGCATTTTGCACAAAGCTGTGATAAACATTAATAACAAAGAACATAGTTTCTATCTTTTAGATTTCTGACTTCAAAGGTTACAGCTTAGTTACATAAAAGCTTTCTTAACACTTTTTATGCCTGATATCTTCCATTCTTGAGGGTTTTTTAGAACTCCCCAGTCTGTTGTTTGTGTACGTGAAACTACTAATAGATGTTTCTTAAAAGCATCATGTCTTCTACTTTTGTAAAAAAAAAATTAGAAAGCTGAATTGAAAACATAAATATATTTGTCCACAAAATTGCTATTCTTCTGAGCACCCTAATCAGAACTATCACAGCAGATTTTGTAAGAAAAAGTTGAACTTTTGACTTCATCACATTTTTTGAATGCTTGAAATTATATCATCATGTCTACTATTCAAGAACTTTCAGTGCTTGTGGATTGAATGAGATTTTGTTTGACAGCTTCTCTAAAGATCAAATTTTGGACTTCATCTCTATTACTAAGAAACTGTACAGTTTCTTAGCTCTTATGGATTATTGCCTCTGGGCTGGATGGAGGGTCAAGTCCCTTGCTGTTTTCTCTTAATATAATCCTGCTTTTTCAGCTTTTACATGCTACTGTTTAATTTTAAAGATGTTTTTAGTGTTTCTCAAGAAAAAAGCCTATTATTAAATCATAGAGTACTCTGCTACTTGGAAAATATGTCAGAAGCATGCTCCAGAGACTTAAATATTTTTAAATTGTTTATTTTTCTATACTTTTTCTACTTCATTACATCTTAAGCATCCATAAATTGGTCTCATGCTAAGAGAGCTTGTAAACCCTGAGGGCCTCCCAATATAGCCAATACCCTAATTGCTTTTAAGCACATCTCGGGTGGTTTCCTGGTGTGCTCCAATACAAAAGTCAACAAATCGTGGGAGGCAGTCACTTCTGCCTTGATGTTCTTTTGTGATACAGTTACTCTAAGATGAGAGATTAAAAAGTAAGGTAGGAGAGGAAATAAAACAAAGAAGAAAATAGAGCAGCCCATTTAAGTTTTTAAGGACAAAATCCTTACTAAAACTGGCCAAGTTTCTCATTCTATGGAAGCAATTGCTGTAATTGAACCAAGTGTGACATAGTTACAATCAGGAAGGGACAGACTCCAAAAGACAGTTACTCCTGACTTAGGGGTCATCCATATTTGCATTGCAAAGAATATTCTGAAACTTTCCTTGAGGATTATTAGGGGTTTGCAGTTTGGCAGCTTCTTTTTGGAATTTGGTTATAGCATAGCAACCTAATATACAATGAATTTTTTATGAGCAGAGAGAAGAAGCATTTTCTGTTCATATCTGTAGTGGATTGTTGGACATACTTGGCTCAACATAAGGTTCCATGGATAGGTTTCCATTCACAGCTGTCTCATCAGTTAAAGCTCCTTGAGATGAAAGCAATAAAAATTGCTATCCTCATTTAAAATTTAGAACATAGGCATCTAAGAAATGTTGCCTACAAATAGATAAATACTAGAGTTTTTTTTAAGTGCATTTATTTTTGTAATGGATGTTAAAAGTGCTTGCTTGACCAAGAAACTGGAACTACCCTATTAAAAAATAGATTATTATGTCATCATCTAACAGACAGGGAATGCAAGTATGTCCGAAATACAAAGAGGCCTATTCAAATAACACTGTGAAACAGTTTGACTTCTGTGTTAGTGCAGTGCAGATTTATATAATGTAATTATGTAAGAAAATCATGCACAATATAGTGCTTCACTTCCTGAGCTATAAAACACGTAACACCAATCAGGCAAAATAGCGTTCAGTAAGAGGGTTTTAAGGCAGTAGATATTTGAATCCAGAATTTCACATTAAAGGAGTTTCCCAGAACTTTCTAGCCATACCTACTGCTTCTCAGCATAAGAGGACAGAAAGATGCCTTCCTTGCAGTGTAACCTGTCCCATGTCAGATTCAGTATTGCTCTATCTTTCCTTTTCTTGCGCTTTTATTCCCACATGAAGTCTGGGATCAGCTAAGGTTATTCTTATCAAGAAGCAGCTTCATCTTCTATCTGATATATGTGTGAGCAGGATCCTGCAGTGTGGAAGCAGGAAAGGCTGGGACCAGGCCTGGTTTCACATATCCTTTGTCAAAATGCATCCTTTGTCTTCTAGTGGGAGTCCATTAATCACCTGTTCAGCAAAGAAAACTTTCCCCTTTAGGTAATGAAAGAAAACCAAAAGAACCTTACATTTGTTTGGTTTGTTTAGGTTTTTTACCATTCTCATTAAAAGCTATTACTAATACCAGTTTTCTGTAGTTGCTCTGTCCACAATGATCACTCAGAGTATTGGCTTAGACATGTTCATCATGGAAGTGATCACAGTTATCCTATAAGGATTATTTTGTCATTGGGCAACAGCTAGACTTGACCCTTGATTTAAAAATCAATCTCAGCCAACCTTTTTTTTTTTTGTCTCCAGTTAACACTAATTAAAAGGACAATTTGCACATACTGATTTTTGAAGGCTCAGTTACTTCTTTTCACCTGTTTAATTTACTGCTGTGTGCTTGAATACAATCAGCTGTAACTAGAAACAATTCAAATGAAAAATTGCACTTGGAGATATAAGCAGGTGTTGTGTTAAATAGCAGCTCCTTCATCTTCCTCTGATGAAACCCAAAATTGCTTTTGCAGTTCTATAGAAGGTGTATTTTATAGATCTGGCTGGTTTGTATTGTTTGCTAGGTTACTGTTTACTGTTCAAATGTTATTGCTAAAAATATAAATTGTTTTGAATTTCTCTATATTTTGTTGAGTTCTTTAATTAACATATGAATTGAAAAACAAACTCTGGACTTCAGCTTTGCCTCAGTTCAAAGGTATTTGGGTTTGAACAGAGTTTTTCCCCTGGTTTTGTGCATGCAGTGTTTTACAAAGAAAATATTGATCAGCAGCAGTGAAATGTTTTAGGAACTTGATATTTTTCTCGAACGTTTCACACTATTTCATTCTTTAAAAGTCCAAATTACCCTTTCAATATTTTCCAAAATGAAACTGTTGGGGTTTATATGTGGATTGCAATATATAATTTTTCCATCAAATAAACTGGGTGTTGGTTCTTTCAAGTCACATTCTATGCAGTCATGCATGATATGACATCTCATGCCCTTGGACTACGTATCTAATAGTGTAATAAAACATGGCTTATTTTATTTCTTACCGCTACTCAAGGACTATTTACAGAACTTGGCACTATCACTTTTTGTCTTTATTTGCCACAAAACAGAGGAATTGCTACTTGGCTGCTATGCCACACAAATTTTTAAGGTGGCTGAACAGTTAAAGATTACATGCTGAATTATCTAATAAAGTTTTCAATAACTTTTAGCCTTGGTAATGAACACTCCTATCAGATTTTGACTGTTACTTTTTATTTAGTTTTATTAAAGGGTTGTTTTTTTCCTTTCTTTCCAGGCTCCCCAGACTTTCAATCTTTCTTTACTTTCTTCCATGGCTAACACTTCAGGTATCTTATCTGGACCTTGCAGTGCAGACGCTAAGAGGGCAATGTCTCTTGGGGTCACAGCAGAAGCAGATGCTTGCTTCTTCCACTGGACAACAAAGCTGGGCCAGTGACTCTTCTGTACTGTTAGTAGAACAAACAAACTTGGCGGGGCTTTTTCAACTGGTTTTTATTGCTTTATCTAACTAACTATGGTATAATAGCAGGTTTGCTGAAAGCTCACTAAAAACCTCAGGGCTGATGAATTCCTTACCTCTGTTTCCTGATACAAGTCCTTATAAATGCTCCTTTTTTGCCTCTTTTCCTCCCATTCTCCAGCTGCCTGCTTCATCTGCTTTCTGTTACTGGGAGCTAACTATTTTCATTTGCTTAAGACATGGCAGTTATTAGCAGTAATACTGACCACCAGAGATTATTTCTGATCCTTCATCCCTGCCATAATATTCCTGTGTTTGACTCTGTTAAACTACCTTCTTACTGAGAAATCTCCAAGAGTTTACTCAACAGTACTGACAAGCAACCTCTAATGGAATCCTAGATTATTTTTAAACTTTTGCAAGGAAAATTTCGTTATTACTCTAGATGCTTACGGGAAGATTTGTGTTCAGGATTTAAGGACAGATGTGAATTACATAGTATAAATCAGCAGTTACTCTAGTTTAGCTACAGCAATTTGTATCAGAAGAAAATTGGGTGTTTGGTGGGGTTTACAGGAGAACTGTTGCAAGTGGTGAACATCCCAGGCCCAAGAAGAGCAAAGTTGTTGCAGGTCTCTTTGTTGGTGACACTGGTGGTTGCAGTCACTTGGAAGCCTTGTTCCAGCTGGAACAGCCAAGGAGTCGGTGGCCAACAGATTGTGTGAGCCTACTAGCAGGAGTATAAGCACAAATTAAAGGAATGTAACAAATGTACAAGTTTCACTGATAGAAGTGGGAGGAGGGCAATATAAAGATGATTTAAGAATGACTTTATCCTACAAGGGAAGGAAACCATCAGTAATGAATGTACAGTGACATTCCCAAATACTTCACTGACTTACTGATTTCTTAAAATTTTGTCTGTGATTAATTGAACCTTACTTTTGTCTTATAAAGTCCTTGAAGCAAATACAGTGTAAATGCACTCATCAGACAATGGCACTGTTCGTTTTCTTTGTCTTCCTCATAACAGTGACTATCAGAAGAGCCAATAAGCCTCAGCAGACCTCAATACTGTTTCTTCAGGTATTTTAATCAGTTTTATGTTTATTTTATATATTCTGGTCTTAAAGTGTAAATAATATGCTAATCATTTTCTATTAAAACTAAAAAGTGAGCCTTTAACTTTTTATGGATAAAGAAAATGCTTTCAGATAATAATCTGAAGCGCTAAAAAGCAGAAAACAACTAAAGAGCATTGTGCTCAACAATCAAAAGCAAAATTATTTATGTTTACCCTTATCATTGCAAGGACACCCCCGTTTCAATTTTAAAGGAATGGAGATAGTGAATCTGCCTTTTCCATGTGTATAACCTACAGAAGTTCAGCAGTGTTGGATCTACGTAGCTCCAGTGGGAATAAAGCCTGTTCTTTAATCTGCATCCAATATACTTCAGTCATGCACACCCTGACTGCCAAGCACTACAGAGCTAAATTGTAAAAAATAATTTGGTAACATTCATTTTCTTCTCCCTGCTATATAGTCTATGCTCAGCCCATTGATGTATCTCTCAACTGTTTTAAGAAAATAAAAGTAGATGCACATTATTTGACCATCAATGTCTCGTCAGTTTTAACTATATGCTTTCTAAATTGCTTGTGAGACTAAATATGAGCCTGGATGCCAGACTTATGAGTTGGCCGTCTGTGGGCTAACAGTTGCAAACTGGCACATTCTTTCATCAGCAAAATGCTGGCCAGGCTATTGCTTCAGTCAGCCATGGCAGCAGAGGAAAAAAAAAAATCAGACAATCCTTAGCATTTATGCATATTCAGAGGAGGTCACCGTGTTCACTCAGTGTCAGCTGCACATGTGCTCTGGAAGAGGCACAGAGAAGGGGAACAGCAAGCAGGGAAAGTGAATGATATTACTGAGAGGGATACTTTTATTCTCTGCCAGAGTCAGCTGAAAGCGCTGTCAATAACAAGCACCATAGGAGAGTAATGACTGCAGAAGACCTCTCTCCCACAGTGAGATGCTGCAAAGTCTGAATGCCAGTCAGACCCCTCTTCTTCTGGCTGTGCAGCAAAAAAAATTTCCCTTTGTTTCATGTGTTTGTGGCTGATTGAAGCTATTGTTTACCCTGGCTCCCTTCTCTTTTTGGCTCCCTTGGGCAAAGGCAAGAGTTGAACTGGGGCTTTCCCTCCTCTGAGAACAGCCATGAAGGAAGTCGGTCCCATTCCCAATTAAAGACTGCAGTCCTACAGGAGACCATTTTGGCTATTGCCTTTCATAGCATTCCAGGTTAGGAATAACGTGGAGATGGTGGAAGGAAAAACTGCACAATAGTTGCTGGAACTCACCACCTAATTTCAACACAGAACATTCATAAGGTTTCCCTAATTTCAGAAATATACCTGATTTTGGGTACTAGAAGCAATGGTGTGCTACCATTAGGGGCTGAGGAGAAGTTTGGTGTGGGTAGCAGTGAGCTGCCAGACACCACTCAAAGAAGTCAGAAGTCTGTTGAACTATTTAATTAGGTTAAGGAAACATAGCACTGAACAGAAAAAAAGAAGCTGTGGATAAATTACACCAGTTCTTAGCAGCAAAACCTGTCTCTGGTTCTGTTGTTTGTTTTGATAGTCTCTGTGTCAGGCACGCTCTTGGACTTCAATTACAGTGGCTTATGGTGCCACTGTCAGGTGAACAGGTAGAAGGTTGTCATTTTCTGCAGAGAAAGGAGGATTTTATTAGGTTGGAATAATTCTTTAGGTCTTAATGGGCTGGCTGAGAGTCTGGACCAGCATTTCTAGATGTATCTTAAAAGTTACAGGTAGGACAAAGACAAACTGAAAAAAAAAATACAGTAAACGGTAGAAATAAGACTGGTGCCGTGTTCCTCACCTCTGGAACTTCCATTGTAATTCTGTTCAATTTAATAAAACCTCTTTTGGCTGGTGCTTTCCCATCACAGCCCTCTGGGCCTGACTGATGGGCAGCAAGTCTGGGCAGCAATGCTGGGATCAGCCAAATGGGCAGTGAAACAATTCCAGATGGAGCAACTGTGGGGAGGTCCACTCAAAAAACCAGAGCAGAATCTGGCTGGCTCCTAGCTGATGGCAGGATGTGAAGGTGTTTCAGCTGGTGCTCCCTGCTCTCTTCCTCTAGTTCTGCAGCCAATCCCTCTCAAAAGAAAATAGATGTCTTCTCCTTTGCTTTCCTGCAGTTGTGTCCCAGAAGTGGTGAGAGTCCCGCCACAGCCCGAGTGGCAGCAGGGGTGCAGAGCAATGTCAGCAGCTCTGTTTGGGCAGCACCAGGCTGAGCTGCTCTTTGCTGGGGTGTAAGGTATCCTTATGCCACAACCCACCTATGAACACAGTGGCACAGGTGTTTTCTCCATTTGTGGTTCCCACCTTGTGTTGCAATACCAGATCTGTCCATCAGATCCATAGCTTCAAATCAGTGTAGGCATCCCACAGCCCTTCTCATTCTTGCTGACTTTCCCCAGGGTGGGAGATCAGTCCTGCACCTCCCACATGTTCTTTATAGAGGCCCCCCAAAGAGGAGAAGTCCTTTCTTCCTCTGAGAGAGACTGGGAACAGCCTGACCCTATCTGATGTGGAATCATTAGTTGCTGAGACTTTCCAGTTGAAGTTCAGATCATGCACTCAGGCCTTTTTGTTCAACTGATTGTATTAGTGGCCAAAATTTTCTTTCATTAACCTGCAACTATGCATCTCTTTGGTTTTGAGTGCTTTAGCACCCCACATAAATAGCTGTTTCTGAAAGCTTTATTCTTACTGATCCTGGCCTTCAGATGAGACATAGTAACAAATACAAACCTTGACATCTGTGTTTGTGGGAGTCTTGGCTGAAAGAAGTGACATAAATTCTGTGTGATGCCTATGGCAAACACATTAGAAAATAATTGGCCATTGAAATTGTCATGTTAGGAGAGAAGTAATGAAAACTAATTTGTCTTTTATGATTTAGATTTCTCAGATTTATGCAGATTTATGAAGTAGATGCCCTGCTGGCAATTATTGTATTACAGACATTAGCTTGCTTGTTTCTGTTCAGCTTCAAGTTTATTTTAATGGGAAGGATCAGCCATAGTAAAGAAAGTAGCAGTAACCCATCAAGTGTCCCTTTTTTCTCATGTTTTCTTTCTCTACAAATTCTTAATGATATATGGCTAAGAATCCACTGTAAAATCACAAAATCTTGGAAAACACAGACTCCTTTCCTAGAGAACTGTAATTATCACCATGAACAGGCATTATTGTAGAGTTATTCTATGCATTGTTATCCAAGCTTGACTCTGCTTGGGTCATGTGCAATCAGGTCTGGGCACCACCTCACGCAGTGTCCTTCTGCTGAGCCACTGTCACTTCACCTGGCTTTCCATCCACAGCATGTCCTTAGGAAGACAGAAATAAATATGGTACAGGAATTTCTCAAGAGAACATGATTCCTCCATGACTGGTTAAGCTCAAAGTTTCCTTTTCCTTCAGTTATTATATTCTGTGATCACATTTCATCAGCTCATCTCAATTCATCAGGCAATTTAGGCAAGTACTTAACTTTAATAAGGAGTTTAGGCTTTAGCAGTGTTCTGGGGGGCTAAAATACTGTTGGCAGAAATAGGATGCGTGTGCTGAAATGGCATTTTTGTGGTTTACTTGCACTTGTTGTCTATGTTCTTTCATATATACCTATCATTAGGTCAGAATATCACTCAAGAGCCATCTAGATGCAGTCCTGGGCAACATACTCTACCAAGACCCTGACTGAGCAGGGAACCTCTAAATGTGATATCTGGTACCTCTCTCCTGTCCTTAACACTTCTTTTTCTGTGGCAGAAATAAGTGTGGTCCTGCATGGGCTTTTTTGACAACTCTGTGTCACTGTCACTCATTCTTACATTGCATTCCCTTACCACTGTGAATCCTCTGAGAGAGCTAATAACACTTCGGTGTCTGTCTCAACAGCTGTTTTCAGTGGCTGAAAGAGACAGCTATTTTAAGACAAAAAATTTACCTAAAGCACTCCAATCTACCCTTTTGGGGTTTTTTAGCCCAAGCTCTTCCCCCTTTGCAACCAGCAAGAGCTGGTGAGACCCTGGAGCTTCAGTGCCGTAACATGACTGGTTCTGGAGGTGCCTGTCTCTGTGAGGATGTGGATGTGTATTATGAGAGGTGGCCAGGGAGCCTGCCCAGAGAGACAAGCTTGCTTAAAGTGGTTGAAAATATTATTATCTGTTTTACAGATGGGAATTTGAGAGGAACTGAAATGAAATGATTTGCGTGTGATTACACAAGCTGTATCTGGCAGAGGCAGAGGAATGCTCCCTTTTTTAATATCTTAGATTAATATTTAATAATGTAACTGACAATATTGATTTACTATAACCACAGTCCTGGCTACCATTTGCAGTGCTGGTGATTTTCCAGGACAAGTGTTTGACTTTTACGGACTGATACTCCTTTCAGCTGTCCATTCTGCCTAGGCTGCTGAAAATTGGAGAGCTGTGAGCTCTTCTTGTCTTTGCTCACCTAGTGGGCTGTCAGTGGGCTTATGTCCTGGTGAGAGTAAGAGCTTCCATTACTGATCTGCTGGGCACTGTAGTTCCTTCAGCCTTTCAGCTTTGATTAACAGGAGTACACTGATGAGGCTTGTGGTGACTAAGATGTTGCAGTTAGGGGAGCAGCATGTAGATGCTGGAAAGACAATTGTTAAAAAAAGGAAGAAAGAGAACAGGAGAAAGAAGCCATGTGGACTTTTGTTCCTTTGAAGTGACCTTCCAGTGCAGGTTCTTTACTTTTTCATTTCCTTTATGTTGTTATTTTCCTTATTTATTCTGCAAAGAGTGGAGCCTATCTTGTAAAGCAATTCATATGTAAAAAGTTTTCACATTGGGATTCATCTGATAAAGTCTGCAGAGGGGACTTATTTGCACTGACAAGTTGGCAGCCAGACAGCCTCTCCATTTTCTAAATGAAAGGAGAGTAGCAGCAGGACATCTCCTACCCTCTCTGCCTTTCAGCGCTGGAAGAGAACCAAAATGTGGCCAGCAGCCGTTCAGGGGAGTCGGCTATTTAGAAGCTGCAGAAGTGTACGGACACGGGGAGTGTAACATACGGTTTGCCTTCTGTGAGAACCAGCACAGACAAGTGACATTTGGATTGGTGATTTTCAGGGACGGGGGATGGGAAGCTTGACCTAGCAGATGCACTTCGCTTGCCTTTATTTTTTGTAGCAGGACTGTTCCAAATGTGAAGTTATCTAAATGTATTTCTAATTCTTGGTTGTAAAAGAGGAGGAATCATAAAGACCAGGTAATTTTTTTCCCCGTTCAATCTCATATTCTAGCATGTAGCAAGTGTGGGATCACTCCCATTTCCTTCAAACATACCTGTAGGGAAAGAGGATGAAAGTGCCTCAAAAGCCACATACATGGCACTGCAGACTAGTGGCAGAAAAAATAATTACTGCCCTTGCTTAGGCTCACTGTTTCTGTATATATTTATTCTGTAGAAGCTAGGGCTTGAATTTTGCAGATTTAGCTAGACAAATGACCTGTTTTAATTAAATACACTTGTGTGCATTTTATGGAAAGGTTTTACCATAATTATGGTGATGTTAAAATAAGTTTGTTTTCCATAAAACCAAAGGGAAGCTGTTAACTGCCTTTTGCTTAGTTACTGGGTTATTTATCTTGAGAGGAGACGAGAATACCAGCCATATGCCTAATCCTTTTCTACCAAATTAATTTTCGGAGCCTAAATAACTGCTTGTAATACCCCCAAAGGTTGGTGATGGCCACAGCATGAGCCTAATGCAGGCAGCTGCTAAACAACAAGCAGATCACAAACATTTCCAAGGATTCAGATGAACATTTTCCAGTGGGGACCCATGTGTCGTGGCAAGTTCATGCTGCTAAATTGGACCATACATGGGTGTGAATCTCAGTGGGAAAACATGATCTTTTCCGGTCCCACTGCCAGTTTTCTGTGTTTGGTGGTAATATAACCAACACTAGAAATATGATTGATGTCTGTCATCCTGTAAATGGTGCCCATGTATGAAAGCTTTCACACCACATCTGAAGGAAACAGAAGGTCCTTTTGTTACTGGAGTGGGAGCCTTTGGTCAAAAGAACCCGAGCAGGAAGTATAATAACTGAAAGATCAATGTTACCCCTACTGTTTTACATTCAAAGGTCTGTGCTGTCCTAAGCTGCAAGAAAAGAAGACAAGTGTTGGGAAAAAAATAAACATAAAATCAATTTAAAGAATAAGGCCCGTAATAAAGTTACCAGATCAAAAAATGAAGTATTGCTGAATAAGCCCTTATTATCCAGTGTCAAGCACAATAGCATGTAAATGAATGTAATAGAGATGATGAACTGCTCAAACCTCAGCTAATGCTCTTAGAACTGATAGAGTTGATGAGAATTTGAAGTACAAAAGGGTTTTTTTTAGAACAATATCACTGCTGGTTTTGAAAGATGTTATTAAGGGAAGCTAACAGACTCATCAGAATCTTTTAAAGCTGTGTTCCTTTAATGAGCACCTAAATGGCAGCTCATGTATAAATGACAACAGTTCATTTAAATTGCACCTTGCTGCTCAGGATGATGGTCAAGCAGATACATAGAAAGTAAAACTATAAAGCAGGCATAGCAATATTTGGGTAGGCAATTCTTCCTTTTCTCAGTTTCTGCCTTGAGTTCAAGTGCCAGACATGGAGTGGATGAGAAATAAGAGCACAGGGGATGTCAGTGGGAGCTCTCATGAGCTGCCTTGCTTGTCTAAAGAGGAGGAATTAAACATGAATATGAGCATAGGGCATTTTTTGAGGTGTCATTTATAAAATCAGGGAAAGATTGGACAGGGGAATTGTCAGGAGTGGTACCTTGTTGGGCATGGAGCCAGGCAGCTCCAGTAGACAGGTGGCAGTGGGACCTGTGCGGAGGAAGAGCAGGAGACTTTGCAGAGCTAACCCTTGTCAGAGTATGCACTTGGCTGACAACCTGGCATCAGAAGTTCTACCTATTGCAGGAAATAGCAGAAAAACTTTTCAAACCCTGGATGAGTTTGGGCCTCAATGGCCATTTCATACAGGCACTGCTGGAAAGTCAGGAATGACACACTTTCACAGGAAGAGCTGTTGTGCAAGGAGACGCAGAAGAAAATTGAAATTTTTTTTTCACATATTTAGAAGACGGATGATCTGAGAAATTCACCCATCAAGACATTCATTAGCTGCATGTTCCCAATCAGGATTTCCCATAGAGCAAGCAATTTTTCCTTTTTAGTCCAGAAGCCTGGGATTTTGGGCTCCCCCTTGCTTGATTTCCTCATATTCAGACCGGCCTCAAAGAAAAGAGGATTGCAAAACAGGAATAGCTGGGTAGGAAAGCTTGCATTCATCTCATGTGATGAAATTATAGTGTGGTTCAGCTGAAGGTAGTGGCACTAATGCACTGTGGTGTTTAAAATGTGGTTCTTCAGTTCTCTCTGTATAATTACCACTCCACTCACCTTTCAGATCACAGGCAGTACCCTTCGCCTCCTTTCACTTCCATCTAAATCAAGTTTATATGTGAAACCCCAGGTTCCCAGGTTTTCGTGCTACAATATGAAGCAGTGATTAAGGGGGAAGGAAAACCCACTATCTTTTACTGGAATAGAAATGTAAAGAATAAAAATACTGAAGGCATGCCAGATTAGCATTTCAGTAGTCCTGTAGTTATGCAGGAACTTTCCTTCACCCTTAATGCTTCCCAAGTCCAGTCCCAACTGCAACTCCTTGGTCTTGCAGTTTCCTTCTCAGCATACATTTTTTCTTCTAAAGACAAAGGAGAGGCAGGCTTGTGATGGAAGGGATATTGTCTAGCCCTGTGTCTTGCTCTTTAAGCACCTACTGGTATTTTGCAGTCCAGGTTGGAAGGGGTCTTAAAGGTCCATGTAAGTCCAACCCCCCTGCAATGATCAGGGACATCTTCCTCTAGATCAGGTTGCTCAGAGAGACATGCCCACATGACTTCTGCAGGCTGGAAAACTTTATTTTTTATGTAATTCTTGGAAAGGGTCATAGATGGTTGTCAAACTGTCAGAGGAGAGGGGATTTGCTGCTCTCTTGTAGAAGCCGGGCACAGCCAGCCCTGCTCTTTTCTGTTGGGGGCAAGTAAATCTGCTGAGTTGGTGAGCATGGCCATAAAGGTATGTGCCAGCTCCTGACACAGAAGGTGAAATAGCAGGCTCAAGGCTGATGCCACTTGCCAAGCAGTCAAATGGTGGTGTCGTGAAAGGTGTAAGCCTCAATTGCTGCAGGCTAACCACAGGGTAGGCGTGTGAATGTGGGATATATTCATATTTGAATGTAGCAAAATAGTTTGAAAAAGCAAAGGTAAAGCTGCAGTGGGCGTGTAGGGAAAAAAGTACAAATGGGGGAGTAATATGCAAGGTGAACTGGAAAAAGAAGGAGAGAGCATAATTATTTTGGGGAGTATTTTGCATCTGAATGCTGGAATTTTTCAGACCGCAGATCAAACCAACACTTGGAAGCATCTGCATGTGTGTTTCCAGCTCACAAAATACTGATTGCAAGAGCTATTAAAGCCTGTTGGTATCAAACTTTTTTTCAAAAGAGACTCTATTCCAATATTTAGTCTAAATTCTCTACCTGACACTGTACTTGCAATAGGTAAATATGATATCTACAAGATGATAAAGAATAGTGCGTGAAATATATCCTTCCTGCCCGGGTGAAGGCATCCATCTGCCTTAGCCCTCTTCTCTGAAAGAGGACTGCATGCTGGAAGGCAGAAGATTTGAAGCAAGAACTAAGAACATGAAACCACATCTCAGAATATTCTCTGTATATAATCTGACTAGTGATTAGTTGCAGTATTATTTTATTTATTTTATTTTGATATGTCTTACCTTCTTTTTGAAGTCAAAGAATCTTTATTTATTGTATGGCTTATCAAAATAATGTGATAATAACACTAAGTATTTAAACTATTCTGTTGATAGGTTTTGTATTACAAATATCAGACCATGAGTCCATCAGCTCATGTTGCTTCTTCTGACCTTCTCCAAAATTATTTAAAAGTAATAAAATAAAACCATACAACTAAATCAACAAAAAATCAATATGAAACCTCGAACTTGTAAAACCAGTTTATATAAAATATATCAGAATTCTAATGCAAAAATGTTTACACATTCTTCTCACTGGAGATAGTAATCAGTTTTCATAAAAATATGTTCATTTTGTCTAAGCAAATTTTATTGCTTTTTGATTGGTGAAATTGATGCAGAAGTCTGAATCCCAGGAAGATTTTTTTAGCCTTTCTTATTTGCAAATTATGTAAACAAGAAAGCAGTTATAAATGCAGTCATTTATTTTGAAGTGGGAATTTTTTAGAGGAGATACGTAAGACAGATCATGGCAGACCAGAATAGTTATTATGGATCTTGTTCATTTAAGAAACTCAGAATTTGGCAGTAAATGAGCCTATGTAGTTCAATATCTTGACTACACATATGGTAAAGCATATGCTTTCCTGGACCTACATATTGAAGGATTTTATTTGTTTCTTTGTTTATTTAAAGCTATTTTTCCTGAATGTTATCTGTCTTGAATGCAATTGTAAAGGTGACGTACGTATCATGCAGATGAACTATATTAGCCCATTCTTTCTCCTAAAGGAGTAATTTTGTGGTTTTATGACCAGATATTATGCATTCCTCTTCAGCAACTTTAAATAGAGCAAGGCATAAGAGAGACCAAAAAATAGAGAGGTTTTCAGAAGAGCTCTGTAGTCTTTTGCTGTCACAACACAAGACAGCCCTGATGGTTTCGGGTTTTTGAACTAAAAATGGCCTGTAACTTTTTCCTGTCTAGAAAACAAATTAAATCTATATGCCTAAAACCAAACCAAATTGTTAACCCCATAAACAACCTAAATTATCCCATTGGAGCTGTCTTCTAGCTCACTTAGGAGTAGCAGAGATCTTCTGTGCAAATGCTGACTATTACCAGGATGAAATTATTGAGAATATGTGAGCGTTACTACACTTGACGCATGGAAGATGGTAAAGAGCAGGATAATAAATTGATGCATTCCATCAGACCATGGAAAGGCAGACGGTGGTTTGCCATGAAAATCTTAAGAGAGAGAGGGAGAGAATGGAGAGCAGGAAAACAAAATAAAAGAGGGGCTTTTTGAACTCCTAGTGGTGCACTTGTGGTTACAGTCAGCAACAGTACTTGCTGGGAGATCATTAAAGATCTCATGATCAGCCTATAAAGTGCGGTGGCTCCCAGATCTTTTGGGACTGTTTCTACTTCAATAAGCCTAATATCAGCTCTAGCAAAGTAGATAAGCAACTATTCCTATGCAGGTACTGAATGTATGTACTGTATGTATAAAACTGTATGTACTGTAATGTATTAAACTTGGATGTTTTTACAGGTGAAGGCATATGTCCAAGCAGCACAGTTATGTCCAGATGCTACCTTCATTCTCTCCCTCTTCCTTTGCCATATGTCTGGAATCTTGAATTTTATGCCTTCTAACATTACTTCCTTCTTCAGAGTTTCATAAGAGCTCAGCCTTGTGCTTGCAACTAGAAACACACAAATGTATGAACATCCCAAATGATCTAATTCACCTGGGCTACCCTGCACAAATTTCACCTGAAACCTCTGCTCACGTTTTATGCATATGGCTTGTCTTACTGTCAGTGGTAAAGTTGGCTGAAAGGGCTGAGCCTTTACATAGGAATACATTTCAGTGTAGAAGATGTAAACTTGGGACACCCAGTGCTGCTCCCACATCACAGAAAGCCCTGAATCTCTGCTGCACTTTGTGGAGCCATTGCCTGAACACTGAACAAAGCAGGTGTAACTCGTCCTCACCCAGATTACACTCCATGGGCACAAGGCTGCAGAAAATAATGGTCACGATTTAAAAAAAAAAATTGTGAATGCATATTTGAGTATCAAAGACTGGGAATAGCTATGAGATGTTTAATGGCACCTTCACTCTTGTTTGATGGGTTACAGAACTCTCAGCTTTCCCTTCTATAGTTCAGGGCTCAAGAGCACCAGCTACCTCCTTTCCTGTCAATTTCATGTTCAGGTTCATCACCTATGAATATTCTTCCATAAAAAATTTCCATCCAGTTTTTTTTTACAAGAAGGTTTTTTTGATGCTATATGTTACCCAGTGTTTTATGGGAATGATTCTATTATCTGCATTTCCTGAAAGGTTATTATTCTGCTTCTCTCACAGAAGATATTTTACTGTTGCTGACAAACCAGATTTCATACTTACCTGTCATGGCCTTTATGATGAAGTTTGAGTCTTCCATGCCAACACATCTTTTCTCTGAGAGGGTCAGACAGCCTGCTCACCCTTTCTGGCTGCCTGCTCTTGTGTGATATACCTGCATTCTGCCTATGCTGATGGGTTTTCTGGGAGATGAGATTGCTAAGGTGACCGCTGCTTTTGGAATGGTTTCCTTCTTGTGAATCATTGTGCTTATGCATTTCTCAGCATTGGATGCATCACTCTCATATACAGAATATAAAAAAGCAGACACAGAATCACAAAACATTCCAAGCTGGAAGGATTATTGAGTCCAACTCTTATGCTGAATGGTCTATACAGGGATCAAACCCAGAACCCTGGAATTAATGGGACCATGATCTAACCAACTGAGCTAATGCTCTGTCTGTGCTTCCCAGCCCTCAGCATTCTGTTACTTTTATTAACAGCTTGTGCAAGGAAGGTGCATTGATTCCCTTCTTTCATGTGCTGAACAGTTGTTGTATGATGGAACTGCCTCTGGGCTTCAGCTGTGGAATGGGAGAAAGGAAGAAAAATTATGACTCTTGCACAACTGGATTGATGTCAAAGGTTATGTGTCTGAGTCAGATGCATGCTTGTAAGCATAGAAAGATGTGCTCCTGAATAAAACGATAGATGACAAGATGGGAGAGGTTCTGTTGGAACCAGTTGGATGTGTAAGGGGGCATCCCTTACTTGTGATGCATGGCCATAATTCACACATTATTGGCTGGCTACATGATCAGTTGGTGAATTTCTGCTTGGATGTTAATTGCATAGGATGCAAGTGCCTTTTATTCTAACCCTGAGTTGTTTCAAATTTTAGAACTTCATGTTGCTCTTATCAGCCAGAATATCTTCCTAGCACATTAATATTTCCTCTCCTGTAAATGAATTGGACGCATTTCTAGTTAGGTGCTACTTCTCATTAGTGTGGAAAGGCTACTGGGTCAATACCTGTAAAAACACAGGCAAGACAGGATAAATGCCAGTGAGACATTCAGCAATTTGCTTATAAATGAGGATTCAGGTAAAGGAAACAGTTTTTTATAAGTTTCTTCATTGTAAGTATCACTGCTTTTTTATTGCTGGAGATTTTTTGAGCTTTGTGGCAATCAGCTGGAATCAAGAGAGGTGTAATCACTCCTCACAGCTGCTACGTCAAGTTTGTATACTTCTCAGCAGTGTTTTCAGATGCACATTCTCTTGAATTCTTGGTGAGGAGGAGTGGGAGGTGTTTAATTTTCAGTGCACACTGCTGAGCACTGCATGATTCAGTAACACACATTACAGAATAGTGTGCAGAAAGTGACTGAGATTTTCAGGGATGACAGACACCAAGAATTGATTATTTCAGGGGTGATCTTAATACCATTGTGATCTACTTGCATTTATTCTGAAACTAAAATGGGGGTGTTGGCTGTATCTTCCAATAGCTATCTCCCATACTTATCTCTTTTTGCCCTCCCAGAACTGCTAGTTTTCCTGGGATCAGAGCCCCAATGGGTGCCAAACCAGCATTCTCGGAAGTACCAGCTTATGTGCTGGCTCCAGATTCTGCCCCTAGAAGCAGCTCTTCCTAAAACTATGCTTGGCTTTTCCAAGATGCACAGTTCAGTTTCTGGATGAATTAGTGGAGTTCCTCTTATTACAGTAGGATAACAAGTACCAAATGTAATACTAGTCTTTCGCTGATTAAGCAGCAGCACAGTGGCATTAGCTCTCCTACTGTATGATACCTGGATCCAAACTACACTACTTTATGGTGTATATTTTATGAAATCTTGGATTTCTCTATCATACTTATATTGGCCATCACTTTCTTCCATGGAAAGATAATGCGTGTTATCTTCAGTTAATTACTCTTTTGATACCTTGAGCATGAGCACAATCTGCAGTCATCAGCAGCACTATCAGATGTGTAGATCACTTTATAATAGCACTGATGGAATATCTCTCAGTTTGCACATCACACTGCAAGTACTCTTTTGCCAGATTTCAGAGGACTGCCAGCCTCCAGCTTGCTAGCACATCATCTAACTGCTTATCAGTCTCACTCTCAAACTGTTCATTGTTTCTGTAGCACAGCTACAGTGATTAGATTCTGTATTTTTCAGACTTCAAGACTGCACTAGGCAGAGACACAACACTTCTTTTGTCTGTAGATTTTGGGTTTCGCTTTGTATTCCAGCCATTATTTTGTGCAAGACCAGGACTAGGTGAGTTTTGGTCCCTGATACAAAGCTGCTTTGACAAATTTACTGAAGATAAACTGGTACACACTGGCCATTCAGTTAACATTTAATGTTCTAATTAGAGAAAAACAATGCCTGAATTGTATTACATCAACTTTCACCACCTTCTGGGTATGATTGCACTTACATGCTGGTCATGACCACTATGCTTGTGAAAGATGGCAAAAAATAGGCAAAAGTTGGCTACCCTGATTATGCACCTCTTAGAGGTGCTTTGTAAACCTACTAAGTTGTCTTCTTATAGAGTTTGAGTCATGGAAATTTTGTATTTTTCCTGTGAGAAATGCTACAGTCCTGACCCCCTTCTAAAGTTTTTCTAGTCCAGTTCTGCCAGCAAGAGGCAAGAAGTGCAGGATGGAGGGCTGCTCTCCATGGTTCCTGTTGCCTCCCATCTCTCTTTCTCCTTTATGTAGGCATATGGATGTATAATTCTGATTTGTTTATGTGATACTAATACTGCTAAATCCTCAAGGGTCACATCAAGACCCTGTTGATTTAGGTACATAACAGGTATGCAACAAAATATCACCTGCTCCAATCAACATGTCATCTAAAAATATATCTGTTTCATGTCTAATCTTAATGGTCATTCTGAGAATTCAGTCAGGATTATATGATGACAAATAGCCAGTTCCTTCAGCAGAATTGCCTGTAGATGTCTAGTTGACATGGTGGCAATGTGATGCTTTATGCCAATTAATTAACATGGTTGAGTTATGTTTTATGCTTTTGGTATCATACTTCACTAGTCATGCTGCAAAAGATATAAACAATAGGAAATTTTAGTAGTTTTGAGCATTACAGATGCAACAATGAGATTTCTGGTGTGTATGACTCCTGGAAGTATCATGGCACAGGCAAATGAATGCACCAGCTCTCGCTGCTGTTAGAAGCCATTGAGTTTCACATATTTCTTTATGCTCACGCCTGCATTTTCTCTATTCTTAACTGTGTTTACTCATTTTGAATAAGCCTTTTGGAATTACTGCCATGCATAAAACAAAGTGCTCATGCTGTGGCCAACAATGAAGGAGCCACAATGGATTGGTGGGTCTTGCATCCTTCTCTTGGGCCTCTGCTGCTGGTCACCTTGGAGACCTGGACTGGCCTCACAACTGCTTTAACTAGTGGCTGCTCCTACACTTTCTGCTTTCTGTGGAATTAGTGGCACTTTTTGAATAATCTATGGTTGTTCTAAAGTGAGAGTTTTACCCATGGTGATGAGAAGTTCCCAAAGCTTCTATATTCCTCCAGGGATAATATTTGATATGTAATTTGGAAGTTTAGCAAGCTTTTATTCCAGTTCACCAACAGTGGTGTCAGGAAAGTTCCATAAGGGGGATAATTCTCCTAGATTTTCGCATGGCTGTATCACAAATCAATACTCCAAGAGGACTGAGTGTCTCTTTGCAGATTTCTAACACAGAAGAATGCTGGAATGCCTCTAGAGATCATGGAGCATCTGTAAAGCCATATATAATGTATTCTGAATTCTTCAGTTCTTCCCTTGGCCCTGGATAATGACATGAAATAGTGCTGGCTATTAGAATTTTACATCTTTTTGGTTAACATTATTGACTCCAGATAAAGTTTTAATTCTGCCACCATTGCTTCTTTATCATCAGCTTCCCATCATATTCTACTTGAAAATCTCTTTTAAATGTCAATTAATTTATTGCAAACCTAAAAAGAATTTTCAGGGTTGGAGCGTGTATGTACCACAAGAATCAACACTCCCATTTTCAGTTGTTCACCAATAGCCTTATTCCTCTTAATACTACTGGCCTGTTGGTAGTCACCCGCAGATGTTTCTTCTTTAGTAGATATCTGTAGGTTTCATACCCTGTAAAAAAACTGGTTCTCCTTCATGAGTGCCATATCCTGGATACAGTCCTTGCTCATATTTCGTGCCAGTGCCTGCTACTAGGTAGCAATTTGGTGATCCCCAGGAGGAACATTCCCTGATCTCTTAGGGATTTGTGGCTCCTGTGGAATGAGCTGTGTAAGAAGATGCAGAGTCTCGACTTTGGTGCCTAGTAAGCAGTGTGAGTACCTCCAAGCCTGCACATGATGGTGGCAAGGTTAGGTTTCCTTTCTTCTGCTCAGTTAACTATTAAATTCATAGGAAGTAATATCTTTGCGCTCTGTCAGATTAGATTTAAATTGGATCAGTGTGTTCAGACATTACTGATGGAGAATGGAGAAAGATACACATTCCTTGACTTCCTTATTCTTTTTTTACTGTCTTTTAAAGAAAGGGTAGATATTCAATTTCAGTTGGGTCTCCTTGATCTATGAATGGTTAATAGTAATGACAATTTGCATTGGGTCTTTTTTTTACTATCTCAGTCAAATTTCATGCTTTGGGGAATAAAATTTGTAGGAATCATGAATAACAAGTAGGTAATTCATTATTCATATCTGTCTACTGGGAAAAGATGTCACGGAGTGGGTAGGTGGCTGGACCAACATTTTGTAATGAGTCTATGAAAGGTGAAAAAAAAAAAAGAAAACTCATGCATCCTAACTGATTCCTCTTCCTTAAACAATGAATATTATTCTTTTTATGATTATTTGACTTTAATTAATCTTGTGAATATGATTAAGATGCCCAAGTTTATCCAGAAGGATGAATTATTAATGCAAATTACACATTTATAAATTATATACAGAGATATATATATATATACATATTTCTTTCATTTGATCTTTTGACTTACACTCTAGTAAGTTTGAAAACGAGAGTTTTTTTTCCCTTCTGAAAACCTTTGTGTTGCTGTAAGTAGTTTCATACAAGTTAAAAGAGGATGATCAATGAAAAAGGGCCTGGCTAGAGAGCTTATAATGGAATAGGAATAGGAGGGAAAGGGGAAAGGGGAAAGGGGAAAGGGGAAAGGGGAAAGGGGAAAGGGGAAAGGGGAAAGGGGAAAGGGGAAAGGGGAAAGGGGAAAGGGGAAAGGGGAAAGGGGAAAGGGGAAAGGGGAAAGGGGAAAGGGAAAGGGGAAAGGGGAAAGGGGAAAGGGGAAAGGGGAAAGGGGAAAGGGGAAAGGGGAAAGGGGAAAGGGGAAAGGGGAAAGGGGAAAGGGGAAAGGGGAAAGGGGAAAGGGGAAAGGGGAAAGGGGAAAGGAAAGGAAAGGAAAGGAAAGGAAAGGAAAGGAAAGGAAAGGAAAGGAAAGGAAAGGAAAGGAAAGGAAAGGAAAGGAAAGGAAAGGAAAGGAAAGGAAAGGAAAGGAAAGGAGAAAATAAAAGATATTTCAGTTGAAAGGGATCTACAATGATCGTCCATCCAGCAGCCTGTTTTGAAGTAGTTCTGTATGAGAGTGAGTCAACAGTGTTAGCTCAGATGTAACTTAAGTCTGAGAGTATTGTAGATCAGAAATGAATTTTGAAGATTTCCTGCAGAAAGATATAATCAACTCACAGGTTTGAGGGAAGGCTTCAGCTTCTCAGTGTGCTTGTGTCCCTCTGCATTACAGAGTGGGACACATTCTGCCATTTCAGGGAAAGTGCTTACCTAAGTTTATAGGCTAGGAGATAAACCAACTTGAATAAAAAAAAAATGTGTATTAGAAATAACACAGTAGTTTTTATCCTGACACATTAGAAGGTTGGGAATTTAGCAGTTTGTTTTTTGAAACAGTGCACTGTGCCAAGCTTTCTTCAGGTCTTACATGGTTCTGGACATGGACTGTTCTTTGCAGTAACCTGTGGTAGTGAGACCAAGCATTGTGTCTGCCACCAAAGGGAAAACCATATGTAGTCTAGTGGGTGGGCAGGAGGATAGAAACTGAGGCATTACTAAAATGATCAGCTACTTTATTTGTGTAGTTTAAATTGTAATTTACCCTTTAAAGTAATGACCAGTAATCTCATGAAATAAGACATCTGAAGATTATAAGATCTAACAACAGCGCTTAGGCTGGATCAAAATCAAGGCACCAAAAATTAATCCTTTCATGCTTTATGGAAATACGTGTTCAAATTCCTAGATCTGACTTCAGCTATTATGATTTACATCCATGGTCAAAACAGACTGTTCTGCAAAATCTCTGAAAGGAAATAACAAGTCTAAACACTTCAGATGAGCTTGTTATTTAGTAAAGGGAATGCTGTGTTGTGTCATGTTAACAGGCTAAGCCTGCCCTGTATCAGAGAAGGAGAAACTTGTCCCTTGCCTGGATCTGCTTACTTGCTGCTCGCCTCCCACGTGAGTAATAAGGATTTGGTCGCAGACTGCTCAGGACACAGTCTAAAAATTATTCTGAAAATCCCAAATCTTTGATTTTAGGCAGGTCTTTGCCCTGGCTCACTGTGCAGCCCCACAAGCCCCAGCTGGCACAGGGCAAGGAGCAGGAACACGTGAGAGCTGGTTGCAGCAGCAACTCAGGGCTGTTACGCCAACGCAGTTTTCCCACTGTGGGAGAGGAAGCAGGAGGGAGCTGTGAATAAGAGAAGGTTGGATAAAATCAGATGTTCTGAGGAAATGATGCCATCTAGTCTCCCAAAGGCTTGCTGAAAACGTGGTATAGGACAAAAGCAGTGCAGCCTGTAAGCAGTCATCTGTGAGGGGAACAGAGTATTTTCAAGTGTTTTGGGAAGCCAGACTGGTGGAGTATTCCTGTAAGAGTGCATTTTCTCTATTGCGTAAATAATTTAGCAGTGTTGGTGTTTTGCCTTTAAGCAACAGTATTCCCATAAAGTAGTCATCAGTCATACAAGTGGATATGAGGAAATGAGAAACCTTTTTGGGTCAGAGGATGTAAAGTCACACAGAAGAGGAACAGTTCTTTTGAGCTTTTGTGCAGAGATGAAAGTCTCCTACAGCAGGCCTTCAGTCTCCTGAACCAACGACTTCACCATGCAGAAGACAAGCAAAGTTTTATTATTCAGGCATGGGAGCCTTTTGGCTTTGTAAAGAATCTGTGTTACCCCTACACAGTGTAACCCCATTTGACTGCCTCCTTCCTGCAGTCCTGCGGCAGGGCTGGATGTAGAGAGAGAAAAGTCGGCAAGCTCTGTAGAGAAAGAGCGTTTGTACTGGTGAAGCTCTGTATCTGCAAGACTGGCTATAATGGGCAAAAATTAAAAAGAAACAATTATCCTGTAATTTTAATTTGTAATTGAGATTCTTTTTCAAACAGGGAGGTAATAAGTAAATCCTGGTATAATCTTCATCCTTTGTGAGACTTTTGCTTCTTTACCACGCAGCACTTGACTCTGGCACTCTTGTGAGAGGCAGGGGAGGACCAGCGTGCCTGCCAGCCCTCCCTAGTCTGCCTTCCTCCTTGCAAGTCTCCTGCACTCATTTAGATCTCTCTGCTAAACTCTGTAAGGAAGAAGGAGAGCACAGCTCCTTTGATGATCTTGAGCTAAATAGCAAGTTGTCATCTGAAGTAAAAGAGAGAGACTGCAGTGGATGAAAGAGAAGAAATATGCTGATTTTCTGGTCTAGCAGTACTGTTATTCTACCTGTGTCCCAAGCCTATACACAAATAATTGGGAATTTGCTGTCTTAATGGTTGTTGGGTTTTTTATTGTACCTCTGTGGCTGTGTGGGTGAATGTAAAAAGGGTTTTGTACATGTATATTTGTATATTTGGTAGACACTGCACAACTAAAGCCTCTTTCAATTTTCTCTCTAATTTATTTTTAATTTTGTAACCCCCCAGGGGTAAATCCTTATTACAAGATGTAAAACCATCTCTTCTACAAAGCAGCTTATTTGTTGATTTTTAATTCAAGCCAGCAGATGCAAAGCTGTTGCTTTTTTCAAAACACTGAGAGCTCCTCTGTATATATAACTGTCAAATGTGTCTCACTGCAAAATTAGTAAAAAAATTAAAACTTAAAATATCATTCTTGAAAGAGCAGGAAGAAAAGGTTTTTATTTCTCTGTATTAAGACTATACTAGACTTCTGAATCTTGAAGCATTCTTAATAGGCAACTTACTTTTAAATCTACATTGCATTTGGATTAGACTGAATATGAAGACTTACATTTTCAGGAGTTCAAGTGCTGAAAGAAGTTGAGGGTTTGTTTTTTGAAGAAGGACTTCCACCAAAAGAAAGCAGTGTCTAAAGAGAGCATTACTGTGTGCACTTACATAAATGCATGTTCACTGGCATCAATATCTGCTTTGTCTCATGGGAAATGTTGCCCTTAAGCTAACCTGCACACTTTATGGTTTAATATTTGTTTATATGACTGGCTGAAAGTCCTAGTCACAGATGTATTGCAAGAATAACAAAAATACATGATCTGAAATAAACTCTCTTCCTACTGTATCTCATTCTAATCAAATCATGTTAAAAAAAAGTTAGCTGAAAAAAACCCTTTAAAATGCTTTACCAGTTGGTTCAGGTTAGGCATCTGCATTTGGTCCTTCTGGTCTACTATGCTTACAGTTCAAAAGACATGAATAATTAGTTTGCTTTGAGTTTTCATTGAGGGAAATAAATTTTTAAAAACCCTCCATATTGTCTCTTTTTCCTTTGTTTTTAATAAAGTGTGATGGTTTTGTTCCCATCATTGTTTTTATGCAGAGGCAATGTTTATTTCTATTCAGGATGTGAACCTTGGAATAAAGCTCTTGATCCTCTCTGCTTCTCCTTTTAGTCTTCACAATTCAAGGTTTCCCACTTATCTCCTTAACTCCCATTTCCATTCTCTTTGTTGTCTGAATGAGGATGCCATCTTTGATTGCTGTTCAGAGGTCCTGTTCTGTGGGCAGCCCCACACCTTCTCCAGGTTATCTTCCACTGTTGCCTTTTATTGGGTGTTTTTTGCTAAACTGGGACATTTGAGTATGTTGACTCCATTTCAGCCACCTGTCAAAATCAGGACTCCACTGCCTCTGCCTTGATTTGTCCATAGCACTGGACTGACAGTCGCTGCGGACGATCATCATCCCTCTGCCTGTGTCCCCAAAAGGTCTCCCACTTTGGAAGTGATTCCTGAGCTTTTTGCTCTGGCCAGCATTCTCAGCCGAAACTGCTCTTTTTCAGCTTGGAATATCTCAGAGATCTATATCAAAGATAAGTTACCATAGATCAAGTATTTTTCTTATTTTCACCAAGAGCAAAGAAAGAATCAAGAAAGCAAAAAGAGAAAACTGTGTGCCAGTTTAAATTGCAGAAGATTTAACTCCCAGTGCTGGAAACTCTAACTTTACCCATTAGCCAGAAGTCATGGCCATACATTTATTTTTAAAGCTGAGTTGGCCACATCTGAGCAATATGTGATCTGTGGCTGGAAATTGAAGAAAGCACTGGCAAACCAAAGGCACCGAGAGGCCTTAAGTTGTGTCCATAGTCCTGGCTCAGGCAACCTATTGCCAGTGCAGTTCTTGAGCCTGCTGCTTCTCTCTGCTTTTGTAGGCACCATCAAGGTCCTGATGTAACAAAAATGGATTCAGGTGAGATTGTCACTGTTGGAATAGAGACTGCAGTTTGATGTCTTCGGGTTTTTTAGCTTTATCTTTACAATTTAAATGAAAAATCACTCTGCAATGTTAACCACATCTTTCCATTGCATTGTTGTTTTCCAGCTGATGCTTTAAAGGCATTATCTGGGCAGCATAAAAACTTGAGATACAGTTTCAATGCCTGTAAAGGACTTACCTGTGTGGTTTACACTGATTTCAGTAGAAATTAGGACACCTAATCTCAAATTCCCTTTTGAAAACATCTCCCTAAATATATTTAAAAAATAATGGAAATAATTCTGCATGCTCAAGTCATCATAAAAGTACATAGATGTAGTCATAATTATGTCTGAAGGATGGGATTTAGTAAGTGTAACAGGAAAGTGTGGTATGACTAAATGTACTTTTTATTCATTGTCTTAAGTATTACTCTACTCACCACCTTGTTTCTTCTATTTTTCTGCTGCTTACTGAAAGAAAGAGAGAGAAAGAGGAGAAGGGAGGGAGGCAAAGAAGAAGGGGAGGGAGGAAGGAAAGGGAGAGAAGACTTTTTAGCTTTTACAGTTTTGCACTCAATGTCATTACCACTGTAACAAATAATTAGGCTTTTGCCTAATAATATCCCACCAAAAGAGTGTATATGTGAGCACCTGTTAATGAACAAACATGAAATAATTCAGATGCTTTGTTCAGGTAAATACCCATTCAAGTCACTCATCAGGGCCAAGCTTTAACAGCTATTATTTTTGAATTAACTTTTGAAGTAATTATCTGTTTTTCTGTGTTTGGGTCTTATAAGATCTGAAATACCTGTGCCTGCTGTTTCTGCCATGGTATAGAGCCCATATATCACCAGGTCCATTTGAACCAGAGAGTGAACACACTTGTGATGAGGGAAAATGAGGAAGGAGAATTGGGAAGCTTTAGCAAGTTTTGGTGGCAGTGGGCAGTAATGATCCTTTTCTTCTGTGTTTTCCATCACCCATTTTGATGATCACAGGCACTTAGAAAAGCTACAGCAATATGAAAAAATCTCAGAATAATGAGGTTTGCTTGGAAAGTTTCAAGACAGTTCAAATACAATTTATAGTACTTCAGCAGTACAAGTAAACCCTACTTAGATTCCTTTTTAGGCTACAAACTCTGAAAGACCTCCAGTCATACAGTGTTCGGGCACAGTCTGCCCCTTTCACAGTGAAGTCTCATCATGTGTGGAACTTACTGTAATGCAAATAAGTTACAGGTTTGCCCACCCTCATTAATGAGCTGTTTGCTTTTGAATGGAGAACAATAATAACCCCTAGTCTACCATGAAGAATGCTTTGACCTTTTGAAAGTTGTGCGTTTGATCTGCAGGCTGTATTGTAGTGTCAGTTTTCAAGTGGTGAAGATTAAATACTGGGTGATTGACAGGGTTCCCATAGAAGGCAGCAAACTTGCCTACTTCAGAAAAAGATTCTGGGAGCAGAGCAACTGTCACCCAAAACAGGTCTCACTGCAACTTTTCTCTAAACAAATCTGGTACTTTGAACCTATAGGATCAGAATAACCATCCTTGGAACAGGATCTGTCATATGCCCAAATGTGATGCTGTTACTCTCCTGCTCTAGTATTCCGTCATATTTAAAGATACTGATAATCTCCCACCCAGGCAAAAACCTGTTTCATCATATATGCAACATACAACATTTTAGCAGTGTGTATGGAAAGTATAAATGTATAAAATGCTCTATTCTTTAGCACTTTGTATGTGCACATATATGTGTATATATAAAACTAAAGGTAAGAACATATGCCTGGTCTGCTCAAGCTGCACTTGTTTTTCTTGATGGTGTTTACATCTTAAGTGAAGTGTCAGTCTGACCCTCACATATTACTTTGCCAGGCTGGCTCTTTTAGTATCTGCTAGACAAATAGGGTGTGTTAGCTTTCACTTCCTTGCAGTACCTCTTTGTGTATAGTGGCTTTCAAATGCTTAGTGTAAATGCGAGAGGTCTGGATAATTTTTTTGGAGAGGCAGGTATTTGGGGCATGTAAACCTAACTCTTACATAATTGTTCTTGTTTACTACCACAGGAGAAGAAAATTTGCTGGCAATTTTGAAGAGGAGATGGTGGAAGTACATGATCCTGGGGATAATAGATATAGAAGCCAACTACCTGGTAGTCAAAGCTTATCAATACACGACTCTTACCAGTGTACAGGTAAGGACTCAAAGAATTTCCTCTTTTGAGGTAAGATAATAGGTCCAATGGGGTCAGTGGGGTAGTATCCATTGGCTTCAGTGAACCAATAGCTAATTGCTGCCTCTGACTTCGGTGTACTTTTTAATGCTGACCGCTATAACTCATTTTTTCATATTAGACTATTTTTATTAATCAATATTTTCCAAACTGTACAAAAGCATTCTGACTTTCATTTTATTTCTCTGTGCTGAACCATTCATAATCCCATTTTTGTCATTATCTACATAATTTAGTCCTTTGAGGAAATATTTTCAGATTGGCTGAAATGTTTTTCTCACTTTGTATTGTACTTGGAGAAAACACAAGCACTTCTTTTAGGGTTCCTTAATTAGATCTGAGTTTCTAAAGGTCTATCATGAGTTGACCCTATCTGGACACCAGGTATCCACCATGGCCACTCTATTACCCTCCTCCACAGCTGGACCAGGGGAAAGGGAATATAAGGGAAAGTTTGTGGCTCAAGATAAGGACAGAGACAGATCACTCACCAGTTACCATCACAAGCAAAACAGACTCAACTTGGGCAGATTAATTTATTACCAGTCAAATCACTCACATTCTTCCCCTGCTCCAGTGTGGAGTCCCTCCCACAGGAGACACTTCTCCACCAATTTCTCCAGTGTAAGTCCTTTTTACATGCTGCAGTTCTTCACAAACTGCCCCAGCACGGGTCCCTTTCACAGGGTGCAGCCCTTCAGGAACAGGCAGCTTCAGAGTGGGTCCCATCCAGGGTTACAACTCCATCCAGCAAACCTGCTCCAGCATGGGATTCTTTTTCCCTGGGTCCTCAGGTCCTGGCAGGAGCCTGCTCCAACACAGGGTTTCCATGGATCACAGCCTCCTTTGGGCAGTGACCTGCTCCAGCAGGGGGTTTGCATAGCCTGCAGGTGAATCTCTGCTCTACCATGAACCTCCATGGGCAGCAGAGGGACATTGTGTCGCATCATGGGCTGCACCATGGGAATCTCTGCTCTGGCACATGAAGCACCTCCTCCCTTTCCTTCTGCACTGCTCTTGGTGTCTGCAGGGTTGCTACTCTCACATGCTGTCACTCCTCTCTCCAGCTGCAGTCTCTGTTGCACAGGGTTGCTTTTTTCCTCCCTGTATTATCGCAGAGGTGCTGCCACTGTCATTGATGGGCTCAGCCTTGGCCAGCAGTGGGTCCATCTTGGATTCAACTGGCAATGGCTCTGTCAACTTCCAGCTGTTTCTCAGAGAAGCCACGCCTGTAACCCCCACTGCAGTCTCAGCCTTGCCAACCAAACCAAATAGAGGAGGTTTAGGATCCCATAATTAGATCAGAGTGCAAAAGTTGTCATTAAGTAAAATGAATGTAGTTTTTATGAAGAAGTCATACTTCAATGCAAGCTGTTAGATGTGTTATATAACAGCTTAACTGCAGCTATCAAAAAGTGTAGGCCCTGCTAAAAAAATTATATCTGTGGTGGACAAAAGCTAGGGTACCAGTTTCTTCAAAGATACTATCTGGATATTTTGTATATAAAACACAAAAGAATCAGGCTTATTCCAATTTAAGTGGAAAAGTGAATAATAGAAACATTTTTAAGATACTGGAAATTGTCTGTCTTGGGAAATCATTGAATACTTCATTGCTACTTGTTCTAAAACAAGCCTAGTGACTCTTTACATTATTTTTAAGTAACTGAGCAACACTAGGTAGTGTTCAATGCATTTTATACCTTACTTGCCTGGAGTTTGCATTAAAGCTAATAAAATAAAGGAGCACCACTTAATGTTTTGCAGGATCAAAGCTAATTAAGATTATATTTCTTCCATAGCTGAAAAGCAATATTGGAAAATCCTGAGCTTCTTCAGATGAATAAGAAGCGAAAATAGAAGAAAACTGTGAATTCAAGGAATTTGAATGTGAGGTTTATGCTAAATATTCACAAGTGCCTCTGGCATCAGAATCTGAGTTTGAGGATTCTTTGAATCATGCCCAGACAATGTAATATTGTTTTTAACACTTTTCCAAATCTAATTACTTAGTATAGAATAAAGCTTAAATCCACATAAACCTCATATTCTCTGATTTTACAGCCACTAAAAGCCTCGAAGAGAAAAGTGAACTGAATTGCTTCTTTCATGTGATTCTCTCACAGCAAGTATAAATAGTGGACTGAGCAGGATGATTCAGGTCACAAAATCCCATCTCCCAAAGGCACCAACAAGCATGTATCAAAGGTTCATCTGGCCAGACCTGTGAACACCCACTTCCAGAAGATACAGATCCTCAAGCCAGCAATGCAATGAGCATGCCCTTTAGTGTATTGTGTCAAGAGATCAAAGGTTACAGTGTGATAGGGAAGCAAGCAGGAGAGTTTAAGGGCATTGCCTGTGCCTCGACATGGAATTTGTTAGCTGAAATTATCCATGTTCTCCTTTTAAACTGAGAGAGAGAGAGAGAGGAGTGGTGGATCAGAAGAACTGTCAGAGGGCACAGACAATGTCATGTCCATTTTTAGACCTCTTCCACATCAAAATTACAACAGTGTTCAGGTTTCTTTCCTGTGTAGCTTGAAAGAAGGAACAGGTAGGAGTCAAGTGTTGCCCAGCTTTTTCCCAAGCATGGAGTGAATACAGGGTCACCTCTTCCCATAGCTGTCCTTGTTTGCTGGGATACATGTGGAGTGACTGGGAATACCTGCTGCATTTTGAATTCATTTCATGACCTAATATGAATGAGCTTCTAAGTGGCAAGCCCGAAGAGACAATGAGAATGGGACAAGTATGAGGTAATGCATTAAGATGTTGAATCAAGTGACACATTTTCTGAAATGTAGCCAAACACCCTATTTCATTTAGAGATGAAACAGAAGCAGCTCAGGGAATTATTCAGCATTAGTGTAAGTGTGTTGTGGTATGAAATGAAGACTGAAAAAGTGGAAAATAAAAGATGAAGAAAGCTTTTCCTAGAATATGATTTTTGAAGAGAGGACTCTTTTTTGAAAAGAAAGGAACTCTCTGTCCTGAAAGGCCAGAAAGATCCTGCAGGAACTCTACCTGTGAGGCCATAATGCTTCCTGGCACGTAGCAAAAAATGTTCAAATCCTTTCAGAACCAAGACCCAAGAAGGGATTGCTACCTCCCACAAATCAGCATGGCTTTGACTGAAGGCTGTGGCAGCTATGCCTGTGTATACGTTGGGCTGAGAATTGAGCCCTTCAAGTCAATTTTGGGAGATCTTATACTCAACAGGCTGTACATCAAGGCTTTTTTGATGGACAAAATGTAAGAGTCTTTGAAATTGTCACTTGAGTAAATGAGAAGTTCTGGAGTATTTTTATAGTGGTGGTACATGGACCATTTCAGTAGGAAATCAATTTTACAGCGTATGCTTTTTTCCACATGACGTCTCTGCTCCATCATGCAAAACTAACATGCAAGTGTACAGTGCTTGTGCTTTTAGGCAAAAAACATTACACTGGTCCCAGCAGAAAGCTAAAATCTAACAGTAAAAATACACCTTTACTGCAAGTGCTTAGATTTCAGCTTCACCAAAACCTCTTAGCATTCAACAGCTTTGTTTGCCAATTAGCTTTAAACTCTTGAGACTGTCAGAGTTTCTAGTTTGTACTCCATCCTTTTTTTTTTTAATATGTGGTATTATTTCATGGTTCCACAAAAAGACTGAAAATGGTGCACTACTTTTTCTCAGTGTTTCACACCCAAATTTTCCTATATTTTAAGATTCTCTTTTGACTTTGATCTGGGAAAACAGAATTTTCTAATAAACCTTCCTACATATTTTTCTCCAAATGCCTTCAGAATCACAGTGAATGAGAACACGTAGGCACAAATCAGAAATGAATGTGGTACCTAACCTTTACTTTTGGACGTGCTACTGATTATTGCAAATCCTCTTGTACTCTATAATTACTATCTGAGAATGTGGCAGTCAGTTTCATCATAAGATGAAAGCAAAGTACTGTGAAGCCTAGAAACACATAATTTTCCTCTTTAAAAAAACCCCAACAAACAACTAAAATACCTCCCTTGCAAATTAGGTGACAGAATTTGGATTGAAAATCAATGCATTATTTATATTTTAGTCATCAAGGTGTAGGTCATTTGCTAAGGATAAAATCCAAGTTGCCCCTTTTAGGCACCAGCAGTGCAATCCAAGGACAACACGGTTCAATGGAACAATGCAAGAAATTCACACCTAATTGTCTACAAATCTAAAATGTTGTGGACATCTATTTTCCCTTCCCTTGCTGCACAGAGCACGATCTTGGGGCATGAAAATGTTTGAACGTCTCAGGTTGCTTCTTCTTGAAGAACTTTAAGAAGAACTTGAGAACTTTAAGCTCTGGTTCTTTGCATGCCCAGAGTGATTCTGTACTGATGCAGATAGGTGCCTAAATACCTGCGTCCATTAAAAAAACTCGAAAGCTAAGTATTTCCACATCAAAGTACTCCTTTGAAAGGAGTTCAATTTGTTACATATGATCTTAGCACTCCTCAAGTGGTTGCAGAAAGTCTGGAGTGCTTTCCAAATTTTAAGTGTGGAGCCACCTTTTTCATAAAGTCGTAGCTTTTAAAGCAGTGGTCCACAGAAAGGACTTGACTTAACTCCATCTCGACTGAGGGGATGGCAGCTCAAGCTTCCTGTGGCCATGAAAATGCTCAGGCTAGTACATGAAAACTGTTCCCTAAAGGGTACTCTTAAAAAAACTGATTATACATAAGTTAAAAGGCACAGGAGTTTGTAAGTGGATCAGTTTGATATCTAAACACACCTATTTCAACAAGTACCAGAGATCAGTTACACTTAATGTTATCAGACATATGTGTATTGATTCCCAAACTTGTGAAATGATCTTTAGTTTGTTTGTTGTATTACTCTGACTTGCAGTACGTTTTGCAGCCTTCTTGCATGTCAGCTGTACCAGATACAGAACGTACACTAAGCACTCCCCTTGTACGCTAGCACCTGGTCCCATGGACTTGTTTTAAAAGCTATGTACTTAACTTTCAGGTCTGCCTGTGGTAATGTGTGTCATATTTATCCTAATGGGGTTTAAAACAACCCTGGTGTAGGCCTGTGGAAGGTTTAATAACTATCCAAGAAGGATGTTTTAAATACTGTTAGAGACAGTTTTACACAGCAGATGAAATGGCTTTCCCAAGAGGGAATTATAAGATTCTGAAGTTTTTGCAGTTATTTAGATCTAGATATTAAATTTCCTTGAAACTATGTTTTATCTTCAACTTGCCTGTACTGCATTTACAGTGTACCACACAGGTACATCCTCCCAAATCCATAATGTCTTCCACTAAGCCTGTTACATACTAACAACTGTAACCTTTTCTGAGAGTACATGCTTTCTCCTCATATCAAGCTGTGTTATGAGGCAGACTGCCCTCACCCTTCTCCACAAATTAATTAGCTGTCCTTGCTCCAATACATTGTTCTATTCATCTCCATGTTACACTCATGTTGCACTCTCTAGAGGTTTTCCTTTTTCTATGTTAAGACATCACACAGAAATCTGGATTATTTCTGCAACACCTTGCATACTAGTACTGCAGAGTACACATACAATGTCACAAGAAGAGAGGCACTGTCAAGGAGAGAGAGATGTTTCCAAATAGCAATTTATCTGGTAATTTATTCCTTGGGCAATCAAGCCTTTGATTGGCATGATGAAAACAAAGGTAGTAAAAACTGGGATTTATAGACACCAGGAGACAGGCTATAAAGCTGTGATGCTGGTGTTCTCAACTACTCTTAGATCACTGTGAGGCTCAGCAGTACATCACACTTCCAATTACCTCTGGCAGTTTTCATATCTCAACAACCACCACCAGAAAAGGAAAGGAGTCAGCAGTAAGTGCTTATTATAAGAGAGCTGGATGGCAATAGACTTTACTTTGTTCTTGGTCCCTGTGGACTTAAAGTACATTGAGGCAGAAGGCTTGAGATGGTTTTGAAGCAAATTTGGGAGGCAGGGAGCAGAGGATGTGCAATGTTGAAGTTGTTGATCCACTTTATCTAGTGGCTGCTAATGTGAATTATCCCAAAAGCAGAGATAAATTCCACTCCTTCCCTTCCTCCTCCCAGCCTATGAAAATGAGATTAACCATACTTTCCTGTGCTGCTTCAGGGCAGTGAGGAAATAATGCAATGTTAATAAAGTTTGCAGATTAGCATTTTGCACAAGCGTTGCATACTTTACATTTATTTATACTGTGAGGGGCTATGTTGTATCTGATTTATTATCAGACTGAGTTACTGCTCTGTCTTTTAACTTGTTACATATCTGTGGTGTGCAAACCAGGCCCTACAGTATCCACGGTCTCTGTATGTGGGTTTGAAGTCAACAGAGCTTCTCTCTCTACTGGCAAAATTCACCCAGAGCCAAACTTTTTACTAACATAAATATGCGAAATCTCATTAAATTCAGTGGAGCTGTGCCCATTACAAGAGCAGAGGTTTTGGGCTCCTGTGCCTATTTTGCATATTCTGGCAGGTGACATGCAAAAGCAGAGGTTTTCCTGTAGGAGAGATCCATGAATTTTCTTAGGCTGGGATCTCATCCCCCACACAGGCAAAGCAGGTGGTGACATGGAGAAGTTTCTAATGAGTAACCTTGAGAAAATGACCTGCTGAGCTCTTATCCAGTCAACTTACTTTGAGAGAAGCTAAACACAAAATGGGGGTAGGGGATGATTCTGCAGAAACCCAAGACTGCTGGCAGAATTGTCTTACAATGATCTTTTTCTGACAATGGTTGATAGAAAGAGGAAGAAGTCAATTAAAGGAAAGACCATTTCCATGGTCAGTTTGTTCCTAAGTTTTCCTGGTATCTGAGCAGATCTGTATAAGCATAGCTGGAGTTCATGTACAGAGAAGAGATGAAGAGGTATTTTTTTAAAGGAGTCAAGATTTGATTATTCATGTTTGTAGTAAAGCAAGTAGAGAGTTTTGAGCAGAGGAACCTTGTGTAGAGAGTTTAGGGCAGAGGAACTCTGGATTGGATGTGACCACCACCTTTCATTTAACATAACATCAAGAAGCCACGAAACTCCTGCAATGTACACAGAAAGCTGAAGCTGTGAGAATCCTCATCTCAGGTTTTGACATATACAAGTCAAATAGAGGTGAAGGTCTTTCATTAGTCAAAGTTTTAAGTGAGTTTCTCTGTCCACAGGGAAAAAGAAAACACTGAGGACAGATTAAAGATTAAAGAATCTGATAGGAACAGTTCTAGAAGCATCAAGAAAAAAATGAGAGATCTTGTGGGCAAAGTAGAGAAGACTGGGAGAAGTCTTCTGGCTTTTGTTTTTTCCACATCATGGAAATACACATTTTTTCATTTTTTAAAAACAAATTACATCACTGATTCTTTCACCAGTCTCCATATCTGAAGTACTGTATATTTTGACTGAATAAAAAGTTAATGGTTTCACATTAATTTTGTGATTAAATAAAAGCCATGCAAGAAAGTGGTAAAGTTGTGAAGAGGTAGTAAATAGAAACATGAGAGATAAAAACAGTGCTCCTTTTTTATTTGAATTGCTTGAAATAATCCTGTCAGAATGCTGCCAAGCATCCACACCTTTCCTGCAGAAGGTTTTGGTTGCAGGGCAGCATAATTGCAACGCAGCTCCCCTGGCAGCTGGCATCCAGCTCTGTGAGGGTTCACATCTCATCTGCTTTTGTTGAATCAAGTTTGTGATATTGTGAAGGTGGTGTGAAAACTGGAGGAGAAAAAGCCCTTCAATGGGCATCAAACCCTTTCTTTGGGGGGGGGGGGGGGGGAAGTAATGTCTCTTACTGGATATAGCACTTACTGTTGTATGAAAATTTCCATGTCACTTGCTGAAATTCTGTAGCCATCATGTGTACTTGACCATGCAGTGTTGGACAGATACGACGCTGATTTTACTGATCCCTCTGCTCTGGAGAGCAGGGTAAGTAGAGGGTGCAGCTGATTCTCTGCATGATTTGCTGGAGGGCAGCACTAATGAGAAACCCCTAATGTGAAAAAAAAGGGCTTGTAACTGGGGGGAAAAAATCCAATGAATGTTTAAAAAGGAAGATTCAGCTCAGCTGTTCCCATAGGGAGTTTGCTGACCAGCTTTTTTCTTTTTGATATCACTGCAGATCAGCAGTTCACACTGTATTACAGACCTTTCTTCTAAAGCTTGCCAGCTCTCCCTTCCAGTGATTTAACAGAACATTGTTCCTGTAGATATGCAGAGACATGCTGAATTTGTGAGACCAGAGACTGGATTTTTAGTGTTAGCAAGAGAGTATTTGCCATTGATTCACAAGTATAATAATTTAACAAACAAGTAATCAGAGGAAATAGATTTCAACTTTGTGTTTCATCAACAGACTTAGATGCAGTGTGGTATCTTTTAGAGTCAAATAATAATCTTCAATTTCTGTAACAACATAACATACTTATAATAAAAAGAAGTTTCTATAGGACAGTATGTCAATAGATTACATATTTTTGTATCCTGCCTTCTAAAGCAGTCCCATTCAGAGCTGTGACTGCAGAAAGCCATGGACAAACATAGCAGTGTCAAAGAACGTGGTCTGCACCACCCCATGGCAACACAGGAAATATGTTTTCTTTTAGGTTAGTGAGATATAATAACTTCTGTGATTAATAGGAATGTTGATTAAAATCAGACAACTCATTAATTTACCTTAATGACAGGGTATAGATAGTGCCTTTTGAAATAAACAATTAAAAGGAAGGAAAATATCAGAGATAATTATTTGAGAAATATTGATAAACAACTGACCTTTATGTACTATAAATGAAATTCAGCTAAGCATCATTTGTCTTTGTTACTTTAAAAGCTTTATAGACAGAAAAATTACAATTAGGTATAATATTTTTTCTTAATAGCTGAAATAATTAATAACAAAGAAAGAGAAAAAGGCAAAAACCTCCATCAATAAAAAAGTCCTGTTGCAGATGAGGTAATCCTCAATCTTGCATCTTTTGTCTCTGGACTACATGTGCATTTTTTCTTCTACTAGACAGGTTTATCTGGGGGGGAAAAAAAAGAAAGGCAGGGTGAATTTAGTCCTGCATAAGTGAAATTTAAAGCAATACCTGAAAAAGAGTTAGGTAATATTTTCTAGGTTATCTTATTGCTTACATGTAGCAACCTGATTTATTTCTGTCTCCCTCATTGTTTAATAAAAGGTATAAACTTATAAGCACAATTTAAGAACTATATCATGTCAATGAACATTACCTCCATTTCATGTTTGTATCTTTTGATGCTGCAGCATTCAAAATAACAATTTGTGAATTAAACTTTGGACTGCCAGCCCAAGAAGGCATTTTCTAGCTGTTATCAGCATTGTTTATTTGTGAAAGGTTCTGTTCACACATCCTTTCATGTTACTGCTTAAAAGATACGCATTCACATACTTGAAAGCATAGGTATGTTTAAATATTTATGGAATGAGAGAAATTTTAAAATCTTCCTCTAGAAGACTGTTAGTGGGAATTCACATGTTGAAATACATATGCAGCAGGTACAAACAATTTTTAAACTCATGGAACAACTTAGAGCAGCCCAGCTGGGGAGAGCCCTCCAAACTGGTCCAGACTTTTGTGGGAAAGGAAGTCTAGATAAGATTATTTAGCACCTTGCCTAGTCACATTTTGAAAATCTCTGGTGACCTCTGTCTCTGTGGAGTTTGTTCCCACTATAGAAAAAAAAAAAAATCTTTCTTTATTAGAGGTGAAATCTTCCCAGTGTAACTTGTGTTCTTTGCCCCTTGTCTTCCCTCTATGCCACTCTGATGAGACACCACCTGGAATATTGCATCCAGCTCTGGGGCCTCCATTGCAGGAAGTCCACAGAGTTGTTGAAGCAAGTCCAGAGAAGGCCACAAAGATGATTAGAGGGATGAAACACCTCTCCTCTGAAGAAGGGCTGAGAAAATTGGGATTGCTCAGAGTGGAGAAGAGAAAACTCTGGTGTGACCTTGTAGCAGCATTTAAGTGCCTAAAGAGGTCTACAGGAGAGCTGGAGAGGGACTTTTCATAAAGGGCATGTAGTGACAGGACAAGGGGTAAGGGCTTTAAACTGGAGGAGTGCAGGATTAGATTAGACAGTAGGAAGAAATTCTTCCCTGTGAGGTTGGTATGGCACTGGAACAGGTTGCCCAGAGAAGCTGTGGATGCTCCACAGTATTCCAGGCCAGGTTGGATGGAGCTTTGAACAAACTGGTCTAGTGGAAGATGTTTCTGCCCATGGCAGGGGCCTTGGAACTGGCTCATCTTTAGGGTCCCTTCCAATCCAAATCCTTCTATAATTTTATGGTTCTGTTATTCTCCATGTGATTTCTGTTAAAGAAAGAGCCTCCATCTTCTTTGTAGCCACACATTAAGTGATGGAAAACTGTGATGAGGTCAGAAAACAGTAAATTAAATTCACCTGTTCAGTGCTGCACTGCTAGGGAATGTGAGAGAGGCATCCAAACCTTCAGGGACAGCTATGAGCAGAAGTGCCTGCCTCCTTGCTGTTGGGTACCATCTTTGGCAGAGGTGATGGGTGTAGTGTGTGCCAGTGCAGCTGCTGAAGGACAGACATCCAGCAAGTGCAGGGTTGATGAATGAGTGAGGAGCGAGACAGGAGTTGTTGAGCTATGCCCACATCCCAGAGGTTACACCGATGCCCTTCCCTCAGATGCCCAGGATTCAATGCCTGCACTCGGTACTCCTGCCACCAGCCCTCCCTGCCCCAGGAGATGGCTGCTCCCAGCAGCACGGCTCCTGGAGCTGCTCCTGTGGATGTGGTGTGTTGTGTGTGCGTGTCTGTGCCCAGCCCAGCTGCCCAGTGTGAGTGCTGGGTGTGCTGTGGGCTCCCCAGGGGCAGAGCAGAGGCCTTGTGCAGGCAAAGCAACTTGTTCCTGTTCTTTCAGACCTTGTCCCTTTTTGTGTTCTGTCAGTGAAGGATGGCGTTTTGAGGACTGCTGCAGAAAATTTTCACTGTAAAGAGGCCTGACCATGGCTTTTAGATGATTAGCTCTCACTTTAAATGCAGAACTTGCTTCTAGCATCCACCATTCCCATTTGTAATTTCCCTCATGTGCTCTGCAGCTCCTTGGGACTGTTTAAGCCTGCCAAGAGCAGCATGGTCCCACTGATAAACTGGTTTTCCTCCAAAGCCTTTTGCCTCTCACTGTCTGGGAAATCTTTGAAATCGATGGGTTTTCACTGCACGCTCCTGTTTTTAAAGGAAGTTTCAGGAAAATTATCCTCAGTCCAAAATTTGGGGTTTATATTTTTGTTGATCCCACAAATATAATGTTTATTACGTATGTATCTCACATGCAAAAAATAGTTTTCTAAGCAGTAAAATTCTTGGAATAATCCAAAAATCTTTCTTTCTTCAAATAACATATGGATGGACAAAGAAGTTAAAAGGGGGTTGATCTTTATTTGATAACAGTGTCCTTAGTGCTAAATCACACTGATAAAGCAAGTAACATTTGATGGGTTCAAAAGGAGGAAAAATCAAACAACATCATCAAAAATAAAGGTAACAGTAACTGGAATGGTTCTTTTTCCAGAATTATGGACACAGTTGATGGTTCTCCTTCTTTGGTTGTTCCAGACATTTTCGTTAGGAAGAGGGTGTATGTTAGATAGCTTTGGTGCATGCTGTATCAATTGGCATTGAACAGTAGTGTATCCTGCACAATTTGTTAAATCCCACCATTAGTCCACAGAATTGCAACTCATTACCTGTACCCTTCTAGGAAGTGGGATTAAAGTCAAGTTTCTTTGGGTATTTCTTACACAGGATTTTTTTTCCTGGTGACATGCAGTTAGTTTAGTTTCTAAAATAGATTTTAATTTGAAAATCTGAAGGTCCTCTCACAAACATTTGGTGCATTTCTTTTTTTATCACATCTTCTCTGGGCCTATTGCTTGATGTCTCTGAAAAGAATCCAAACAATTACAAATTGTGTTTCGTAACATTTCTTTGAGAAAGATCTTTCCAAAGGTATATTGGCAAGAAGACCGAGTTTCTTGCACTGCACACAAGATGGGGTTTGGGTCTTTTTTTTTCCTTCAAAGGCATATGGGACTCTATTTTCACAGAGATAACAGTCACCACAGGGGCCAGATTTTTCATAAGCATTCCGCATGCAGAAAACCCCTGATTTATATAGACAGATTTAATAAACCTGATCAAATTGTGTGGTATGAACATTCCTAATATCTCGACTTGAAATGACTGAATTAAAGCATATGTCTAGACTGCAGGAAAACTACCTTCAGTCCTTGTCTATTAATCACCAGAGGTGAGGAGCAGATGGAGTGGTGTGACTCTCTTTTGGCCCAGGTTTTCTTCCCATGGCTTTGAAATATGCAGTTGAATCCAAGAGTAGTACAGTTGAGTGTTATTGTAGAGCAATAGCTCTCCTGAATTCGTGGAATTGCCATGGACAGCCTAACCCTGTGTCTGATGTACGAAGAGCCACTTGAATACACTTTCTCTTGGTAGAAAGTGCTATCACAAACTAAATAACCCTGCTTCTCTCTGCTGGAATCTGTCTTAGTGTTTAGGGCCACGTATTTGCAGGTTGATATGTTCTTGATTTTTCTTCTCTTTTTTGACAGCTCCTAGACTGTTTTGTCATCCCAGTAGTGATACTCCTCTCCTGGTTCTTCTTACTGGTACGATACAAGGCAGTACATTTCATTGGGATTGTGGTCTGCATTCTGGGCATGGGCTGCATGGCAGGAGCAGATGTCCTCGTTGGGAGACAGCAAGGAGCAGGTAAGGAAGGATGAATGGGTTGTATGGCCAAGTTCTGCTCAAAGAAGCCATTGACCAGTGTGTGTCAGACTGGGGCCAAAAAAGGGGAAAATTTGGCAAGAAACTCTGTACCTTCATGGATCCAAAGCCCTGCACCATTCAGAATTGTCTCTTTGTCAGAAGGGCAAAAAGGGGTCAACACTTACAAGTCAGCAGTGTTGCAAACAGGTTTCTTGGGCCCTGTCTCTTATGACACAGGTCACCCTCTGCAAGCTGGGGGGACAAGCTAAATATTTGTAGTTTGGCTTTTGGCTTAGCTGTTGGACTGTAAACCTCAATAGCTTCCTTTCCAAATTGGTTACATTTCTGAGTCACAAGCACCTCTCACATCCACTGTGTGCTCTTATTTCTCCTCTACTTTGCTTGTTTTTCTACAGAGGTGGGGTCACTTGGTAGGTGCTAAAAGACATCAAACCTATATACTACACAGTCTCATACCAAAGCTTTGGGACTTGACTGTAATATTTTTGAAAAGAATCTCCTTGTGTGTAAAATGTTCTTTTTTTAAGTGTGGTATCATATGAATAATGTGTGTGTATCTGTTAATGCAGACTAGACAGAGTTAGATTTCATCGATCAACTTCCCCTGTCACATTGATTTTTCTAGTGCCAAGCCAAATGATGTGGGAAGGCTGGAAATTCTTTTCAAAGATTGTCAATTAGGCACAGTTTTCATTCTTAATTAAAAGCACTGAATTGTGAGCAGAGCATAATACACTGGGATTTAAAATTCTTGACTCAGCTTTCTGAATACAAATGCAAGTGCTGTAAAAACTGAATTTGCCAGAATGCTGCTAAATGAAACAATGGAGTTTGTGACAGTGCTCACCATATCTCCCTGCCCCCTTTTATCTCAGTCCTTAATCCTGAAATGAGACTTTTAGTTATTGGTCTCCTCCATAAGTAGCCTTGCCCCAGCTAAAAAAGAAGTACTATACTCTGTACTGTGTAATCAGCCAGCCAAAGCTGTATTGGGAATGGCTGATTTCAGAGGGATTGAGATTTCAAACCAGGGTTCCAGAAGAAACATCCTGTGTCCCAGCAGTCTAGAGAGTAACATGCTTGAGTGGGTGAGCTGTGGATCAGCAGGAGCATGTGGGGCAGTGGAACCAGACAAGGAACAGATTGAAGAACACTGACAGTTTGCCATCCAACTGCAGTAATTAGATGTTATTTGCCATGTTCATTATTAAAGCATGGGTATAGCTGTTAGGTAAATTTGTCCAGAAAAATCTGTTAACATGCATTATTGCCTTTTAATTTGGACCTACAAGTGAAAAACTGTGTCCATGCTTATTGCTATGCGGAGAGACTGCAGCTTTTTCACTTGTTTTAGTGGCATAATTATGTTATTAATAATGCTGTCTTTAACAGTAAAATAGATCACCTGGTTTAATTTCTTTGAAAGGCTAAAACTACACATTAAAGTGTACAAATAAAAAGAATTAATGGCGGGAAAAAAAGAACAAAATTATTGAAACTCTTCATTAAGAGGTTGTACATCATTCATAGGATGTTTCCTAGGAGTGGACGAGCTAAAGTAAGGAAGACACCAAAAGCAATGATGCTTTGTTTGTCCTCAGTAAAGTCTCTGTTTATCTTATATTTTAGGGGACAAGAACTATTGATACCTGTGTGCCCCTGTTGACCACACTGCCTACTATATTAGAAGAGCCACAAGGCTCCACTAGGTACCCCCAGCATAAGGCAATTTAGCCTGCTAACTCTTACAGTAAGGGAACATGAACTTAAAATATGTCACTGAGAGATTAATAGGTATTTTCCAAACTATCTGCAGGAATTAGGTATAATGTGCACACATGCTTTCAATTTTCAATTGTATCCTTAGTGATATTTTGCACATTACTCAATGGGAAAACAGTTACTTAGAGCTCTATCATCTTACATGCCAAGTATACCTGAAAATAACATTATTTTGAACTAATACCCATTACTTGCTTTCATACTTGCTCCTGCCATACACAGGGGTCTAAGCCCCACAGGTCTAAGTGTTTCATCCAGGTTTTTCAAAACACTTCACAGCTTTAACTTACAACAGTCTCTGAAAACCAGTCACATCAATCCTGCTAATACATATATCAGTGTTCAATTTAAAATGGGACACATTGAGAAGGATTTTTAGGTATCACATTCATCAATAACTACAATCAAAAGCAAAGGGAAACACCTCTTCATGGCAGGGCTAGGACAAAAAAGTGACAAAGAGGCTTATTGGGAGTGTGAAAAGAAGTCGTGTCAGAACACAATTCACATTTAAAAGATTTGTGTTACACTATAATGCTATGACTAGTTCTCAAAACACTTAACTCCACTCTGGACTGTATGACTTCTCCACAGAATATTAAATATAGTAACAATCATTAATATAAAACTTGTTTTGCCAGGCTATTCCTTGTGTGTCTCCTGAAGAATTACCTACACCAATAAATTGGTGAAATACAACTTTTATTATCCTAAAAGTCTTTAGAATGCCTCTAGTTAGTTGACACGTTTCCTTAGCAATGAAACCAGTAGATGCGTATGGATATTACATCCATGAAAATAAGTCTATAGGGATGCGTCAGTCTTGGGGGAAAGTTCTGAAGTCTCAGCCTCTTGAGGAAGCAAAGATAAGACATTTGGCAACCAGAATAGTAATTGCTAAGAAAGAAAACAAAAACATATTTTACAACATTTTTACACCAATATATAAAGTTTTGGTGCAGTAACTGCTTGTATTACTTTAGTCACTGCATCTCAAAATGAAGTCATCAGAAAATAAGCCTGTATAAGCTATGGAGAAAGGTGAGAAAGCTGTTCAAGGGCATAAAATGGATTCAGATGAAGAGGCTGTAGCCAGACTATTCCATCTCTCAGAGCAGACAAAAATGAGACAGATATAGTAAAGGTATATGACGTCTTCAGTGATATGGAGAGGGTCAATACAGAGTTATTTTTAAATATTTCTCAGAAAATTATGGGATGACTAATATGATTTTAAGGTATCCTTAAAGCGTAAAAGTTAAAAGCATAAAGTACTTCTTAATAGTAGGACAAAAGTATATGGATTTTAGACAAAGTGATGAAGAATCTCTGAAGGTTTATTGAATTTGATGGTCTAATGCAACTTCTATCTCAGAAAATGTCTGATCTACCAAGAACTGGCTGATAAAAGTCCCTCTGTACTTCCCTATTTGTTTATGTTCTCCTCAGCCACTCTATGCTGCTGAGTACCAGAGGAGGTTCCAGTGTCAGAGTCTGGTGCTCTGAAGAAATCTCAGCTCCCTCTTCTGGGAAAGCCCTGAAGGTTGAGGCTCACACTCAGCATGAGAGCACTTTGGGAAGAGCTATCAGGGTGTGATGCTTGAGGCCATCCCATCTGTGTGAAAATGCTCAGCCTCTGAGCTGCTTTTGTTTCACAGATGCAAAAGGATGATATTTTTGTCCCAGCAGAAGCTCTAAGGTCAAAAGCTTTTTCAGCAATACTTCCCTGAAGTGTCAGTGAGTAGCTGCAATAAATACCAAATAAGTGAGCTCAGTGAGGAATCAATGGAGCCACTGTGAAATGTGAAATGTATCAGGGGTATGAAGAAGTTTTGTAAAGTGCTGATGGTTATATTAAATTAAGAACATCTTCCATTACTGATTGCTAAAGAAGACTAAAATAAGGGGAAAAAAAAAACCAAACCAAAAACAACCAACAACAAAACAACCAAATTGTAAAAAGATAAGTGGTCAAATATAAACATGTTGCCAGTCAAGGAACATTCAAAACAGAAATTCAGTGAAAGGCTGAATGAGTATGTGAAAAACCAATTTAGTAATGTTTGCTAAATACACAGAAGCCACGTCTCATCTGAGCTGAAAAATGTTGGAAACTAAGAAAGTATTTATTACTAGGAATATTTTACACTTTAGTCCATTCCTGTTGTCATTAAACAACTTACACTTTTCTGGTGCTTATAGCCAGTGTTGGAGAAAGGATTGATGAACCCTTGGTCTGTCCTTCTATGACCATTTTTAATATCATGAATTTCTTCTCCATAGAAATTTCAGCACTACAATTTGGAATGATAACTGAAGGTTTAAAAGAATTCCTTAAAGAAAAAATATTGAAAAGATATTTTTGAATCAATCATAATGTTTGGTTTCCATTTTTATTTACTGTAGTGTATATTTTACAAATCAATTGAAATAAAACTTTAAAAGGCAGGGACATAAAAAATAAACCATGGTATTTTAAAAGAAAATGAGGTTTCTTTTTTAAAAAATACAGCTTAGTACTTCAACATTTCTGCTGAAACTTTTCAAAGAAAAATCCATTATATCCAGCCTTTCAGAATATGGTTCTGCAGCAATATCTGACAGCTTTGTGAAGCTGTAGCTCTTGTAGAAATAATTTAACAAGCCATATGTGCACAGGGAATTGCATGCACCAGTTTGCAAAGCTAGGGCCTCAGTTTTCAAGCTGGAACTTGATCTTGATCAAATGTCACTGCAGCTCTCCCCAACACCCAATAATAAAATCTTCCAAGACTTAAAAAGATTTCAAGCAGTCTTTGATAACAAAATGTTTTAGTAATTCTGTATACCTGGAAGTATTGAAAATACCTTTGGCTGTTTTTTGCACGCATTAGGTACTGCTATGTTAATTGAACCTCTTTTAAAAATCTGTCATTATCATCACCCTGTCTACACCCCATCCTTCCTCCTCCCTTTCTTGTCAAACAGCTCCATGTGAGAATGAGGTCAATATTAGGTTGTAATGATTTCTTCACTCATTTCACAGGTACACAGAATTTTTCAGTTGTCCTCAGATCTAAGTACTGAACAAGTTTTAGACTGGTTAAATTTCAAGATGAGATGCAAACTGTGCTCTATAGAGCTGAGCCACATTCTCTCTGCAAAGAAAAAAAAAGTAGTAATAATAAAGTAAAAAGGATCAGTCCCTGAAGAGTGTCACTTGGATTCCATACTTTTTTTACAACTTTTTCAGAACTTTTTGGCTTCTTTTTTCTACAGCAAGGAATATGCTGTCCCTCTGTCTCTGCTAGACTTGGCTGGTGTATTGAATGAAAACTGTTTAAATGACAGAACATTTGCATTCATTTTATTAAAATAAGGGCTATGTAGTGACTGAGGAATGAAATATGTAGGGAAGAACAGGCAATTGTTTTGGACAAGAGATGGTTGTTTTGAGGCATTCTAATTTTTTTCTATTTATCCCTAGGTGAAAATAAACTGATAGGGGACCTCTTAGTACTTGGTGGAGCAACACTTTATGGGATCTCAAACGTCTGTGAGGAGTACATCGTCCGAAATCTGAGCCGAGTGGAATTCCTGGGCATGATCGGACTCTTTGGCTCCTTCTTCAGTGGAATTCAGCTGTAAGTGGGCAGGTTTGAGCCCGCTAAGGGTGGGAGTGCAGCTGTAGCCTCCACTGAGATGCACTAACCACTTCTTCCAAATTAGCCTTTTCCTGTGGAGAGCAGGTGTCCTCTAATCTTGAAATTTGCATTGGTTTTCATATTTCAAATTGGTGATTTGAATAGTAGCACAATTTTTTACCCAAGTACTCTAATTCAAGGATCAGTGTCCTTGAGTACTCACTTGAAGAGGGAGAAGACACCTCCCACCATCTTGTTGCTGAAAGACAAGTAGATACTTCATGTATTAGTCTGAACTGTGAATAACAAAATCTACAGCTTCTTCTGATACTGTTTTATACTTTTAAAAAGTCACTTTGATTTCTAAAGAGGTAGAAAACACATCCAGTCAGAAGGTATTTTTCTGGTTCGCTTGTTCTGTGTAACTACATTATGATATGGCAAAAATCATGAAAAAGCCTTTAAGAAAATGGCCTTTTCACTTCAAAAATGTTTAGCACATAGGAAATTGTTGCATGGATTTCAGGCTCTGCAGAGTCTGGTCTATATCCCCATGTACCTAATGTGCATGTCAACTGCAAGCCTAGTCACAGTACTGTAACTGATGTAAAAGTAGCCCTACAAGATTGCTGCATTTTGTGCAGGTCTGTCACTGGTGCTTGTAACACAGAATGACTTTTGATTATTAGTCCAACACAAGTTGCTTCTCTACAGATCTAAGGTACTCTGCTTCTAAGAACAGAGACTGATCAAAAAAACACAGCCTATCAATTCCCACTTCAATAGTTCTAATTTTTTAGCTAGAAAGCTTAACATATTTATTTGGGATCTCAACAAGTGTCTTAAAATTATTTATATTAACTAGCTGGCATACAAGAAATTCCATTTAAAAAAATTTGGAATTTAAGAGCATGTAAATGTGCCTAATATCTTTGGCTAAAGCATTTTTTAATATGTTTGTGATTAAGTAGATACCAACATTCTGAGGACAGTGCCCTTGTCTCTGTGTGTGTGTGTAAACTGTCACATAAATGTCTCATATTCCAGAATTCAGTCATAGTGCCATTACTCCCTCTTGACCCAAGCAGTTAGTCACAATTCAGGGTCTGTGAGCTGTCCTGCTGGTGAGAATCTGTTTTGGAATAAGACATCTTTATATAAAGAAGACACAGCTGGAAGGAAACAATAAGAAACTATTTCTTTGCTGAAACTCTAAGGTATTTCTATTCAACCTTTGGCCCAAAAGTTCACTCCAGCAGGTTTTTCTCCACCAGCCTCTGCAGCTTTTTGGTGATAGTGCTTTCTGGGCACCTTCTGGAGACCCAACCACACTTAGTTCATACCTGTGCCTTTTTCTTACCTTTATCTGTAACGAATAGCACAAGTTACAGTTATGTGTTCACAGAGATTTAATCTAACTAAATATAACACTTACTTCAAAGAGAAGCCAGTTCCTCATGTTAAATTTGCATGCTCTTTCTTTGAAAAACTACTGGCCACTTTGGTGCAATATAGGACCTTTAGATCCTCTAAACTGAAGGAGTCTTAGGCTGTAACATAAAATAAACACACATAATGCCTGTTGTGCAGCGAAGGAGGAAGGGCTAAGGTGTCAGGGGAAACAGTGAATTAATGAGTTGGCTGATTACTCAGATATGGTGGAAAGAGAAGTATATTGAATATGATTAAAGCAGGGAAGAAGAATAAGAGATTAGTTTACAAGGGTTGGGGATGTCACAATTACCCAGCAAATGGAGATAAGGTTATCTGATGGAATCACATAATCATAACATGGCCTATTTTCTAATGGCCCCCTGAAGGTCATCTGGTTCAAGCTCCTATTCAAAGCTAGCTTCAAAGTTACATCAGGTTGCTTAGAAACTTGTTCAGTTGATTTTTTTGGTATCTTCAAGAATGGAACTACCAGTCATGCTGGGCAACGTGTTCTAGTGTTTGACAATTTTTTTCCCTTGATATTTAATCAGTTTTCCACATTGCAACTTGTGTCCGTTTTCATTCATCCTTTTGTTGTGCACCTGCAAGAAAAGTATGACTATCTTGTCTGTAACTACCCACTGCATAGTTAAGATGGAAAATTTGTTGTCCTGTCCTCCTTTCACCCAGTTTAGCCTTCTCTTCTTCACACAAAGCAAGCCCTGCTGCTTCAGCATCTCCTCTTAGATCCTGTCCTCAACCTGCCTGATTATTGTGATGGAGTTCCACTGTACTCCCTTCAATTTATTATTGTCTGTCTTGTTCTTGACAGCCCACAGTTGGATACAGTAATCTAGTTACTGTCTCACAAATCACATCCTTCAACTCTCTGTCCAGACTTCTACTAATACAGCTCAGGATGTTGTTGCCCTCCTCTGCTCCAGGGACACATTGCTGATTTGTGTTCAGGTTGATGTCTACCAGGACTCTAAGGTTTATTGCTGGGAAACAACTTTCTATCCAGTCACCTCCCGGCCTGTACTGTTTCATAGGGTCACTTCACCCAAGGTGCAGGGGTTAATGCTTGTGTTTCTTGAACTTAATGAAGTTTCTTCTTGCCCTTTTCTTTAGACAACATTGTAGATAGTCCACCCATCTAGTCCATACTTCTTGAGTCTCTAAAGATCTTTAAGGAAGTCATGTTGGAAACCTTGCTAAAGTAACAGTACTTTAACAAGTAACCACATCCTCTCATCCATTCCCTCTCCTTTATTTACTGATCCAGTCACCTCATCATAGAAGGCAGTCAGTTGAGTCTGGTTTACTCTTGAGGGCACTGTGTTGGCTGTTCCCAGTGGCATCATCTTCCTCATTTCCTGTGAATGGCTTCTGGGCAGATTTGTTCCATAATCTTTCCAAAGGTTGGCATAAAGCTGGCCAGGCTATACTGTTTGTTCTGTGATAAACTGAATGTTGCATTTGTCTCTTTTCAGTCATCAGGGACCTCCTCCAACTACCACAACCTTTCAAAATCATTGTGATTCCAATTCTTCAGTGCCTCTGGTGTCACTAAATGGCCACTTCTGGCAAAGTTTCTCTCACCCCTCTTTGTTTCACAGATCATAAGGAATCACAAGCCATGGCATATTGTTTTATACATCTGTTATATTGGCTAAGCAATAATGTGAACACAGTGTTCCTGTGTTTAGGTTACGTGAAAATTTTTTTCTAGACCAAGAGACGTTGCAGTTTGTTTTCATTACATTCTTCAGGAATTACTGATAAAAGAGACATATGCCTTATGCTTGCAATGACACCTATAATTTAGTTATTTTGCAGAGAATATAGTCTTATTATTCTGTACACTGTATTAGATTTGCTTCACATCAGCAGCAAGAAAATTAGAATTTCCAGGATGCAACTCTTTAGACTAGATTAATCTGGAAGATGCTGAACTCCTCTAGTTTTACTATTAGACTTGGTCTTCCACATGTCACCTTTTCTACAAGGTACTTTGTTTTTCAATCTTTATCATTCCATGTTTTATACTTGTATAAAATAGTGTCCAGACCAGCATGCAGAGTTCTGCACAGCAGGATTTTTGAGAAAATCACACAGATAGGGAAAGCAGTTACCTGAGCGAAGACCTAGCTTGGGAGGTATCTTATCACCAAGGGTCTATTTGCCTGGATTGGGAAGAGCTGACTTGTTGCCACCTTAGAATTTTATGGATCTGTGACTTTGATGTTAATGTACAGTGCAAGATTTATGAGATACTGAGAGTGGACTTCTGCAGGTTTGCCCATCCTTTGCTTATTATCCTGACTTTCACTGCTGTGACTATTTGGTTTCCCTCAGTGTGTAAAAAATCACAGTATGCTTCCCAAACCAGCTTGTGATATCTGTTTTACACTGAAGAGCTACTCTGAAGTGTGAATAACTCAGATAGATACATAATTAATAATTAACATTTAAATGCTTTCAGAATATTAAGATAGAAAAGTACAAAAAGATTGATCATTTAGGGGAATGGGCATGTAGAGCAGGTATATAGAGAGCTGGAAATAAACCAGGGGAAATCGTATGCTATCACATCTGATTACTACTCTGAAGATCTTTCAAATACACAGGCACAAGGATAATGCCAGAGTAGATTAGCAAACTCTTGATTGCATTTGGTTCCTACAGAGATTTTTTGTTATAAGGTTATTTATGTTGTTTTGTCCTGCATTTGAATTGAATGAGTGGAAGTAATCTAACTTCTGTTCTCTTCCATCAAATTTTGCCTTCTCCTCTAGTGCAATCATGGAACACAAAGAGCTGTTGAAAGTCCCCTGGGATTGGCAAATAGGTAAGAACACACTTTACCTCATTCAAGATGGTTGCTGAAGGAGGCGTGGAGACAGCCACTGTTTGGGGAGGTGGGCACAAAGTTTCAGGGGAGCCAATGTTTGTGACTTTTCCACTGGTTACTACCAAAGGTTGAGCTACATGTCTCATAACAGTTCTTAAATGATCTGTCCTCCATCACTGTTATGCCTTTGTTACCTGATTAGTTTAAGCATATGAATGCTGTAAGATAATCATTCAGACAGCCGTGAAGTAAAACAATAATGAGGTTCCAGTTCTAAGATTCAATGCAGCACTGGGGAAATAAATGAGGTAGTCATTAAGAGCCAAACCTTTGCAGTGAAAGCCAAAGAAAGAAAATGGAATCTAACAAAATAACCTAAAAAAGTACTCGCAGTGCATATTATAGCCTCATCAATTCACTTCCAGGGGGAGCATTTCTGTATGGAAGTGTTTAATTGCTTTCCAAATAGTCTTGGTGGAATATAGCAGATGTGTCCTTTAGACAAGTTTTGGGAGCATCGTGTCCAATGAAGCTGTTATGGTGTTCTGCCAAGCAGGGGATTGCATTTTCCCATTTCAGTTTGGAAGCTGAGTTTATGACTCCCTTCCAATTAGTCCAATGAATTATTTGTTTTAAAAGCAAATCGATATTTAGGAGAGTCCCTATAATCACTCTTTCACTATTTATGACAATAGAAGAAATAGAAGAATACAGTAGCATAGAGCTGGTTGATTGCAGAGGATTCAAGCTTTGGCAATCCATTGACAGTAGCTCTTTACCTAGTTTTGGACTGAACATCAAAATGACAACTTGGAAATGTGCAAAAACAACTGATTATTTGGGAATCCCTGAGGGGAGGGGATACAAATTGTGCAATACAGCTGGTTTCTTTAAACTTTAAACTTGGTTCTCAATTTCCTTTCATCATCCTAAACCTTGATAAGTACAGCACATTTTTCACAAAACATTGCATCTAGAAATCTTGGAAATTTGATGATTGAGCTGTAAAACTAAGTGACAAATCAATTTAAAGCATCCATGGAGAAGCACACTCAACTGTAAGTGTATTGGCCTTCTTTAATCTGAGATAATTAGCATAATTGCATCAGTGTTTGTTTATATTTCATGAGAAGGAGCTTAGGGACATAATTAATCTGGTACTGATGGAACTATCAGTGGTCATAGCAAATTAATCTACTATCTACGTAAATGTCATATATACCTCCATGAGATTTCTGTTCAAACTGAGTATCAGTGAAATGTGCTATTAAAATAAGGACTTACTTCATCTGTGATGCTGCTAAAATGTCCCTGAAAGTTGATTACTAATTCTGAAGAGTCCTTATGCTTCACAAGGCTGAGATCATCTTAGCAAAAGCATCATAGATATGTACTTGTTTTGTTAGAGCAATAATTGGAAGTGTGGTGTAGTTGAAGATGGATTAAATGGTGACAGTTCTGTAGTTCTTCCCTGGCTTCCACTGCACCTGGTGTACTTTCCATTGCATTGGCAGTGATACAAGATTGTCAAAAAGTGATTGACAAATCTGTGTCAGGGAGTTCACAGCCTTGTCCTGAGTAGTTATCCACTGTGACAGACTCAAACCTGCAGTCCAGCAGAGTTAAATCATCAGCCTTCTGAATGGTGGTGATAAAGTCACAGCAGGCAACCTAATAAATAACTCAAGGTGGCCTGTTGCCATCTGCTGTAATTGTGCTTTTAAAATCAAATGAGCTACCTTTTAACTGATGCAAATGATTTTTGAATATAAAGATCTAAAGCCAATCTGTTATGTCTATCATGTTTAAAATGGGCTGTGGCCCTCCTGGTGTTAATTTTGGAAATTGCCCTGATACATATCATCATCTTCACATTTAGTGTGAATCAGTGTAGCTCTGTTTGAATCCTTGAAGTTTTAAGTATTAATACTTGCTGACAACCAGACTGAAAGGAGGATGATTTTACAGTTTTGACTGAGTGGTTTCATATGAGACCATGACAAGTTTTATAGGGATGGATGAATTAGTAACAAATAACCTGACATCAGTTTTATTTAAGAGGAAGTCAGTTTGTAGCTCCAAGGAAGCCTTTTGTTACCGGGGGGTTGAATATTTCTGAATGGTCTTTGTTCCAAGGCAGTATGGAAGATCATAACTGATTCTGTTTCATGTCAATTCAACATTTGCTTTTGGAGTAAAAGCACAAAGGCAACATTTGTGTGTCCTTATACCATGCAACATTCAACCACCTTGCTCAGGAACAAGACCAGAAGTTCTCAAGTCATGTTGGTCTTGATCATACTTGGGCTATTTTATACAGATCTTGCCCATTTGTGTGAAGACACCAAGTGTAAAGAGAAATGGAGAAGTACTGAGGGGCTGGGGCTCATTCAGCCTGTGGAAAAGAAATTACCTACAAGGAGGTTATCAAAAGGACAGAGCCGAGATCTTCACAGAGGCGCATGGCAGGAGGATGAGAACCAACAGACAGAAGCTCAAATGACGGATTCAGGCTGGATAAAAGGAAAATCTTCTTCACATTGAGGACAGGCAGGCAGCAGAGCAGGTTGCCCAGAGAGGTTCTGGAGTCTGCAAGGACTGCAGCACTAGTGGCAATTCCCAAGGCTGCTATTAGCTCTGCATGGATACCTAAGGGGGCTGAGGCTTCAAGCTGTTGACTTAAAACATATTTTCAGTGTCAAAATCATCCCTCTAAGAAGCAATATCAGAAAATCATATGATGTTAATTTCACTTGTTTATTGTCACCACTAAATGCCACCCAGCTGGTAGATACTACATGTATTTTTAAGCTGTAAATTAAATGCCACTTTATATTAACCTCTGCTAGGACAGCTATAGTTTAAGCAAATTTTCCACTGGAACTAAAATGTCCTTTGGAAAAGCAGCCTGTGAAGCTGGCTGTCAAATAATGTGAACACCAAGGCAGTACCATAAAATTATACTGTAAGTTGAGTGCATAAACCAGCAAAGCTGTGTTAAATCCAGACAACCAGAGGCTCGGTAGACCCACTGGTGATTTGTAGACTGTACTTTGACAATGCTGACTTCTGATCCAGAATGGCTTTAGTGTTCTTTTCTTCTTAAGAAGAAAAGCTGGCTTCACGCTCCTGTATGCAAAACAATTTCCCATTGACCAAAACTACACTTCATATAGTGCAGTTATTTGCCTGCTAGAGAGGAGTCACAGAGTTTAAATAAAGCAGCTTTCAAGCACTGCCTAAAACTTAATTCTGTTACCAGTATACAATGCACACCTCATAAATTTGCTATCTTTGAATAAAAGCAGTTTTTACCATGATTGTCCATATTTTGAATATAAATTCAAATTCCTTATCATACCATAACATGTATGGACATTGATAGTTTGTGTCTGCTGCATTTGTTTCAGTTGAATGTACACTTCAGTTCATATGTTTCTAAAGGACTCAATCTGTCACAGCTGATTTTGTCCTTTACATAGCTTTTCTAAAGAATTTTTGACTAAATGGATCCACACACAGATATATGGCCATTATATGGCTTTTTTTAATCCTTTCTAATCCCTTTCAGGTCTTTGGCAATCAGATTTTCTACAACTTTTAGTCAATAATATGTTCTGAAGAGCTGACATGAGTCTAAATTTAGGCTCGTGCATGTATCAGCTGGGAATTCTGTAGCGTACGGCAGGCAAAGAAATATCATTTGCATGAGAGCAGATGTGTAAAGTGTTTTCTGATTTTTTAACTTCATATTGATTAATTTGCCTTGGGATTTATCAAGTAATAACTGAAGCAATGAATTCTTTCCCAGTAAGTTATTTAGGTTTTAAAATTAATTTAGATTTTTACTGTAATGTATTTTTATTCTATTAGTGTCTAACAATCTAATTTGTGTGAGGCACTCTGTAAACATGCAGCAGGAAAGAGTTTCAGTTCACAAAGGTTTTATTAAGGAAGGCAGACAAAAAGGAGTAGAGGAGCAGAGGTGCAAAACTGTGAAGTGATTTGTCAGTTTTGGTGCAAAATAAGACTAGGACCTCTGACGCTTGAGTGCTGTCCACATGCATGCATCTCTTGGCTCATTAACTCCTCTGCAAATAATTTTGCATTCATATTTTGGGTCCATTCCCAGAAAATTCTGTGTGCTCCATCCAACTCAGCTGAACTCATTTGGTGTTGGGGACATTCAGCTCCTGCAGAGACTAGACTTGATATGTTCAAATGCATCGTTATGTCAAAATCCATGCTGGACATGAGGTAGTCACTGGTAGTATAAGACACCAATTTGAAACAAATCTGCTATTATAGAGAGCCCAAAGGGCCTCATGTCCGATGTTGATATGGTTTTCACTCTCTGTATATGTGTATATTATTAATTTGAATTTTTCTTTAAAAAAGCATTATTCTTTCTTTTCCTGAAAGCACAACCTTCTTCCTCCCAATAAAGCCATTTCTGCAGGCTGTAAGGTCACTTTGCTTCTGGTTTCTCTTCTGCAGGCTTGCTGTACGTTGGCTTCAGTGCCTGTATGTTTGGCCTCTACAGCTTTATGCCAGTGGTCATAAAGAAAACCAGTGCTACTGCCGTCAACCTCTCCCTACTCACGGCTGACCTGTACAGCCTCTTCTGTGGATTATTCCTCTTCCACTACAAGGTATGTGGAAATGACAGATATGTTTGGGTAATAGCAGTGTGCCTGAAGAAACATCAGTGCAGAATGAGGAAACAAAAGGAGCCTCCAAGCTTTGCTAGATCTAAACAGTAAAAGTGCAAGTTGATTTTTTTACATCAGGCTTCCTACACTAAAACAAATTTTATTATATGATTTCTTGTTTTCTAAGAGAGCTCATTTGGTCTTTTTGTTACAAGTTTTAAGATTTGAGTATCTGTTCATCAGCCTTACTTATCAAAGGGTATTTTCAACTATTGTGAGCAGACCTAAGGTGGCAGCATGAAGGGAAGGACTCTTTCAAAATTCCCACAGATTTTTTTTTTCTGGCCTGGGAATAGGGTTGTTTCATTCATACTGATTCTGAATTAATAACTAAATTTTGCATAAATTACACCTTTCTCTTGGCCATACCAGTGGCTTGCCTCTTATTGTAAATGCCAAAATGTGCAACATATTTGTGTTGAAGTTAAACTTTGACCTCCCCCAACATTTAACGTACAGGACCACGTTTGACCTCCAGTTACAAGGAATGGCACTTCATTATTCACAAGTATCCCCCTTCAGTGTCCATCCAGTGAAAATAACATTGCAGTGCTGGAAACAATTGCTTTCTACCATCATTTATTCATAGGAGAGAGGTTACTTGATAGCTGAATTGTGTTAGAAGTGTTAGGCAAAAGAAAGCCGTAAAATTCTGAGTGTCTAATCAACTCAAATCAGATTTTGTTATGGTAATAGTACCTGAATGAATCTGAGTGAGACAGGGAAAGTTCAGTTCTTCAGAGTCCAACACAAAAATTGTTTGTCACTACTGTCTTTTATTTTGATTTTGTGGCTTTGAAAATTTTGCAGGCAGAAGAAAAGCAAGAATAGAAAAAAAAATTGACTGAAAACACTATGTAGGGGTTGCCTGGTGCTTTGCAGCTCTGTCTCATGGTGGTATTGTTTCTCCTTCTTTCTGCCTCACACTTCAAACCCAAAGTATTTGACATTAGGTGTTATCTGAAAACTGTTATCTCCTGTTAATAATATTATTTGATACCCACAGACAAATATATTTAGTAGTGTTAGTCCACTGTTTTTAAGAAAAATTACTAAATTACACAGTGAAAGACAAATACTATTCTGAAAACAGTGGTGGTGGTGTACTAGCAAAATCAAACTCCAGTAGAGGGAAAGACTCAAAAGGCAGCAGAGGTTGGACAGCTCTGTGCTCAGCATTGCTCAAACCCAACAAAAAAGCCAATTTTGCAAACACAAACTTTAAAGTTCAGACACTTGAAGGGCAAAAGGTGCATTAAAGGCTTAATTTCTTCCCAGTGTGTGTCTAGTTGTTGGATACATTGGCAGAGCCAGGAAGGCAGAATTTTCAGCTTTACTGACCCCCATCTTTCTTCAGTAAGTGCATGTCAGCTCCCATCTGTAATGGCACCTTGGTCTCCCTTCAAGATCTGTATGGAAAAAGTGCTCAAGAGTAGAAGGCTCAGATCTGAAAGGTTTTCTGGTTGGAAGCATCCATATCAACTTGTGTCCTGGTAAACTGGTTGAGTTCCACATCTGAAGTAACTGATGGTCCCCTCTGCCCCTTGCTCTAATTATTAGAAAACTGAAAATCTCTTTCTCCTATGGTCACTGTGTGTATCATGCCATTGCTTTCATAAACATTTATCAGACAGTTACTTAAACATATTCAGCTTTTTTACCTCCACTGCTGTCCTTGGAAGAATTTCAGAACATTACTTCTCCAACAGCTACCTCCTCATTTCCAGCATAAATTTACTTGTGTCTGGTTTTGGTTCATTCATCTTTTTATGGAGAGTATCCATGAGCAGCAACCATGCCCATCTCCATTGCTCAGCAGTACATCAGTAGTGAGGAATCATATTGTCTCTCAGCCCTTAGTTCACTAATCAGAGAAAGCCCTTCTCTGCACCTCATCTGGTTGGATTTTATCCTCCCTGAGACAGCCCCTTCAGCTTGAGGTCCTGGTTCCTCAAGCACCTGGTGCAATGCTTTTTACTCTGTTTCTCTAGGAAGCCAGTTACCCTGTAGATAGCAAGCCAGCACTAACATTTTTCATCACTGCATTTCTTTTATAATTTATACTCATCCTGTAATCCATACAACTCACGTGTCTCTCCTTTGTTCTACCCAGCTGAAGTGTTGATAAGAAGACCTTTATCAGGGCTTTGTGAGAGGACCTTTACCTGAAATGCAGCATCAACTGCTCAAGCTGTCAGTGTCTCCTTTCACACCCTTCAAACTTACATTGCAGACGAAATTTGAAGAGAGAGGCTATTTATAAAGGTCATGTAGATTTAAAAGTCCACTTAGTTATTTGGTTTCTTCTTTAGTTACCATGTTTTTATCCATAGTCAGATGACCTCCTTCTTTTCTTTATGACTTGCTATCAGGTATCATTTTATCTGAGGAAACAGAACAGTGAGATGTGTGACTTGCAGTCAGTAATGAAGTCTAATATGTTGGCATGAAGTGATCTGAATTGATTCCCCTCCTAGGACTGTGTACACTTGCTTGTTTCCTAGCTTTTAAGGAGCTCTTTCATTCCTAGCCCAGCTGTACATCTCCTGCAGCTCCTTCTGCTTTTTTCTGCACTGGCCAATGGGCACAGCCCCACTTCACTGAGAAGCAAATAGGTTTATGCTGAACTGAGTGGTTTAGTGTCCCTTGCAGAATATCATTTTATGAGGCTTTCAAGAAACAGTTGTGGTTTTTCCCTGTGCTGCTACTTTATCACCAGACAGGTTTATTGCACCTGTAGCAGTAGATCTATGATAATCCATGGAAAATGCAGGAAATAAGTTTAACTGAGCTTTAGAGCTTTTGAAACCAAACTGAAGAGAAGATTGTCTTTGAAGTGTTTGATTCATTAGTATTTCATTTTTATATAATACAGCCTTGCAACATCATTGCATGCAGGACATGAGTGAGTTTATAAAGAGCTGCATCTCTAGTCTTACCCTACATGCAGGCATCTTCTTAGCACACTGAGCACTTCCCAGGCCCATGGAAGCTGGAAATTCAGCCTGTTAACTTGACGCAATTCTGGTGATATATATGAAATTCAAGATGTTAATTGTTCAAGATGGTATTGTATTAAAATATAAAAATATATAGCTTTCAATTAAAGATAGATTACTGGATTGTAATGCATCATTCTTAAAAGTTATTGCATCTCCCAAATAAAAGCTATCTTTTTATTTCTTCTGTAATCAGTAATTGATTTCAAATATTCCAGTGAATGGAGAAATGTGTATGGCCACTTTGGTAGCTGAATATCCACCATTTAAGTATGCAACCCCATATCTTCAATATATTTTTTTTAATTCTTACCATATTGATACGTGTTATACAGTTTTTATGTTCAAAACACTCCTAGCTGTCTGTTCTCATTTTACCTTCTTCTTTAGCACAAGTAACAGGACTGTCCTTGGCCATTTTGTTATGGATACATGGACACCAGGGGTGCTAAAATTTCAGGGCCACCTCTCTGGGTGCACAGAGTTAGAACTTTTGTATAAATACGAGGGCATTTTTTCTTTGGGGTATTCTTTTTTATATTTTAGTTTCAGCCTTAGCTCTTTTGTTATGTGAACTTTTAGACTTATTACTTTTCCTTTGCAAGCTCTGTGTTGTCTTTAGTCATTCTAAGCAAATTGGGTTCTCACTAAATAATCTAAGCAGTTTATTTTATATTTTCCAGCAGCTAGAGCATGAAGAGTGATTGTGTTCTGGACCAGCAGGTTGAATCACACTATATTATGTCAGTACCTAGCAAGCCAAGCACAATCAATTATATTATGCCTTGGCAAATTCATTCATGACTGTATCCAAGGTACAGCTGTAAAAATTCAGAATTTCTGGATATAGTAGCAATTCCCAAATGAAGAAAATGAATGTATTTCATAATGAATCAGGAAAGTCATGTATCTTGATTCAGAATCTCGACGAGTATCTGTGACAAAGGACTTGGATACACAGATAAACATGATACTCAAAACCTTCGAGGACCAGAAATAAGAAAATCTGCTAGTTGAAACCTCATTTGCTGATATTCAGTGATGTCTCTAAAAATTACTTTTCAATGCTAATTCTAACAGTATCCATCCAATGGAAGAGAGCAGATGACAGTCTTCCCATTACATCAAGAAACAAGCCCTGAAGACTGGGGTTTTTCCAGATGAAGAAGAGAGGGTGAAGGTTGGGGGAAGGGGATTCCAGGTTCTTTTTTGCCATCACAGATCCTAAGCAATGCCTGTGAATTTGGGATTTACATATTCTTCACTGTAGTGAAAATTTGACCCTTGCTTCAATACAACAACTATGTATTGAAGCCAGTGTGAATTTTTCTGCTGTCTTTGCTGTGCACTTCACTTCATTATCCTAAATTAGGAAAGCCTGCCACTCAAGGAATAATCTTTTAAAAAATCCACAGATTTGTGACTATGCAGATGAAACCTTATTTTTGACTTTGACTCTGTATGCTTCAGGCAGTCTTGGATTTTGTTGGAGCAGGATGGATACAAACTCCTGCTATCTGTGGTTTGATAGCAGGAGTTAAATAGAGTTGGTTTGGTTTGGGGGAGGATTGTTTATTACTTTGATTTTTATTTGGCAGCCATCCATAAACATCTGAGAGACTTTCCCCAAACCTCTGACCTGAGAGAATACTTCAGTTTGTGTTCTCACCTTTTTTTAAAAAACTTCCCTGAAAGTATAAGCTGAAGTCAGTAAGATCCTATTCTTTGCTTGCACTTGTTAGGGAACTAACACCTACATATTTTAAACTTTGACAGTGGTGTTGTCAGTGGTGCTGTCACTGGTGCATCATTATTTCTAGTGAAGCAGGCAGTGCGAAAAAACTGGTTTTTACACTATCACTTTCTCAGTCATATACTTAAAGGCATTTTCCTGATGAAATTTGGTATGCAAGCTGCTTTATCCATTAACTTTCTGTTTTAATGGAATTTATTCACACAGGGCTTTTATCCTTGTGAATACTTAGCCTGTGATAATAATTAGGGTAAGTCATATTACTAGTTAATTCTTTATGTCATTGGTAATGTGCAAAAACCTATGTTCATGTTTCCTTCTCTTTTCCTTTTCTTTTCCTTCTTTTCCTTTTCTTTTCTTACAGTGGGAGTCCCTCTCAACAGCTCTCCTCCCATTAATCTGTACTGTCAACGTGCCTTCCATCTAAGCCGCATCGTTTTCAAATTTCTTTGAATTTATTTATTTCATTGGTTAGCTATTTGAATTTTCTCCTCCAAATTGTAGTCAATTAGAAAATATCTAGGTGTCTGTATTTAAAGAGCTGCCTTGAGGTAGAAAGGAGTTAGGTTTGTCTTTGGTCACACAAATTCCTGTGACCAAAAGGCCCCATCCACTCACCCTTTTTTGTGATGGTGCAGGATGGCATACAATAGAAAAGCTATGAAGTAAAATGACAGAAGAGAGTAGAAGCTGGAAAATGAAATGCCTCCCACCAAGATGTTGCACAGCCTGACAGATTTTTAGCAGCACAGCACAGATATGGCAGCTTTTTCAAAACACTGCATTTTTTAAAGGATGTCTTCCTTTACCAGTGCTATCTTGCAACAGGTTCATTAGTTGCAAAGCATGAATAGTGAAACATGGATACTCACTCTTTGGAAGCCGTCAAGAAGGGTGTCAATGATGTGGCATTCATTTTGCAGAAGTTATGATAAAAGGTTCAATTTCAAATATATTTTTTCAGACACTAGCTCATCATAAATGTCAAGTTTTTTAGTTTGTTTTCAGTGCTTTTAGCTTAGGATTTTTTCATTTTGTCTCATGTTAAAAGACTGCACACAACAGAATTGATTTGGAGCTTTCTAGGAAAATGCATTTTTGTTGGAAATGCCTAATTATCAAAACAGAAATGCTAAGTGAACACATCTTGATCTTAGAATACTCCAAAGCAAACACCACCACCACCCCCTTTTTATGGAGAGTAACTTCTGAATCACATCTTCCTATGTCTGAGTATCACACCTTCCTGCATGCCTCAAGTGTTAAAATATAAAATTTATGGAATTAGTGAAGAAATTATTAGGGAACTGTTCAGAGATCTGTTAAGTATACCACAAGAGTACATCGTGAAGTGTAATTGTTACAATCTGAAGGAAGTAAATAGCTTTTACTTTTAATTAACTCTTGGATGGTAAATCTTCAACAAAGCCATATTGATTTTAAAGGTGCTGGTGAATATGGGATGGAAAAGGAAGTCTGGGTTATCACAGCAATAAAAATGCATAATATCAAAGAACCAGAAACTGGATTGCAAACGGCAGAGAGCAAAAAATATTGTAGCAAACAACCATCTTTTTCTTTATCACAAGAAAAAGTGCAGACAGAAAAAACATAATTAAGTCATCCTATCTAAAGAGATAGATCTTACTGACAACATACTTTTTCTAAACAATGCTCAATGAATATGAAAGCAAAGACCAAGAGGCTAAGTTTCGTAATTACTTGTGGAGGAAAAAATCAGCATAAATAAAAACCTCAGCATTTCCCAAGACAAGCATATTTTTGAAGACAAGAGAGTACAATGAATGTGTTGAGTTACATATCTCAGCAATAATTTGCAGCCCAGGAGGGAAAGCCATAAAAAATAAAAAGTCATGAATTTGCAAGGCAGCAGTTGCATTCAAAACCTTAAACAAGATTCAGCTACTGAAAATGTTCAAGATTTTGAAATTATGAGTCTTTGAATTGGATGCTATTTTCACCTTTGCAGAAGGGAAAAAAAGACTAGAAGTTCTTCAGAGATGTAGACAGAATCACCTTTGAAAGAAAATGCTAAGGGTTAAATGCAGTAATTTCAATATAAATTTGGAGATTTGTTATGGAACTGAGTAAATTTTATTTCAAGAAGTGACCAGAAAAGAAGGTAGAATATTTAGGAAGTGTGCAAAGAATTATGTGTGGCCTACAAATCATGCCATGGTGTATGAGCTGCCAGGAAGGAACATACATAAAATCTGTTTGGGTGTACAACTGGATTGAAGTGCTTGTTCTAGCTGTGCCTCCTACCAGCCAAATCAGTGAATGCTACAGACATACAGGGTTAAAACATCCACATCAGCTTCTCTTTCCTACCAGAATGGCGGAATGGGTCAACACACAAACAAAATAACAGTTAGAAAACATCACTTTTGCATGCTTTCAGTCTAAGCAGTGGAGTGTTTTATTAGCTTCTAGAACATCTACAAAAACATCTTCTTTTTGTCTAAACTCCCCCTTCCCACTAAACTGAAAGCTTTCAAACCCATGATATGGGATAGATGCTTGACATCACCACTGCTGATAAGCAATTTTATTAGCTGGACTAAACTTCTGGAATTATTCCCACCACTTACATGAGTTAAGTTTGGCAAGGAACACTGTTAAAAAGGCTCATAATGGATCTGAAGGAGATTTCTAATAGCTTTAACTTACAGTAATCTTAATTTTATATCTTAAGGACAAGAGGACAACTTGTAGGGCAGAACTCCAGATACAACTGGATAAACCATCTGTTTAAAAATTGTTAGAAATAAACAGAAAACAAGGAATCACAAAAGAAAACTAATACTGTGCAGGTAAAAAAGAGAAGGAGTGAAGTCTAATTATTGTAAAAGATAAACCAATCTTGGCAATGAAGAGGAAAGTGAAACAAGCAGCAAAAAGTTCTTCTTGTATATTAAGAGAAGAAATAGTTCTGCTGTGCAAGGACTGTGGAAGCCAAAATTAAACAACCTTTCACTTGACTCCAAAACAAAATTGGGACCTTCTGTCATATTCAGTAAGGATGAGAGTTAAATGTGAAGACAATGCACCATGTTCAATAGAAATGGAAATTACTACGTTAGAAGTAGAAACAGAACACAATAATCTCAATACTTCAAATTTGATATGGAGTAGACAATAAAATCAGAAGTAGACCTAATTAAGGACACAGAGATAAATGGAAAAAATGGATGAAATGCAAGCTGGTTCACAGAACACAAATAATCCCATCTAAATCTGATGTCTGTCTGATAATTTAACAATTTTTTGTAGGGAAAAGTCAAATGGTAGATCTAATGTGCAAGGCTTTTGAACAGTGCAGCACAGAAAATTATCAGTTAAGCTAAAGAACAGGATTAGTGATGTAAAGTTTAGAAGCCAGGTGAGAAACTGGCTAATGAGGATAAAGGACAAGGCAACGTGCTGAGTGAGAAACAGTATGCTTGAAGGAACTCGCTGATGGAGGTCCCAAAGAGTTGGTCTGAAGACCAGTCTTGTGTAGTGACTGTAGTAATAGATTTGGCACCCTCAGTAGGAAGAAGAATTAGAATAATCAGGCAGCTAGAACTGGCTGACATTGAGAAATGCTGTGAAGCACAAAGTGCGAGGCAGTGTCTGTGGCAACAGATGGGAAGAATTTGAGCACGGCTGTGACAAAGCTGTTTCCAAATCAGTCTGTCGAGGTATTTCTGGTATTGATGGAGAAGTGCTAATGCCATAGGACAGGACAACTTACCATCTTAGGGACAGCACTTTTCTAGCTGTAGCTATAGGGTTTTTTTCTGTCAGCTCAAGAATGCCAAACAGAGCTTTTTCTCTTACCTGCTCCAAAGCCTTTACAGAGTGACCATGTGGCCCCTAACAATGAACTGAATATACAGATCCCTAAAAAAATCTTTGTTGTATGTAACATAGTCTTGATCAATTAGAAGGGACTATGGAACCTTAACATATATTAATTAATCTATAAATTCACAGGGAGAAAATGAGAAATATTTGATCTAATGATACAAGAACATATGGGTGGAAAGCTGAGGATGTATAGAAATTAGGGGTATTTTTTTTTTTTTGCTATCATAGCAGGGATATGATAATTCCAAATAGGTTAGTGGCAAGTGAAAAAAAGCCCTAATAATGCTTGCATGAGAAGGATTTCCCAGATGGAATATGTGCTCTGATTGTAAGCAGTAATAGCAGGTTGGATTTGACAGCTTAGGACATGCTCTCCATTCTGATTCCTTCATGCATCTGCCTCGAGAGTCAACTCAATTGAGAGCTCTTGGAGTCCTGAAGTTTGGCCTCTCATTGCCAACAGCAAATGTGTCACACTACAGAGAACCCTGACATAAAACAGCCATGTCACACTCCCTGCAGACAGCTGGCATGGTCACTCATGGTCAGAGTAACTGCAGCTGCATAGTTCTTGTTTCTCAGGGTAGGAGTGCTCCCCATTTGTATTGCCAGGAGAAAAGAACACCGTTTGGGAAGGAATTTCTAAAGGAATGTGTTGATAGATTCAGCAGGAAAATATAAACAAAGAATCCAAGATGAATCAGTTATTGTACCCGTGGTTTTGAACACACTGAGCACAATTAGCCTCATGCGCAGTAATGGGGAATCAGTTACAGCAGACAGCTGCTACTGTATTAAATACTTGCACACAATCCCAAAAAGACACATGGCAGCTGATAGAGCAAACCAACAAAGAATACTGAAAGGTAAAAGTGGGGAGGGAAAATTGATTTTATAAGTTTTTCTGTTGTGCTCTTCCTTTTTGTGTTAAGAGCATCTGAAATGATAGGTCCTTTACCATTTTCTTGCCAAGTAATTGATGTAAAATAACCAGAAATGAAGCCCCCTTATGCCACAGTAAGGATGCTCACAGGAAATTAGAGCAATGTAATAGAAGTGCTTTAACTTCACATGAAAATCTCTTTCCTACACAGATAAGATTAAAACAGATTGCAGGACTCATTCTACCTTGCACTTTTTAATTAGACAGACTGCTGGTACCGCAGGGGTTCTGAACACAGGCTCATTTTTTCTTCATGTCTGATGTCAGAGGCAACAAAGGGAAACAGAAGAGAAAGCAGTGTTCCCATCTCTCCTGGCACTCAGGAAAGGAAGATAAGCCATTTCACACAAACATTTTGCCCTATCAGGCATGCATTTAGAAAGGACAGGCTATTATTAATTTTTTCTAAGGATGCCATTTGAGAAGCATGAAATTGTGCAGCTTTGAGCAAAATCAGTATTTGCCTTACAGCTGCCTATGTCAAGCTCAGAGATTTTTCCCAAAATACTATCAGTTTTCTCCATAAGTTTGTTTCATTCCGCCAATGAATTCCAGGAAATCTATTAAGTGTCCTAAATTTTAACAGAATTCATGGTGAAAGTTTTCCAGTAAACCCTCCTCATTTTTATCCCTTGTAGATAACCTCAGCATCTAAAAGGTAAGAAAAGCTTAGGCGTTTCCCACTGACCACTATTTTACCAATTAAACTGTGCCCACCAGCAAGTATCATGCAAGAACTGAAAAAGAGGGTGCTGCTGTATGACAGAAAACATAGATCAGTATCTTTTACATGGAGTGAAACATACAAGCAGTAGAATCAGCTGGAAAATACAGAAAATGTGTCATCTAATTCTTTGTCATTACGGTTTCTATGCAACATTTGCAATTCAGCATAAGCCATAGTAATGAACAGTATTTCATCTGAGTTAGATCATACTGAGGGTGCAAGCAAGCATCAAGAATTGAGAAGTATGGCCTTTCTGCCATGCATGAAATGACAGGAAAAACTTCCTTTGTCTTCTTTGTTTTCACCAAATGGCAACAAGGGCAGTGTCAGGTTTTCACTGTCATTCAGACAAACCAGAAACTTCTTGCTTTGGGTTCTGCTGGCATGAGTGATGCATTGAGACAAAACTCCTTCATTCAGTGATGATCAAAGATGTGGAGGAACTAGCTACACGCTTCAGTTTTCATCCCAGCTGTGTTCAGAGGGCAAGATGGGACCTTCAGTCATCACTTAAGGTTTTATCCTCATGGTTTGCCTAAGAAATAGCTGGAGGTCATTAAAGTGTGAAGATAATGTAATCTTGCTGATAGTGGACAGACTTGCTGTCCAGAAGTTATCATCATTACAGAAGCTATCGAGCACCCCTTGGTGCCCTTCTCAGCATGAGAACCAACATTTCTGCTCAGACATTCCAGCTTCTGCAGTTGGTGAGCAGGGAAGGCACTCTAAACCATACCTCAGTGGTTTGAGTCCCTTTGGAGAATTCTTAAAAACTGAGAAATCTGGCAGGACACATAAAGATTCCAGCAGATTTGTTTTGTCTGTTTCAACGGAGTCTAAAATCGAGCTCTTCTGGTGTGTGGTGCCATTTGGGGTTACAAAATACGGTGTTTCACTGTTGGAAGTTCCATCAGTTTCTGTTGATGAGCAGATCAAGCTCTGATACCCAAAGAGTTCTCTTCCTCGTAGGCTGGAACAAAAATAGTCAGCAATAGTTTAAGTCACAGTGCTGATCCAAGACAGACTCAGTCAGATCCTCGTGAGTGTGATCCAAGGCAGTCACCAAAGAGCACTGCGAGCTATGACTAGGATGCTGGCTCCTGTAACTATTAATAAAGTAATAGGGCTGTAGCATCCAGCCACGCAAGTGAAAGCACTGTGTTAATTCCTAATTCTCAGAGCCCTCAGCCTTCTGGTACTGCTGCTGGCTGGAGAGTGTGTGCATCCCCCAGTGCAACTTCTGCACTTGGTCACGGTGAGCTTCATTTGCTATACTGGAGGCGAAAATAGAAAATTGTGGAAAGAAGCTCAGCCTCTCGATCAATTTATCAAACAGAGTGGAAATGTCTGTTTGCTATATAAAAGATAATGAGAGAAATTTGCTTTTGAATCCCTTCACTCAGCCTGCTCAAGTATTCATGTGTGAAATTACCCAGGGGAAAAAGCCGTAAGTCAGTGAAAGAACACCTATTGGCCTTAGCTTTGATGGGCTGTGCAGCATATGCTACAAACTGAAATAGTCTGGGAAGCAGAGTTCACTGCACTGCACAGACCCACTGATGGGAAGGAAGAAGGTGGTGGGAACTGCCTGTCTGGAGAGCATGGATGGTGCTAGCAGAAATATGGAACTAGATGAATTCCACCTGATATGTGCATTTTTACCCCTCTTCATCAGTGGGATTCTGAGGAGGTCACTTTTCTCTGAGATTTAAAACTTGAATTAATGGACCAGATTTCTTTATTCATTTATGCCAAAATGTGGAGAACTGCCAGATGAGGTAGAGAAAAAGATAGTTATTCCATTTCATACTTTATCACTGAATATGTGAAACATGACAATTATAATTTTTCAGTTAGTAATTTAACAAAAAAACCTTTTTAAAGTCTTGAAAAGCACAGTTGGGTTGCCATAGGCCAGGAGCTGTGGTTCATACTACCTACCGAGAGATTCAGTATGTGGCTGCTGTTTTGAAATACAAATGGAGTGCTGGAGTGCTGCAGCTCAAATAGTCTGCTCCCACAACTGTTTCCAGTTCAATGGACTGAGTAAAACAGAATTTGCATTTTCATAACCGTTGTAATAATGTTCAAGATCATTATCATGATGGCTGAGCAAAAACCCCAAATTAGCAAATCCTTGAATTTCTTTGTCTGCGTGGGCTTTTCTGCAGACTCACATCTGTCTCATTTTGTCACTTTGGATACTGTTTTGCTGTGGTGTCAGTGGTAACACGGACATGGACATCTATGACAGCCAGAACTACTTGTCTGCAGATTCCCTTGGCAGGAGTCAGTCAGCACAGCCTTTCCTAGATGCTTTTTCTTTGGACTTTCCCTTCTGAATTCATGACCTGTGTATTGAAGAATGGCTCACTCTCTCCAGACCAAGGCATGAATCTACTACCTTCTAAACAGTTCTTCTTTCTATTTTTTTCTTCTTCTGTTACTATATAATCACTGTTCAAGACAATGAAATCAGATGCACTCATTTCCCCATTAAGAAGCTTCCTTTTCTCCCACCTTTTGAAGTGGATTAATTTAAAGCATAAGAGTCTCAAGAGGAAATAGTAGAAGCATTTTACCCATAGAGATTTAAGGATATAGGAAAGACAAGTTTCACATGGACAGATAGTAAAAAGTAGAGGATAAAAACTAGTAGGGAGTAAATTTTGAAAGGTTTAATAGTTTATTCCAGATTTTTAAAAATACTAAATTTTCAGGTGCCTTTACACTCATCTTATTTTAGGAACCTTGTGGTGCTGCTTGACCTACTGGTAATTTTGATTCTCTTGCAACAAAAATGCTATATATAAGCTACATTTTGTTTTGTAAACTTCATCTACACTTGTATGTAGCACTGCAGATATGTTTGGGTTCTTTTCTTTTTTAACATCAGACTTTGTGCATAGATAACAGAAAGAGTAATTTCACCTTTTATTTGCTGGGATCAGCTGGACCTTGCTGCTGCAGTGGTTTTCCTGGTGGAGTTCTGCAGTTGGACATACTGGACTGAGGCCCTTATTCCTGCAGCCAAGCCTCCAGCTTCCATAAGCTCGTCTGCTGAACCTGACTGATCCATTCAAGTATTGGACTCCTAATGAACAACTCAGATAAATAACCAGAAATGTCCACTCACCAGAATCAGTGGTGGTTTTGATAGGCTGACCAAATCTTGTTAAGTGTGTTATCTTGCTATATTTGTCTAGGTTTTTCTTTGTGTGCTTATCTTCAAATTGACAGGCACCAAAGATGTGCCTTTTACATGCTAAAAGGTAATGTTAGTTTAATGTAGGCTGTTTTCACCACAGGTACTAAAATGGTGTCTAGAGAAGAGATTTTTTTGTGTTCTCATATTTTTTTAACATTTATGAATATCACTGATATTCATATAATATGATCTATATTGAATACTATTGATTGGGGAAGCATTTATAGACATGCAGATGTCAGAGCAGAGCAGACGTGGTGAGATCTGTAGAGCTGATTTAACTATTTGATTTGACTGCTTTAAGAGCTTTGGCAGATGCTTTTCATGTCAGTGATGAAATCTGAAATGTTAAGTAAGACACTTTCCCTGCAAAGGAGATCTCTGCCTTCCCCTCCGAGGATCCCTATTCCCCATTTATGTTCTGTAAGCTCATCTTTATTCAGTAACCAAGTGTTATTATCTCTTTTAAATGGTAAGAAACTGAGGATCATCTAAAATCATTGTGATTCACAAAATAAATTCACAGGTTGAAAATCAAGTCCAGGGACTCAAGAGTGTTAGTTAGATCATTGACCCCACCACAGAGTCATCTGGTCTCTCAGTAAGCTTCATGGATTAGTGAGTTTATATACACATGTACCTATACATGCAGATATGAAATCCATAGTAAAACTGTTTAATGATACAGAAACATGAGTTGATTTTTAGTCTGCTTAGGGTGTGTGACACCCATTAGCTAGTCTGAGCTAACCAGTTTCTCTTGACCATGTTCCTCTTTGAACAACTTACAGTTATCCTGCTTAGCATGAAGGGAAGGGTTTGAGAGGCATACAAATCTGGATATTTTAAAAATATTTTTTCTCAGAGGAAATATGTTTCTGTAGAAAGAGATAATTCAGTAAAATGAAGTACTCTGTATCATTCTGAAGTAGCTTTTTAGGCAGAGAGAGGAATTACACATTTCCCAAGAACCTACAGCTTGATACTGCAGTTGCATAGAGAGTGGCAATGAAAAGTGATCTTCCTTCACTTCATTTCTTAGGAACAGCTCTTTCTGCTGGTTTTGAATGTGTTTCTTTTTCCTGTCTATTAATAGCAAATCTCAGTAGATGAGGTTTGCAGATCAAGATTAAAAAACCTCCAAAACCCACATAGCAGTAGAGTGTGCCTGGGAATCTTATCTTCCATAAATTGCAGATTTCAGCTGGAGTCTGAGTACTATAGTACAGTGAACAAGAAATTTTGTATTTGGGGAACTAAGTCTGCATCTTCCCATTGCAGGGATGGATTCACTGCTATTTTAATAGGATGAAAATAACTATTTATTTCAAAGGGGTTTGGATCAGTCTAACAGGGTATTGACAAAAAACATAGATTTGTCATTTACTTCGGTATGTATTCCTATATTAACCGCACTAACTATCCTTCTACTTCAGTATTGCAGAGAGCTGCTGCACAAATGAATTCAGCCTGAACGTTGTTTCTAAGGAAGGTAAAAAGGAAGGAATTGTCATAGGACTGTCAGAGTCCAGGTCTCTTTGAACTTTGAACATCAGCTGTGCACAGATACCAAAGACAAATGTTTCACAGACCTTTGTTTAGATTTCCCCAAGCTATGCCCAAACCCTTTCTCCCAGGCTGGAGAGCTGCTATGAGGGGGGACACTACCATGGAAAGAATATTATCAGCCAAAAGAACCAACTTTTAGGATGCCCCTGAGAGAGGAATGAGAGGTATGGCCAGGAGGAGGGGGATATGGTAGAGCTGGAGCCATGAACCAAAGCAAAAATGAATTGATTTTGTCTGGGCAGCTCCTAGAACAAGAAAAAAAGCACATTTAGCTGCTGGAAGCCCCACAGATTCCTCACAGCAGGACACAAGACAATCACAGGTCTGGCTGGCACTCTGGCTATGCAGTGGGCCAAGCCAATTGGCTGGCTGGGGTGAGAAATTCAAGCATAAGGTGGGAATGAGGGACAGTGGGAAACTAGGGATGGGAAACTAGATGCATTTGGCTCCTGAGATTTGCTTCAGCTTAGTCAACTTCACTGCTGCCAAGTGATACTCAAGTTCAAATACAAAGTGAAAGAGGGGAAGAAAGTGCTGAGAACAAAATTGTTCAGAAAATGGAGGGGGAAAAATCAACCAGAAGTTTCTTTGAAATTATTGTCTTGTATTTGATTGCCACGTGGGGGAGATCTAAGCTTAAACAGTCCTATCAGAGCTGTGGCACATGGAAGGAATCCTGCAACAGCCTCAGGGTGAGGTTCAACAGTGTCTCTGTGGCTGGTGGGACAGCTGGCTGGTTTCATCAAATTGTGCTGCCAGACACTTGAGGGCCTGGTGACATATGTGTTAAAAAACAATTAAAAGCTGATGAAAAGCAAAACTCTTCCTACCCTCTGATCCTTCTGACATACTTTAAAAACTTTCCCCATTATGGTATTTTCCCTGTTAAATATGTATACTGGATCTGGGAAACACACACACACAGACATGTCGCCATGGGTTATATGACCAAAGCTTTCAGAGGTACTGAGGGTTCTGTAAAAGGGCCAAATTCTTCCTCAGGCAGGAGGTTGGATGGAGGTTTTGTAGATTTTTAAAACAGCAACAAATTAACATCACTGCAAATTTAGCTTAAGTAAAATTTGTTTTCTCCACAATGATAATTTCTTTAAGCATAAAAAGCAGAATTGCTCAAAAACTTCCAAGATAATATAGTCCATTATGTCCATTTTGTGCCGTGCCAAAGCGATCCAAAGGAAACAAATGGGGCATCCGTCAAAGCAGAGTCAGTCAGGATTAACAAAGGGACTTGCTGATGCCTTTACATAAAATCGTGAAGTATCTCATGGAGCAGCTAATAACAGGTTGCAGGTAGTTGATGGTGTTCAGGTACAGATTCCTGGCAGCTGCAGAATACAGGCACTTCTGGAAGTTCCACTGAATACAAATCATTTATATCCTCAACAAGGTGGCTATGCAATTTGTCCTTCATGGTTTCTCACACACAGCATGCATGAAGAAATAACTCATAGTCTAGGAGCAGCGGGCAAGTCATATGGGCTTAAATCCATTTTTGTGTCCCCCATAGCCAGAACCCAGTATCTAAAGCTAGTACCCAATGGTCTGTGCTTTCGAAACCCTATCTTTGCCTTTAGCTTTATCTGCAAGGGCTAACAAGTTGCCAAAAAGGTTCTTTGTGTTGTATTTTTAGTTCAGACACAAGTCTGTATATGTCAAAAAATTCAGGCTGACCTCTGATCTAGTGAAGCTGTGTGCCAAAACATGTGTACTTGAGCTTTCAGTTAACTGCCCTCCATGTGTACTTTCAAACCTCATGATGCTGACCCAGAGCACGTTTCACAGCCGAAGTTCATCCTGTCCAAACTCACATTAGATCTTCTAGCACCTGCTTTCTGTTCACAAGCAAGAGAAGCTGCAGGCAGGGTAGTTTTTAAGTGCCTTTATTAAAAGATATTTAAGTGCCTTTATTAATAAAGATATTAGTAATATCTTTATTAAAAGATATTATTAAGTATATATTTTTTTTCTTATTGAAAATATTATTTAATTACGTTTTTATATTTCCAACAGCATGTTAACTTCACAGACATGTGGCTTAGCTGTAACTAACTTCAGATTTGTCCACTGTCCGTCTGACAACTGTAGATGATGGTACCTCACACTGGAGCTGGAGAAACTTGGACTCGGAGGAGTAGCTGGCTTGTCTAAAAACATGAAAAAATCAGCTTTGGGTCTGTGACCAAAACTCAGCTTTCCCAAGTCCCAGCCAGTCAATACTTAACATGCCTGGCCCAGGGGAAGGCACTAATTAGCTCTTGGTTATGGAGGACGGGGGGAAGTGGTGGGACTAAATCAACTTTCAAAGAGACATTCCCATAAAAAATTCAACATCCGAATGATAGGGAGTTTGTTCTGTGCCAAAACAGAGGTTTGTTTGTTTGGTAAAACATGCCAAAACAAGGTTCTGTGCCTACTCCTTTGGATCTTCATGAACTTAGGGTAATTGGTGCTGTGTCTAATGACTCTACTGTTATTTCTGCTCAGTTTTCAGGACTTTATTTGTTGTCTTTCTTCACGATCCTTGTTGGGCTGATGCTCTACTCCTCCACGTCCACCTACGTAGCCCAGGATCCCCGGGTGTACAAGCAGTTTCGAAACCCCTCCGGACCTGTTGTAGACCTGCCAGCCACCAGCCAGATGGAGCCTTCGGTGACATACACCAGCCTGGGGCAGGAGACAGAAGAGGAGCCTCACGTTAGAGTTGCTTAAACCCAGGACTGTTGATCACCTACTGACACTGGAGCTTGTATATCCATTATCTCTGTATTGTACATAGAGAAAGGTATTTACCAGGTGCAGTTACACTGGTGAGCTGCAAGGTAGCAAATAAGGAAAGCTCATACAAACGCAAATTTATTGTTCCAGGGTGTTCCGTGCAAGGAGATGCCAGTCCCTCGTTTACGAAATGAGCAGCATGTTTGCAAGACAAACTGCTGTGTATGAATCAGTTAATGTCAAACTACCTGTGAAAGATATTCAATATATAAGATGAAATTACAAAACAAGAAATTCATAGAAGGGTGTTTTACACACACAGAGGGATATTATGCCTAAGCCACATCAGCTGTGGAAAAAACGCCTTTTTACAGCAAATACACTTTGTGCAGTCACTGTTAATTTCTCTCTAAAATTTGTTTGTTTGCACAAAACAGATGGGTTAGTAGTGGTAACAACACCCTGACGCATTTTTGCTAGCACCTTGGATTTGCTGAGGGAAATACAATGAGTTCTTCTGTGCTGTCTAGTTGCCCTTTCCAGGTAATCTGATCCATGAATCCAGAGAAGGGACAACTTACAATATCCGTCTCTATTCTAGGAATAGGTATAAGGCAAGAATTTTAGCCTTTCTATATTTGCAGAAGTGAAGTACTCAAGCATTGACCTCTCTATGATCCATGGCAGATTTCCTAGTGGCCAAGGTTCTGCATGAGGTGACAGGGACTCAGTTTCTCTGCAGTTGTGACTCAACACAGATTTCTTACTTTTAAAATTTTAACCTGTAGAAAGAAAAACACATTTTCTAGTTTCCTATGTATTGTACCTCTCCATGGAAAGATGACATATCTTGTGGATCAGGGCACTTATTTTAGATACTCAGTGCATTGAGGGTGCCTTCTGCTGTTCCAGTTTGCTTAGTCTCCCGTGGTTCAGTATTCTAACAATAGCTATTTAGAAATGTGTCAGTTTTTCACCAAAACCCACAGATTGTAAAAATCAGGAAGATAAAGGGAGGAATTCACAAGCAGAAAGACTGGACCATTTGCTGGTGTTGCCGCAGTTAGCACAAAGGCATTTTACTGGCAGGGTGCAGCCAATTATTTTTCATTAACTGTGAAGCAAGCAGAAGAATTCAGCAGTTTTCTTACATTCCTGGGGACTTGTGAAAATAGTAAGGGTGTGTGCCACACTTCTGAATACAACTGTACTTCTGTCTCAGGAGCCTTACCAGAAATGGGGGAAATCTTAGTCACCACCATGAAAAATCCATCTTTGCCTGTATGTTTGCTCTTCTGAGAGCCCAGTACAAGGAAATCATTATTTCAATATCCTTTATCTATTTGTAATTTAAAATTAAGGAAGACAAGGTGTTCCTGTGTCTAACAACAGTTGAGGAATCTAGGAGAGATCTTGGGTTTATTCACCAATCTGCCACATCTTTGCATGAAACCTTGGGCATGACTTACTTTCTGTGTGGCTGAGTTTCCCAAGCAGTATATACGGGAGTAATGACATTTTACCTACCTCACAGAGGTGCTATGGGACCAAGTTATTTTAAAATGCTTCAGGATCTTCAGAAAGAAGGAGTTTAAGAAGCACATAACAGTGCTGTAAAAGTATGTATACATTCATTGTATTTGAAAATGGAGTTTACGGCATGGTTGATTAATATTTTGCTTGTGGGCATAGAAGGTGAATTTGATTTGAATGTTATTCTGCTGAAAAAGACTGTTTCAAGCAAAAATGTAGACCTTCCTGTCTGAAAAATAGAACTTACCTATTCCTATTTAAAAAAGAAGGAAAAATTCAATCTATACACTGGAGATAAGAAAGGTCACACAGTTCAACCAAGCAGGATGAATTTCTGCTGAGGTAACATTCATTTTTTATAGTCCTGTTCTGCTTTAATACAGAAGGAACTTCCCTGAAGCTGACTGAGAGGAGTGTATATATGCATAATAGACATGAAGTGACAAATGTCGAAATGCTCTTGAACAGCAGAAGTAAGCTGTATCTTATTCCTACTGTGGAGAAGAGGTGATTCCCGTTGTGTTTAAGCTGTCTGCCACAACACTGCTGCACCTGAGGGAAGGTTCTGCAGTATTGCCAAATCGTGCCCAAAACTAGCCCAAAAGCTTTGGTTAAGATGCCTTGGTACTAAACTAACAAATGTATGATTTTTTTCCCTGCCTTCTGGTTTTTCAATCTTTTTAGCACTCATGTTTTCAAACTTTTTTTTTCTTAAACTATTGAGGATTAAGAAAACATAAAACAAAAAAAACCCACTGGATCCCTGCAGAAGAACAGAGTCTGTATTCTGGGGATATTAAGGAAAGTCTAAATCAAAAAAATAAACACACAAGAAAAGATTACCTGACACTTCAGGGTAAGATCCTTGGGTCAAGCCCTGCGAGAGCTTTGACTTAAGATGGATTTCGTACATTCCCCAGAAGGGGTCTGATTACAATCATGGCTCCCTCAGGTACCCAGAGGCACACTGGTGGGCACCTGTCATCTCAGTCTTTTTTGCTACCTTTTGTACCAATTAAATACCTTTCTCTGAACATTAGTCCCCGTGTTGGTCTGAGAACCTTGAGGATTGTGTGCGTGTGTGTTTCATGTTTACAGTTCCTTCCTTTTGCATAACTGTTTTGATTAATTTCCTTATTAGTATTTATTTTTAAGCCAAATGTTTGTAGTCCTTCAGCCTCCCCCCTCCTCATTTTTCTGACACTAACTTGTAGATGTTTGTTAGAGTCTTCTGTGAAACAGCTGGGCAGGAGGCAGCTCCCGGTCATGGGGCTGGGAGTTTCTCCTTACAAGGGGTTGCGATCCATGGGTGACTGAGAGGTGCCATCTGGAACGATTTTACCAGGCTATTCTAAAAGGCTCTGTTGTCCAGGAATAGTTATAAATGTTTCAGTGAGCACTCTGCAACAAACCACCATCCCCTGTGCCTCCCGTGCAGGAGGAGTTTGATGTGCAAAGTGGGGCTGCTTCGCTGTCTGTGTTTCCCGATAAACAAGGTGGATGCTTGGATTAGCACCAGTGCGCTAGTCCTGGATGGACCTCGAAGGAAAACAGTAGTGTAGCTTTACAAATAACTGTGTTGACTGAAAAGCTGAGGTCTGGTGAAGGAAAACATTCCTTCTGCCTGCTTGCGTTCTGCAGTCGGAGCCCTCAGTGCGCACCAGCAAAGGTTCGGCTATCTAACGGCAGCTACTCTCCGTGTTGCGTAGGACGTCTCCAGCTCTGCATAGCTCCTTGCCTGAACAAACTGAAACTGCTGGCCCTGGGCAGCCCTTAGCAAGACTGATGTAATTTTCTGATACCGGAGGAGAACCCTCACTGGGAGACAGACCTTGTCTTTGTTCCAGCTATAAAGTTTCGAAACACACAACGATAGACCAAGCAATTGAAAATTTTGCACCACTGTGTCATAAGAAGAAGTTTCAATGTATAGTGTAGAGATTGCTAACTTGTGCTATTAACATTTTGACAAGCGTGTAGTATCGTTTTCTTTCCTTTCCTTTTTTTTTTTTTTTTTGAAAACCATTTAGTATTCCTGAGCTAGCTACAAATATAAATTTTACCCCATGGGTAGGATTTTATTGTTACATGCCATAATAAAGCACACTAATCTTGACACCGCAGATGGAAGTATGAACCAAAAGGAAAACCAGGCAAACAAAATCCCAACCCCAAATCCTGCATTGAGAAGCTGAATAAACCTTTCTCCATTTTGATATTTGCATGCACCTATATGGACTGGCTGTGGCAATGTAATGCCTGTATAATGTTTTCAAATAAAAAAATAAATGCTTTATGAAAGCGGGGTTGTTGGTTTCTTGACTGTTTCCTTTCTGCTATCTTAGCCTAAAACAATTTTTCGCAAGTGTAAATCTTGAATGCAGGGAGTAATTTTTCACTGTGCTCGGGGCTTTTTCCCCTTGTGAGGTGGTTAACCTAGAACTCTTTCCAAGGTGTCTAAGAATAGATTCCATCAGGCATCCTCAAGTATCTTGCCTGGCCCCAGAACACTTGTCCAGAAGGATAAGAGCACTCCTGTGTTGGAAAAATATTTTTTTTGACCCAGAGATGGGGCTCCTGAGAGGCTTTTAAAGGCTTTTGTTCCATTTTCAGTCTCATGAGAAGGGTGAGACTGTACAGATGTTACAATTCACGCCATCATAATCAGAAGCCAAAGTATTTCCTAATTACAATATGTTATAAGTGTTTTTTGGCCTATCAGCTTTTGCCACACAGTGCTGCTAATGCTTCTAAACCAATCATCTCTTGAAATACCCCATGTGGGTCTTGCTACAATACATCTCTCATGGTTCTATTTCTCCAAAATATCTAGTCTATTTGCAAGGTCATCATTTGAAACTTGTTTCTAGTTCAATTTCTCCCTCAACAATGTCTGTCCTATTCCATGACCTTTCTAAGTCAGCATAATTTATCTCAAAGCTTGTATACAGATGCACAAGACTATGTGAGCCTTCTGTCAGGCTTTGAGAATTCTCTACAAATCCATTTCCCACACTCCTGCATACCCTCTGTCTTAACCTGCCATTTCCCTAGGACTAGCTCAGGTATCCTGAGCCTCATTTGGAGACAAAACTACTCTCTCCACTGCCTTCCAGAAATTATTAATTAGTCTAGAATTAATCTGGGGAAATTAATCAGTGTAGAATTAATCTGACAAGTGCATGATATTGAAGGGCGTCTCTGGCAGAGGTTACTGAGTGCCTGCAGCTGCCTTTCCCAGCCCTCCCAAGCTGCCCTACACCGCAACACTACACCCAGGTGAGTCCTGGAAAGAAAGGATGGAGACAAAATTTAGGCATTGGGGGGAAGGGAGCGTCAGGAGATGCAGAATTAGGATAGGAAAGAAAGTCTTTGACTCATTGAAAGTTCATGTGGACAGGAAGGGAAGATCCTTCATGTATGAGAGCAAGGGATTTTACAAACATGGATTCATTCACTTCTAAGAGTGTTTGCCAGCATATGCACTTCTCCATCCCTCGTTCCTGCTATCTCCCTGGGAAACTTCGCATCAGTATTTCTCACATAATTGCTGGGAGTAAAAAGGGGAACAGAGAGTGGTGAGCTCATTTCCAGCCACTCCCTGCACTGCAACTGCACAGAGCCCAGATGTTACAAAGCCAGCAGTGCTGCACCCATGTGCTGGTTGATGTTTGATATTCCAGTGTGAATGTTTCCTAAGTTATACAGAACCCCAGAAACCGAGTTAGTGTGCACAGCTTTATCATACTAACAGCTGATTTGCATTTTCCTCCAAATCTTCTCGAGAGACTATCTGGCATTACAAAATTATCCTTTTATTGCCTGGCTAGAATTCAGCCTGGGTGCTTGAGTCATATGAATAGTAATTGCATGGAATTATGCTAAAAATAGATCATAAATAGGCATTAATGAATCTTTCTGTTCTTAAATCAAACACGTTTTAACACTGAAGGACACTCAATCAGCTTAAAGCTGCCTGTCTCCCTTTGTTTTTGTTTATTTAGAACTAGTTCTCCAAAACATTACAAACCCAAAGCTGAATGCTTAGTAGCAATATGTTGTGGCATACAAACAAGGAAACAGTGCTTTTACAGTTAGAAAAGATGTTTTATTATGTCTGCTCTGCAATTGTAAACATAATAATTGTCAAATAAACAAAAAATAAGGCAAACCTTTATGAAAGGGAACACCTCTTCTTGCACAGCCATAGACCTGTTCCCTCAGCAATTTCAAAGTGGCTACCAAATGCCAGCAATGCAGCAATAATGACAATATTGGAGTAGAGCATTGTCCCTCTCATCCTCCTCCTCCAATTTGAAGTGCAGGCTCATGCACTGTGGTATTTATTGTTAAAAATCCTGTTATATGGAAGTTATTAATGCTACAGAGCTGGGATCACCATTCAGTGATTAGTCACGGATTGGCTGTGAGCCACCAACAGGAGACAAACCCTACAAATTGGCTGCAAAAAGCCAGTGGTAACCCTCAGCTAACTTGCACTGCAGTTGATATTTCAGCTTCACTAAAAGGCCCGCAGTGTTTCTTCAGGCCACATCACTCTGATGTTCAGAGCATCTTCCACAGCCTTAGAAAACAGCACAGGTGCCCAGTGACCCCACTGATGTCACTTGGCTGGGTGCAGGGAGGAACCACTACCATTGTGCTGCTCTCACGCAGGCATTTCCCTCCAGGAGGAAGAGTCTGCTACCACTGCTATGATATAGCAACCAGGTGGAGGAAAGAAACTGGCTCAAAACATATCTTGAGGTCTGAAGTGAAAAGTCAGCACTCTGTGAAGTCCTTTGTGCTGTAAAACCATATATTTGCTACTATTTGGGGTTTTTTTCTTTTTTTCCTTATCCATTTTTACTTGGAAATTATGCCCCAAGTTCCTCTGGTATTCATGAGGTCAAAATTTGGCTCTTTATGAATAGTCTAATGTATAGAATCTCTTTATGAATACAGATACTGTCAATCCTGCATAATATACAAATATTTGTAGGTTGAGACTAGGTGAAGCCGATTTTATTTGGTTTATAAATTTCATTCTACTTAAATTCTGATTTATAACCTTGAGCTATATTTGACTTTTTTTGTGACTTCTTATTGTGTACAATTTCCTCAGGCAATTTCCTAGTGCCACCCTGATCTTAATAATGCATTATTAATTCCTTACTGCTCAATACATTATTTATATTAACTACTACATTTTATTCCCCGCATCTTGATAGCAGCAAACTCATCAGATTTTAACATAACTGCAAAGTTGTCAGTATGAATTCATCTCCTCCTTCCCATGTGCAATATGGGATGCAATTTGTCAAGAGCAAAATATTGGATTCACCGTGGTTAAATAATGACTTTTTTTATTCTAGACCTTACCAAAGCAGAGAAAGATAATGAACATGTGCTGAGTTTACCTGAGCACTGAGCACTGAAGCACGAAGTGATCCTATGACAACACCAGAGACACTTTGCATGCAGAATAGCTGGGATTTTTACAGGTGCAGAACGCCTGGGAGCCCATGGATCAATGTTATGTGAGGTCATGCATATTTAACTTCCCACTACCTATAGTAGCCAGCATCACAGAAGCCTGGCTGTTTGCCAGATCCATAGAAATCAGCAATCAGCATTTGCATGTTCTTAAAATGACTGCTTGCCTAAATGAACTTCCTAAGTGAGAAGGGGGAAGGGAATGGGCTAATGACAACAATAATCTGAAGAACATCATTACGTGACTCACTGTGAGCTGTGGCTTGAGCTATCAAATGTAGTTCTTGGCAATAAACGGATTTCTGGATGCTAAATAGGTCACATGTAAGCAGCCATTGGAGTGAATTTCATGAGTCTTTATGTCCCCATACACTGTAATTAAACAGAGAGTACCCACAAAACTGACCCATCTTTTTCTTCATTTAAAACTGTTGCAGCAGGATTGAGTTAATGACTAAGTTGACAAGGAACATTGATGCTTTGACTTTGCATCTGCAGGTCACACCACCTCTTTGGATGATGTGTACTGCTACACCAGCCAGCAAAGAATTTGGATAATGCAAAATTTGAGTCTTTATTTTAGCCTTGAGCTTTAATACAACATACAACAAAAGCAAACACGGATTTAAAGTGAAACAGGTATATATTAAAAGAGGAGGATAGTACTTAGCTTCCTAGTCCTCTGTTATGCAGTTTGTCTGACAGTCTTTTTCCCCAAGTCACCATCCACCAATCTCACCTGCTAAGCTCATCTTCATCCTTTTGGTCAAAGTTACTCACACTGCCTTCTGAATCATTGACCTAAATTAATTCATGCCCAGCTTCAAGATCCTTAGCTACCCTGCCTCTCCCTCCCAGTCTGACCTGTAGTGTGTGTCCTCTGCCTACCCACTGACCTTGAATACAAACATCTGGCTGCTTTATTGCTGGTGCAGTCCAGCCAAAGGGACTCCTGCCTCGACATGGAGGCTGCTGAATATTTGGACAGGAGTTTCTTTCAGTTTCTGTACAAATGTCAGATTCCAGCTCCACTCCATTGCAACTGGAGATATTAAAAAAAAAAAAAAAAAAAAAAAAAGCGCCTGATTTTCTACTCTATGATATCCAGCCAATGGCATACCAGTATGGTATAAAACCAGCCACAGGAGATTCAAAAAACAATGTGCATTTGCCTGATATTTGATTTACAGTGAAGGTGAAAGAAGAGTGGCTGATGGAGGATGAGCTACAGGTACCCTTCAGGTCATTGGCTCTAACAAGTCAGCAACAAAAGTAATTTTATTATTTGGACTGAGCAAGTGAGGGTAATCCACATCATTCGGTCCTCATGGAAAAGACAAACATAAAAAACAAAATGCTTCTCCAGCTTGTAATTATTTAAATTATTAACAGAGATGGCATTGATGATCCATTTACATATGTAGAGATTGGCTTCCTCTTCTGCAGCTCTCATTTTGCTCTCCAGCTTCTCTGTGTCTGGTCTCACCAAGAAAAGGCTTAATTCCACTAAAAAAAAAACAAGAAAAGAGAGAAAAATAAGGGGAAGTATTTATCCAAGGTATAACTGCTTCTATTTCTCCTTGTACAAATGCCTCCTTTGAAGTACATTTGGTACAAACATGAACTGTGGCTGAGCTGGCATTTGTCTTCAAGGGCTGGGAGGAGGGCTGGGAGTCCTCAGGCCCCAAACCTCAATCTTTACTTCTACCACAGACTTTCATTTCTGTGAGATGATGGAGAGAACCAGCTGAGCTCCTTTTATTTCCCCTGGGTGTAGAGGGAAGGATGTGTGCTCAAGACAGCACGAGAAACCTTGTCCTGCTACAGCTGCCTGAGTTCAGATTTTGTTGCTAGCTACAGGATCGTGCTCTGCAGAGCAGAGTGGCTCCTTCCACAGGTTTACTTTAATTGGAGTTACTGTGGTAAGGTGCTGATCTGAAGAAAGTAATTGCAGCAGCTGCACTAGCAGAGGCTTTTCTGTACTGTAGAGGGGTAAACATCCCTGTCAGCTACAGCATGTGTATTTCATTATGACAAGGGAATACTGCTGGACTTCGCCCTGAGTGCACATCACGAAATACCAGGGAGCAGTTACACATTCGTTTAAAAAACACCGTAGCACTCCCATTATAACTTGTGCATTTTCCTCGTGAGTTTTCCATTCTTTTTGCCCATACATGGTGCCAAGAGGCTTTTTCCGTATCAGCATTTGGGCCTTGGAGCAAAATGCAGATACAGAAAGGCCAAAAAAAGGCTTTAGCATCCCCAGAGATTTTCAGCCCCATGAAATTCATCTTACACCCTGCTCACATGGAATTGTTCTAGGCAAGAAGGTGTCTGCAAGGCCAGGTCCAGACTCCTGCATCCCCCTGTGGTGGTGAGGGAGAAGACTCACAGTTGTGAAAGGTAAAGATGTGGCAGTGGGAAAGAGAGGAAAATTGTGATTTGGAATAGAGGGAGAGAAAGAGAGGAGCGTCTTGGGATGGGGAAGGGCTGGAGAAAGGAACATGAGTTGTGAAGGAAAGAAAGGCTGGGGCAGGGGGACCATGGCCTGGGAGGGTTATTTAAGAGGTTAGAGAGGGGTGGGAGAGTGATTCATCCCCTCACCTGCTGCCAAAACACTACAAGTCCAAGGCTTTAGCTCTCCTCCTGATCAGCAGGGTCTGCAAGGGAAATGTGCTCTGACAGCACAGTGAAAATAGAAGAGGTGGCTTCTCCTTAGGAGCTGCACCTTGAGGTGCTTGTGTTGGATGTGTGTGAACCTGAAGCAAACACTGCTAAAGCCCATTAATGAACAACCATTCCCAGATTTTCAAGATGGAAGAAAAACTCCTCAAGCAAGATGGACAGTGTGAAAAAGGGCTTCATTTTTGTTGTCAGACAGGATATTGCTGTTGTCTTTTGGTGTTTTTTTTCCCCCCAAATAGCCTCCACCCCACACTGACTTTTAAAAAATCTATCTATATATGAGGGAACATTATTGCTGCGTGGAGTGTTTGCAATCTGTGAACATGAAATACAGTCAATTTGTCTGACCAGAGAGAAAATAACCCATCCTAGTTTGTTTTTTCTATATTTCCCAGTGTTGATACTGGCTGTGTTCTGACTGTTCTTTACACAGGCTGAATGGCAATTGGTAAATGTGTTTGAGGCACTGTAAGAGCAGTGTCTGGAGTTTGCCACTGACACTTTAATCTAATGAGAAATGCCAGGGACCTTCTGTTGGTTATTTAAAAATATTTTGTTTGGAAGAATTTTAAGACTTATAAAATAAATCAGTCTTGTTATATCAACATTTCTGGACAAAAACAAGTCCCAGATCTTATGCTCAATGTTTTTTCCCCTGCTTGCCTCATACTTGGCTTGCATCAGAGCTAAGAAATAAACATGTCACTTCTTTCACTGCTCATTTATCAGGAAGGAGAAAAGATGGGGGGAGAGAAATAAAGGGAAAAAACCTGTTGGGGCTCTGTGGGCATCTTGTGTGATAGCTTGACCTCTGTAATTGTGAGTTCATAAAGCAGTAAAGCCTCAATTGCTCTGATCTCTTCCTCTCCATATACCTAGTGATGCATCAGAGTGTTTAACACCAGAGTATAAGGATGCTCATATTTGGTAAAGCAAATAAAGAAAGAAGAGTGAGGCAGAATATATTAGAGCACACTGAGCAAAAGCTTTTAGCCACTAACCAAGAACTACTCCAATTAGCAAATGTGTTATGAAAAAATAACACAGCTGAAGTTCTTGGGCATTCTGATTTCCGTAGAAATGAAAGGTGTGGTGCACAGAAAACGACCCAGCTGGTCTTGCCATCCTCTGGAGAGGGCAGAAGGTGTAATCCCCAAATGGAAGATGTTTATGCAGACTTGTCCTCAGGTTGCAGTAGCACCTGCTGGGATAACACATCTTCCTTGGGAGCTGATGCAGTTTTGAGGTAGTGGCATTTATCCACAGCCCCACAGAACAAATCTTTCTGTAAGGGTCTTGCTTACACTGATGACTTGGACCTGGCTTTTCTATAAGCAAAAGTGATTTTCACTTTAGCAATTTATATTTTATATTATATTATCTAGAGACAAGCAGAATTTTTTTCAGCCTGTTGAGGCTGCAGCAGGTGGTGCTCATTTGCATTCTGCAGATGTTTGGGCTTTCCAGCAGGGCTTCAAGAGAGAGAATATTTTCTTTGTTTCTTATAAAGACTAAGATTTTGAATTTTCACATGGAGAACCATATAACTAGGTCTGAATACTTCTACTATGCTTGCAGAGCTGTATATAAAGTGCTGCTCCATGTATCTTTTGAGTGGCATTTGTAGTGTGCTCATTTGGCCTTCATACATCTTTTTGCTGATGCAAGTGATCAGTTCTAATTCTGGGTGATGGCAGGGCCGAGTCTTGTTTCTGGGTCTTGTCACTGAGATGATTTAATAATTTAACCTGCCATGATTTTACAACCTTTTATTTTCTGTATATTTACATCTCTGCTTGGAATATACTTGAGATATAAGAGTCTTACACTTTTAAAAGCCTTTAACAGACACAATTGAAAATGTCAAAAGGAGTAGGTATTTGAAATATGTTTGTCCCTTTTCCTTATTTTATATGACATAGGTTTTAAAATTTAAACATGCTGTTAAGGTACAAACTAATGCTAAAAGCACTGTATTGCTCTTACTTTCCACATTTATACCTGTTTCTCCAATGAAATATGATGTTCTGTGTATTGTATTTAAAAATATGAGCAACTTGACAGATTTTGCATTTAAGCAGAAAAGAGACCTGTGGCAAATATGCACAGACAAATTATTCTTGAGATGCATTGCTCTCTTGAGCTGTCAAGTGATGTTTCCCTTTAAATGAGCTCTCTCATTTTGGATGCCTCCCTCCTATTTGAATCCCCTGATGGACAATGCCTTCAGGCATCTGTACACCTGGAATAACTTCTACAGAAAGCTACTCGATAACAGCTTCAAATGTTGACCTTTTCTGGAGGTACGTTGTCCAAATGTTGGCTGGGCAATAGCAAATCCCCTTGCTTCATCCCAACTGCCAGATGTTGCTGAAGCTTCAGGATGGGTCCTGCTCAGCCCTTGGGAAGACCTTTATGAACACATCCCTGATCCTGCACCTACCCCCTTCATTTTACTGGCAAACACCTTGAAAATCTGTCAGCCTGGCATTTGCATGCTCCTCTGAGATCTAGAATTCTGTCTTTCTGGTCTGGTCCTTCTCAGCTTTACAACTTATCCTCTGAATTTTCTTAACTGTGCACCCTCCAGCTCTCCTCTAAGTCTTGGGGAATTTAATTCCTTGGTCACTTTCTCTCTTTCTTCTGCATCCATGAGTAAACTTGTTCATATACCGTCTGCAAAGTTAATACTCCCAATCCTTTCTCTTAAGTGCTTATCAGCTGTGTCTGTCCAGACTGAACTGTCTGTGGGTCTCACTAACATAATTTTGTGGGTGACAATGTGACTTAAGCCTTGCTCAGGCTTGTCCCACCAGAGCTGCTCATCTCTGTTCTTAATTACTGTGAACTCTGCAGTCCTGAAGCCACTGCTCTGTTTGATGGCTGTGCACTTTTGTCCTGGAGTGCTACTGCTCATCTTGTTTTAATTAAAGTAGTTTCTCCTTAAAGGTTGTTCTGTGGGCACAGCACTTAAGAGATCAATTCCACTTCTTTTTCACTTCCACTGCAGATAAGAAGGGGGGAAAGTAATTAGCACAAATGTCTCCAGCAGCAGAGGCTCCTCGCTGTGTATCACTGAAGTGTTGTGTACTCAACTGGCATCAAACAGATGGATGTTGTTTTGGGGTTCTTTTTAAAGGAAGTTAGTCACTTATTTCCTTTCAAATAGAGAAATCCTCTAGTACCTGAAATCCTGTAGTAAATTAATGGAAGAGAAGTCTGTGTAAGGCTGTACAGAAAGGGAAAGAGATATTTTAAATAACAACTGTCCCCAGTCTTGCTCACTGTCTCATAGGCTGCACTTATTCGCATCCAGATGTTCACAAGCTGCCCACAATCATAACTGAACAACACTAAAACTAGGATTTCAGTTTCCTCAACAGATCTCTCCTGGAAAATACTCATTTCTGGATAGACTTGATGTGCCTCTAAGAACTCAGCAATGACTATGGGATGAGCTTTTGCCTCTGAACCTTGCTTGTCTTGTCTTCCATTAATCTTCGACACTGTTGCTACCCATTGCCTTTATTTCTTGATTTTGGTTGTCTTTCTGGCTGTAACTTGATTTCTGGTTGTGTAAGAGGGGTGAGAATGGCACATGTGATATAGCCTTGTTGCCATCATCTTGTTTATACCTAGATGAGAAGACCTGTATCCCCACAGGAACACATTTCTCACACATTCCTTGTGTTTACAGGGCCGGCTGCTCTGTGTGTGTCTGTGTACTTGGCTATTGAGGGCTATGTCCTGTTGTTTTAACCCTTCATTTTCTTCTGTGCCCTCACATGGGCTGACACATTCAGGCAAATTTTGGTATTTCTGCTACAAATATTTCTGTACCTGAAGTCTGAATGGAGAAATAGAGCTAAATTTTGCAATTATGGTGATGTATTTTGCTCATTTAGCCTTTTGCTGGTGTATGAATATTTAAACCATAGAACATAAACCAGATGTACAGGGTTTCAGTTCTGTACGGGTTTTTACACGACTAGGTTATACTTCCCCTGTTGCAAATACCTATAAAAAATTGAAAGGTGGCAACATGAACATGAAACAAATCACCACAGCCAAGAAACTTGAAATGCTAGAAGTTGTTTCTCGAGTGGAAATAATTATAACATTTGTTTCGCGATTTTCCAATACAACTATTTTCTTTTCTTTCCTGAAATATAAAAGCAGAGAGACATTTATGTAGATAGCTAATTTGGAAATGAAGAGTTTGATATCCCTTGACAGCAGGTCAGCTGCAATTATCTGTTTGTAGGAGTTGCACAACACAGTCTGCCTGGAGAAGAGGACCACACTCCTAGTGCTGAGCAAGAGGGTGGGTCCCCCAGAAACTGCCTTTTTTGGCTCTTTCAAAGCTGGTATTGTTTCAAATAGATGAAGTAACTGCCACCAAGAAGAGATCTGTGTGCCACAGGCATTCATTTGCGCGTGGCAAAGAGGAAGATGTTCCTTACCCAGTATCCTGCCCTGTCCAGGGTTACTACCCCTTTTCCTCCAATGAAGAGAGCCTGGTTCTGGCATTATTTTCCACAATAAACAAATAATTTGAGTGCTGCTTTTGGTGGAAAATACATATTCTGTCTCTCTCTCCATCTTGGCTTCCTTAAGCTGTCCTTTTGCAAGGACAGTACAGTTTTCCTCTCAGGCCCAGAACTTCTAATATTATTCTTTAGATATGAAAAGCAGTGATTGAAAGATCCTTTAAAACCCTCATGCCTGTGTGCCTTACTGGTAAATGTTCCAAAACTTAGAAGAATTTTGTTTGCATGAGTCTTAAGACTTGATTTTTTTTATCCTTACCTTGTACTAAATTGCAAACCTGAAGTTCCAGCTATTAACACAACAGCAAAAAATTAGTGAAATATTAAAAACATAAGCATTTGAGGTCTCTTGCATCACAAGTCCTTTACACCTTCACTTCATCAGTTTAGAATTCTCTCTGCCCCTTTCTATTAGACTGATTTGAGGGTTACTGTTGTCATAGCACACGAAATAAATTGACTCTAATAATTCTCCAAAGGCAGAAGAGAAAAAAATTAAGGTTTTATTTACAGTTTACTTACTTTCTTTTATAGCATGCTGTGCTAAAAAGGGGATCCTATTGGTCTATAGGATTGACACTTCTCTCTATCAGTTAAATAACAGAAATAGGAAACAAAAACTTGGGAGAGGTTTTGTTATGGGAAAAGGCACTGTTTACTTAAAAATGTTTTGAGAAAAGCAGAAAGATGTTTTATAAAGAGAAATTGTTAACAGCTTTCCCTTGGGAAAAGAGGTAGCAATAGTCAGCAAGCTAAAATTTCTCAGGCTCAGAAATATTGAGCCCACAGGTTACAAATTAAAACAAGCAAACAAACAACTATCTGCTCTGATTTTGGAGCCTTTATATGAAAAATTTGACTCCAGTCCCAACAGCAATAAAACATCTTCATTTTCAACTGATAAAAAAAATGTTAAATTATTCCAGAAAATCACTACATGTTTATCTCTCTTCCCAAAATTCTCTGTTTCCATCTGAACTATCTGCTTGGGGATTTAAAAAAAAAAAAAGTGAGAAATCGCCGTGATGTATGGTGCTGTTACTGTGCATTTACTCTTTGGTTATTTTCTACAGCAGCACTGAGTTTTCAAATTTCTTGCAGTTACTCCATCCAAAACGCTTTTTCCTGCTCCCGCTATAAAACAATAGCTTTCAGTTCCCTTACTTTAATATCTATTCATTTTGTTACCTCACTTTGGGAAAACATGTAGTTTGAGAACATTTTTGTGGGCTAATGAAAGCATTCTGTAATCTTCTGTCCATCAGCTCTTCAGCCTGAAACACTTTCACATTGCCTGTGATTAAAGGCAGACAAGCGAGGGCTAAATCTGCATTTGTCTGTGTTCACTTCTAATTTATAACCACGCAGTGGCTAAGAGTGCACCATTCTTCACTATGAGATCAAATGGTGGTTTTTCATCTGCTTTCTATTTGTTGCAGTTGTTGAATAGTTTTGTTTGATGTCAAAATTATATGGCTTGAAAACACTATTCATTCTGTCAAAATAGTTAACATAGGGTTACAATGAGGGATTACAAATTCCAATAAGATGTGCTCAATATTAAGAGAAAAGCACTTGTTCTGAATCTGGAGTTTTCTTTCTCCATGGAGATTATATTGCTATGTAGATTTTCCATTTTTCTAATGTTTAGGTTATTAGGACATTGTGGCCTGCAGTGAAAACTCAGATTGCAATTGAATTTCAGGATTTAACTTTTCATTTGCAATTATTCAAACAGAGGATTTGTTCCTTAAGAAGTTCATGAATGAGTGCCTTAGTGCCTTATAGACATGACTTGGTTTTAATAGAAATGAAACAAAACTGAAATACTGAGAAGCAGAATTATTTCTGGCTAGAGCTTTTCTGACAACTGACATTTGATAAGAGTCAAAAAAAAAGTTTTTCTGACTGACTTTAATTGTTAAATATGTATGAAAACCTGAGACCTACACAGGACCTCTTGAAAATGTAGCCTCTTGCATTTATATGTGATGCAATATCTTGTGGCCAGCTTTTAACCTGGTTCTTACAGGATAAGACAAGTATATTCTCTATTCAAGAGGGTGTCTGTATCTGGATCTCCCTTCTTTCACTGCAGTCATGCAAGGATGTGAAGCAGCCCACATGCTCGACATGTACACTTTCAACACCATAAAACTGTTTATGAAGGGGCAGGAACAACAACAGGAGGAGAGAAGTGGTGCATGCTATGGAAAAAGAGATGGAAGGGAAGAAGCTGTGGAAGGTGTAGAGGCAACATCTGACCTGGAAGTCGGAAGGGCTTTGGCTGCATTTATGCCCTTCCTACACATCAACTCCACACCAATGTAAGATGTGGGATGCACCAGTCTTCTCTGGCTGTGCTTTCCACATATCATACTCCAACTGCTCCTGATTCACAAGGAGTGGGATATGCAAAACACAGTGCAATGAGCCCCTACAAGCAAGAGAAGGAGCTGGACATACTATACAATGCAGAATTTGTAGGTACATGCACACCATGTACCTACAAATGTTAGCAAGAGATTTCTGATGTGTGCTCTGGGAATGGTGGCAGGAGCTAGAACATCACATCTGCTACCTGAGCTGCTCAATGGAATTCTTCCTAAATGTTTATGCTGCTCTTTTTCTTTTAATTAGCTATGCCTGTGACTTGCTGCAAAGGTCAGTGACTGGCACATAGGAATGAGGTGTTAGTGGATCTGTCTGCTTGACTTTATTAAATAAAGATTAATTTATCCTGTGTGTACACAGTACCTTGCAGGGTTGTGTAGGGCTTTGGTCCTGAGTCAGGGTTTTTGACAGTCTCCTTAGATAACAATTTGTCGTAGACATTACTGTCACTTTCCCACAGTGTATATTCAAAGCATGGAGGAGTTATCTTTTGCTGGTGCTCTCACAGGACCTCTGAAGCTGAGGGTTGAACTTCTATCTGCAGTCTTATGTTACATCCATAACGACTCATATAAAATCACTGGAAAATCTTTGCACATACATTTTATCTTCTTTTCCAGTACACACCCTTCAGTTTTGGGGCTTATTTTATTTCACTCTCCAGTAGCAACTACATCTTTCAGAGAGTAAAATTTGCTCTTTAATTTCAGATTGTGCAAAAAACTAGGGAGGGGAAAAATGTTATTCACTTTGGAAAAAGAATACTAACAATAAAATCTCTAAAAAGGTTTCTGTCTTCCTCGATATGTGCTGCTTTCTGTGATTAAGAAGAGTTCAGCCAGGGCTGGTTTATGTACTGCTGCACTAAGACTGGGCTCTGATCTCTGACTTACAAAGAGCTGGTTCTGGCAAACTTGTGTAATTGCAAGAAGGGTAAGAAGTTTTGAGGGACTGTCTGAAATGTAGGGAGATTTGTTCTGTGGAAAAAAACCCCGCCTTTATACAAGTAGGTAATATAACATTATCTGCCCATAACTGTCTGAAAGGCTTGACTGTCAAAGAGGGGAGAGATTCTGAAATCAGTAGCAGTAAAATAATTTGCAAAAAATTTAGCCCGCAGGTAAATTTGTAATTATTACCTATCAAATTAGAATGGCTTCTTAGGTAGGTTGTTAAAAGCAACACAAGAAAAACCATCAAAAATAGAAATTGAAATAAAAGAAAGAATAAGAAAATGTCTTTGATTAGATCACTCTGTCAATAAGCTACCAGTTGCTTGTTGTTTCTGATTTCCAAGAGTGGTGCTTGGCAATAATAGCACATTTGTTACTCAGGAGTCAGTTCTTACCATGGTAACTAATGCAGTGAAAAAAATTTCATTATTCTGTTAACACATGCACCCTTTGTAATTTACAGTTAAATTTATATTAGATGCTTATATTTGCTTTATTGGAAGTGGTATTTCTTGAGGTTCAAGTGATCCAGTCTCAAGGGCCCTAGACAGCTCCCACCATGGAGGTGGGTTGTCTCTTTAACTTTATTTCCAGGGCTGTCAGAGTGAAAATTTCACAGTTCCTCATTTTCTGGTTTAGATTTGAATTAGAGTTATTACATTCACATCAAACAGAAATTAAAACTGCTAATCACATTATGTTCAGTGTTGTTTACCCAAGATTATGGCTGTCAAAATAGTTACGACAATATTAGATTTTGAAGAAGCTGTCTCTAACAGTTGTAGTATGCATTAGTAAATGATAAACAGCTCAGATTTTTACTCCCTTGTTGGGGAAGCCTCTTCTGGCACAATTGCAAACTCTCATTAGAAGTCAGCACTGAGCTGTGATTTTCAGATTATGTGCACTGTATTTCATATCCTAATGTAATATTTGCCTTCCTGTACTCGCTCTGGCTGGCAGAGTAATGCCACCTCACTCTTTCTGGGTTTTACCACATTGGAAAAGTCTTACAGTTAATTGAGGTCAATTATTGCTAAAAAGAAAAAAAGGCTTAGACTCTAGTGAGCATCTGTCCAATGTGTGGAGCTGCTTCCAGAACTACACACCTGAGTCTTTTCACTCTGGACTCTTCCAACACTCTCTCTTTAGAAAGAAGCCAGTGCCCGATCTGATGGGACTAAAAGCCTAAGTATCCCACTGGTACTGGCAAGACATCCTTTAGAGTAAAGTATTTTGCAGTGCGAATGAACAAAATCAATCTTCAGTATATAAAGATAAAGTACTTCCTTTGTCTTCTCAACTGCACAGTCAGTGTTCAAATGAGAGTGTACAATTTATGTTCTTAATCAATATGTACCCCAGTTCTTGGAAGCAGCTTTGAGATGAAAGAGCTCACTACATCTAACTTCGGAGTAGTTGTTCCCAGTGTGGCATCATTCTATCATAGCTTTTTCAAGGGCTGCATAAAGAAGGTTAAAGTGGAGGGAGGCAAAAAACCCCCCAAACTCCAAAATAAATAAAAAAGCTGCAGACAACTCCATAAAATCCACTTGGCCAAAATGTCAAAGAAACCAGTGGAAGGTGAGCAGTGGATCAACGCTCACCTGTCGCAGAATTCAGCACAAAGCAGCACTGATTGTGCTTCCCATCCTACGTGGCTGTCAGGAAAGATACTGATCAAACCAGCTAGGGATAAACTCCTGTCCTTCATCCTAGAGATGGGATAGCTGTTTGCTTGCTTACTTTTTTGTATATGAGTGGAGATTTTTTTTTTTTTTTTGAGAATGTTATTCAAGTTTTAGGGACATGGCTTGGATTTTGAGAAAGATGTCTTTATTTAAGGTTAGTGAGAATTTAGAAATTAAAGAAACATTTAAATTTAGGGAATGGTATCGTTAAGAAAGATTTTTAGAGAACTTTTTTTTTTATTTTCCAAAACTTCCAAGATATTTTCAGGGTTTGTCAATTACCAGAGAATTTTTAAGTAGGGTAGTACCAGCTGCGTTACCTATGTGCCCTCTTCAATGATAAACCCATAACTGTGTGCATCATGAGCACTGGCATTTGAGATTCTGCAAGCTGTGCTCACACTGCTTAATCTTTTAAGACAATTTACCATTGATAAATAATGTTCAGTAAGCTGAGGGTATTCTGCAAAGAAACCAAAATATAAGGTTCAATATTTGTAACTGGAAGGACAAGTGAAGAAGATAGATGATTTCAGATTCAGATATGGTAAAAGGTGGAAAGTTGTAACCAGAGCAGTGAGTAATACAAATGTTTCAACACTGAAAAATGCTCATCCCTGTCCTGGGGAGACAGTGCAAAGTACTTTCTGTCTCCATCTATAAATGTATCTTCAAAAGGCTGGCAAACATGTACTGGGCTTCTTTCCTCAAAGAGGTAAGAGTTCCTCTAGATGCTGTGATCTCTTGCCAGCCCTCACTCTGCCTTGTAGCCAGTCCTGAAGAGAAAAGCACTCCTGAAAACAAGAAACTTCTGATAACCTCATGGTCACAGTAGTATTGCCATATAGTGTGGGCCTGAGGGACTTCCCCTAGTGGGACACAAATGCCACAGATAAAAATTGGCAACTTGTCTTCAAGGCACACCTCCTCTTCCAGCCAAGGCAAACGTTGATTCAGTGCTCCTAGCCTCTAATCTGACTTCTCAGAAACATGTCACTGTGCCCTTTTCTTCTGTCAATGATTTGTTTGCAAACAGAACAAGCCTGGGCACTGGCCAGGTCTCAGCATACAGGACCTTTCTAACAAGGGAGTTATTCTGCAGCAACCCCCTATCCTGGGTTTTGAACAGAGAGGGGTGGTTTCTGGGCATTTTTTGATTTACCATAGAGAACCTTTTAATTACCACATATAAACCCTGTTGTTGTACCTCTTGGGTTAAATACATATGAAAACCACCTTCTGTCCAGCACCCTGAAGTGTGAAGTTTGCTCTGGCTTTCAACATCCAGTGTTCAAAGCCAGGGAGGGCATCACTGTGGCTTCTGAAGGACTCACAGCCAGACGTGATGACAGTGGCACCCTCTGTGTCATTCCTCTGCTTGAAACAAGCTGTGTGGCAGCTTATTTGGAAAAGATGTGGAGTTGTTTGTCCTCAGACAGTGTGACTCAGGCCTGTCAGAAAAATTTTTTTTCCTTGTGTAAATTTATCTAATATTGAGTGTCCTCTGCTCATCATGTCTTTTTGCTTAGAATGTGATTTTTAGAGGTAGTAGTCCATCAGCTGAGCATCTGCTAACAAGCAGCACAGGTCAGCACTTAATTTTTTCCTGAGGTTGAGTGCATTGAGTAAGGGATCTCTAATTGATGGCTACCGGTTGAAATACAGACTCTCTGTATCCCGTGTAGATTAATCTGGAGCTCTCCTTTATTACCAGCTCTCACATGAGGGAATCTCTACTCAGATGAAGATACCTAAAGAGCTTCCCTTTCTGTATGGTCACAGGGGGGCTGATGCCCACATTTTAGAGTTGGCTACCCAGTGGGCAGCAGAGCTGTAGTAGAAAGATCACAGGTCTGCAGATGATGACATGCACAGGCAGCTTATCTCTCCAACTGTGCATGTCAAAGCAGTTGTTATTTGGTGAGAAAAGTCATGTTTTGCTCTTATCTGTTAGTCTCCCAAGAAAGCTATCTGATAACAAGTTAAATTGAGAAGAATCTGCACTCTGCTATTAACATTCCTCTTTTACAGATCACCAGTAGAAAATAAAGAAGAAATTACACCAAAAAGGCAGAAGAGATTTCACGAGCAAACACTCTTCCTGGAGCCTGCAAATTAATCAGTAAAAGGATGATTTTGTTCCAAGCATTGATAAGTCGTCATTATAATTCTAAGAGCATTTCAACAGCCTTTCACCAGTAGTACCTCTGAAAGTCTTGTGACTTGTTCCTCGGAAAAACTGCACCACGTGTGCAGCTGCTCTGCTTTTACAAGATAACGAGGCATCAAAAGATGCCAGGCACGGTGCCAGATAACGTTGCCATTAGAGCAGGAGGACCACAGCACCTCTGCCTAAACAACGCCGCTGCTTGTTCTAAAAGCACCAAGTGGTCACAGCAAATGCTGAGGGATCTGCCTCCTGTGAGGGATACCTCTGCTGAAAGCGTGATCTCCAGCTGGGATGTGTGACCACAAGGTTAGAGCGAGCCATTAGCAGACTCTCATCGTGGTGAATTAGAAAATGTCTAATATGGGTGAAAAAATAAGTGTTCAGATTATTAACAGTGTGATTGTAAACAGAAGGCTATAAGAGGGCATTTTCTACTGCTTCAGTGCTATGCTAGATTGCAGACCCCATTTTGCTAGTTTTTAGAATAAATGCAGATACCTCAGCCTGCTCCCACATGAGTAGTACCTTCTGGCTTCTGCAGTCAGCTATCTTTATCCTTAAAATAGTTTAATTCCTTATTGTCTTCTTTTTCAATGCCAAGTAAATATTTGAGTGAACTTATATGCCACCGTTCAATATTAGAAACCATTAGTTATATCTATTGACTCAGAGGATAATGTATTTTTCCCTACTTGCGAAAGCTGCAAAGAGTATTCCAAGTTGAGCTTATCTTGGGACACTTTAAAGACCAGGTAAATCTAAACTCTTGTGAGATGGAAAACTGGGGATGCAAATAATGGTTTGCCTGTCAAGGGGACGGGAGATGAGAAATGAAGCCTGTAGCCAACTGCTTCAGCAGTGGTTAAAACCCACAGAGCAACCCCTCAATGAGATAATAAAGCTCACATGACACAAATGAGACTTCCTTTTCAGAGAACAAAACTTTAAAAGATCTTAAAGATCTCCTCATCTTTTCTTTCTTCCTGCTTTACAGTACTTTGCTTCAGTCCCACTCTATGTTACACAGCTGCACAGAATTACTGTACGTCTATAAAAAATGAATTTATTAAGTCAGTGGTTTCATCTTACTTATCTCTGGAAAATGTGTGTATAGCTGTCCCTGTACACAGTGATATATTCATAGAGTACAAGAATAAAGTTACACTTGAGAGACAAAATTGATTTCAAGTTCAGTGGTTCAGTGGCTGGTGCTGGCACCTGGCCTCCTGCCTGGGAGAGTTTGTTGCTGTGCTTGCAGGGTGTTAGTGCAGGTGATATTACTGACATGGAATTGGGCTACTCGGATTATCTCGGTGTGAAAATTTTAAATTGGTATAACTGAGAAACATAATGCAGTAGATGATGGCTTTTGCATTTATTTTAAAGCTTTAATTTTAGGTTTATGAGCTCTTCACAGAGCTGAGTGGTTTTTTAAGATCAATTTTCTGGGTCTGCAGTTTTAAACTCTGCTTTAAATTCTGCTTCTGAGCAACATGAATTGCATGGTTCCTGCTTAGCCCAAGTAGATCAAACCTGTTGGGTCACCTAATGAGTGGATGGATGTTACCCTGAGTGCAGATGAAAGGATCTAGCGTCCCACTGGAGGCATCATCACTTCTGTTTAAAGAAAGAATATGCCATGGCCACAGCCATTCCATCACTCCCGCGAGATGTGCTTTATAAGACACTTTGTAAGCCTTTGTGCACCTCTCTGGGTGGCAGGGAGGGAAAATGTTCTTGCCCAGGCCCTCTGTCCACCTTTGGGGAGTGTGGAGAGGGGGTTCCTTTCTGCCCCCTGGGAAGCCTTGCAGTCCTGGGCATTCTACTCCCAGCCTCAGAATCAGGTGGGTTCATCTTCCTTCCTCAGCCAGCCAAGGGTGTGCTATTCCCACATCCCAGGGGCATGAGGGGCAACAAAGACCTTGCTTCATGCCACGGCATTCTTCCCTGAAGGAATACAAAAAAAGGTTGCATGTTGCAATTGCTTATTCACCAAGCGTGTGTTTGCCTGTCTCTCGATTATGCAGGCAAACAATACAGAGCAAAGGAGTCAGAATTGCAGCTCACCAACTGCTGTGATGCTAATGACACTGGGATGGAAACTGAAAGTAAGGTTGATTTCACTGAAAAGCCTGATAGTTACCTTGCTTTAGGAGCCAATGTGCTCCAGAGGGGACCACAAGGATGTCAGTGGGAAGCTGACCACCCAAACAATTGCAGTAGGTCCATTTTTTAAGGTGAGTATCCCAGCTTTGAAATATGAGGGAGTTGAAGACTCAAGTTGATTGCATATGCTAATGAAATGTAGAGGTTTAACACCTGGTGTTTTTTCAAAGGATAACAGTGCATCTCGATCAGCCTAAAACCTGAGTTTGTGTGTACGTGTGTGTTTCAAGATACAACTACATTACAAATCAGTGTAGATAAATGTAAACACTGCACAAATTTTAAGAGCCAGAGCAGCAGAATGAGAAACCACAACTGCCTGTTGACAGTGGCTCTGGAGGAAACCAACCCAAGCTTGTTTTCTTGCAGCTGCCTTGTATATGGAAAAAGATGAAATGGCAGCTGTATGTTTTTGTGTTGAGCAAATCCTGCAAAGGATTTATAGTATTTGTCTTTTTTTGTAAGCAGAGGATATCACCAATAAAGCAATGAACCTTGGCTAAGGCAGGGATACAGCATGGCAACAGCTGTAGCTGTTCCCAAGTTATGTCAGGATTGAATCCAGTTTATATTCAGGTGTGGGAGGACCAAGTAGACTGTGCACAGGAGTTTGGGGCCAGCTTTTTGTGTTGGAAGATGCAGATGCTGGGCTTGGAGCATAACTCTGTAATCAGAGGCAGGATAAGGGAGGAGCTCCATGAACAGCTGCTGCTGGGGAGAGGGGGACTGTCTTGCTCATGCATGTAAAGGAAGAGGTGATTTCTGATTGGGAAATTCCCCTGAAAATAATATTCTTATATTTCTGAACAGTGTTTCATAACATTGTGTGTGCATGGAGAAGCTAATGTACAAAGGCTGGATACATATTCACTATCACAGCTTGACTGTTTTCATAATATCACTTAAATGCCAGTACTTGCTGTGCTTTCTAAATGTTGATCCAATTCCCATGAGCTTTAAAGAAAGTGTGTGGGTGGCTGATCAGCATGGTTCTTTTTCTGTTTTATGTGAAATTATGCTGTCATTTACCAAATAAAAAAGGAATGATCATGCGTATTTCAGCTTTGTTGTTTGTTGTTTTTTTTTTTTAAGACAGATGTGCTAGTTGAGATGTCAAAATCTGTAGGTTGTCTAGTATGTTCCTGCTTACTGTGATTTATTTCAGACCATCCTACACTCATGCTAAGAGAAAATTACCAAAATCTAAATTTCTTCATTGATTTGCTTATAAAGTAAATTATGGGTTCAGACTAGTTTTTAGTAGACAGGATTCTGTATCACAAAATGTTTTAAATACCAGGATGCTCCAGCGTCTCAGTGGCTGACATGCAGTCGTGTACTTAACTATATACTTCAGGTTAAGCCTGTGAGTTATCCACAGCCTATCCTAATTATCAGTCCTTAAGCATCTGAATGGTCACAGGAACTCCCTTAACCTGCTTTTCCATTTTTCCTAAGAGTAGTCTCTAATCAGTTATGGTGCTGCTCAGAATTATTTTTCCTCTCTGCACTTTGAGAGAAAATACCTACTTGTCCCTGAGAAATTCCTGATTTAGGGACAAAAGGCTGGAGTAAGAAGTACTGCTGCTGCTGGGGTGCCAATTGTCAGAGCCACAACTTATCAGAGACATGGCCAATATTCTTCACCAGCAAAAGCCAGATTCTTCTCATATCACCCTCAATCCTGCTATTTCTATCCCTGCAGTGATGTCTCAGCTAAGGGAGCAAACTGTACAGCCAGGACCAGGAGGCAGAGCTCACCCAGCCTCACACCCACTGTGTTTGGAGTAGGAACTGTCCCTGCCCCCTCTGAGAGCTCCAACAGAGCAACATAGGTAATGGAGGTATGCTTGAAAAATGAACACCAAGAAGCCAGGTTGACAGAGAAAAATGCCTCAGCCTTTGCTGTGTCTGTCAGACTGCTGTACTTGTGTTACAGGAAAGTGATGACAAACCTTTATCATGTTTGATGCCAAATTAATTTAAAAGACATTGTGACTTAGCGTCAGCTCAAATCTCTGTTCCTGACACTGGTGCCAAATCTGGCAGTAGATCACCATCACCACAATAGTGTGGCTTCTGAACTAATGCCTCTCTTTTGTTGCCTGCAGTGAAAACATTCAGAAAAGAAACTGAGATCAGCTCTAATTTATCCTCCTCAAGAAGGAGGGCTCTGAGTTAAATCAAAGGTACACTTATTTACTTACATTTTTCCTTACCATTTTTAAGTAGCCTTTCCTGTGGGTACACCAGCTATAGAAACTCCAAGACTGTAACTCCTTAGAGTATAAGAAATCTGAACAGGCAGACATGTATGGTAAAACATAATAAAGGAGCAGTATGTAATATTGTATCCACTATGAATATAGACAACAGCACAGAACAGAATATAAAACTGGGTGTAAACAACTAGCAATTTTCTCTTCATTATGACTTCTTTTTAATTGCTGTGTGTATGACAACCTTCAAACACTGTTATGCACAGCTTGAAAGTGCAGAAAAGTAATTGATCAGTATGTTAAATAAAATGAGACTTTTCAATTGCACGTAGTTTTACAGTTTATTGTAGCTCCCAGTTGCATTTGGAAATACTTTTTAAAAAGGTAGTCTTAGGGTCTAACATGAAGGTCATGTAGACTGTGATGTCTACACAGAATAGGATCTGGATCTACTTGCAAATTACCAAAAGAGGGAAAAGTGGATTTCAGCATCACTTGGTTTGCTTTTATTTCTCTGTAAGCATCTTTGCTCACAGAAGTATACAATGAAATCTTATTGAAACTGAGCACTGTAAATATCTCCTCAGTTACCTAGCTGAACCATGCTGATTCTGCTTGGTTAATATAATTTTGCTTCCTAATCGTCCTGGTTCTCCAGGTATATGTGTAACCAGGGAGATTTTGCACAAACAGCAGCAAATTAATGAGAATTGTGAGTGTTTATTGTCAAGCAGCCTCTTTTAGTTTATGACAAAGAGAACAAAAAATGAGTTTATGTAATGGAGGAGGATTGTTGTCATAAAAAACCCTGTGAATTTCCAGTGATTTATTGCCTGGTAGACCTGCAGACAGAGATTCCCAAAGACTGAAATTCTGATTTTGCTCTACACAGAAAGGCTGAATGCCTGTTTACATTGCCTAATCTCCCAAATTATGCCTAATCAGGCATTAGCTTTTGATGTCAATTTACCCTTATGCAAAGCTTTATGACCTTCTTAATGTGTGAAAAAGCGAAGGATCTTTGTTCATAACTGGACCTGATGTCCAGTTTTAGCTTATGTTAAAAAAATCAGCTTGCTCCACTCTTTCCACTTCCACTTATTCTCCCTTTGATAAATAGAAAGCAAAACCCTTTTTTACAGAGAGATGCAAATCAGAGGAGCTTTCTGGAAAGGATTCTCTGGACCACTCAGGTCCTCACCACAAAACTGGAGAATTACCACACAGCTGACTTCTCCCAGGAGTGCTTTTCACTCCTTGACCTTCTTACCTTGAGCCTATTCAGGACTATGTGGTGTCTAAGATGCTGATTTTGTCTGTTGTGACCTGGTATCTGACCAGGTAGTAGAACGGCAGTTTTATTACTGCTTTAAGCATGTGCATGCAGCTAAACCTCTTCTTCTGTTGCTGTGTTTTTTAACTTTCTGAGATTGCTAAGGAAACTGTTTCTTTTTATCTGAAACAAAGCAGTGGCTTGATTGTTCAGACGTGAGCAGCAAGGCTACTCGGTGCCACAAAATTGATTTTTTTAAGATGCCTGTCTGTAATTTGAACTTCTTCAGCCAAGAAGCACACTATTCACTTTTCGAAACCCAAATTAATCCTGCTTTTAAGAGAGTTCTCTTTTTACCTCATTACTTGTTGAATTATTTTCTGTAAATTTTTGGAAACTGAAAAATGTTTTTGTTTAGCAGGTGCTGGATGTACAAACATAAAAGTAACATTAATTTTTACAGAAGACTTCCTTATTGCATTGAGTAGATTGAAAATCTAATTATGGAAATAAATTGTTCGTAGTAGAATGTATACATATACATATAATATAGATATATATAACAAAATTTATTTAGACTACAGCTTGCTTCAGAACACTGGCAATCCATATAGCTATACCTTCAGATTACTTTTAAGTGTAGACGTGGTCTCATTACATTGTTTTGATTAATACAGAATCTGAAAGGACACCATTTCCATTAGCCTGTTTCCTAGAAATAAGGCTAAACCTGCCAAATGATATTACGAGAACATGATTTCTCATCTTATGTAACTATTATACATAATTTCCTAGGAACACCTCTTACAAAATCTTTCCCCATAATAGCGCAAATACCACTGGAGCGAGTCTTACTTTTAACCCTCTGCTCAAGATGGTGTAAATTGGGCAGCCACAAACAAGATCTGAATAAAGGTCTGTTGAGTTTAAAAGCTCCATTATTCATACTCTAACTGCTCCTAGAGCACATTTGTCAGGGAGGTCTGTGGAGAGTGGTACTCAGGTGGTGATACACTCTAACACATTGTTAGTCCTAGAGCACCTGTGGATTTTGCCATTATCAGGTGGATTTGTTTTGGTTTCTTCTTAGAGAAGGATAAACATGATGGAATGAGGCCCACCTCCTGCAGCCAGAGAGGGTCACCAGACTCAGGACAATTGCTGCTGGCTGATGTCCTGGTCTGTGTTCTTTATGTTGAACTTTTTCCTGCAATAGGATCTGTTCTGAACCACAGTGCCTTAATCAGGATGAGTCATGCTGGCTCATACCTGCACTCAGCTGTCACAAAGAGATGAAATGATATTAAACCTCTCAAATATCATCTGGTAATTGCTGATCTGCTTGAGGTTGCAGCAGTGTCCATGTTGCTAGACCAAGCTCCCTAAAGCACTGAGAGCCTTTGCTCCAGGCATTGGTTTCACCTTGCCCAACCACCTGTTTTTTGCTGTGGCTTGGGGTCAGCTATCACTCTCTCAACATCCTTCTTGATTTTTCAGTGGTTTTTGTAGAAGTCCAAAGTCCTATTTATATTACATGTTCTAAGGATCCTGAGCACTACTTGTGCTTTGGTGACATCTTCTGGATAAGGCTGCCACTGGAAGGACTGATTAATACATCTCAAGTTCTAGCTTTCTTTGTGCTTGTTTCTGATCTCTTTTGGGAAAAAAAGCTCACAGGTGCCTGATTCCAGTGATTAGTGCCCTGTCTGAAATTTAGTAATGGGTTTGAGACTCCAAAGTGAAAGATGAAAAATGAAAAATCAGATGGATCTGATTAAAAGCAAATAGAAACTGCCTACATGATGTTTCAGACACAGGCACAACAGGAACTGTACTTTGCTTCCTGTTGGCTAGACTAATTAGAGAGGTTTTTCTTGGCCAGAACCAAGACACACGTAGCCAGGTTTCCTGCTTTTAGCAGCAGATGCCTAGAGGAGAGGATAAAGTCAAGGTAAGCCAGTAGCCATAATTCCAAAACCACATTTTTAGCCACAGACAGAAATGCCATAGAAGAGCTTCAAGACAGAGGTAGTAACTTGTATGTAATAAGTTGTGATGGATTTTTCTTCTATAAAATCTTCCAGATGCTATTTTGAGCCCATGTAACATTTTTAGCCTCTATAATGTCATTCAACCAGGAGTTTATTATCTTCTCTGTCTTCTGTGGGGGTCAATCTCTTCAATTTGTTTGTTTGTTTGTTTGTTTTGAACTTGACACTCACTAGAGTCACTTGATGCCCTGTTTACTTGTATTGAAAAGGATGGGAAATATCAGCTCTGCTCTTCTTTACAGCACAGAACTTTTTTCCTGTTAGCTGGGAATCTCTGCTCTGTGGTGGCCCTGGCCCCTCCAAGGAATATTGCTATCATGCTTCCACCTTCCCCTTCCCTACCCTTTGGTGCCAGGAGAAAGTACACACCACTTACATCTGTGTCTCAGAGTTTCTGGAGAGCTCCAGAGCAAATACAATTAGGTCCTGGCCATTTGCTACTGCTTGTTCTGTCCTTTTGTCACATGTTCACCTCCCCTTTACTTCATCCATTATTCCATAGTCCTTCTGTCAATTTTGCACCTGGAGAAAGACTTCCTGTGTCTGCTGCTAAAAAAGAGGGAGTAGGTCTAGCACTGGAACTTCTTCAAGCTACTTAATGATAATTGCAGACTCACTGAGGTATTTGACTATGATTTACTTTTATATCACATGCTGGTCATCCATATGTCCTCTAGGTTCTAACCTTAATAAATTTTAAAAAGTGTTAGGTAGGTTATTGGGGGTTTTGTTTGTTTTTAATACAGTTTACAAGTTGTTCCTTGCACATTTTTTTTGTCTATGTGCTGCAGAGTTTGCAGTCCTCATTAGAAGGACACCATGCTTTGTTTATTCATAAAGATATTTCCTTTCTTTTATTAATACATTTTACCTTAGCATATAGCCATGCTGATTTACTATGTTCTTGATTTTCTTCTATTATTTTGTGATTTTTTTTAACTTATTCTGTTTACCCAAAGAGGAAAATCTAAATAGTCTCAATGCCCTTCTAAAAATTTAACTTGTTGCAGTTACCCTTTCCACCTTATTTTCTTGACAAGATTGACTCTTTGGGTGAATATCTGTATTCTAATCCTTTAAATTTAAGTGTAATGAGATAGAATAGTAATGCCTTTTGTCTGTGGATTTGATTTTAACTTTTCCACTAATCTCCTTGCCACCCCGAAAAGCTGCATATGACTCCAGATATGAATTCATCCGTGCTTTTACCTACTTCATAACTCTCTTTGAGAGAGTGTGATAATACTGTTTCAGTGTACTAGACATTGCTGCTGGACTGTTTCAAAGTGCCACTAAGCTGTTTCAAAATAGAACTAAGCACCAACCTCAAAATTTTCTCCTATCATGGATTACGGGAAAGCTTTCATTTTTATCAGGGCCAAATTGGAAAAATTTTGAGACAATTTTTAAAAACCTCTAGTCCAAATATTGAACCTATAATTTGTCAATCCCTAAATATGTTTTCAAAACTTACTCACCCAAACTTTGATGGAGTGGTGTTTCCCCTTTTACTGCTATTCCCTCAGAATTCCCATGTGCCCACTGTACACTCCTTCCCAGCAATCCATTTTGCATTGGGGGCCTTCTGGGGCAGTTGTGCCTCCAAAACATTTCATCACCATCCACCCAGCACTCAGAGAACATCCACACAGCACTCCGCAAGGTTAAAATAGAGTTCAGGCAAGACAAACATCTCTGTTGTTGCTCACAAGCCAGCTGTGAGCCAGCTTAGATCTGAGTCCACAGTTCATTAACCTGCTGTGCACCACATGCTGCCTTTTGTGGGAAAGGGAAGGTGGATCACGGCTGAGCACTTGTGTATTTTGCACTGCGAGGGAGGCTGGGCACTGGTAATGAAACATGGAGCTTAGCAAAAATCCACAATGACATCACCTGGGGGAAAGGTGTCCACACCAAAGCACCTCTAATCTTCTCAGTGTGGGAGGGAAATGTAAGAGTCTGCTGGCACAAGAAAGGCAATTAATTTTGATTTTTGTCAAAGGAGATGCTGAAACCGAGTTTCCAATACTGCCTGTCAGAAAAGCTTAGGGTGTGTAGTGGTTTCATAGGGCTTTAAAGGTAGGAGTTTTATCAAATTTTTAAAGATTTATCGTTGTTTGTGTTTGCTGTTAAAGTAGAACATGTTTGCAGACAAGGTTCAGGGGTACAGGGAGACAGTCACTAGGTCTAAATATTTTCCTCCCCACACAATGATTCATTTACTATGCAAAGAAGGATGTTTCTGTCTAGATAATGCTGAGCAACTCTCTAAATAAGTCAAAACTGCATTTCCTTCCCACCAGTGCCACTGATGAGCACCACTGACGTGGTGAGAGCTACCTGGCTGAGACTGGACAAAGGTTGATGCGAGGGCTGTAGGTGTTCAAGCCACAGGAACCTCTGCACATTTTATACTACCTGGAGAGCTGCTGAACAGCTGTCTACCAAAGCTGGAATGGTATCACAAACTTGTCAGTGAGCTGCAGCACTGAAGAGAAAATTACTGCCCTCCTCCAAGCAGTGGCTGTTACAGGTCTTGTACAGATGCAGTAGACCTTTGGACACAGGGTCCCACTTTTGTATCCTGGCCAGAATGAAATTTGGCAAGTCCTGCCACTCTCAAGGACAGAAAGTGTGACACCCAGAGGGTTAGAAGTCCTTCTGTTAGAAGTCTTCTACCTTGATAGGTTTCTGGTCGAAGAATTTAATGATTTTCTTTCAGGAAGATGGATGGCTGCTCTCCAGGTGGCTCAGCACCACTTCCTTTCTACTCACTTTTCTGAAGCCTGATAGTGACATTTCAAATCTAATCATCATTTAAAATCCTGCTAGGAACCAATTTCATATCTAATCTAAGTTGAGTGAAATAAATAGGTTTATGCCACAGGTGAATTTGCCCTGATCTACTTCCTGCTTTTCAGAAGTCAAAAAAAAGTCCCAGAAGTTTTGAAGCAGAACTTGAAGAATTACACCGTGCTTCTAATGTGAGGTGTTGTCAGTCAGAGACTGACAGCTGTCCTGTTTTTCTTGGAACAGAGGTGGCATTGGCTGGGAACTCCATGGCAACTTTTCACTGGTCTTGTTCAGTATTTCTTTAGCACTGTCACATTTCCACCCAGAAGCTCTCTGTTGCTGTGGCATGTTGTTTCTGGGAGTTTGGAATTACTGTTATCTGTTTGCTTCATCCCTGTCCTCACAAAAAGTGACTGTGAGCATTAGGTCAAGCAGACAACCTGCTTACAGGACACAGTTGTGGTTCTTTCTAACACTTTAATAGCTTATTGAAACTCCAAGGCCCACACTGATAACAAGCACACTGGGTTAGGGCCCTTGTTCTCAGTTTTTCGATCCATGTGGTTCAGTCCTCTATAAGATAAAGTGCAAAGAACTTGCATTGAAGAAACCCAAGGACATTACAAGTGTTGGCCTTAAAACAAGAAAAAGACTATTAGATACAAGCATATAGATAACAAACACAGAATGATCAAAGATCATATTGGAATATGCTTTTTGTATAGGTACTCAAGCGTCTTTATATTTTTTGCCAGGCATCTCTACATCATGTCCCAAGTGGTTGGTTTGGTTTTTTTTAATTAGACATTTTTGTGCCTACATAATTACTTATATACGTGTACATATACATGCACTCATTTATACATAATTACATATTTATACATAATATATTACACTTGTAAATGTATTATATATGCCAGACTTTTTTATTCTGAAATTTTTGAAATGCTGATATTTAGTGATTCAGACACACCAGTTTTTGGTGTCATGCATTAAAAATTGAAATAGTTGGCTATTTCTGGTTCTGTTTGGAATGGAAATTTTGTTTAAAATTATCCCATCTCACAAATTCTATGCTGTGCCAAACATTATTTCAGGGCTGGTGTCTTTTTTGCTGAAGCTCTTGGAAATATTTGCCATCATAAAGGTGTTGCTAGAATTGTGCCCCATGTAAAACTCTTTTAAATGAGCAATTCATGATATTTAAATTGAGCATCAGACAAGTCCTGCAGTTAGTAGCAATTAATTTCTCATGGTTTGATGAGACAATTTTATAAGCTTAAGCGCTGGTAGATTTTGAGGTCTCCAGAGCCTGGGTGCTTTGTGTCAAACAAATTGTTCTCTAAGAATGGCATCATTGTGTGACTAAAAGGGGAAATCATCAGTTTAGCCTCGATGTTTTGCTGAGATTTGCATTTCAATGACACTGAGGCAAGACAGCAGATTTTTAATTAATGGATTTCAGATGCCTTTTTTGATCATGGTTATGGGGCCTAGATGGACTGGACTTAGACTTGTCAAGACTCAGAGTTCCTCCCTCCACTGCTTTAAAAATGTGGATGCTGCTCAGGTAATGTGTGTAGTACGTGGAAAAATTTAAGAGTTCCTGAAAGCTATGAGGAGTGATGGAGAGCCTCATGTTCTCACCTCAGATCTCACCATCAGGCCTGGAACCAGCACCTTCCTCTTCAAATTCCTCCCTTCTGTGCTTATCTCACGTTCCAGCTGTGCTGGCTTATCTTGTGGCAATTTCTTTCTGTGGCCTTGGTAGTGCCTTGAGAAAGGCAACGTGGGCTACTGCAAACCCAGTCCCTACCTCTAGAGCTATTCAAGTGGTGCCTGAAAAAGAAATGTCAGTCATGAATGAATGTGTAATGCAAACAGATTATACTTTGTCAGTAGCTTACAGGGTGAAGGCTTGGGCACTTCATGTGAACTCGTGTGTACTCATGTTTGATATCATATTTTTTCCTTTTACCACCTTCTGCCCTGGCAATACAAAAAAAAAATATTGCCAAATAATATACAAATGTCAATGGTATCATAATACCTTCTACAGTTATGTAGGAATTGCTCTTTGTAGTGTCAGACATCCTTAGTGTGTGAAATATTTTATGAATACCTTAAATGAAATGGGCTGAGTGTCTGCCAGGATGTAGACACCTTCATTGCTCTGAATTTAAATGATATGTCAGGGGAAAGAACAAGATTAAAGCTTCATGCATATTTTAAAAGAGAAATTTGGGTCATCCTGCACAAATGTTGAAATTTTTTTTTTTTTTTTGAGAAAGCATTGCTCTTGCCCCCATGGGAGGAACAACTTTCTATCCTTCATCATCCTTCTTCATCCCCTGCCTCATCAGAGGGGTCAAAAATTAAGTGAGGGAGAAGCTGTGTTCACTATACAAATATGTATGAGCTGTGCCTACTCCTCACAAGCTGCTTCTCTTCCCTTCTTCCCACTCCCTCCTGACAAAATACAAAAGGCAGGCTGTTACCAGAGCCAGGTACAGTGTCTCCCAGAGCACAGTGGAGGTGTGGACAGGAGTGATGGGGACTTGGGCTCTGCCCTTCAGCCCAGGGGTGGGCAGGACAGCTGGGACACTGGGGAATAGAGCAGCATGAGGAGAAGCTGCACAAGCCATAGGTGGGATGTTCAGCTCCTGCCCTCTCCAAGGTCTCCTGAGGTTGTTGTAGCTTTCTTTCCAAATATTTGTCTGCAGAAGTGTATTGTAGGAGAGATTGAACCCTCCCAGGAACAAGCAGTGACCACCATCATTTGTCTTGCTGCACACCTGGCTTTGAAAGAACAGGTTTATAAATAGCCTGCTGCAATTAAATGTGGAATTTTTTTACAGCACTGCTAAACAATAGAAGTGCCTGAACATGCTTGCAGAAAACAGGTTGTGGCAGGAATGGATGGTGGTTGGTGCCAAACATCTTTAGAAGCTACTGCACCTCCTCGTGGAGAACTGAGATGTAACCATTCTCCTGTACATGATTGTCTTGGTTTGGAAAGACAGGCATCTTCCAGGGAGAGTTGGAGCTCCCCTTGGAATGTAAAACCCCCTCCTTCCTAATTATTATAATTTGCAATTAGGGGTTGTCAGGGAAAGATATGGGAATAGGAGTAACAGTTCTTTACTAGGAATATTAAAAAATACAAATGTAGTACAAAAAAACCAAGCAGGCAAACAAAAATCCCAGAAAACCCAGAAAGAGTCAGAGATACGACCTGACACACTGTTGGTCAGGGTGTTGGAAACAGTCCAAATGAATCCTCCTGGAGTAACAAATGTGCTTCTGTGGAGTAGAGATGATCCTTTAGAAAGTCCAGGGGTGGTGAGATGGGTCCAGTCTTCCTCTGGGGGTCCAGTGGAAAAAACAGATGCCTGCTGTTCCTGAGTCTCAGTTTTTATCTAGTTAGGAATGGTTGGCTCCACTGGGTGGAGCCTTTCACAATGGGATGATGTAATGTGTCGTGTCATGTCATTGGTGAGCCTTAATGGCCCATTATCAGAAGATATCTCCCTGGAGGATGGACGGGTGGTGAAGGAGGTAAGGAAGGAGATAAGAAACACTGCCACACCTGGTTTTAACAGCTGGCCCATTATCAGAAGGCATCCGCCCCCTTTCCTCCTGGAGTTACAAGAGATAAAGAAAAACATGTCCCCAACTGCTTTCAACAGATGAAATAGAATACAATAGAATTTTTTTAGTTACATAACCCAAGACAATGATTTCGTGAAATATGTCAGCTTCTTGTGCTGCCCATCTTCAACCAAGAGAAATTCCCAGCAGGAGTGGGACAGTTGGCCTGAAGTGCTGATTTGCTGTCATCATGAAGAAGCTTTAGTTGTGTATCCCCTCTGTCCACCAGACACCAGCAGGGGCCTGGGAGCTGCATGGGGCACACCAGCCCGGCCAGCTGCACCCCACTCTGCTGTCAGAATAAATAAGTTTGCAGCTGTTGTTATGGAGATAAATAAGAACAAAAGACTGGGTTTAAATGCTTTTTTTTCCTTGTCTTTGCAAGAGAAACAGGATAGTGGGTGGGAGAACCAGATTCCTGCCCACATTAATAAAGTAACTGATGTGCCCATTGCTAGGGTAAATGTTGTTGGTGATTAAACAGTGATTGATGATAAATCCCCAATAAAGAGAAATGTTCACCTAAGACAAAAGGTGATCCCAATTGATCTTCATTGAAATGGCAAGATTTCATTCCTTTCCTGAAAGGAAATTCTTCCAAATTGGACAAAGTGAGAATGAAGTGGAACGAACACTCTGGCAAGGAGGTATGAACAAATAAAATGCAGTTGAAAAAAAGCAGAAAATTTACAAATGAATTGGCTACAACCAAATGTACTGAGATGAAATGAGAGGTGCAGTGAAAAGGACCAAAACTTGCCAAAATTATTGCCAGTGAAATTCCAAAATTGGGGAAGAAAGGTAAACAAAGAGACAGGAGAAGGAATTGAAGAAATTAAATTCTAAAAGCAAAAAAGAGATAAGTCCCCAAATTAAGTAAAAACAACAAAAATTACTGAGATGATCCAATCCCTCTTTTACTTACTGCAAAGTCCAGGCCTCTGAACAGATTTACTGGGTACTGAGAGAAAACTGCCAGGCAGAAAGGAAGCTACACACACACATTCTCCATTAGTCTGGGGTTTTCCAAACACCAGACTCATAATATCCAGGTTTTTAATTTTCAAGGTTTTTCTTGAAATTGGGAGTTTTGGGGTTTTCCTCCCTTTGTTTAGTCTCCATTCCTGCCCTGAAGTGTGCTCATTTGCAGGTGACAGCTCCCTTAATGACAGAGGACATCTCAAGAAGGTCCCTTGTGCTTCAAGGCTCTCCATGATCCATACTGAGACACCCAGGCACAAGCAATTCTGACATGCACTGAACCAGCTACATCTGTGTTGGTGATGTTTTTGTTGAAACGTCTGTAGGCTTCTCCCTTTCTCCCTTTGGTGAAAGAAAAGGATCTGCTTGTTGGAAATGTACTGCCTGCATTTTGAACAAGGAATCTGTACTACATGGGATTTTCTTGGCACGAGTGGAAAGTCTTTATTCCTCAGATGAATTTGCTTTATTTCCTCTTGAATCCAATACAGTATTTTATTAGTAGTACTGTTGAATGTTCTTCTCCAGTCTAATTTTGTTTGTTTTGTTTTAAAGAAACTTTGTAGTAGTGATTAAAAGAGCAGTACTATCAGTTCATAATGGTCTTATTAGTTACAGATGCTTACATGCTAACAAATTGACATGAGTCTTCAAGTCTTCATAGTCATTTCTCCAGGTTCTGTTTTGCAATAACCTGATAGTTCACTTGCAGAGGAAGTTGTCTTCTTCCTGGGCAATACTGACACCATTTTAACAAGCAATGGTGGAAGTGTGGTCTGCAGTGAACAGACTCCTTGCTGGGCAGCACAGTGAAGAGTACCATGCTGAATGCTGAACCATAAGCATTCAAAAATAAAAATCTCCATTTTGAAGATGCAGTTCACAGCTAGATTGGCCAATAAAAGGTGTTTTCCTCAAGGCTACCCCTCTGCAAAGGGACACTTCAGCCAGAGACACTTGTAGGTTTCTAAAATGGACTGTGACAGCGTCACCTTTTCCCTCTGCATACGGTAGCTGGAAGGGGTTGTGCTATTGAGTCTGCCTTGGGAGAAGGCCAGACATATTTTTCATTAGCTAGCAAAATGTCAAGTGGTGGAAAGAGTGATTGACAGATCAAGTAAAAGGTGCATGAGAGCAAAACGCACAGGGATTTAAGTCAGGATTGCTTTCAGTTTGTCTGTGCCAAGTATGAGCACTGAGAGCTCACACAGCTTCTCTCCACTCCTTGGCTCAAGCCAGATTGAGTCAAGTGTCCCTTCCCCTCTCCCCACAGCTCCTGCAGTGGGGGCAGCAGGGGCAATGGATGCACTGGTGTGCACACTCAGGGCCTGGCAGGAGGATAGCAGCAGGTGGGACATGGGATGTACCCTCAGGCTTTGCTGGGCTCCCTCGCACTGCAAGGGTAAGGAGTCAGAGGAAGGGTGTCAGTTCTTAGGAAAAGCATTACCAAGTAGTAATAAAAATCTTTGAGTCATGGCTGAGGAATATTTTCACTGTGGCTGTTGGACTAAGATGAGTGGTGTCACCTCCTGCACTGAGACCAAACCCCTGTTTTCATGATCCTCCTGCACAGTGAGGAATCACTGACACTTGGGAGCATCTGCTGCATCAGACACCATTTACATGGGGAGTGCAAGGAGTCTAGCTTATAAAAGGGATAGAATTCTTCATCTGCCACAGCTAAAGACTGGAGCCTAAAATGGAGTAAGAGACACAGGTAGAAGGAGACGTCCTGCTAGACCTTTTGTGCCCGTGGAGTGGGATAATATCCCAAGCAGCTGGTGCTCAGGTGTGAAACAAAGGGACAAGGTAAACTGCTTGTCTCTTTTTTTATCTGAAGGAAATAAATAGAAATGTAAATAAAACACCTGTGATTGTCATGATCCAAGAGCTATCCACTTTAGCTAATCCTGTACATTTTGTTCTGTTCCCATCAGTGCTGCAGATCTCTCTGCTTGGCCAGGACTCTTCCTCGTGAAACTACTGTATTTCTGCAGATGTTTCTTCTTCTGGTTGGGAATGAAAGAGTATAATCTGTCCACTCTTTGTCAGGGATCAAACAGCTGTGCCTGAACTTTTGAAGTTGTTTATAATATCTTATGGTTCATTTTCCATTTACACATTCACAGCCTGAAGCTGTCAGACCACGTAACACGTGAGCAGGGGCCTTTCAGCCGGGAGGATGAAACCACAGACAGCACCAGTGGGCAGCAGCAGCCGTGGCTGTGGTGGTGCTCCCTGCTCTGTCCCTGCCTTAGTGACCACTGGCACTGGGAGCTGCAGCATGGCAGGATGGGGAGGAAAAGCACCGTGGTGGTCCAGCCTGGAAGGGGTGCTGGGAGCTGCTGCTGCTCTGTAAATTCAGGGGCGGATGAAGAGAAAGGGAGGGCAGGGCAGCGTCAGCTGCCTGCAGTGGGTGGGAGGCAAATCCCTGCAACACAGCCCCGAGATGCTGAATGATGCTCTCCCTCAACACTCCCTTCCCAGAGGGCCAATTCCCAAAAAAGCCAGATGCCTGAGCAAAGCACTAATTTTTTCCACTCCCTTGGCCATTCCTCTGCAGGCACATGAGGCAGTAACACTCCACCACGATGCACAAGAACAGGGTGACAATCTCCAAAACCATGGCTTAGAGGACCCTAGTGTGGGGAATCCAGCAGAGATTTTAATGACTAACAGGCTGGTCTGGTACTTGACAAAAGAAAACTCGAGTATTGTGCTAGCTCTACAGCAGGAGAGAAAAGAATCCCTGGTCTTCTTGCAAAAGAACCCGTGGATTCAGGAAAATCATGCTATATGTAAATGAAATGGCAACATTTTTTTAGTCAGGAATGTTTTTAAAGCCTGGGTTTTTTCCCCCTGCTCATTGTATGAGGAATGGATATAGTTTTGTGCAACTCCAGTAATCTCAGTTCTGGAAGTGGGACAGTTTTCCTTGATTACTGAGGTGGGGTGGTAGGAGATTCAAGACAGGAGATGTAGTATCTCAGTTTTGTGGTTAGATTGAAAACCACTAATTTTTTAGCATTTAATTTTTTTAGCATTTCACTTACACAGACTAATGTGTGAATGTTCATTAGTGGAGATGCTGTCTAGTTCTCATGGAAGCTTTCATCCAGGGGTGTCAAGATGCTTTCCAAGGGAGCCTCTGTAATTGCCACTTGACATACACAAACACTGAGGCACTTGGAGGAGCTACTTGCCCAAAACTGTCCAGCTCAGCCCAACCAGAACAGCCAGAACTGCACATTTTGTGCCTCTTTTCCAGGACATGGTGCCTCTGAAATACATTTCAGGCATGCCACAGATGCAAGGTTGACCTCTTCTTGGTTAGTTTGTGTCAAGAAGAAACAAATTCTTCACTGTGTACACTGAAACAATTCAAAGCATTCCAAAGTCAGATTTAGAATATATAAGTGCAGAGCCAATAAATTTCTTTTTATTTGAAGGTCAGCTTATGTAATAGATTTTTTTGCTTTAATTAGACAGACACCATGTTGTGTTCTGTATTAATGTGCACATAAATAATGGTGCTATGGTGGTGTGATATTTTTAGATATTCTTTCTGGACATCTGTGTGAAACCCTAGACCTAAGACAGAAAATGTCACTACTGCTGCTTCAGACTTCTCCATGAGAGCTCCTTTTACCCCCATTTTAATAATTTGAGATTGACTTGCCACATAAATGGTTTGTTTCCAAAAGTCCAAGGCAGGGCTCAGCTTTGACTTCTCGCCATGCTCTTCTCATGGAACCCATCTATCATGGGTGAAGGCTTCTCCCTGTCCCTTTTCTCCTTGGGTAAGGAAGGACCCTGCCAGCTCCTTTGTGCTCCCCTGGCTCTGGGTTTCAGCACCCATCCAAGCTTCCTATTCCCTGCCACACAGTGTGAGGTGATGCCTTAGCTTTCATATTTTCAGATTCTCTGCTACCTAGGGACATAGCTCTGAGTTTCATATTAAGTGCCAGTAAGCTCTCTCCACGGAGCAGGTAGACAAAACAAATCCTTTTTCTGCTGGAGGACCAAGGACAACTTCCAGCCCAAATGCATAAACAAGAGTGGACTGAGGGGATGAACAAGAGGGATGGGACCTCACAACCTGAAGCCGTAATTGGACAATTAAAGCCCAATATGCAAATGGACCAAAACTTATAGAATTGTAAAATCTTGTGACCGGTCAGCCAGTTTAGGACTATTCTCAGCCCCCCCTGGGTGCAGCCTTGCTTAGGCTGGGCACCACACTCCTGTAGTGCCCAGGGTGGATCCTGGAGACCTTTTAATAAATACCAACTTTATTCTCTAGTTCTCTCTAGCCTCTGTTTCAGGTCAGCCTTCCCAAAGGCATCAGAGGGACTTCTCTCAGCCTACCACAGATGACCACGGAGAAATGTTAGCTTAAGCACCAACAAAATGCAAACAATGCGAGTACTTTAGGGAACCCAGCTGCAGAGCAGGCTCTGTGTGTGTGTATGTATCTGTGTGTGTGACTTGTAGCCACAAAGTGATGTTCCAAAAGGTTGTGTGTAACAAGGTCATGACAAGCAATCAAATGTCTTGGAACACTAGACCCACTGTTTCCTTAATCATTCCACCCAAGGCTGAGGGAGAGAAGCAACATTTTTTTCCTGTATGTCCAGCCTAGCAAGCTGGGCTGCCTGCTGTGACCACCCAGCAGTGCAAGGTGACACTGGGGGTTGTTTTTGTCATTCTGTTGCCTCACTCACACTAAGCACAACTGCCATCCCTTAAAAGAAGGAAGAAAAGTTTCTTGGAGGAACACAGTTGTTTAAAATCATGTCAGGCGTGCCCCACAACACCGTGTGCCTCCTTCAAAGGTTCAGAAAGGCTTTGCTCCAGCATTGAGCAGTGAACAGAGGGGCAAACAGGCAGCTGGCTGAATGGGGAGGGAAAAGTGAGTGAGTGCAGAAATGGCACATCCAGCCTCCACAGCTCTTTGAATTTAGCGGGGTTTTTTTTGCTTGACATGGTTCAGTTCAGAATAACAGTGAACTTTTCGAGAGTTGTACTCCACTTTTGGGGATCAAGTTGTTTGAGAGATGGAAAAAAAATCAGGTTAGCATCATCACCTGCTAAACGCATTGAAGTTTTAACCCCCTTAACTGAGTGAGCAGTGTCTGCCACCCTCAGGAGCTGGGGAAAGACTCTTACTTCTGAGTAAATGAAAGGTGTACCCAGCAGAGATTAGATCATTTCTTGGAATTATGGAGCAATGAAGATTTACCCACTATGGAGGAGGCTCAGGTTAAGTGTTTAAACAAACGAGGCATGCACAAATCTTTGGGTCCAGTGAGAAGTACCCATGCATGCTGAGGGAGCTGCCTGATGTCACTGCAAGGCCACTCCTGATAATCTTTGGATTATGATCTCCAGGCTGAGGATCCTGAAGACTGGAAGAAAGCAAATATCATTGGCATCTTCAAGGAGGGCAAGAAAGAGGGTTGCAGGGAACTACAGGCTGGTCAGTCTCACCTTGATCCCCAGAAGAGGATGGAACAAGTTATGCTGAAAACTGTTTCTGAACACATTAAAGACAAGTGATTTGGAGCAATCAGCATGGATTTATGAAGGGGAAACCATGTGTGACTGACCTGACAGACTTCTACAACAAAATTATTTGCTTGGTGGAGAAGGGGAGAGCAGTGGATGATATCACCTTGAGCTTAGGAAGCCTTCCAGCACTGTCTCCTGTAACAGCCTCACGGACAAACTGATGAATTATGGATCCTATTGCAGCTGTCGGTAATTCATCTGGGAGTCTGTAACAGTGTAGTTGTTTTCTTAGTGGAGAAGAGACTGTATTTCTTTAGCAAACTAGATGTTCTTACTTCATGTGATCGAGGTCTTTGACTTACTCTGTTGCTTTGTAAAGTCACCACTTGCAATGTATGTTACAAACAATCTATTTTTATTTAATTTGTGGAAATAGTTTGTTGCCAATTCCACATTGCACAGACCAATCTATTGGGACTTAAGAAAACTGTAGAGTTTGCAAGTGTATGAGCCCTGCTGATAGATATATCACACTGTGATGTAGTTGCCAGGAGATAATAATACCAGAATTACACTCTTCTTTTTTTAAAACAATTAAGAAAAGTCTTCAGTTAAAATAGTTGATTTCTCTTTGGCAGGAGAAGCATTTCTGCTTTGAACTCCAGAGCTGCTGGAATAAGTTTAATGCCCAAAAAGAGGCATCTAAAGGCATAAGTCTCCTTTTGTTTATGCAACCTGGGATCAGTGATGAGCCTTGAGAAGGTCAAGAGAAAGTCTAGTCAATGATTTTATTTATCTGTTTCTTTTTTTTTTTTAAATTATGAATGTTGTATTTATTTTTACACTCTCAATGTGTTTTAGAGCAACACTACATAGTGTTAAGCTGCCTGATACCTTCATGTTATTAACTGCTCTCTCAGTCATTTTGGGGTCATTTTTTGGGCTGACTTTTATAGCCACCACATCAGAACTTTGGAGAAGATTTGGGACATTTTAAAAATACTACCACTTTGAGAAAACAATTTTCTTTTTAAAAGTCTAGTCAGCTCTGCTCACCTCCAAGATATAAATGGATATCTGAGAGAGCCAGGTCTGAGCAGATCATCACTTTTGCTTAAGGGACTAGCAACACACCCCATACTGGGCCAGCTCTGGGCTGGTGAACTGCCCTGGTGACTGCAAACAACTTGGGCTGGCTCAGTGCACGTAGCCACCCAGGCAGTGCCAAACCCAGGCTCTGAAGCTGCCACTAGCCAGGAGCAGGATATAGGCACTTGCTGGCCTTCCATGGTGATAATTAATTTTTATGAATGAGGGTGAGGGAAAGGATGTTAGAAACAGATTGATTATAATAGGCTTTTAATTAAAATGTTCAAACCACAATTTAAACTAAAAATATCCCATTACTTATCTCCGCTACTTCCCAGGCACCAAGGCAGTGGGTGATAATGTAACTAATGATCTGATTGTCATGGCTTCTATAATGAGGTGTGTCTGGGGGCTGATGGGATTATGCCATCAATCAAGGCCCTTTGCAGTGCTCCCTGCTCCAGCAGAGCTCTCAGCAGGGCAGTGTATTCCTGTGCCAGCTCCCTCCCAGCTGTGACCTTTATTGTCTCTCCCCAAAGTGAGGAGCTCCCGTGAGGGGTGCAGAAGCTGGGATGAAAAGTGCTGATGATCTGAACATGGTTATAGTGTTTCAGGGATGATTTTGCTGGGAGGTGGCTGCTTTGTGGCTTTAACTTACCAGTAAACCCTTTATTGAAAAAGTTACTTACCAAAGGAGGCTCCAAAAACTGGAGCCTGTCACCCAAGCTCTGACGTAGAGGATAACCAGGCGCTGTCCAGATTAACAGGAGGGTGCCAGCCATCAACTTGCTGTGGAACACCTGAGCTTCCTGAGGAGAAAGCTCAGTTTGAAAATTCCATGAGAGCTTTCAAGTAGCTCAGCTGAATGCAGACTTGGGTGGTTGTGCTCAAGGCATGACGACCACCACAGCACCTGAGTGGGGCTTTCAAGGACCAGTGTGGGGTGTGTCAGACCCCAGGGCCCATCTCACAGCCAGGATGTGCTTGCAGCAGGACAGAGGGTCCTCACCAGCCCATCCTGTCCTGCTGCAGGCTGCCCTGGAGGTCTGGACTTGCCTCAGGCAACAGCATTACTTTCAGGCCACCTTAAAACAGATCTTTTTGAGCAGCTCAAGTGTCTCTGCATTGAGGGAAGATAGATCATCTTAAAGTTTGTGTCATCACTTACTGTGATCAGAGCTCTCTCCTTCCCTGTTGCTGGATTGCCCCCAATTAACTTATAATAAATTAGGCATCATCTCATTAATCATCTGATTACGAGATCAAAAATAGCAGGTTAGAAAATGCATCGGTCCATTAAGTCCTGTTGTCCACCTTGCCTGGCTCCTGTGAATGCATCTCAGCAGGGCTGCAAAGGCTGAGGCGGCTTCTTGAGATGCCGGGAAAATCCGGCGGATTCAGCCCCCACTGAAGCACTCCCAGCAGCTCTGCGGCTGGGAGCTGCCTCCTGATGCTCCCACAGGGTAGAGCTCAGCCCTGGGAGCCGGGCTGGCCCAGCACTGGGACAGGATATGGTTGAGCCCCCACCCCAACACAGGCTGCCAGCAGTGGGGCTCAGAAATACCCTCCTTTGTTACCTGGGGCTGCCTCAAAGTTCAATACAACCCATTCGGTCTGGGAGGGGTTTTTGGCATCTCCCTGGCAGCAGTCACAGGCTGTATTCCCATGTTTCAATGTAGGGGAGACAAGCTTTTTTGATACTAAATTCTATTCAGATCCCACATGAGGAGGAGTTCTCAGCCAGAAAACTCTCTTACAACCACCTTTAGCATTACAATTCAGTCTCTCAGCAGGAGACACCGTTTTTCTCAAACAGAACTAGACAATGGTTTCCTTTTGCCTTTCTTCAGGCAAACACTTTCACAGGCACACAGGCCATTAAGTCCATTTTCTGGTCTATTAATACCTACAGGTTGCATTCTTCATGGGAGCTGCCAAACTGCTCATCAAAGCACCTCAAAACATTAGCTGAACCTATCAGGTTTCCCACAGTCAGTCTCCAACTCTATGACTTGAAGTGTGCCTTTATCTCCACGAAATTCAGACCTGTGACACCAAGAAAAGGAGGAGAAAAGCAGCAGCTGCCTCCAAAGGGGGAGTAACTGAAGCTGGAAAAGAAATATGCACATACTAAAATGTGATTAAAAATCATTGTTCATACTATCCACTTCCCTTACCCCTTGGAAATTTTCCAACTATATTGAACCCATTCATTTACAAAACAAATGACCCAGCATGCAGACTTAACTTACATAAGGAAGGCAATCTACCGCAGTTTTACCTGTTGCAAATGGTGCTAATTCAAGATGCTGCCGTGTTATTTGCAGTGTTACTGTTTAAGGCTTCATTTCTACCCACACGTGGAGTCGTATTTTGTTTGTGGAACAAAGGCAACAGAACATTTTCTACCACTGCTGTTGTTAGCAGTGCTTTAGTCGTTGTACTTTGAAACTAAACCTGACTTCGAGCAGCTCACAAAAGGCCACCCTCAGCAATCTACGAAAAGCTGGCATCTGTGCAGCCTGTTACACGTACTTACACAGGGCACAGAATGTCTTCAACTGAGTTAGAAGCCCATCATGCAACCTTCACTCACAATGCTGGAGAAAAGCAAGTGATGTCTACCAAATATAATGCATAACCTCACTAGAGTGCATTTCTCAGTGTCTTTGAAAAGAAGAGCTAGTGCCAGCTTCTGCGCTCTGCACGATGGTGTGAGGAGGGGAGGAGGAGACCACTCTACATGCAAAGCTCATTCAGCACCTGATGCTGCAAACAGGCCCAAAGATTTATCACAGGAAATGTGATTAAAAAACTGTGAAAAACCCCCTTTTTGGGTGACTTCACTTCCCTCTACACTTGTGAAGAGTCCTGTCAGATTGACTAAAATCCTTATGACTGCCTCAGGGTAACCTGACATGGAAGCCAACGCTGCTTGGTTGTGTTGCGTCGTACTGACCTGCAGTATTTCATGCAGCAGAGGTTATTGATTTCTGCCTAAATTTTGTGCTTAGTCTTTTAAACAGACCTACCTGTGATATCTCCAATCAGCATCCAAAATGGCCAACAGAAGCATTTGTCTAAAGAACCATCAGGGAATGCTGCTCTGAAATACTTTTATCACACAGAAACAATATTTTTTATTTCAAGGCCTTGATTAAAAAAAAAAAAAAACCAAAATGTAAGGCCAGGAAGAGAGAGCTTGGTCAGCTGGTATTTGGCAGAACAGACCACTGAAGGGAAGCTGGGGTGGGTGTTGGGAAGATGTTTCATGATTCCTTTCTTGCCTCCAGCTTTGGTCACTTCTGTCACATGCCAGATACTGGACAAATGAGAACCGTGAAAAATTCACTTTTGTAACAAAATTTATTTCTGCTCTGTGGATACAAATCCCAAACATCAACAAACAAATTCCAGTGGAAAAATACCAGTCATTAACAATGAAAACTTTTATTATTATTTAATAAATAGAACTTTGGCATTCAAAATTCTAGCTGTAAACCCTACTTTAAAAAAAATTACAAAAAGAGGCAAGAACAACAAGCCCAAAGCTGAGCCAGCCAGTGGCTCCTTTACTTTTTACAATGAACACATTGTGATTAAGTCATGACAACTCTATTTACATATGAGGTATTCTGAGCAGTTCAAAAATTGAACCCAATTTACAAAACTACCAGTCTTCAGGGACTGATCCAGTACATATGTCAGCTGTGCTTTTAAAAGAGAGCTCCAGACACCCCTCCCCACTGAACTAATGATATACTGTAATTAATATACAGAGAAAAAAACCACATTATGATTTGTGTTTCCTGCTCACACATCGTATTCAAAGAAGCTGCATACAACAACCAGCCTAACATTCGAAGTGTACACCTAGTATCTAGTTTCAGTACTTCTGTTTCTAGACACTAGGCAAGAGTTCTTACTACAAAAGCTTATTAACAAAGTAATGGCAGGTGAGAAGAAAACAAGGTGCAGTCATCAGCACACTAACAACTTATCTGAAGTTCCAGGGGAATATACATTTACTTCAGGCTAAAAAGGCACAAAGGTATGCAGCTGTGGAATTAATATTGCTAATGAGCTACTGGAATAAATAATCCCTTTAGATAACATCCACTGATCTGTCTGCAGTCTAAGAATGCAGATTAGTTCAGCAGATCTTTTCTTCACTCATGGTAGAACTCGTCGTATCAATGAGAAGAGCACAATTATACTTCCAACTGCACTTGCATCACACCACCGAGAAGGGCAAGGAAAACTGGAGCAAATTATGCCCTGATGGAGAGACCACAGTGTGCCGTCACTGCCCGTGCTACGGCACCAGGTCATGGAGGAAAGGGTTTGCTTTCTTCCTCTCCTTGTGCTCTTACCCTTCCCAAGAAAAAAACAAAAAAAGTTTGAAACAAAAGACAGGCAGCAAGGGCAAAGGAAGGAAGGAAACCTTCTGAAGTGAAAAGGATGGAATTTCAGCTCTTGAATGACTTCACGACCACCGTCAGTTTGAAATGTTGGAGCCTGAGTGGGTGGTTACAGCAAATCTCCACAATTTCACACACCTGTCACACCACAAAGCTGCACAGCAGAGTTCAGCAACCTAAATCATGTTTACATGACTGAGTTGCATTACTTCTATATAGTAAATACTTCTATATAGTGAACACATAATCTATAGCTTGTCAGAAGACAGTTACTTTCCATGTCTTTTTCAAAATACATTCTTAAATACAGTAGTAACTGTAAGTATCTTCTAGAGGATCATATAAATTCTATCTCAAACTGTACAAAATGTTACTGTACAGTTTTGCTGACAGCCAGAACGGTACAGTATCCATTCATCTGCAGCTGTTTTCAGCCCTTGGGATTGTCTAATAGCTACAGCAAAAAGTTGTCATGACTAAATCGAAGCAATTCCAATGCTAACATTCGTTAATCACCTCTGTATTAAATATGCTGAATGAAATCACACACACTACATTTTAACCAATTAAACAGTCATGCATATCTTAGACAAAGCTTATTCCATTTAGAGGCATCTGTAAACTGATGCATATATAGTAATTGCTACCACTACAACAGGCCAAATTTTAAGAAATCAAAGCAAAGTACTGTATCGCTGTAAATAATCAATTGGTAATCTGCATCTTTGGCTCATACATCCATCATTCACCTCCCTACTTTAATTTGACTGAGGCAGATAAACTCAGAGGGTTTTAAAATCAAGTGCTTTCAAGTCAACATAAATATTACAGGTTCTGTAACAAAAACATTAGAACACAAGATTACAGCACTGCAATCAAAAGTATTATGAATAAAATGGGATCTCCTCCCAGAGGGCCTTTCAACTAATACTTGAAGAGCATAAAAGCTCTGAAGTGCTTGGCAAATATAAACTACTGATCTCAACTTTGCAGTACAGTATCACCATTTAGCAGGAGGGACAGCGGAGAAATACCAGCCAAGTGACAAGCTTAATAGTTCAAAGTGACTCAAAAGATCTCCTGCTCCTCTCTAACTGCTCTAATAAACGTCTTGTTATTTCTATCAAATGTAGATAAATGTGGGTTTTGTTGATTTTTTATAGATACAACATTGCCATCTAAGGAAGCAATAAGGTGTAACTTGTGTGTTTCCTCTCTCCCTAATACTTCTGATTTATTATCTGAAATGCTATTGTTGAATTGTTGATAGGAGACAGATGCCATAAACCAAAGACTACTTCAGTGCAGGGACGAACCCAACCAACCACACCAGAGGAACGAGCTGAAGCCTTAGTCACAAAAGCCAGCACTGTCAGAGGCACAGGAAACTGTGCAAGCCCACTGGTATAAGACCCTTGTTTTCAGTTTTGCACTAGTATAAAAGTACACCTTTGATGCAGCAGGTGTGTATTAATGTGGAATTAATATTGTTAACGAGCTACCAGAGTAAATCATTCCTTTAGATAACAACCATTGATCTGTTTGCAGAAAGAATGCAGGTAAGTTCAGAACATCTTTTCCCCACTCATAGTAGAACTCATCAATGAGAAGAGCACAGTTATACCTCCAACTGCACCTCCTCTGAGAAGGACAAGGAAGACTGGAGCAAATTATGCCCTGATGGAGAGACTGAATTGTGTCTACAGAAAGAGCACAGAAATTTAAAATAAAATGGCCTCTTCTTTTTCCTTGAAGTAGACACTAGTTAACTTCACTTGAGACTTTATCTAGACACTGTTTTAGCGCTCACAGGAGCTGAACCAGTCAGATTAATCTATCTGATAACACCATGTAGCAGTAATATAAATAGCAACACTACTTTTCACAAATTAGCCCAAGTCTAGTTGCAGGATAGAGAAAATTGTCAAATAAATAAATCCATACAGCTAAAAACAATGAAACCACTAAATTATAAAAACAACATTAACAGTAACTGTTAAACAATGAACAGAAAGCAAAACATCACCAAATCAGAAAACTGAAGATACTCACTTTTGCCATAAAAATGTTACGCTAGAATTAACTTGGTTCAAATTGCTAAGCTTTCCAAGAGATTTCTGCTGTTATCCCTACTCCAGATCAGTTGACTGACTTGCACCTTAAGGCATCTGAAACCTTGCAGCGCAAGTAAGTTATTCACGTATTTTTCTTATCAGTGTGATTTAAAAGTGGTTTTGCTCTTTGCAAGTTTTTGTTTCCCTCAGTTAAATACTATTTTCCACCATGCATAACTGTGCAGCTAACTTGCAGTGATGTTCCTGGAAATGTCAACTGTCCCATAGGAGTTAAACAGCACTGCCAAATGACACTCACTGAATAAGCTACAGAACATGAGCTTACTATTTTATGTAATTGCTTCCTACAAAAATGGAGCAATCAAGATTTCCCAAACAATGTGGAAAATTTTTCAGTCCTCAGATAACTAAGTACTTTATACTGCTAACTGGAAACATTCTGTTTTGAGCCTTAATTTTGCCAAGGGCCTAACACCCTTTTTGCAGCTGTGGTAGTGGTGCACAACCTTGAGAGGCCTTCAGGAACAAAATACAGCAACATTCTGAAATGGAAAGGACCTAATGGGAAAAATAAGTACAAACACTAAAATACAGTTGTTGGTTGTTTTGGGGGTTTTTTCTTATAGCCATGGAGTATGCTGCAGTTTTATGCCTTACAGCTTCTCTGGTTTGTCAGACTTTGTACTATTGAAACTTCTTACAGCAATGTGAGAGTGCTTCGAACAATCTGATACAGCTATATTTTATAGACTTGTTTGCATAAAGGAGTTAAACCTGGGGTTTTTCTGCTACAGGACAAACAAGGTAGACATCCATTACTAAAAACATCTTTCTCATATCCTAATTTTTGACAGCTTGGAGAGTAATTACTTTTTGAGTGCTTCAAGATTGTTCTAATTGCAATTCTTAAGAATGAAGTGCAGCGGCAGAAGCCTCTGGCTCCACCATGTACAGCCAGACATACACATGCATAGGTTCTTCGACCCTCTCCCGTAAGATCTGAACTTGGATAATGCCACACAAACCCTTGATGAAGGAAAGGACTGAGAGTGGTAGCAGCACGGCTGTTCTGAAGCTCTGGTTCCAAAAACTAGGCAAAGTAATAAAATGAGCCCAAATGAAGGAAACAGAGTGTCCAACTGAATCATTCTTCACAGCTTGTTCCTACATTCAGTAGTTTGGAGAAAAGATTTCTTGCAGTTTGTACCACTGTTCACATGATGCCTGTCCCCTGCACACCGGACTCCCGAGATCAGTTACACACAGCCCTCGGAGATGCGTGTCCAGTGCTACTTGCAGCCTTCCTGTATGGCTCCTTAATGGAAATGCAAAGACCTGTGACAGACACAGCAGGACCTAGTAAACTGTGTGCTACAGGGTGGAGTGCTGTCATTGAGTGATGCAGTTGTCCCCCATGTCCTGAGCGTAGCGGTCCGACATTATAGTCCTTAACTCATCAATATCCTTCCGCAGCTGACAAACGTCCAAGAGCTTCTTCGAAAGGGTCTCTGTGCTGTGGTAATTTTCACTCTCTTCAGATGAACAGCTCAGTGCTACAAAAAACAACAGCCAAAGTTAGAGCTCCAACAACTGTGTTGTGAATACTGCAACTAGTCACCTCTTTGGAAATAAAAGGCAGGTCACTTTAATTACATCAAGACATGTCAGGCTTCAGTATGATGAAAAGTCATATGGGGTACCATGTGAACTAAACTCAATTCAGAGCCCATCAGTGCCTCGCTGAAAGACATGCTTTTCTGTTTGCACCAAGATCTACACTTCCTGAAGTCTGATGAATCAGAACAGCAGTGGAAAAAAATGGATAGAGCAGTTATTTTCTAGAGACTTTAGGGGTTTCTACTCAGTCACTCAGAAAAGGCAGCCAGCAGGTGTGTAGCAGCTCTTCCCGCACAAACACTGTACTTCACCTTTCTACCTTGCTGAGGGTTCAGTTCAGCAACCTGTCTAACTGATGAATTCTAATTAACATTCAGAAAACATCAGAATATGATACATTCAGGTCAACAAAACCACCCTGTTAGAAGAAAAGACCTAGCATAAACTTTGTCTGACTGGTTTTAGGGCATGCTTCGCATTTCCTGGTTAAATTTAACAGCTTAGTAAATGCTGAAGACTGGATGAGCAGCACAAGAGATGAAGTTAACAGGCACAAGGCTTATTTGAAACACCTGGATACCCCCACTCCCAAACCAGACTTACACATATTCAAACAGTAGATGGATGTTCCTATCACTTGACCCAAAGGGCTTTAAAACAAAAGCACATGTGTTTAGCATCTGTTAACCCTCATAGCAACGGCAGTGTGTCTCAGGAAAGACAGATGACACCTGGCTACACACCTTTCTTTTCTAGAGCAGGGAACAGATCCATGACTGGGTCCACATGAAGAGCCAGCTACCTGCTCTCCTGACTTGGCAAGGACTTGTGTAGTCACAGGCATTTGCTGGCTCAGAGGCACTAAGAGCCCAGCTTTTCCAGAGAGCTCCATGAGTTCATGCACCACTGCTCCATCTGCATAGCACAGGGACAACAAGCTTGTCCAGCTGGCAAGTTCAAGCTCCACATTAGCTAAACTGTTACTGCTTTGTGTCAAAACACTTATTAAACACCGGAAAGTCAACACCACTTACATCTGATTCCCAGCAGTAAGGAAAGGTTAGGCTCCTTGCCCTGAGCCCTCTGGGTAAGAATACTGCACAGTGCTTTCAAGTCAAACAAGCAGTGGGACATTTCCTTGAACAACTGGTCTGCTACAGGCATCTTCTCAGATACTGGCTGCCTGGACTGCTCCACCAGCCGCATCTGCTCCTTCAGGCAGGCATTCTCTTCCATCAGTCTTTGGTTCTTTGTGAAAAGCAAATGGAAAAAAAAGGGAAGTTAGTCTGCAGCATTCACTGCAGCAGAAAGTTTCAAGTTACAAAAAGTACAATTAAAAAGAATTAATTTCAAAACATACAATCAATATTTCTGTACCCCTCCAAAGAACAGCATGCAGACAGCTTTTACATGGCTATTTCACATTATCATTACTCAGCCATTTTCACTCTTTAATTTCTCACTTCTTGAGGTAGGGGTGGTATGCATTATGTATATGCATGGCAGCCAGAATATTTAAGTATGTAATTAAGCTCATAAAGCCCTACCAAAAGATCTTATAATCATTCTGTAAGGTTCTGCCTGGCTCTGGTGTAGTTGGGGGCTGGGTTACTGGTGCTATTTTACTTACTTCAGAGAGAGTTTTATTCAACTGCTCTATATGTCTTTCTTTTTCCTCAAGTTCATTTGTCATCTTCTGAACTATCAGCTTTTCTTGTGAAAGCTTCTCTTGCATAGACTGAAACGAATGAAAACACAGGTTAACAATCTTAAACAAAAACAAATAAAAAACCTGCTGCAATATGGAATCACTTGCTCTCAATTCCCCAATTTTTAACCACAGAGTTCAAACTCAGAAATCATGAGATACTGCCAAAATGGAATTTTCAGGGTGAATTCAGCATGAGCACAGGTGCCTTTACTCTTGAAAGTACGCATATTTATTCCATTACTTGGCTTTTAAATCTGTAGATATGTCTTTACAGGTCATCTGGCAAAATTCAGAAAGAGGAATATTCAAGCCATCTTATCTGAATACTAACAATTAATAGAGAGTATATAAACTCCTGGTGCTTTCAAACAGAGAGATCTCTTCAGCTGTGACTTGCCATCTGTAAGATTTATCAGTAGTGACGAGAAGGCAGGGAGTAATGACAGGCAAGGCAGACCCAGCACTAAATGAAGATTTTAAAGGCCTTGGTGGTCACAGGAGGTGTTGCAGCATTGACAAAATTTCCCTGCACATTCAGCTTGACACCTCACAAGCAGTGGGGAGTCAGTACTCTGTCATACTCCTTGCAAAACTGGAAAACGATGGTGCTAACATTTACAGACTTAATGTGGACTAAAAAAACCCCAACACTTTATTTTCACATCAGCAGTAAGAATGAGCAGGCAGAACCCAGGTATGATTACTTGTTTTTAAAACCATTTTCATACACTTGATCTGCTGCTCTTTTTTACCCACAGCATGCCCCTCAAAAGGAAGTGCTGAAGTAACATGTATCCTAAAGATAAGCTCTTTGAGAAAGCACAGCTACGCACACCAGTGAGAGGAAGGAGGCAAAGGAAACACCCTGGGCCAGGAGAGGGCAGGAAAAAACTGCTTCAGGCATTTCCTTTGCGTGCTTGCAGATGAGCAGAACCTGCAGTGATGCTGAATCATTGCCTTCAGTTTTTTAGAAACATTATCTACCGAGAAAAATAGCCATTACTATGAAGGACTGAAGGCCCTTCTAGCTCCATCTGTGGCATACAGATGTCATCCTTAAGAAGCATGAAGTGAACAGGGCAATGCAGTACCAAAAACACCCTCCCAGCTTCCCAGTATCTTCCAATTTTAACAGTCTTTGATGAAGATCAAGTTCAGGGATATCCAGTGCCCCAGCTATGATTGATGCATTACGACTACCACTTACATGTTTCATGTTCATGTCAACAACAAACAAAAAAGGTTTGACAGTGCAGCCTTCTGGAAGGGGGGAGGTGGTAGGCAGGACAGGGTGAGAAATATTAACCCTCCCCAGCGTATTTTCAGAACTACATGTGCCACTAAATTTACATGACTCTGCAAACTAAGCAAAATCAACTTTTATAATATTCCAAGCAATGTGCACATGTTCAGCTCAAGAATTGTTCCACATAATGGGAACTACTAGAAGTAGAAATCATTCTCTGTAAAAGCTTAGAAAAAGCACACGTACTTAACAGCTTGGCTGAACCTATAGTGCTAAAATTTCCACGTTTCTCATGGCGCTATGAATTCTCTATACTTCATCCTTAATTTTTCCATATGCTTTCCAAAGTTAAAAGTTGGTGGCAATATTCCCAGCCTGGCACATTTGGGGTTTATTGTGACTGACAAGATTGACAGATATACTTTGGGTAACATAGGCATTATATAATCTGACTTACTCTCTTTTTTTTGTACCAAAACTTTAGTTTTTTGATATCTAAATTAATCATGTAAATATGAATTTCTTTTTAAAACAACACTGTCATCTAAAATTTTTCTTTCGAAAGATGCATTATATATGCAGCACAGCATCTTGCCAAGACCAACAAAAATTTTAATCCCTCTCACTCAGAGCAACAAATCAATGAAGTAAAACCATACAAGGAAGATCAAAATAATTTCACCATGATTATGAGCAAATAGAAACCAATAATGCTTTATACAACTGCTGTCTGAAACAGAACTTGTTTTCAGCTTGCAAGTTAAAAACAATCTACTGAAATAAATTCTCAAGCATAAGTTCACAATGTGGCAGAAGGTAGGGAATAAAATGAGATCATCTTAGCTGAAAATAAATTGCATCTCTGTGCTGATAAGGGATTTCAATTTCTAATGAACTAATTTTCAATGCTTCCCAGGTCATGAGTATGGAAGGCTGGGGAGATCAAGGATACAAAGAAGCTGCTTTAGTTTACAAGTCATTTGAGGGCTGACACCATTTTCAAATCTTATTTTCTGTCCTTACAAAAAATACCTCAAGAATAAAAGTAAGAGAAAGTCCTGGAGAACAGAACAGTACCCTGTTCACAGGCAGTCACAACTATTCAGCATTTCCCAGTCCAGCTCCCTAAAGTCATGTCAGATTAAGTGCACAAAACACTGAGGATCACTAGTCTCAAGATAAAGGTGATGGTGAGAAAAAGACCATAAAGTTTAGGATGGAAAGATTTAGGTTGATGATAATACCTTTAGCAAGTTGTGTGTATCTCTAATAAGCACAACATACATATGGAGTATATATGTAAGTAATCTTAACTACAAAAAGGGACAGAGAACCTCAAAAAGGTTATATAATTAAAAAGAAGTTCAGCTTGAAATTCATAACACCTGAAACAACATTTGCCTGTATCACAATTTTTTTGCATACAGCAGTCTGCTCTACGCAAACATCTCAGTTTGATAAAATCAGTCTTCTTCAAACCTTGAGAAGCTAACAGTTAACATAGGTACCTCATGTTCCAACTTAAATTCTTTTACTGCTTCTCTACAGATACATTTCATGCACAGAAATCTAACCAAACAGGTTGTTGACAGGAATCAGGCCTCCTATTGACCATGGCAGAGAAAGGAAGCAATTTAACGGTGGGAGACAACTTTTAATAGACAAATGACATGTTAGAAGAGCAATGTGGAAACTAGAGTTTGGCTTCAATATTTGCTAAAAACAGATGTTTGAGTTTTTTTAAATGCTCAGCTTTTTCTATGGCAAGTAAAACCGTCCTCTCTAAAAGCTGTATAAAGTTTCTTTTTCTCCACAACAAACAGCGGTCACTGAGTAACTTTCAACACTCTGTTAATCAGATCTATAGAACTGCAGCTGACTCCCAGCTGACAACCTCTGCTGTCTAGAAAAATCTTTGGCTGCAAGCTGGGTGCCCAAGATCCACCAAGACAGTTAAGGTATCTAAGTGTCAGAACCCAGCTGAACAGGGTGAAGTGGGATGATTTAGAAAGGCACCTGTCTCTTTGAGCAACCTGAACAATGAAGCCCCTAAGCAACATCACTTTTGTACTTTGGATGATCCACCAGACCAGCAGAATAAGGATGTGACATAGCAACAGTTTTTCACTTTTTGGTAAGTACCAGTGAAGTGCTAAACCACAGAGACATAATGACTACACTAGGAGCCTGCAAGAGAACATGGGTTGACTACAGTCCATCTGTACGGTTAAGGTTTTGGCATTTCTCCCTTTGACTCCTATTCAGAAAGACAAAAGAATAAAATTCAACTTTAGCAATGTTATTCTTATTAACTAAAAATGCACACAGTAAACAACAGAATATACACTCTTCCTTACCTGCATGTCCAAAATCAGTCCAGTTATCTGATTTTGTTGATTGTCGATGACCTAGAATATAAAATTGAGCAATTCAGAAGGCTCGAATCTCTTCAGATTGTTACGTAAAAATCAGCCTAGAGGTGTGTAGACATAGATTCTAAATAGCATCTTTAAAAATGCAAATGACAAAACAGTTCAACTCTGATGGAATACAAAATTCATGCAAAATCAGTGCTCTGAACAGAGACAGGCAGGTCTTGAAAAGTCATCTGAATTAGCAACAAATATGTAATTCTTTAGTGAGATATTTATTTCTAAATTAAAAAAAGTTCAGGACTTAAGGTTAAAGATGCCACCAGCAGATTATTTGCAGACTAACCTTACTGGCTTTCTCATTCTTCTCTTTGAGACTTTCATTCTCACTCTGAAGCTGTTTTGTGTCCAACATAGGAAGCCGGATACCATCTTCCAGGCATTTTTCTACTTTCTGTTGTAAACTGCCATTCAACATGAAAGAAAGATTAAGTGGGCTAATAGAAATGATAGGGTTGTGTGTTTTAGGAAAAATTTCGAAACTTGCACCATCTCCCCAACCAGAACTGTAACACTGTACCTAGCAGAATCCGGCCTTATTGAATGAGCACACAGTTCATGCACCAACAGTGCATGAATGATGCCTTAACTGCTCAAGTTGCCATGGCACTGACAAGGCCAGCTTCATGCAGATGAATGCAGGTTTTATGTGCCATACTCTGTAGGGAGTCTCCCAACAGGCACAGCTCCAGCAGTACTGCGTAGGAAGAGAGGGCAGAGAGGAGCAAAGCAAAATTTTGTGGTGCTCACAGTTGCTCTCTGCTACTGGAGGAGGCAAAGCATAGATCAGAGGCATCTGTGAATCTTCACAGCTCTGGGAGCTTTTAAATCAGATTGTCTCACTGGGACACATACAAGTCCAAGTGGAGTCCAGAATCAGACACTGTGCCAGTGCTGGTGGCCCATCCATCACACCCTCTGTGACTTGTAATGGGGAGCCCGCGGCCATTCCTGCCAGGAATGCTCCCACACAAGGGCATGGCCTTCACACCCTCCATTGCTCAACTCAACCCTTACGTGTAGCTTCAGCCTCTGTCTGCTCACCTTCTCTCAGAAAGGAAATAGACTTTATTAGTGCTAATCTTGATGTCTAATTTAGAAACCAGAGGTCACCCCAACTATTTGTAGGCTTTCAGAAAAGACAGAATGATCCCCCTATAGATTATGAGAGCATGAAGGCCTTCCATTGGTAAGATGGAAACAATGTGACAACAATTTGGCTGGCAAGGTGTCCCAGCCAGCTCTCCTTTCATCATGGAAACCTTTCAGACTCCTGTGGCATGCACCTTTACCCAATGGAGGGACAAAAACTGCAGGAACATCCACAGATATTTAAAAGTGATTCTCCCATTTCCCTCTAATGAAAAGAAAATTGTTTAAGTAGGTGCCCTGATCTAAAATAGAACATAGTAACAAAGTCTCCACGTCTTACCCGGACGTTCTTGGAGATCTGTCCCATTTGTTTTTCCATACTTAGGCAAGTTCAATGACAAAATATTAGCTACAGCTATATTTCCTTGTAAATACCAGCACTCTCGATGAAAAGGTAAGAAATAGCTGGAATTTCTTGAAATCTTTGACCCTTCCCTGATATACCCATCAGCCAATATCCAGTTTTTCCACAGCTCATGACAGGATCAGTTATTAAATAGCCCTACTGACAGCTTCTATACAATGCCCCTTTGCCAAGGATGGAACAAGTTTGTTCCATCCTCTATCTGCCAGCAGGCTATGATGCCATTGCTGGAGTGTCCCACATCCTTAAAGACAGATAGCAAAGAATGCCCTAGGCTCACTCTTCTCCGTGGTATTAATTACAAATCGCCACAGAGCAAGTTGTAAAACCCTTATCATAAAAAATCATTAGCACTGTAATAGATTAAGACTGCAAACAGCATTAGGTCCTGATGTCAGGTGGGGCAGCACACCCATTGCAAGGCACAGCCTGAGCAGCTGCTCATACCTCTGCACTGTTGTGACCAGTTCTTTCTCTTTTTTCTTCTGAGACGCCAGCTGTAATTCTCTCTCTCTGCACTGCGACCGGGCCTCTGCGAGCTTCTTTTCCAACTCTGCCATGGTTTCTTGAAGTTGCTTGTTCTTCTCTTCTAGAATTTGCAGCTAACACAAGGTTACATTAGTCAGACACAGTGTCTCACCAGTAGAAGGCCTTGTGTCAGACCACAGCCTTGCAGTTACCTCATGCATAATTTCACACCCCTGTTGCTTATCTGATTGTTAGAAATCCTAACACCCACAGTGCTTTCTAAAAGATTGAAATACTTCTCTTATAAAACGTAAGGGTGAAAAAAAGAAAATTTTGAAACAGTAAAAGATTTGAGAACAGCTATTAGGGAGCTTACTTATATTTTTAGAATGTAAAACAAACCCCCTTTACCTTACCTGTTTAGTCTGCCCCTCTATATCATCCAGTGTTGGAAGGTCAGCCAGGTATTTCTCTAAGGTTTCAATTCGTCTTTGTTTTTCTTTGTTTTGCTCCGACTCTTTCTGGCATTTCTTTTTCAGGCTATTAATATATCGGTCTCTAGTTTTAAGCTAGAAGAAAGAAAGAGTACATGCTTTATGATAACAGTAAAATATAAGCCTGCTTTGGAAGCAGAGGCTGTTAACTCTCCAAGAATTGTAATCTCAGCTGCATGAAAACATTTGTTAAGAGCAGGAAACAAAACCAAAAATTATTAATCCCAACCGCTTCAAGTTGTAAGCCCACGTGTTCTCAAATCACAGCTGCTTCACCTCTGCCCAGAACAATCCATGTGCCTTATGAACTGAAAACACAAACAATTCAACACTTAAAATACTCTTAATTCTTTCACCCACCAAGATGTTCATACGCAACAAATAATCAGGATATATTTTACTTCCTCTGGCCTAGGAAAACAACTTCAAAGATGAGGACAAAGAACTTAACCTACCAAAAATGGAAGCCAAAACCCTGACTTTGATGCAGTCTGACAATAACATCAGAGGACATCAGATCAGAACAGTTGCTTTCTTAAACACCTTTTCTACAGGCACCTTAATTTTCCATAAGCCTGGAAAAGATTTCTTTTATTATGTTACATTTGCTCATATTCCTGGTACTTCTTTTGGTTTATTACCTAGATCAAAAAAAGTGGAAAGAAAGGCAGGAAAAAAAGAGTATTTTCCACTGTCCCTGCCTGCCCTCTCTTTCCTTGAGAGCTTTTTGTTCAAAGCATAGAATGTACGGGTGTTAAGGGGCAAACCAGGACTGTGCAGAGAATTGGGGTTCAACCTGCAGACCATGCTGCCAACACAAGCACTGCACTGCACAGGTCCTCACCACTGCCACTGCCTGCCAGTTCCTACACAGTGATGAATCCAGGCAGGAAAAGCTCACAAAGAGGGAAGCAGCAGTATCCAATTTCTGCCCTTCCTGCCTCAGTGAAAAGCAAGTATGCTTTTCACAGGAAGGTTCACAGGAAATGGTAAGGCAGAATTTTGAGATGAATTATGCATTCTTCTTTGTCTTCCCACCTGACACTTCACTATATCACACTGCTTGTATCCATTGAACCTGATATAATATAAATTAAGCCCAGTAATTAAAGAATATGAGGTAACAGTGACAATGACCCCCTAAAACATTAATTAGGAACCCCTTGGTCAATGGCACATTCCTGCTTGCAATAAAGGAAGGCTGTGAGTACATTCAAAACCTACCCCTGGGAATTCCTTAAGCCTGCAAAGAAAGCCTTTGTTGAAACAGTTCCAAGAACACAGCTATCTTTGTCTCACACTGAAGTCCACTCTGCACATTCTAAGAAAGCTGTAAGAGAATCACTCATGCTAAATGGGCACATGCAGGCTGCAAAGTAGATCTCAAAGCTTGAGGGCCACATTTACAAACCATGCTAAAAAGAAGGATTTAATTTTCACAGTCTATGTTTTTACCTGGTACTTTATTTACTGTAATAAACACTACAAGCTACAAGAATGAGCAGCTTTTTTCTTCTGCAAAGCTTAGCTGATATCTTGATTAAAACTGTTACCACAATTACCATTTTATCTAGTATCACTTCCTAGGATATATTCTCTGCAAGTTCAGATTTATCCATCACCTACACCTGAAATCATTAATATTCTTTTTTTATCACAGACAGTTTACTGACCTTTAGAAAATAACTCAGAAACCTATACACCGAGTTGCTTTCTAGCAAACATATGCTGCTGCAAGAGTGACAAAAGGAAATATGGAACACCAAAGACACTTACTTTCTCCTCCATCTTCTTTTTCTCCTCACTAGATTTGTTTGAAAGTTGTTTCACAATTTCACTGAGCTGCAATTCCTTGTTCTCAGCTGCTGCAATCTTTCGCTCACGCTCCTCAAGGTGGGATGCTGATCTTTCTGAAATGTGAGGTTGCAGTGGTGTGCTCTCATACTGTGGCTGCTTATGAAAAGAAATAAAATAATCACACAAATGAACACACACACCACTCTACACTTCAACTGCAGAGCAGAAAACAGCCCTGCATTTTTTTTTAGCTGTCAGGAAGGGTGGGGTTTGATTTTTCAAACATTGAAATACATGGCGACAGCATGTGTTTCAGGAATCTGAAGCAAAAGACAAAAAAGCTGGACACCTTTACACGCATAAAAAATGCACAAGAACATTGTGTGGCCACTTTCCCCCTCAGATTTATGGAAGATGTGTGATCCCAAAATAAATCTCTATAAAGGCAGATAAAAAGCATTTTCAAAACAAATCACTACCACTGCATTATCATACCATCTCCTGGGAAGAAAAACACTTTAAAATTGCAACGAATATACTGAAGTAAGAAACACTTCAGTGTCAAGACCCTCCTAAAGCAGAACATCAGTACTAGTCAAAGCTTAGAGCTATCACTCCTGGGGTGAGAATGGTGCATGAACAAGCCTGAGACTAGAGCTACAGTCAGAAGGCAGATCTCCTATCTTCTGTTCTGTATACCAAAACTTCCACCTCCTCTGCCCAGCGACAGACAAGCACCAAATGGAAGCTGGCTGCACGTGGGATGAAAAAGGAGATGCATCCCATTAGGCTTTCAATTTCAAGATTCTTTTAATAACATAAATTGGTTATCTTTAAAAATACTGTTCGTGTAATTTCTTTAACTAATGACATTTCTTCAGCAAAGTATTAAGAGATTAAAACCTACATTAAATTAGATTTGCTTTTATAAATTTGCCTTACAGTAGGCAAGCAGAAACCCAAACACAAATCAAGCAGAAACCCAAATACATTATAAACTTTGAAGTTTCTTTTAATTTTGAAAAAGGAATGTACCTGCTGCTTTATTTGAAGTATAACATACTAAGTGCATAAGATGTACTAAAATTTCCGTTTCTGCAATATTGTTTCCTTTGTTTGTTTTTCTGGGTGTTTTGTTTGCATCTTTTCTTGTGCTTCCCCCTCCCAAAATAAAAATTCTAAACCTAGACAGATTTTGAAGTATTTTGCAAAAGAAGATCTGGAAGCAGCAAAAGCCTAGACATTCCTTGATGTCTCAAAAAGTCTGTATACCTAACTTCAACTGAGGCTCCACTTGAATTTTTCTGCTGTCACATAAACCACAGTCTCACCTGATGTACAGCTGTGTTATTCCAAGTACACAAATAATGTCATGCTGAAGTACCCCAGCAGAGATCCTAGTGCAGTGTTTGTGACAGAAAGAGATAACACAATAAAAGAGGGACAGAAAAGCTATTCCTCTGCATATCTGCCTTTAACAATCCCTTGCTGCATTGCCTTTTAGATATGCCAAGGCTTGGAGATGGAATTTGTATGATGTAAGCAGCCACAGCCCTCACACTGGTCTGCATTTCTTGGTGAACCTTATGCTATTTGATACCTGTGCTAGGTAGATGAAACTTATGACAAGTGTACTCAAAATACCACCAGATATTCCCTTTCAGAGTAAGTGCTCCCCCTAGGAGTACTAGCCCATATCCTTTCCAGATGTCTTGTCAAAAGGTATCCCACCAGTTTGTTTGCCTTTTCATATCTCCTCCATCTATTCTATCCATAAAATCTAACCATCTAACCAGGAGGGCAGTACTTCTTCCTCTTCAGAAAACCTCTCATTAGTTATTTTCAGATACTCTTCTATCAAACTATTTTTTCTCCTACTATCTCCCTGTAGGACTACCATACATACATGCTGTTAAACTCTTATAATGTCACATTCCCTCATTGCTATCTCATTTTTATCAGACTTCAAGCATGTACAAGATTTTAACAAAACTTAGATTTCTGTAAATGTAAGGTAACCTACAACACTTAGGTTTTCTCTACACAATTCCCAGCTATGCAATTACACAGCCATCAATAATCACAAAAGCTCTACACTTTGGCTTCCAGAAAATTGTGAACATGCTTTTAGATGCCAGTTAGTGGGCAGTGGAAAGCTCTGCTGAAAGAGAAGTTCATCCTACCTGTAACTTAGTCAGGTAAGGTTCCTCGCAGTTCACAAGATGGCTCAGTCTTGCATGTTGAGCTCGTATTTCATTCTCCCTTATCTTCTGATGTAAATTGTTAATTTGCTGATTTTGCCTGTAATATACAAATTTAATTTGGGAAAAAAAATGGAACAGAAATTAGAAAAAATGAGATTTTAAGACTCATACTAAAGAATACATTAACAATGGCATTCAACTATCCTGTATCTACACTAGCTGTGGGCTTTTTCCCACTGCAGCCAGACTGTGACTGTAGAAATACAATTTGAAAACTCTATCAATTTTGTGTGGGTTGAGGGAGGCTTCTGTTGCCATTTGCTGCTAGGACTGGAAGTATAAGCAGGGAAAAGCGTACAGAAAGCAGAACAAAAGCAAACAAAAATGGCATCTTCATTTCACTTGGACTTCTCCTGTTTGGCCCCTTTCTTTACCAGAGTTGACTTCTGACAAAAGTTGAAGAGACTTACAAATCAAGAAAAGAACTTAAGAAGAAAAGGCTATTATGTAAGATAATCAGCACAGCTTCCCTGCAAGGTCTTGCCTTTTCCTTTGCTTAAGACTTTCTCAATCAACTGCTTTACATAAGATGTACCTTCCCTTAGGGTAAAATACTGCACTGTGTGCTAAAACAAGTACCATGCACCAACTGCTTGGCCAGTGTACAGCAGAAACAGTATCATCATTGTATCATTATTTAATTATAACACAAATCATATCACTGTTTAAATCACGACTTCAATTGAACTAGGCAGGACTGCAGGGCAAACGCCCCAGCCCAAGTCACAGCCCCACGAGGTGTGCAGTAACTCTCCCTGGAGCAACAGGCACCTCAAAACCTGACCCCAGAGTGGAGCTCTCAGCATCCACCAGAAACACAGACCTTCTCAATAAACTTAAAACCAATTTTGTGCACTCCATTAATTTTCACTTTTCCTTCCTTTTTATCCTAGGATATATTTGCATGCAAGCATGAAATTTTTTTTCCTCAGAGTTTCACCTTGAAGCATAGAACATGACTGACTTTTCTGAAAACAATGACACTGAACCCAGGTGATTAAACCCAATCTTAAGAGGAGATAAATAGCAAATACAGATTAACTTCAAGGGAACAGACCTGCCTGTGCACACACTGGAAAAGCAAATCCTGCAAAGCATACAGAAAAACATTAAAATCTGTTGCTTTTTAAAAAATTTGGAAGGGTTGTGTTTAGGAAAAGCATCTTGGAAACATTAGCATGTGTACACAAAATATGCATTATATAATCTGATAAACTAACATGAAATATATATTAGTTGAAAAGATGCCAACTGCAAATTTTAATAGGATGCCAAAACCCTGCTGAAGGGACCATTTTAGCTACTCACATTCTTCTAGCTAGTCATCAGTCAACTGTACCCCTTTTATCTGGGGTACAAGAGGAATATCATATTTTAAAAATATTGACTATAGTAGAAGTTACACATTTCTCTGCTAGATGTGTTAAAGAAGACATGTGAAAATGGTTAGGGTTTTTTTTCTGTTTCTCTATTTTTCTATCTATAAAGAACAGCAATAAATGGAAAACCAGTGTATCTAAGTTGCTATTTGATGGTACCTTAGAACAACCTATTCAACATGAATGAATAAGGAGAGAGCAAGTGAATGTATTTATGTGACTCCATAGCAAGTCCTAAAATACTTTGTATCAGCACAGGTGATTTTCAGGCTTCTCTGTCCCCTCTAATATCTGGATTGAACAAGCTTGTACAAATACAGAAGGAGTATGTGACACTGAAAGAGTGTGTACAATTCTGGTTGTCATCTGTAAGATGGCACTACAAACAAAAAGCTTCCAACTTATTTTGGAAGATTAGGTAAAGGAATATGCTTTTAACTTGTAAGAGACCTTATAAAAGATCAAGATCTTGTATAATCGTATGAGGAAATACGAAGTCTTGATGATTTCTGTACATGCCTGGTCATCGAGAACAAAATTATTTAGTATGAGTTATCCAAACCTATGAACTGAAGCAAATTTTCATTTTTTATCACCTTATTACTTCCTAGACAGATCTACTGAAATTTCATTGTTTTAAATTTACTTACGTGTTTTAAAATTATTTATTGACTTGTCAGATACCCCTTGAAAGCACTATATGATTTTCTCTTTATGGCTGATTGTAATTTAGCATCGCCTTCCTTCCCAGGCAGGATTTCAAGAGTCTGAATACTACAGCCTGGAGAATATGTTTTAAAATATTTTTGATCTACCAGTGTAGTTTGAACTACATTACCATATTTCTTTTCATAAGCCTTTCCCTACCCTACCAAACCCTATTGGAAAAAAGGTGAGACAAGTTAATCCGAGATGAGACAGAATACAGAGTTTAACTAGCTTGCTTCTTTTCACTCTGCAAAGCACGAAACTCTCAATCATTATATAACCTTGCCAACAAAACACATAGAAACAAAACATCTAGAAACGTTTTAAGGCTGTGTAGACCTCACAACTACTTTACATAACTGTCTCTATGAAAACAACATTAACCTCACGGTACCCAGAAGCAAACATTTTGCTGCATAACCAGAGACTCTGAGCTTTATTTAAAGGGAATTTAGAAAAGTTCAGTTGCTCTCAAAAACACAGATTGCCTATTACAGTGGGAACACTGTCCCCAGAAGCCTCCCTATTACCAATCTATCAGCCCAGCACACTAAAAAACCAAAACCAAATACAATCAGCCTTTAGCATTTAGCTGCCTCCAAGTTTCTCTCAAGCTCCTCAACCTTCCAGAAGCCATCCAAGTGGGCACAGGCTGTGGCCTGAGCTCAGGGCATGGGGGAATCTGTCAGGAATCCAGGCTTTAGTGCACAGAAACCAGACCCCACCTCACACATCTGGGTTCAGTGAAAGTACTGTACCTAGGTACCATGGAAACTACTTTCCTTCACAACGTTGTTATTTTTTTCCCCCATAAGTGAGTGTTACAATTTTATGTTGACAGCAAAGGAATAGTTAGTGGTGTACTGTGTGTCATGGCACTTTTCACATGGTTTCATTCAGCCCCTTTGTCCAAATGCAAAAACTCCTATCTTACTTGAAGTGTCTGTCTTGACACATCTCTTCCCCTTACATTCAGACTGAAGGAGAACAGGAGGCAATACCCTGATCCAAAGTAATCAACCAACCAAAGGGACTCAGAGCTGAGAATTTTGTTTAAAAAGAAAATAAATAAAAGTTAAAAAATAAAAAGAAATCAGAAAAGGCAAGAATAAAAACCATTCTTTTAGAAGGGACATTTCAGTGTTCCTTATTTAAACTGATCTTCCAGAAGGAAATGGCATTAAAAGATGCATAAACTGTAAATATTCTATCCAATAAATTAATACAAACATGAGACTAATAACGTTGTTTTCACAAACACTTCTGACATAAATCTTTGAGCTGTCCCTCAAGATGTAATATTATTTCCAGAAACTGGGGGTGGCAGTGCAGAAACAAACAGCCAGAAAGAGGATCTAAACTCCTCTCAAGGTAGGAAAAGACTTCCTGGTACACAGAAGAGTTCTGCACTTGTCTTTTCTTTCATGTATAATGATTTAAAGGCTTTTTGATTTCCTTCAGAAGCTACCTGCTTGCTATATTTGCATCATCTTTTTTAAAAAAAATTCACTGATACAGTGGACTATGCCTTTTCACCCCCTTTTTTTGAACCTCCAGCCATAATTTATGAATAGCCTGAGATCAAATCCTCCCTGTGCTGCTCCCAGGTACATTCCGAGGGAGCTCAGCAGAACTAACAGGTTATCCAACATACAAGACTAAAGTGGTGGCTGTGTGCTGCTCTATGGTCTCCTGAACCAGCTTTTATGTCCCAGTTCCCACATAGCCTTCCCAGCTGGTTGTTTACATTCTAGCTAGATTATTTTCCATTACCTTGAACATTCATTATTTTTGTAAACAAAGTCCCAAGGCTTCAGCCATGTTTCACTACTTCAGATCAATGACATTTTGTTAGGAAGGAAAAGTTACAAACTTTTCAGGGCAGATTGTACCATTCTCTTGCCTTTCCCAGAATTACCAACTACCACACCTACATGAAATCCTAACACTTAGAGACCAGGCTACCAAAGATGCTGATTCTGTGAAACGATTTCCTTGGCATTTAAGGAGAGTAGTATTTGTTATGTGTCTTTCTGCCGGCCACAGATACTTCCATTTGTAATCCCCCCATCCTGTGATTCTACTTTCAAAGCTGTCTAGAATTCAGAGGAAAACTTCTGATGCTACTTGACTCTAACTGAATCTATTGAAATGAGCAAAAAGAAAGTTAGAACCATAACAATCAAGTATCAAAGGAAAGAGAGGGAGGTCTCTATTTTGATTCAATTGCAGTTCTGCCCTCTAGCTCAAACGGTCCCCTTTGAAAATTCAAGTCAGCACAGAGGATGTGGGAGAGCAGAGAACAGCACTCAACTCCATGTGCACAAGCCTGGACTGTCTTCAGAGACCAGCATTAACAAACTGCTTAATACACAAACTGCTTCTCCTTAGGTCTCAGAAATATTTGTATGACATAACTGACATTCACATAATTTTCTCACATTCACACAGGACAAGTGTGGACAGATACTCATACAGACACTTACATATGCAGTTGTCTGGAAATAAACCATATTTCTTGAATCTGGGACTAGCTCACCCATTCTCCATAAACCCATCTTACCCCTTCCTTACTCTAACATGAAAGAGCCTTTAGAAACCCACATTGGACAGAGCAGCACTTCGCCCCCCCAACTTCTAAATTATTCCTAATTTTTAAATTAGCCTAAATCTAAGTCTCCCACTCCAAGTCGAGGTACATATCAGTACCTTCAAACAATTCAGGGACTTTGGAACAGAGCTTCTTCCACTACAGAAGGGAGGAAGTTACACTAGTAACTTCTTAAGAAACCAAATGGCAATTGATGCTTACCTTCAAAAGTCACAAGTTAACAGTAATTTGCTGCTTTAGGTGAAAATATCTGTGCAGATTATTTCAGAATCAGGATACAAAGTAAAATACAACACGGATCCCTCTGTATTGCAAGTATAATTTATTCCATACTGCAGCTGGAGGTATGCTGCTTTGTTTTGTTGCTTAAGAAGTTGGATACAAATTTTTATATCCCTTTGTTTTAGAGGCATGATCTCTTGGGACCAGAAGTCCAAACGTGCAGAGTACTGATAGGGAAAGAGATCCTTAGTACACAAAGTCCTAAAAACAACGTGAACACGCTTTCCGGAATTCGGAAGATAATGCCAAAGAACTCCAACATCAGCAAAGCTCATGAGAAAAGATCTCAAATTTCCTATGCAATAAAGTCTCCTTTTTTTGTGTTATTGTTCCAAGCAAACCTTTCCTCCAGTCAGCGCAGAACTTACCTTGAAGGGAAGACAGGAACACTGCCTTTGGGAGTCAAAGCACGATCTCTGATCTGGATGGGTTGGTTCTTTGAGGTATTTTTGAATGACTTTTCTGAATTGCATAGTTTGAAATGCTTGCCTGACCCACAGGAGGTGAGCTAGTGATAACGCAAGGCAGGCAAAAGCACAGACAGCAACTCTAATTTCTCAAAAGCCTTGGGCTACTTAATCAAGGGCGTGAGGAAAAAGGAGGAGACACACACAAATGTCTCCTCAGAGAGAGGACTCCACTGTCCCTCCCAGGTTGGAGCTCTTCACCTTCTGCAGTCTCCTGACAGGACAGAGCAATTCTTGCACCTCCCCTGCAGTTCTGCCCAATACTAGAACTTGCTAAAAAATATTTAAAGCTACAAAATGGTTTAGCACCAGTTCCACAGAGAAGTATCTGGGACTGCAGCTGACCAACACTCCCCAGTGTTGTACTGCAAAAAGCAAACACCACACAACCACGGCTGGTCAAAGACAAGCACTCAGCCTGAGGCTAGTTTGGACACCTCAGGGGAGATGTGTCCATCAGCTGGAGAGATCTCAAAGAATAGCAAAAACTACTTGATGCCTAGGAAATATTACTTAGGAGGGAAGAATAAGTCATATTAAGAAAAATTTTCTAACATTTGAGCTAATTAATCACCAAACTGCCCAACCCAGAAAGGCTGTAGAACACCTGGTATTGCAGATACCAATAGTGCAAGCATTTAGTGACAGCACTACTGCTTGCCTTCCCCAGGGCCTGGCAGGCGGGTTAAATGGGTTCTTTCTAGCCCTTCATCCTTTCATGATTGCTAAGATTTAGGTTATTAGATGAATACTAATTTCATCAATGTTACTAGCATTCACACCTGACAAAGTGACCTTTTAAAACAGCTAAAATAATTACTCTGTAACAAAACCTTCCTGAACCAGATCAAGATGTACAGTAGTCTCATCCACAAGTTACCTGGGTGATTTGTGATACTGGAAAAAATAAAAGGCATTTTTTTCACACTTTTATTGGAAACAAAATGTAATTTACACAGCAAAGCACTCTGAGGAGGTCCCTCACAGCCCCACTCCCTGCACAGGACTCCCTGCTATACACACATGCACTTCCCACATGGGCAGTACAAAGCTTCAGGTTCCTCAAAAATGGCATCAAATTATCACTCAAGTGGATATGCTAACGCTGCAGATCCTAACACGGCAATTGAAATTAAAAGAATTACAGCTTTATACTAGTATTAAAATGAGTACTATTGGAGCACATATCATATCATGTACTGAAGTCAGGAAAATTTGATACAAGACAAAGAAAAATCTGCTTCTCTTGTCTCAGTGAAAACATCTAATCCTAACTGAGATATGGATTAAAAAGTTAATGATTAAGCAACTGTTTTAAGAAGGTACTTCTTGTACATTACATGTACTCTAAGGGATAACAGCTATTCACTAAAATTGTACTTCCAAATCTATCTTTCCTTAAAAAGCTGTTCAAATGCTCTTATGTTCTCTGCAAGAGAACACTGCATGCACAGTGTTATTCTCAGCAGCTTGTGTCATATGTCCAGATATTTGGCATTTATTCACGTACCTACTACATGCAACCCCTGCCACACAAACTCTGCCAGGACCACACTAGAGACACCTACAGCGGCAGGTCAGCCTCAAGCAACATTCAGCATTGCACCAAACACTGCAATTTCAGTGTGTTAATGTACTGAACAGAGGGGCAACATGAAGAATTAAAATGTGATGCTGTAATTTTCTAAACCAATACAAACACTGCTGGCTCCCTCTGGTGCTAAATATAATGCAGTGTTACATACTAAGCTGCCAGAGAAATAAGGCAATGATACAATCCAATTATTTCATACAGTAGGTGACTGATATTATAGTAGTAAGTGTTGCAGCAGCAGATTTCCCCTTACAAACTAAATCCTTAAGTCCTCATACATGGCCTGTACAACAGTTCTTATGTGGAAAAAACACAAGACATGGCTTTAAGAAGTGCCACTCTGTTCTGGTAGGCACATACAGGGCAGGCTCACTTTCCTGCACCATGTTTTCACTTCCTGAAAGTAGAGTCTTCCCCTCATTTTCTTAAGAGTAGACTTAAAAAATATTTCAGGTTTCTACTGATTAAATTAGCAGTGACTCCTAAAGTAGTTTTAACAAGCAAGCCAAAACCACTTTGAAACCCATTTATTTATGCTATATACTACTTAAATAAGTGCTGAACAGACTACACAAAATACACTAATTTGATTTATCTATTACTAAATCTGCTGTTCAACACAGCATACAATCAAAATCAAGGTACTTGTTCTATTCTCAGGCTCAAGTGCCTCTTTGGGATTTTAAAAACTTAAAAATACTTGAATTTCTAGTGACACACCAAAGTATCCAAGTATTATGATTCACGCTGTTAAGCATCACTCCTTGAATTGTTCTTGTAACTATTGGAAACTTACTTGCAACTATTCCTATCTGGTAGATTTCCAATGCAAAACAAGGAAATTTAATAATCTAATCTGGAACGGCTGAATTTTTTTTTGCCTTTTTATCTTTGTGTGGAAAGAAGGGAAGCAGGCAGCATGTTTCACTTTTCTTCTTCTGCTCTTCCTCCCTTTTTTAACAAGGTACAACAGCCTAAAGATACTACCCTGTACTGAGCATCCACTTCCTACTTATCAATATATGTAAGCACTGCTGTGAAGAACAAGGTGTGTGATGTTGATCTCCTCCATTTCCTTGATATGCAGGACACCAGTACAATTCCCAGCAAAAGAGTGTTTAACCTTAAAAAAGTGGTTAATGACCCTGTGGGTGAAAGGGAGGCTGGTGACAAGGGCAAGAGGAAGGTGTTTCCAGTGTGCCTCTTTCCATCCAGCTGTTCCTTGTACTTGCCAGCAAGCAAACAGCTGGGTCTGGAGCACCATGCCAGCTGCTGTCCCACTGCTCTGGCTACCAGGTAGCAGGAAGTTAACACATCTCTGCTGAGCTTCCGTCCCCTCAACTACCAGTTTGTAAATTCAGCATACGACTTAAGGAGACTACATCTTTTAAAACTCCATGCACACCACACGTAAAAGGGGCCCTCTCAGCAAACATCTCCTACCTAACCTCAGTCAACAAAGTACTTTCTCCTCTGTTTCCCCAAAGCATAAATTCTTTAACTGCCACCATGTTGAATTAACTACACTTTGGCAAACTTTATGTTTTTAATTTTAGGTCACTATTCCCAAAGAAATTCAAACTCTGAAAAGAAGTTTAAATTAAGCTCAGGAAGACCAAGAGCTGGAATACTTAGGTTTACTCCCAAACACCACTCTGAAGCTCAGTGCAAGAAGGCCTTGTGTTCCCATGTGTTATATATAAGTAAAAGCATATTTTCACTTAGTGCTGCTTTGCGCCTTGAAGAAAGGTAGTTTTCACACTTAAGCCTTATTAACACCCTATCTAATAAGAAATGTAACACTTGTGCCTTTTAATGGAGTTCTATTTCAAGGTTTTTGCACAGCAGATATGTACCATTTTCTTCATGAGTGAAACCAAAAGTATTTTTATTTATCGCAGGAAGCACTACCTCTTCTTAAAAAAATTAAACAATCTGTTGTAAAAACTTTGTAAATATGCAACATCAATTTGTACTAATCTTAAAAATACAAATCCATGAATGTTTCTATTCCATTTTAAAATACCTTTTCAGGCAAATATTTTGCTCAAATGGAAATTCAGTATTCAAAGAAGAGCCTGTTCTGTGATGTATTGTTACACTGCATCACTACAAATTACAACATTAACATCAAGTATCTACTTGAATATGTAACATCACTAAGTGGTCTGTTCCACTTCAATAGCTTCCAAAATGTATTTTGCCTTTTCAGCTGAATGGAATTATCTAAACTGACTACTGGTGAGAAATCCTGAAAGAATTGCATTCATTATCAGTAAGTCACACAAAAGAAATTACTTGTACAAAAAAATGAAGCAGCACACTGTCACTAGCTATCAAGAAATAGCTTTTCTTCCTCCACATGGACAGTATCAAGAAGCAGGCAGCCAGGTTACAAACAGTCACTTCAGAAACTTCTCCCTTGACTGTAAACACTTGCAGTTTGAGAAGAGCAACACCAACTGCATTTTTAGCTGCCAGTGTATACCAAGCCTTCATGTGGAGTGCACAGGATAAGCTCAGCAGGGGCACTGAAGACCACCCCAGCCACCATGAGCAAAGTGCTCACAAACACTGCTGACAGCTTGGGCCCCAGGAGGTGGGCTGCAGGTTTGCTACTGCAGCATTACTACTGACATAGCAAGCCTGAAAAAAACCACTGTAATTTAGATGGCCTTTAAACAGCTGATCAAAAGGCTCTGAGAAGAGATGTAAACAACAGCTAAAGATGTTTCCATTTTAACTTCTCACCCCCTTGGGAGATCACCACCTCCGTAGGAGAGCTGGCAGAGTGGGATGGTGAACCCGTGCCTCAGTTCCTAACTGCATCCCATCTTTGCTGTAGCAGCAGGTAAACAGACACCAATATCCTCCATCAAGCCAGGGAACCCAATGCCAACTTCCACTGCTGAAATGCCACCACAGGTACTGGCCAGGGTGCTAAGGAACAGGAACACTTTCAATCACTGCAATTCCTCATTCTGTTGCAATACAGGAATGAACAGTTCTTACACAAACATAATCCTCCTGGTACTAGAAACTTAACAGCAGTGAGTTGCTATTAGGACCCATTCAGATTGACAGCAATTTTAGTAAGAGGTTATATATTTAGTGACATAAAGATTCTGGATTTAATGATCTAATATTTTATTATTGGAACAATTTGTATGAGGATTTGAATAGGATTTTACTGCTGAATATTATGACAAAGGTCAGTTTCCCAAAGCTTTATCTACTGGCTTCAAATATATTGCATTTCTGTACTTGTGAAGGAAAAGAAAATCAGCCCACTGCAGCTGACCAATTTTCATGTTGCAATTCACTTCCAAGACCTCACAAGCAGAAAGATGTCTCATACAAACCTGCAGCCTGGTAACAAGCTAAGAAGGGAACCTGACAGCAGAAGTGGTTGTTGGGCTCACTGTTCCTTTTCTACTCCAGAGGCATTAAACCTTCTAAATACATTTCCAACTTCGTGTGGGACTTTAAGCTAGCTGCCAGTCTTCTCTCCTAGCAGGATTAGCTCCTACATATTTGTGCATAAATAGTGGCTGGACTGAAACCTAACAACTTTGCTGAATAAGTAGGTCTCCTGAAAGCCAGCTTTTACTTCATCTAATCGAATGCAGCAGACGCTGGGTACTTACCTATCAATCACAAACTCCTTCTGTCTTAGCAGCCCTTCTTTAATTTTCATTAGAGATTCCCAGTTGCTGGAGTCCTGATAGCTGGTAGCTGGGTAAGTTGAACGAGATGTTCCAGGTGAAACCTGCAAAAATAATTGTAGGATTAGCCCCCAAAACAGTGAAAGTAAATAATGTCCTACATATCACAGCATTTACAAAGTGGTTTGTTCTTACAGAAACTTAAGGATTGTTTCTCAGTTTAATTCGGATTTTCTTTGTATAAAACAATCGGATTTATAAACAAGTTTCTGGAAAAAAACTTAAGCCCGGTGTCACTGATTTTTTTATTTCTCTACTAAACACTTCCTAGCTCTAGCAGCAGTTTGGAATGAAAAGCTCATTTAGAATTAACTACATCATCAAGACCACAAAATGTTCATATTCTGCTGCAATCCTTGTAGCACTTCAAACAACAGGGCCTGGTAACCAGACCCACTGGTATCTGCAGGTTAACAGTTGCCTCTGCCCTGTTCAACTCTCACCTGTAACGTGGGTGTACAGAGAAAGAGAAATTCCCCTTGATATGTGTGCACTTAAAATACAGAATATGGGAATATAATTCTGGCTAAATTGTAAAATAAAACTTTCACAAGTAACAGGTTCTAGGCTTTCTATTAATTTTCACAAAAGCCATGTCTAGCAACAAACTGACAGCAACAACTGAACTGAATATGAACCAACATCATCATGGTTTAGAAGAAAAGTGAAAAAACTGGGACGCTTAATCAAGCAAGCATTTATTACAAATTTATTACAAATATTTGCATCAGGAATTCACATATGAGAAAGTTTAAACTAGAGCTTCTGAGATCAAACTGAGGGATTTCAGCATCAGCTGACATGAAGTATCATTTAATCTTTCATCAGTTTTTTGAATCACTGAAAAAAAGATCAGTCTTTTTATAATCTGAGAGGCATCCTGGAAAATGCTGTCTTTGTTTTTGAAAAAGAGCAGAAGAAAAAAAGTTAAAACACGGCTATTAAAAAAAACCAAAACCACAAAACTTTAGGCTACTCTTTCTTTTATAGCTCCACAAGGTTTTAGATTATATCTGAAATTACAACAAACTGTATTAAGAACAAGACATATGATCAACAATAAAAGTAAGTTAAACAACTGCCAAGCACTTCATGCTTGGTCAAAGTTTTACTGTGAATTGTAACACTGAATGGGAAGAATTCATTGCTTAAACCCCAATACCATGAGGTACTAAAGTCAGGAGCCAATTTCTCACAACTATAATCTCTTCTGTAACTTTAAAAAGTATTCTTCGCATTCAGTCTAGTTCAGTTCAATCCCTAACTTGCCCACTGATGTGCTTCTGTGCATTTATTCTAATTTATAAGCTAAAACCACTCAAGAAGACAAGACTTACCACTTCTAAAAATCTTTCAAGACTGTTACACCCCCACTTTACCCCCACAATCCCCGCCCCCCCCCCCCCCCCCCAGTCCAATTTATCTGCTTCAAGGAATATTTCTTTTGCTGAACAAACTGGATAGCTTCAACAGTAAGATCAGTTACACATGGTTTAAACAAACAAACATCAACTACAAAAACCATCAACAGTTCTACACATTAAATACAGCATGCCAATTAAAAACAAAATCTAAACTGGTGATATAATTTTTTTTTTTGGTTTGGGCAGTGATCTAATAAAACTCAGGAAAGAAACCTAGTCATGATTCTTCCTGTAAGTAACACATATATGGAGTCTTTACGGCTTAAGGAATCTAAAGTCTATTTTGCCTGGGTTGCTCCATCCAGACCACATCACTTCAAAGTCATCTTTAGTGCTTACAGACTACCTTGGGATTGTCACATACTGTTTTGTATTAGTTATACATATGACTGGCTGAATTGAGAGGCACCAGCACAAACCTATTCCAGTGGAAGTCTCTCTTAGTGACCCATGCCATCTCATGCAGTACAAAGTGACAACATCAGGAACTATCACTGGACTTTGTGCTATGAATTTTTTTCCTCAGCTTTTCCCACTACAGTGCTGATGAATGCTTTACTACATCCACCTCAACACCATTACACTACAGTCAAAAAAGAAGAAAGAAATAGTCCTTATTGCAGCTGGGATTAGATCTTTACTTTTTAGAGCCAGAATTTCTTTCTCTACTCTAAACAAAACTCGTAAGCATTTAACATGATAAATAGGAAATATATGGCTTTATAAAGCCAAATCAATTTATTTATTGATTATTAAAGACAAATTTTGTCTTTAAGACTGAACTATAAAAATGAAGAGAATAAAGACAACAATTTAAATATGAACCTATGTTAAATGAGGACATTCTGGAAGTCACCGGTAGTTTCTCTAGGAGAATTCTTCAATGCAAAATCCTTATTTCAATCTAGCACCCCTGCAAACAATAATCTGCACTAAAGTTGGAAAAAAACCCTTCAAATTTGGTGCGGTAAGTAATTACACAAGTCAATTAAATATTGTAGCTGCTGAAAAGCAATGCAACGAGTTTTGCCATATTAAGAACAGAGTAATATTTTGTGAATTAAATTCCAACAATCGTGTGTTAGTATGAGGTTCTTATTAAATCTAAAACATAAGGCCTCCACTGACCACTCACTGAGGTGCTTTAACTTTGGAATATACCCGATCCTATGGAGTATATACATGCTGTATATACATAGGTAACAACAAATAAAATATTACTTTGTATTATAATTGTGTGCTTCAATTTTTCACTCTGAACAAATGAAAACAGAAACAAAAATGTTTGATTCTGGTATCATGTTTCATCCAATTAAAAAGAATATTCTAAAAATATTTCTTAGCACTTCCCAAAATAACAAGACACTTCACTCATTTATGAGCACATGGTGTTGACTACTACAAACAGCTTTCTAGCTGCTTTGAATTGTGTGGTAACACACAGGCAGTCCGCTTACGTGTATCTTGTCTCCTAAGGATATCAAACCAAATAGTGAGACCAGATACACTTCCAGGAGTCATATTTAGAAAGCCATCCACAACTCCAAGCCCTTAACTTGAATCACCCACAACTGCAAAACAAAATACCATCTGGAAAGACACAGCATTCTTTTCTATCTGTCCCACAAAATACAACTATTTTTGTCACCTGGCAACTCTTCTGAGAGTATCAGCCTTGTCCTGACAACATGTGTTCAGTTAGAACAGTATCCTTTGCACAGGGACATCCAAAGGTCCTCACTAGCCTGTTTTGTGACAAAGGCTTGGCAAACCTTCAAGTCACTGCTGAGGCAAAGTCAGCTGCTGAGGGAAAAAAGAATAAAATAAGAAATCTTTGCTGTACTGGCCTAGATGCAAGTACTTAGTACTGGAACAGACATTGCTGACTGATAGTTTCATCCTTATTATCAGTGGAAAAAAAATTTTTCTGTGGACAGAGTGTAAGAACATTTAGACACCTTAGGTCAAATATGGCTGGACTTTTAATTGTGCTAATTACAATAATCTTCTTAAACATGCTCACAGTTTATGCCTGAAGCAGATCAACATCTCAGCACACAGAGTAGTCCAGCATTCCATGTGTTACATGCTGTATCATGTTAAATGATGTCATTTACTGCATCACAAAGTAAAGGTGAAGTCCAAAAATGTCAATACTTAATCTCAAACAAAACCAGAAATCAACCCCAAAAAACCAACAGATTTGAAAGGCTTTTTTCACGAAAGCTGCAGCTTAAATAATTTAGTGCTGTCCATTCTACAACTGTAAATTTTCACAGTCCATTTCTAACAACTAGCAGAGCACCAAGAATTATGCCAGGTGAATGATTCCTTCTGGACAACTGCTTACACTGCCCTACACTATCATAAACTCCTGTCCATAGGGATCATTCTTCTCTTGCTGCATTTACAGGCATTTTACAATTCCTTGCATCCACAACTAATCCAAGGTAAAGAGTCAATGTTAGCAGGAGCTAAGGATTCCTTTTTGACTGACAGTTGAGGAAACAAATATGGGTGACCACTCAGGCTGTGCCTCAGGGATATCACTGGATGGGTAATGTGGGAGAAAGAAGAGATGGATGTGGCAGCAGCAAGCCCAAATGCACTCTTGTCATAGAGATGTCTCCTGCCGATGGGTCACCTGTGATGGGAGAAGGTTTAAATCTGCACAGGCAGAGCAGCAATCACTGAGGAGCTCTGTAACTGCTCCCCACCCTGGGTAAGGAAAAACGATTTACCCACCCCTTCCTCCCTAGCATAGATTTCTTCCTAACATCAGGCTGAGCGTTTCAGCTCAGAACAGCTCCCATAACTTAGACAATCTCAAAAGATGGCTCATCCTTTTGCAGGCAAAACATGACAGGGATTGTGGCCCTCACACAGGAAAAGCTATAGAAGGCTGCAATCATGGAATAAGGCCCTAATTTTAAGGAATGATTTACAGAGAAAGGCTATGCCTTGCAGAAAACAAAGCTACAAAGCTGAGTCCTCCACACTGCAACAGATTCTGAGCTGGGTAGAAAAAAGACTACAGACAAGAATTCCTAACTTGTCGTATTTGTATCTCACCGCCACCTACCTACTGCTCTACTCAGCTCCATCTTTGCCTTTTAGGGAAGATAGTGCTTCTGCTCAGCAGGATATAGTCACTACAATTCTTGGCAGCAACACCTAGGCTGTACCACGTTTTGCCTATGCTTTCACAAATTTCCAGCAGTCACAGGGGAAACAACATCTAATCATGCCCTTGCACTTTTATTCCAGCCATGGTATATGTGGGGCTCTTTGGGGAATTTCTTTAATGTGGAAAACATCATTAAAATCAAAATTGAAACACCATCAAATGGTGAGGTACTCAGAAATACAAGTTTATTGTAGAAAGGTTAGCAGTGCCAACAGCAAAATAAAAATCAATAAGGCTTGGAAAAAAATCCCAAACACATACCTTATATAGACATGCAGCCTGCAAAGTAATGTAAGAGAGACCACAACTAACAGGGAAAATACACTTTACAGGAGTTGACAATTTAACCTGCCTGAAAATCAGCTTAACGCAAGTCAGGACTGCCTATATACGGGATGTCAGGTTACAGAAAAAGGGGGTGAGGGAAAGGATAAAGCAGTGACTTTAAACAGCTCTGGCATAAACTCAGTTGCAAGAGTATGTCTGGTAGTACAATGTGAGGAACCAGAAAGTCACTGGAACAGTAAAACATGTCCAAGGAGAAACTTTCATGGATAAAAAGCTTAGAAAGAGTGATTTATGATAAAGAGCTAAATATCACAAAGGCTGAAGAGACATGAAATCAGACAGCAAATACTCTATTTCCTAGGCTGAGAGACCATGTAAACTAATGTTGATGGAATGAAAATTGAGATACGGCAATCTGGGATAAGAGTATCAGGAGAAAACAAACAAAAACCAGCAAACAACAACAACAACAACAACAAAAAAAACCCCAACCCATAAAACCAACTAAAGAGATAGAGAAAAGTAGCAAAAGCATATCATGGACAACTGAGAGAAGATCCAAATTTTAAGATCTTAGAATCTACACTGGATGAAGTTCAAGAATTAAAGGGCAAGCCAGTCCTTACTTGACGACACATCAGGACTTCCTTTGAGTTAGGGTTAAATTATGCATTCATGTAACTAACGACACACTGACTACACTATGCCAAGTGCAGCATAGGCACTCATTTAACTCTCAGTTAGGCACCAACCTCATCGACAAAAATTCAAGAATCAAAATTCATTTTAAAAGGGATCACCTCGAAGGTATATAGGCAGAGCTGAAGTGCATGGATGTTACATCTGTTTGTTACATGACTTTAAAGCTCTTCCAATAAAAAATTAAAATGTAATGCAATTTACAGACACCACCACTATCATCATAAAATTTGAGAAAGTGGAAGGCTTTCAAAATGGAGAAGAATGAACAGTAATAGCATCCATATGCCTCCTAAAGGCAGTACTCCCTCTAGTAATTACACTTTTACTAGCACATTTTTTCAGACTTCCTTCACAAATGAAATCCCCATTGCACACAGGGCAACACACTTAATTCAGACCTCACAGATTTTCCTCTCATAAGCCCGGGAAGAACCTGACTGTCCCACAAGTTACTGTTATTTGTATATTTACTTCTTCCCCAACATTGTTTATACTGCAGCTGAGGTTTCTGAACTTCATCAAGGTCAGGTCTGATAATCACAACAAGGGAAGAAGACATGGTCCCTCTGCTCAACAGCTTACAAATGAATTAAGAGCAAAGCATAGCAAGTACACAGTTGCTGGGATACGACAAGAGATGGGAGACAACAAAGGCTAAGGTCAGGTAGCTATTCACCATGGAGGAAGAAAATTTTAAATAAGAAACAAAAACCAGAGATTTTTTTACTGATGGCATAGTTACAGGGTTTTGATAGCAACCGCATGGTCACTTAAATGTGGCATAAATGCACGCTGCTATCAAAGGGAGGGGGTCTGTTCTCCTGCCTCTTCTCACCACTTCAAACATTCATACCTTTCAGCTCCCTCCTGACAGCCCCAGTCCTACACTCTTCCCTCCATCCCACACACATGAAGGTTATTTGCATCTCGGTCAAACTCTTCTCAGATTCATTGTACAAGGCCGTGTGAGATCTAGCTCTGGCACACAGTCTTAAGTGGGAAACAGTGTACAAGACAACACATTTTGCAGTGGTACAGCTTTGTGCTGGATTAGTATGAACATGACCACAAGCTGAATTATCTCAACTCCAGGCACTGCCAAACCTTTCCAAAGTATCAGTGTATGGACTGAGTATTTTCTAAGCTTCCGAAAAAAACCCTATCATGCAGTTGCTATGACACTGTCAAAGTTTCCAGTCTAAAGAACTGGCCAAGACCTGGTCTTTAGATAAGCAATCAGTTCAAGAAAAGGAACTTGCACATGAAGATGGCTTAACAGAATAAAAACAAAAGCCTCTTGCACTTTATCATTTTTCAAAATAGTCCTGCCTGTGTTGGTCCTATGAATTGTGACAGCACACACAGGACCAGCAGCACAGTCTCAGCCTACAGTCAGAGACTGCATGTGTAAGATCCTTATGTGTTCAGAATCTACATTCAGCAGGGGATCCTGAATAAAGCAGAAATATAGCAGGGGATTTGTAAGGGAAGGGAACTGGACTCTGGTCACTGCTTAACTGGCAAGGTATTATTCCCTCTAGCATCCCTGATGGTACTGTGCAAAAGCCTCCAACGACGAAGAAGTCAATAGATTAACTCTGAAAAGAGTTTGCAAGGTCCCTAGGGATGCACATTTTAGGGCATAGACAAGGGCAGTCTCCTAGAAGAAGCTGCAGCCACTCAGCAGTCCTCCCTTACTTTCCTGACTCTCTCATCTCTGTCCTCTAAAGCTACTACTTTCCTGAAGGGTGAAACTGGCACTCCCAGAGCTGCACACAGGATCATGATACACCCTCCTCTGCTTATCTTCCCCTGAACAACCACACTTTGCTTGCTTTTTCGTGTTGTTATAACATTCCTTCATACTCCATGCAACACCAATATTATTTTTGTCATAAATCCTTTCCATTTATATTCTGGCAAATGTTATGAACACAAAACACTTCTAGGTGCCACTTAATATGACGTTAAAAGCAACAGTGCCTGGAATTTTCCACTGATAACAACTGGGTCTTTCCTAAGTATAGAAGCACTTGTTTTATTAAGTGTTCATTTTATCTTCCCACTGCATTGAAATTCAAATGTTCTTTACTATTAAAAAAATTTTAAACATCTGGAAATGAAAGGGAGCTTCCACAAGAACAACTGGGTTTTCTTAAGGCTTTTAGGTGAAGTTTCACTCTTAAATTCATTATTTCTTTTTGTTTCTTACTCTCTCCTGGAAAGCAAAGCGACTATAGTTATTCAAAAAGACCATTGTAACGTGCTGCATAAATACAGGACATGTTACTCACTACCAAAAATTATGAACTGTGGAAGTAAGACAGAAGTAGCTTAGAAAAAAGAAATAATTGGCAAAAGTCAATCATGAATAGAAGGACATGTAAAATACCTCAGACATTCTCAATCAAGTTCTGATTATTTATAAAAACCTTTAAGTTAAATGTACATTGCTAATACCTACAAACACCAGTTAACTGAATGTCAGTCTGGATTGCTCATTGATTACTTACTATACCTGCTCATGGCTAAAGCAGATGCAAAAAGTGACCTAGAAAGCAATCAAAAAAGCATCTATTTTTTGCCAGCCAGTACAAACTTTGCAAGGATGAGCAGAGCTGGCCATCAATCTTGCACAGGAACTAACAGGAGTCCTCCTGTAACAACAAGGTCATAAAAAGAGAGTGCAACTTGGGTGAATAGTAGATGAAAAAAAACAGTAATTGGAGAAGAAAACTTAGAAAAACCTTATATGCACAGAGCACCAAATTCTCTTATTGAAACATGCAAACATATTGAAAGAAACTATGAATTTAACGTGAAGCAGGAGCATACATTTGGGGAAAAGTGATGCTCTGCAATTTCTTTATTAAGGGTCTTGATGTTTCACATGGAAGTTGTTGAGATTCTGTGAAGGCTGTTGGCCCCTAAACCAGAAAACCGAGCCTCTCCTTTCCTTTGTTTCATTTGCTTCAGCTTTTCATGACTTTACAAGAAACATGAGCCATGCATGTAATACTCAGCACCATTAACTGAAGTTTAAAAGAAACAAAAAAAACCCCCACAAAAATAAAGCAGAAACATTCAGAATATTTATATTAGAACAAATCCAAGTATTCCCACAAACTCAAGAAAGTACATTTTATTTAAAAACAATAATCCAGAACTGGTCTCTATGAGCACTTGCAGAAAGAATAGAGTGAAATTACTGGAACAAGTGCACTTCCAGTTTTGCAGATGCAAACTTCTGCGCAGGTTATAGCTGATAGGGAAGGAATGATTAGATAATAAACTCTTTTCCACTTCCTTTTAGGCTGATAAACCAAAATTTCTAGCAGTAACAAAGACACCCCCACACACACACCTTTGTTCCTCTCCAGCTCCACAAACATAGATTTAAAAAAACAAGGAAAAAAAGACAATGATACTCTATAAGCAGTGGCAAGTGGGGAATTTAGTAAAGCCACCTTAGTGGGGATTGGAAGACCAAACTGAGTTCTCTACGAAAACAGTCTTGTGCACAGTTATTAAGATCTGTGGCCATCAGAGCGCTGCACAACCTGAGTACAATATTCATTTACATTTATTGGTGACTATCTGAAAAACTTCCATGGATGAGAAAATTAGAGGCATACTCATGTTTTCTGTCTCAATGCCAGGAATTCTTTCCAGAAAGAACTAGCTGTTTCAGCCAGCAAAGGAAGCAGAAAGGCACACGGACCTACTGTGAAGATTAAATTGCTTCAAGCAGGGATTCAACCACTATCCCTGTACAGCATCATGTCCATAATATATCATCATGTAGACATTTCAGTCACTTGCCCCAGAATTTTGAAAAATAATTTAAAAAAAAAGGATTTTTTTTTCCTTTTTCTTTTTTTTTTTAATTCACAAGGAAACACCATAAACTTGCATGACTCTGAATTTCAGATGCATTTACAGAGGCTCTGCACCTCTGGCAATCAGATCCCGGAATCTGAAAAGTCAGACATTTGAAAATCCTAGCCTGAAACTTCTGCATCACTGCTAAACAAAAGAAATGCTGTTAACTTAACACTGGACTGTGTGTGAAAGCAGCAACCACACAACCACAGAAGGTAGTCACATAATTTGTGTGTGGAGTAAGTGATGGATATTTGAACTGTTTGGCTTCAATCCAGATTGAACCTTTTCCACTTGAGTTTATGAGGGGTACTTGAAACACACTTGTCTCTAGCAAAAGCAGCAGTATGATGTAAGGGTGCATCCAAACATCCGTGTCAGTGTGTGAAGGTGTTTTCCTTTCTTACAAGATAAACTCAGGGGGAGCCCTAGCACCTTCTTTATATAGGCAGAAAGGGTAGAAGTTCACACTAAAAAAATTTAAATATCACTTTCATCACCAGCAATTAGTACTTGTTACTTGTAGGTCTCCCAAGTTTCTTAAAAAGAAACTAGACTTATTATTCTCACTCTACAGATAGGAAACTGAGACAAGAACAGACAATTTGTCTCTTCAAAGAGCACCAAAACAGAAGCAGATTCTCTAGTGTGGAAACCATTTTGTAAGCAAAATACTGGTTTTAACAAACACAAATGAGACTATCTCTGGCTAAACAAAAATAAGTATGTGTTGATTGAGGGAGGCTCATTTAGAACATGGGAAAATTCACGCTTCAGAATGAACTACCTTTGTTTTCATTTTCTAATTCACAGAGATATCAATAATAATGTTATACCAAGTACTCACATAACCAATTGATACAGAAGACTGTATCTCAAAACCACAGAACCAATTAATAAAGACCACAAAAAGAGGAAAGCAATTAGTTTCTTCTATAAGAATGGAGTCATAAAAGCAGGAAAAAAGCTCTCCACATCACCTCAGTGGTCAGGAAGCCACAGACAAAACAATCTGTGAGACTACAGTTGACAAAGCTTCCATGCTCCAGCGACTGACAATAGAACTTCCATGAGAAAGCAGCTGCCTGAAACAGAATACAGTCAGAAAATATCTGCAACACCAGGAAATCTTTTCTTGCTACTCAGAGCTGGTCTGAACCTAGGAGTAGAGCTATGTTTTAATTCGTCACATTCTGTAACAGAATAAAGAAAAATACGAAATTTTGTACCTCAAATTATCAGGTAATGAAATTCAGGATCCTAATTTTCTGGGGTACTCTTTTGCTGAATATTGTTCTCCTGCAAAAGTAATTCTGAATCAGCACTCCTCTTCCAAAAAAGGAAAAGACATCCTGCTACTTAAATAAACTTAAGTGATTTCTGATGAAGTAAAAAAAAAAACCCTTAGCGTTTTAGCTATGAATTGCATGAAACAAAGATACAAAGCAACAGATAGCTGACACTCACCATGAGAATTAGTCATATTTATAGTCACTTGATAGAGGGAAGAGGAAAAAAACCCCAAACTTAAGAACAGTGGACTGAAGAAGTGAAGAAAAGTCACACACCTTTCTGTAACACCAAGCAACAGAAAGAAAGGTGTTTCTGGCTTCCACTTCTCATAGTAGGGCCATAGGAAAATTAGCCTGAAAACTCTTTAAAAGCCTTTTTTATGCTTTTGATTTATGCCATCTCCATGTTGATCTGAATGAAGATCCGCATGAGGCAAGATATTGAGCCCACTGGTCCACCTGCTGCCCTTCCACACTACCTGAGGGTGATCACTGCAATAATCTGAACAAGAGAATCTTTCAGCTCCTAAATGATGCCAAAATATTCATCATTTGGGTAGTATTTATGCATTTCTGTTTTGGGTAGTATTTATGCATTTCTGTTAGGACAACTTTCAGCTGAAGATAAGTAGCAGCAAAAGCTAAAGCCCAATCATTTCTCCTCAATTTTGCAGTTATGCTTTCAAGTGGAGATAATCCAGCACCACCACTTGGCAACTGAAACATGGTCTTCCAACTTTATCTCTCCTTCATGTGCCTTTGTCCCGCTGTTCATCTATCACTCACAACATGTCAAATAACACAACTAATCTCTGTGCTTCCCAGAACAGTTTATCTGAAAGACACTCAACACAGTTTCTTAGGTATAAGGATCTCGGCACACCACCTAAAGCACATTGTTCAGCTCAACCAATTGAGGACACCAGTAAGCACTAAAATACAGTGTTACCAGGCATTTCATGGAAATAAAGAACCTTCATTGTAATGAAGATCATTGAATTTCCTATCCTGTCTCATGTTGCTATTTTGAAGACACGTGGCATAATTGAAGATAACTGCTACTAGTAAATTATTTGACTTTCATTAACCTAGTAAAAAGACAAACCTCATTGTGTGAAAGTCACCAGATAGTTACAAGAACACACTTTTTTATGTTGTCAGTATTTTGTTGCAAAATAAACCACCTACATGGGTCAAGCCTGTGCTCATTGTATTGTCTCCACGTGAAATAAGTGCTTCCTAACTGGGTTTGGGAAGAGGAAGGACACAGTCGATTTTCATAGCAAGAGCCAGGCAAAATTTCTTATTTCCCTTCTCTGCTAACACTGGGTCAAAGCACCAAAGACAATAAACAGGCGTGACCCATTTCTGCACGCTGTGATCTACTTTAATGGTTTAAGGTTCATGCCAGTAACAGCAACTGAAATGAAAACATTCAAGATGACCTTTCAAAAAATGTCTTTGGTTAGTAACAAATCAGATGACTAGTACTATCAGAGCATTCACCATTCCCAAAAAGAGAAATATTTCAGACCAAGTTTCCTATTAATTTATTTTGTAGTTTTTTCTTAATCACTTTGCAATGGTATGCTTTACAAGCTGCTGCCTCAAAAAACAATTTTGTCTTGCTTGTAAAGAGGAAAAAAATGTGAGGATCAAACTAATTTAATGTCTGTCCAATGGTTAGAAAAAGTCTTGTCTTGCCCCAGAGGAGAATAACATGATGCAAAGCCTAGACTTCTCAGCAGAGCTGTTTTGTATAACACTAACAAAACGCATAAGTCTCACTAAACAAAAGCAGGAAGATCTGCAGCCTCAAAAAGACAACTTCCTCCACATAAATCCAGAAGATATTGAGATTACAGACGTGAGTGAGATTCACTGAAGTCAGATAATCATTAAAGGAGGCATCAGGTAAAACACATAGGCAAACGGGTCATGAGTTTATCAAATTCAAGTAAAAAACCTTAAATGTGTTGAAAAAGTTATTATCTCTCAATTGATTAGGCTGTCACCTTATCTGGTGTGATTCTAGAATGCTATTCACACCAGCACTGAAAATACTGATTTTTCTGTACTTTCAAAGGAAGGAAAATCTCATATTTCCCTTTAGGGTGTATTAGGCTCACAGCACAAATGTAACTGAAAGATACATTAGCTGGGTCCTTTCTCTTAGAGAACAGTAAAAAGGGTCCTGTAAGCCTCATCTGCTAATACCTGGATGGCTACAAGCAATTACCCATGCCAGAATGAGGCCAGAAAAGTACTGGTTACAAAAAGGAAAGATCTTATTTTAGAGTTCAGCTTCAATACCAAACTTTGCTACTTTGTCCCACATACACGCAAATTAATGCACATTTGTGGGAACATTCACTTTTCCCTTCTGTGTGTTTTTCATTACTGTTAAATCTTGTGCCAACACAAGAATTTCTGCTGTGTGAGATCACAGAGGCACTTTTGCAGTGTGAGAGAAAACTGCAGCAGCATCACGAAACAACTCACTGGAGTACTTAAACTTACTGCTGAATTTCTTTACCTATATATTATAAATAACTGATCTTGGGTCACAGTCCCTTTTTATCAGCAGACCACACAGTGACACCTCAAACTCTTTACAGATTATACAGGTGGCCAGTGTCTACAGCTGGAATTTTGAAAACTAGCACAAGAAAGGAAAAAATAATCCAGGAAATTATTACCAACATGAATAGAATTCTTAGGATTATTATTTAAATAAAGGAGCTGGTATGCTGAAGTACAACACGTCTCTTTTTAGACATTATCCCAAACATCAACCAGATCTCTAAATAATTTCTGAGAAGAAACACGTTCTAGTGGTAGATTCCTAATCCCTCTGGAGAAAGCCCAGATCATCTCCATTTAAGGTCAAGCAGGCAACAGCTGCACATTTTTGCTCCCCAGAACGAAATGCAGCAGACCAAAACCTCCAACACAGATTCCTTTTTTAAAGCTTTTCCTTTCTGATGTCCACGGGTGTCTGGACCTGTTCACCCAGGAGTGAATAAAAACAGTACAATGATGTGCTCATATATCACGTCTGTACTTGTCAGACTTTACATGTCCCATAAGCAGTACTTTGGCATCTGCCTCAGAATCCCACCAAAATCTCCATGAGTTACGTAAGGGAATGATAACTAACCTGAACTAGAAAAATGTTCTAAAGAGAGTATTCCTAAACAAGCTTGGTTTTAGAGAAACAACATCAATACAAGATCTTCAACATTTATATGGTCTGAACTTGTACATGTTATTGTTACTTGGCAAATACATTTTCCATTTTAAAATTCTTATCAGAGTTGACATTTAGAGAAGATGTGTATTATGTTTCTGATGAAATCCTAGTATTTTTTCAGTACATTTAAGAATCATTCTTTAAAATGGGGACCAAGCTATGACTATGTCAGCAGCTCACAAACAAAACCAAATTCTCTTAAGGTATCTTGTTTCTAAAAAGCTCCAATTCATTAGCAAAAAGAGCCAAGAATTTGGGGTAGTGTAACTAAATAACATGACAATTTTACATCGATTTGGTAGAAGGGAGGAATGACATTGCAGCTGTTGCAGTGCTGGGTGTTGGACTTCATAGCAAAATACAGAGAGTGATTTTTAATAGTACAAGTTTCATAAAAAAACAAACAATCCAATGCTAGCACTTTTCTTGGATGACAGCACACAATAAAAACATGAAACCTCCCTCATAAAAAAGTCAAATACAGTTTGCTTGACTGTGAGAGATTTATAATGTTAATAATGCCATTATGAGTAAATTATGAAACACTTTGCACCAGTAAAGAACCATCACTCCTCACTGTGAAGATATTCAATTAACTTTCAACTGAAATATGTGACCCCAGACTTCCTGGGTTTGATACTAAAGGACAACTGAAAGCAGGCAGATTTATTATACTAAAACCAAGTTGCTAATTTCAACTGTGACATAACCAATTTGCAGAAGAGCTAAACCATATTTACAAAAATAAAAACAGAGCTCAATTTGAAACAGGGTTGTATACCACCCCCAAAGCCCTTCTGTCTCTGGTTTGAACAATGTATCGCAGAAGGGCTTCCAGGGAACAAAAAACACAAACTAAAAAAACCCCTATCCTGTCTGGGTTCCTGCTTAAAGCCAAGCACTCATCTGTGCTAAACAATTACTGTCAAAACTGAATCTGTAAGTGTTCAGACTTAGGCTGAGCTTCTGTATTTTTGCCTGCAATTTCCAAATCAGGAAAGGCACATGCTGTCAGTTGCATCCACACAGAAAGCCCGATGCTGGATGCTCTCACTTGACAGCTTAATCCTTTCGCATCCAGTAAATCCTTCACTTCCCCAACACACAAAACCTACTCTGTATATGCACTATGTTGTCGCTTCTCAACACAGAAAAGTATACATAAGATAACTTGTATAGTAGCACCAAGCTGCTACTCCTACCCAAATAAAGAGAAAGGGTTCTCAAAAAATTCTCAAAAAATAAATAGTTTCCATCCAAAGAAAGTGGGAGGGGAAGAAAAAATGTGGAAGTGTGTGTTTAAGAAAAGATAAATACTTCAAAATATATAGTAATGATAAATTTCAGAGATGAACTTACATATGCCAGATTTGGGGGAAAAAATCCTCTAACCCACCCATTGAAGGTTGGAAGAGGCTTGAAATACAGAAAAGTTATTTCAATTTAAGCAGAGGGAGAAGAAAGATGATATTGGGAAGCATTCATCATACAGTAAAAACTGAATACCAGCTATGTAACAGAATTACCAAAACTATATATAGTGAAAGTTAAAAAATACCTTGGACAAAAGAAACTCATTCCAAGTCAAACACCCACAAGAAATTTGTCAGCCCTCACTATTCAGGTCTTTTTAATGAAGAATAAACACTGCTGTAGCAAAAGTAACACATCCAAAGCAGCTCCCTGAGTAAGTTCCCATTTAAGTTCCTGTTTAAATAAAGGCAGGGTATTAGGGAGCAGCTCCCTTTGCTACCCCACTGAAGCACGCAGCTTCCCAGATTCCCTCGTCCTGTGATTGAGCAGGTGTCTCCCTGGCAAAAAATTCCTTTCACAAAAGGAAAGGTGCTGCCCACGTTTAATACATTACTGCTGGGAACAAATTTAGAGGAGCCACTGCCTGTGTCAGAAAGCAAACGGGACCAATCATCTCATGAGCTGCTGAGTGACACTGTGAGTCCTGCCTCTGAAACTTTTGTTATTTTTTCCCCTCAGCCTACTTCAATTGTTTCCACAACTTAGTCACAGACTGAGACAAGTTGCCGGAGATCTACAGGCACGTCCCACAGCCCCAAGCAAGCTCCTCTGTGCTTCACGAAGTCACACCAGGGGTAAGGAACCTGTCTTCTGTGTAATCTTTTAATTCTTGCAGGAAGGCAGAGCTAGCTGTACTTTTCTACAAAAAACTCCTCTACTCAGATTAACAGCTGGTTTTAACTGTTTATCAAAAATATAGAAATATAGGCATTAGAGCTCCTAGTCAAAGATATACTGCTGTGTGGGGAGTCTTTCAGCAACAGTAAAGGCAATATAATTTCCTATATCTTCATGGGACACCAGCTGTCCTTGGGTAGATGATTTCTACAGGTGGTATTGCACAAGAAGGTGAGATGGTTTCATCATGTTTCTTACACCTTTATCTTTCCTTTTAAATTTAACACCTTCTGCTCGTTTTTTTCTTTTGTCTGTTTGGTTTGGGCTTTTAATCCAAAATCCACAAAGAGAGTAATTCTAATGTTTCGTAGAGGCATTCTTTTTCCCAAAGCTGTCTGTTCACAGACCAGCAAGGGTAAAGCTCTTTCACAACTACCTCAGTAAAACATTTTTCTGATCTAACACACTGAGAGACCAAACCTTTTATTTGACGTATGATGAAAAACTACCCTTAATTGAAAAATTTAAGTGATATATAGCAGTACTAGACCTGAAATTATATCATGTTACTCTAAGAGCAGTTGAAGGTACAGAATCCCTGTAATGCTTTTGCTTTGACATCCATTAAAAGTTTATTTTCTCCTGTTGTTCATTTTAACTAATACACTTGTCCTAGATTGCTTCTAATAACAGAGAAATAATTTAGCTAGGATTTGTAACATCATGAACTGATTTTCAAATGCAGAAAATAACCCATTTATTTCTAAGCGAAGCACAGGCATGTTGTACAATGAAATACAATTCCAGCTCTAAAATCACTGGAAAAAAGGTGCACCTCAGAGAAACAAGTCACATAGAGAACATTCAGTACTTACATATACAAATATTTTAAAAAGAAATATGATTCATGACTATGTATGTCTCTAAGGTACTTATGCTCCTTACAATTACGTTCCACCCTCCCATCAATTCACATCTTACTACTTATGTCTACATATGGTTCTGGTTATAGAAGAGACAAACCTAATACAGATTTTTAATTTTGTGAGGTGTGTTTTCCCTGTTAGTGAACAGATACACCTAATTCCTTTTCCTATTAGTGACTGGTAGGCATCAGGCAAAGATACATCCAGGGTTTTCTTCTCAGCAGCCTTGTGCCAGTTTTGAATATTCAAGTGAGACAATGTCTGGACATGCTGTTACTCCTAAGGCAAACAATCTGTTACAGAGTTCTCTAGAAGCTGTTTTCAGTAGGCAGAAGCAGCACTTCAGACCTCCCAGTGACTATAAAGAGCAAGAAGATTCCCGAGACAATTTTTTTTTCAAGGCTGAAGTTATACATAAAATGTATTTTCAAGTGAAGAGAGGAGTTAAGGTTTATTCTACCACGCAGAGAATCCTTCTCCTCTACCACAAATATTCCATATGTAGACCTTTAAAAATACAGATTTTATGCATACACACATAGATTGAACATACACACAGACACTTAACTGCTGTAGGCAGCTCTTCACTGGAAGAATGCATCCCATAGCTACAGCAGGTTAGCTGCCCCATCATCTCAATTTTATCCTGTTAGAGTTCAGTAATTTAATGTAGATAAGAGAGTGGCTCAGCTGTTAAATTAAATTTAAAAATTTCACACTTATCCCATGTCACAGACATCCAAACCCTGAGAAACAGCGCACTCATGACAGAGGCATGTGCTGCAGGGCAGGTGATAAGTGTTACAAATCAATGTGAAATTAGGCATTTAATTTACAGCAGGCAATTTTCTGTCTTTTTTTTTTTTTGCTACTCATTTGTCAAGATGATGATGCAGTTGTTATTTAAGAGAGATTCAGATTTATGTATTACCATATTTTTATTTTTAAGAGCTGCATTTATTTCTCATCCTCTGAGGAAGTTAGGAATATAGTGTCTCCATTGTACAACAGGAAATTCACTGAAATCAGTTTGTAACTGGTAGTGTGAAGGTGATTTTCACTGCTTTTTCAGATCATTAGCAAACAAAAATGCATGGGATATACGTACAGAACTACAACAGCAACTTTTTGTTTGCTTTAAGAATAATTTAATTTAGAAATAGAAAAGTACCCCAGCTGGAGAAATAAAAAATCCCAGAGGGAAGTAAAGTTCTGTTCCCTAAAAATACAAGACATTAGAACTGAAGAATGCTTTTGCTTTCTGGAGATTGAAAAAAGGCTTAATGGGACCTTCCTGGAATCAAGTAACTTCTCAGATGCTGAATTTATCTATTACATCCTTCTCAATCATATTCAATTACAGACAAAAGGTAAAGAGAAAGATAAAATGAGTTTGTTTTTCCTGTTACCAGCACTTCTCAAACTACAAGTTGAATTGTTGCTTCTTTCCCCATCCCAAGGAATGTTTTCTCCACGTGATTGAAAAATTACATTATATGCCACAAGTCAGTGCTTAAATCTTCAATCAACATAACTTTATCATACTTTTTCCATCTCTATGTTTATGGTTAGTAAGAACCTTTTTTTTCAATAGATAGAAGTGAATTAGTGGGACTTTTGGGACATTTTGTAAAAATCTATGCAATAGACTTATGCAAAACGACTTTAACAGCCACTTAGGGCGTCACTTGGTTATGTAGAATTGCAAGAATTCAAATAAGTCAAACCTCTTGTATTCCACTGATATCACTGCTGCATTTAGTGAACATATGACAGGAAACAGGCTCTGGTATTTTCAAGGGAGCCAAATTTATCCTGTGTGACTTCAAGGGAGTCAATGCAGTTGCACCAGGAATGAGCGTGGCCCACAGTTTTCACTTCGGTCACATACCCCCTCTCATTGTGAAGGGCACCCAGGAACAAAGATAAAAATAACCTAATACAAATCAGGGAAACAGTCACATGTCAGTGAAGTGGGATGCAATAACTGTGATCAGTGACTCATTCTAAAGTATGGGGTATAGGGGATTCCCTACATAGCAACATACAGGGTCAGCCACCAGACCTCTTCCTGCAGATTCACTCTGTGAATCTCTGTGCCTAAGACAAGCCTTGCACATCCATTAACAGCACTGATAAAACAAAACTGCATAGCAATGCAGCCAACTGTTCCTCTTGTGTGATGCTCAGTCTTGTCACACAAGTCACGCTTTGTGACTTCTAAAAAATATCAAATATAATCTGCCCTTTTGCTGCACTTTTGTTTCAAGAAGTGGTGTGTGCATGCACAATTCTTCTTTATATTGGCCTAAAATACTGGGGAAAGAAGAGCAGAGAGCAGCTCCTATTTGTGACAATGACCAGTCTTTGTTTCTGTGTAATTATTTTCCAAGCTGTCCATTTTGACCTTGATAGCCACCCCTATGCACCTGTGTTACTGAATCTGATTCTCTTTCTGCACACTTTAGGTGGGTGACAGCACCATGGAGGATTAACAAGTAAGGTATGTGTTTATTAGTTGAACTCTAGCACTTGTAAAGACAAACTTGTTGAAATACACACGCAGAATTGGCTTCCTTTGCTTACAAGAAAACTTATCCCACAGATAGGAGTAGGAGGTTAGACACCACACAGATGTATCAAAAACTTCCAAAAACACATAACCTATTAAATCAAGAAACTCAATCTATTTTGTCCTTTCCTCATCCCTTCTCTACAATGTTTTCTAGCTGTATGAGGCACAGAGATTTTAACTTACGCTACCTTCCATTTTTTAAGATCCTTTTGTATCCCCTTCTGGTCACATATGTCCAAATATCTATTTTGGCCTTACATCTCTGATGCCCAACCAGATAATATTGCTTTTTATGGAAGGACTTCAGAACTCCAGGGCCTTGCCCCCTGAGTCATGCAAGTGAAACATATGCAGCAACACAGCAGTGCAGGTGCCAGCACAAGTGCAGTTACACTAATGCAGTGCACATGTAATGTATATTTATTCTGCACATACACAGGAATACATTGATGCTGTTCCAATCCTTCTGTGGGCCCCAAGAAAAAAAGAAAAACAATCAGGAAAGATAAATGTTGCTGCAGCAGGTCACACACAGCCCAAAGACCAAGAGCTGCACACACCTGACACTGAAAAAATGACACAAAATGCCACGATGAAGTCACCCAAAGGAAACACTGCTCTCTGGGCAGTGTCTGTCACAGAAGCTGGTTACACAACTCCTTTCTATCCATGTAAATCCATTTGTGGTTCATCTACTGGGACTTGTCTGCAAGAAGATAAAACAGTCTAATGCACTCCAGCCTGTACTGGGCTGGGAGAATGAATGTGCATTCAGCCAAGGGACTTTACAATTCCTGTGCATGTCTTGCTTTTACTGCACTTGGGACAGAGCGTGACTAGCAGAAAGCTAAGCAGAATATACCTGGCAAGTGTCTTAACTGCTTAAATAGATGAAAACAGGTACAGCAAAAAGTCAAAGATGAAAAACTGTAGTCACTACAAGAGTATGTTCTGGTGTATGTTTTTTTGCAATAAAGTTAAGATCAACTACAGCTCAAAAAATCATAACAAAACCTGAAGTTCAATTTGAGAAGGAGATGTCGTCACGTGGAAGCCTCTAAATGTATTAAAATAACCATGTACAATCTGATTGCTTTTGAAAGTCTCTCTTAAATACCAGCGCTGCCACTGAAAACACATGCATTCTGTTCATACAGTACCATTTAACTCTACAGCCCAACATGGAGGGATTAAGAAAGGAAGAGCCTGAAAGACACTTTCATTTCCTCTTAAGGTTTTTCCATTTTAGCAACCTATAAAGACAAATCCACGGGCAACAAAGTATCTCTGACTCAGTCAGGATCATCATGTAATTTGGGCAGCAGACATTTAAGCAATTGTTGTCCTTTATGTGGCATAAATAATTTCACTTATTTCCAAGAAAAAAATAATGAAGTGGTAATAAGGAGAGGCCTTCTGTGAAATATAGGAACACAATATAAATTCATAAAATGTTTATGGGTAAGAGCAGCTTTAGGAACAGAGTTTGACAGATGCATATATCATCATTACTTTACAAACCAAGTTTTCACATGGTGACAGCACCTACATTCAGAATCCAACTCACCATGAGATATATCAAAGCCAGCTTCTTGCCATGGAAGGTTTGTACAGGAGGGTTTTAACCTTGCAACTACTTATTTGGGTACGCTTTAAATGTAATGCTCACTTAAAAGACAAAGTTGTGTAAATGCTTTGTTTTGTTCCTCACAGCAGTCCTCTGCCTTTGCACCCATATTTGTAATACATTGTCCTACATGCATAAAAAAAGATTTAGTCCTCAATCTCTCTTTTCTGTTGAGAACTATGCTACTAAAATTCCCTACAGCAGCGATGCATTAGGTTTTAATTGCTCACCATAAAGAATTTTTTCTTGGAATTGAAATACTTCAGCAGGATTTCTTTTCCCTCCCTTCCAGAAAAAGGTACTGGTAAATCAGATTATCTGCCCTGTCAGTACCAGCCAGCAGGACTATCCAGATCTCCTGGCTGAAAGGTCTGTGACCCTACTCTTATCATCAAGCCCTCACATGTGCTTGAACAAATAAAGCAGAGGTGTATGGAAAGGCAATCAGCCACAGCCCTTTCAGAGGCTGTAAATTAGGATCTCAGCAATAATCTGGGCAAAACCTAGATAGCCACAATTTCCATAGTACAGTTATTCAACACTGCTAAGAAGCAGGTGCTCAGCAGCCTTCAAGAGGAGAAGCATAATACAGCACAAATCTAAACTGAAACCTCCGAAATTTTAAAATCCTGTTTTAACCTAAAAATACTGTAAAAGCAATCTATTTCAGACTTTTTAGAACGTTAAAACAATCTCCATTTTCACTCATAAAAACACTTCTGCACTTCTAATTCTCTGCTTTCCTGCCTTCCAGCTCCCCAAAGGCTGTCTAAAGCAAAGAGAAGATAGTAGGCACTTTGCACTGTTCCTGACCACTGCTCTTCTTTCCTGCACTCCTAAACCTCTGATTTGTGCCCTCTGCTTTCTTGTTGCCATGGAGAAGGTCCAACACATGACCCGCTCTGCTCTGAGGAGAGCCTCAACTATTGAGGTCAACCCACAAGCACGCCAAAGGCTCCAAGAGCTCTTTGTGAATTTCTGCCTGATTTTAATCTGCCTCTTGCTGATCTGTATCATTGTGATGCTTCTCTGAAGTTCCAGCACTTCTCTGCCCTGTCCTCTAGGAAAGTCACCCCAGGGGGAAGAGAGACCTACACGTGCAACTCCCAGTGCAAGGATCCTCATGTGACAGGGGCTAGCACTCGGACTAGACGGTGTGCCAACCAGTGCTCTGTTATCTTACTGCCTGCAACATGTATTAAAAATAATTTTCTGTGCAGAACAGTGTTTAGAGCCTGTAGTTACAAAGTTGTGCATGACTCAATTTGTCAGTCTCAGTCAAGAGATGTCTTTACTACATGGGGTAAAGTATCAGTAAATCAGATTATCTGCTCTGATCAGTAACAGCCAGCAGTTGGTAAATTCAGCATTTTACTCAGATAAACACCACAATCACTTTTGGGGGGCCTAAGTTTTTATAGGTTTCTCTGAAAGTCTTTAGGCCCTTAGAAGTGTTCCAAATTTGGACCATGCCTGCCCAAAGAAGAGCTTACAGGTACACAGCCCTCAACACACCCTGTGAAAATTTCAGCTCTGCTTAGTTCAAGGTGCTGCGTCTCTGCATTTTCAACTGAAGGCATTCAAATTGCTTTGGTGTTTTTCAAAGAATATGAGAATGAACCAAAAATTTCTTCTAAATCAGAAAGGAAAAACTATTTCATATGTTTTTCTCCCTATTTAAGGGATCTTATATATGTGACATGTGGAAAGACTTTTCATTATTTTTTACAGAAAAAAATTGACATTACCATAACTGATAAAAATTTTGTTTTCCATAGTCATTTGACTCACATGACAACTGGCACAACTTAGATTCTCGAAGTTCTTAATATTTGCCTTTAGACAACTTAATTAAGGCCTGTTTTAATTTATGTAATAATTTCCTTAGTTTAAAACTACAAAAATTGGAACTTGCCAATGTCACATAAGGTGGCTTACGTCTGATGTGGCAAAGAGAAAAGTCTAGGTCACCATTATTGTTGTGACTGAAGTACATCCATACAAATATAAGTAACATCCCCATTTTCAGCTGCAAATTCCTGCTAGAGAACATGCAAGTACTTTCCTAAAATAAATGACAGATAAAAAAGTTCATTGTAAACAATAATGCACAGGAGGGAAAAGCACTGCAGAAATATCTTTTCAACATGTAAGCCATAGGCTATACACATAAAAGATGACATTTCTACTCTAGAAATTTTGAGTAACAAGACTGACTTCCAACGCTACTAACCCTATTACATGTTGCTGGTATTAAGCAAAATTCCTAGAAATTTTAAACACTTTTCAAATTTAAAGAAAGCTCAAGAATCTACAGAGGTCAGACAGACATCCATTTTTAAAATATATTCTTCTATTCCATTCTATGTAAACATTCTTACTGATGAATACAGAAAATCAAAACAAGTTTATCTTGTACTCTGCCTTTAAGACTTAATATTTCATGAGTAGAAGTTGACAATGAACAGCTGAGCAAGAAGGGAAGAAATCGTTGAAAAAACTCTGTATTCAATGGAATGCAAGCAAATCCAGTGGTCAATTTCCCATCTGGTGAGTAGGTATGTTGAGACCGGATTCTGAAATAAGGTTACCCACTAGAGGAAATTAAGATAGCTACTTGTATGAGGATTAGGGCAAGCACTGGTGAGACTGGCAACACACCCCCACACTTGCAAGCTAGTATGTGAGCATCACTGATTTGAACCGTCAGTGTAAATCTCAATTCCCATTTCAGGCATTCTGACCACTCTCACAAACGCATGAGATTTTAGCAAGCGTATTTCCTCTTTTAATGCTTTTTACTTTTCTTCTCTTTTCAAATCTGTATTTTGTGATGGATAGAGTTTCTAGCTTTAGTTTGCTTTGGATGTGTTTCAAGAGACTTCAACTGGAAAAAGACAACAGCTTTACAGTACTGAACACTTGCTGAATCAAAAAGTGTTAAGAGTAAAGCATCAGCACTACATTCTGAGGACATGTTTGGGTTATAGGTTTCACAAGCCAATAATATAAAAGAGTCAGAGTAAAGCATTGCTAAAAAATGTAGCCCAATAAAAACAAATCCTCCAACTTCCTCTTATGTACCTGAAAACTCGTAATTTATTTTAAAACAATAACCAAGCAAGAACAAAACCAAGTTATCAATAAGCTAGAAGCCCTACCGCTATTTTACAGCAATGCAGACATATTGCATATTCTGCATGGTTCATTAAAGTGTACAGGCTTCTGTTGATCAGAAAATCTGTTATCATCCTCTAGATCACCAACTGTCAGCTGAACCCAGAAATTTTAAAAAAACCCTTTTGTACATAATACAATCTTCTTTGGAGACTTACATAAGCTTTAAAAATAATATCTATAGTATTTTTATTTAAAAAAAGAGCTGCTTGAAAAATACTAATGCATAAAATATATCCAATCCTGTTTAGAAAGAAGCATCCATTCTATTACTTACATAATAAAGTTATGTGAAAAGAAGCCAGTTGGCTTTCTAACTCTCTAAATCTCCATTTATTCTGGTTTGGTTTTCAAGAGTAATCTTGACTATTTTGTGATGTCCACGTCACTTACATGTACGTGGATACCTGCAATCACCGATTCTCACTCAATAGCTAGTGCTTGTAACTATTCCTAACAAATTTTCTGCATGTAATCAAGAAGTTCACCACTTTTATGAGCCATAATAAAAATTACAAACATGTACAGCATGTAGCTTGGATTAAGTTTTCAGTTCTCTGCTCCACTCCACCCAAGCCTAAATCTTTTTCCTAAGGTCATCTTACACACTAATAATAGTGAATAAAGACAGCTAAACAGGCAACAACATGGTATTACTCTTCCTCCAAAAAAATTGCCAACTTCCATGACAATTTTATACTGGGAAGGACTTGAATCAGGAACCAAAATATGCTCGTTTTAAAGATGTGTTTCCTCAGCTAGCTCCTCAGCAAAAAAATATAATAATTGATTCAATAACTGAATAATTGATATTATTCTCTATGTGAAAATATTACCCATTTAAAATTGAAACTTTGCTCTGACCAAGACCTGTAAAGTGTTTTAGAAGGCAGCAGTTACTTTCATTTCTTTAATAACTGATCTACACCAATTTAGCAACAACTTGCCCTCCTAGCAGAACTGAACCACTCAGTGGACAGACAAGAGTAAAACAGCCTTAAACAAAATTATTCACACAACATGCACAAAATGTTTGTCACCCCCTTGCACAAAGAATTTTTATGTAAGTTTTGCTACAGCTACACCAATGGCCAATGGTACAGCTAGGCCAGTAGTATCCTGGCATGCATTAGGCAGAGCACTCCCAGTAGGTCAAGGGAGATGATCCTGCCCCTCTACTCCACCCTAGTGAGGCTGTAGTGCTGTGTCCAGTTCTGGGCTCCTCAGTACAAGAGAGACATGGAGATCCTGCAGCAGGTCCTGCAGAGGATGACAAAGATCATTAAGGCACTGAAGTACTTCTGTTAAGAGGAAAGTCTGAGGGAGCTGGGCCTGTTCAGCCTTAAGAAGTGACCAAGAGAGGGGACGTCATCGACAGCTATCAGTATCTGAAGGGGGTGCCAAGAGGATGGAGCCAGGCTCTGCTGGGTGGTGCCAAGCAACAGAACAAGAGGCAATGGGCAGAAACTGATGCACTGAAGTTCCACCTGCACTTGAGGAAGAACTTTACTATGCAGGTGACTGTGCACTGGAACAGGCTGCCCAGAGAGGTTCAGACACCACCTGGATGCAATCCTGTGCTATGTGCTCTAGGATGACCCTGCTTGGGCAGGAAGATGGCAGTCTCCTGCAACCTTATCCATTCTGGGATACACAAAGAACAGTAATCATAAAAAATGGACACACTTTTTAATGTATGCTGAAACATACTTTATCTATATCCTCTCTGCCAAAATTAGAGCAGAGTAATTGAACACATTCTTTTAGACAGTGCTGCCATTTATGTTTGGAAGCATATCAACACACTATAGATTACAGACCACACACCTGTATTTGTAATGGCTATTAATGAATAATGCCTAGCAGAATACCATTGGAAATTTTGGGGTGAAATCCTGCCAAATTCAGAGATGTCTTATTTAACAACAAACTTAATTCTTTTAGCTTTGACCTCCATAATAAAAAGTGGGGGGAAAAAAAACAAATAAAAACCCAGAACATATTTACAAGGATTCCTTTAAAAATGGATGGTCACCTCAATAAGAACCCTGGTAATTTAAATTAATTAGCACAGGCCCTTTTTTTTCTGTAGTAATACCTTATTGATTGCTTTATAAGCTTTTTTTTTAAGGTAAATTGATGCCAGAAGTTACACCTTTGTATAAAATGTAAAGCTATAAAACACTGCCCTCTTGTGATCTTCCCTAAAAATGTAGCTGATTATTAAAAGGAAGTTTTGGCAACTGTTGGCAGAGTTAGGGCTGAGTGGGCTTATATGTTCCTTTCATTTATGTATATACATTTCTATAAATAAAGCCTAATTGTTAAGTTATTAATGCTATCTTAAAATAAGTAATTGCATATGTGCTATTAAAAGCACCAAGGACACATCCTCTGCCAGCTCAATCCAGATTCTTCATAAGGCATTTGCAAGACTGCAGTGGACCTTACACAGCACATTGCTGGCTAAACACGACTGCACTGCACAATGCCAAACCCTAGAAGGGTAGGAAATACTTCTATTAACAGCCAGATATTTTGCCCAGATAAGAAAACAGAGGGCCAAGGGGTGTTCCACCTATAGAGGTATTTTAGAAGTAGATTTTCAACGGTCTGTTGCTGAAAGAGACCAAGTCTTGAGAACATTCATTCTTCTGAAAATTTAATGGGCCCGGAAATATACCATACACATTAAATAAGTCAATGAAGTGCCAAACTGTATGAGAAAAATTAAGTCCTTCCTCCAATTATTAGTTCTTCAGAAATTCTTCAGTACTGGAATTAAAGTTATCATTAACCTTAATTTTATTTCATTTTATTTTTAAGGTATTTGAGAAAAAAGGCTTATAGGAGCATCCAGAATACTTTTACAGAAAAAAACCCAAACAACTACCTATTGCAAGCATACATTTTTTTCTTAAGTGGCAGAACCTAAAAACCAGGAAAAAAGCTGTGGACACAACGGAATTCATGTGAAACTACATGGCTTAGTACTGAAGGAGCAACCCCTAAGCTACAATTAAGAGTGTGCTGCAGACACAAGAGGGCAGACTGATGCACATTATGGATCTTGCCAACAACAGAGGTCTCAACCTGCTACTCAACTTTCTGCTCATTGTCTTGGTTCTAGTGCTCGCATTTATCCTTGTGAAACTGATGTGAACCTCTGTGAGGGTCTGCTTCATCCTCACATTTCGCCCTCTGGATTTTGCAATGATAATCTAGACACTTTAGACTACCTGAATATAAGTATGCAAAGACTGCAGAGGCTGAAATATCCAGAGTTAGAGAATGTGTTCACACCCCAAATTTATCAGAAAACAATCCTAAGAGCTGTGCACAAGTATCTACCTGAGTGAAGAAAGCACCTACAGCCTCACTGAGTACCTGAAGAAATCTAAGAATGCATCAACAGCTACTGTAGTTTCTCATTGCTACAGCTGAATGTTATTTAAATATCTACAAATTATTTGCAGCATTCAAGGAACATAATTTCTGCAAAAAGGGTACAGCAGAAATCAAATTTTTTAAATGGGATTTCTGTAGACCATATACTTCATGGGAAATGACAGCAGGAAGGCAAACCAAAATGCCAGCTTTGAGTTAACAGCACACATCAAATTACCTGTGGAGAGAAAAGCACAGATGCTGTAAAGGGAAACAAAGATATCCTTGAAAAGCAGCTTGCAGTAGCAGAGATGGGGATAAGTGAAGGTCAAATATGAAAACTATTATTATTTAGACCTTTTTTGACCACCTGTGGTTCACTCAACACCTTAGAAGCCAGAAGCCTTCTGTTATCCAGCATATCAAAAGAAGCAGTTGTCAAAACAACTGAAAAACAAAGGGCCATTACCCAGGGTTATCATTAACTCTGCCCAGGAAACTCTTAGCACCAGCACACACACCAGCAGTAGGTATAGCTGCACAAACCCAAGATGCGTTACAGCCTCAGTAAGAGGATTTAACCACTTATGCACAGGTCAAGTGAGCAGTGTGGGAGCCCTCCAGTCGTATTTGATAGACCACTTGTTACTTGCCAGTGCAATCATCAGTCCACGGTCTGTCCTCACCTCTAGGTATGCGGCAAAAACTTCTTACAGGACCCTTCTTTTGTGGTTCTTTACAGGATGATGTACTTTTCCCACAGGGTCCTGGGAAGGAGAGTGACCAACAAGAGCACATTTCTATTGGAATGATTTTCCAGAAGGTAGCACTAAAAACATAAGAAGTGCTGGGAAAGGAGGGGACCAGAAGCAGATTTTCATACATTACACTGGAGCCAAACAACTTCCCCTTAGCATCTCACTTTCCCAAGTGAAACACAGGAAGACTGTGCACCAAGAAATATATATTGTACAGTAAATTTATTGCCATAGATATGCATATTAACACACGTGCAAAAGAGGCAGATGTTGTTTCATGGATTGGGGAAGCCCCAGGTCCAGCTTCCTACTGCCAACAGCACATCCCTGATTCAGCACATATACTGCTAAGTATATTATAGATATATATTACAGAATATATCTATTCATGTTCACACCCAGAACTTCCATATGATCACTATTGTTACTCAGTTATCTGCAGGAGACTCATCTAAACTGGATCCATGAATAGACTTTTCGCAGGAAAGGCAGTATGCCCAGCAAACCTGAAAGCTTAAGGAAATCCTGCCATTAATAAGTATCCAAATTACACTCTATGCTACCTGCTCCAAAGCTTAGAGAGCATTAGTGTGCAGGTTTTGCCTGGAATAAAGTTAATTTTCTTCATGGTATAGTCGTTAGCATGGGACTACAGTTTGGTACAAGTCCAAAAGTGTAGTTCCCTACCAGCTACTATGAAGGAAATTACCTCTGCCCAGCCAAACCAGCACAATGGCCTAGAGCAGCACAGATAGTTAAAACAAAAGCTTTTTTCTCACCTGCTCTGAAATATGTGCAATAAACATTTGAAATGGCTTCTGCAAACTACATACCCATAGTTTTTTGAAATTGATAGTTATAGTAGTATGAATTCCAATCTGTTTGCATTTAAAGCAGAAAATTTTGCACAGATACATGACAACAAGCACTTCATCATTTATTCTGATAATCTTGAAATATTCTGCTTTAAAAAAAATCTGTTAAATTATATACCAAAGATATATGTGGTAATGGTTACATAGTTGTGTATTACTTAGGAGAATTCCTGCTGATGCATGACATAGATGGCTCAAAGCACACCAAAATCATTGAAACAAACAGGAAACCCACTCTAGCCCAAAGCAGAATAACAACAGTTTTCCCAACAACATGGTTATTCACTGACATACTGCTTGGGACTACCCAAAGCTTATTGTCTCTATGACCTTCTGTATATTCAGAAGTTTCCCTATCTTAGGAAAACCACTGTGACACTAGTTGGCCCTGACAAAACAATAAAATCACATATTCCTTTTTAATAAATTGAGGAAGATGAGCCTACTGCCATCAACTAGCATGTATTTCCAGATAAAAAATTACATACCAAGGTAGTCTGTGAGAAACTTTGTTAGAGCATGGAGAAACAATCCCCAGATACAACCCCAGTAGACTCCTCCAGCAATGAACATGACAGAATCCTCAACAAATGCAGAAATACACTGCTGAAACTGAAACATGCCTTTTCCCAAGATGACATATAAAGCTGGCAAAGTTTACAGCTAACCAGTGCCAAGGCTCTTTTTGCAGTCAAGCATGGTCCAAGTTTGGTTTCCAATCATCTGCCAGCACTAACTTCTAGACTGAAACTACAAGCACCTTATAATGAATGGAATCCCATTTGCTGGGCTACCAACTTCACAGCAAAAAGAACAGACCATAAAAGCTTAATTACGGCTTACAGTAAAGGAGTTCACTCTGCTAGCTAGAAGGAATAAAATCCCTTATGTTAAAAAGTTTTATATTCCTGAAAAGTATGTTTTCATCCAACTGTGATCTAGGAAAAATGTTCATTTTAATAATTTTAATCTTCTGATTTGACAGAATTGTAAAAAAACCCTAGCTTTGAGTTGACATTTAAGAATAAAATTTTATGTGGCAATGTTATCTGACAAATGTTATGACTTTTCTTTCAACTAAAGTTTTACAGCTTTGTTTACCAATGTTCAGATATGCATGCAGTTTACTTTCTACCTTTTCTGCTTTGCAATGAAAATTGGTCTAATAACTCTAAACTTATAACTGCATTAAAACTTAGTTTCCACCAACTTTTATATACATGGCATGATAAATCCAGTGTTTTCCTCATTAAAAAAAAAACACTAAAACTGGTACATTGAAGGGAAAAGATGCACTTAAGTAATTTCCACCTACTATCTCTGCAATATTCTAACACAATTTAGCACACCATGAAATCATACAGATGCTCTGTACATAAGGAATAAAGAGATTCATACTGTGATACTTACAACACTGTACAAAGTTAATATGTAGATATGTAATCTTCTGAAGCTTTCTTTCTTATTATATGATCCCCAACAATTTTAAAGGCATGCTTTCATTTTAAATCTAATTTTTGGACTAGCACACAGCATGTACCTACATGTATTCAATAACAGGATCAGACTTTAAGAAATGCCATTGCCTGAAAACACAGAGCCTTTTAATTTAGATTTTATGGCCTCCAAGTTCAGTAAATGGGAAATGCTGTTGTGTGTTATAAGCATTTTATTTTTCTTAATACAGTCCTTATCACACATTTCCTTATTCAAAGATCAGCTGTATACTGAAAACAATTAAACAATTAAGTGTATTGAAATATAAATTCTGCATAGAAAATGTTTTCATTAAAGCAATATTTCTTTGTTTCAGTGCATAAATGGAACTCCATAAATTGAAGAACTGTTAAAATCTGTTCCTAGGAAATGTGTAGGAGAATGTTTATTTTCAAAAAGCATACATTAAATAACTCACATTAGCTAAGGAAACACATTATCAGATGCAACTCCATGATGTTACACAATAACCAAAGACCAGACTCTCCTTAGAGATTTATTTCTGAAATGTACAAGCATCACACTCACAGCTGAAGGAGGCACCTTCTCTAAGACGCATTCTGTTCTTCCACAGCACATTTTCTGCAGTTGCAAACCTGACCACGTCCTGAAGGACAATCACAGTGTAGCTGTAAGTCTTATACCCAACACTCTGAGCTTCCCTTACAGTGCATAGGAAATTTTGTTTTACAACCCATGGTTTACAATTGGCATGGAAAAGCCACATGATAGGCATTATAATCTGGGAAGCAAAGGATAAGAAAAACCACTGAGTTCAGTCAACTTCAGACTACTAAAGAAGCACAGAATCTTAAGCTTGAAAGTAATTAACCTTGGAACAGCTTTTGAGGGGTGTTACATTATGCTTTCCATCAGTCTTTAGAGTAAACAAATACAAAGCTTGTCTGATTTTACAAAAAGTAACTCTGAACTAGATTTTTCTACGGTGAACTCTCTATATTAGTCTGTGAGGACATAGAAACTTATTTGTAGTTTGTATTAAGTCCAACAGTTCCAATGGTTCCTGTTCCTGAACCATCACTCCTCAAAATCAACTGAGAAAATTGTTACTGTCTATTCTTACTTCATTAGTGATAGGCTGGTAGAAGGGGAGCCTACAGAGTGCAGCTATCTTAAAGATGCACAAAGCTGCTCTAGATTAACAGCTGAAATCAAAGTTTGTTGTATTCTCTGTTCATGGCAATAGTAGTTTTAAAGCAAAATAATGATAAACTAATTTTTTTCCCTCCTAGAAAAACCACTATATTTCCATCAGGATATATATGTATTAAAAGCAAAAATGCAAAAGTAATCCTCACTAAAAGGAGAAGAAAAAAATTATATAGAGCTGTGGCTTTTGACCTTTTTATAAATCATCAGCTTCCTCTTATAGCTCCTACTCTATCTCTTAGATATATATTCCACTTAGGACTGCAGTTTTCTTGGTTTCTCAGAAATGATAAAATACCAGTTCCCAGGTACATGAGGGAACATCTTCAGAAAAAAGGCCACAGCAGAATGATGCTCAGATTTCTTTAAAAAACAAGTGCCAAGACAGAAAGAACCATTCTTGTTTCTTCATTGTTTCTGGCATCTCTCCTCCTTACAGGTGTAACCGCTGTAAGAAAGACAGGAGGGCAGGGAAAGACAGCAGGGGATGCCTCTAAGAGCCCAAAGGCTCACTGTTCTTGCACATGCTCTAACCTTCTCTGCATCCTACCTCACAACCACATCTCACTTGAGCACATAAAACAGATCCCATTTCAAGGCCCAGCAATATGACTCCAGATCATGCCAATGGAAGCGCTTCCTAAAGCCATTAGGAATTTCCTCCACAGCCATTAGGAATTTCCTCCACAGAGATGTAAAAGTTATAGGTGAAACAAACAAACCAAAAAAAAAAGGAAAAAAAAATAGAAGCCAGTTTTAGCCAAAATGTCAAATCTCAAAAACCTGGAAAGGTGCAGCATTGTTTCTGAATTGAAGTCAAAGATAAATAATGCTTGTGTTCCCCCTGGTGGCTCTGTCCTCCAAACACAGCTCGGTAGCAATGCCTGCACGGATGAAAGTTTTTGAGTAACTGTAATAACACATACAGGGATTCATCTGTTTCAAACACTTAACTTTGTCTTTGTACTTTATTTAAACATGATCAGAGGGAGAAAGCACTTCTGAGACATGAAGGACAAAAGCTGGGTGTTGTTTTGATCTAAACAAAATTATATTTCTAAAACACCCATCCTAAACAAAGTGTTGCAAAGGCATATATAAAATTATAGAGGCATGTATCTAAATGAAGTAAATAAGTAAATAAACCTTACTCTACTGTTGTGAGACCCTGTCTGGAGTACTGCATACAGTTCTGGTGTACCCAACATAAAGAAGAATGTTGGAGCAAGGCCAAAGGAGGCCACAAAGTTGCTAAGAGGACTGGAGAACTTCCCTTATGAAAACAGGCTGAGGAAGGTGGGGCTGTTGAGCCTGGAAAAGACAAGGTTGTGAAGAAACTTCATAGCAACCTAGCAACCATCCAGTATCTGAAAGGGGCCTACTGGAGCTCCTTCAGAGGAACTGTAGTGATAGGATATGGAGTAATGGGTACAAACTGAAAAAGGAGGAATTTAAGGCCGAGTATAAGGAAGAAATTCTTTACTTTGAGGGTGGTAAGACACAGAAATACATTGCTCAGGGAAGTTATAGATGCCCCAAACCTGGCAGTGTCCAAGGCCAGGCTGGATAAGGCTTTGAGCCACCTGGTCTAATGGGAGGTGTCCCTGCCCATGGCAGAAGAGGTTGGAACTAGATGATCTTAAAGGTCCCTTCCAGCCCTCAATATTCTGTCACTCTGTATATCTAAATCCAAGAAGAGAACCACCAGGCACAGTAACCTGATCACAACTCTCACAGACAGCACCACAGGCGGCTGAAGCCAGCTACACATCTCAGGTGTTTGGGAAGACTTGAATGAATGGATACACCAAGCTCCCTCATGGTACCCTGCTGTCACTTCCCAAACCCCTCATGCGCTCCTCAATGCCACCAGCATGTGCCAACTGCCCGGAGTCCAGCTGGCAGTGCCCTGGACCCAGCCTCAGCATTGAGCCAGTCTGTCACTTTGGTTCTGATAGGACCCCATCACCCTCTGCTCCCTACCTAGGGAATTTATCAGCATCAGAATATTGGAAGTGCTTAGAGAAAGATGAGGATTTCTGCAGCTATAAAGGTAAAAGGTGGCTACCTGTAACAATGTCAGGTTTTTAGACAAACCCTTAGAGATTACTATTAGTTTGGCCATATTAACTAGTTTCAATTTTCTTAAATTAAAAACAGAAAACCCAACAAAAACCAACCCCATAAAAACACAACCCGACAAACACCACCAAAAATCAAAATCAGATCACCATTAAGAGCAAAACTGGATGTTAAGAATCTTTAAACTTGTCATTCTTTCCATTAATATACAACAGAAGGAACAACAAAACCTGAGCACAACTCTTTGTAAATTACCTCGTGTCCTTCAGGCTGAAGAAAACAGGAAATTCGAACATACAGCTAGACTATCTCTGCTGAGAAAATATCCTAATCCTAAAATGCCTTTCAGAGGAATTTATGTATTGTAAACAGGGATTTTTTTGTCAAGCCAAGCCAAACTTACTACACAGGTAAACATGAACATGTAGATCTTAAATACTGCCTTCCTTCACAAACTGTACTTGCCCATTAGGGGAAGAGCTGGAAACAAAGACTGTGAAGTGCCGTATTAGAAAGGGTTACCTATCTCTTAAAACTACGTGCTTGATAGTCTTGATAGGAAGATATTGCAAGTATGACGCATCAATCATATATACTATCTTATTTAAATATAGCAGATTTGTTGAATGCTGTTAGTTGGTTTTTATTACTTAAAAAATAAGCAGTAATATCAAACTGAATTCTGTTTTTAAGTACTAGGCATAAGGAATAAGAAGACATTCAGCCTTGCACTGTACAGAAGTTATTCTTATTTTGCTGAATGCATAAATGCATCCTCTTTGTGAGCCCGTTCAAGTCAAAATGCCTTCACATTTCCCCCACTATGCAGTTACTCTATTAAAAAGGCTACTTGATGAACCTCTTTCTGTGCCCAGCTTCAGATAAAGACATGATAGTCCCATGAGGACAGGCACAGTGAATCTGAGTAAGTAGGCACACAGCAGAAATAAAAGAAAACCAAAGAAACAACTAATGTTGGGAAACAAACATCAACAGCCCAAATCAAAGCTTAAAAATACCATTACCTGAATAGGAGGACTTATTCCCTTTCCTGTTTCATTAAAAACTGCAGGCAGTTATTCCCAGGTATAACACAGGGTGCCACATGATGGCAGCAAACACCAAGCTTTATCCTTACCTGCACAGGCTGGTCACCTGCTACTCTGAAGTCTTCGAGCTGCTGCGTGTGCCATGCAGCCATGCTGCCGTAGGGCTCCTCAGCAGCCCTGCAGTCCAGGGGGTTTGCCCGTAGCTGCTCCTTGAGCCACATCTGAGTCCTCAGTGCCGGCTGAATGGGAGCTCCGCCCACAGCCTGCTGTCCCAGTGTCGCGTATCTCTGGCCAAAAGCTTCACAGCCGCCTGCCACAGGTTTGCTTTCGGGTAAGGCACTGTAGGTCAAGTCTAAGGCATGTCTCCTACCTGGGGAATCTGAAACAAAGTCGTCTTTGCTGCACGTTTCAAATTTGTATTTGCAGTCCAGTAGAGAAGATCGTTTTTTCCCCATTTCTTTGTCCTCAATTTTTAGCAACTCCATGCTGTCATGCAAACAACTTGGCCCATTTGTCCTTAATTGAGGTGGCACAGCTTTGTCCGTACCAGCCCTGTATTCCACTGAATGACTACTTCCATCTTGGCTGAAATTATTTGGTGAGCTGAGTTTAGACAAGGAGGACCATTTTCTTACAGGTCTTGCATCTTTCATGTCAAGAGAATTGTCCAGGGCTCCCTGATTTCTGCCTCCTCCTGACCGTACAAAGCTTGTACTCCATTTTGAGCCATCCGACTTGAAAGCTTCCCTGTGTTTGGAAAGTGAAGAGCTGGCACCAGACAGCATCACATGGGCAGTGGGAATAGAAACCAGTGATCGGCTGGGCTTAAATGATGATGTACCACTTGAAGTTGAATGATCTGTGAAGAGAAATTTATCACGTAAGTAAGTGCAACACGGAGCTCATTAGCACTAGTTCAGATAGGACAAAATACCAAATCCAAGGTGAAATGCAAAAATAGAAAGAAAGAGGTTTCTTGACAAAATAGGGTCTTCCAGATCATTCTAAACCATGAGAATGGAAACTAATTAAAGTGGAAGATTTTCAAGTTTATTTTCTCAGGCGTCATAATTACAAAAAGAAAAGTGCACTAACCATTGGCAACAGCAGCTTCAGATAGAATTCTCAGCCTGTGAGCTCAAGAAACCATTCCCAGCTTTAAGTTGGCAGGATGGATTTCTCTCCCACCCCACATAATACTAAGGAACATCTACATTACAAACAGTAGATGTGTTCAGGAGCCCCAAGACTGGTTCCTCTTCTATCACCCCCCTTCTCATTTTCTGAAGGCAAAGCAATTCAATAAATGCACTTTGTAAAATGGGGATGCTGTAGACAAGCCAGTTTAATAATGGTCACTTGGACAGAGTTATTCATCCATTCTGGATCTCACCAATTTCCAAGTATGCTTCCTGTGCTGTGTTTGGCTGGGAAAGAGTTAATTTTCTCCACAGTCCTGGTATGGGGCTATGTTTTGGATTTGTTCTGGAGACTGTGTTGATCATTTAGGGATATATTAGTGCCTGCTAAGCAGTCCTTACACATAGTCAAGGCCTTTTCTGCTTCTCACCGCACCAGTGAGGAGGCTGGTGGTGCACAAGGAGGGGACACAGCTGGAAGGGCCGACCCCAACTGAACAAACAGATATCCTATGGCTTCATGCTCAGCAATAGAACTAGGGGGAAGGCTGGTTTGGGGTGCTGCTGCTCAGGCAACAGTCAGCTGGTGTTTACATTTGAAGCCTTTCTTGGTTCTTATTTCTGTTACTTTTCTTACAGTATTTTTCTTCTTTTCAATTATTGAACTGTTTTTATCTCAACCCATGAGGTTTTTTTCACTTTTACACTTCCAGTTCTCTCCCCTGTCCCACCAGTGAGTAAGGAGTGAGTAAGTGGCTGTGTATTTACAGACCCAAATACAACACAGAGACACTGTGTCTATCAATTTATAAAATCTTTCCTAAGTCAAAATATTGAGAAATCAGAAAGGTGATATTTAGGAGGGAACAGCAGAGCAAAGATGAGAGGGGTAAAGAAGTTCCTGGGAACTGGCTGAGAGCTCTCACACACCCAGCAACGTGTGCTCAGCATGTCACACACAGGCGGTGCGCTACCAGAAATAAACATTTAATTCCCTCATTAGAGGATCAGCTACCACCAAGTCAGGTTCAAGGCAGGTTGACAGAATGAAATCACTCTAATTATAAGATTCTTCTGGTGTCCCTTTTGCCAAAATGCAAAACAGATACATTCTTTTTATTTCTTTTATCCTAACCAAGAGAGTATCTCTCTCTCAGATTTGTCAGCTACTACATTAATTCATACTGAGATAACTTAAAAGTAAAAAAAAAAATGCTCTACAACTGGCATAACCAGTTTGATGGCTACACTAGGTTACTGTGATTTGGTGAAGCCAGAACACATTATTTATTAATTAAGCACACTTTGAAAGCATGTATTTTACTCAATATACCACATCAGAGGCAGGAAAAGGAAGAGAGCTTCCAATGGTGCAACAACTTTCAAAAATGGTAGCACTTATTTTTCCACGTATCCAAAAGAAATATCCCTACCTGCAACTTGAATATTGCTCCCTATTTGGGATCAGACTTCCTCACTCTTGCACTTGCAGCCCAACACAAAATTATACAGTCCTACAGTCACACTCTTCATGAGAAAAATGCATTATGGTCCACCAAAGTATAAGCAGTTCCCTATTTATTACATAGTTAATGCCAGGACTCCTAGAAAGGCAGGAAATCTTGCTGAAGTCTTCCTGCCTCCCAAAGAGTCGCTGCCCCAGCACGTACCCTCCTGTTTCAGTGCTTAAGCTCCTGCCACAGTTTCTTGCCTCTATGCAGCTGCCTACTTCCATAGTAGTTACAGAACACTGCTCTCTGTTAGACTTGGCAAAACTGTCAGAGCTGGTTGAAGTGGACCAACAGTTTAAGAGCTATTCACAGGGTGCTGATGGTGGCCAGGGAGCACACACAGGGGCTGTCCTGTGCTGGGCCAGGAGTGGGACTTCGATGATCCTTGTAGGTCCCTTTCAATTCAGGATATTCTCTGATTCTATGACAAAGTTAAATGGAAAGTAGAATACTACCAGCTTGTTACCTGATTAATCATGCTGCTAATTTATGAGGAGGTAGCATTTTTTGCATGAAAGAGCCTCCTTCCTCCCTACAGTTCTTCCTTAAAAATCCTATGCTGTAGAGAGAAACATTTTTATTGGCTGCTCTGTCTTGATATTGCTCAAGAGGTAGGACATATTAAAGAGGAAGACAGGAGGCCAGACAGCCCCTTTCAAGCAGAAGGAATCAGTCTTCTTACCAAACACATCAGTGCCCACAGATATTGCAACACTGGAGATGATGACAGCAAACACTACTTAAGTTCAAATTGTGATGTGCACACAACATGTAACCTTTTTGCCTGTGCCAGGTACAGTATCATTATCTTCCTTTTCCTGTCTTCTCTCCTGGCACAGCAGACATTTGCATCAAAGCTACTACAAATTGGGTACACCTGGCTATGCTAAGTAGCAGGGGTTGCTTCCAGTGCTGCCCTGCAATGGAAATAAAGATACACAGCCACCTGTCTTAGGATGTCAAAGTGACAAGAGAGCAAGAAAGGTATATGACCTGATGGAGCTAGAGTCACAAACATATATATCATGAGATGGAAAGTGCAGGTTGGAGTCCTGCTTTAGGAGAATATGCAGCAGAAGAGCAGGAGGAGACTCTCAGGGAAAGTAGGGATGGAAGAAGAAAGAAATGCATCTCCTCTTAAACAGGTAACTTCTTAGCTTGAGGCTGCTGGCTTTGTAACATTCAAGAAAACCAACCTTTCCCCTGAGCCTTACCTAGAAGCTGAATCTGACACAGCACAAAGTCAGTCCAGCAAAGGCAGCAGTCCCAGGCCTTTTTATATCCAAAGAAAATAAGAGTATATTAGGATTCAAAAAGAACTGACCTATGTTTTAGGCTGTGCAGCTTTCTAGGAGTAGAAATGTTACATCTACAAGAGAAAAGTAAAAGAAATCCGGTATACATGTAACTGTAAAACTTAAAACAGTAAAAATATATATAATAGTATTTAATATAGCATTTTCTGTCTAAAATACTGACTTAATATTACTTATACATGGTCTTCAAACTAAAATTAAAACCAATAATAATTAGAAATACATTATCTCCTTCATTTATTAGATTACAGACTTACTAATATGTGGTACATTTTTATTTTTCCCTCTTCTAAATTTAATTAAATTTAAAATTAATTAATTTTGAGTTAAGATTTAAACTTCCTCACTTCCAATTCTAAACTCTTCAAGCAGATTTGAACTTGGAATGCCACTTATATCCAAGTACAGCTGATGGATGTCTCCAATAATTTGTCTCAAAGAGAAACACAGTAATTTTGGCATCAAGTTGTCCTAATTAGTCTTCCCATTAACGCTCACTGAAACATATGAGAAAATTCACACTTTTTCTTAGAGCATATTGCTCAAGTCTGCCTTGCCTGCAGGCTCAGCTGGAAAGAAAACCAGTCTGCCTTCAGAAACATCTCGCAACACAAAAAGCAGGAAATTCATAGATTTCACTGAAAACAGGAGAGAATACAGAAAGCATCATGAAACTTAAGAGACATGACTTCTTTTGTAGAGTAAGCTCCATCTGGCCAAATCCTGCCAAAGACTACTTTATCCAAGCTGCACGTTTTTCCCTTCCATATAGGCAGGGGTAAGCAAATGCCAGTTCAGAACCGAAAGAGCTCTCTCCTTGGGATTACTTGGGGTTTACTTCACTGATCTGGTATTTATTTGAAGATTACAAACACTCTCAAACATTGCTTGTATGTCTCCGAGTCTTCCAAAGCTTAAAACTGCTCTCTTTAATGGAAGCTGAAAGAGACAGAAGGATAAAAAAGTAGCTAGATGCTACTGGTTTTCCTTTCAGCAGAAATAAGATTATATGATAATTTTTTCTTTTCAATTATCCTAGTAACTTTTTTGGGGGCCCACGACAAAACTTCTTGGAGCACTTTTCTAATAGGCATGACATTTTAATACCTGATCCAGTACTTCCAAAGCCACACAAATAAGAGAATTGAAAGCATGCTATTTTAAAAACACAAGATTTCTACCATATAATAGCAGCAGATGGAATAAAAAAAATGGGAACATTTCAGATGGCTTTCTTACCATCTTGTGTTACCCTTCTGAAATATCTAATTACTGTGTATCTGGCATAGAAAATAATTTAACAGGATCAATTTTGGTCTTAATAAAAAAACTAATCACAAAGAGAAAGCACAGCAGGCATTTTCTTCTGAAAGAGGGGTAGAAGAAAGAAACTTCAATATAAAGTTAATGAACACCTCCTACTCATTTGCATTTTCCTGTGCAGTGCTTTTTAAATTACTGGAAGAAAAACCTCTGAAGTCGTTTCTCATGCCAGACACACCACCCTGGTGTAGCTACTAAAATCCTTATCTGTCGCCCAACAGTCAGTCAAAACACAAGTCAGAAAAGGTTCATTGTAACCCTAAACAACTTCTTAAGCTGCAAAATTAGACCAGTGCAATGAGAACTCTCATTTGTACCTCATGGTACAAATTCTTCGTTGTGCCAGGTAAGATATTATCAAACAATAGCAGAGTAATCAGCTAATATAGTTACCCAATATTAATCAAAATGCATTTGATACACAAGTTTATGGGATGCATGTGTATCTAATGCCACTGAAAAGTGGTGAACCTTCCTTGTGTGAAAGATTTTGAAATTTGATATTTTATCCAGGGTATAATTAGAATGCCCTGATCATGGAGAAAAACACCAGTATTAAAAACAGCTGACCTTCTCTTCTTGTCCTCCCTTCCCACCCCCCCCAAAACACTGACATAGTTTACCCCAGGAAAAAACTGAACTATTCTTATTAACTGAACAGAAGATAAACAGGGGAAGTAGAGCCTCCATTACACAAATTGCAGGTCTTGAATCTGGCTGCAGAACAGAAATGAATCTTTTGCAGAACAAAAGCTCTGACATTCATTACAGGACGTCAGTTCCTCTGAACTAATCCGTAGCTCTTAACTGCATGGATCCCAGCAACAAGCCACAAACAATTCTAGGATCCAGCATAGGAGTGAAGCAGCCATGAGTCTTCTATCTACCATGCAAGCATGTGGGTGCTTCCCATAAATCTCCAAAACAGCTGTTTTCAACAACAGAAATGTCTAACTCTCCTGAGAGTTGGCTGAAAGACAAAGACAATGGGATGATGTGCCATGACAACAGTATTGACAGCAGTATTGATGCTACATGTGTGTTCCTCCCTGCCTACCTACTCACAAACTGGACAGACCTTAATGCAGCAGAGATAATCAGATGAGCCAAATGAGACATTTCAAGGTGGCTAGGCAGGAGGCCAGTTCTATTAAAAAGTCCTACGCAGACTGATCCATCATCCTCTGGAAACAAACGCATGCCTTTCCAGGGTGCAGCAGCACTCACAGGAATGGTTTGGGCTTTGATTTGTTGGGGTTTTTTTCGTACTGTCTAGAATTCTTCATCATTCTTTTTACAAGCCTTTTCCATATTACTTCAAATTACTTTATTATGTCAAAATACGAGGTAAATGAAGGAAGGCATCTCTGCAAATAACTCTATTCCAAAGAATAAATAAGAACATGCATCACAGAAAGCTGTGGCAGAAAAGGAAGCACTGCAGACAAAGTAGGGAACTGTTCAGACATTTAACAAGTTTTGTATGAGAAAGAACTCCTAAACATTATTTGTTCTGTGTTAGAACAGCAAGGAACTAATATAAAAGAATAACAAAAAGCTTACTAGAGGCAAAACGTAATAGTAACTAAAGCTAATTTAAAATAATATTAAATGCTAAAATAATTACTACCAGTAAACCAAGATGGTTGTGTCACATCTATGCCTTCAAAGCAGAAACAGTCATGTGGTGTTTAGAAGCAAGTCCAATGATTGTCAACTGAAAAAAAGAAGGAAGTTCACTGCCTTCCACCATCACCATCACTGTACTGCCAGTATCAATCAGAATTCTTTTACATAAGATGTGGGTTGCAAACTCTAAGTCAGTTCTACTTTGTTTCACATTGTCTGGGATTTTCTGTAATCTACTGTGTTGCATACCAAAGGAATGCAAGTTGTACCTAAAAATTCCCTAGTTTTAAAAGGTAAAGGAATTTAAAAGCTATATAATTCACAAAGAATTTGAACAGTACAATGCTGAAAAATATGAATGTGCACTTAGAAGGTTGCAGTTGAGATGGGATTTTCAAAAACTGAAGCAATTTTGATGCTTTTAGGACTTTGTTTCAGATTAAATACTGGTAAAGCTACTACCCCTGAGCAATATCATTGTAGAGAGATGGAAGAAGGAATAAAGGGTAGGTTAGCCTCACAGGCCTCCTACAATGTACAGATATCAAAAATACTGCAAGGCAAGTTTAAAGGATTTTTAGTACGTAGAGCAGAAAGCCATGCTGGAAAGAGCAAAAGTTGCACTCATAAGTACCAGGATATCATCCACACTTATGCAAGGAAAGAAATGCAGAGGTAACACTGAGTTCCAGCAAATGGCAAACAGCTTCTCAGACATCCTTACAAAGGGAATGCTATGTACATATGAACATACTTGAACAGAAAGTTGCCTAATATATCCCATCTAATTTATTAAGACCTGGCCACTTGGTATCCATCTTCCTTCTCCCCCTCTACAGTTAATGAATTTACTTTTCCCCCATTTGTGACTTCTCATTCTTTTCCATGCCCTTCAGGCAAACATACCTTCTCCCTTGTGTGACAGAGAGGTGATAGGGTAGCAACAATCATACTTAGTGTAACTAATGAGGACAACACTCTCAATTTGCAAATAATACAAAAAAAAGGGGGGAGTGAGAAACAAATATGTTCTACAATTTATTAAAGCCTTACACAGAAACTGTCACTGAACAAGAAAAAATTATACCTCCTCACTGGGCAAATGAAAAATATTTACTCAAACCAAACAACTTGCATTTCCCTATTTTCGCATTATTCACATCTTGTTTTCAGTTTACCACATAAAAGGTTGCCTTGCTTCACTTAAGATTTACCTGAAAACACAGTACTTTCCCTGGAACACAGTACTGACAAGGAACATGCCTTATAGGAGTTACTACTTTGTATTAAGTTGCAGTACTTCTGGTACTGAAATACTCTTCCACAAATCTGCTCTTTGATCAAGTCTCATTAGGGCACAGCCAACACTCGCCAGCTTTGATTTATTTAAAGAGCCTTGTTCCATGCTTGAGAGGTCATCCCTGTACCTTAACATCGGGTTCCCAACACACCTTCTGAGATAGCAGACCTGGCAAAAGCCTCATTAAGCAAAGTTCTTAAGACTTTAGCAGCAAGAACACACAACTAAGTAACACAGTGGGCCACACCTTCATATGACCTCACCTTAGCCCTACAAATCAATCTCTGCATTCCGTATCCCATTTCAAGAGCCAAAGTTCTTAATTCCATCACTTAATTTAGGTCACAAGAGGCAATCTGAGCATCCTCCCAAACAATTGCACAGTACCAAAAATGAAGCACATTTGCTTTTTTGATCCTACATGATCAGTTAAAAAAAAAATTACACAGGAGACAAGCTCTGTAAAAAGTGTTAGCTTTCTCCTATGTACCAATGCAGTCAGATTTCAGGTCAAAGTTGTCAGCACTAACTGACGTTAAAATACATTTGGTAGAATGACCTGTCACCCAAAACACTCCTCATTAAAAGTTAATACACGTTCCCCTGACTATGTAGCTGTTTTGGGGTTGTATTTTTTTGTGCAAGAAAATACTGAGTAAAATGATCTACATTCTGCTTTAAAATAAACTTCTTTAAGCTAGCTGTTTGGCAGTACCAATTATAAGACTGAAATAATAAAATTTTACATGTTTTTCAACAAATGAAGCTTAACAAGAACTTCTAACAACAGTCTGTTTTGCAAAAGTTGACTTCAGGGAGACTGTACCAAGGCAGTGCAGCAGTTTTTGATAAGGGAAAACAGATACAAACTCCACAAACAAACAGAAAAAGGCAAGTGCATGTGAGTGGTACAGTAAACCTGAGGTCTTAACACTCATTAGGTATATATATGCAGAGAGTAAAAAGAAAACCCCTAAGCCCCTAATATACCAGATACACATAACAAGTAATCTGTCCTGCCCAAGGGATCTAGCATAACTGGTATTTCAGGACACAAAAAAAAGAGTCTGCCTATTAATATTTCTGCGAAGTGCCAATTTACCCAGCAATATCTAGGCTAGTAATACTCAGATGGGGAATCCACAACTGCAAAAGAGAAGCGTCTTTGAAAAAATTTAGTAACTTCTACTCTTGAGCCAGATCTGGGTCAATTTAGCTCACTCACATGAAACCCAGATTCAGACGATGATATAACAAGGGACTGAAAAAGAAAGTAGCAGTGTATAGAGGTGAGATGCTGCCACTGCAAAATGAAGTCAGGCGTCGGTCCTGTGCAACAAGGACAGCTCTGATGAATGGGCACACATTTCAAAAAGCAGCAGGCAAAATTTGTTTTACAGGGAAAGATTATTTAGCAGAGAAAAATAAATTACATCAAAGTCAATTACTGCAAGATTCTGTTCTTGTTTTCCCTGCTCTACTCAATTATTCCTGATGCCAGTGTTAGAGAAATCTGGAAGTACAGATTCATTAAAAGAACAAGTGACAAATACAATACCATGGGATATTTAACCGAAGCAGAAAATATTTCACAGATTTTGATCTGAGCAAATACTCTAAAGCAAACAGCAGGTAAGCCCAAGAGCAAATTTTTACTCCATATCAGTCACTGAAAACAAGTTAGTTATGAGTGCTATCGGTCTAAGCTTGCAATGGCCATCTGCTAAATAAATCTGTAAAGAGAAAGGCTAAGCTAACATATATATAATCTCTTTAGATGAGAAAACTGAGCATGTTAAGATAGAAATATGCCTTAAAAGAATGAACTTGTTTTACCAGAATACAATAAACCTTTTGATTTATGCACTTTGCCTCTTCAACAAAGGCATCACAAATCCACAGCCAAATATAATAGTGACTTCTAGAAATACAACAGATTAAAGGATGCTCTGAACAACCGTTTTCACGAAGTTAAACTTTCCCAGCAGTGACAGGCACAAAGAAATACCACATCCTCAATGCGTTCTCTTGATGTGCCTCTCTCCACTTAGCTTCAGCTTTGGTGCTATTTTGCTGCCACAAATGTATAGCACCTGAGAGAGGGTTGTGCTATAGGATGTCCACAGGCTGCTGTGTGAGTACATGTGAGTTATATGCAGCTCGCCACCACAAACTAGTAAAAAATATTAGGTATGTGATGTGGATGCTCTATGCAAAAGAGCACAAACCAAGCGAAAGAGAAATTTGTATCCCACAGCATCTATCTTCCCCAGCCATCTAAGAGCTATTTTTAAGAAACAGTTATATAACTAAGTAGAACAATTTTTAGATTAATGGGTTCTATTTTCACCCCCCCACATAAGAGGATAGAGCAATATTCCAGAACAGCAGTCACGTAAACAGGCAACTTGATTTTGTTGAAATAGAAGTATGAGTGAAAACCTATACTGCCACAGGGAGTTTCTTTTGTGGTTGTCTCATTTTTTAGAAGTCCAGATCTTAACTTGCATTTGCCCTTTTATGAAGGCCATCTACAGCTTCCAATTCCATTTTCCAACAGCAAGCACTTAACAGTGAAGACATGAAGAAATCAAATATCCCCCTAGGACTTTCTTTAAAAGTGATGGCTAAAGGGGAAAAAATACTGTGGATGCCACAATATATCTGTTCTCCTTCCTTTCTGTATCTGTAAGATACCCATGCCCCAAACACCATCTATTTCAACAGCATCAGATGCCCACTCTTGCTGTCATTATTTTTGCATCCCCAGCTAGGGATGACTCAAAAAAAAAAATAGAGTAACTTAGCCCCTCAAAACAGAAATCCACCCCTGCCCTCCAGAGGGGGATAATTCTAGGGTTTTTTGTTCTCTGTAAGAGAACATCCAGTACCAGGTACATACCTACCCTTTCCTATACCAAGACAGATGCAAGTTGTGCTTTCTCAGTCTCCACAGGCAACTTACTTGCATTATCCCAACTCTCTAACTTACCTCTGATGCCATCTCCTACAACAACATTCCCAGATGAGCTAGGCTGATACTTTTCAGCAACAAACCTACCTCACCAAAGACATGAAGGGCAAAGGATGTGCACGTGAAGACAAACTCACATGAGGAGAGTTTAAGAGATGCCCTCTAACACAAGGGACCAGAGCAAAACCTGAGGGCTCCCAGAGAGCACTGTCATTCCAGAGAGTTAAAACTCTGTGTCTGACCAAGGTATGTATCAATACCTCACATTTTCTTCATAACTACAGGTAGAAACAGCCCTCAATTCAATGTCAAGTAACTTTAGAAGGTTAAATCCCACTTTCAAGGAGCCTGGAGTTTCTGTCTATGTTTTTGAGATAATTATCCACTAATGACAGTTTAATCCCTGTTTCTACTAAGACTGTCTTCACATTGAAATAATTAAAAATTATTTAAATATTAGAATACTTAGATTCAACTGGTACCTGTTCTGCTCACCACAGAGCAGTGGATCTCTGGGTTCACAGTCCTCCAGAAATAGCTCTAACAGGACCAGCACCCTTCAGTTTTATGTCAGGCCACACAAGTGGGGAAGAGAGAATAAACCTTTTTTCTCCCAGTCTCACACTTCAGCATCATTTCCTCCACTGATCTCCCTCAGCTGAGCCTTGCACAGTAGTCATCCTCCTAGCTTACCTCTGAATTCTCACTTCAGGAGCCCCAGCCCAAATTGAATTGATTCTGTAATCATAGAACAGAATCATTTAGGTTGGAAAAGACCTTCAAGATCATTGAGTCCAACCATTAACCCAGCACTACCAAATCCCACACTAAAACCATGGCCTCAAGCACCATACCTACATGTTATTTTTTGAAAACCTCCAGGGATGGTGACTCAAGCACTTCCCTGGGAAGCCTGTTCCAATACTTGACAGCCCTTTAATCGGTAACTCTTCCAAGTATCACTCAGACTTCTGTACCATCAGAACACATGTACATTACTCAGATGGAAAAAGAAATCCTGTTACAGGCAGCAGCAGGTGCTGTGAGCAGCCACAGCAGCGAGGCTGCCATGGGGTCCAGTGAGGCAGGAGGGGATACTGCTTGCTGGCTTTCACTGCTTCATAGCACGATTGTCCCTGTCTGACTCCTTCCTCCTGCTGCAGACCAAGGTCAGCCCAGGTCACCAAGCACAGCCAGCCTGCCTTGCTGCAGCACCTCTTGGAAGCACTTCATGGGCCACAAGAAATTCACTTAATGCGCTTTGGAAATGCCTAGAACAAGCAGTAATCCCTTCCAAGGGCCAGAAATCATCCCCAGCAACCCCAAAAATTCAACGGTTGCCTCAAGAATAATTTAACTCACAGGGAAAGTCTCTCTCCTTCAGATGCTGATGCCCCAATGGTAAAAAGATGGTAATATGTTAGCAGTACCTATTCAACTGAAGTAGGTCTGTTGCAGACCTAGCAGTCTACTTACTTACCAAGTTTTGGGGAAAACCACAAAATTTAAATAAGAAATTGGGGAAAAAAACCCAAATAAACATGTTAGTAAAACCCTGTAAATACAGAAAGAAGTAAAATACAATGTTGCACAAGTAGCTTTAGCACTCTATTTTCCAACCTTTATATTCCTAGCTTTGCTACTCTACCCTTCATTTACCATACACTAATCTCACCTTCACTTAAAGTTTCTTAGACACATCAGGGCTTTGATAACAAATTAACAGCCTACTCCACATGTAGGTCACCATCTGGAACCCAGCTCAGGCCACAGAGGATTAACTTTAAATTGGATTTTAGCACAGCTCTATATCCTACAGAAGTCGTCACTTTTTATACTTCAAAAATTAAGCATCACTATCTATATTTTCTAAATGAAGAACAGGAGACAAACTCTTACAACTAGACTAATGTGACTTAGTAAACTTTACCTGCCTCCTCCCACTGCTCTTTACTCTGAGCAGTACTGGCTATCCTGGTTACCTTTTTAAATTTCACAAATTCAAGCAAAACAAAGAAGCAATAAACCTAGGGGAAAAGAGTGCAAGACCGACCTGGAATTTTCATTATTTTCCTATAGCAAGATTCCTATTACTAACAGAAACACTTCTGAAAGCAACAGTGGCAACAAGAGGATATGGAAGAGTTTCTGGATTCCATCCCACAAAACTGATTACAATACAATAAACAGATGTGGAAAACCCTTTGTTCTCATGCACCATCTGGCTTTCACTGTTTTGACTCCAGCTTTTAACATTCTATTTTTCAGGCACATCTGTGGAGCCATGGTACTAAGACTACTAGTAACAGAGAATTGCTCCAATTCTAATGCAGAATTTACCTACAGCAGAAAACAAAGGAGAAGATTCACAGTTCTGTGCTGCCCAACTCTTCTTCCAGGACCCACAACCTTCACACACCCTGAGAACTTAATTTTAGGTGTTTCTTGGAGGACAGTTGACAGTTTGAGCAAATGTGAATGTTACACAGGTGAAATTAGGAGTGTTAATTCTGAAGGTGTATTTAGAACCAAATCTCACACTCTTTAGAGGATTTCTGTACTGTAAAAAACAAGCCTTTACTCCAGAGGGGAACTATTACTTCCTTGTATGTCTATCAACAAAGATGTCACAAAGCATAATTTTAAAGGCTGGAGGAAAAAAACCTCCAAACTTCATGCATGAATTAATTTTTAAGAGTGTGTTTTCACTGCTAGTAGTCTGTCTGTAACATAAAGACAGTTCTATACTATTAAAATGAACCTGTATTTAAAAAGATCCTGAAAATTAAAGGTCATTTATGCTCTTTGACAAGACTGGCTGAAAGATCTGATTTTTACTATAACCAGTGCTTAAATAAACTGATACTGAATCAGGAGAGAAAGAAACACATAATGACCAGTAGTTTTTTATCACAGCTTTTCCTAATGAAGATATTTAGCTTTGTAAATAATTTCTAAAATTAATTTTTAAAAATTAACAGCACTTTAGAGCTTCCCCATTCTTTCACTGGCAATCTATTTCTAAAGTTTTCCCCCAATTCCTATGCCAAAAGAGTTTAGTGCCCTGACATTACAGTGACTTAGAAAATTTTATGATTAGCATACTAGTTAAATGAAAGCAATAAATGCAACTAAATCATAAAAGAAAGAAAATATAAATAATTAATTACGAAAAGTGCTTTAACAGAATGTTTCTCATCCTGAAAGCCCAGAAGTTCCTTTGCCAAACTGTATATATGTCAGGAACCATTTGGTCCACTGAAGTCATACTCTCTGGAATGAAACACTCACTACAAATTATATCAGCAGTCTCAGATTAAAAGACTTGATCTACTGTAGATAACAGAACTCTAACCCAACTACAACTTGCATATTCGAGATGATTTCTGTAGTCATTGAAGATAAAATATGCTAAAGCGTTCAAAACAAAAAGAAGACACTACACACACAAAAAAAGAAGTCCTTCCTCAGTGCAGTTTGGGATTTGATCGCCATAATTGTAGAAATCAATCTGGCATCTCAATTCCCAACAGCAAGGTTTACCTAGCACCTGAATGGGATTCTGGTTCACTGTCAATACACCTCCCTGAGTACCCATGGAATCTCCAGCACTACTGAGTGTAGCCCATCATGCTTACACACAGCATACCACATGACATAAAAACTGCAGTTATTTTAAGTGCTACTACCTGTATTGCTACCCAGTTTTAGACTTAATTTAAACAGAAGAGTGGTTCACTGTTTACAGACAACTAACAAGCTTGAACACAAACTGAATTACATTTTCCTTCAAAGGGTTTAGTGATCACTTCTCTCTGCTCGACAGGAATACTCTATGTCCTTTTTGTTTTCCGTGATGTGCAATAATTAAAAGTACAGAGGTGGGAGAGCAGAAAATGTTTCAGTTGCTGCCTTTGATAATGTAAAGAATTTAGTGTTTACAAATTTATTTCCAATTTTGGCTCATACATTTGGATATTTATAGTACTTATCACTATGGCATCCAAGCACTTTAGCAGTGCTCTGATCCCCATGAAAACAAAACAAAACTGTTTCTTCTCTGCTCTCTAACCTATTAAGAAACACCTCAGTTAAGGTATTACTAGCACACCATGTTCCAGAAATAAGAAATAGAACTTTTTTCAAAAGGTAGGTCAGATCAATTTCAGATCTTATTTTTTGATTGGAACAAAAAGGGACCAAAGTTTATCGTAAAAGTTGGTGTGGTAGACTTGAGACATGATCTCTGGCTCTGAAATAAAGTCAGTTCCACAACCAATAGCTAAGAAAATCTAAATTGCATACTTACACAAAGCATTTAAATTTAAAAAAGCATTAAAAATTAAATCTAATTATGTTAATAACTGAAGTCATCTTCCACCCCAGAGAAATGCAAGACAGTAACTTTACGCAATGCAGTACCCACAGTGTTCTTCGGGGTCACCCAATAGCACCAGTAAATCCCTAACATAGCAAACTGTAATGGCATTCAGCCCACATCCTAGCTATCAGGATGAAATCTGAAACTCTGCAAAGGGTAGCAATTTTAGAAGCTGCACACAGATCTTCACATCCCTGCTCAAGTGGTGTAAGGTTATTGATGCACTTCAGCTTCAGAAGAGAGGTCAACACAAATGATTTTTGATAATCAAAATTACCGTGCTTCACCTTGCACAGAGTATTTTTATAATCACACACTGCTTAATTCCCTTTTCAATCTTGGGCTAACACTTATAGGCAAATCAGACACAGTTAAAATACTGAAATATTGAAGCAGCAGAAATAACTGTATGAATAATGATTATAAACATTGAATGCAAGATCAGTTTCTTAACAGAACCTCCAGATATCTTTATTTACCCTGTCTTTTTATAATGCACTTTATTTTTAGATTTTAATTTACATCTTTAGTTGTTACAGGCCAAAAACATCAATGATGATGGAAAAACAAGCATGGTAACTTGTATATATATATAAATACGCAAACAGAAATTCTCGTATAAAGCGTATTAATGAACCTGTTTATATAAGCACATGCAGTAAAATTAACTGATTTAACCAGCCTTACAAATCAGTAAGCTTCAGAAGAAAACAAACAAACAAAGAATCCATGCTTCTTCAAGTCTGCTATCAGACTTCTGAAACACAGAACTCCACCAAGCGTATCCTGCTCTGTCAAGTCCCACACTTACTTCTCAGCAGCTGGAAAAACACCCACCCATGTGAGCATTAGTCTAATTAATGTTCTTTAACTTTTACAGTAAATTAAGGGTATACTACTCTTATGGGAGTACAGTACTCCCAGAACCATATAAACATGAACTTTTGGCCATAACTCACATGTTTTATTAATTCTACTAGACTATGCTACCTGCCAGAACTAACTAAAGTGAATAATCGTATATAGTGATAATATTTCCACCTTCTTTTGAATTCCCATTTCATTCCAAAACTGCAGAAGTATATAATTAAGAGATTCTGAATTTTTCACATTCCTCACATCTTTCCAAAATAATCCATTTCAATTTCCATTACGGAATAAATGTTAATTTTCATTAAAAAAATTAAATTACATCCATGGGTAAACACAAAATCTTCAATTTTTGGTTTTTAATCATCATGTCTACATATAGACCACATCTTCGAATTCCACAAGAGTTTGGTTACATCACTTACTGACATCATTCTTAACAAGCAGAAAAACAACACAACTATCCCAGACCTCATTTTGCAAAGGAAAACAATGAAAAAAATCAGCAGGAATGGAAGGAAGAAAGCACTACTGCACCATCTCATAAAGACATTCTAAAAGCTGAAATACCAGTATAAATGATGGACCAGTTCCTTCTTTTATTTACATAACATACTGTTCTTTTTAAGTGAAGACCCAAGTATTACAAGAATTGAGCCATTTGGAACAGCAAAAGTTATAGATGTTAAAACAGGAATTTAAAACAGTATTTTCCTTTTTTTTTTCCTTTGGGACTGACACTGAAAAAATAGAAAAGCAACAAACTGGAGCAGTTGTGTGCATAAAACTAACCCATATGGGCCTCCTGTACTGAACTCCTCTGTCACAGTCTCCTCGGTGTCAATTAGTAAGATCATTGGAATACCTGATAAAGGTGAGAAAGATTTCATGTAAAGGCCTGAACTTGGAAAGCATATCTGTCCTGTGGGCTGCCTGAAGACAGATTTGTTTTCCCTCTCTTCTTCCTGTACTCCGCTAGGAGAGAGAAGATGAGTAATGAGACCTGAAAAGGAATACCAAACCAGAGAACATTGATACGAATTAAGGAAAGTAACCTAAGATGCCCTTCAGACATGGCCCAGGGAGAGCACACTTCCAGTTTTACAGAAGCCAGGAATCACTTCACTCAGAACCTTTCAGAAGCTGTATTAGACAACAGATATCCAAACAAAAAATTTGCACTGATTTCATAGAATCAGAGAATGTCTTGGGCTGAAAAGGCCTCAAAGATGATCTTGTTCCAACCTCTCTGAAGTGTGTTTTCTTCGCATGGGATTTTGTTTTTATCATGAGCATTTTTTCTCCTAGTCTAAATAGGGCATAATAGTAAAACCCAAAAATTCTGCACTTCTTTGAATTCTCATTAGTCTCTAAAATTTTTTCAATTAGACTTCTTTTGTATATCAAGATTTCTCTAACACATGAGGAGAACCACAACCCCATTATGGATGCCCTAGTGAATCCAATTCCCCTTCTATGCACTCTGAACATATTTTTAGTTCAACTTTCTAGCTGAGCTAATTAGAATTAAAACCTTGCTATCACTCTTAACAGCAAAGTATGACTGCATGCAGATGGCTGATGCAATGAGAAAGAAAGAAAGAAGTACTTTTAACCACATCACCTCTCTAAAGAAAAGCTTACTGCAGAAACACCTTTCACCCAGTTAAAAAGTGTCTGTTCTAAATTTCTTTAGAATTTTTATATAAGATAGAACAATAAACTATAATCCTGTCCCGAATCTCTAAGTACTCCTACAGAATGAAACTTACAAATAGGAAAACTGAAAACTTCCCGCCACTTCATACAATAAATGCTATTGTTTAAATCAACCAAGCAAGACAGTTCTATTTTTGAAAATACAAAGTATTTTTAGCCTTTGACAGGGACAGACTAATCCCTGATGGAAAAGGATGTGCCACTAAGAGTTTATGACAGTTATACAAATTAAGAAAAATGCACATAATACAGTCTTCTGATTCATAGACCAACATCAAGACTAAAATAATCCTGTATGCTTAAGAATAGCAGCCCAAACACAGGGACATATTCAATGCAAGATGTATAAAAAAAAAATATGTATATTTAAACTCTGGTTTATAATCTTTAGACTTGCTAAAAACAACGAGAGATAATACGAACTGGTACACAGTTTTGGCCAGAAAAAAAAAAAACAAAACAATAACCCACTCTCACACCTCCCCCCTGCCTCAAAAAATATGTTAAAGTCAGACAGTTAAATTAGATAAATTTATTTGACACACTATTCCAGGTAGTAGCAGACAAAATAAGGGCCAACAACAGAAAAACCATGGCTTGGTAGGTTCAGGCTGGACATCAGGGGAAAATTCTTTACAAGGATATTCTATTGCACTGAGACAAGGTTATTCAAAGATGTTGAGGTACCTCGGAAGGTTTTCAAGAATCAGAAAGACAAACTCAGGGCTGACCTGACTGCAGGGCTCCTGCAGCCTTTTCCAAACCACATTTCTACGATTCAATAGCATGAAAATATCCAGCACAAATTCTTTCTCAAGGAGGCTAAAATCCTTATTTATTTTGCATTAAAAATATCTGAACTAAACTATTTGCTTCCTATTTCCACATGAGGTAGGCAATGGCTTTTAAATTATCACATACCAGTTTAGTTGCAAGGAGCCAACCTACAACCAGGTAGAATCTGACACTGGCATTCAGGACCAGGTGTGTCATTTATTTAAGAGATGACTGCCATGTCACACCTGTATTATTAACTAGCAAGATGAAAGCAAAATTTTTTCCACTTCCATCCCTTTTTCAGGGCCATACTATCAAAGGTAGTATGCTGTGATCTGAAAGTGGGAATGCCATTTCTTCTGGTACACTAAGCTCACGGGAAAAAAAATCCAGAAATCTCTGCAATCAATTTGTTAGCAACCTCCTTGTAAACTTTCTATTCAATGCTGTAAGAGTTTAAAAAAAAAAATCTGTCATACTGAGGAACAAGGCATAAATCGTAATGTAAGAACAGTTAACAAGGAGGGAGATGCTAATTTATGTTTATGTCATTCATAAATGTAAGTAATTCCTTCCAAACATATTTCACTGTTACCACTTTTTCTATTACAAGGACTAAGCGCAGGGAAGAACAGCAGCACAGAGAACAGGGAACAGAAGAGGGTGCAATTCCTGAACATCAAAAGAATTCTGGAAACTAAGCAAGAAGAAACTGACATAAAATTAGAAAGGTTACTCCAGTATGTTTTCCGGTTTTGTTATTACAAAAAACTTGGAAAACGCTGCAAAGAAGACTAGTGTCAGAGACATTTTTTGCATCAGTGGGAATAGAACACTGCCGTTTTTCCTGCCAATATCTTTCTTTAAGGACAGACTTCATTTTACTCCTACACGGACACCTAAGTTGCCTTCTGTTTCGGATCTTTCTACTTAACAAACACTTTAAAAACAATATACATATACACTGAAAATACTGTTTAGATATACAACCAACATTTCCTACTTGAGATGCCTCAGAAGTGTTTTTCTGCAAACAAAACTTGAGTATTCACTACAAAGCTATGCGTTGCGTAAGTTGTATTTACTTATATAAGCCGAATAAGGCATAATCTTTTTAACCTATTGTACAGGGTAACTGTACTAGAACATGCTCCAGGGGCAAAGAAGACTTCTGTGTAGCTGACAACACTTCTACAATGCTCACTTTCATGACTGCCGCTGACACAAACACAGTCATTGTCATAGCAAAATCTTATCTGTCAGCCCTAAGAGGAAGAAAAAAACCAAGAGATTTCTTTCACCGTGTTTTGCACTGCGAAAAACCCACACCAGTTTTCTTTCTAAATCTGATGAGGCAGGAAGCATTTAAGGTGGTAAAAAGGGGGGAAAAAAGGCACTGTAATAATACTATTAATAATAATAATAGCTTTTAAATTTCTTGGAGAACTGTGATTGGTTTAACATATCAAAAGCAACAAAGTTGCACATATTCTGCCTGAAAAAAACAGGGCAGCTGTTAACAACTACCACTCAAGTGAGGTTCCTGCTAACAAATGCCCCAGGAGCAGACAGGCAAGCATTCTTGAGGCTTTACGCCCTGCCCCCTCCATTACCAGTCTTCACTATTAAAACAGTTTCATTCTACCCCAAACCTGGGTAAACTGATCAGACTTGTCATTTGCTGTGTATTTCTCACTTCCTCTTACAGATCCCCAATTCCCCTAACATGAAGAAAGTCAGAGATGAAGGAAGTGAGATGGAGTAACCATGCTTCATGCACAAGTGGTCTCTGCACATTGCTCTTCCTCATTGCTGCTTTTATACTGCCAAAACTGATGTAAAAACACCATCTGACTTATCACAGAAACACAAGCAAGGCTCTGAAAAAGGTTTTCTGTAACAGCAAGCTTTTATGTTCTACTTCAAAGGGAACTTCTACAGAAATTACTTGTTATCAGTACACTGATACCATGGTTAAAATAAAGGATGACATTAAATACATTAACTGGACTTTACACTTCGAAAAAAGTTTAAGCTGTGCGTACATTATCATAGAAGCAGGTTTGTTGAATAAAAACTAAGAGCAAAGTGTAAGCCCTCCAGAAACGGGTAGTCTTGTAAAACTGTTAAATCCCAGAGATTTACAAACCTTTCTATGGGGGATATAAACAGTCTGCTCTGTCAAGCCCCAGGCTTGAACTCCAGGCAGCAGCAACAGGTTTTTTCTGGCCACAAGGAACTTACAGCCTACATCCCAAATGCCTACAGTCTGTCACTAAGTGCACTACTCTGTCTGTAGTGGGAAGGATTAGAAATGAGTCCTGTGATTTCTTCAGATAAGGCTGCAAAGGCTACTTGAATATATACATTAAATACTGACTAGCTACAGAATGTTTCCAGTGCTCACAGAAAAATAGTGTAAGGCTACACAACTACTCCTTTCTGGCTTTTCTGAAACTGCTCTCATTCCTGCTCCCCTTCACGAGATCCTGAGCTACAGAACTGCCTAACACAGGCCACAGAGTCTTCTCTGACATTATAGTAGCAAAGAAAAGTGAAAAGTCCTCCCTGAAATCCCTCAGCGAAGTTGCATAATGATTGGCATGCCCAGGTCTCATGAAATGATATCTCAATCTCTGGTGAGCATTGGTGATACTCCTTGTTTTTCTCATCAGAATGCCAGATACCCACCACACTCCAAAAATACAGATCACAGGATTAAAGACATCTAGCTGATATTTCACCTGAGCATGAGGCAAATGACATAGAGCAAGAGGCAGAAACTGTACAGAGTTTGGCTGGGAGAGAGGAAATTTCCTTCACAGCAGCCCCTGTGGTGCTTGTTTTGGTAACACAGCACTGTCTCTGCCTTTGCTGAGAAGCACTTACACGGCACCACGGCCTCTGCCACCCCAGTGAGGGGTGCACAAGAGGTTGGGAGAGGACACAGCTGGGACAGCTGACCTGAAATACCAAAGAGATTCCATACTATATAATGTCATGCTCAGCAATGAAACTGAGGGGCAGGCTTTTTCTAAAGAATTTGCTGCTCAGAGACTGGCTGGGCATCAGTATCCTGGTGGTGCTTTCACATCACAATGTTCACTCGCTTTTTCGTTCATTATTAAACTGTCTTTATCTCAACCCTAAAGTTTGGGAGCTTTTTCCTTGTTTTTTTGCCCTTCTGATCCTCTCCCCCATCCCACCATTTAAACATTCTGGTACAACTCAGTCACATAGGTCCAAAATATATCATACAATAGAAATAACTTTTTACGTAGTAACCAAGAGAATGCCATTAAATTCTTAGTAAGCAGAACTTATTTTTACTGAGTTATTTCCAATTAGAACAACAGAAATAATTTTTCTGAAAACAACTACTGATGTTAGTTGAAGGCAAAATGCACCAAGTTCACTGCCCAGAACACTTCCACTACCCGGAGAAAATCCTGCTGGTATTTTTTATGTGAGGAAAACTGAGCATACTGTGAGAGCTTCTTATCACAAAAGAAGGCAAAGTATGAAGTTAAAGCAGCAGCTATTTCTCTTTGCAGAACATTCATGTATGAAACTAGTAAGTGCCTTTAGTTTGGTTCAAGCCAGTTTCAAACTCAGAGCACACAAGTTCACATGGAGTTTGTCACCTTTACTTGAAGCCATTTCTCCATTTTATTTTAGTGTAAAATTATTAGCATATTTTTTCCTATTTGTTAAATCCTGGGAACAGGCTACTAGAATCTGCAATAACACTTAGTTTTTATTTTTTTAATCCTAAAATCCCCCAAAATAAACAGCCAAACTCTGAGCATTAATTTTTATATTCCCATCAGCTCTACAGACACTTCATTCTAGCAAGCCATGGCAACACCACTTACAAGGACTAGAGACTAATGCAGGCTTAAGTGCAGTGCACGTTTCTGATGGTCAGGGTAGATAACATCCAAGTAACACAATAACTCTGACTCACAGAGGGCTGGACACTGCTTCATAACATGAGACTTGGCAAGCAGAGAGGAAGGAAACAAGGAAAAATGCCTCAAACACGATTATTTTCTACCCTCCAAATAATCAAGCTACTTCACCAAACATATGCCAATACTTGCCACGATCCAAGGGCATAGAGATTAACCTCAACTCAATTAAAATCAGGAACTTCTCCGAAAATCCATCATCTTCCAAAATCACAGAACACAGTAGATGGTTAGCACTGCCAGCAATCAAGATCTAGGATCCTTGTGCTATTGCACTTTTGTGATACCCAAACTGATAGCACAATCTACATGTTTGACATACGCATTGTCAATCCCATTACCTTTAGCAGCAGAAGAAAACCCCTCTCAAGATACTTCATAACTGAATTCTGCCTCCTGAAATTCAGTTCTGCCGTTCACTATATTGAATAGTTATGATTATTACCTTTTCTTTTTCTCCTTAATGGAAAAAAAGAAACAAACAAACAGGCATTAGAATATCATGCTTGGGACCTGCTGGAAGAAAGAGTGCTTGAAAGAGCAAAACCAAGTAACTTTGATTCTGGCTTTTCCGTGTTCCTTGGCATATAAAGAAATGCCACAATTCAACTGGAGTAGTTAGGGTTTTTAAATTCCTTTAAAAGATAATATATTCCCTTAAAAATTATAGAGAGAGACTCCTCTGGGTCTCATAATATTAAAATAAGTTCCTATTCTATCAGCTAAGCATTCCAGAGAAGTTGTTGGAGGGTTGTTAGAAAAGGGGGTTTATTAAACTGGCAGAACATCAACTCCTAAAAAAGTAGTAACTCTGATGCTCTGCATCCAATCTCTCTCTTCCAGGAAGGCAACATTCTATGAATTTTCACAGTATTAGCTTGCAACCAGAAACGTTAAATCACGAATTGCATGTAACAATAAGGGAGAAAGATTTGGGGACTTTCCGCTGCAGAACAAGCTTATCTTATGAAGGAAAATGTTCTGCTCTGCAAGAATCATGGGCCCTGTATCTTACCACATCAATATCTAGTTCTTATCCCTCCTGTCCAAAAGGCAGAACTCAGAATGTACACAAGGGAAAGAGGTCTGCTGGGGTTTAGAGACCATTTAATTTCTGCCCAGTCCCTGATTCTCTAATTAGGTAACCCAAATAAAACAGTCTCAAAACCACTTAAAATATACACTTCGTATTTCTTCTGTAAGTGCTGCTGAAAGAATGGTTATACACAGGTATCACAACGGTTGTTAAAAATGAAGTGCAAAAGCTCATGTGAATCCAGATCAGGAAACAAACTGACAGGAAACAAATAAAAACCCCCCACACATTAACTGTAGTTTAAACAGATATAAAATGCCTTTTAATCTTTAAATTAAGAGCATTCTGAATTAAGTGTGTCAGATTTACCCAACCTAATATCCCCAATTTAAGGTTTAAAAATTTCTGTCCTCAGCTCCCACAGTGCACATCAACATCATGCAATTTCAACAGTGAAACTCCACTGCCTATTCCATTTCCTAATTCTGCTACCTTTGCATAACATAATATACAATCAACTGAATACATCTGAACATGAAAGGTTTCTTTCTCCTGTCTTTGTCAAAACCCAACTTCCCTCCAAATCACACAGGTTTGAGCTAAACACAAGAGGTACTTGTCTTTCTTTTAAACCCTGCATGTTCAAAGAGAATGAATGCTCCTGAAATTAGTATGAGTAAGAAGATGAATTTGAAAGAACATTCAAGATGTTATGAAAAAATCCCAGTGAAAATATATTTTAAATGCACCTGAGGTCCATTCCCTGCATGAATGTATTTATTAGCAACTGTGTATCTGTACAAACAAACTCAGGTGCAACCTTCAGAATTAAAGGAGATGTTAATGCTAATTCTCAAATTAAGTTCTTTATTTTTAGTGGGCATAATAGAAAGGAAATAGCAAGGCCACAATTCATTATCTGAGCATTGTTAAAAAGTGTAATAATCTGCCAACTTGTGAAAAAAATTCCCCTCTGAAAAACCCCTAAGAGCTTTGATAGCAGATGGCCAGCATCAAGTCTGCAATTACCAGTCTGGCCTGACAGTTCCACAGATGACAATGATACTCTTTTCCTTTTGTGGATGTGTGCAGGGGGCAGCTTGAGAGATGCAGACAACTAGATATTACAGGCAACAACCCCTTCCACTAAAAATATATATACACAATCAATTTCCAGGCTGCTCATACGATTCCTCCATTAATCTTCATTTCACCATTAGGTTTCTGTCCTTTTTTCTTTAACATTGTATTTTCTGTTACTTAAAAGTTTTTCAAACAAGCTGGTGGGAAATGTGTAACATTAAGGATGCAGTAGAACTGATCACTGTGAAGCACTGCCAAACACAAGCCTCACGAATTATCTGTTGTTGCAACCTTTCCCCTCTTTGTTTTACTCTCCCACCCCAGCACAGTCTCCCCTCACCCAGCCCTGAGCAGATTATTCTCTTGCCTACAGAGAAGAACAGAACATCTGATGAGGAGCTGCTGTTTCATTTCCTCTCCTTCATTCTACCCCTCAAACAGGGAAGCCCTCAAAAGGGGGGAGGGCATGGTTTTAATTCAAATGCTGTGTCTTAAAATACTAGTGTGTAGCATTTGGCTGGGAGTGATTAAATCTATATATAAATACACACCATGAGAGTGCTTTATCCCCTCTACATCTCTTGGGGAAAAAAAAAAAACAACAAAACAACAACTTCTGCATTAATAACCATTTACTATTTCAGTTTTACACCCAAGAATTGGAATATCTGAGCAAAACCTTTATTTTGCCAAAGCCAACAACTGTTTACAAATGAAAGGAAGCAGAAAGCAAGTTATGAGCTGACAGATGCAACACAAAGAGGGTGGAAAGGATTTTCTCATGTGCAAAAGAGGCCTGACAGACTTAACTAAAGCATTTGGACCTCTCCTCAGGAATGCTCAGCCCTCCACAGAGACTTCTGTCTTACACCGATTCCTTCATTCGTTTCGACTAATTCTTCCTGTTCTTCCTCATTCCAGCTACCCTTTTTGCAAAATTTATCAGGCATAGAAAGATGCTGGAGAAAAGTATATCAGTGCTGCTCTCATTCATTTTCTGTCTCAAAAATCTTACTGGGAAATAAGTCAATGCAAGAAGGAAACCTCAAATCTTAATACAGCCTCATTCCAGCTTAATTCCAGTGACGGGTTGCACAGGGAGAGTGACAATGTTACAGAAACACTGCCACTGTAGAGGCTCTACCCCTCCCTGATAAGATCACCTTTGACTAATCATGATTTAATCCAAACTAAACTCTGACAATCTTTAGATACTGCCGATTCTTCTCAAAGATCCTTGACTGTGTGTCAAATGCCACACAATAAAATGCAAACTCCTTCCCACCAGAAGTGAAGATGAGAAGAGACAACATGCTTTCCTCAGGGCACAATGAGCAAACTCTCTTTGCTGACACACAGTATATGACACATACACAATGAATACCGAAAAGCATTGTCCTTTTATCAATTCCTTCAAAAGCTTCTGCTTTTTCCCACTTGTTTATCAAGTGCTGTAGTACAGGACAGTTACTCTTCAGTATAAATCTGGCACTTCTTGCAACTGTAATTATCAAAACATGTAACACAAGCACCCTCTTTGTGACAGAGATGCAAGTTAATGCACACAACTCATGTAGAACTAAATTAATCATCCCTTACCAAAACAATTACTTGGTTCCAGCAAGGAAAAATCTGCATGCACTCAACAGCTTTGAAAAAGTATGGTAAGCTTGTGAAAAACATCTTTAAAGCGTTTGGATTGCTTCTCTCTCAGAAACATACAAAACTTAGCAGTGTCAACTCACCTTCCACACTGTCAGAACAGGAGGTACCAATCCCAGTGTCCCCACTGTCAGAAGCTATGCTGTGTCTTCTCACAGGATTGTTTTGACTGCTTGATGAAATCGTTGAGGACTGCCACAGGGATTCAGTACCAGGTAACCATCCCACTGAGGAATAATCCGAGCCTATAAAAAAGAAAGCCAGAAGTCTGTCATTAGAGATACAATACAAAAGTCAGCAACAAAATACCTGTCAAGATGAAAACTGAACCCTATGTTTCATAGATAAAACTTGAGCCAGACGGTGTTAGGTCTTGGAGTTTTTCTTTTTTAGTTAATTAAAATCCTTTTGCTGGATAAAAGCTTCCCCAAAATTCCAACACATGTATTTTTAACTATTTAGAAACATGATCCTTAAACTTTTCTTGCACTCTTTAACAAGGCGCTTATCATATGATTCCTATCCTAGATCTGATTCTCAATTCACAGCACAATTTTGCATTGCAGGGATTAAAATACAAAGCAATTAATTAATTTTAAGACAGAATCCAGTTGAAGGTTTGGCCACTGAGATTCAGTCTTTTTCTACTGTGCATAAACCACATGACCTAGGTGATAAAGCCAGCAATAAAATCATCAACACACATATCTGAAGTAATTCCTTATGTAGCTGCACACCAGCCGCCTTTGTGAGATGCGTATCCATCTAATGGTTTGTTTCATTTTGGTTATTTTTTAATTTAAATAATCATTTAAATATTACATTTTTAAAACACAATTCAGAGCAGCAACTAGTTCCTCTTTTCAAGAAGTTTTTAAAGTAGGCCACATATTCTCACAGTCAGCCTCAAAGGGAAAATTTATCACGGAGTACAATCCCAGAAGACCATTAAAATTTCCAATAGCCAGTATCTAAATCTGAGCATTGTTTAAAGGCAGAATGCTGATTACCACATTTGTACTCTGAACCAGCACAGGCACATAAAGAACCATGGAAAAAAGCACGGCTGCTCTTCATTTGTATATAATCACATACATACACCCCCTCTAGCACTTAGCTTTGTACAGGACTTTCAGCAGGAAATGACTCATGAAGAAGTATCAGCTCACATATAATGTCTCTTGTGCTACATGACTTTTTTTGTCATTTAAACACTTTCAGCAGTGTCCATCTGAAATCGTAACAGCAATTTGCCCCTGCAATGACATCTTCTATTTCCAGCTGTACTTGTTTTCCAGTAAATGAAATAGTTCAGAAAAAAATGCAAAATTTAAATATGTGGGTACATATATAACCCCACCCCCACATACATGAATACATACATGAATACATACATGGTTCCCATACCACTAGACCTAGTAGCCAGACTGATAACAGCTGCTTGCCAAGCCACTTGAAAATTGAGGAACAAAGCAAATACTTAGTACACAGTAAATTCTTTGAGCCATGTGCTATTGAACTGTAACCTGACATCTAAAACAGTGTTTTCTGTAGGTAAGTTCTTGAAGGCCTTAAGTATTCCTGTCCATCACATTTGCCTTAACTTCATTCTCCATTGAAATTACTGCCTCTTCTTCCCTTTAGCACATTTGCCTACTTTTTCTCCTCGTAATTCAAAATCACCCAATTCTCCTTCATTCTACTTCAGCCATACCTTGTGCAATGTATTTCCTTCTCTTCCTTAAACTTAGTTTTTCCTCTCCAGAAGTCTCTTTAACTATTCCAGTGAGTATCTTTCAAGTCCAAGGGTGAGGGGGGGAAGACCAGAGGAGCCAGACATGAGCACACATCCCCATGGCTGACCAGTCACATCCTGTAAAGGGGTATCAGCCAAGATTCCAAAAAAATACCGCTCCAGGTGTCATCCTTTGTATCACCATCCCCGTGTCATCATCTAATGCACTCAAGTATGACAGTTTTGCATACAGCTAGTGGGAAACTGGGACATTTCTTCTTCTCCTATCATCCAGCACATTTTTCACTAAGACTCTGGCTGCTTTGGGAACAATAATTTTACCACCCCTCCCTCTGAACAGGGCTACTTCCCACAAGAATTCCACTTCATCCCTCTCAAGCTGCATCTAGCTATTCCAGCAAGAGTAAAAGTGACTTATGAAAGGCCAAGCTAATTAAGTCAGAGACCGTTCTGATTTAGGAGACATTTAAAATACATTTGTAGAAAAGAAATTTAGATTGATTCACCCTTTATTATGCTGTTTTGCACTACATAACTCTTCGGTGACATTACAGCTTTTATGGTGTTACACAGGTGTTAAAAGAAACACAGAAGATAATTTATTATGGAGTAGTGGTAGCAATAACACAGCATTAAGTGTCAAACCCTTTAGATCTCTTGGTTAGACTAATGATCAGTATGTGAACCTACAACCATGCATACACAAATCCCCAAAAGGGAGAGGTACTTTTCACTCTGGCGGAACTTTGAGGAATAAAAGCTAAAAATATAAACGAGAATAACTTATGAAAGGACTTTCAGAAGTTACCCACTCTAACCTTCAACTGAAAGCAAGATAATTAGATCACACTACTCAGGGCCCCATCCAGCTGAGCCTTGAACATCTCCAAGGACACAGGTTCGACAACCATGCTGGTTCTTCCAGCATCTCACCACCCTCCATTCCAAGAAAATTTCCTCAAACATCTCAAGAGGCTTTCATGTTCCAAACATATTGTTGCAATATACTCCAAAAGATGCAACAACCCAGTGCAACTAGACTCAGCTAACGAACAGGGTTAACATACCAGAGGGGGCAGATAGTCATTCCCATTGGGATCTCTGCAGGTACTGTAAGTAGAGAAAATAACAGGCACCACAAAACTAGTGCTATAGTCTATTCTCAGTTTTGCACCTACACACAAACAGCCTGGGGACACACCAAGCCCCAGGTGGGATGCTGAAGCACAGATCTAGGAGGACATGCTGGCGCATCACAGAATTAAAGCTTTCTGGAGCACCTTTGCACCCAAGGGCAGTTCAGCATCACTAAGTTAACTCATGAAGCCAAATCCTTGAGCTGGTAGGCCTGAACAGGTAAGTGCTGGTACACATCCATAGCCACACACAGACCAGCATGAGGCCAGCAAGACTTTGCAAGCTTTGACTCAACACAGGCCGGCTAGATTCCATCTGGCTTTCCAGGGAAATACACAAGTCTACCTGCAGGGTGCTCTGGGCCCCAGAAGGGTCTCTGCACTCAGGCACTCCCCTCTCACAACCCCTGGGATGCACAGCTGGCCGTGCACAGCAGCAAGAGCGCACTCACAGTGCCATCACCAGGACCACGCCTTTTCCTTACAGCCATCCTGTACATAGAGGTGTGGACATGAACTGAGGTGGAACAGTCTTTTTTCACTGGATTTCTACTGTTGAGGAGAAGCATCTACATTTAAAAGGGTTATGTCCCAAGAAAGACACTTGGTTTCATTTTTAGTAGGTAAACAGTATGTGGGTTTTAACTTTAGACATGTCAACAGAACATGATTGCACACAATCACTTCATGAAATGCCTTCTCTTTGCCCCTCTGACATTAAACATACTTTTTTTCTAAAAAAGATAGCTAATGACATAATCCAGGAGTCCGCAGTTTTGAATGTTTCATGGCACATCCACACAATTGTGTTACCTTGCAGACCTAATGGAGATTCTATTTCATAGAAGGCCATTACAAAAATACAAGTGTCTGCATGAGAAAGTGAGTTCAATTAGCTTTGAAAAGCTGTATCATAAACAACCAAATACATCAAACAACCAAGCATCAAGATAGTAGAAACAAACCCAAATATTAAGCCTGAACAGTAAGTAACCCATAAAATAGGACCTTACAGACCTCATTAGTCAAAGACATTATTTAAAATTAATATATTACTTTCTTTATTTCAAATTCACCTTCTGAACCAAGTCCTGAGGAATACCCAATTGATATGCACCCCATTTCGTTATTGGACAGCTTTCTGCAAATGCATGCTCTTTCACACAGCAAACAGCCTACACTAGAACCAAGTGTAAAAGGGGAGGATACACAGGAGTCCCCACACTGCTCAGCCAGCACACCTGCCTCACGCTGCCACTCTGATCTCAAACCCGCCAATCAACAGCCAGCATCCATCTGCCCAAAATACAGTGGAGTGAGAAAAGCAAGCAAAAATTTCTAATCAATACTTAAACTGCTGAATTGTATATTAGTATCTGTCTATGATCATTCTTTACTGGGTTAGAAAAATCTGCCTTTCACAGGATTCACTAGAAGAGAAAAAAGTAGTACCATCCTACTGCAATACTACAACAAACATGACAAAATATGCGTAAGATCACCAAAAAAATCTCAAAAGAAGCCTTGTTTACACAAACAGTTAAATGCCTCCTTAATTTGGTCAGCTAAATATACCAACATAGTCCTCTGTTTCCAGCTTAAGCATTTAAAACAGATCCCTTTGCAACTAAGTAGATAAAGGGCAGGAAGTAGACTATTTATTAAAAGGGAACAGTTGTTGAAATTTCACTCCACAAAAACATCCATCTTTTTCTGTGTGTTACAGAATGGTGTCATTTATTGCTGTCAGAAAGACTCTCAGTTAATTCTGGATCATTACCATGCCTAATTTCAGAGGCATGCACAGATCCCCTCTGATGTACATACACAAAATAACATTACTGTCTTTATATTTGGCTCCTAAAATACCTCTAATGTGCTTCAATGTAAAGATTATTATTTTAAGTGACAGCTATGATACTGTTACTTTACCTAGACACTGAATGGAAAGTAACAGCAAAAGACTTAACTGGGTTTCACAGCAGATACATCCTGAACTAAGAATACTGGGTTTTCTATTCCACTAGAATATTTTTCTCTCCACATTGAGACTGACATGGATTGTGACCAGAAGTGAATCACCCATGACAGCCAGTGCAAATTTGTACAGTCAAAGGATTCTGAAGAACTCTCAACAGTACAATGAAAACTAACTATGCGAAGTTCATTCTAGTCATCATGGATGTGACCAGGCTGTACAATCTTATTTCACGCCAGGATGGCACTGAAGTCTGCCTGAAGCCCTTTCAAGGAAAGAGAGTCAGCATTCAGCCCAAAGACACTGCCAGAGTTAATTGGTTTACCCTCACCATCTGTACCTTTACCCAAAACACTGCTAATTATGCACAAAGATCACATGACAGTATTTTGAAAGAAGTCAACCCACCTTCAACCCAGTTCTCCCACATCCACTCATATATATAATCCCCTGATATTGCTGAACTTATTCCGGTTGCATCTTCTACACACACCTCCCCTCTCAACAAGTTCTTGGTAAGTTCCTTAAGGTGTCACAGCCTCTCTTTTGCTCTCTCTTCTGTCGCACAGGGCTGCATATAAGCACACATCTTTTCAAAAGGAGAAGTCTACAAACAAACCCACAAATGGTCTCTCGATGATACAGTTGCTGTATTGTGGAAAAAACTTATTTTGGTTGGAAAATGTTTGTTTACTCATCATACCTGTAAGATCATTACTGCCACAAGATTAAAGAAAATCTCATTCTGGGGTGTGCTTCATGCACAACAAGCTTCACGAATAATATTCTACATTTTTTAGCTGATGAAAAGACGACACGGTGAGAAAAGGCAATGGAGGCAGGGGAATCCAAAATGTTAAAAAGCCTTTCCAAAGAGCAGATGTCATACTTTAACACATCTATGTAGGGCTTTAAAAAGAGCTGAGAGTTCGCAATAGAATGGTGTGACAGCAGCCTCCTTCAGTCTAAGGTGAAGCGAATAATAATGTGCAGTCATCCAACCTGATATCCTGACACAACAAAAAGATTCTGGCATGTCAGTGTTCCTTCCAGGCACAGGCAAAAACCCCCTTAATTCAATAAATAACTGCTTCATAAATTATTTCAAAAATAATGCTTAAAATGGCATCTCAACCCTAACCTCCTAGACACATACTTCCTAGGTGCACTTCATCTCCATGGTCCTTCTGCAAAACAAATTGCAACTTTTATTAATACAAATATCCAAAACAAGTTCCAGGTCTACAATGCAGGATTTTCTCTTCCAGGGTGAGCAGAACATTGGAAAGAGAGGTTTCTAATGCTTTCAGGGAAGGTGGCCAGATGACAGTTTCAGGATCCTTTTTTTACAAATGCTCTGGAGGTGGTGGAAACTCACAGCTCTACCAGCTGGCTGTGAACTAAGACACCAGAAGGTCCTAGTCCCTCCTCGCACACAAATGCAGCTTAGAGTAGGTGGATGATGCAGTTTAATCAAACTGCAATACAAACCAGGGTAAAGTGGGATGAAATGACAGCCTGAACTACTACATTTTTACATTTCAGATTCCCAAAAGTACTTTACAGTGTCAGATAGCTGGAGTATGATTCATCCCAAGGACTCATATCCTTTATTAGTGAGCTTTCTTGACAGAGCCTGCAAGCTATTTAACTAAGTTCTCATAGTTTTCCAGTTACAAACAGATTAGAACAATTCTAAGCATGAAGAAAGACAAAAATGTACAGATATAGAGGGAAGCAGGAAAAGAAAAATAGGAATGTGAGAGTTTAAACAGAAGAATATTAAGAGAAGACTTTTTACTGACATTTTTACTTGTAGAGGCTGATACGACTGCCTGGTATACAAAGGCTTATGCCTGTCCTCTGTATTACTAATGTGCAAAAGAATTCACCTACCAGAGAGAGAGAAAAACATAAAATAGTAGAGGAAAAAAATTAAAGTAGAAGAACGAAACCTTAAGAATAAAATACTCAAAATACAATCCTCAAAGTACACATACATCTGACTGGCAGTATCAAAACTACCTTTACAAAAAAAAGACTATGGTCATATTTTAAGGAACATAAACTTCTGCTTCAGTTTCCTGAGAGCTAAATTTTAAGTAGATTGTGTCACCAAACCTCCAGCTTCTTTTGCCTCTCAAATTCATTAATAAAGGTTAAACAGTTTTGGTTTTTTCCCCCCACAGAAGTGGCTAAATGTACAAACTCTCATCATAGATAATTACAACTATAAAACATTTGTCTTCTACACAAAACAGTATTTCAAAGTGAACCTTCAAAAGGTCTGGTTTTTATGATTTTAGAAATGTGCACAGGACCGTACAACAAGCTACAAGGTATCCCATGCAGGAAAGTATGCAATTTAAAGGAACAATGGCAAATAAAAATAATAAGTCAATTGGATGGATGAGCTTCTGAGAATCTTGCCAAGGCAGTTTAAAGACACAATCAGGTAGCTCACTCTCTATAATCCCCCACCAGAGTCTATAGAAAGTAAGAGGTGAACAGCTCTGTCTTTCCATCAAAGAGTCCAGCTGGCCAGCTTATGCCGCTGGCTAAAATGGGCCTGAGCTGGGAATGCTGTTTGACATCAGAGCTAATTGGATCGACTGGTCAGCTGCTATGCAAAGGCTGCTCACCCTGCCCAGACTCGTCCTGCCTCCCCAGCATAAGCCCTGCCACTCCAGAGCCTATAGAAAGTGGCCCAGGAACAAACAATCCTCACTTATGGAGAAGGTTATCTGCTAATTTGACTTTCTAAGTTTGTTCAGCAAGGGGTCAGACAAGAAGCAGTGCCACAGAGGGAGTGGGAACATACAGATCTGATACCCAGCTGCAACCTGGCTTATCCTACTGCCAAACAGCACATTGAGGCAGACTCTAAACTGGAGAGAGATAGGCATAAATCTCTGGCTGCCTTCACTAAGGAGAACAAAATTCATTCAGCTAGCAGAGAGCTGTGTTCAACTGTTAACTAAAAAGGTGGCAAAATCCTTAAACTGACACAAGTATGTAATACTGGGCTTTGCCTTCCCCGACTTCCACTCTAGAAAGTATGTAAACCAAACACAAATTCATAACACACTTTATAATTCATACACAGACAGCATTTAGCTGTCGTTATTTAGCATCAAACCAATTATTAAATTCCAACCTTGACAGGAAAGAAAGAGGTTTGCTTTCATTTCATCATCGATAGGAGCAAGACCAAAAACTCAGTCCAATTGTTGATGGCACTCCTGTGAGTTTTCTGCTTCCAGATAGAACATTTGCATAAAACAGAACTTCAAAATACAAACTGCAGATGTTTCTTATTTCATTTTTGGCACACAGACTACAACTATTACCTCATGCCTGCTATGCTGGCTTGCCTCTTTGTTTTTGGACTCAATGCACTATTCACCCCATGGAAACACAAAATTATATTCCTAGTTTCCATTCACTTCCATATAGCAACTACAGAGGAGAAGGGTACCTTTTAAACTTGAAGAGTTTAAAACTTCAACTGCTGTATGAAGAGGGGAACACCTAGAAAAATAAACACATCAAGTTATACTTAAAGTTAATATAAACTTTGAGCAGCAAGCCCTCAGGACATGCAGTCAATTCTGAGGGTCTGTTAAAAAAAGCTGTGTGCCTGTAGTTGATCAGCTGAATCCTCCTATCAAAAAAAATGTAATGATCACAGGTTATCATCTGTTTCACCCATTCTTACAGCTTAGCTTTATTGGTATTCAAAACCAGGTAAGTTGTTCTCCAAGCTGTTTGTCATGCTAACATTTTTCTTACAGAATTACCTTTGTCCTCTCTCTTTCTGTTTGAAGGCTTAATTCAATCTCCTCTGTTCGTGGGGAAAAGTGAAGTAATTCTAACTGCTAAAATGAGTCAAAAAATACTAAATGGTTTTAAGTAGCTCCCACACTTAGCCAAGTGGGACAAATAAAAGTCTAACAGTCTTACTTTAAAAAAGAAAAGTGCATCATTTCTCTCCTCTTTGTAGTCAAATATCAGTTCTAAAGATATCCTTGACACTAAAATAAATGGAGAAGACAGAGACTCCCCTAAAATAAAATTTCAGAGAAATATTTTGCTCAACTATGAAAAAAGAAGGAAAAAATAATCTTAGCACTGTTAAAGAGGTCTAATGTGCATTATAAACACAACAGGACCTACTTTGATGTACAATCAGAAAACTGAGCCTCCAGGCTATAGGTTTAGTGCACGCTAACAGAAATATGCAAGGAGTAACAGAACTATGCAAGGGAGTTCCCACATGGTTACATTTCAGTGGAAAGGATGAAATTCTGTCTTCACATAAGACATGAGGAGATTTTCCTTACAAACTTCCAGTGCCCCTGTCACAGAGCATAACTTTACCCCACACTTAGCTTTACAGCTTCCTCTCACACCTATTTAATATAAGGAAGGAGAAAACTCTGGAAATTGAGAAGTAGTAGTTAAAGAAAAATCCTTCATACAATACACCATCAGCTCTATTCAGGATACTTTCAGTCAAAACCAGCACTTCTTGTGTTTCTTTCTTCACAACTACAATCACTTTCAATGTAAAGCTTTACATTACAATAATTCTACCAACCACACAAAAGCCTTTGTTCAATCAGTTTGGTAATTTCAGATGATGAAGAGAAGAGAAATGATTTCAGACTACAACTGTTAGCTTTGGTTTTGCTAAGTAGCAAAAATGATGAAGTTTTGAGCAATGGTATTTCCAATGTCCTTTTGTGCTTTTAATTAGGTCACTACACTTCATACTTTGTTTTCTTATTACCACAGAACCACCAGGTCTTTGATCAGTGTTAGCCAAAGAACTTTTATACAAAGCACTAATTCTCAACTATAAGAATACCCCCAAAGGCACTGAGAACTGCCAAAAGGTCTAAATGCTGAACGTAGGCATTTGGGAGAGAAGACACCATATATATAAGAAAGACAGGCTTCGGGGGAAAAAAAAAAAAAAAAAAGAGGTTAATTTGTTTTGAAACATTCAAAAAAATTGCAGTTTTCTACACCATCTGGAAACTATGCTACTAAAGGAGTAAAACAAACATTAAAAACATAAGGATACCTTATAAGGAATCTCAGATCCGACTCCAGGATCATTCAGGAATGTTTCTGAATACCACACCACTGGTCTCTAATGTATCAGAAAGTTGAAAGCATCCCTTTCTTTTTTAATTGCATTTTCTAAGTCTACTTCAGATATTTTAAGAAACAAAGAGGCAGTTTAGACCTTTACTTTGACCGTACTTGCACTGCCCTTCCTCAGCAAGACTGAGAGAGTTTCCTACCACCTCTTCAGTCATTATCCATTATTCTGAACTTGCTTAAACCTGTGAGTCCACTAATTGGTGGAAGTTACACTGTCCAATGGAATTAATGTCACTTTTTCCTGATCTTCACTTAACCTTCCTTGACCTTCCTGGTAAGCCTGGGGATTAACTATATACTTCCTGATGTCATCTGCAGCAGCAAACCAAGACTGTGCTGGGAGATTTCCACTGTCCACCAGCTGATTGAAGAGCCACAGTCTATTTGACTGTAAACATCCCACACCTGCCAGACATCAGGAGAGATGCTTCCTGCAGTGAAAAGGACAGACTCCTGTCAGATGCCTGACACCAGGGTCAGGCAACTGCAAATCCCTCATTTGGTATTTAACTTCAGTATTTTCCTGGTCCAGCTTCCCCAGTTAGTTTGCTGTAAGGTTAAGTAAGTGCTAGAGTGGGCACATGGGAGGCATACAAGTGGAGGTACACAGAAAGGTGGGAGCACCAACCCACTAGATTATCTTAGCTGCAAAATTAAATCATGCCCAGCAATCCACCTGCATACACACCCCTTCATGCAAAAAGAGGAGTTTACCTGCCCTATTCTCCCACATTTCAGAGACTATCACACCTTTAAATAAAAAAGAATAAAAAAATCCTCAAAACTCAGCCTCATTTCTTTGTGTTACTGACTCCTTTTACAGATGGACCTTTCGAATCTCAAAAAACAGCAGAGGTCCTTGGGGAATGAGGAACAGAAAGATGCAGTGTCATTTACAGCACGGCTGGCTGCAAAGAAATAGGTCATTTGAGCATGGCTGTGCAATCAATAGGATGTTCGCACTCAGGCAACTGAGCCAGATGCTGTGGAGCACAATGCCCAGGGAAAGCTAGTGTCCTCAGGGGCAATTCCACAGGGGTCAGCAGTTTCTGGGAATATGAGGGATGATGTGTCAGGACTAACACACTTGTGAGCGTATTTACATGAGTTATTCCCTGCTGCAAGTTCTCCTCCTCTTCAGCCATCCACCTCTAGGTCTCTGCAGCTGATCTGCAGCATCCCACAGGCCACATTTAGTGCCTCCTCAACTTGCCCAAGACAGCAAGACACTTCATGCAGGAGCCTAAGGGAAGAGCCAGAACTTCTTATACTTCGGTACACCTTCCCTCAGTGTTGGCAGGAATAAACTTCAGGGCACTATATTTAGTATTATTCCAGAAAAGAAATATCGAAATATAATGGCTTCTTCCTGAAGAAGTTTAATGGAGTGCAGCCACCCAGAGGCTGGCCAGGGCTGCACGGAGGCCTGCATGAGGCATGTCCAGGGCTACCGCAGCCACAGCCGGTTCCAGACAGCTCCAAGGCACAGCAGGGTTCAGCTGAGCCCCACTGCCTGCCGTGACAGCAGTGCCTCAGGGAAAGCACTTGTCCAGAAAGAGCAAAACACTCCCTCCATGAGCAATGAGTGAGAGAGAACAAGAGTGTGAGAAACAGCCCTGTGAACCTAGAGGGAAGAGCAGGAGCAGAGGAGGAGCAGCAGCTCTGAGCAGAGGTACCCTGTAAGGCCCTGGAGACACCAGGCTGGAGCATGGCAACAGCATGAGGAAGGAGTGTGAAGAGCAGTCAACATGGACTGACACCACGGCCAGTCTGTTCTGCCTGTGACAGCGGCTGGCAAGCAATCTCTGTTTTCATCTCAACACGAGCTTTTCCATCCTGTTTTCTCTCCTGTCTCACTGAGGACTGGGAGCAGCAAGCAGCTGAGTAGTGAGCCAAGGCTAACCCATGGCAAAAGCCAGTAAGAAAGCCACTTTTTGAATCACAGTCAATACGCCTGAATGTGTTTTAAAGCTAATCACAACCACAATGAGACTGTTTCATTGTCAGTGTACAATTCTAAGACACATTTGGCCACCCAAGAGATTACTGACAACTACAACCAAGTCAGCACTTTTTCAGCCAAAGAACCACGAGTACAGGAAATGACAATTAGTTTAACTCTCTAACTATTAAACCACAGGCAAGCTGTATGTTAAAAACAAGCATCCAAAGAGTACAGAAGACAGAGCAGTTGATATTGAACAAGAACAGCACTGTTTCTCCTTAACCAACATGTCCACAACAAACAAGCTTTGCTTTCAACAATGGTAGATGATCACCTGTGGCTACAACCTCAAGTCATGCAATTTAGGAGGCTTTTCGCTATTTTTACCACCACACATCACATTTTGAAACCCATGGGTTCTTTAACAAGTATTAAGTGCCTGGCTTACATCTTAGCATAAATAATTTTGCACTGTAAGAATCAATATTTGATTGACATAAATTCTAGACTTTATTTGGAGAACTTACAGGTGCTATTTTACTACTAGCACTTCCTTCACCACCTCCCCCTAGGGCAGACAGAATGGCTCAGGCTGCTTTTTACCACATATTTATTCTGTAAAACTCTTTAAAACAAATGCATTATTTTCAAAATGACTAAAGTAATGACTATTTCCTTTAATTAAAATTTTAAATGCAAAGAATTACTGCAACCACAAGGCAGTCATTTGAAGTGTAACACACGGGAGATCAGAATAACTGCTAACCTCCAAACCCAACACTATAATACATCCTTACATCCATCATTCTTCTCTTGCCAAGCATTCAAGACATAAGTGTTCTGCACACATTGAAAGAGTGGATGCTATATCCATAAAAGTGAGTTGCCTGGAGGGAGGAAAAAAAAAAGGCGTTGTTTTTGAAGGGAAGTTAAGTAGCTCCTGTTCACCATCACTCAAACACAGAATGTCATTTGACCCCATAGTGATCTGTGAAAGACAGCAGAGACCATTCTAGCAGCCCGTCTTGCAGCTGGAACATTACATTTTTAAGTTTGGGTGAACAATCTTTATAATGCACCACATACAAACACATTTAGACACTTATAACTGGTAACCAATTTGAAATCTATGCTTGGACTAACTCACCATTTACTGCCTTGCCTACCCTGTAAAGATAAACTTGCCTTTTCAAGATACTTCCAAAGCTGTACCATCCCCAGATGCACATCTCCAATAGCAGAGCAAGAAAACTTGTTACAGAAACAAAACCACCAGACTTCTTCTCTTCCTCCACCTCAAAGGATGAAAACGAGTGTCATCAGCCCCATCTTCCCCACCCTGGCTGAATTAGGCAGCTGCCTGTGAAGCCCCCATGTACCCTCAGAAGGCAGCGCCCACGGGCCTTACAATGCGTTAGGACCTTATTGCTGCTGACACTTTGCTTATGACATCATTAAATAATCTTTCAGACCCACTTGTGTCATGCTGCCAGTGAGGCTCAAGTACAAGAAACTCAGAGCAAATCACACTGCCAGGGCTTCAGGAGCAGAGGAGTGCAAGGTACTATTTTTAGGGAGTGTCAATAAAATCCTTTTGATGTCCAATATTACCAACAGGCAATAATGGACAGCGGAAAGAAGCTTGACTAGAGGTGGCACAGTTTACTAAAAGTAATAAATATGTGTTATTTCATTTCAAAGAGTGCTTGTTTCACTTTCCACAGGCATCTGTTGGACACACATAGCCTAACCACATCCAGATGAGCACTTCCATAGTCTTAAAAGAGTTATTAACCAAGTGTACATTTCAAAGGCTGGTCTAGATAAATAAGCAAAGTGATTAAAATGCTGTATGCCCTTCACTGCAGTTAAATCCCTACAGCACGTGAGTAACTGCTGTCTTTACAGAGGTACAAACTATGCTGCAAGGGTTTCATAAACAGTCATGTGGACAATAAAAATGAAAGACTCAAGTCAATCATACACATTACAAAAACAGTAATTTAATTTTTCAGGACAAGCACTGAGACTCTAAGGAGCTGAAAGTATTTTCCATGAGCAGCTCATTAAATTCACTGATTATACAAGAAGCACCTTGCTAGAAAAAAAAATCTCAGTGGGATGAAAACAAAACAGCAAATTTTTTTTCAGAGCAGGCACTCCTATTGAACCAAAAAACAAGTACCATTTTGAAATGAGAAGAAAGAATAAAACTGAAGGTCACAAATTAAATATGCTCCAGAAGTGTCCTTGCCTGTTACATTTTAAGATAACTAGAATTAATTTGCATCTATTACTAAAAAACTGGTAATTCCCCTGTGTAAATAGAATAGCCCAGTAAGCAGCTAGCTTTTTAAGGTAACTGTATGATTTTCAAAAGTAAGACTTTTAAATACCCATATCCACAGATAACTAAAGTACAACTAGCAAAATAGAGGGCTTTTCAGCATAAAAATATGGTTTACCAAGAATTATCAAGTCATTAACTGTTATACTCCCACACCAATTAGAACCTACATCAAGCAGCTGCCATTGAGGTACTAAACATATCTTGACAGAAGAAAGGTTCCTTCAATTTAAGTGCCTAAACTCTTGTTTCCTAGTAGGACACTACTGTTCCGCTACAAAATACTTTTCCCATGATCAGCTTCCTTACCAAAAAAAAATTAAATAAATAAATAAAAACATCTAACATGGCAGTAACAATGGCACAGGATTTTAGTAGCTGTCATTCCTTCAATAAAAATACCTGCATGGAGCTAATTAACTTCCACATCTTCAGACAGATTACAAACCACACAAAACAGGTTCTCAACTGTTTCCCAGTAGGACAGATGAAGGAGGGCACTCCTCTGTTGGAAATTATAATGCACACATCATCCCTCAAGGTTAAACCTCTACCTACTTGCCTTCTAATTAACCACTACTTTCTGTTAGTTTATCTTACCTCAAATTAGATCTTTTTTCTACCAGTTTTGCTACCTTACACTTCTACTGCCTACAGAGAAACATACATTTAAATAATCAGGGTTAATACACATTCAAAAGAAAAAAAGGGATGGGGGAGGAACTGGAAGCAATACAAAAAAATTGTTCTCAAGTCTTACAGACAATTCTGAAAAACAAGTAAAGCAAAATATTAATCCAATAATTCATTGGGATTGCTGATAAATTAAACACAGTACTAAAACACTTTATTTGACCCCAAACAAAAGAGAAAACAATGTATCAAATGTCACAATCTAAAGTTTTCTGAAACAAGTGAAAAATGAACACCAACAACCTTTGTAATGGTCTGAAATTAGTCAGAGTACATGGTGATATAACCTTTTAATATTCCTGTCCCAAAGACAAATAATCGAGAACTGAAACACCCTAAATTCCTGCAGTTTTCATCAAATTAACTGAAATCTCCACACCTATTGTTCAGAATAGCCACTACCTTTGCAAGCTGTAGTACAAAGATAATATAACTCCATTCTTTCTCAGGAAGCATGAAATAATTTTTTTAAACGCTTCAACAAGGCAAACATGTTATACATAGAAATTCATAACTTAATCACAGTACAGAAGAAAAAGAACAATGTCTTCTTTCACCTTATAGGGATGAACATTAGCCTACTTGTAGAGATTCGGGCAGCTGCTGAGAATGTCTTAGCAGCTCTTGTATTTGCAAAAAAAAACCCTGTCAGTCTTAAGCAAAACAATCTCGCCATTTACGTATGTCAGCTAACTGTATACACATTATACAGTCATCTTTTGCAAACCCAAAATTAAAACATAAATCCAAATTTCTAAAGAAGAGAAATTACTCCAACAGCACTACTTTGCACTTGCAATGGCAGAGCCAAACCACAGACCTCCACTTGTGATCAATTGCTTCAATAAATCAAAACATGACAAAATATTTGCAGAAACCCTGCCAGAGTAAGACAGGTGATACAGTTGGCAGTATTTTCAAATCCTAAAAAAGACATCCTGAAGAGCCGGTACCTTGCCTTACCTGCCCAAAAGCAATGCTCACACGGCTCTGCAGCCAATTCACCGGTTTTGCTCTGGCAGTTTGACAGCCGCGACAGGGGAAGTCAGCCCATCGCTTGCACAGAGGTGTTTCCCCTGGAACAACCTAACTCCAGGCGTTACCATTTCAACGCATCCCTGCCAGCCCTTAGGAACTCGGCTCTAACTAATCCAGAGACAGAAAAGTGGTGGAGAAAAAAAGGGAAGGAAAAAAAAAAACCAACCAAAAACCAGGACTCGACCCATTTGTTCCGGTCTAAATTTAAAACGAAAAAGCACCAAGAGCAGCACGCTTCCAGACTCTGCTTAAGGGTATACTAACATAAATCGGGGATGGAAGAGAAAGCTCAAAACATGGAAACGGATTATGTAGGTTAAGCTCAGCTTTTGTCATCCGCTGCAAGGTCCAGCTAAGGAAACGCCGAGCCCCCGGCTGGGGCCGATTCGGCGCCAGCGGCCCCGGGCCGGCCCCCGCGCCCCCTCCGGGCGCCACGTCCCCCTCCGGCCGCCGGGCGTGGGGCAGGGGCCGCGCCGCTTCCGCGCGCCGTGGGGACCGAGCCGCTTCCTCCGGCGTTCCCGCGGGGACCCGGGAGGGGGCCGGGCCGGGGGAGGGGAAGCGGCGCGGGCCCCTGTGCCTCCCCCCCGCCCCAGCCCCTTCCCTCCTTAGCGCTCCTTACCCGCCTTGTAGCCGCGCAAGCCGGGCTGGGGGTGCAGCCCGCCCCACATGGTGCCGCGCCGGGCCGGGCCGGGGGACCGCCGCTCTCCGGCGGGAGGGCTGGCGGCCCGGATGGGCGGCGGAGGCGGCCGCTGCCGCTGCCCGGGGAGCTCAGCGGGGCAATGCCGCCGCGGCGGGGGCTGCTGCCCGCCCCAGGGGCGCCGCGGCCATGCTCCGGCGCTGCCGAGCGCGGTGGGACCCGGCCAGCCCCTCGCCGGAGACAAAACTTGCTCTATTGCGCTGCCGCCGCCGCCTCCTGCCTCTCCGGCGCTGGCAGCGGGGCGGGGACAGGGGCGGGAGCGCCGCAGATGCGGCGGCTGCTGCTCGGGGGATGAACCGCTTACATAACCCGGCCCACGGGGAGAGCTGCAGCGAGGGGCTGCGGCGGGGGCCGAGTCCGCCCGGGCCGGGCCTGCCCGGTCCGGTCCGGCTCGGCCCATCCCATCCCGGCCCGCTCAGGCCCCGCCGGGCCGCAGAGGTGTTTTGGGCTCGGGTTTGGTCACGTATTCGCCGTCCGCTCGCCGTGGGCTCGGGGAAGGGGCTGGAGAAAGCACTGAGCTGACAGCACTAAGCGAGGTGTAAAGGTAAACGGAAAAGGAAAGTGAAATGCCTGACTCCAGAGTTGCGGCATTGGAAATACCCAAGGCCACTATGCGCAGACTTGAGTAAGTAGAGATCATAATAAAATTACTACTATTTCCCCTACTTACGTTTTTTTAGTAAGAAAACGATGTTGACATAAAGAAGAATCGTGACATCCGTTTGAATTATCAATTTCACCAAAAGATCCACAGTAACATCATAAAGTTTAAGCCACAGGACTGGGAACAAAATGCTCTTGTCAGCAATAATTCAAACCCAGTACGAGGCGCATCCCCTCCACGCTGCTTTGAGTCTGCTCCAAATACTTCAAAAGATAATTCTGCAAGAGCAGCCTTCCTGTTACTGTTGCTTGCAACTGCAGCCCAGTGGTCCCCATGTAAACTACGTCATGAACAAGACCCTGACTCAATCAGCAATCCACATTATCAGACAAAAACAAAGAGAAGGAGAAAGCACTTAGATAGCTTCTAACTTCGGCATAGCCATACTAAGATTACAAAGCGCACACCCACCAAAAGAAAAAAAAGCAATGCTTCAAACAGCATTGTAGGTTATGATGAACATAGTAGTTCAGGGAGGTGAGGTGAAACAGGATCAGTTCTGTGTTTATGTGGAGACATTCACAATCAATAAATAAAATTGTGTTCAAACATTTCCTGCTGACCCAATGCATTTTTAATTAGCTGATGATCACAGAACAGCTTTTATCTCTTTGGAAAGTTTAAAATGTTTTATTTCAGCACAAGTCATGTTTTATTTATGCCTAGCTTGGTATTCATAATGTACTCAGTAAAACAGGCCTCAGAAGTACTGAGCATGTACTTGTTCATGCAGCAATGCTGCATGTTATTTCATCCTCTGTCTTACCTGTATAAAATCCTTGCATGCTCACCAAAGATCTGACATGATGTGCATTCCTTACCAGCTTATTTTAACTTCAGAGTGTCTGTGGTTGTTCTGTAGGTAGAGCTGTAGAAACACAGACTTTAAAGGCTACCAAATACTGAATAAAAAACCGAAACAGTAAAAACTGCAGGAGATCCTGTCAAAACCTTCAGACTGTTGCTAGAAGTCCTTGAATGATAAAAAGTCAGAAGCATTTTCAAGAAGCCACAAATACTGGTTTACAGCAAACACCAAAGCAGGAACTAAATGTTTGTTGACACCATCTCAGTGAAAGTGTCCAGCCTTCAACCCTGAAGCCAACGTCAATATTGAAGAATATTTGCGAGAGAGATGCATGGTAGGTAAACATGAATATGAGAAGAAATAATAAAAGCTAAAGTATATTGCAAAACTTCGAAGACAAAGAAACACATAAACACCTTATTTCAAGACCTCTTTAAAGGACTTGACTGTGTATACATTGTAGCATACTATTTTGTTGGATTAGTTTGAGTACTTAGTATATTTACAGGAGGATGTGGTGAGCTGTAAGGAAGCTGAATTTTAAGACGGGAAAGGTATCTAGCTGCAGGTCAGAAGAAGAATTTCCTCATGACTGCTAAGCTCTAGAGTTTGTGATGCTGTCCTGAAATGCAGCTGCAAGAATCCAAAGACATATCATGACTGCAAGAAAGCTACATGCCTGGAAAAGCTGTGGTAACTGTTCTTCTGTCTTCTAGTGTCACTGCAGTGGTTTTATGTAATTTGTATTGCCGTTCATGGAAGCCTTACAGTTTCTTATGTATCTCCTGTCTAGTCATGAACAATACCACAGAAGAAAAAAAAAGATTAATAGGCCAAGATGAGGGTGGCAGAACACAGCCAGATAGTCTGGTTGAATCTCCTCCAACCACAGGGCTGTGTCTTCCAAGGTGTCCCCACTAGGACATCTGTGCTTTGACAGTGCTACTGCTCAGAGCAGAAAAACAACTGTGCTTAAGTTTAAGCAATCAGATAACGAAACCTGAGACACTTTCATTGTTATGATTGGATTTTAAGCTATTTTTATAGAAACTGAATGTAATTAGTAAATCTTTTTCACTACAAACGACCACAATGTATCTGTCCGGAAACCAGGCCAAACTGAAGCCAGTAGTTTTACTCTATAAATAAATTTTAGCTTGTTAATGCTTTATTCTTTATCCAGCAATATTTTACAGCTGCAGTCTGCTTCTGTTTATGGTTCTAGACCTGGAGCAGTATTTATTTTAGATTTTCAAAAATCTCTTGAAAAATTATGATGACTGGTCTGGACCTCCTGCAAAAAAAAAAAAAAAAAAAGAAAAAAGAGCTTGTGCCATTTAATGCTGCTGAAACAATCCCCAATTTTTATGTGGATCTCAGCTTGGCAATGCAGTGAACCCTGAGGACACCCTAAGTCCCTCTTCTTAGCAAGTCTCTTTTGTCCCACCTGCAAGGCCCAGCCATGCACAGGGGGTGGTAGTGGTGGCTCTGGTCCATTTCCCGTGCCTTTGTCCCTCTGTCCCAAGGGAGCATACCTACACTAAGGTGACTTGCATGAGGGTAGAAACATGGAGTCATTAAGGTTGGAAAAGACCTCTAAGATCACCCAGTTCTACTGCTAAGCTTGTCAACTCTTACATCTCTTGGGTTGGTAAGAATTAGGAGCATGACAATCTGTGTTCCAGTGGTGCCTCACTCAAGAGGGGTATCAAGGTCCTGATACTCATGGAAAACAGCAGCACAGTATGAGGGGAAACTCATGTAACATTACACGTGAATAAAACTGTAAGTGGAAACAGCCTGCATCCTCAGGTAATTATTGTGAAATGTGATGCTCCAGACAGTGAATGGACTCAATTTCTTAGTGTCTGAAAAACCTTCTCCCCACCTCTTCTTTTCTGACACAAACTCCACCTTCTTGGCAGAATGAACAGAGGAAAACGGCAATAGAAAATAATAGCTTAAGCCTGGTGCTAGGCAGATGCTGTCTCACTAAGGTCAGTTAGACAGTTGGAGCATGTCTTATCCAATGGTTTGTGATCTGTCTCCAGGCTCAGAAATCACATCCCTTTTTTTCCCCCTCAGTAAAAACATAATGCTTAAAGTGGAGTTAAGCTGAAACATAACCTGTGAAAGCAGCATTTTCCTTTGATTAAAGACAGAAATAAGTTCAGTGTTTCTTCTACACACTTACTTTCACATTTAATAAAATTATTATTAAAACCCGAAATGCAAATACCTGAACGTTGTTCTATGAGAATGCAGACCATTTCCCCTATCTAATATAATAATATTAAAATGCACACGTTAGGCATATGTGCATTCTATCAAAAACAACAGCAGTATTTCTGCAAGCATATCTACATTGTAAATTACGAATTTTCTGTTACAGAGTTGCTTCACTAAGTACAGCAATTCTTTCCCTCCACCCACAACTTTTTCAGTTGAACATTGTGTCCTAGCAAAGTCTTAGCAGTCTTTAAGAAGCCTTAGAACAATTCCTCCTGTTTTCCAAAAAAACCTATGTATGTTACAAAGCAAGATGTTAAACTGTGTTGGGAATCACTATAATTAAGAACAGATTATCTTACCTTAGGAGCTGCACACCTGCTGGTAGGGGCATGCTGGCCTATAAAAGACTGAAATATTTTGTTCAAAGTGCACAGAGTGCAATGCGCAGCATTAACAATAAATTGTGTCATCTAATATCTGCAAAGTAGGCATTGTGAAATAACATCATGTATACAATGTTCTTATTTCTGCCTTTTCTACCAGCAACTGGGTGTGCACGTCTCACAGAGGAGCATGAGTTGATAACAGTTTGAATTTGCTTTACACTGTGCTTTTGCTAACAGCTTACACCATGGGAGAGAGTCAGATCAAGCAGCTCACTGTTACCATACCTATAAATATAGCCATGGCTTATTACCAACATCCTGAAATTGCAGATTCTTTTTTATGTTCTAGCTTTCAGAGTCAGATTTTTCACCTGCAAAATTATTTACATCATTGCTAAAACACCCTTTGGTGTCAAGAATTTTTCACCTTTTTTGTGTGTGTGTGTATCATATTAATTTAAAATATGTCACAGAGAATTGAATCAACTTTGTGTTATCAACTCAGATAGCACAGGAAGGACAAATACAGGAGTGGCATCCAGTGATGTCTAACCAGTAACTTACGAAGATAAACAGGAATTTCCCAGGTATATTTTTCTCAAGGGGAAATTTTTTGAGTTCTGCTATTCTATCTTCCCTTTCTTCCATCCTCCCTTCTTCCCAAAGGCAGTAGAAAAGAAGAGGAAATACAAAAGGTTTGGGAGGAGATGGAGAGAATATGTTAAAACCAATAGACATGGGGCAAGTCTTCTCCCAGGCTTCTACATTTGGTTCCTATAAAGTTTAAGTGCCTGTACCAGAGCAGCCAGGGAGCCTCTTCTCCTGGACTCACTAACATATCCAGCTACCTTGCAAGACATTATGCTTTCACAAAAAAAAACTTTTTAGAAATTGTTTCTTTGGGTCTGCTGCCTGACCTTTTCACAGAATCTCCAGTTCTTTTGTTCTTGAGCCCTCATGAGTCACCTTCACTTTCTGTGAACGCACTATCTGGTTTTACGAGCACCGATACTTTTTTGTATTTGTTTCTCTGTGCTAAAATTTCTACTGAAGCCCAGGAAGCACCAACAGTGCTGCAGTTCAGGGTTTTGATCCCACTGCCATTGACAATGCTCAAGTTTTTTATAGCTAGCATTTTACTTCAAGGCAGACTTGTTTGACTCCATGTTACACAGAGACAAACGAATTCAGAAGGATGATGCATCCAAAACTGGATGATATCACTACACAATAATTTGCAGGGGTTTTAAAGCTTCTTTATGTATGTTAAACTTCACCTCAAATGTGAAGTAACTGCTGTATTAGAAGCACAAAAACAGCATTTAGGCTGACCTGTTTAAACCTACGTGCTTTAAAGGTTAATCAAAATCACCCTCTTGTATGCAGTCACTGAAACAAAGGAACAGACCATGTAGTTCAGGTTCCTGGCCTTTTTCCACCTCAGTATTGAAAGGAGAAAGTCCTGTTTTCCTTTTGCAACAAACATCTCTGATGAATTATATAACTTCGCAGTAAATCAGAATTTTAAATCATAAGTAACTGTTACAGGAAGGCCAAACACTCTACTGCACAACCAGCCAGCGATGCAATGTTGTATGAATACTTGAAAATGGAAATTTCTTCCAAGTGGCCATCATAATCTGCTTATAGCCTGAAATATGTTGTTTGTTTATTCCAAGTCAGAAATACAACCTATGAACATTACCAGTCAGAAAATTATCTAGTCTCTTGTGTTTGAGCCAAACCCAATATTGCTGCAAAGGGATGAAATTTCAGTAAAGTCAATGGAGTTATGCCAGTGCTTAGTTTAGTCAGCTCAGTACTGTCATATGCCCATATGTAAAAGTCGGATGGAAAAATTTATTTCATGCTGTAACTATAAATACTATATCTTAATGAGGCTCCCTACCCCATTTTTTTCTCCGTTGACTTTTATTCTACAAAAATCACTGACATTGTTTCTACAATAATTCATTACACACTATATGCTAGAATAATGTATCACTATTATAATACTTTCTTTCTCCTTTCAGCAGTGAGAATTCCATAACTAAAATGACGAAGTATTCTATACTGTTTAAAATCCAGTTTAATTGGGCACTTCTATACCCAGCCATCACAACCCCTGCAGATGTCTCAGAACCAGCCTGTTCCCTGTACAGTGGTCAAGGGCCAGCAGCCAGCAGCCATGGCACTGCTGAGAACTGCCCAGTGTGCAGGACAGGCAGCCTTAGAAAACACTCTGGTTTCAATATGCCTGTCTCTGCAAAGCATTATTTACTTATGTCTTGTGCCTTGTATCTCTCTCACAGTAAACTAATAAACATATAGAACACACATTTTTAGATAAACCCTTTTTACCCAAGAAGGTAGAAAATCACTGGAATGCACAAATTGGGCTGGTTTGTACTGACCAACAGTGCCTATCAGGTTTGTTTTATGGGACCTCAGGGTTCGTATATGACGTGTATGAATCCACCGCAGTATCCTTAGACAGTTTTGCTTTTGATTTAAAATTAACACAGACAAGAGTGTTTATTAAAAGTAACTTTGGGGCTCTGGCTTGACTGTAAGATGATTCTACTTTTAACACATTGCATGAGTGACCAAATTGATCTGGGAGGCGTAAACATGTAACCTGATCTTTGGTCACTTAGAAAACAACAAGAAATCATGCTCCTAAGTAAGCATGTAACTTTCAGTATATAAAAGAGTAAAAGAAGCATAGAAGTGTAAGTATTGCTGCTTGAATTGCAGTCCAAGTCATTTTGAAATCCCATGGTTTAAGAATTCCACATCATGTAGTGCATTGCTGTACCATTCTAATATTGTGAGTAAGAATATCTGGTTAAATCAATTAAAATGGAACTGAAGAATCACAGTAGCAATTTTCTGGTTAGTGCAGGACAGTGTGATACAAATATGCTCTATACTGTGACCATTTAGTTCTTGGTCTTACTATCTTCTAAGCCAAGCATCAGAATGTCAACCCAGAACATGAGAATGTCTCCAGGGCTTCAGAAGGAAAAGTAATTGCCATCTGTTTACAAGGTAAGAAGCTTGAAAGACCCAAACAAAATGCATTAATAGGAAAAGATAAATAGCTTAACTAAAAATCTGGATTTGGCTGCATCCTTCTAAAACAACACTATGCACAAGCTTCCAATGTGAAAATTACAAAAAAACCCACCAAAACCAAACCAAAACAAACAAACAAACAAAACCTGAAACAGGAGATGACAAGCAGTCAGGAAGCCAAAATGGAGAGCAACAAAACTGCATTGAGGAAGTGCAAGAGGCCATCATACACACGATTCCCATCTGCACAGTACCCCAGTGAATGCTCCATGAAGTCAGTTCATTCATGGAAGTCCTTGCTCAATGACACCACTGACAATATGTTAACTGAGCCTTTCATGGTGTTGGTCCTGCTGGAACACAGCCCCAGCAGTCACCATGACAAGTTCTTTACTTAGCACAGCCACTGCAGTTAACAGATAGAACAGGAAAAATAAGAAACAAATAAGAAGACAGCTATAATAAAGTATCTTGAAATACATGAAAATACTCCTTGTCTTTCAATTCCATGTTTGAAGATGGTTGCAGCAAGGATAAACTCTCAAAATTTGGGTTAAAAACACAAGAAAAACATGCATGTTGCATCATATTAAGGTAGAAATCAGGAGCTAATTTAAAAAATGATAAATTGAATCACATATCTCTAAAACACATTTGCTGCATTTTTATGTTACTGCTTTCAGATGTTACCGGTAGGCAGGAACACGTAACCTCTGAAAGCTGACTCTTAACAGACCTCTAGAGTAAACTGAAATATCTAAAGCCCTAGAAGTACGTTACAAACTCTAAAGGCTTTACAACATAACCATATGTACTCAGTGCTGTATATTTTTGAGATTATACATTCCATTTTAAGTAACCAGTCTCTTGCACAGAGATAAGGAAACCGAGCTGTGTAAAACAAAAAACTACCAACCATTCCACTCAAATCTATATTTAGTATTTGCTGAGTCATGCTTTAATTGCTGAAACTGCCTCTACAAAAGCATTAAAAAATCACCAGAAAAAATGCCATTATGAGGCACACTGAATGTTCAGGATAAAACTTCACCTTGAAAAATATACGCTTGAGTTCTGAAGCACAAAGAAGTTCCAAAATCAGATGAATCATCAACATTTTATTTCCATCAGGTACATGCTCCCAATGTAAAAAATACAAAGAACAAAAATATACTGAAACCCTCTTAGAGCTCACCATCATGAACAAAACAGAATCTGTTGGGAGTTCAAATTTGTACGAACAGAGAGGAAAAGAAAATGTTGCAAGATTAGTTCCCTCTTTAAAAAGAGCAGATAAGTTAGTAAATACAGTAACTTCCACTGAGCTGGCAAGTGAGCCAGGTTGGATAAGCACATCCAGATCTCTAATTTGAGAGGCTGTGATTTGTGTTTCCTTATCCAATGAAGTCCCTTATTTTCCCTCACTGTTTTTTTTAGCATTTTTTTTCATATGACTTTCAAATATAATTTTACATGAAATATATATAGGTAGCCAAACTAGACCATATGGTAAAAGACTTTGCTAAAGACTAATTTATTTAAAATACAAGTGAACAGTCACTGAAATGGATGGGTTTTTTAGAGTCCTGATCAACCATATCTCCACCTGCAGGGATTTCTCACAGAAATTCTTTTTGCTGTCCCAAGTAGTGACTGCAATATTGGGGTTTACAGCCCCTGAAACTCAGCCACATCAAACATTTCCACAGCACAGGCCTCAGGCTGCATACTGCAGGTCCTCTCTGCCAGAGCAGCACAATATGAACTTAAAGTTCTGTGGTTGGATATAGCAGAAAAAGGGGCAGATAGAAGAGTTACTAGTTCTGTGTTGAAGAGGACAAAGCCTCAAGGTCTTTGGCACGATCTTTTGGGAAGCTCTGCTTGCTACATATGCAGGGTTTGCAAACCCACTTGCAAAGGCTTGAAAAGTAGTTTCATAGAGCCATAGAATCACAGAATGGTTTGGATTGGAAGGGACCTTAAAGATCACTTAGTTCAAAACCTTCTGCCACCTTGCACTAGACTGGGTTGCTCAAAGCTCTGTCCAGCCTGGCCTCAAACACTGCCAGGGATGGGGCATCCACCACTTCCTTATATCTAATCTAAACCTGCCCTCTGTCAGTTTAAAGCCATCATCCTTTGTCCTATCAATTTGACTGACTGGACCTCAGTAATGACTCCCATGATTGTATGAAGGATGAATAAGCACATTAGAACCATAGAACAAGTTATCCTATTAGTTGTGCAACTTAAATCACAGTTTACCACCCCAGCAGAGGACAGTTTTGAAGGAATTCAGGGTAAGGTTTTTTCCCAAGCCTTCATCCCCCATATGGTGAGCTCTTTGCAAAATCTGTCAGAGAGAGAGAGTTCTCACAAAGAACAAAACGCCAGATTTCTGAATGTGCTCTTCCCTCACCCACAGCCTTATCAGCTCTATTTTTAAATACAAAGCTAGCTTCATAGAATCTCCTGAGATTTGACAGTTGGTCACACTGTTACAGATTAAACAGAAGAGTGGCACACTTGGCTGGACTTACTGCTCGGCACAGCAAAGAGGGAGACCTGCCCCTGCGAGCATGTCAAGGTGTCAGGAAGCAGCATTTTCTGCATGGCAAATGAGCGTGATGCAGGCCTGCCCCTGTTCAGGACACACAACAAAAATCCTTTCATCATATTTCAGCTTTGATGAGCCACTGCCAACAGCTTTAGCCCTGCTCAACTACTGCAAATGAGTAGGCAACTCATTTACTGCCTGGCTTATATCTGCAGAATAGCTGGCAAGTGCATCATCAGAGTTATTCATGACAATCCGTGTGTGGGTGTGTGTTGAGGCTTTCAAAGAGATGGTGTAAAATGTCTGTTCCTTCAGGCCTTCATGGTATAGAGCCTCTCCTCAAAATCTTTCACTCTTATTCTGCCTTGCAGTTTCAGACATCACTTCCAAACTTGTGGGAGTGAGTCCTGCTGTGGCCATTTCAAAGATGATGAAAACTGAGCACACAGCAGCCCACCATGGAGTTGGGGAGGGAGTCCAGGGCTCTCCAGTTTTAACATTTTCCTGTTAGACAGTGCTAAATGTGCTTACTATCCATAGATTTGTTTATTCATAGCTCAGTGAACTGACGTTTTGATTAAAATTGATTTTGTTTTAACAGTGCTGTCACTATTATTAACCAGTTTAAATACCTTTAAAAATAAACAGGGAGAATCCAAGCAGTTCAGTTACCTCCGTGCTGTGCATGGCTGTTAAAAAAAGTATCAAAGAATAGATAAAATTAAAAATCAATGAACTTTTCAGAAAATTATTGTTTTCTTAATACAATTAAGTACTATTGTCTGAACCCTTTAATACTACCCAGCTGGCTAATAGAGAAAGAACGGTTATATTAGACAGAAATTTTTTATTAAAGACAGCTTTAGTTTTTCAAACAGCACAGGTTTTTCTGGCTGGCAGAGTATCAGCTTGCCTAGTGAATACTGTTTTCCCTTGGAAAGAAGAGACGGGTATAGGACGTACCCAAGAAAAGACAATTCTGCTTGGCTGACCTAAGCAGAAGTATTGGCTTGGATCTCTGAAAGGAGTTCTTTCTTACTGCTGGTAAGTTGTTCAGCAGCTATACAGATGGACTGGTTTTTTGTTTGAGTTGTTTTTTGGGGCTTTGTGGGGGGATTTGGTGTTTGTTTTTGGTTTTGTTGTTCTTCCCGAAAGAAAACAGGGAGGTTGAAATTAGCAGCAAGCTCATAACAGATTTTGGGACCTTAGTAGATGATAATGAAGAGTGTCATGGGAGATATAGTAAAGAAGGTGATTTTCCACATCTGCAGAATAGGAATGATGGAAATGAGAAGACAATTCTGAAATAACATTGACTCTCAGACCAAAATTAAGGCATACTTAGCTTTTCAGAAATAAGAAACAGGCTCCTGGTAGGAGGTCTGAATTTTCATTTGCCTCTTGAACAGCATGAAGTGAGCTGTCAGTTCTCACTAAATAGCAACAGTCAAGTGTAATGTTCTGGATGCTACACAGAAACATATATATGTACCATGAAGTAACAAGAATGTGACAATATCAGGTTTTGGAATTTTCATGCTCTCTTCAAAAACTCTTCAGTTCAGAAACTATTCCAACTTTCTTTGATGCAAAAGTTTTAGGCAGAAAAATAAGTAGATTGATAAGTCTTTTCTTGCTTACTTACGTGAGGTCTGGGCAGTCAGTAGAAAGAAAGAAAGGAGAGAAGGAGAAACAGAAAAAGGGTGAGAAGAAAGCTCTGAAAACCTGCAGATTTGCTTCATCTTGGAGAGGGTAGGAGGGAAGTTTGGAGAGTAACATTATACTAATTCCTCTTTGGAATAATTTATAAAATTGGATATGCAGATAATTCACATACTGTAAGCAAAATTGGCCTGGAGTCTGCACAACCCAGCAGACTGCAGAGCTTCCAGAAGGCCCAGCTGTTCCTGTCCTTCAGGAACATCCTTGCTCAGTGCTTTGCTTACAAGCCGAGGTCTTTTTTGTCACCGTAAACAAAGAGAAATTCAAACCAAGCAGCCAACCCTGCTCACTGTCTATACATAGGGATTTCTGAGAAAGATGAAGAACAACCCCAGCTAGTCTGAAAGCAAAAGGACATTGCTTAAAGACAGTTATTTCCTTCCTTCAATTTGCATTACTCTTACTTGCACACATTCTGTGATGTGGATCATTGTTAAATGAGAGAAGGATAAAATAGAAAGCCATGGAAAAAACTTAATAGACATATTCCCTTATGGTCATCAATATAAACAATCAAGCAGTTACTTTGGTTACCTTGTTTGTGATCTGTCCTTGTTTCCATTAGGAAGGCTTACAATTCCATTTACAGTCTCCCTCCATAGTGAAACAGTGCTCAAGAACAACTATGCATTTCCAAGTGGCAAGATAGCAAACACATGTTAACAATTTCATTCTCAAGACCTAGATGCTGCAAGTGAAAAATCATGCCTTGGCTTTCTGCCTGCTTCTGTCTGGCTTAATTAGCTGATCACACCAACAATCTCAGCTAAAATGATTCTCAGTAAAAAGGTTGAGGGGAGCTGCTTTAGCAGAACTGGTGAAGCTTTACACTGAGCTACTACCCTAGCAAGATCCAAGAGGAAAGGATCAAGGGCTTTAGCTCAGCACCTTCCTTATCCAGACAGAATTTGAATTTTTAGAGACTGAAAGCAGGATTCTGAATAAAGCCTGATGCCTTCTAAAACTACAATAAGTGCAGCTACACAAGGTCAGACATTGGTTTTGAGGGATTGTTCGGGTCACTGTAAAGGAAGAGAACCACTGTAAAACTGAGAGCAAATCTTTATCACAATCTCCCAAAGTGCTTTGGATTTAGAATCATTTTGTAGCAGTGAAAATTACATTGAAGAGGAAGAATCATAAGCATTTGCTCCATTGTCTTAACTTTATTTTTTTTCAGTGACTGAGTTTCATCAGCTCAGTCATAAAAGATGGTATTTTCCCAACCTCTTTACTACTTGGTGGTGGCACTACACAGCATGGTAGCCCCACTTCTGTAGTATATCCACCAGCACAGAACTATGTTTCTGTGCTCTGCCTGGAGGACTGTACAAAATAAAATTTTCCATGGTAACCAAGTCAAAATGACAATGTCCCCATTTCCTAATGCAACTCTGAAAGTGCTGAACAGCAGTAAAACAAACACTTAATAGCATTTATGGTTTAAACACACTTAAAACAAAAATCCTAAAGCCTTTACAAAAACAAACTGCACTTCTCAACCATCTTGCTGAAATTTTACAGTGTTCACCACAAAGATCTTCCAGCTTATTTTTAGTTCAAGTTTCAACTCACTAAGTTAATACATACAGACTGAAAATGCATCCAATCGGCACAGTCAGTTTAAATTGTTTGATTTTTTTTTTCACAGTTTAAGATCTGATGCATAGATCTCCAGTGAAGACATGATGGTTTATTCACATCATCCCACAGATGAAGAGAGTCCCATGTGTTTATTCAGTGCAGGGCTGGTTTACTTCAGCAGACGAGTACATATTAGCAAACTGAAAAGGAATGCAGCAGCCCATCTCCTATAAACACCATTTGGCTATTTAAGCCTACACTGCACTAGAAATAGAATTATATCTCACAAACACCACCAAATGCCGGAGCATATAATTTATTCACTGCACGCTATATTATTTTCAAATCAGATTTTATCTGTCTCTTACTATATAAAGCTGGGGAAATATTCTCATACACATGGAACACTTCTGCACTGAGGAATTATACACTTTGGAATCAATTTACAGGCTGTGCACTGAAGATCAATCTACAAGGCAGATTCTGCAGGTCTTGCTTCTGGTTCAGAGACTGACCTCAGACGTGTTCCCGACATTTGTTTTTAACATTGCCTTTCACTGAGACTTTGGTGGCTCTGCTTTTCTTTGTCCTATACCATCTTCTATTTCCATCCCTCATATCTCCTTCTTGCTTAAACACAGCCTCTGGAATGCTGTCTTCTCCAAGCTAAGAACAAGCATCTCCTTAACATTCCCACAAATACTGTTCATCCAGGTGAAGACCATGCCATCAGGTCTGTAGTATGCAAACCTTCCTACAAATGCTCCCTTCTTTTGGCCAAGTAAGGACCAAAATCCGTTTTAGTGCCTCAACATATAAAGATGATTAAAAAAAAAAAATACATTTGATGCAGGCAGATAATTCAGCCTTAGGACACAACCTGTTTAATCCATCTATTTCAAGTTGGGAATTTGAAACATACTTTGGACTGTACAGTTTTGCACACAGAGGATATGCTCTAATCTTTTATGCCTCCTCCTTTAGTTAAGCTAGGTTTTCACACCGACAGCAGAGCTATTGTGTGCATGACATTTACTGCTGGAAATGGATGCTGTGTCTTGGCAATGAATGGAAAATCTGAGCATTAGCAATGAAAAGATATCTTCAGAGTGTTCCTTGGTCTCTTGTTAGTCATTCAACGTAGAAGAATTCAGCACAGAGGAAACACGCTGGGTGAATGTCAGTGTTCCCAGCTCTGCCTGAAGAAAGAAAAATCCTGCTATAAAACAGAGTATGGGCACTGAGCACGACAGGATCCAGATTTTCAGTGCGCACCAATGAAAACCTTCCTGACAGCAGAGTTCCAGCAACCCATCTGGGGTTGATTTGGGAAACGTGCAGTTTTCCACATAGGAAAGTAAATTGGGATGCTTGTTTTCAGATTGTATGGAAAAATCTAATTGCTCTGACTAATTAGTATTTAGATGCAGCTTTATAGCCTGCAGCAAGAAGACATGGTCAAGAGGCTGGAAAGTATAGTGTCAACTGAACCAGAAGTTGCACATTTTTTTATAACCTCCCTTGAGAATGGTGTCCGTGCTCTATGTCTGACTGGATTCCCAGGAGACAACACAAGGTCTTTGTACAGGTATGTCTCAAATTGCCTTCACTTACTCTTTCACCAGGTTTATATCACTTAGCAGCTTCACCTGAGTATGCTTTGCTGTCTACATGGATCAGTGTCCTCTGCTGACACAGCAAACCCTTTCCCAGCTGAAGACAAATCCCACCATGCAACCTTTTAAAAAGTAATTCACAGCCTGGGTCACATCCCTAACGCTGAGTGTGTGCCTGGCCACTGTGTGCACAGACTGGCACTGGCACCGCGAGGGGACTGGAGCCAGCTCCAAGCTGTGCCTGCCACAGACTCCCTCTGGATGTGACGTGTACACAGGGGTCCACAGCTTTATTCCTTGCAGTGGCTCTGTAGGTAATGATCTGAGGATGTACAGAATAAACCACAGAACCTACGCAATTTAAAACTAACCTGGGTTACTAGCAAAAGCATGTAATACGCTGGATTTCTAATCTAGCATTTTTATGTCTTTCAAGGCAGAGCCAAAGAAAAAGAAAGAGCTTAGACAAGGCACAAGATGGTTGTTGTAATCTCCCTGCCCTTAGCAATGCAATGAGGATGACGCTTTTCTGACTGATGTGTTGTGTAATGATCTTTTGCATATAATTCTTCATGCAATTAGACTGAAAGTTGCTATCTAAAAGATCTGTTGAGCATTTATGCTGTGTTTTCTCATTTTATTCATATTGAAAAATAGGGAATAGATCCAGCCAGGTCAAGGTGACACTCAAAGTTGCTCTTTTTGCAGTACCATCTATTATAAATGTTACTTACAGCAGCTGTATATAGAGCTTCATGCTGGCAACATAGATTAAAAAAGAACCTACATTTCAATTGTTTACAGATTCTAAACAAAAGATAATTATTTGGCTATGGAAAAATGATCTAACAACTTATCTAAAACCTGCTTCCTTCAGAGTTTCAAAAACTCAGGAAAGGAGAGGGAGGAATTCAGTAAAAATTTTTTGCAGTTCTTAAAGAAGACCAAACTTAAGCAGAAACAATCAAGGATTTAACTTTCAGAAATTGTTAATTTATGTTAAGAAAGAATAGAAGTCTCTGTCCTTATGTCATTATTACAGTATACCATTACATATGGGCTTTTTGTTAGACAATTTTTTTCTGGTGAATCGTGATGAGGTATAGCTTTGGCTCTTAAATGATATATAATTGTTTAATATTTACATTTTTTCACACATTTTTAGCTAAATAAATTCTAGTACTCACTGAAGAGTGTTTACTGCATGATGCAGTTTTAAAATATGCACAAAAGCTACTCTGCACGTGAATGTTTCTGTGGGAGAGTTAAAGCTGTAGTAATTTGGCACCAGAGCAACAGCGTGTGAGGCAAGTTTTTATATTGGACAAGCAAGAAAATGTGGTTATTTGAAAGAAGCAATTTAGGATAAATAAACTATTTACACAAACCAAAATATAATCAAGGTGCTTTCTTCAAGAACTGTATTTACATGGGTGCTAGTATACTAAAAAAACCCTCAAAGGATACACATGAACATAAACCGAGACAAATGCATTTACAAATCATGTTACAGGTCAGTGAACAAAAGACGTTGCCCTTGACACATAGTCACTGGTCTATAAAGAGAGATGTCTGTTTAATCTTAGCCTGATTTCCAGTGGACAGATAGCATTAATTTGCAAAGCCTGTGGTATCACAAGGCCTTACATCAACATTGCCACATCTGTAAAGTAACAATTCCCTAACAGGTAACAGGTTCCAGACTTGGTGATTTTTACCCCCAGAACTTCCCAAAAGGATACATGGGAATATTAATGGGAAGGCAGCACTGCTGCCTTTTTGGATGGTGCACTCCTGTTCACTTTGCTATCCATCAAGTGCAGCATGAATGGGCAATGCCGTGCAGCTCCCCAGGACACTGCAGAGAGGAGAGAGAACCATCAGAGAAAATTACATCAGCTGTCCTGCAGAGCATGAACGATAGAGCCAGCAGGGCCCAGTGCACCTTCTTTTATGCCATCATGATGCCATTTGATGGAAACCAGCTGCTCTGGTCATGTTCTTCACACTATACCCAGCCCTGCCACCAGAACATGCAGACAAGACCCAAGTGTCTGATGCTTTGTTTTCAGTAATTTCATATGCTTATGTAGATTGATATTCTTGTAATTAAAACAAAGAATCACAATCAACAAATCTCTCAGACCTTTAATGGAATTTAAACTGATTTCCATAAGCTATGTCAGCATTGACAATACAGTATAAAATGTAGTAAAAAAAGACTTTTTAAAATGTATCTGCCGATTTCACAAGGAAATACATCTGAATACATCTCTAGTGGCACTCCATCCCTAGTTATTCAGAAACTTCCTGTCAGAAATGAATTCTCTTGGCTTGCTTTACCAGAGGAATCACTGCATACATGCCAAATCAACAAATCACTTGGTAATTCATAATGATGGCTTATCAAGTAACTGATAGAAAGTGTTGCATGAGTAGGAGGACAAGACTAATCTTAGTGAAGAGAGGGATAAATGTTCGACCCCCCCATTCCTAGATTTGCATTATTAGTGCCCTTATTGATGCCCAGCATCAGTGGGATAACACTTTTTTTTATGATGGGTTTTTTTTTCTGAAGAAAATAAATCAGGATCAGTTTGGATGTGGCTTTGTTCTCAGTTGAGATAGGCGGATCCCTGGGTGTCCTAACAGATAACCTGTTCCCTGAGCTGCACAGGGTCCTGGGGAGTCTGGCTCCTGGCAAAGTCCCTGGCCCCAAAGCTTCCCCACAACCCCCCCAGACTTGTCTTTCAGGGGAAGAGTTACCCCCTGTGCTGCCTGGATGCCCACTGGAGCATGGGTGGGCTGGCAGCAGACTGAGCCAGCAGGCAGAGAGCCACATCACGAGTAAAGCCAGCTCTGGGCCAGGCTGCCTCCTCGCTTGCTTCTTTGCTGGACTTGAAAGCAAAATGGACATCTTGCTGTGGAAAACCTCGATGCCAGTGCATCAAGCGTTCTCCTGCTGGAGAGGCCTGCCTGGAAGCACCCCAGCACTGCTCCTGCTGCCTGGCAGAGCCACTGTGGCGTAGAAAGGTGTCCAGCCAAAAGAGGGACAAGCTTTACCCTTGGAGCAGCACGCTTTTTGATGGGAGTCATACTGCTCCTGGGCCAGGAAATGCCTGGGAACAGTGTTCTTTCCTCCTTAGACTGCACAGCTGCACCTTGTCTACCAAACTGGTCTTTTCTCAAAAAGTGATTGTCACACTAAGTTCTCCCAGGAGGAGAAGAATTTTTTTTTTATTTATAGTGACATAGCAAAACATACAAACAAAAGAGATTTCACCAAAATACTTCTATGATTATTTTTTGGAGCATGCACAAAAGCTGTTGTGTTTGGCAATGAATTTAACAGTCTCTTGTGTTGTTCAACTCTTTACCTTTAAATAACACTCCTAAATACTCGTGTACTGTTTTATCTCCCTGTTCCATGATGCTTCTGCAGGAAAAATTACCTCATATATTTGCACCTCCCATATTTGCACACTGTAAAGTTCATCATTAGAAAATAAACAGGAAAAACCACCCCTTTGAATTTTGCACAGCCTAAAGCATCTCTCAAAACAAGATCACTGAACAAAACCTTCCTGTCATTTTATTTTTTACTTCCAGGGCCAGGTTTGGAGCACTTTTTGTACACGAATCAGTGTACAGTACAGGAAGTGCAGACAGGCAGGAGCTGCAGTCTGCTCAGCGGTGGTAAGACTCTATAGGTCTAATCTAGAGAAAGCCACACAGGAATCCCAAGAAAGTTATGTTGTTTTACATGGACTACATGTCTATTGCACCAGTAGCTTTCTGGTTTCTCTCCCCTCTTTATGTTTTACATCATTCCTCTTAGTATTGAAAAAAAATCAGGCTTAGGATCTTAATCCTGAGACTCCTGTGAAAGTTTTGATGCAGACCTGCATATAAGTCTTGTGAAGCCAAATGTGATTTCTATGATTCTATGATTTTTATTCTTTGTTCAATTCTCACATTTTACTGTGTTCTTCATAAACAGTTATACAGAAGTGCAGTATTTTACACCTCAAATCAAATTTCATTTTCAGCTGCTTCAGAAAAGGAACAGAGCACTTGTGCTGAAAGTCCTCTCCTCCTGCTGCCTTTGCTACCCCAGCATTATCAGTGGCACATTGATATCCTGAAGCAAAGGGCCCTGCCATTTCTTCTGTGTTATTTGAGGTGGTGAAAGTGCTTTGTTATCTGATTGCCAAAATACTCTAAGCCAGCAAACCCAGGGGTCTAAACTAGCTCAAAAGTAACTTAATAAACCAGCTCCTGTGGAGAGCTGCACCTCCTCCAAAGGATTTCTGTCTTTCTCTACAGATCACAAAAAAATATAATGGATCAAGAAGATAACCACAACTATAAAGACAACAGGTATGTACTCTTACATTCTATTCTAAAATGTCGTACATACAAAACTATTTACTGTAATCCCTACATGAAACATTGACTAGTTTTATACGCTGTTGTAGGAATACTGTTTGTATATTAAACAATGTTAAAGTTTTCACTTTTTTTGTCCTATAGCTAGTATTTTATGGGTTTGCATGCTGGGTCTCTTCTTTGAAATTATTCTGTGCAAGTTGCTGACAGGTTTATAATATTTGCACAGTGGAAATAAAGCATTTAAAATCATGGAGCCGTATTCTGCACACACTTACTCTACTATAAATCCCAAGTAACTCTGCTGACTTCACTGCATTTAAACTAGATTTATAATGAAATTCAAAAATTGTCCTGTACTTCCACTGATTAAGCTTCAAAGTCATTTACTTTTGACCTTTTCTGAGTACAAAGACATTTCAGACAGTGTTACATAAGCATCTTGCTAGATACAGTATGACTTCTGTTAAAAAACAATGATGGCAACAATTACAGTTTCTCCTTCAATCTTCTTTAGTACTGCTGGAACCAGAAAAAATTACTATCTTTTATTAAAAGCTCTACAATACTATTTTCACTTATGATCCTGTTCTCTGGCTCAAAGAAACACAAAAGGTACATCTAGAAGCAACTTACTTGGTGACATAGTTAATCCCCTGCAAAATATCTTTTTTTTAACATTGTTGTCTTCGGCATCCTCTCAAATTTCCTGAAGAATACAGCTTCTAGCACTTCTTAAGGAACTAGTCTACAGACTTGCCAGGGTCTCAGTATGCTGGCCTGGGGACTGTGAAATAACAGCCCAGTCCAGGGCTGTTAGTAGTAGTAGTAAAGTAGTTTTCTCTTAGTAGTAAAAAAAGTAGAAATGAAGTAAGACAAACCCCAAACCAGTATCAAGCCCTTGAGATCTACCTGAGACAATACTATCAATACTACCTCTGGAATTTTATGGCTTTGCACTACCCCAAATGTTTTCGCTCTGGAAAGCACTCTCCATAGCCTCTGTCATGGAGCACTGAATCCATCTCATAGCTTCACTATGTGATGTTAGGCCCACCAAACATTCCTAATAGGATAGACAGGCCCTGAAACCTGGCTTGTTTTTGACACCACACCTGCACAACTCATTCACAGCTGGGAGAAGTTCTGATGTGGAGTTTTGCAGTATCAGTGTAATTGCGCTGGGGTGGTACACTCACAGCACAAGGTTTGCAGCATGAATATAGAGTGGAGACCAGAAAGATCATTAATTCATACATGTAAATACATACTGCATTCTCTGACTCTCTTCTTTTTTTGTCTGATCTGTTCTTGGTAGCAATTTTTCAATCTGCATGCAACGTATTTTGAACTTGCCTAGTCCTTTTGGCTACACAGAAAAGGAATCATTCCCTGTGTTACACTTCCATTCATCCTACTGATCAAGGTGGACTCATCAGAACCACAGAATAAGCTGTGTTAGAAGGGACCCTCAAAGATCATCGAGTCCCACTCCCAGCCCTGCATGGCACCGTCCCAAGCCTTTTCAGTTATTTTCCATGGCAGAATAAATTCCTGCTACCACAAGCCCATGTGGGCTACAGCATTACATACAGCGTGTTCTTACCCTTCACCTCAGCATTTACTTTTAACATGCTATTTAATTTCCTCTCAGCATTTATGCACTGCAGGAAATTATTAACACATGAAACCTCCCTTTTCACAGATATGATCTCCTAATTAAACACAGAGTTAATTATCTCAGCCTTTATAACTGTGATTAATTCCAACAAGTTAACCTTTATTTTCCGTCTATGTTCAATACAGGGAACTGCTTTGGGTGCTTGCTTATGCCTCTCCCTGAACACTGCCTCCAAGCAATGGCTCTCCCTAAGTTTGAGGAGGAGGGACTGGTTGTCTCCACAGAAGCTTTCTTGCTCTCTAGCTCTGCAAGTTCTCCAAATCCAGGAGTCTGGGCCAAACAGAGAATATGCTGTAGAAAGATACCTCCTATCACAGCTTCACAGTTACTTCTTCAAGTCCTGGCAATGTGAGCCAAAAATTCCCTGACACACAAGAAGCAAGAAGAGCTTAGGAAATATAAGCGGCAGATTGCTCCATCCAAAACACAAAAACTGCTTGAACATTGGTGGAAGAATTGTATCTCATGTGTGACAGGTGTCCTGAATGTGAGTTAAGAAAGACTTCGAACTTGGCCTTTGTGTGTCTCCACTCAAGAGCTGCCAAAGCTCCTCTGACAGAACACCTACAATGACACAACCAATTCAGAACCACAGAATCATTTAGGTTGGAAAAGACCTTTAAGATCATCAATTACAACCATAAACCTAACATTGCCAAAACCACCAATGGAAATTGATTCAGTTTCAATTAGTTATTGGGTTTTTTCTGCTTCTATTTTGAAACCACTTAGAGTTACCCACTGCAGCTGATACCTGATCATAGTGGAACTACAAGCTCAAACAGATTACCTTAATCTGTGCAAAGAAGTGCTGATGCTTTAAGTTGGAGACTGTCTGCAGTGAGTAACTTCGTGTGCAGTAGCCAGAGTGTGGATTAGCAGCTCACAAACTCATCTGCACAAGGCTTTTGCATGGTCACTGGGAAAGCAGAGTAAGTTACTGTAATATATATTGTATACTAAGAACACCCATAAAGAATATAGTTCAAAGTAACTAATGAACTATATATTCACACCTTGGCTAAGTATCCACTTATTTGTTCCATGTATTAATGTAAAACTTAAATTAGAAACCATATGAGTTGGTGAACCCCATGTTTCCTTTTGTGCTACAGCAAAAATAAAACCAGAAGCACTAACAGGTTAAGATTGCAACAGGAGAGAAGGGACTTTACTCCAGTAATCCACACAAGCACCAGCACTCAGTTCTTCTCCTGCCCAGCTTCTCCCTCTGCTCTCCCCTGCACCAAAGCTCAGTGTCCTGCCCCATGGCTCAGGTGTCCAGCCCTGTTCCCTGGTTTGGTCACTCGCTTCCCTGCTTCTTCAGGGCTTACTGCAGCCCAGTGATGGCCCCAGCCTGGCCCAGCAGAGCAGCCTGTTTCCTGCAGGCCTCCTGACTTTCCACTGAACTGCCCTATGATCATCACAGTTAAACAAATAAAAGAATTTCCAGTTTAGAGAGTTTAATTATCTATGATTTAATGCTTGTCAAGTTTTTTCCTCCTGATACAACTGATGTAAAATTCCAGGAAATGATCAGTTAAACCCAAGGAGAGTCTGAGTGGACACTTGTGCTGGCTGGACACACAGATAGAGCGTCCAGCCAGGACAGTCCCAGAATACATTGCCATCTTAGAGCATGCTGCTTGAAGTTTTCATAATACTACTTTCTGCCATATTCTAACTCATAATATGCAAATTTTCCCTGTCTCCCCAAGCCACAGCCATGGGATCTCACTGGTTGCTGGCCCTGTGGGAGAAGGGTGAGGTGGGTGCCGCACACTGAGTCACAGAACCCCATGGAGGTATTACACATCACTTGGCCTCCAGCCTGGGGTATGTGCCTCTCCAGATGCCAGTGCCAGGCCTTGAGTCCTGATGCAGGAAGTGTGGCCTTTATGGCAACTGCTCTGCTTCCCAAGCTTAAGAGCAGGGAATGAAAGGAGAATAAAAGCCCCTCTCCAAAGCAGACTCTTTCTGACACCCCATGCCTGTATAATCTCGGTCTCTTAGCTGGGGCCTGTGGAGTAGTGCCAGCAGAAATACCAACATAGGGTTACTCTTCCTCACCATCTCCAGCAATACTGCTCACCAGAGATGTGTTTCTCTCATATGCACAAGACAACTTCCAAAACAAAGGATTTAAATACACGTTACTAATCTTATTTGGATTCTGTCCAGAGGAACTAAACAAAAGCCTTTTAAATAATAAAAGAAAAATCATACCATTGTATTTTAGAAATATTTATTCAAAACTGTAAGAAATAACTGCTCAAAATATTCAGGCACGTACCAGAAATTCTGTCATTTGGGCACGTATTTTATGGGGTTTTTTTGAGACTAACCCTTTGATTATATGTTTTTCTGCTGAGTTTCTCATGAGCCTGGCTGGTTTTTTTCCCCATTCCTTGCCCCTCTGTGGGTTATCACATTCTCTTTGCAGCTTCCTCCTCACTCTACTTGCATGTCCTCTTCTGGGGTCATGCCTTCACCTTCTCACCATATGCCTTGCTTGCGTTTTTGCTCAGAAGGCTTTTCTCACTATGAGACCTCTGAACTGATGGCCCTCTCTGCTCCCCTCCAGCTCTGCCCCTAGGAGCTTTGGAAAACTGAATGATTGAGTGTGGACAGCATCATTTTGAAAGGTGCCAGGCAGTTTACATAAGATGGAAAGACACACTTTTACAGCATCAAAGCCTCTGCAGGAGTAAAGACACACCTTGGCCTGCAAACAGAGCTCTTTTACAAGAGTTTCTGTGCTTAACTTTTTATATGGTTCTGTTCTTTGAGTTACAATAAAACTGAATTCTGTTATTTGAAACATTGAGTGAGGAGGCTGCTATGTAAAAAGTGGTCAGAAAAGGTTAGCCTGAATGTCCAGCAGAAGGACAGGGTTGTGTCCCACAAAAATCAGTGGGACACAACCCTGTGTCCCTGTGGTCCCGTGTCCAGGAGGCTTTTGTTTCCTGCCTTTATTCTTGCATATGATGTGCATTTTACGTGCAGGGTAGCTCTCCAAACACCATTTGTACTGATGTGTGCTGCTATTCTATAGGAAGTGGTGGCTGCTGTGCAGAGTGTTTCCAGCAGATTAATGGCTGGATGGGAGCAAATGGTGGTCCATAAGTAAGGTGAAGGATATTAACTCCAAACTTAATCTTTAGGAAAATAAATCTTTAGGAAATGCCCTGACCTCTGTTGGCTATTGCTATAAAAACTGGAAAAAAAAAATCCCCGGCGTTTTTTCTCTATGACATAACCACCACTGGTATGCATAGAATATATATTAGTAAATCCTTTGGCTCTCTCTCTGTACTCTAATCATCATTTGCTATTTTGGGGGAAACACATTCTAATGCGCAGGGAAGAGTGAGGGAAGGAAACCATTAATGCTTTGAAAACCACAATCAGAAATGAAGGTTCAGTTTTCAATTTTCTAAAGTGTCTTTACTTCCCTTAGCGTCACTTTTTAAAATCTTGTTGTTGTTTGGAACTTTAGGCTCTAATCCTTGGAGCTGTTTACTTCATTCCTTCCCCTGGCTAGCTCCTGTTGTTTTTATCTTGGAGGATTCACCAGAATACAACCATAGGGTGTTTGTGTGACAGATGTGTGTGCAGGGGAGGAAATGAAAGCAGAAATGTGCCATCAGCATTTGAAAGGGATGTTATGGCACAGACAACCAGCAAGCAGCTCTGGATGTAGATGGTGATGGACAAAGTGGGCAAAACTACACCTCTGCTTGAAGAGGGAGTTGTAAAAGTGAGAAGCTTAAAAGGAAGGTAGCTACTTCCACTGAATTCTTAGCACTTCACTGAGGTCTTTATTGTGCAACCTTTTCTCCCCCGTGCATTTCATCCAGCGTGTGCTCCTCCTACCAATCTGCTTTATGGACATTTTATTGCTTTTAAGAACCTTGCAGAAGACACTTCAGCTTATGCGAGGACTAACAAGATTTCAATGCCTGGTGTCCTTGTTCCTCACAAGACATCACTGCACAAACTCTTCCAAGGAATTCTTTCAGAAGGGATACCATGCTGTTGTTCATAAATCTAAGGGCAGCAGATGGAAAAGCTAAAACTATGATGACACTAAGTGATACAAGTTAATTAAATAAAGCAGAGGAGTATTTTAACAAATGCTATCCTGCCACACAAGTCAGCAGTATTTTAAAGATATTGCTATTGTATTTCCATCAGAGTCAGCAGTAGGTGCAACAGTCTTTGGAAAAGATCCTCTGCCTCCTGGCAGGATGTTGAGGAGATGGAGGCAAGAACAGTGCCTGAAATGACTTGGAGGATGATGAAAGCATTGTTTAGTCCAGCCCCAGTTTAGGTACTCATGATACACATTGGAAAATATTTTTTCTTTAAAAGCTTTGGTAGCAACATTTTTGATTGAAGACAAACACTAGGTCTGTATTATTAGAGCAACTTTTATTACAGGGTCCAGGGAGAGTTGCAAGATCCAACAGCTCTGCTCCAGTCATTTATAAGTGGAACTAAATTGCAACACATGCCAGTCTTTCTATCCTTTTTTGTTAATCCTTCTCTCTGCTTTCTCAAGACCATTCACAAATGCTAAGTTCACTGACAGTGAAACTTGCATTTTTACAGGTGCTGCATGGACTTAGAATCATAGAACCATAGAATAAGCTGAGTTGGAAATGACCCATTATAAAGTCCAGCTCCTGGCCCCGCACAAGACACCTCAAGAGTCACACCATGTGCTTGAGAGTGTTGTCCAAACATTTCTTAAATTCTGTCAGGCTGGTGCTGTGACCATTTCCCTGTTCCAGTGCCCCTTAGTCCATGCATTCCCAGGGACCTGTAAACCACAAGTTGAAAGTTGGTAATCTCCCTCTGTAGACACCTTGCATAAACCAAGAGCACCTCCACTGTACAATTCCTCATGATTTCCTTAAACAATTTCTATCCTCTGTGATCAAGCTGCCTTTGCACAAAAGGTGATCCACCTCAGCCACAGCACTGCCCTGTAATTCTCATTTCTCCACTGCCACTGTTTTTGCCAGGCTTTCTACATACTGAACAGCACTTCAACTCACCAGTCTGCAGCAACTGTTGCCTTTACTCTTCAAACCTCTATTCTCTGTGTTCACCAAACAAATCTTCCTATTGTGACCCTTTCTGCCATTATAACTCCATTAACAAGTTCCTCCAAGAAGGCTAGGAAGGTGCTGAGAGATAACAGACATCCTATCTACTGCTAGTTATCACCTTGAACCGATTGTTTGGCCTGTGTTGTTTGTCAAGACCACTGATCTTACCACACCTGAGAAGTTTTTGGGAGCCAAGCTTATCTGCCTCCACTGATTCCACAGCAGTGCTTCGTGAACCACAAAATGCTTTGCTAAGGCAGACCTAACAACTCACAGCTCTTCGTAAAGGACATAATTTCATTGATCAGCCATCTCTGGTGACTTATGCATCTTAGCAGTTCACTTTTCTTAGGCACTAACAGCAGAATTGACTTTCCTCATTCTTTATTTAAGATTTTTTTTTTCTTTCTGTGTATTATATAGCCCATGTACCTTCCTGAACAGACCAGCTCCTTTTCTCCTGGATCATTTTGCTCAGAGCCATCCACTCTCTGGACTTTTTGTTTTCACTGATTTCTGGATGGCACTCTTAACTTTCTCTGCTACAATGCAATTCTCCTCATCATCATTCTGCTTGTAGACTTCTATACTTTGAATATTATCTTGTCTTTAAAATATATTTTCCTGAGATCATCAGATGTTCAGCATTGGTGTTTTGGGGTCTGCTGCATAGTGCTTCCTTCTTAGTCCTTACTACTTTGAATACCTCACTCACCTTGAAAAATCTGAAGATAATTCTGTAATTTCAAAGTTCCTCAAAACTGAGTTTCTTTCCACTTTCTATTTGCTTGCATTTTCTGCCAAGTTTTGGGGGGGTTTCCCCCTCATAGTGTGCATGCCCCTTTACTGTGTTCCCTGCCTCTGCCTTTTCACAGACCAGAATATCTTCTACTACTGAGGGTACTTTAATCACTTTCATGACATACTCAAGAAAGAACATTTTAAGGACCTCTAGATATTCCTCTGCATTTTGTTCTGGCCTTGTGCCAAAAACTTGTAGCTCACCATCTTCTCACAATCCAGTTTTTTCATAGGTATCTCTGGCATGTTCTACTAATGGCTTGATTTCCCCTCACTGCTTGTGCTGCTGTGAAGCCCCAAGAGATTTGCTGGAACCTTTGTCACTCATATAAACAAGAGGCAAGTGAGTTTTAGGGAAGAATTACTCATGATACTGTCAATACCAGACGGTCCTCTTCAGGTCAATTTTCTAATAATGCACATGTAGATGATGTAGTAGAAGCTTTTGAACAGAAACAATCATTCACTTACTGGGTTTTGGCTGCAGTTACCCCTGCAAGCTCTCAGCACCTGGATAGTTCAAACAGCACTTGGTACACAAACATTTCTCTCAAACTGCTTTCTAGACCCTTTGCAGCAGTGCCATTTGGTCTCCTGAAACACACAGGTAATTTGAAAGGATTTCATATAGATGAGGCACACAAGAGACACAGAACAGCTAAACACTCCTCTAGCACCTTCTCAAGTTCTTTCAAAACAGAATCTGTAAGTGACAGAGTCAGGGGGCTTATCAGCTCCAAACTTCATTATTTTTAACAAAAAAAACCCCCAAACCAGAAACAAAAACAAAAAATTCCCTTAGAAACATCACATAACTAAAACTTCAGAGAGACTTTGTAAAATAAATAAAGATTTTTGTTCTGTATGATACCGCTGTGTATAAACTCTTAGCAGAAGCATCTAGTTCAGAGTAGGCATGAGTTTTATGAAAGGTACAGCAAAGAATCTAAACTTATATGCACTGTGATACAAAACCTATTCTGTGAATTAGAGGAGCACTGGGCAAAGAGATGAGCACTGGGCAAAGAGACAAGCACAGAATCATGTGGCAGACCAAATGCATTATTTATTATTTAGTAGGGCTTCTGTAATACAATTCCGTACATTGACTTATTTATGAAGTAAGAAAGAAATTGAACTCTTGTGTGAAGAAAATAAGGTTTTATATTCAGCTACTATGCCAGCAAAAATTGAAACTAATAAACATGAGTTGAAAAGATGGCATAATGTTCTTAGCCACTGCTTAGGAAATATTGACTGCAGCACATCAAAGCAAATGAAGGAAGTTGCATATAGTAATGGTGAAAGATGACACCCAGCTTCTGGTTTCTCAGGCCGCCAAAGAGCTTGTGCATTAAAGGCAGCAGGAATGAGAGCTCCCTTTTGCATGAAACTCATCCTCCTCCTGAGCATTCATGGCAAACCATTCACACCACTGCCAGGCTTGGCACTGACCGAGATTTGGGCTGGCACCACCAACATTAAGCTACAATAATCCTTTAAAATAAAATTTGCCACCAGGCTGCAGTAAGGTGACTCAGAGTGCAAGATCCTGTTCTCCACACTTGTCTGACCATGAGACCCTGCTGGCACTGTCAGCGGTGATGCCCATGAGCACCAAATCTAATGGCAGTTTCTCTTACACTAAGCCTTTCAGAGACTCACAGGAGACAGGGGAGACAAGATGAATAGTGGCATTGAAAAACACCCTCTCTTTTCTTCACATCAGTCAGAGCATCCATATAGTGTCTGTGACTCTCCTGGAGAGCAGCTTTCTGGCTTCCCACTGTCTGGCATTGTATTCCTAATTCTGCAGCTGAAGTACCTAACTCTCACAGTTCGCTGAAATAGAGTGTGATGCCCAAGGGCTGTATATTTGTCTCTGCTTGGTCTCAGAAATGGAAATTAGTCCCTATTACTAAGGCTACTGTTATAAGTATCTCTGCATTTTACGATTCTTCTGATAAACTACAGGGATTGTCTTCACATGTCACTTCATGATTTAAATTAGTGTGTTTAGGGGAGCACTTAACCTTAAGGAGAATGAATCCTTAAAGTGATGCTGCAACAAAACCTGAAGTATCACTGATGAGCATACAGCTAAAGAATTTATTTTCTCTTTTATTCTCTACAATTCTCATTTCACACAAGAAAGCATAATAATTTTTACTTTTTTTTTTTTGCCACTTTTCAAGTTGATGGCTTTCTTTCCTTTTCTAAATCTCACTTTTTCTAGAAATAACAACAGAAGACTTGCTTGAGTAAACTGAAAAACTGATCAGACGCATGTTAAAGAAATTAAAACTTTTTGGGTGAGTGGAAAGAAGAGTGCCACAATTGATTTATCAGTTTTAAAAGCGGTGGTTCATGGGGTTCATGGCATCAAGGGCTTCCAGACGTTCAGACACAGAGGAAAGCTCGGAGTGCAAAGAACACACTGAGCTGAGGCTCTGCTCTTCTGCGGCCCGAAATGAACGGCCCCTCTGTGGCTTGCTCTGTATTGGCTTAGTTCCCGCATTACCAGCAAAACAACTGCCTAGCAACTCAGCTTTTCCCACAACATTTCCTGTGTGCCCAGAAAAAAAAGGATAGCACCTAATATTCTCTCTGCATAATCGCCTTGCTTGAGAGCTGTGTCCGGCCCTCTGTACACATGGGAGCTGTAACCAACAAAAGCAACTGCTGTCGTGACAGAGAGGGCGGGCAGAGTCAAACCAGTCCCCTGATCCCCGCTGCAAGTTGTGCAGGTTATCTGCTCATCAGACAGACAGCAAACTTGCTGCTTCCCTCCACTGCATCATCTCCCCAGACAAAGGCAGGAAGCCATGGCTGTCAGCAAAAAGGTACCGACACCCTTCCTATTGAGAACCCTGTTCTGTGAACTGCGTGGGAGCTCTCTAGCACACACTTCACAACTGCTGGGAGAGCCCATCTGAAGGTGTAAATAATTTAGCACTTTAAAAAAAAAATACTGCTGGCTTGAACACGTGAAATTGCTCTTTTCAGTTACTACCTTTAAGAAACATTTACAGTCATACAGCAGGTTTACAAATAGTTACATTATCTTATCTGACATCACAGCTGCAGCAGCGTCTTGCAACTCAAGATTTAAGTCACTTCCCTCACAGTTTCAGCACCAGTGAAAAAAGAGCTGCCTTGAATCTTCTGCAGCTGTTTCTGAGCAACATGCTGAGGGGACTGCAGAATACACAGTTTTGCCCATATGTTCTCTGGAAGCACAAGCTTCTCATCCCTCCAAATGTTTGAGAAGCACTGTAAATAGGCTCTAACCAGCGTAATTAAGAAAGCACTCTTAACTAAACACACAGAAATTAGGGCAGCAACTTACTTGCCGTCTTCATAACTTCCTCAGGAACATTGTCTTTTCAAATGAGTGCAACAGGAAACTGTGGTGGTTACGGGAGAGCTGCACGACTGCAGCTCAAACCACGCACTGCGAAGTGCAGAGGCAGTCAGCACTGGATTGGTAACAACAACAGGCAGCCGCCTCCCCTTCTTCTTGTACTTTGCATGTAAATATTAAACTGACGCCATGTGGAGAGAAGTGACTTTAACAAAGATCTGCTTGAAATATGGCTGTGAAAAGGCTTTATTACCCAGAGCTCTGTGCTCAGAATTGCAGTGCTTACCTCTGTGAAGTGCTCCGACACCTACGGATGAAAAGCATCCTAGGTCTGCTACCGTTTAACACTGATTTTTATCTGGACAGGTGTTTGCGGTCTTTAATAAAGGCAACGCTGACCTTTAGTTCCTCTTTGTCACGTAGAGATGAACTTGGACCTCTCTTGCCCTGCCTTTTGGTGCATGTAGTAGAGATGTGCATGCTCAGGGGTTGAGTAGGTCCACAGACATCTCCACGTACCCTTGCATTCTCTGCTGAGACAGAACCTTGTCCACAAGTTAATCAGGACCCTGCTCCCACCTTCTTAAACAGGGTTTCACAGTAGGGCAGACAGCTCACTGAATCCGTGCCAGTGTCCCACAGCCTTTTAGACAAGAACTACAATCTCTTTTTTGTTTCTGAATTAGCATCTGACAGATGCAGAAAGCTGCCACTAATACCCAGCTCACAGAAATATGCATACAAGACTGGGAACTTATGGAAAAGCTCTGATAGCATTAGATACCACAGGCACGTGGCATGTCTCTGATAAGTGGATTGCCTCACCAGGGTTTATACTTTCAGCTCTGCTTTTTTGTCACTCAGTTTAGCACCCACTGAACAATTAGATAAGGCAGAGATTACAGATAAATAAGGTAGAAATTAGCAGCAAACTATTCATGCAAGTGGATGAAATGTTGACCACTAAGTTATAACTGCAAGAAGAGTTGAAAAATCTTGCAGAGATGTTGTGGTTGCAAAAGACATCAGAATTACAGAAAAGAGTAGTGGTACATGACTGCTGAAGGGCAGATCTAGCCTACAGAACCTGTGTTTCTGGGCACGAGTCAAGAAACTTGCAGAATTCCTCTAGGAACTCCATCTTACTCTGCAGGGTTGGTGAATAAGGAAAAGTGTTTGTTTGCCAGCTGAATCAGCTCCATGACACAGACTCCAGGAGGTCCTGCTTACACAGCTACATGTCAGACTAAAAATCACTGGAGACACACATGTAAAAGGAAACATCTGTGCCAGCAAGTTAGCAATTCTGTCTTGTACAACACAAGTCCAAAAGGCATGGAAGGACAAGTTTTACCTAGCTTTGGTGAAATCCGTCTGGTTCCTTTGCATTTTTCCCATTAAATATAGACAATCTTTCCTTGCTGCATCTGCAGATAGTCTGAACAGCAATGTCTGGAAAAACATGGTTTTTACTTCATAGAACCCCTGCCTGCATTAAGCACACCTGCTGTGTGGGTTATTTGACACCCTGGGTTATTTTGCCACTTTTTGAAGAACCTGCAAACGCAGACAAAAAGTAGCATTTCCCCCCCACCTCTACTACCATCTTATCAGCAGATAAGGGTAGCAGAAGATTTGATAAGAATGGTGGATATTACTTGCTGAGTGAAGTGGCTGGCCCCTGACAAGTCAGACACCTCTGTAATTGATCCAGAATTAAAGGTCCTTTTGTCCTTGAGTTTCATCTTCCATTTCCTGTCTGGGTTATTCTTACTGCCTTAACCCTCTCTTTCCTTTTCAAGTGGCTCTTCACTTTCCAGCTTTCTCGCTTCTCTCTTATTCATAGAATCACACAATGGTTTTGGTTGGAATGCACCTCTAAATGTCATGTAGTCCAAGCCCTCTGAACTGAGCAGGGACATCTTCTACTGCACCAGGTTGCTCAGAGCTCTGTCCAACCCAACCTTGAATATTTCCAGGGATGCTGCATCCACCACCTTCTGAGCAATTTGTGCCAGTATTTTACCATAAAAAATTTGTTCCTTATATGTAATCTAAATCTATCCTCTTTCAGTTTAAAACCATTGCCCCTATTGTCCTATTGCTACAGGCCCTACTAAAAAGTTTGACTGCATGACCTCCTCTTACTTTCTAGTAAGTAAATATACAAAATTCTTAAAAAATTAAAGGCCTTTTTATATTTTGATTGTTTCCCTTTCTCCCCATATTCTTCCCTTCAGAATGGACTGTATAATGCAATCCTTGTGATTGTTCTCTCCTCTCTCTCCTTGTCCCCCAGCTTTTTCAGGCACAACCATCATTTCTCTTTCTTGAGTTTAACATTGCTGACCCTCTGTGGAAGTTCATCCAGCTGTCCTGTTCTCTCTCTCAGCCCATCACTCTGGCCAAGGATTACCAGTTATTTTGAGCTGTACTGCAGGAATGTAACTGACCTGCAGTGTGAGAGGAAAAAGAGGATCCAGCTGCAACATGCTAGGGACCAGCTTCCCAAAATAACTCTGGCTTTTAAATGGCTGGCTTTCTACTAACTTCAGAGACCTAATCCTTGCATGAAACCCCCAACAGCTAAAGGAAAAGGCACCTGAACTTTTACAAGCAGTTCAGATCACAGGGAAGAGATGCCAACACAGCTGCAGAAGAGGTACCAACTTTGGCCTCAGCATGGGATGGGGTTCCCTTAATTCCATGTGTTGGAAGTGTTGCTCTTGGCACTGAATACTTACACATTTACACTGTGTCTCTTTTTGTTCTTGATGTTTAAGCATTCACCTGGATTTGGGGAGACCCATTTATTGTTTGGATATTTAATGATTCATAAGAGTAGATGAAAGAATCTAAGTCTTCTTTTCCTCCCCTGATCTAGACAGGTGGTCTAGTCATAAAGTTATTGCCTTTCTCAAATTACTACAGAAAACTGTCCCATTTTGCAATGAAAAGGTTAAAACTACCTCCTATAGCATTATGTAGCTAATTTAAGCATTCATAATAGATGTGAGTTAAAAAACTCATGACGAGAAAATGAACTTGAACTTACACAAGTGTTTAAACTATTGTTTAAAGGGCAAATTATCGTGTACATTGAACCAGATTCATTGAATACCAAATGTACCTGGTCGTACCACTGAGTTCAGTAGATATTTGCTTAAAATAGAGGCCTCAGTGTAGCTTAGCTACAGCTACATGCACTAGGTAGCAACACACTGTACACAAAACATACACTTAACTCCTGAGGGAACTTCACTGCTGGAAAATTAGCACGGAGGAACTCCCTTTTGTGCTGTACAGAAGTGCTGCAGGGGTTTGGAAGATATAATTTTTTAACTGTGATACCCAAATTTTTAACTCTGATTTGTTTTTCTGATGCAATACTCTTGAGGTTAAATGAAACTCTGAAATATGTTTCCTTGCTAGGAGATACATCTTCTCATGAGATTAATGGGGTTTATGCACTGCCACTTTCTCTTGGGATCCAGACAATTGTTCAGATAATTATTGTTAAGATAAATATTGATCTAGCTACCACTGATTTGCATTTGGGTAATGTTAAGACATTACCTGCCTGTGGATCCCTCCCTGCATTTATACAATCAATGCCTTTCACTTGGTGAAACACCTTGTTCTCCTCACCCAAATAAAGATTACTGCAAATACAACTGGAACAAATGGAACAAACTCTTTGGAACAAATTCTAACTGTTCTCTGAATGATCAGAACAGCTAAACTAGATCTGGAGCTCAGGTCTATAATTTACCTCTGGAAGTGGAGACTGTAGAAGTTCACTGGATGCAAAGACAAATACTTGTGCAGTAAATAATTACTCTAAACAGTCTGATTTGATAAACACTGGCTGAAACAAAAGCAAACCACAGGAATTCGTATTAAAATTTTGGTTCTCCAGAGCCGATAGAACTATCTCTAGTAAATAGGTATTTATACAAGTTTACATTTTGAAAGGATAAGGAATTGTTTTGGAGTTCAGCCTTTTTGTTATGTGAAGTTCTTTCTTTACATTAGCTGCACTCATTAATGGACGCATTCCTGAGCAACATTTTAAAAATACAGTTATTGCTTTGTACTTAGTTTCTTTAATTCAAACCATGTGGGTTCACTGTGGGGGAAGAGACAAGGATAAGTTTAAAACCAAACATGGCACCAAGTCCTGCACTTTTTTTAAAAGGGAAGGATTTTCATTTGAAGTGCCCTTCTTAAGGAAAAACTTCTGAAGAAGATATGAATCACAGAAATGTTTCAGGGCTACTCCTCCTCCATTCCTCATAAAGATTTGTTTCCCACAGTGTAATTGCTAGTTCTTTGCAATCAATAAAAGACACCTCCTTTAAAAATTCAAAATTGATTTTTGGACTGTTAAAAGGCAACATCCAAACAATTTCTTGTCATCTTTTAAGAAAATTTATTAACACAGCTGGAAATAATCACTTATTCAGCAGGAATCCCCATAGTACATCTTACAGGGAAAAAAAAAAAAAAAAGAAAAAGAAAGAAAAGCAGAAAGGCTCGTCTCACTAGAATAATTCAGAGCATTGTAAAGGAATGGTTAAAAAATTACAGTGACTTTTAGAAATGTGGCCACGCTAACATTGCGATGCAAAAATATGTACAATACAAAGAAAATAAATCCCACTTCTTTTGTTGACCTCGGCAAGAACACAAAATGTGGAACGTCAGATTGTTATATTTCTGCCATTTCACTTTGCTGGTTACGTATCTGTTTATTTTGACCTTTTTCAGTCTAAGCAAAAGTTCAAATTCCACTGATTTAAAACATGTCTTTATACAGAAAGTTGTCAGCAAGGTCCACACTTCTGTGGTTTTGCTTTTCTCAGACTTGCTGTTAATCACATTGTTTTCACTGACAACTTAAGTTTCTGTGCTTTTCTAAATTTCTTGAGATATGTGGAGACCACATGAGAGAGGAGGAACCATTGATCCTACTCCACATCGTCTGTGATGAAAAAATTGTTAATTTGGTCATTTTCACTTGCAATTTACAGAAACCAGTGCAACTTACTGTATTCCCCAGGTTTCTTTTGAGTATAACTTCACTTGAAAGACATATTTGTTGTTATGGGCAATTTGTGAAAACTCATTGAAAATTCAGGTACCAAAGTGTTTTGGCAGCCCATACTTGTGTTTCTTCCTATAATATTTGATTCAGTAGAATAAACTTCCTTTTACTGGGAGGCAAACACTGCCCCTAAAATTGTAGAGTAGTGATTCAGAGAAGGCATATATTAAATAGCACTCTTTTATTCATATATGTGAGAGGTTTTTATGTATGGATCTCCTTAAGGACTTATGAAATGGTATTGAATTGATGATGCAACATCAGACATGGACATCAAATTTGTTTCAACATGCATATCCACTTCATCTGATGACAAGATGTTACCTATAGGACATATTTAGGTGCTGGATTTTTTTTTATGGTGTAGGATGTCCAACAAAAATATAGGTAGGATCTATTACCATATATATAAAAGCTTCTTTCTAGGAAATGCAGAATTTAATGTGAAATGTGAATTTAATGTGAAAAGCTTATGCTCCAATTAAACTCAATCTTTCTCTCAACCCACTACTTTTGTCAGAACTTAGGTCTCCGGAGAGACATAGCGAAAATATTTACAGGCATAGAGAATCTCAACTTTACAATTTATTTCAAACATTAAAAAATACATTTTGTATTTCTAAATCCAGGCATATTCTATATTTCTCTTCTCTATTGAAGGACTAAATGGCTTTTGCAGAATCAAGGCTTCAGATACCTTTTTATCAGTTAACAGTATCTGATAAAATTTCCTCCCCAGTCATATGCTTATAAAATATTATGATGTTTTTCTTGTTATCTTTCATCTAAATTTTCAGTCATATTCTCTATCATTGTTCTCTGAGATTCTTAGCATTGGACAATATTGCTTCAAAGTGAGGTGCTTTAAATATTAACAAGTGATCACACCAAGGATTTAAAGCATAGATCATCAGAATTTTGGCATCAATAGCTTGCCTCCCTCATCCACTAACTCCCAGTGACAGTAATGTCTGTTTTTCAAAGGTACACTTTGCATTTCAAACTCATAGCATATGCTTCAAATTAAGTCAAAGTTATTCAAGTAACAAAAGGTTTTACTACTAATAACCAACACAAAATGATGGCATAAATTGCTGTGCATGATCCTGCAGTGGCAAAGATGAAGCAATTAACTTAAAAAGCAGTCTTGCTGCAGCCTGAAGCAGCTTCTCTCTGCCAGCACCCCAGTACATGGAATGCCAGTATTGTCTGCTGCAGTACTTTTGCCTAAGTAAGAGGCTGACTTTTGAAATCATGATTTTTCTGGTATCAATATAAACGAATACAGGAACACCTACCCAGGCAGATTTTCTCTGGGCCTGCCAGTTATTATATTTCAAGGTAGAAGTAATTCAGAAAGAAAGAAATACAGGGTGCTGTGACAATCACTGGTAACTCCCACTGCTAACACTTTTTGCTGGGAAATAATTCAGGTTGAGAGTGCAGGAACTTCCTGTCAATGAATTTTTTTACCAACTGTAAGTTATTGATTGAGTGAATAAATAGAGAATCACAATAACTGACTGTTTATGTTAAAGTGTTATTGACAACCTTTTATTTATGGAGAATTCACAGTGTGAAGTAAAATCAATTGCTAAGCAATGGGCCATGAAAAGAAACTAGAAAGTGCAGGATGTGGGAACAGTAAGAAATGTGCCTGTTGGAGTTAGACTCAGTTAATGGTTGGACTTGATGATCTTAAAGGTTCTTTCCAACCTAAGTGGTTCTGTGATTCTATGTGCAACTGCTAGAGACAGGCACTCTGCCTGAGGGCAATAAAGTCTTCAGAGCCTAATTATAGATACAAAGAAAGACAGGAAAATTAACTACTTCTAACTACGGGACATTTACTTTTGTGGTTTACTAGTCAGTGTTCACTGCAACGTTAAGCCCTATAATGTGGTCCAAGGGGACCAGGAATGGAGCTTGTAATTCTTTTAAATTGTTAGTATAGGAATTACTGTACCAAATCCACCTGAACAGTGGAGGAGAAGCCTTACAAGAAGCAATGCAAGTGCAGCAGTGACCCAACCCAAGCTGACTTTGGTGCCCAGTGACTCCACACTGGCAAACCCACAACACCTCTCCCAACCTGAGTGGTCACCATAACCGAGGGAGCCTGAAGCCATGGACTAAATGAGCTCAGTGGATATCTGTGGACATTTAATGGACATTTTACAGAGGTCATCCATAAACTAAAGGAACGACACCTGTGTATTATACCAAAGGATGGGAAGGGGCGTGATGGTTAATGACAGTGTATAAGATAATGTGGGATCTGACCATGATGTAAATGGTATGGAATAAGGGCTAGAGAATGTAGTGGTTTAGGTTGGGGTAGAGTTAGTTTTCATCATAGTATGTAATATGAGGATGTGTTTTGGATTTGTGCTGGAATCACTACTGATGATAGGAGGAATGTTTTTGTTATTGCTGAGCTGGGCTTACACAGAATAAAGACCTTTCTGCCTTTCTCTCCACCAGTGAGTAGGCTGGGGGTGGACAAGCAGTGGAGAGGGAACACAGCTGGGACAACTGACCCCAAATGACTAAAGGGTTATTCCATGTTATAGCATGGCATCATGGCCAGCATACAAATGAAAGGGAAAGAAGACAGAAGGGGCAGGGGACACATTCAGAGTGATGGCATTTGTCTTCCCAAGTAACCATTACACATGAGAGGGCTCTGCTTTCCTGGGGATGTCTGACCACGGGATGTGGTGAATGAATTCCTTGTTTTGCTTTGCTTGTGTGTGCACAGCTTTTGTTTAATCTATTAAACTTTATCTCAACCCACAAGTTGTTCTCATTTTTACTCCTCTGATTCACTTTCCTACCCCCCTGGAGATTTGTGGGGCTTACTTGGTAGCAGGGGTTAAACCACATCAAATATATTCACTTGACATTTCCAAACATACCCATTTGTATGTAATGAATGGCCACTATTTCTATGTATGGCCAAGGAAGACCATCAAACTGAAATGCAAGTTACTTCTAAAGAGAGTCCCACATTGGTGAGCTCCTTTCATCATCTGGTTTAATGGCCAGATGACAAAAAACCCATACCCAACAGCTGTGAAAGCCACATTTATTGCTTAATGAATCCCCTGAGTCTGAGGACCTTCTCTGTAAACAATTTTACTGGCAGTATTATAAGTAAAATGGTGCCATTTGGGAATTTTTATTCTACACTAACAAAAATTTGATCAGAAAAGGACTGTGAAACAACTTACCAGAGATGATTTAGCAGGGCAGTGAAAAGAACAACTGTGACAGGAATCAGGTCTGCTGGTCCTTTTCCTTCTCTTTTTCCTAGAGCACATGAATGGAATGATTTATTACCAAAGGTATTTGCTTGCAGAGCAATTATTAGTGCTGATTCCTTTAGAAAATATATCAGCTGCTTAAAATGTACCAACTCTGTGCTACCACAAAAAAGCTACATCTGTATGGCACAAAATGAAAAAGAAAATTCTCTCTAGAGGCTCTGTTAGCAATTGCCCAGTTCTGCGCTCAGGGTCCGTGTTGTTACTTTCTGCTGTGAAAGGGCTCTGCAGGACATTGTCTGCTGTCCCAGGGATTTCAGACTGGGAGGCTGCTGGGAAGCCACGGATCTCTCCTCTCGTACAGATGAGAATCACATTAAACTTGATGGAATCAAAGACATGCTTCAAATCAGAATTCAGCTTTTGCAGTAAATTGGGCTGATGTGTGGGGTAGTTTAACCTAATCATTGTAAGCAAAACCTGGTTGCAGTCATACGTAGCCTGAAAAGAAAAACCTAAAGGAAGAGAGAGAGGAAGAAAGAGAAAAGAAGGAAGGAGATGTACATCAAAGAAAAGTGGTCATCATAACACACTTATTTGTAAGTAGGAAACACTGGGGCCAGACAAGGAAGGAACCAAAAAGAGAAACCAGAAGCCAAATCCTCTGCTTGTAAAAAAAGGCAAAAATATCAATATTGAACTTGTGTGTCCATGTCTTCCAGCTGCTGGGCTCTGCCCAGGAGGAGCTCACGACCCCACTGCAGACCGTGGGATGGCAGGAGTGCAGCACAGCTGGCAGGAATACCTGCTGTGCCAGACCAAGCAGAGATTCCCAACAGCCTCCTTCCTACTTCCTCCTGCAGCTCTGTGTTCCATTTCCACTTAAATATGAAGTGGGGGGTTTCACTGAAACTATTGCAACTAATTACAGACATGAAGATAGCGGGATTTTCCGTGAACAGCCTGGAAAGACCAAAGCAACATTTGTTTTATTTAATTTAAAAAGCTGCTATCTTTCTCAGTTCCAAGAAAACTAAAGCGATGGCAAGAAATGTGATGTGCAGATTGCCTGAACTGGTGTTAATTATTTTTTAATCACTGAAAATTCAATTAGGTTTTAAATAGACATTATTAATTCTTGTCTGGGTTGTCCAAAGACAGTGTAACAAGCTAACAGATACTGAATTATAATTACAAGAATATATAACAATTTTAGAGACTATAAGAAGGATATACTGGCTGTTCAAGACAGAATTTGTTCAATTTACTGCAAAGATTATTTAACCAAAACAATTTAAAAATTATGTAAAATATTATCTTTCAACAAAATTATTTTGTTTATTGCTTTTCACTTTTAACTACCTTGGAGGTTCTGTTTCCATGTTTCGATGCACTGCTGTTATGGTTTAACTCCAGCCATCAACTAAGGATTTATTTTTCTACCAGTCTTACAAATCTGATGGTCTTTGGTCATGACCATCAGGAAAAAGGCATTGTTAGATCTCTGGATATTGATTAGCATCCTAGGAAGGTTTAGGCAGCACAGCTTGTGTGGATCCATTCTACCTCTTAGCACTTCCATGGTCATAGAACTTTGTGGAATACATGGATGCCTGGTTTAGAAAATTGATCCCATTTTAATTAAAATAATAGCTCTCTTTTTAATGGTATTAGATTATTGTATTTTGAGGGAGACCAACAGCAGTCTGCATCTGTTCCGCAAAAGTCGGTGTTAGTATTTAATATCAGGTATAGGAAACAGACAGGTCAGAGTCAAGTAATGCATAAATCTCTGATTCTAGTGCAGTTGAACAAAGATCAAAATGAGATATTCAGGAGATTCAGTTTTCAGTGCTTTATCTGCTTCAGACACTGAGAAAATGGAAGGAGAATGAGGCACTGCTCCCAAGAACAGCACCCTCTGACAGTGCCTTTCATCACTTGTATGCAAAAAAGCTTAGAGAATCTGAAAGGTGATCTCCTTGGTGAGCCTGGTATCAGCTGGCAGCCATCATGGACCATGCTAGAGACCCTGTTTCATACCTGGATCTGAAGTTACAGTAACAGTAAACACTTGGTGGTCTTCTAGGGTATGTTCAGGATGGGTTTTTTGCCTATGAAGTGCTATTGTGATACACCTACTAATTCCCTTCTGAACTCCTGGAGAATGCTTCCACAAATTTCGCTCTCTGTAGAGGAATTAAGAAGGACCCATCTAGATTTCTCTAGATTCCTACCTATCCCTCACTATGTCAGTAATGTCACACAAGCCATGATTCAAAGTACTTTGGCAACAGCTGATAAATCCAGGCAGATACTCTGCAAAGACTTCTGTAGTGTCTGGGCAATATAAGTAAGAGGAAAAAAAAAAAGAGGGAAGGAGAAAGCAATCTTCATCCCTCCCACCACCAATCATATATCGCTGTTGATCACTCTTAAGACCTGGAGAAAAATCTGCAATGGACTGGGCATTTTGTGGAATGACACTCGATCCACAATGGGGAAGAAATGTCCATTGTCTTCTGGAGTGCCAAGATGCCAGAGGCACTCTGTGTGACAGACTGAAGCAGTAATTTTCTCTGACAAATCCCTCTTCAACCACTGCAAAGCCCAGCAGAGGCCAGATTAATATCTAGGAATTCTGTAAATTTTTTGGTCATTATTGGCCTAGCACATATTTAACAAAATACAAAGCTTTCTGAATTCCTTTAATTCTGAATTTCTAATTCTGAATTAAAGAGTACAAGGGAATACTCAGAAGATGAATAGGAAATACTGCTATGTAATAGATGCAGTATTGAAAGTAGTACAGCATTAAATTCCATCTGAAAAAAAAAAAAAACAACAAACCAATGACCCAATAAATTTCTACAAGCAGAAAGAAAGTGGAACAGAAACACTTTTTTTTTTCTTTTTTAAAAATCCTCTAGCTGTTGACCTTGAGCTTCACTAAAGACGTGTGAAAGACAAGAGAAGAAACTTCATTTAAACAAATATAAAGCTGATTTGCAGTCCATTTGTTGACAGCCCTGTAACACTGTCTGGCAAACAGATTCCAATCTGGATAAGAAATCTGTTCGATTAGCATGGAAAGATGGCTACAGATGGAAGTGGCTGTGTGGAGGAGCCCAGCCAGCCAGTGACAGGGTTGCTTTCCTTAGGAGGTCCAAAGTTGGAAACAAAATGATGGGGCCAAAATTTTATTTTGCATCAAAGCATGTCATGATTTTCAGCCATCTGCACCCCACTATTCTTGTGAGAGACAGCAACCTTTGACATGCCAGCTTTTGTTAAAAGAAGAGGAGTGGTTAATTGGATTCCTAATCCATTAATACTAATCTTTTCACTGAAGTGCCAGCAAGTGTGATTTATTATCTTTGCTTCCCCTGCTGCTTTATGTGGCTCTGTAAAACTGGAGCACGGAGTTGGATGCTGCTGCTCACACTCCACTGAAGTGGTCTCCAAAGGCTCTGCATAACCTGAACTAATGACCTAAGAGATGCTGCAGAAGTTTCTGGCCAAATTCAGCCATATAGGGACAGGATTTACTTGTAGGTAAATCCATGGTCTGGTACTTTGGAAGAAGTAATGAATATTTACATGGGAGCTGAATTTGGTGTACAGTTTTAAAATTCCTTTCTGAGTATTATTTATTGCAATCCACAGAAATGAAAAGTGGTGTTTGTTTTTTTTTTTTTTTTTTTATTTTTTCCTATGTAGGGATGAGGAGGTTTTATAAATGAGATTGTATAATTAGAGTTTGTTCCTCAGATGAAAAGATGCAAATGATGCAAAGTGTATTATGTCTTTACTCCTTTAATGACTCAACCACATATTGGTAATTACATTATGAAGCTGCATTTTGTTCCATTTAGTGGGACAGAGCAAGAAGGGCTACACTGGAAGCATCCACGTGCCCAGATTATTCAAGGCATGTGCGCATAGATAATCTGAACCCCTCAAAATTACTCCCATTCTGCTCTTTCATTCTCTCCCACAACTCATTAGCCAAGCACAGTTTGCCCTCAGTTCCCATTCTAAGCATAGGAAAAAAAGTTTTGAAGGAGAGAAAAGATGCTACAATAGTTCAAGATCTACAGGTAAAATGCATAAAACTGAGCTAAGTGTTGTAAAACACCATGCATTTAAAGAAGTTCCAGATGGCCTCACAGAAACATCCATGTTGAAGCAAAACTTTACAGCATTCAGTTGAATGTCTGAGAGTTTATGGATTTAAGAACGGATTTTTAGGAGGATGTATCACCAACAGCTGTCACATTTGGGGAGCTCACAGTCTGAGAATTCTTTTACGTAGAGCAGTACTGCACTGGCTTACCTGAAACAGGTAAAAAAGCGTGAACAATGAAGGCAGAATATGAACAAATGAGAAAAAAAGGAGATGAGGGTACTCAAGCCACCACAAGAAGCTGTATGCCAGTGATGCAAATAAATGCTGCTGTTCACATCTGTTGGGGGAAGCTGAGGCAGAAGCACTGGCTAATGGTCTTGGAACATGGTCCTGTATGTAACAGACCTGCAGCTGTCTGCAGTGTCTCCACCACGGTTTCCCCTGTGGCTGTGACCTGAGCTGTAACTGGTGACAGAACCACAAGGAAATGTCTAAGCAGGGCAAGAACTGAGGTTATTCAGACAAGCCTGTGATAAGATGTGGATAGCAGCAAGGTCAGCTGGATGGAATCAGACTACAAGGAAAGCTTGGTTTCCTGTCTTGGATCAAAAATAGTAACCTACTATTACTAATAGTAATTCTACACCACCAGCCCTCACTCTGTTTTTTGTAAGCAAACTGAAGCCCTCCAGCTACAGTCTCTTCAGCAGCTTAGTGGAATCCCTGGTAGAAAGTTGAAAAGTAGATATCCTTATCCAAAACTAGAAATGTGCTACCTGCACATCCACAAACAAGTTTCTGTGACTTTTAGAAATGACACACACTCCAACAGTAGACTCACTGAGCTGGAAGAGCAGAAACAGTGCCACTGGAGATACTCAGAAATGCTGCAGCCTGGGCCACCCTCAGACTGGATTCTCTGAGCATCCACACAAAGGCAGTTGGGTCTCACTGTCATGAGTGACTGACACAGGACTGGCTCTCTGAACTAGGTCTAGGATCATGATTGAAATAAAGCATGGGGCATACCAGCATTGTGTCCTGCCAGTCTAGAGGTGGCTGTGACATTCTGTGACTTTGGTAAGGTACATCATGGGGACTTTCCTTGTTCAAAACACATATCAATGCTAAGAAGGGAAGACTTAGTCAATCTGGTATGGAGCTCCCACTTTCGGTGGGAGCAGGAAGAGTACCCACAAATGTGTGTACGGACTAGAATCTCTTTCTGCCCTGACATCTAAGCTAGTTTTGAAGGTTTAAGGGGTCATTTTTGTTGTCTAGGGAAACCAGCACTGTTTGTAGTCCAAGTTTGAGTCCCATGGCCTCGACAGACCTGATTTTAAACTAAATATTTGCATGATGTTAACAGGACAGCTGTGGAAGTGCAGAAACCAATGTGTGCAACATCTACCTAAGAAGCTCAGAAAGTTGTCAAGCCATTCATTTTAAGATGACTTTGGCATGCCTACATCAACTGCAATAACAATATATTTTGTCACAGTCCTGCTTATCCCTGCTTATTCACCTTTTGATTGTATCCTGCTTGTTTACACAAAGCACAATAAGTCCTGCTGCCCTTTACCTCAGGAATTGGTGTAATATTAGACATTTTCATCAGCCAGCATTGGATAGCCCAGCACATACTTAAACTTTGCTGCAAGCCTGGGATATTCAGTTACTGAAAAGAGCTTGATTGCTTTTTATGCTTGTCTCTTATGTCCACCAGTCTCAGTTACAATTTAGCTATTTCCCCAGCTGAACAATGCTAATGACTTTAGAAAGGCAGTGAAGTGGAAGATAAATTTCAATTAGCAGGTAAAAACCTTAAGGTAAGCTGTGGTAGGGCATATCTTTTTTTTTGTTTGAACTGTTCATACAAATTACTATTTATAACTGTGCGGTGTACAGTGAAGATGAAAGAACACCCTCCTTCCCCAGTTTCTAGCCAACCTCTTCCAAAATTCAATTATCTCCCACACCTTCCCAGGGCATTAGTATAGAGCTGGGGGAAAATCATTAAGCTTGGAAAAGACTACCAAGGTCATCTAGTTCCAGCTTTGACAGAACACCACCATATCAAACCATAGCCCTAAGTGCCACATCCAGTAGTTTCTTGAACAGGAAGGATGAAAATACATTCTTCCATAATGCTGCAATTCCTAACTGGGTTGCCAAGTTCTAGTTGGGCTTCCAGCTCTAAATGCTTGAGAGGGTAGCAGAATGAGTGCTAGCTATTATATGTAATGGGTACAGTTTCATGTGATCATAATTGAAAAAATTGTCCGAAATCCAGTATGAGGTTTTAGCCACAGAAATTCCATTGGATAGGCACAAGACATTGCTACTCTCCAACAGGAGCAAACTGCTGACATGCACTGTGTAGTTCTAGACAGACTCTAATTCACATCAGTATCAGAATAACTTGGGGATTACACCTCTGCCTGCTCATGCTTCAGAACACAGTCCAAATTTTAATTCTGGGGATGGAGGGAACTTCTAGAGATTATTTCACTTCAGATCAGAGTGAGTTTTGCCTTTGCTAATGTCCGTTTTTTTTCCAATCTTGTTTTCCTCATGCTGGCCACAGAGCTGAGCAGTGAACACATGCATGACACTGACTCCTGTTTTCTGGCTTAAAAAGCACCAGAAATTAGAGTATAGTTCAAAGGGAGGTGAGGCAGACAAAAACATTTGCAAAGACAGGCCCAAAATGGATGAAAGGGCATATACAAAACTCCACCACGCTGGAGTGCAGCCTGTCCTGTACTGCATTGCAGGAACTAACTCCAGGAAGAACTCCATGGAGAAAAACCTTCAGTGTGCTGAAGAGGGTGAATTCATGGAGTTGTTACTCTCCCTTTTCCTCCTGTCAGATAGATGAGTAGCGGGGAATGTAGGAAACTGTATTTGCGTGAAAGATTCTATGTCCTGGCCCATGGAGTGATCAGATAAGTAACAGGAGCTCTAAAAAAAGCATATTCTTAGAAACTGCGTCATCTGAACAGATGCAGTGCTGTTAAAGTTCACTGGATAAACTAGGTTTTATTTTCTACATCATCTCTTTAAATACAGTAACAAGAAGTCAGCAGGTTCATGGGTGCATACCCACTGGAATGTTTTGCTGCACATTAATAACTCCACAGCACAAGGTTCCAGCTACGTTGGCCAAAACAAACATAAAACAGTTTTTGGTTTCAATCCCACACATCACCTCTGGGAATTACGTTGAAACTTCCTGTTTTCCCCACTACCTGCCATGCATTTCACAGCCTACAAATGTGAGCTAGTGAAGAACTTTCAGAGATCATACTTGGAAGGAAGCCAAAGAGCAAGAAGACAGCTTCAGACTAACACAAATGGCTGAAAAACCTGCCTGAGAAATATGGGCAGGAAATATGGGCAGGAAAAGGACACCATTCATCCAGGATTTCTTTTCAAAGTGACTGTACCAAAGCAGCAAGGTCCTTGCACTGAACTTCAATACAGAACTGCACCCCAGCAGCCTCATGGCTCTTCACAGACATCTTCACCATACTCTGTGCCTGCAGGCACTGAGAGGAACAGCAATATTGTCCCTGCCCTGTGATTTTAAAGGAAGGTGGAAGCAAACATTTGTTTTACTGAACAGTGATGCTTCTCCATATCCAAATACCTTGATTTGGCTGCAGGCTGCAGGCATGTTGTCTGTTTTTTCCTTGCCTCTGCATCATCATAGGAGAAGCAGCCTCTGAAATTCTGGGGTGGCCACTTATCATGGAATGATAGAATGGCCTGGGTTGGAAGGGATGTTGAAGATCATCTAGTTCCAACCCCCCATGTTGTGAAGCAGGAACAACTTCTTCCACCTTGCTCAGAGCTCCATTCAACCTTGAGCTCTTCCACAGATGGGGCTTACACAAGTTTTCTGAGCAACTTGTTTCAGTGCCTCACTGCCTTCACAGTAAAATTTTCATCCTAATATCTAATCTAAACCTGCCCTCTTTTAGTCTGAAGCTATTCTCCCTTGTCTTGTTACTACATACTCTTGTAAATTCTCTTTCCCCTCGACAATTACCATAATTGATATTTTTAGATAGTAGATTTCCACTTTATTAGAAAAATAAAATAATGTTCAACAAACCTTTGGTGAGAAGTGGGTTGCTATTCCACATAAATTCAGTCAGTAGTGAGGGACAATAAAGTCTAAAACAATTTAGTGTTTCTTCTTGTACTAAACTTCAATTTGACTGGGCTTCAGAGGCTGCTATTTTGCTGTGTGACATTTAGGTCTTGATGTCTTAAACAAGCAAAACCTTATGCACAGCCTGTGATTACCACCGTACCACCAGTCTAAAAGTTGGACCACTTTTCAAATCATAATCATAGAACATGGTGAGTTGGAAGGGACCCACAAGGATCATTGAAGTCCAACTCCTGGCCCTGCACAGGAACCCCAAGAATCACACCATGTGCCTTTCAAACACTTCTTGAGCTCTGTCAGGCTTGGTGCTGTAACCACTTTCCTGGGGAGCCTGTTTCAGTGCTCAACCACCCTCTGGGTGAGGAACCTTTTTCTAATATTTAATCTAAACCTCTTTATTTCCTTACTTTAAACAAGAGAAAACAGATTTTTAGCCATTTATTAGTAGCATTGAAAAATTTCACATGTTCACAAACATTTTAAGGCAGCTTTGGCCCAAAAAAAGATCATCACCATCTTTCCCTGTAGGATATAAACCTCATGAGTATTTTTAAATCTGCTCCACTTTTTTGGTCCTCAATTCAGAAAAAAATTAGGACATTCATTTATGACCTATTTTCTATTATTAGGAACCAATCAGTTTGCAGTAGTAACAGATAATAGAGTCCAATGCCATGAAAACAGGAAAGACAACATATTGACATTCATTGCAATAAAAATGCATCAACAGAAAACTTTTTTACAGCTTCTAGGAAGCAGATGGTCATTATACCATTACAAACAAATACCAATAATATCAGGTAGACTATTTTTTTCCCTGCATATCAGGTTTTTTATTTGTGGCGCAAAGTTTCTTTTAATCACAAGAGCAATTATATTTTGTTGATGGGTTGACCCTGTTTGAGTGGCAGGTGTACACCAAAGCTGCTGTTTTGCCTGTGATGGTAACTGGTGAGTGATCTGTCCCTGTCCTTATCCCACCCCATGAGCCTTTCTTTATGTTGGTCTTGGGCATGTTCAGCATCTGACGGAGCCCCATGTCCAGTCTGTTGTTTGTGAACTTCTGAGCCTCTCATCTGGTTCTCTCCAGAGGAGTACTTCCAGTTTATTTGCTTCCTGATGCAGCAGGACTCTCCTGCCCTAAGCAGATCCATTTTGGGATCTTCCCCATTCTGGTCCTCCCACAACACATCAGCCTCTGTCTCTGCCTGTTGGAGCAAGCACTTGCACTGAGAACTCTCACTACCACCTCAGGACATCTTGTTTACATCTTGCAACTATTTCCCTTCTCACAGTTTTTCATTTTTCTGTAACATCTACTCCTTCTGTAATGGCCTCATTCAGCTCACTGACACACAAAACCTGGGCTTTGATCAGGTCCTCCATCACTGCTTTAATGCATGTCTGTCCCTGAGCCTTCCAGGTCCCTTCATTCTGTCCCTGCACACCTGCAAGCAGTTACAACAAGAAAAGAAGGGGTACAGAAATTTTGGCCTTTGTTTTCTTCAGTCTCTCCCAGCATGTCTGGTAAAAACTGTCCTTCTCTTTGGCACTCCTATAAACCTCTTTGGAAAGGGGTGCTTTTGTTGGGGATCCAGTTGGCTGCCCTTCCCCAGGAGGAAGGGATGTGTGCCAAGGAGCATGGCCGGGCAAGGCTGAAAACCTCCCTCTGAAACCTCTTTTATCATTGCTGAGGGCTCCAACAAGGGGCATACCCATGTGACCGGCAGCCCTGAATGCAGGGGCATTGCAGGAGGTGGAGAATGCTCTGCCAGAGTGCTACTCACACATCTCTCTCCCAGGGAGGAAACCACCAGGCAACGGGGGTTAAGTCATTCATGCCCTGCTTGTATATTTCAAAAATCCATCATCTTTGCCTCCCTCGAGGCATAAAATAAAATGTTATTGTGAACATGTTATTCACAATAACATTTTATTTGATATACGGTTTATAAAAACCTTCCCTTTAAGGTCCTGAAGGGAAAATAATGCTGAATATTAACGTGTTAACATGTTTCACAAACCTGAAATCTCTGTACTGTAACCCAGGGAGCCTCTGATGTGAGTACCCTTCCCTCTGCAACACCTTAGTTAGGTGGTATTTTTTCTTCACTACTAGGTAAGTGAGTAGTTAACAATGTTTTACCATTGTTTTACTAATACAAACTCTTTAACAGATTTCCCTGATTTTTGTAAAGCTACCAAACAAGGACAAACCAACCGATTCCTGGCAGGTCTCTCTGGAACAAATGGTGGAGGCAGCTCTGTTTGCAGACTTGCTGCTCCTACATGGGGAGTCTCTTTACCAGCCTGACTGAATTACAGCAGAGTGCTACCAAGGAATTTACAGTTGCAAGGAGGTTTATAATGAAGAGAATAATGCAGAAAACAAAAATAAAAATAAATAAAGTGACTTTTTGAAGACTACCAGCAAGCTAACTCCACACCACAGGCATTGCTGTATATTTTGCAGATGCATCTAACCTAGCATTAAAGGTTGCCAGCAGCCTAGTAGCAGCATGACAGATGTTCAGAGCCTCACACTGATGCTATTCTGTAAAATCAGTGGCAGCACTAAGAGTAAAACTCTAAGGCTACATCTCCAGTAGTAAATAAAACAGGCTAGACACTTTTCCATAACTGGAAGCAATGCAGCATGGCCTGGCACACGTACACAAATCTAAGCTGTTCCCTTTTGCCTCCAGACATGATGGTCATATCCGAACCACCCATTAGGAAAGGTCTGAGGCATTCAATCCTTTTTGTTTCCAGCAGTATTGCTAGCTGGCATGGACCAAATCTGTGCCACGGAGCATTGTAATAATTAAACAGGACACATGATTGCAGACCAGGGCCCTGGTCCTGTTCTACTTTCTAGTATAGACACATAGCCTATGGGTATTCTATGGCCTTCCAAAGCCTTTTAAAAGGCTCTCTGGGGCTCTCTCATACTTTATCAGTTTTAGTTGCTTACCCCAATGGGTCCTCAGACCTTGCCTGAGAAAACAGCAGCGCTTTATATCTCACTCATAAGTAGACAAAGGGTTTCTTTCACTTGGAAACATCAAGCCATGAACAATTCTTAGAGTATCACACATCAACCATGTTAAACAACCAAAGAGGAACCTATGTTAGAAAACAGAACTAATAACCATGGCTGCCTAGTCTGTGAAGGATTTGGAAATGAGAAGGAACTGGAAGAAGTAAATGGGATAATTTTGGTGAACAGTCACTGCTGGATCCTGGGGTTAGGATGTTAACATATTTGTAACAGCATAGACTTGTCATAATGATGAGCTCCAGCAGAGACATCCCCACATTCACCCATTCCTTCCAGGGATATTACAGGTGCATCCCCAGCTGATTTTGCTAAGCCCAGCCATGTGTCACAAGGGACATCTTTCCTCTCTGCAATATGAAGTGATGCTGCTTGTTGGAAAAACATATCAAAGCTGTTGTGCATGTGGTTTGGTTTTTTTTTTTAATCACTATTTTTTATATTCCTATAAGCATTAAAAAGTTATATAGAAACCAAGTAGAAAACCTGAAATATTTCTGAACTTTCAGTTTTCCGTATTTCTCTAGACCAGAAATAAGTATGGATAAAATACAATTCTCTCATTCTCCTGGCATTATTGCTAACACACAAATTGCAGACTGGATTCAAAGCTTGCTGAATTTAAGGATAGCTTTAACACCAAGAAAATGGCCTCAGCTTCCTGACTATTGATGTGCTCATTTTGAAAACCTCAACATCTATGAATTTGTGGGCTTCTTAGACTTAGTGCTTAAAACTAGTGAGAACAATAATAAAAAACCCTATGTGCTTAATTGCATTTATTAAGGGTCAGTTCAGTTTTGAATCTACCTTTTGAATTCTGTTGGAAAAAGAAATGTACAATTCAATTAGGATTCAGTGATACCAGTGCTGATGCCACAGGCACAGCCCATACCCCCTCAGGAAGGGCAGGAGCTTCCCTGCTGAAAGGGCTGATGTGCATTAGTGCAGTGGTTTGTGGCTTGTTGAAAGCTTTTAAATTGCATATTTCCAGAGTAAGAGGGTATGCATGGGGAAAGAAAAATGGAAATAAGAAAAAAAAATCAGAAAATACTCCATCTGGGGGTGTTTGGGGTTGGAAAGCAGGCCAGGGGTGCCTGCAGAGGCGCGGTGGCATTTGGAGACACAAGGATCCTATTCTGGCTGTGCCGTGAGTGAGGAGCCTGTGATTGTCACAGGCTGAGCTCAGGCCGTGGGAATGTAAGAGAAGAGGAGCCAGATCAAAAGCAGGGTCTCTTCTATGTGTTTCTCCCTCAAATCCCATGCTCAGAGGGCACGCTTGTTGCAGTGTGTATTTCAGATACAGTGAGCTGGAAAATTGTGGTACGGGAGGTTACACAGCTGCAAATTAGGTAAGAACCAGGCACAAAGCTCTAAACTGATGAAAAAGAGGAGCAACAAGAGAAAACAGATGCCTTGTGAACATTTACCTTTTTAACACTGATCTCAGACTGACTGGATGGTGGAAGCAGGAGAGAGGGAAAAGTTACAGAGAAAAAAGATCTTGAGAACATCTTGATTTTTAAGAAAGAATATTCCTTTGGGCAGGCATGACATTAGGCAGAGCAAACTTGAGGAACCAATTCCAGAAATTAGCCCTGCTGAAAAGCACTTGAAGAGGGAATTCAGCTGTGGTTTGAGAGCACAAGGACTTCCAGGAATTAATCTGATCTCCCAGCTCTGCCTGGCACCATGTCAGAGGGAGAGGAGCTGGGACATGAGCAGGCTTTGAGTTGAAGGTATCTGATGGCTGTTATGCTTCTCCATTCTCTGTAAGACAGGCAGACTTCAGAAAGCACCATATTTAAAAGAAATAGTTTGTGACACAACTTCAACACATTTAAAATACACAAAAAATGAGAGCCTAACTGTTTAGTAATTATTCTTTGCACTGTGACAAATAATGTTTCAATATTTGCATGCCCAGGCATCAGTAAACATCTTGAAAAATAAGCCTAAAGCACTAAATTTACACCTAAATTAGTGGCTTGCTGTTGAGATATCCAAGGTGCCCAGCCATCATCCTGACTCCAGAGGAAGCTCTTGGAAGCAAATCAAAAAGGGTAGGGGAAGAGGGAAACAAAACAGATTGCTGGAGGCAGATCCTGCTTTCTGATTATTCGGGCCCAATACAGTCACCATGCAATCAGGAGTTAGTGATGGGAAGCTCCAAATTGCACAAATGGCTTCCAGCTCTTTTTTTTTTTTGTAGAGCAGAGCATGCAGAAATCAAGCAGCCGGCAGCAAATCAAACATTTACTGCCTCCTTGTCTGCAAAAGGAACGCTGACACACTCTCCTGCATCTGGGGCTGCCTCAGCATGAGCAGAGCCATGAAGGAGAGCATCATAACATTAATTCTTTGCCAGAACAAGGAGGTACATGAAGGGCACTGCCACACTGTTCAGAAGGACACTCATTGCCCCCACAACTGCCTGGACCCCTTGTGCACAGAGAGCAGCTGACGAAGGACTGGACAGCCACTTCTCAGGAGCTTGCTCCCGTTATGTCTCTCCCGAGAAAATGAAGAAGCCCCATCAGACTGGATATTTTAGTGGTATGACATGACCAGGAGCAAAATGCCATATGTCTTCTGTCTTCATTGTGATAAAAGTTGAGGGCAGCAGGCACAGCTTTTTACAAGTTCCTGATGCTCAAAGGCCTTGGGAAATAAAACAAAATTAAAATGAAGCCAAAAGGGAGAGTTAAGCCTGGTTTTCTGTCCACACTTCACTTACTCAGCATTTCTGTCACTGGGCCAGTGTGGGCTGGGATCTGCTTCTCCACAGAGACAAAGGTTTAAGTGCTGTGAAGAAGGTACTGATTTTTTTTTTTTCATGTTAACTGAAAAACATATTTACTTGAGGACTTTTGTGAGGGCAATAGCATAAGAATGGCACCTTCCACACCCCAAATTAGATGAATACCTATTAGATTAGTAGTTAAGCAGTATCAGAAGCAAGAAAGTGGCATCAAGATCTGCAGCCATTGTTCAACAAATTTGAACAATGAGGAAGAGAGTGGAAATTTATATAATCTGCTTCATCTGGGACTAGCTGACTTGACTAAGCAGAAGATGAAACACATGAAATGGAATTTATATAATGGAATAAGCTTTGCTCATTTGCTGAGCTGGAAGAAGTTTCACATGGAAATTTAGGAAAATGCACATAAATAATTCCTATGATTTCATTTATTTTTTTCTAGAAAAGCTGAACAGAAATTCTTTAAATAAATGGTATGCAAAAAATATGCCAACTTCTGCCTTAAAATTTAAGTTAAAATTAAATATATAAAAATTGTTTTAGAATGTTAGGACAGTCTAAAAAATATTCTTATGCTGTGACAAAATCTGATATCATTTTAGTGTTGAGGATTGTTAAAAGAGAAAGAGAGGAAATCCTAACAGAAGGGAATGAAAATCGTCAAAGGATTTATATGTTAACAAATAGGATTCTACCAAAGATCATCTATGCCAGAGAAAAGCACCATCTGTCACCCTCACACACAAAAAGGAAAAAAAAAAAGGAGGAAGAAACCCAGATTTTGGAGCTCCCTCTGCTGGAAGCAGTTACTTTTCCTTGGCTTTCCCTCGGTGCACCGACCACGAACACTTGAAAAACCCACGCCTTTTCAGCAATAAAATGCACGTTTCACTTTACATGTGATATCAAGGAAGAAAAGATTTCTTTCCTCTCTACACAAGAAGATCAAATGCACGTAAACCAGTACTACTCACTCCAAAACTGGGAAAAAACCCCACAAGCAGGATTTAAAGATTGACTGTACTACCAGTGGGATTTCTTTTGCTGTTTTTCCTCTTTTTTGAACATAGGAATTCATACTTACAAAGCTTCTCCCACCACAACCCTGGTCCTCTTTTGTCTCTCTACCAAATCCACAGGGAATCAGTAAATTACTGTTTAAAAATACAAAAGGGCATTCTCAATAACATCACTGCAGGAACAAGCCTTAAAAATATCATGCCAAACACTGTATTACTCATGGTAGTCACGCAGCCGAGCTGACACAGTCGTGATAAGTTCACACCTAAAATTGTACCTGTGAATGCCATTGGGCAGCGCCCCAAGTGCCTGGTTTAGCTGTAGGTGCCCTGCAATACTAATATTTTGGGATGAGAGTTTGGAGCACATCAGAAGTGTGTCAGCTCAGGCAGGGTGCCATGTTAAACAGCCATTTTAGAACAGGATGAAGTGCACAGCGGAAGGAGATTCCTTCTCTACCAACCACAAAATGCTTTTAAATGCCTTCCTCAACGGGGTCTTTTGTCAGCTTTTATCACCTTTGTCCTTTTTTCTTCCAGCCTTTTGTCTGCAGAGAGGCAAGGTTGGCTTCAGCTACCCAGTGCATCAGCTGCCCTGCTCAAAGCAGCACCATTCAGCTCAGTGACTGTCTAACCAGGCTGGTGTGCGACACGCTTGGCACAGATCATTGGCAAAGCCTGTGTATGCTCAACTTCACAGGGATTTCTGAAAAAACAGTATGTTCATAATCTGAGATCCAGCATATACACATGTATATGTGTGCATTCTATCAATATAGAATGGATACAAACCCTCAGAGGAAGAGATAAGAAGTGAAAGAGCATTCCTGGGGATCTGCACAGGTGCGTGCTTTCAGGAGACACATCCAGGGTGAAAAGAGCTATGTAAAAATAAGAGTCATAAAAGCACGGAATCATAGATTGAGGTTACAAGGGCAGCGCTAAAGAAAGTGAAAAATGGGGTCACTGGGAAGGAATTGAAGGAGGGACAAAGGAAGAAGGCCACCACATCTCACAGACCCATTTCTGAGAACTCCCCCTTCTCCCCCAGCATCAACCTACACAGAAAGGAACATGAGAAGTCACTTTTTTCCTTTTCTAGACAAGAAAAAGAAAAGCTTTTATGCTTTCTAGCTTCTTGTTACTTTTCATCACTTATTCCCACAAGTACAAGCCCTCCCACTTAATGCTGGGTTTAAATACTTTGCTGCAAATCTGAAAACTCTGTGTGATAAATTTTAGTCATTAACTTTATTCAGTGCTGTAGTGTAGATATTGTCCAAGATGTAATGATACCAACAGGTCTAACCCGCTGCCAGTAGAGGCACTGCTGCTACAAATTAAGAGAGAGTGCCTTAAATCAATACACTACTAAACAGACCACATTCCACTTTAATAATTACATTAGACTGCTGAATTTATAGTATTATTTTAGTGACACTGGTTCTTTGAATATAAGATCACGTCTGATAACTTCATTTAACTTTATTTAGTTTACTGTGTTCAAGATGAGTAGTAATAGGGATGTAATCTCCAGGACAGCTGTTAAAGACTAATATTTATTTCTTGGGTACAATTACTTACAGAGGATAGACTTGCAGAAGGGTCATACCACTGCTTAGGGTTAGGGGTCAATGTGCATTAATTCTAGGAGTTTCATCCTTCCTCTCTCTTAAAGTATCAAACGCAAAAGAAATATACAACTATTAAAAGTATTACCTTGACACTTAATCACAGGAGAAGAACGAATTCAAATAGTGAGAACAGGCTACATAAAGTGAGTCAGAAGAGTGCATTTTTCCCTTTAGTCAGCACTGATTTCCCCTGGCATGCAGACCAACAATTGCTTCATGTCTTCAGGGTACTATTTTCACGGCTGCTGAGCTGGGTCCATTCTTGGGATCCCCTTGGATACAGCTGGTGGCTGCAGCTGCCAGCAGCTGCTTAGGCAGAGTGCAGCTTGGAGCACCCCAGCACGGCTGCGAGAAAGCCCCAAGGAACAAAAGGCTGCTGTTCCCAAACAGGTGGGTTTTTTCCTAGCCTCCTGCCCCCATGTTCTATTTCCAACATACAGGCATGGTTCAGAGAGTTATATTTTGTTGCACGGCCATTTCCATTACATCTGGCTTTGGTAGTTATTTTGCTCTGCTCAATCAAATCTGTGGGTGGGATAGCACAGGAAACTGATCTGCCTGAGAGAGCCTCAATGCTAACTGATGGCGTGGCCTTTAAATCCATGGAATCATAGCATTTTTGGGGTTGAAAGGGACTTCAAAGATCATCCAGTTCCAAACACCCTGCCATGGGCAGGGACACCTTCCACTAAACCAGGTTGCTAAAAGTCCCATCCAACATGATCTTGAATCCAGGTCCCTGTATGTGGGACTGTATTCTACTTTGCTGCACCCAAAAAACTGTGAGTATTTTTCAGAGAGGCCATGGCATGGGAGGATGCCTTATTTTCAAGTTCTGCTGGGGATGACAGCTGTGCAAACTCCTAACAAATCAACTGAGGCCTACACCAGTTATTTTTGAAAAGCCAGAAGAGGCAAACAAGATATTGCCAGTTCAATGGTAGATGGTGTTGTTGTTGTCATGTCCAGAGGGTAAATTCTTGTTAGTCATATTAAACAGCAACAGCTAGATTTGATTTATTTCTTATCAAGAATTGCCTTTCTGTTTCATAGACACCAAAAGAAAAGGGTACCTACTTGCACACTAGATATTGACTAACAAAAATAAAGATTATACAGAAAGAGTGTGACAATATGTGTGATGATAGGTGACAAGAATTCTGTAAGGAAGGTGGTATCAGATGCTGATATATCAGCACCTTCTATTTGATAACAAGTCCTGGAAGAATATACAGTGTAGAACATACGTTCTACAAGAAAACATTGGAGAGTCCACATTGGAAAGTTATCAGCTCATGTGAAAGAGAGATGCTGTCTACTGGCCTTTTCATTTCGGCAGGTTTATTTTCACACCAGTTCCTTAAGAAACATTCAGTTCCAAGAAGCTGAAGGAATATAGAGGAAAATAATCTATTTTTACTCCAATCATTTTTGTCATCAACACCCCTGAGTTTATTGTCTGGGTGAGCATAAACTGTGTATGTAATGCCATCTAAAAATAAGCCCATACACCATATTTAGTACCAGAAAATAAATCTCTTTAGTGCAGGAAGAACATATTAACTGCTACTCTTACTGATTCCATCAAGCTTTTAAAACTAAACTTATCTGGGTTTGAGTTCCTTTTCCTTTCCAGTCTATTTCTCACATGTTCTCCTCTATTCTCTCCCCAGAAGATCACCAGCCTCATCATCAGAAGATTCTGCAACCTGAGGCAACAGAGAAAGCAAAAAGTTTTCACATCCCAAGATGTTATAAGCTGCAGTGAAGGAAAAAGGCTTCCTGTGACCTCCCTTTACAATATAATGAACGAGAAGGTTCCTAGTGGAGTCACTTTCCAATCAATCCTCTATCAGACTTCAGCCACATTGGGGCAGAAAGGCTGTTTGACACTGTTAAGTGTCAAATTTACCTCCCCCAAAAGCAAAAAATGATGGTGAACATGTCAGGGACTGTATAAGAATATTCTTAAGAAGAAGTATTATTAATCAAGGCCTCACTTTATGAGGGAGTGCTTTAACTCCTATGTTTCAGGGGATTTCATAGTTGAATTCCTGACAGAAGCTTGTAGTGCTACCTTCCAGGAGTGCATCCAAATTTTTCCCAGACAATCAAGCATATGGACTAATATGGTGCATGTTAACATCTGAACAGGACAAAGATGGGATGCCTTTGGGGCATATTCCTAGTCCCAGGACATAGAAAGTGCTCCCATGTCTTATAATTTAGACACAGCTGAAAATACCTAAGGAACACCTGCAAATTCATGTTGCATGCACCTCAAAAATGTTCTTTCACATGACTTTTTTAATCATTTATCTCATCAGTTTTTCCAAATTGCAGCCTGAACAAGCCATCTATATGCTTGCAGAATATCATTCCTGAAAGCCACCCCTTTCTTCAGCTTCTGCTTGGCCTTATAATTGAGATAATACAATAAATACTGTAATTCTGACTGCCACTTAATTTTCTGCATGAATTTCAGCATACTGGGTTTGATTAATTTAAAACCCAGTGTCTCTGCTTCTGCTCTCCCCTAGCAAACAGACACTCCAGATCCAGAAACAGACAGATAAATTAATAAACATGTAATGCTCATCTCCTGTACAATTTAAACTGACACCATGACCCAATTAAGCTTTCTGGCATCACAAACACTCTCAGTTTAGGGAGGGTGGTGGTTTTGTGGCAGTAACAGGAACCAAATATTACTTGTATTGTTTGTCTGGTTTAGACATCTCAAATAGAACAGTTAAGAAGCTCCAACAGTGGCAGTTTGGATGAAGAAGTAAAATTAAATTAGAACGAGAGTCTGTCAGCAATATCAACCTGGGGACACTGTGAGTTCATGAAACAATTGTTTTTATGTAGTTTAGATTCCCTGGTACGGGTTCAGCATGTTGACTAAAAATAATTATATCTGGATTTTTTTTTAACATGTGTGTGATGTTTAGATTAAATCCCTGAAATTTCTTAATAAACTAGATAAGGTGCTTCCTATAATTAATATTTTCAAATTAGTTAGAGATCCGAAGTTAACATATCCATCACTCATGAACTTCTAATAACAAAACCTGTTGGGAACATAATTTTAACTTGGATATATGAGGAATATGTTTAAAATAAAGCACACTAACTCACACTCTCAAAAGAAACCATGCTATCTTGAGTCCTGAACAGTGAGTAGAAACAGAGTTCATTGACTCAGAATGGGAATTGTTCAGTGAATGAATAATGAACTGTTTAAAATCTGCACTTGTCTGTCTTTGTACAAGGCACACAGCTGGCAAATACACAGCACAATGGGATACAATACCTAAGGGTTTATCTGTACTGGAATACCTCTGTATCTGTAGGCACCTGTGATATGTGTGTTTTCTCCCCCATCAGAGGAAGGGAATCTCTGGGGTGACCCCAGTGGTGCACAGTCCTCTCCCAAGACAGGTTAATGCTTGTTTAATTTGTCTTTAAGACCTTCAGTGATGACACTGCCACAGTCTCTCTGTGGTCACTGACTGCTGAACTCTGTGCTGGAACCACCTGCACAAACTGCTGCTGGTGCGCAGATCTGCAGTGTCCTCAGGCTTGCACCTAGATGTGACACGGAATCACAGAGCCACTAAGGCTGGAAAGGACCTCCAAAATCATCAAGTCCAACCTTGACTGAATACCACTGTTGTGGCGTGCTTTGTATTTTCATGTTTTGTTTTTACCTGTTTTTATTATGTAAGTTCTGTAATGGTTTTTCCCAAGTTCCCCCTGTACTTCTCCCCATCTGGTACAATCTCCCGCCTGGGAAATTCCCTTTGTTCCCCTCTGTTGCAATATGTTGTCAATCATCTGTTGCTCTCCTCCCAGTGCCTGCCCCCCTCCGGGAAGCCTCCCCCCCTCATTCCAGAGACTTTGGAGGGACTCAGTCCCGGATTGGAGCAGGCTGGGAGTCCCCCACCCCTCATTTCCTATTTGCTGTCTGTGTGCCATCCTCATTTCCCTGATTGGGTTTCCCTCTTGTATCCACCCCCTTCCCCTGGTCCCTTATAAGCAATGAGCCCGCCCCCTCTCTCTCTCTCTCTCTCCTGGGACGTGTAGGTGCCTGCACCATGGGGTGCATGTGACAATCAACTCTATCTTGCCACGAGGCCTCCTCCTTCTTACCTTCGTCGGCCTCACTAACAGCTCTCGTGTGGTTTCTGAACTACTAAAGAGGTAGTGGCCGGTCTGCTAGCCACTGCCCAACCAGACTTGAAACAATTCCCAGCCAGGGCAGCCGGGATTACCTGGAAGACCATCTCCAGTGGGCACAGGGAATTATTTCATACCACCATATCAACTAGACCGTGGCACTGTCACATACAGTCATTTCTTGAACACTTCCAGTGGTAATGACTGCCACTTCCCTGGGCAGCCTGTTTCAGTGCTTAACCACCCTTTCACTGAAGAAATTCTTCCTGATGTCCAGCCTGAACCTCCTCTGAATGTCTGGAACGTGTGCTGAAGTGTCAGATACAGGCAGGCTCCCCAGGCCCTGCTCCTGCTTGGGCCACACCTGAGTGCCTAAAGCAGCAGGCACAGCTGGTTCTCAGCACAGCCTGAGAGCCAGGCTCAGCCAGCAGGGCAGATAGAGGTGCCTGTTGGGAGGAACTGCCAGCAAAGCAGTGAAGAAGACCCACTGAATAAGAAACTGTTGAAAACCTTTAAACTGAAGTTAAAAGCAATCAGGATTGTATTACAGATACAATCCAGATGCTGGAGTTTCAATTTACACCTCATATCAGTACAAGGCAAAAGCCTTGATAATTCTGTCCTCAGATCCCAGAGGTCCCAGCCCAGTTTTGCTGATGAGCCGGCTGTCATCACTTCTGGGTGTGTTAGGTTAAGTGTGGTAGGGAGCAAGCTGGCTGAATTCTGTGGAGTTTTAATCACTGACCAAACAAGCATTTGAAAGGCAAGGAAGCATTAGGATTCAGTAACAGTCTCCTTAGCCAAAACATTCATGGGCCACCAGAAAAAAAAGCTGAGGAGTGGTAGGTACTTCACCAGAAACCAGAAGCAAAGAAATACAAATATTACCAGGTACAGAAAGTATGTTACTATTGTCTTAACTTGGAAGAAGGAAGTTGGCAAAGACATATGGTACAGAGAAGTTAACAATAACCCTCCAAAGATCTTGTATTATAGTACTGGTCAAAGCTGTTTGATTATAACTCAGAAACTTCTGTGGGCTGCTATCAAAAAAAGAGAATAACTTTTTTTTTTTTCCCCCAGAGAGAGGAAAAGTCTCCCACCATAATATTCAAGGAGAAAGAGCTTTCAAGAGCATTCAGCTCAAACCTGGATTTCTACCAATTAAGCTCATGTTAATCAGCTTAATGCCCATACTAATGCATAAGCATGTTATTGAGGAAAGGATGAGAGATACCAAAGCCATCCTTGCCTTGGACACTGCTGACAAGGAGCTTTAAACTGTGCAGCTCTCAGGGATAATGCATTGTGCTGAGTGGGTATTTATTGTATCTCTAGTTCCTTTTCCTGAAAGAAGTAATTAAGGATAGAAACTGTCCATAACTACATTAGCTAAGAGATCTGTGTGTGTGACCAGCTCATTCCACAACCATGTGGGTTTTCAGTCTGAGATTTTGACAGTAAAATAATTTCCAGTAATGTTCCTGCTTGGTCAGGATAGTTTCTTGCCCGGAGCTGAGGAAGGTGTAATGCCCAAACGTCCAGGTCTATGTGAGTCCATGAAAAGGAGAACTGCTGAGGTATATTAGGGTTTTTGGCCTGATTACAGAACCATAAAATGGTTTGTACCTTAAATGTCATCTAGTTCTAACCCCCTGCGATGGGCAGGGATTATCTTCCACTAGTTCAGGTTCCTTAAAGCTCCATCCAGCTTAGACTTGGCCACTTCCATGGAAGGGGCACCCACAACTTCTCGGGACAATCTGTGCTCACCACCCTCATAGTGAAGAACTTTTCCCCAATATCTAATCTAAATCTATTCTCTCTGTTTGAAGCCTTTGTCCTGTCACTACTGTCCTTATATCAAGTCCCTCTCCAGCTCTCTTGCAGCCCCTCTCTAGGTACTGGAAGGTGCCCTAAGGTCTGTCCAGAGCCCTCTCTTCTCTAGGCAGAGCAACCCAAACTCTCAGCCTGTCTTCATAGGACAGGTGCTTCAATCCTCTGATCATCTTTGTGGCCTCCTCTGGACCTGCTCCAAACAGGTCCACAACCTTTGTAAGCTGAGGGCCCCAGAGCTGGATGCAGTACTGCAGGTGGGGTCTCCCCAGAGCAGAAGAGAGGAGGGAGCATCACCCCCCTCCACCTGCTGGCCACTCTTCTTTTGATACAGCACATGAAGAAAGCACTCCATACCTGACTCCATGCTCCAGGTTCCTTCAGTTCCTTCATAATAGTGGGACTAATTCTAAAAATAAGAAAACATGGTGTGACCCAGGCCAGGGCACTCTGTTTAAATGTCATATGTCTTAGTTTGGAAAAGAGTATTTAAGGTCAAAGTCTGTCTCTTCATCATGGCTTACTGTTAGGTGCAATGGTTTCAGGTAACAAGGGCAGTGCTGACATGCAATATATTAAGAAAGAGTTTAGCATATCCTTTGATAAGTTGAGTTTCTTACAATTATACTATGATTATTTCTTCCAACAAATATTAGTACTCAGAGATCTTTTAAATTACATTTTTAAATCTCCTATATTACATGTCAGGAGAGTATTCCTACCCAAGGAAACGTGATATCGTTTTGCTGTTGTGATTCCTGGGACCAGGGAAGAAGCGGTGCAGACAGCCACCGTGTTCAGTGACTGATGAGTATTTTTCACAACAGTCAGCTCCAAGGACATTTTCCTCTACAAAAAAATAATTGAAATTTTGGAGCTCCCTCTGCTGGTTCTATGACAACTTTCAAGTAATCACTTTCCCGTGATCATTAAAATAATTAACTTCAGGTATTGGAGTATTAAAAAAAAAAGTTACTACACTGCATATTGGAGCACGTGTCTGTGGTAGCTGATGTTATATTGGAGAAAAATAAAGAATAAATTTCTCTCTAACAAAGAGAGAAAAGGTTTCTTTTTTTAAGTCTAGTTTCAGAACTTGCAAATGCATAGTCTATTGCACGCAAGTGTTTAGTGGGAGCATATATCCCTATCACTCCATTTTTCCACTGATTCCTAATATGTGTGCATTCATGTTATGTGACAACTTTTATACATGTTGGAGTCTGCCTTACTAAGCCAAAACAAGGTAAACCAGGAAGCCAGCACTCGTGAAAACACTGCACAAAACAGCGCAAACTCATCCTTTATGCACCTTACTTAACTGTTACGTGGTCAAGAATTTCCCTTATTTTTATGCAAACGAAATTTCTTACTGTCATGTATGTAAATGGCACTAAAGGGTTTCAGTTCAGAGTTGGCTGTTCCAAGATGGCTCACTGTGCCACACAATACAATCGCGCGGGTATTTCATGTGCACCTGTTTAAAAACCAGCCAAATAACAGAGAGAACATACATCAGGAACAGGTATTGCTCAGGTTTCATTGTCTTCTTCACCTTTAAAGAGAGATCAGGGTCCTTAACTTCAAAAGGTAAAACTTCATTATATCCAAGTGTTTTCTGAATGGATTCTGAATGGTGTCTGAAAACAGATTGTACAATTTTTCTTCCTGTTTTCTTGTAGCTAACACAATGGTTTCACAGTTAAGCTGCCATAAATTCCAACCAACCTGAGCTTTGCACATCAACTGTATCATTAAAAAAAATGTTAACAGTGGAGGTATACAGCTCTCAATAAGGCTGATAAAATACTAATGGGAGAGCAATAATGTAATTACAGACACAGCTGATTAAATCAAGATAGCACTTAACAGAATAAGGTAATTCCAAATCTAATGATTATATTAGATTATATCATCATTTCAGTGACACCATTGAGAGGTGATTACAGATGGAACTTTAACTTTCAAATTTTCAACAATTTAATTTACATTTATTTAATTGCTAATATAGAAAAAAACCTATTTTCTCCATGTTCATTGAGAGAACAGTATATTTTCAGTTCCAGTTTTCTTGAAGAAAAGGTTTCTTTCAAAAGATTAGAAAGGTACTGAATATTGATAGCTGGATAATGGACCCATAAGTACATGCTGCTGAGCTGAATCTTGTGAAGGTCATTAGAAAATTATCCCACTGAGGTCACTGGAAATATTCTTCCTGATTCTGGCAAAAACTGGAATGACCCACTAGTGACTTTAAAGCTTTTAATCTTCCCAACATTTTATGGTGTATTTAAAATAATTTTGGCTTGGGTCTTTGTTATTTATTTAACCAAGGGAAAGATCTTTCAGTGATGCTGTTAATCCCTAGCTATAGAGTATAGTAGAGATGTCAGACATAAATATTCAGAAAGTATAATCCAGGGTAAAAAGTATTTTTTACCAAAAAAGTTAACTTGCCGTTGGGAATTTCAGGGGAAAGTTTAGAGGAAATTTATTCTACCTCTGACTACAAAGGTTTTTGAGGTCCATCTGTGATCCAAAAGAACCTCCTAAAAATCATGGCTGTAAAGCACACAGACCTTTGCATTCAAAGACATTTTTACACCTCCACGTTGCCATGGAAGTGGGAATGGAGTAAAGCTGCTGTCCCGCTGGTAGTGTTGAGTGGGAGTGAAGCAGGTGAAGCTGCATGATTCCCTCAAGTAGAGCTGTGCTTCCAGACCACTGGGGTGGACTAGAAGCAGAGCTGCAGGTGAAGCTGCTCAAGCTGCTGACTACCTCCCTCATTCATGTTGAAGCTACAGAAGTGTTACTCTTCTTCCTTGTTCTTTGTTCTGACAGAGGAACAGTGTCTTGTGGTGAGTAGGTGCCTTGAATGGAGAAAGAAAACCCTTCTGGAGAAAGACATGTAACATTTCTGGAAAAATGTGGTGCACTCACCTGAGATTTGGCAATGAAGATAAGCAACATAAGGATGCTGCTGAACACAGAGGATGACTACATCAGGGAACTTGCAGCTCCCACTGTTCTTCACCCCTGCTTTCAGTTGCCAGGGAGAATGGAGTTAGAATAATGTTGACTGCAGTAACAGGATGATTTGGAACTTGGTACCTGCTATTCAGAAGGTGCCAACATCCTGTGAGTGATCATGGTCATGTAGGTACTGCTTGTACGAGCTTTTCTGTTGGGGACTGTGATGACACATACTTCCTTCCTTGCCTTTTTACATGTGGTAAATCTCCCATGATTATTGAGTTCAAGTTAGGAAATGTTAGTGATTGAAAAGTAACTGCTTCAAAGGACATCTCTTCCTAAACTGCATTGCAACAATACATCTTATTTGTACAATAACATCTACATTTTTAAACAAAATGCCCTTGTTATGCATATATTGTGTATGTAGTTAAAAAATTGCTGTGTATGCAGTTAATATAGAAATATTATTCACACAATTGTTATTGCACATATTGGCTCAGAATAGTCAAACTTGACAAAACCCCACATTTTCACTCTTTTTTAAAATAGCTGTGCTCCTTACTAAGTAAAGGACAATGTTATTCCTTGGAACTATTCATATTCTTCTGTCTAACAGGAAGGAAAGTATTGATAAGCAAAGGCACACCAGATACCTAAGGGAGATGACATAATTATTTTTCATTATTAATGAAGCTATTGCCTCATTCACATGAAATACAGAGCACTTAATACTCTATCTACCTCATCTTCTCATCAATAAATACATTCTCTCTAGAATGGTATATTATATATCCTCACTTGGGACGCCTGTTCACATGGAATCCACTAATCAGAAGTTTCAGTTCAGTTTGACTTTGCCTTGTCTTTGGCTTTAGCTCAGTTGGTTTTGTAATCCTGGTGCACATTATGATATTTAACCCATTAACCTATGTATCCAACAAGAATCACAACATTCAGACCACTTAAGAATAACATGAACAAGTAAACTCAGCCATGTAGGGTTTTCTTCTGCTTGCCAGCTATTTAGAATGAAAAGCAGCATATGAAGGGGAGTAAGACTGGCTGGAGGTCAGCATAAGAACATGTCAGCTGAGTAGCTCAGCCACAAGGCACACACTCCCTTTTCAGTTCAACTTCTGCCACATTTTTTGTGGCATGTTTAAAATTTTCACACTGCTGGAAAGAACTGAAGGCCATTTTTGCAAGATGTTTACACAGCAAGTGATTCCTATTCTGGGTTGTTTTACAAGCTCAAGAACTAGGTATCCGCCCCAGAAGTGCCTTAAATAGGATGGGAACGCTTCCCAGGGGAGCTTTGGAGGGAGCTGCGCTGACATTGCAGGACCAGGCAGTGACAAGAGTCCTGAGTTTTGGAGAAAGGTGGCAACAAGTGTCTGGGAGGAAGGGAAGCATGTGAGGAGGCACCTCTAGGGGAGGCTAAGGAGCCTGTGGCAGCAGTCACAGGCCGCATCTGATAAGGTCTGACAGTGGTCTCCAGCAAAACGGGGCTATAAGAAAGACATGAAGCATAACTTTGTCCTCCTAAATACTGCCAGATTCTGAAAGGTAACAAATACCCACATATTCTGCTGTCTCTATGAAGAATTTCAGGTGATCATGAAGAATCAGAGCTGATTAAGTGTAACTTAATAATGTAGCTGTTTAAATTAAAGAAGTCAAAAATATTAGACGAAAACTGGATATAAAATCAGCTGCTTTCTGTCTTAGTGCCTTCTCATTTTGGGGAAGTTTTGCATAAATGTCTCTGGATTGCCTTGTCTTAAATGTCAGTTTTGCAGTGATGCTTCAATGAACAGGTGTCAAATACTAGATTGCTGCATCCTGAGACTCATCTTCAAGTGAGGTAACCAATAAATGAAGAGATGAATTAAAGTGAAATGAAAAGATTACTAAAAAGATTTTTTTTTAAATAAAGGAATTTTGAAAAACCCCAAACAAACAGGTAAAAACCCCAGCAGAGATCTGGAAATAACTTGTGGCTGTATAACCAGGAACAGCTTTGTAGTTTGTCTTCATCTTATGAAGACTGTGGTCAATAGCATCTAGCCCAGGAAACAAGCCTGAGGCACGGGTGAGAGCCTGTTTCTGTAAGTGGGAAGTAGAAATATAAGGAAGACTTCTTAGAAAGCCTCTTTCAGCAGGACTTTCCAGCTACAAAAGAAGTGAGGAGACAGGCCATCAGAGAGATCTGTACATCAACCAGTGTAGTATGTACAGACTGAGTACAGTACAGACTGTATGTAATGACAGAGAACAATTACTCACAGCTTCCCCTTCCCAAATACTGGCAAATAAGAAGCAATTCAGGAACTAAGCAGAGCTACCTCATGGTGGTCTGAAATATCATACCTAAGCTCCTAATTCAGAGGGGTGAGAATCTCGAGTCCAGTCTTGGTTTAGCCAAGGTTGTGCCTATCTCAGTAAAAGTACCATGCATCCAGCAGGATTAAAAAAAATATGATGAAGCATTTCCTTTTTTTTTTTTTTTTTTTTAAACACAAAAATATAACTAATATATAATTAAATTGTTGGGAGCTTTTTTGCTTTCCACATCTGTTTTGATTCACCAGCATGTCTGCCTGGGATGTTCAGAACACTACTATGGGATGTGATCTTCTCCCACACTGACATGATGAAATCTGTTTCAGCCAAGGTAATGGAGTCTGGCCACTGAATATCTAACAGCATTTCACTGCTGCTCACAAATGAGGGACTGACCAACACACTGCTAGAACCAGTGGCTTCTGAAATTTGGTTCAACTGGATTTTAAGACAGCAACATATATATTCACCTTCCATGAACACAGCTTAATAAAATACTAGCGTATTCAATAATAATTGATTTGCTAGACCATAGACTCAGAGAGGCAAATATTAAAACAGATAATGGCTCAGTGCATGGCCAGGAAGACAGGCTGAGAGGAAGTGACTCATCTGCCCCTTGACTGCACAAAGCACTCAAAAAGAAAATTCATCTGTAGGTTAGCCCAGCAGACTGTCACTGCCATAGTGCTTTAAATTCTCCAATCTGATATGCTGTTCTCCAATCATTGGGCTATTGTAGCACTCAAAAAACATTAAAACTTGTGATTATTTGTGGGGGAAGTTGGTTTATAAAGGGAAAGGAAAGAAGTTAGCAATGTTCCCGCCAAAGCACTGATAAATGGGTTCTGTAGCAATGGCAACAGTGAGGGAGAGAGTAAATCAGCAGCAGGTATCATTTTCCTATTACTGTGAGCTCCTCATTTATCTTGGATGCTCTGAATTCATGCTATGAATCAGAAGCAGTACCACAGCAGTAGTATTTCAACTGGTCTGGTAAAGAACAATCTCAGGCGTATCTGCTTTTCCAAATTTATTCTTTGGTTACTTACTCCTCACACATGGATGAGTAAGACCTGTTTGCAGACAGTGTGAAAAGGCAACGGTAATTTTCCTCCGATAGTATAGAAAAGATGGGCCTTTCTGCAAGCTCAGTGGAATGTCCCTGATGTCCCTGTGCCTCCTTTTTTTTGCTTCTAACTGGGAAACAAGGCCCAAGGGGCCTTCTAGGCAGAGTGACCTCAGAGTGACTGGATTTTTCAGTCTCCTTTGATTCTTTTGGGCTTTTGTTCCATTTCTCATGTTACACAATACAGAGAAGCAGAGCCCTAAAATCTCAAAAACCTCTGCTTAGTAAAGAATCACTGTTCCATTTCATAAAGCAGTACGTTGACTACTTCTAATCAGGAGAGTCTAAAACTTTCTTTTTTACTGATACACTATCTAGCATATTATCCCGCAAAAACTAATCACCAGTAAGACACTACCAAAAATTACAAATTCACTCTACCTAAATTCTACCATTTATGTTTGGATTTAGCTGCCTAAAACATATCTAAGTGGCAGACAGCAACCCAACCATGCTCTTTCCAGAAAGTCTGGAAAGTCTCCAGGGCATTATCAAATTCGTCCTAATGTGCTCAAACATATTGTTTTGAGGGTTGGAAGCTTGGCTAGTAAAGAGAGTAGCCATGTTCTGGCTTTGCAGTGGCCAGCCAGTAACATCCATCAAAGCAAAGAGCTAGGAAAGAGGATTTCTGACTGTAAATGAAACCACCATGCAAGCAGCTGATGCAAAAAATTCAAGTAGGAAGACCATCACAAATGTTCATAGGTCCAGAATTCTTGACCATTCTCTCAGTGCAGACACAGCACCCTGTAGGTCACGTCTGATTTTCACAGGCAGTAGGTCATGGGTTGCATGTCAACCTCACCCTGGCATAGGTGTGAGAAGGAACATGATAGGGTGGCTCTATGCTTTGGGAGGGATGTGTATAAATTCCACTTGTTTTGGTCAATGGCACATTTCCAGTGGAGGAACTACCACACAATCAGTCTGGACAGCAATGTTTCTGTCATTTTGCCAAACTCTGAACAGTAAGCCAACATTATCCTTAGTGTTCTCATGATTTCACTGTACCACTCTGAAGTACTTGGGCCTCACACTCTCCCAGTTCTCTGAAATTCTGCAGTATTTTAACTCACTTGGTTTCAAAGGAGCTACTTCTAAGCAAATCAAGAGAGAATCAGATCTTTCTGCTAGCAAGTCTCCCAAGGGATTTACTGTGCTGTAAGCAACCACTCTATTCTCTGTTTACCTTGCAGGTAATAACAAGAATATTCTGTGGAGAATTCAAACACAGAAGAAACATACCAGGCAAGTCACTAGAAAAAAATTAAGACTTACCTTTCTCTGTAAATATGTAATGCATTAGTAGATTAACTTCCCATTAGACAAATGAATGACACAAAATGCAGTATGCTACAGAAGACAAACTGCATATCAGATGCAGTAAAACGCTAATCATAATTAAAATATCCAAGTAAATATTATCTGACTCAGAACCGAGCTACACTAGGGAAACTCTTCACTGTGCTGCTAGGCTTGAAATGTAGTTTATCTGCCAGGACTTAATGCCTGCATTAAAGTTACCCTGGTTACTGACAACTCCCATTCAATCACCTGAAATTCGTTGTCTCTGCAGTGGAGAACTGAGTGTTTATTACAGAGTTCGGTTTTGATAAAATGACCCAGAATACAGACACAGATACCTGAACCAGTGTATTTGAAACTGAAATTAGAAAACAGAAACAAAAAGCTCTCGATCCATGTTTTCAACATCAGCTGTATGACAAGGAGCACAGAAATCAGAGATGAAGCAAAATTGTCATGATATTGATAATACAGAAACACTTACCATAGCATGATGATAGATCACAATATTGGTAACTATGCTGAGACAAATAGCACATATAGATGGACAAAACATAATGACATAGCTTGAGCACCGTCATTTTTCTGAAGTGGCACAGTCACTTGGAAGGACAATCTGAATAATGTGTAGTTCTAACTGTTACATGAAATAAAGGATAAAGTCAATTAAGACTGCTGTTCTGCAAGATCACTCACTCTGGACACATGAACATAGCTATACAAGTCTTTAGAGTTCATCAGTTCAATCAAAACAGTGAAGTGAGATAAACAGTCTTGAGAGGAGTTTAGAAAACTAAAACAAATCAGGCCTGCAGCACACAGTCCTTGCTTATGTAAAGTATATGGCCCTTAAAGAAAGTATGTTCACAGGTCCAGAATGATTCTATGAAATGCTTTGAAAACCATGGATACAAGTGACAGAAGGGTGAAGAGTCAGAAGAACTGCATGTTAAATAATTGGGAGGATGTACATATTACGTGCTTGGATTTTTCCTAACCTCTTTATCCCAATCAAAATCTAATGCAGCATCATCCAGCTCTGCTATGGAGAAGAGCGATGTCTTTGTGACCACGCTGGCTTTACTAGAATTTCCCAATGAAAAACTCTTCCTTTTGCTAGGATTGCTCACGTGTACCTTCAGCAATGGGCTGTGGCTTTCCTTGCTGGTGTCATTCTTAATGGCAGGTGAGGTTTCTGATTTTGCCTCAGGACGTGATACAAAGGAGAACGTTGACAGCTTAGCTAATGTGCTGGAGCGCACCTTCCCTGTGCTTGGAGCACCAAGTTTCTCCTCTCCCTCCCTTTTCTTCTCAGTGGGTGGAGGTGACACAGCATCAAAACTGACATCAGAGCATATTGTTGCACTTTCTCTGATCTCTTTCCCTAAGGCCCGACTCTGCTGCTCGTCTTCCCCTTTATTATCATTTGATCCTTTTTCCAAACTACATCTTCCTAAGCGAGTCAATGTCATCTTACTTTTCTCAGGTGGGCAGCATTCTTCTGGAAGCTGCTCTCCCTGGAGCTGCTCTCCTGGCTTAAAAACAGTTTCACTTGGAAAGAGAGAAAATTCTTCATTTGTCTTCTCTGAAGAATGATCAAGCTTTGTCCTTGGTCTGAAAGAAAATTTAGCTAGTTTAGCAGCTGGGGGACTTCCACTTTCTTGCTCATGGGAACTTACTACCTTTGTTTCCTTCACTACTTGATCTTTACTTCTTTTTCTTACAGAAACTGCTGTACTTTTTGCTGCTACTGATATGCCGTTCTCTTCTCCTAGCACAGAATCTGCATCGCTTGAGAGATCTGGCAGGCCAGAGGCAGGTAATACTGAAGGAAGGGCCTTTGCCTCGGGGTCCTGTGTACTTGTAAAGAATCCATATGACTTCTCTCTGTGCAGCCTCTGCCAGCTTCTAGAAGCATGTTGTCTAATAACTGAATCCTGCACACTAGTGCTTGGTGGTGGGTCTGCAATATTATCTTCTGAAGAAGAACAGTTGTGTTCTTCAGTCCTTTTCCTCCTTGACTTGGAAACTTTGTCCTTTTGTTTCAGAGGAGCATGCAGATCCACAGCTGCTGGTGACTCCCTTACTCCATTTTGCTTCCTTGGTATTGAAGCAGATCTTTCTTCAGAACTTGAAGTTTTTGAAGTCAAGTTATTTGGAGATATCTTGGGCACTGGAGACTTGGTCTGAGAATTTTCTTCAGCATCAATGCTGCTCTCGTCCACACTGTCAAACCATGCCAGGCTGTTTGTATTTTTGTTATTACCATGTGCTGAGTTACACAAGGGTTCTAGATGAATATTCCCTTCACAGCTGCCTTCAAGCAAAGGTGTCTGTGGCCCAGAGTTATCCTCTTCTTGATTTAAAGGTTCTGACTGAGACCTTTGCTTTGACTGCCCAAATGTATCCTCATTCGAGCACCTTGTGGTAGTACTGAAATTTGTTTCTTCGGGCTGCTGCTGGCATGAATTTTCCTTTTGTAATCTATACAATGAAAAAAAATTAAACAACAGTAAATTAATTTTCTTCCTTTTCCTTCTCCATTGCATTAGTGATACATAATATGCATGAGTGGTGGAAAGCTACAAATAATGTAGGTCACAAAAGTATATTATTAAGTTTCACATACAGCTCTGAAAGCTGTTGTTGCAGTCTGTGATCTTTCAGCACCTTTGACAGTAAGTGGCAGAATTTAGTGTCCCCAATAGAAGAAAGCAGATGGACAGAGAAAGCAGCCACCTGAATTGCATTTCCTTTGGAAACCAAACAGAAAAAAATAAAAACTAAACAAACAGCTTTGCACTACTTACAAAATCATTGCTATAGTCCCTTACAGATTTTACATATTCTGTAAGTCTATCTTCTAGAACAGGAATCTAGTTAAATCTTATCCTGAGCCAGGTAAAGTCTCAAATGAGGTATTGGAATAGAAAACCTAGGTATTACTTGGAATAGGGGGATTTTTTGGGTTTCTCTCATAATCACTATATACTCAACATGTCAAAAACATGATAGAATGGAAGTATCTCAAATCACTTAAAGAACTTAATTGTCACTGTCTGTGGCTATCAATATTATCAGGGCCCTCCAATACAACAGAGGTGCTTGAGTAAGGGTTCCCTCCAATCTCAGAATAGCTGATGTTCTGTCTATTGTACCTAAACACAAACTCTCCAAGGCAGACAGCATTCTGGATTTTGCTAAACATTGATACAAACCAGAGTGAAAAGGAGCCACCTTCCATCCCAAAAGTGACTGCATTTATCTAGAAGAAATTAGTCTTATGCATTATAAACAGTTTTTCTGCTCTGGGAGAGATATAACACTATATAGACATGTATAGACATGTTTAGAATAATTACTATAATTGTTTACTAACATGTTTATTCTTAATTTTTTAATGGAAGGTGGCAGAAATTATATGACTCATCAGGAAGGGATGAGATATATGATACATGCTTGTTTTATTGAAATATAGTTTAGGGGAAATGCATGGAACGAGTCTTCTAATACAGAATGGGTTGTTTCAAAGAGGACATTAATTTAGTATTCCCTAAGCTGCTTAAGAGAGGGAAGAAGAAATCAGCTTAATTTGCAGCAGAGGTCATTTGGTGGGATATTGGGAAAACCTTTATGAGCATTGGGTGGAGAAATCATGGAACAGACTACAGAATGGCAACAAGAAATCCACATCATTAGGCGGCTTCAGAGCAGATAATGTGAGCTCCTGCCAGGAAGGTCAAACGCAGACTTGATCCTCTCTTTGTATTTGATCTCCCACCCCATCCTACATTTCTATGACCCCTATGAATTACCTCTGTTTTAAAATTAAAGCTTTTGTCTGTCTGTTGAAGATATCTCATTTTCACCTGTTTCTGTTGACTCTGTGGTTATTTAACACATCATTACTGTAAGTTACAAAATCAGTCTCAAAAATGTTCAAAGGAAAAGTGAATTCCCTCAGTTCTTTCCATTAATTTGGAAAACAAGTTTTTTAAAGCCTAATCTCATTTCAGGAAGAAATTTTTTTTATTATTTTATTTTATTTCCTTCCAATTCTAGGGTTTTCTTTCAGGTTCAGTGCATTAAAAGCTTTCTATTAATAACAACAAATAGGTTTCCCAAAGATTATTGCAGTCAGCTGAAAACTAGAGATGCGACAGTGAAAATTCCAGCAGACAAAAAAAGAAAAATCACCCAAAAGAACAGAACTTTGAATCAGGCTTACATTTTCCATAAACAGAAAGGGAAGGATCCTGACAAACCCAATACAAAAGGCAGCTTAAAAAATCATGAAGCAGATCTGCTGTATTTTACCAAACAAGTAGCAGAAATAAAATATTTCTTTATGCAGTTATATAAAATTATTTGCTCAGCTACAGAATCTAGCATTTTGACTCTAAGAAGCACTCTTGAAACTTATCTGAGCGTAATATTGAGATATGACTTGGGAACTTATTAAAATATTTGTAAATTCTATATAAGCCAGAGGCAGAAATGATCTTGTGATGATCTCAGAGTGCTACTTTAAAACAATCTCCCTGATTATCCATGTCCTCTAAAGAAGGAGTCCCTTCCCAATGTCAGACTATTTTTAGACATATTATTCTGAAACAAATTCTGTTTCCCTTCTGAATTAGTTTGTTACTTTGTGTATTACAACCTGTCAAGTCTTTGTAGCTCTTTGTGCAGAAGATCTTTCAGCTCCAGCCGCTCCAATATGATTTCACACTGTGTTCGGTATTGCTCCATTGGATTTTCTGGAAATGAGGTGTGTAAGGCATTGATGCCTCCAAGAAGTGCACCCCCCTATGGTACCAAGGAGATTTTAAAAAAACAGAAAACAAAAAAAAGAGACTACCTTTATTATTAAGCACCAAATTGAAACAAGAGACTATGTTATCTGAAATTCTCCCTTAGATATTTTAAAGCTTAAGGTAGCAAATATTTGCTAACTATATCCACACAAATAATCCTATTAGAGCTGCTCACATGGTCAAAAATGCTCATAAACATAAAGGAATTACATGATCAAGCCTGCAGTTTACTCATACTTGTTTATTTTTATTGGCACATGGAATGGGAAGTCCACCTAGCTTGAGAATATCATGACTAAAAATGAAAATTAAGATTGAAGATATTTTCCAAATTTCTTGCAAAAATTGTGCCCAAGTGAGGGACTTTTTTAACTGAAGAAGTTCTGACTGCTAAAAATTTTCATTAGCTTTGCCTAATTTCTTAAAGGAAAAGACCTGGGTATTAAGACAGGATAAACAATTGGGCAGAAATATTTCTGAATAGCACTTTGAGAGTAACTTACTATTTGTGAAAAATTCCAGTGAATTGTAAGTGATTTTAATCTGGGACAATTTTTGCTATGCCTTGTAAAAATGAAGTAGTTTTTATTTGAAACAGAGCATCTGCACAGTGATTTGTTCTACAACAAATAATCTAGAATAGCTCTGTAGTTAATTGCTCTTTGGGAAAAAAAACACGTCACACCACAAACCCTCTATTTTGCCACAGATTAGTTACCATTTACCACTCCTGTCTAATCTATAAAGCTCAATACAACTAATGAACAAGATGTGTATCGAGTGTAATCGGCACAATAGCAAAAGTCAATGAAGTCTCTAGATCCAGAAATTGCTACCTACGGCATCACATGGATTACACGTCTGGAATTGTGGTAATTTCTAGTTCTCCCATTTTGCAATGTTAAAATATTATATTTAAAAAATTACACTGAAAAACATCAGTCTGTGGCTAATTAAAACTCTCTAAATCTACAACATGCTAAAATTAAGGCTGTCATGCAACCTTTAATGCATCCCACTGAAGTTGCCACTTGGGGGATTTTTTCACCCATCACTTCAGAAACATGATAGATCTGTTCCACATAGAAGCACCAGTCTCTTGGCATGGAAAAGGCTCCAGCACAACCCCTCTGCTGTATTTGCTTCAGGAACTGGAAGGTTCATAGGCAATGAGGCAGGGACTCAGTCTCTTGGTTAGAACAATTAAAAGCAGACAAGGAGGACCAGATTCCATCTCTGATGCTATGTTCCAGTTCTCATGATTCAGAAAGAGCCAGTCGAGAAAAGAAAGAAAATAAATCTCTAAGTGGGATCCTGATGTGGTGTGTGCACAGAAGGAAATTGCAGACAACAGGAAACGTGCCCAAACAAAGTGCTACTACTCTGAAACTGGGGCTCCAACCACGTCTCAAGGGTATGATCTAGTGGACAATTTCTTCTGGACTGTACATAATTCAACTCCAGATCAGAGAAGCAGCACCATCCCATCACTTCCCAAGGACTGTGTGAAGATAGGTGAATTGATATTTCTGAAATATTCAAGGCCACCGGAGATAAATTCCAAAGAAAAATATGTTAAGAAATTGAGAATATTACCTTTAGGACAGCAGGTAATAAACAAAATACTGAGCAAAACACTGACAAAAGATAGTTCCTTTCTGACTGAGTACTGTCAGCCTGTGACCTAAGGACCCAGTGGAAAAAGAGGACTATGTGGTTCTATATCCTGAGATATACAGCCATGGGCTACAATAACATCTTGCCCTCACTGACATTTCAGTCCTTTATTTGGCCATCACAAGGAGCTTCTTTTAAATACTGTGTGTGCATGTGAAATTCTAAGTGAATTTAAAATATCTGTGAAGTTTCATTCCTGTGCTGGTGCTCATGTCTCTGAGATACCTGCCCCTCTGAGATTCTGAGATATCATTTTGAGTAGAGGAAGGAAATCATATGATAAAACCACTGCAAATTGAGGGCAGAGGATCTAAAATAGAGAAAGAAGGTATTACAGGGAAAGTTAGTGGAAAGGAAAAGCATAAAATGCCTAGAGATGGAAAGACAAATTATAAAAATGAGTAAAATGAGAGGGATTAGAAAGAGAATAAAAAAAGGATGGAAACATGACCAAGAGATGGAGGGAGACAATGGTGGCAAGAGAAAATGAGGCAAAGAAAAGATTAAGGCAGGGAGGTTTGGGAAGATGCTTACAAAAACAAAGTGGAAAAGAAATATAAAGGGGATTTAGAGGGCAAAACAAAAAAAAACCTCCAGTGAAGTAGGTTGATGATGAAAATGTGATAGTGTTCCTTCCCAAGAGAGCTCACAAGAAATACCCAGTCACAGAAGAACTGTGAACTTCAATTTTATACTGGCAAGAACATGACTTATTGTAGAAGTTGCAAAGACAGTGTCAAAGAGGGAATTTACTGAGCTAAAAGGTGGCAGCCAATCCTTCCAGAATGATACTGGCACTTTCTCATTTACAACCTCATTCTAGAGACTGACAATTAGGCAGGAAACACAGTATGTAGCTGTACAAAATGTAGTGGGTTTTTTTCCTAGAGAAGGAATCTGTCTCTGAAAATAAACTTTTGCATGCTACTTCTATATTTTTTTAATAAAACAAATAAACCGCTTCCTTCAAAAAGAAACTACTTTAGTGATTGTTCATATTTTCTATGAGGAAAGTAAAATCTGACCTTAAATAGCAAATCTCAAATTTGCATTTTCCTAGCAAAAATGAACACATTTGCCTACTTGCTCATAAGAATCGGAGTGGAGCAAAGATGGTGAGCATACCAAGTACTCCCAGGTAATCATCTGCAGTCATAATTCAGGCAAATTTCTCACTCACTCTTATGAGAGAAAATTTGTTACACAATGTAGTGGGTTGACCCTGGCCAGGCCAGTTAAAACAATTATTTTACATTTACTTGTGCTGATCAGGTAGAGAGACACACAGGGGACAATACACATTTATTATTATTACTATTATTATTATTATTATTACTATTATTATTATTATAAACATACATTTCACTTTTTGATCTGTAACCAAAAAATATTAGCATTTCTGAGTTCTTATATTCAAAATCATATTAATTTGAAACCACTGTCCCATCAATTTTCCCTCTAGTTAATTACATGTTTAATTACAGTTAATGAAGACTAATGTAGTATCTTCTGCAGTTTCAACAGCTTCATTCTTTAACTTTGATGCAGTGCTGTCACTGAAAAGCTGAGCTCCTCAAAACAGCGCAAGATGAATTGCAGCAGACAGCAAAATAATCTTTTTCTACTTAATAAGGTCAGGCCCTGTAGTATTTTTGAGATAAATTCCATTTGCAACGTTGTGCAATAGATTATCTGTGGCACAAACTGCAATTAGTCTCTCAACCCTCACTGAAAGGACAAGGGAGATCACAAGTGCCTACCTGCCATATGTGACTTAGTGCATCTATCCTGAAGAGCTTTGTCTCCAAAAAAAGGAGTGTATCTACTTCCACAAAGGTCTTTCAGGCCCATTGAACTAATAGGTGCTCTGTTAAGCTGTTTTATTTGAAAATATTCAAATCAACCTATACAGGAACATAGGAAATGCCATTTTGGATCAGACCAGTCAGCTGAGTAGCAGAGTATACCATCTCTGACAAAGCCAAACCCAAATATTTCATGTGCTAAAAACCCCCATGCATAAAACTTCAGATAATCTGCTTATGGTATTTTTTTCCTACTCCAAAGCATGGAGATTTATTTATCTTGAAAATATTCTGTCTGAAGTAATAGTGTCTATATTATCTTCCACATTTCTACTAAAAAAGCCCCTTCTACCAGATTCACATTTCTTTTACTAATTCTAAATGTGCTGCTTTTTCATCATCCTAATAATAATATTACAGTAAACTAAAATCTAACCTTTCACATTTTTTCAATGTCTTTTTGCATAGAAACATTACATAAATTCATGTGATAATTACAATACCTGATTTTCAGTCCAACCAAAGTTTTGGAATTTTAAGGTTTCTAAGAATAAAATTAATTTTCTAAATGTTCTGAGTTTTACTATTACTACCGACACGGTTTAAAATCATTTAAAGGCAAAATAAATTGTAGGTCTAAGAAACTGCTTGAACTTGCTCCAAAGAATGATTTGGTTCTCTCATACCTAATTAATGAGTGACTATATAACATCATGGAAGAAAAACTCGTCAGAAGCTATTAAACACTGATATACACACAATTTCTGCCTCTAAATGTCTTTAAAATGTAGACTACCAAAAGCCAATTGTATGCCAAAACTTCACTTAAACTGCAAAGTCTATAAAAAAGGTACCAGGCCTTTATCCTAATCCAGATATTTCAGTATAATCTCTGTTTAAGGATTTTAACAATCAAGATGGACTAAAAAAGACTTGTCAAAGTCTTTGATAACCTGCTTTGCATGAATCTGTAAAATCCTTTCCAAAGAGAAGAAGGGAGCTGGCACATGTCTACATGTAAAACTGAATCCCTTAAATGTGGTATTGCAGCAATGGCAATGTCTGTAAGAAACCTTACCTGCATAGATGATTCCATCACTGATACAACAGTTACAGCATCTTCCAAAGTCACAGTATCCCTAAACATTAACCGGGCATGAGCTATCAAAAATAAATGGGTGTAAGTGTTACTGAAGTCAAAAAACAATTTTTCATTTTTTTTACTAGAAGGAATAAGATATTTCTTCAAATTTCTTCAGCCCTCAAACACTCATGGATGGGCATAACTTAAAAATAAATACAATAATTTTGATTTCAATGTCAATTTCAACAGAAACTGGAAGGATTAGTTTTTCTAGTGAACAATGCGGTATAATTTTCAAATTGCAGTTAGAATAAAGATGCTTAAAATTCTGCAGTTAAAAAATGTAAAGTGCTGAATATTACAACAAAGAGTGTGATATGAAACATTCTTATCTACACAGGCACATGTCATCACCATAGAGTAAAAAATAAGGTCTAATTTTCATCATAGGTCAGAAAAAAATTTATTCCTCTATCTGGTCTGTGTCAGAGATGTGGTATTATTTAAAATGCTTTTCTCCACAATAGCTTTATTTTTTTCTTCCTTCTCTTTCTTCAGTCAGCAAAATAAAAGTGATTTTTGTAAATAGATATAATGCAAATAATTTACCACATGAAGCCTTTTTCCTAACTGGCCATGGAAGCACACTCAGTTCTTATTCAGCAATAGAAAGACAGGTTAGTTAATACTACCTAAATAATACTTTGAAGAACAAAATCCTACTAAAAGCCCCAATCTCATGAACTGATAAGAAGGGAAGAAACACTGAATGGGAAAATTTCATGTGAATTTCGAAAAGTTGGGAATGTCTTTCACTTAAAAGTAGGAAGTCTTTCCCTCAAAATAGAGAACAAAACATAAACATTTAAAGTAGGAGGCACTACACTGCCATTTATGCTTGCTATACAAAATACAGTACCTTCTTTTAAATTCATCCTGAAAATGTTTGATATGCCATTTTATAAAATAAAGCCATGTTAAGACAGAGACATACTACTTCCTTTGGGTTTTTCCTTATACATGAAATATGATGTGAACTCAGAGTTGGAAATTTTTAAGTTGTATGGCACTAATACTTCAGGAAATAAAAAATGTTATCTTTTATGTGATATTAATTTTAGGATTATTAATACTTAAGAAAAAATATGCTTATTTTGTTATTTTAATTTTAGAGTAGAAGCAAATATTTAACTCAAATGGAGCCAAGTAAATCCTGAGATTGCCTTTCATAAAGACACAAAATTTCTGAGGTTTTTTTCTTGAATGTAACTTCTTTCAGAGGTTTTAATATTTATTATATATATGAGAATGCCAAAATTAAAACTGGTTTTGATAGTCTAAATGTAACACCCTTTCTCATATTCAAAATCTCCAACCCCGAGGCTCTTTAGATGAGAAGGATAAAACAATACAAGAATCACCTATCCCTACCTCCACAGAAAAGCTGCTACTCTGCTTACTGGCTATAATTATACTGTGCTATTCATTTCATAAAGGTTAATTGTTAGCCTAAAAATAAAAAAGCCAGGGCCTTACCTTCTGCAAGGCGTATCAGACTCTCTAGCAGGCGGATGGTGGTGCGGGCAGCGTTCCTGCAGTCACTCTGACGCTGCATTTGATAGTAGCGAACGAGGATCAGATTGCTCTCATCAGACAGTTTTGGCTGTATGCTTTTTATAAGGCAGAAGTAGGTCTTCATCCTTTCCATGCTCCAGAGCTTTCCTGATTTGCTTGGACAGCCTGCGTTACAACACCCTTGTCAGTAATTTTATAACAACAGACATCAAGCTTCTTCCTAAGAACTCCTGTTAAATAGACAGGTGACTTTGAAAGACACATTACTGTACTTTTGGGGCATACTGGCTGTCTCTACACTAGTCCTCAAGGACTTGGTCAAATTCCAGTGCAGAATTTTACACACCATCCAATCCCTCCTGTATCAAAATCCACAGTAAAGCCTCCAGTAATTTCTACAGAACTGCTGTCAGCCTCACTGCCCACCAGATGGTACGGGCAGTGCCAAATGCTTTGGAACTCCTTAAAATGAAAGATGCTACGTGAGTGTATGCATCTCCTCTGGCTGTTTTACCTGCTCTGTCGGAGCCAACAGCTACCTGCCATATTCTAAACATTTTTTTGTAGGGAAATATTTTGGAAAGGGAAGGGAAGGAAGCTAGCTGAACAAGCTTCCTCTAACCACTTCTTTTGTAAAGGGGATCAAAGCCATGTTCATTGACTTGGATGGAGAAGGGGCTGGTCAAAATCAAATCACATTGCCTTCCCTCATTCCAGAGCACAAAGCTCCATATGGGGAATGCTATTGTTCATTCTTTGAGCCCTGCAGCACATGCTTCTCTGATCTGTTCTGCCTGAATTAAGTTTCCAATTAACAGCAAGTACAATTGCAAGGTGTATAGGATCTGCAGATCAAACACCATAAAGGTGTGAGATGGAAACAATCTACTTACTGAGCAGCCTGGGCTGAAATCTCTTATAAATGATCCCAGAGTAAAAGTAGAGTGTTCTCAGCTCACCCCTCTTAATTAATTAGTGATTTCTGTCTTACTCCTACATGAAGAACAACCACACAGCAGAAAAAATGTAAACCATGACAAAAATGTAAACACCGATTAGTTTGAAAGATTCAAGGATAACAAACTAAAAAAAGGAGGAAAATAAAAAAACCAAAACACAAAAAACCCAATCAAACAAGTTCAAGACCAGAAACCAACCAACCAACCAAAAAAAATCAAAAAACAAAAAAACAAAACCAAAACACACAAAAACCAACCAACCAAAAACAACCAAACCAAAAGACTCTAACCCAACAAAACACCTTATGATTTAAAAAGACTACTCTTACCTTTATTTTGCAAGATGAAGGATGAAATTATGTGGTCCCATTCCTCATTCTTTGTATCTAACAATACTAAGACCAGGTCAAATCTGCTCAACAGGGGACTGCCAAGAGCTATGTTGACAGAGACAGACTCATTGGGGTCATAATGGCCTTTAGGGTTTGTTGCTGCCAGGATAGTTGTCCTCGTGCTAAGCTTGCACACCAAGCTAGAGAAAGGTATGGTGAACATAATGGTTGAATTAAATTGGGTAGGGAAAATGATTCCAAAATGTTTAAAAACTTTTGTGGTTTTATCCTATAAAGAGCACATCTTATCTTCAAAGACCATAAGAACTAAACAATGTATCAATTATTGTATTAATATTTATTATATGTACAGCATTTTTCAGTCAGAGAATAGCAACTAGACAGACAGTGATCTGGATACCAAAAGTCACCAGCCAACATTGCCACAAATAATCTCTATATACAGCTAGATCCTTAAATAGTGAAAACCAACACTAGGTCTGTACAATATATAAAAACTTTTGAATGCTGGAAAGCAACACCTTAGCTTAATTCCCTTTTAAGAGAGCAAAATAAAATATGATATAAATGTATGTTTTATTCCTGTGTATAAACATGAATATGAACCCAAGTTAACAGTGATGGCAGCCATATCAACTGAAACAGCCATTTTCCTCCCTTAACCATGATGTCCTAGCATGTGCTTGTAGAGGTGGGGAGAGATTATTTTTACTCTAGTAGTCCAAATGCACTCCTTTTGAGTAAGGCAGCAGCAGAAGCATTCTAACTTTGGTTTGTCACTGAGCTATTTCTAGTTAGCTCCTGAGTAACTGCTGCCTCATGTCCAAAGTTCTGTAACTGAGAGGAAGGACCACAGATCTTCCACTGGCTTATACCCAACAGGAAAAAACCTTATTTTCCCATGCACCAAAATAAGACCTAAATTAGCAAGGTTCTTACATATGTGTGCTAGGTTTCTTCTCAAAAAATCCTCATTATATGAGGATTAGTCGTTAAAAAATGAGCAACTTGGCATATATGTGCAAGTTAGCAAACTGTGTTTGGGTTTATCAAATCCAAACAACTGCAATAAGGAACTCAGCTGAAATATGTCCAACTTACTAAGGAGACAGAACCATATTGATTCCAAGTATTTGTGACCAGCTGACAAAGTCTGGTAATTACCCAGGTGAGAGCAACATGACCCTGAGATTAGCTCAGTTGGTAAGAGAATGGTGCTAAAAATGCCAAAGTTGTTGGTTTAATTCCCATATAGGCCAGTTGCTTAAGAATTAGACTTGACCATCCTTGTGGGTTCCTTTTAACTCAGAATATTCTGTGATTATTTTCTGCTGTCTGATGAAAAGGATGGAGATGCTCAGAATAATGGAAGGACATGATCAGTTAGAGGGACCAAAACATGACTGGAGCAAGAGCTGAATGGAAGGTGACAAGAAGGAATGTGGAAAGGATGATGCCTTTTGAGTAGTGAGCTCAGAAACACCAGCCAGGAAATAACTTGGGCCTGAATAAGAGCTGCATATGACTGACAAATTGAAATATGAGCTCAAAGATCCAAGTGGTGGGTGGGGGTAGTGGGGGGGATAGCAGATCTGAACACACACTACTTTGAAAAAAGAAAGGGAAGAACTTAAAGTAAGCAGGAGCTTATATTTAAACCACACCCAACATATAAAATTCAGCAGCCTGGAAATCTCTTGGAAAATACAGCAGCCTGGAAATCTCTTGATTTGCTTTGGTTACCAAGCAATATTACTGGATTTTACAGGACAAGAGGACATAGCCTCAAGCTGTGCCAGGTTGGACATCAGGAAGAATTTCTTCACTGAAAGGATGGTCAGGCATGGAACAGGCTGCCCAGGGAGGTGTGGAGTCACCATCCTTGAAGGTGCTCAAGAATTGACTGGACATGGCACTTTTTGCCATGATCTAGTTGACGAGGTGGCGATCAGTCATAGGCTGGACTTGAGGATCTTTGAGGTCTTTTCCATACTTAACGATTCTGTGATTTTGTGAATTTGGAAAATTGAAGCCCCACTTTCTGAGTTGCAACAAAAAAAGTCACAAAGCTCCTCATTTCACATAGGACTATTATGATCACTTGCAGCAAAAGACAAGAAAAAGGATGCCAAGTCTTTGTAGAAAGTGCCCTGGCCTAAAGCAGTGAAGAAGAGTATGTATTTATTCTGATTGCTTGCAGCTTCTGGCCCAGTGCACTGTCCTTTGAAATGCAGACTCATCTAGTTTAGGAACACTGCTGAGAACAAAACTACATGTACAATGAAGAAAAGAGGTACATTTAATCAGCATCCCTCCAACATGTAAGTACAAGAAAAAAATCTCATGCAGTTTTCTCACATATGCTAACATGCTACTTACCCTGCCTTTGCAACACTGATGGTTTGTTGCTCCATTGCCTCGTGGATACTGGTTCTGTCATGTTCTTTGATACTATTGAACTCATCAATGCAACAAAGGCCTCCATCTGCAAGCACCAGTGCTCCAGCTTCCAAATTCCACTCCCCAAATTCCTTCACAGCAGTCACTGTCAAACCTGAAGAATCAAATACTTCAGTCAGTCTCTTCCTTAAAATGCAGGAGTGAACTTGAGTGAAAGAAAGGGACCCAGCACAGTGACTTGAACCATGGACACAGGGCAAATCAGCAGGGAAGCTCCATCATGTACTTCTACCAGGTAACTTAACTCACTTTACAGCTACCAGCAAGCAATCCCACTAGTATTGAGGTAGGTTAGCCTGGAGCTGTGGAGCAGATTCTGTTTAGCTTCCCATGTTTGGATTGTGACTTACTTTAGGACTTTGTCAAATGAACAAAAGGGATTAGGGTACAAAGACTAGATCTGGCAGATCATACTGAAAACTGGGGCAAAGACAACGATTGCAAAATTATGGAACAGACCCATTCAGGTCCTCCTCCTCATCAGCTGCTAAAATGGACAGAAATTTTGGAGCTGCAAAGCAAAGTTTGGGGGAAAAAAAAGTCAATTGTCATTTAACTCATGGCCCCACAAAGTGGAGTCCAATTCTTCCCTTAAACCAATGAAATTAAATTTTTTATGAGTTTTTGGTGTCCTCTAAGCATTAAGCAAAAATAAAAATCCAAAGATGACCAAGGATGAAATGGGGAAAGCAATTAAAAAAAAAAAAAGTTTTCCAGTAAATGTACACATGATACAACACTGGGAAGATGGCAAGTCAAAACCCCTGCACAACTGTGGAAATGGCCATTCATTAGCAAGTATGTGCAGCTCTTTCCAATCCTTCTATTCCCTATTTCCCAGCTTCTTCTCTATCTTTAGCCCTTCTTTTTTACTCCAGTGTTCAGCTCAAAATATCCTAGTAGTTGACAAGCTGCAACCAGCCTGAAATCTCCTGGAATTCTATGGCAAAACCTGCACAAGAATCCCCCTGCCTCACCACTTGGTTCAAGGCTGCAAAGACCTTCTCATCACTGTGCAGCCCACCACAGTACCTATTTGCTTGCAAATGACCAGCAAAAAGTTACTGGAATTAAATGCTTCCTGATAACATAATATGTACTTCAGTCTGTAGTAAGGAATCTGCTCCACCATGTCCAATCTTTCTTGGTTTTCCTGGACCATGTGCTGAACAACGTGGGCAGTCAATCATACACAGAATTACAGAAACACAGAGTACTAGGCAGTACTAGAGCCTGGCTACACATTTATTTCTGAATATTCTGTGGTGGAGGTACACAACTCGCACCCCCAGAGCCGTGGGCACTTTCTGCTCTCCCTGCAAGCCATGAGGGCCACCACTGGCACTGCAGTGCTGTGTCACTCTGCTCCGTGCTGTCCCCGGTGCATGGCAGCCATGAGATGGCCTCTGCTGCAGGCTCCTGCTGCCTCACAAGATGGCTTCCCTCCCTGCACACAGGCCCCTCTCACCGGCAATGCTGCTGCACAGGCAAAATGTCCTGTCTCGTAGCTCTGCAGGGTACCCAAACCTTCTACAAACAGAGGAAGGGGATGGCTTCCTGACAGCACGGCCGTGTGACAGGCACGCTTGGCTCCCTGCACAGCCCCTCGTGGGTGGTCTCTCCAGCAGCAGCACTCGGGGCCATGCAAACCGCCCGTCCCACCCGGGGCACCAGCACCCCCCCAGCAAACCCCCTTTGCTCAGGGGGCTCCCCAGCCAGCAAGGTGTAGTATCCCGGCATGGATATCTCTTGCCATTGGCCAGGAGGTCACTGCCATGGGCTGCAGGCTTGGGCTCATGAGCCTGGCACCACTGCCCAGCCCCACTGGGCCGGGGGTGCTCCTGGCACCCAGGACCCCACCAGCACCCAGCACAATTAGCACAGAAACAAGGAAAAACACCCCCACCAAACAAAGCATAACAAAACCCCAAAGAGCTGAAACGGCCCCAAACTGCAAGTGCCCCTTGGCACATGGTGGAGCCCCACAGGCAAGATGGTTTAGCGTGGAAGTGAACCACTGCTTTCATTCTTCTTAGGGGATGCTGAAAGCTTAATGCACCTTCCTGCTTGACTAGACTAGTTTTGTGCATTCTGACAGCAAAAGTGCTTGTTCTGGGACAACAATTTCATGATGAGTGCTGAACTGAGAGTAGGTTTTCACTCTTCCCAAGCAGCCAGCATTGCAGTTGCTGTGTATACAATACTGCACAACCTTAGCATATAAAAAAACCCACTTAGGATTCTTTTAAATGCTTCTAAATCTTCCCTTTTATAAATAAGGTTAAATAAAACTTTAAAATGAGCTCTACTTGCAAGCAGTTTTTTGTCTTGTTGAGATACAGTGCTTCTCTAACTTTTTGCCTGAAGTGAATGGACAAAAGATTGTTTTGTCTCTGCTCTGCCCATGGTTCTGATTTAGTTATGATATTTTGCCCTACTATTCTTCCTGCCTCAATTTTCAGCTTAGGGCACTTTCCAAGCTGGATGTGGTCTTACATTGTTTACAACTTGCAGTGGATGAACATTTTGAAAGGAAATTAATTTCTTCTTCAGCTCATATGATTCACAACTTTAAATATAATACACTGACAAAAGAAGCATCTTCTACATATGAATCCAAACCTTATCAATTTTAATAAGTTATTGCGGTAGGCAGGATAAACACAGTCCTATAAGCTATATGCCAGCAATTGAAAGAAAGGCACATCCTAGGATTTATTTTTTTTCTTTTAAATAAAATCATTGCAAGGCAACAGCTTTCGAACTAATGTACAGAGTCCCCCTTGGTCATGAATGGAGATCTGACAAGCATCTTTCCTCCTGATTTTCCCCTTGCCTGGATTTAAATCTTTTTAATGCATACAGGGAAAAGAAAGAAAGAAAGAAAGAAAAGAAAAGAAAAGAAAAGAAAAGAAAAGAAAAGAAAAGAAAAGAAAAGAAAAGAAAAGAAAAGAAAAGAAAAGAAAAGAAAAGAAAAGAAAAGAAAAGAAAAGAAAAGAAAAGAAAAGAAAAGAAAAGAAAAGAAAAGAAAAGAAAAGAAAAGAAAAGAAAGAAAAGAAAAGAAAAGAAAAGGCTATTGATAAGCTCTCGGTCCGTTTCCTGGAAATCAGAGAAGCAGATGTTCCGCAGCTCCCTCACGCTCGCCTGGATCATCTCCCGCTCTGGCCCCGCCCCTTGGCCCGCCCCCTCCCTGGCCCCGCCCCCCGGTGCGTTGGCCGTTGCCGGCGGCCGTTGCCGGCGCGCGCCGGGCGGGGGCGCTGCGGCGGGGGCGGCGCGGGGCGGGCGCGCGCGGAGGCCGCTCTGGCCGGCGCTCGGTGCCCGCCGTGCCCGCGGAGGGAGGGCCCTCGCCCGGCGAGTGGCCAATCCGGGCGGGCGCTGGCGGCGAGCAGGGGCAGAATGGGCTGTAGTTGAGCGAAATAGGGAAAGCGGCGAACAGTGTGGAGCGTTCCCGGTGTAAATAAAAGGGGGGGCGAAAAAAAAAAAAGTTTGTGGAAGTCGCCGCCCTGCAGCCTCGCTCGGGCAGCGGCGCGGGGGCTTGAGCGGTGCGGGAGCCCGGCACAGAGGACTTTAGTGCGCGGCGTTAACACGCTCTGCCTATTGTTTGTATTTTTTTCCAAAATATGGCAAAGGTTCAGGTGAACAATGTAGTGGTGTTGGATAATCCTTCTCCTTTCTACAATCCTTTCCAGTTCGAAATCACATTCGAGTGCATAGAGGACCTGTCTGAAGGTGAGTAGAATTTTTCTCCCCGATACGGATTTTGCAATCCCGGGCTCTGAGCTCGGGGCATTTCAGGCTTAAACTTTGCACAGGCCTGCGCCTACAATTTAACAGTCTTTCCACCTCGGCCGCATCGCCGTGCCGAGCCGAGGGGATGTGCCGGCCGGGCGAGGGGATGTGCCGCTCCCGCCGAGCCCGGCGCCGGGGAAAGTTGGCGGCGGCCGCCCGCTCTGGGCGCCGAGCCGGGCCCGCCGCCTCTCCCCGCCATCGGCGAGGCGGCGAGCTGCCGCAAGTTGCGAGGAACTTGTTAGAGTGGAGGTAGCCATGTTGCCAGCTTTGTGTGTGCGTGGGGGGAGCGAGCGGGAGAGAGGAGGGTTGAACCGGGCTCGGCGGCCGCGCATCCCCGCGGGCACACGGGATGCTGTGCGCTTAGCCCTGGCGGTACTCGGAGCGCGGAAAACGCTCCGCGGGGATGCGTTGCGCTGGCCTCGTGCTCCATTTTAATACTAAAAAAAAAAAAAAAAAAAAAAAAAAAAATTAAACAAAAAAATCACGGTGGGAGGCAGGGGCGGGCTGGCCCCGCATGCCGGCAGCAGGCAGTCGCGGTAGGTGCACGGGGCGGGGGACACGACTCGGAGGGGAGCGCTGGCTGAGGGAGCCCCGCCGGGGGGGAGGGGGCCGCCCGCATGCCACTATTTTTGGAAGTCACTCGAAAGTTACCGGCAGCCGCCAGCGGGTGGGGGGCGGCCCCGGCCTTGCCGCCCCACGGGGACCCCCTGTCCTGAGTCGGGGCCACCGCCGCGCTCCCGCCGCGCTCCCGCCTTCCCCCCGAGTCGGGCGGGCCGCGAGCCGCCCTCGCCCCGGCCGCGCTCCGCAGCGCCGCCCCCCGGCCGGCCGCGGGACGCGCCCCGAGAGGCCGCGCGTCGCCCCGCGGGCGGGAGTTTCGAACGACTCGAGCCGAGGGAGGGAATGCGGGGCGCTCCTGCCCGCCGCCGGAGCGGCTGCTGCTCCGGCAGCAGGAGGAGGCTGCCCGGCTGGGCTGCCTGTGAGCGGGAGAGGACACTGCTTGGCCGGCACTCGGCGGAGCCCAGTGCCGCCCGCTCGCCAGAGAGCCCCGCGGGCGGAGGGGCGAGGGCAGGGCTGAGGAGAAGGGGAGTTGGGTGCTACCCTGGCTAAGTTGCCTGGCAGGCTCGCTATCGCTGCGGTTTAACTTGCCTCACCCCGCCTGCCTCTGCAGCAGCGCGTACTCGTGCGTGCCGGCGGGATGGTGACAGCATGGGGAGGGAGGGACGGCCGCCGTGGCGGGAACTTCAGAGGAAGTCTCGCCTGAGCCAGGGTTTCCTCTAGGCCGCCTTGCCTTCTTGCAACTGACGGACGCAGTAGCTGGAGCTGTGCTCCATGCCTGTCGCCACGTTGCTGGCTGGATCTCTCCGGTCAGCCTGGCCCCATCCGAGGTGCAGCATCGGACCCCCTCCGTGGCATCTGCTGTGGCAGTGCCCGTCACAGGGGCTCCGTGCAAGATGTTTGGCTTTTTCTTCCACTTGTGCACAACTGTATGTGATGTGCTCCTCACACTCAAGATTTACGTTAAAGTTAATCCTGGACAGTCGTGACGAGAAGAACTATAGATGGTCCAATGCAGAATTCTGAGCTCCTTTCCCCCACCAACATGCAAGTTAGACTGTAGGATAAATTAGGGATGGGCGCTGCTATCTTTTACATTTAAAAATAAGATTAAACACGGCCGTTGTATACTTGATGAAAAGTCATTGCCTTAGCTTTCCTGTGCTAACACGTCTGTTTACTGTGCTGTTTGCAGCTCGTGCTCTGAAACGCTAATCCTAAAATTAAATCCATGAACTCCAGCCCACTCTTTCTAAAAGCTGTTGTTCTTTATCAACATACCTAAATAACGTTTAGAATTTATTTTTAAAAAGTCTAGTTTTAGTACTAAGTACTATGAGTTGTTTGGAATAAATTTTATACTGTTCTCCTAGAATAATGGCACAGGATGGTATGATAGTCTTAAGCAGTTTAGCCTAAAGATCCTCACTTCTTGTAAGCAGTAATTTGTCCTCAGATTAGAGACAAGAAAGTTCCTTAATTATTGTGGATGAGTACCTGCAATACTGGGAACAGCTAGTACTTCATGCTTAAAAGGTAAATAAACCTGGGAAACTGTGCTGTGTTGTATAGAAGAGTAAAATCCCTTCCTAACCCCTGTTTATTATGATGGTTAAACCCACGGAACTTGCACTGGTGGTAAACAAAGTAAACAGGAAGAATTCACTAATGAGGAAAGAGAGTTGCAGTCTTAAAGTAGTCAGGTTCTGTTGAAGTGCTAATTTCTTTTTTTCTATGCTTAAATTCCATTCCTTCGTCCAGAAACCATGAGGCAGACCTTTGGATTTTGCCGAGTGTACTGATAAGTTAATGTAATAGCTTACAGGTTTGTGCTTTTGCAAAGGTAATAAGAGCATTGTTCAAGGGGAAAAAAAAGAAATATACCATGTAAATTTTTAGGGCACAGTTCTGAAACAACAGCTTAATTAAGAAAGGAAGTGTTAGTTATAGTTTTTTGTAATGGTGGTCTTTCTTTCCCCTCTTGTTTGAAAAACCCCAAAATCTGTCTTGCAAGATTAGTTTCATATGTGTGAATAATACTGTTTTTGAATCAAAAAGGGAAGGTGAAAAGCTGACCCAGGAAGAGCTAATTTGGGCTAATTTGCAGTTTCAACTTAAAAACATCTGTGGTGGAGAGGCTGACTTAGAAAAACCTGAATTGTAATAAATGCTGGGGGTTAATGCATGGCTTTAAAAAGCAAAATGCTACATTAATTTTTTTTTTTTGGCCTATAATTCCATTTCAGGATGTTGATAAGATCCAAGCATCACTATCTTTTAAGAATATAGTCTAGTCATGCTGTAACAACTTTATTACTTCCCAAGTAACACAAGTGACACATGAAGGAATGGAGGCATACAGTTAGTGTGCCTGGAGCTAACCCAGTGGGTTTCTTACTCAATTAACTACTTTCCATGATCTGTGTAATTTAAGCTGTGAGGTGTGTATGTGGAAGGTGGAATTTTTGTTTTGGGAGGTTAGTTGGTATTCAAGGATGTGATGATTTATAGGCATCATCCTGCTGCTGCAGCCATTCTGATAGACTTTGAGAAGATGCTCAACACAGGTCCCAGTTAGTAAAAGGGCCTGATTCTCTGTATAAAATTTGAAAATTAACCTTGCTGTGAAAATAGAAGGATTCTTGTGGTACAACTGACTAGAAAGTGGGATGATCTGGTTCATGAGGACAGGGTCAGACATCAGTAAATTTCTCTGATGAAGACAGGTCCTTGTTATTTTAGGCTTGTTGCCAAAGAAGTAATTTTAAGTTATGCAAAACTATAGATGGGCAAGAGTGGAAGACCCCTAACTGTAATAATAAATAATGTTTGTTTTTATTTCTTTTTTTTAATGTAGATTTGGAATGGAAGATAATTTATGTGGGTTCAGCTGAAAGTGAAGAGTATGATCAGGTGTTAGACTCTGTTTTAGTTGGACCTGTTCCTGCAGGCAGACACATGTTTGTATTTCAGGTAAGTTTGATTTCATTTCTGAAAGAGTTGTGCCAATTTGTTTAGGGAAAACTTTCAAACTAAGAAGCACTTGAAAAATAATGGTAAAAAAATACTGCAGTGAGTTCCTCAGGTATGATACACCTTCCTTTAAAGTCTGTTCTTGAGCTTGTACTTCTTTCCCCTGATATTTCTTGGTTATATTTTTAATTTGTAGTATCAATAATAACTGATAAAAGCACAGTTCCCATAGCTGCTGGTAATTTTAACCAGTCTGGTTCTAAATCAGCAGTGCCAGTTGCCTGGTTTACGCCGGCACCATCAGGCTCACCTCTTCTGGCACTGGTGGCAGTAGGTTAATGTAGGCAACACCTTCAGAGGATCAGGCCAACAAACTAATTGTAAAACTCAGCCAGAACAATCAAGAAGTTTGTTTCTGTTTGGCAGAACACATGTTCAACTGTGATGTTTGGCTAAGCATGTTAAATTATAACAAAATAGTGATTTCTAAAATAAAGATAGAAAATCAGTGGTAAATGGAAGGTATTCAGGACACAAGTGTGTAGATAAAGACTGTGCAAAAAAGTTTAGAGTATGTGATAGTCCTATAAAATACTGCTGTTAAAGCCAAAAGATAATAAGGGATAATGAAGGAAAACAGAGAAGGAGGAACACTAAGATGGGTACTGGCCTAGTCTTGTTTCCATTTTAACTCATTGAGATTCAAGGGGAAAAACCTGAAGTGGACTTGCCTGAATTCTTACAGAAGCTTTCTTTTGTTTGGGATAACTTCTTTTGTGGTGGTGATGATTTTTATTAAAACTAACATATTTTTCTCCATGAAATACTAGAATTTTTCTTGTAAACTGAGAGCAAAATCCATTGGATGAAAAATCAGATAGAAACTGAATATATCTTATTGTATAAGAACCCTGCTATTTTCCCAAACACTATAAATTTACGTAACTAATGGCAAACGCATGCTGAAGTATGAGCATTAAAAAAACCCAAAGTGCTGATGAATACACTCCCTTATTTCTCATGGTTACTGAACTGGTTTAAAATAATATCAGCATTTGTTAGGCATCTTGATTAAACCTGTAAGTTCCAGGAAAGGTAGTTTGGAATTTGGGGTATGTTTGTTTATTCTGGGCTTTTTTGTTCTGGTTTTTTTTCCTTAAAGGACAGGCTTAAGGAATAGGATTAGACAGGAGGTTGCATCATTTATCAACCACGTACATGCAAATCAGTGTTGAAACATTTCTATTTGGTTTTGGAGCCAGGCCTAATTTTTCCACACCACAATAAAGCAGATGTGTAACAAATGCATCATTTATTAACAGTTTTTCCATTACAATCCATTATAGCTTATGGCATTAATTGGTCAGAAATAGGTGATCCTCTATTGCTCTCAAAGGGGCTACCTTGTGTTTGTATGTGGGAAAATCAGCTGGCATTTACATTTCTAATTTAAAAGATGCACTGTTCTCAGTCAAAGGTCTGAAGATTCCTTGTTGATGGTGATGGGAAGGAGCAAGAGGCAGGTGCCTAAAAAAGGCATGCTTTGGCTGTATGATTGGGCTGATCTCAAATTAAATTTACTGGTCTTGCAGTTTCTGTAGAATGGACTCAGCATATGTATCCTGGTTATAAATGATACTACAGCTAAATTAGAAGGAGATGTGTAGAGATTTTGCTTAGATTGGAGTAGGTCCTTTAAGAGATTCTTTCTGTTAAAATATCCTTATTATTTCTTATGGAAATATGGTTGGGTCTGAGTATATTATGCTTCAAAGGCTCTAGATTTCAGGTGAGGGTAGGACTCACCTCATGTGTACACAGGAGACCACCAAAACCCAAAGCGCTGCAAGAAGCCTTTGCTGATGACTGAAGCAGTTCTGTTCACCAAGCTGAAGCAGCCTGGGATACAGAGAAAACAAGCAAGGGAAGGCAAGAATGGGGCAAAGCACAGAACTGCAGGAGGCATGTGATACAAAGAAAAGATATTGTGTTTGTGGGGAATAGCATAAGGAAAGGACCTTTGCAGAGGAGTATAAAATTTTCAGATAATCTGCTGTAGATTTTTCCAGATAGGAAAATGGCTGAAATAGCAACTAAAATGGAGTACCACAGATAGATTACCAAGGATGATAAAAATACCTTAAATGAAAAAAAGATGTGGATCAGGTTGGGAATTCAGGCTTACAGACGGATAGACAATTATTGTGCTTGTCAGACTTAAAAAAAGCAGCATTTTGTTTTAAAACCCCAAAACATTACCTTTAAAGGGGTTTGAACAGTAAAGGCCCACAGCTTGGCCTATTTGTTTCTAAATACCAATATATGTAGTGAAACCTGATTCCTTCTTGATTCTCTTGGGAATTTGTAATAAAATCATGGAAACTTCTTTTTGAGCATATAGGCACATAAATAATTTACTATCCTTAAGTGAGCATATAACCTTTGCTACCTACTCTGCAGTAATAGCTATGTGAATAAATACCATGTGGAAAGATAATTCAAGGCAGCATACACATGGGCAGATTTCATAGAATTTTTAAAGTAATTTATAACGTAAGAATCTCATATTAAGACAGTGATTTTTATGCAAAAATTAATCCACTGCCTCTGCCCACCAAAATATCTGTTTGCAGATAATTGCTTATTTATCATTTGGACATACCAAGCTCTTCTCTTTTTCCTCCACCTGCATATGATCTTTGGTTCCTGAGTAATTAAGAGGTTTGAAAAAAACAGGAAGTTGAAAATTTGAGAAAACTGTTTTAAGCAGTCTTCAGTGTTGTCTTCACGCAGCAAAACACTGCTTGAGAGAGAAGTAGGATTAAAACAGGGTACTACCTTGGGTTCAGAACTGTGTCATAGGATATTACAAGTCAGAAAATGACAATGGGAACCTGGAAAACTAAGATCCTACATTAGAATGTGAGTTGAGTTTAATGGGGAGTTAAATGGAACATGGTCATTCTGTTGCCTGTTACTGTGGAATTTAAACTGATCAGATAATTCTGGGCACTGTTAGAACAAGACTACTGAACTAAAGTAATTCCTTAATCTGTATTGGCAGTTCTTGTGATTTCCTTGAGCTTCTGCATTTTTTCTATTCCTTGGCCATCTTTTCCATTCCCCTGTGCTAGTTGTAAAGCCATTCAGCCATTTTCTATTTCCTTCAGGGCTGGAGGAAGATGAGTTTTACCTGATTCCCTGGTTTCTTGTCCTCCCTCTGGTGTATTTCTACTTCAGAGGTCTGACTTATCAAATGCTTCTGCAAAGTGCCTACAACTTCTCACAAAAAGCTAGACTTGTTTGAGGGCTTAGAATTGAAATGGCAAAGAGTAGAAGCCAATGCTGCATGAACAGCAGCTCTGAAATTTCACCATGTTGGAGCATATAAATACTACAGAAAAGTAGAGATGAGAGGGACAACAAGAATTAATTCCTTTCATCCTCTGTCATTCGGCAAGGTTTGTTACACTCAAACCATCTGAACATTGGCATTACTAATACCAATGTGTTCTCATAGCTTGGGTGTGCTCATTGTTGACTTCAGATCTTTGTGTGGAATTGTAAATATGAAGCTGTTTCACTATGCCTGGATTGCTGTTACTTTAAATCCTGTAGCAGAATCAGGCATCACATGTTATCAATAGATGTGGTAGTTAGGAGGCATTTTAAGGGACGGATGCCACATTTTATGAAGCAAATTTTATTGATAAGTAACTGCAGAGCCATGGTAAGGAAAGAAGGAAGATTATATCAGTTGCTTATTAATTAGGTTTGCATACTGAAGGAAGATTATATCAGTTGCTTATTAATTAGGTTTGCATACTCATACTGACTGGGAATGTACAGGTGTCATGGAGAGATGATGCATTTAACTGCATAAATTTTAACAAACATAGGTATTAGGCATGAAGCCTGAAAAAGTACTTCAGTCCTTGCCTAGAAGTCTGTGGAATAGCTCAAACCTTACCAGAGCCCATCTATTTTCTTGCTGAAGTATAATTTGCAGTCAGGAGTTTTAAGGATTTAGTTTTGTTAAGAGCCACATACAGATCAATTCAACCTTGAGGATGTATGAGAAAATAATCTTGCTCTACTGAATTACCAAGATGGGCTGGAGAACTGTGGCACTGCAGAACTGGAGTGATGTTGGTACTCCTGTCCAAACAATGGTTCAGCTGATCATATATTTAAAAAGAGTTTTGGATCAAACCGGGCCAGTCACCCATGAGAAATGTCAGCAAATAATTTTACTGTATTCCAATTCTGTCATTAGAGTATCGTGGTCTAAATCTAGGGTTGATGTTGTGAAAGCAGTATACTTTCTTGTTAATTTGAATAAGCTTATATATAGTCACTGCTTAGGTGCTGAAACACACTACTTGAGATTCCCCTGCTAGGTAGGCATGTGGTATCAATTTTAATTTATCTTTCCCTTTCACATTTAGGCTGATGCACCCAACCCAGGGCTTATTCCAGATGCAGATGCAGTAGGTGTTACAGTTGTGCTAATTACATGCACTTACCGAGGTCAAGAATTTATTAGAGTCGGCTACTATGTAAACAATGAATATACTGAAACAGAACTGAGAGAGAATCCACCAGTAAAGCCAGATTTTTCTAAGGTAAGGCATGTTTTGTTTTAGTCATGTATCAGAGGTATGCTTATAGAAAGAGGTTTTTAAGAAACAAACTCAAACCCCAAGTGATTTCATAAAGTACATGGAATGAGGCATCAAATAATGGAAAATACTTGGGGGGACAAACTACAAGTGCCATGTAGTTGTCATAAATTTAGATAATACTGAGAAACCATCAAAAATTTCCACCATCTTGAAGACTTGGCTGTACTTTCACACTGTCTGAAATAAACCATTGGATTTATTTCCACCCACACCACTGTTTACAAAGTGGCTCTGTTCTTCAGAAAAATAGAATAATTTTTTTTCTAGGCTCATCAACCTGGAACTAAGTTGTAGATATTCATTTACTACAGTTGTTACTCAGCTGTTCCAGTGTCAGAGCTACAGTTTCTGCAAAACTTAAAACAAATTAGGTGTAAAATGAGAGAACATGGGTAGCCTGGTTGGATGATTATCTGATAATGGTCTATTTTGACAAAGGAAGTATACAGCTAAAAGCTATAAAAACATATATCCTTCATGGCAACAATTAAACCAGGACTAGAATTCAAAGATGAAGTGAAGTAGTATGTTTTTCTATGCTTAACTTAATTTTCAGTGATCAGATAAGAATTATGTTCTGAAAATTACAGTAAAGTTTGAGTTAAATTAAATTCCTAAACTTTAGGTATATTCTTTTTTTTTTTTTTTTTTAGTTCTTTCATTTAAAATATAACTTACTTGTTTTGTTGGTTGTCAGTGCCAAAATGGTGACTCCCTTTAAGCACTTGAATTTAGAATGCCTAGAACTACTTGTCTTCATTCCCTGCTTATATAAAAAGCCTAGCTTTGCTGCTATGGAAAAGAACAGCAAAAGCTATCACATATTTGTATACAGAGTCCTTAATGTGAACTGGGGACAAAATGGAAATGCACAAGTAGAAAGTTATTAGAGTGATTGATTAATTATTGGGAAATAAGCTCTACTAGGTTTTAAAAAAGAAATGGTCTTTTTAGTTTGCATAAGAGGTCAGGAAATACTTAATGAGAGTACACTTTCTTGGAAAAGAAAATTGACAAAGCAGAGCTTTCCTGTGATCAATCTTAAACATCACAGTGACTGTCCAGTGGTGCTAAGTTGTCATCCTCCAGGTAACTATATATAATCTTTCACCCCTTTTCAAAATAAAGAGAAAATCAGTTTGTTGTTTTTTTTTTTTTTTTTGCTGCATACATAAACAAATGCAACATGTTTTCAAAGAAAAATGCCAGCCATGAGAATAAGATAGATGACTAATCATGTCCACTGCCACAGTGTTAGTATCTTCCAAATATAAATGTTTTTATTTTAAAACTTCTGTAAATAAATCTTCTTAGTGAAATCAGTCTAAAGTTTGGTAGTTTAAGGATAAGGTTGTACTTTTAAATGAAGATAAGAAGTTGATGGAATTGATATGTATTGCAAATACCATAAAGTTGATGCAAAATTTGATGAAGTACTGTGGTTTGCAAAATCCTTGTGGGAGTAGAAGTTATTTGCTTTACTAAAAGCTGGATAAAATAATAAACACTTGCACTTTACTTGCGGATCTCTTTCACAGCCTTGACCTTGTGGAACAGTTAAAATACTCTCTTGAGAAAGTGGTTGTTTTGCTGAGCAGAATATTGGGGAAAATGAGTAAGTGGTGTACTGTAAGCACATGTCTGATCCATAGGTAGTAGCTATAGATTCACACTAATGTGAATTCCCTTTTTAAACAAATTGTTTTATGCAAACAAGGCTATAGAGACTAAAAGGAAAAAAATCTATATGCATACGAACTCCAGTTTGAGAAGTACACATTACAATCCATATATTTTCTTCTTTCCCAGCTTCAAAGGAATATTTTGGCATCTAATCCCAGAGTCACAAGATTCCACATTAATTGGGAGGACAACACTGAAAAACTGGAAGATGCAGAGAGCAGTAACCCAAATCTACAGTCCTTGCTTTCCACAGATGCATTACCTTCAGCATCAAAGGGGTGGTCAACATCAGAAAATTCACTAAATGTTATGTTAGAATCTCATATGGACTGCATGTGACTAACCACCATCCTTTTGGTACTGTATATGTGTTAAACTGTAAAAACAACCAGAACTATTTCCCTCAAATTCCATAAGTACATAGTTGAAGCAATGTGAAGAACTTGTTTTAAAACATCCTGTAGAAAGTTTATAAAAAAAACCAACAAAAACCCAACAAACAAACAATATTTGAGCAGATTGTGAAATATAAATACAACTATTTTTAAGTAATTGCCTTTCTTTTCTAATGTGTTATTCTATGTGGTCTAAACCAAACCTGATTAAAGTATATGTATTTTCTCCCATCCCCCCTTACTTTGTAAGCACTATTAAAACCCAAAAAAAGTTTATAAGTTAAAACATTCAGGCAAAATGAAGGAATAATGCCATGTCCTCATCTCTGCTATCCAGATTGCCAAATATAAAGTGCCCTTTAATAGCATCTTAAGAACAAAACTGTCATTAGATGAAGTGCAAAGAATAATAACAAACAAAGTCCAAAAATGTCCTTTTGCTCTGAAAGCAGACAGCACAGTATAATTTTAGGTGCAAGCTTCTTTTCCTTTCAAGGCACATACTTGTTACTTAAACCCTGCAATTTGAGATTTACCATCTGCTATCTTGGATTTTGGGACTTTTTTTTTTCTTAAATCTCCTGCTGCTGCTGTTTAGTCAAAGTGTGGTTTTGTTCAGGACAGTGTTTCATGTGGATTGGGGTGGGTACCTCAGGAAAGAACCCTTTTTCAGGCACCCTAATAGCATACACAAGTGATTGGAAGGATGCAAGCAATTACTAGAAGATTCTAAGCCTCAAAAGCAATAGTGTGAATATCCCAAATATGCTCTTCTGCAAGATTATTATGGATCACTACTGGTTAGTATGTTTATTTTCAGGCATGCTTTATTGTAGTCTTTTTCAGTAGTAGTAAGGAATTTAGGTGTTTTCTTTCATTTTTTTTAAACACTTGGAATTTTAAATTTCTCTTTTCTCTCTAACCTTTAAAGCAATCCTATTCACTGGTATAAACCCTGTTGTGGCAGGCATGACACACTCAAGAATACATTACTTGCCCTGAAGCTCTTGCAGGGAGACATCCCTATTACCTGAGGCATCCTTGAAAATAAAAGGAACTAAGCAGTAACCTGTAAAGACTTAAGGCATTATTGTTACATTTAAGAATTTAGTTATTCCTTCCAATCCTCATTAGCCTTATTTATATTTACTGTGCCTGTATGTGCATTTAAATTGTAATCTGTCATGTCAGATTACAGGAATATGGTTCTATTTACTAGTCACTGCCCAAATTATGAACCCTTGTAGGTTCTGGGCCCTTCAAAAAAAGGTAGATTTCATGATGATTGATAGTGTAGCTCTGAATAAAAATAGAATGCTTTGTTTTCTTTCTGCATTCTGTAATGGGGATGAAGATGTCCCCATCTGCTTCTGTCTTTCCACATCTTAGTGAAATTGTCTGCATTTCAAATGTGAGTTTTTTAAACTGGAAAGGAATGACCCGATCTGAATGTTTTTCTTGTATGGAAACTCAGCAGTACTCATCTGGGGTAGATGAATGAATTAATGAAATTATTAATATTTGGAGGCCTAGTTCTAATATGTGCTCTTAACAACCTCTCTCTAATTGTTTAAAGTGATAACCAGAAATCTAAAAATACTAACACTCATCGGTGTGACTTAACACAAAGAGCTGGTTCCCTGAACTACCAGTTGCCACTTTTGAAGGCTGAAATTTTGTGAACTGTATCTTTGATTTTCAATTATATTGCAACTTTTAGGTCTGCAGTGACATTTTGAGATTTTTCATGCACTTTATGTTCTATTTATAAGTCTGTTTAAGATATCTCATAAATGTAAGCATGTAAATAACTTAGTTATCTGCTGAAGGATTGACAGGCTTCTGATGTCTGCCTTGAATTAAGGCTGCTGTAGTAGTATCTCAAACTCTTGCCTCTATTGAATATTCAAATGAAAACATGATCCAAGTACAAGCTGTAACCAGAATCCATCCACTGGTGGCATGAAGACTTTTTAGAAGCATATGCCACAAAGTGATGGAAGCAAAACATTGCTGTCATTGCAAAACCAACTACAAAATTCAGTCAGCAAAATGATGTAACCCAGCAAACCAATTAATTTAGAGGAATGGAAAAGTGAAGCTCTTTTCAGTCAAAAAAGTCATCTGTGCATGAGAACTTGGGTGCAATAAACTTCAGGCTTGACTGTGGCAGGATGCAGTAGTTTGGCACCACCTTACCTGATACACTCATGTGGCCTGGATAGACCCTCCACTAGCAGGAAAAAGAATGCTGTGCTTGGTGAAAATTGGAGACAAACAACCCTACTTTTCATGATCTTTGCAAGATAAATGGCATTTCTATGGTTTTTGAGAGGCTGGGTGCCTCAGGTCTTTCCAGCTTTGTCCAGATCTTAGCAATCCATGCATCCTGCCTTCTGAGTATCGCATTTCCTGACAAAATCACATTCCAGAGATACAGAATTTGAGGAACCAACTGCCAGTCCCCCAGAGACTTCAGGCAATATCACAGCACAAACTTAGTGGTATTAAAAGATAGAATGCATGCAGGGCATCTGTAAAGACTTGTCCCTGATCTCTGAATGTTTTAGCTCTGTCCACATGACACAGACAACCAGTGCTGACATCCCAGCATTACAATTTCAATACATCTTAAACCTTGACTTGCAGAGGCCATCAAGATGCAAAGGAATCCTACAGATTCTGCTGACAGGACTGGTGATGTATCTCACTGTGTTTTCATCTCAGACAGGCAGGCCATTAGAAGACTGTCATAATGCTTATCAGGGGTTATTTGTGTACAAAGAAGTAAGTGGATCAGGCAAGGTAACATGGATGAAAAAAGTGTGTGGTTTTTATGTCTAGCTTGAAAAAAGTTGTCCCTCAGTTCACAGTCACTGATTTATTCAGGCATTACCTTCAATCTGAATTACTATGACACTTAAATTTAAAGTAGGCAAAATGGTTCCAGCTCCACCAAAATGTACTAGTGAAATTTAATCTTTCCAGTGGCTTTACAAAGCTCCACCGAAAAAGCCAACCCTTACTAGCAATGAAGCAACTCGGAACTTTGCTACAATAACCACAGTAACTTGGTTTTTGGCATACCAGACACTTTGTATTCTTGAGATGGGAGTGACAAAGTCACAAATCTTAAGATCTGACAGTACATTATTTTGTTTGGAGTGCCTCAGCTGTTGGTTTTCTGGAAGTCAGCTCACTGACAGGTAACTTGCAGCTAGACTGATAGTCCACTGACATCTGAAAATGCTGGTTAGAAGGAAAAAGGAAAAACCCCAAATGTGCTACGCGTGTATACTCCTAGCAAATCCTCATTTATCAGAGACAGAAAAGGGCAAAGTTAACTAAATCTTTTGGCTTCGATCTGGACAGCTGCGGATCCTTCACATACCTAACTACCCTACTCCTTAATCATAGCACAGTGGTCTGCAAGAGTACAGATTATCTCATTTGAGAGCCACAGAGGTTTGGTCAGGAGACAATGGGCTAACTTTGCTGTGGCTGCTGGCTGAGGGGCTCTGCTCAGTGCCAGTCAGGAAGATGCTGCAAACCTGACAACTACGTGTAAGGGCTGGCAGCGTGTATGGAACTCTTCTTCCTAGGCCCTCCCTTTTCTGTTTCCAGTTACAGTTCTGCTTCTTAAAAGCTGGTCTTGTACTCTGTGATACGAGAGCAGGGCTGGCGAAGATGGATGGAGGCCTTTTTCCTTGATTTTTGGTCTAGCCAAAAATGATGTAAGGAAGAGCCAGCTGGAGGCACTAGGAAGGCTTTCTTAAAGGCAAACCCAAGGCTTCTACATGGAACCTTGGGTGTCATTTCAGGAGGAGATGGAGGGAGGATACACTTAAACATTTCTAGCTTTAGGTAATGCAGTTTGGAGGGCATGGCTGGTTACTCACTGTTCGTGGCCTGAGGAGTGTGACTGCAGACAAGATGAAGAGAAAGGAGGTGTGTGTGCTACACCAGATGGGAGAGACAACAGCTACATGTTACCAGCAGTGTGAAGAACTGGCTGAACTGAAATGGCAGAAACCTCCCCTGGACCATGCGATCAGGAGGCCAACCTTTCAAAATAAGGATATCCTCCAGTTTGTCCTTTCTCACTAGGAGGGTGGGGCAGACCTACACTTACACTACAATGGAAAGAAGGAGGGACTTCACGTAATGTAAGGGAAATACTGAAGACATCTGTTATCCGTCCAAAAATCAACTGCTTGAAATGCCTCCCATTTCAACAGCAGGATGAAAAAGTCTGATGAAGGCTGTCCTGGAGGTGTTAGAAGCGTGTAAGACCTGAAACCTTTAACCAACATGACAAGATATTGTTCCTGCAGTACTTCCCATCCAAACTAACTATGGGCCTTTAGATATGAAGATGTTTGAATAAAACAGTTTTTGAAGACAGGTATCTCTCTGGCTAAATAATCTCTGTCATGCAGGTAGTCAAGCTGTCTCAGGACAAAGCCATTTGGGAACAGCATTACTGAGAAGAAATTAAGGGAACTAAAGAAGAGATGGGACATTGTTACAGATGGGGCATGTCTGACTATTTGATCACAGCTTCAAATTTCATTCCTTCTACAAGTTTAGTAGACTTCCTATAGAGCTAAGGCCTTTCCAACTTGAGGCCCAGCTGTTGAAGGAACAGCCAGTGGAGCTATGCTCTCAAGAAAGTATTTTCAGGTTACATACTGATAAAAAATACTTCATGTACAATTACAAGTATTCAGGAAAACAATGCCATGGTAGAAGTGATGATCAAAGTGACCTAAAGGCTGCATCTGTATTAATAACTTTATCAGGGACAGGGTATGAATCTATGGTGGAAAATAGTTTCCTGGCACTACTTCAGCTTATATCAACTAGGGAAGGCACAGGGACAGTTTGGAAATCTACACAGAGGGAAAAATATCTCCAGTTTCAGAGTCTTGCATACCTCAGGATACTGACACCATGTACTCTATTTATAACCACAGCTGGATGGCTCATGTCAGTGACTTTGGATTGGTTTCTAATGGATCAGAAGAGAGACAGCTGTTAGCACCTGAAGCCTGCCTAGCTGTGGAAAGCTTACTTTGTGTGAAAGAAGAAAAGAGGTGGTTTCCCTTGAGTCAGTTCCCTTCAATGAAAATAAAGGAAATCAGTAGCAAACTGCTGTTGGCATGATATGGACAGTGTTAGACATGGCAAAATACCAGCAAAAAGGCAGTACTTGCAAGGCTCTGCAGAGGCTCTAAGAGGAGAGGCCAGAAGGGTGCATGTCACACAGCTCAGAAAGGCATGTTATACAGAACTGGAGAGCTGGAGAAACAGCTGATAGTCTCCCAGATTTTTAGGCAAGCTGTTCCAAATACGTAATAAGTTTGCAAAATTCTTTAAGCAATCCATCTGCAGTGAGATGCAACAGCAAACAAAATTTTCAGAAATGTGAACAGTCAATTATGCGCTAGCAAGCAGCAGAACAACTCTAGCCTGGATGTCCATGAGCTCCAGACCTGCCAGCAGCTGGCATGCGTTGGTTCCTGTTGCACACCACTCAATCACTGCAAATCTCAAGCTCCAGAGGTAAATTAAATACTTTCTTACTAGTCATTATCTCATCCAAATATACATAAGCAGCACTGTGCCTCCGGGGACTGCAGAACAGTTTATTTAACTCAGTAGTAAGGTGAGAATCCCCAGAGAGATCTTGTTAAGCCTCCCTAAGTCTCTATCTTTATGGAAAACTGTGTATCAATTTCTAAAAATAAAAGGTAGTTGAATGACTCCCTGTGATTCTCAGATGAGAGACAAGTCAGGGAGAATGAACTGAGCCTGTAAAAAACCCAGTGTAGATGAAATGAAACAGTGGGGCAGATGGTTCCCCCATCTTTCATTTACAGATCACAAAGTCCTACAGTGGTCAAATAAATTTTTGCCATTGAGTTGTTGCGTGTGGGCTGGTTTGCCTGCCAACTGTCATTAAAGAGATGTGGGAGGAACAAACCCCGGTTCCTCATTTAAGTCCTAAACTTGTAGAGAATTTGAAACAGAAAATTTCTGCTAAGTGTTTGCAAGAAAAGCAACTTAATAAAACAAGTAAGCTCAGAAACTTATTCACTGAGTCGAGGTAAAGTTCTGGATTTTTTTGAAACAGAGAACAAATCTGTCATTTGTAAGGGCTGTTTGCAGCAAGCAGGCAACTTGGGCCTGTGGGTGAGGTGAAAAGATGAAGGTCTTCTAAACCTTCAGGTAGAAAGCAGGGTTTTCTCCTGGGTTGTACTTTCTGAGTCAGGTAAAACAGCACAGACTTTGTTTAGAAAGTGCAGGGGAAGGCAGGAACCTGACTGAAAGAGCAGAGGCTCAACAGCAAATTAAGCTGCAGGAGTTAGGTCACTGTTTTCTGAAATTCTGCAAGCCAATTCCAGTCACGTGTGTATGGGTTAATGGGCTGCAGCAAGCACATGATACTGCAGGGGCACAAAGTATTATTGTGGATCTCAGAGCAGGTGATACCTAAGGTAGACCAGGAAAGAAAGATAATTTTGGTGCAAGAAGAACGTTAATGACCTAATACGCTGTTCTGGTACAAATAAATGTTCATACAGAAAACAAGTAAAACTGGTATGACACAGTTTGGGATACAGAATTCTAATTCAATGCTTGTTAAATAGCTTGTGTCCTAAAACAGTACCAGATGGGTAAAGGGAACAAGATATGTCGGTGCACACAGAATCTTACTAAAGGCTGGTTAGATACCGGCAGTTTCCTCTAAATGAGGGACCCAGCTTTTAGGAGCCATGTTTATCCAGTCTTAGGTGTGTCTTTTGGCCTATGGGGACTGTAATCCCAGAGCCAGCAATTAAATGCAATTCAGACTGCTTTTTATATACAGTAAGGAATTAGCTGAAAGTGAAACTTGGAAATTTTACATTCTGGAGGGAATACTGGAGGTACACTGGAGGGAAGAATGTGCATTAGGACTGTCCTCTCATGGGAAAGCAGTAACTGGTAATTCAAAGTGTTGAATTATGACAAAGAAAGTAAAGCAGTTTCTTCAAACTAGTTTGAGGCTTCTGGACAGAGAGCAAGTTGACAAAAATCAGTGTTAGGTACAGCTAGCTACAAGCAGATTCATAAGACACTCCTTGCACAGGAAGGGCAAAGAAAATAGTAATTTGAACAGCATCCAAACTCCTGGTCTAGAAATTAATATCTTAGTCCAGCAGTTCTAGCCATGGAAAGGTTCCCTGAAATTAAACTAGGGTTAATAAAATTCCTTGCCAGGCACTCAAGTTTCACTTGTGATAACAGTCCTGAAGAATTCTTAAGCAGAAATTTGGTGCTGCTGTCAGATTTTGGAAAAAGGGACTGAGAGAGAAGTTTTTTAAAACTAAGGAATATTTAAGTGACCTATAGATGATCCAAAGGCCCAAGATGTTCCTTTCATGAGATGAAACTTCATCTCCACACATCATTAGTGCACATGTACCACAGTAAGCATATAAACCGCAATATTTGTTTTCAGGGAAATGTCTTTGAACATAGCCATCATGGCTGGGCTGGAAATCAGATCATATGGAAGGTGAAGCGTGGGAGGGAGATGTGGTGAAGAAGGCAACAGCAACATCAGAGACTGAGAGCAATTGACACAGGAAATCACTACTTACAAAAGTGGGCAAAGTCACACTGAAATACATCACACAATTTCACTCCAGGTCACTGCGAGTCCCCTAGCAAATCTGAAATTATCCACACTGTTCTCAATTTTAACACAGAACAAAAAGTGGAGAAAAGTTTATGCTAAACCAAATTTTTCTCTGGCTTCTCTCCAGACCTATTTGTTCACAGTTTGAATGGAAAGTCAGGCATATGTGTTTCAGAACAAGTTCCCTACACACAGGAGTGTATATTTTCAACATCGTTCCACTTCCATGGCTATGGAAGACTTAGTGTATACATTGCTGTGGAACTGGGGAAGATTTATCCTCTGCTTCTCCCAGGTACAAATAATGCTGTTTCCCAGACGTAAAATGATAAGCAGCACTCTCTGAGAAATACTCAAGTTACACATACTAGCTTAGACACTGGGATTTGACCCTAATTATTTTGTGATTTTGAACATACAAGTAGTCTATCCATTTGTTCAAATAAAGTCATTGGCAGAGGTAATCTGATTCTGTACATTGTCCCCAGAAGAGTTTGCAAAGATGCCTGGCATTCAAAGCCAGCTGGGACATACCTAAAATTAACAAAAGGCAAAAGGAGAAAAAAAGAAAAAAGAAGAAAAAACCCCACGTGCTCTCTGAAACCATCTTAAAACCATCTTCATGAGTAAGAAATAATTCCCCAGCACAGGGGTGAATTTCCAGAAAGTGAACAGAAATCAAACTGGCACCCAGACAGAACACATGAAAGAACAGAAGAGAGGAGATTATTAGTTCAGGAGAAACCAAATGATGCTAGCTCATCACACAGCATGAGCTCTGGAAAGATGTCATATTTGTCATAGCTGGAAAATGCTAAAAATACAGGTCTAGATCACTCTCCACTAGCAAAGCATTGAGAGGTGCTTCTGGATGAGGCTTGTACGCTTCCCTGCTAGAAACTCATCACAGTCCTTCATGGATACAGACAAAGGGGCAAGACTGCAGAGGCCTCATATGCCTCCACAGCAGTTCTCTGCTTCAACTGTGCTCATAACAACCTGAGCATGTATGTTCACATACATAGAAGACTTCTATATAAACATACTTGAGTGAATAGATAACCTGTTACAGCTGAAGAAGCACATACCTGCACTTGTAGATCCAATTCCTGCTGTAAGCACAGAGCGTGGCATAATCTTAACTGCATACTTGAGGAACTGAGATTTCCCTGTACCTGGGTCTCCAACCAACAGAAGATGTGATTCACCTAGGGGGAAAACAGTGATGTAGGAGTAGACAGTTCATATACAGACAAACATCAACACAAAATGCTCAGATTAAATAATACTTGTCATATTCACCTAAAATTTAGCACTATATATACATCAAAACATGTAATTCTCCACTATTTATTTGGTGTGATAAATACATTGTTTAATAAAGTCATCTAGACACAAATATTTACAATGAAGTATTTGTCAAGTATTAGCAGGTATTTGACGCATTTCCTGTAATATGAGTTCTTACATTTTAGAATGCTCATTTCTCAGCTCATTCTTGAATATGAAACAGAAGGATACCAGGTTTTAGTTACCATTCTACTATTCAGTTATTTAAATTATTGCAAAACAGACTAATAAAATCAGCAGGTTGTTTTGCTTAATTAATTCTTTGCCAACAGTTACACAACTTTGTAGTTTCATAACAATGAAATTACAGAAGTAAATAATTTGGCTGCTACAATCTCAGTAAAGTGCACTAAAATGTTTTCATTGTTTTCTACAAAATGTGCCTTCAATTCAAATATAAAGTCTATAATTTTATTTAGTTGTTGGAGCATTAAGAAAATCCTGTCTTTGTATACGGAGACATACTTTTTAAAATTATAATGACCTACATAGATTATGACCTGTGCACCACCTGGCACATGGCATATTTGCCATCTAATAACAACAGAAGGAGAATCAGCAGGCAGGTAACTTGGAGTTACAAGACTAAGTGAGAAGTGCTGACAATCACAGATGGAAAACTCTGGCATTAGGAAGTAAAATGAATCCTTTAATTTTTCCTTTTAATGTACTGTAGTGATCTGCATTAAGGAAACATTAAGATTCCATCCTTTGATGCCAAATACTGCTGGGAATATTCTACTAGAAATAATTTCAAAATGTCACTTATACAATAAAAAGTGAGATGTTTTAGATAAAACAGCTGCCTTTAATATTCTAGCTGATGGAAACCTGAAAGTCTGCTTCTATTGGGTTTTATTTGGGAAAAATTAAAATAAAAAGAGGAAGTCTAGACACCCACTTTAACTTGTCTGAGATTTTGGAAGAATAGTCACAATTGATTAAAACTTGTTCTCACTCAAGAAAATGGGATGATTATGCTTCCAAGTTCTTACTGGTTTGATCTTGGAAGGGTGGGGGGGATGTGGATGAAGTCAGGGATGGGAATGACTGTTACAAAGGATGTGAGACTGTTAGAAACAATACAAACCTCTGGTTCGAGTTCCAGCAGCATCAGTCCTCTGCACACCACCAGCAAGCACCATGGCTACAGCCAGCTTCACCAGGTACAATCCAAAAACTTGAGGACATAAGCTAGCCAAAATTTCATTCCTGCCTAAAACAGGAGCAAAATTGGCACTCAGCAGAGTTAAAACTTGATTTCCCATAGACTCCCGTGTACGCTGACAAGTAATTTGGGGTAAGAAGAGTAGGGTAGGAAAGAGATTTTAGGGTTTTTTTTTTTCTTTGAATGAGACCTAGAGCAGTTGTTTGATCCAAACTTCCTTCATTATAGAGAAGTTAGGCAAGTCACAATCACAAGCAGCAAAGCAAATCCTATTGCAATTTAAGGAACGTATGGTGTGGACAGCAAGATAAAAGGTACTAATGAAATGCCATCATGCAAATTCTTTTGTTCCACATTTACAAGCGTAGAAGCTATGAAACCTAGAAGTTTACAGATTTCAAAATGTCCCCTGGAAAACTGGGTGCTGTACATTTAAGAAAACTAAGAAAACTTCTAACACTTATTTTGCCTTAAACCTGTGCACACATAGTGTGCTCATTCCCTCATTGTTACCTTCCTTCTCCTTTGATCCTTCTGTGTCACAGGTCCCTCTCCTCCTCCCCCCTACTATAGTCTCTTTCCAGCAGCAGAATATTTCAATCTGCTCTGAAAATGCTGATGGTGTGGAAGATATGTAACAGGATTAATTCTGTCCTTTGAGATTCTGACACTACCAGCATGTAAGGGGTCTCAGGTTATATGCCATGTGTTACTTCCATTGCTAGGGAATAAAAGAGAGAGTGACCCATTTTGAGAGCTTAACTTTATGTTTAAATTTAGATGCAAGTACATGGTACTGGCAAAATATAAGCACCTAATGAATGACTTAAGGTATATGTGTTTCCTTTGGAGGTCTTCTGAAGGAATTAACACATCTTTATCCATTCAAAAGTGAAATTTTAAGGATGTTGTTCAGCCATGCTGAAGATTTAACTCCACAGTTAGGAGTTCGCATCATTAAGTGACTGACATAAAATGCAGTAGCAGCTGTCATTATCTCTTGAAAAACAGTACAGGTACACACACACTCTGTGGCCTCAGACTCCTTAGTCAGATTTGATCTCTGCCCTCAATTTCAACTCAAATTCAGACAAGCAGCCTGAAACAGACATCTTGGGCAGTCAGGGTCCTTCTAATTTCCACCTCAACTTTCTTGTAGCCAATTCATATTTATTTATTCAGAATGGGTAATATTACATAAAATCACATTGCTCCCTGCAGGCTTCCAAAAATTGTCCTGAGAATGAAAAATTAAAAGGGACCTTCAAAGAAGAAGGTCCCTTTACAGAGGAGTTACTTTCTGAACAGTTCTAACAAGAGTGATAAGAAATATTCTCATTCCAAACAGCAGAAGGAAGAAATGTTATCATTCCAAACAGCAGGAAAGCAGGCAGGAAACTAGCAATTAAATTGCTTTCCAGGAAATGCAGTTCTGAAGAATCTTTGACATTGACAGGATCTGAACTTTCTTATTGTGAGCAGGCTCACTTGACAGAGGTTCCCACCTGTTCTTCCTCCTGTTTGTCTTTAAAGAAGAAAGACTAAACCTTTTCCAGGGTTTTACAAGGCAGAGTGTCAGCCAAATAAAGTTCAGGGATGGAGACCCTAAAGAGCCCATTGAGCGGCATAGTTGAGGAGAAGGCACTCAGATTATGGAGAGGGACAGAGTTCCAGACTGAACTTCTGATAATTCCAAGGCGGAATTATCTGTGGACCATGGTAAGTTTAGGATCCAGCATACTGAACACTGACTGTTCTAGAAGCCACTGTAAATTGGGAGGCTCCCCTGCCTCCTAACCTAACTCAAGGGCCTAGGCATCCAAAAGTTACATTACAGATAGGATATGCTAATCCCTATGGTAAAGATTCAGAGCTTAATTTGGGATGTAGAGACAGTGTGTTAGCTCTCTCACCCCAGAGGCAACAGCTGTGATGACTAAAGGCAGATCCGGTCCACCCTATTTCTTCTAAGAAGTATGCTTCTTCTTTCTTTTTTATAAAACACTTCTCATTTTTTTTCCTCTGATACTTACATTCTTTCTCATTTCTTGTTAATAAATGTTCCAAGAAAGACTTGAATAGAAAGCTCAAAGCATGGAGATCAATGGAGTATGTTTGGTACTTCCTTCCCCCACCCCAGTAATATTAAAGTAAGAATTTCACATTCTTGTAGTGGAAAAAATATATTCTTGATGAATGGGTAATGAGATAGGATAATGGGGAGAAAATGTGTTCAGTCACTGTATTTTCACTCCTAATTTCATCTCTATACAATCAAGTGCCCTACTTAAAAACTTGCAACTACTAACCTGCTAAGGGATCATTCCTATGCCTTTCCCAGAAGTCTTCAAATTCCTTGCGAACTTCTTCATCAATTACAACCCCTGCTAGCTGCTCATTGTTCACTTTAACATAGTTGGCTTTTAAAACAAGCTCCAAGTCACAGCGTGCACCCTCATGGAAAGGTTTCCACCTCTGCATTACCACTCCATACACTGTGATGTCATCTCCTAGAGGTTAACAACAAAAAATTAGTAAAATAATATCTGACTTGAGACATGCAGACACTTCAGCTAGCTGTAATGCAGAATAATGTGATCTAGATCCTGTGTTACAGTTAATAATGTTAAAAAAAATTGAATAACCAAAAGCAAAACTTCCTGCAGTAACTGGAAGTCTAAAAGAAAAAGAAGGTAGACTGCTTAAGTCTGTGGTAGGAAGTTGTTATGTCTTTCCACCTCTATTTAAGGGAGGTGAAATGTTAAATATATACCTCTGCTTGCCTCCTCTTTTAGAAGACAGGAATTCCTGGTAAACTGTGGAAGCTCTTTCAATTAGATTGATTATACAAAAAAAAAAATTAGTCAAATCTTATTTGGCTTCTGGTAACCTTTGTAATGAACCCCAGAATCACTTGTTAACATTCTGAGAAGAGTGTTCTTCTGAGAAAGTACAACCACAAATTAATTTCTTGTGAAAACATGCCTATCTGAGTATTTTAGTCTACTGTTCATTCATCCTCCTGCCAATTAGCTTTTTCTTTGAATGCCAAGTAGCTTTTTCCACCTGTAGTACTGCTTAGGTAGGAGGTCAGGATTCCTGGCTCTCCAAACCTATGGAGGGGCACCTCATGCTGTGTTACCCAATCTCCTGGGGAAGTTGGGTGTTCTACACTAACAAGATTTAATGTACTTTCTGTACGTCACAACACATTGCTTATTGAAACTGATCTGTCAAACAGTCAAGATGTAAACCTGGGGGTGCATGACATTTTCTAGAATGATCATCAGCTGCCATGCTAACATTCAGCCTGAAACAGCAACGTGACAGATGAACACACCTCATTCAGTGTGTTGAGAATTCACACAAGATTAGGGGCTACACCTGCACTGACAGCCACTTGACAGAGATTCATCTCAAATGAAAAACTAAAAATGCTTGTGGGTACAAACATAGGTAATTCATCCTATATCCTCACCAGACTTGCAACTGTCCACCAAATCATCTTCCAGAACAACCACCATGCAACGAGGGATGCTTCCAACAGACAGCCTCTGAACCTAGGTGATGGAAGGAAAAGCACTTCTTAAGAACTGCAACTTTCAAAAGCCTTTAATTTACAGCAGCTCTGGCCTACGGTCCTTTCCTGGAACTGAGGTCAGTTTTTGCTTTTCATCACAAAATTTATGATGTAAATGCTGCCGTGAACTTAACAATGAAAGTTTAATGCTGATATTAATGGAAATGGGATTGGGTATTAAATTAGCAGAAGGGGCTCAGTGCTGGGAGGTCTTGTGTGATTTCAATATCTTGCTGAAGAAAACTCACTAAAAGAGGTCATTTGAAAGACCTAATCTTTTTTTTTATTATAATTTGAGTTATTACTAGATACTTCCTCAATATGTAAAGTTGACTTTGGGTACTGAAGCATGTGCATGGGATAACTCTTCACTGAAGTAGATACTGAGAGAATATTCTCTGTATTTTTCAGGTATTTAACCATGACTTGACAGTTGGAGATTAAGTTTCACCTAGGTGTCAAGGATTAAATCAAAAACAGGAAAACCCAAATATATATTGACAAATGTGCCAGTAACTCCTATAATTCTTTTTCTTTTCTCCAGGGCAAAGTCTGGGCAATCTTGTCACAGTTCCAGCCAGCAATTTTTCCATTTATACTTAGAGTTTGCAATAGTTTTGAGAGTATCCACTGCACAAGAACTGCAGTCAGAAGTACCTTTTCATTCTGCAGCACAGGTCATACATGCTAGAATTCTAAATGTATTCACTCTCTGGTGCCTAGGAAGGTTAATTCACCCTTGTGTATTATCTAAATGGCCACAGGCAGTTCACATCACTGTCAGTCCTGATAGCACATGCCTAGTTATTTGCAGAGCTCAGTAGGAAACACAAGGGAAATTCACTCCTAGTTTAACTTTACTGTTTTTAGTAAGCACATGTTGGTGAAAATCCTTCCTACCAGTGAGATCTGTGTGTCACACAGTGTAACAAAACATAAGTTATAGAAATTTCCCATATGTCAGAAACAACCATTATATGTTCATGCAATATAGGGTTTATTTACTAGAAAGTTTTAATCCCCTTACTTTTTTTTTGGTATTCTGAATTTTTAAGACCTTAATTTCTAACTTCATACATTTCTCCTCCACCTTGTCTGTACTTCCACCCAGGGTTACCATCAGAAAACAAACGCAGATTCTGTATGCAGGTTCTGTAAGGATCACATATGCAATATTGTTGAGTTAAATATTGGCTGAAGGGAAGAACATTTGCAGACACCATGTACTGACCACACTGCACAGCTACAGCTGGCCCTGGCAACCATGGGCTAGCTTTAGTCCTCAGAACCAGTGTTGAACATCAGCATCATGCACAGGGAGTGCTTAGAGAAACAATGCATACTTGGTGTTATAGGATTTCAACATGGAATGGAATTTCATCTATGGAAATTTCATCTATTCGCTGACTGCTGATTTTGTACAATATTGAATGGAATTACCCAATAACAGAAGTCTGGTCTACATGTTGGCTTAATTTTTAACTCTTTGACAGGAAATCTCTGACCAATGGGTTGCCTGGGCTTCTTTAGGTCTTCTCGGGCATTTGTTTTAAACAACAGTAGACATCCATACTTTAACACCTTCCCCTTTTGTCTACGTTTTTTTTTTTCCTTACCTGTTCCTGAATTTTGATTTCTTGATAGTCCCTGCAGCAGGTAGGAGAAGAGGTTGTTCCAGAGAGACACGTGAACTTGGTTGAGTTGCAGCCTTCTTCATTGAGACAGGCAGCTGGACGACAGAAGGCGTAGTACTGCTCGAAGTCAGCCTTGACAACAAACACGTGCTTGCACTTGTTGCAGATGTAACTCCGTTCAAACTCCAACACCTTCACTGAACTGGTACGTATGACAGTCCCAGTAACAGACAAAAAGTGCCCCACATCCTTGGATTTAGGAATGTGCTCTCGAGTCAACTCTGGGCAAACAGGCAAACCTGTTAGACAAAAATATGTGAAGCATAAGGCTATGCTTATCAAACAAGGACTTACAATGCAGTTAAACAGAAAGACTGGAAAACATGCCAGACATATGAACATTAGCCATTGTTATTACTGTTTCATAAACATGATTCAACTATTTGTCTGTTGCACCATAAATCTGATTCATTGTCCTCAGATGGTGGAAATCATCAGACACTGAGCACTAGCTGAAAATGTTGCCATTTTATTCTCCCGCTCTTGCCAAGGGGTGAATAGTCATGAACAGTTTCCATTCATGGAAACAGATCCTGATATCCTCATATCTGTATTAATTCAGATGTTCTTTTTGCAGATGCCATTTATTCTACAACTGCTTTATCTGAATGACACATTTTTAGTTATGCTACTTAATTGTGGTTCAGGGTTATTCCCGCAGTTAAACAGGTGTAGCTCCTAATCTTGTGTGAATTCTCAAGTCTAAGCAAACTCATAGTCAGAGAGCATTTGACCTTAAATCCACATTGCATACCAGTAAACCTCGAGCACAAGGAAGACAGCATAAAAAGAATGTAAAGAGGTTATGAACACAGCCAAAGCAAATTCACTTGTACATTCAAATGCGTAGTGACAGGACACTTTCCACGTGCTCTCCTTTAATTCCACCCCAGCAGCCAGTTCAGTCATGTGCTGATCCCCCTCCAGTGTTCACCCATCACTTGGCTGAAATCACCAGAAGATTAATCTCAACAACTTACAAAGTCTTTATAAAAATAAATGGTCTTGAAATGCTCACCTGAGCAAAATATTGCCTATTCATAAATTAGTCATGAACTACAAGATACTAATAATTATAAACTTAAATCAATTTCTTAGCTTTACTCCCAAAATAGAGCTAGGAAACAGAGATATAAAACTAAAATCTGCTAGGAAATTATGTTTCTAAGGGGACTGAAACTATTTGTGTGTTTAGTTCAAATCTTCTCAGTGGCTTTGGCTGCTTAAAAGAACAAAAGATGTCATATTTATTTTGCTGTTTTCAAACCCAAATTCCTTATTTCAGCCATGTAGAAATGTTCTGGTTTGAGGCTTTTAAGCAACACTTGTCCTTCTGCTTTTGTTCAAAAAAAAGTTTTTAACTATTAAACTAATTTTAAAAGGTAAGAGAATAACATAGAAAAAGTAGAATTAAGTAATAAGGAAGAGGAAGTGTTTTGTAAAACTGCAAACATTTTTTTCTGCTTGACTCTAATAAAGCCATTTAAATGTTCTACTGAGGCTGTTGAAATTTTCATTCTACCACAGATTTGCATTTCTAGTCAGTTCAGGGGAAAAAGAATCCGTTATTTCTCCACCTGTTTTGGCATTTTTTTCTTAGTTCAGTTTTGCTGCCCCTGAAAAAGCTTTGCAAAATGCATCACATCTCACACTAGAGAGAGCTGCAGCACTGTTGTCAGGATATATGATGATCATCTGTGAGTTTTGAAGAGACAAGAGTCTAAATGTGACAAAAGGAGCCTTCATTCTGATATTACTAGACTGCTTGACAAACTCTTTTAATTGAGTATGTGCCTCTTTCAATCAACTTTACTGTATTAGTCACAAAAAAGCTATTAGAAAATATCAGAAGCAGCTTGGCCTTCTGTAACAGACACAGTGGTGCTCAAGCTAATGATAAGTAAGGAAAAATCATTTCATGGATTTGTAGCAAAAAGCAGAAGCTATACAATCAAATTCCTACAATGCTAAAATTCAGATAAAGAACTTTATCTTTTACTTTCTTCAGTGAACTAAGGGTAATCATCCATTATTAATTACTGCATATCCACACTCCTTTTTTGAACCCCTAGATGCCCTGTCCACATTGGTAGAAGGTGTTGAGATTGTTTCTTGCACCTGGTGTATGTAAAATCACTTTTCCTCACTGAATTCCAAGCCTGACACACAGATACCATCACCCACACTCCTGGTTGTTGCCGGTTGCTCCCACCAAGAATAGTGCACCACCTTCTCATTCCCTCCTTATCTGACATGGGAATGGGAAGTGCCGCTCCAAGATGAGAATCCTGAAGGTAACCAGAATTTAGCATCCACTGAAAAGGTAACAGTATCATTGGAAAATTTGGGTGGAAAAAAACGGCTGTAGAAAATTTAGGTTATTTCTTTTGTTTCCTCTACAGCGAGCCCTTTGGTGGTACAGAACATTAACCAAATTCTGTGGATAGATGTTATTTTGATCCAGCTGGATTTCTCAAGGATAACTTCCCCTGTTCTTCATCAATTTCTCTCCAGCTTAGGGATGGAATTATCTGTGAGTCTGTTGACTGAATTCATCTATCACTGATCAGTCAAAGTTACTTTTATCAGTTATTAAAACTATTTGATTAAGGGGGCTAATTTTGCTGGAGGTCGATAAAGGAATATTTAGACAAAACATCACAGTGGGAGGAATGATCAGCTCCAGCAAGAGGCTGATAAGAGGAAAAGGAATGTCTTAAAGACACCACTACTCATGCAGAGATCACCTCTCCTTGCTGTATTCCTTCTAAGACTTCCTGGCAGCTTTTCAAATAATCATACTTGGAGTCTTTTTTCATGCTGAAGCCCTGAATGATGTAAATGCATCTCAGAACACTAGGAGGAAAGTTTTCATAGGTACAGGAAGGTGCCCAAAGTCAAATTTCAGTACAGCACAGTGAGTCCTTTTACTTCACATACTCAGCAACTGTGTACAAGCTCCTCAGCACCTGAACACCACAGGATAAATATAGTTCTAATGTATGTGTTGTCATTACAACATTTTTATGGAAACTCACTTTCATTTTTATGAAACTCAGGACTATTTAACAACTGTGATTTATCCAAATTCAAGCTATCAAAAGACTGAATGACCACAAGCCACTCCACAACAGGACAGGGGATGGAAACACAGGCTGCCAGCTCTTGGCTTTGCAGACTATTGCTCCAAATTGTTATGATCAGAAATGACCAGAAGGGATAGTGCCACTGCTGACCCAGTTTCCCACAACAGGCAAAAAAGACATTTCAACCCCAGAACCTGCACTCTACATTTACTAAACCTCAAAGCTACTAAAAATTTCCCAATAATAAGGAATAATGATATATCATCTTGCAGTGAAAAAATTACTGAATCCTCCATTAATGATCATGCCTTCCAACAGTTCATTCCAATTTTATGACAAGCACTTTTATAACAGTTAAGCATAAAATTCAACAATTTCGGATGAAATTGCTACAAGACAATTCAAAATTTAGACTTTGCCTCTTCTGGAAGATGGCTGAAGCCAATAAGGACGGGGAACCAACTGGCACCATAGGGAAGTCAACCTGCAGTAAAACTTAGGAACTATGTATCTTCCCCTAAAACTTTTTTCCAGCACTTTTTTTTTTTCCTTCTTTCTTTTTCTTCTCTCTACACCTTGTGTCTAAAAGAAATAATATAAAACAATCTGCTGCTTTGAGGAGTCTTTGCCCTGGAAAAGCTTTAGTGTAAGCCCTGACCGAGAGACACCAACCACTGCACGCAGGCCAGTGGGGATGGCCACAGCTTTTCTTTTGGGAGTCGGTCTACACATATCCGCGTGTTTGTACGTGTCCTTTGCTGCTTAATAAACATTAAGGATCCCCTACTGGTTCAAACACCGAAACGGCAAGAATTAAACTTGCTCATTCCATAGTTTTTTACAGAGTAGGGAAATTTGGGAAGTTTCCCTGAAGAGCCGGGAAATGTTGGCAGTCCCGGCTGGGAGGCGCAGCTCGCTGCAGCCCCCGCCCCGCCACTCACCCGAGACCCTGGCGTGGAGGTTCTGCTTGAGGCTGAGCTGCGCCGGGTCCGCGCTGTCCTGCAGCGCTGCCAGCGCAGCCCGGCGCAGCGCGCTGTCGAAAATCGGGAGCACCTCGCTGGGAAAGGCGTTGAAGTACTCGCCGATCTCCATGTTGGTCTCAAAGAGCGTCAAGGCGTCGACGACGACGGGGTAGTGCGCCTGGTCGTCCGCCTCCCTCAGGATGCCCAGGATTTCGTCCCTGTGGTGCTCCAGCACGTAGGACTCGAACACCTGCCCGATGAGGCTCACCTGCTCCGTGTTCAGCACCATGGTGTCCCTGCGCGGGGCAAGGCGCGGGGAGGCGGTCACACAGCGGCCGGCCGGGAAACTTTGTCTTTCCCTGGGAAAAGCCTATCGCGGAGCGGAGCGTGGCTCCTGAGCTCGGGCACGGAAACCTCCGCCCCGCCGCTGCCTGGCACCGGGACCACGCCAGGCACCGTGGCCGGGCCGAGCCCGCCCGCCCCTCAGTGCCGGCTGCCGGCTCCCGGCTCCCGCCAAGCCGGCCCGCCCCGCCCCCCAGCCGGTGCCGCCCTCCCGCCGGGGTGGGCGGGGAGCGGGCGGGGCGCTCCTCCCCGGTAGTGGGAGAAGAGAACGCGGGCGGCTCTCCCTTCCCTCGCTGTGCAGGCGGTGAGGGCAGGCGGCTGCCGCAGCGCCTTACCCGGCCTCCCGCGCCCGCTCCGGCCGCCTCCAGTACGGCAAGTTTTAAAGGCGGCCAGGCGGGGACTGCCCCAAGCGCGTCCTGTCCCGCTTGAGCGCCGGGCAGCGAGGGATGCGCTGCGCTCCCAGCACCCCACCCGCCAGGCGGGGCGGGCAGCGAGCGCCCCGCGGCCGCCCCGCTCCCGCTCGGTACCTGCAGCGGGGCCGCCCCGCTCCCGCCGGTTCCCGCCGCGCCGAGGCAGCGGCCTCAGCTCCCTCACCCGGCGGGAGGAGCGGCTCCGTCCCCGCCCCTCCGCGCCGCCTCACGCCCGGGCCCGGCGGGCCTGAGCGGGGCGGGGCGGGGTGCCGGAGAGCGGCCGGGGCCGGGCGGGATTGCCGGGGCGCTTCCCGCGGGAGTACCGGCCCTCCCGGGAGCGGGCGAGGGGCGGCAAGCCCGGCACGGGGGCGCTCCGTGGGCACGGGGAGCACTCCAGCTGTTCGGCCTCGGGAACAAAAGATCCGTCTCCCGGTTCTCCGTGCAGTGCTGCCGCTCTCTGCACCCCGTGGAGAGAGAGAGACGCTGCTCCTGTGCAGCGTGAGGGTTGCGAGGCGGGAGGAAAGGCGGCTGTGGGCAGGGGTAGTCCCGAAACAGCTGAAGCTGCTTCCTACAAGGTCCCTCTCCACCCCCGGGGGTTGCACCTCCAAGTCTAAATTTGGCTTCTTTAGAGAGAGCTGCACGACAAACCAGCCACTTCTCCCTTTTTCATGAGGGCATAACAGAGTCTGAGGAGTCTGGGGATTTAAAGTAACCAAAAAATAGGGTTTGCTGCAGGCTCTAAAGATTTCGCTTTACTATCCGGTTTAAACCCAGCAGAGCAAAGAAAACGAAGTCTCTATATATAAAATGGAAAAAACTTTGAAGGTTCAAAATATACCCAAAACCATGATTAAAACCAAACGAGGTTAAATGTTGGTGTGAAAAAAAATATTTTATTTAACAGTAAAAGAGGCAAATTGAAAACAAGAGAAAAGAAACAAAGAAGGGGACAGGGAGGGGTGTGCATAGGGGTGGGAGGGGACAGGGAGAGAGTGACAGAGGTTCGGTATAAACATCTTGCCCCTCTGAGGGTCCCAATGATTGCCTTCTATTTTACTTGTGTATTTTCTTGGTACCTCTGAAAAGGTATTTGAATCTTTTTCATACATCCATTCAAGTCTTGCAGTATCACAGAGCACAGCTTAATGTCTCCATAGCTTCAAAGTGTTGAGCAATCTTAAAACTTTTCTCCATTGAGCTTCTCACTCCCAGGACCTCCCATTGTTAGCCTGTATTAATGATGCATTCTTGATAGGCAATCAAAACAAATCCCTGCACGTGTAAGATCTAAGTAACCAAAAGCATACTAGAATAACACTAATAGCTCTATAATAAAAACATATCAAATCATAATTATCAAGTTATTATTATGGCTTTAATATGTAAAGTAACTATTTTAGTGCCTTAATAAAACTAAGATGATTAATTTTAATGTCTAGCATGCTGGGTTTTATTCCTCCCAGTCCTATTTAGATGTGATTTTAATGAATAAGAAAGCTGCAGTTGTTACTTCACCTCTTTGACTACATTACCTTACAACCCGTGAGTTCATCTGAAGAATTTCTGGCCAGCAAAGAAGGGAATGGTCTTGGAATGTTTGGGGAAAAGGTTTGTGTGGAACTTCACAGGTGCTTTAAATCACAAATCAGATTTCTCTGATTTGCTACTCCACATGCTATCAGAAGAGGATTTCTGCATAGAAATCCTGTCTAGTGAATCAGTAGATAGAACTTCAGTTACCCCTCCTGCATTGTTAGCAAACACAAACTTCAGGGTATTTGTAGATGTTGCCTAAATCCTCACCTGAAGGAAACAATGTTTCCAGCAAAAGACTGCTTCCTGAGGATTATAAAGGGGAAGTGTTTTAACCTCTAGCTGTCTCTAGAAGAAAAATATTTTGTTTTACAAAATGGTCCTGTTGTAACCGATTTGATAGATACAGCTGCAAAGGCACTGCTGAGATCTGCACTTAAAATATAAATTGATCACTATGAAAATTCAAAACAAGCCCTTTCTCTGGCATATACTTTCAGTGTCAACTTGAATCAGTTTATAGTGCTGGTTTTGGAAGGTACAGAACCAGGTGTTTTCTAATGAACTGTTTTCAACAGAACTGCTGTTTTCTAATGATGAGACACAGTTATTGCTACGCATTTGTTAGCACAGTTACCTGGCTTCTGGTATGGCAGAGCTGTCATCTCTGTGAGTTCTGGAGGTGTCCATGTGTGCTTCCTCAGACTGCATTTGTAGATTAAACAACCAGTGCAGCAGTATGAAAAACAGTGCAGCTGCCTGCAACTGGGGCAGCTGACTTTTCAACTATAGATCAAGTAGGAGATGTTGGTTATGTAAGGGCCATGATCGGGTAGTGGTTCCTAAAAAAAACCTCAAGTTATTTATCAACTTACTATTATCTAATAGGAACTAGTAACTGTTATGTGCTTAGTTGAGTAATGAAGAAATGTTTACTCAACAAGAAGTTATCAAAAAATGTATTAGGCCCTTTCGAAAATCTGTGAGACAGCCTCTTGAAATCATGGTGCAAAGTTGGACAGGAAAAAGTAATTGTTTCAGGAGTGGATGGAGACAGTGCTGGCATTTACCAGCCTGCAAAGCTCTCTTGTCCTGGGCTCGGAACACTTGCCTGGTTTGGCTCTGCTCTTGGCACTTGGAATAATGGCTTTCTTACATAAACCAGTATTACTATTTTTGCTTTCAGGTCCCTCCTGATAGCCTTGTGTGGTAATGATGACAAAGACTTAAAACTGCTCTATTTTTTGGTTCTACAGAATACAGTGTGTGCCCTCAATGTGGGTTTGTTCTGGCAGAGTACAAGAACTGCCCATTAAGACTGTGGTCAGGGTAGTGATACAGTGTGCAATTGGGACACTGCCAGCAAGGCTGCACAAGAGCTGAGAAGGGCTCACAGATCCTACAGGTTAGGGAAAGATTTAGAGCAGGCAGCATGACTATGGCTGAATGTTCATGTGGCTGTAAAACTTGGGCTCCAGACTATACCCTAAAGTGTGTCTCTTGGAAGCCGAGGTTGAGGCTGCCTATGAACTCATGAATCCGTGCACTTTAACTTTTTCCAGGATACCGGATACTGCAAAGATCAGGAACTCAATGGCAGTCATCACACAAGTTCCTTAATCCCGAAGGCCCAATACTGACTTCTTTTACAAATACTTTTTACAGAGTTCTCAATGCCATTGGGTAAAAACCAGAATTTTTCCTAGTTTCCTCTGGTTGTTTTTTGGGCATTTTATTTTTGGTTGGTTTTGAGACTTTTTAATTTTGGCTGGTTTTTGGTTTGAGGAGACTCTTAAGGCAGTGGTACAACTGCTGACTGTGGCAGACACGGTAAATGAGTGCTTCTTAACATTCAGACACCTACTAGTAAAAAACCAATGGGCACACCTTTCACTGAATAGGTAAATGGAGGGATCATTATTGTCCTACCTGTTCAATCAGTCATTCCACATGTGAAAATGCACAAATGAAGTTGAGGATGGGAGAAGGCAGCTGATCTCTCGCAAAGCATGCAAGAAAAAATACGCAACACTCACTTCAGAACATTGTAACAAAATGATCTAGTGAATTTTATTTTGGGTAACAGCCAAGAAATCTGACATTTTGCCCAATATGGCTTTCTTCTAAAATTAAAAAGTTGCATATACCTACAGTTGAGTCCACCAGCTACAGAAAAATCTGATGTATACATTTTTAATCCATGGCAGCATCACCAGAATACAGCTTTCAGTGGTGTTTTCAAGGTGAATTATACGATAGAAGTTTTTAAATGTGCATTTAGAAGATTTTTATATTGTTTATATGAAAACATACAAATTTTTCATTTATACATATAGTACATATAAAACTCATTGTAATTAGCAAGTATCTTCATCTGGGTATTTACCTTTGTGCATATAGCAAAAAAAGGATGCAGTTAGGGCTTTAGATGAAATATTAAAGTTCAAGACCTTTGTATATGCTAACTAGAACCTTATTCAAATGACTCGAACATATTTTTTCCTGCTTTTAAAAGATAAGAGATTCAGCTTAAAAATACATTCATAAAACAAAGACAATATTCTCCCTGAGACTACCAGTGTGAGTTAATTTGTGGTAATCTTTGAATGAAAAAAATATAAAAAAGACAAGCTCTGGTTTTCTCTATGCTGCAACAAATTTCTTGAGCAACACGTCATAAAAGGTAGAGACTGGGGAGTCATGCTCACTAGCTGAAAAACAATTTCATATCTCAGTTTAAGAAGAAGAAAAAAATTTAATACAGACAAGGGAAGGTAACTAAGTTTTAATGAATTCTGTATCTGTAGTATGTATTAATACAAAAAAGTTGTGTAGTTGGTTTTTGTTTGTGGCTTCTTTTTTTTTTCATTTCAGACGTGAATTTTATCCAAAGCAAGACTATATGCTCAAAATGTATATTCTTGATTTACACAGAGATACTTAGAACAGTTTTCTAAATATTTGAAGCATTTGTTTTGGTTAATATTCATAAAAGAAATATAGAACTTCTGGGAACAGTTTCTGCTTAAATTCAATGATAAAATCTTTGATTATAACTAGATGGTGAAGTCTCATAAGCCATAGGTGAGGAGTCAACTCCCCTCCCCAGTGAAGAGCTCCTGGTTTGTGGCTTTTTTCATCTTCTATCAGAATCCATCTGCTCTGAAGGCCAGCAGCTACACTAGCTTTATTTAGCACTCTTCCTTTTAAATGTTAGCCAGAGAAGGTTTTTAAACTGCTACAAAGTAGCAGAACTGGGATGCATTAAACATATCCCACTCAAATAGGAGAGAGTGAGAGATACCTATTTTTCCTTTTACAATTCAAGTTGTATTTATAGTAACCATGCAATTATGTTATTGGGGGGAAAAGCCTTACCTGAAATCAAAGAAAACACATTTATAGGAAAAAGGGGGAAAGCATTATGTTTGTTCTACCAAAATTTATTATGCAGTAATTACAAAGTTTAAAGATTCTTCCATTTTAAATAAAAATAATAGTTATAATTACACATATTGTATAGTACCATGTCAGGTGATTCCAACAAATATAACATGAAATACAGTGCAGTTTCAAATCAGAAAGACAAATACTTTCTCATTCACAGTGTTTGACAAATTACAGGAAAGCTTGTTCACATGAGGGTTTACTTAAGGTCATGCTCTTATAAACAGTCCACATCACGCTGTGCCACAAAAACAAATCATCTCTCAGAACGTAAAGTATCGGGCAAACCACTCCTGGCGTTGTGGGTCTGGTGAAGCCACTGGTGAGGCATCAGTCTGAGGAGGGCTAAATTCACAGAAAGAAAAGAAAAACAATTATCCTACAACTACATGAAAAGTACAACTGTTAGGAGAAGAAAAAAAGTATCACAGAGAATATTCAGTAAGGAACACATGTTTTTCCATGGATTAATTATCAGTGTGCCTTAAGACATGATTTAATGTCTCCCTACAGAATCTGTGATCATCCACTCCATTGGAGAGCATCAGCAGCACAAGTCAGTTCAGAAGCCACATTACAGGGTGGGCAAATAATATTTTGAAAAAGGTAATTTTAAATCTCATTAATAGCTGTAGTTTTAAGGAAGAATAAAAAGAGTTTTCTTGGAAAAGCATGACTGTAGAAGGTCCTCTTTTAGCATCCTTTTCCTGTGGTAAAGTTAATTTTGAAAAATATGATGTGAACATCATATTTGTAGACATGTGCTCACAAAGACTGGCTGGCAACTGAACAGAAATACACACTTTTGTAATAATTAATACCCATCACAAATATCACTTGCAATTGTTCATGCACACACTTAAAATACACCAAGATACTAGAAAAAACGAACTGCTGTGCTGCAAACAGCATTTGGCTCCTCATTCTCACAAAATGAGCAGGAAAGAATAATTTGAATTCAATTACACAAGTTCCTTTATCAATAAAAATTGGTAATAAAATAATCTCCACTGTAGGATAGTACAGAGCACAAAACAATTTGGATCACAGTCCATAGGGTCATGCACATGCGTGTTTATAGATATCTGAGCATATTCATGCACATAACATGCACAGGAAAAAAAATAGCAACAGTACTTTTTTTTTCTTTTTAAAAAGGTTTTCTTGAAAAATATTGTTTTCCCTTATCTATTCTAGATTCTATCATTTGTTTCCCTTTATAATTAGCAGTTGCTAGGTATGTGATCTTTTGCATTAAACCAAAGGAGAAGGCAAACAACCAGCTGTGGAACCAGTAATTACATTTCACTTTAAGTTGGCAACTTAGAGGTAAGAGATCAGCACCTACTAGATTCAAAGTACAGCCCTTCAGTGCATTTAATATGTGGGCATATCAAGATAAAAGATTAAAATCCTGCCTCTAAAATGCCATTTTTAAGTTATTCAATTCAGTAGATTATTTTGTGAGAGAATTACTTGAGACTTTAATGCTGGTTTTGATTACTAGAAGCTCAGCATTAAGCCTGTGCATTTCCTGTTGCTGTAGTAAGGTCACTCCTATGAAACAATTTCATATAGGTGAGGAAGGAGGAAACACAAAACATTCACCTAGCACGGAAAATAATTTTCTTAAATAAAAATCTTTATCACATAATACTAAATAAAAATACCTCCGTGCTAGTATCAATTCCTAAATGAAAATCAGTAAATAACACAAACATCTAAAACAATTGCTCATATATGTAAACAATTGGAAGCACATGAATTCTGTTAAGGTATTTATAAAGGTTTTCAAAGTTCAAGGCTTAGGAAAAAGTGAGAGAATACTTCACATTTCAACAAGGGCTACAATAAAAAGGAATACTATAAAGAGGTTATAATTAAAATGTAAAAATTAAAAATGCCATAAGAGTACTTGTACCTCTGAAAGGCTGATAAAGCAAGTGAGATTCAGCTCAATAAGAATGCAAAATTTTCCAAAGTTAAGCAAAAAAAAAAAAAAGATCGGTGAGGCAGTGCTCACCTCAAAAACGTCTTGGGCTCTTTGGGTGGCATTGGCTGTGGTAGTGGTTTGCTGCTGTTGAACTCAATATCGTGGATGGGTGAGTTAGGAATGGGGTCCAGGCGGTTGGGATGTCCATTGCCCACCACTCCGCTAGATTCCAGAGCACTTAGATTGGGGACACTCACAAACCTGTTTGTTGATTTATCGTTCTTCTTCTTTTGCTGCATTAAAAATAACAAACGTAAGGAAGGCTTCTTGCACCAGGACAGAGGAGGACATTGGCTAATTTAGAAGTTTTATTGATGGCTGGTTTGGAGGTTTTTTTGAAGGAGACGAATTGGGACAGACCGGGCTCTTTTTCCAATTGTAGTTTTCTGTTTGCTTTGACCTGAACTCCACAAATTTTCACAGAAAAATCGAATTTCTAATCAAAATTATGAACTTTTTATGATTTAGAGTAATAATCAATGAGTATATCACGTGAGTATATGATCTTTCAATATAACATTTTGGTTATATTGAAACATTGGTTCTATTTAAACATTGGAGATTGACAATCTTGTGGAAAATTTCCTTTCAGTCTGTTAAACCTTTCATGTTTACTTAAATCTTCTCTTCATATCCACGAAACAGCTCTGCTATGAAATGCAATTACAGCAAATTTAAATGATAAAAAAATAGGTCTCTCCAACACATTTCACTCCATCACTGCAGCACATTTTGGTAACTGGACCATGAAGCCTAGAAAAGCACCTACACTTCTTTCACAGCAACTACCCCCTCTCAGTCAGCATTATAGCAATACAGTTAAAGATAAAAATATTCCTGTACAGAAGTCCAGTTTCTTGCACGAAGAAAAGGTCTGTCTTTGATGCTAATACAGCTGCCACTTCTAGACACCAGATGGCACAATTGAACACGTTTTTTTTTTTTTACAATACCCTGTACTTCTCTTGATAGTATTTCAAGGGACACAAAATATTTTAGAAATTTATTTTTATATCAGTATTTTACATTCCAGAATATATCATACAAAGGAGTCACTGGTCCTCTCTGTTTTTATAGATATTTTTATGCAGAAGGATGTTTCAAATAATTCTATTACTTTTCTTTTAAATAGCTGTCTGACAGGACGTGGTGTTTTTTCTGACTTCTATCGCATTTTTCACGTCCATAATAAAATACTAAAATTCAAAGTGCCTTATTTCCAAAAATAGGAGGTTTTGACATATCCAGAACAATTAAAAAATCCCTTGCTCAAAAATATAATGAATTATGTATTATTTAAATATATAATAGATTACTTCTTTCAATTACTTATATGCAACCCTAACAAAGCAGCTAGGAGAAAAACCCCTTAAGGGCTTATTAACTACATATATTTGAACTAAATAAAGTGAAAGACAAGTGGAATCTCATGTTGTTTCTATATAATATTTTCCAGCGGAATTCCACCTGAAACAGGGGAGCTGCTCTATTTAAGGGTGGGCACGAGTTCAGCTGGAGACAGAGTCCTACTGTTTGTTTGCACCTTCTTCTCTTAGGCTCTCTGCTAGTTTTGATTTCAGTGCCTAGCCTCCCCAGGGTTGGCAGATGCAAATGATACTAGTTGTTGGCACATACTCTTGGGTGTGTTTCTCGATACACAATTAAAATATCTTGACAATTTAACAGAAAGCCATAATAGAAAAAAGTGGGTTTTAAGCATCACAGTGAATGATCATCAACTACAAAGGATTAAACTAAGATTGTCCCATACGTGTCTGCTGTAGTAGCTGAAGAAACAAGAAATGTAACCAACTTGATGTAAAGTAACCAACTGTATGTAAAATACACTTGCAAGACAATATATGCTGTAATTAAAAACTGTGTTAAACAAACTGTAGTTAAATCTGTGTGCTCCACAGGTGGCTCATTTCTGGAAAATGTATGTTATCCACATAAGTGCTTAGAAAATACTATAATTTATATAATATTCTCTTTATATATATTCTCTATAAAACAGTTTATGCTTCTGAAGCAGTCAAATCTGCAGAGAGAAAACTGTGTATTGTTTCCATGAAATTCATGCAAAGTATTAAGAAACTGTAGATGTAAGGATGTAATACTATACTAAACAGATCCATTGCAGAAATTAGAGAAGCTCTTAACACATACTGCAAGGGCTGTAATTTTGCATAAATATGCAAAGCCTGTAGTAACTCATAACTTGTCTTTTTTCTTACAAAAAAAAGACAAGAGAATGAGACTTTTAGTTTCTTTGTAATTCATTCTCTAATAACACAGTATATGCTTTGACAAAATAAATTAACATAGTACACACCTCATGAAATGAAAGATCAGAATGTTCTGGCATACAAGACACTTTTAAAGTCTAAACATTTTCAGTGATAGAAGCATATTATAAAAATATGTGAATTATCACTATGAAAATCTGATGCTGAAGTACTTTTCCCAGACACTTCAGATTTCACACAAAATATAAGGTTATATACTAAATATAGTAAATGGGTAGTTCAGACAGATTTCCAACATTTTCAAACAACTATTGAAATTGTATCTGGCAGTCCTGGTATTGTCTTAATGGGCCCAAACTAATTTCTTTATGCAGTTAGCATAAAATTAGGCATCCAGATAAGCTTGGGAAAGCTGCTGGGCTCATGAAAATCATAGGAGAATATTGACATTTTGCAGCAGAGTTTGTGCAGAAGTGTGAAATATGCTGATCTGATGTGAAACTGCAGTAAGGCTGGCTAAAAAACACAGCCTGATCTCAAATAATGGAGCCAGACCTCCTTTTAAATAACCTGAGCCTGAACCTTGATCAGTGGAGCTCTTAAGCATCTGAGCTGCTCAGGTTGTGCCCCTTGGGTTTTCGCCTCTGCTTCAGAACCTTTCCAACTTCTGTCTCTACAGCTGGCACAAATCTCTTCTCCTTTCACTTCCAAGTGCAATAACCTATGGGTTATCACAAGGAGGAAGGAAATGTCAGAGGACTCACTCCTGAAGTGGTGAAAAGGAACAGTATTTACCACAGTCTTTTTACCTTCCTCCAGAAGGAATGCTGCTGGCTTTTGAAGTCACAGGAAGACTACTATGCCTGTGTGGACAGTAGCCTTCCCTTGCTGCTATTCAGCAGGATGAAGAGAACTGGCAAAGGTTGTCACTGAAGTGCTTTCACTTCCATAGGTGGTGACAATAACTGAGAAGGCTAGAGACTGACTTCAGCCTCTTGCAGCCTCCACCATCCATACTGGTTTGCCACTCCACTTCTCCAATCTTACTCTACGTCCCTCCCCCTTCAGACTCATTCCATGCCCTTCTCACATGTTTCCCCTTCCCCTTTTTACCTTTATTCCCTTCCTTTTACTGTCCCTCTCCCTGTCTTTCTAATGCTCTTACACCCTGAGCCCTTCCCCAAAAAGGGCAAAGTGCCCTTGCACTTTCTATAATAACAACCAAGAAAAACTACAAAACTAAAAACCAGTCACTGCTCTCTGTTGCATGACACAGTTCTGCCCTCTATTGCCTGTCACTTTTCCATTTTAAATTTGCAGTTTTGTGATAAGGAACTGTGTTTTATGTCACACATGTCAAGCAAACCAGGACAACAGCATCAGTGGATCTCTCAACAACACAAAAGAAACAAACCTACATAAAAATAAGTAGACAAATGGAAACCTATGTTCCTTGTTTTGAACATGTCTGTTAAGAGTGATTTATGTATAGATGCAGGCACACACACATACACATATATCTTTTCTTTTTACTATATCTTTAGATTTCGTTTTCTTTACTTTAGCAATGAAGTCCATGGAACATACCTTCACCAATGGATTAATAACACCAACATTAGGGCTTGCATTAAACATTTTGTTGTAGTTAGCTCCCTGTTTACTAGTTCCAGCTGATAGAACTTTTGTCCTCCTAAAAAGAACAACAGATAGAAACCCTTTTTATGCATTTCAATCAGTTAGTGGCCAAATCTGCCTGTAAAATATTCTCAAATAAATTTATGCTTACACTTTAAAATAAACTGGCAACTCTAAAAATTGCAATTCATGTTTATGTATTATTATATGGAATAATTTAAATAATTTTTATTTATGCAGTTCTATGGTCCTGAGAATGAGCACAGCCTAATGGATTATGTACTGCAAAAGACTCAGTACATAACAGTATAGTTAAATTCTGATCTTTAATGAATTTGATTTCCTCATTCCTCCTTGCTTCTTAATTGGGATCTAATCGATACTAACCCAAGTCAGGGTGCTGTGCTCTGATTTTGGGAAGCTCAGTGGGTCAGAAGCTCAGTGGTCTAGTAGAAACCCACAGAAGAAACTATTTCTTATATGGCTTACATGCTGACTTGTCCCAGGATTGGAGGCAGGAGACATCTGATAAAGGACATACCAAAAATACTTCTTGTAATATATATTATGTTTGATCTTGGAAAACACTCTGTACCTAATTAGTTTTACTATTACAAGTCACTGAAACAGAGGAATAATGTGTCAAAGAATAGAATAAACATGCTAGCAGGATTGGTTCTTTAATACATTTCAAATACTTTGAATCAGATTAACTTTTGTATTTGTCAAGATATTACATCAAGAGAGCATAGAAGTCTTACAATCAATTTCTTTATGAGTTGGTCCCGCTCTGCAATTAGGTCTTTCAGTTCTGAGATAAGCTGCAAGTCTTCTGGTCTTGATTCTCTGTTTTTATATTTTTCTTCCATTTCTTCTAAACTTTATAGAAAAGAAGAATATCCCCTTTAGCCTGATCCAGTGTTAAATGATGAGTGAATAGTCACATTTTTGATAAGTACAAAAGAGATTTCAGGGATAAGAACAGATGATGACTTTCTTACCACCTTGAAGGAAATTAATTTCTATGTTCTCTTTCCACTTTAGATAGTTAAGAAACAAAACAAATAAAAACCCCCAATAGCCATAACTTTTGCTTCAGCAACTAATTATCTAGGGAACATTCTAAAAACTTAACATCCTTCCTGTGCATGCACTACTGCATTTTTGAAAAGGGCCACTTGAAAGTCAGGCTAAAAATAAGACATTGAAAACCACAGCATCTTCCTCAGTTCATGTGGAACATACTGGAAGAGAAGATACTCAAGAACATTGAAGACTAACAGGTAACTAACTCCTCTCCACAAGAGCTACTTAGTATCATTAGAGATGAAATAAAGGAATGAGCTGCAAAACAAAAGGAATAACACTTGCATATTAGGATATCTAATGTAACAACTGATAAACTTTTGGAAAAAAAAACCTAAGAGGAAATTTGAAATGCCTGGTGGGAAAGCATTAAAGGAGAGAAGTGAAATAAGCCAACTGAGAGATCAATTGTACAAAAAACCTGCATAAATATCCCTTTTCTTAAAGAAAAAGTTTTGAAGACAGACAGTTTCAATTATTGTGTCTCCTTTAAACTAATAATATGCTCATGATGCTAAATATAGTTTCAAAGGAAAGCACTAAAATATGTCTCTCACATATTCAGCATGTAGATTAATGAGCCAAGTCAGAAGAGATACAGGAAATCTAACAAAACTTAGTGAAGAAAAGAAAAGAAATCTCAATCAAATGCTGAGAAAAATCTATAATTAAATTTAATCTAAATCAGGTCAAGCTCAATTCCACAAGAATTAAATAAAGCTAGACACCTGGAAGTAGACATAGTTTTCAGATAAGATTTTTCTCTTCAAAAGTAACTATGAGATTTTTACTTTGATTTGCAGCTGAAAAAGCAGTTAAATTATTGATAATTTAATAACTTTCAAATACCTGTACATATTCTGGGGAGTTTATATAATGTATTTACATAAAACAATATGAATGGGAACAACATGATTGTTTTTTACTGCAGATAAGGCATGACTCAGCAGAACAAAATCGCCTCAGCTGACTATTTTTGTGCATACTTTTATGCTAGGTTAAAGCTAATGTACATAGATCCCCAGAGTTATGTATATAGTTACACACAGCTGTCATTTTATTTTCAGATACTTCAGAGAATTTGGTTTTTTTCTGTTTCAAATAGATATTTGTAATTTAAAGGCTTTAGTTGTAAGCCTGGATTAATGACACTCACTCTCAATATTCCAAGACAGGTTCTCCATTTCACAAACATCATGAGGCCATACTTTAGGTGAGGCTGAACCTGGGAACAGTTACTTGAGAAACAGCTGCATAAAAACTTCTCTGGGCTGGGTGTTGTGTTGGTTTTGTTTGGTTGGTTTTGTTTTTGTTTGTTTGGTTTTGGTTTTTAAAATTTGCTTGCTTTTCTACATAGTTTCTTCTTTGGACAGCTTCTTGCTTCAGTGTAAATAGAGAAATAACACACTGAAGGCCAGGTTAGGGCACCCTGGATGATGCTTGCTGATTTTAGGCCAGTGGCTGCTTCCTCAAAGCTCTAAACTGAGCAAGAGTGAGGAGCAGAACACCAGCTAAATTCAGAGAATTCCCTGACACTGAGAAGCAAAGAACTTAATGTGAAAAACATTTAGGGTAAACAGTTCCAAAACAGTTCTGGTGGCTGCTCATAGGCCTGTTTCTCATACAAGAGAAATGCAGCAAACAGGAGGTAGCTTACCTCTAATTTACTGAATGGCAAGGTACCACATTTATCAAGGCTTAAGAGCATGCATATGGACAGTTACAAAGGGGGTGAAAACTAGAATTTTATAACCATTTTATTTGAAGCAATTTCTGAGGGCTCATTATCCAGAAAAAGCCAGATGCATTTTGGCTTTACTGTCCATTTGTAACTGATACTTACTTAGAAAAACTTTCTATCAAAAACTTAGAACCAATTTCTTCTCTCTGCCATAAATCTTCTGTGCTGCAAATACAAATCTCTTAGTGACAACTTTGTGCTCAGTGTGCTGAGAAACTCAAGCCAGAAACTGTGACCAAATGGGTAACACCACAGAGATAGGGAATGAAGGATGTGGAAAACAGGAAAACACTGGTTGGTGATACACTATTACATCATTTCTGCCACCATTAGGTGCTCTAATCCCTGGTGGCATTTTGATTCAGACAAACTCTTAAGCCTTCTGTTATTGTTATGCTCATGCAATCCATTTCAGAAACTAATTTTCCTTATGCTACCAAACCTGAAAATGTTTGCATCACTCATGCCACAACCTCACTTCTTAGCAGTAGTAAATACTGAACTGTTTATAAACTTGTTGAAAAAATTCTTGTGTTCTCAAAAAAGATGTATTAAATTTTGAGAAAGAAACCATTTGAAATAATGTTTTCTCCAGTTTTCTAGGAACTGCACAGATTTAATCTTTCCTACGTGAAATTTTTTGGTCTCAAACCCTTAACAATTTACCTCATTACATTCCCCTAAAGATTACAGAATTGTGTTGCCTAAAGAATGCAAGATTAGCCCCCATACTTTATTGAGGTATCTGTACATCTGCATATCTGCAGTATCTTCAGGAACTTATGGACACCAGAATAAACTATTCACTCAAATGCAGCTACATACAATTTTTTTAATGCAACAAAACTTACGAAATTTGTAAAGCTGAATTAATTTCCTTGAGCAGCTCTTGGGTCTTATTAAAATCTGCCAGCATGCTTTGTTTCTCTCTGATGTGATCTGCTGTCAAGACATCCAGCTCTGTCTCATGTTTCTTGCTTAAATCTTGCTCATGCATCCTGTTTAATTTAGTTTTTGTTAAAAAAAGAGTTATTCTAAAATCAGACTTTTTTGTTCATGATGATTTTCTGCCATGCTTCTAATGGCTTTTACATAATATCAGACAACACAGAAGGAATTACTGATTCATCAAAGCCTACTACTTACTGTTCTCCAATCTTCTAGCTTATTTCATGGAAAATGCATCTCCTTTAATGCTTTTTAAAATAAACAAACATAATGAATTTGAAAAAAAACCCATCAAAAACCAACACCTGAGTGAACTGCTACTAAAATATGCCAAAATGTGTCACTGAAATGCCACTTAACTGCACAGCACAGTCACTAACTTTACCAGTAATGGGCATAGCTTTACTGAAGAAGACTAAATGATATGTAATATGACTTGATCAAGAGGATGAATTTAAAACGGCAAATGGCATTTTTTTTTTAGGTAGAACAGTAAGTGAAACAATACAGGTTTGAATTTAGAGTGGAGAAATTCATACCTGATCTGTTGGTTGGATTCACTGTGTATTCTAAGAATTTCTTTCCCTTTAAACTCTAATTCCTTCGTCAATGCACTTATATTTTCATGAAGATGCAGAATCTCTTTATCCAGTTCAGCTATATGATGGTCTCGGTGTCTCAGTTCATCTTGTAGATCTGATATTCGGCATAAAAATTCCTTTTCCTATGATATAAGTAGCAGCAGCAAAAAATGTTTTAGATAGACTTATTTCTCAGAGGTGATGCCTACAATATATGCTTTTGGAAGACAACAGCTGAGCAGAATTTTCCATCCAATAGACAATTTTTTCAGTTTTTGATGCTGGCATAAATTAAAATCAAAGCAAAGGGCTTTTTTATTGTGTACAAATACAAAGAAAGAAGAAATCAAAGTTATGTAATAAATCATTTCTTCTTGCAAGAATAGTTAAAACCCATGATCATCACTGCCTGTTAAAACTGGTGTAGCTCATCGCATTTTCCTTTTGCCCACATATACAAGAAAAAAAGCCAGGTATCACTAAGATCCAGGGCCTGGGAATTTCACTTTCTCTGTCTCATCAGCACACGATCCAGAGAAACATTTTTTTCCCTTACAATTTTTTTTCCTATTCAATAGGAGAAAATTGCTCAAGATGTATGCCTTACACAAAAAAAAACTGATTCAGAAGTCTCCTCTCTTACAAATATATACAAAGGTCATAAATATCTTACAGCAAAAGATGTGTTAAATAGTTTATGTTATATTTATATTATGTCTATTAAATCAAGAAAAGTCTTATTTTGTTTTTTTGCAGAAGAAAGTCCAACGAAGTTAGTATCTAGGAAGTTCAGCTGAAGCCTGTTCCAATGACTTTGATAATGAGTCTCCTTGGTTTAGAAATGTGTGTAATGAAAACAACTTTTTTAGTTTTCTGTTTCCATCTACTCCACTTCTTACAGTTTCACAGTAATTAATGAGCATACAGTCTGCACAGAGAAGATCAGCAGATATTCCAAAGTAGTTTCATGTATAATTGTATTTTGTGCCTTCATGCCTCCAGGAAATACAAATATATCCTAGTGCACAAATTTCATAGGGCATCTTTAAGAGTAAACAATTAAAAATAACTACATATCTCCCTATATAAACGCTATGTTAAAGTTATAGGAAAAAGCACAGGAAAAATTTACATCCACACATATAAATATTTCAAAAAGTAGCAAATATAATCATCCTGATCAGACCACTCTCCATCTCATTCAACCCTGATCCTCTGAACTGATGAGCATTCTAACACAGGAAACCTCAGTAACTGCTTTGCCGTCAGTACAACCAAAGCTCATGCTTAACAGATCATTACACTGAGGCAAAAAGTACACCCTGTTTGGTTGGATCAAACACCAGTTCTTGTAATTTAAACTTTTTTCTGACAATCTCATCTAGTTGTCAGACTCTGGGCTTAAACAACACATGGCTGAAACTATATCCTCCTAAATCCTGCATGACAGCACCATGTTTTTGCCTCTGGTGCTCACACTGTTAAACCAGCACAGAATAGCTAAAAAAGGGCTAATCTTTGACTGTTTCTGTTTTTGTCCAACAAACCCTGTTTCCTCTGTTAATATACCTGTTACTAAATGACAATAAACATAAATAATAAAAGATATTAACCCTGTTAATATCTTTCTAAACCGACTCCTCCTCCTTGGTGCTGGAGTATCAGTAAATCAATCTAGAAAAGCCTACTATATAGGCAAATAAAGAGGTAATTTTCCAACCCTCTTATTTCCAGGAGTATGGCTTTCAAGAGCTTAAACTTTGAATTTTTAGCTACTAGCAGAAAAATTGATTATGTATAAAATGAAAAATGCGAGATGAAAGGTGAATTAATCAGTTTGCTACTGAAAGCAAAGGTAGTTCATACAGGTTTTGGTGGGGTTTCTCTGTGTACCTTTTTCTTCAGTTTAAAGCAATCATTTGATTATAAGCAACCACTTCTTTTGCCGTATCTCTTAGGCTCCAAAGAGAAACAGTTTTTTCCTTTCTGCTGGCAGCTGAGGATGAATATAATTTTGCAAAAATGGGCACTTGCCTCCTATGGCAAGCCAAGGTGCTCCCAGATGGCTGCACAGGTCTGAGAGGAAACTACCTGGATATGGGAGCCTTTTCTAGGCTTTGAACAAGGTTTGTAGAAGGCAGAAAAACCTAAGCAAGGAAGTTTAGGAAGGTGGTAGGAACTCATCAGCTGCTGGTGCTGGATGATTTTGAAGGATTACATGTTTGTTGTTTGTTCACAATAGTTCTTGCCTCCAGCAAAGGGAAAAACGAATATTGATCATGCCATTTTACAGCCGGTTGCCAGCCATGCCTCCTACCTGTCGCCTGCCGAGTTCTATGCTTCTTTCAAGCTCCATTTTGGCAGCTACCAATTCTTGTTGATGGTTGTGCCTTAGCTGGTCAATTGCTGCTGCATGTTGGTGATTGAGCTCTGAGCGCAAGGAAGCTGGTTACCATGAACAAAGAGAAAAGTTTAATTTGGATTTACATCAATTAACAGTAACAGTACAGCTCCATTTAGTATTGCTGCTGACCTAAAACATACTTTACATCAGCTAAGTAACTCTCCTGTATTTTATTCTTGCTGCTTTCTGAAAACATCAGTTCTCCATCAGGAACTTTGGTCGCTTATTCCTTCCAAAAGAGCCTTAAGGGCAAGATATTTCGAAAGGGAAGAGTCTAGGCTTACCTGTTAAAGCCTATAGTGATTTTAAGAGGAACACTTAGGTCAACACTGAATGACTCAGAGAGACACTACAGTGTTATAATACACACACACACACGTGCATGTATATTTGCATGAGCAGAAGTAATTGTTTTGGACCCCTTTGCAAATTTGAAAATAGTATACCTAACATAGCTTTTCCTTCATCCTCCAGCTCAAATCGTAGAGTCTGAAGTTCCTGTTCCATCTCCAATTTAAAGCCTTCCATGGCTTGTTTATGTGTTTCTTTCAGTGCATGAAGTTCTTCTGAGTGCTTCTGCTGTAAACGTTCCTCTAGTTCCTATGAAATCAAAAATGACAAAATTTGTTCTACACCAACTTAGAGAATTTATAAAACATTACACAATAAACAACTGGAAACAAAAAGCAGACTTTGACACATTCTAGAAAAAAACCCCACTGGTATTACTCATATTTTCTTATCCTCCTAACATATTTTTTCAGCGGTTGATGGTTACCAAGATTACCTCTGCGCAAAACCCGTTTGGCTCACAGCTGGAAAAGAGAAAAAGTCAATCCATGGATATATCTAGAACAGCAAGAGATGTAATAAAGGTGCAGATTCATAGATGGGTCTAGTGTGCACACATTTGGGGACTTCTGCTCCCTAAGGACATCCATGTTTACTCTCTATGCAATTGTATGAAGCATAATGTTCCTGGTACACATCTTCTGATCTTCTGGGCACATAGTGGGAAAACAGATTGCAAAGGCACATTCTGGAGCTGAACTTAAAAAAAATTAAGATACACCCCCATTATGTACCATGCACTACCAAAATTTCAATTTTAAAGCTAGTTTTGTCAGGGTTTTAAAAAAAAAGTATCTTGGCTGGGGCACAAAAATTATCTTGCAAGTCACAGAACATAGTTAACACAATTTTTAACATAAGGAAAATATAAAATGCATTTCAAAGGAGCCTACTGACAGAAAAAAACATGCAAAATTAACTATAATGGAAAGTTCCTACTCAAAATCAAACCAAGAATATAATATTAAGGGTAACAATGTCAACATACCGTAAATAAATGCATGTATTGATAATAATTTTACATATATATACACACACACCTATATACGGGCATATAAAGCAAGACATGAAACAATGCCACTATTAGAAAATATTTTCAATATGTCTTGTTCAGATTTAACTGGATAACAGTAATACTGCAATATATCAGCTGAAAAGGAAATTTAGCAGTTATGCAAATACTTTCTTTACTAATTCCAGCTGTGTATGTAAAATCCTAAAATGGCAATACTCTCTACAGAATTTGGAATAACCATACAAACATGCCTTTTGTTCTTGTTCTTTTGTTTCTTCCATGTTTTGAAAGGCAAGGATATGGGCTTCCTGAAGTGACTTATGCCTTTGCTGATGCTCTTCTTCTAATTCCTGGATCTCCTGAGTCAGTCTCTGTCGCTCCTGACTGAACTGGGCTTGTAGCTGTTGCAAAGAGCTCTGTGACTGAGAAAGCTGCATCTCCAGATTCTGCTTCAGTAAGGAGATCTAACCCACAACAGAACAGCAAACATTCATTAGTCATTAATACTAACATCAGCTGTAAAGAAGACATTCAGAAGAAGAAAACATTTGAAATTTTAGAGCCAGTGTTAGCTAAAAGACAGACAAGCAATGTCATCTATCTACTGAATTTGTTGCTAATGTTCTATGATATATAATCAGATATACAATAATGACATTTTAGTGGTTTTGTAACTTATCATATTGGTTAGTTCATATTGCAGCAGTACCTGTAACACATTTTAATGGCCAAATTATCAAAAATTATTTAGGTTTTATATAAAAGTCAATAAAAATGACACTATCAAGGTCTGAAATCAAACACTTGATTGTTAAACTATTCCTCAGGGGAACACACGCCCTGCAAGGATAATCTTGCATGTGGAATAGGGGTGGACAGCCTGTGAATCTACATTGATTTTTATATCTTTTTGTGTGCTACGGTCCTACTTTACTAGTGGTTTTCCCATTTAGAAAGAAATGGTACCACTCAACATCACAAATAAAAAGTAACACTTGATGGATTTCCCATCACACACTTTATTTGTTATTTCTGTAAGACTATGAGAATGATTTTTATGCTTGTTTCCAAGATCTAAGCAATCTGAGTCACAAATAACTCATTTTCTTAAAAATACCTGATTTTACAAATGATGCTTTTCATCCAGTAAGTATTATAGCATACTATATTCATTTTTTAATCCCTTTTTTTTAATGATAATATTATAGTTTGTTTTCCACATCACATAGTATCCTTTCAGACTGAAAGTACTAAACCTGTATTCCCTTTAATGCCAAACATTAGTGATACCCTCCAATTCTGGAAACAAGATTTAACCAAAAGAGAATTTTGCTACAGTGACTCAAATGAAGGAAAATAAAATGGTCAAGTGTCAAAGAATTTGAATCAGTAAGGATACTTTCCAAGCCTCAGAGCATTACATCATATGGAATTAGAAATCAAAGTCTGATAGTGTCATTTGATTCAGCATATCTTAAAATTAATTATATCAAATTCATAACGACATTGCACATCAAGTTATTGAGTTAGAGAACATTAAATCCACCACTTAGCAAAAAATTAATAGCAGCATACCAAGTACAACTTGTAGCATGAACATTGCTGCTGAACATGTAGGTTAAATTTCTTTTTCAGAAGGACACAGCTTAAGCAGATTTGAAAGTAAAAAGCTACAGAAACAAAAATTAGCAGAAACAAAAGAAAACAAAAATCAAACTAATTTAAATGAAATAAGCATAGCTTGTTGTATTTCAGTTTCACCAGGTCATATACACTCTACCTTTAACATACACTGTATAAATAATATTGTACTTCAGAAAGTTTTGAAAGAGATTAGCTACAATTAAAGAAGTGTAGGAAGGCCTATACTACATTCTGCAAAATCTTTTACTAAATACATTAAATATAAATTTCACATAAAAATTGTACAGCGTCAGACCACAGTTTTGTCTGATCTCTGGTTCTGCCTCCAGAAAGGGCCAACCAGGTTTACTCGAGAAAAAAAAGGCCAAGCATAAATGTAAGGATCTTGACTCTGTAGTCTTATCTGGAACTAGAAATCTTCCTTAAACTAGAAGAGGTATTTTGGAGCAGATTTATAGAAGAAACAATAACAACCGTTATCTGAGCCCATAAAAGCTTTTAGTATCCACAATATCCTGTGTGAAGTTCCATGCAGACATGCCAATTTGACATGATGATCTTCAGTACTTGTAATGGAAAGGAGTCAAAAGAAATTCACTTTTCATTTGCTGTATTCTACTCATGTTTCTACAGCTCTCGATCATTTCCCTCCTTACACCCTTTGCCATACTGAACTGTTTTGGCTTAGTGAGTTGCTACTTGCACAAAAGTTATTTCTTATCTATGATCACATTTCTCCTACTTTCAGCCCTTTTCTACTATTTTTTTTTTAAGATTAGGAGGCCAAAATAGCACAAGTTACTTGAAATGAGAGTAAACTCTGGCTTTATGTAGTGATTTATATAGTTTTACATGTTATATTCTCTGTTTCTCTCCTATACTCCTAAAGTTTTATTTGCTTTTGAGACTCCTCCTGAGCACTGAGGTGACATTTTCATAGAATTATGTATCACAGTCCCCAAACCTACTTTCTAGTTGTAACAGGTCAAGGTAAGGCTCATTGTGTTACAGAAAGAGTTACAATTTATTTTGCCTTGTGGATCATTTTGCATTTATCTACACTGGATTTCATCTGCCGTTTTATTGCTAAGTCCCTTGGCATTTGACAGTTATTCTATTCTGAATAAGCTTTTATTAGCTGCCAAGTTTCCCACCTTACTCATTTCTCAACAACCTGTTAAAGAAATTATTTTGAGCATCAGTGTAACTCTACTAATAATCTACCTTCACTGTAGTAACAACCAATTTAATATCTATATATAATATATACTGTCTTTTTTCTCTTCATCCCTAGAAACTCACTCCACAAAAATGGTGAGTTTGCATCATGCACCTGCCAGCATGATCAGCTCTGAATTTTCATATATGCATTATCTTCTTGTACTGAAATGTGTTATTGTCTTCCTTCTCCAGGAAAAAAAATAAGCTATTTTACCTAAACTTTCCTTTGGTCTACTCACAACCCCATCTACTCTAATTCATACCACGTTCACTACTGGGCCCTTCTCTCCTTCCCATCTTTCTGTAACCTCATATTACCTGGTACTTCCCTTCATCTCTAAGCCCATTCTTACTTGTCTCTTTGACCATGTTTCTGTCCCTCAGGTTTCTCACTATTGTCCTGTCCTGTTCACTCTGGCCAACAGGAAGTATAATTCTAGAGGAAGTCCTGCCCAGTCCTGCAGAACCCCAGGTAATTTAATGAACACACTCTAACAAGCCTTTCATGGTAACAGTCAAATGGAGTCAACCACAGTAACATAGGCAAATTTTTATTAAAATAACATGAAAAAATGTATTTTTGGCTTGAAGTTAAGTCTACCTCTCACTTAAGCTCCTGCTCCAAACTCTGACAATTATCAGTATATAATTTATAATATATATTCAGCACGGGTCAAGGGCAAAATGATTTTGTTTTCATTTCTGTCTTGGAAAGGCAGAAAACATTTTAATTGAGATGACTAAGGGAAGTCTGACATCTGGGCAGGAAGCCATCTTCAAAGAGATCAGGAATAAGAAAGAGCAGTTCATCCTTCCACCAGATTAAAGTGACTGCAAAACCATAGCCTGAAATGAGTCAGTGTCTGGAGATGTCTATTTGCATCAATAGACTATACAGAAAATAAAGGACAATGAGGATTAAATGATTCTAGCAAGCAAGTCAGATTAATCCACCCTTCTAATAATTTGTTTTGATGTTGAAAAGTACAAAAAAAGTTTAAAATATCAGTCTTTTTAGAAGACTGATTGTCTTGATTATTTTGATTATTCAGTGCATAGACTGATGTCCTTAAGAGCATGTTTTAAGAACCGTAGTGCCTCTTTTTGTATGTCTTTGGACTACCCTTTCAGTACACCTCTGTACTGAGGATTCAAAAGAAAAGAGCTCTAAACACTATTCTCTGAACTTCCAATACTTTTGTCCCAGGTTTTCAGCACATTAAAAACATCAGCGAGAAAAAAAAAATAATTTAAAGAATAATTTGGCTACACTTATGACTTACGCTGCAAAACTGCAAATTATAATAGAGCATCAATCCCATGCTTTGTAGAAAGCTCTGCAACACACATCTGCACTGCCCACAAGCTTGCTTGCGTTAACAATGACATAAAAACGCTGCTCATGTTATGACCACATACACAGTGTTCGATGCCAGTGATACACACACAGTCACACACATGAGGGGGATGCACTACACAAGCTTTTGATAGCAGCACATGTTCTCGTCTCAAATATTACCATGTCTCCCATTTCATGGGCTTAAGCTGTAAAGCAGTACTGCAGGATATGCAGGTTGATTAGTGCAAGCATGCCCTGTTCACAAGCTGTAAGTGCAAATCACTTACATTGCTGATAGATTTATGCAAAGCTTCACCGAGACAGTGCCGCTATGAAGGAAAGATCACAGGAATAAAGGGAAACATTCAGAAATCAACTAAGTAAAAGAAAAAGGAATAAGAAAGGAAGGGTAAACATAGAACATTAATTATAATTTGACCAGAGAAAAATAAGTTGAAAGCCATCTGGAAAAAATATGAGTATGTCTGACTTAGTCTATAAGGTACTGAACACAGAACAGAATGATGTGGTTTACCATGTTATGTTTCTGACATACAGTATAGCATTATCTCTTTAACATAATGTTACTATATAGACATTACACAGCTGAACACTTTAGAAGTTATCCACTTGTTTTCTCTTCTCCTTTATGGCAAAACAATTTTGGGAAGAAATCATTCAGTACATGAACAGATACTATATAAGGGCACAAATGATCAGCTGTGTCTCCTAAATATCAAAAGCATATTATATACATCAGATTAAAGATCAAATTTCACTGCTAAGGGGCAGAAAATGAATTTAGTCTTTAATGAAGACATTTCTCTATTAAAATACTTATTATCTTTCTTGAAATTTAGAACCAAATGGGTACATAGAAGACTACTCCTGAAAGTCTCCAGCAATAAAATGACATAATGTACCACTTATACTAGTGGTGACTACTAATGAAAAGCAAAAAATCACAACATATTACCAAGTATATGTTCTATGAAATATTATTGATCATACAAATAATATACATAGTTCATATGTATATAAAAATGCCTGTTTAGTCATATGAATCATGTAGATAAGCACGCACACATGCACAGAACAGAGTCATCAGAAATTAAGTGAGAGCAATTTCAAATCCATCATGACCACTTTCCCCTTTTGTCACAAGTCAGTCAGGAAGACGGCTTTCTCCGGGAGACAGCACATATTTTGATACCAGCCTGAAAGCCTATAGGTGGGAACTATTGGATAACACTTTGCCAAAATACAAAAAGAAATTGTTATTCAGTCTCAAGAATCTAAGAAAAGGCACAACATGAAAATACATTAATGTGAAATATCCAAAATGAGCTTATTAAAATTGTAAGAGAGTTATAAGTATTAATTTTCTATGCAAGAATGGAACACTAGGAGGCATCATACAGCAGACAAGGCAAGAGCCCAGAATCTAACAGCTCTGATTGCAACACCAGACTTTGACACTGCGGGTCTGAACAAATCCACCCCATTTTTCTGTGCTTCCTTTTCCATCTGTTTGGTTTGTTTAGGGGGGAAGCTGTTACAAGCAGGAATGATCTCCTGCTAAATAAATGCTCACTTTCTAGAACATTTGAGACTTTATACTGGTGGATGTATCTATGCAGCACTGTGGTACAATTAAGAAACGCTTAGATTTTACACCTGAAGCAGAAAAGTTCTCATTGTACTACACTGAAGAGAAGTTCCAAGTAAAAATAGAATTATATAGGCTAGTCAATTGGAATTGGGGCTCGTTCCAGCAAAACATAGCAATTTATTCAGATGCAGCTCCATATTCAAAAGTATTCAGAATGCAGGACTCCAAAATAACACTGGTTTAAGTGTAATTAAGTAATTTCATAAAAATTCCAGACATCCTTATGAGTACTTCCATAGCAAGATCCATCCATGTTCTGGAGAAAAAAAAAAAGTTAAGAACCAAAAAGAATGCAGGAATAATAATTACTGTCTGTATGTCTATGATGGGGAAAAATGATGATTAAAAAGCAAGGAAGAAGGTGGGTTAGATGACTCTATTTCTACAGGTTGGAATTCAAGATTTCATCTGTGATGTTACTGTGGTGTAAGAAATCTTTGCTCAATTCTCTTTGAAATCTATGGGGTGTACAAGTGTATTAATTTACTTCTTGAAAGTACAGAAACTTCTGAAAACACATCTCTACTTGGTATATATGTATTAGATTTCACTTTATTTTGCTGTCTCATTTTTCAGTAGAAGTATTATCTTCTCCACCCTCAGCATATGCAAAGCTAACCCTCAGATGTAACCAAGAGAGCTTCATCACGACCAGAGGAACAGCAGAGATGCAGCAGAGAATAGAATCTCCATCTTAAAATGCAGCATCTTTAGAATCCACTATCATTGCAGGCTACTCAGTGGACTGAAAGACTTTGCAAGCAATACACAGAACAAGGTTGGAATTCCAACAAGGTTGGAATTTCAACACCTCTCCTAAAAGAGCTGAGTGTTCAGTTTAGTTGGGCAAATACGTGTTGCAGTAAAGAACAGATTTAGTGATTTGAAACTTTCAAGCTTTATGTTTGCTTATTGTAATAAACAATTGTTTGTGTTCCCATCACAGCTGTCACAGGGGCCATTCTTGGTAATGAAACGGTGTCATTTTCTTCAAGAAGGACATTTATCAGTGACATTTTCATTCAGTTATCTTGTTTCCTGCAGGACGTTAATTTATTGAATGCATGGAAGTTCTCCTGTTTTATGGTTTCTCTGAACTAAAAATTACCTTCAACCAGATTAGAGAGGCCTGACACTTAATTTCAGCATCAGTCTTCATATCACCCAAAGATCAGTTATGTAACACTTTTCCCTCACTGACATTTCAATGTCACATCATGTCACAATCTGACTTGGCTATATGGTTTACTGAATTTCCAAAACACTGCTGGCAAATAGGAATTCCTGTGTAAATCTTGGGACCCTAACAGGGAAAGCTCCTAGTTTATCTGTTTTATCAAAGCAGATCTAGATTGCTACACAGTCTTTGCTTCATTTTAAGAATGATATCCCAGAGATGCTGCTGACCTTTCTGAAGAACAAATCCTATGTGCACCTATCAGACATTAGTAAGGGAAACAAGTTTCTGAAGTGCCTAGCACAGAAGCCAGAGGGACCTTTGGCATAAGCCCATTTTATCCAGCTAATAATGGCAACAACAACCCTAAAACTCTCCCTCGAGATAGGTCTTTGAAGAGGAGGATTGATTTGTCAGCAGATGCAGAGTCTCTAGCTGCGCAGTGCTTACGTGGCAGATGACTCCACAGAGATTTGGAAAGCAGCTGTTTGCTACTACAACATTTTGTACTTGGCTCGAGGCTTCTGATATCCTAGGAACTGGAGAGCTACATCAAAGTTTGCCCTCTCTGACTGCTAAGAAAAAGCAGTATTTAGAGCCCTTTCCCTATCTCAAAACACAATAGTTTCCTGATGAGGAAAATGAAGTATATATAAAGCATTCTGAAATTTTTAATAATCTCTGGGATCTAATTGGTCCTGATTTCTTCCTGGTTTCGGAGCAACCCCAAAGGGAAGGTGCTATCTCCAGGATGCCAGAAGGTGGGAAACTTATCCTGTTGCCTTAAAAAGATGAGTTTTTCTCTCTTCTGGTTCTAGGAATCTGTCAAACTTCTAGGCAAAATCATAGAATGGCATGGGTTGGCCTAGGTATTTTGCAGATTTGTATCTGTTTGGATTTTAGAATATACTCTTTTAATCCAACAAACTGCAGGTTCAACGGTCAGGGGAAAAACAAGTGTATTTGAATGTCCTCATAATTTAAAGGTTTTGGAAAGTGACTAGAGCTTTATTCATTTGTCATAATGCTGTCAGGATTTTAAAGATTATATACACACCTTGACTAATTTTTCCTGGAGCACAGAAGTATTGCAGCGTTAATCTAGAATTTTAATAATCTGCTGAATCTCAAACAAATTTTGCCCTACCTGATAAGCGCTCTCTCATTCCTTCCAAGATCTGCTGTTTTCATTGGTTTTGAACCAAAAGCAAAAGCTAATTGAGCAAGTACAGAGCAAAGAGGCTAAGGGAAGTGTTTTCAAACCAGATGCTTGCCAAAGTCTTTATCTTACATTTAAGGGGAAAACATATATAAATAGAGGATAAAAATTTTGTTTGGGAGATGGTATTACTGTTGGATTTGGCTTAGATTTCTATTTACCAGTTTTGGAAGTATGAACTTCCAAATCTCAAATTAAACCTTTTACTCATGCACAATACTAAGAATTCCATGTTCTTTTCATCCATTGACAAATAGGATTAAAAGCCTTCCCATCTCCTCTAGATTTACTGCCAAACAAAAACTCATGACATTAAATTTCAATTAGAAGTTCAGGATCAGGTAGACAAGTTTCTTTGGATATGAAAATGTCAACTTCAAACATTAGCCTAGGTATATTTTTTAACTGAATTAAACACAACACTATGGGAGAAAAAAAATTAAGAAGGAACCAAAAGAGAGATGAAGAAGTCCAGCAGGACATTTATTATAAAACAATAGAACAAACTCAAACTTGTTAGCATTCCTATTGCATCCTACTGAAAATACTTTGAAAACATTGATTTGTTATGTTCCTTTATTTGCCTGTTTTGCTGAGTAGCTCTTAATTGTAAATGGTCTTCAGTAAATTTCATCCTTTATATTCAAGATCTTTTAAACAAAGAGTAAAATAATGACAAAGGTGCAGTCTGGGCTGAATGGGCTCAACAAAACTAAAGGCTCATAACAAACAGCTGAATGTTAGGCATTTGTTTTCATGTCCAGGCTTCAGACAACACTACAATGACCAATGTGGACAGAACAAATGCACCAACTCATCATCAGGATCACACCTCTGCAGAGAATAGAGAGCCCAGAACAAGAGGGATTCCTTACTGAGAAGTAGAAAGTCATGAAACCAGGGGAAGCACCCTCTGCAGTTCGCTCTCTGAGGGCTGCAGTGAGTCTGGACTATGTGAGTATCCACATGCTCACGTGAAGCAGTTTCTGACCTGTTTAAAGCATAGGCTTCCCACTTGGAATACAGGAGCACCAAGTCTTTGAAACCAATGGTGAGTGGCAGGATGCACACAGACAGTGGATCTAGGCAGAAACTCCCAAATCTCCCCTAACCCTCTGTAAGGCCTGCATGAGTTACAGCACAGTCCCATTAAGACCACAGTTTTGAGAACTGTATTAGCCTGTCAAAGTTTTCAACAGTCAAAGAAAGCATGCTGCTTTGGAAAAACAGGTACCTACAGATTGAAGAACCATAAACCATTACCCTGAACTGCATTCCAGGGTGCCCTCTTTTCTTTCCTTCCTCCTCAGTATGATTTTTCTTTTTATTCTTTTGGATTTCCACATTTTAGATTTTTAAGTGTCTTTTAAACCTTGCCCAACATTTCTTACCATCCACTAGATGTCATGGTAGCCTTACTAGTATTACTGAATACAAGAATTGCCAAAGCAAATTAGGAGGGAGTTATTTGAAATTTACTTCCACTCTGTTTCTGTCAGAGAAAGCCTTTAGACAGGGTGTTCAGGACAATATCAAATGACAGGGAGCTGAGTAAAATGATTCTGTCCTGAAAGTTTATCTCCCTCCTTTCTGGAAACTGATACAAGGTATGTGCAGGTTATTTCTTGTAGAAATCTCCAGCACCCATTTGACAGTAAATCTTCTAATGCAAGGATTACCCAGGCTGTGGAACAGGGCAGTAATCCTTGTGCTGGGAGAAGAAAGTAGCATTTCCTGATTTTGCTAATGTGGATGCACATCAGCTCTGCAATAAGAACCTCTACATGGGCAAGTAAAGATGGAGCAGTAACTGCCTCTGAATGAAGCCTGATCAAAAGCCATTTATAGATGTGCACGGGAGCTCAGGGACTTTTCTCAGCACTCCATCAACAGCAGAATACTCAGGATTTTTAGACCAGTATGTTAAGACTGAGTTTGCAATTTTCTGAAAATTACAATTGGAATAATAACTACATTAGAAGGAAATATTTACATTTTGATACAAATCAAAGTTTCTCCTATTTACTTTGACAGTTTAAAAAGGGAGCATGCCATCACAGAAACAAACTTTGAAGATGAAATCTCAATGTATTTTACAAAAAACGAGTCTTTGCAGTAGGAAAAACAAACAGCTGCCAAAATGTATGCAGCATACTTTTGTCCATTCTTGCTGTACTACTTCTGGTACTTCCATTAATAGAAGACATATCTTTGGTGTGAAAGGTGGACATAAGAAAGAAGAATGTCACACATGCTTGGCCATGTATGAAGCTATTTAAGAATGGGAAAGCTACGTATGGGAAAAAATAACGACAAAAACATTTACGTTACTGAAAGATGTTATTGAAAAGTATGGAAGATGGGAGAACCAATATTTGCTCAAATATAGAAAAGCCCATCCACAGTGAGAATCCTTGATTTAGTTTACTGAAAAAAAGTATTGCAAGAAGAAACAGATAAGAAAAATACACATCTTAACCTGTATGTTTCAGTGCCCAGAACTGAAGGTTGCACAAGACAGAGAGGCAAAAGAGAACATGCTCATGCTTTTTAAAAAAATGCAAAAGTTCCAGCTGTTTCGGCCCTGGCTGAAGCTTTCTCAGCAGTAAAACATTTTTAAGAAAAGTGTTAAAACCCCATTATAGAGCTAAGAGGAATGGAAAGGAGCTAGTATATCTGAATTCACTGCATATTTCATTATGAAACTCTCAAATGGATTGATGTAGAAAAACTTGGCGCGATTTACAGGGGAAAAAAAGGGAAAAGCACTTTCTTTTTCATCTTCTAGAATAATTTCTCATATCAGAGATAAAAAGTACACATTTGGTCTCTAGACAATGATCTAGTTAAACTACCAACCACATTTAAGTGTTGATCGTGCTTTGCAGCTGGCAAGAAAGTGTTTAAGCACTTCATCAGCTGAGTAGCATTTTATCTCAAGAAAACTATTTTATCCTTAACAAAGCTATACTGTTAGAATAACAATAATCCTACGTGCATTCTGTGATGGACCACTTAGCACTACTGATATGAAAGCAAAACCATTACCTAGCTTTATGCAAGAGCTAGATTCCACCTATCAAACATGCAACAAATAGAAGTGTCAGAAATTTGCAGATCAGAATAACAATTTTAAAAACTCAAATCAGCTTAGTGTACTTTATGGGCATTATTTTTTGATTTAAACTGTTAGGGTTTTTTAAATTAACATTTATATCTGTGTCTGTTCATTCAGTTTTACAGCACCAGCCAGCAGCATTCCCAGGTGGGCATACTCATGTTGTATTATTCTACAGTTTAGGTAACTATATTTAAACCTGTTTTTTCAGCCCTTCAGCCCTGTATGATTACATAACCATTCCTATACTTCAAGTTAGGCAACACACTTTTGTAGCTTTGTTTTTAAATCAAATCAGAGATGCATCAATACATATTAGAAAATTGCACCTCTGTTGATGAGCATTTAATTTCTGAATTCAACCTTTATGAACTGAAATTATGCAACTAAGTGGTAAATCTCTAGACACTTTCTCAACATAAAGAACACACATCATTGTGTCTACATTTGTTGTCAAATCAGGATTTACAATTTATTTAGCAGAGACCCTGATCTTGTATTGTTTTGATAAATCATTGTATAGTACTACTGGTATTATACCAGGAGCAGACCATTGTTTCAGGTGTAAAAATCTGAATTGCAGAATGCAAAGCTGGATTCTCTCCCTTGCTAACTTCATACAGGCTTCACGCCCTTCAAATGGGTTTTAAATGCATCTTCTCACAAATTAAAACCAGGGTGTAACAAATTCCAAAATTTCGCAGCCCTACTGCAATTTCTCGGGCAGTTCTAGTTCAGGGTACAATTTCTAAGGAGTTCCAGGACCTGTTCATTTCAGTACCTTATCAGTTCTGGAGGAGGAGACAGAGGAGCATCCTTATAGAGTTTGTGGGTGACACCAAGCTGGGAAGAATAAAAGGTGGAGGGCAACACAGTGGAATAGACACCACACATTGAAAGGGCTGCCATCCAGAGGGATCTCTGGATGAACCTAGATAGGTTATAAGTACGGGCCAGCAGGAACCACACAAAATTCAGCAAAGACAAATGCAAAGTCCTTGCCACAAGAAGGGCCAAACCCATACACTGGTCCATACTGGGTCACAGATCTGCTTTGCACAGCCTCCTTGACAGAAGGCTAAACAGGAACCAGCAGCATGGTGTGGCAGCACTGAGTGCCAGCAGCACACTGGGCTGTAGCAGCAACCAGTAGTTTGAGAAAAGGGATCAGTGCTTTCGACTTGGCACTTACTGCACATCACCTGGAGGGCATATTCTGTCTCCTCCTCCAGCTCATTCTGCTTCAGTACAAATCACATGTTGATAAACTTGATCATAATCAGTGGAGAGCTACCACCAAGAAGGCTGGGACTGAAAGAGATATCAGTCTGAGATAACTCTCTTTGCTTAGGCTAAAGAAGAAATGGCTTTGTGGGACTTAATACTTTTCCAGTGCCTATGAGGTGGTTACAGAGAAAGTGGACCCAGTCTTGTTACAATGGTGTACAGCAGAACAATGGGAGGCTACAATCAAACTGAAGCAAGGGAGGTTCTGTCTAAACATAAAGAAAAAGCTCACTATAGGGATAATTTAGCAAAAAATGAGATTATTCAGAGACGCTGTGGAATCTTCATCCTTAGATTTTATTCAAGAGCTGACTTGACAGAGCCATAAGCAACCTGGTTCTAATTCAGTGCTGACTGATTTGAGCAGCTTCCTGAGGCCTCTTGCAGCCTAAGCAAGTCTGTGATTCTGTGATCCAGGTCACTACAACTCTCTTCTGTGTACTGCAGTCAGGAGGAATGTACTACAAATCCATATCTCCAAGAGTTAAGCTACCCATCTTTTACACTATGGTCTGGAATTCTCTCTTTTCCAGCTGTAATAGATAAAATACAGATTCTTACAGAGGGAAACCTTAATTCCCTACTACCAACACTAACTTTTCAATCTTTATTAAATACCTATCCAATTTAAACAGTGGTATGGAAAAGTCACAGCTGGACTTTAAAAAAAATAGTCCTCACATGCTATTAATCTCTTTGCATACAGTTCTGATACAGTAAAAGATATGAAGAAAAAAGAAAAGTACATCCATTTTGCATATGGAGACTTTTTCCTATGTCTGAAAACTCTCTAGTAAATTCTCCTTATTACAGTTAGCTTTCTGATTCCAAAATTTCTTGCACAGGCAGAAAAAAAAAAGTTAATTTGCAACATAGTAATTTTCCACTCTGAAACTGTAGGTTAGATTTAACATGGTATTTTTGAAATGCAGAGATAAAAGTATGTTAAAACTATGGAAAGTTTAATATATGCCTTTCAAGACAAAATGCTATTTACAGGTAGAAGTAAAGAAAATAAATGAAACTTGGGTAATGTGAAAATTAAAATCAAGTGAGTCCAATTCTTATTATGTTCACGTTGTAAAAAGTAACAGACCAAGAACTTTGAAAACCTCCAGCTTTTATGAGCCTAAACCACAAGACTTCACAAGCTTAAATTCCCCTGTCAGAAAAATATATTGTGATGTGCTCCTGTGAAAGACTGTATAATCAAATGTGTGTTCAGTTATTAGACTTCCCAAATTAGCCAGCAAACTAAAAGCCATCTCACAATAACACCCTGGAATCACAATCATTTAATGAGTTCCAAAAGCTGTTACTCTTACTTTAAAGTGTGTTTGTTCATTACCAGCTAATTCTTCAAATTGGAGTTTGAATAAATAATCAATAAAACCAGTTCTACAGCATTTATGGTTTGGAAAAAGTACAAAGCAAGTATTTTCTTTGAATTATCTAACATAACTGAGATTATAAATACAAGTTACCATAAAAGCCCCTCAGTATTTACACAAAATTATCCCAAAACAATGGCCAAAATCACTTAAGATGTAGCTGTAATAAATGTGTCATAAAAACTGAGGGACATTTTGACTTCTCAGAGACTTGTACAGTGTTAATCTTGTACACATATGGGATTATTATTTTTGTTTGGACTTAGAGATATCCCTATCTTTACAATTAGCATTGGTAGATATTTAACAGCACAGCAGGTGAGCAGACAAAATCAAAACAATCGTGCAGTGAAGAAGTGAGACTGTCAACATCCTCTCCCTCCTCCCCTCAAAACTGTGAAAGGTTTTATTCACATTTAATGTAAAGAACAACATTCATATAATTAAAGTTATATCCATATATAATTTAAAGAGTTTGATCGTGATTAGGTTCAAAAGCCCTATTCTTACAAATTTCATTTCAAAGCCAGATAAATTACTTAGTTGGTAATAAGCCACCAACAATTAAACTGTAATGGCTTTCCAATTCTCAAAGACACCATAGTTACCTGGTCTAAAAGATCTTCGACCTTTTTTTGCCATCCATCCCTTGCTGCATTTTTTTCACGTTCTTTCAGCTGCAACAGCTGAGTCATGGCTGCCTTCTTGTCCTCTTCATGCTGCAGCCTCAGCTCTTCACGAAGCTTATTACATTCCTGTCTACAAACAAAGGTCAAATAACTAAAATGCAGTGGGACCTTTGTGAAAGAAGTAGGAAAGAATTACAAACTCAGTAATAATTGGAAAATCTTAAATAACAGAAACCTTTGCTTTACATTTCATTTGATAGCACATTTGCATACAATATATAGTTCATTTCTTATTAAAAAATAAAAGAAAGAAATAATACTTGCCGAAGATTTTCTGTCCATTTTATTTCCAAATCACGTGCCATTCTGTCAACTTTGAACTTCTCCTCCTCTCTCATGGCAGCAATCATTGCCTCGTGCTGTTGTCTCTCCTGATCTAGTTCTCCCTGCAAATACAAACTTTACAATAGAGACTGATCAGCAGCAAAAGTGTATTTCAAATATTAAATGAGTGTATTTATAATAAAAATATCAATTACAATTGGCTCATGAATTTGAACTATACCTTCTTCAGTGTGAAATACCTAGTTATGTACATAATGCTTATACATCTGATATTTCTTATTTGTGAAGCAGGAGTTTGTATTCCTATAAAAAGCAATTTTCCAGTAAGTCATTCTGCAATTTTTTCAAATACCATTACATTGAATCATGAAATAATTTATGTTGCAAAGAACCTCCAAAGGTCCACAGGTCCCATTCACTGAAGGACTTACTTCAGAACTAGAGCAGGTGGCTTAGATTCTTTGTCAAGAATGCTTTGAATTTTTTAGAAAATTTTTTTAAGCATCAAATATTCAGTTTTTGAATTTCAAAGCCTGAGCTATCTGTATGTGATACAAAGTTCAAATTTCATTTCCGTTTCTTGATGGGACAAGCCTGCTAGAAACAAGGTTTCACAGTCTGAACACAGAGAACATCACCTTTAAAATTCCCATCAATTTCTGCTGAAATTTTACCATACTAGAATAGTATTAAGTACCGCCTAGAGATCTAATTACATGAATGTTGTTCAGCAGTGCTTTCTTCACTCATGAGAAGCAAACATAGCCTCCTGAATTGAATTAATACTTTTTAAAATGAGACCTTTCCTGCAGCACTTTGATAAATTTTAAAATCTGTTAAGATAAATGTTACTTCCAGTAACCTACTATATTTGAATATTTAAATGTTTTAATAGGTGAAGAGAACAATACTAGTTCATAAGAACACTTAGAGACTTTATAAAAAATACAGAGAAAGTTATAAACTATAATATTGTGCACCTCTAATGACTGTAGCTGAAAGAAATAAAAAAAAATACACCAATAACCTGTTTCAGGCTGATTTTGTTAAGAAAATATGAAAATATGCTCAGTGAAAAGAAAAGTTATAATATTTGCTGCTCCGCGTCAAATGCTGCTGTGATCTTGTAAATGTACATTCTTTACTGAGGAAACAAAAAGGAAATGTTTACCCGGTATTGCAGTCAATGAGCTATTGACAGACTAACTGAAAGTTCTATTTCTATCTAAGCCAATTAAAATGACAATATATTTGTGCCTAGGCAAATTAATTGCTTAATGATATAAAGTGGCCACATTTTCTAGGTGACAGTCTGCTATCTTCAAAGGTATCCTAGCATATATCTAAAAATTATTCTCAAGTCTTTACTGAAATTCTAAATTCAAGTCTGAAATGAAGACTGTGTCCATTATCCACAGAAAACATGGCATGTATGTATTCAAAAACCTCATCAAAAAGATTTCTGTGAATTCCAGAGCTAGTAAGCTCTGGACCTTGTTTTGCAACATGACATGAGCTGTCTGAAATTGCAAGTGTTAACTCATATCCTTTCATGAAATTCTATTAAAGTGCTCAACATATTTCATATGGACATATTTTGGCAGCTACAATTTACATTAATCACACAAAGATATGCTTGCAGCAATACCTGTTAAATACTAAAAATGTTCTGAAAACAAAATACACACCCTAAAACAACCAACCAATAAAATAAAAATTTAAAAAACCAAACCCTAAAACAACCTATCCTAGTTTCAATTTTTAAAAATTTCTGTTCAAAACAGAGATCTGTCCTTTAATGAAGCCATATGAGGCTCCTTCTATCATGTGTACCCCATAGCACCTCTTGCCATCTTTAAAAAAGACCAAAATCAGCATGACTGTGCTTTTATTCTCCAACAGCATAGTTACCTCAACACTATACAGTGAATCTGTGGTCTCTCGCAGTCTTGCTCTAGTTAATTCTAGCTCCTTCTGGAGTATTTCCTGAGCTTCTTGAAGACTGGAGATGTGTCCTTCTGCAGTCCCAAGGCCTTGCTCACTTTTTCGTACCAGGTCTTGCAGACGGCACACCTGTAACATTACAAAAAACCCTGTAATTTCCATAATTATTACTAATAGCAACCAAGCCATCCTGGTGTTTTTCAGTGTTTCCTAATTCTGATCTAGACAGTTTTTTAGTAGTATTACCTGTTCTCCTTTAGTATCACTTAATGCTTCTGTGTTTAAAAACAAATTCGTGCAATATTACAAAAGCAAAGACTCAGTTAAAGGATTTTCACAAGTAAAAATAATATATCCTATGTGTGTTTGATGCACATTGCAAAGAAAGGGGCTACATAAAAGATCTAAAATTGCCTCTAAGTGTAATGTGAGAAAGCATGTTTTAAGCAAATTTATGATAAATATTTCAAAGCACATAAACTCATAAATGTAATATATAAATTAACTCGTGCTAGGGTGTAAGTTTCTCAGTTTTCAGATTGTTGCCTGTCCAGCCTGTTTAAAACTCAACCTAGCAACTGTAGCATATAATGTAATAATTTCCTTAACTGCTATGCAACAATATTCCTTTTTTCTGCCTGTTTGTGCTTCAGCATCCCATCTGCAAAATGATAATACTACACTTCTTTTCTTCAAACAAAAATAGAAGAGACTGAACACTGTTCACCAGCTACAGGAAAGAAAAAGCTTTTTAAGTATGTAGGTTGGAAAAACAGATAAATGGGAGGCAGGGAGGAAGAAAGAACAGCAGCTAATTGGAAGTGCATTTTTTGCTGAAGCAATAGTCTATGCTATTGCCTTTGTATGTTGAGAGAAATTCATTCACAATGGGACAGGTGTCACAAGAAAAGACTAGCCTTTGGTTTACAGGCATGGACAGGTAAGAACTATAACCACTCTTTCTGTTTGTTAGATTAACTACATACAAATACTGCTTATACACACAGAGAGACCACTCCTCTCTCCCAGAACTCTCTCCTGCTGACAACCTGTGAAGTGTTTAAAAAGAGGAACTCCTCCTTTCTTCTCACAAAGGAATCCAAAATTTCTTTGGCATGAGAGATCTTAGTGAAAAACTCATGTAAACATGAGCACTTGTCTCTGTGCTCCTTTGAGCTATAATCAAACAACCAGCAATTCCCTACAAAGCACTGCTACCTGCAGCAGAACCCCTACAAGAAAAACTGTCCCCAAACAGTATTGGCATCCTGGTACTGCACTGCTGTCTATGTATCTGATAGCAGCAAACCACTTGCATCATATGAATAGCAGTCCTGTAGATCTAAAGGATATGGGAGCAGGCAGGAATGCCACTCACAAGGCTTAAGATATATTCTGCTGTTGACAAAGCAGTGATGGAGGCTGTTTAAAATGATCTTTAATAACATCATCAGAAATCCTTTGCATGGAGACAGCAAATCCTTAGATGATTGTGCCAAGTGATACAAACATATCAATATTCTAAAAGGCCTTGGCTGGTCTACAAAGGAAACAAATCTACAGAATCAACAGCCAGTCTCATACTGAGACACATGTGAGAAAGCCACTATCTTGACTTAACCCGAACTCCCAAAAAAATCTCTGGCAAGTATTTAAGATTACACTGTTCTTAAATAGCTTAGTACCAGAAGCAAGCCTAATGAGGCTTCAATCTTCCCTCATCCTTTAGCTAAGGTAATTGCCACCAGAAAGTCTGTCAAAATGAAAAGAAGATGGCATGGGTTCAAAAGCAGCTTTCTCAGCAGGGAAGATAGAACTGAGCCAGCATCCACAGAAAGTAATGAATAAAAGCCTACTGTTAAATGACCTCTGTAACTTAAAGCAAACAAAAAAAAAAAGGAATCAACAGTAGCAATGTAAGAACTAAGCTAATGATGTGTCAGACACATCATAGGGAAGCTTTTTCTAGGTCAGTGAAGGTATTGAAAAACCATTGTTGGTTGTCAATAGAGATCTAAGGCCAAACTGTGGTTGCAACTGAAGCACTTCTTTCATATGCTCAAGATAAACATAGTAATGAAATAAAACGTATCTCCTCTATATTACATGGAGTGGATATACAGACCAACCCAAATTTATTGCCTGCATGTTTTCTCTCATTCTTTCATTATGCAAAATATATGGTATTACATTTATCCTGGCAAAGGATTGTATATAAACTCTAATATTGGACAGCAGCTGGACCTAGTCCCCTAGTTTACTCTTCTGTTCTTTAGCTTTGCCTCTGTTTGGTTAACTCAGCATGCTGATGAATTTTCCAAGCCTGAATTTGATAGCAGTTAGATAACAGACACTCATTCTTAGAACATTTGAAGTTATTTCCTTCAAGGAAGGAGAAAGTTTATTGCTCATGAACCCAAGAGAAATTGATAAAGAATAGCTAAATTTAAGCCTACAGTATTAGGTGACAATAGAATGACAATAGTGCTCTACTCAGATCTAATCCAGTAACAATGACAGAGCATACAACAGAGAAGTTAAAGCTAAAAAGAAATAACTAAACTTCCAGTAATTTTGAACTGAAAAATAAAGCCGTGTATGACTTTGTTAAGATACGTAACAAATACATCATCTTTTCATCAATTTGAATGCAGCTAAGTACACTTTTAAAAGAAAAAGAGCAGTTCCAGCTTAAATTTGCACCTTCTCTAAGCTCTGAAACAAAGATACTGGCAACCCTCAGAAGGAAGAACACTCTTGTTTAAACAGCTAGTCACTACTGACCGATGAGCAGAGCTGCTGAACTCTAAAGGTGGGAGGTCCAGCTACTCTGGTAGTGTATAATCTCTCCACCTATCTGGTGGGTCCTACTCTGAAAGTATATGTTAATTTATATTTTCAGAATATATACCTTAACATACAATAATCAGATACATTATAATGTTATTAATATAGTCATGTATCAATATATTCTTAGCACAGTAACCTATAATATATTAACAAGTAAAATCTATAATAAGCTTATCTATACTTTTAGAATGGGCTATCTTTGCCATTAAGTGTATGAAAAACAGGCAGGTTTTTTCTTAAGCTAGTTTAGCATTTGTGCAATTTGCAAGTCACCAGAATGAGACACCTGCTCTCTCCAGATGTTGTACAGTATAGAAAGCAGTAATGAAAAATGTTGCTCCAAAATAATACTTAAATTCATGTTTAATTCTCTCTTAAAGCACACACTGAATAATGCATAGGGCTTGCTGAACAATAAAGCTGATGAAATATTTTCTTGAAAGAAGGCCAAAGGTCCAGAGAAAAATGGTTTGATGTTTTTGATATCAGTAGAATGTCTTCTAGTTTCAAAATACTGTATTAAGAAAAGGTAGTGATTTCCAACTAAAAAAATTAAAACTGTCTTGAGATATGATACATTTAACATTGATTGCATATATCAAGACATAGCAAATAATTTGGGTCTTACTAAAAGTATTTCATATCATCTTTTGATGAAAATACATGAAGATAATTTGGAAGTCAGGAAACTGATCAAAATTTATGATATGTTAACCATAACCAAATATAGATTTACATGCAGTTGAATTTCCCTCCCTCCTGACATATTTTGTGTAGAGGTCTGCGTAATTAGTGAGAAGATAAAAAGAATTAAAAATAAATAGCTGTTTACATCTCTCTTGCTTTGTTAATTTTGTAAAGGACAATAAAATCATTCCTCAGAAGCAGTCAACTAACTTGCCATATTTTAAGAATATTTCACTCCAAACAGAAGTAAGGCATTAAACACTCTACAGCATAGTCCTAGACCTGTCCTGGAGTCTAAGATCACTATTGATGACAGTGTGGTAGCTGAAACAAGCAAGTTAGTCCTTGCCTCCTGATTGGCAGAAGTTAGCTTCGATGTCAGCTCTTCCTTCACGTTTTCCAGCTGCTGTCGGAGCTGATTCTTATCATCCTCCAAATGCAGTTTCTCCTTCTCAAACTGCTGCTCCAACTCCTTCAGAAACAGGAAGGATGGAAGAAATATTAAATACTTGCCATACAGTCATCGCAAAGTCTACCACATGGAAATGATTCTAACTGGCATAAATACTTGTGATCTCAACCCTTTCCTTGAACTGTTAAAGCATGAGTATTTATTTCCTTTTACTACAGATGTCCTAATTTTTCAGTTTATTTTATAATTTTACATCCTTGATTAATCACAAAATAAAGACAGACTTTCCTCTCAATTACTTGCCAATTATCAAAAGCTTTAAAACTATATCTACTTTCACAGTTTTTCAGTCTGAGTGGAAAGAAGAATTTTTCTTTTTTTATAAAATTACACTGATATATCTGCATGTCATTCAGCCTTTACCCATCTACTTCCGAAAAATAATCCTGACAGGAAAAAGTAAATCTTAAAATCCAGATTGAGCCCTTTGAAGTTTTTCAGAATGTTACAATAAATGAAAAAAAAAGCCCCATACCATATATAAAATTTATGTAGAACCAAAAAAGATCAACAACTAGTTTTCAAGTTTAACTACATGGAAAGAATCAAGTACCATCCCTGTTTTCATTCAACCTTTATGGTGTAATAGCCAAATTCTCAAAATAATTGCTGGATGAATTATATTTCTCTTACATGAGCCTATGTTGTGTGTGTGTGTATATATACATGTTAAAAACTTCTAAATTTTTAAGGAAAATTATGTATTTATACTTCAGCTTTATTAATATTCAGAATACATTTTTCAGAAGAACAATTTCATTCACAAAATACTTCAAAGGAAACATGTTAAAATTGAGAATTTTATTACATATTTCAGTGAAATACACTATTCAACTAAAAATACTGCAAAGTTTTAGTGAAGAAAATTAAGGTTGCCAAGCAAGGTGCTCCAGAGTCATGTCATACAAGGCTTCAGTGTTTTCTGTGGCACTAGAGGCTCTTTTATTAATTCCTTTCTAGGGGCTCAGCTGAAATGCAAGGCTTAGCATTGATTCAGTGCCTCTGTGCAGACCTGGGCTCAGGTTTCTGGAAAATCTGTATTATCTCAGAAACAGCCATGAAAATACATAGACCAGAGCCAGCCTGAAACAAAAAGTACAACTGAAAGTATTGGTAAAACTGGGGAAAGAGAGAGAAAGAACTGAAGTATTAAAGAGGAAAAACAGTCATTAAAAGATATAAAAGTCTAAGAAAACCCAAGGTTTCCTGCTGCAAGACAGCAATGTAGTGTCACCTAGCCAACTCCAAGAAGCAACAGAGGACAAGCCTTCCTCATCCAAACTCAAAGATGCCTCAAGTGTTTTGTGGGGGGTGGTAAGCACATTAAGCAGCTTGTTAGTTCTAGCACTGCTTTAGGATATGTGGTAGGCAATAAATATTTTCTGCACACACTGCTTGCACAATCCCTTCATTCATGGTAGAAGTTGGACAGAGTGACAAACAGGGTTACACTGTCACTAACACATTACTAAACAACATAACAAGTGCCTGCCTTATTCACTGGGCCCACATGAGTCAACACGTGGGATAAATGCTCCTTGCTCAGTGAAACTTGATCAATTTATCTTGTTCATGATGAAATCTGCTGTCTGCAAAATTCCACTGGTGCTATTTAGACCCTATTCTGATAATAGAGTAATTATTTCTCTGATGATACTTGTCAGTACAGCTGTGCGGTACTGCAAAATTATTATCAACTCTATTTTCATAATCCTCCTGATGCCATTTTTACAGCTCATTTTATAGATGGAAATAATGAAGCAAAAAGAAATATTTGAGCTATTTTTTGAGTCCTACTCTAATTCTGCTGAATTCTCTTCTGTTCCCCAGATGCATTTCCCAGGCTTCCAGTTCCAGTGAATCCTCATGTCCTCTATCTCAAGGCTCCTGGTACCATGCTTCTTCCTTATACAAAATTCAACTCTGCTCCACATTTAAGCTTGACTGTTTTCTGCCTTGGATAACTTGATCACCACAACATGTGCTTAGTGAGACAGTTTTGACAGAGGAGACCGTGAAATCTGATTAGATTTAAGACTAGTGAAATCTCATTGACATCTTGATCTTAATATCTCTTCATGCCTAGTTTTTCCTTATTAAAATCATTTCACATTTCTCACACCTAGAGAGGTGTTCCCTGTTTAAATTAGTTTAATGATTTAAGAGAAAATGTTTGTGATCTCCTTTTGTTTTATTGTCCACATTATTTTAGTAACAAACAAAAGAAATGAAAAAGAAGCCTACATCTTACTGAAATTACAGAAAAATATACCCAGAAACCCTAAGAGACATTGTCTTAATAAGAGAAAACATTGTCTTAATGTTTAAAGTTTTAAAGAAAGTTAACCTGAAAGATCAGATGCATATACATCTCTGAGAACTACTTCAACTACTGGGTGACAAAAAATATTTTGGATTTATTAAAAATTGAACCAAGAAGCAACGTACAGGTAGAAAAATTTACAAAAACAAACTAAATCTGTCTGAGATGCATATCACTAACTGCAGCCATGTTCCTTGGTATGTTTCCCATGAATACATCAAAAGAAATGTAACAAAGCCTTGAATTAAACACAATCCTGTATTCCCTGCACAAGGCGAAATTTGTGTGTAACACACATACAATCAGATTAGGAAATAATAATTCAAAATGGGCCTCTCATACTGAGAAAGAAAAGGCCAGATTTGTGAAACAAAAAAAAAAAAGCCTTTCAGTTTCAGGTTTCCAGTCAAAGGTAAATGTATAGTTGCTGGAGAGTGAGTTGCTGTACAGTACATAATTTTATGATGCAAGCTCAGCACAGCTGTTGTCATCTTCTGAGCACACATATAGCCAAGTCCTAATAAAATATCTTTCTGTATTTCTGGACTGTCAATGAAAATTTTAAATAAATGTTATAAAATTATAACCTTTCATCTCCAGAAGAACTGATCTTGATATACCAACCCTTCCGAATATGGGTCACAAATCCCAGGAAAACAAAACTATTATATATTTGAAAATACATTTGTATAAATGGAGAATTTCTCTTCTATATGCAGACAAATGACAGTGCAAGTGTACTTTTTTTCCCCAAGATATTTGTTTTCTTCTAAAGGCTAAGCAATTTCTTCAGAGACCTGCAGGTAATTCCAAATTAAATTTGCCATAAAACAAAACCATGCAGTACAAGATGCAAATTGTAACAGTTGCTTTTTGTTTGATTACTAAGAAAATAAGAACATACCATCTGCAGTTTCTTCTTATCCTTGTTAGCATTACTGTGAGCAGCCTCAATTGCAGTATGGTGTTTCCATGCCAATTCTTCTAAAGTCTTGGAATGAGCCTCCTTTAACTGTGCAGCCTCTCCTTCTAATCTTGCTTGTAATTTTACCAGCTCCTTCTCATAATATTCACGTTGTGTTTCCCTTGCTTCATTTACTTTCTATAAAGTACAGGAAAAGAAATCTATTCAATGGTAAAAAAAGCTGTAGTAATAAAAAAACCACAAAAACATTACTGATGACTATAAATCTACAAAAAATTAACTTCCATATAAAACAAATTGAGCAAACACTAGGCACTGACTAGATGATTCAGTAACCAAAAAGGTAATTTTAAAAGATCCATGCAAAACAATATGTACTTCTTAAAAACCTATTTTTTTCCTCTATTTAATCTGGGAAAACAACAATCGGGTATCAAACCTATAGAGAATTTCTGTTCAGTATTTTCAAACATGTTCTATGCATTTTCAGCAAATAGCTTTTTAAACTGTTCTTTAATCATTTCACATTTGCTCTTCCTCAGAAAATTTAGATACTAGGAATATACACACAAGGTCATAAATCAAATGAAATCATTAAAAGATTGTCCAAAGCAGTCTGAACATTTCATCTGACTTCCCTCTAATCTCACTTTACATTTGTCATTCTTTGTTGCTACATGAGATATACTTGAAACATAGTGGTCCTAGTCTGCTTATATCAAACAAAAATTAAAGCATAATATTTTTTTCTCAGAATTTTTGTTTTTTTGGTTTTATTCAACTAAAGCCAATAAGCCGTTTAACCTTCTCCAATGCCAGAATTTGCTGCCTTTGTCGCTCATCCAGACTCTGTGTTTTGCTTTGCAATAAATTTCTTTCCTCTTCCAGCTGGGACAATTTTTCCTTTAATCTAGACTTTTCTGATTCCAAGTCTCTGATCGTAACTTCTTGAGTCATTTGAGTAGCTTGAAGCATTCCAATGTGACCTAAAAACAAAACAGATCTTAAAACCTCAGAGCACTGCTTTCATGCAATTGAAGTGCACATTCATATTCCAGTGATAGTACAAATCTAGTGGAAGCTTGCATATGGATGTCCTTTGTCTTCACTGCAATACTTATCTTCCTCTCCACTCCTCACTTGTTTAGTTTTATTGTAAAATGCCCAACAACAGTAGAGCACTTGGTGCTGGGGCTCCTTTCGTTTCAATTTTCCTCATTCAAAGTAGCATGTTGACTCCCAAAGGAGAGCAGAAGTAGGCAATTTTAAGAACACTGAAGAACTGATCCCACCTAAACCTGCATATCTCTATCCTAGAATAAGATAGACAACAGAAAGCAGAACACTGATGTCTAAAGATAAACATGTCATTGTTTTATCAAACTCATAATTTAGCTGGCATACTAGATACATAGTTTTATCTGCTGTAAAACTTATGGAATTACACTTTATTTTGCTAAAGGGATATGACTAAAAGAAAAAACAAAACTCTCCCTAAAGTGAAGTATGATCTAAATCCTTGCAGATTGGAGGCCTCCTTTTAATTTCTTTATATATATTTTTGTGAAAAAAATAAACAAAAGAAGTAAAATTTCAAACCACACAATATAATCATGTGTCCTTCACATAAACAGTTCACAAATGTTTATGACTTTAGAAATTTCTGTCTGTTCTTCCTGATGTATATATTATTGTAGGTAACTGACTAAAGCAGTGAAATTTCTCTTATTTTGAGAGAGGCTTTGGAGTTAATAGAAGACTGTTTAGAAAGAGGATACTTCTAGTTTGGTCCAGCTGAAAGGTGAGAGGTATTGTTTACTCAGAATAATTTTCTACTGGTTTTTGTAATCTCAATTTCTACGAAAGACTATTGTTTCCCTTCTCATTTTATTATAACATTCAAAAATGACAGATTTAACGACAGTTCAGTTTTATAACAGAGCATTGCTCTTAAATCTAAGTCACTAAGGAATAGCTATGAAAGAGGAGTGAGTATATGCTGTTTCTCACATGACAAAATCATTGGGCTTCATGATTCATTTCCATTTGTTGTTAAAAGTAAGATGGGCCAAAAAGGAAACTGTCTTAGCCTTTGTTGCCTGTGGACACAGATGTGAAGGGAAGAGCCACGAGATATATAATGAAATTTGGAAATTAAAAATGCCTTAAAATTAATAGTAATTTCATTTTAAATGCACATCTCTAATTGCACTAAGCCCTGGAAAATTCTAAAACTTATTTTGACATTTTTGTTTGTAAAATTGAAAAGTGAAGAGGAAGACTTAGGACAATGGGTACACTTAGATTCTGTAACATTTTTTAAAAATCCTTATTTCAAAAGTTCAGTCATTTATGAAAGGTATTTTCAACCCCAAAATTTTATAATCTAACAAGAAGAATAACAATATGAGAATTTTCAGTTTGTCATACAAGTATGTCATACATATTTCATTGTAAGCACACACACACTGATTTAGAGCTTTTGTTCTAGCAATACCAACACACAAGACAGGCTTCCCATTCCTCATGCTCTACAAGAAAGGTATGAAAGTGCAGCACTTTCCTTACAAGTTGGGAATCTCAGGATAAATGGAAGAAGAATATTTTACATGCCCAAAAGAGACTCCATAGAGTGTTCTAAAACTGCAATACGATGAGTAAACATTTTTTATGGTAATTAAGTACAAAAATTCAGTTTCTTTGAGGAAGGATTTTTGACAGTATGAGCTGAAAATCAAGGAGATGGCAGTGGGCCAGGGTCAAAAACCATTTCCAAACAGGCTGCCAACCAACTACATCACATGGCAATGGCTTGGTGGCACCACTGCAAACAGGAGTCCTGGCTCTTGTTGCACAGCAATGCGCTGTAAAGCAAAGACGTACTGCTGACAGCACCACTGAGCTTGGCAACAGCACGGACACGCTGGGACTTCTGGTAAAGCTGAAAACCCCGGCGCCAGAGGACACCAGGGCTGGCCTCAATCACAGGCTAGCTGACTCCATGCCATCAGCAATACAAAAAAACCAGCCTGGGTATTTACTTCCACTACATTTGGGGTGGCCTGGTGATACCCTCCCATGCTTCTGCCTGAGGAATGAAACAGCAACAGCTTTAGAGTGTATGAGAACAGGGCTCTCATACAGTCATGAATTTTTCTATGACTGCCTCACAAAACACCTTTTGGAGGGTCAGATTCCCATTTTATATACTCTCAGCAGCAAGCCTGTTCCTTTTAGCTGTTTGATCTAAAAGGACCTTGCAGTCTTGGTCTCCTGGTGGTCACTATATTGTTCCAACATATGATCTAGACTACTCCTGGGCTTGTGCTAATTTTTGTGGATAACAATATGAATTGCTATAATTGGTCTAGTACAACAAGGCCAAAGATAAGCCAGGGGCCCATTTTTAAGCCCAAGACCCTACCTATTGTATAGTTGTCCAAGTACTGGAGTCCATGCCTACTACTGAGCACGCTCGGGAGACAATGCCAAAGAGGGAAAAGAAACCTGAATGTGTATAGTCAGGCTTTAGGCTATTTTTTGTGTCTTTCCACATGCCAGCAACTACAAAGGAGCAAAGAAAACAGCTATAGAGAAAGCTTTAAAGGATTTATTATTCAATAAGCTGCAAATCTTGACAGTAGGTATAAAGCAAAGTACCACAGAATCAGCAAAAAGAAAAGACAAGTGAAAAAATGTGGAAGAACAGGAAGCATAGCTCAGTTACTATGTGGAGAACAGATACAGAGCAGAATTGCTCTGTATAAGTGGCAGTTCCAAGGCCTGGAAGATACGTACATGCCATACAAAGTACAGCATTTGGATAAATGAATGCTCAAAAAAGGAAATGTAATTACAATGCATGCAATAGCAAAAAAGTTTAAAAACCCAAAACTTGTTGGAAAATTCTAAGGAAAGCATTAAAAAGTCTTTAGGCACTCTAAACCTGCATGAGGCTGACAGAAAAAGGAAAGGCTAGAATAAAAGGATGAAGTTCGTTTCTAGATTAAGTTACTGACATACATACTGGCTTTGAGAACAAGATCAGTGGCCTGCTGCTGTAAGCGCTCTCTAGCAGCTGCAAGCTCGCTTTCCACTTCTTTGTGTTTGCTTAACAATGACATCTCCTCCTCCTTCACATCATCCAGCTGTTTTTGAAGAACCTAGGGGAAGGAAACACGTAATACCTGTTAGCATCATATACAATCATGACAATTTAAATGAGCATTAGGTTAAAAGATACAGAAGAGACCTTTCAGCAAACAAGTTTTATTCACACAAAGGCTGAAATAGTGCAATATTATTGCCATACTCATTGTGCATTATATGTAATGCTTCAAAAATACTTTTTGAAGAACAAGATCGTGGGTACATGGCATGACAGCAATGCATAAGAGAAATGTGACAATATTCAAAAAGGTATATGAAAAAATAAAAACTATAAAATGGTCCACAGAGTTTGGGTTTCTGGCATCTGAGAGTTCTTCACATTAAAGAATACATTATGTGTTCACAGCAGTTTAGTGTCCTTCATTGCAACTCTGAGTGTTTACTACTGACTCAAATTAAGCTACACGTGAAGATACATAAAATGAGAGCTGGGCAATTACTTATACAAAGCATTCCTGGGGGTCACTATTGGGATCAGCACTTTCAAGCATGTTCTTCAGTAACATGGGCAGTGGTATCATATGCACCCTCAGCAAGTTCACTGATGACACCAAGCTGTGGTGCAGTCGACTTGCTGGAGGGAAGGGATGTCATCCAGAGGGACCTTGGCAGGCTTGAGAGGTGGGACTGTGCAAACCTCATGGAGTTCAACAAGGCCAAGAGCAAGGTCCTGCACCTTGGTCAAGACAATCCTAAACACAAGTACAGGCTGGGTGGAGACTAGCCCTGGGGAGAAGGACTCTGGGACGAAAAGTTCGGTATAACTTAGCAATGTGCACTCATAGCCCAGAAAGCAAATCATGTCTTGGGATGCATCAAAAGCAGCGTGGCCAGCAGGTCACAAGAAGTGATCCTGTCCCTCTACTCTGCTCTTTCTAGACCCCCTCTGCACTACTGTGGGTCCAGGTGTGGGGACCCCAACACAACAAAGACAAGGACCTGTCAGAAAAAGTCCAGAGGAGGCCACTGAATCAATCACAGGGCTGGATCACCTCTCCTATCAAGACAGGCTGAAAGAATGTTCAGCCTGGAGAAGGTTCTTGTGGAGACCTTTGAGTGGCCTTCCAGTATCTAAAGAAGGCCTAAAAGAGAGCTGGAAAAGGACTTTTGACAAAGACATGTAGTGGTAAGACAGGGGGAAGAAATGAAGAATTTTTTTCCTGTGAGGGTGGTGAGGCACCAGAACAGGTTGCCCACAGAGGACAGCCCTCATGGACTACCCATCCATGGAGGTGTTCAAGGCTGGATGGGACTCTAAGCAAGCTGGTCTAGTGCAAGGTATCCCGGCCTATGGCAGAGGGTTTGGAGCTAGATGATCTTTACTGTCCCCTCCAACCCAAATTATTCTATAGTTCTATGATTCTAAACTTTTATTATGCCTTAAATCTGATGTACTGATTGACAATAGCATTATCTTGGATAGTGTAATGTGTTCTAGCCGTGTAGGAAGGAAAAGAAAATACTGTTCTGGTTCAAAAGAAAATATAGATTTCTTATAATTCAAGTTACTGAAATAGTAGAGAGTCATTTCAGAAACTAAAGCAGAAGAGAAAATTGGAGAAAACTGTACAGGATGTGTAATGAAACAGACACCTGATGTGGTGAGATTATGCATTTGATCACCTCATCCACAGTGATCAGAGTAGGACCTGACCTTAAAATCTGCTGCAGATAACATACTAGACCCTTCCTCTTCTTTGGGAACAAAATTCCTTCAGGAATCATCAACACACAACCGGTTTCACCTTCAACACAGCTTTCCATAAACCCACCTCCTGAAGGCCCTTGCAGAAGAGGCAGAGACCTGTGATGAACTGACTGCAGGTCCCCTTCACTATCCCCCTGCATCAATGTAGGGGAAGAGGTTAGACAATTGGGAATAAAATTAAGCCCAGGAAGGATGAAGGGGTGGGGGGAAAAGTGCTCTTTTAAGATTGGTTTTACTTCTCATTACCCTACTTTGATTTGATTAGTAATAAATTAAATTCCTTTTCCGCAAGTCAAGTCTGTTTAGCCCATGATGGCAACTGATGAGTGATCTCTCCCTCTTCTTAATTCAGAAGCATTTTATTATAATCTCTCTCTTCTGTTCAGCTGAGGAGAAGGATGATAGAGCAGCTTTGGTGAGCACTTGGCATGCAACCAGGGTCAACCCAACACACTAAATAAAACTGTTGGAGTTTAACCTGGTAAGCAGCTAAGTATGACACTGCCACTTGCTCACTACTGCCAAAGTGGGACAGGGAAGGGAATTAGAAGGGTAAAAGTGGGAAAACTTGTGGGTTGGGATGAAGACTGTTTAATAGATAAAAAAGCCACACACATACAAGCAAAGTAAGACAAGGTATTCATTCACCACTTCCCATGGGCAGGCAGGTGTTCAGCTGTACCCAGGAAAGCAGGGCTCCATCAGGCATAACAGTGACTTGGGAAGGCAAACACCATCACTCCTTCCTCCTTCCCCCAAGTTTATATGCTGAGCATTATGTCATATGATATGGAATATCCCTGTGGTCACTTGGAGTCAGTTGTCCTGGCTGTGCTCCATTCGAGCTCCTTGTACACCCCCAACCTCCTCACTGGAAGAGTAGGGTGAAAAGCTAAAAAGGCCTTGACTGTGTGTAAGCACAGCTCAGCAATAACTAAATAATTTCTGAATTACCAACACTGTTTCCAAAACAAATCCAAAACATGGCACCCCACAAGCTGCTATGGAGAAAACTAACTCTACCTGAGCCAAACCCAGTAACATACTGAAAGAGCGTGCAGTATTTCAGTTGCCGCTTGTGAAAATATTGTTAATTAAACAATTAAGTTTAAAGTAGAAAGAAAACAAAAAAAATTGAAGAAGCTGACAAGCAAGTATGAATGACAGAAAATTAAGTTTACACACTCCAATAAGGTCAACCTAACAGCCACATGGAAAAACTGGTTCTCTAGGAAAAGAAAATTAAGTCTTGGGAACATCATATCATCAGTCTCACCTGAACATTGTTTTCTGCAGTACCAAGAGCCACCTGAAGTTTTTGGCATTTTTCCCGTAGACTGGCAGCTTCATCCTGGACCATTTGCAATTCAGTTTTAAGCTTCCCCAGATTCTTCCGTAATGTACTTTCCTGGTTCTGAAACTCTTTCCTTAGCTCCGCTTCTTTCTCTTTGCAAGCATGTAGACTTTCTGCTGTAAAAAGCTGAGACCTTTTCAAAGAGTCAAGTTCATGCTCATAGAAGGACTGCGCTTTGCTGAGTTTGCCTTCATAGTCCTCAATGAGCTTTTTTCTTTCTAGCCTTAACTCTTCAACTTTACTGTTCAAGTCTTCCAGCTCCAGTCTATGCAATTCCTCCAGTTTCTCTTGCCCCTTACTTAAAGTAGCATTCTGACTCTGATGAGTCTTCAGAAGTTCTTGAATTTCAAGCCTGTGGGCAGCTTTTAAGTCTTCCAGAGCTGTACGCTTGTCCTTCTCATACTGTACTTGCAACTGTATGAAACTTCGTAGCCTTTCCTCAAATTTCTTTCTGATCTCTTCTACTTCCCTTGACATGGTCACTACACGTTGGACATGCTGAGCTTCTGCACAAAGCTGCATATCTTCAACTCTATCCTTATATGCTTCAAATTCTGTCAAGGCCTGATGTTTCATCTTTTTGTGATCTTCCAGTGACTCTTCCAAAACCTGAATCTTTCTCTTGAGATCCATTTCTTCTGCCACTTTACTTTTATACTGCAAGATCTTCTCTCTGGTCTCTGCAAGAATTTGTTGGATTTCTTCTTCATGAGCATCCTTAAGGGCTTGGATAGCTGCTTCATGTTCATCATTTTTAGTGTTCAAAGCATATATTACCTGCAAATGTGAAACAATAGTATATTAAGAGAAAAGGCATTCTGGTTATCTGTAAAATCCTAAGAAAAACATACCTAGGTACTCTGAAAGCTACTACACCAATCTGGCTTGTTTTCATCATACAAATAAGACACCAAATATTATTAAGGATGTAGTTGCATAAATGAGGTATTAGTCATGATATTCTTATACATCTTACAGAGTTGAGTAGTTTTCTGTTCTCCTTAAACCCCTAATATTCCTAATGAAAGCTTTGTCTTTATATCCATGTTGTTGCTGTAAATACACTGGGGGAAAAAGCACATTTAAAAATGCACCACCACCCTCCACCCTGAATTTATTTTAAATAGTTCAAAGAACAGACTAAAAAAAAAAAAACTGAAGAGGTCTTCAATAAGAGGTTGGAAAGGCTGGAAAATAAGGTTGGAAAATAACACACAGAGTATATACCACAACAAGAAATTAAACTGGAACAAAACCCATATCTCAGATCCCTCCTTTCCAAACACTACATGTTCTTAAATATTTCATTTCAGGAACATCAAAAATGCAAACACTAGTTATTTTGGATTGTAATCTTGATGGTTGCCCAGATACAGTTTCACTTTTGACAGCTTATCTTGTAAACATTCTATGTATCCTAAGGTCTAAGGTCACTCACTACATAAATTCACCAACTTCCCAGCTAGTAAGTCAGTTGAAGAGGAAAGTTCAGGGCAGGGCAGTCAGCAATCTAGGGAGCCCAGGGAGCTAAGCAGTTCAAGAAGGCTGTGAAAGCAGCAAAACCACCAGCATTCAATGAAAGTTTTAAGATAACCAGATATATCCTAAGGGATGTTTCAACTGCACCACAACATAGTAGATCATCATCTTGGTTTTTAACTAGGAAGTACAGATAAGTAAGTGTGTCTGTATCTATCAGTGAATAAACTATTCATGCAATAGGTGGGGTTAATGCAATCTTTTACTTCAAGAACTCCGGTAATTCTCCCCATACTTCCCAGACATACAGGCAGCAGAGGTATAAAATACATCTGAACAAAAAGTCGTCTGATTAGTGTAACTTGTATATCTTAAAAATTAACAAGAAGCAACAACAAGCAACAACAACAACAAAGAAGCAGCAGGGGAATTTCTTTTTTCACTGAGGACAGAACCTAGACCAGTCCTCCATCAGCACTGAACCAGGTAACACAGAAAGGTTGCACTGGCTTGCCCTGAAGGCTGAGAAATATGAAGAAGGCACAGAATTGCTCTCCTGACACCAAGCAAAAGCCTCTATGCCCCAGAGACTAGAGAAAGTGTCTACAGTCAAGTGTTCAGATGAGCTACAAAGCTCAAAAGAGTTCTCATAAGTGAAAGAGCAGATTCAAGACTTTGGCAATGGTGTTCTTTTGTTTGTTTGTTTGAACAAAAGTCCAGACACCTTATTCTAAATGCTATGCCTGAAATAGCATACACCATTCTGTTACCTGAGCCACAAAATCCCCAAACAACAGGCTTTAGATTACAATTGAAAAGAAAAAAGAAAAAGAAAAAAGTTCTGAAACAGCATTAGATGTAAAAAATGCAACCCCCCCAGCCTCACTTATCTTTATATAGCAAGGAATTTACTTAAAAATATCACAACAAACACTTTAACTTAACCTAATTCAATTTTTTAACATATGTACTTACTATTTAATGAAAGAGGAAAAAAACCAGGTTTTCCACAAGTTTGGCAACTTGTTTAGTACTACTTACATATCTGCAGGTATCAAGGATACTTTTGGCTTTCTTCCTCCCCAGATTAAAAAAAAAAAAAAATCCTATTTTGAAGGAGTTTCATGGTACAGAGACTCACAAACTCTACCAAAACATTGCAAAATATGATAACTAAACCACATCCAATTTCATTAGCAAAATCACAACTATCACTGAAACGCTCTTCACCCAAGGTTTCAACCTTTTGTATTCTTATTGTCTTTGGTGATGCCAACAGTAACTTCTGATCACAGAGCTTTCATCTTCCTCCTGTTACCAACAAACAGTCTCAGCTATTGGATCCCAAAGGTTTGTTTCCCTGTTGGTTTAATGGTGTCTAGTGTTCAGCTTCTTTGTTCATATCAAAAGTGACTTGAAAATAGAGGGTTTGAGGTTTTTCTAAATGTTATGTGCGCTATCTTGCATGAACAGGCCTTAATTTTGGTTAGAGAAGTTGGACAGTGTAGTTTAAAAGGTACTATAAAAAAAATAAATCTCACACTTAGGATCAGGTCATTATAGTAAGCAATTGCAGAGCACTAGGTCAAATCCCACACTCAAAACAGCCTTTGAATCTTGTCCTTGTGCTTAGAAGTGCCATAATGTTCCTCTCTTCCGGCAGCGTTCCAGTCTCAAGTTATGCAGCACTATGATCTGCAGAACGCATAAATCATGAAGCATTTTCAAGGGTATTATGATTTAGCAGTGGAAACCTCACTGAAATCTCCAAGTGAAAAATAAATCCATGTGCAATGCCACATTTGGAAGATATCTTTAAATTCTTATCATTGACTTGCTCCTTACTCAAAGCACTGAACAGCAACAAATTCAACTCAAATTCAAGCACGACTCGTTCCCTAAATGAAGGGCATTCATGTCTTATGGAAAACGTAAAAAAAACCCCGCATCATAACACATGCATTATAGCAGCCTGAATTCCAGCTCCATCAAATTACTATAAATCTCAGTATTTTTAAAGAAATAGAATAGCTGTATGAGATTTCTTTGAGAATTTGATGCACTGTATTAATATAGGAACACAGGGGAAAAAGTCTGTACCAACTGAAGCAAAAGCAACTTAACAGCACCTTAATGAAATGCAAGCAGAAATTGAAGGACCTTGGAGCAAATGAATACATTTAAAGTTCTAGCTAAAATAAATAGGTCCTTCTCAAGTAAGTTTCCGAAAATTGAAAAGCAAACATTGGAGGTAGGTAAATAAAACAAGTTTTGCATTCTCTATTTTTAAAATGAGAGCATGAACTCCTGCTAAGCATGCTTGTAAATGCTTTAAAAAATGTTTTAAAAAACATCAGCAGCTTTTTTAGTACAACTGCATAATACTAAGAAACATAAACTGCTTATTTGCAATTCATATTTTTCCAGCTCTACTCTAACTGCATATAGCAATTCTTATCACATGACAGGAAAAAAAAAAAATCATGCTTTACTGAATTTTCAGCCAGCATATCATTTCAGAGGGACAGACAAAACCATACTCTCTATAAGGATACCGAGATTGCCAGTTAATAAACAGTAACATAATAAGAATCTACTGAAATACTGTGAGCATTGGTCTGAAGAACTACAACAGAGTAAGTTAGTAACAATAACAGCAATAACCTTGGTTATACCAGTAATTATTGGATTGTTTAGTTATGTTCTGCATGGTAAGGTGAAGCAAGTCAGTCCCTGTGCTAGCTTTGGTGTTTTGAGCTACACGGAATACAAACAACAATTCCTGTTCCACACTGCTTGTGGCTGAAAGATTAAAAAGTTTTGCTGAGAAATATTTATACCCCAAACCAGATGTTATGGTTTGGAAAGTTGTACTTCAGTTATCTGCTCCTGTCAGCAATTTAGTCAGGATAGAATGCTTTTCTAATTACAAATGTGTAATTCACCTTAATACTAGAATTGAGTGCAAATTATTTTGCAGGACAGAAAACCATAATCTATTACTCTGTGAAAATATCCCAAAAAATGTGCATGGTTCATTTTCTCTAATCTTACATCAAAACAAGAGCTGACACCTGTGAGAATAAAACATCACTACACATCTTACACAAACATCAATCAAATGACTTTGGTAAACCTCCATTTCAGCCTTGATCTGTGGGTCCCTGGGTCTCAGAGCACCATTGTTCTCAGTTCAGCCTTGTTCAGGTGAACTGTTGTGTTCCCAGTGCTCCCGGGGAGCTGCTGCCTGAACACCAGTCTGAAACTGGTGAACTGGATGCCTCCAGAGGCATCCCTAGATTTTGTCAGTGCTGCCTGCCTCTGGAATGAGCCGCACAAGTACAGTGCCAAAAAGAAATGCTTGTGCATAACCTGCTAACGATTTATAAGACATGGACCAATGAGCCCAACCTATCTTTGATCTCTGTGGGTGGGTAAGAATTGCTTCACATAGGAAGTAGTAACATATAGTGAGAAACAGCAAAAAGTGCAGCAGACTGCAACCAGAAAAGTTCAGTCTACAAAATTAGTAAGAAACATAAAAAAAAATAAAAAATTGCAAGCATTATCATCAATTAATTTTATGTAGAAACGTTTCCTCTATGATAGTCCAAAATAATATCTTTTTTTTGGTACAATGGGTATTGCATTAACTTTTCTCCTTTTCTTCCAGTTGACCAAATAATGTCAAAAAATGAGATATAAGTTATATTTAAGCATTTAAAATTTACATATTATAATCAATCTAAGACAAAATAAAATACCCAAGTTAATAGGCAGGAAAAGTTTTTTTACAGGACAAATTTCTTCTCCTTAGTACATTATAAGAATACAATGATACAGGAAAATACTTCAAAGCTACTCAAAACTGCCTTTCATAAAAGCTGACCATAATCACAGAGTAAGTCTTACAAATGTGTTACAACATACAAAAGCTGACAGTTATAAACATGCATACAAAAAAACAATCCAAACCTCAAAACCTATGTATGCCCATCTTTTTTTTTTATTTCAGTTTAAAAAAACATCCATTTATCTAGAAAGATCTTTTGCTTCCTTATAGAAAATCTCACAAATAGAAGATGCTTTGTCAATCAAGATCTTTGTATTGATGCTAACAAACAGAGAAACAAGCCTAGAACTTTAGGCCAGGATTTCTTAGATATCACAGAAAAGATGGAAGGAAGACACTTGTTCTTCAGCTACGTGGTTCATTGCAAGTCTTTCTAAAAACCTAGGCCAGTGCATTAGGGGCACAGTACGAATGAGCAGGGAAGGGACAAATATGGTCTGCAGCTGTAAAAGGAGTGTCCCCTGCCAGTAGCTGGTCTAACTATATCAGTTCTCCTTTGAGATAAAGGAGGGCAAGAACTTGAATTTTTTTTCCTAAAAAACACACTTTCACATGGAATTTATTATTAAAACATCCTTTATGCTATTCAACAGTCTTCATGTGTTAGCTCAATTTATACCTAAGTAAAATTCAGTATTTTATTCCTTTAGAAATCCTGAAAACAAATACTGGGTTATTTTTACTACAGCAACTAGCCTTCCAAAGCAATCTCTAATGACTTCGTTTACAATTAATTATTTAGAGAATGACACTATGAAGCTCAACATAATATCTAAGTATTGAGCATTAGAAGATATCCACTACTACCTAGAGCTCTACCTTTGGATAAGAAGAAATTTTTCATTTTCACACTTACTGATAGACACTTATACTTTATTTTCTGTAAAAGAGGTTAAGTCCAAGGCCATGCACTGCTCACCATCTACTCTGAGAATAACACATAGGGAAAAAAATCTTGTTTTATTTTCAGATTTCCTGATGTTTAATACTATATATAGTAGGTGTAACACCTCACAGGGGCTCATACACCCTAGAGGAGCTTTCTTCATGCTCCTAAATACCTGTTCCTCAAGTACCTGTAATCTGATGTGCTGAAAATCCATTTCTACTTTCAGAACTGCCAAGTACAGATCAGTATCACATTTAACTACTTGACTTGCAATCCTTCCTGTGTTTTGTTTATTTGTATATGGCCCACACTGAAATATTAACTCTTTTGAATTGTCTGAAAATCCTACTGGTTTAAAAGATCTGCTTGCATTTACAGCTCAGCATGTTTATAAATTATTACACTGCCTGTACCTTAAAATTTAATTATTGGAAAAAGGCATTGCACAGTCCAATTAATCGTGGGGCAGGAGATGTCCTCACACAAAGAAGAGGTGCAGAGCATGCCTTGACACAGGGACAGAGTGGTCAGCGTGGCCAAATAGGTCATTCATTCACTGTGGCCTTTCTCCTAAAGTTGTACTAGATAGCAAATGAGAGGCTTTCTGGGAGCTCCTCAGGAGCTTTATGCTACCACAGCCTATCTTGGAAATATGCACTTTGTCCAAATCTAGGAACAGGGATAGCCTTCATCAATCAGGTAACACAAATCAAAATCATGGCGGCAGGTAAAGCTACAGCTACAGAGCACTCTGTAATCAGGTTCTACAAGAGGAACACATTTAACTGCATCTCTTTTGATAGGCCAGCACACTGTGCAGCAACATGAGAATGGAATTCACAAGTTCAGAAGCCAGGCAGTCAAGAGTGGTTTAAACCTAAGGCTTCAGGGCCAGGACACAACAGTATGTGATCCTAAAAGTGATTTTAGCAATTGGTAACAAACCGAGAGGGAGCTCACCCATGACAAGAGGTCAAGTGGGCAATCAGGCCCTGCTGCTTCCTTCTGCTCTGGTAGCTGAGTGCTTCCAAGACTGCATGTCACCAGTGAAATACAACCATAGGGGCAAAAAGGGGATTTGACAGAGGCATCAGCACATATGTGAGAGGGACAGAAGGAGATATTTGGGGGCAACCCCATTCCATTAAGCAGAGTAAATATAATACTGGATACAGGGACAGATGGCATCCTGATATGGTTAGCAGAAGATTCCTTTCTTCTCTTACATGGCTATTTTGGATGTGCTGCAGAAAAGGGAAAAGTGGGGTATTTTCCTCATTACATTATAATAGGAACAAAGTAATTTAATAACTGTACCCCATTTTCTAAGGAAGAAAAAGAAAAGATATCTCTTATAAATATGTATCAAACTAAAACAAAAAAAGGAGGGAAAATGAAGAAAAATACAGTTCACTTTAAAAAGGCTTTTAAAAGAATCATGACCTGACTAAGGTGTGACAGACAGATACAATGCTGCACCACCCAAATCAGGAGGAATTTCTCACTGAGAGGGTTGTCAAGAATGGGAATGGGTTGCTCCAGGGAAGTGGTGGAGTCACCATCCTCAGAGTTGTTCAAGAAACAACTGGACATGGCTCTCAGTTCTATGGTCTAGCTGATATGATGGTGTTTGGTCATAGGCTAGACTCAATCTTGGACACCTTTCCCCACATTAATGACTTTATGCCTCTATGAAATACAATACAACCTTCAGCTGAGGCAAAAATTCAGGTGCAAAACAAGCAGTTGTGATGTCAAACAAACAAGAAATACTGATTAAATGGAAAGAGCTATATCAAGATAGTATCACAGGACTACGAGAGATGGGTTGGGTATGCAGTTGAGTAGCACTAGACATCCCTAGTCAGTGGCCAAGATGGCCATTAAAGAATGCTGCAGATGGACAGGCAAGTGGCCAGATTGAATTCAACTAATTTTCAGGAGTAGAACACCTTAGAATTATATGTACAAGCCAGAACTGAAATAATTTTTCCAGGAGGAAAGAAGCAGATTTGAAGACCTTGACAGAAAGACAAGAAGCAGCTGGATAGAAGTGCAACTCTTTACTATAAACCAAATTAGGGGAGAATCACCATTAGTGCTTTGTATGACCTGGCACTTAATCCCCCACTTGGCTACTACGTGACATCTATTTCTGAGAGAAATACTCAGCTGGTCTACACTGGCACTGCTGTCGCTAATGGAGTTACATAAGTTTACAGGGTTCAGCAATCCAGTTGCATACATTTACGTTGCTCTGTTCTCAAACAGAGTGATTTCTAAGCAATATATTTATTACCTGTGTGACTGAGACACTTAGTTTTGTTAGCTGCACATAACTTTGCTTTCTGTGCCCAAGTGTAAAACCAGCTTGCAGAGTAAGTCAAAATGGAGTTTAATGTAAACTTCAATCTCATTATGACATCAAAAATATTTTCACAATGACAGATTTCAATGCAACACAAGAATATGTTGAAGAAAGACTTATGAAAGAGGGAAAAATTGTTTAGAAACAGCTTCAAAAGTTAGTCTGAATGGGAACAAATTCTAGCAGGAAACAGTTTAAATGTTTTGTAATGGCTTCTTGAAAATCAATCCTTACTTTTAAACTTTGACCAATACTTGTAAATCAAGTTGAATGGCACTAATCCTCAAACTTGCTTAACTGACAAGGAGAGCTCTACTGTACAAATATTATCAAAATACAACAGTTATTTACAATGCTTCTAAGACTACTTCAGCATTATGACTTCAAAATTATTTGTTCATCCCAAATCATCAGCATTGTTTCAGAACTACATTACAGAGAAAACAGAGATGCCATATTTCTGTCTGCTTTAATCATCTGCTAGCCAAAGTAAGTTCATCCTTTCCTTTTCCAATTTCTGTACTTAGTATCATCAAATTACGTCCTAATGGTCAGTCAAGCCACAGTTAATGAAACTGGAATTTTTTTCCCAGACAATGTCATTCAGAAAGTTCTCTCACTCTATGTATTTTTAGAAGGAAAACATACTTTTTAATTCACCAATTATTCCTTTTCTTAACAAAAAGCAAAGTCATATTACTCCTTGAGAAAGCATCCACAGAAGAAAAACAGCCTTTTGGTGCAAAATATGAGAGACAGCACTGAAGAAGTGGGTTGTCTTCAGTATGATCAAGTGCCTTAAAGGATGACATTCACTGACATTGAAGCAATGAGAGCCTAAAAGGATGAACAGAAGTTGAAATTTTCTGCAAAGTATATTTCAACAACAAATCCATCACACTTAGAGGAATCTCAATTTGGAGTGAAAAAAACTAATCATATAAAAGCAGTGAGATTAGTCAGCTGATTCCACTTATTGTCTGAAAGCAAAGCTTAAGTTTTTATATTTTGTTCTAAAATCAATCCTTTTTTTGAAAATGCCACTATAAGTAATGCCTACCCAGTCATAAGCAATTATATCGATATAAATTATAACTTAGGTCTCCCTTTTTGCTAAACTGGGCTAAATTATCCTTCATACAATCACATCATTTGTACTTTTACCTACTGTATTTTCATCAGGAAGAAACATTTAAGTCATGTAGTCATCTGTACTACATAGAACAAGTTATAACACTCAAAATAATCCAAATTCTAAAAAATTACTGTCCTGTTTCCTTCTAAATCAATTTCCTTGCTTTATCATTCAAGCCAGCTTTCATTATAGTTTAAGACTAAGAACTTGCTCTTAATCTATTTTACCTTCAAATCTAACCCCCTATTAACTTTGACCATCTGAAGTGTCATGTTTTTAAACATTTATTTTTCACTAGATGTTTATGATGAAAACATGTCTAGTCACTGCCTGCTTTTAGATTTTTCAATACATGGCTTAGAAACATGTAGCTTTTTAATAACTAAGGGTATGCAAGCTGAGTTGTCCTGCTTTTTAGGAAAATCTAATTTTTGTATAAGTACCCACCAATACTGGGAACTGGCTTTAAATATTTAGAATGAAAGGGATCTGCTTTTTCTTTTATTTGGCAAGGGGGAAAGAAAGAAGAGCAGGTATGATAGAGACAGAACAACAACTGCAGAAATGTAAAGTAAAATGAAGCATCTCCATTTCCAAAACTACTCTAGAGGATATCCAAAGCAATATTTCTGAGTGCCATCACCTGAAAATGTCACAAGTACTTTTGGATAATTGTAAATGAAGTTGACACTAAAGAAAGATGATATCTTTTCCTCCTAGTTTGCTCATAAACCTGAAAGCAAGGCATAGTCAGCATTATTATCACTCATACACGCTGTTCATTCTTACGGAAGAGTCCTCAAGTGTTGAGCTGATAAAAGCATTAGCAAAAGGTTTTTTTGTATTCAGTTTTCCCCCAAAAAACAGCAGTACTGTATGACAAGCCAGCGAAAAGGTCTTCCCAGTTGCCTCTTCCCCACCAAAACAAAGATCATTTTTGCACTTTCTCTGCCTGCAAGTCTTTTCCTCTCAATGCCTGATCTATTTTGAGTTTAATTTCCTCAAGAATTTTTGTAGACTCTATGCAATTTGAGTATCTAGTGGTTCCTCACAGCAGATGAAACCATGCAGATAAGAATATACCACTCAGCCCCTAATAGATCAAAGAAGAAATCTTCACCAGTGTTTTGAAAAGCAGACTGGAAAACAAATCCACTGCTTGCTCATAATTGATTTTCTACTTTCCAGACTTGTTTAAGGAAGAAAAAGCATGGAGCCTTCCAAGCAAGTACACAGCTATGCAAGAAAGAAATATTAGTGAAAAACATATACAAAACTCTCAACACAGTATTTTTATCTACAGCATCTTTCCACTTTCTAGAAGGCATTAACTACAAATCACCTCTGGAAGTTTTAATGCTAAGTGCTAAGTTTCCAGAATAAATAAAGCAAATTCCAACCACACTCATGGAATTTTTAATATCTGCAGGAGAATTTGAGCTACTTTCCCAGAAAGAAACTACCTTGAAGTAATTTCTCTTCCCTTCCTCTGGGAAAAAAAAAATCTAGATTTTAACTAAAAGAATAAAATCCATGTTCATGTTAAGACTTATCACTAATTCCACTGTTTTTTTGAGTTTGTTTTTTTTAATTTGGATTATAGAAGCAAAATCATGAAGTAAGCAGACAGTGGCACAGTCACCAGTTGAGAGTCCAAGTTTATTTTCAAAGCCAAGCCCAAGATGAATCTAGGACAAGTCTGTAGTGGCCTACTGGGATACTTTCCAGTAACCTACAGGTAACAATCCCGCAATGGAAAAAATTTGTAATTCCTAGCTACATCTCAGTATTTACACAATAATGACTATTAGTTTTGACATATGACACTCACAGGTTCTACACAGTAGCTATTATAGAAACACCATGTATACAGAGTCACAGAAAGGCTGAGGTCAGAAGACCTATCTGGAGGTTACCCAGTCTAACCTAGACCCTGAGCAAAGCAGGGTCAGCTACAACAGACTAGGCTGAGCCTCGCTCAGGTGGGTTTTGGATGTCTCCAAAGAAGACGACAACTCAACATATCTGGGCAGCCTGTGTCAGAATTTGACCATCCTCACAGTAAAAAAAAAAAAAAAAAAAAAAAACCTTTTTCTTATGTTTTTGTTTGTGCCTATTGCCTTATGTTTTCATGAGACCCCACTAAGAATATGCCTGCTCAGTCCTCTTTACTCCTCACCATCTGGTGTGCACACATATTCCTAAGATCCCCCTGAGCCTTCCCTTCTCCAGGCTAAACAGTCACAGCTCTCAGCCTCTCCCAGGATGACAGATGGTCCAGTCCCCTCAACATAGCAGCCTTTTGCTGGACTTGCTCCAGTACGTCCATGACTCTCTCATATGGGGAAGCCTTAGGACCAGACCCAGCACTCCAGGTGTGTTTCACCAGCACAGAGCAAAGGGGAGGCATCACCTCTCTTGAACTGCTGCAACACTCATTCCAGTGCAGTCCGGTGTGCCATTGAGCTTCTTTGCCAAAGGCACACTGCTGGCCCACGTACAACTCGTGTCTGTCAGGACCCCGGGGCCTTTACTGCCCAGCTCTTTCCAGCCAGTCGATTCCTACCACGCTCCTGCTGCACTGTCCCAGATAGGCCTTTGCATGAGGTTCCTGTCAGTGCATTCCTCCAGCCTGTCCAGTTCTGAATAAAGCACACCCATCTGTTTCATCAACCCCTTGTCCCACTTCTGTATTTGCCAGGAACTTGCTGAGTGTGCGTTCTGTCTCATCATCCAGGTCATAACAAAGATGTTAAACAGAGTAGACCCTAGGGCACACTGTTAGTGACCAGCCCTCAACTGGGCTTCACGCAACTGACCACAGCACCAACTCCCAAGGTTCAGCAAGCTTTTAGTATACTTTAATGTCTAACTTGTCTAACACACACTTGGACAAAACTCACAGGTACATGACAAAGGACAGTGGAGATGCAACTGATTTTAAATTTCCTTAAAAAACAGTCCTACCAAAAAAACCCCCCAAATCTAAATACATTTTTTCTTGTAGTATCTAGTCTATCTACCTAAAGTTTGTGCAGTTCCATCCATCACAAATTTCCTAAATCATTCAATAAAAAGTGAAAAAAAAACTTCTATACTTAAGTAGGAAAATTGTAATATCTCATTCAGAGACCTACAAGAAAATTCATGTTCTGATAAAAGCATACAAATATACTGCTTTGTCCTAAAGCATCTCTTTTTTTTATTCATCCCATTAAATACTGTAAAAGGAGAATCCTGAACACTCAGTCCAACAGCTATACCTTCTGATTATGGCTATCCAGTTGAATCCAGCTTCATCAGTGAGATAATCGTCTGGAGAGCTACCCTAGTGAATGTTCTTAAAAACTTCTCATGCAATTGCAATAAAGGCTACTGTTGCTTCTGTTTGGCAGCTGGAATACAAGGAGCTTATTTTAAGAGTACTTGTATTGTAAATGATTTGGCTCTTTTACAATACTTACTTTATTCCACATCAAGTGGGAGACATTAACTCCTATTCTTCAAGCAATTCATGATATGGAATTCTATAGGTAAGACTGTTCAGAATTTTTTACTTCCAACAAAAATTCCCCATACCTGATGGGTCAGTCAAATAAGAACCTTCATTGAGACATCAAGTTTTGGCTGTGATTAGCTATCCTAAGAAGAAAATCTGTGATAGCTAATATGATAAAGATGATTAAAGGAAAACCAGGAAGTCCTCTTTCTTCAGCATCTATTACTTCCTTTTTTTAACTCAAAAAATGAGAAAACAGTAGCAATCTTAAATCAAGGAACACATATGAATCAAACAAGTAGATTTGTGAGAAAGAAAAAAAATCACTGAAGCACTTGTGTGCAACTTCACATTAAATAATTAGCTCAAGGCCTCTGGTGGGTACAGGTCTGTATCACGCTCCTGTCAGTTTATATATATTCAGTCTCTCATACAAACATGCTTAGTTCTGACTACTACTGTAAAAATCTTACATTTTTTACACAGAAAAAGAGAAACAAAAAATAAGCTAAGTTGGTGGCATATTGCATACACAATTGTTTAAGAGAAAAATTTAAGAATGATCTATGCAACTCATACAAAGAACGCACTGGGATATCATTCCAAGGCCCATTTTAAGACTGTGTACAATACAGCTGTCAATACACCAGCTGTAATTCAATACAAAAAATCATAACACAAGAGACAGCATGAAACAATTTGGTTTTCAGACTCAGACACCTAACAGCCAACGGCAAATTAGCTTAAGTTTTCCAATACTTTTTCAAAGTTGAATTTCAAATTAGCTAGCGAACACCACTTAAGCTTTGGTTTGTTGGTGGGTTTTTGACATCACTTTTTACACACTAAGCACAAGTCTCTTCAGTTACTGATCCACCACTGCTCCCATTACACAATCAGGAAAGGTTCTAATACAGATGAAAGTTTTTGATATTTAGCTCAGTTTTGTTTGCAACAGATCCTCTCCCTAATTTTAATCTATACTTTAAGAGAATTTCCATTGGTTTCTACCTATAGTTTAAGGATTAAAGATACTGCATACAACACAGCTTCCAAAACAAAATCTTTTCCATGAAAGTGTAAGGTTTTTTATGGTAAGTTCATTAAAAATGAACAAGCTTGATGCATAAAAAAAGACCTATGTATATTTCAGAAATGTCTCACTTTACAGATAAAACGTGCTTGCACTTGTCAGTTTTCCATAGTTTTTATTAAGTTCTCAGTATACCACCTATATTTTGGGCAGTCTTCAATCACATAACCAGACATAAAATACACTAGAACTCAATGCAGAGCATCCAGCTAATTCATGGTGCATCCCAATTCATTATTCATTCAACTGTAAACAACTATTTCCTCCTGTTACAGGCTCACTTGGGATGTACTTGCAACCACAAATCAATACCCTTGTGCTGGGATAGGTGTGACAGTACCAACATCAAACCAAAACCCCTTTTCAGTTCTGGCAACCTCTATCAATCAGGTAATGCCAGAAAAAAAATTAGTAATCTGTAGGACAGTAGCTTCAGGCAATTTCCCAAGACAGTTAAATCTTGTGAAACATACTGAAGAAAAAAAATAAAAATAAAAAAGATTTAGTGACAGATTCCCCAGTCTGCCTCCTTTTGAGAAAGAATCCCATTTACTGTCTAATCACCTATCTAGGTTATAGTTGACACACCTGTTATATGACTAGACCTTAAATTGCTGCAAGGAAAACAGGAATAGACCAAGGGGCTATTCTCAAGTTGAGTTTGTCTCAGAGCTGCATTGCCTTTCAGATTTATTTCTTGAATATTTGTAGATCTGGTTTCAACCTTTCAGGTATATAGATCCCTAGAGATTCTCATTCTACAAAATTATTCCACGTACAAACAAATGAGTTTTCTCTCAGCAGAGAAATATTAAGTTCAGAACTTCCCAAAACAAAAAGTAGTAACACCTAAGTGGAGGAAAAGGGTGAAATGGTACTCATCTTACAAACTTGGATCACTGTTTCTGATTAATCACCGAAGTAAGGGGTTTTAAGTAGTATGTTGTTTCAAGAGGCAATTTCCTCGTATTTTGAAGACTTGTGAACCTTAGATACGTTGGGCAACCTCCAGAAATAAAAGACATATCTTAAGTGAATTTTATGACAAGACAATTGCATTTCCAGCTTCTTAAGACCCTTAAAAGCTAAAAATGCAGTTAATTCAGAACACAATAAAACCAAATAATCCATTGTTTGTTGTATATTCTGTAAGTCAGCTTTTGAAAATCAAACAAACTCTCTTTCAGAGTCCTAATGAAATTAAGAAAATGCTGCTGTTCATTCAAATACCCTCAAACATTTCTTAATTTACTAACTGACAGAAGTCTGAAAAATGCCTGTGCCTGTTTTTCCAATTCTTTGTTCTTTTTTTTAAAAAAAAAAAAATCTGCCAGGTTTCTAGGAAGACACTACAAAACAGCATGGCACAAACTTTCAGAGAAATAATTCACTGCACTTACCTCCATAGTGTTCAGCAGAATCAATGTTCTAGCTCACCACACCAACAACGTAAAACATTTGGGAAATTGTAGTTATATAAGCTGGGCCTCCAATGAGATCTTGCCAGTAGGGAAATGTACTGGTTTGCATAAACCAAGTCAAACTTGGTTGCTGTTAACCCCAGTGCCAGTGAGGGTAAGATGTGGAGGCAGCCCCACAGTCAGTACCATGGAGAGCTGTGGCTGCCACCCGCCCCACAGCCAAGGGGCAAATGAAAAATTCAACACAGACCTAACACTGCCCACAGACAAGGCATCTGACAAGGCTCCTCTTCCCAAGAGGAGAGCCTCACACATCTCCCAAGAAAAGCACATACAGCCTCACACTTCACTAAATGTATATACATTGTGTTCTCGGATAAAATTAGTTCTCGTAGGTAAACTTTAAATTATTTTCAATTCTTTGACAAAGCGACTGGGTTTTTATGCTTCCAAGACCAGAGAATTTTCTTCATTTCTTTCTAAACCTTTAAAAATTTCTCCCTTTTCTTGTAAGAATTCCTTTTCCATACACGAGAACTGATGAGGCTCAAGATTAGTAGTGAATGTAGAGTTGAATATAGTTTGTGAGCCAGGACTTTAATTAAAGAATCAGCTTTATCAAAATTTCATATATATTCATACAGAAGCTAGAGTTTATGACCAGTATGTAATTTTTTTTATATCCTAGAGTGAGAAGGCGTGTTACTTCTGTCTACTGCTTTACCAAGCTAACAGTTTTTTGAAAACAGGAATTTGAAACATTGAATTTCCCTCAGGACCAGGGAGGATAGAGGTGTAAGGAAAAACAAACAAATGAAAAACAACTAAAAAAACCCCACAGAGACAAAAAGAACAGACAAAAAAATAAACCACAACAAAACATTTTAAAATTTCCACTAGAGGAAAATAGTCTATTACACAATATTCAAGAATATTCCCCACCCTCCCAACAATCTGGTATTTGAAATCTAATTTATTCTAGAGTATCAACTCCAGCTATGGAAAAGATCACAAACCAGCAGAGGCTAAACTTGCTTCAGGCTCCTCACTTGTTCAGAAAGTACCTCCTAAAGCAGTGTCTGCCCAAAGTGATAAGAACTATGATCTCATGCATTAGATATTTGGAGGCAAAACAGAATATACCTAATACACCAAACTGCCATATATATCTTTTCAATCCACAGTGTGGACCATTCTCAAGGTGTGAAACAGAGCACAGAAATAAAGGAAGACAAGAATCACAAGAATAGAAAGAATGGCCACGTAACACTTCCAGGTCAGCTCAAAGAATATGTAAACTGAGCTTTGTGTCAAAGTCCAGCCTCAGCATACAACAAATGAACATATGCTTTTAAAAGAAAAAAGGAGAAGAGGGGTTGGGGAAAGGACTGGTTGAATGGTTAGTCAATATATGGAAAGCCAGTGAACAACACAGACAAAATAATGGATCCAAAATTTCAAATAAATTTCTACCATTCTGTGTCACAACACAGAGTATTTTCTTCAATAAATGAGCTATGTTGACAAGACAAGTTAATATTGAGAAGACATACACAAATTTTCAAGGTGTTTTGCTTTCTTTTATATACAAACATCCAATTGATTATTTATTACAACCAGCAACTATAAACTATATTTTAAGTGTGAAACCCACACTTACAATTACACAAAGCAGTTAAATAAAAAAATCAAGTTCTTTTCCCTACTCCTTAGTAAAGAAATAATTTTCCATTATCTTCATTTGTCAAACTTTGAAAGGACAAAGACAGTCACAGAAGATTACCGCAATACATTTCAGTACAACCTATCCAAACACATCAGCATCCATACTGAAAAATACTAGATCTGAGAAGGCAGTGTCAGACACCCTCTACTAAAAGTTATAGCTTTCAGTCACATTGTGAGCAAAACCACTGTTGAAATAAAAATCTTTGGATTAGGGCACACCTGTTTTCTGAACACATTAAAATTAGGAATTAAATTTTAGGAAACTAGCTGAAAAGATTACTTTAATCTCATAAAGATTAAAATAGAAAACTAGTGCTTCTCATATTCACCTCATACTACCTCTTGTAGCTAAAAGGTTGTCTTTCATTTAATGGCAGCATCTTGAAGAAGGACTTCATGAACTTTTTAACATTAGCTATTTTTAAAAGCTGTCATTTTGATCCAAGTCAAGTGACAACCTCAGCAAAAGGTTCTTCTTTCTCCTCCTAGCCTTCTAGATTCAGTAAGAAGAGCCTGGCTAGGAAACAGAACCAGGTAATATGTATCAAATAGGACAAGATGGTGAATAGCTTTAGAATGTTTTGTTTCTTCTGGTTATTTTTGGAATGCAATGCCTTTGGTTACTGGTATGACATCAGTCATTAGAAGAATACACAGATGCCTGGCTTACTACTGCCAAACTTGTATCAGCCAAGAGACATATACATCTGATTTCATAATGTTATGTTGAAATTTGCTGGGTTTATTTAGCAGCAAGCCTGAAAACAGAAAAAGCTAGTGACTATTTTGTACAGTTCAAAGGAGAATGAAGCTTCAATGGAGAACTGGAAGGCTGGAAAACAGTAGTATCACTGACAAAATTACTGCATTTATTAAAGCCAAAGCCTGAGTTCAGAGAATGAGATATTGAAATAATTTAAGTGCTTACAAGCTACTCAGGGCTCGAAGTTCCTGCACTAAAACAATGACTTTTGACAAATAACACTTCTGTGCATGTATTAGATGTACTACACTTCTAATTGCACACCTAGACAAAAAATAAAGTATGTGTAACCAAGAGGTTGCATGACAATACAGAAATATCCAAACATGTAAAGCAATGCTGTTGCCAAATATAATTTTACTGTGCTTGAAAAAACCACAAAACCACAATGTTTAATATTAAATTGCCATTTGACTTCTTCTAAAGTACTAAGTCTGTCAAGTTGAAACAAATTCTTTGCACATTCATGATATTTCAAATACCAAAACAAAAAAAACTACACCAAAAAACCCACCAGACTGTCTTCTGCTGATACATTTTTTTAAGACTTGTCAAATCAAAACTCCTTACAGGATTGAGTACCTCAGAGTAATTTACAAGTGTATAAAGTAATTAATCTATAAATACCTTGTACAGTTATGGAGTTCAAATACCAATTTCCTTTTTCAAATATACCTAAAAGACTCTCCAGTTTACAACTTTTACATCTGAAGGAAATCATTTCAGTATTACGTTCTTAACTCTGGACTGGCACTTCCATCTAAAAAGAAAATTGCAAAAGCCTTCTTTCACAATGCAGTACTTAGCTGAAAACAGTAACAACAACAAAACCCAAAATCAATATATATCCAAAGTATTTCCTAACTTTTTATAAGGTTTATATTGTCCTATATAAAAAGCAGCTAAAGGTTGGCAGATTTTAGACTTCATGGATGTTGCAATATCAGGTTTCATTTATGTTCTGAATGCTCTTTCTTCTTTAGTTTTTAAATGCTGATTTTTAAGTGTTGCTAACATTGAAGTTTGTAGTAAAATCCATGTCTTTCCAGCTTTTATTTAAGTATCCCTTAAATGTTGACGGCTGAAGTACAGACCAGAGCAGTAACATCTCACAGTCTTCCAGCTCCCTGTAGCTCAGTATTATTTAATTTTAGCAGTGAATAATAAACAAGAGGATGCATATAGAATCTTAAAAGCCATCAGGTTGAAAAAGATCCTTAAGATCATCAAGTCCAAATGTAAACCTAACACTTGCAAGTCCACCACAAAACTATGTCCCCAGCTGCCATGTCATATTATTTATCCTCTTCCCCCAATTAATTTATTTATCTTTTCACTTTATTATTCTTTTGGGTGTTCTTAAAAAGAGGAGGAAAAAAAAACCCAAACCAAAATAATCTCAGAGAAGCTGATATAGGCACAAGTGTATTAAAGAGGCGTTTTAAACTAGTAACATACGTGAATGTGTGATCAGACAGTTTTTCAACAACATCACACTTTCAACTACACACATATATAGGAAATATCTTTAGAACAGTAAGTTATCAGTGGCACCAGAAGAACTTTGAGTTACCAGTCAACCACTAAAACTATGTGGGTGGAGAGCAAAGGAATTCATTTGAGTATATGTCTTTTTTATATTAAAAATATTTCATTTTTGTCCTCCTTCTTTCTTCTTGATGCCTTGTGATAAAAGACTGTAAAGTCACTGACCTAATTCACACATCACAACACTGAGCTCTAAAATATACCCATATCAGGTCAACAAAGACCCCTGCAGTCTCACCTCACAGATTTGCAAGGATAATGAAGGGAAGAAACATTTGAGAGCTGTATGATCCTTATTAACCACCAAACTCCATCATTTTTGTCCTACAAAACATGGAAGGTAAGAAAGACCTCTTCAGGTCTAAATTAGAAGCCACAGCTGATTGAAAGCAATTCACAGTGCATCAACTAGGAAGTATTCAGATAAAGACAATAACTGACAATTTTACTGAAGTTCTGAAGAAGTTATTGAGACCCTGAAAGCTCTCATTACTTCCTCTGATCTATACCAGATGGCCTTAAAGACATCTTTTTACCCAGTTCCATATTTCTCCTTATACTATCTTATATTTATACTATAGAAAACTTCTCTTCTGTGAATATTGTTTACTAAGACCATAATTACTGCAGAATAAGAACACAGCTGGAATACCACATGGAAAGAATCTGACAGGGAAGACAGAGAGACTACACTAGCTTAATTAAAAAAGAAAAATCTTAAGATAGTTAAACACAATATTTCTCTCTTCCTACCTAAGATGTCTCTCCCTTCTTAGAGGACTTACTTCAGCTATCTTTGGAATAATTAACAGAAAACAAAGTTAAATATCTCCAGAGAAATGTAAATTAGTTGAATATCTAATATTACATTTTCAGATCTTTTAGTCCTTGCTACTATTTTTAATGTAGTAACACAATATTTGTTCACACATTACCAGTCAGAATAATATGGAAAATACTGACATTACAATATGTACTTAAATCACACCCGCCTCAAAATTTCAGTTCTTTTCATGCAATCCTAGAACTGTTACAAATACTGGCCTACTGCCAGTGTTAACACACATTGGAGAGATGACATAAGGCTCCTTAAAAAGCTAAATCCCAAGTTTTTACAAAACTGTTAATGGCATCGACTACAACATGATGACAGCTAACATCAAAACAGTTCTACAGGGATTTTTTGATTCTCATGTCTTCCCTGGTTTTAAGGGCTCTTTTTTTAAAGTTTTCTTATAATTTTATGCACAATGAACCTTCTGCAAGAGGTTTAGTTGTTTTGTTTCCTGAGGCAGAATACTTCCAAATAAAAACTGACTAAGTTTTGCTGGAAACATTTTGTTAAAAATCATTTATATAAGTTAAACCTTACAGCTCTTATTTCCATAAAACTGCATTCTGTGATGCTAAGGGAGACCTTTAACCATCCCCAAAAAAGAGTACATACTATAAAAAAAAAAGCATCTGAATTAAAGATCATTAAATTTGCTCTTCAGTCTTTGAAATAAATTTACTATCTACATCCCCTAGAAACTGACTGGATTAACAACAACATTAATGTCTATTGTTTAAGTACTTCTCTCTAACACAGGAAGACAGAAGGAAAATCAAAGATTTTGTTTCCCAAATATAGGCAAGAAGCTGTTCGAAGAATTGAGAAGCAAAGTCAGGTCTCAGGAGTCTTGGATTCTAGTTTCTTGTTTACTCAAGGATGATGTGTCTTGGTTAACTTTGTTACTGTAATCTTTGAACTGAGTTTTCTGGAACCTTCCCAGAACTGAACCATCAAGCTCTACGTATGTACCAAGGAAAAACATTAGCGTTTTATACGTTTCTTTTTATTAAATAGACCAAAATGCTAACTGTGGGGTAGAGATAATTTTCAGGGCACTCACAGACTCTTCTTCCAGAATCATACAATAATTTGGGTTGGAAAGGACCATAAAGATCAGCCAATTCCAACCCCCCTGGCATGGGTAGGGACACCTTCCATAACACCAGTTTGTTCAAAATCCCATCCAGCCTGGCCTTGAACATTTCCAGGGATAAGGCATCCACAGCTTCTCTAGGCCTCATCACCCTCTCAGTAAAGAACTTCTTCTTAATACCTAATCTAAATCTATCCTCTTTCAGTTTAAAGCCAATCCTCCTTGTCTTATCACTTATGACACCTTATCAGAAGTCCCTCTCCAGCTCTCTTGCAGGCTCCCTTTAGGTACTGGAAGGCTGCTCTGACATCTCCCCAGCACCTTCTCTTCTCCAGGCTGAACAAGCCCAGCTCTCTCAGCCTGTCTTTATAGGAGAGTTGCTCCAGCCCTCTGAGCATATTTGTGGCCTCCCCTGGACTCACTCCGCAGCCCTCTGATCATTTTCTGAGCCCTTCTCTGGACTTGCTCCAGCATGTCCATGTCTTTTGTATGCTGGGACCCCAGAGCTGGACACAGCACCCAGGTGGGGTCTCAGGAGAGTAAAGCAGAGGGGGAGAATCAGTTCCCTTGACCTGTTGGTCACATTCCCTTGATGCAGCCCTGGATACTGGGTTGGTTTTCTGTGCTGCAAGAGCACATTGCCAGGTTATATTTTCTCATCAATCAACACTACCAGGTGTTTCTTTCTCATCAGAGCTGCTCCAGTTAATGTAAAATTTCTGCAACAAATATCATACAACCAAACCAATACTGAAGATTCTCTTTTTATAGTCCCAGCACAAATCATGCAGCTATTCTATCGAAGTCAAAGACTTACGTTGATGTCACAAAACTCGCACAACAGATTTTACAGATACACTTAGGATATGGATTTCTCAATCACAAACGCTCACAAACTACATCACAAAGAAAGAAAGAAGAAACAAAACAAAACAAAAAAGCAACACCCCAACAAATCCAAAATGAGAAACAAGCCACCTGAACTCTTGCGGGAATTGTGAAAACTAATGACACTCTCTCCTAAGCATGGCAGAACCTTGCTTTTTGTTTCTAATCCAGTTGTCTTATGCAAACAAATTAAATATATATGTATATTTTCATCTGCAGCAGGCATAATTCAACACTGTATTAGCACTCCTGCAAGCAGTAGTACAAACACATATATGCAATCTCATAATCGCAGTTTATTTCTTGTTGGCTTTAATCTTTGTGTCAGATGCTACTTTATCCCAAACTGCTACACAGATCTTCTGAAACGCCTGGAAATAAGGAGCTTATACTGAAGAGGAAGCCCTAAAATTGCTTCAGTTACAATCTACTGCAGTCTTTGAACATGACATGAAGTATCATCTTGGTTTTTTTAGATCTGCATTTCTAACCACTTGTTTTACCTTCCCCCGTGAATTAAGTAAGTCTTTCTCTCCCAACCAAAAGTAAAAATATAGCTAAGCACTTCAGAAGTGTTTTGCTTAGTGAAAGGGATTCATACCTTATTTTGCCTCACTCTGAATTACTGATTAAATCTGGTTATTAAACAAATTTCACCTTTTACTTTGTGTTCCTGTATTGTTTTGACTAAAACATCAGATTCCCTTTAAGTAATGCAAAAACATAACTGAGGAATCCTAATTTTCGAATTTTACATTTAATTCATGGGTGAGCCTCATCTTCTGTGAGGAAAGCATTTTCTTCTGCTCCTACTCTCAACTCATAATACAAACTGTACAAGGATAGGCAAAAGTAAACTATGGAGTCACATTTCTTTTGTCAGAAGACAGAAGCTGTCAGGGTAACTTAACTTGTGTACTCCTTGGACAATGAGTATTTGGGTTTTCTTTTACCACACTATATTGGTGGGTTTGTTTAACTCTGGTAAAGTGCCTTCTGCTCTAAATCCACAGGGGGAATTACTATATTATCAATATACTCTTAGAGTTAGAATAGAAATTAAATAAATGGGTAAAACAGTTGAAAGACATGCGAGAAGTACCTTATATATTAGACATTAAACAACTTGAGAAGCACAATTAAGAAAGGGTACCCCTAACAACAAATTCCTAGATTACTGAAGAGGAATTTTATGCACATATGCTGGTAAGCGTTTCACATAGCTAGAACAGCAGAATTTGGTCAAAAGACTTAAACAGAAATATCCTAAAATCTTTTTTGCAACACTTTATTTCAATGACTCTTCTGCAGAGTGAATTCTTCTCTGACATTTAAGTCTCATTCAGGGAAATTTAATTTATTATGTTTATATTTTCCCCTGTAGCTTGAGTCCTTTCCCAAGGATTAATTTCTGCAGCCAGCTATCAAATCAGGCTTCAGATTCTAGAGCAGATTAGAAAGTTTAGATCATACTTTACCCAGAAGTTTCTATAATTCTTTTAAGCCTCCCTTCCTGAAGGGTCAAGTAGGTAAACAGAAATGTAGAACCTGAGCCCTCTAGCTACAAAATTGTCAAAATGTGCACCCCTACCTTAATGACATACATTTTATACAATAAATTTAATCTTAATCCTAATCTTTAAAGTCTTAATTCTATAGCTGCAATAGGTACAAGAGAAGTATTTTTATATACACCTTAGTTTATATTTCAAAGTACTATTATTCACTCCAAACCTTCATTCAACAGAATGATCAGCTGATTTTCCAAGCTTTCTCCCTAAAACTTGAAACCAGAACACAACATACAAACTAAAACACTGCCAGTATCTGCAATTCACTGGGAAACATACAAGACCCCAACCCTGCAAAAGCCTAATTCACTTGTCAACTCCTTGTATAAGCACATAGTTTGCAATTATTTGAAATACACAGCAGAAAACAACTCATAGGTTTTATTTACCCTGAAGGTGTACTTTAATCTGAAGCCCTTGTCAGGACAGACCTGCATACAATATACAGAATCTTAGATGAACTCTACTGTGAATCATAAAAAAAAAAAAAAAGAAAAAAAAGAAAAAGAAGTATTTACTTTCATTCTCTTTGTATTTTCCAACACAGGAGTTCAAAATATTTCAGCACCATGCATTTAAATCCATAATTAACTCACATCCACTTCAAGATATCTGACGAATAATAAGTGAGAGTGCACAGGGCACATGCCCAGCGATGTGTAACTCATGGGTAATACACAAATGACTTCACATCACAAGTAGAATGCTGTTTCTGAAATAAACTATGAACTGCTGGGTAATTTCCTAGAGAAAGTAAGGGAAATATATCAAAGCACACACACAGATATAAATTCTTCTTTGAAAGTACTACTTTACATACACACCTAGGCCTTAAGGTAAGCCTAAAACCAATTTAGGGTCTCCAGGTGCTTTTTACACCTTTTACAGAGCACAAAGCCGTAGTAATATCTTTAATGTTTTACTTCATTATTTGTATGCACATGGAGCAAAACCAAGCAGATTCTTCAGCTTATTTTCATTCAACTTTTCTCTTCATGCAATTAGAGTTCCACTGATGTTAACATCAAAAGAAACTGGACTTTGAATTCAAGGAGAATATACCCCTCAGTTATCAGCTTTCCAGCACATTAAGGTGTGCAGTGTGCCACGATTAATACTATTTTTAACTGGTCAATGGTGCATCAACTGTACATAAATGTGATCTGTCTCCACTGTGAGACTGCCAGCAGTCCTCATTCTCTTCACTCTTAGTTTCAACGAAATGTCACCTTCATCCATTTTAGCATACATGTGGGCAGTTCCCACAGTGCTTTAAAATTACCTTTAAACGTTTTAGTTATTAAATTCCTGACAAAAATTACTTCTTCTGCTTTCTCTTTAATAAAGAGAATCTGTTTCTCATTTCCTAAATTATGCCATTTGGCTACAGCTTGAGCATCACACTAGAGAGATTACAGCACCAAAGCATTGTTTTAAGTTATTCTAACTAAATCACAGCTACAGTCACATCTGAAACATTGGGCCTTACCTGCCTTATCAAAAGGCTTTAAAAACACTTCCTAGCTTGACTCCGGCCTCTCACAAAGATACAATGTAATCTCTCGGCTGGGGATGACATAATGAAAACTGTTCAATCAGCAATAGCAGACCAGAAATTTTCTCACACTTCACCCTCACCGTCTAAGCTATTACCAGACGCCTTAAATAAAAGCACTTAAATAAAAACAGCGAAGGGAAGGCAAGCATCACTTGAATTTCTCCATTTAAAGAGACTCGGAGAAGGGCTTACAACAGCTCTAGAAGAGAGGCTACAATTTCCACAGAATAAATAACCAGCAGCAGCCCAGCAGTCCGCTCCCGCACCCCGGGATACCTGGCTGTGCCAGGCGGGATTCGGGCACCACTAACGGGGCCGGTACTGCGGCAGCTCCCGTGCGCGGCTCCTCTCCAGCCCCGCGGCTCCCGCACCGCCGGGCTCTCCCCGCGGGACCGCGGCGCGCTCCTGCCCGCGGCCACCGGGGGATGCCACCGGGGGATGCCACCGGGGACCGAGGGCGCTCCAGGCTCGGCCTCCGGGGTACAAGTCCGGCCGCATCCCACCCGGATTTGCCATCAGCCCCGACAGCCTGCCCCTCTCCAGGCCCATCGCTGCCCGCATGAGGGCAAGGAGCGAAGGGAACCAGAGCGGAGGAGGAAGACACTCGAGGCGGCGAAGGACCCGGCGCGCCTCCCTCACCTTCGTCAGCTGGGCGATCTTCTTGCTCATTTTGAAGTGCAGGTCCGGGCTGTCCAGCCCCGCCTGTGCCGAGCCCGAGCCGAGTTTTCCCGCGCCGGGCGCCGAGCCGCCGCCGTAGCTGTGCTGCGGCTGCTGCCAGCCCATGCCCGGGGTCGCCATCTTCACCGCCCGGCTCCCGCCGCCGCTCGGGCTCCGCCGCTGCCCGCCTTACCGGGGACCGAGCCCGGCGCCCCGACCGCGATCCGCTGCCCGAGGCGGCTCCTCCCGCCCCGGGCGCTTCCCTCGGCCGCCGCCCCCGCCGAGCTGAGGCGTCAAAGCTCTCGAGGACGGTGCGAGAAGGGGCGCCAGCCTTTCCTTTCCGCTCCTCTCCTGGCCGAGCCGCCCGTCAGTCAGTCCGTCAGTCCGTCCCCGGGCGGGGGAGGCCGGTGGGGTGGGCCGCGGGCGCGGCGCGGTTGCCGGCGCCGCCGCCGCGCTGTTTACGCCGCGCGGCCCCGCGTCACTCGCCGGCCCCGCCCGCGCGCTCCCCGCCCGCGGCCGCGCGCGCCGCCCAGCGAGCGGGGCGCGCGCCGGGCTCCCCCCGTCCCGGGAGCCGTGAGGCGGACCGCCTGCGGGAGCGGGGGGCGGAGAGAGCCGGGGCTCGGCGGGGGCCGGGGCACGGCGGGGGCCGGGGCACGGCGGGGGCCGGGGCACGGCAGAGAGAGCCGGGGGTCGGCGTAGAGAGCCGGTGGTCGGCGGAGAGAGCCGGGGCACGGCGGGGGCCGGGGCACGGCGGGTGGGAGGGTCGGGGTTCAGGCAGTGCTCCCCCTCCGCGGCAGGCCTCGGGGCTCCCCCTGAGCTTGTGGTGGGGGATGCCCAGGGCAGGGCACCACGGTGCGTGGTGTGCGAGTGGATGGAGCTGGTCCCCGGGTTCGCACCGCTGTGAGCGTAGTTCGTGCCCTCCTCTCGCAGCAGGAGGTGGCACGGGCAAGGAGCCACTCGAAATTGGAGCAGGTAGCTCGGGACTTGCACGGTTAGCTCGGGTTTTGAGGGAAGTTAGGGCCTGGCCTCTTCTCCCAGGCAGTTAGCGACAGGACGAGAGGATACAGTCTTAAGCTGCTCCTGAGGAGGTTTAGGATGGACATTAGGAGGAATTTCTTCACTAAAAGGGTGATGGAATGGACTGCGCAAGGGAGGTAGAGGGGTCACCGTCCCTGGAGGTGTTAAAAGAAAGACTGGATGTGGCGCTGAGAGCCATTGTCGGGTTGACAGGCTGGTGTTCGCTCATAGCTTGGACCCGATGATCTCAAAGGTCTGTTCCAACTAAACTGGTTCTGTGATGAAAGCCTCTCAAATGCTGGGGTGACCAGTGCGGAGGTATCGAGCTGAGCGGGCCGGTGTCTCCTGGGTCACAGGCGCCGCTCCCGCAGCGCACTGCCACGGGCCGGCGGGCTGGTGGGCACGCAACAAAGGTCCCGCCAGAGGGGATTCACAGCTGGATTTAGCACCACATCTAGGCTGGGTTTGACCGCTCTCTTTTTCAGTTCACATCCTGTGCAACTCCTGAGAACTGCCACCCTCTTTAAGAATTTAACATCTCCTTTCTAGGCTCTGGCCTTGCGAGAATATGTATATTAATGTGGTTGGACACATCTGATTCCCAGATTAACAGCCTCTGCACTCTTCCTTTACAGAGTCCCTGGTACTCTCTGTTGAGTAGTTTAACTTTTTACTGCTTTTTTTTCCTGCACTAAAAATCTCTTCTTTGCCTGCATTCTTTGTAGGCAGGCAGAGGTATCAAAGAGGCAAACCACAAAAATACACAACTAAATCTGTGGTTCTCAGCAATGTTTTGGAGGAAAGAATCACTTAGAATTTGCAAATCATAGAAATAGGTGGAATAGTAAATTATAAGAAGAGATCCCTATTACAGAGCAATGTGCCTCACTTGCTAATAGAGATTTGTGCTTATATTGTATGACAGATAACCAACTAAACCTGAACTGGCAGTGCAAACCTGAGGTTGTGGGGTAAATGAGGTTCTCTGATGCATAAACTGGTCACTGTCCAGAAGGCACAATTATATGTTGCTACTTTTGTACAGATTGATCATGAGAGTACGAGAGAAATACCTGCACTGGGTTCTGCAATTTCCATGCATTAACGCACTAGAAAGGTGTTCAAAAAGGTCAGAGATTCTGGGAAAAGTCTCTTATAATGAAAGAAATAATTAACCCAAACTATTTTGGATAACAAGGAGACTAAAATAGTTTAATCCCAGTCTGAAGTAGCTGTGTTGCCTTAACTCAGAATTTGCATTGTCCGGGAAATTCTGACACCGATTTTTTTTTGCCTTCTGAAGTGGCCCATTCTGGCAACAGAGAACAAAGCACAGATGGTGCCTACCCAGGCAGTGATTCATACAGATGAAATACAAGGGGAAGAAAGAATATTAGGAGCATCTGTTTCAAATCTGTGTCCATAGATTACATCCGTGAATAGCACATACTGTTAATTCAGTTTTATCAAATTAAAAAATAATTCAGTGGCAGAAGAGACTGATTTTTCATGTCTGGGAAGGTCAAACCCCTAATTAAAGCAGTAGACTGGTTGTGGAGGCTTCGTTACAGGTAATGGTTGTGTCTGGCTGCATGTATGACATTAAGCAAACATCTTAATTCTCATGTAAAAGTTCTTTAATGTACCTAATAATGCCCCAATATGAAGGAATGGCTGGCTCAATTTATTAATGCTCTTAGAAATCTCAAGAGTTACAGAATATTTTAATTTTAAACCACACATTTTAAATATTTTGGATAGATTTATTTTTTAAATAAATTAGAGCAGTTTGGATTTATTAACATTTCCTCAGAGACAAAAAGCCTTACTGTTTTATTTTTCAGTTTCTTTTAAGAAACCACTTTTGCTGTGGTTCATATTGGCCTTGAATCGTTGTTTTGAAGCATTTTGAAGTGACTTATATATATGGCCATGCATATATCTGTTTGACAAAACAGTCAAACACGTTCAACTTTTGTCTCCTACTGAGATGCCAAATACTGTCTTGTCTAAGTGATTTTAAATTTTTTAAAAAAGTGATTAAATATTCTTTGTCAATATTTCATGTGCCATTTAGTAGTTAACTTATTCAGATTTTTTCAAGCTTCTCTTTCCACATTTTATGCCTTTAGAGCTCAGATGGTGACTGCTAAGCTCTTTCCAGGTCCGCACAGGTTGGATAGAGCCTGTTTTCTTTAAGGTTGCTGATGAAAAGGAGCGTAATGCAGCAACAAAGTCAGGATCCTAGTGGGTTTTTTCCCTTGGTGGGAATTAATTTCTCCTCAGTACAGTAGGATCTGTAGGTCTGAAGGTCTCCCAGGGCTTGAGCTGAGGCCATCCAGAGAAATGAGGAGATGATGGGTTTGCTGAAGGGTGCACAAAGCGTTGGAACAAGGCAGGGCTCCTGATGCGGATCATTGCTCCGAGAGCTGCACGGTGAAACCTTTGGTGTCTCTGTCACCACGGGGTTACATAAGTGAGATACAGTTTGTATCTATCCAGTGTCTCCATGGGATTATGGACACTATGTAGGAGTGCTCTTGGTGTACGTATATGGAACCTTTTTTATGAATTTGAAAATATGGTCAGTGAATATATGCTTTAAGATAGCATTTTTTATATATTTGCTATGGATATATAGCAGCATGTGGGAAGGACTTTGTACTTTTGCTTTCTCTGATGTAAAGTCAACAACACTGCCTGTGTGGAAATCTACCTGTGCCTTTTTTTGTATCCTACTGCCTATCTATTTATCTGCATATTTGCAGCTCAAATGTTCTGGTATATGTGCAAATTTTCTAAAATTATGAAATACCATCACTGAGGTTTGCAAAACCAGGAAAAAAATTTATTTACACTCAGTCTGCTGGGAATATTATGGATTACAGATTTCTGTGTGCACTAAACCTCCTTTATTTACCTCATCACAGCTCTGAGTAAGATAAATGTGTGCAATCACTGTATGCCTTATTTTCAAGCCATAGGCACAAAACTCCCTCTCTGATTCTTTATAGACAGTGTTACAAGGGCTAAGCTTGCTTTGTGATAATGTCTTTTGACAACTCTGAAGATGTCAGGAAGTCGGCAGCTTTTTCTGAAAGGACAGTTAACGAGAAATTTGACCTACTGGTCTTTGCAGGTTTGTGCTATTTAATTTGTAAGCTTGAAGCTACTACTCTGAACAGAATTTTCAAAATTTTTTGCACATGTGTATGAACAAAATAACTGAATACTTAAAAATACTAAATATAGGAACTAGTTACTTAAAATACTGAGATTCTTTTAAAACCCTCTTTATTTCTACCAGAATTCTAACTAATAATTTATAATATACGTACCTGAAGTTTATATGCAGGCTTAATTATTTTCATAAAGTAAGAATTCACCATTTAAAGGAATAGCATAAAATATTCAAAATAACAACACCGCTCAAACATATCTCTCATTCCTGCTTTAATTTTCTAGTCCAAACAAACCTGGTGGAATATAATAACTGAATAAGCCCATGGTGTCCTACTTTAGCATAAAGACCTCATTTCTAAGGCTGAGATTAATCTAGGATGCTGAGGTTTCTGTGTAAGAAATCATGCAAAACCATTTTGTTTTGAAAGTGTACAAGTAACAAAGGCTTCTTCTGTTAGCAGTAGATAATTACATACAAGGGCATATTTCCACATCTATAAAGGATCAGAGTATCCAAAATTGTCTTGCTATGGTTGCATATAAAATCATGAAGGATATGTGGGGGGGAGGAGAAGATTGAAACAAAAATAAAAATAAATATCCTAATAGCTTTGAAATAATCTCATGACATTTTAATTTGTGGGTTAGCAAGACCATGATTTATGGAAGGAAAACAGTCAGATCAACATTTCAGGATAGTCCATCCTGAGTAGTTCAGTCTTTACCTTCCTGCCTCTGTGTATGCAAGCAAGATTTCAGTCAATATGACCCAGTGGCACAGGGAGACAGACACAGGTTTATGACTCTGCCTGATACATCTTTGGCTTTTATATCTTTTTGGTTTTATAATTTTATGGGTCTAGGCTGACTTGGCCTTCTAAGCTTAGAAGACTTGACCCCTGCAAATATTGAACTAATATGTATCAGAAACCTGACATAAATTGAATTTTTCAAATAAGAAAGCAGAAAATGGTGAACACTTATCTGATACAGATAAATTTGTTGTCTTTATGATGTCTTTTTGCCCATCTAGGAAACTGTTAGTGTGAGGAAAATAATTTAGGTCATCAAATCCTTAAAGGAATGATGCCATCTCATGCATGTGTCCAAACTGGAACTACTGTCAAGATATGATGAAGGAGAGAATATTTTGCCTGCAACTTATGAACAAGCATATTTGAAAGATTGAGGTTTTTTGCTGATTCTTTGGAAAAAAATTTCCAGATACTGTAAAGATGTGCACTTGGCACACAGAAAGATTCCCATGAGCAACAATCTCCAGATATTTCTCACTTTCTTTAAATCTACTCATATCTTTTCTTGTACGATATTTTTATCCTCACATGGAGGATATATCTTCCCATGCATCTGGAGGCATATGGCTTTTTATTAGAAAAATTAACAATAATCCACTCTTACATCAACTGGTTTTAATGAGTAAAGACATATATATCATTTTAATTTCAAGCACAGAAGAATAGTTAAAGATGGAAAAGTTGAAGAAGACCAATAAAAAAAGTGTAAGTCTTTTTCTTCTGATATAGCTCCTTTTTTTTAATACTTCAATCATCTTATAAGTTGTCTGTTTTTTAAGCTTGTACCCACATTTTTTTAGCAAATAAATTTTATTTTAAAGAAAGTAAAAATTACAGAGAGAACACAGATCTGTTTTACAGACAAAGAAAAAAAACAAAAAACAAACAAACCAAAACAAAACAAACAAACAAACCCACCACCAAACTGAAACCAAAAAAGCAAACCAAAACCAAACCAAAGCAGCAGAAGAAGCAGGAACAAAACTAATGCTTTGGGAAAAATATCTCACTGCTTAAAGCAGACTGTCCTTTGGAAAGAGAAGTCACACAAGGGAAGTGTTAGTTGAATCCTCAATGCTTTTCTGGAAGTTGCTGAGATACAGCTGGGGAAAAGATGCTTCAAGAATCTACCTGGTGTAACGTATTTTTTCTCTTGTTTCAGAAAAGGTCTCGTATGTTTGTGTTCTCTTTAGCTGCGCAGATAGGGAAGGCAGGATAAATCCTCAGTTAAGTATGAATCCTAGTGTTTCTGTTAGTTATCTTTGTCAATTACTATTTCAGTCTAGTCCCTTTCTAGTTTATCAGGGCAGAAAAGCTTTTGCCAACACCAAGAAGACAGCAACACATATTAAAAAAACAACTCTCTTGCTTTTCCCATCAAAACAGAGAACTAAACCTATCAGTGCTCACTACTGGACAGAAGATTAATAAGACAACTCAAAGCCAGAAAATTCATGTAAATGCTAATAGTACCTGTACAGAATATTTTGTGCCATCCATCTGCAGCAAGATGCAGCATATAACCCTATGGAACCTCTCAGTAACAGGCTTTTAGTAATGAGTCACTTAATTTTTGGCTTAGTGACAGTATTTTGGCTGACAAAATATACTTTTTGAAGTAATCCTTCTGACTAAATAATGTTTTATTTTGCCCTTTCTCAAGGTTTTTGAGTTTGTTTTTTTAAGGCATGGTGCACATTTGGTTTAAGTTGTCAATAAAGTTCTTCAATAGGATATGACAGTCCTTGTAGTTTTCCATTCACTTGCAAAGATTTAATGTATAAGCTACTGCTTCAAGCTTCTTCTTAACAAGTTTTCTCATTTTATGTTGTTCTCCTTTTTTAACTTATGAATGTTTTTCAGGTATTAAAAATTAGACCTATAACTGGGAAGTTGGAAGCTCAGCCAAAGGTGAGTAATGGGAGATGGACAAAAGGAAAGGAATAGAGGGGTCCTGTTGTTTAAGTTTGGGCCCTTTGGGGCAGGGTTGTCCTTTATGACAAGGAATAAGAGGCCAAAGAACATGATTTTCAAATCAGGCCTGCCCAGCAGGACTCTCATAGTGAATTTAGCAGACATTAAAAGAGCTACAACCCTTTCCTGCACAACTTGTGTAAATCAACCTGGTTGATTTCACTCTCTGAAATACATCAAACCAAATCCTGACTTTAATGTTTCAAATCAGTCTACATTAATACTACAAATAAATTTAGGGATGCAGAGAAAGCTTAATTTAATTTCTCTGTTAAAACTCAAGTTGTAGGCACATTTCTGCACATGAAAATGCAAATTTATCAACATATGTTAAATCTAGCATACTTTCTATTATGTGGAATTATCTACTGCAGAGGAGATGTCCAGTCTTGCATTCATTATTGGAATATAAATCTAATCATCTGCCTAAGACAGTTTTATTTAAGTAAGTTAGAAAGCGCTTTTGGTTTTGTTCATGGACAAAATAGCAGATAAAACAAAATTTGATATATTAAGTAAAGTTGAATTTGAAAGTCTTAATCATAGACTGTTAGTCTTTTACATTCTTATGCTCCTCTGATAATAACTCATTAAGGAGACTGTTCAGATTAGAAAATGAATACATTTCACTTAATTCAATTAATACAGTCATATTAATCTTTTTACGATGAAAGCACTCCTATTGAAAGGAGCAATGACCTTTAGTAGAGTATTGGAGTTTCTCCCAGGGATGCATTAAGTAATCTTACTAACTTCCATAATGTTCCTCTAAGGACTTAAATGGAAGGGAGGGCCATAAGTGAGGCTGTCTTGTTTCTGATGCAAGTGCTACAGTGAGTTCAGAAAGGAGACAAATACAAGGAAATCTGCATCGTCTTTTAGTAGCAACCAGTAAAGATTACTTTGGTATATTAATGTGACTTGCTCAGCTCCATCCTGACATTCCTTTAATATGCTGGATTTGTTGTACAGAAATTTAATGCACTTATTCTCTTTTTGGAGGAAGGTCAGCTTTTTAGGTTAAAATATAAAAATCATTCTGATCAATGAAAATGTTATTCAGATTAAAAATATGTGATAAAAAATCCTGAACAACTGTGATTGAGAATAAGACACTGATCTTCCCGGGAAAATCTGTCTGGCTGATGATGTTTGTTTGATTTTGGCATCATTATTGCCAGTTGGTGTTTATTACATCTATTGTGCATTTTGAGGAAAAAATTCTCAGTAGGAAAAAGCAGCTAGAGAGACTGTTCCCAGTTGCTGAATTATGCTGCTCTCAGCATTTTGAGCGAAAATCTCAGATCTGTCCATGGTGCTGGACATGACCCAGAAATGTGCATTCCCAACCCAGAGAGCCAGTTGTATCCTGGGCTGATCTAAAGAAGTTTGGCCAGCAGAGATGATCAGAGGGATGGAGCACATCTCCTATGAGGAAAGGCTGGCAGAATTGGGTTTGTTCAGCCTGGAGAAGAGATGGCATAGGGGTGGCCTAATTGTGGCCTTCCAGTACCTGAAGGGAGCCTAAAAGAAAAATAAAAGAGACTTTATACAAGAGCATGTAGTCACAGATAAGAGGGAATGGTTACAAACGGAGAGTAGGTTTAGATTAGATGTCAGAAGAAGTTCTTTACTGTGTGAGTGGTGAGGCACTTGAAACTGGCTGTCCTGAGAAGCTGTGGATGCCCCACTCCTGACAGTGTTCAAGACCAGGTTGCATGGGGCTCTGAGCAGACTGATTAGGTGAAAAGTGCCCCTGCCCATGACAGGAGTGTTGGAACTAGTTGATCTTTAAGATCTTTTTCAACCCAGGCCATTCTATGATGCTGTATTTATAGGAGCACAGGTAAAGAGTTAAGCAGGGCAAGGATTGAGTTCACTATTTTTTATCCTGGCATTCATATTGTCCCATACATGTACTCATTCAGATTTCAGGATGCCTATAAAATTCATGTGATCTTGCAACAGGCATATTGGATGAAATGTAAATTTTTTTTCGTGAGGTCATTGGTCAAGGTTGTATGGAACAGCTGAAAGCCACACTGAGGGGCATAGTTTAACTACAGTGCATGTAAAGGCAACAAAAGCACCTGGACTGCTCAGGTTTTCCTTCTTCCTCAGTACAATGGGATCACTTGGAAGCAGCCACAGAAATGCTCCAGTAGGAAGGTTCAAACAGATGGCTGGTGTAGCTCTGATCCTGCCCTCAGGGTCATTCTGCAGAGCAACACAGACAACATTTGTCATCTGTATTTCTCACTATGTTATTTGGAAATGGTTGCTTGAAGGGTTTTACTTTGAATGTGGCTAATTAATCTCCAACATTGGTTCAGGATTTTCTGTTCCACATACTTATCTCTGGTCTATTCCCTGACACATATGAATTCAAATTGCTGTATCTTGCCAATGTATTTTGGGGGATTTGAGCATACAGATTTGGAGACTAGAGAGGATTTCGGTTATGCTTCAAGAAGGAAGAAAGATAGACTGGCATATTTCCAGAAAATTGACAGTTGTGCTAAAATTATGTAGAAGCCCCAAAAGCTGTGCACAAATATCAATATTCAAGTAAAAAGGCTTTTGTGACGATTTTGTTACCCTCAAATAGACAAAGGCTTCTTTTGAAATTAAATCTATCAAAAACTGGCAATATTTAAAGATTTATTTGCATGTGCAGGTTGCTGACTCAAAGTCCCATTTTATAGATGGGAATAGAAATTGTGGTTAAGGGAGGATAAAGAAAAGTACTTATAGATTATTACTAGTCTTCAATTAAGCTGTCAAATTCAAGAAGCATAGCTCTTGATTGCAGTGTAGTCTAGTGAAACTGATACAGTAACTAAAATCATCAGGGTTAGGGAAAAGAGAGCAAAGTTATCTGCCCAAAATCAGATAAGCTGCAATTACTCTTAGTTCTAGTGCCCGTGCTTATTATCTGGTGACTGTCCCATTATTATTCACAGGGGTGGTGATTTGAGATCTGCTTGCCAGACATCAGATTTGAACTGAATGGTAAAGAATTGTCATGTATCTGGATTAAAGTGCAGCAGGCCTGAAAATGTCCCATTATGGTCTAATTCAAACCAGCAGCAACACAGCTTTCAGTAGAATGTAGGGTTCCCTGTTCTTGAGAGGGAACCTAACTCCCTCAATAATACGTAAAACTTTGGAAGGGATCAGGATTATTGTTGCATATGCTTGGTTCTGTAGGAGATTTACTTGAAGAAAGGGCTTCCCTTGAAAGCTAAAATACATTATACCCCAAATCAGCATGAACTTGTGTTTCCATATGTGATGCATCTACATTTCATAAAGTGTGTCATATCCTGTTTGGTGCATAATCAAGCTAGTTTATAAACACTAAATGTCAGTATTTTTGATTATTATGGGAAAAGGTTGAAAACATTGAAAAATGTTCTTAGGAGTAAAAGGTACAGATAATTTCCATGACAGAATAGTACTTAAATTTACAAACTATTGCTTATGAAGTTATGAAGAAAAAACAAATAATAACTATATTTTTCCTCACAAAGCATATAAAATGCTCATGAGCATCTTTTGAAATTTATGAACAGTAGAACAAAATTGTGAAGATTATATATCACTGATAGTGGGTTTTTTACATCATTATTCATTTTTACTTTATATCTTAGTTACAAATGCCTCTAATTATGATAATAAAATCTAGTTTACTTGCTTGTAAACATATCCCATTAGATATTATGGAAATAATTCTGAAATAATTATTATGACTCTTTGTATGCTGAGCTAGTTACTCACAACAGTTTATCAACTTTCATATAAATCCACATTTTGAACATTAAAACTTTCAAGATTTGTAGGACTAGAACTACATAAAGTTAAATAAATATTTACAACACATAGAAAGGAAAGTCATAAAACAAAGCATTTGAATATCAAGAGTTATATATCCACAAAGAATTTTTTTAGTCAGAATGTGGTGGAGCAATGTGGTGTCTCTGAAGAAGAAAACCTGAAGGGCAAGGAAAGGAGTTCACTTCAAGTCTTCATCCACTTAGACTCTTAGACACTTAGAGCTTGGTGACTAGAGCCTCAATCCAGCAGGTATGTTCTTGGCTTTGAATATTCCAGCCTGGTCTTTGAGATCAGCTTTCACTTGATCAGGGTCTTGCTGCACACTACCAGCCAAATACAGAAACACATTTCTATAAGGAATTTTTGCTGTCTAGTATTTTGAGTCTACCATAACTTTCAGAGAATTTTGGAAAGGAAATTAGACAGAGCAATAAAAAGAATTGAATCTTTTAGGAGCCCACTTCCCACCTGATCTTTAGTCAAACAGTTTGTCAACACTTCACAGGAGAATAAAAGTATTTTTGTTTTTGTTTTAATCAGGAGTATCATTTCTCTGCAGTTGAGTTGTCCATGGCATTCTCAAATATCATTCAGGTATGACATTCATAGGGCTTAATATTAGTGCAAAATTATTTGGTTTTGGGTTTTTTTCTTGCCAAGCTTATCAGAACCAGTTAATTATTTGAGACTGAAAATTCAAAAAGTACAATAAAATTTCTAAATAATAACACCTTAATCTTTTGGAATCTAAAAATCTGCAAGCCTTTGAAACATAGTATTCAAAACAAACTTTGAAGAAAATATGGAAATTGTAATATTTATGAAAAGTCCAGTTTATCTTTAAAACACCCTCATTTCTTCTAAAGTACTTTAGGAAGTGTACCTGTGTAATTTTTAGTGCCAGGTTTCTGCATAGTTACTTGAAGACAACCTTTCATTTTCTAAAAGACAACATTTCATTTTCTAAAACAAGAGCACTGTTTAGATCTCTTGTAATTAATAAACTCTATGGAGAGCTCTGTCTTCCTATGGGTTGTGCAGCTGGTTTCTGCACTACTTGCTACAGAAGCTTTTCGATGCTGGACTACACTTAACTACTTAATGGCTACCTACTGTCTTGGGAAATTTCCTGGAGAAAGAGGTCATATGCTAGTTGCACACTTTTATATTCTAAATCATATCAGCCCTCATAAAGATATCTTAAATCCCAAACACTTGGTTTATTTCAGAGTAAAATAATTTGCCTTTCTGAACCCTTTTTTCTAAGCCAGAGCTTCTGCTGCAGCACAAATGAGTCCATCATAGTTGCAAGCAGCTCTCAATTTGGCATGCACCCAAAACAGAGTGCAAGGCCAACTAGATATCGAGAAGTAAGTGACTGATTCTACCCCATGTAGCTGTCATACAGTGTGTTCTCTGGAGAAATGTCAAATTTGCCAGAGCAGGAATTGTAATAAAAATAGGCTCAGATCATGTCCTGTAGATATAGTGGAAAAAGCCTTGATGCTAGAAGATAAATCTCTATAATGTACTAGTGTTAAAGAACACCTTCAGGGTCACGTGTAACCCATATATGTAAGGGGGAAGAATACTAACTTGTGCTTGCTTAGGGGGAAAGCCACTCTAATGAAACAGTGATTTCTATTATTGCTCATAACTACGCTATTTAAATTCACAGATAAATGCAGACTTCCAGTTTAAATTATAACCTACTTGACATGCACAAGGATATGATACTTGTGCTCTAAAATAAAATTCTTGGAGTAAAAAGACTGTGGCACAATTCTTACTCTATTTCTGAGAAACCAGAACATCTAAGTCTAGTAAAAGATGTGACATTTAGAGAAAGAATATAGAGATTTGTTGTTGTCTGGTAGATATGCAAAGTATGAAAACTACTGGAAAATCTATCTAACTGTTTTTTCATTAAAAGAGTATTTTAATTCTTCATGCAAGGAATTAATATTTATTTGATAATAATAAATAATTCAGCTGCTCAACTCTCATCTAACATCACTCAGGGATAAAAGTGTCTGATCCAGAAATACTGCCCACCTCTCAAACTCACTTTTCATCACAAACCAGTTCTTTCAGAATTATCAGTCAGCCTTACACAATTATCATGGTCTTCTCTTTGTGTTTGGTTTGTAAATTGCCTTCCATTTATTTTCCTTTTCAGTCATGAAGAATTAAGGAAACTATACTACTGCCTGTTTTTGATTCTTGTCCTCAATTACTTTAGGTAGTCTGTAAATATTTACTTAAATTGATTGGATATTTCTTGCTGGATTTTTTGCAAATGCTTTGATGTCAGCAGCTGAGAGAGTCCAGATTAGTGTGCAGGTTCATGCCCTCTGTGTTGGAAAAAAAAAAGTTGTTTGAATGGGAATACATCATGGTATTTACTTCTGTGCCAGACTTCCCCTTGGAGAAAGAAAGAATAGAATTCCAAATTGCACCTTAGAGAACTTGCTTGGTATTGTCAGATAGTAGTATTTAGGAAAAAAAATCAATGAACATACACTAAAAAGAATATTAAGATGCTTGTTTTCAATTGTCTTATGAAAATATGAGGAACTTTCTAAATATGCTATCAGTAGGCCACCAATACCTTCAATTATAAGCTGTATTAAATGCATTTCTTTTTTATTAATAAGGTTTATGGATGATTATACCTTTGTACCTGTGTATAAATAAAAATCCACTTCTATGCATATATCTTAGAATTTCTATACTGTTCTGTGTAGCCCACTTCTGTCTTCATCATATTCAAATACTCATGCTAAGGAAACAAATGCCATGCCAAATGCCAAGAAATTTTAATATCATTTTATAATAAATTATTTGAAATATTTTATGGAATGTGCCATTGAAAACATCTTCTCTCACACCATTTTTATGAAAATAAAAGAGAGAGGAGCAAGCCATATGCAAAAAAAAAACAACCATTTTTGCTCAGGAGAGATTAGTTCTGCAGCTCCAAGTATTTCCATATTTGAGAAACTAAGTATGAAAAATGGAATGGGTTTGACATGGCTGAAGAAAAAAATACTAACCTCTATTTGAATTCCTGCAGCTTCTGCATTTTATTCCTCCTCAGTGAGCACAGTTCTGAAGTTGCCTTCACCAGGTACTAGTCCTGGACTAGAGGAATAAGACAAACAAATTTCCTCCTAGGAAAGGACCAAAATAAACTACCAGCATTGTGTTTGATAGAGAGATGATACAGAATACTACTGAGAAACCTCTTTAACTGATATCCAGCACTTTAAAGAATCAGTCATCCTAATAGTATAGATCTAATTTAGAATATAGATGACATGGTTATTTTTTGGTATGGCATGATATCAGAACATCTAGTGAGACTGAACATCCTTCTTTTTCAAACGCAGTTTCAGATCTCCAGTTCAACCTGTATCACCTAGAGAAAACAGTTTCTACAATGCTCTTACAAGTTCTTACCAATAGCAGTTTCATGTTATGATCCCAAGACAAGTGTACAGAAGAACATAATACTAATTATGAGTAATTACATAATACTAATGTAATTAAGATTTAACTTCCTAACAAGTGAAAAATCCATCTTAATAATTTTACATTACCTATCCACCAAGTATTGCTATCTCACTATTATATAATGAAGCAAAGATTTCTCTCTTTTCTTGTATCCTTTCCAATTACTTGTGATATTTTCTGTACTTCCCAAATCCTTCATGTAGGAAGAGCGCCTCTACAGCAGTGCCTGTGGACTGCAGAATGTTACTTTTCAGTTTTGCATTTATTTAAAAAAAAAAAACCAACCAAAAAACCAAACCACATTCGTAATGAACCAGTTATCCATGATTTCCTTCTAAGATATTTCTTTCATTATTATTTCCTTTCATTTTTCTCCACTGCAGCATTTCTACTTTGGTGTCTCTGTCCCTTCTTGAAAACTAACATATTTTCACACAAAAACTACAAATTTAAACTTAAAATTCAGGGATCAGCTTTAAAGAAATGCACAGAAAGTTATATTTCAAATCATTTGAGAAATTGTACTTGTAATGTTTTCTGGTAAAATGACTGCTAAAAAGCAGGATTACATATCATTGAAATAATTGATATATGTCTATGTTAATCCATTTTCGCATGACTTACTCCTCCGTAGTTCTAAGGCAATAGATGTGTCTAAGAAGGAAAGGAATTTCATGCATTATTATATGCAAAACTAATTTCATGCATTTTGCTTCTCCATGCTACTTGGAAAGAAAAGACAGGTTTACACATGGAAGGCCAGGTGTTCCAGCAAACCATTTTTTACTGATGACAATTCCATTCTCTGATAGCTCTTAAAATGTCTTGTGGAATCTTAATATTAGACATGAAGTCAATAGCCCACATCAGGTAAAAATCTCTTCATTAAACCAAAAGACAATTTACTTCAAATATTTTTCAGCTATGTAGTTACAACACAAAGTATTCATACCCAGACAGATTTGTAACTCTAAGAATTGCTAGAGTAATTCAGGTTAGGAGGGACCTTAGGAAGCCTCTGGACCAACCTTCTGCCTTAAACAGGCTCAGCTGTGAGGCCAGGCTGGGTCTGGTTAGGGCTGAAAAACCTCTAGTGATGGAGGAGCACAACTTCCCCTGGCAGCCTGCTGCTTCTCTGCCTGACTGTCCTCATGGAGAAATCTTTTTCCTTACATACAGTTTGAACCTCTCTTGTTTCCATCTATACCACTGTCACAAATCCTTCTGCCATGTAGCACTACAAGGCTCCATCTTCTTGATAACTCCCTTGTAGGTATTAGCACATTGCTGTTGGATCCCCTCTAAGCCCTCTCTTCTCCAGGCTGAACACGCTCCAACAATGCATTTGCAAATCCATTCTGACTAGCTTCAAAAGAAAGCATTAGGAACAGGCACTAGCTTGCATTATTTATGGTTTTGGTTTTGGTTTTATTTAAGGGTTATCTGACATGTCACTTCCTCTGGTTCCTTGTTTTTGCTAGGACTGGTTGAACTCTACTTTTGGCATGTGGCTATTGGGTTAATCAGCATTATATCCTGCTGCAGCATTTATCCTGCAATCTTGAGCACATCTTATACTAGCTGACTCATCATCCTAAGTGATAAGCATTCCCTCTTCCTAGCAAAGGACAATATCCAAAACAACAGATGATATTCTTAAAATAATAAAATTAGTAAAATAATAATTTAACAAAACACAGCTATTGTCTGTGATTTTTGCCTCTCTTATTTTAAGAACTGAGGTAATTCCATCACCAGGGTTTGAGGAACAAGAGGAGAAGGAGAGCAAAATCAAAAGATGGATTGTTTTTAATTGTATCAAGTCCTATGGAAAGCTTTTTTCCTTTAATTCCATCTGTGTGGGAGGTGGAAAGATGATGGGAAGAGTTCTTTCTCAGACAGATATCCTGTATGTATAACACAGAAAAATGCTATGCAAACAAAAGAATTGCTTCCTTCCCAGATGTGCAGGATGATACCAAAGTGGAGCCTGACTAGGGCAGCAGAAAAGCTTTCATATAAAGTCATTATATAAGGTGCAAGATGCCACTTTCTGTAGAGCTGTTGCTTCATAACCCGGTATAATGTTTGCTAGACAGCCCAGAATCCACAGGATTACGTTAGGGCTCTAAAATGATGTTACCAAAATAAAAGCTTTCTCATCAAGAAAATACTGTCATGAACAATTGTTCACAGAAGAGGTACCGGGAGAGTCAACTGCTCTCACTCTTGGCAACAAAAAAGTGCAGGACAAAACTAATAGTGTTTTTCTAGCATATTAAATACTGCATTGGTGCACTACAAAACCAGTTACAGCTTAATGTAAACTTTCTCCCTTATTTTTGTACGGTTTTGGCAGAGGAAATTGATAATAGAAATACCAACTGGAATCTCTCTGGTAAGTTTGGTTGAGACACCCTGTCAGCCTCATGTTCCTAATTCCTATACAAGCAAGAATTCATTCAGGGATGTGAAGAACTGTTGTTGACTAACAAAGTGTCCACTGCAAACACTTGCAGTGATAGAAACCTGTCAAATGTTTTTCAAGGTAGTATTACAATATTTTTAAAAAGTAATTGTGTCATTTGGCTGTCTCTTCCTGCTATAAAACTTATTTATCACTTTCAAATTTCAGTCTTTCTTATGACTTGTCAGAGAAATTTTACTGCTGCTCTGTGGTGAATATATAGGATGAAACTAGGTCACTTCAGTAACCTGGGGCTGTCTTTGCTCTGTCTCAGTGAACACTGTTGGTCCATGGTGAATGAATTATTTCTTTCCTTGACTGACAAGAGAAGAAATTATTTTAGGAAATTTTATGCCCATTTTAGACTGGTTATATATTAATATGTAGACCACTAAGGCTTTGAAGACTGGAGCAGGATACAGTGGCCATTGCTCAGTAAAGACTACCTGGGAGAGCCCCAGAAAGGTCAGTCTTTGCTCTACATCTGCATAATTTTTATGTGAGCAAAAATAGACAGATCTTGAACCCAGGTACCACAGAGGTAGAGACAACACTTGGGTTCATCTCTCCTGACAAAGGACAGCGATATGACAGTCATCAGGAAGGCAAAAAGAGGCAAATGGAATAAATTTTTAGCCATAATGAGCTCTTTGCCCATGACACCCATGAATAGTATTTTATATCCTGCTTAGAAGAAATGATGGCACTCTGGGTTACAGAAGTTACTTCATCTAGAAGACAACTATATTTTGTTCCCACAGGACTTCAGCATTGGAATGTAGCCAAAGCCAGCAGTTTAGGAAACAGCCTAATCTGAAACATGCGTAGATGACAATGACTGCTATGAGCAAAAGTAGCCTTTTTCTATTCCTGGCACTGCATTCCTTCATGAAGACCCACATTAGGGTTTCAGTCCTTATTTTCAAAGTGCTCACATTCAGAAGATGCTTGTGGATATGAAAGTTCTCAGCCAGACTTAAAATAAAACTTTAAGAGAGACTTTTTAGCACCATGGCAAAACCTTAGTGAATCCTCCAGCCTCCCATGGGAGGCCCATGCTGGAGCAGGCTCTTGGCAGGGACTTGCAGGCCTGCGGAGGAGGGAGCCCACATTTGAACAGGTTTCCGGATTATGACTTCTGACCCCATGGGGGATCCACACTGGAGCAGCCTGTCCTTGAAGGACGGCACCCTGTGGAAGAGTGACCCATGTTACAGCAGTTTGTGGAGGTCTGTGCCCATGGGATGGATTTACCTTGGAGTAGTTAATGGAGAACTGTCTCCTGTGGGAGAAACCCATGGCAGGGCAGGGGAAGGACTCCTCACCCTGAGCACTGGGATTAACAGTGTGTGATGAGCTGACCACAATCCCCATTCCCTTTCTCCCTGTACCACTAGGGGTGAGCAATAAAGCTGGGAAGGAGGGAAGAGTGGGGTCTATAGGGTCCTATTTTACTTCTCATATCCTGCTCTGATTTTGTTAGTAATACATTCAGTTCATATCTCTACTTCAAGTCTGTTTTGCCCATGATAGTATTCAGTTAGTGATCTCTCTCTATCCTTATCTCAACTCATGAACCCTTTGTTATATTTTCTCTCCCCTATTCAGCTGTGGATGAGAGTGATAGGGTGGCTTTGGTGGGTGCCTGGCATCTAGCCAGCATCAACCCACTACAGTGGGCATCCTGCAAGTGCCTGTGTGCTATGAATAGCACTTCCCAAATGTGATGGCTGTAAGGGCTGAAATGAAACCCCTGTCTGGTCATGGACTTGCTTACTCCAGCTGGGATTGTCACCAATCCTTTCCAGCACCTCTTGTTTCCAAACAGTAACCACCAGGTCCAGCTGAAATCAGAAAGAAGTGGCCAGATAGTGAAAAGAATGGAAATTTTTATAAATTCAGGACTGTATCTCTTGCTGAGCTGAGACATCCCACACAGTTTTAGTACAAACAATTGAAGGCTTCCAAAATTTGTTCTTTGATTGCTCATTCTGTAATGCACTACAATTTCGTTTGTTCAGTCATTACTAAAGCCATCCACCCACTTACAGCTATTCTTATAGAAAATAGCATCCTTTCCCACTGATGCACATAATTTGTATCTTCTGATAATTGTACATCTGATGCATGGAGAGAAGACAATAATAGATAAGGGCTTCAACTTGATTTCTGACATACTGATGAAAAAAAGAGGCAATGGCTTTAGTTAATGTGTGCATACATTTTGCCTGAATAATAAAAAAGCAAATGGAAAGCTTCAATTGGCACTATTCAGTAGTGTCAGTAATGTTCTGAGTTTATGAGTGACTGAAATGCTATCGAATGGACATGGATGTAGGAGAAGGGAATGATGTCCTTGCCCCTGATAAGTAACAGCTCTGTTAATTACCCAATACAGACTCACCCCAACGAGTCACAGCTGTATCCAATAAAGATAAGAATGATAAAAGGGAGTGGGGTAGCTGATGAGAGAAGGATCATGAAGAAGAAGAGTCCTGGGCAGAGAGGATCACTGCTGTGAGGTCAGTCTGGGTTTGCAGTTAGAGCCTGTTGCTGGAACTGCAGTCACAGTCTAGCTGGGTAAAAGCCTGCATTCAGGGTCTGAAAACTAATACGTGCAGTCATAGTTTAGCAGGAAATAACCAGCAGTCAGAGGCTGCAAGGGAAACCTACAGTAGGGGCTTGCTGCAGCCAGAGTCAGTGAACAGCTGGAGTCAGGATGGCTGAGCTGTAAAGAGGAATAAACCAGGACCCTTTTCATGCTATGATAAACAAGAAGTCTGTGTCTTGGCTCATTTCTACTCTCTAACAAGAGGGTTGGTGTAACACATGGATATGAAGTCACAGGCATAATGATTTTGCCTGTAAGTAACTTGCAACTCTTAAAAACTAAGAGTTAAAAAGCATGTCAGCCTGTATAGATGCAGTAAAGAAGCCCAAATTGCAAAATAAAATGTGGCCTGAAATAATCTTAACAAATGTATATTCTTGGTAAAGGGAATGTTAGTTTCTATTTGCTAATAGTATAAGACTTAAAAAATTATTTTTTACTTACACAGTTTAATCTGTTTATCAAAATAATGAAGCACACATTTAAAAAAAGAATTGTGCAAGCATTTAGAATTCAGATGCTTAGAGAAAGAATGGGGAAACAAACATAGAGCTTTAAATCACAGAAGTTAGGAGGCTTGGAAGAAATTTCTGTGAACTTCAGGAAGTACCTAGTGACTTTTGCAAAGCAAATTAAAAATCTGAGGAGCTAAGATAAAGAGCTTCAAAATGAAGCTCTATAATTATGGAATTATATATTTCAATGTCTACCTATATCAACGTAGAGTTCTTCTGTGTTCTATATGCAGCTGATGTGGCTGAGGATAAAGCGAGCTATGCCTCTTACCTCTCCATACAGCTTGTGCCTTGCTTGGGAGTTGCTCCTGGGCAGAACAGGGAGGTGTGCCTGACACTGTGCTCACTTGTCAGCTGTGTTGGGGTGACTCTAATTCCTGCAAACAGCAGGTAGCTCCAGCCAGCTTGAGTTCATGTATGTTAAGTTTGAAGTATACAGACCTCCTCTTCAGAGCTGCCTTTGGCAACAGGGGAAAAAGGGTTTTGCTAGAAAATCATTTGCGTCTGTACATGGAAGGATATATTACACGTTTACACAGATATCCAGAAAAACACATCCTGTTGTCAGTACGTACAATCGTACACCCTTATGATTTATGCACATTCTATTAATATCATACACATCTTTTCTGTATCTGGTGCAGAAAGTATAATGTCTTGTGATACTATGTGGGACTTTTCCTATGGAGTTCTCATGGAAGTCACATAGGTGGAAAGTACCGAATATGTTAAAATTATATGTAGAAAAAGAAGGAATGAAAATTTTCTGGCAAATATAGGTCACCTATTTGTGCAAGTTAGTTTCACAGTTCACTGCCTAACCTCTCGATTTTTCACCTAAGGAGTGTTGTATAGCTGACCCAAAATGAATATATGGTACTTAGGCTATGTTAATGTTATTTAAATATATTCTTGAGGAATGAAATTGAGAGTAATATAGCTAAGTAACAAGAAATACACTGGACCATTAACACGATGAAGTTAGTGTAAGTATATAGGATTAAGTAATCAGTATAAAATGCCTCAAGTATGCTTACAGTTATAGCAAATGCATAGTTGCATTATTTTACAAGTGCCATGGGGTCATATCTTCTAAAACTTCATTTCAATGTAGAAGCTAAAATGGACTTTTTCAAAATATTTTAAAATATTCAAAATATATTCCTTGGACATGACAGTAGGGTACTACTTCTATATGTAGCTTTTTGATAGAATCTGGTCACAGAATTCTTGCTGTGGAGGTCATTTAAATGTACTAACTTCATAAACTTAGTAATTTTGCCCATAAACTTAGGGCAAAATTAGAAAGGTTCTAAAAATTCCACAGATTAGCACTGAATTTCCACTTTATTATGAAAAAAAACCCCACAAACTTTGATAGAAAGGTCATCTTGGAAAATATGTCTTTTTTTAACCTGGATCAGTTCTCTGTTAAGACTCACTAGAGAGCAGCACAGAAGGCTGTGACAGCCCCAGGTTGGGGGCTCGGTGGTGACAGAGGTGCTGCTTTTGGTAGCACTGCCCATCTCTGCTGGCTTAAGGTGTTCCTTTACCCACAGCTTGGGTGTGTAACTCCTTAGTGACCGAGGTCAGGCTAAGTTGGTGCTGGTACAGTCCCATGGCATCTCCTTTCTGCCCTCATCTGCACACTCTCATCTTTCTTTCCCTTGGCACTGGAATTTTACTCACCCCTTTGTGAGCTAGCTGGGGTAGTAAAAGGAGCAGACAACTGTATGCTTTTCTTACTGATTTAATTTTCTGTGAAGAGAGCCTTCAAAAGTGACATATCAAAAGGTCAGTATGAGCACCATGGGTGGCAGCATGAAAGCAATGCAGAACTGTGGGTAGCGTTGCAGCATCTGACCCGAATTGTGTTAAATTGTCTTGGAAGTCAAACTGTTTTGTGGCAGTCAAGGCTTACAAAGATTAAACTGCTGCAGTCCTGTGTTTGTTTTCCAGGTTGCATGTTCCTGCACCTTCTTCCTGGAGGCATTGGCATACATGGAAATTGCACGGGTCCAGGGATCAGCTAGAAGCTAGATACTATTTTTTGCTAAGTAAGATTAAGTTGAAAACGGTCCAGCTCCTGAGCCAGCTTCCTTTCTGGTCACATACACACCCAACTAGGCTTGTTTAAACTGCCATGGAATTGCATTTCAGGGTGATGTGGTTTATTCGGAAAGATCTTCTCTGTTTCGTGAAAGAGCCTGGAAGTGAAAGCAGCCAGAGACAAGAGCTCTGCAATGTGTGAATTGCTCTATCCCTCCTGCTGGGTGCTTTCTCCTCCCGGAGGCGATGCCTGTGGGCCTGTGATATGAAAGAGAACCCAGGGGAAGCGTGTTCCCCGGCTGCCAGCTGAAAACACGTGGAAGAGCACAAGTTAACCTTCACAGCAACACCTCCCAGCGTGTTCCTGCCTTTCCAAGCTCTCCCTCCAGTCTCTGGGACACTAATGCTGTCATCCACCGAGCAACGTGACAGGAAAAGGGGAGGTTTTGTTGTCCTGGGAGGGAAAGTGTTGTGTGACCTGTGTACCTTCCTACAGACTGTGGGCCTGCCTGTGTTTCTGACTCACTGTCTGTAGGCAAAAAAATTAGACGCACCCTTGAACATACAAGTGCTGACAACTACAAATAAGGCAGATTTTCCTAAAAAATTTGTCTTGTGAGCAATGTGGCTTCCAGGTACTGTGAGGCTTCTTTTTAAAAAGTGCCAATGGATATGCATAAACATACTTATGCTAAACATACAGAAATAAATTGCGTATGCAGTAAGTTAACTGTAAATAAGCACAAAACAGAAAGAAAAGGAAAGGGAAAATGTGTCTTGCTGGCACAAAATAATGCTGGGGAGTGAACCTGATAAGTTTTTGTGTTTCTAAGGGATCTAAGTATTTTGCTGGAAAGGCATATAAGATATACTGAATTTTAAGAGAAAATATTTTCTTTGTATTTACTGCCTCATACATACTAAACCACAGCTTCCCCTGAGGCTGTTTTATTTAAAAATTCCTAGTTATAATTTCCATAGAGTTACTCTGAAAAAAATTACAAGTCACAATAAGAATAATTAAAGTACAGTAATTTTTACAGGAAATGCAGTGAAATAGTATCTGCAATTGCATTATAAGCTACCTAGTCTCACAGACTATATCTAGAATATAAATAGCACTGAAATTACAAATGTGGGAGTATCAGATTTTATCTTTTTTCAAAACTTATTCCCTGGGGAATGCGTGTGCTGGCCTTCTGCTGTTCCTCACAGCCAGGGATACCTGTGCTTAAACCCATTAATTGGTGTTGTAATGAGGCTCTGATGAAGAGCCTAGGGGCTTCAAAAGGAATCAATTGGTTTGTGTTCAAGGAAATTTTCTCAGAAGTCTCTGTCAACCCAGAAAAAAAGTAGTTGCATTTTTGCATCTGCAAATATGTAAGTAGGAACCTGTTTTGTCTACCCATACTCTGTTATGTGTGACAACTGTGACACGGGTGTGTGTGTGTATCCTGTGTGTCATGATACCTTTCACCATTTCTAGGCTGGCATTTCTCAACTGCTGTGTCAGGGGCATGCATGCTACAAATGAGGATCATACATGCTGCAGCTGAGGGTCAAAGATGAAAAGGGACAGAGGACTGAGCCAGTAAGAAGAAGACCGTGGTTTTTAACAGGTTTGTTATAATTTTTGAGGCATATATTTTTCCTTTGTTGTTAATTCCAGTTAGGGTGCCCACTGCTTGGGTTCATGCTAATGGCTTAGACTCTTGGTCAGGGCTCAACAAACATAGACACACATTCTCTTTTCCCACTGCTGCTACTGGAGCAGCATACCCTGGCACAGGGACAGTGCAGAGGCTTTGGATCTCCCTGCAAGATTTGCCAGAGGGCATCTGTCAGAGCCCAAAGAGGTAACAGCTGCACAGGGCAGGGTGGAAAATTTTGAAAGAGAGCGAGTACTGATAAGGAAAGAGGACAGCAATTTTTATCTGCCTAGGGCAGCAAAAAACCTTGCATCAGCTCTACTCAGTTTTATTACAGATTTTATATTGGTTTTGTTCAGTTTTCCTAGGGAGTGTTGTGATGTGCATTTGCATTGCATCTGCTCACCTTATTCAGTTTAGGGAAAGGTATTCTAAGCAGAATATTTAAGAGTTGGTTTTCAGAATGTAAAGCACATCAGCCTAATGAATAGCCTCTGGAAGAGTCCTGAACTCAAAAAGCCACATACACTGGTGCCTAGCAGTTGGAAGGCAATATTTAGAGAAATGAAAAAGGTCACTGGCGCTAAAACACGTAGCAGGAAAGAGTAAAAAAAAGAAAAAAGAAGTGTTGCCATTATATTCTGAGGGAAAGGTGCATATCTGAAGATTGCCAGAATTCAGTGGGAAGGTTTGACAAAAGTTGTGCTTTTCCTTCCTTACAGGAGCCTTGGTGCTTACTGAATAAGTTGAAGCCTGTAACTTTCAGAATTATAGGATGTAAAACAAGATAGTGCAAGTTCAGTGTAGAGACATTAGTGTTAATGATCCTCAAGAAAGTGCAGTCTCACGGTACTGTCCAGTAAGTAAAATGAGTTGTCAATTTTGTTGTTCCATCAATCTGTTCAACTCCAGGCAGAGTTCTCCATGCAGATGGAAATAAAATCAGATTTCCCCAATTGAACCTTAAAGATGTTCAAGATGCAGATTGGGTTTTTCTTTGAGTGTGCCATATCAAGCAGCAATGACAGAAGTCTATATTACCTGCAAAGATGCTAATGAAACTTCAGAGCTTCTTAGTTCTCATTATCCACTCACCACGAGTTTTTCCTACAGCAGTCCCACAACCCTAATGTAAGGAGTAAGGCCTCCTTGCCTTTCCTTGGAAAGCTCATATGGAAGCAACAATGCTAACTCTTCATAATCAAATATGAATACTTTTCCTGTTTGTTTGGTTTTTTCTTTTCTTTCTTGTCTAGGCTCAATGAGAGCTGCTTGCTCCCTATGGGGCAATGAGCTGGGTCCTGAGGGTTACCCCAGTGCTAGCCATGCTCTCATGGGTGGGTGTGTTTGACCAAAGTGGGCAGAGCTGGGGGATTTCACAGGGGTCAATGACAGCCCCTGAGATGGATAGTGAAGACCCAAGGCTGAGGACAATCCAGGAGCTCCCATCAGGAGCTAAAGCTGAGTGGACTGGGGGCAGGACCTGATACAATGCTGTTATGAAGGGTTTGAAGTTCATACAAGGGACAGAGACTGGAAACAAGATGCAGGGGCCATGCAGAAAAAAATAGGTCCATGGACATCTCTGATCTGGGGCCAGAGACAGAGGCAGGAATTTGACACTGCTTCTGCATAACTGAGGCAGGGACTGCCACGGGCAGGAGTGGAGGAAGGTCCCAGGTGTCCATTAGAGCCTATGGGTTCCCACAGGACCCTGACATTTCCAAAGGAAACCTTCTTGAATTGTTCTTCCAATCACTCCCAATAGCCACCCAAAAGATGTGGTTACTCTTGTCTTTCATCCTCCTCCTGTTAGAGAAGCAGCACTGACATGACCAGACAGCTCCCAAGTCTCGGTTCCTGCTGGACACTGTCCTCAGGAGTCTTGCTGAGGCAAGATACCAAGAAAAAGTGGATTAAAAGCAGAAAGTTTTTTTGGGAAGCAGCAACTCAAACTCCTGGTGAGTTTCTACCAGCATGATTTCTTTTTATTTGGGAAGAAAAACATAAGCTGTTGCACCAATTGTCAGAGAGGCACTGGGTTTCAGATTTAGTATGAAATCCTCACTGCACTAACTTCAGCAGCTACTCTGGGATTGACTTCAATATTTTTTTCCACCTGTTATCTTCTTATACTTGACAGGATGTATTTGGTGCTGAGGAAGCTGTAAAGAAACCGTGCATAAGTGGTGAGAATCAGCCCATAGGCCTGTTTCTCAGCTGATGGGTTTAAAGCTCTGTTATATGATTTCTGAAATCAAACTGGATTTTCAATGCACAAATTGCATTTTGATAATGCTTTGCATCATGGGTAAGGCACATTAAGGTTTCTCTGATCTCCTGGCCATCAAGAAAGAAAAGGAAATAAACCTAAAGGAAGTTTAAATAGAAATACCCACTGTGCTAGGGAAAATGATAGGTGTGTACACAAGAGGGAAAGGAAGGAACTGAGGTAAAAGGGAACGGAAAAGACAATAAAGAAATGTGATCAATTAACTTTGCTAATAGTTACCTATAGCTAGTACCTAATGGTTTAGGAGAGAATGGATATATGTCTCATATCTGTATAGGCCTGTCTGAATATGAAAAAAACTATATTCAATAACATGGACAAATAGAAGATGTTGGCCTGCCTTTCAGTCATGCATGAACCCAGGGCTCCCTGTGTATGAGAGGATAATAAAAATGAGTCTTAAATTCCCTTCATGTGGGTTAAAATATGAGACCTGATTTGATAAGTGTTTACAGCTACATTGTCTCACTGCTCTTCTGTTTTAGTGATGGACTGAATGTTGCATCTCTACTACTGTAAGTTGTCTCAGAAAAGTACAGAAACAAAAAGGCAGATGTTGAACCGATGAGACAAGCATGTCCTCATAGCCCAAGGCCATGAAACAATTTCATATGTACACTCAAATACACTCTAGGAAAGCACCATTTAGGCTGTATCCTGGGGTGAAACTTCTTTGTTCTTCAAGACCACCTTTTCACTAATGTACCCACTAGGGTGCTGGGTTTAGACACATTCAGATTATTGTCCTGCTCTGTTCCAAGGGTCCTGCCAGTGGCACATGTAGCATCTCTCCAACTCAATGATTTTCATACAAGCCCATCCCTCACTGTGGTCTATGCACTCTGTCACACCATCTGTTTCCCCAGTGAAGCCAGATGTGGATTGTCTCCCAGTGTGCAGATGTTGAGGCCAGTCTTCTGGCCAGAAATTTTGCTGGCTCCTGGCTCCATTTTGATTATTATTTATCTCAATAACAGTGTCGTCAGTAGATGTCCCCCAAATGTTTTGAATTAAATAATGAGACAAGGACATGTAAGTGTCCTGTTCTTCCAGACTTTCTTCCTCCTGCTGGTGACTGTAGAGCTGCAGGGACTACTAGAGGGCCTGACAGAAGACAGGGAGAACCTACGGCCCATGCTCTCTGTCATTTTTCTCTGTGACTTCATGCAAGTGATTGACACCTTCACTGGGAGAGCTGTCACCTCTCATCATCCTCTGGCATTTGGATGTTTCTAAACAATTCTGCATGTTTCTGTAAGCTGTGTCACCTTCTAATTTAACAAATGTGCTCTTCTCTTAGAATAGTTTTGTTTATTTCTAATATGCTAGAAAATGTTTTTTTCCTTGCTGTATGTGGATCAAAGATTACCAGGGTGAGACTGCAGATATATTTGGGGGTTTGCTGCCATCTGCAGTTGAAACTCAATACCAGTTTGCATGAGTGAATCTTCCCTGTCTTCAAAGACTTTCAAATCTCAGCAAGTAACAAAACATACAGTGATGAACTATCATTCTGTCTTGACTACTGAGTTCCTGCTCCAGCAGAAGGAAGAAGTTAAATTTATTTAACTGGCTGTAAAGTTCACTGACAATCTGGATAGATAGTAAACTCTTGTAGTCATCTCTTCAGCACTCCTTTTGGTCAATATGTTCAGTTTCTAGTCTATACACACTCAAGACAATCACACTGTTTAAACTTTGAGTGGGAACTTTTCAGAAACTTTACAGCCTTAACACAGAACTTGACTGGTTTGGCAGTGAGAGTTGACCATCTGCATTTCTGAACTGGACTATGTCCTTGTTTCATCTCTAAAAGAAGGACAGCTGCTGATGTGAGATATCTCTTCCCACACCACTGTATCGGATTTTCTCATTGACGTATGTGGTGGATCCTAGTATAGTAGAGAAAGGCATTAAAGCTTGCTGCATAAAACAAAATAAGAAAAGTAACTTTAATAAAATTTACCTCTACAGTACTGAAATCATTCTAGACACCAAAATACCTCAAAAAAATTAGATGCATCATGGGATGTTTGAGATAATTTAAAAAACCTAAACAAACACCTCTCAAAAACCAAAAAGCCAACCACAAAACAACAAAAAACCTATAAAAACCTCCTAAAATGACTCAATATTATTAAATATTTAATGATTTGGTAAATAATGCATATGAAACAGTAGGAGAGTAATTCATTAAATTCTTCACACATCCTGCAAGTAATTACAGAAACATGTAAATAATTACATAAAAGAATGGGAATGGCACAAGGGGGGGTGACTAGATGTATTAAATTGTTGTGACATGAACAGTTTTGTATATTTTTTCAAATTAATCTACTTAAGCAACATTACTGAGGTCTTAGTGTAAGAACTTATTTTTAACTGTTTACATAGGAAAGCAAAAATATTAATATCTATAATATTTAAATTCTAAAAAATCTTTCTATAATATTTAAAGGTCCTTTCAGCACTCTAATAAAGTGGAGTGGAACTGCATCCCATTTCACAGGTATTGGTTTTAACTCCTCTATTACTGCAAATTTACCAGCTAAAAATCTCTGTACTCATAAGGACGTAGTATGACTGTATCTTCGGGTTTTCCTATCTCTGCAAACCATAGCAAAATTAAGAAGCATTATCCCTGATCCTCAAGGACCATAAATCACTGTATCTCTTTGAAGCCAATGGAACAGCACCAATTTGTAGAAACAGAAGATCTACCCCTGGATTTTAAGTGTTTCATAAACACTTCACTCAAACTGAGAGATATAAATGATGATTCAAATGATAGTTTGCCTTCTGCATATTATAGTTTATGTTCTTTTGCCCAATTTGCAGTACTTAAAGTATCAACAGGTATAATAAAGTACAATATAACAGTGATCAGCATGAAGTACATGAAATTACTGTAGTTGAATCATGGAGTGAACTGCCAGCTTGTTTTTGCAGTCACACGAAAGCAATGTCCTAATCTTTTCTGACAAATGGAGATTTTTACTTATGCAGATGGTGCATATATGAAACATGAGTGCTTAAATTTTGCCAGCATATCTTTTCCAAAAGAATGCTTAACAGAGCAATCCTAAAGTTCACATAATAAAAAACTATTTCTGTGCTGAGATCTAGGTCAGAAATTGTAACCACAGTCAATCCAGTTTCAACAAATTGTCTGTATGGTTGAGACTTTGTAGTAAGGCAATTCAGGGAATCTGGAAGTGTTTCTGTTCCCTAGGGAAATGAATTTCATCTTGTTGGCATTTATTTTCTCCACTTCCTGCTCATGGGAAGATTCCACAATTCTCAGATGTCCAGAAGTGCCCAGGTTTCTTATTCAGTACCTGGGAATCATGGGATCAAGTCTGGGCTATCCTATTATCTACTGCTGGACTTGGAGCATGTCACTTATCTTCTTTTTATTGTTTTAATTTAGGTGTCAATTTTTCACTAGCAAGTCAGTAATACACAGGTGAAAAATGTATTACTAGCTTGATAATTCTGTTGATGAAAATGTTTTAGGGTTTTTTAATTGGTCTATCTTAAAACTCTTACTATGTAATATGTAATTTGTCTATTGACGAGGACATTCAGAATTCATAGATATAAATTTATCTTCTGCAAAACCAGGCTAATAAATTAAAGTTTTTATTGTAATGCATTCAGATTATATCTTGAAAAAAGTATAGATCAAAACATTTTTGCCAGATTGCATTAGTGAAGAGTATACAAATAGTGTAAACAAATAGTGAAAGTAACTTTAGCTTGTCTGTTTCTTAAATTATTGGTATGCTTCAGTGTGCTCTGCAAAAACCTAGTAATAAAAGAAAACTACGAGACAATACCTTACATTCTTTGTTACACATTAGTCTTAGTGACTAAAACTGGTGTTGTTTTGTCTAGTTTTGTACTACAAAGTTTAAGCTACAAACTTTCTGAGGGATCATAAAGGTTTAGTTTGTAGCTTGGTTCAAGACAGTATCTGCTATAAGCTCAGTATGTGTGTTTTAGAACTTCAGCTTCACTTAGATTTAACTTTTAGGTTTTGGCCATGTGTTCTGGCTTTTGAATGGGAAAAGAATCCTATCTTAAGGTGAGATCTATGACTCTTCTTTTACATTAATCAAGCACAGCTCTTCTTTACTACTTTTATGATCAGGTACAGTTGGCAATGTATGTGACAAGGGAGAGAAAGAGGGAATAAAATATTACCAACTCATTTGAGAAAGAGGTGAGGTTGCTCCCATTCCTCCAACACTTAACTAAGAAGAAGAAAGGCAGAGAGGAGGGAAATAAAAAGTCCTTAAGTGTCATCTAAATTGCAAGATTAGGAGATGAAAGTAGCATGAGCTGTTAAAATTGTCCCAGTGGTCTAGGGAGAAAACATAAGTTTGACTAAACAGTTAGAAGCAGGAGTTGGGAAAAGTATTAGAGAATGGTGGAGCTAAAAGGCAGCTGTGAAATCCTGTAACATAAGTAATAGTGAGACCTTTTTAGTGAGAGTCAAGGAATTTGGTTTAATGTCCTTGGGAATACAAATAGGTTTTGTCGTGGAGCCAGGGAGCAAGGGGAGTTCACAAAGCAAGAGAACAAAAAAGTACCAATTTGATGTTATATTCCTAGGTTTTCAGGTCCCAGGAAGAAGAAAACTGATAGAAACTCACTAGAAACTGTGTCCACATGAAGTCTGAGGGCTCTATGTGTAGCCCGGGCCTCTTGGGAACTGGCAGCTCTCTGGAACAGCAGCTCTGACTCTATGATGGGGTAACAGGCAACATTTCTTGGGCATGTAACTCTGAAGCATGTGCACACCTAGTCTGACACCCCTGGGAGCACCTCCTGTACATGTACTGCAGGAGACGGAATGGAATACTCTGCAGTGCATGGTCAACATATCCACCTGCTTTTGGAAGCATTAGTCTGCTGTGGAACACTGATGGGCATAATTGTGCAGAGGTACATCAACAAGAATTACAGGAGAAATGTTGTGAAGTGATAGAGAAATGTAGAGAAGTGGTGGGTACTGTTGATGCCTGGACTGAGCACCCATGAGGCAAAAGCATGGTCCATCTCTCTGAGTACACTCTGCATAGGCAGGGAGAGCATCGTCAGCATTCCTGACCCCTGCCATGTAATCAGCAAAGGGTGTTTTGTTTTTTGTCCTGCTCCAGCTGTGATGATCAAGTGTAGGGATCCATGACAGGTTCCCCCATACAGCAGCAGACTGGTCCCCTGTCCCCCTGCTTTGTTTCTGGGCGAAGAAAATTTGCTGATTTGCTGTGTGGTGGTGAGTTTGATACAGATTTAGTTCCCTTTTGGGAGTTATGTGTTATGAATAAACTAATAACCTTGCAGCTGACTTGATGGGACTCCCTACTTTTGCTCATAGAGCTAGATGCTGAGGGTAAATGGGGCAGAGCCAGCTGAGGGAAAAGCTTTAGAAAGCCAAATAGCTGGCAATTACTGAGATGACTGAGGAATAGAAAGCATTAAATAAGGATGTTTAGATGAAATTTGTTCTTGCTGAAGAAGTAATTATCTTTTCTGAGGGTATACTGTTTTATCTCTGTGGTTTTTTTGCTTGGTTTCATGATAACTCACAGGCTATTTGAGAGCTGGATGCTGATGTAAAGGTGGAGCCTTTGTACTTGAGGCATCTGGAAGTATTTTATCTTTGGTAATAGTTGCAAGAACTGATGAATAAAAAGAAAAGGAAGAGCTAAACTAGGTAAAAGTAATTAAACCCAAAGTGCAAATAACAAATGTGGCCTATTAAGTGGACTGACAGTTGGACAACAGTTGCTGTAGCTGGTGTGCTTTGAAGGAACAGTAAATAAAGAGAAGGAGGGGTGGTGTACTGGTACTGTGCAGTAGAAACAGGCTGGCAATTGGTGTTAGCATGGCAGCAGAACAGAGGGAGCAATTTGCCTTAGTTTTTAGTTAAGTAATGCAACAAAGTACAGTTAGAAAACAGTTAAATGAGGCTAAAATCAAAATTTTCTATGAGAATGTTTGAAAATAGAAGTCAATCTGATTTAAAAAGCTTAGAGTCTATCCTAAAATAATAGGAAAATAGTACATATGCTACTAATCAAAGAAATGTAATCCGTATTGCTACAGGCCTGTTTGACTGCCAAAATATAGAAGCCTTTATAACCAGCTTTGCAATAAGAATATGTGGGAACTTTCACATAAATAGAAAACAAGATGAAATGTGATATATGTGTTTACTAACAGTACATTGTGTTAGGCTGACATGCGGTTTTTCATTTGTCCTCTGTATCACTTGATAGATTTCTAGGGTGGGAATAATTTCATAGAAAGACACAAACTAGCAGAAAAATGTGGAACTGGTGGAAGACAGACCACACCTACCAGCTCACAGTAGGAGGGCAGTATGTGAAGGACACATACTGCAAAAAGGGATAGTCTAATTAGATGTAATTAAGAGTTTGGTTTTTTTTCAAAGTGAGCAGTGTCAAACAATGGATCACGTTGTCTGGAGATAAAACTGCACCCTTGAAGGTCAGAATTCTGCTGGAGATGAGCCTGAGTTATCAGACCTAATATCCAAGCTGACCCTGCTCTGAGTGAGAGGTGGGATGAAATGATGTCCAGAGATCCCTTTTAAATTAAATTATTCTATAATTCTTTGAAAGATCCTTTTCCAAGGCAAAATTTATGAATGAAAGGGTGCTATCAGTGTATTATTGCAAGCATGGATTTTTGGGACTCTTCAAAGTGTTTTTGCTTATTCCAGCTGTAGAAATTCTGAGAAAATTGGGAAATACCGCCTAGTGTAGGAAGATTATTGTATGGATCAGAAACAATTAAGACTGTAGTTATAGCAGTGAAACTATTTTGTGCATTGCTACATAAAAGCTGGGAACAATGAGAATTTTTAAGGGACGAAACACATCAAAGGAGGATGTATTAGCTGATTTTCACCCAACTAGGCTGCCAGTGCTGATGCAGTCATGGGAAAGGCAGATATGGTTCTAAGACGACAGATATCAGATAGACTTCCAGTGGCCATTATCAGGAAATATGAGTTCAAACCTAAATAAATTAATTAGGCATTGAGGGATTGGAAAGCTTTTCTTGAAAGAACTTGACTTAGTTTAGGAAGATTAGACTGAAAACCAAAATGTTTAACAATTTGAAGTATATCAAAGTCCATCAAAGCTTCATGATAGAAGAAAGTCTGTTTAAGATACAGGATAAGATATTTGGCTCAGAACTGCTAGGTATAAGATTAATAAATGTTGAATAAAGTTACAAACCACCACATTCAGCATTCAACTTCTGAAATAACTTTCCAGAAGCAGCAATAGGGCCTTGACTGATGCTTGCTCTGCTGTTAAAATAAATTATTTGATATGGCTGTGGGGACAGCAAAGGACAAGAGCTGATGACTTTGAAATGTAAGACTGGAAAGGACATCGTCTTCCTAGAAATATAAGCAGAGCAGTTTGATTAAAAGCTACAGTAAATCACTCTGATTCTTAAATGTCATTAGTATTAAAGGGTTGTTATTTCTCCAAAGGATCTAGGACATCTTGAGCCACTGAAAATGTAAGAGATATTTATTACCAAGGAGACTTAGACTCAAGAGCTGCCTGCACATCATCCATACAGCTGTCATGGCTCTCCACTGCGAGGAACTGCATGGTAAATGGTTCTGTTCTGCCTTGGCCCAGGGGTAAGGTTCCTTCAGCTGAAGAATTGCTCTGCCTGCTGGTGCTGACAGAAGGCAGATTGTGTACAGGAATCCCTTTGTCTGAAGGACAGACTGCATCTGAACTAGACCTGTTATAGTGGTTGACTCAGCCTTGTCCATTTAAAGCCATTACAAGGGTCCTGTCCTGCCAGGGAGATAGTGAGACCTGTTGAGTGCATCTAAGGAAAGCAAAACCACTTTTGAACACAACAAAAAGTAATCTACATTTTGATGGTTTTCATTTAGTCTAAGGTCTGGGCACTTGTCAGAAATTATTGTAAATCTGTAGCGTATTGAAACTTTCCTTAAATTTCCCTGCTCTGCAGTGATCATATTCTTATATACATCTCTTTTTTGAAAGGATCACCTTGACATTTCCTGAAGGAAAATTTCACTTTTTTGTCTGACCACAGATTTTTTTTTTTTAATATAAAATAAACTGAACTTACACCACAACTGACTGAAATATGTAACTGTACTGTTTCTGAAACAGCAGAAATCAAAAACCTTGCTTTTCAGAAATTATTTCAATGGTAGTCCTTAAGTAAGAGTTTGCAATTGCTCTGCTGAAGAGCTTGTAGACACTGTTGGGAGGTACAGTGTCAAATACAATAAATTATTTTATTTCATATAAATGCATGTTATTTGTATGTGGTAGCACTGAAGCCACCTTTAAACAGGCAAGCATAGAATACAAAGTGTAAACCTGATACATTTGCTGTGTTGTCTGAATGAAACAGTTCAAGACAAGATTTTGGTGAGGGATGCAATGATGTCTTCAATAGGATTATATTTCTTTTTCTTTCAGAATAAATTATAAATGTCACAGCTCTTCACAGCTGAAAAGACTGAATTAATTAGTGTGTCACCTGAGAGCTTTCGCCCTTTCTGGGGAGGAATGAAGTGATTTGAAAGAGCACTGGAAAAGGCCCTCATCCTACTTGACCTTTCCAGAGATGCAGCAGACAGATCGATAGGGAAGTGACTGCAGTGAGCTGGCACCTTGCAGAGCAGGGATACTTCAGAAGTGCCAAAACAGGTTATAAAAACATGGAGGCCAACTGCTTTGTTTTATGAAGAGGCTCTCCCTTTCTTTTGGCTAAGGTAGCATCCAACCATTTTGTCTGTACCCTGACTTTATTTTATTTTAAGTGTTTGCATCTTCATCAAAATCAAACCCTTCCTCCTTCTAAAAGATTAGTGGTGGGAATTTATGATAGCTAACTGGGGGGATGAATGACCTGAGAAAATTGAAAATGGCTCTTGGAGGTAGAAGTTTTAAAGATAATTTGGACTTTCTATAATTTCCCTCTTTTTTTTTTTGGCTCAAAATCATAAATGGCACCACTGTAGAAAGTCCAAATGTACCTCACTGGTGTTGGTAAGAGTTGGTGATGACTTCACGTGCATACACACACTGCTACAAGGCTCATGCTCCCTATGGGGAATTGATGCAGAGGTTTGTTCCTATGATCCTTGGCCAGCTGTTTCCTCGAGGGGAAATCATTGTGGTTGAAAGCGTGCGTGCTAAATTCTTGGACTGAGGGTGAATTCCACCTCATCAATCTTCTCTCCCAGACATTTGTCTTTCACTGTTGAAGCCCACTTGTGAGGAGTCATGCAAAATAGAAAAATAACATGTGGGTTGAGAATGTGCCACCTGAGATGCTGCCCGTGAATCCCCTTTGATGAGCTTTCATGTAGTGAGGGTTTTAAAATATTTAGTTACAGGCATCAGGGAATCCTATTTTCAGAGCTGCCCTGCCTTCTTCACTTGTTTCCCAACAAGCACATTTATACATTTAATGTTTTGCTTTAATCTTTTTCTTGTATCAGTAGGCTCAGAACAGCTAACTGACCAGGGGGTGAAAAAGCATCAAGAAATGCAAAGCAAAACGAAGTAATTATGTTGATGATAGTAGACAAACCAGGTGTATTTCTCCTAATCACTCCAAAAGGAGACAAGAATACTAGAAATCAGTTAATAAGGAACCTTTGTAAAGTCAGAGCCTTTCTAAAATTCAGTCTTTCAGACTGTAGCTCAGACCTGTGTATCTGCTACACTGGTCTCTATTACTGTGTATGAGACTAGCAGAGAAATGAATGAACAGGAATCATAAATTGTGCCCATACCAGCAGTAGCAGAGTAGCTGAGAGAAGGCTCTTGGCCAGGCACAAAAAGTAGGACACAGTGACTATGAAGATGATTAGGATTTGATTTATTGATAATAGAGAATTCAAATATTGCCAAAGTATCTCAATAACAGCTCTGTTGTCTGTTACATGGATTTTAGTATAATCCATTCATGGTCCCTCCTGTTGAATCGTGAGCTTCAATGAGATATCCTCACTTCTCAGCTTTTCAGTGAAGTCTGAGTGTGGCTCAGTCCACTTAGTCTGAGATTTGTTTAACAGTCTGTGACAAAAGGGCTATAATATAAAAAGGTTGAGCTAGAAATGTATAGGTTTACAGGTTTTGGCTGCCACCTTTTGCTGTAGATGTAGCTGGTCTGAAACAACTGATATCATAGAGAATAGGCTCTGGCAGTATTTACCTTTCTGTGTAGGAGTAGCCATCATCTCTTCTAGAAAACAGGAGGCAAGCTTAATCTGATTGAAATAACAAACTCAGCTGTTGTCTAGTGTGTGTAGTGATGAGTCACTCACTTCCAAGTTGATGCTCTAAGCTCTGGTCTTTGCTTTGAGGAATTTCTGTATTAAACAATTAATGGAGAAGGTGAAGAGAATGAATCCTTTCCTTTCTCCAGTAGACTGGAACTGTAGCTCACAGTCAATGTAGAGTTGCAGTCTTTTATGTCTTCTTCTGGCTCATTTAATCTTGATTTCCACTTATTTTACGCTGAGTGACTTGATCAGGAATAATGGACTGAGTCTTTACTTACAGATATCCTCCTACACTGGTGATTAGGGCATTTGTGTGAAACAAGGATTTATAATTTATTCATATTGTGCATCTAACTCTGACAAATTGTCTCAAGGGGTAAAATGAAGGATGAAGCTGAAATGATTGAAATTTTTGGCCATGATTATATTGATCAGTTTAAAAGTTCAGTATTCTGTGATCCAATGTAGGACAGAAAGCTGGATACAGGAGGCCTACAGAAAGACCCATGAGTTATTTGTATAAGCCAGCATACTGTGAATGCCACTGGTTATGGCAAATCCCACTTCTGGTGTGGCACTGGCACATGGCATCTGCCTTTCCAGGCATGAAACACTCCAAGGAAAAGAGTTATCATACTCAGAATAATATGGGTACCAAGGGAGAAGGTTTCCCTGCGTGTTCCATCTGTGTACCCTCCCTGAGCATTCCACGTACAAAGCTGTGACAACTCTGTTGCTGTGATTTTTCATCCATCCTATCTTCTAAATAATCACTCTAACTTCAAAACCTGCTGAAGGAGGTTTTATGGGTGCTGCTGCCTAGGAATTTGTCCAATTTGTTCAGTGTTGTGCTTTGTTTTGTGCTCTTGCCCTCTTCTGGGTGTGAGGTGGGCAGTGCTAAATGATTTTAATCTTGAAATCCTCCCTCTTTAAAAAATAAAAAGAAAGATGAAAACATTTCTTAGAATTTGCCTTTCTTATCAATCTTTCTCTTAGGAGATCTCTTTGAATAGAGCAAATCTATTTTCTGAGACACTATTTGTTATCTTTTCTTTTGCATTGAAACAGAATCTTTCAGTTTCAATCATCAACTTGCTCCTGCTGTTCTATCAGTGAAGGAGATAATCTTCAGTGATCTGTGGAAATTCTGCAGAAACCAGAGAGGCTATTAATGCTCCTAAAGTCCAAGTTATTGCCTGAAAGGGATCTTGGCAGAGAAGAGCACTTGGTCTTCAGTGTGAAGATTATTAATTTACTGTATGGAAGTTGCAAAAGTAGCTGAAAATTCTTGTTACAGAGATTCTTGTCTTGATCAGGCAAAATGGGAAATAACCTGAACTGCTGTTTTAAATGTAGAATAGTTTGAAGTTCTGTTTAAAATATAGAGTAATACTTTCTGACCTGCTGGAGAGAAAAACATTTTATTTTCATTTTTCTGTTAGAACTTGACACATGGTTCGATAAAATGTTAATAACTCCTCCAGGCTGAACTGTAACCTACCTAAAAGTCTAGAACTGCTTCATGGGTACTGTGCAGGTCAGTTATTGTGCCTCACATGGATTAATCTTTAACAGGATCTTTTGTGTGTTGTGTTCCAGCTTAGTTTTCTAACTCACCAGGTTTCAATTTTTCTCCAGGAGTAAAAAAAAAAAAAAACCCTCTTGGTAAAACTGTCAGATTGTTGTTGGTAAACTCGTAAGGCTGGCTGAAATAATCCAACATGTCCAACATGCTGTTGCATTGGTGACCTTCTGGCGAAAAAAAAAAAGGAATATTCAACTCGGACCTGGGTTCCTAGGTCTTTCATGGTGCTTAAGAAAGGGATTGTTGGGCACCAGAGAGAAGCAAGCTATCTAGAAGTGCCAAAAATAAATAGGTACCTAACTAAGACAAATAGGTACCTAATCCCTCATGTAACTCACAGTTGCACACTCTCTTGGAAAGAGGGCTAGCTTGTCTCTCAGAGCATGGCAGAAGAAAACTGGATTCTTTGTATTTGGCCATTGGGTCAGGACTTTATTCAGTGATATAAAAAACCTGCCAGAGGAATTTACTAAATACTGTAAAATCTCACACCAGATGACTGCTCTGTCTCCAGGATTTATGGATTTATATAAATAAAGTGACTCTCTTTCTTCCCTTTCCCCAGCCTTGCTTTTTTTTTAAGTTACATGTTTTGGGGTTTTTTTTGCCTAGTCAGACATGTCAGAAATGCTGGACATTAGAAACAATATATGGCTGAGTCCATATAAATTAGAAATTGAGAGAATTACACTGAAGGAACAGGAAGGCATCCCCTGTGATGTATGAGACCATAGTTTGTACCTCCACTGAAGAGAGAAGCTCTCTCTTATCTCAGGTTTTTACTATTATATGTGAGGAAACATGACTGGCTCAGAGAGAAAATACTGCAGTACTAGAAAACCCACACTGACTCATGATGTCTGTGCTGCGTTTCAGTGTGATAGAGTTAATTTTCTCCATGGCAGCTGGCATGGTGCTGTGTTTTGGATTTGTGCTGGAAACAGTGTTGATAATTCAGGGATGTTTTAGTTTCTGCTGAGCAGTGATTGCAGTGTCAAGGCCTTTTCTGCCTCTCACACTGCCCTGTCAGCAAATAGGTTGGAAGTGCACAAGGAGCTGAGAGGGGGCACAGCCAGGACATCTGGCCCTGACAAATTTAAGGGATTTTTCCCTATCATGTGGCATCATATTCAACATAAAAAGACAGGGAAAGAAAGAGGAAGAGGAGTTGCTCAGAGTAATGGCATTTGTCTTCCAAATCACCGTTAGAGTGATGGAGCTGTCCTTTCCTGGGGATAGCTGAACACCTGCCTGCCCATGGGGAGTGGTGAATTAATTCCTTCTCTGGCTTTGATTGTGTGTGAGGCTTCTGCTTTAACAATTGATCTGGCTTTATCTCAACCCATGAGTTCTCTCACTTTTACTCTGCCAGCTCTTTCCCTCACCCACTGGGAGTGAGTGGCTGTGTGGAGCTGAGTTGCTGCTGGCTGTAGTTAAACCATGACAATGTCTCCTGCACTGGTCTAAATTGCAGTCCCATGCAGTCTTGCTGTTTTTTAGTGGTTGGGAGCATTTTAGGTGCTACTTATTATTTCCATCTTGAGGCTGCCATGTCTGTTCTATCACAGAAGTCCCTGAAGTGGCACTTCTCATGGAGCAGGTAATGACTGTGAGAAAACACAGGTTTTGAGAGATGCATGAAACAACATTTGTGGGCCTTGAAATGCTTTCCTTAATTTGCTAAAACCTTTTACCATAGACAACTTGCCAAAGACATATATTTGGCCATGGGACTTACAGAAACAGAGGGATATCTGGCCACATGCTGTTTACAAATGGTTAACAAACCCATTAAAATGTTTAAATTCAATGCACAGCTCTTTTTTTTCAGGTTTATGTACCTGAAGTGAATACCCAGTTCTAAGATAGCTCCAGCAATCCAACAGGTGAGTGCAGATTGAGTGTTCTTAATCTTTCTCTTAGAATAGAGATCTGATTTTAAAAAACTGTTCTACAAATCAATGTATTAATAAAACTAGAAGAGTCTCCAAACTATCTTTCTGGATCTTGCATATTACGTGTTCATGGATTGGACTTTAGCAGCCTCCAGTGCCAGCTCTTTTAAGTATTCGATAACAAAGTAGGCAACGCTCACTGTGCAAAAGCAGTTCTCCCAGACAGATAAATTACCAGGCTAAAGTGCAAGTACGCTTATTCTGACAATGAATTTAAATTATTGCCTCTAAAAATGGTGCATCTGTCCAAAGCTGGGAAACATCTAATTTGGTTTTTTTTTTTCCTTTTTGCAAATGTTCATGGGCAAAATAAGCCACATATAACTGTGGTATTACCTTCATCTGTCCTGGTTTGCTAATTTTTACACTATTCCACAAGAAATCACAGAAAGTTCCTAGGCTTCATTTCAGCAGCAGGAAAGAAAAATATTTAAGCCCTCTTTAGATATTTAACCTCCTTTAGGGGCTAGAAAGAAGGATAGGCTTGTGGGTAAAGCACTAGTCAGAGAATTTTTCACTTGGCTGTAGCATTCCTGAGTTACTGTGGGTAAATTAAATACTACTCTTTTTTTTCTTTTCTTTTTTTTTCCCTCTTGGTACTTCTATAATATTGTTACCTTTCTTTCTTCCCCTAGTAGGCTAGTTGTTTGAGACAGAGACCATCTGTTAAAGGGTCTGTACAAGACATACTCATGCCAGCTTCTAGGCAGGCAACTAGCTTGTTTCTGCTGTTGTTCCTTTTCTACTATGTTTATAATTGTTCAGGATTTAAAGTTCCTTTAGGTAAAATCTTTTGAACATATGAATGTGGTATAGCCTGTTGGAAGTTTGTTCCCTTTATAGTGAAGAGTTGCTTTACTCAACCCTGAAGAATGTAAGTGTGTAAACTGTGAAAAAAACTTGAGGGTCTTTTTTTTTTCTTTTTTCTTTTCTATAAGGTGTGGCATTTGCCTCTAGGAGAAGTTAATTTACTAGCATAACTCTTTTCAGTTATATGCACCATGACATTAGTATGGAAATTGGTTATCTATTCATTTTTTATATTTTTTCATCTCTCTACTTTAGAAAGACAAGTAATTTTCCAGCCTACTCAAGTAATTCAGAGTAAAGGAAAGAGAAGTTTGCTATGACATCCTCAAACTTTTTTGTTGAAAACCTTCTAAATGTAAACTTGGAAATATAAGTTAATAATTAATTGAAAATTAATGATGGCATTCAAGGGGACTCTCTATCTCTTGAAGTGCAGTGTAAAGAACCTTCCTTCTTGTTTTGTGTGAAATTGAAACCTTTTTATCAGTCAAACTTTGGGGCCTCACAATCAATCTCTTGGAAGTCTGACAGTCTTAGAGAAAATCTGATTTCTTGGGAAGCAGAGTAATCAGGAAGGACTTTGCTTGTAATTGAAATCCCTCTCTACCACAGAAGACTTTGCACAAAATTTTTGTTACATTTTAAGGTCACAGTATCAGGTACCTAGATTTTCTTTTTCTGCTATATTTCTCCTGGTTTTCCTCCTTCCAAAAATCCAGACAGAACCTTGTTGCAAACTATTCACATGAGAATAACTGACACAGCAATGACATAGCTGCCTCTAGGATGCTATGTTTGAATCAAAGATCTTTTAACAGAAGAGCAACTGTGATGTCTGTGAATTGTTGCCCAATTTACAACAGTCCTAAATTTCCCTTCAGTGCTTCTATTAGAAGGGTTTGATCTTAACTATGCCTTTCCATAGCTCACTCTATTACTGAAGCCTGTCTACACTGATTTCACTGGGAGTTTCATCAGAAACAAGAAGGATCTTGAAGAGTATCAGCAGTAGCAATTTGCTTCTACCCATTCACATTCAGAGTCCCTTCTGGGGTTTCCATATGCTTAAGGGAAAATACTATTACTCTGCTCTGATTCAGATTTGTGGCATGAAAGCTTCACTCCACTTACACACTGCACACATTGCATTTTACAGCCATTGTCTTGATTACTGAGCTGAAATTGATTTACTAGAGAGCAAATTGAAAAATTATCTCTAGGCTTCTCTGTAAAATTACCTCTGATAGCAGGAGCATTAGACAGTGCCTCAGTACTAACAGGAGGCTGTCAGCTTGTCACCTTCCCTGCCAGTTAACTCTGACTGCTGGAAGAAAATTTAAGTCCAGCCTTAGAAGCTACAGCCACTGACAGATTGCCTCCTAGCAATGGCAAACTATGGGATGGGATTGGGATTGGGAGGGAGGGAGACACTCACCTTACTATATTTGAGCAATTGGGGTGCTTGTTGGCCCTTTAAATAATGGTGATGAAAGAGCTCTCGTGCCAAAGTTGATGGGAAAGAGCAATGTCCTTTTTATTTCAGCATCTGTGGGTTGCATACATATCTTCTGTAGTGGACTGCTACTCAGGGGGACCTTTTTGTCCCCCTCACCAGGAGTAAGAGCCACACCATAAAACTCAGACAGCAGCTTTAGAGTAGAGGAGACAGTAGTCCTTCACACAGTATTCAGTGAAGATGGAGGCCTCGTTGTTACAGATGTTGTAGAAGCTCAGAGTACAAATAATTTTACATGGACGTGTGAATTTTTATTTCCTTTTTTCAATATGTTCATGAAAGATAGAAGGTTGAGAACAAATTTTTGAACCCCAGGGAGTATTCAACTATCATGACCAAGTCTGTGCACATTTATGAATAAGGATGTAGTTGAACAAACAAATTGAGACACGGTAAAATAAGTTAAGCCAGACCAATACAAACTTCATTAAGGAAGATGTCATCTGGAATTTCAAGAGGGATTTTGGCACTGAGAAGGATGAAAGTTGAACTGGAAAGAATTAGATAATAAGTATGGTAGAGAAATGGTATTGAGATAGTAGTTGCAGATAAGACCAGTAGAGCCTCAGGTTTGTGCTGAGAGCCAGAGGGGAAGGAGTATAAAGTCAAGACACTGACTTCATGCTGGTGGTGCACTTAGTGGCTTGATTTGGATATTTGCAAGGAGAAAAACAGAAGGAGCTGTTCTGTGTCAGAGGGCCAGGAAAGTTCTGTCTTCTAAGAGCTGTTTTGAAGGAGAAAAGCAAAGTTTGCTTCTTTCTTAGGGTGAATGAATACAGGCTATTTTTATACAAGGCTGTTTTTTTTCCTTTAGGAGAGAGGCTGTCATTGGTGTAAGGGAAAATGTTGATTCCATTCTGCAGAAAATTTTATGTACTAGTGGGGATGCAAGTGAACACATGCATTACTCATATCTCCTGGGGCTTTCTAAGGGCTGTGATTTTAAGGTCTCCAAGTGGAGTCACACCTATTACAGTTTTTACAATGTGTCTTTAGCCTCACAAGTCCATGCACAGCTAGAATGTCTTGCGATCTCACCTTTACCTGTGTATGTGGGTGTATGTATGTGTGCACACGACCGTCCTCTGCTTGGTATGGCCCTTACAGCTTGTGATAGAGCCACAGGCACCCACAAAGGTGACCTTCTCTACTGTAAAATGACAGTGGCTTTGTCATTCTGCCTGGCATGACTGCGAGCTGTGGCTGTGAAAGGAGAATGTCTGCTTTTCTGTCCTTCCCTTCCACTTCCCACCCAAACAGAGCTCAGCAGCCTGCTAATGGGAGGCAGGCTTTAGCAAGTGTGCAGTGACCCCTGGCCGATTTATGAACTCTCCCCTGCCCAGGAAGGAGAGGTTGACACACTCCCTTGTGTTTTCCTTGAATTCCTTCCACAATTTCTGCTGTCTTTTTTTTTGCCAGACACTTCAACACCATGACTTATTTTTACACTTACAGCCACTTTCTGCTGAGAGCCTAATGAGTGCAAAAGGGCACTTATGACTTCCAAACATTGCAAGGCGTAATAGTGCTGTAGGGGAGACAATCTAAAAATGAGCAGAAGCAGCAAAACACTGAAGGGCAAACAGGATACTGCAAAGCCATCTAGAAATAACTACATATCCTGGAATGACTTTGTCCCATCCTGAAATTGTTTCACCCCCCTCTTCCTGGTAGTTTGCAAAGCTCTGCCTAGGTGTTTCAAGTGTGCCTAAAGGTAGGCTTTACAAAGCATGCTGGCACTGTTAACACCATGTAAAATCATTTCCATGTAACCTTGCTGCCATATGGTAGAACATTGTCAGTGCTTGACAACCTTTTAAGAAACAGTCAGCTTTCACCCGACTCCAGCTTATTGTTGTAGGTTACAGTCTGTATTTTCCCCTTCCTGTGGAAAAAGAAGACAAAAGAGAAAGTTTTATTGGCATTTATCCTTCTTTTCAGCTTAATGACCTGCTTAATGCACTTCTTTCAGAGCAGACAGAATGCCTCAAAAGAGGCATTGGCAGTTCTTACGGAAAAGTGAGTTTAACAGACTGAGGATGTTATTGGGCTGCTTATAGTCTGCTCAAGTCTCCCATATCACCAGCCACAGGGCTCCTTTTCTTGCTATTATATAGGAGGTTAGTGTGCTGGTTTGAAAGCAAAACCAGTGAAAGACTCCATGTCAGAAACACAATTTAATAAGAGGAAAAGAAAAGAAATAAAAGAAAGTAAAATAAAATAAAAGCAATAGTACAAAAAAACCCCACTGACAGAGTCAGAATACAACCTGACACCCTGTTAGGGTGGTAGTAGCACACCAGATGAAATGGTCTTGTCAAAGCAGTGATTCCTGTAGAAACATCTGGCAACCCTTGTCCTCTGGGAACCTGATGGGTAAAGCTGCCTGTGCTGTCCCAAACCCCAGATTATATCCAGGTGGGAATGCTTGGCTCCTCCCCCTGGGCGGAGCATCTCACAATGGGATGATCGCATTCTGAGTCATGCAGTGGGTCCTTGATGGCCCATTAACCAGAGATAGCTCCCGGAGGGAGTTATCTATGAGTCATGGGCAAGGAATTGATGGGCCCATTAACAGAAAGAAGATAAGGGAAACACTGCCCCACCTGGTTTCAGCAGCTCATGAAGATGGGGATAGAATACATACTTTGGGCACAACTTACATTGTAACCTAGGTCAGTTAGAAAAGTGTGTATTTGACCCAGCTACCACTCAGAGTTTATTAATCTGGTCTTTCTTGTCAAGGTTCTTGATTTCTTGATGAAACCTGCTTAAATGTGGAACTAGAAGAGTTATTTGGCATTGAGTTGAAGGGTTGGAGCCCAGCACTCTCTAGGCAGGAAGGTGGAAGTTGCTTTGCCATTTCTCTTGATTAAGATATTGCTCCATTCCTTTATGGTTTAGGGTCTGTGTTGTTTTTCAAATCTCCACCTACATTAAGAGCTCCACCCTCCCTCACAAAGTCACAAGTGTGCAGTTGAAATCCTTCCAAAAGTCCAGTCTGGGAGAAGATCCTGCAGACAAAACAGCCTATCTCTCAATTTCATAGAAAATATGCAGGGCCAGTCAGTGCCTGTCAGTGTGAAAGGGATGATCCTGAGCCTCTCTTTACAGTGACAAGCCTTGCAAAGCTGTGGTCCTTTGGGACATTTTGGGACATGCAAGGGAAAGTGCCTTTCTCCAGTTGTTTCAAACAAGAATCATACTGAATAAACACACCCTGAAATCCAGGAAACATATGGATGTAACAATGCCTAAGTTGATTTGTCTCTAAAGGTTATCACAGAGTAAATGTGGACTAATAAAGCAGACCTGGTGACCTTTAGGACCTAAACAATATCACCAGAGCAGAATTGGTTCACTCCTTATGAGTGTGGGGTCAGCTTTGTGTTTTGCTCCTTTTTTGACATGCTGAGTGCAGTTGCAGATACTCACAAGGCTCTTCCTCTGAGCTAAGGCTTTTTACCACAGGCCTCCAAATGGTCCTGTAACCACAGTTTTATGGATAGCATAGGATGCTCAGCAGGCCTTAATGCTTTTGGGATGTGAAACAAGATCCCTCACTCTCTGATAGCTCATCAGCTGCTTGTATGATGTAGATTTTAACCTTCCCAGATTGAAGTTAATATCACCCCAATATTAACTGCTGATACTTGGAGGGTTGAGGACAGAGGGTGGCAGCACAGCCCTGCCAGAGCTCAGCCATACACGATGTAGAGGCTGTGGTAATGCTGAGTGGGTGTAAAACATTTCACACACAATTGCTTCTAATCAAATGTACATTTTTTTGTTTGTTTGTTTTGCATCTCAACAGGGCAAAAGTAACTTCTGTTTCCTTAGTGTGTTTTAAGCTGTATCTTATTGTTTGATTTAAGCTTCTGTGGTGAAGTTTAGAGCCATGAGTTTTGTGTATAGTGTATGTGTGCAGGGAAAAACTTGCCTCAGAGATCACCCACTGATCTTTAACTTATTAAATGCTCTAACTGATGCTCTTGCTGATTGTCTTGACAGCAACTAACAGCCCATTCCTTAGTGTAAGGCAGATAAGAGAGACACTGCAGTACTGAGTATATAACCAGGTCTAGCTTGAAGGCAGAGTGAAGAATTTTGGTACAAATCACAGCAGTGAGGTATGGACCATATTTGTAGAAGGAGGCATTCTTCCAAGAGCCCTAAAATGCTTCATTTTGCACTTTGTCTCATTGGAAAAACTGAGATAACAAAGTGTGTTTAATGTGCTTCTGGACCAGGTTGGAACTTTACAGTGCTGAGTGCAGGGCTAAACCTACCCCAGACCCTCCAGCCCTTAAGCCTCCTAAAACCAGATCCATGTGCCTCACTGAAAAACTGGTAAAATCTTCATTCCTCTCTCACTTTCCCAGTTAAGTACAATGAAGGTGCTGGGCTGTTGATAAAAATATATACCCTGCTATAAGAATATGCATATGTTGAAAACATTATTCCTGAACCTTCTTTGTTCTTTGGTGAAAAAAACCAAGTAGGATTACTGAAGGATCATTCAGAGTTCTTAGTACTAATAAAAGGTTTCCTGAATGAGTGTCAAAAATTATCTTTTCTTAAAAGAAGTTAGCAGAGCATTGAAAGGAAACCTTGCCCATTTCCTTCATTAACAGGAATAGTCTTTGTTTCACGTTTTGAATGAGAGGTCAATTTTCAAACAGCAGACCAAAGTTTCTGGGGCACACTGGTCCAAGCTCAAACACAAAAGTTTTGTATTATTGAAAATTGGTGGTGTGATTATATTGTTTTTAGTGTTTATATTGTGCTTATTTATACTGTTACGAATTGGAGTGATTTGGACCTGTGTAATACATTAATGTTGTACCTTGATATCCCTGTAAATCTGAGATAACAAACCTAACTATGGTTACTGGAACTCTATGAAAGCAAAATATAATTTATTTATGACTTGTGCTGTAATAAGAGCTTTGAAAATGAAGAAGCATACAGACAAACACCGGGCCACTTTTACAAATGCCTTTGTCCTCATTCATTTTGTTTAGCACTTCAACATTTCACTTAGATGAGATGTTATGTTTTGCTTTTACATCTGTTGGTTTACTTAATCTTGTCTTGCTGGGTTCTTCTGGCTAATCAGGAAATGCATCACAATCTGTTTATTTTGCAGATGAAATAATTTTATGTCTGCTAATTTCAGGAGAGGCTATTTCAATTCTGAGTTGTCTCCAGAAGTCTTAAGTAGCTTACTGGGAAACAGAACTAATGTTTATACCTATTTTGTACCGGTCATAATTTTGGATCAGAACAATGTAAAAGAGTATTCCTGAGCTGAAGATATAATGTGCCTTTTTTCAGCAGACAAAATATCTGAGTTTAAAACACCGGAGGAGAATATCTTCCACCTCAACTCTTTTTGGATGTCAACTCTCTAGATCTATTTTAAAAGACATTAAAAAGCCTTGAAAGGACAAAGGTCAGATTTGAACAGGCTAATTTATATATAAAAGAGAAAATGGTATTGGACAAGTCAAGACCTGGTTGATAGAAGTCACAGCATATATTTTCATTGGAACTTCATCTTTTTGAAAAGAATCTGAAATATTACTGAGAGATCATTTCTAGTTACACCTTAAAAGAGCAATTTGAAAATCTCATGTAGCTGTGCTAACATTCTTGCCAGAACCTTATGCAGTTTTTTTGCTGACCTCACATTTCTTAATAAGTACACTCTGATCCTCACAAATCAGACAAGATGTTGAAATAAATATTTGCAATGACCCATTTTCTGCAAATAGAGTATTGTCTGTATTGTCCTGCCTATGAGCCATTGTTTTAGAAAAACTTTGTCTGTCAGAAGCTGGATGAGGGGTGTGTGAGGGGTTTCTCCAAAACATACATAAATTGTAAATTGTATATGATGACACACATTTCATTGTCCCTCCATTTCTGCAGGGAAGGGTCAAACAAAGTAGGAAGGCCCCTGATTTTGGGCAGGTTTGCTTTGTAACTGTTTGGTATCAGTAACATTTTCCTGACTGCAAAGGTGGGATCCTCCACCTGGGGAAATGCATTTTTGGGATGGAAAGGGATGTTAGGGATACAGCCACAGGCTGTGATATGACGGTGGGGCCAGGCAGGTAGGTGAATGTATCAAGCAGCCATCTGTGTCCCTTTGCTGCAAATAAGATTAGTTCTTAGGTAGGTTCACTTTGTGCTGGGAGCCAGAGCAGCTCCCTAGAATTTAGAGAAGTCATTTGAGCCAAGTTCAGGAAGACTCAATAATTGTGCCCTTAGGTTCTGAAGAGCAAGAAATGTTTTGAAATAATTATTCCCAGCGGAAGCTGTAATGAGGTTAGGTTAGACACGATGAATAATTCTAATTCCTTACTGTGTAATGATACAATTTAAAATAGCATTTCAGATGTGGGCCTCCCAGGTAACTGGGTTAGATCGGTAATCTCCTGCTCTGATAGAAACTCTTCTACTCATTTCTCAGTGTCATCTCTTTTTGTGACTGACTGAACATAGGCTTTCTGGGTTTCAGAACAGCAATCTGACTACCTTCATAATATTGAAACCATATTAATTAAGCAGTAAAATACTCCAGACAGCTTGTTGTTAGGATTATTTACATATCGTGAGTGTTAAAGGGGGAGGAGGAGGAATTAGTGGCTCCATCCTGAGAGGTGACTAAATGCTAGAGGAAACAATTCCAGGCTTTTTATAGCCTGGAATATATAGCCTATATATTCTCCCTGTGACTGTACATACAGACAAGATGCTTATTTGAGGGCAAGGTAGAACACAGTTTTCAACATAAATATTTTGTTTGGGGGAGAAAACCAGTATCCTTGAAAGTGATTCAAGGGAGGAAGATCCTTTTGAGCAGCTTTATCCAAGGTCAGACAGGATAACTGCTGCACCCTACCATATTGTCACCCTGGTGGCTGAAAATTTTTTTTCTTACCGATGAAGTCTCCTTCCTCCAAGTAGTCTCTGAAGGGAAATCAATAAAATAGTATTCTCTTGCAAGAGAAAAGGTGTGTATAAACTTTACAACAGAACAAAAAAAAAGTTTGTCCACAGCAGCAATGAAGTCTACACTCTTAACTGCCATAATATACTCGTAGGGCTCCCAACATGGCTGAGTCTTCCTCATACAAAATGCTTTTATCTGTCTTCTGCCCCCACAAGCATCATTCTGCTACTGCTGGTCATAGACACCAAGCCCAGACCATGAGAGTCTTTATGTTCCAGCTTCCTCTCTCAGCTGTACTTACTCAGGCATCAGTTCCTCACTGCTCTGCAGGGACGGGCTGGTACATTGGGATTAGGAAGCCTAAAACTGTGAAGAAAAGCTCAGGCAGTACTGGTTCATCCTTCTCCAAAGGAAAACAATTAGGAAGTAGTGAAGGCACCTGGAGCACAGATGCTGTTGTCTCAGTAAATTACACGGGCATGACGGCTTGACTCGTGTTTGTTAAGTACTTGGGAGATCTGTGGTGTCCCTTAAATGTGAATCCATCTTCAACAGAAGCAGAGTTTATTTCCTTCCTTCTGGAAGAGATTGTGGAACCATCTCTGCTAAACTTAAAGGCAGTGCAAGGGTTGTAAAGTGAGCTCTTTTTATGTGGAGAAAGAAAATTACTTTCATGTTGCCTCTGTTGCCCCAAGTATTCAGGCAAGTACCTGTTGATGAACACCCTCATCTCTTTCCTGCTTTTAATTTCTGTCTGTCAAGTTTGTTTGTATAGACAAAATTCATCTGTGTTCTGCACACCACAGGTGTGTAATAACAGGCAGGCCTGTCCAGCTGAGGAAGTCAGTGATGTGACCTCTATTGTGCTACCTTGGAGGAAAACCCAATGCCCTTGGGTTCTGTGGTTTGCTGCCCAAGGTCACGCATCAGTTATATGGCAACGTGAAGAGTGGCACATCTTCTGCTTGGGAAGGCAGTGTGTTCCTTGGCAGGCTCCCCAGAAGGCTCATCTAGATTTGTATCTGTTTGTCCTCACTGTACTAATCACCCCGTGGTTACTGCAGATGCCTGGCTTAGTCTCCTTAGCAGGGTCAGAGAGGGGAAATGAACAAGATCTCCTTATCCCTCTGTTTGCCTTGATTTTCTCAGCATCAGAGAGGAGATAACAGCAGCACTGAGACAGCCAAATATTTGCTTGTATGAGTACATATCTTAATTAGCAGAGTCCTTTGAAAAACTGGCTGTGGCAAGTGCTCCAACAGCAAAGAGGAATCCTTCATGCTATAAAAAGCCTGGAATTGTTTCCTCTAGTGTTCAGTCACCTCTCAGGATGGAGATACTAATTTCTCCTCCTCCCCCTTTAACACACACAGTATGTAAATAATCCTAACAACAAGCTGTCTGGAGTATTTTATTGCTTAATTAATATGGTTTTGATATTATGAATAAATAAGATCACATTAAGGTTGTGAGTATAGTAAAGTTAAGGGGATATGATCCAAGAAGGAGTTTCAAATCCCTTTGCATCTGTTCCTCTATTTTGTTGGATGAATTTTATGTTCTAAATTAAATTATTCTTATGAATTTTTTTTCTCTGATGTTCTGCCCTCCTCCCCCTCATCTTTTCATCATCTGTCTGCTCAACACCTTTCCTGCTCTTTTGCACAGGGAAATAAAAGCCACTTGACAGCCCAGCTGGCTGAGCAGGTCTGTGCTGCTCCTCTCCATCCCTTGTGGGGCTGCTGAATGTGATGGGTTTGGAAAGCTCTGGACTTATTAGTCTCTGTTTTCAAATGAATGCAGGCTTTCCAACTGGCATTCATTGTTACTTTGATCCAGGTTTTAATTGAAAACTTGGGAATTCTAAATCCATTGAACTGTAGTAGATTTACTCTTTAGTAAAAGATCCTTTTCTTCCTCTCTTACCTGCCCTTAAATAAAACTCCAAAAAAAAAAAAAGCCAAACAACTCCCAGAGCCTTGCTTATTTCTGTTTAGCGAAGGAGAAAAAATTGTTAAGTATTCATCTTGTTTTTAGGGTTCTTACAAGGATTTTTTTTAAACTTTTGGTGACAAAAATGCTGGTGTGACTGTGGTTTCCAAGTTATCAAAGAAGATAAAAAACAGCCTGAAAAAGGTCACAAGACAGGGAAACAAACAACCTCCTAGGCATAAGAGATGCTTATTTGGTAATTATGACTTTATTTTCATTTTGCTAAATTATAAACTGCCAGTAGAGGGAGTCTCCTCAGGCTAGGAGAAGGACCTGGCACATTTTGGGCATTCCCACAAGGGAAAAATAACTTGGTTGCAGGCACAGATGTTAAGGAGCTACTTGTTCTCTTTGGCTTAAAGAAGAGTCTTTGCTCAAAGGTTCTTCCTTACAGACCTGACCTTGCACAGCACAACTGCTAAGTTCCATCACTGCTGCCTCCAAAATGCTGCAGCTTCTGCTGGGGTGCAGCTGCCTCCACACCCTTCCCTGATGTCCTGCTTGCTGAGAGCAGCCAGCAGTGCTGCCATGAGTTACTGATGTCTGATTGTATGGTTCCTATTTTTCTTAAAATGAGCAGCTCAATAATCTCAACTGATTTACCACCACCATCACATTTGATGGGATCAAAAGCTGTCATAAATCCCCTCTCCATTTTCTTAATGTTGTATTTTTTTGATGTGTGATTGTTAGTGGAACTGGAGTACTTTATCTCTGGTAAAAAATTGTCCAAAATCAACCTGAGAGGTTAGATAGCCCTTGGAGAGGTACAAACCAGCATGGCTAGACTAGATCACCGTTTAGAAATGGATTATGGTTAGAAATCTAATGTTTTTCCAGGAATGTTGTCAGGCCATGACCATTTACCTGCTGCCCTGTCTCATTGTGCATAGTGGAAGACAAAGACAGGCATCCCGTGGTACTCTCTGAGTATATCTTTGCACCAATTTATTTATGGTTATTCTTGCACTCTTGTGTTGCAGACTCCTGATTGCACCCAACTGCTTGTGGAGCAATTTGAACGGTGTGTGCCTTTTCCTCCTTCCCTCACAGGGAACTCAAAGAAAGGATGCAGAAGGCATCCTAAGTCAGCTCCCATGTGTTGGGGGATGTGTGCTCTTCTTGTTGCTTCATGGTGCTATCTCTGTGAGTCTGACTCCTGAAACCTTTTCCCATTTAAGTCATATTAGCCATAGTCTCTCCACTTCTAATTTTTAAAATATTGTTGGTTGCTTTTACTACTTATGCTTGTCTCTTCTCCGGCAGTAAAAGAAGCAGCAACTTAATGCAAAGTAAATCATACCTGATTTATGCTTGTATAAACAGCATGTATCTCTTCACATACAGGTAAACGGAATTATAAAGACATTTGTGAATAAAATTTGGAGAAATGAGAGAGTTCACTAGTAACTCATTTACCGTGACAGGAGATGAATAGAGGTAATTTAGTCTCATAAAAGTAAAATTGGCTCATGTCTTACATGGGGATGGGAAAAAGATTATTGTTTAGCAGCTGGAAAGCTGAGTGGAGTTGAGAATTGGCAGCTGTGCTGAGGGGGTTTGCCTGGCTCTATAACCTCGGGTGAGTCATTTAGTGTGTGTGGTGTACATGCTGCCTCCTGTAAATACAGATCTAACTCTTGGCTAGTTTGTAGAGGGATTTGTTCTCCCCAAGTGAGGCACCAGAAAATAGGACTCTGGTGTGGTGCTGCTCTATTGTCATGTTTGAATAAGAGCATTTCCTCCTCTCCTTCTCCTGTGGCTGATATATTTGCTCCAAGTGTATTTCAGACTTCACATCTTTCCTGGGGACAGAGTGGAAAGTAATCTTGAAAGAAAAGCAAATATCCTTTGGTTTTAAAGTTCTATAATAATAAGATAGAAAGATTAGGGCCTGTGGGAGTAGGCGTTATGAGACTCAGATGAAGTACATCATCTTCTAAGCTACCTGCCTTGTTGAACAAATAAGCTGGGCTGAAGACACAAATGAAATGTGCCTGGGACCTTCCTTCCAGAACTGTTACTAGTGAAAATTTAGGGAAAATTCCCAAGTTAAAGGATGGTCAGGGCTCTGCTCTGTGGTGTGGGCTGAATGGCAGCTCCCTCTCAAGGTTCAGAGATTGCCTGAAATGAGAGACGTGGGCAAGGATCAGGTGGATGTAAAAGAAATTTTTAAAAAGGCATGAAAAGAGGTAAAGATGTTGCACTGCTAACTTTGGAGGACCTTGGAACCTTGTTCTACCACTGTGGAGAAGGACAGCAGTGGTAGTGTATGTTTTTTTTTTTTGAAGGTGGAGCAAGAGAGGAGTTCTGGACTGGCTCTGAGATGGCCTCTGGCTTTCAAAGGTTCAGGCAGATGCTTTATAAAAATCTATGGGACTAGCAAAAATGCATTGGTTCTGCAGTGGATAATGTTTATTTATTGGTGTCAATGGATTAAACCCCACAAAATGTCCATTTTTGCCTAACCTGGTCACTTTCAGCATTTTTAGGTTCCTAAGAAATCTAAGCAAGGAGACTGGCTCATTTCTACTGGTGTTTTGTTTTCTAACATGTGTTTGCATCAGTCTTTTTGAAGCTGGCTATTATAATATGAAATGGAGTTGATAAACACAGCATTATCAGTAATTAATATAATGATTATGTCTCTCTTTCTATTTTTGTGGGCTTTCTGGTTCCTTTGAGTGGTGATGATGTGCAGGCTGCCCTTTCTTAATGCATTATTTACACATTATGGCTGGTAACTGGAGACAGAAAGATACTTTGTGCCTCTTTATAACATCCCCCTAAATTACTCCGAAGACGCTGCTGTGTCAGTACTACCACATATGCTACTTCTGGCTTTTAATATGCTCTTCATGTTGCAGATCTGTGAATACTGTTGTTTACAACAACTTGGGGCTCTTGGCTAAACACTACAAACAGCTTCAGCCCAGGACTTGCTGAAGTCCCCAGTGATTGCTCGAGCCTGAGTGCTAATCCTTATGCTTTGCAGCCTGGGCTGGGATTTGCCATCAGGATTTTAAAAAAAAGCTGATTCAAAATTAGGAGGCTGTGCAAATGCTTGAGGTCTGAGTAGGCAGGGAAGAGCTGCATGAGTTCAGGGAAATCTCCATCTCTCATAACCTTTAAAGGTCTGTGTGCATCTCTTGGTGATTTACTTAAAGAATGCCTCTAGATTCCTACCTCCAAGTGAAAGGACAAATCCAGTGAGGGGTTCAAGTGAATGTGAAGTGTGGAAGCTAAGAATAGAGAGTTAATAACCTAGGAAAGAAAAGCTGTGCACAAACAATTGCAACTTTTCCTGGTGTCATGGTTTAACCCCAGGCAACCACTCCTTTATTCCCCCACCAGCAGGATTGGGGAGGGAAATGGAAGAACGAAAGCCAGAAAACTCATGGGTTGAGATAAAGACACTTTAACAGGGAAAGCAAAAGCTGCGCACACAAACAAAGAAAAACAAGGAATTAATTCACTGCTTCCCATGGGCAGGCAGGTGTTCAGCCATCCAGCAGCCTCCTGGGCCATGGGGAAGCACAGAGATGCATAGATACACCGTGCTGAGGGAGGAGAATTTTGGAGTTATGAGAGGACAGGAGGCCATCTTGCAGTGCAGGGTAATATTTGGGGAACGTTTTCTTAATTTTTTTTTATTTCTGGTTGAAATAAAACATTAAATAAAACAGTAATTGTTTTCAATGCCTGATTTCAGTGTGTGGTTTTCAAAGTTGGTGTCCCTGCAGAACAGAAGCAGAACAGGCACACTACAGCTGCCCTCTGTATGTAGCATATTCGCTCTGTGAGTCTCTGTCCTTGAAAGGAAGTGCCATTTTTCAATTCTTGGCCTGTCTGAAAAAGATGCTTTTGAAGTGCCAGTTTGTGATTCATACCCATTATCTCTGATTCCTTCTCTTCCTCCATTCTGAAGCACCTTACCGTTCTCACGGACCAACTTGCCTGATGTAGCAGTTCCTCTTTGTAAGTGATGTCACTGTCTCTTTGCCATCTTCCTTTCAACCCAACACTTTCAGTGACCTGTTTTGCCTTACCCTTTTCACTGCTGATCTCCCTATGCCCTTTTCACGAATAATTGCCCAGTGACTTAAATTTACCTCCTATTGTAAAAATTTTCATGAAGAGTATGTGTCTACATAACTTGCTTTACCTTTATGGCACTACAGAGTATAAATGGTTATTATTAATAATGCATACCAAAATGGCCTCTTATTTGACAAGTGTACTTCTATTTTAACATATAATATTTATGTCATGCTTGTAAGTAGTTGTCAGCATATTTCATAAAATTAATGGAGTCCCACAAAATGGGAACTCACTACTCTGTCTGGCTGTAAAATTTTTGCTGAGAAATGGAAAGAAGCTGCAGGATTTTGTATGCAAATTATGAAAGCTGAAGATTTGGCTTTGTGTGTATTTGGCAGCCAGTGTTGGAAACAGTGATATATGTGATATATTAAAACATTTCAGAATGATAGAGAAAAGAAAGCTTCAAATTTTGTTGAAGCTATTCAAGTTAAGACATGCACAGTTTAATTAACAAAGCCAAGCACCAGCTGAATCGAAGCCACTGATTTGTTTTCACTGGGAGAAACAGCTCTGAATGATAAGAAGATGGAGAGTTTGCTTAGTGAGAATAAATTTATACATGGTGTTTATTGTCTAAACCATATTTGAGAAACAGATAATCTGTAGGATATTAAAAAATAAAAGATAGAAAAGGGAAACATAGCATGTCTGCTGCCTTTTCCTCAAGCATTCCTTAAGCTGTATCCACTCCGTAAGTCTCCATGTAAAATTCTATGGAACTGTTTTCTGAGTGAAAAATTGACTTTGCTAAAATGAACAATTTTGCCACTGACTTAAATGGAAATGGCTTTCTTGCTGTACAGGTTATTTTTAGAAAAAAAAAATGTTCATTGATGCAAGAAATTTATCCCTGTTAGCCCATTTTTGGTGATACCACGGATACAAAGATGGAAGATTGCCCAAGCAGGTTTCAACTGTGACCAGCCAATTAATACTCTATTGGAAAATGTTTGTATACTTCAGTGTGACACTGTTCCCTCCTCGTTTCTTGCTTTGGAACAGAAAGAAGTGAGAATTAGATACTGAGAACTATATTACAGTCTATCAAATCCTATGGCAGAAGTGGATTGTTGTAAGGTTTGCTTAAATCTGTAAATATATCTTAGTATAAAACACAAATAGAGTCTGCATGTTCTCTCACTTTTTTAGTGAGAAATGTTCAGGTTTGGGATTAAAGTAAGATGTGGACATTAGAATTTTTTCTGGACAAGATTGTTACAGTACATTAAACCTCACTGCCAATTGGTTTTTTTTCCTTTAACTTGAGGTGCTCAAGACTAACAATAGCTCTGAGCTACTTTGATGATGTGAAAGCAACACACAACTGGAATGAAGGCATAAAATATTAATAATGAGAGAGGTCCTGTAAAATGTCAGCAGGGGAATGGTAAAAGGCAAACAACCTTGCACAACTTGGCCAGAAAATGTGCACAGAGTTTGGAGAGCATGTGAAAGTTTTAGAGGGACTTCCAGAGGGTTTATTATGGTGAGTTTACAGGGTGAGTGAGAGCTGGTGCAGAGAGAGAAGTAGATACCTGAGACATGAGGGTCAAAGTGCTGGCTTTGGAATAATGCTGAATGCTAACAGCCTGCTGGGCTCTAGCTGGATTCTGCAGATGTGGGACCTGTTCCACCACCCCTCTGTGCATGTATGAATGCATAAACCCAGGAGAGAGTAAAACCCTGTGCTTTACCTCTTCTTGAAGAATTCAGAGCGGAAGTCTTGAGTCTCAGTGACCATTTCCTGGGTTTGGCAGTTTGCTTTTTAATGTGTAATCCCTCCTCTAGCATTTGAGATCAGCTAGGACAGACTAATCCCAAGATTAAGGCGGATCAGATGAAGGGCTGTTTCCATAGCAGACGCTGCCATGTGAGCGCCGAGTTCCTCTTGTGATAGAGCAAGGCCACAGCACAATGCAGATGGGGCAAATCCTGTTTGTCTTGACAAACTGTCAACTCAGTCCTAGTTCCCTTTTCCCCTGCAGGAAACAAACCACACCAAGCATCCAATTAAGGAGACTGAATTGGTTGAAATTCTAACCCAGGCTTGCGTTTACATCTCTTCTCAATCACAGTCTGCAGGAAGGTGTGCTTTAGTTCATGTTTCCCTGGTTGAATAGCAGTTTGTCTAGTCCTGGAGCCAGCTGCAGGAGGGCACTGTCTCCTGACTGCCCCAAGGACTTCACTGTGTAGCTGAAACTGCTGCAAAAAAATCTCAGAGCTACTCTCAAAAATTATTTAAGCAGGTATAATGAGTAAGTCTTTTGACAGAACTACTGAGACTGTTCTGTAAAACCACAGCAGCTTATTTCAGTATCATCTTGGGAGGAGGCTTTCCACTCAACAGAGAAAACAAGGTTATCCAGGAGGTGTAGCTGTTATTTCAATATTTAGATTGGAAATCTTAATGTCCTTTTGAAACAAAATATAGTTACAGTTCCTATGACAACAGTTTCCCTCTCCTCTGGAGCATGGGCTAACGACAGGATTTCATTACATGGTCATGTAACACTGGGCACTGTGACAGCCTTGTCATCTCCACTGCACTGTTTGCTCCTAAATGGCATTTAGCTTTGCCCACTTGTGTTGTGAGGAGCACGAATTGTAATAACCGACCTTCACTGTGCTTTCTGCCTGCCACCTCCCACTTCCCAGCTTCCCTCTTCTCTTTAGCAGGCTCATTTTCTACCAAAATACTCTTGGTATGCTGAATTTTATTGACAAAAATTCCTAGAAACTTATTTCAGTGGTAGAAATTCTATATGCTGACATTAATTAAGAACAGCATTTTAACAAGTACACATAGTACTGACAAAAATTTGTGAGTACAGCAGCTAAACCAGAATATGCAGCAGATTCCTGTAGTTACTTCTGCAAAACACGTATGAAAAACTATAACCAGTTGAACAGATATATTAAAAGACTTTATTCACAATAGAGAAATTTTTACAAATATAAGTTCTTAAAAATTAAGCATCTTGATCTATTATGTGTTCTTTAATTTCAGTTTATATAAAGATGAAAAGACTAAATGGAATATGTACAAATAAAAACCAATTTAAATACATGATAGAATTGGATATATATGAAGTCACCATAGAAACAGTGAGCCATTGGGCATTGCAAAAATCTGTGTATAACCAACACATATGCAATACTTTTCCCACAAACAATTAAAAAAAAAATCCCTGTGAAACAACGTTGGTGCCAGTTAAAGGGATCTACCTCTTGGGACTCAACATATGCAGATTTAAATGCATTATTATGCTACAAAGAAATGGAAGAAGTGTGGGCAGTGTGTTTATGCAAAGATAATGTGTCCACGTCACTGTCTTCTCCCCCCTGCCCCCACCACCAACAATAACCAATTCCTTTTGCTCTTACAAATGACTGGGAACACAAAGTCACCATCACTAGCCACTTCCATGAAGTTAGTTAAGTTAATGGGAATTAAAATGCATGTCATCTTACTGATCTAACAAGCAGTGATAAATATGGACTGTTTAAAAATGATTGCTCTAACTTTGGTGTTTTAGGGTTATTTAAAAAAAAAGTTGATATATTCTCAGTTTATGAAAAGATTCTTTCTTACAGTTGGCAGATCTACACGTTGTACAATCTTCTCGTCTACTTACATTAGTTTACAAAAAGTACAGTATAGTGCAGTTTGTACATACAACCTGAATACCAATACCACATCAAATTTGTGCTCTTTCAAATCATCCTAACTCCCACACGAAGAAAAATTCATATGAAGTGTCTGTATTACAAGGAAACAGCCATGATGCTTACATTTCAGTACATAAGACCCAATGCACACAGAGCTGTGTGATTGGAGCCTGCTTTTGAAACATGGAGAAGACCTGTCTGGTTCTCTACTCTTCCCTTCAGCTAAGTACCAGCAAGATCACTACAGACAGCTGGGGGAAGCAAACCTTGGTTAAGAAAACGATGTAGAAAGTGGCTTAGGAAGCACACTTCTCAAAGACTGTTTCTGTCTGAGCTTTTGTAGTTATTTAACTGAGACGAGGTCTAAAGCAGCACATGCATGTGGGAGGCAGTAGCAGCAGGTGACCCAATAAACATAACTAAGAAAAAAGTGATTATTGTTACACGTTAAAAAGAGAGGAAATATTTTGGTTTTATTCCACAGCTATGGTGGTTCAGGGGGTGGAAAAATATATCCCTTATAAATACTATTTATAAAGAAATACAATGTAGTCCTCCAATGGTACAAATTCTGGAGAATCAAAAGCAGCAGAATTTCTGCTTTTCAACAGAGGTGAGTCAAGACCTCACCCTTGCTTGGTTTTGTTCAGAAACCTGCTGTGACATGAGGGAATCTATCCTTTAAAAAAGAAAATAATAATAATAATAATAATAAAAAAACCCAGCAGAGCACAAAAGTTTTGAGCCTCTGTGCTAGCTCTATGTAAGCAGGCTTTCCCTGCACATCCATTTCTGTCCATTCTCACAGTGCTGGGTGGCCCAGGCTCACCAAGGTGCCCCAATAATTCCCATGTAGGAATGTCCAGCTCTGCCAAGCCTGTGCTGGAGCATCAGTGGATCCTTGCCTTGCCCCCTACGCCAACGTCTTTGGCACGTGCCCCCTCCTCTGTCAGCAGGGCAGGCAGACAGGCAGTGCTGTTTTTACAGACTTGAGGGCAAAATCTATAGGTCAGCTTCCTGCTGCTATATATAGAAGTGTAATTAGTTATTTTTAGCTTCTACCTAAGAAAACCTCCACTGCAGACCTCTTATCAGCATAGAAAAAAAACGTACTCTAGAGCCTAAACAAATGTGTTCTCTCAGCTGTGATTAGTAATGCTGGACATATGAGCCATCTTACTAAATACCATTCAAGAATGTTACTGTTCAGAACCAGATTGGTTTCACTGCAGTCCAACCAATGAATAATGTTCTTTCTTAGAATGAGAAGCCAGGTGTTTCCTACCTGAAATGTATGGAAGTCATCCCATCACTAAATGAAAACACAGGTAGACTTAAAAATCATGTAAACCACTTCAAACCAAGTAGAAAAAGCAATTAATCATGCCTCATTTCTTTTTCCCTTTGGTGATGCCACAGAGCAAAATATTTTTGGCAAAGCTGTTACCTTTCTTAGTAAGCCAGACCTCTATTCTAAGAAATATTTTTTAAGCACATTGCATTTCTGTTACTTAAGACAATGTTGTCAGAAAGTTCTTGTTTAATGCAGGATAACTTCCTCTCTGAATGACTTACCTTCTTTTGAGGAGGCAGGTTTTCTTCAAGGCATCTGAACATCTATCTTTATTCATATAGAAACATTAAATTGCTTTGTGACAACTAACTATCAAGTCTGGTGTCAAGTCTGAACCTATCTAAATCTTTGCAAAAGTAACAGAAAAACAAACAAATTGTATCTGATATAATTCTAAGCTTCCAGGAAAATCTAATTGAGTGAGGGTTTTTTGCCAACCAACCAAATAAAAGCTACTGGACTAAATATATAGAGAAGGTTAATGACCCCTTTCTTAATATGAAATGACTCCCTTATTTTTCTCCATAGTAGCTTGACTAAAGACATAAGAATAACACCACTTAGAAAAGGGAGGAAACAATTTGTTCTATTTCTATTTCAAAACCTGAAAAACTAAGGTCTGCTAACTAATGTGCTAAACCCATAGAAACTAGTTTAATCTAACTTCAACTTATACTGCAGTTTTCAGAGTGGTGTCTGCATGAGATGAAAATACCCCTGTGTAGACTTCATTGACAATGAAATACATCAGATACTTTAGCAAGTAATGATAGACCCGCATAAGAAGAGGCTGTCACAGTCACAAGATTTGTCCTGGTTGACACACAAAACAAATTAACATAGGAAAAAAAAAAAGGAAAAAGCTCTTTATACTGAATTCAATATGGCTTTTTGCAACATGGCAAAATATTACAGCTTAAAGCATACATCTCCTCACAGAGGAGAGAAGAATTTTGCAGTCAAATTAAAAGCATAACAGGAAACAAGTAACATGCATACCTTCTTTTTTTGGCCAAAATGACACTGCAGCCTAACAGAATCGGGGAAGATATCCTATTTCACTTCTAAGAAGCCATTCATCTGAATTAGAGGATTGAGGTTTTATCATAATTAATTGGGTACATCCATAAAAATTTACTGCTAAAGAAAACAGACTGCAAAACACTTGATTAAAAAATTTAACTTAGGAATTTAAAACCAAATCATGTGCCCAAGTCCTGGAAATATAAGGAATGAAAGAAAGTATAAATTAATCTTCATCTATTTCTGATTTTCTTCTTTATTCCCATCATCTTTGTGAAGAACAGGGAGAGGATGAGCCTCTGTGTTGAAGACCCAGTGTTCAAATGGAAGAAGATCATCTTCAGAAAACAGCAAATACAGGTACCTGGCAAGAAAAAAAAAAGCAGGAAATGAGACCACACCAGGGAACTTATTTTCAGGAAAACATATAATATTTCATATTTCATTTACTTAAGTATTAAATATCCTTTTGAGATGACTGATTTTTTTTCTTCTACAGCAAAAAAACCACCCAGAATTGAAGAGATCAAGACAAAACTTTAATCCCATTAAAAATTTAGGAGATGATAGATAATGAAAGCTTTTCGTTTTCTCTCTTAACAGGCCCTGCAAGCTTTCCATGGAAGTTGTTTTTTCTTCTTTTTCAAAAGTTTTAAAATGAAAAGTATGCAGTATAAGCCTGATAAGTTCTCTGTCTAGTCAATTTGTTTCATTAGTACTGGCATATATAATTAGATCCTATCAAAGATAGGAGATGCAATGCCTCAAAAACTATCAAGTACCTTTATCAGAAGTAAAGATAATTTGCAGAAGTCAGGAAATTTAGTTTATTGACACATACTGGTAAAAAAAACCCCCCAAAAACCAGGCAATATGGCTTTCTGTCACCTAAGAAAAGTTCTGCTATTTCAATCAGATTTTGTTATGTGAATGTCAAGGATACTAATGATAAATACTTATCTGTAAAGATGATATATAGAACTACTTCACATCAATGAAAGTCAACTTTCTTAACTTACTTGAGTGTTTCTGAGAGGAAGAAACTTTGTTGCACATCATCATGGCTTTCATGATTGATATAAACATCTCTAATGCCAGAATAGCCACCATCTACTCTGCAGTGTTTTTCCAGTGCCTGAAACAGGGAAGAAAACACCCAAGTCAGTGGGATTAACAAAATGAATACTACTTTTCTGCTTGACAACAAAACTAGCAAAAAACAATTGCCATAATTTTTTTGATAAAGAGATGACAATTTGGTAAAGCTCTAGATAGAAAACTCTTTAAAAAAAGACATAGGCACACCTGTCTAATTTTACATTCAGGAAGAGAAGCAAAATAATAAATGAATAAAAAATGAACACACACCAGCTTTCAGAAGAAAAATATATGGGTATAAGGATTTAAAGACATGGATTTTGACTAATATTCTTTTTTCTCTTTTTAACAGGAGTAACAATAGCCTTTCTCTCCCAGTCTCTCAGCCTTTGGCAACTGTGTTACCTATAACTTTCCTGATCATATTTTGGTACTTAAAATGATTGTGATATAATTGAACACCATACTAAAGATCAGTCTTTTCCTTACCTCCACAAGTCCTTTCAAAAAAAGGAAAGGCAACTCTCCATTTTATATCTAAGTTGTGTGGTTTCTCTTTGCAATTATTTAATTTTTCAATAGGAAACCACTGATATTGGGCTCTGAATTTTTTTTGTGCAGCAGTCATTTTTTTTGCTGCCTCTCTGAAAAAGCTTTGTCTGTTACACAGGAGTAGAGAGAAAGCCAGGACTTAACACAACATATTTTAGCTGCAACAATAACAATGTGTTTTTCTCTAGCTAGTTTCCAAACTCTTTATTCAGTTAAGAGGTGTAAAACAGATGACTGATTCCTATTTCACAATAAAAAGGAGTACATGGGCCACCTAAAAATACAATTTCTTTTCTGCCCACAGGAATGCCCTATGTTTTGAAGAAGATACATTTTTGAAGGAGAAAAAAGATCAGATGAAGAGAATATATAAAAGGGCAAAAAAGATACTGGAACTGTAGAAGGTATATACAGTGAGACTATTTAATAAACTATGCTGCTTTTTTTTTTATCTTGGGTATCTGCAGTAGTAAGGTGGTACCTATATGCCTATGTATGAGCCATGACTTCTTTAAATATACTGCTATCCAAAACATTATTTGAATATTGGTGATCTTATTATTATTATATTTAAAAATATTAATTAATCTTTTTTTTTCTTAATAATTTACCAGGCCTCATTAACAAGGCCACAAGTATTTAACAAGGCCACAGGTATTCTTACTCTGTTCATTTTTCCTATTCTCTTTTACAATAACTCTGGTATCACACAGTATAATGAAGGAGTAAAGAGAATTTAAGACGATTATATTTAAAACAACTCATTATTCAAAAACAAATTCAGAAAATGCTATTTAACCCTAAATAACTTATTGCAATGAAAATGACAGTAAGGATGGTGGATGACTGCATTCACTCAGGACCACACTACTGTGAAACAAGGTGTTTGTTGTGGAGATGGTATTGGAACAACAACTTTCAGGCAGAAACACCTGGGGCTTTATCCCTCACAACAGAGAGCCAGGAGATAACTAGTTCCTCCCTTTCAGAAGTTACTACAAGTATCACTGAAGTGAGTACAGGATGTGTAGATTTTATTTAGGGAAAAGGTGCTGCATTTCAAAACACATAAGCTAAAAAGGCAGAATAAGCTAAACCAGGCAGAATAAGTATTTTCTGATGACAGATAGGACTAAGAGCCACTAATAATTACTGAGGTATTCATCACCTTCCCCTGCTCTAAAGACTCTTTAGGATCTGTGTTTGGCTGTGAGTAGATATCCTAAACATCCTTGATTTTGCTGGAGTCCTTGTAGCTGTCTGCACACATTTGGCTTGTACGTCGGGCTCTCCTTAGTTTTCACTGGAGAGTGAGCTGCCTACTGTATATTTAAAAGGGATTTTTCTCCAGAAGAGATCCTGTAAAACATAACAACCTATTTATCTTTTCTTAAGAATTTCCTTCAGGTTCTTTAATTTTCCTGGACACTTTTACTAAATGACAAATATACTTAAGTTTAAAGATGTAAATTCCTCTGGCTGGTATTCCTTCCCTCTTGTCTACTTCAACCTGCAACGAATTCAAAATGCTGCATCTGTGTCTGGATTTCAATGTCAAACAAAAGGTGACGTTTTTCAAGGCACAGCAGAAGCAGAACTTGAAGGATAAGGGGCTACTAGGCAGGGAAATACCTGCATTCTAAACAAGGTGAGGTAAAATAAAGGCAAATTGCATTTACCATTTATACGCTCTAACGTACTCAGAGCCTTCTTTGAGTTCAGAGGCGTCATAAGGGTACCTGAAGGCATTGCTGTGATGCAAACTAAGGGGTTAACTTGTCCCATGTTTGCCTTCTGGTGGTATCTACTTGATGCAAATATGAAGCATCTCATCCCTCAAAGCTACTTTCCATCTAACTAAAGGAACAGGACATCCACCTGCAGGATTAGTAGGATAAAAAGGCTCTAGGTTGTCAACCATCCTGGCAGCGATGGGCTTTTGTGCCCTTTCCTGCAGTTTGAGAGTACAGTGATGTTCACAGTGATAGGGGTAGTGGTGGGCAGGAAGAAACAATCAAACACATTTTAAATAAGTAGTTCTCAGAAAATGAGGGTGGCTAGGATCAGTTATGATACAGTAATGGAAAACATCAAGCACAGTGAAAACTGGCTGACAGTCTCAAACTATCATAAAGGGAAAAACAAAGGAAGTGCTACGAATTTAAAATATGTGCCACATTTATAATGCAGAAAGGGAGGCTTTCATGAGCTAAGCTGATAAAACCTTTCTGACTCAGTAACAGTGGATATTGCTAGTGGTCATAACTGCATTTTCTCCAGCTGCTGAAGTACATACAAAATTATCTTGGACTCAAAGCAGCAAAGCAAATTCACCAAGAAAAAAAAGGAGAGGCTATAGCATATTTTTAGTCTATAAAGTTAGAGAAAGACTTAAGAGACTTGTCAGAGAGTTTAGAAGTCATGACTCTAACATAGCCTCCTTTTCGACTACAAGGGCACTGGGAAAAAACCCCTAATGAGTTCTTATTGCCAGAGTAATGAGTTGAAAGTGGACATGAAACACCTGAAGAACAACTTTTTTTGGACAAAACCCAAATGGTCTGATCGTTTGTTTCCTCTTTTTTCTTGTTTCAATCTTAGGTTCCCCTCTTGTTCAACAGGTACTGGTAATTAAACCAATGACCCTCAGTGGTTGGGGGCTTCCCCAAGGACAGAAAGGGTCAGGTGCTCTTTGGGGCAACATTAAAGAGCAAGAGGGAACAGAATTTATAAAGTAGTTACTGTAAGCTAGCATAATATGTGCTGTAACAAAAAAATACTATATTAGGTAAAGCTATATGGCTATAAACACCAAGCGAGAACAGGCAAAGAAAAGATTTTAAACCTACAACTGACTGCATAACTTCTGGAAAACTGTAAGACTTGTTTTTGTGAAACACCCAACTGCACATTAGGACAGTGGAAGATGGGCTCCGGGCAGAGCGGGACCAGCTGCATCTCCCACACACAGGCTGTGTTAGAGCCAGATTGAGAATAACCACAAGAATGTTAAACAAGGAACACGTGGGGAGTGAGAAGAAGGTAAACAAGTGTACCAACTTGAAAGAAACACAAACAAACTGAACCAAATGGGTGAAGAATAATACTAAGGAAAACATTTCAATTGTTTATGACAATGTTATCAGTGTGGGCAGTAACAATGAGTCAGGAAAAACATCGCCTGGAGAAGGAACAGTTGGCATTGCTGAAGCCTGATGGGATGACTTCCACAAACAGCCATTGTAAATATGCCAATTATAATTTGCCTGGGAAGATTCCAGTAGTAAAATGTGTGCCTACGGGTGGTGTTAGCAAAGAAAGTAAGGGAACAGCCCTCTAAATAAGAGGTTTTAAAACCCCAATTGCTTTGGAATTAGTAACTCAGAAGGATATTGTTTCAGGACTCCAGAGCCAATACTCGAGGGAGACAAATACAATGCCCTAAATAACTGCACTCTGCCTAGCTGAATACAGCGCTCAATGCAGGTATGGAACAATCGTGAATATTCAGACAAGAAGTTTGAGAGTATAAGCACAGTTAATACTATTCTTTTTTGGAAGGCAGATTTTGTCTTAAATTTAATTCCTGGAGGATATCTAATTACCAGACTTGAAATACCCTTTTTTTCCACAATGCTCAACAGCATTTGCACATTTCTGATTTGATCAGTATCTACACAGTGAATACTGAATACATTTACAGATCTTGGTTGCTGTGGAGGGAGTTGGGTTTACGGGGTCATAACCCAGTAACAGCTCTCTAGTAGGGATGAGAAATTGTAGGACACAAGTCTACATGTTCTACCCTCAGAGTGGAGTAACCTTCTATAACTAGTGGTGTAAGCCCCTCCAAGAAGGTTGTAATCATACACTTCTAGAAGCAAGAGGTGCTGGGTAAACTGACAAACAGGACATTTTTGAAATCCTGGAAAGCAATACCTCTGCACAACAGAGGTCACTGAGAACAAAATACTGCAGAGAGTTTTGATTTTTTTTTCATTTTTTTTTAAGTACACAGAGCCAGAAAAATAATGCTCTTCAGCTTGCTATATTTCCTGTCAGATAGCTTAGCAAGGGCAACATCAGTGTGAGCAGGAGAAAAGTGAATTCCAGAGAAGTGTAGTAAGGACCCATACCTGGAGGATGAAAGATGGTAAATCTAAAGACTCTCAACCTTAAGAGTGTTTAACTGCTGAAATAAGGGAAACAATGAATTTGGCAAGCCCACTTCTTGCAGTGCAGACTAGCTGCCTTTTTGGAAGGCTTGTGCTAGGGAAAAAAATAGCTAGGTTCAGCATGACTGGTTGAACCTCAAAGGCCAGCGGGACAAAAAAAAATCAAATCTAAAAGAGATTGCTATCATTTATGGAGTTTTGTCCAAATAACTTATAAAACCATATCACTTTCAAGAAGCATGTTTGGTACTATCTAGTCCTTCTTCCTGGCCTTTGTCACCTTAATTAAAATCACCTTTATACAATTACTGAAAATACATTTCATAAAACTTATTTCCATATCCAAGGCTCAAATCTGACACATGTATGCACTTTCCTTTCACATTCAGCAACACTCAACATCTTGCACAGTACATCCAAATGTGACCCCTAATCCTAGAAATATTTAAAAAGGAGAAATCACGAGGCACTTTTCTATTATACAATATCAGCGGTATTTGGTTTTGTCAAAATGTCATCTATTTGGCAAATGAATTCCTGGAAATCTGAATCAATCCAACTGCTGAACAATGTCCAGGTATCATTCAATAGCTCACTTAACAGTATTACCAGGATTTAACAACAAAAGAGTCCAATAGAACACTACCTCAACAGCTTCCCATCCCCATTCCCTGTACTTTGGATCGTGAGTGAGGCGCCACATGTACATGTAGGTCTCTATGACTTCTGGTCGTAGGATGTAGTATTTTTCATTTTGTCTTGTGGCAATGGCCTCAACACCACCATCAAATCTGAAGGCTTCTGGTCCCAGTTTCATTCCTAGCAAATAAAAAGGCACAGACTAAAATAAAGGCATTTAAAAAGGTTTCAAATTGTGTAACCAAATCAAACTCCCCAAATTACCAAATCAAACTAGGCTTTTATGTGGCATAAAGCCAGGTTACCCAAAATGATATAATTTATGAAAGATACTGCAGGTCCTCCTGTTTTTTAATATTTTATAAATAATCTGGAGTAGGAGAGAGCTGTTCTTCACCAATGCCTTAAATGGCAGTTACAGTTTAACAGTGATGCTAACATTTGCATTCTGGAAGACTTCATGTAACTAGCAACAAGTGAAATTTTGCCTAAAAGATGAAGATATTTACTTTTCTATATCAAACTGGAAAATACACACTGGGACCTGAAATGCTGCAAGGGTTATTTCTGTAAGAAGATGATAAAATCCAAAGAAATTTCCTGTACAGAAATCTACTTTCTTTGTGCAATTCTATTGTTTGCAGCATTGTGTAAAATACTCTTTTGTGCATAAAACATGATTAATACCTATATTGATGCATAAATGAACGGAGTCCCTCTCTTACATGTATTCAGCTATACAGAAATTGGCATAGTGAAAAAAGCTTGCTAATTACTGTTATGTAACTGTCATGCCAATCAATTACTACAGTGAGGAGATACGCTTCAGGTGAACAGAAATTATTTAAGAAACCAAGCAGCCATTTTAAAAATTACTCTTAAAGCAAGGCAGCATTTGCTCAGAAGGGATGAACAGCTCTCACCGTGCTACAATTTTCATTCAGCTTTATGCAAAACCACCAGTGGCTGCCTTCACAAAGGCAAGCTGTGCAGCTGAACTCTGCAGTATGGTACTCACGTGTACGGTCATAGGACTCGTGGCAAGTCCTGGCAATTTCAGCACCCAGCTCGATGTGATGGCCTGTCTTGTCACTGGGTGCTCCGTCTGCTCCCAGAGCAAACATGCCTCCAGCAAAACAAGTGAGGTGTCCCATCTTGTGTTCCAGCAATCCGCCCTTCCACTCGGCGATGTATGTCAGGCCCCCGCTCGACTTTCGGATCAGGTGCGTCTCTATGGCCTGCAGAAGGACATGGTCTCAAACCAAAGGCCCATTTGGGACAGCTCAGAGGACAAAGCTGTCTTGTGTGTTGGTTGGTTTTGCTCTGTATTGCCTTTGCTCATAAAATGCAATGGATAATACAAGCCAGCATAACTTCAAAGTGCAGCCAAACCAAGGCAGATTAACATACATCAGTAATTATGACTAATTTTGCTTCAACTTCGAGCAATTTACAGGGTACTTTTTATAAAAATGTTGGAAAAACCTACAAAATACACTTCAAATTTTGAAATATTTTAATTTTTCCCCTTTCTACATTGAGTAGTTTCAGGTAATTTAGATTGCAATAGTAATTGAACTTTCAGTAGTTATTTAGCTATCACTTCAACTTCTGTATTTCCCATTTTAATTCTGATTTAAAGGAGGTGGTTATTGATATAATTTCATGTAAATTATATACAGTCATAACTCCCATTCAAAACACTTGACTCAGTGTGTGCAGTGAATGATGTTAGGCCCCTGTGTCTAGATGGCATTCCTAAAGTCCAATGGATTTCCCCTCCCTAACTGAAATCCTCTATTTATCTAAAAAGAGCAGGGTGTCTCACTGAGATCTCTGGAAAAAAAACCGCAGAATAAAAATACGCAAATCTAGAGGGAACTGGAAGTTGGTGATGCTAGCAATGTATGGTCACTAGTTACAAAATCCAGCCTTCCATTGTGGGAGAAACACAGAATTAAAGCAACAGAGGCGATGCAGAAGAGCACATTAATTAGAAGCCCACAAAGAAAGTAAGGCATTACTCTTTAAAAGGCAATGGAGAGGAGATAACCATCGTATGTTCTCTTATCCATTAGTGCTCTGGTTGTTCTCTTGAAATCATAAGATCCAGAAACAGTACTCAACATGCATTATACAAGAGAAAAACCATTAAATATATCACTACAGAAAACCATTAACAAAAAAGTCAGGATTTAAAAAAAAGTTTTATAAAGTAGAAAGTAGTGATTGTAGTTACTTCTCCCCATTTAAGCATTTGCTTAACAATGAAAAATAATATAAGTGCTTCCTATAAGCATGAAAAATCCTCTCTAAATTAGAAGCATCAGCAGAATAATTGTACAATTTTTTAGGTAATTTTTTTTTTCTGACAAGAACATCACATTGAAAATGATACTTTCTTTTCCAGTAATATTAGTGCAAAGCACTTAGTAAGGAAGTTTTCTGCCCAGATCCAGAGCCACTATTAGCTCAGAAAACTTCTCCACCCCTTGTTTCCACCTTGATTGCATGCTTTTACCACTAGGTACTTACTGGAAAACATAGCTAAATTTTAAAGTAGAAGTGAAAAATGAAAATTCCTGTGCTTTAAACAAATTCTGCTTTTAAAAAAAACTGCATAATTTAACCTATAAAAAGAGGAATGAGATGTGAAAGGGCAAAGGTGAGAAAACACACAACAATTTTGTGGGAAATAGCTTTCAGACCTATATGGGCATTCTAACAACAACCTACCTAAAGCCAAGTTGAGAAAGGAAAAACTTTAACGACATTTCATTTAACCTTTCAGCATGGTATCTCCCATCTCACCAAAACTACAGTTCTAAAACCAGGCAATAACTCTACTGATCACTTAGCTGTTGGGTCAGAATTTATTTAAAAAGTAAACAACTATAAAAACAGATTGATAACTCAATTTACCTATGTTGCTTTTTTTTTTTTAAAGTAATGACTGAAACCCAGAATTAGGTATTACTGTATCTGACCGACACAACAGTAAATGATGCACTTTTGAACTATATTAACTAGACTAGAGTTGATTCTTGTAGTATAAAAATGGTTTTAATTAATGTTGGTGAGTTTTTTCCCTCTTTTGGCTCAAGATTAAAGTTCAGGCTGAAAAACGATGACTTCCAAGAGTTTTAAAATTATTCTAACAAGCTGGTGTTAAGAAATGAACAAATTGATGTTGATTGATACCAAGAATGTCAGAAAATAAAAACATGTTTCCAATTTAAGTATTCGTGTTTAGTCAAGCAAATCATCTCAGTTTTATAAATGGGGCCTATTAAGAACTAGTACATATGTCTATTAAAAGTAATTTTATTATGTAACCATATTACTTAAAGCTATTTTTATGAGGTAATTATTAGATATATTACAGACTCTGAGATTGCCTTGTCATGCTTTGTACAATCCTGGGTCCCTGACTGCTAGATAATACTATACCAGCATGTATGTCTTTATTAATGGCACACTAGGTCACTATGCATTTTTACCCAGACATGAAATCAGAAGTTTAAGAGCAGGATAGGAAGGAAGGGTTATGTTCCCATAGGGGAATGCTACTTGCTATCTGCAGTGCTTTGGATGCAGTTCTGGCAGGGAAATCAAGTGAGTAAAACTAGTTATCATAAAAGAAGAATATGTAGTGTGGTGACAAAGATCCACTCAAGTGAAAAGCTCTGTCTGGTACAATTGGTTCTGAATTTCATACTTAAAATAAACTTATTTTTATTTCGAAATAATTATGTACTCACTTCAAGGGACATATTTATTTGAATTGCAGGTCTATTTCAACTTGCTCCCCAACTACAAATAATTCCTTCCTGCAGATCAGGTGGAGGGATGTAGTGCCTCTCCTATGAGGAAAGGCTGACAGAATTGGGATTGTTCAGCCTGGAGAAGTGGCGGCTTTGGGGTGACCTAATTGCAGCCTTCCAGTACCCAAAGGGAGCCTACAGGGAAGATGGAGACGGACTTTTTACGAGGGCATGTAGTGACAGGACAAGAGGGAATGGCTTCAAACTGTTAGAAAAAAGTTCTTTCCTGTGAGGGTGGTGAGGCACTGGAACTCGTAGCCCAGAGAAGTTGTGGATGCCCCATCCCTGGAGGCTTTCAAGGTCAGACTGGATGGAACTCTTAACAAGTGAAAGGTTTCCCTGTTCATGGCAAGAGGTTAGAATGAGATGGTCATTAAGATCCCCTCCAATTCAAATCATTCTATAAGTCTGTGATATTTATGACTATAGAGATTATTATTTCTTCTCATGGTAATTAATATCCTCAATATAAACCAATATACAGTATCTGAAAACAACCAAAAAAGCTAGAAGAATGTGGTCTTTGATTAGGTGAAAATACCTTACTGATGGATAATTGTTTGGAGCTGGTACAGTTTTTCTTTTAAGTAAATGGAAATTTCATTTAATTCTAGAATGTATTTCTGCAACTCAAATAGTAATTTATTTCTTTCTATCAAGGTATGGCATAGAGACAGTGCAACAGAAAAGGCTGGAAAGAGAAAAAGTAGTTACAAATATATGTTACCAAAGGGAGCAATAGCAGATTCTATGTGGGGGTGGAAAAAAAAAATGTAACAAAAAATTGAGACAACTTGATTTGAGGCTGTAGTGGACAAAATAGGAGAGGGAAACTAAAGGTAAATAAACATTTTACAGATATTTAAAGAAATAAATTTACTACAAGTAAATCTGGTATGCCATACAATATGTCATGTACCCATTACCTCTTAGAGCCAGAGTAACTTTTTACAGCTGATACAGTTCCTGGCAATTTTTCTTTTTAAGCTTTTACCTAAGGCTCTGCTTATAGACCTCACAGCAGTAAAGCCTTCAGCCAAATTACCTTTTTCTCCATCTTGTGGGAAATTATTCCTTCAATGCAACAACTGTATAAATACTTGAGCGCTCAATTAGAAACACTAACAGTTCTTTTTACAGTTTGAATTGTGACTCAAGTGCTCCTTGCATTATTACTGGCAGCTTTCTCATGAGCTTGCATGTTAAAATTATGGCCTTGCCTATGTCACAGTGAATGAGACATTAGGAATTGTTTTAACTACAGGATTGCAAATTGCACATTTGTGTAATCTCTGTTATTGAAACTATAAAGAAGAAACTCTTCAGTTTTTCCTAATCTGATTTCCTCCCCCTCCTGCCCTCATTTTTAAGGCAATATGTTTTGTGTTCTCTGCTTATCAGCCTGTTCCTTAACCTATACATTATACTGCCAGTTCTTACCCTTGCAAAATTAAGCAGAATTGGACCCTCCTAATAAACGACCATTCTTCTTCATTCAGTTCTTTACTTCTTTAACCATTTCACACATCTTAAATGATGTCGTCACCACCCCTTCAGTCTATCCCTGACTTGATTTTGTGGTTGCAAAGTCCTTCACTTACCCTTTGAGTTGTTTAAAATGTATTGTTTACAGGGAAACACAGAAGACCCAGAACTGAATCATCTCACTGTTCAAATGAGTTAAAAACTAATCAATAAGCTTATTTTTACAGATGTTCCCTTGGTGGATTACACTGACAGGTAACAAAAACACAAACTGAGATGCCTGCAGAGCACAGGTGGAGACTTCACAGGAAAAATGATCTGCTCCTTAAGGCTGCTCAAATTCTAAATAATCATGTGCCACAGAAGTGTTAACTCTGCTAAAGGAGCTGAGATAACAAATTACAAACCTCAAATGACAATGCAACCCCACAGTTCTGCTACCTCTAGCTCATAGGCATTTCACCTCTCCTTTTACAGTATCTTCTTAATTATGATTAATGAATTTCAATTACTACTGCTGTTTTAACAAAACCCAAGTGGTTTCATTTCCTGCCTCAAGATGTCACTGTAGCTGGAGAGAAAACTGCCCAGCAAGACAGTTCCATATTTCCACGCCATAATAAATTTGAAACTTCAAAAATATGATTATATTTTGAAATTTCAAGGGTTTATAATGCCTGTTTTGGGGATAATTACAACTCTGCAGGCATCTTCATAACAAAGCACCATAAATTATCCCTGTTCAAACTTTTAATATATTTTCTTCCCCTAGGAATTTTCGTAACAGTATTTTGAAGCAACAGTGAGGATGAAAGAGAATTCTACCATGTGTTATTTCAAATAATTCAAAGATGTATAATGTCAATTGCTTACTTATTTATTTTAATATTTACAGCTTGCACCAGTGCCTTTTATTGCTTTGAAACAGCACACAGCAGCAGGTCAGAATTACTGCAGGTTTACATTCTGTGAAGTTTTTAAGTAAATTGTCTGCGGTCTTGTTACTTTGTTACTTCCCTTACATGTTCTCTGTTTAGTTGATTGAACGCAATAGATACTTTTCTTTCTCAACCTTCGCAATTAATCAAATTTATCCTTTATTGCAAATTCCAGTGAGTTCATTACAAAAAGTTTATTGCTGGGATAGGAAGTTCAAGCCTTTGTTACAAAAAAGTTAAATACTTCTGCCAAAGAAAAGTAGTGTCTTATGCTGAGGTCCTCACTGCTTACTAAACTGAGCTTTAAAAATCGAAACTGAAATCTGAACACAGAAGAACTTTCATTTGTTTAAACACAACATATAAGAAACATTTTGAAAGCACCAAAGCACTTACTTCTTTTGGACTTTAGACATGTTATGTAGACAAGCTTCCATGTGCAATGAAATGTGAGTGCTTATAATGGAGGTACCTAAACTTTAAAGGGAATCATTGGCAAACATTTAACTAACGTGATACCTATTCATCTGATCTCTAAAAAGATGATTAAGTTCTAGGGGAAAGCTGACTATTTACTTGTGTTTGAAAATCACTACTTTTTTCCCTCTATAGATCTATTAGTGTCTCTCAGACCACCAATGCTCTAGCTCTAAATGTTGTGTGTTACCAGAAGGACAAAGTTATTCATATTTTAAAACAGTATTAATGGTCTGGCATGCATCAAATCAAGTCAGTCTCAAAATGTTACATTGCACATGTTCTGAATACTCTAAGATATCTGTTGATTCTGACAAGGTGGGTTTTTTTTTTTTTTGTTATCAGGAAAGGGAAGGGAAAATAGCATGCCTGGTAAGGACATGGCTGCTCTGAAAAGAGCAAAGCCATGAGCAAAACCCATACAATTTCTCTTTAGACTTTTCTAGTTAAGATCCTCCTTAAAGACTTCTAACAACATTAAAGCTTGTTACTTCTCCTGACAGTCCATAAATAAGCAAAAATTTGAATAAATACTTTATCTGGTCCAAAACTTAAGACATTGTGTGGTTATCAGTAAATTATTAACGATTTAAAAATCTGCAGAAGTGTGTCTTTAGCCTTGATGCTTTCTGCAAGCATTTGTAGAGTCTCAAAACCCTTGCTGAGAGGGGAAATACAGTGAATAGAATAACAAGCAGCAGTGAGTCCTCTGGATGAATCTTGTGTTCCTACATAATGCAGCTATACTATCGCTATGTGCAGAACATCAGTGCAGCTGGGTGATAAGTATTTTAAACATGACAGCTGACAAAACTTCCTGTTTATTGATTTTAACACATTTAAGTTACATTCAGTTACGTTGCCTCCCACCTCCTACACCAAAATACCTCCCAAAACAAAGTATGCAGTGGGAAAGCTGGGTACTGTTTCATTCTAAGAGAGGCTGCTACTGCAGCATCCTGCCTGCCCTGTTTATGTATTTTCTTCAATGCCAAGAAGTGCTCAAGTATTGAATATTCAAGTCATTAATCACGTCAGCTTTATCCAGTATGACAAACCATTATATTTGACTTGTTGCAGTTCTCTCAATGTCCACATCAGTTATGCAGTTTTTAAGGCCACTATGATCACAAAGCAAACCACTTCAAGCACCTTAATGGAGACTGCAGTCAGCACAAATCGGCCACCAGACTGTCACCTCAGTTAAACAGATCCTCATGAAACTCCAGAGAGGAAAAAGGCCTTTCTGCCAATATCAGGTTTTCACTTTGCTAACAACACTTCATTTTCCCTCTCCTTTCAAGGAGAAAGGAGTCTCCATGGATTTGTTTTATTTATCTGAAAGGCTGAAATCAACAGCTCTGAAAAATATTCACTTCTTAATGCTGACAGTTAAAAATACCCCAAATCCCCCAATCAAAATCAAAGCTTCCTTTGGCAGTGTGCAAACTGTGCATATATCAAAACTAGTCTCCAAAGTTAGCAGTGTGCCAAAAAAAATCAACCACCCCCCCCAAGTAATTCTACATCTTTTCTGTCTGAATACTCAAAATTCTGACCCCAAAAATTTTACTCTTTTGATACCCACAGAAGTTTACTGCACTTGCAGCGTTGCTTAATTGTGCAACCCAGCCTAGCAGCAATTTCTGAAATGGTGTTGAAATCTGCTAGAGTGGCCATGGCACTGCTTCACAACATGTGTTCCTCTTTTGGCCATTTCCATTGTTTCTACTTCCACGTGCTATGTTCTGCAGAAATCACTTGTTTTCTTGTTAGGATCATCTGAGCAGTTGTTACCCATTAAGAAAGAATAAACAATTTAAATGTCTAAAAGTGAACTAGCTACCCTGGCTCAAGGTAAAACTGCAGAAAGCAGCAGCTTTACCTCACTGAAGCCACAGGGCCACCAAGGGGCTGCACTGAACTAAGATGCTTGGGAAGTGCTGGTGAGGGATTCTCCCTTTTCCTGTGAAGTTCTTCTGGGGTGAGTTACCATTTTCTTTACAGCCTCTAGATATATCACTTCTCTAGAACTACACTGAGAAGGGGATGAAGGCAGAGTCAGAGAGAGAGAATAAATATACATGTAAGATGTAGAAAGATTGCAGAAATGGTCATAAATAAATGTAATGGGAAAACTTGGAAAAGATACCTGACCATCAGACATCAAGTGTGAGACAACCTATTTACAGGAATAGAGGGAAAATTGCCCTTCAGCTTAGAAAATGAGGGCTGACACATTTAAGAGGGGAGGATTTGATGCAGTTGCTTGTCACACTGCTGTTGCTGGACTAGATATAAGTGAATCCACAAGGTCCATTTCTGCTCTAAATTATCATGTTCTCTTACAAACCTACTCAATTGTGTCTCAGAGATCAGCTTGTTAACTGAGAAGAGTGAGATGATTCCTGTCCTGGATACTTGAAAAGACTGATGGATTATTCTATTGCCAGTTATTTCCTCAAAGTATAGCTAAAAGTTGAATACACATTTGTTCTGTAACTAAACGTTGCATGCTATCCATTGAAACCAGCTTAGGAAGATCTCTTACTTCATGTATTATGTGAAGTAGGACATTATTTGTATTACTTTTGAAAAGAGAAAAAATAACTTACATTAAAAATACATTCATTTGTCTTTTTGTGTGAATTCTACAATTTATGAATTCCTCTGACAGCCTTATACATTCATACTATGCTCTGGTATTCAAAACAAGACTATCTTGGTCCTTTTTCCCATTAGAAATAAACTCTTTAAATGGTTTCAGCCATATATGCATTTTTGTGGCAAGCAGAAGCAGTTTTTAAATCTAGTCTGACATCTTAGTTATTGCTTTTAACGTAAGCCATTATATATCTACAGGTGATACAAAAATTCTAATGGAAAGCATTCCTTTTTTTTTAATATGATTTACAGAATAATGTGAAAAATAACCCCTAAGCTCTATCTAAATAGATTTCAGCTTTTCACAGCGAACTATATAACTCGCCATATATTTTCATTTGTGGTTTCTGGATAGCAGAAGATATTGAATTAGGCATCAAACCTTCACATCACTCTTTCAGAATCTGGTGGCTATGTGCTGGACTGAATGGCCAGGAATAATCATTCTGTTCCCTTTGGCATAGTCTTAAAAAGATTCTGAGTGTGCTGGGGGAAATTTCTCTAAGAAAATACCAAGCAGACTAAGAATTCCCAAACCCTGCAGCCTTAGTTGTAAAGAAAGATTGCAGCTTGCACAGACGCTTAAATCAGCTTTAATTTAGAAGTAGTGGATCAATAGCAATGAAGCCAGTATCAGGATGGATTTCAAATCAGGATAGTTACTCCAATGAAGAACCTGGAATCTCAGTGAGGCCAAATCATCCTGCAATTTCTGAGAGGCTGAAACTTTGCTGCAGCTTTCTGAACAAGTACTTCACAACATCAAGCTGCAACTCCTAATGCTGCATATACACTTCCAGCTTTGGTACAGATGTACCTCAGTACAGAAAACAGACAACAGGAATGCCTTCAATCAGAAAATACTGGAAATAGCAACAGAGCAGCATAAGGAAATCTGTCTTTAGTCAGGTCCTCTCAAACACTAACACTGGTCAGACAATGATGCTCGGACTGCCTCTGAGCTAGTACTACTAAAAAATACTAAGAAAAAAGCTACTTTAAATGCAGTCATATACTGTCACATTCAGTGATGCTCCTGAAGAGGTGATTCTGTTCCTCCTGCTGAAATCTGAGCAGGGAGAACTGGTCCTGTAATGTGGGGGCTGTCACCACTTCTGCTCCCTGCTGAGACCTCAATAAAAACCTGATGTCTTTAAACCAGCAGAAGTGGAAGGCTAGGAGCAGCTTTGAGGTGCTTCAAAATGTCTTCCTTGGTAAGATGAATTGATAATTTCACACACTTTGTTCTCTCTGTTTGGCTGCCAACCCAAAGGCTGAACTATTACAACAGCACTGCTCTTATGCTATAGCCTCAAATGCACTCAAATCTAATTTAAGATCCACCTTTTGCTCTGAAGTTGAAACCACGCTAGCAGTGAAAATGAGGCTGACTGCATCCAAATCTGCACTTACAAAATTAAAGGCAAGATTTCCTTAGCAGAGGATACTTGGTTGTCAAATCTATAACCACCAGAGATCACACCCTCCCTCAGGTCTTCACACTTGACTTTGCTCTCTAGTGAAAAAAAAGATGGTTGCAATAAGCAAGTCGTATTTTTTTAATGCCACCACTTTTTGTGTATGGGAAGTAAAAGGAGACTTATGACTTCCTTAGGGACAGTGTCTTTCCAGATATATGAAAGAATAAGCAGATATTGCTTAGCATCTCAAAGCCTTGTCTATAGAGGCACTGTAGATACACACAGTTAATAAGAGATAAAAGTCCTGGCCCTAGACAGCTTCCAGTCAAAACAGATGAAAGGATGGGAAAAAAAAAAAAAAAGAAGTAATATTATCCTCTTTTTTAATATGTGTCTATATATATGAAAGCAAAGAACTGAGAAAATAGGTCATTTGCCCAGAACTGGAAGGAAAGCATGTAAATATGAATTTAAACAGAATACTTCTCAAGACTCAATCTGGTGTCATAAACCCGTTATTTCTCCCAAACCAGCATATTAAGGAAATACCATAAATAACAAAGCAAAGTGCAGACCAGAAGAATCAAAAATGGAATACCATATAGAAATGTAAGTATGCACAGTTCTGATTTTATAAAACTTTCTCTCGTGTTCAATTGGGCTATTTTGCAGAAGCTAACAAATATATGCTCTTGTACCAAAAACTCATTGTGAAACAACACCCCTATTTTCACTTCTAATTATCTATCATTACACATTGATCCATGTGTGGACCTCTGTCAAAACACTTTTTATGACTGAAACACATGAAAGAATTGAGGAATTCCCTCCTGGATATAAAGGAAAAGGACAAGACTAATATATATCTAGAGAAGACTCAGGAAAAAGAGTAGAACATCTATCTGAGAGCTACCCGTAGATGCATTTTTTGTTGCTTATTTTATACTCTTCTCCTCCAGAGACAATTGACTCTATTGCAGTAAAGGAAAAAAAATAGTTAAGACTTCAAAATTCTCCCCTTTCCCAAAATATCTGTATTCCTCTAGCACTTCTATTTGAAGAAGTCTTTTTTAAAACAGAAACTAATTCTTTAAAAAAACACCCTGTGGTAGCAAATACATAAATCTCTCATATTGTCCTCAGAGCCTGTCTTTTTAGGATTATTATACACTAGATTATTATGGAAAGGAAGATTTAAATGTCTTACTTACCTGAACAGCATCATAATACATTTTCTTGCCATCTTCATCTGTCTTGTCTGACATCAGCCATGCCTTGAGCAGATATTCATAAAAGCTATCCCCAAGCCCTCCAATGGAGACATGATCTTAATAGGGAAGAAAGAGATTGAACAGCAATTTCATCTTCAGCCAGGACAATAAAATACAATTACAGTTTGAAACAGTGCATTTAATGATCTATTTCTACAACATCTTTAATAAACATAAGCCTGGAACCTCGGGAAAACTTTACTGGTATATACAGAGAATTATTTCTTTTGTTGATATATTTTTAATCTAACTAAAACACCATAGTTATTTAATATCCACAATGTGCTGCAGGAGATCATGGCAAAGAAAAACAATTTATATGTGTCTGTTCTAATTCGTGTAGTCTATTCCATACAACACCGTGTCAAATTAAGGGTTTTTTTATTCTAAAAAGGTAAAAAAGTAGTAAGTGTTCTCTGATTTGATAAAGGCTTTCCCTGAATGTGCAGGCATTGCTCTTTTAGTCACTAACTTTCCATTTAAGTCACTTCATAAAAAAGGCTTTTAGCTCCTTACTGCAGAGTTGAATTTCAAGTTATTTAGTGGTATTCCAAAATGCTGAGCCATATGTTTAAAAATAATACTACATTTTTGAACATCTGACTGCTCTCAGAACTCAGCAGTGGTTTGGAAGGAAAAAAAAGTGACTTCACATCTACAGAGGATTGTTGCTGTGACACTGTTTATTCTGCCCTATGCTGTGTGAAACAATCTGGTACTACAGATGCTGTGATTATTCAATTGCACAATTTAGGATGTGACTCTGGAAACACACCACACAAGCCAGACATTCAGCATCAGTTGCACCAGTGATGGGAAATTTAGTGATGCTCTCCGCTGCTTGTACAAGACTGCACCCACATACTGCCCAGGAACCTAAAAGATTCTTGGCAAAATTTTGATGGGTTATTATGATTTCAGCATAGATCCCCTAAATACACAAAATACTACAGCTATATATACATGTAAAATGTTTTTTTAAGCTCCATTAAGTTGAGTAGCTAGAGGTTTGTTTTTGAAACTTGTTGCTGCCTGGTAAAATTAAGTGATTTGGCATTTACTGAGTCTTCAGTGAAAAACTTCAAAGTGCTTTACCAGGACTACTCATTTATAACTGTCATTTTTACAGCAAAGGACAGATCTGCTAATTCCACTCAAGAAATTCAGGATGGAGATTATACAGATCACACAGCAAGTCCCTGAGTCATACCACAAAATTCTGGCCATGAGAAAACCAAACTTTATGATCCAGACTCATAAAGCGAGATGCAGAAGGGTTAGTGATATGGAGCTCACACTTCCTGACACTAACTTTGATCTTAGCTTCAAAGTTATGCCCCTGTTGGTAGAATTCAAAGGAACACAGAGAATTTATTTTTATATCCCTTTGTATCTTCTCTCCATGGAAAGCCTCCTTTCACATTCCCAACAGGTTGCAAGGACATGCAAATGTAGAAGATAGATATTTGTCTATTCAAACTATATCAACAGTGTCCTTTTCCTCCACTAGCCTGTGACATGTGAAAAAAAATTTAGTTTTCTGAATGTATCCTGCCCCTTGGTCTACCAAATACATTGTGCCATCAAACCTGGGTTTGAAATGGCTTTTTTTTCCTCTTCTCAAATGGCTTTTTTTCCTCTTTTGAACGAGATATATTGAAATTCTGGGAAGACTACACCATTTTTTAAATTAAATGTTCATGATCCAAAAGGAGAAGAGGTTTCTTAAAACAATGGGAGCATTTCCTGTGATCAAAGGCTGATCTTTGAACAGCAGCATTTAAATGACCTTTACAGTTTCCTAAATAAATTACCATAGAAACCTCTGACATTTGCAAACTAAATAGCACAAGCAGAGTTTCATCAATAATAAGCCCTGTTATTATATACATTATTGCAGTAGACAAATCCAATTGACGCATGCTGCAGCAAATCACTGTCAGTTTACTGTCGAAATAACAAGGGCTAAATGAATTTACAGGAACAATGGCAGAGATCCATCAGTGGTCTTCACAGCCACAGCACTGCTGGAGAAGAAACATTCAGAAACCATTCCTCCCTTTCCACTTTATGTTTAAGAGAAAATATTTCTGTCTTGTACTAATTAAGGATCTTGGTTGTTTGGTTTTCCCTTCTGTTGTAATCAGCTGAAAACAGTCTAGAAAAGCAATCAAAAATAACATATTTTTCAAGTCTCACATTTTGATCTTCTCTGTGGGGAAAAAATTAGTTAATCAGTGTTGGTGAATGGAGGCGACTGATGTGAGAGAGTTGTAACAAGATGGAACTTGTCTCTGCTGCCTCAGCATGCCAGGGATAGACCCACATCGACATCTGCACCCACCGTTGGCAGGCATGGGAAGCTATTTCTTTGGCAACATTGCACGCTATTGGAAAACAAAACTCGTGTGTGCTAAAAATTTTTCTGTGCGCACCAACAGAAAGCGGCATTTTGTGTGAATGAAGAGTGCTTAAGACGCAATTATATTAAAAATATGGAAATAACAAAGGCCATAAGGCAGAATAAGTGTTTTGACTGCTTTAAAATATATAAGGCAGAGCCACTAACTGCCTCAGCCACTAGAAAGATCTGCTTTCATGAAGCATCAAAAAGCTGCTCCTGTGGGTAACAGAAGCCAAGAAAGGAGTTAACTGGATCTGTCTCACAGGTGCTGAGATTGTCTCTAATTAAATCCAGTACCTACAGCTGTAGGATCAACACTTCCACGGGAGGTTTTTATGTCTTGCAAAGCTGTGCTGAACTCACATGTGTTACAACTGGGCACACATCTCTGATCTGTAAAAAGGATGTTTACACCAACATGCAACCACAGTCAATGATCATGCATGCTGAGCTGCCACAGGCCTTGTGGCACAGGGACTTGCAGGAAGCCTCACAGCACAGCAGACTAAGAAATGATAGGTGTACTTCTAATTCATAAAGGGAAATGGCATTTGCCTTGATGGGAAAATATAACTGAGCAGCACAACCTTTTTGGACACCTTTTTAACTCAGAGTGGCACAAAGCTTCCAAAAATAGACTTAAATCAATAAAATCACAGAAATCACAGAATGGGTAAGGTTGGAAGGGACCACAATGGATCATCTGGTCTGACCTCCCTGCGCCAGCAGGGTTATCCTAGAACACATGGCACAGGATTGTGTCCAGATAGTTCTTGAATATCTCCAGTGAAGGACACTCCATAACCTCTCCCAGACAGAGGCAATTTCTTCCAGGGCTCTGTCACCTGCACAGCAAAGTTCTTCCTCATATTCAGGTAGAAATTTCTATGCTATTTCAGTTTCTTCCCATTGCCTCTTGTCCTATTACCTGGAGAAGAGCCTGGTCCATCCTCTGACATCCTCTCTTCAGATACTTAAGAGACATTGATAAGGTTCCCTCTCAATGTCTCTTCTCAATGTTGAACCCACCCAGCTCTCTCAGGGCTCTCCTCAAAGGAGAAATGCTCCAGTCCCCAATCATCTTTGTCACCTTCTGATAGACCTGCTCCATGTCTTTTGTACTGAGAAGCCCAGAACCCCAGAACTGGACACAGCACTTCAGTTGTGTCCTCAATAGGGCTTAGTAAAGAGGCAGGATCACCTCACTTGACCTGCTGGGAATGGTCCTCCTAATTCAGCCCAGGATGCCATTGGCCTTCTTGGCCACAAGGGCACTGCTGGTTCATGGCCACCTTGTTGTCCACTGGGATCACTAGGTCCTCCTCTGCAGAGCTGCTTTCAGCAGGCTGGGTTCCTGCATGTACAGGTGCCTGAGGTTATTATTCCTCAGGTACAGAACCTTGCATTTGTCTTTGTTGAGTTTCAGGCAGTTCTTCTCTGCCCATCTCTCCAACCTGTTGAGGTCCTGCTGAAGGGCTGCACAGCACCCTGGAATATCGGCCGTTCCAGGTTTGGTCTTTAGAGAACTTGCTGAGGAGACATCTCCCCTTCATACAAGTAATTGATGGATAAACTGAAATACAATGGGCCCAGTTAGACCCTTGGGGGCACCACCAGTGACAGGCTTCCAACCTGACCCTGTGCCACTGATTATGACCCTCTGGGATCTGCTGTTCAGCCAGTTCTCAATCCACCTCACTGTCCACTCATCCAGGCCACACTTCCTGAGTTTGCCTACGAGAATGTTGTGACAGTGTCAAAAGCCTTGCTAAGGTCAAGGCACACAATATCCACTGCTCTCCCTCCTCCATCCAGGTAGCTGCCAAATCACAGAAGGCAATCGGGTTGATCAAGCAGGATTTACCTTTAGTGAACCAATGCTGACTACTCTTGATAAACTTGTCATCCATATGGATAGAGATGGCCTCTAGAATGAGGTTCCAGGGATTGAGTAGTTCCCTGGGTCATCCTCCTTGCCCTTTTTGAAGACTGGGGTGATGGGGTTTTTTCCCAGTCCTCAGGCACCTCTCCTGAACTCCATGGCCTTTCAAAGATGATCGTGAGCAGCATCACTAAGGTGCCTGTGAGCTCTCTAAGCATTCACAGATACATCCCATCAGGTCCCACAGACTTGAGGATATAAAGTTTGCCTAGATGTTCTCTAACCCAATCCTTTTTGACCAAGGGAAAGTCTGCCTTCCAACATTCCCTTACCCTGGGTGACCCCTCCAACCTGATGGGCCTTTGTGCACACTCTCATTTCCCTGGTCCTCAGATTCCAGGGCCTCATAACTATTGTATGAGGACACCTGAGAAAATGAGGTGTATTGGGAGGGAATTCTCCTGCCAGCCTGAGTAGAAACCTGTTTCTGCTCCCCTCTGTCTTTAAAGTCCCCTACTTCTGCCTGGTGGAGAGTAGGTAGGGGATCCATCACTTCGCATGAAGTGGATGGTGGGTGCATTGAGGCATGGTAGGGAGTAGACACTTGTTTTTGCCTTTGTGAAAATTATCTATTTGGACTGTGGCCAGTCCCATACGGAGTCTAGAACCTCACTTCCCCCTTAGCTACATCCTAAAAAACCTCTTATATTAACAAACCTCTCCAGTCCTTTCCTTCTGTTGCATCACCCAACCAGCTCACATACTGATAATCTTCAGAACCAGCTAATCTGCCCATATCTTTTCAGACCATGACAGCATATCTTGCTAGTTTTCATTCAATAATGTAGGGAAAAAATAAATAGAAAGACACTGAGTTGCTTGAATAGGATGATGGCAAACTGAACCTAAGCAAGAAAAGTGGAAAAAGCAGTAAGGTCTCTAGAATCATGATCCTGACCACTGTGCAGACTTTTGACATGTTGTGGAGATCAGAGAAAGCAATGGACAACAAGAAAAGGCTCAGTCATGAGGAAGGGGCTAAGGAATTCAAGTATTTTATAGTCTTTTCCTTCTAATTTTGGTATCTTCAGTAATGGTTCCAACGAGATTAATGCCATGACACATTTCTGTTTAGTTTCCTTCCTCAGTTGGTGGCATTACATTTCAAGAGGAATCACAGCTGGTATTAACTGGAAAGACTTGTCTTATTACTTTTTTTCCTTCAGTGGAGCCACACATCTCCAAAAATGTGGAATTTGATTCAGACAAGCCAATAATATTTCCTTATACAGCTACTTCAGAGAGCACTTTAGATTTTTGAATAAGAGACTTCTGTAGTCCACAAATTCCTTTCCAAAGTCATACATATTCATACATTTCCCCGCTTCCGTAAGTCATACTGAAAGCTCAGGAAAAGTAGATTAAAATACAGCAAGCATGATTATTAGTTTTATATTTGTAGTATTTTTTACATTTTATAGAACCTCAGATATAAAGTGAGTTTCTATATGTTATAAAAGTTCTTTTTATATTAAAAACATTTAACAGTGACTAAAAGAACTTAACAACTGCTAAGAGAATGCTGATAGACAGGTCATAGTACCAAAGACTTCAGCTACTTACGCTGGCCCCACTGGCCACTGCTGGGATTCAGGTAGTTGGGGTAAAGGCCCTCTGGTTTATCCAGTCGATTTAGGACTTTTCGGATATTCATTACCTAGTGGAAGGTACAAAACACTGGGCACTTATGCATTTTCCCCACAAAATACAGGAGTATAAATACGCCTAAAAATAACCCCCCTGATCTTATTCAACACACACACCCCCAAACACTTTTCTGCAATGAGATCACTATTGAAAAAGCTGGTATCATCATGCAAACAAGTTCCTGAAAACCTCTGGAGGTTCTCTGTCGATTGTCAGTAATGAAACAACGCAACAGCAGCAAGCTCCAAAGTTCAGGACTTGCCATGCAGAGTGCAGAGTGCCTCTTCTCCACAGGATACTGAAATTCACTGAGGCTATTTGCCTTAACTCAGCTCAGCTACATCAGCATTCATATTCCTTGTATACTATACCTAAATCAGAAATGCTATTAAATATTAAGCTTATCACCTAGTTCAGATGTGGAAGTGCACTGTAAAGGAGAGCATAGCTGGAACTGGTTGAGCTTTATACAACCAGCTTGCCCAGCAGCAGGGACCCAAGCAGCCCTGAGCGCTCTGCTGGCACTGCTAAGGAGCTCACTACAAATGAGATGCCTGGGGAAACAATTACACTCCAGATGCTCAGCAGCTGGAGCCATCCAGCAGCACAATCCACTGCAGAGCAGATGAAATGAGTAATACTGGATTTTAGGATTCACAGAAAAAGCAAATGTAGCCGCTTGGAAGGATGAGGATCCTGAGCACTGCAAATATAGTAACAAAAAAGGTACTGACAGCTTCATTATAAACCCCTGAGTGCCTAGAGACCCAGTGAAGTAGCTACTGAAAAAGAAGATAAATTAACTTATACCAAGCTGCAGAAGGATTTCTGTTGTAGTACACAAACTGCCTCCTGCATCTTGACACTACTTATTGCCCAAATGCAGGCTGCAATGAGTCCTAGACCTCAATTAATGAATTCTTCTAAGAATACGTCCATGCAAAGCTTATTCCTTATTTCTTCTTCTTTATCAAGTGTACCAGCCCTGGAATGGTTTGCCTCCAAGGGCTTTGGAATTGCAATCTCTAAAGGGTTTTAAGAACAGCTTACATAAACAGATTTCCAGCATCTTGCAGCTAGAGCATGATGCCACTGTGTAGGAGAACCATGGGCTAGGATTTTTAAGATATGCACTTTCATTGTCTCTTAGTGGAACAGATGTTATGCATTAAATTACCATAAATGTCACAAGAAAATTAACTTCTGCTGCCAATTTGTTTCTGGCTATTCCTCAGTGCTGCCACCCCCCACCCATCCACTCCCCCTCCCCAGTTCAAATTCAAGAGAAACTGTCCTTAAATTTACCCCTAAATACAGGAAAATTGCCAGGAGTTTGCTTCACAAAATTTACTCCAATGCTGACAATGGTACTGCAGCAAAGCCACTCATTCCTTACCCAATAATAATTTTAGATTTGACTATTGCTTTTAGACCAACTGCTAAACATTTGGAGTCTCATCCATAATTAGATTATTAAGTTGATAGTATCAGCTTTAGGTAACATGGGGCGGCTGCAGTAAGAATACAAAATCAAAACAAGTGTACATTTTAATTAGGAAATAAAAAGAAGATAAATGATAAGGTGTATTATAAAGAACAGGACTTGCTGGCTATTAGTATGTCAAAAAGCAAAGCAAAATTGTTCAGGTGGGAATTGAGGGAAGGAGGAGTTCTTTCCATGGCTCATGTATATAAAAAGTATCCAGAAGACAATGTTATCAAATTTGGAAGAATTGGTATGCACAACAACTGTTTTGTCTACGGATGTGGTTTTTTTCCTTCCCCAAAGAGAGTTCAAAGTATATTTCTTATAGGTCAGTGCAATGGAAGGGCTTTCTGACCTCACTGACAACAGTGATATTATACACTATTTTGAAGAGTAAACTTGTTAAAATCACCATGGTGCTTTGCTTTCTCTAGACATCAGTTATTATCCCAAATATAATGTCAGGTTTTGTTTACACCTCATTAGGTAAAGAACTGAAGAAAGCTATACAATCTGATTGCTTAATGTGATACTAATTTAGAAGATAAACAGAAATTATATGTTTTATGGGGCCATATACAAGAACATACATTAGAATAATTTTGGAAGAGACTTTTGACTTAATACAAAAACATGCCAAGGTGATTAGGTAAAATGTGACAAATGCTTATAACTGAGGAAAATCCAAATCTCTCCCCATTCATATTAGTCTCTGAATATATGATTTATCTTTTACAACATGATTTTGATGGAGCAGTCTAACCTTTTCAGCAAAGACAGGGTTTCCAGACAGGTGGCTCAAATGTACAAACTCCAGATGCAAAGTCCCAAATTCTGCCAAAATGCTGCTTCCACCAGAGGCCCATGGCCAATTTCGACCGATTCCACTAAGATGAGGGGAAGAGAAAGACAGAAAATAATAATGAGCATCTGTAAGGCAACGTTAATAAGTAATAGGCAGTGGCTATACCAGTATCATGAGAAGATAATTAATCTAAAATGTAGTTAGTATGTATGTAAGGAGCCATGCTTCAGCAGCCTTCCATGTTTTCACCACAGGACCTTGAATTCCTTCAGTCCAGCTCTGCTTAGGGTGTACGGTTGCTTCTTGCAACAACCCAATCTTTTAGCTCACAAATGGCTCCATTACACTTATCACTGTAACCATGTTTCATTGCAGGATATCATGTTCAAAGACAAAAAAACACTGACTATAAGAAAGCATTCTCATACTTGTTTTCCCCTGTACTTAATACAACACTCTCCAATTCAAACTCTAATTTCTACAGTGCAATTGTTTTTTAACTTAAATTAATGCATATGCATAGAATAGTCTTTAAGTTAAAAGTATTGCATGCAGCATATCCTTCTTAATACAGGAGACTTTAATAGGGTAGGATAAGTGTGTATTGTCTGTCTGGGCAGTCCTACCAGGATGAGTAACTTTAGTTTTAATTATGACCTAAAGATACCTCACAGTAAAATTAATCTTAGGATTTGTGTTGAGAATAGAGAAAAGCACATTTATTGCTAAATCCTCACTGGAAACTAATGCTGGTTGAGACTCAGGATGGCAAATCTACTAAAGTTTCATTACAAAAAGGTGGGGTTTTTTTCCCCTTGAAATTTCCAGGAGCAATATTCAGGAAAAAAACCCTGAAAATAAAGAAAAGCTAGCCAATGTTCCAGAGCATCTAGGTGAATAATGACATGTTAGATTGGCATATTATTAGGGTGAATGTTACATATAAATACACTTATTAGGTACTAGAATGTCTTTCCACATTTCCAAGTTGTAAATAGCATTAAACACAAACATATCCATATATAAATAAAATTTTAATTCTACTTTTACACATAAGCAGCCACTACAGTCATCAATTAGCAGTTGCACAACTATGAAAATATGGTACTCTTCCTGAGTTAAAATGTGACTCAAAAAACCCAAACCCAGCAAAAACCCCAATAAATCATGATGGAAGTTCTCAGGTACATTAAAATCTTTTCTTCAAAAGATCATCTATAACTGAAGTTTAACCAATACATGGAAATTAAGACTCCATTAAGTCAATCTCCCTGCTAGCTATATTAACATGGTATTTTGAGACTTCTGCCAGACTCACAAAATAAAACTAAGCCATTAAACTTTAAAAGCAGAGAAAAGACACAGAGAGCACAAAGGAAAGATCTGATAAGGCTGCTTTGGTTGACCACCAAGGTGCAAGAGGCTGGGACACATGTAAGTCCTCTGATGTACATAATTGCCTAAGAAGTGTTTTTAATCTTCATAGCTACAGATCAAAATCAATGACACAATGAAATCAGGGTGCTGCAAAGATGCAAACAATCCAAATTTGATATAGTATTTGTGTGAATGAAACAGAACACAAGTTTTAAGTTTCTTAATATCTCATTTTAAGATCTATCTTACAAAGATTAGAGTACTTTTTACAGAGTGAAGAGAAACCCACACCTGGTTTACAGACTGTCTGCACTTCAATCTACTGTGCCTTGGAATTTTTTTGAACAGTAACATAAAAGCATCAGATATTACAGAAAATAGGATCAAGGTGAGTACTGCAGACAACATGTCTGGAAACCTCTTCTCTGCAGTCTGAAGAACTCATAGACTAGTTATTCACCCTAGAACAGACCCCACCTCTGGTACATGCTATCTCAAGTTCTAACTGCTGACTTCTAGATGAAAGTATTACAGTGTGTTTTCAAATCACTCAGATTAAAAGAGCTAATACAAAGTTCACAGGAAGAAAAAGAAAAAAACCCCTAGAAATTTCAAAAAGTTACCATGTTGTGGTGCAAATGGAAAGAACACATGCTTTTTTTCTATCAAGTTTCTCAATCAATCTCAAAGTGAAAACATTGAACTGTTCCTTCAGCAAGGCATCAAGCAAAATTGACAGAAAACATAATAGAGTTCCTACTTGCACCCTACACCAGTGTCTGCTGATATCAATACAACCTGCCAGAGCATTTTGATGTAGTGTGTTTTGTTAACAAGGAACATTTCCAAACACAGCTGTCAAAAGCTGTGTTTTCTGCATGCAGCAATGTGTTTTGCCATGAGTGGAAGATTCTCCTTGTTTAAGATGGTTTGAAAATTATGAACTTGCATTCTTTACTCTTAAGGCAAAAAGTAAGCGGAAATAAACAGCTATGTTACATGTTATGTACTATTTAATGCAGTTTTCATTTTTTTCAGTTGGGTCAAGTGGTTAGGAAAAAAAGGCATCAAAATATTTCTGGTAAATTTGCAAAATAACAAAGCTATGTGTTGATTTAGTCTCAGATGCAAGCTCTGTCACTGAAAAGCTCATTTCAGTAAGTGTAGAACCCAAAATTTACACTTCAGTCCCTCAACTATTTTTCATGCAACCTTCAGCTATGGATGTCTGGTATTTCCTCATATTACAGAATGGTTTGGGTTTAAAGGGACAGTAAAAATCATCTGGTTCCAGCCCCATTGCCGTGGGCAGGGACACCTTTCACAGGTTGCTCAAAGCCCTCTCCCACCTGGCCTTGAATACTTCATGCCACAAATCTCTGGGCCGCCAATTCCAGTGTCTCCCCACCCTCACATAAAATAATTTCTTCCTGGTATCTAACCTACACCTAATCTCTTTCAGTTTAAAGCCATTCCCCCTTGTCCTATCACTACCTGCCCTTGTCAAAAGTCCCTCTTAGCTCTCTTGCAGATCCCTTTAGGTACTGGAAGGCTGCTGTGAGGTCTCTCCAAACACTTCTCCAGATTGAGCAGCCCAATTCTCTCAGCCTGTCTTCACAGGAGGGGTGCTCCAGCCCTCTGATCATCTTCATAGGATACTTTTCATCTTTAGGAGCAATGAAACAGTAAGTTTTCTATATTCCCTCACATTAACTGGAATAGCCACAGTACTGCTTCTGATTCCATTTAACTCCATCCTTATTTTAAGATGACAGTCCAGTGTGCATTATGCAGACAGCTCCTGAAGAGAGAGACCAGGAAATACTCAACAAAGCTTTCAGCATACAGAAAGTGAGAGATTTTACACTCTGATCATTTTTCATTGGGAAAGTAGACTTGGATTTTTCTTTAACAGTATCTTGGCTTAAAAAATAAAAAGGAAATGAAGAGGGTGTTCTTCTTTCAGCCCTGCCCTCCCCACCCTCCAAATCCTAAATATTGTTTATTTTTAAACAAACCAGAACTTTCAAAAGAGAGAACCTGAACAGAACAAAGTAAATGGAAAAAGACATCTCTGTCAGGGATTATAAACAATGAGTACATTTATAAATCACTTGAGGTGCCCTAGAAAATAATATGGAATAAATAAATCTAACAGCTCAGTAAATCTTAATAACTAGGCATAGTAAAATACTGATTTCTGCCCATGCATGAGATAACATAACCAGTGCTCCCAACTCAAGACATTTTTCAAGGTCTTCACCATTACCATTATCAGGGTGAACAAAAACTTCCACAAAGCTAAAAAAGGCAATGCTAAGTACACAGTTACTCTTCAGCTATAAAGTCAGTGCTGGGTATCTCATTATTCTTTGATTATGAAGTTATGCACTGGCTTCCTGATGTCTTGAGATGCAAACATGAGTCTCTGGTGAAAGTTTAAGCAAATCTACATAATGTTGCAAGTTACTACAGTTTCTTTTGTCTGGGGGTGCCCATTACACAAGTCAAACAATAGCAGCAATCTGAACCCAAAGAATGATCAGGGTATTTGGGGGATTCTCAAAAGGTAGTTTGTGATTCTGTGCCAAACTTATGTGCAGACCACTCCTCCCAATCAAAGCAAAACCTGTAAAGTACTATACTATAACTTTTATTATGTAAGTAAGACAAATTTGAAGTGAGGATCTGGATCAGAGAAGCATAATATTTTGGTTTATAATATTTCTCACTGATTTTATAAATTTTGTTTCTGAACACTGAGTGCCACAGAATCTGAAAACCAGTGTTTGTAATTCTACTGTCATTCATTCTTGGGAAACATGAGCCTGATTGACCTGGGCTGCTGGTAACTCAATTCAGTACTTTTCCAGCAGACCATTGTTGGTCCATCTGTACATAAAAACAGAAAGTATGAGATCACTAAGTCTTCTAAAATGTATAGAGTGTACCAAGAGAGGGAGTCACAGAGGAAATATAAATATTCAAAAGTTGCTTTTTAAAAAATCACTGAAATTCAGAAGCACAACCATATTTAAAAGAGTTTTTAAAAATTATACTACATCCCCAGTAGCAGCAGCTAATTTTCAACTGAAAGGAAAAGCAAATCCTCAGGGAAACTGCACAAATACTTCAAAGGGCCAAAACACTTATCAAAATTCTTGTCATCAGTGAGCAGAACTGTTTGTCTCTGCAGACAACTTGTTTATTATACCCCAACCTTTCCTGGAGGATGCCAGGACAACTCCACAAGCTGGAGGCAGAGCAAGAAGTCAGAACTTCAATATTTAATGCAAAATGCACCAGCACAACAGGATAGTCAGTATCCTCCTGCAGACTTAGCCAGTAAAAAAGGTGAAAGGCCAGAATAAAAGAGACACAGCAGCAACAACGTGAAGCGTCCAAGTACCACTGTTGAGAGAGGCTTTGGAATTAAATATGAAAATAAGTCCCAAAAGCCCCTTCAAACTTTACCAATGCTGATTTTTCTGTAAGAAACTATCCGGTGATTGTGGGTGAGAACGCAAAATGCTGTGACAGAGAAATCACTGAGAAAGGTCCATTGAAATTCACCAGAGCTGAAGCATGCACGTTGTGCCTGGTACTTCCAACAGTGCTGAGGGACCAAGGAGGATCTGCCTGGAAAATACAGCTTGTGACTGGAACTGGTTAGGCCTAATCCTGTTTTAAGAGGATTTCTGCAGGAGCAGAGTGCTGCCTGGCCCAGTCCTCAGAACCTGGCTTACAACCCTCCACACCACCAGCTGTCACTCAGACACCCAGGGGAGAGAGAGATCTTTCCAAACGGAGGTTGAGAAACAAGCAGAGGGTGTTGCAAAGGACACACAAACTTCCCTGCAGCTTTCCCCTCCCAGCACCCCAAGATGCACTTCATATTTCTCCTTGAGTCTCAACCCCCAAGCAAACATGCCTTGAAAATAGAAGTAATGTAGAATTATCAGGATTTTTTGTCAAAGAAAACCACAAATCATCCTCCACTTTTTTCCCCAAAGGAAGCCTGTGGTCCCCAGATGATTTTGAAAGCATAAGATGATTGCTTTTCTATGTTTTAGTCTTAAAATTATGATCACATGCCATTTGGCTGCACAGCTGAAATCCCGCACTGTGATTCAGCAGACATGCTGTGTGCCAGCTACAGATCTGACCACAAGAGAAGGAGGGGAATGTGAGAGCACTGTAACTCCAGCAAGGGTACTCATTGAAATTAATATCTTTGGGGCTCCCCTGATAATCAGTACAGGGAGATAACAGAATTAAATCCCTTCACAGAGGAGATTAAACTGAAGATGGAGTCTTTCCTGTTACAGAGCAAACCCATGGAGACCAGTCTCCTACAGTTACCCCTTGTCAGGTGCCCAAATCTCAAAATTTCAATTAGCTTCACAGGTACCAGATTGGTTTTTGAACTCTCTGCAGGCTAACACACATAACAAAAGGGAGGACTGGAGATAAACACTCGGTAATGTCGTATTTTAAAATCTTTAATTACACAAAAATTTTTTCCTACCTCACAATTTATCTTTAATGATTTTTTTAGGAACTAGATGATTTTTAAGGTCTGTTCCAATCCAAACCATTCTGTGATTTTACATTTCAATTCAGTTAGAACAATCTCCAAGGGCACAGTCCATTTTGGCAGAATTGCGTATTATTCCTATGTCTTTCTTTTATAAAAAGGCAGTATAAATACACAGTGTCCAGCCACAGCATTTCTAATCAAATGTTTATATATTCTAAAAGCCTTCAGTCTATATACACTGCCAAAGCCTTTGGTATATTTCTTTTCTGTCACTCCCAGTCCTTCATAATATTTTAATTTCATTAAATCAACTGGGCCTCCTTAGAACAAATGAGGAGAGATCAGTGAATCATCAGGTTTTTCATTTACATACTCGGTATCTATTTGTGATTTGAAACAAAATATATTTAAAAGATGAAGCTGCTATAGAGCCATAGATGGCATAAAATACATCAAAATGCTATATAAAACTTAATTGCTTTCAGAAACTCCTAGGCAAATGATTGAACTCAAATCCCAACAATTAATATGTTCTAAATGCACACACATATTCAACATAAAAACTAAACAAATACTGAGGGAAAAGTATTTTATGGATACTACAGTGGCATCCACTGGGAGCCTAGGATAGGCTTGATCCAAACTTCCTGCTCAAGCCTAGGATAACCCTGCTTGAGCAGGAAGTTTGGATCAGATGATCCACTATGGCGGATCCAACCTGATCCATACTGTGATACTGTGATCCCTTAGGAAAGGGAGACAAATGGCTGCGAAAAGAATGATTTTCAGAGGCCATTTTCATAAAGTGTCTAATGTTTCATGCATTATTTAGGATTCCCACATCTGAAAATACTTTTATAAGAATAATTTTTTGATTGCCCTGAATGGAACAATTTGTCAATGTGTCACAAAAAAAAAAAAGTGGCTTCTTCTCTTCCTGGAAACCATTGCTGATCATTAGACACACATTTCTTTCCTAACAACTTGCTGAGAGGCTAAATCCAATACCACAGACCACACTGGGGGAGTTAAAGGATGATCTGCTGTTAATACTTTCTAGAAGAGGTTCCCTTCAAACTCCTGTGCTACATCTTTCTCCTTTCAGTACTGCAGCTAAGAATGCTAATAAACTATGCTGTGTGATTTGAGTTTTAATTAGAGATTCATATTTTAAAGCAAAATTAAAAACAAACCCAACCATGAAGCACACAGCCAATGCTTGCTTGAAGTTCCAATTGTTCTATTTGATAAATTAAATGTTAAAAAGATTTTTTTAAAAATTTACTTCTTTCTCCCCCACCTCCAAAAGTTCAATATATAGTATCTTGGATCCTGGTTTAAGGGCCTGTCTTCATAAGCACTGAAACTGATAATTTATTTGTTAACACTTCAAAGATATTTAATTCCATGTTTGTACACACCAGTGGCACTCACTCAACCTTTCCACCCAAATTTTGTGGTGGGAGCTGCCAAGGCAGGGTCAAACTGGGGAACTTGTGACAGGACTAGCACAGTAACTGTGTATTTCTAGGCCCAGCAGCAAGTGAATATCTTCCTATCCAACTTCCAGTAAATGACAACTAACTTTTTGCAGGCTGAAGTGGTCCCAGAATCACCCAAGGCATCCAGACTTCTGCTGGAGCTCTGACTTTTCCACAGTATCCCTTCTCTGAGACAGGAAAATGATTAAAATCTGGTCAAGCACCTCTCATGCACTGTCTTGACAGCTGGAGACAGCTGAAAAAGAAACTGAAAATCAGCTAGCTAGCCTGCAGGGTAGTTTTTGATGTCTGTTTTATTCCTCTTTGCGAGGAGGATCATGTAGGCAAATTCTAACAGCTGGTTAGTTTTTGAGCTGTGACAATAAATGTGTTAACTACTGCTCTTGCCTAACCACTGCCCAGCTGGCAGCTTCCTGCTCAGTCCAGCTGTCCCCTCCGAAGAGTGACTCGTATCAGCTCTTATATGGAGAGATGCTCTTTGGGGATGCTGACTTAGCAGGAGGAGGCAGACAGTAAATTAGTACCATCAGCAGCCCCAGGAGGAAGACTAACACAAGTGGTGACTCAATTTTATGGGATGACAGGGAATAAAAAAAAAATTCTACATATGTCCACAATGTCAGCCAAAACATGAATGTTTTTTACTGCAACAAGTGATATAATGAAGAGGTATAGCCTCAAGAGCTATTAGTTTGAGAACATTTATTTTGTCTATTTGTCTATTCATATGCAGTGTCAGCATTAATAAATGCTGATCTCCTGGCCACTTCAGTGATGCCAGTGCAGGAGATGCATCCATTTGTATTGGAGACATATGTACATCATCATCTGTCTGGAAATGAGAGCAGAAAAATCAGATTGCTTTGGCTAACTGTTCATCACTTGAGAAACCAACAGCACAGCCCCCAAAAGATGCTAATATGAAATAGATTTTAAAACAAGATCCCTGCTTTTCTCCATGAAGTTCATCAGGTCCTTCAAAGGCAATGTTTATAGTTACATTTTCCAAGAAGAAAAGCTATCCTCCTCCCAGCATTTTTGCCTTTTATCTTTATAAGGAAACATACCCAGAGACCTTTGAAGCTGCCCTAGAATGGTCACTGGCTCTTTATTGTACTTTCAGGCAAAAGGGTAAAATGTTCAAATTTTATCCAGTGGACTGATCTTCACCAAGGTGACAATCCAATAGGCAATTTCTCTTGAAACTGGACAGAACAGCAACAGAGACTGAAGAGCACTATTAATGTAAAAGCAGAAAGTGAGCAGGAGGTACAGGAAGTACAAAATTTCCAGTACCAACCTGTGCTAAGGCTCTGCTGAGACAATTCCCCACTTCCCTGAAGGGTCAGTCAGCAGTGGGACACGGGAAGGCAAGAGAGTTCTGTTTGCTCCATGTCCAAGTCATTCTACATGAAAGCCCACTAAATATTCTCTGTGGTGAAAGGTACCTGCTCATAATTAGGTCAGAGTAGTGATGGCTCCTGAGCACTTACATAAGAGGATACTACAGTGAATGAAAACAGCAGATACACAGCAGGAGGAGCCAAGACCCAGGTGGAGACCAAAACACCACAGAGAACCAAGGCAAAGAAGAAACAATCTCATCTGCCTCTGGAGAGCAGCAGGGAATAAGCAAAGGCCAGTGAAATTGCCTTTGGGAAGACCATGCATTACTGTATGCATTGAAGTCTGACAGCTGCTGAGAATAAAAATAAATCACCTCCTCCATGGGCTTCAAAAATGACCAGATACCATTATATACTTTTTTGTGGTCTGATACATAGTTTTTGGACATCTGGATCTAGTGATACTGTGTCTATTGACGCTTAAAATAATCAGAGTATCTTATTTTTACAAAACAGTCCACCCAGACTGTTAGGCTGCTGTGTTTACGTCAAATTCCTGTAACATTTCTCTGTGGAAAAAACACTGAATTTCTTTAGGATTTTACAGGCAGGGTTCGTACAACCCTTTCCTTATGGCTGTCTGCCCCATGACACTTCTCACGTTAGTGGTGCTCTAAAGGGGCATCAAAGCTTGTGGAACTGGCACTCTGTGGCAAACCAACGGAGCGCTAAGCTCTCATTTACATGCCCACATGGAGAACGGGAGAGACAATTAGTAATCAGGCATTACATGATCTGAAATATCAATATGACACGTATTAAGTGTTTAAAAGTACTTTTCAATGTCACCATCTAAAATTGTACTAAAACTGTGCCTGTTACCATAATAATTTCTGATAAAAGTTACCTGAGCACAGCACAGACCTACATGTCTCCCACAAAACACTAATGAATAAACTAAAAAATTTGTGCTTCCTATTACTTTATATACTAAGGCTTAATTAATCAATTCCAAAGGCTAAAAAAGCAAGGGGGAATAGAATACAACAGAGCAATGCCAGAGATAATAAGTACTAGCATGGACTACTTTTAATCAGGTCCCCAATGAGAAGTGAAAATAACAGGAAATGAAAGTAATGAATGGAATTTCACAGTTCTGCCATCCATGTGATAAGTTAAGACAGAATAAAAGAAGGTGGTATTAGAAGGAAATTGCCTGCTGTAGCAAGTGGTGTAACTCAGAGTTACTACAGTCAAAACCCTTACAAAACCAAACCCAAAGAAAAAACATCCCAAGAAAAGCAAGAATAAAACCTAACTCCTGCTTCTGAAAAGCAGATTCACTGGGCAGGAAAATAATTAAGAATTTTGGAAGAACCTATGAGAAACACCATTTATCTCTGTTCTTGTCCTCTCTATATCATGCCTTTTAATACTAAAAGACAAACTAGCTGTGTAAGTTTAAAGCTTATTTTAGAACTTCACATTTCACATTAAAATTGCTTGCTGCCTTAAAGCCACTGTAGCCATGGCATTTGGCACTTTTGATATAATTTAGTCAGGACATCCGTCTGTAAGACTCTGCTCCCAGTTCTACATCACTTTTCCAACATTCAACTTTTAGGCTATCCTGTTTTTTTCTCCTGAGGATTTGCTATAAATCCCCCCTGCACCCTAATTAGTTCATTAACTTCTGACTTCAATTTCTATCCCACATCTGATTTCCTCTTCTAGTGGACGTTCAAGTTTCGCAAAATTGTTCTTTTGCTCTATCCGTTGCATTGTCCAAGTGCAAAGAAATGTTATTAACTTCCTTTGTCTGTAAAATTTATTATGAGGATGAGTGTTGAGCAGTTTACATTTGGAGGTGACTAAGTAACATAGAAATAGGGTGGAGAATTGGTGCTAGAACCCAGAACTTCCTTAATTTTCTTTTTCTTCTTGATGTGTTTGTTGGGTCTTTTTTTTTTTCTCTGTTTCTCTGTTCTTTTCTGGTTCCACAATTCTCCTCTTGCTCTTCCAGTCAACCTCCTTGTCATGAGATATTCTTCCTTTTACTGCCAGTCACTGGAGATCAAGTTATCTCCACACATCCTCAAGTGAAGGCAACAGGATGTGTCTGTCTGGTGGAGATCCTGCAACCACAGTCTCCTCCAATTCAGGCTAAGGACACTAACAACCCAATCAAGAGTATTAATGTACTGAAACATTGTAAAAACAATGGTTTCTCTATCAGAAGGGCTGTACCAGTTTTTCAAGAAAAGCCACTACTGATCTTCTGGACTGGACAAAATCTCAGTATTTGGTCTTTTCAGTCTGATGAGGACTTAAAAGAACAGGTAAAGATTCAAAGCACCAAAGCATAGATGGCAAGTGACAGCTATGTGTAATTTCTCTGCCACTAATTTCCACTTTCTCACTTCCTAGCACTCATTTTTCAATACCCTGGATAATCTTATCTCAATCTCAGTCATTTAAAATATATCTGTATCACTCTTGTCTATACAGTTCATATTCATTCTTTATCATCAGACAGTAAATCTAATAAGCGGATTTAATCCTTTTCTTCGCTGAACTCAATTAGCTCGTATTAGCTTCTCGTGTCACAAAAATATTTTATGTGGGTTCACAGTCATTCAGGTTAAAGTCTTTCAATGCATCTAGTCACATTTACTGTGCTTGATGCTGCATGTGGTGCCATTGAATGCTTGACTCATAGAATCACAATCATTACACTAATGGCATGGCACCATTATTAAAAATAATGGGCTGACAAGTTGCAAAGGTCTGTTTCAAGCCGTTTTGTAGCTACCAGTCATTGCAAGGAGCCTACGTCAAAGGCTTGCTGAGTGACAGTCAATTATTTCTCCTTCTAATACAGCTGCTGGATCAACAGTGGTTTCAGACATTGGACAGCTTGTCACAGGGCTTGCAGCTGTGATATTCATCAGATATTAACATTAACTTAACAAATTCTGTAAATTAAACTTGCATATGGATTTGCAGGTAAGTGTATCAATCTAAACATGTACAACACAGAGACATCACTGTTGTTGAGGGAAACCTCTCTTCAGTATCTGCTGTCACAGATGCTGTGACAGCTGTATGAAACCCTACTGAAATGGCATTCTGGTTCACTGAAAGGGACAGCTTCCCTAGATTAAAAAATATATAAGTAGTCTTTTTCAGACTAGTGTTGTGAAAGACATAATCTGTTTTGACAAATGCTTAAAGTATAAGTGTCCTCTTCTTCCAGTCTGCTTCAATCTTTTTGTTTCTCTTTACCCACACATTGCTGTTCTGGGATCAGATAAACATTTATTTTTCTCAGTGCCAGTCACTAAGGCCTTGATCCTTACAGCCAATAGAAAGACTTGTGGTTGCTTCAACAGGGACCGATTGAGCATTAAAATCCTATAACTGTCATTAAAACTGTTGCAGAGACAGTAAGTTAATACCAATGCAGGGAGCCCCTGCAGCCAGACTGAAACACCAGTATCACTGTATAAATCCTTTCCATTAACACCATTCAGATTCAGGAACTGAGAGCTGATTCTTCTTCTAAAAATTAGTGATACAGTGTAAAAAAACCTTTCTTTTCCCAGCAAATGACACATTTGCTTATTCAGAGTTTTGTCCTTCAATGCCTACCAACCACATAAAACCAAAATTGAAGTCGATACTTTAAAGAAGTACTTACAAATGCAATTTACATCCTTTTCCCCATCTTTATACATTTATAGAAGATACACTTATTCACTATAATCCAGGCAATTTAACAATAAAGAGCCATCCCTATTTTTCTCAAATTACATTAGTTTCAGGGATATCACTAGGCTAGACAAAGTTATACATTATATTTATCAGATTCTCATTCTGAATGTTAAGCTTTTGCTCCATGTTTAATAAACACTGAATTTTATTTAGCTCACATCTTTATAAGTGAATCAAGCTCACTGCTGTTTGCATAATCACTGAAAAGTAACCAATGGCTAAAATATGATCAAATTCATTCATTAAGGCAAGATCAAGAAAATTTTCTACTGTATAGAAGGCAAATGAAAAAAATACCCCACAAACAAAAAAAATGACATATAATCTAATACACATCTGATTTTCACCTGAGGAAATAACACATGTTTCCTGTGGAAAGAGTTTCTATTATCAGTTATTCAACTCTGTACTGCCTAACCCTGAACTTCATCAGTAATCTCCTTACTTCAAGCAACAAGTACCTTTACATAGCAGCTGTTCATCTTATAGATGAGCTATTTACAAGAAACTAATGATGCTGATGATCTCAGTTGACAAGGCACAGAACAATACAGCTTAATTCCCACATATGCACTAAAAAATCTGATACAGGACAATCTGAATACAGCATAAAGGAAAGTCAAAGAAAAATAAAAAAAGGGCAAACATTACATCAAAAATTCAGGAAAGCCAGATTAGTCAAGACTCGTATTTTTACAGAAAATATAATTTTGTTCCATGATCTTTTTGCAGTCTTTAATTACAACAATACCTCACTACAGCAGATATCCTGAAGAAGGAAAGGAGTTTTCCACCCAATTACTTAATAATCCAACAGAGCTGAAAAAGGCTGAAAGACATTTGTTACTGTGGCAAAGCAGAAAATGAGAAGTACCAAACATTTCTTCTAGAAGTACTTAAATAATCACAATCCATGCACTAATACTCATGGCCACATTTAAGATATTCCTTGGAGGATTTTGTAAACCAGATTATCAGATAATAAAGGACCTGGCATTGAGTAGTCAAATAAGCTTTTCTTAACAGTAATGGGATTTTAATCAATACAATGAAAATAATATAATAAAGGATGAAGTGAAATAAGCATGAAGAGATTACAATTTAAAGTAATAGAACAAAAAGGCTCAGAAACCCCCCCCCACACTTCTGGAAACCTGCTGGAGACAATATGTGTACTTTTTGTTCCTGTACCAGCACACAGTGTTTCACTAATCACCTTGAAAAAGCTTTTGCATATTAACAACATACAGAGGGAAAGTACATTGCTATTTTTCTTTTATAAATTATCAATGAGAACAATGATGATACAGTTTTATAAAGCATTTAAGAAAATTGGATTTCTGTCTCAATTCCAGCAAAACATTTGGTCAAAGGTTTTAAATGTTTTTTGTAATCCCTCACTGTTCTTGATGGCTTTAGAGAAAGAATCAGTATTTTAAGCTTTTTTTCATTCCTGCCCTTTTTTTCCCATTTTTCTTTTCTGAATTCCCAGCCATAGACTGGAATAATATAGCACAGAATATCTTGCAAGAATTGTCATGTAATAAGTGCCGTATTTGTTTCTCCAGTGCAATGAAGATCATGTCTGGAATGCAGTATGTTCTGGATAGATATGGCATACTGGTTTGTTTTTCTGACACTTCTGAAAGATAATGTCAGTCCAAATAAGTACTTTTGGTAATGTGCACAATTGTCTTTTCAGTACCAGAGAGACCTTGAACTCAAAAGCCACCAATATAAACTATCTTTAGGTCTATTATGAATAACTTCTTGACACATTATATTACATATTTGGGAATATGAGAGCAACACACTGGCCCAAGTCAAAGTGATCAGAGTAAACAAAAAAATGGAGATGGCCCCCCTTTCTTAATCCTGCCTCCTTCAGGAAGCCAGATTTCCAAAGGGTATCTTCAAGGGCCAGCAATTATAGTCCAAACTTTCATTGGTGTGTGGGTGAATGCCGGGATAGAATATAGAAGGCCGGGCTCCCTTCTCCTCCCTAAAAGGCAACCATCAAGAACCACCTCTGCTACAGCTGAGGTCTCTGTGGTCTCTATGGACAGCAACAGGTCTTTTTCTAATTATCTGAAGTACCTAAGGTGTTTAGTCAATTCACGACCAATTAACAACAAACCAATCTGTCTCATAAACAAAGTTTACTCAAAAGTAGGCTTTTGTAACTTGTACTACTTATGAAAATCTCAGATGTCAGTAGACCTTAACCATACAACAGGCTGAATATTCAAATGACATATTTAAGCCTTCAAAGACAAGCCCAAAAGCTATTAGCCATTAAAACAATGCTGACAAAGTTAGTTAAGCAAACTCAATTAATTTATGAAGGGAATTTTGGGTAAAAGACAGAAAACAGTTCATTTATGGTCTCAACAGAACACTGTGACATGATGTGAAACAACATTGCTGAAGGACTGGATGTTCTAATGCCTGGTACAAAATGTTCATTTGAAAAGAATTAAATTCAAAATGATATATTTTTAAAATATTCTTTATTCCAGTAGACTTCATTACCTAGAGAGGTTGCTGTATGACATGAAATGGGCAACCTGAAAGGTCAACCGGAAAGACTGTCAGAGTTGCTGCACCAACCACAATTTGCTGGGATGTATTTTAAACACATGAGCCTTTCCACAGCTAAGAATTGAATCAAGACATTTACATTAATGGGCCTTTGACAGACTAATACTCAATTTTCTCATACTACACAGAAACTGCGCAACATGAGCAACATTACAAGATATATAGCATATGGATACCATTAAAGCTCAATTATAAGGAATACTTCCTCATTTATTTCTCTAAGCACTACTCCAAGGAATGTAGCAGCCGTTTCACAGATGTCAAGTGGAAATAGTAGCCTTTCATTTAATTTGCTGAAAGATCATTCCCTCCTATTAACTAATTTCCTCCCAAAGATGTGTCGGTGTTATAACAATAAAAACGTCATTTTAACATGAAGTTTAAACCAGTGAAGGCAAATTGCTGGAACAAACTACTTAGCTGTATTGCTAACCACTTTTTATTTCCTTCTTAATAGGTCTCAAACTAGCCCATCATTGTACAAGTCTCATTCTGTCTTTACCCTCTGCTGTATGGATTCCTACAGTGACAGCATTTACTGCTGGGGTTTTATTACTGCTTGTTTTATGTAAAACAACAGACTATTCTGCTAAGTCTTTTAAAATGATATTCAGTCATACCGCATCCTCTAAGCCAGGTCTACTCAGTTAGGTTATGGTGTGCTACAGTGTCAAGGTCTGCTCATTAAAAAGAAGGAAACACAAGGACACTCAGTTTTTTATATGAGATTAGAGTTAGAACACCGCATATTTTGGATGTTGGCTAGGTGCATCCGCCCAACTCAACAATTAGAAGAGAGTTCACATCTGCCCATTGGATAAGAAGTCAGGCTGAATGTTTTCCACAACCTAGAGACATGTTAGTGAACTCTTACTCTTCCCTGTCCTTATAAAAGTCAGTCTGTACTGAGCTAAAAGTCAGTCAAGGGAGAACACAGTCACCAAAGTGTTGCTCATTGGGTTATTAATTCTTAAGGTTGACTTGCCAGGCATTAACTCTCTACTCTCTTTACTACTTACTCTCTACTATAATAATTCCAAAATTATATGGCAATATTAGGGAAAATAAACCTCAGCAGAGTCAGCCTACACAGCATTAAATTGGCTCTGTGATCTTCAACATTTTCATAAATGACTTGGACAGAGGTCTGGAAGGGATACTAAGCAAGTTTGCAGATGATACAAAACTGGGAGGAGCTGTTGTCTCCCTTGAGGGGAGGGAGGCCCAGCAGAGAGACCTCAACAAATTAGAGGGCTGGGAAATCACCAACCGTATGAAGTTCAAGAAGAGAAGGTGCCGGATTCTGTACCTGGGATGGAGCAACTCCGGATGCATAGACAAACTGAAGAATGTTATCCTGGAAAACAGTGCCATGGGAAGGGACCTGTGGGTCCTGGTCAATGGGAAGTTAAACACCAGTCAGCAGCGCCCTGGCAGCCAGGAGGGCCAAGTGTGTCCTGGGGGACATCAGGCACAGCATTGCCGGCCAGGCAAGGGAGGGGATTGTCCTGCTCTGCTCTACACTGGGGCAGCCTCACCTCCAGTGCTGGGGGCCGTTCTGGGTGCCACAACATAAAACAGACAAAGAGCCATAAGAGAGTGCCCAAAGGAGGGCAATGAGGATGCTGAATGGCCTTGAGGGGAAGCCACATGAAGAGTGGCTGAGGTCACTTGGTCTGTTCAGCCTGGAGGAGACTGAGGGGAGACCTCACCACAACCTACAGCTTTATTGTGAGGGGAAGAGGAGGGGCAGACACTGATCTCCTCTCTGTGGTGAACAGTGACACGATGCAAGGGAATGGTCTCACAGAAAAACTGAAGTTTTGCAGTTAAGATTCCATACCTTTTAAGGCTGTGAGGAAAAACCTCAGATAGCTACAAAAACCCTTGAGGCTTTCATATACATGACTGATTTTGGAGGAGCTTTTGGACATTAGTACCCATGTCAGTTCTGCAACCACCCATTTTCTGAGCACAGCTGAATGAGTTACAGCACTGGATATAATTTAGGGTTGTATTTTATCCTACATATCTACAAACTAACTCTTTAATGTGCACTCTTTGTCAGTTGTAATATCTTGTAGTACATGGAAGCACAGAAAGAAAGTGCAGCTGATCTAACTGAAAGTTACAGAGTGATCAAACTGATTTACAGTGCTGGACTGCCTAATCCACCACAGAATGACTTCAAAGAATACATAAGACACTTAAAAGTATCTCTTTCTCCAAACAGCTGCATGCCATGTAACTACTCTTGTTTTGCCATGTGCAAACTGAGCTTTATTATTGCAAATTTTCATGAAAATTGTGTTACATTGGTAACTTCAAAGAAAACAATTAGGAAATTTGAAAATAAAACAATTTAGAAACTTAGGATATTGACAAAATGGTTTGAAGCAGATTCAAACCATTCCATTATTTCAGCAATTCAAATATGAATTTTTTGCAACCATGTGTCTAAAGAGAAAGAAAGCCTAATTTCTTTATTCTTTATTCATTTGATTTGTTCCAAAGTGATTTGTTCAATATAACTAACGCAATAAACTGCAGTGCTGCCCAATTGTTAATTTTGAAGGGCAAACTGGTTTATTCAATATTTTTTTTAATATGAAGAACAAAATGGAATATTTTAGGGTCCCAAAAACCACTGATATGCCACTGGCTGTGAAACACAAATCAATAGCCAGCATAAGATGGTCACCACCACCATGCATTATTCATGATCATTAAGGTCAACCACAAACCTCAGACAATTTTCAAGTTCCGCACTTAGTGTTCGATTTTTTGTGATTGTTCTATTTGTTCGTTTGGGGTTTTTTGTGTATCTGAGAGTTATGCATAAAGCAAAACTGATTTGAGATCTGCACGAATCTTATTCTCTTCTATTAAACCAACAGAATTTCCGAGTAGGTCCTTTCTAAAATTCCAAAGCTGTTATTTAAATAGAGCCTCAGTAACTCCCGCTCAGTAACTCCCACCTCCCCCAATCCCTTATGTATTTTATTGTCATTATAGAGCAGTCAAATCTTTTCATTTCTGCTTAAAATTTTTGATTTGGCTAGCTCTCTTCTCAGATTGAGGTGGATCAAACAAGAGATATAGATGGCTTTGCTTTACTTAGTTATCCAAAACCAGGTTTGTGATCCCCACATGGCCTGAGAACAAGCAGGTCAACAGTGCCAAACAAATATCCACTTTTAGGCACTTTTGCATTTACCCACAAAACACAGCACAGCAAGACTGGGAGAGACACTTAAGAAGTTAAACTCCTGAGCTGAACTAACCTGCTAATGAGGACACCCACATTGATTCCTTGATCTTAATTATTCACAAGCCCTTAGGCATAACCTGCCCACCATTCACCTATCAGTAATATCTGATTTGGACTCTCTAGTTAATGCTTTCTTTTAAAGGAAGCAATAACCTAGAGAGCAAAAGCACATGTCTGAGAAGTGAAAAACCCAAGCCTACTGAATTCCTGGAGAATGTCTCAAGTATGAGGAGAAAAGCTCTTCTGGTAAATGATGTCCATTTTCTTGAAATTGTGTCACAAAAGAAGAGAAAGGACAAGATTCACTGGACTGAAAACTCCTGGCTTTTGGTCTCCCAGAACACTTTCTCTAATGCATTTCTTATGAAAACTTAACAACAAAATTCCTAAAACAAGACAGGCAAATTCCCCAGAAGTCTTATGCAAATTTATCAGGTGGCTTTAACTATCTGTTCACTGACAGTGTAAGGATATTGAATAGATTCAGACCACTTTCAAAGTCTGATCTACATAGATGTTTTGTGCTTTTTCCTAATCACTTGTTAGAAACAAGACTAAATATAAATCATACTGATAAGATTACAATTCTTTACAGATTTTAGTATATCAGGCTTGATAGTAGCAAAACCAGTTAAGTCTGCTTAAGAACATTTTCTCTTATCAATTTCGCTGCTAGGATCCTAGTTGCAATTTCTGTTCGGTATAATTTGATTTCCTATTAGACAAGAGGCTCTGAGCATGGGGTGACCCACAATAACCTTCACATCTCATAAAGAAAGCAAGAAAGGCACACATACTCTCTCCCTCAGTCACCTCGTCATGCTAATTCAATACACCTAGGTAATTTCTATTTTCTCCTTGCATTTCTGAAAAACATTTAGGGATAGGTCATGAAAAATGCAGACTAGTATGACCATTACAGTAATTGCATTGGTTACATTTATTAATTTGTCAAAATTAAGTTGTAAGAGTTTTAGTAATACCATTATATTACTTGATTAGTTTTGAAAGTGATTATCATAAGAAGTCTATTTAATTGGAAGCATCTCAATTTACAGGATACATTAAATTCTCAGTAGCATTTTAACATATGCAGGTCAATTACCAGTAATCACCGTTTCATACAACTGCTTCAGAAAAAATTTCAGTACAACACTGGAAAAGTATGATAGATGGTTTTAAAAAATTACAACTGAACCTCAATTCACAAGGATAAAGCTGAACTTCAGCTCATGTTATTGTGGTAAAAGGCCATATCTAACATCTGTGCTGTTAAAACCATTCTGAAATGCTAAAGATTATAAAAATCTGAGCAAAGATTAGAGAACAGTTGTCTACCTTAAAACGGATGATGATAATTTGTCAGGACTGCCAAATTACTGAAATGCACTAACTGCACTCATGCCCAGCTGCACATTAATTACTAGATTAGAAAGTTATAATTAATTTTCTTAATATCACTACACTGCTTTTCTTCCTTGAGTTAATAAAAACGGATTGCAATCAATCTTTGTTAATTCATGCTGCAGAACATAACTGCGGTAGCTATTTCCATATGCGAAGAACACTGCATGCACAGCTCTTGCAGTAATACCCTGCCTAGAAGCCGAATATTCTGACATTTTAATGAAGTGTTGTAATAAGGCCAATAAATTATAAATTATAACTTGACTTCTTATAGTTAGTAGAAAAACTACAAAAGCTTAAAAATGAATTCTTAAAGAATCTTCTTAATGACAAGATTTAGAAGTGGATACCATGTTCCAACATATTTTGAACAGGAAAAGAGGGTTTATTCATAGTTGCATTGTTGAAAACCTTCACTGCTGAGACTTGTAAAATTTCTTCATCAACTGACTTTGTCACTATAAATCAGCAAAAGTGCTACAGACATTTGCACATGTTGCCGGAAATTTTGAGAACTAGTAAAGGAAAACAACTTTAGAGATACAGGGTGAAGTTCACCAAAGTTCTAATGAACAGCATTCAGTTATAAATACAGCAAAGATAATTAAAGTAGCATTCAAAGAGCATATATTCCCCTGTGTCTATATCTGCATTAGTAACAAAAAGTGTTTTTGTAAGATGGAAGGAATTATTCATATAAAGTCAATGCACTGTTTTTTCATCTTCCATTAAGCCCAAAAGTTGGTTTATTTCTCCAGCCTCATTACTCCTTAAAATGTTTAATTTTTTTCTCTCCTTACTTTCCTTCCTTTGTAAAAGATGAGTGTAGAAATATGAGAATTACAACATTGTGGCATCCAAAGTGTGGTAGCCTATTCTACTTTGATTTAATAGAAGTCTTCACATGGTCAGCTTAAGTGTCAGAAAAGGAAGAGCAAATGTCAGCAACAAATGAAGGTTGACCATATTTTTTATTTGGGTGTTTGTGATTTTTGATGTTTCTAAAGTCTTCTGGGGAATGATAAAGTAATTTTGTATTTGTGAAAGACTAGAGATAAGAAAAAGGATTTTAAGAGAATATATAGCCTTCAGAAGCAAAAGCAAGCACAAGCTTTTTATTTTTTTTTTCCTCCCAAACTTCCCTACAGGAGCCCAATTTGCCTTACACTGCTAAATGTTATAAATACATTTTTCATATATATATGTAAAACACCTATAAGTTTGTGTTGAGGTATACATACACGCCCCCTCCAACCCCAATGTATACCAAAATACACATAAGTGTGATTATCACTCTTTCCAGAATATTAAAATATTTAAATATATTTAAGATCTTAAGGAACAATGTATTAGATGATACACTAAGACAAGCAGGATTTATGGAGCAACTCTTCCACAGATGATCATACTTTACAGCAACAACTTTAGTATATGTCCCATTGTGGAGCTGCAGAGAGCCAATCAACTAGGGGACCTCAAGAACATTAGGGATGTAGGAAAGCAGGGAGATAAAGAAGGACAAATGGAAGGGGGGATGGAAGATAGGAAGGGGAGGAAATGAATAATGGTTTGCCCAGAAGTGCCAGAAGATGTATGTAGGACAATACCCAGTGCAATTCTCAAGTACTAATTTTCACATGCCGTCAAACTGAAACATCTGGAAAAAGGCCCAGAGAAACAACCCCTAGATCAGGAAAACATGATACATCCAGGATTCAGATTCCTCTTGTGGAGGGTGTGTGGGCAAGGACAGAATCACAGTTCAGCAGAAAAACCTATTAGAGCTGAAAATGATCACCAGTGTGTTTCTCCTCCAAAATCAAAATGGATTAGAAGAGGGGAGCAAGCATGGATGAGGAGTAGCAGGGACACAAAGTAGAGCAGGATCAAAGACAGATTGCAAGAGTTTTGACTTCCAGAAAACTTACCACAAAAAGGAACTGGATGATCTCAGAACCTAAAAAAATGCAACTTAGATGAAGGATCTGGATGTTTGAGAGACACTATGAGAATCAATGTAGCTGTTTTCAAACCAAAAACTGTGCTGTTACATTGATCAAATCTAGATAACTAAAAGTAACAAACACAGCATCACAGACATCTGTATTTAATGCTGAGATTACTGTTTAAAAACAATTAGGTGTTCTGTATTCAGCTGGGTGTATGAAGCTGGTCATGAAGCTGGTCATAAAGCTGAGAAAATGCAAGTAATGATCAGTAATTATGAAAGCAGGCAAGAAGTTAATACTTACATCATTCCTGAAAAGAAAGAAAACTCTTGAATTCTCACCAAACCTTAAACATAACTGAGCTATTAACAAATAATAAACTTTTGTTTCTGTTACAAGGTAAGGCAAAAAAAAAAGAATCTGCATGAACATTCTTGAATAGTTCTGCATGAACTATTCTGATATAACAGACTGATTTCTAGGGGAAAAAATAGAAGCTATTTTATGCTGATTTGTTGTTTTAATGTCAGTCTAAAAGATTGAATGGAAAATTGTACTGCAAGAGTATCTGACATATCCATGAAAACACATATGCCACGAATTTCAGAATAACAAAAGGTGTCAGAAGCAGTTATGAATAGTCATCTTAAAATTAAACATGCTTATAAAAATGGCATAACAGACACCCCTCAGAACTGGTATAATGAAACTGAAAACCACAAAAGTCAAGTTTCACAGTATTAATTAGATTATGAACAGCTAAAAAGAGAAGTTGAAAATTCAGATAAGTAAAACTGTTATTTGTGATATACATGATGCACTCAAACTGTGCCAGCTGCAGCAGGGTTTTGGCTGTCCAGCTGAGAGGCCATGGTTTGGTGGAGGTTAAGGAGAGAGCCTCTTGTATCAGCAGCAGTAAGAAACCAGAAAATTACGAATAAGGATTTACCAATACATACATCTATCTGTGTGTTTATCTGAAATGAAAGGTGCACTTTGAGAAGTATTGAAGGAAATTGCTTTTTCAGCAAGGAAAAAAATCCAGTATTTTTTGAAGATAACAGCAGAGTCTCTTCTCAGTAAAGATATCTGAAAAAATACAGTTAGCAACTCTTGTCCATGCTCATCATTTTAGGATGGTAAGAATACAGAGTAACTACAAAAATCAGTCAGCTATTTCATTGGTCAATCTCAATCCTTATTATCTACCAGGTCATATAGACACTTAAACCACTGTAGGAAAAATAATCAAACAACCTCACATAGCTGAGAATTTAACCAGGTGGAAGTATCAAATTCCAGCTAAATACACAAGCAAAGCACTTTGTAAATGCCCCACCTGTGCTTCTCATCATCATTTCAGGATTTACGAAATGAGTCATGGATTTTGCAGGCAAAATCCTGCAAATGTACATAAATTGTAACAAATACATGAAGCAAACTGTGGGAAAATTCTTAGGTGGAACAATCCCAATACAACTATTGTTTTTAGATGTGTTTTTTTTCTGAGATGACTTGAATTGTGGTGGAAGTGATTGAGAAGTACTTGTGATCATTTTATGCATTTAATGAAACCTGAAGTCTCTGGAAACTGATTCCCTTCCCTTTGAAGGAAGCCTCCTTTGACCGTCGCATTTTGTCTCTGGTAAGATTATCATTTACTATACACAGATGAAATTTAGGTCATACATGATACAAGCAATTAAAAGGGAAATGGTCTTTAAGTGCAAAGATTAATGTGCCTACACTCGGGTGTCAGTGTTCCCAGCACAGTCTGTATCGGCCAAGGAAAAAGCAGCCCAGCGGGCCAGGCCCTGGGCACTTGATTTCAGGGGAGGAAAATGCTCCTCAAGCTGCTCCACAGTGCCGTTTGCAGTGTGCCACTTCAGCAGGAGCTCATTCCTGCTGTGCTGGTGGACATGCAAATGTATCTCATCAATAAGCTTCATCCTGCACATGTTCACGAACAACTCCAACTCTCAAATATATCTGGCAAGTCAACACTAAGGGCTCCCTTGCAACTCCTAGGCAACAGGAAGGTATAGCATAGAAATAACTCCTGATAATCTGCCAATATCAAGGCGATAACAGCACTTACCCAGCTAAAGCAAGAGCATGAGCAACACCCTTAGCCATATGCTAATTTATAAAATCCTATTTTCAATAAATGCAATTTCAAAAACTTGCAGGAGAGCAAGAATGGTTTTAACTCTCAGAAAGCAAACTGAGGATCTGATGCAACTTTCCCACCCTATGTCACTGCATTTCAGTGAAGGACTGGTTACAGGAAATTAGATGCACATGCCTGGTATGTGCCACCTATTGGCATGTGTCACAGGTGACTGGGGTGAACTTCCCAGTCCAGATTTCTTCCAGGGCAAAACACAAAACAGCTCAGCCTGTTTATCCTTCTTTATAAATATCTTCTTTATAAATAACATACCGAAAAGAAGCAATTCCCCATTTTCTTAAGCCATCAAGACAAACTGTTATGATAGTCAGGGAAGGTTTTGATACTCCGGAGAGAGTCTGCTGATGAGGGGGGCAAGGCCCTTGAAGTGGAGCCTCCAGTAACCAGCTGGTTTCTGTGGGACTGTCTGGCAGCAGGATTGTTTGGTTTTGTAAAAGAACATTACCTATTGCTAGCACCACAGAGATCTATAAAGTGTTTGTAATCATACATTTTGTGCTGAGGAATACATTGCTAATACTCACATAGGCTTTTACACAGATAAGTAATATGATAATTATGAACTTGCAAGTATCTGTACTCATTTTACATTGCACTAATAAACTGTGGGGAAAGAGTGTTTAAACTTAGAATCTGGGACTAGAATCTTTCTTTTGGCTATAACGAAAGCACTTAAACTGAGAAGGATATTTTGCAGTAATAATAATAGGTCCCAAATTCTTCCTGTGTTATTGCCAGAGGGCAGCCTCCCACACAAATTCTGCATTACAATATTGAATTGAAGCTGCTAGTTGAATAATACAGCCTATCATTATGGGCTATCGCCAAAATAGTATTTTTCTTGGTTCTTATTCTTTCTCGACAAAGAGCTATGTTCCTTGAACTATCTCATGAAATTTTTGTGATATTATTATAAATGAGATTGTTTTACATTGCTTAATAGGAAATCAGATATCACCACAGGTCAAATATACTGAATATTGAATACAAAGCACTAGTCATGCAATGCGGAACTAGCTATTCATTTCAGGTGAGGTGACAACACAGTGAGGAATTTCAGATGAGGCAAAGACATTCCATGGCAAGGAATTTGTTTCCTGTGGTGTTCTAACATGTCCTAAAACATGGAAATTTCTAATTTTCTGTTATTTAACATGCACAACTATTCTCCAGGTTGTTTTGCATTCAATACCGACTCAAGAAATGTACACTTGTTTATGAATCATGCAATGAATTGAAATGGCTGTGCTGAAAAATATACCCTTTGCTGATATCATCCTTGCCCCTAGTTACTGATAAATTAGGATGTAATTAATTTCCTCATCTCAAGATATTAGTGCTTTCAATTACTCGTGCAAGGTCTTCTTTAGTCAATGGAAAGAGATCGGTATATCCAGACAGCAGATCATTCTATGCCAAAACATATGTTTAACACAAACCAAATAATTTTTAGAGAGGCAAAGTTCAGCCAGGATTATCTCTTTGCATCCAGTGCTAATACAAATCCACACCATGATCCAAATGCCTGAAGGCAAAAGTCTGCTTTCCATTGGTCTGTTTTGCTGCAGGGGAAATCTCAGTGTTTAACTTAATATCCAAATCCTTTTTTGTTATTATTACCACTTTATTACATCAATGGAGTCATTTGCCAAAACCACACATACAAAGCCTTTCTAAAGTACTTTTAACTTTTTTTTCTTAGGTAATTTTGATTTCTTCCTCAAAAATTATGCCAAAATTAGACAGAAGAGATATAATTAAAGATTTCATCTAAACACAGCTTCTGCATGATCCTACAATAACAAACTGTGCAGACAGTGTAAGCTTTTCATCTCTAAATTCCCTTTGAAAATAGATTTATTTTTGCCAAATTCAGTCAAATTTGAAGAATAACCTTTATTTAACTGTGCAAATCTCTGGAAATTCTGCAGGTTGTGGTGTGGGGTTTTTTTCTTTGGTTTTTTGTTTGTTGGTTTGGTTTTTTAAATTTATTTATTTATACACTGGAGTTAACAGCACAAACCAGAAAAATTAAATTATCCATCCTGGTTAAATCTCTGCGAGGAAGTGCTTCTTGTGTCATTTGGACAAGTAAAAGCATGAACTGCTAATTCTGTTAAAGAATATAGTATCATACAAAAATTTTGCAAAATAATGCAACAATCAATCACATTTCAGGCATTTCTGACAGTGTAAGTGGGAGAATCAAGCCACCAAAAAGACTTACTGAATTTACATGTTTGGATCCCTTTGTTATAATCTCAAACTTTCTCAATTAAAACTCCTTCCAAACGATAAAGGTATGTACTCTTTAATGCATCGATTATGATGTTTTGGAGATGTCACAGAACTAAAAAAGAACCATTCTGTTATATGCTGAATTCTTTCCTTAAGAATACTGGAGTTTTTCTAATTAAGTACCACACACACAAGACACTTTGAAGACCATGAGACCTCAAACATGTTTTGAAATTGGGAATTACTTTGAAACTTTGAAATATTTTCAAGCAAATTCTGCTGCCAAAAGACCAACATTTTATACCTCCAAGGTGGTTGGTTTATTGGCCACATATCCACGTACATGGAAAGTGCTGAGAGAGAAGCTCCTGTAAATGCCTGCAACCTAAAACACTGCCACCAGCAGTCTGAAATACCAGAGTGAGTGTCCCATAAGACAACACCATCTATGTGGGTGTCATCCTTCCAAACACTGTAGCATTCCTGCATAAAACTCCTCTCCAAAGCAGCCAGGTTCTGCTGGGCAAGCTGAAAAGGTGGGGAGAACCATCCTATTTAGCACTACTCTCACAGAACAGAAATCTTAGCTGATGCTAAAAAGTTGTTCTAAATAATAATAATAAAAAAAAACCTATGGATGAATTTTTTTCTTGCTATTTTCCTTTCTTTTCCAAGTGATGTGAGATAAAAAACTGTGTTTGAAACAGTGCTATGGGTGTATCTCCTTGCTCTGAATACATAGTGGCTGCAAGGGCTCAGAAGTGCCAAGAAACTCTTGTTTAAACTAAACACTTTGAGGCCTGGAAAGACCTGTGGCATAACTTAACTATGCTGTACAAAATGTAGCAATTTAAAAAATAATAGTAATTCTGAAAGTCAAAAGAGGACCTTGCTTCAAAATCATGCTGAAAACATCCCAGTGACATAAATATTGCAGGTCTGCCACTCCCATCCTCAGCTACCTACGAATAACTACTTTGTCCAAACAATTTAGCAAGGCCCCTGCTATTTCACTTCATAAAATATGTTATATTGATTACAACTCAGATCCACTATTTATGTACAATCAATATGAAACTGTAAAAAGCAAAGAATCCTGAACTGACATCACACATAGTAAACATTCTACAATTATGTCAAGTAAATCTTAGTACTCCCTGTAGTTTGATTTCAATACAAATTAATCACACGTATTTCAAACTCCTCTTTTTTAACTTCTGTTAGGCTTTCCCACTCTAACCAACTACACCTCACAGCTTTTCCCTCTACACAACGCTTCCCATGGTCCCTAGAGCCGGCAATGATTATATAATTTAGGTTGTCAGTGAGCCAGAGAAACAGGCACAGTATCCCCCTTAGTCACAACAATACTTACAAACAAGCTGAACATCCAAAAAAACCCCCCATTTCCAGTTTATGTTTCCAGAAATAAAAATATTATTTACTCTAGTTGAAACTTTTTCATTAAGGCACGGCATAACTATTCTTCAAAGTTTCAGATGCACTTAAAGGTTATATGCTACATTGATTCTTCATAAAAAGGCAGGCACCTTAATGCCTAACAGTATTGCTACATCACAGCACACAAGGCACAATAAATAATCTTAAAACTACGCAACTGGTCAATGTATAGAGAGCAAACATTTAATGGAAAATATATTCTTTCATATAGGATTTCTTCTGGGTTGCTTACTGGCAAGTAGTAATGTGGCCTTATTGGAAATAGTGACTAAAAACCAGATACAGGTCTGCTTTCAAAGAGGGAAAAAGTGACATAAAGACAAAATTTTCATCTGAAAGAAAAAACAAATCACAGACTTTTATACTCAGATGTTTATTCCTGATTGATTCAACAGAATAACAACAATCTAGATTCTTTCCTGTATTTGACAGCTGGGCATCATCCCATAAACACAAGCCCCATACAGTTTCCCCTTTAATAGTTACAGGGTAAAAATAAATAGATATGTTTAAAAGATTACTTGATCCTGCAAACTTGATGCAAGTCTGGGTATTTGTTAAGATTACTTAACTCACTAAACAAGTTATAATTTCAGATTTTTTTACTCTTATAAATCTGAGAGGTAAATTACAGAAATACACAAGGAATCTGATTATCAGTCATAAACTGCTTAAAGTTTATAGAGAGAAAGAGAAATGACAATTTTAGCATGGAGAAGCCAGATTGTCACAGCTTACTAGGAAGAAGAAAAAAAGGATAACGAACTAGTGGTATTTTAAGAAACTGTTACAGATGGCATTTTAGAAGTACTGAAGAAGAAATATCTAAACAAAGGATTTGTGTGAAGGAGGAAAATAAATAAGCAAGCAAATAAAGAAATAAAAGTGGCTTTGCCAGTTTGTGCTTCTTATCCCCAAAAATAAGACTCAAGCCTGTCTGTCAACCCACCACTGCTTTATACACTTCTCCCTCTACAGCCCTTTCTATCCCTGTTTTAAGCCAGAAGAATCCACAAGTGCTATACCACACTGTTTACTTAAATAAGCAAGTGAGCCATAGAAGGAGCTTCAAATTTCACAGCACATGCAGAAGTGAAAAACAGATGCTGAAGATGAACTGAAAATACAAAGCAACATCAGAAATATGGAAGTGCAACTGAAACTTCAGAAAAAGAGAAGGAAATCCCCTTACAAACCATTGATCTAATTACTTAAATTGTACTTTAGAGACCAAATGAAGTTTCACAAGCAAACATACTCATGAATTGGCAAGTATTTTTAGCTGAAGAATAGTAGAATGAACTTTTAATCATATTCGATAATAAGAGTTCCACAAATGAGACAGTAAGTGTCCCATGATCACTAAGTGGTGAGGAAAGAGGCAGGATGAACTGAAACAACAGAAAAGATAAAGAGAATAATATTTCAGGTGGATGTTTTTGGTATGCAAGGAGACAAAAGCACATATATATATGTTTACACACAGAGGTATGCAAGGAGAGAGCAAGTCTGGTTATGATGATACAGGACAAGCAGAGAAAACCAACTATTTTCTAAAGAACATTTGCAAAGTTAAACAAACATCCAGCTCATCTCTTAATCCAGAAATAATAATTTAAAAATAACCACTGACACCCATAATCTATTGTGAGTGTTTTCCAATTTGAAGCATAAATCAAAATAAAATCAAATAAAATACTAATCAGAAATGAGGCATATTAGATCCACAATTGTATGCAGGCTTCAGTGGCTTAGCGTTTCCTAAGCCTGGATGACAGCATATTTGTTTACTCACAGTATTATGGAAGAGTCATCTACTGAAGGTCAAAGCTAGGCAGATGTGCAAGGATTCAGGATGAATAACCAAGAACCCAGCATTTCATGTCAATTTTTCTGCCACAGCAAAGGAAAGTATCTCAGCAGAAGTCCTCTTTTACTTTTGTGCCAGGGAAGAAACAAATCCCTTTCGCATTACCACCTTGCAATGTTCACAGCTCACATCTGTAGTGCCCCACAGCAGTTGTGAGAAGGTAGGAACAAACCATAAAGCTCTACCACATAATTTGAGCTATATGCAAAAAGAACATTGATATATTAACAGTTAAGGAGGGATTTAGATAAGGGCTATATAAAAGACCTATTTTTAACCTGAATACTTTAAGCATGCTTAAATATACCATGTAGAGCAAGGTATTGCTGTGTTGCAATTTCAAATATATGCTAGGGTTTTGTATTCAGAAGTTTCTCTAACAGCCTAAAAATAAATAACCAACATGCCTCAAGCTGCTGTACTACTGAACTTGTGTAGAACCTATTAAAGACTGTTGTGAAAAATTATTAGCATGCATGTAAGTAACCAGCCAAAGTCCAAGAATCATCACCAGGCAGCAGTTAACCAGCCCCTTCAATGATGAGAAAGTTCAGGCATCACTAACTCCCTCCTGCTCCCCAACACAGATGTGCTTTTTTTGGCTTTCTACCTCACTGCTGTTTGAAAGCAAGGTGGACGATAAGCCTGTCTGAACTGACATGCCAGAAGTTTCTGAAGACTGGCCCTGAGCAGTTTACTGGGAAGCCAGAAGCAAACACATCCAATCAAGCAACACGTCAATGTCCGCCCAACAATGGGGAAAAGGTGCACTCATATATACAGTGCAAGCAGGGAACAGTGAAGATGCTGACTGTCAAGGAGGCAGCCACTCAAAAAACCACATCACCAACACACGCACACATGAAATTCTTTTTTATTCACTTTCTTGTGATGAGTGATGCTGGGGTTGATTATCACTATGAAGAAAGCTGATGTGTCCTTATGAACACACAAATACACCCCACAGGTGTAATTTTCAATATTCTTTGCCAAGCAGTGCAAAGAAACCAGTTTCTTTACCAGCATAGTATCACAGGTAGCAGTCCTGAGTTGGACCAAAGAATTGCTGACATGTCTGGAGCCAGAAACTGGAGGCAAGAGTGACTTCAGGAAAGCTAGCATCTCCTACAGCAAATAGAGAGTTGCCTTCAAACCATGACTGCCCAAAGCAAAACCACCCCTTGGGAGAGCGTAGAAAACTGTGAGTCTCTTGTACCAGCTGCTCCTCTTTTTTCTTCATCGAAGGACATGCTTGTATCACATTTGAGAACAGGTAAAAATAAGAGTACAAAGTGGCTAGAAAACCTTCAGAGTAGCACATGTCCTAATGCTCTTAGCCTACCTAAAACAACACTAAAAGGACTTCAGGAAGAGTGATGAACAACATACTAACTGACACAAACACACTGTTCTAAAATGAATAAATATATTTCTGTATGTATTCTTCTGTGTGCAACATATATCCACTTAAATTTCCCAATTTAAACTGTAGAACCAGAAGGAAAAAAACTCTGCAGCAGTTGTAATAGTTTTGTGGCATAATCTTTTATGTGTTCTAGTCATCAAAAAGCAGTAGTTTTACCTCTTGATATTAAGCAATGCCCAAGGTATCCCAGTGGGAGTGTTGAAAGCAGGTAGCAATTTCTCTCCAAGCTCCACTGCCTTTTTTCGGAAAACCTGAAAGTTAAGAAGAAACCAAGTGTTGGAAAATGCATTGTTGCTCCAACTAAATTAATTTAGCTAATATCATTATTGAGCATATGGTACAATCCATCTCAGCACAATGAAGCATCCCTGCTCCTTTGGAGTGACGTCAAAGGAACGAAGCAGCATAGCCTGTTTTCATTGCACCTGGTAAGGGGAGAACTCACAGCCAGATGAACAGTGCCAATGCCCAGATGACCTGCTCCTGGCATGACCAGCATTGAGCCAGAGCCAGCAGTGCAGGCAGACCCGATACTGCCGAGCAGGTTATGCACTCCTGGCTGTCCCTGACAGGTACCCTGAGCTCAGGGAGGGGGCCTTGAGCCAAGGATGCTGCTGCACCCTGGCTGGCCAGCCGGCAGCTCTCTGCCTCAAGTGCCACGTCCTCCTGGAGTGTGGGGATGCAGCTGCAGGAAGGGAACCTTTTTTGCTCTCTGTCAGGTTTATTAACAAGGGCTCAGCATGTTGTGGGAACCTCGGCTGCGTTGCCACGTGGCTGCTGTACTGCCAACCTGCTGCATGGGCAGCCTGTAGCAAAAACACCCCCCCCAGATCACTGAAAAAATAAACCCCACGCATTTTGCAGTGCTAAAATCTTCATGGACTCAGCTGGCTTATACCCAGAGAGAGTCAGTGCTACAATTAATCAAAAAATTGGAATATACCCCTGTGGCCAACTGAGACTTAAGTGATATGCAGCATCTAAAGTTTCAGCTTTCATTTCAAAAACATGAAGCAGAAAGACCCCAAATGCTTACCATACACCCACAAGAATGACAGACAATTTAAGAGGAACTTTTATCCAGGTGAATAGTTAAAAAGCTGGAACAAAGAGGATTTTGCTTTCCTTCAATTGCCAGCTCAGCTCAGGTTACATTAACCTTACTGTTTGTGCACTGAGTGCTCTACTAAGAGAGTTTTTAATTAGAAACAATATTGTTCCAACTTAAATATAGAAACCTATTTAGTGATTTCAATATGTGGATGTTCAAGGCCTATTTGCTTGGAATTACACTGGGATCTTGCACAACACTGAAAGGGATTATCCCAGGTGTAGTAGTCAAAATAGCAAAGTCACCTTCATTGTTCTCTCTTTCTAATAATGGTTCCTTTCAATTCATTTTTTCTCTTCAGACATACTTATGATGGATTTATATTTATTTATGTATTAGAAACCAGTTTGTACATCTGATGCATCTTGTGGTGCAGCCATGCATGTATGTTTATGTGAATATATATTTGCTGGGCAAAACAAGGTAATGAAGAAATTTCCTTCCACAAAAATAAAATACAATTTGTAAAATATCCCTTTCTAAAAGCCACATCGAACAAAGGTTTTTATTATTGAAAAATATTATTGAAAATTATCAGGAATGAATATAAAAGTCTGAGACAATCATGTTATCATAAAGAAGCTCCAGACTAACCCATCCCACGGTCTCTCCATATGATACAGATCTCAAGGTTTCTGCAGCAACAGTCCAAGATTTAGAATTACAGTAAAAGATATTTTGGGGGAGGTTATGTAATTTCAAGCCAAATTATGTCTGGAGTCAGAAAACTTTCTTGAGAGGACTGCACTTGAGTGCTGGGAGAAACTTGAAGCAAAAAAGCAGCAGGGAAAACAATTTGCTTGGAAATCCCTCCATAATCCATGATATTTCTGACTTCCCCGTTTACCAATTATGTGGATTCTGATGAGAATTATTTAAGGATTTGTGATCTTTATCCAACACATAATTCAGTCTTCCCAAGGGTTAAAGCCTTGGTGAACACTCAGAAACAGTTGGTGCAGAACATAATCACCTCTTAGCAGACTTCCTTGGGAGGAGCAAGGGACAGTAACCCACCCAGAGCACACAAGCTTCCCCTCGTTTCAGAGCCACGCTCTTCACATTAGTCTGCTGAAGCCAAACCTATCCTTTGCTCTTCTAGCATATGAGAGGCCTCCCTCAGCCTTTCACAGCATATGGTATGACCAACTCATCAGCCTCTCTGCCCTGAAACATTGAGGTTCTGACAGGAGAGTGGCTACAATCATCCTCCTAAGCCACAGGCACACCAGGAGCCTGACACTCTGTAGAAGCATCTGCTGCACAGCATAAACCCCCTACCTTTAGCCATACAGAAAGGGGCTAGATAGATATCTTATGGAATGTTGTTAAACATTCTTTTTAGATGTTTATGTAAGAACAAGAGGAGATCACCCTTCAAAACACACACACTTAACCACAGCAGAGGCAGCAAGGCTCAGTACCTGCTGTATCTTGCAGGCTGCATCAAGCCTTCATCATTAAAAAGATTACATGGGAGCTCAAAATGAGATATGTTACAATAATTGCTACTGGACAAAAATGTGAGATTTTAGCATCTTAATTTGATGTAGAACAATAATGCTTTACTTTCAAATATTTCTACTCTAACATATTTTTAAAATTATACTGTATTTATTTTATACATAAGCAACACAAATTATCTCAAAATAAAAATTGCCTACTTTATGGAAATGTCACAAACAATGGCTATCAAAAAATAAACACAAAGCAGTAAGTATTGTTCCACGTATGGATATAGAAGGAAAAGGTAATTCAGTCCTGACAAAACTAGTGCCCTGAACACCAACATTAGAATACACAGTGAAGCCAAGCATTCTAACTTCTTTCTTGTCCAAAATGCACCTCTTCCAATGCACTAAACAATTTTCATAGCAGGCAATTAGGAAAAAATAATTTAAGAATATTTTTAAGCCACTGTACAATTTTGAAACAAGTGCTGAGGTGAAGATGCACTTCTTGCTTACATGAGAATTTCAACAGGCTATTACTAATGCATGCTGGTGATTTTCCTTCCCCTTCCAAAGTTAGAAATAAAAATCAACTATAGACATGGTCAAATTTTATCTCTAGGTCTAATTTAACATGGCTGAACAACTGACTGGTAAATCACTATCTATGAAGCAGAACAGCACAGACAATAGTGACAAGACTACAACAACACTGAATAACTGAGCACAATAAATTGTAGCCTCATGCAGTAAAATTATACTCTTTCAGCAAGGGTAAAAGGGTGAAGATAAATAAAGGAACCACTTTATTTCTCAATTTGCAACTTTAACACTTAGGAAAAGCAGGTGCTGCAACTATTGCACATCATCCACAATGTTCATGGTATTTTTCTTCTGCAGAAATTTACAGTATTGGACAAGAAATAAATGTTGTGCTAGGTAAGATTTTTTTCAGGGTAATAAAAGAAAATAAACATTATTCTACTTATCATCTCTACTTCTGAATCGAATTTCAACTTTTGCCAAGCCCCAATCCCTCCCCATTCCCACCCAGTAAAGTGATTGTTTGGTAAGCACAAACTATGACAGCAATTACCGAGAGGAACAAAACAAAGGCAGAAATGACAGAGCACAAAAATGAGAGACATTAAATATAATAAAGGAAAACATCTAAAGCAAAATTTCCCATCCCCATCATAAAGTGGTTATCTTTAGAGCCTCAAGGACCTTTCCTGGCTCTTCCTCATGAATGCTCATCCAGCAGTAATGAAAGAAAGATTACTTGCATGAAGTTCTCCAAGTAGGTCAGACCTAGGAGAAGCTGTCACAGTCCCATTGCTGAACCCACCCTTCATGCTTAGTTTAAATACTTACCTACAATTCTAAAAGACTATAAAGCACTCCTGGGGCCTCCATCACTTTCTCCAACACTCTATCATCTCTAGACAGCATACTTTTTAAAGAAGAGGGACTGTGGAGTTATTTACCTGGCACATCAAAAGTGCCTTTACCAGGTGGTGCACAGAGTAAGTCACACTGCCATCAATCCGTTCTTTTAAATTGAGGCTTCACAGCGAAGTAGCATGATTACCTTTAAAGAGCAATGAAGCCACTAAAATTTGAACTGATATTTACACAGCTAAATGCCATACTACAGTAAAGAAAATTATTCTAAGTGAAGCACTGTTGTTCAAGAAAGAAAATTATAATTGACACCAGTCACAAATACAAGATCAGTATTTAAAATTATAAAGTTGGGCATGATACGTAGTGCTTTCTCAAGCATTTCTCTTCAACCTAATTTTTGCTAGTAGTCAGACTTTGGATGTGAAATAATTATCTTTTTAAACTTAAAGGTGGTACTAAAATTTTTTAAAAGTATAATGCTGATTCTTACTGTGTGAAGGTCCTGTGCAAGATGGACTCCTCCATCCAGTAAGCAGAGATTCCTTCACATTCTACAGTCCTACTCAAAATCAGCACTAAAGCAAATTAGATACTTACTATAATAATACAATAGATTTTACAGAAGACAGAGTTACTATACTTTCTATTTCAATCTCTGTTTATGTTAGTAGGCTGTGAATTGCTAAAATAAGCTCAGGGCTAATAACGAAGTACCTTCATTGTCCTTTGAGTTACTAATCTTGAGTCCCTTACAAACACAAAAGTCATGTCATCATCACCATCACCATTACTCCAAGCCAGCAATTCTTTGAACAACATTTGAATAAGCACAGGTAGGTAAACAAGAAATTCACCTCACTGCTGCACACACTCATCTTTCCTTTTACACTCTGTTCATTCCACAGGCAACACACACACCATGCCAGGGAACACTGGCTTCTCACTCACTAGATAGCTTTAAATATCTCTTAAACACACATAAGTATTTTTGGTCTTCATAAGAGAGAAAAAACTAACTAAGAGATCATACATCCAGAACTGCAATGCTCATGTTAGAACACCCACGTCACAATCAATCAGATCTTGCAGACTCTTCCGTCCATTAACAAATCTTATTAGGGAAAAGAGTGTTCCCACAGAGAAACAAGGCTCTGCCTGCAAAGACGCAACCACAGGGCAAAGACCAGACCCGTCAGCTGGTGAGCGCTGGCTTTCATTATAGTGCAAGAATGTTATCTCCTCTGGATAAACAAAAATGTTTCCTCTGGCTGGAATGACAAATCTTTGAAAATGTCAGATTACCTCATTGTAGTTTTAATTGCTATTGCTAATCAGGAAGAAAAGAAAGCACAGGAAACAAATATCTTAGAATTGCGTAGGTGGCACATCTAATTTTAAAAAAGGTACAACATGGTACAGCACCATAAATTAAAGAAGAGCCAGAATTCTGCCTTAAGAAGTCCTCCATATAAAGGCAACCAGAAATTAACATTTAACACCAAAGGAAGGAATACTATATTTTAATCTTTTTTTTCAACTGACAAAGACATTTTCTCAACATTTCTAATTCTATCAAATTAAGCATTTCTCATTTTTGTTTTTATATTTACAGATAAAAACTGACAAGTCACTAAGTAAGATTTATTGCTTTCTTTCCTGTACCTGACTGCCTTTCCCAGAAGGGTAAGGAATGAATATTTCAGTGCAAAAGCAGAAAATGAGAGCAGAAAAATGAACAAGGACAGGCCGCTTTCCTGCTCTTCAGAACGCTGAATAGAAATCCTCTCAGCATAACAAATGTTGATTTGGGTTCAAAGTGATCTGCTAACAAAAAAGAACTCTCTCAGAACAACTTGTTCCAATACCTTCTTTTCTGAAAGACAATCCAGGATTTTTGCTGTATTTACATTTGTTTGATTTTTTCAGTGAAAGACTAGAAATGCTATAAAAATTGAAGTACTCCACCTAACATAACAGAATACTTGAAATAGTGTAAGCTGAATTCTGCCACTATCTGCAATACCAAGTGATACCACACCTAACTGCCATATTACTTGAAACCATTTCCTAGAAGACATCTTCAGTGTTTATGACAGCTGGATAAGTTACACAAATGCTGGCGTTAATTCATCAGCAAGTAGTGCTTTTACAATTACTGTCACCTTGACACTAGCAGGTGGCTGTGAGTTTCATTTTATTCAGTCCTCACTTGCAGCTGAGTTCAAGAAAGTCCTTTATGAATATTTTGTGCTAAAATGTGAGGAGACAATTAATAACATTTCTGGAAACAAGCATTTGTAATGAGTCACATCAGTGTGATCATCAGTGCCAACAGAAGAAGCCAAATGGCCTTCAAAGAAGACTTTCACAGCTATAGAAGTATTTTTGTACATCTAGATCCACAAGTGTCAAGAGTGTATTTTGAGCATTTTCCCCAGGAAACAGACTGTGTTCAAGACCGATTTCCCAGCTCCGGGCCAGCCCTGGTCCTGCTGGACTTGAGCATGTGAAATGCCACACCGACATGAGCCCACCTCCAGCCCAGGAGTGCCCCCAGTCTCAAGTTTTCCTACCAGGATACAGAAGAGGGGGACCATGCATTCAAAACAAGTGGCTCCACTTTAGGCTACACCTACAGTAGTGAAAGATCAGTCAGAGCTGATCAACACAACACAACACGCCGACACCAGTCAGCATCACACCTCACCATTCTGAGTTTTGGGATGGCTTTCCAGTTTGCAAGCGTAATGTCAAACCCAAGGCACCTTTGCCCATCTGTACAACTCTTCTCACAGCTTTTGAAAACAGTGATTGTAGAAATATGCAAATGACTTACGGAAGAGATTTAGGCAGCTTGTGGTGAGCAACCAATCATCTGGGAACTGCAAGAATAACACGTGTCTTTTTCACAACTTGAGGAAGTAAGAAACATGAGTAAGCTTTTAGATCTGTACTGCCCTTTCCAGAATAGTACAGTATGCTGGTCACCAGCCCATAGAAGAAAGTTCACATAAAAAACCTGCTTATTGCATAAATTAGATTAAAAAAATATTAACAAAATCCCTTTTTTTATTAAATTAGCCTTTTTTTGTTGTGTTTTCACTGGTGGCAAGAAAATTAATTTTCTTTTCTAGCTGACTGCCATACCAAAGAAGTCACATAGTACCATGAAGAGTATCCTCTCTGTGGAAAAGATTGTAGAGAACTTAATCGAATGGAAGTAACTGTATTAGTGAGAGATTTCCAGATTTTCTTCAAATGCATACAGCAAAAAGCACAAACATGTGCTTTTTATCAAGTTATCAGAAGTAGCTAACGCATGTAACTACTTCAGTTATTTTTTAACTAAAGAATTTCTAAGTAGATATACTGTGTTTGAAAATCTTATTTTAGAAAGGCCAGATTAAATGGTACAAACTGTCAAAAGAGTGCAAGGCATAAACCAAAGAAATAGTAATGTACAGTAAGTTTTCCATATCTTACTTTCATTTTAAAGACAGGAATTGCTAGATAGCTACAGAATTTAAAAATCATAAAGGAAGACTTTGTTCCTGTTATATTTGTTTATTTTCTTTTGTACTATTCATTTATATTTAGGATTGCTTACACAGACAAACTCCAAGAACTATTTAAGAGGAAGAACTTTTAGACCACAGGAGAAAAAGCAACAGCTCATTTATCTACCAATGTCAAAAAGAATAAGGTTTTTTAAAGCTTATATATCCTTGAACAATTAGAAGCTTAACTACAACCCACTAGCACTGGAAAGCTTATGAACCAACCATTTAATAATATCCCTGCTGCAATAATTCAAGAGAAGGCGGTGATGAATGCAGTAAACAAACGGCAATGATTGCCTGTAATAACAAAAGGAATTTGTTACTTACAAAAGCCTTTGAGAATTCCTCACCCCAGACTCAGGGCAGCTTTAATTTTTCAAGAGGTGCGATAAGCAGCATGCACAAAGAGCAATGAGTTGGATTTACTGCACATGTACAAATTAACTGAGCACTGGCACCTGCTCCCCAGGCCCCAAATACAGGTAACAAGACTCACACCTGCAAAAATTGTGCTCAAATCTTAAGACTGAAATACCACACCATCCCAAATATATAAATTATGAAACAGCTCAGTGTCAGAAAATCAGTGTCAAAGATTTGGGATGCCAACTTTGTATCCTATCATTAACAGAAAGCCTGGAACTGCAGGTCTCCAGTCAAATAAAGCATTTGTTTCAAGCAATGACAGATGGCAAGCTAGCAGGCATTAAAAGTGTCAGCAGCCATGATGGAGGACTGAGCCCACATCTAAGAGCTAGTGGAAGTTTTAAATCTATTTTTTTACACACTATCCACATAAGAAGAACAGGATTTTAACCCACTCCATATGAATTAACACTATGGTATGTCTTGCTTTGAGCAACAGGTGCCATTGTAAGAGACACCATACAACTGTACAACTAAAGTATGAACAGACACTAGCACTAAAAAACTCCTTCCCAAGGCCCTTGTGTCCCCAACAAAATAAGCCCTCTCCAACCTGTGGAAGTCCAATATTCATATGTTTGGATGCTGCTGAGAGGCCCTGCCAGCCCTAGAAGCAACTCGTAGACTAACACCAGGCAAGGATGTCAAGAGTACAGAATTTGTCACATATTTAGTAGTCAGGTCTTCTACAGTTCAGGAAGATGATACATGCATTTGAAAGTATACTGGATGTAAGTGAATGCAACTGAAATTAAAAATATGGCATATAAAATGGAAACTCATTATATCGTGAAGCGATACAGAAAACATCTGGATTTCATCTTAAGAGGTTGGTGTTTTTCCTGATTAAGGAAACAGCTGCCTTAGTAAAATTACTCATATCCAGCAGTAACAAAGAGTATCTTTTAGCTCAGTTCTTCTGTTAAGCCACAAGCATCTGCTTCCTAATTTTCTTTTTATTTAATCTTGTGTACCCAGCTCAAGTGCTGTAACAACAAATTTAAATAGCTGCCTCATTTTATATCTTGCAAGCTATCATGACTAAACAAAGAACAGCACTTTGCATATGAAACTTTCCTTTCAAGCAGGTGACCATTGAGATGTGATTTGTAACACCATCTGTGTGAAAGCAGGGGGTGGGGTGGAGGAGCCTAATAAACTGCAAGGGGAATCAATAATTACATCGTCAATGCAGCATAAAGTGCTTTCAGAAGATTCATTCCTAGGCTTGTAAATTTGACTGTATATTTTAATTCCAATACCATTAAGTGATTTAGAGTGATGCCTTCACTCTAAACTACACTCCTAGACCATGGTGGCAGGCAAAGAAAATGCTAAAATCACTCTGTGTACATAAAGCGAATTCTATTTTCTTTTTAATGGTAAGTCAGCAGCGAATGGAGAGCTGTTTTGTTTCAGCCAGTGTTATGTGACACTTGTAAGTTTCTTCCAGGCATTAATGGCAAGAGTTTAAATGATGGTTATCAAATATACAAGTACAACAATGTGAACAGGATACCAAGGGTGCCTACTTTATTTGTTCCTCCATTCATTTTTTCCTAACTTCATTTACTCACTTTATTACTTTACTCCAACACCAGAACAACAGCTTAATGAAATCACTCTCATCAGTTTGAAGCAAAAAGGTCCTTGGACAAAAGGGCCCAAGACTCAGGGTCTCCCATATTCTGCCTTCTCCCTTGAACCAACCACTAGCAAACCTGAGCAGCCCACTGAGCAAATGGAAAAAGGTAACTACTCCTTCTTTTTGCTCTGTTTGGCCTCAAAAAGATGGTCATCCTCAAGCAACTTATTTAGTCTTAAAATACTTGTGATGATGCCAGATTAAGTCAGGTACTTGTATTGCCTCATTTAGAGGCTGGTCCTCAAATGTTTAAAATTTACACTGACGTCCTCAGATGAAGTAGCACAGAGTAGCAGTTCTCCAGCCAGCACACAGTTTGTTCTTTCTGGAGTTACTCCCATTGCTCTACAGCAATTGTGCTGAATCTGCAGTGGTAGTGCAGTAGCAGTAAGGAAGAAAAGCTTTCCTTTTCCCTGCTGTATTCATGCAAAGTGGTCCAGATAGCCAAGGGCTGTGTTTTTGGGAAGCTGTGAGTTAAAGTTCACAGAAGGATGGTTGAGGTTGGAAGAGACCTGTGTGGAGGGAGCTCTGAAAGTCATCTGGTCCAACTATGCTGCTCAAGCAGGGCCACCTAAAGCCTGTTGCCCAGGAACAGGAATGTCTATAGATAGCTTTCGAATATCTCCAAGGACAAGGACTCCCCAATCTCTCTGGGCAACCACTGAAAACCACTGCAGTGCCCAGTCACCCTTACAGTAAAAATGTGTTTCCGGATGTTCAAAGGGAACTTCTTGGGTTTCAGTTTCTGCTTGATGTTCGATATAAATATATTTATATTTTGGCATTAGGACATGGACAGGGCAGCATCATAGTATAGGCCTAAGTGACTGTTGTCCAAGCTGTATCTTCAGTAGACACCGCAACAAGGTATTTATCAAGAGTCTTGTCTTGTTATTAGTAGTTTGATTTAGAATGAAGCAAGTAGTAAACTTGTAATACTAGCAACAACAAGGACAACTAATAACTAGTGAACAACATGTAATGCAGGCTATGAAAGGATTAGCACAAGGAACAAACTACGAAGAGAACACAAACTGACAAGTTTGAATACTCAAGTTTTAAAAACAAGCCATGATTTCAGGCACAGAATTACAGAGTTCCACGCTTCACACAGTCTTCATTAAACACAAAAAGCCTAAGGAGTTAATTTGCATTACTCTAATACCATTTGCCAGAGACCCTATGCTCCTCTTCATGCGTAGGCAATTCCACATTCCACTGCCCATTAGTTTGATGTGTTCATGGATACAAGGAGAATAAATTAAACTAAACACTACTATTTCAAAGTGTCTCTTATGCTCTTTAAACATATAGAAAATATAATGAGTATTCACTGGAAATTAGTGTTGTAAATGATGGCTGCCCCATGTTTAAACAGTAAAGTGCTTCTTTTAATCCTTATACTATGATTCTATAGCAATCTCCAGATTTTGTGATCACAGATACTGGAAAAAAGTAGAATGATCACAAGTACAAAGACAGTGCCAACAGTCCCTCTGTTAGATCTACAGTATGGATCACTTATGAACAAGCCTTTGGATCACAAAACTCTCTCATTGAGCTTTCTCTGCCACCAGCAGCTTTAGACTACTTCCATCTCAGTGGTATAGATATATGGGACAGAAATCAACTGTTTTAGCTGTTTCAGCCCTCAGGTTTCAGTGGATTCTCAGATTACAAATAAATTTGTTTTGGTAAATTCCATTAAAAAAAAACGGGACCAAGAACGTGCCATCTAGGTAAGTGCAGCTTGGATTTGCAACCATGTGAACAGCTGAGCCTGACCCCATGACAGGCAAGTTTGGTAACACCAACAGTTGCATTGATGCATCCTTAAGCTGTTATTTTTCAAGGGGAGGAATAGGTTAAAATTTAGCATACTCTGCAGGTTCCTTTCCCCATAACACCTCTGACACACCATCTAGATGGCTTTTTATATAAGTAATGTAATAAGAAAAATCTTCCTCTATACAGCAAGACAAAAGGATGATGGTTTCCTAACTCAGTGCTTTCTTTCTTATTACTGAGATTTCTTTGACAGACAATAGTCATTGAATTGTCTGATGAATAATGGACAGGATCAAAATGAGCCTGAATAAAGTGCTTGTATATTTTCCTTAAATTAAATACAAGAAATGTGAACTCTTGTAGTTCTTTTTATGTAAGCCAAACAGGAGGCTTCAAGAGAGAAGAACAATGATTTAAGAAACTGCTTTTATGTTGTAAGTTAAATCATCACGCAGACTAATTCAATTCCTTTCTGTTTACTGTAAGACTATTTCTCTTACTGGACAAGCCATAAAACTAAAGTGACTAAAATAGAAGAATTTCCAATTCTTAAAGACTCAGAAACAAGTCCTCTGACTGAGCAGCAGAGCTGCCAGCACATCAAATTTATGAGCAATTCAATTGCTTCTCTGAATTTCCTGCAGTTAAAACTTTTTTTGAGCTAAACCTCAAAACCATTCCTGTAATCAAACAGCCATAAGTTGTACTCTCTAAAGATTAATGCTATTTTTGAATGCAGCACGTATTTGAAGAAAACAATGGTTGGAAGTATTCATAAAGACTTCAAATATGCTTATTAGCATGTGTACAATGCTTTCCATGCCCCCACTTGAAGCAAGAGGAATAAAAGAAAAGGCATGACAACTACATAAACTCTCTCCATTTTTAACAAAACTCATTACAAAACTAATTTATTTTATTCTTTAACTGAATACTTCACATAGCCACTTCTAGAGAGGAGGCTTTTCAGGCTTCACTAAATGACTTCTATATTTAATAGCATGCAAGTTAAAACATTGGAGTACCTTAACTGTAATTTCAAGTTGGAACTAGATACAAAAAAAAGTCTTCAAAATATGATTTAGAAAAAGGGCATCTTAGTCACCAGCTCCACTCATTAATTCTATTACCAACTGTCACAGCCTATCAAGAAAAAAATTATGGCTGAGTAAGTCCTTCTCGTTATCTCAGTAAATCTTTACTTTTGACCTTGGGTCAGTTAATAACCATATTAACTTAAGACAGACCCTTCAAGCAAATCAGAAAAACTGATGGCATTTAACATTGAACTAATTCTGCTCAGGCATGCCGAGAACCACCACTGTAGCTTCCTGCAGCAGTGTGACAATGATGGCCCAAAGCATTACAGCAGTTGTAAATCTTCCCTGGAATCAGGAAGATTACTTATTCTTCCCTCTAGAATATTAATGGAAATAAAAGCAACTCTGGAAAGAAAAGGCTGAGCACAGACTGAACAATATTTGTAAGAGATACCCTGCAAGCAGCAAATGCTGATGAGAAGGTTTCAGTTATTCACTAGTTTTGCATGATAAAAGGAAAACGATTGAAATTGTCTGTATACTATGAATAGTGTTTTTAAGAACAAGTTGGGGAAAATAGCATCCTTTAAGAAACAGCATTGTAAGCTGCTGACTTTGTTCTGCAGCTGTTAGTTTGAAGAAAACAACAAAAAAGAGATTTGAAAGAGAAATGGAAGGGAGAGAAGTTCATAGCATATCCTTTTCACATGATGATCCTTAGGATCTATTGGACTGTAAAATCATCTAGTCATGCTTGCAAAAATTAAGGACAACTTGTCCCCCAAGGGACAACAAAACTTTAAAGCAGTAACTGGACACAACCAGCTTCCAAAAACAACTAGCATGGTTATTTTGTTTAGCCTGCAAAAGCAGATGATTGCCTAAAGACTGAAGAAAAGAAACAAACCAGATACATCTAGTTCTTCAGATAACTAGTTACACAATATTTTTGGTAGTTCAATGCATTTGAAACATTAGAAACAACATAACTGGCCCTTTATGCCAGAAAGAAGACAGCTCTCTTAATTGAAGGTTGACTCTACTCCAGTAACACTGCTGCTGGAGTGATCTTCCTTGTTTGCTTTAGAGTTATGTCAGTTTATATAAGACTTGGATGTTAAAACAAGCTTTTGAGCCTTTGTGTAGCTGAATGACAAGAGTCCCCTAATATTCCACTGTTTTAATTAGCTACTATTTGAAGGAGTTCATCAGGGTTGGGTAGGTTAATGTAAGCAATTAAAGGAATTGAGTAAAGAATATCAGGGCTAAACACATCAAACAAAATCCAAATTCTTCAGAATATTTTACCACCTCCTGACCTCTCTTGTATCTTTTGCTTTACTAGGAAATTAAACAGTCAGACGGCTGACCAGCTAACACCTATGGGAATACAAAAGCTAGTATACGTGTTAACAAAAGACTTGCAATGTAAACAGTGAGCTAAGAAACTGAATCTGCTGTTTAACTACATCCTAAATTATTTTTTTCTTGAGGAAACCAAGCAAGATTTGTATGAGATGCTGGCACTACATACCACTACTCTTTTTCAGCTTTCAAATCTTCATGTTCATCCTACTCTCAGTTTTTTTCTTAAGAAAAGTTTGCAGTTTGCCAAATTCTGATCACTTAGCCTTGGGCAAAATAAGCCCTTACATTTACTGACTGGAGGAAAACAAAAAAGCTAAACAGCTCCTCTGTTTAGGAGCAATCACCTGCCAGAGCCACAAATTCCCATTGGCATCTATCATGCTGGAAGTGGCACAGGATTTTTCATGTGCACATCTTTTCCAAATTCCTTCTCAATATTTTGCACACAGGGTGGAAATACAGTGCGTATGGCAGCGGCAAGCTTTTGGCACAGATGATAAAGGAACTGGACTCATTTATCAACAACATTTACCAACATTTTTCAACTGTTGCATTTTTACAAACAAATGGCAAATAAAGCATGTGGTTGCCTGTAGTTTTTGAAAGGTGTGGGAGAAAGCTCCCTACTCATCTTACAAATCTTGCCTGATTTTGTCTGTTGCCTGAAAATAACAAACAATTGATCCTGCCAAAAAAACATCCACAGCAAAATTAGCACTCACGATAAATTGATCCCAAGAGTTGGTGCTAACTAAAGCAAATGAACCTTGCTTGTATCTGTTTCATGTTTGATCTGCTGAGCAAGAAATGTTCCAAGTGCAAAGGAGACTGAAAAGAGTATGTTTCTCCTGCAGCAAGGATGCCATTATCTCTACCTGTTGCTGGAGACACAAAGAGCATGCAAGAGCAGCAATGGTGTCTGTTTCTGATTTCAGGCATTCAATTTTCTCAATGATCTTCAGTTAGCTTGAAGCAGCAGAATTGGTGGGTGGCACAAAGTGGTGTTTTGTAATGAATTTCTATTCCAATCCTTTAAAGAGCTAATTGGATAAGAAACTTCCCAAATTTCATCATACATTTCTGTTCACTCATATTGTATTTAAAATACTCAGAATTAATTAATGCCTACATATTTTTTACTAGAAGCAATTTAAATTTTTGAAAAGAGCTACGAAAGTAGAAAGATTCTTTGCTAAAGTCAGCTTTGGGAATCTGATGGAATGCCTTCCTAGCTGCCAACAGAATCAAAAACGTGGTAATCTACTGGATGGTTTACGCTTTTATCTTCTTTAAGCTAATAAGAGAAGGATGTTATCACCTACTTAACTCCCAACTTAATGAAAAATAACCTCAGACTCAGTCTATGGAGACAAAGCACAAAATGCTATCTCACACTAGCTATACATTGTGAAATATTTAGATGAAGAAATGAAGAGTTACTCCACACCCAGAGTAAAATAATATTTTCACATGAACTATTTTTTTTTGGTAAAAAATCAGTACAATGATTCAATAACATCTATTACTTATCACCTAATTGAGCTTTTATATCACACCCATAGAGAGAATATACTTCCCAAATATTTTACAAAGCTCAGAATTTAAGCAGTATAAATTAATGGTGATCTATTCCCACTGTCAGCACTGAGATATTTTTATGTTCCTTTCATTTGCAGAAAGAAGTAAAATTCTTCGCTGTAGTATTATACATAAGGATTGTTATTTAGATATGAATAGTATATTTGGAACAATCTAAATGCTGCTTGCAAATGGCTCCACAGAACCCTGTATATTGTAACCATATGTTGTACACTTTCTATTAAATCTGCAGAGCAACTCCACCACCTCTTCAGGCAGCATGTTTTTACCATTTATTTACTCTTCTTATTGCAACTGCATTTTGTGCTGCAAAGTGATAGAAATGGAAACTTAGATAAATAAAAGAAAGAAATATCTTGGAAACAGTTTCTTTGCAGGTGCCTGGTGATTCTGGACAGACTGTTAATAGCATGTAATTTCTTCTGTACAGTATATCAACCCACATGCAAAGAATTCTTTAGGGCCTATCTAGAGCTGCTGCTGCTGCTCAAAAGGAAAGCACTCCCATTACTATTTCTGATAGACATTGTCTCTCCAACTGTTCTGTAGAACCAGAATGAAGTGAAACTGCAGGAGCTAGTTGAAAGCCAAATCTTCAGAAGAAACAAACAGCTCCCTCTCAGCTGCTTGAATTCTACTTAATAACATAGCTCATGAACTCGTGTCAAATATACCAGCTGTTACAATCACAATCCGGTATTTCTTAGGTCTCATTATCATCCATTCTCCTTTCTAGCAATTTACCATCAGCCTACAGTAGTGTGGAGGTGAGCAGGGATTTTAGTTAAAATTAATGTAATAAGCAGTGAACTTTTTGGTTATTTCCAAAGTCAACATATGAATGCAAAAACATGTCAAATAAGTTTACCATGGAACAGAGTAAATTTTTTTGTTGTTTGGAGAAAACTCCCCAAACAAACCTTTTTCTGGTATGCAAATGGGAAACCACTAGAACTGAAGAACACAAGTTATGTACAGGTTGGAGTTCTAAACTGATATTTCTCAGACCAAAATAGGGCTCTGATTCCTGGTTTCATAGCAGGCTTAGTTATGGCAGCTGCAGCAGGCTGTCACCACAGCTTCTCAGTCCCCTGCTGTGGGTATTCACACTGACAGACAAACAAAATGATGACAGACAAACAAAAGCAAAACATACCCACTGCTGGACTCCAGCAGACAGCAATTCACTGAATTAAGGCAAATTGCCACTTTTCCTACTTTACATTAGCAGAGTAGCCTGAGGGCCCTCATTCTGAGGCACAAAAACTGTTGGTGATGGCAGCTGATTGTGTGTGCCTGGTGCTGGTGGTGCCTGATTGCAGCGCAGGGGCAGAGCCTCCATCAGGCTTCAGGTACTTGGAGCCCAGAAGCAGTTCCCTGTCAATGTATACGTGGGTGGTATCAATAACCCTACAGCAGAGAGGGAAGAGAAAGAAAACCTAGAAGCAACATCTGAATTAAGTGCAAGACTGGAAGTCCACATCTCTGTTACCATTCTTTCAATTTTCCTTGGAATTAAGTGTGGGGCCAGCTTGAGCAGGACAGTTGCACAGAGCAGCTGTGCAAGCAGCACTGGGAGAAAGGGAAAGAAGTATTAGGAATGAGAAAACTTTTGGAGTAAAGGGAACCTACTTGAGAGAGATGGGTTTCATCAGCAGTGACAGTGTAATTGCACTGCAGGAACTTAAGAGACAGAAATAGAAGGCTGAAGGGCAGTCTACTTGCAACAGCAGAACAGACCACATAAAAGAAAATCTTAGGAGTCAAGGTTATCTCCAGAATGTTAATCCATAGGGATTCTGCAGTACATTTTGATGCAGCTAACACAGAAAGTGAACAGCATTAGATTTATTAAAGGTGGTGAAGAGACTGAAATAGTACTGGAGATTACACACTCTGATTGTGGGAAACAGAGGAGATTTTAAATCCTTCTCTGTCCCTGAGTAGGCTGTTAAGTGCTACATCAGAGCTGATATAAACCTTGATTTTATATACTGTAATGACAGCTTTCTGCAGAAATTCAGAGTCTATAGGAGAAAAAGTAGCTCTTAACTTAGTTTGACATATTACTGTCAACGGGCCACCTGCCCCAGTTAAACACATTGTTTTAAACAAAGGTTCACTTTGGTAATGTTTAAGTTTGGAAAGAGAATCAAGATGACTGCATGAAATGAACTTAGAAAGAAACAGTCACATGGTTAAATTGCTTGGAGACGATTTGGAGGATAAAAGGTGAGGTTCAGATTGCAAAAATTCTCATTTTGGAAGGTTCAGATGACTTTTACCTTCTTTTGGTATGACTGTAAAGAAGGTAATTACAAGTAAAACTATATTGAGTCCAAGCAAGGAATACAGAAACTGATAATCCTTGACAAGTTAAATGAAAACTCTTAAGTCAGGCTAAATGTAGTTTTTGAAGAACAAGTGTTTAAAATTTTAAAAAATGAGAGAGAAATATGAGGCTTGCTAGAGAGTCAGGAGAAGCAACTGGAGATGTCTGTTTAAAAGAGCATAGTGCATGAACTAAAGCCATTACCAAAAAGATAAATTTGCCCCTGTATTTGGTTGTGCAGAGCCTAGGCATGTTCCTATGCAGGAAGGTTCTTTAAAGAACAAGCTTAATGGACTGTTGCAATATTGAGGCTGGACTAGAAGATCTCTTGAGGTCACTTCCAAGTTGAATGGCTCCAGGATTCAATGTAATATCAAGTTAAAAAATCATAAATCTATAAAAATGGAAGAGAGCATAAAGATAATTTCAGAGCTCTACAGGAACTAAAATATGACACCACTGAAATGTATTGCTTAAAAGTGGCAGCAGATGGATGGTAGGTGGGAAACAGGCCCCAAATCTGAAAACAGGGCCGTAGAAAACTACAGGCAATTGATGTCTTCTAGTCTGTACCACACAGGGAATTCTACTGCCAGTCTGTGAAGATGATTAAGGAGGAGTTAAGTGGCATTCACAGAGAAGTGATCAAGCTGATACAGTATGCCTGGAGTTTCAAACAGCATTAGAAATCAAGCTTCCCAGACATAAAAGGAAAAGTCCTCTTGTTAACTAGTGTCAAGTTAAGTGAGAGGGAGCAGGAGATAAAACATGTGGTCAGTGCTCACACTTGGTGAGCTAAGATGCCCAAGCCACATACAGTGGAACTTAATCACGATTTGCAAAAAAGGCCAATACCTTTGTAGAGGTGACAAAAATTTAATTCTCCTACCATTCAAGTCTGCTAAATGAGATATTTTTTTTCTTTTTTGGTATTAATGGAATTTAAATATTCTCTCTGAAGAGACACCTCTACAAAAGAGGGAGAGACAGAAAGAATAGCTACAGCTAAATTCTGCAGAATATCTCAACACTATATGAAGTCAGCAATCTTCTGTGGTCAGCCCAGCAAAGGCAGTTCTAGATCAATAGCATCTGCATCCTTATTTCATGCCTGCTCCTCATTAGTAAGATACCTCTACAATCACTGAGGGATGGTGGTTTACAGGGAGCAATGATTAGCTCTGTCTGAAGTCAGACAGGAAGCCAAGATCATCAAGTGAAGTTGAACAGTGGTGCTGTAACTCCAACTCTAAATGCAGATATAAACCAATTATGTATGTAATAACATTTTTCTCCACTTTTTTTTTTTTAAACTCTAATTAACAGCTGGTAGAGAGCAACTCTAAGTCCAACACTTATCATCATGAAGAACAGCTTGGGTTTTTTTCTTTTTCTTTTTATGAGTTTTTGGAGTTAACTTGTCTGTTTGTTTTGGTTTGTTTTTATTATCCCTTCCCCCGATCAGAATAAAGCACTGTTCCTTCAAACAGGTTATCCTACCACACTAAAAAAAGTACAAATCTGTTACATTTCCGCTTCATGTCATGGAGAAGAATGGCAATATGAGCATATTATGCAGGAAGAACAGCTGCTGCATCCAAAATATTTTAACTCTGGGGAAAAAAAAGTTACTTATCCCATTCAGAAAACATAAAATCTTCAAAGGAATCTGGGAAATTACCAGTTGAATCTGAAACTCATGTGTTCCTTATTCACTTCAGAGCTTTTGGATTTACTTTTTTTGCTGCTCACACAAACAGCAAATTAAAAGCTCCTTCTATTTCTGCCTATGCAATGTATTCACTGATTGTGGAACTAAACTCCAAGTAAAACAGTCCTCTTATTAGCTTTAGCACTGCCTTTAGGAACCAGTTATAAGTAAATCAGAAGACCTAGAGAATGTACAAACCTGACTGGACTAAGAGCAGGGCCATACATTTACCATGACTTTCAGCACCAGTATCATAACTATTCCCAGCAGTGAAAATTACAGTGCTCAGAAGCAATGTTTGTAATCCCCGTGAATTCCAAGAAAGATCTTAGTTGCTGTTAGAGGGTTCAGTGCTGTCCTCCTCCAAAAGCTAACAAATCATCTCCTTATATGACTACATTTGGAAGTGTAAATATCTGTAAATATCTGGTCTGCAGAACAGAGGACCTTGCTGCATGCAGTACTCCTGACTCTTGGTATACCAGAACTTAACATCAAACTAGTAAGTACAGCAAGGCAGTTGCTACGTATTATATTTAATTTCAAAACCAAAAGATTACTTAAATGAGGAATCTTCTAAGATTTTAAGACATGTCTAGTACTTAATCAAGGTTTAATTTAAACAAAATGATCAAGAAAGTTTGAAAAGACTATCCCAGTCCTATGGGATAAATTTATCATATTACAGTTTCCTAAAGATACTTTCATACAAACAAAACATTTTCAATACTAGCAGTGTTTTTAAAGAGCCAGGCTTATTTTAAATACTCATTTACAGCCAGCGACTTATGGAAAACATACCAAGAAAAGCATTTACATGCAATATTATTATTAGGGACTTAAAAACCCAAAAGAAACCAAAAAACAACCAACAAAAAAAAAAGAGCAGCACTTAAACAGTTACTCATCTTAAAACCAAGATATTTGTAGCTATTTTACAAATAAAGTTGGTATTTGACTGAAACTCTTTCTGGCTTGGATTTAGACAGTTACCACAGTGAAAAAAAAAAAAGCAAATGACATTTCTAGCACTTTTAGGTATTTCATATTAATTCTAGTAAGGTAGAAATTGTAGGATATTTAATAGAAAGTGTCTCATGGCTCTATTTGCAAGTGAGCAGCACATGTAGCTATCAAGGGGTAAGGCATTCAATTAGTTCATTTTTAGAATGATCCACATTGGTGACTTTATCTAAATGAACTATTATTTGAGTAGGATGTTTTAGGAACTACTTGGTATGACAGCATATTCTTTAATCGTGATTAGTTAGACTTACAAATGATTATGGAACATACAATGTGTTGCAGCATTGGATCATTACCCATGGAAATGTAATTCAAAAGCACAAACAATAATTATTTCCATCACTCCTTCTACTGAAACATAGCTTTCTTCAATTAGAATACTGGTGAGCACAGCAAATATAAGATTTTTTAATAGTTAATCTGATAAAGAATTAATTGTGCTTTTAACTGAAGAAGTTTAATCCTTCAAGCAGTGTGCATACAGATTGTGCCACCTTTTTAGGAACACCCAGTAATGTAATGGACTAACAGATTATTAAAGATATATTTTCTACGGTGGTAGTCAGGCTCTGGAGCCTCCAGGCCTTTCCATACCTCTCAGCAGCAGCAGGGAAGAAGAGATCCACATAATACGGGAAAACCTCACCCTGCTGCGTCCCATTCTTTCCATTGGCAGAGGTTGGCTATTGCCACAGCATCTTGGGATTTAGGAGACAAACTGTGAAGCTTCTCCAAATCTGATAAAGGCAGAGCATGCTGAATTGCACCCTCTAAGCCACCAGAACAACTGTTTCGGGACATCATTCTGCAGATATCTAACAGAGAGTGTGAGAACCAGTGGCAAGCGTGGATGATGCCCTTCCTGGCCTGCAAGAGCTTTGCACCCTCCTTAATAATACACCTCTTCTCCATATGTAAGAGGCCATTTTACTTTCATTACTGAGCCCACCAATTTTAGAATGGGCACTAGCATCCATTATCACCAATATTCCACTTCAAAGAGTTCCACTTAATTATCCCTTGTGTGAAACACTTTCTTTTGCTTCAGATGTCTCCTCATTTCATCTGTGCAAGAGTTTTACTTGAGCGCTGCTTTCAAACTATCTGAAGAGGAGGTGGTAAAACTGTCTCTCTGAGGATAAAGGAATGGTTGAGAAGCAATGACTAGGTGTTATTTAGGAGAAACTATACATGCTGATTGAAAGTGAGACTGCACATTAACAGACACAGGACATAAATCATCAACATACATATGAAATCACCAGCACTGATGACAAAGGATTAAGGCATTTCTTGGCAGACAAACTGCCACATGATGTAAAGGCCCATGAACATTCATCTATCAGCTCGTCTGCCAGGAAATGCCAAGAAACAGCCTCTGCTTCTGTCAGAACTGGTTAATATAAGTGTACCAATAGGTTATGCTAGAAAAGTCCACATCTGTTTCCCAAGTAGACCTCCAGTGAAAAGAGAAGAAACGTAAGTAAAACAATATTTAGCAAAGATCTAGAAGCCAGTTCCCAAGCACCTCTCAGTTTTTTCATTACTGTTAAGTGTCTGACTGCATTCTCACCCCCTCCCGCCAAAATTACAAGACAATTCAAATAATAAAACCTGTGCATTGTAAGACATGAATGTATTTTCTATACCATCTACACTCAGCACAGATCCATGTGAAATAAGCAGGTAAGTCTAGTTAAGACATAAAAGTGTCAGAGGAACGCTGTCTCCTTATAATTGCTTTGTCTGGTACATGACCCAATAGTACTTCCTAAAACAACTTTAACATAATGATAAATTTTAACAAAAAATAATCACGCACAGCCATAGAATTTAGGTAATTTAAAGTGACAGGTTCAAAACAGAGCTCTACCTAATATTTGGAAAATTTACTTATGAAAATAATTAACTTTCTCGGGTTTGAGGAGTTTCCAATTGCTGTGGATTTAAAGAATGGTAAGTTCAGCTTATGGTTAAAGAGTTTTAACTTGTGCAACCCTGCAACAAAATGCTACTATAATCCAGAGACAGAAACAACAACTTAAACTAGTAAGATTAAAAACTTTTCAACTGCCAAGCTAAAATTTGAAAATATTAGAAATTTGAAATGGTATCTGTGACTCTTTTGGCCTTCTCCAAAAATACTACACAAGTAATTGCATTTAGACAAAGCTCTAAGGTGAAACTGCATCTTCATTCTCTCCAGAAACCATGACAGGATCAATGGGTTATTAATGCTTTAAAGACGTTCACATGTATAGGTTTACAGTTGCCTTTTCTTTCTGAACATGTCTTTTCCTTGTGAGTTGAAGCCTGAGGTTCAGAAAGAGTTTAAACGAGTTCAAGGGTATGCTTGAAACCCATTTGGGAAGCAGGAAGCTGATGCACCAAGTCTACCATGGAGCAGGAGCTCCATAATTACACACTCTAGCATGAAGCCCAGAAAGATGTACTGGGTGTGATTCCCAATCAGGAAAAAACTCCAAATATCATTTAAAGCTTAAATGAAGTAATAGCTTTAGGGCTTATACAAAGCAGCAGTAATAGAAGCAAGAAGACCCACTGGACTGGTCTCCACTGTACAAGCCATTTTCAAAAATTTAAACAATGGATAAATGAAATTATTTGATTAAGATAAATACAATCATTAAAATTAAATTTAATGACTTATCTAGATGATGATATGTTAGATAAACAATCTTACTTCTTCTCCTGAAAGATAGTAAGCTGAAAGTAATCCACCGACGAAACGAATGTTCACTTCAAATACGGAAATGTCAGCATTCTGTTGAAACAAACATAAATTTATTTCTATAGATGTTTGTTTATATATATGTATGTATGCATTTATATATATATACACACATACAGGTTTTAATGCACAGCAGCTGTAAATAGCAAAGCACAGAAGATGTAGGGAAGGCCAACATAAGAATTTAAAGCATTTCCTTCTCTTCCTCACTTTGACAAAATAACCTCTCCGTTATCCTCATCCAACTTTTCATCTCTTCTGTTGGGCTTTTTCTAAATCTACATATCTAAGTACTTATCATCCCTTGCAGATGATTCAGCATTTGCCCAAAAAGTGCTGTTGGATCACATGTCCCACACTACCTCCCCTTACACCATCTCAGACAGATCAGTATTGATCAAAATGTCCTGTCAAGTGTTTTCCTATTTCAGTCTAAATGCAGCTTACTGCAAAAAAGAAGGCAACATTAGAATGAGTTAATTACATGCTCATGAAAAAAGTGTAATCATTATGTGTATTCACAAGGAAGAAGATGATTTTTCACTATTACAGGGACAGCCCTTTCCAAGCTGGTTTGGATAAATCTTTTACCAATGATAAAGACTAGGTCCAGCCAGTATCTATCTCAAAACTCAAAGCACATTGTCCCCTGCTTTTTGAAATTCCAGCATAAATGATGAATCTGAGTCCCACATGCCTTTGTTCTTTATTAAGGTAATTCTAATTTTACCCCAACACATACTATTTAAAACCACTCGAGGCATTCAGTTAAAAAGTTGATCTAGTGAAGTTTCTTAATATTTGCTTTTTTATCTGATACTACTTTTTATATTTCTGTATTTCTGCAGAAAAAGGTACCCAACAGTGTCCCAAAATTTTGGCCACATAAAAAAGGCATTTGATTTTACAGGTTCTGGGTTGCTCTTGCTTCTACTGAGTCACTTTTCCATTTTCTGTTTGCTGACATACACTATAGCTATATTTAATATAAATCAATGCATGGTGGGGCTGATGGATTTTCTTCTGAAAGGCTTGCAGGCTTTTTTCATTCAGCTAGGTTTTGTGCTTTTCCAGTTTAAACATTCAGATGTCAGTTTACGTAGGAGGGAAGAAGTTGCTCCCTGTTTTCTACAAATTTTGAATTGTAGTAAACTGCCTTTACAGAACAAACAAACAAACCAGCACTAGGCTACTTCATAGAAATATTACTTAATGCTTTTCAGTTTCCAAGGTGCTGTGATTATCAAAAAGTATCCTTGCACATATTGCAGAGTTAAGTGAGTTTTTTGTAAAGGTACAGGCTTCAAAACACACTCTCAGGCTTGCTACAGTGTTAGTATACATTCAGGAATTTAACTTTTCTCCTCTAAAATGTATTCTGCACTTCCCCCTCTAAAAAGAGGATATAATTTCATTCAGAATTACTCTGATTAATATATAATTAATATAGTATATATGTGTGTGCCTGTCTAATTTTTTAACACACGTGAGCACAATTCAAAGGGGCTGAAAAAGTAAAGCCATCACACACATCTGCCCCTTGGAAAGTCAGACTGGCATCATGGGTTAAGACTGCAAAATTATATTGCTGTCTTGCAGTGTTCAGAACATAACACTCTTTCAAGTTTATTTTGAGTATTCCAGAAATCTGCAGTTTCTCCTCTGTCACTGCTCTCCCCCACTGGTCCTCTCTTATTCTTTCTAAGAGAAACGACAAAGTTTAATTTCTGCAGCTTAATTTCTGTTTCCAAAATGTCTTTTTTTTTTCCAAATCTGTCATTTCTCTTTCCAAGTGTTCAGTCATATTGCTGCTGAATGCAGCAATAAGGCAAATGGAAACAGGTATTCACCTCAATTTTAACATTTCTGTGCAGGCTTTTTTATTATGCCATGATCCACGTTAAACCTGGGGAGGGTGATATAAAAACATTTAAATCCTCTAGAAATCTGAACTAACTAAATGATGCATCTGCTCACCTGCTAAGTAGGCTACCTGTGTAGGAACTACAGTACGTGTACATTAAATACAGAAGTCTACCTTCAAATCCAACATATAAGACAGCTAGTAGTAGAGATAAAGAAATGCTGATCTGACTTGATCTGATTGAAGAAAGGATAATTAAATGAGTGAAAGGAGTGGCTTCTCCTCCCTGGAGACTGAGCTAGCTGAAACTCCTATGAATAGTATGAGAATATGAATATGTGAACCTTCTTCAGAAGTTCACATTCTTTCCATTTCAATCCTGAGCCTTAGCACATGTCAAGTACCTTTCTTTCATGTGGGAAGGTTAAAGCTGTAAAGAGGTAGGTGTCAGATGACGAAATGAGTTAATCAGATATCTCAGATACTTGTGTTTCCTTTGAGGACTGAATTAAATTACTTTTTGATTTTAAATTGCTTGAAGTAAATTGAGTGGTGTATGACCTGAATATTTTGTCTCCAGGACTTTACATTTTGCCTTTCTGGATTTAAATATGACCACTTAACTCGCAAAACCATTGCTATCTTTCAAGGAGTGCAAAGGCCCTTTAAGGAAGGCTAAATACATGTGCACTGACATCTGCTTCTGGAAATCACTTACAGACAAGAAGACTACTTGAAAGTAATGTGAATAAAGGTTTTACTGTCGAGCCACAAAGATTACTTGCACTGTAATATTGAACATGTTTTGAAGGGGTGATCTTTCAGGACATTTCTTGAAGGTAACCATTGTTCTAATTTTATCAGATTCCCAATAGGTCATTTGAACCTCTGAACCTTCATTTGAAATACTCGCCTCTTACCAAAATCTTTATGCAAGCCACTGAGGCAGACAAACACTGAAACAGTCATTTCACTAACTGTAGATTTGAAAGTTGTATGCCATAGTTACTCTTAAACTCACTGTACTGGGTTAATATTATTCTCAGCATACAAATAACAGTAATTGGCAAAACAATAAGGTTTTATAATTTCATGTCAAGAAAACATCTCTAGATGGAAAGTTCATATGAAGAAGTAGTCCATTAAGAAAAATGAACTTGCCCTAAAAGTAGATTTCTGCTACACCAACTTTACCTTTCCTCCTGGTTTGATTTTTAAAATTTTTGTATGATATGACACACTGAAGCTGCCACACCCTGACTATTACTCTCTTTTCATATATTTAATCATACACATACAGTTTGCACAAAGAAGTCTGTAGATTTCTACTCAGCATCCAAATTCTAAGTAAGCAAGGCTATTTTTTATTTTGCTCTCAGATCAAGCTGTATATGAATACATTATGATCCATTTAACAGTACCAAAATATATCAGAAGAACGTTCATTTGACCTTTCCAAAATTTCTACTTCACCATCTGTAGAGGTGAGAATTATTTTTATTTTAAATTTAGCCTTCTCCTTCAGTTATTGTATCACTCGAATAGCAAATCTGAGAAGTGGCTGAATTAATGCCATTATTTCTAATGTAAGTTCTGTAAAGTGAAGTGACTGGACATGTATATTTCAAGATTACTACAACATTCCCTTTTTAAGATACGAAGTGTAAAACACAGCTCTGAACAACTGTATCAATATAATTTCCAATTTTTTGGTCTTTACATTAGTACCCCAAATAGACTGTCCTGTGTATGAGAATATTTGAAACACCTTTGTTAGTACACATCTGTGCTAAACACATTAAACATCAGTTTGACCTGGTATTTGCAGGCCTCCCTTTTAGAAAGGGAGATACTGAAAGTCTGTAGATACTTGGAAAAGAGTTACATGTATTGGGAAGAACATGTTTTTATTTGAATTCCAGGGCTTTTATGTTAATTGCTGAATGAAAGTAATTGGGTCTTTCACCTTATATTTATTCAGTAATTTATCATTCACTATTTGAATCATAAATGGAATAGTCCAAGTACCATACAAGATCGAGAGAAATTTTGACTTCTGATCACTGTACTTGAGAAAAAATAGAAAACAAAACGCAATGTAAGAATCCAATATGTGGTGCAAGAGCAAAACTGTGAGAAGTTTCAAGAATTCAATCTGATTTCCTTGATTAGCTTTTAAAGATGAAATTATTTTGACAAAGACATACAACATCCTTTACATTGCTGGCTAGACACAGGTTAAAAAAGAGCGATGTTAAATTTGTTATGTTGAAAAGTAATGTTAAAATTGCTTTTTAAGTAGAAGAAAACCCACAGCTCAGAAACACTCAAGAAGCCGGAGAAAATTATAATATAAGTAGAAAATCTTTTATACTAACTCCTTTTGAAGAAAGGGAGAGTGACAATGCCTTAGCAAGGCCCATCTTCAAAAAGGAGCAAATATAACCAAATGGGGAGGGGGCAAGCAGAATAAAGTGCCAAGACTTATATTAGTGAGCCTGTGTTACTCTGCATTTCTATTTTATTTGCAAATCTATGACAGGGCCAATTTGATCTCAGCTGCATTTCATCACTTCCCTCACCCTTCCATAAACCAGAGGATTAATACTACAATTGGTAAACTACTGAGGCTTCAAACAGCTGTTATATGGAATTCAATATTGAAAACATTGTTCAGACAACAAACTACTGTCAACAGGGCTCTCCTGAAGACCACAAATCCTAACATACAATTAGTTTCAGTCTTCTCTATTGCAAAGATTCCTTCCAAAACTTTCTTTCCTTTGGTTCTCCTGTTCTTGTATCATCCAGAGTGCATAGAACTTCAGCCACCTCATCTGCACTTCCATCTATTGCTCCTGTGTACAAGGAATACAGCAACTCCCCCCACGCACAAACTCCATGGCAAGCAGCCCATATCCTGCAGTTTAACAAGCTGTGCAAGAGAACACCAGGGACCCTATACTGAACAATGCTGAATAAGGTATATAATTATAGACTAAAAAGTGGACACAAAGGGCCCACATTTCCTGTGAAATGAGATGAACTTGTAATTATTATTACTATTAAATAATAATATTCCCCTGTTGAAGCTCAAAGGTTGGGAACAGCAACAAATCCTAGCATTTTCAAGCAGCCCAGGAAGTACGATAAGAGTCATGGATAGTACCACAACAGCTCACTTTCAACTATTGTAATTAAACAAGATCTTAATTACTTGCAATTGTGGGGAAAGAAAGTTTCATTCGTATTCCACAAATGAAAGTTACTGGCAGCTTGCTAAAATATTCAGTTCCTGAAGACATGGAAAACCTTAGCAACCTTTTTATCACAAGTGTCAAAGCCTGGTTATTGCATAACATGTTATTTAATCTTGCTGAAGTCCCTGCATGGCAAACTACAAGATCTTCAACAGGCACAAAAATAAAGTGCTACTGAAGGTATTAATGAACTCTACAGCTAAAGAACTGTGTTTAGTAATGAATTTGCAGGGATCTCCTTTTAGCCCATCAAACACATAATCAAAACAAAATCAAGTCACTTTGAAGTCTAGCATTTAGAATGTACTAATAAGTTATGTGGCAAACTAGTAATCAAATAGTCCTACAAACTGAAAAACCATTTTCGACTGCTGGCTTTCTTAAGATTTCTCTCCGATCCATTATACATTTACTCACACCTCCCACGTGATTTTTTTCTTTTTCTTTTTTAATGGGAAGGCTTTTCCAAATTGTTGTATTAGGAAACTTTCTGCTTTTCTCACTTGAAGAGGAAAAACACAAAGAATAGAGCCAAAAAACTATAATATTCCAAGTCAGAACATTGGGACTGTTAAATACAATTCCAAGTCAATCATAATACCTACAGTTTGAGAATAGTAGGATTTAGATTTGTAAATGCTGAAGTTTGAAATAAGCAAACTGAAGTCTGGAAGTCTGTTCTCTAACTGACTGCCACACCACAGATACAGCTGAGTCCATGATAAATGCTGGAAGCCTTATTACAAGATGCAAATAATATTTGCTATCCTGGGACCCTGGAAAGGGGGGTATGCTAGTGTAGGCATGACAGTAGGAAAAAAAATTACTTCAAGTTTCTCTACTTTTACTAGTTCTTTTCCAGTTCCCAAATAACAGACATATCAATCACAAAACTTCTAGGATGCAGGAAGCTGCTGACAAAACCTCTTTAAAAGATACTCAGGTTTGCTGAGCTAAGCACAAAGATGAAAATCAGACGCGGTAGGTTAGCCTTCAAGCTTTAAAAGTGGCATACAAAATCAGATACAGTGACTGACTGACCTCTAAACAGCTTTGCTTAAGAGCATTGGTAGGACACAAGACTGAGGGTACCCTCACCTTCTTACTCATTCCCTTCTCTTTATGCAGTTCTTCAATTCATTAGTACCTGTCTTTGAGAGCAAATAATGAAACGCCATTCAGACTTTCCCAATTTCCCACTTATCTGAACAAGTGCATGGCTTTCTGCCCCATATCTTATTCCCATTCTGATCCTGTCTGATCCACTTCCATAAAACAGCCAGTCAGTTGGTCAGGTATGAATTCAAGCCCTGCCCCATGTACAAGTTGACTGCTAGCATGTTCTGGTCTTGGTGTGGTCCCCCTGTTGCTGGGGACCCCCTGTTGTTCCAGTCGATGTCCAGACATGCTTTAGGACACCATGTAGACCAAGGACTGCTTCCTGCAGGCAGTACAGGCTAGACTGCCCTTTTGCACAGAGGAGTTTAGCAGGGCTGAAGAAGAGGGAGATGAATCACTTAGTCACTCATCCTAAAGGTACTGGGGTGGGTTTGGGTGTAGATGCAGAACACCATCAATTCCAATGCTTAACAACCCCCAAACCTTCACTGCTGTGCCACATGGCTCAGCTCCTGCACCACTACTCCCTGACACCTGACCCCTTCATTTGCCTCATTAAGATCCCTTTTCCTCTCTCTCTCTTCCCAAGCATGTATTCAATGTTATGTGGCTCTTGGACTGCAGAGACCAATAGCTTTTTCCTCCCCAGTGTGAAGCAGAAGTGGGGTGGTGGTACAAAAACTCTTTCAGAAAGCTCTCTCTGTGTGTCCAGCTTCTGAAACAAATAAGAAAAAGCATGAGCAGAGGAGCAGGCAGCAGTGCGTAATTGTAGCTAGGAAACAGCCAAGCTCCCTAAAGATCCCATGAAGGTTTGGTTCCCTTTTCCTCCCTTGTAACCTGGTGATCCACAGCCCAGCCCAGTTGCAGCCTTGGGCTGTGCACTGTGAAGGGGCATGTGTGGGGAGGTCAGAACAAAGCCTTGGCTATATTAATTAGATGAGCAAAGATGAATCCCCCAGAGAGATGAAGTGATTTAACAGAGAGCAGAGCACATATCCATGCTGCTACTCAGAGCTAAGACCATGGATTTAGCCACTGCAAATGCCAACTCTTTTCAAAGGTACAAGCATGTCTACATCTCCTATATTGACAGAGTCAGAAAGTGCAACTTAATGACCCAGAAGGGATGGCTCAGTTTAGCTTAAACTTCAGCAAGGTTTCAAATAAAAAAAAATGTCAGCAGTTGTGACATAAAAAAGCTCCAAGCACTGCAATGTGGATATCTCAGTTATAAAATCATAGGGCTACCAGCTACAGCTGTAATAAAAATAGCCTGTTTGTACTCCAAAAGGGAAAGCTTCTAAACATATCCACTGACAAGCTTACTAAAATTCACAAGTTTGCCAAGAAAGGTGCTGCTGACTTAACTAGAGTTTTCCTTAAAAAAAAAAAAAGAATTTTCCTTCAAAATCAAAACCTATCTTCAGAAAGGTAAAGAAGAGCAACCCTGACACCTAATTCATTGAACTGCAAGATTGAAATCTAATGCATAAAGAGACATTGCCATTTCCCATTAAGTCATCTTTATTCCATAAATCCTTTCATGTAGATAAACTAGTGCCTACTTTACAAAGTGACATTAGGAAACTTTTATGATCAGGTGTTGAGAGTAGTGTGAGTGCTGGCCAAATGGTTTGATGAATATCTTCTAAGGTTTGTAAAATTTTCCTACATCCAGCTGCATTGACATAGAATATAAGAAGAAAAAATTCTGCTACAGAATACAGTCACAGTAATTTTTTTAAAGAACATCTTAAAGAAAATTAAAGATTTGAAAGACATGGTTCTAAGAATAAATGAAGAGAAAAACTTATCCGATTTATGTAAATAAAGGCCAAATATGGTGATTATGTAGTCACTGCCCAGGAAATGATCAGAAATATCAAACACAAGTTTATACTACTCAGAAGAAATAACTCTTAAGAATATGTCAGAGTGTCAGTTATTCCAAATAAATCACTTTCATGGGACAAAGGCTTCTAAAACAGAAGCAAGTAATAGTGTACATAACATTTTTGCAGACTATGTCATGTAAGGCCTGATACACGATAAATGCTTAAACACAAAAGAGAACTGCTGTTCTTTGAACTGTAAGATATAAATACAAACTAGTATTTAAATCTAAAATCTATACTTAAAGTGGTAAACTAAACTAAAACTAAAAGTGCAAGTAGAGTAGCTTCCAACAATCCAGCCATTAAACAAATGGACATCCATTATTAAATTCAGTATTGCATTTATTTATTTTAATTTCCTTTTTCCAGTTTGGGAAAATTCATCTACTCGCTGCTGATGCCAGTGTAAAATTCAATTACATATGATTACGCAGTATTATGAAAATAGTTTTGTGAGGTGTCGAACTCCAGGCTGCTATTTACAGGAATATCAGTAACAATGTACTGTTAGTGACGCATGTCAGTGTTATCTGTGAAGTTGCTTTGGTAAATCTGCTTGACTCTTGCATTGAACAACTAATGGAATAAAAAATTTCTGACATTTTCTTAGCTTATAAGCATTATTGAGAAAAAAATAGGTGTATTAAAAGAGGAAATGTAGGCAATACCATCTATAAGTTTTCAGTACCAAATATAGCAAGATTTATGTAAACCCAAAGATTTTTATGTTAATAATGCAAATCACTCTACAATGCTTTACAATGTTCCTCCAAGTAGAGCTCAGTTCAACCTTTTAAGTAGAGTTTGTTATTTTCTGTTGTCTTATCCTGTTTTTTAAACATCTTGATAATACCAAGCTAATAAGACAGGAATTTAGTATTACAAAATTAGTATTTAGGAAAAAAACTTCTTATGCACAAAATAAAATCTGTATATCATTCAGGTTTCTGACACTATGCAGAAGCACTATGTAATATCCTCTATTTACATTATAAATGTAAATACAAATGCATACTAAATTACTGCTTATACAAACTATGTAAAATCCACTCTTATTAACTCCTTCTTAAAAGGATAATTAATTCTCAAGCATGGAAGAGAACCTGATTAAACCTGAATTTTGCATAACTTATTAGAAGGAGTACTTTGTTTTCAGAAAGTGTTTCTAACATTAAGCATGTCAACTACAAGAGCTTTTAAGTGCTCAGTGTACTGTGCTTACTTTACTACACTGATCAGAGGTGCTTCATCAGCTCTCTGTACCCAACAATAAATTCTCTGGCCCAGGGAAAAAAAAAAAGAAAAAGAAAAGAAAAAATACCAAACCCAAGACTTCTCAATTTAATTGAAGAGATTCCTGCTTGTTCAAGGCCGTTCTAGAATAAAAGCTTCAATGATGAACTTTACCCTTAGCTGCATATTTTCTACTTAATAGGGTTATTTGTACATACCAGCTGTTAAGACCTGATGCTTCCTAAGACTAAAGCAGTTCAGTTGTGTCAATAGTTCAGCCTAACTCATGATACTCAGCTTTACTGGAGTAGACAAAGGAACCTAAGTAGTATGTATGGCATGTACCTTTCTATAAACACAAGTAAAATCTGTGGAAGATTTCATAAAGAGAAAATGCAAAGGGTTTACATGAAAAAAATAATGCTTGAAGGGTCCCATTTCTTCTATCCAGAAAAGCTGAAAAGGCTGGGTTTTTTCCTTACAGTGGCAAATACTCTATTTCCTTTTTCCTTCTTTCAGTCTAGCTCATTGCCTTCCATCTACCTAAATCTCTCTGACTGAAAAAGACCATACAAGCAGAGCAGTAAATTCCCTACTTCCAGCTTCCTGCCTTGTTTTAACTATCAATGATCTAAATTCTTTAGCCTTGCATCATGCTTGTAGTACTAGAACCCAGCCCTCAGCTGAACCCCTGGAGACTAAACAGCATTAACCGTTAATCAGCAATGCTCCTTACCACATTGAAATCCAAGTTTTTTTCAACCCACTCCTTGGCTTCCTTGAACTCCTCTTTCATTTCCATGATGTACAGTGTATCAAGGGCATCCACAATTGTTGCTCCTTGTATGTTACCTGAAATACATGAAGAGCCAGTGATTTACTTTCCAACAGAAGACTTTTCAGTTAGATCTAATTAATTTAAATTAATTCTAATTTCAAAATCCAATTTCAATTAATCCAATTAAAAACTGGGTGCATAAGCATTCAAGTGGTAACTAGTAATTCACAGTCCTTACTTTGATTCCCATGCCACAACACAACATCATAATATTTAAGTATTTCTTCCACTAATGAACTTTTGAAGAGCTGTTCTAATGCACTGTATTTTCCGCCATAATTTTGCATTTTAAACCACTGATAGAACAGTTCACCATAAAATGACATAAAATCCAGTAAATCTCGGAAACTGAGAAATTCTTCTTTCTTCCAGCTTGGAATGAAAACAATCAGTTGCTTTTTTGTTTTTATACTCAATAATATACATAAAGCTTTAAGAAGCTGAGTATTGATCCCATTTCGGTTAGGAAAGCCCTTTAAGAAGTACAGTCTGTGGAAAACAATTTTTCTGATATTGTGCACCACCGTGTAACCTGCACAAGATAGCACTGGGGAACGCAAAGGCAAACTTGCACACATGGATTTGTCAGCTCAGGAGGGGCTGCAAGGAACTAGTTTTCAGAGCAAGTTCTGGTGGTCTGCAAAAGTGGCACTCTTCTACCTCTGTTACAAAGATGGGTAAGAGCTAGCCTTGACCTAATGCTGCAAGATGAAATATCATCAGTATGTTGGCTTTGGAATGGATTAAATGTTCATCATCCTGTACTGAAAGGTTAATGTGGATGGTGAGGTTCAAGAAAACACAGTCACTCAAAATACTTTCCCATGCTTACTTCAAATTTACCTTGACCTTTTCAAAACACCATTTTTGTCTAGGAGGAGTTTCAATTCCTATTTATGGGATAATGTCAAAAATTCAATTTTGACCACTCTATTAAAATTTATATTTCCTAACTTGGCTCCTGCAGTTTTCATAATGAATGGAAAACCACTGTTATATTTTAGAGAAGCCTCTGATACAGACGTAAACATTTAGAATTACAAAACAATTTAGGTTGCAATCAACAGAGAAAGTCATTAGGTCCAATCCCTGTCTCCCTCAGCAGGGCTAATGAGTCAGGTGAATAGCTGACTACTCATTCCAGAATTGATTGTACCAGGGGAATAAGATAGTAGCTACAACTAATTAAGGAACTTGATTATCATCTTGTCTCTGAAATACCTGATGAAAAAGTAAACTTAATTTTATAAACTTATCGAATATCAGAATTCATTTTTTCATATTTAAGACAGAAAGCTGCTATATCATATATATACTATATATTGTGTTCACTGCTATCATGGGTTTCTGCTTCCACGTGAAACAGAGAGGTGGTTAGAGTGCTCTATATAGCAGGGTTGACATCACTTTCTTAAATTAAGCTTCCAGGTAGAAAATAATTTTCCATTTCCACCATCTTAAACAAAAAAAAAATATTTGAGGTTATTACAACAGTTATTTGGTACATTTAACAGAATCAGATACTTTCCCCATTTTAGCATCTGCTTATACCATCCATTTTTGGAATGTCATTTTCCTGCTCTGAAGGAAGTAATCTCTACATTTTCCCCCAGACATTCCACTAATAAAACTGCAGCATACTTTGGTAAGAACAACATAATATCCTCCAAGAGCTTATTTGGAACTTGGCTGCCCTTCTCTAATATTAAAGGAAAAGTATTCCTTTAAACTTGGCTAAGCAACTTATATTTTTCCTGAGCTTATGAGAAAGTGAGAGTGGAAAACTGCTGGAGGACATCTGCTCAAGAACACTACTGCAAAAGCTCTGGAGATGTCTGGTAACCCCATACAACAAAAGGAGTTCCTAGTGAACCTTTATAACTGAGCTCTACTTACAGAAAAATCATCTATAACCTGATTTGCTTCAGTGGATTGTGATAGGCTCACCATGCAAAGACATTCTTTGTGCTAATCCTCTTGTAATACAACTAACACCACCACTAAACAGTTGAGCTTTTAATTTTAAGGATTAGTACTTGAGCTGCAACCCACTACTAAGTCAAAAGAAAAAGAGGAGGTAAAAAGGAGAAAATTTATTGCAAAATCACCCTTGGAGTCACCTACTTTTTAGGGTTTTTTTCCTGAATCTGGCCTATGTGGCCTGCTTAGAGCACAACAGGAAAAAATGCTAGAATCTCAAGTAAATCTTACTTTATTTGAAATAACTTCTGCTATTATTCTGAAGGCTCCAGAAAATGGAATAAAACAATGTGACAATTAGTCAAGTTTGTCTCAAACAGCTGTACTTCCGAGTTCTTGATAAAAGACAAAAGAACAGAGAAAGAGTCAGTTGAGAGGCCAGAATTATGACTTGTGAACAACTGCAGTTTATGCCAAGTCAGCCAACAGGATAACTTAAACTTGAGAGTAGTACGGAAATTGTGATGCTGTACAGCTCATTAATAACCAGTAAGACAAACCAGTTGTGGGGGTGGGGGAAGAAGTGCAAAGAAATTAAATGAACATTTTTTATTATGGGATAAGACCAAATATTTCCCAAGCCTATATAAGCTATGGTTCTCAAAGCACAGCATATAAATTATTAAATACAGTTATCACTGTTGTTCGTTCCTACACAACATTCCCAAGGAATTACACAGCAGTCATGGTCTACAAGAAGCAAAGATTATTGCTAGGCAATTACAGTACACACTCATGACACAGAATATTTGGACAAGAGGACTGTTTTCCTGTACACCTACAGTACTGCTACAAATTTGGCAAACAGTGGGCACTGTGTTACAGAGTGCCAGCAAAGTTGCAAGTCACCATGGTAGAGTTTCATAGTCGCCCTAGGCAGGAGGAAGATACCACAAACAACACTTGGATGAAATTCATAGACCTCAGGTAAACACAGATATATTTTGCAGATAATTAAAAAAAAAAAGTATATATATATACTAAGGTAGAGAAAATGCACTTGAAACTCATAAAACATAAGCTCAAAGGGAGTAATTTTGAGGATAAAAGAGATAACCAGATGTACAAGCCTACCAAAATAAAGAATAATTAGTTTCTACCAAAACCTCCAGACCAAGTGCTCATATATGCTCCATTTTACTTCTATTGTTAACCCTTTACTTTTATTTCTCCTCTTTACTAACAGCATCATGTACTCCAAGGGATTAATAGAGAACACATATAACAGCCACTATTAACTGAAAAGAATGCAAAACAAAGTAGTCAACATGAAATTTCCAGCAGACTACCGAGAAGCATCTACAGAACTTCCTTTCCAGTTTAACACTTAAAATCTTAAGCAATGATCTGGAAGAAAACAAAAAAAGAACATATTGCTAACAAGATTTGTGGACTATTAACCACAATGGTTTATTACCCAGCATTTCAGAATAGTGTGATGTAAAGCACAGGTAGCCTATATCTCCTCTGGGTAATGCACAGTCGGCCCATTTAAACTGCTTTTTAATATCTAACAGTGCCAGTGTATGTGCATGCAAGTGAAAAAAAGAAGAGATTACATTAGAGAATGGAGCAGCATCTCAGGACTGGGCAGCAAGTGCAGATTTGGAAGAGTGATAGGAGGATGAATAACTTTGTATGAGTTTCCAGGATGTCACTGCAGGGAGAACTGCTCTGGATGTGAATGGCAACCTTATTAGCACAGCTCTTTGACTGAACTTACATGGCCATATGGTTTAAGAACCATAACTGGCTTATGGCCAAGCCTTTTGGAGCATGTGCCAAAATAAGTTCTCATTTGCCTAGCCCAGGCTTTTAGACGTGACCAGAAGAGTCCAAAATACTAAGAGTTCAAATACTTCAGAAGCAATGGATGTTGGTGTACTTAATAGTTTACAATTTACTCCCATCCCCTGCACACCAAGCTTGGCATCAGAGAATACATATAGGTTCGACTAAAGTAACATTTTGATTTGAGCTGTACGTTTCCTGGAGCATTGCAAAAGCTGACTCATATCTTAGAAGAGTGTTTTCCTCTATTTAAAGTTCACTGAAAAGGTTCCTATCCAATATCATTAGCAATTTAAAGTGTCAAGAGTGATTAATTATTAAAGTATGCTATGCCAAAACATAAAACTCTCTCACTCAAGTACTGGCAAACCCTCAGCAATATTAACACTTTTAATTTCAGTGACTATTAGCACCTGGTAAGAGTGGGGAAAGAAAAATTTATTCAATTTTTAACAATTTCAGCTTTTCATATGTGTAACATGAAACAATATACTGGTATTTCTAGAATGCTCTTCCAAATCTCCAGTATTTTATACATCTGTGCATTCTAGAGCCAGCTCTGGTCTTTGAATTTGATAAACCTCAAATAATTTTTTCTTCATTGCTTATCTCTGTGCTTCCTGCAGAAGCTTTTGGCACCCACCACACTTCTGGCACTGTGCAGCTCAGCTACATGTTTTGTTATGAACCACCTTCTTTTGTTTGAACATGCTGCCTAGTAATTTGCTATCTCCACCCCTTCCTTACAAAGGATATCACTCCCCACAAGGAACAATAAATCCTTGTTCACCCCATCTATGCCACTTTTTATGGACCTCCACGTATTGTTCTGGAAAGCTGTCAAGCTTTACTACTTACTTTGAGCTCAAGTCTGCCCGTTCTGTGTATTAACTTAGAATTATATCTCCTGTGAGTGCCAGTTTAAATTAGGAACATTTTCTATTTCTAAGTGCAATTATCACCTGTTGGGAAATCCTTCTGGGTTTGTGGAACTGTTTGCAGTTTGCCATTGTCAAAGCTACCCCAAGTAACTTATTTGCACTGCCAAATTTCACTCTGGTCATTTGATTTTTCAGTGTTGGGATCAGTAATTTGAGAGTGTCGCCTCAGCAGCAATGGATTCCTGTGAGAATAATAAGCCTGAAAAATGTTTTTTAGAAATCTAAAAAGACAATACACTTGTCTTTGTTGTGCAATATGACCCCCTCTCAAAAATGCCGTGTTGAGTAATTCATCCATATTATTCTTTACACAAGTTAATTAAGTTGAGATAGATGTCAGGCTTACTTCCAAAATCAAAAACACACACCAAACACAGTATTTCAAGGAATATAGCAGGAACAGTGAAGACAAACAAGACTGGGGTGGGGGGAAGATTTTGAATCCTTTCAATTTAAATTAATATATTGTTTAAACACATACACAATTAATTGCTTAGGCTATATTAATAAACTTAGAATTTGAAAAGACACATTGCTATACACTGCCAAGACAGTTTTGGATATAAATTTTGGCAGGCTTTAAAAATACTCATACACCTCAACACTCCATAAAATAAATGACAAAAAACCAGTTCAAAGTGGGAGGAGCAGGATCTTACTAAATTATAGTACTTTGGGGCTTGCAGATTGTATTTATTAAATGCCTCCCTATCGCCTCCAGAAAAGGTCCTTTTTCACTTGCAGAGATTAATTATACTATGCCCACAAGCTACAATATCAAACTGGCAATACTGCACATGAAACATAGCTTCAGATAATTAAAAAAGCCCTTTAGTTACAGTCACTTAAGTGCAGAAAACACTCCTAGAAAGCATTCTCTGCTAGTGCAGCAACACTCATTAGTTTTAAAATTAGTTCAGAAGGCTTAGAGAGGAATAGCTCCTAGTTTGAGGGGTTGGTTGGTGGAGTGCTATGAAAAAAAAGCCAAAACTGTGATTTTGCCACCTTCACAATAGGAAGGTAGATTAATAAATCTCTGCTTTAGGTAACATTGTTAATAATAACCTGAAACATAAAGGTTAAAGTATTAAAAGCTAACAGCACTTACTCAAGGTCTACCTTCTACTAGGAATTGTTGGGGAAGAATTAGTACTCACGGAAGAAGTCATACCAGGAGATACGTCCTGTTTTGCTAATGGACAGATATGGTGCAAACAGATGCTGAGCTATTCCAATTTATTTGATTAATCTAGAAACAGTTGTACACTTAATGGAATCAAACCAGTAAGAATATTTCTGTCTTTTCAAATAGTTGCTACAACACAGTAAAACCTAACATGACAAATACAAAGGAAATAAAAACATTGCACGGATGTGCTGAAAAGATATTGTCAATGGTCAGAGACACGTATGTGGCACTGGCTTCAAGGAGAAATGTTTCAGTTCCCATATGCTTCAGTGTTTCTCTGAGAGTACATTATTCTTGATGTGCACATGTGAGAGAAAGCAACTTCTGCTCATGACATGAATATATCTACAGTCTGCCAGTCTAAAAACTTTCTCAGCTTATCACATACACCCTTCCACACGTACTGCCTGCAGAATACTAGCAAGATCAAGGCAGTTCCTTGACTTCACAAATTGTTTTCATGGCCTGAGTTTAGGACAAAAAAAGTAATGTCCAAGTTCAGCAAGAAGTCCTCAGCTACAGAATAGCTCTACTACTAGTAACTTGTACAAGGTACTAAAACGGGTTTTTTCCTTCCCCCAAAATTAGAACCATCAGTTGTCCCCTACTCTTTCTCCCATCAACATCCCACTAGCCATTTTCCTCTTCTCCTAGCCTAGGTATAGTGTCTGTATTTCATGATGACATTTCCTAAGCCACATCTATGTGTAATTTACACGTCTCAAATGCCATCTTATTTTTGTCCTTCTGAGAAACACAGCATGACAGTTATGACTTGCCTTCGAGACTCAACAGTCATTATAATCTACCTGCAAAATGGAGATAGAAAGGAGCCATGCATTTATACTTTCAAAAATAAGCTTAGAAGCAGTATCATTTGAAAACAACTCTTTCCTTCTGTGTCAGGAGGGCTATACTGTAACTTATACAACATAAAGCACCACACAGCACTGGACTCTGCAGTTCCTCACAGTGAGATACTAAAAGTCTTTATCCCATAACAGCCACTCCCAGTATATGCAAAGCAATGTAAATGCAGCTACTAATTCAAAGGAGGAGAAGTGTTTAAAATCAAACAGTGCCTAATGAAATGTGCTGTGATTTATTGATACTAAGACCGTTCGAAACTTGTCTTTTTAAATCAATTGAGATCTGGTAACAAGAAGAAAAGATGGTCTTGGCAAATTGGAGATAGTTATGATGGATAACAGTGAACTGAAGGTCTTACTTGATTTCTGAAGGTTGGGAGGAAATTCACAGGAACAGTAACCTATTCTCCACTAATACAATTCAGAAGTCAATTAGTCAAATTAGTCAACCATTTGCAATTTTAAAAGTTTTTCAAAATAAGAAACAAGTAACATAAGGAAACATGTCCATCCTTTCATGAAGAAAAGAAACCCAACACACAAACAGATTACCCTTTTATTGTTTTATGAAAAAGGTGACTTTTGTTGAATTCAAACATGAAGGTACAGATCAGATCTAATCATCTGAGGACACTTACAGAAACAAGGTTTTGTTTGTAAAGAACAAAAGGCAATTACGGATTCGGGCAAGGGTAAGTTATGAGGCAGACCTGCTTGCAGATATGCTGCTCTTTGGTATTCTGTAAAGCAATTCAGCAGAAAGAGACCTAACGTTTGTTTTGATTTACACCAAGATCAATAAGATTGAAGATGTTTCTGAGGAAAACTCCTCAGCAATGAGATCTTATACCAGATGACCATGACGAGAAACTGATCTGCATTTAGACTTACTCTGACTCTTACTCTTTTAAATGCAGTTTTATTTTTCAATTCAACACTTTTCCTGTTTCACAGAGAATTGTGCTTGAAGTGACTTAAACTTATGCAAGATCCACAGAACTCCTGCTTAAAAATTTCACAAGCCAATACATCTACAATTTTTTTCTGCAAATTCATGCAATATTATTAACTCAAACCTTAGCAATTTTTATACCACTTCTGATTTCAAATGAAACTACATTAAGCATTTTAATTTTTGAGAAATTTTGTGCTATTTTATTGTACTGCAAGAAAACAGAATTCCATTATATAGTTCCTCAAATATATTAAATTGCACAACTATCATTCTCCTGAAGACAATAAATAATTTTCATTTTTAGAGAAGAAAAGGAAACAGAAACATGACAGCTCAACTCTGAAGTTAACTCAAACTACTCTGGTTTCAAGTACTCAAAAGGAAGTCCAATAACTAACTAGATAATAATTACTTTTTAACATTTTTGATGTTACCTTGGGCTAGCCAAGCAGTGCAGCAAGACCAATGTAGATGTTGTATTTTCCAACTTATTTTTGCAATCACAACTGTTGTCTCTAAGCAACCTCCAAATATAGTTGGGGATTTGATAAGTGCTCTATTTAGGCTGTTATAGGAAATGTTTCCACTTCAAACTCTCTTTTACAAACATTCAACAAAGTAAGTTCCTGTTAAAATCAAAATAATGTATTGATTTTGTCTCAGCTATAGAAATTAGTCATTTTTTCAGCTTTCTGTTTGGAAAACAAGCTATTTGAATAGAAAATTTGGTGTCAAACACTTTAAATCTTAATTTTTCTGCAAAACTGAAGATAATGACTGTTCACAGGACAGTTTGTTTATGCTTCCTCAGAATGCTGTTTCTCTTCAGCTACTATTTATCCAGCCACAAGTCCCACTTGCACACCAAGAAAGTCTTGCTTCATTACACTGGATTTCTACAGTGTGCCTCTCCTACTAGAACTTTTCGGTCCCATATTTGTTCTACGCTGATAACAACTTGGGCTTTATTTAACATCTCCTGTGCAATATCTGGAGGTGCAAACAACAGTTATATTAATGAAGAAGAAAGCCTGATAAGGGAGCCTGATACAAGTCAACAAATTTTTATAAGAAAGGGAAATAAATTCCTAAGAACTGCACACAGCTTCAGCTACCTTCACCACTGTAGAGAGTATTGTTTGCTCCTTGTATGTTGGAACATAGGATTTCTCATAGCGTAGGATTTCTTCTCTTCTCCACTCCTTCCCCCTTAGTTCTCTGCTTATTGAATGTGGCACCAATGATTTCCATAGTAAATGTTTAAGACAGGACAGTATTTATTGCAACAAAACTATATTTTTATCATGCATCAATGCCATGCTCCATTTATTCTCATTCAGACACTAATCTATAAAAGTCATAGAAAGCACCTTCATTTACTGTTACTTTTTTCTGTTACACGTAACAGAAGCAAGAAACATCATGCTGCATTGACAGGGAGCAGAAAGAAAACATGTTTATCACTTATAAGCTTTTCAGCTGATTTACTGTTTTATGCTAACGTCACTAAGCACAAAAATACACTCTACTCACCAAATAAATTGCTTGAATGTCCTTGCTTAGATATGGGTTTCAGTTCATTTAATCCCCATGCGTAACGCTTATAATTATCCCAGGCATGCTTCATCATCTGTAGGGAAACGAAAGCAGGATTATAATGTTGATTTAGAAAGAAGCCACAGCAAACACTGACTTGAGACTATTCTCAATATTAAAAACATTTCATTTAATTCTTAACCAAATTTCTATGAAATATTCAATAAAGAATAACACAGGCACTGTTTTCCAAGTGGCAATGGGATGGTTGCTGTAAGAATTACATGATTGTCCTCTCCACTTCTGTTACCTGCAAGCTTATGGTCAAAACACACTCAAAAACAGCTAATTCTTAGGAAGGAAATTCATTGCGTCAGATATCAATTCAATTGAGATTTTATTTCCCTTAAGCATATACCCCAGAAACTGAGGGAAGAAACGTTTTTAAAGATGGTTTTTCCCCTAGAACCTTTAGATTCTTTAAGGTGAAAATAACAGCTTGCAGTAGTTTTCAGATTCTGGTAGAGACCTTCTTGCATAAAACTAGCTGTTTCAAACTCAACACAGCTAGTAATAGTAGAAGGATGGTAAAGTGGGCAGGCAGAACAGCTAGAAAATGTTTTGAGGTTTTTACGATACAATCTTATGACTATAAATGCATCCTACTTTCACATGTCATTCTGCACAAAGAGACAAAAACCTTTACAACTAAACATATCACCACCAAATCGTATTTTGCACGAGAAGAGGTGCGCCACAGATAAATATTGCTTTGGGAAACAGCCTTGCAGATTCCAGCACAGCAGTGCTTTGTAAGAGCAGGGGGGATCCACACCAGAAGCCAGGGAAGTGGGTTGACTCAGGAATAGCTCACACTCTCCACCACCATCACCAGACATATCTGGTCTGAATTGTCCTTTTTCAGGGTGCTCCAGGCGCAGGAGCAGGGTACAGGAGCCCACCTGCCCCTCCCCAAACATGCAGTGAGAAGAATATACGCATTTCCACAGGCCTGGTGACAAACCACTGCCACTCCTGCAGGTGCAACACCTCCCCCTTACCAACCACCACTTTTAACACCTGCTCTGGAAGAGTCTTCTTTAAAGGCCACCGCAAGCAGGATGACTTTATGTAACTGAAAGAAAGATTGTGCCTCCTTGCTGTCCCTCCTCCCTCTTCCACAATGCCGAGTAGTGCTAGGAATGCCAGAGGTCATCTTCCAGACAAAAAGTGACAATTTCAGACCTTTTCAAAGATACTGCTTCAGGCTGTCAGATTACTCCGTCCTTGCTTTCAGACCTCTTCTTGAGGCCATGTGTGTCAAGGATAATTCTCTTAAATAACAGTTACAATCCTAAATTTAAAAGCAGCAGCCTTGGGACATGCTGATAATAGTAATCCTGCACTTTCTCCCTTCCGCTTTCCTTTGCTCAAACCACAGAGAAATTATGTCAATTAAAAATCTGCATTAAGCCATGCTATAATAAGTGATAACAGAGTTCTAGAATCCTGCTATACTGTGAGAATAAGCATTTCTCCACTATTAATGGGAGAAAAAATGCACATCTATCCTGCAAGAAAATTCACAGATGTTAATCTACACTACAGGTCTAGCTTCACAAATACAGAAATTGGCAATGGCAGTTAATATGTGAGCATTTTCAACCAAAAGATTAGCCTGGTGTCAGATCTCAGCTGAAAAGCATAAAGTCAGAGCCCTTTGGAAATGGTCTCAGGCCTTGGATGGCAGCGATATGCTGGATGGTAGGAGCTGTATCCATTGCTTGACTTCACTGCAGAATGGCTTAGGAGCTCTCCCAGGATGGGACTTTTTGTCTCAAAGCAGTACTGGTAATAGGCAGTCAACTAGTATATGATTATGGGGCTTTCCCAATCCCTGGCTACAAGGATCCAGACTACATGAAACAAATCATTTTTCCACAGCATATTTTCTAATTTACCAATTGAAATTTTCTCATAATTTCATCTATTATACAGACTTATTCTGCCCTGCCATCATATCCCAGATCTGCAAGCTCAGCTTTAGATATTAACGTATTAATCACAAATTCTCAGAGATTTTGGGAGGCTAAATCCTATGCTTTGTCAAAGCTTATTTTCTCATGCAATCACATCAGAATCTTCTCATTTCCTAATCTTAATCAAGGTATTTCACACAAAAAGGGCTTTTTTCTTTTTAATACACTAAATTTGTAATTAGGTGGTCTGAATCAAAGGGCCTAAAGATGTAGTATTATAACAACATTATAATTGCTCAAGCTGCTACTGGCATTGTCCATTTTCCATCCTTTTTCTCCAAGCACATCTATGCTCCCTCTCTTGCATAAGAAATGCAGTGGTCATCTATTCCCAAACCAAGTCAGTTCAGGAAACAGAAACTTTTGCAAGTGACATGGTTGTTTTGAGGATCATTTTTGTCTTGTCTGATTCCCCAAGCCAGATTGCCACAAGTATCAGTTACCAAGAGGGAAAGGCAGGAACAGCTCCAGACTGGCTCACTCCAGCCACAACAGTCATAAAGTGTGTGATGCTACAAGATGTTCTAGATGTAATCACTTGCCTCTAGTTTTTCCCCATGGATTGACACTTCCACCATATTGTATCATAAATATATGTGTGATTTGGTAGCAGAAACTACTCTGATTACCCTGTTGCTGACCAACCCCTAGCTAGTAAGACAGGAAAATAACCCAGACAGTAGACACTACCTTCTAATAATATTTATTATTGTGTGCCAATGAACATCAAATGAGTTGCTGGGTTTTTTCACAAAAATTTCCTCCCATTCTGCTAACTACCCAGGTACACTTACCTAATTGTTTCCTAGGAAATTACAGTGTGTGGATTCCACATGCCAAGTAGACAAAAAACCCCCAACAAAACCCCCAAAGAAACAAACAAACAATAAACCAAAAAGCACTGCTCTGCCTAAACTTAAGGAAATACTCCAGTAGGAAAAGCCCTACCAGAATTTACCGATGAGATTAAATTCATCTCTTCTGGCTAATCAATGCATTCTCTAAAACTCTTCCAGGAAGCCTAGATTTAGACAAAACCACTGAGGTTAGTAAGTTCTACTCCTAAGAAAATGCACCTTGAGGACAACCTTACTTACTTAGATTTGGAGATTTATGGACATACATTGAAAGCAAAAGGCAGCTCCAAAAGCAGCCAGTGAGCCCCCTAGTGTTTCAAAAGAAATTATTCATTCCAACCAGACACAACTGTGACTGGTTATTTAGAAAAAAAGTTACCAGCACTTAGTGTCACTGTGTTACTGGGCAAAGAGCCCACAGATACAGCAGCCAAAAACCACTACCTTAATCAACACTGCCTTGCTACATGACCGACTTTGGGCATCTAACCTACAAAGAAGTCTCAATTTCTTGGATTCAATACATCAGAAATACTCCTTTCCCCCCGTGGAAATTACAAAACCATATTAAGTTTCTCACTACATTAACTTCCTATCTGTAAATAGCTTCATTTTCTATGTAAGAATAAAAAGGTTCTAAAATATTGAAGAGCAATTTTAATTACCCAGCTCACCCAGGTAATTCTTTGCTTAGGCAAAACTCCTTAGCAAAGCACCAGTACTTTGGGAATGAATTTTAACAGGCTTGGTTTTTTGTTGTGGTTTTTTTTGGGGGTGGGTGTTTGGTTTTGTTGGGTTTTTTTTGTTTGGTTGGTTTGGTTTGGTTTTTTTGAGAAATCCATCTATCTTTGCAGTCTTCACCTTTTTGTTTGCATGGAATATCACCAAATCATTATCTCCTGATTTTTCTTTTTTGTAATTCTCAAAGAGTCTTTTGATCACTGACTCTTTATTGCATGGATTAATTGCATGACTACTTGTACAAGTGCTGTTGATCACTTGAAATTTCTAAAAATCACAGTTACTGAGAACATCTGGTATATCAACACAACATTACTGATGCTGTTAAAAAGAGAAATTCCCAAGGAGGGAGATTCTAACAGCTTTTGACTAGATGATTCCTAGATGATAGATTGACTAGATGATACTCTCAAATTCCTCTACAGTATAACTAATAAAACTATTTTAAATAATTCCGTATTAGTCTTCCAGGATGTTAACAGGCAGAGTTACATTTGTATAAAAGTATCCCTCAGTCTTTCTAGTTTTACTGTGTTTAAAAAAACACCAAACCACAGAATGGTTGGGATTGGAAAGGAGAGATTATCTGGAGATCAACCACTTCCAACCCCTGTGCTAAAGCAGGTTCACCCACACCAGGCTGCACAGGATTTTGTCCAGGCAGGTTTTGAGTATCTCTAGAGACGGAGAATCTACAACCAGCAGCTTGTTCTAGTGCTCTGACACTCACAGAATACCGATGTTTTTTTCCTCACATTTAGGTGGAACTTCCTGTGTTTTAGTTTGTGCCCACTGCGACTTATCTTGTTGCTGGGCACCACTGAAAAGCCTGACCCCATCCTGACCTTAAGATATTTGTATGCATTGCTAAAATCCCATCTCAGTTGTCTCTTCTTCAGGTTCAACAGGCCCTTGGCCTTTCCTCATAACAAAGAGATGCTCCAGTCCCCTCATCATCTTCATAGTCCTTTGCTAGACATTATCCAGTAACTCATTGTCTTTCTTGAACTAGGGAGCCCAGAAAGGTTCATTGAACCTCAAACTCTAGAAGAGATTGACAGCTGCTTGTTCTGTGAAAGCAGAAACAAACCCCTTTCCTACAGCCATAATATTGGCCAGATAAAAGACGATGATGATAATGCACTCCCATTTATTGGCATTTTAGTTACTTCCATCTTTCAAAGCACTCTAACACAACACCTAGAGAGGACATGTAAGTCACTTGAATTTTGCGAAATACAGTTCTATTCAAACGTTGACAGAAAACAACAGCAGTGCTGAATCAGCACTATAATAGTGGTGTTTAGATGGAAACTATTGCAGGACCAGGTGGAGTGAAAATAAAAACTTAATGAAGTTTATTTTTAGCCGTTACATATAAGTGGGGGAGACGCCAAGAAAGATGTCAGGAAAAGAATTAAAGCACCTTTTAGAACTGGGATGTTAAAGGAGAAAAAGGATTAATTGCATGAAATAGTACCATTCTGACCTTCAACAGAGCCATTTAAATCTTGCCAAGACAGAGGAGGAAGGCAGAAGACCATGGTACTGACTGAAAGTTCAAGAAATGAAGGCACAAAATTCCCAAACAACTCCTTTCCAAATCAAACCTCCCCCTGCAACAAACCTCTGAAGAAAATGTAACAGTTTATCTAGTCTCTATTAACTCCCACCTCCCACTTAAATATACTTTTCTTTCTCAATTTACACTGATCTTTATACACATTTAAGTTATTCTCACCTTTTAAAGGTGAGAATCCTTACCAGAACTACATGTTCACTCAGACCAGTCTCCCTGCATCTTCTCTCCTTGCTGCTGTAACTAAAACATCATTTTTCCACAGTATCAGCAAGGGTAAGGAAGGCCCTAGAATTAGTAAGAAACCTCAATAGGCATTCCACTTGAACTTTCTTTCTGTATAAATAAAATTGCATAGCTGAGGACCGTTCTGGGTCTGGCTGGGATGGAGTTAGCATCCATCACTGCAGCCCATATGGCATTTTGAATTGGTGCCTGAAATAACGGTGATAACACAACAGTGTTTTGGCTGTTGCTGAACAGCACTTGTAAAACAGCGAGACTTTCTCTTTTTCCAGCTCCTGCCCCTTTTCCACTCCCCTGAGAGGGAGAATGGAGGAGGTGGCTGTAAGGTTGAGAGGGGGGACAGCTGGGAGAGCTGACTCCAGTTAGTCAAAGGGTTATTTCCTACCATGTTAACATCATGTTCAGCGACAAAAACTGGGGCAGAGGAAGAAAGAGGCGTTTTGCAAGGTGGCTGCTGTTCAGCGACTGGGCATCAGTCTGATTGCGGGAGGATATGAGTGATTGCCTTTGCATCATTTGTCTCTGTTTCCTCCTTCTTTCACCTAATAAATGGGCTTTATTTTGACCCACCTCTCTGGCTTCCATTCTTCCCTTGTTCCTCCTGCAGCCCACCTGGGCCAGCAGCTGTGTAGGTGCTCAACTGCTGGCCCTGGTGAACCCACCACAGTGTCTCATAAAGGCAGGAAGTTTGTGACCACAACGCAACCCCCAGCTGCTTTCTTTGCTCTGATGAAATATTACATTAGCAAAACCTCAAGTTTTAGAAAGCCTTATATTCTTACTTTCTGTTCCCATTATTGTTAACAACAAGCTAACTAAGACTCAGTGAATCAGAATCACAGAAGGGTTGAGGTTAGAAGGGACTCCCTAAGTCATCTTGCCCAAAGTTCAGTGAAAGATATGTTCTCAACTGTTTTCACAGTCCCTAAGTACCAACCAAACTGCAGCATAGTTGAAAAAACCATTATAAGAATTTATTATTAGCAAATGTATACTACCTTTGAAATTATTGACACCAGCTAGGATTTCTCTGTGAAAAACTATGATCCACCTACAGCTGATTCATTATCACTTTCACAAAGCTCTGCTGTATATATGAAAGCTTTATTTAATATGCTCATACTGAATCTACTGATTACCAGTGAGTCATTTTTGGAAACACACAGCCTTTGTTTCTTTAGTTATCAAAAGTATTACATTTGTGTTTCATCACCTTCACAATGGTATTTAGTATAACATTGCACTTTAAAGAAATACAAGTTATTAACTAAGTTTATTGAGCTTCTCTTGAATAATACGTATCTTGAAAACATTAGATGAATTTTCTCTTTATCTCAATACATAACACGTTTTCTAGGATTAGCAAGCACAACTACATTGCAAATCCATTTGACAATTTCCTGTTTCTGAGGCATGATCTTTGTTACCTTTGTCAATGTTCACTATTACAGCTTCGGTAGTGCTTTAAACCTTTTATTTCAATCTTTTCTTGCACTTCTGCATGCAATCCTAACACGTTCCAATGTCTTTTCCATCTGGACATGTTTTGATCACTAATAACTACCTTGCCTTTTTTTTTTTTTTTTTAAAGTAATTTTTATCAGTATTCACAGTGTGTTCAGACTTGCTCTATAGTGGAAATTCTAGGTAAAGATGTAATGTGTTCTACAGTAGTTACTTCTTTCCTGATTAGTTCATAACCTTATCTAAGCAGACATGCAGATCTGACTAACAGTGATACATGTCTGCTTTAGGCTCTTTCAGTTACTCTGTCTATTGTTATGCTGGACTGCTGACAGAATTCATTATAACAACTTTACATAAAATGAAAACTAAAAGTTAACTTTTTAACTGAACACCAAGATTCACTAGATAACTAGTTAAAACTGGTTTATGTTCAGATCATCATTTTCTGAAGGTAGAATTGTGTCTCGAGTGTATTTTCAAACTAAAAATTAGCAATTATAGTTGTATGAATTTTATTTTAACTTCTTTATTTTCTGTTACTATTTTTTATTGCAGAAACAAAGCTGAAGAAATAATCTCAGATGTATAAAGGTTAATCTCAGTTGATACTGTTTATTTTGTTTCTTTTGAATCTGACAGAAGATACAAATGACAGACTCCCTTTCTCTACTGGCAACAGAAATCTGTTTTTCTCCTCGAAGACATGTAAAATAAATCCTGTCACTATGAACCATCATATAAATAATCACTTCTTATCTGTCAGCAGGAAGACTATTGCAAATCAGGAGCTTGACAGATTTTTGGTGTTTATAACCTCATTTCCTAATGGCATCATCCTGAGTTAAAAGCAAACCACACAGTGTCAATGTTTGTTTAATAGTCACTGCCAAAGTGTCACCATTTCTAACTTAGCAGGTGGATGATAATGATGCTCTGAAGCCCTGGTAGGCTGGAGGAGTTCCCGTGAGTGCTTCCTGATGGGACTTCCACGCAGCCAAGAAAAGCCACAAAGGAGACTTTAGTATTAGTTAATGGGCCAGTAACAAGGATTCCAGTCGCTGTTTTCCACTAAGCAGCAGACAAGGGTTTGGGGAACATTTAGGGGCTCACAGCTTCCTTGTGCATTGTCATAGAAATGAAGGACTCCCAAAAACTCACAGGTCCATCCAGCAGTGCTGCCCACAGTGTAGGGCACTGCCAGACACAAAGACACAGGGGAAATTCCTGTACCTCTTACCATGACAATAGAACTAAGGTAGCCAAACTGATTTACAGTATTTTCCATTAATATTAAACATGCATATAATATCATGGAACACTTTATATGGTTCTGTATTTAATGATCTGCATTAAAGGGCTATGTGAGCAAAATCCTACTACTCATCAGCATTTAAGTATCTTACAAATAATTCATTTCTTGCCCACAAAGACATATAAAAATTAAAAAAAAAAAAATCTAGCATTTGCATAGAATAAAGGAGGTAAGACAAAATAAAAATCTTACAGCCTATTCTGAGAATTAATTCATCATTTGTACTGCAAAGCACTTTAAACTCCTGAAATGGAAAGCCTGACAGAAATGCTAAGTATTATTCCCTCATGTGTTAAGTTACAGATAAGCTTCTATTCTTATATTTTCTATTCCTCACAGTAGCTTGTAAGCCTCCTTAGGACTGTATTAAACTATCCAACTAATATTCATCATATGCTGTTCTGGGCATCATTTATAACCAGGGACAGACTCTGCACAGTGCTTCATTCTGTTACTCATTTTAAAAGGAATCAATTATCCTATTAATTCTGTAACAAGAATTCTAATTAAAAGGTAACTAAAGAGAACAGGAAATTTGCAGGTAAGGTATTTTCTACACTTATTCTATTACTGCATATTTTATTTAATGCACAAGTACACAAGAAAAAAGAGACTATTTCATGTAAGAAATAACTAATAAGAACAGCAGCCCTTATGCTTTGATGCCTATATAAAAAAAATAATTTGAAAATGACTGTATGACATATGAAACTAGTCCATGATAACAAGCCACGTTGTACTCATTTGTCATTTTACTTTCTTTGTTAACTGAATATAACTGAAATACTTCTCTTTGTTAACAGTAATGTACTGCTAAAATTATGAATTTACTGAGAAACTGGAGGTACCAGAATGTTTTACTGTTAGTTTCTGAGAGCTGGGCTACAGTGCATTAACTATTGAATTGTTCATTTTAGTAGAAGACACAAGAGTGATAAGGCAGAGAAACCTGAAGGAAGACCTTCAGGAAGGAAGAGTTTACCTCCGTACTTCATATATTAATATAATTCAGTCAGTATTTTACATTAGCTAATATCTACAGCCTGCTTCTTACCTGGCCATCTGACCAGTACAGCTACAAGAAAAACAAATTATTTGGTGCTGCACAGAAATATCCTGCCTGAGACCTTTCCCTTGACTAATCAAAAACTAAGAAGGTAAGAAAAGTGTGCGTCCCTTCCCACAAAGAGCACTGTCTTTGCACTTTCTGTAACCAAAAGTCTGTCTAATTTCAGCCAAATAAAATCTATTTCAGGGAAAAAGAAAAAAGTGTGATTCAAATATTTTGCCTGTATAGTTACCCAAATCACATAATAGTATTCATCCCACCTTGAACCAGTCAGAGTAGATCAGTTTTAGCTCAGCTTTAGATTCATTTACTCAACTCCAGCTGTATTCCACCAGAAGTATAGAAAATGAAATAGATATGCAAGAAAGTGCTATTTCCTAATCAAATGGAAGGGTTTGAATAATCTTTTTTTTAATTATTATTTTTTATTACCACTCCCAGGTAAGCTAGGATTTGAGTATGTTCTGTGGGCACTTAATAGTTTTTTTCTGAAAATATCTGCCTTGAATGCATCAATTAGGATATTGTTGAACTCCTTCCTCCAACTCTCGGTTACTAGTGGGTGAACCAACCACACATTCTGACTAACTACAGGACTAAGTGGAAAAAGAAAAGAAAATATCATACTGAGGTGCACTATTATGAAATTAAGCACAATTTAAATTAATAACTGAAAATATTCTTCTTTAACTTATGCCACTTGCCATTTATGTTTGCATACATAAACAAATGGAAATCTTGAACTGTCCAAATCATCCAGTTCCAAACTAAAGAGCAGTCTAAAGAACAAGCCATACAGCCTCTACCTTACAACTTAGCAACTGTTACCAAGATCTGCATTTCAGAAAAAAAAATGAAGCCTACAGTCTGTCACTCAAAACCACTGCATTTCTCCAAGGCTGTCTTTTCCAACACTTAACATAAAAAGTCAGATGGGCTCTTTAACAGATACATGGAAAAAGTATTTCCTTATCACTAGCACAAGAGATAAATGATGTTTCTTCAGACAACCTATTATTTCAGCAGTTATTTTTTCCCTAAATCTCTGTGGTGGATAAATCAGTGATGCTCTATTGTTCTGGGTTTTTTTGTCTAAGGAGAGTCACTGTTAGCTATTTTTTTTTAAGAACCAGATTACACAGATGTTTTGTGTTAATGAAACACCCATTAAAAGAGAAACATATCACATCATAAGGTAACATGGAAGAACTCAGGTCATTGTTCATCACTGACAATAACCAGAAAGAAAGCTCAAACATTTTCACTTAAAACAGAAAAACATTGAAGAGTTGTATAAAAAATTGCAGAATTAGTAGCAGTCTCTGAAGTTCATGCACAATTTGATAAATGTCATAAAAGGGAAGGAAAAAAGAAAGCAATTTGAGAAATACTACTATTATGAAGAATAATGGTATACATAGACTCATCCCACTCACTGTCATTTTTTTTTCTTGTTCTACTCATGACTTGCTATGGTTTCCAAGAACTCCCAAGCTGAACAGTGTGAACAGTTCAGCTCTTGCACCTGCATGATACAATCATGCTTTGGGTTTTTTTCTTCCTACTATTCTTCACGAAATTATTTGGTAAGGTCTGCTTCTAATTAGATTATAAATTTTTTGTGGCATGGACTGTATGTCCTACTTGTTTTTAGGTACCTGGCACTCCATAGCCATGCTGGTAGTGAAGTTCCCAATCTCAGCAGGGACAATGCAAATAAAAAAGTAAGCACTACAGTAATAAGCAGTGTTATGCAACACAGGAAGTGAGCATGATTAACGTACACAAAAATGAAGTAAGAAACCTTCACACATTTTGAACCTCAATCTCCCCTTATATGTTTCTAAGTTTTATTCTGCTGCTAAAGTCAGTAACAAAGTTTTGGCCACCTCATTAAATGGAAATTGTCAATATATCCAGGTCTATCCAGCATGTCTTTTAAGACAAGAACAACTTAAAAAAGCAACAACAACCTTCCTGAAGTTTCTCCCCCTTGCAAAATTAGTCTACACTCATCCCACAATCCTGCTTCCCTACCAGGGAATTGGAAGTGACAAGACAGTATCCTTGATGGTCAGAAGTTTTAATGGTGAGATGAATGCCAGACTGGTACTGAAAAGCAAAATTTCAGATGTATTTTCTAAGAGCAATATTTCTTTAACTGTATTTTCTTTGATTTACTTGTATTTGATAGAAGTAAGTATTTCAAATATTTTTTTAATTGTAGTTTTTTTCTTAAGAAAAAAATGAAACAGTGAGCCATGCATTATTAATCCATTTGGGGCCATTACCAACTTAAAGTAAATGGCTAATAACAGTAAGTAAAAACACAAACAAACTACAAAAGCTACTAGAGTTTCCCAGTTAATGAAAAACTTACTAGAGCTTAATGCTGCCCCTGAATTCACAAAGTGCAGTGCACTTTTAGTTTTCAAAAATGCTGGGTACTGACAATACTCAGGCCACCAGCTTTGACAAAAGGCTGGCTCTTCCTTTCCCCTCCCCTCTTCTCTCTCCAGCATCCAGTCAGAGAGGCTGAAGTACTTCACTGCTAAAGCTCATTATTGTGGCCACGGTGAAACTGCACTTTCCCAAGTCAGAGAGCCTGTTCACTGAGGAGTATTTACATAGATAATCAGGCACACAGTTGCTGCACGGATCAAGGGCTAAGTCTGCATCATTACGTCAGAGCAGTACTCTTCAGCCTGATATCCCGGAATTACGGCAGAAGGATGGGACTGTTTCCCAGCAGCTGAAAACCAGTTACCTGTGGGTCAGAAGCAGGTGACACCTGAAGAATATGATGCAGCATGACCTTATCAAGCTTTTAAGCAACCACTTTAGGGAGGGAGAAGGAAATCCAATCTGAGAGCCAGGGTTGCTCTTGGCAGAGGTCAAACAGGCTGGAGAACAGGCCAACAAGAACTTCATGGAATTTAGCAGGGTTCAGATGGTGCCCAAGGACAAGGATCCAGGAAGGCAGAGGTGTGGGCTGCCTGCAGTAGCTGTGTCAGCTCTGCTCTGGAGGTTCCAGCACTGTGGGGGCACAGACCTAAGCAACCCTGTCTGACCTTGGATCAAGGACCTTCTCATACCTCCAGACCAAGTCATCCTGCAATATGACCAAATTCAGTATGGATTGCACATATTTATGCACATTTTACCGGGCAAGTAAATTGACTTGCTTTTCCTGATCAACAAAGACACAACTCAAATTTCAGCCCAAGATTGTGGCTGTTTAAAATATTCCAGATGAAAATCATGAATTGTTAAAGCCTTTTCCCAGCCTTCAGAAATATTTCAAGGTATTTTCTATATTGAAAAAAAATATGTCAGCTATGCAAAACACTGCCAGCTCACTTCTGACAGGAAGTAAGAGCTATCTACTTATGGAATTAGTATAGAAAGATCCAAGAAGAACAGTTAAGATAGTCAGACCCTGGCAAAATGTGATGAAGATTCTGTGTCATTTACAAATTCATGATTTCTTCCCATTTCGCATTTACATCTACTTATCTTGGTCAGAATTGATCGAACAGCTTTTCTAGGCCTGCATTTGATTTCAGAAAAAATATTATTTTAAGAAATATTTATTTCTGCAGCCCTCAAACTATCTCCAGGAAACATGGGTTGCATAGTAGCAACTTTTCTAAAGTGAAAATTTCTTGCTGTAAATTAATCATTGCATCTAGCTGTGCAAGCAATGAAATAACCACCAAAACAGGAAACGTGTATCAGCTATTTTCCTTCAGCAATTTTACCACAGTATTTGAAAAGGATATTGTAAGCTGCCTAAACATTACCATTCTTTGTGCAGCTTTTTTTTTTTCCTCTTGAAACATTTATTTGATTAGGTGGCCTGTGGATCCTGACACAATCAACGCTGGTCAAGTTCCCCAAATACAAGACACTCAAACCTTATGCCTTTTGCCTAATTCCACTACCACAGTATATACATGATACAAAACAGTGGCTGGATTGGTAAATTAACTTTCCAGTTCACATAAACACATCTGCAAAAACAGTAATCAGACACTTTTCCCATACCAAACAGGTGAAATGTGCCTACTGGTATCTATATTTACTTCCACCAGGCTGGAGTAATGATGGCAGCTTGGCAATAATGACTTTACACTGAAAAGTACAAGTATGCCATGGATCCTTTTGTGGAAGGATGCTGCTTAAAAACAAACTTAAAAATCTAAACAAATCTGCTTTTATGTACTAAAATTAATTTAACCCTTAGGTAGTATCTCTTCTAGTGCTATACACAGCGTATTAGTGCTTTACACAGTATTTTTCTTACATATTTTCAAATCTTCCTCATAAATGATACAGCAAACCATAGGATGGTTAATAGTTCATCAGCTCCAGTGAAGTTGGGAAAAACTGTCACAGGCTTATGGAGAATGCCTGTGATCATGCTCTCATGGCAGTTAAAAGAAGTCAGATGCTTAGTTGTACAAGAAAATGAATGCAAAACCATAAAGCCATTATGAGATAAAAACAGCCATGAAAGGTACTAGTGGTCTGTTCCAAACACCTCCTGGCAGTAGAGGATAGAGAAGAAAAAGAAAGGAATCAATTAAGAGGCATAAAGATATTTTCCTCAATGGAAAGGCTGGAAAATGGGCAACAAGATAAAAATAAAGACATGGAAAAAGTAAGGGTTGTTCCTGAATGACTTTGTAAAAGACAAAAGGAAGAAATGAAATAAACAAACAATTAGTTTTTTTACTGAAAAGGCAAACACTCAAGAATCATTGCCCGAAGATACAGTGACAACCTAACAAGACACTGAAGGATTTGAGAGAGCAGATGGTCAGAGAGGCCCAAACTTCATACTGCATTTCCTAAGTGGTTAACAAAAAATGTGTCAAATGCAATTTTCACAGCACAAAAGGAATATAATTCTAGTTTCCACTATCTATAACATAGGTAATGGTGTGACGACTTTCAAGTAGTGTTAGTAGGAGATAACCTTCCACCCCACACAGCCAGGAGAGATTTATGATAGAGTCATAGAATTGTTCAGGTCAGAAAAGACCTCTAAGGCCACCAAGTCCAACCCCTTAACCAAATCTGCTAAGGCCACCAAGAAAATGTGTCCCTAAGCATCACAACTACATCTTTTAAATACCTCCAGGGAATGGGGCTTCCCTGGGCAGCCTATTTCAACGCCTGACAATCTTTTTGTGACAAAGTTTTCCCTAATACCAATTGTAAACCTCCACTGGTGCAACCTGAGGCCATTTCCTCTTGTCCTATTGCTTGTTACCAGGGGAAGAGTAACCTCACCACACTACAGCCTCCTTTCAGGCAGTAGAGAGCAATAACATCCCCTCTGAGCCTCCTTTTCTCCAGGCTAAACAGCCCCATCTCCCACACTGGGTGAAAATTTTAGCTTTTCCCTGCCATCTAAACTTACAAGTTTCTCAGCATATATGGTGCCTCACACAAATACATAAGCTATCATAAAAAATATAGAAAGTGCAATGCTTCTCCATAATACAACGCATTCAACAACAACCTGCAATTTCTGACCCTTCCTAAGAAGGAACAGGAACACCTACCAAGAGAAAGGAAAAACTGTGGATGTGATTTGCTTTCCAGCCACTCCTCTTTTTTTAATTCTCTTGCTTTTTTCAGGCAGATATGTCAAACCACACAAGTCTCCCAGAACCTCTGTTGATTCCTCACTTGCATTTCAAGATTCTTTAAGGAGATCAATCAGAGTCTTAATGTAAACTATAGTACAGAAGAGACAAAGTCCTTGCTCGCCCTCAAATTATTTTGGACAGTTCAGCCTAAAGTTGAAACTTTAGAGGCTTGGAACTAGGTGATCTTTAAGGTTTCTTCCAACCCAAAACATCTTATGAAAATAACCTAGGGGGTTTGCTGCAGCTGTTTTCTAAGATATACCTCAAAGATAAGCACAATAATATAGCAAAAGCGAAAACATCCAAATTATTATGATAATTTAAAAAAATACCTATGTCAAGTCACCAAACCACAAAGTGTCTGGTAAAGTCAGGGATGAAGTTCGCTGTTGAGAATCCACTGCCCGTGTTTATTAACAGCTCTCCCTCAACACATGGAAAACAACCAACAAACCAAACACATATAAGCAAAAAACACATCAACTTCACTTGCTGAGGATAGAAAGATGAATTTGACAAGCCCCTTCCAGGCAGGCTGATGGCTGAGGAGCAGAGCAAGCAGGGACTGAGCCTCCCCAGCAGCCTACTTGACAAGTCCTGTCAGTTTTCATTTCTGGCTTACCGCCTGCCCACGAGCAACTTTTGTAAATTCTGAAGAGTCTACTTTTGGGTGAAACATTTTTTGAAAATAAATATATTGTTCTTTAGTCTCACATTTCTCCCCTAAATCTCAAATTTTTCCACCAGGAATGTTCTCTATCCAGCTCTGAGCTCAATCCCTTTTCCAAGTTTATCCTTTCCAGCTACCAAGTCCCCTAATCTCCAGTGCGAACGGCTATGGTTATCCCTACAGAAAGACTTCAGGAAACCCCCAGCTACATCTATAATTACATAAACGTGGAGGTATGTGTGAACTGTATTATTCTGCAGCCTCTTTGGGGGTGCAAGTGCAAAGAATTACAGACTGCCAGACGGTGTGTGGCAGGGCAGCAGGAGAAAGCACAGGCTGGGGGTGCCTCTGTGAGATAACGCCACCATCAAGTGTGAGATGTTGCAGATAACAGAGGCGTGGGCAGCCCACACGCAGAGGGCTCACCCTGTCCTGTGGCACCACTGACAAGACAGCAACAGCACAGAGGGCAGGCAGGTGCTTGAGATAAAAGACTGCTAGCCTTTAACAGGATTGAGGCCAGTGAGAAGAGCGAAACCAGCCTGATTAATTGGGAAGTGATGAGGATGATAAATGGAAAGAACTTGGAAAGCAAAGAACAGAAGAGAATGCAAGGAGAGACAAATCAGGTGTTTGAGGGCACATTATCAATGCAGTGAGGGGGAACCTGGGTGCTCTCCCTCCTGCAAGTGAGGGAATAGCTAAAGAAGACCTCTGAGGTCTTAAAATATACTGGATGGAGCAGACCTTTTCCCATGTTTATAGCTCATTAACTGAGCATTTGGGTAATACTAATGTAACTCTGTTCATGAAAGTTATGAATTCTGTTTGTGCCATTCTGAAACAATGCAAATAACTTTATTCAGAACCTTTTTTTCGGTTGTTTTTCCTGTCTCAAAAATAGATTTCTCTCAGTACAAGGCAGGCAACAACCATTCCAGTTTTCAGAAGATACTCAACACAAAAATGACTGCTAGGTCAGAGACTAAAAGGCAGATCTATTACAGTTTCCTACCCCTAACAAATGCTTATGAATAGTACAAGAAAATAAACACTTCCTGTGAGTAATAGGAGTGTTCAGAGCTTGAGAGTGGGAGACTTTCAGAGCCAGATGTGATGCTTGCATGATTAATAATGCCCAGTAGAGTTGTCTTCCACGAAATTACTCAACTTTTTTCTGAACGTGTTTGAATTTTTTATATTTATAGCATCCTGCAGAAAGATCCCTACAGCTCTGCAAAATAACATGCAAAGAACACGTTTGTTCTGATTTTATCACCTAGTAGTTTCATTTGATGTCCCTTATATTCGACAAACAGGAAAATTTCTCAGAATAGATGTAAATAATACCACTAAGTATACCATAAAAACTGATGTCTTAGTCTTAACCTCTTTCTCCCAATTACAGTACTTTCCTAAAAACATGGACTCTATTTAATCTTAAAATTTTGAAACAAAGTATACTTTTATTATGCATTTTGGTAAAGACTGTTGTAGTGGAGAATAGACTTGACTTGACTGAAACATGTGATATACTTCCTTTTAATTATCTACTATTTTTTAATTAGAAGAAGCTAACGTGCTTTAGATCTTAGTGCCTACATTCTAAAATGGGGAAGCAATTCTGATTTTCTCTGAAAGAGAAGATCAGAAGAATCTTCATTAGATTCTTCTGTTAAAGAAGAATCTTCATTAGCTCTATCCATAAAAACCTTATACAAAATGGCCATGTGTTATCATAGTATCCAGTTTCCACATCATGTTCATAAGCAGCAATTTTTGACTCAGAGTGATGGGCAGGTTACCTGCCTATGATCTCAGTCTCCATACATTTACTAATTTCAGAATCAAATTACAGAAATTCAGAACTTTTAGTTTTTAAAGGATTCAAATACAACATTTAGCATGTTGAATTAAAATGCCTTAGAAATGACAGTTTAGGACAACAGAGGTTTCAGTCCTTCTAAGGATATAACATTTCACCACAACTATACAAAGTTCTTTTTTGAGCACAGAAGTTGAACACATGAGCTATTTAGACAGCTCCTTACAATCCTCTCAAAACTGCAATATGTTTCATTCTTAGAACTTATTCTTTCACAATATCTCTGATCAAAAACAAAAGAGGAAGAAATAGTTGTTGGTCAGATACCACATTTTAACAAAAAAGTGAAATGTTTTACTCTGACATCAAAGAATTTGAGAAAGATTTTTCAGATCTTCCAATGCTCTTCTGCTGCTGTGTTTGGGACTAACACAGTAAAACTACATAGGTTTTTCATTCCAAGGTTTCCATCCTGTAACAACCACTTGAAAGAAAACTATCAGAAAAAAAACCAAAATCCTCCTGACACATCTGTAAGTCTGTTTTGTCTGCTCTCTTTCACAAAATGCTGAATCATATTTTCTCCACATGCAAAAGAGACGACTGACCACACACAGAGATCTCATCTGAACATTGTGGCTTGGATCTGTAATTAGCAATGTTTTTAGTTTGTTTAAGTTTGTTTTAAAACCAGGATACATTGGAAGGCTCTGACATCATCTGTTTAGAGTAGGCCACAATGTAACCTAGTTGGTTCCTGATAATCATAACAATTCCCTGCATCCAGTGATTTAGGGCTGTCAAGCACATGGAATAGCAAACCTATATGTATTGGTGTCCTGATTTTGGCTAGGATGGAATTCATTTTCTTCTCAGTAGCTGGTACACTGCTGAGTTTTGGATTCAGTAAGAGACTAACATTGACACCAATGTTTTCGTTGTTGCTAAGTGGTACTTATTCAAATCAAGGACTTTTCAAGTTTCCCAAACTCTGACAGCAGGTGCACAAGAAGCTGTGAGGGAGTATGGACAGGACAGCTGACCAAACTGGGCAAAGAGATGTTCCATACCATGGAACATCATTCTCTGTATATAAACTAGAACAGTCTGCTCCTGAAGGACTGCACCCCATGGAAGGGACCCATATTAGAGCAGTTCATGAAGAACTGCAGCCTGTGGGAAGCACTCATGTTGGAGGAGCTTGGGAAAGACTGTCTCCTGCTGGAGGAACCGCAAGCTGAGGAAGAATTTGAGTAGTCTGCCCCTGAGGAGAAAGGAGCAGCCGAGACTATTCGTGATGAAGTGGCCAGAGACCCCATTCACTGTCCCCTCCACAGCTGAAGGGGGAGGAGGCAGAGAAAATTAGCAGAGAAGCTAATCTCAGGAAGAAAAGAAGGGTGAAGGAAAGGTATTCGAAGATATGGGTTTACTTTTTGTTACCCTAATCAGATTTGATCTCCACATGTTGAATCTGTTTTGCTCATAACAGTGACTGGTGAGTGATCTCTCCCCATCCTTATGTCTACCCATGAGACTTTTGTTCTATTCTCTCTCACCTGTTCAGCTGAGAAGGGGAGAGATAGAGCAGCTTTTGTGGGCATCTGACTTCCACCTAGGGTCAGCCCAACATACACAGTTAAGCATATTTGCAAACTTTAGCTGACATGGCTAACTGAGAGTTAAAATTTTACCTGCAATAGCTAAGGAAGGCAATGAAGTGCTGATGTGAATATTGAAGCGGAGATCTTATTGTCCCATCTGTCAGTCATAAAAACAAACAAGCCAACTCTATCACTGCCTTACCCTGATAAACAGAAGAGACTCATTTCCTTGTAATCTACTTGTACCCATTAATAGCCTATATTCTTTTAAGGCTGTCATTTCTTTTGAGGAAAAATCAGCTTTGAGCTTGGTCCTTTTACACATACTAGTGTAGTAGCTTTGACAAGAGCTACTAGGCAGTGTGTTCATCTGCTACTGACTCTGAAATAGGTCACTAACCATTGCGCCAGCTAAATCAAAGCGGACCCCTCCAGAAGTGTCACACCAGTCAGGGCGCACAGCTGGAGTGCTGAAGCCTGGAGCTTTTCATGTCCCATTCAAGAGCAGTGAGATGTGGCAGGAAAGCCTTTGGGCTGTACAACACAGGAGAGAAGGCTTTGCTCTGGTGCATGGTGCTACTGGAACTGGTTTCATATCAGGACCTCTGGCCAAAGATGGAAAGCCAGAAAGTTGGTCCTACAACACACCACTGTAATTAAAACATGCAGCAGCTCAGACTTTCCATTTCTCTACCTGACTTCATGCCTACCTTATATATGATGCCTCTGCTACTTGCTAATAATAGGTAATAACCAGATGCCAGAGCAAGAAACTATCAAGCTTAAATATTGAGCAAATATTTTACACTTTTTGAGCAAGTTATAAAGTCAGCATCAAAAGTCAATAATGCCTGCTGGTGCAAGTGAGTGCGGTAATCAGACTGCAGACTAAACCCAAGGCAGTGTGAAGTAGAATGTAAAATGAAGGGTCTGCAAGAGAGGCAGCACATCAAATATGTCTGTATTCGAAGTTTCCTGACAGTATTAAATAAACTCAAATTCAAAAATTGCAGTCTTCCAAAACACATGCCCTGAAAAAGTTGTTTAATATTTGTGGTCTGGTGCCTTTTTCATTGATTTAAAGAGAAATTGTTTACTGCTGTCTTTTGGAGGAACAGCAGTCTGTGTGGAGCATCATTTGCTATGTTTGAAAGTGACAGATACAGCCATAAAGAAAGGAAACCCACTTTCACTGCAGTGCTCCCTCCAATTCTCTGTCTTCATTCCCAATACTAATGAAGTGACATTAGAATGCTTTAAGAAATCATTGCAAAATGCCAGTTCCACGCCATCATGTCACAGTTATCTTACAAGGTAGACAGTGGGAGAGTTCAATACCTCACCCCAGACGGAGGGATCTTTCAGTGATTCCATCTCTGTACACTAACACTCTTCTTGGGAACAAACTCTTGTAATCATTTGTTCATGGAAGGTATGCTTTTTACAGATCAAAGTGGACTACAGTCTTAGCTTGGCTTTAGTTCATATTATAAAGTAAATAATAGAATATATGTTCAAGTTATGCCCAAATTTCAAGGAAAAGCACAAACATTATGTGATCTTTATTCACTTTCAGAAACATTTGCCCCCTGTGCTCAAAAAGGCTTGGCACCAAATGCACATGCCATGTTATTCTATGAATAACACCAGCACACACACTGTGACTTCAGGGAGAGATGATTTTTCAGTGGCAAAGAGTGTGCCAAAAAAGCAGTGGGGTTTTGGTGAATTTGCTTCCAGCTCTGATCTGGTGGAACCACAGCTGGTTAGAATTTTAAGTGCACTGCCAAAGACCAAGGGAGAATAAAAAGAACATGAGTTTGTGCTGATTTGGGGAAAGTGGCTGATGTACAGATTTTAAAAGGTCATGAAAATGCAAAAATAATTTTTTTCCTTACAATAATTTAGTAATTTTCCTTACAATAAGTAGTAATTTTCACTATTTTTCTGTAGAAACAGAAGCAAGTAGGTTTAGAGACAGATGCTAAAAGAAATTAAATTCTGCTATAAAACTCCAAATTATTTCTAAATTTTTCTAGAGGTACTACTGAGGTCATTGCTACTTCAGTAATCCTAACCATCTCACAAAAGCTGGAAAGCATGATGATACTGAGTGATGTCCCAAAGTGAGAAATTAACTACGTGAATTAACTGTGGAAATTAATTGTTGTCAAGTACCTTGTATAAAAAGCTGACTGAGAACTGCTGATAAGAATTTTCAGTAAGCTGTAAAGTAGTGAATAAAATTTGGTTTTCAGCACATTCTGACTTGTGAGCAAATACTGCTCTTGTCCAAAGAGGTCTATATTTAGTTCGTAATAGCCCTTCTGAAGACCAAAAATATTCTTTATCCCCAGCAGTCCAAAGGGCGAAAGGCAAAATATATGAATAATACAACATTTAATCAGAGTTCATACAACAGTCATCAGTCTACCTTTATATACAGCTATATACTAAGTTTCAAGAACTGCCTTTCATCATCTGAGCTGTCAAACACTTCCTCCCTACTCACCAGCCAAAACAAGGGCCTTTCCCACACTTCAGTGTCACATACAAGCAGGAACAGCTGTGAAATACTCATGCTATAGAAAAGCATGCTATAGAAAAGCATGCTATGTGAAAAACTACAGTTTGAGTTTACTTCTTTGGCAATAATTCCACCTATCAGGGTATGAGCTTTTTCTTTAGTCTTTTTTCATTAACAAATATACAGGTTTATATATCCATACACACAAAAATCTTCCTCCACTCCAGATGCTCTTAAATGCTGGTTTCTTCGGTAAAATATGCCATATTCATGATGTTTCCAGTTACTAGATTTCAGACACAAGATGAGCAACTTTCTGTTATCCCATCAGAAAAATTTCTCTCCTCCTTATATATAATATCTTTGGGGAATTTAGTCAAGTCCAAGGAAAAAGCTGAAGTTGAAATTCGAGTGGGACTGAGGGGGTGGGGAGAAGAAAACATAACATATAACAAACTCCCTCTTGTTTTGATTACAGCATGTACAATGCCACCCAGGATGCTTCCTAGAAACAGTATATTTGAAGCCAGATATTACAGCACAGCAGGAATATCCAAAAGAAATTATGAATCAGTTATTCTCTTCCAGATAATAGCACATTCACAGCCGGCAGAAGTTCCCCACATAACACAGGATTAAGGGCAACCAAGTTACCAAGCACAAGAGAATCATTATTGGTGATGCTGCAGTAAAATCAGCCACAAAGTTCTCAGGGAATGCTTCTCTATGTGGACATAAGGTAGGGCTGGTAAAACAGACACTTGAGTGTGTTTGGCATTGAGGCAGCTGATCACGTCCGCATTTATTTACACTGCAGTGCTCACATGAACACAGGGGACTTTGAAAGCTGGTTTTGAGACTTGTCTTTGGCATCAGCCCCCAGTCCTGTGCCTTCCTTAGAAAACATACACATTTTGCAAACAGTGGCAGGAATGTGAAGTGAGAAAAACTCCTCATGAAAAATAAAGACTAAAACTGGCATCACAAAAACCACTATGCTCAAACAAAAGTTAAGAAAACACTCAGCAAAATCCCCCCATCAGAGAACACAGTAACAGGTAATTAGCACACTATGAAGCCACTGCAGAGGTACCCTGAAATGAATACATGTAATACCTTGCAGTGCACTACTATGTACCTAAAATAGCTCCACTGATATTTGTGTCCTCCTAGGTTATGATGATCAATACTACAGCTGACAAAAAAAATGTTCTTTCAGTGCCCACCAGGTTACTGTTCATCTAAAAGTTTCTTTTCACGTGGAAGAGATCCAAATAGTGTTACTTCATTAGCTTAGACTACAGGATCAGCCTTACGCAGGAAAATGCTGCAGTTTTGATTCAAGTCACTGATCAAAAATGTAGAAGTGGACATGTGCAGCCACTGGTCATGCTTGGATTGCTGAACAACATGCAAAATAACTTACTTGATGAAATAAAATATCCATACTCAGATACAGTAGAAAACTTAAAGGAAAAAAAAAGTCTAATGAAAGTTAAAAGAAGCTTAACTCTTTTTTAAAACCTTGAAGCCCTTCCCTCAAACTTACTCAGTTTCTACCAAAAGTACTCATTATAGGTTTTAAACATCTACCTTTTCACACTTATAGGGCCAAATAAAAACTACGTGTGGTCACTGTTCCCATAACAAAGGACCATAAATTCGGGGCAAAAGGAAGGTTATATAGTCCCTGCTATAGATAGGAGCTTTGCTTCTCACCTCACTAAATCAGAATAGCTATGTCAAATTGAAGGCATGCTCATGTATTTCTGTAATGCTGGAAACCAACCCTTTTAGAAGTGACTAGTGGGTGTGGACACTGAGCATGAGGCAGTGTAACGAAAGACTGCATTTTCAAAACCAAGCTTCTGTAAAGCCAGACCTCTTTATGATGTTAAAAGTGATAGAAAATCAAATGTTGATGAGTTGGACTCTTCTGAATCAGTGTGTAGTTCAACAGTACAACCCCACTGTAAAAATATTTACAGTTCCTCCTGTAAACCCCATAGTAAGTCAGAAAAAATTGATTGAAATTTAATTGAAAAACACATGTTCATAAGCTAGCAGTTAGACTCTTGAAAAAGAAATCAGACAGAACTGTGCTTTAAACTTACTTTAATGGCATCCATATAAGTTTCAATACAAACTCCAAACCTACCAACTTTGAAACGACACTATGTTAGCTTTCTTATCTGCAACATATAAACATCAGGTGACTGATATTTTGATCAGAGGTATGCAGAGGAAAGATGTTTCAAAACAGCACACAGACCATGTCATCTACAGCCACACAAGTGGCAAAAGCTGCAACTAAGAGCTTTCTTTTCCCTCAGTAGCTTGTATTTCAAAAATGCTAATGGAAATTCCCTGTATTAACCAAATCTCTTTGTCCAGTAAACATTTCCTCATTTTTTTAAATCGAAAAAAAAAAAATCTGCTGAGCTAACATACAGCTGCCTGCTGCGCTTCCCCAAGGAAACTGAGAGAGGCAGCAAAATAGCCAGGAAAGGCTGCATTGGCATTTTCCTCCACCACCCAAACTCCCACGATAAAAGCTTGTTTCAAAACTGATGCATGAATGAGAAATGTCTAAACCCCAAATCCATTTAAATGCTAGACAGCAGAGATTATGATCCTGAAAGAACTGTAGAAAACAATATAAGACCCTGAACTTCAGGGCAATGAGCTCAGTTTCTTCAGGAAACTGTCCAGGAGACCTCACTGATCCTCAATGTGCCTCATCAGGAGAGGAGGGTGGCTGAATAAGGGAGCTCAGGTGGACCACAAGCCCTCAGGGAAGAGCTGGGAGGAGGAGATGTGAGATGTCCAACAGCAACTCAGAAACACTGGCTAGGCACCAGGGGAAAGGAAGCCAAACTGGAAGCTGCCAGAGGACAGGAAGAGGCTTTACATCAACAAAAGATGAAGGACTAAATCAAACAGGCACCAGAAACTGTGAAAAAAAAAAAAAAAACAACCAAAAAAAAAACCCCCAAAAACCAAACCGAAGGAAATTCTGGGGAATTACAAGACAGCTTTATTCCAAACCTTGGGAAGAGAATGGAGCAGAACCTTCTTGACTCTATTTCCAGGAATATGAAGGACAAAACCACCTTTGCAAATGGCAAGAAAAATTTCCCAAAGGCAAAATGTGCCAAATCGACCCAGTTACTTATGATGAAGCCACTGAAGCTCTGTGGATGATGAGGGCAGTGCAGCAAACACAGTTTCCCTGACTTCAGCAGGCTTTTTGACACAGTCCCACCTTAGCACTAAGCAGTCAAAAAGAAATGGACAAGACTCATGCAAAAGTGGCCGGTTTGACACTCTCAAGACAGCAGTAAACAGGTCAAAGTCTAACTAGCAGCTAGCTATGAGTGACGTGTCTCTGGAGTTAAACTGATCAAAAGAGCAAACATACAGAGTCACCAACTTCACACGTAAGCCAAACTCCAGCAACAAGAAGGTGGACAAGAGGGCTCCCACCTGAATGACCCCACGAGCTGACAACCAACTCTTGAAACCAAGCAAAACCAAATGTAAAAATCTTATGTTTAAGTATATAACAGGAACTTACAGGCTAAAAACCATCTTGCTAAAAACCATCTTTGGAACAGATGTCCTGGGGGTCCTGGTGAACGACTGGTTGAGCACAAATAAGCAAGGCATCCTTGCAATGATGAAGGCAGACTGTATAGTGGGCTGTGTTAGCATGAGTCCATGCTAATGATGGACTAAACACGTTTGATGTGACGTTCCTGATGCTTCAAATGGAAGCCCTGTTCCTGGTTTTCAGCTCCCCTGCAACAATTAGAGATTTTTTAAAAATGATGGAGAATACAATGACCTATGAAAAGAGGTAGATGAAGCTGGATATATTTGGACGAGAAAAGAGAGGCTTCCTAATGACTCAGGGGGTACCATGGAGAAAAGGCAGCCAAGATCATCTCAGCAGGGCACAAGGAAAGGAGTAAAGGCAGTGTCATCAGTTGCAGCAACTGATCTAGACACAATAATAATTCAAAAATCCTACAGTAAGCATCTTCAAACACTGGACTGTGTTTGTCCAGAGGGGCTGCAGAATCTCCCTCTGCAGAGATCTTCCACACTTGAGTGCACAAGACTGAGCAACTCAATTTTATTTTGAAGTCAGCTCTGCTCTATACAAGAGATCAGGCCTCCAGAGATCCAGTGGCAAGTCTGAAATCTCTCTCCTTCTCAACAACAAAATTCTATGGTAAGCAGAAGGTTGGGGAAAAAGAACAAATAGGACTATCGTGTGCATAAATGCAGACCAATTGAGTACCGATGACAAGGCCGCATATGAAAACTGCTTCCATGAAGTCTGTAAACTTTCTCATGGAACATCTACTTTCTGCAATATTTAGATTTGTGTAATAAAAAAATAACTTGACCAAAGCTGATTATTGAAACACAAGGATTTCTTTGCTTCATCCTAATGTTCTGGATTTTTCTTGTAGCATATATACAATTGTATTTTCAGTTTAGATTGAAAAATCAAAACAAACCCTATGCCTTTAACTTTTTTCAAGGTGTTTTTTTCAGACCACACAGAGCTTGTCCCCAACAAACTGCATTCTCAACTATAGACAACAAACCAGTTGCACAACATATTTCACTCTTATGTAAAACATACATGTGGAGAGAGATATGAATACATCTCTATCAAAACATGAGGTTTTTTTAAAAGAAACTGCATGAACAGACATATGGGCTCTTCTTCAGAAAGGTCATTTCTTTGAAATGCCCTTCTTGATCTGTGACGTAACTTCAGCCCTTGACAAGATCACACACCTTTCTATTTCAGTCAGTTCAGACTCAGTGCCACACTTACTCTAGAGATTTACAGAATAAGACATAAAAATATCAGTCAATTTGCAGTTTGTCTTTACATGGCACAGTTTTTCCCATGGTGATTCTTCAAATGATCTCACCAGAACAAAGAAAGCAGCATGCAGTTTTGAAGTAGTATAACATTTTAAATAAATAACATGTATAAGTCTTCTACTTTCTAAATGGAAATTATGTTTTTTGTTGCATGATCGGACTGGGGGACAGAAATCCATCACTGCAAGTGATTAACATCTATTTCTCTTCTCTAAGCCTTAAAAATTTAGTATTACTACCTAGGTCCAACACAGAATTTAAAGTGCAATTCTTAAAATCACAGATGGGTGGAGAACTAGAACCACAGTAGCAAGCAACAGATTTCCCCACAGACAGCAGTATGGGCAAAGCTTTATCAGCAGTACCACTATTCACTGCACCAACAGATGTCAGTGCTCAAAGGCAGTGAGAAAAGTGACAGCGGAGTTAAAGACTGGGTCTGCATCTGCACGTGTCTATCATTGAATAGTAAAATTACTATCTCCTTAAGCACTGCACTTTGAAAGCAAAATGGCTTTTTTTTTAGCTTGATATTCTTTTACACTAGCTATTTCCTATTTCGTTGAAAGAAAGCAGTCCCTGAACAAGAGAGATTTATATTAAGCTGAGAACTAAGTGAAACAAAAGTATGCAGAATACTTTTTGAAAAATAGTCTCACAGTGGTCTGAATACTAATTAAAGAAGCAAGCCACACTGATCTAATGTAATTTTATTGCAATGTTTTAAAAGTAGATACTGACTTTTAATAAATAATCAAAAAAGAGGGTTTATGTTGCTAAGCAATACGATCACCCCTACACAAGTGAGATGATGTAAAATTCTGGGAAGAAAGCATCAGACATTCTTTCTTTCTACTTCATTCATATGAAAAATACACAGTACTGCCTCTACCCTAAATGCCAGCATTATATACCTTCACATGAGAAGTGCAAAGCTGCACACTTTTCCATTAAAACTGCAACTTCTGTTTCTACCCAGCATCAGAGAAAGAAGTTGATTCTTCTAGAAGTATTTTTGAGATGCACACAAAGTCTTATAACAGCCAGATGTTCCACAGTCATCAGCTCATTCATTGCACAGAATCATTTCTGTCCTTTGCACAGTACTGCCTACCATCTCTTCTGATTTTCACCTATTTTCTTACCTGATTAGAGGTTTTCCCTTTAAAAGAAAGGGCCCAAGTTGCATGTAAGTCAGAGTCCACTCACTGTATTCCTAAAACAAGTTTAAAGCCAAGATACATACAGCTTCCAAGGAGTAGGAAGACAAATGAAATACATTTTACACTTGTAGTTACCCTCACCTAAGTGACTGCATATCTCAGTGTTCCCACAAGGACTGTGAATGTTCAACTTTAACAGTTATAAGAATGTAACAGCAGGTTATGTGCTCATCCAATCTGTTTGAAAAGCTTTTAAAATCAGAGGCATCAAAAAGAGCAATACCTGTACCTTCATGAACACCCGCTATAAAATCCAACCAGCTTACCGTGGAGAGTTATAGCAAGTTGTTGTATTATTTCATGCAAGCCTTTCCTGGTTACAACAGAGCTCAAACTGATGATTTCAAGATGCAGAAAAAGGCAAACTAGGAGTTTTACTATCCTACATGCCTTCCTTCATAACAGCACTGGAGCACAGCATTCAAGCGTTGCTTCAAAAGCTTACAAAGCTAGTGACCTAAACACAGAACCAGGGAGTCTCAGGTTTAACCTCTCCCTGCAATAAAATAATGCATTTAGCAGCAGTTTAGTGGTAAAGCAAAGCTGCTCATGAGCAATCATGAATCACACTCCAAAACTCAGGTTTAAAACTGACCCAAATGAACTGACATGCCCATGCTGGAGACCTGCAGGACAGGTGAGAGTGAAGACAGCACAGAGCAACAGCCCCTGGTTTAGTGGGGAGCAAGCAAACAGAAACCAGGTATCCAAGCTCTGCTCTGAAACCTGGCACGCTGTGCAACTCTGTGCGAGTCAATGGACTGCTCTCAGCCCTAGAAAACCCAACTGCTTCCCCTCAACGGCAAAGCCTTTTGGACTCTGCAGGCAGGGCTGCCAAGCACTATGATACAACTGTGGCTTAACCACGAGGCTGCAAAAGGTTTCATTTAATCTGGTTCGGGGAAGCATGCGCTTCATTACTCACCAGTTACGTTTTCGTAACAGACTTGCAGACATGATTAAAAAGAGTCATGAAAAATAGAAAAACAGAAGATGCCCCTCAGAAGTGTGCACACACACTTTATATCACATGCTTTAAAAACCCCAAACAGCTCAGCGAAGGAAAAAAAAAACCAAACAACAAAACCAAACAACTGAAAATTGCTGTGGATAAAGAAAATTTTCACACAAAAGGAGACAGTATATTGAGCATCTGGTACATTTTACCCACATTGCTTAATTTACAGACACTCATCCCCCCTCAATTATTTTCCTCACTTGTAAAATGACATTTCTATAAATAGTTTAGAAAGAGACCACAAAATCCTTCAAAACTGAATGTCTAAAACATGGTTTACATAGAGACATGTCTGAATACTTAAGTTTGTTACCAAAAAGACACACAACCAGAGTGCCTCATCACCTCTGTACTACCTCAGGTGGCAATTTATTGCCAGAGTAAGTGCTGCACTGTTAAGACAGAGCAAACATTGAATCCAAGCCACTTTCCTAAAGTATTACTCTTACTGTGCCAAATGAGTTAGGAAGACAAATTTGTTATTTGTAAATAAAGGAAATACTTATCAAGATATTATCTTTAAGATGAAAACCGCAGAAATTTCCTCTTATGCTGGCTCCTCAAGCTAGAAAAAACCACCCCAACCTAACCAAAGAGGAAGTTAACACACTCAGCAATCCTCAGAGCAGTATGTTTCAGACAACTTTAAGAAAAGGTCTGTCCATCCAACAGTCACACAGGTCCTTCTGCACGGACATTAATTATTTTCCACAAGAAGAGCTGTCTTCTGTCTCTCCATGACTTCCTTTTCATAAATCCTGTGCTTTCATCAACATTCAAAGAAGGTATCAAAGCCTGGCTGTCTACTACTCTTCTTTGCTCCCTGAATAAGACATTTTTTGGTCTTAACAGTAGATTTTAATAAACAGGTGGAATTTTTTTCTGCTTTAGTTTGCCTGCAGCACAGAACTACAGCCTTAAGCAACTGTACTCACTAACATTATGATTTACTCTATTTCTTTATCTTAATTGGCTGACACAGGCTACCAGCACTAAATACAAAATCATCACCATGAGAATACAACTTTCGTCGAAGTACAGGACATATTCCATTTTAAGCTTTACCTCACATCTCTACATTACCTTATTCAGTTCTCATGAAAAGAGTCCTGTGTGTCTGAAATTTACATTTTGCCTTTACAGAAAGATAAAGAATTAATCATATGCTTGGTTTTTTGGGTCTTTTGTTTTGTTTTTTGTTTGTTTGTTTTTGTGAAAGCCAGATGTTTCCCACCAAACATTTAAAGCCTTTTCATTTTCCCCACAATTCTGAGGATCTGGTTATAAAGGACATTCAGTTAGTTTTGATAAATTTACCTGTTGAGAATATAGACCAAGTCTGAAGATAGGAAAATTAAATATTCTTCTTAGCACACAGAAAACAGGTGCAAGGACATAAAAATATGAACTAGCAATTGGGAACACATCCTATTCCAATCAGATATGCACACAGTGAAACACCCCTCCAACTCATGATCAAAGTTCAAATCCATGATCATTTGACTGAAGGGAGGCCATGAAGTTCTCATAAAAAAAAAACCTAAACAAACAAAGCAACCCAAACAAAGCTGCACCTGAAACAATGTCCTCCCCTAAAAAGACCCAAGGGCGTCTTAGCAGGAACAACATTAATTTGGCAAATATATACCCTATTTCATATTTTGGGGGCATAAAGATACCTCAGACCATTCTCCTCCACTTTCCTCTCCTTTCAAATACATGGCTTAGTGGGGGTCCGCTGCATCCACTGTGCTCAGACCTCCACTAAACCATTTCAGCTTCCTACCCCACCAGGCCACAAACCCAATAAAAGCTGGCTCTCCATAGGTTCTGCCAGATACAAGACAATGCTTAATAGTCACTGAATCATATTCAGTAACACAGCTGAAGCTTCTCTGAATCCTGAAGTGCCATTAACCCTAAGCAAGCACTTTAACTTATTGTTTTGTGACATTTGGGGTCTCATAAGGCAACCCCAGCCACCTCCAGCTTACCATCATCATATGTAATTCCCATCTTTAGGAACTTTGTTCATCTCCTCTGTGACTTTTATAAAATCATTTTACAAACAAAAGAATCACAATAAACAGTATTTGTCAGAAAAGAAAGCACTATCAAACCCTCAAAAAGAAATAGCAAGTACAAAAATACTGAAGATTACAAGTAAATAAAACTTTGGGTGAGAAAAAAACAAGATTAATTTTAAACTTCAACAGACTTAAGGAGAACTGTAAGATGTCAGCATTAAGGTCACAAGATACTTCAGGAAAACTTCTTTCGAAATGCACTGATTGCATCAGCATGCTGGCAGGAATCACCACATTGCTTACTCATTACATGTCAACTCTTTCCTTTCACTGAATCATGTTCTTAAAGAAATGTACCATCAGGGAATGTGGCTTTTTCTGTTTGAAACCCAAACCACCTAATACTTAAACTGCAGCATTTTAACTGTTCCTTTTCCTATGAAGGTCCTCACAACTTTCCTCTCAGTAAAAGCACTCTGAATTTTGGCCTACAGCAGCTGGGGCTTCAGTAATTCCTGCTTCTGTATTTCCTTTTTCTTTTCTGTTATGAGAAGAGGGGTTGGGAGGTAAACCTCCTGAAGGGAAAGGCTTCATTCTGCTGAAGAAGGTTATTACAGTAGATAGAACCTTTGCTCTGCAAAAAGCCTCATTGCAGAGATTCGGGTTTAATGGAGAACTTAGGCAAGAAGATCAGATCCCAGCTGCTAAGACACGGCTACTCAAAGACATTTCATACCTTTCATCCACCTGTTCCCTCACCACAGCCAAAACTAGCACCAAGTCAGTCCCTTCATTAACACCTTTGACTCACCAACCTGACAGAAAGTTTAGCAGAAATCCATCCAGTTGTTTTTCGTTTTTTTTCCCTGACAGTTTTCAGCTGACTTACTGAGCTGAAGCAGCTTATGGAGGGATGCAGGGGAAGTCACAGAAAGTAGATAGTGGGAGAAGGCAGTCAAAAGTGATATGAACAGACTTCTCCTCTTCCAATAGCAAAGTATTAGTGACCTCACCTTGTCACATAAACATCCTCATAAGGAAATCAAACTCCATCCAGCCTGGCACTGGACCTTCCTGAGCAGCAGCACCAGGATACCAGGCAGTAGGAAAGCAACTGGTGGAAGAACGCAGGAAGACACAAGGAGCCAACTGCCCTTATACACCAGTGAGTGACCATCCATAATTTTGCCATCACTCCATGTTAATGAAGAGATTTGATTATGTCCAAGTATTTCATGTCAAGCACATATAAAAATCTCTGATTAGTGCTTGTGAGCTTTCTTTCCTCAAGATATTGCTGAACATTCGTTTACTGCATAAAAGCCATCATAGATAATGACAACTGAGGACTTAGGAAGCTTCAGAACTCACACTGCCAATGCCACCTCAGTTCTGTTTCTGTACAGAATGATGGGTAGGGAAGCTGCAGAGTCTGTTTAGCTGACTTGCAAACACACTGCCTTGTTGAGCTCATAAGGACTAGTGCTCAGATTCCTCTCTGTGGGACTTGTACTACATGACTGCAACAGCTGAGAGCTGGGCAAGTATTTGGACAGAGCATGATCATGCTCTTCAGACACTGATTCCAATTTACCAGGGAGGCTTTTATCCTGAAAACATGTCCAAACAGCTCTGATCAATAATGTGAACAGTTTCCAAGCTAGTTACCTTGTACAGGAACAGCACAGCTGCATTAGTATGGTGCTCCACCAACACCAAGAGCTTGCTGTTCAGCAGGATTAATTAGTCTAGGCAGAGCATCGCACTAATGTGATTATATAGCTTCCAGTACCTGAGCTAGCTCATTCATCGTTTCTATTCCTTTGCTCTGAAATAAAAAGAGCTTAGGTTTTGCTGTTTTCTTAACACCTAAATAATTCCAGCACCTTTTTTTTCTTGGAAGAGAGAGGAACAAGACTTGGAGAAGACTCAAAATCAGATTTTCCTAATTAAAAGAATGTATCTCCTGCCTTCATAGCCTCTCTCCACTATTATCATCCTTTTCTAATCACTTCTTTTCTTGTATCAACTACCTATGCACCTGCAAGTCTTCCCTTCACATGAGGAATAATGATGTCCAGCCATAACCAACAGCGACGAGAGCAGAGACATTGCACTTGAGTGGAATGGAATCATCATTGCCTTCCACTCCTCCCTTCTTCCAGGCAGGGAACAGGTACCACATGAGGTACTTGCTCAAAAGAGGGGCCACCTCTCAAAGCACTGAGGGGCAGAGCAAGAGTACAAACTACAACCTCCTCATTCACAGTCTGGGGCTCCTGTCAGGACATGGAAACAAAGACTGTTGCGAAGCACACCCGGGACCCAGACTTTGCCCCAAGTCATGGGAGCACCACAAGAACTGACTGAAGAACGTCAGTTCTGGCAAATCCAAGTGCGCTGGTATGCTCAGAGTGTGCCTCTTTGCTCCAGCCTCCCTGAGGCATCCTGCATGAGGACAACGCCCAGGGCAGGCAACATTAGGCCATGCAGTGAAAAAATCAGCAGCCACAAACAACTGACAGCAGTTGAACAGGAAGTGCTGGGGGAAGCCCCACTGCTGGCTGTACTGCTCTTTTTTCCGTGTTTGCCTGTAACATGTCAACAGAAGAGAAACAGAGGACTATCACAGCACTCATTAGTGTCTCTGGTCTCTGGCCCACATCCCTTCCCTGCACAGACACACCTGCACACAGCCAGGCCCCAGAGGTGTAATACATCAGGGCAGTTCCCACACACAGACCCTGAGAGCAACCACACCGTTCCGACAGAGTAACAGCAGGGATAGCAACAGGATCTCTACTTCTTTGTTTCCCCAAGTATTTTACCTGCTCAATAAGCATCTAGCATTTATTTTTCTTTTTGGTAGTATTATGTTGGTTTAAATACTAAGAGAGGTTCAAGAAACTTTATATTTCCCTCTTGGTTTAGGTTTCACCCTGTGGTTTTTTTTTTTTTTTTCTTCTAATATAAAAGAGCAAGATGGAGAAAAAGTAGTCAAAATCTCTAGAACAAAACTTGGCTAAGATGGTGTAAAGTCACAGCATTTCATTGCTTTCTGATTGCAAATGATATTGTACTGGCTGGACTTCTAAACACACATGTCAACTAAAAATTTAAAACAGTAAACAGACAAAACATCTCTAAGGTATCTCCCCTCTCAGCTTTATGTCAGCACATTGACAGGACGGAGCTCCTCCAGAACAGAAATACAGAGAAGAACAACCTTATTTTTTGGCATTCTTTTCCTTTAAAGTAACTTGCTTCCTTCTGTAAAAAATATCCACAAGAGTAGTTTCAAATTTTGAGTTCTAGATATATGACATAAATCATACAATGCAGACACAAATTTCAGGCTAAAAGGAGGACAAAAGCAGAAAGATTCTTTATGTTTGCATGCAACCACTGGGCACAGAGAGAAGAACTAAAGGGATAATTCTGGTTTCTGTACATTTACAGTAGAGTACAAAAGTTCATACTTTAAAAAGATACAATTTAAAACTATTTAAAGTTTTAAAACTAAGCTGAAAAGACTGCAGATTAGAAATCCATCTTGACACTAAGGTAACAATATTTAAAAAAGAGGACTAAAGCTTGCAAAAGAAAAAGACAGAGAAAAGCAACAAAAAAGGCCAACACATAAAACAATGTCAAGCAAGTTAGCACAGAACAAACACCGTTTTACTGTCAATGGAAAAAACATATTCTTTGAAAAAGACAAAAATCAAACCAGGCAAAGTACTACAAAAATGCTAAAGCAAGTAAGGAACCAAGATGTTAAGGTCACACAGTGATTTAGGAAGAAACTCCCAGAAACAGCACTTAGTATTGAGGACTTAAACTGAGGTATGAAGAAAAACAAAGATCTGGAAACTAAGTGTAATCTCTGTCATCTCCTGTGCTTAAACAGCCAAAACTCTGGTTTGGGGGGGAAACTGTGAAACTGATGTTCTGTGTGGAAGGAGGAGAAAGAGGATGGAAAGGAAAGGGAGGAGGAAATTGAAGAGATACTGGCCATATGTTCGTATGTACACATGCATATCCACATGTAAATAAAAGGTAACTCAGACTAGTTGGCACACAGTGGGACCAGCAAGACAGCAGTGTATTTAAGTGTTACCTTCCTCCTCCTGTTTATTTACTTGTTGCAGTTCTCTGTACCACAGAATCATGTACATCAGGTCTGATGCCTCACTACTTCTACATAGTATTTCACATAGCTTGAAAAAGAGTTTGCTGGTATTTCTAACTTTCCATATGCCTCAGGGAGGCTTCATGACTAAACCAGAAGACAACATAATCTGCACGCTTCAAGATGTGGTCTGTACCATGTACTCCTAGGAGTTTCTCCCTTCAAAATAGCACATTGCATATGTACCTTTGCATTGGTACATACTGCTTATGACTTATAACTATGCTAAACAATTTGCTGAAATAGTTAAAATGACACAAGGACTCCAGAACACAAAACACAGCTTTTTTTTTTGCTACACAGACTGATATTTTTGAAAGCTTATTATCTGATGCTCCATGTGATACCACAGCTCACTTTTCAGAGCACTCTGTACAAACACACAATAAAAATAAATTATTTTAAATAAGGTTAACCGGGTTTCACAAATACTGAAATACTCTGTAGTAAGTCTCACATCTATCTCATTTCCATCACCACAGAACATGAAATATATACTACTAATTAATTCATAAACCCTAATCTCTGCAGGCAGCTGAAATTGTCAGTTCGATAAATAAACCAGCCAGCACTGATGGGAACTTGAACTGTATTATCAAGGAAATTCTTCTTCTACCAGAGGACCCTGTCAAGCTCTGATCACGACAGCATTACCTAGACAGAGTTTGGAGAATTTCTGTAAGGAAGCATTTAAACCGGTACCTAAAGCAACTGAGCAGCAGGACCAAAAAAGGCGGTTGAAGGAATTTGTCAAAGCACACAGAGCTTCTGACGCTTTACCACTGTAACCTAAACTGACTGTATTTCGCCAAATGCCCTCAACTCTTTAGACTAGTGAACACTGAACCGCACGAACCCGAGACAGACCGCGACAGCACCGGAGCGCTGCATCGCACCTGCACCCCGCACTCGTCCGGCGCCGGACAGCCCTGGGCAGCTCCTGTGCCAAGAGTGCGGCACGGGCAGGGCGCCGTGTCCCCCTGGCTCCCGCACCCCGCGGAGCCATCCGACGCTCCCCGGCCGAGCCCGGGACGTCCCACGGGGAGCGCAGGCGGACCCGCGCCGCTCCTTCTCCCCAGCGTCGCTGTCCCCAGCCCTCGGCGCCCCGCGAAGGGACCCACAGCCTTCCAGCCCTCGCCGGGCTTTGCTTTCTCCCCGGGTTTCGGTGCAAAAGCCGGGGGGGACCCGGCAACGTCGGGAGGGAGGCGCAGGCGGCACGGAGCCGGCAGCGCGGGCCCGCAGGCGGGAACGCACCGCGGGCTGCCAGGATGCAACCGCGGGCGACGCCGCCGACCTGCGCTGCGGCTACCGAGGGACAGCCGGCCAGAAAGAGCCCCTTCCCGCAGGGAGGAGGCGGCAAGAGGGGTCAGGGGTCCCCCAACACCGCCGCCGGACCCGGCAGCGACCTGTTGCCCCGCGCGGGAGTGTCGAGGCGCATCCCCCGGAGCGGGACCGACAGCTGCCACCACCCACCTCTTTGATTTTCTCCCTCCTCTGCCGGACGTCGGGGTCGGCGGGCTCCTGCCCCACGGCGCCGACGGGCTGGCGGAAGAGGCGCTGGGGCAGCCCGGGGGCACCCGCCTCCTTCCTGCCGCGGGCGTCTTGCAGAAGTTTCTCCTTGTCCTGGCGGATGTCTCTGCGGATCTCCTCGGGCAGCTTCTGCAGCGTCTCCTTGGCCTCCCGCAGAGCCCGCTCGTGGTCCGCGCGGATCCGCTCCAGGCTGCCCGCCCCGCCCGCGGCCGCCGCCGCCGCCGGGCCGCCCGCGGGCTGCGGAGGGGCGCGGGGCTGCCCGCCGGGCGGCGGCGGCGGCGGCTGCAGGGCGGCCGAGTGGAAGAAGACGCCGCTGAGAAGCTTGGAGGAGTCGGGCAGGAAAAAGATGGCCCCGAAGCAGAGGGTGATGAAGGCGCTGAACACCAGCAGCAACACGAACTTCTCCGTCAGCCGGAACGCGCCGGGGCCCGCCGCCTTCCTGCCCCCGCCGCCCGCGCCGCTGCCCGCGGGGCCGCCCAGCGTCCCCGGCCCCGCCGCGCTACCGAAGAGCGGCAGCAAGCTGGCGGCGGGCATGACCCCCGCGCCGCCTCAGCGCCGCGCTGCGCGCCCCGCCGCCGCCGCGCAGGGACCGCACCGCACCGGACGGCTCGGCTCCGCCGCCCCCTCCCCGCCTCGGCTGCACAAAGTTTCCCCGGGCGGACGCGGCAACTTTTCCCTTCCCCGCGGCCGCGCTCCCTCTGCTCCCCCGCCGGCAGCGCTCGGCAGCGTCTGCGGGGCGGGCGCTGTCAGCTCCAGCCCATGCTGCCGCCGGGCCGCCGCCGCCGCGGGTGCCGCTCCCCGCTCCGCCCGCGCGGAACTGCCGGGCAGCCGGGGGCGGGGCGGGGCGGGGCGGGGCCGCCGCCGGCCCAATGGCGGGGGGGGCGGGGCGCGGGCGCCGCCGGACCGCGGGTCCCGGGGCTCAGCCGCGGGACGCCCTTCGCCGGCCGCCGCCGTACCCCTTCGGCCGGAGGGGCGCGGCGGCGGCAGCGGCGGGGCCCGCCCGCTTCGGCCCCGCGGGCGGCGGCGGCCCGAGGCGGGCGGGCGCGCGGCACCGGCACATGCCGGCAGCGCGTCCTCGCGCACGCACGTGCACGCCGGTGCGCGCACACACACGCGCGTGTACCCCCGCGCGGGCGCGCGCCGAGGGCCCGCGCGCTCCCGAGCGCGCGTGCACAGGCGCGCACGCAGTCAATGGGGCGTGCGCGGGGCCGGGGGCGGTGCGGGGGGAGCGGGGGCACGGCGGGGCCGGGAACAGCTCCTGACCCACCGGTCAGGACGAGCCCTAATCTATTCTTTGTAAGAAAAACAGGGCTTAATTTTATTTATCTAGTTATTTATTTGTTTGTTTTTCTGTAGGTAAAAGGTCCTTTTCCAAGGATGTAGGGTATATACGTATTTGTGGTAATGTGAAAATCCGACTTTTCATCTACGCAAGTACAAATGGAAAGAGCATCGTGTGCTGGCACAAGGAAATACCGTTTGATAGTGGATCAAATTGCTGCATCAAGCTCCCCAAGCATTCAGTGAGAGGGAAAGTTTCAAAACAAAATAAGATACCGATTTATTATTTTTGCCCGTGTTACAGAGCAATGCAATAAACAGCAGGCATGTGAGAAGAATAAAATGTTGTGTCACTTTAACAGGAAAGGGGAACCTAGCCAACATCCAGGGGTTTATCTCCAACTTTTTTGGAACATACTCAGAATCTACCTAGACTTCCACACAGCAGTTCAGCACTGTAAACTTAAACATTTTCCCCTAAATATTAACCACACAGTCAGAAAGAAAATGTTGAGGTATTTTGTTCCCAGAAGTAAGTTTGCTGAGGTTGGCTTGTTTGTGTATTTGCATGACTTTATTTTGCAAGGGAAAAAAAAAACCAAACCAAAAAACGCGACGGTAGAGGGAAGTCTGTGCTTTAAGCAAGGGCAGGGAGAAGACATTGTGTAAGCCTTAAAGACATGATTTTGAAAATGGGCTTGGCATGGATCTAATTCTGCTCCCAGTGGAATTAGGGGGAGTTTTACCATTGACTTAATAGGAATAAAGCAAGGCTGCTGCCCAGTGCTTTTCCAAATCCCTTTCTTTAGAAGTTAGAATATGTAACAGATTAATTAAAAACAGGTTCAGAGAAGACAGTTATATAGAAATGTTGGAGTGAGTCCTGCAGAACTCCCCTAAGTATATAAGCAAATGCTTCTGTAAAATTTCAGGATTATACATGAAGCTGAAGGATCAGGGGCCCAACTTCATATTCAGTGGGATCAGTAATTTAATTTAGTTTTTATTCTGGTTTTCTTTTAAATCCTATTTTTTCCTGAGTTTCATTTTCCCACATTTAGATGTGAAACTATTTCTCAAACTAAACAATAAGCACTCTGACACACGTTTCCCAGAAATGTTTAACGTAGCCTAATAGCTGTGCCAAGACAAAATTGTTTAGGGTTGAAGAAATCAGACTGCTTGGAAAAGAAGATAAGAATCCATGGTGATTTTTTTTAAAAGCAACATTTAGGTAGCAAATAAGGAGTTTAGCTCTTGAAAGATGGTTGACTAATGAAAAAGCTTCCTAAATGGTGAAATACCACTCTCAGCTTCAGCGAGCATATTCTGCTTCAATCACTGTGTATGTGGGTGTGCAATATTTTTCACAGAATGCCCTCAAAACTCATCACTACTTATATGATAATATTTGGAGGCAGAAGTTATTGCTGGAAGAAATGCCTTTTTTCAGTATTCTAAAGTCATTCCTTAGGTTGCCATATTTCTATAGCACTTCATGAATGGATGCAGCAGTAGAAAATACCATCAGATGGGGTTCTGCTCCTGTGTCTCCTAAAATGAGGCTCTTGGAACTCATCATCTTTTTGCCTTCTTTTGGTGTTCATCCTAAATGCAAGGGGCCAAGTGTGGATTCATGCCAGGGGTTTCACTGCCACGTTCATCACCATCTTTGGGACATCCTGAGCATGAGGGAAGCAGTAACGAGGATTTTCTGTGCAAAGATGGAAATTGTTAAATTCTCAAGCCTTTGTGATTAGATGATCATTCCTCTTCTCTGAGCAGGACACAAAATTTTATACGTAGAGTGTTCCTGTTGTTAGCACTTAATGTTACAGTTACCAGTAAGGTCATGTGGGAACTATTCAGTGGGACTATTGAAGCATGTAAAGTTACTTGCATTCAGAGCTGTTCACTATGTGAGGGCAATGGAGACTGAAAGACAAAAAAACTGCTTCAACTCAACAGTGATGTACAAGTTCCTTGGGCTTTATGTCACTACTTTACTTCAGGCACAAGGTATTCCTAGGACCACAAAAATACAAGGAGTAGCTCAGAGAAAAATACCTTTGATTCCAAGTAGTAAAATGAAGGGCTGTACAATATTCATTTTCAACTGGCTGTATCCAACAGGCAGTTCAGCTATAAAGTTAAATCATGTTCAGAGGCACTTAATGTCAAAATGTCCAAATAAAATACAAACAAGACAAGCTTGGTGTTTGCATTAATCTAGAGACAGCAGTGGAAAGCCCACCTGCCTGCACCAGGACTTGCACTGGAAGAGCCTCTTTGAATACAACTCTGTCAGCATATCTACCTAGTGGATATTGAACTGCCTGCTACTTTGGGTTGGGGTTTTTTTTTGGTTGTTTTTTTTTTTTGCTAATCGAGCTGCATTACTTCCTGGATGAGGTCAGCTAAAATGGGAAAAAAACAAGTCCTTGGGCAGTTGTTTTGCTATGCTGGATAGGGCTGGGTACTACCCAGTTTGATTGTGCCAACAGAACACTGGACTGCATCCCTCCCATGGAGGGAAATACTGCTCCTGTAGGTTCATCTGCAGAATCAGGAACAATTTTCCAGCCATCATGCACAGGTCAAGCATTTATAGAAAGGTAGAACTGATACATGAGAGGTGGTTAGAGGGGGATTTGCATAATAAGGAACAAGACTCTTTCCTGTAATAAGTGTTCTGAATGGGGAAATTTGTTATATATTGACTGAAAGGCTTGGAAAAAATTCTTATCATAGTCCTTTTTTTTTTTTTTTTTTTTTTTTAATCAACTTATGCCTAATTTGTCACAGTTCCAGCCTTAGATCTTGTCTAGTGATAAGGAATTAACCTGCTTGGTCTGAAAGATACATGCAACAGATAAGAAGAGAATTAACAGTTGTCCCACTTTTAGGCCCATTGAGCTGAGGCAGAGATACGGACTGATACATCTTTTTGGATAGTGAGTTTGTAACAATGCCACTCCCTTGCAAGGGGTTCCCAGTGTTACAAAAACACTTGACAGCTTCCTTTTGAAATGCAGTACTTTTATGAAGCTTTCAGAGATACTTTTAACATGTTTGCCTTTGGGAATGTGACTCATAAACCCAATTTAGACATCCAGCTCTTCGTAGATTAAGCAACGTGGCAGAGACTTAGGGTTCCCAGGGCACACAAGCTGTATTCATAACACCCAGTGTGCTGTTTGGAAGGAGGCTTCGACCATTTGAGGACCAGATGTGTATGTAATGCTCTCTATCTCTCTGATTTTGGTGGTTGGCTGCAGTTCTGAATTCAGTCTGTGAGGAAAGTGTGATTCACAGCTACAAAAACTTCATTTAGCCTTCAGTGTTTTGAGAATACAGGACTGCCTGATGCTTTTCATTAAGACCTCAGAAGAGAGAAGTGTCAACCACTTATATAGGAGTCCTGTGGTTAGAGCACTTGCTCAGAAGTTGGGGATCTGTGTTTGACATGGGGATTTGACATGTCTAGTCTTGGGGAATTCAAATTATCCTCTTTTGCAGTGGAACGTGTACATCCCCTACCACCATTCCTTTTGAAGAAGTGCTATGATTCAGAATGAGGGCAGGACTTTGAAGGCAAAGAGGAGAAAAGTTTTCCACTGAGCTTTGCTTTATAACCCTGAAGTAAAGGTGCTCCACTCCAGAGGGGCCTACAGCCTAAGAGCTAGGGCACTACTCTGAGAGATGGAAGACACCAGATTATCTCCTATCCAGTGACTTGGGTGTTGAAGATTGGTCTCCTATTTGAGGATGAAAAACAGAAGAAAGAAAATTAAATTTATTTGCATCCTTTTTCAAGGACGACACATGACATAATTGTGGCTAGCAACTAAACTCTATAAATACTGAGGAACATGAAGCTGTAGGTTCACAAACCTTCATAAACACTTTTTCAAGTCTTTTCCTGCATGGCTGTCAATTCTACGAGAGGTCTCTTTTCCACCAGTATCATTGGAAATATCTTCCATCCCTACCTGAGGGAGAGGATCATTCATTTCTCCAAGTGAAATCTCTGCAGTGCATGCAGCTTTCAAGAGTTTATTGGGAGGCTTGGCTGGAAGCAGTCAGGTAAGCATCCAGCTAAGGGCAGAAAAGTTTTGGCCTTTCTCTCCTCCCCAAGATTTCAGAAGGCACAGAAAATGAACTGCAAGAAATGATGTCTAAAGAAAATATTTGACTCTTGTTCTATTAAAACATGAAAGAGTAAAATAATTGTCTTCAACATTGAAAGAAACCTGAATCTAGAATTTGGACTGTGACAGCTTGTAGTATTGTATTTAGTAGTAGCATGAAGTATATCATACCCAGCCTCAGATGGCATCTTTAAGAATATCTCACTTTGGTTCTGGCTTTTTATCCTTTTATAGTTGTTTTAGTTAGAGACTTTTACACTCCCTCAAAGCAAGCAGACATGGTTTGGTTTTCAATGTGCAAGGGAGATGAATATAGAGGTAAACATAAAAGTAACGGAAAGAAAAAAATTGCAAACTTTATTCCCCTTTCCAGAAATTTATCGATGTTCACATCCTTGAAGAAAATTTTAGCCATGGAACTAAGAAATGGAAGCTAGCTCTTATAGTATTTTAGCATTTAAGATTCATGTAATTTTTTGCATAACAATTAAGGATGAAGTTGTTTGTAGACATCCCATGAAATTCCATCTGGACCTTAGATCTTTAAGAGATTAAAAGTAATGACAGGTACATATTGTCTTCACTTCTCCCTCAGAAGGGAAGAGACTGCTGTTACCTAGAGTGAGACAGCTGTTCTTTTCCTTCCTTGCCTCCTATTTCATACCCACAATCTCCAGGAAAGGTAAAAGGCCACCACACTGGGCACATACTTAAGGGACAAATCTCAGTGGATTGTAAGTGACTGAAAATGGTTTAGTGCTGGGGTTTCCTTTGGACTTAATTATCTCCAACAGCACTAAAAGATCTTGTGCCAGAGCCATGACTGTAGCAACTAAAGGAACTCCCAGCACATCTTTTTTCACTGTCATTAAGTTTGTATATCTATATAAATATATACCTATATTTATAGGTATGGGTTTAGTAGATTCTGATAAGATTAAATCAAGTCAAGAAGGCAAAAATTTTTAAGAGGGTCCTTGGAAAACAGATTTCCTGTCTGTTCCAAGGTGGTTTCATTTCCCTGAACCAGAGGGGAGATGTGTTGGCAGAAAACAAGATATGGCCATTGGAGCTGGTGTTTGTAGCCATTTAACAGCTGTTTAGCAGCCAGATGATTGGAATAACTATACATCTTGGCTGCAAAGCAGATCTGGCTCTGTTAGTGTGTAGCCTCAAGGAAAAGTGGTTAGAGCAGAGATTTCTAATCTGATAAACCTTCTAAGGAGTAAAAGTATGCTATAATAGATGACTAAAAGTATCAACAAGAAACCTAAAAAACAAAAGATGCTGCAAATTACTAATTTATTTCTTTATACTAGCTGTGCTTAATTTGTATGAAATTTTAATTCCCTATTCAATGACTATTTCATAAAAACCAATGTTCCTGAGCTTTTTTCACCCTGAACACATGTGATGACACATGGATAATGTAAATTACCCTCATGTAATAGTTGAAGTGCTGTCCTTGTGCCTCTCTTCCCAATGTATTTCCCCAACCAGATGAGTTAATTTTGCTCAACAGATCATTTTAATAGAAGAAGTACAGATGTGGTTTACTGACTGTTTGACTGCAGCATTACTATGAATATACTTAAATTTTGACTCTATTTTAAAGGTTCTTTCTCTTTCTGTAAATCTGTTATGGATTTGGGGTTATAAGCAATATTTACATATATTTTTAGTTAATCTTTCCTACAGCAAATATTCCACTGCTTACTGGCTTTGCCATCTGGAATACAGTGGTCCACTTTTTCCCAGTGGTTGTAATTAGGACACATTTTTGTTTCACTGACTTTTGCTTAAAAGTGTGGCCGTTTCCATCAGCCCTTGGTGGATTCTCTTACTCAAAGTCACAGAAGCCCTTTGGTGACAAAGGGTTAATAATTTTTTGCTTTCCTGTCTGTGCCATGTGTGTTCTGACTCACCTTGACACATACTGATATTGCGTCAGAAGTGTCCAGCTACCACCTGATGGGCTGTATGAATTTTTTCTTTGCAAAATCCCTCCCCAAGTAATGGCTGTCAGCTGCAAACTGGCAGATGGTGCGTGTGCGCACAACGCACACGTGACTGCTCAGATCTTACACAGTTGTGAATTATTTGTCTTCCCTAAATGAAATCCAGGAGTTTCAGCCTCAGTTCAAATCTGATCCTCTATCCTGCTGAAACACCTTTGTTTGATTTACTGCTTGGGCTAAATGATGCAGAAAAAAAAAAATCGGTGCTAATCTGACCTTTGGTCTTGCTGTTTGTCTAGACCAATATCTTACTGAAAACCTTGATAAGAAAAATAGTTTTGCTATTTTTTGTCTGTGTGATGGTGAACCTTAGTTTCTTCAGCTGTAAAGTAAGAGCTAATCTATTTCACAGTGAGACCTAATGTAGGGAGTTTACTTTGATATCCTTTGGTGAAAAAATGTTTTGGAGTGCAAAGTTTAGCTTTGTTTTCCTTAGAAATTAAATTCTTCCTCATTTTCAATGCTCAGTTACTTATCCAAGGACTTGCGGTATACCACGGACAATGTATCCTAGGCCAGTTCTGGTTCATTTCACTTTTTTGGCTGTGTTCCTGAAACACAGGTCTCCTTTCTCCCCCACATACGTCCAATGGTCCCTGAGCTTTCTGCTTTATTGACAGCTGTAGTGCTTCAATGTCATCTGATGCTGTGGTTCATTGCTGCAACCCTGAGCTTGCAGTGTATAATGCTTTGCTGAATACAGGGCACCTTTGAGTGCATTATGTCCCTCAAAAGCATCAGGCAGTGTGAGATCCCAAACACAAGAATGAAAAGACTGAAGTAGCTTTCTGATGGGCAGGTTTCAATTCAAGGTGAGACTCAGGAAAATTTTTAAGGATGAAATGGGAAGATAAATATTCAGTCAGAATCAAATGTTTTTAAAGGAAATCCTACTCTCTCAAAAAATAAGCAGAAGATTGAATAATGTACTTTTGACTTCCAGACTGGTATCTGTGCAGAAGGTCTCCATGCATGTCTTGAGAAAAGGGTAAATGTTTGTACATGAGTCAAATGTATAAAGTGGAGACAAGTGGTCCTAGATTTTAGTAGTTTCATGCCTCTGCATGTTTCTCACTTTTATACAAGTGTCCTGGACAACCAGCTATTCCTTTAATGTCCCTGCCAGCAGGGTGGGAATCTGCCTTTGGCACAGTTGCAAACGTGGAAAGTAACAGTCTAACAGTGAATGAACAATATATTCAGATACTATATCTACCATAAGGGGTAATATCAGCTATTTTCTCAAGTTAACCAGTGACTGGCTACATTTGAAAAATATGCATGGTCTGTTCCTTATTTTTGACTCATCATTAACTCTAGCTATTTTGATCAAAGGAAAACATTTTGGCTCTTCTTTCCCTTTATATATTCAAATCAACAGACAAGAGACAGCAAAATTAGTTAATTGTTAACATATATACATGAACACAGAGGACAAATTCCAAACAGAACAGCATGAGGCATCTGGGTAAGGTTGTCATGCTCCTAGAATCACCCATTTAATACAGGTTTACCTTGTTCCACTTTTCCCTCCATGGGTTAGCATAGAGGCAATTAATTTTTGTGGGCATACACCTTATTGTTGACCTATATTAGGAAGACATTGATTTGCAAACTGCTCTAAAAACCAGATCTTTAAAATTAGAATTTTTTTTCCTTACCAGTGAGTTTCCTTACATCTGTGAGTAATTTATTCCTCCATCTAGTTGAAGTGGAAGAAAGAATAAATCCATCCTAGCTAGCAGCAGGGTAAAGTCATGTTTCTCTAATAGTTTGGGCTGGTATGACCTATCCTTTGCCTCTGTAAGAGCTGGAACAGACTGCTTTTGAACAGACAGACATAGTGGACTTTAAAAATTTTTATCAGAAGTGGTTTGGTGTTGTGATGTCTTTACTACAATCTCACCACATCTCTTCAAAGATTTTCTGTCTTGTGTTGCCTCACATTTCCTCCTCTGTTTTAGTTCATAGTGACATTTGATAGTGCAGAACTCAGGTGCACAAAAAATTTAATAGTTAAGTGTTTTCCTCAGAGTGACCAGCACTATGCTGTTCTGTTCTGTTTTTGAAAAGGGTGGTTGCAGTGGGGAAGGCCAGTGCTGACTTGTCTTCTCACCAGTCTTGTCCTATTGAGAGTCCAACTGGAGCTGTAGAGGGGTCTCCACAAGGCCAGAGGCAGCAACCACACCTTTCCCATGAAGGTCTTCTTGCACCTCTGGCCTGTTCACTCCATCACTGATGTGTTTGCACCACATGTAGCCATCCTCTTGTCTCACAGACAGGCAATAGCTTCATGTAAGTTCATCAGCATCTCACCACAAAAGTGGGAGATGAGGAACATGAGCTGGTGCAACGCTCAGGCTACAGGCTTACCTACAGTGTGTCCCTATATCCAGTTGTCCTGAAGGACAATAAGCACTATCCCATCCTTTTGTGACCTGCACAGAAGAGAGTAACTACCCCCAGCCTGGAGATGGCTCTATTGATAAATTCTGCAAGGGTCATTGGTCCACTAATTTTCTCCCGTGAGAGAAAACTAGAGGTCTGACAGACTATAATTCAAGATTGACAACACAAATATGATGCTTTGTCCATGGAATATGGACCATGTGGTAAATGGACTGCTGGAAAAATGACAGAGAAGTTCTTAGGGATGTGTTTGTGTGGAAGAAAAAGAGGGAATAAATATAAAGCAGGCTTTTGGGAACAAAAATCTATCCCTGAGGCACCATGTCAGGAAACCAGATGCCATCACAAGACATTATCAGCTATAGTCACAGCCCATTGCTGGACAGGGTGTCTTTATAGCTGTCTCTTGGACTAGCCAGAGGCAAGAAGGAAACCTTAAGCCAGCTATCCTTCACGTCCTCTACACACCAGCATTTCTTGGCCATACTGACCTGTGATCATCCAGATTTGACCATGATGGTACACAGTAACCAGGGAAAGTGCAGAAATGGTGTAAGACTTTCAGAGTTACAGGTTTGGTCTTTCTTGAAGACCAAATTCCATCCTATTTCAGTCAGTTGTATTTCTTACTGGGATGTAGAAATAATCTGTGTGATGGAGTAACAGTTGTGTGCTCTGAACCCTTGACTAACAAATTCTACACAGGAGCAGAATTGTTCCCTGCAGTTGAATCTGTTTATAAGCATTGTTGGAGGTTAAACCACCAGGGTAGCAGTGTTTCTATCATGCTGGTCTGTGGCTTGTGAATGGTTAATGCAGTGAATTAAATACTGAGATGAATGCCTCAACACATAAGTAAAGCAGACAAACTACTAAGAACAAGGAAATGTGAACGGGTTGCTTTAGGTTAATGCATTAACATAAAGTGAGTTACTCTACTGTCCTTCCCAAAACAGGATGGGTGGTTATGGAAAGTGGGTCCATAAATAGAAGTTGCTGAGTTGTGTCCTGTGTCAGGCCTGTCTAGTGCTCCTTATCCTTTGCTCCTTCAGTTTTTAGCTGTGGAGATTTAATCCGAGCTGCTGTCATTGAGATGGAGAAATAGAGCTAAGAGAGTCTAAGCATTTGGGAATCTGGGAAGTAACAAGCTTTTAAATGAAAAAATACCAGCCAGATGCTTTTACAATAGTAATAAAATCATACATTGTGTTGAACTGGCCCTATCTGGATGCTAGTTATCCACCAAAGCTGGTCTATTACTGTTCTATTTGGCTGGACAGGAGAGAATGAATACAATGAAAGGCTTCTGAGTTGAGATAAGAACTGGGGGAGATCACTCACCAGTTACCAGCATGGACTAAAGAGACTCACCTTGGGGAAATCAACTGAAATTATTATCGGTCAGATCAGACTAGCAAAATGAGAAATAAAACCAAATCTTTAAAACACTTTCCCCCACCCCTCCTTTCTTCTCAGGCCCAGCTTTTCTCCTGAATTCTCTCCTACAGTTGTGCAGGAGGATGGAGAAGGCAGGTTGCAGTCAGTTCCTCACACATTTCTCACACCCCTTTCTCCTCAGTGGGAGGACTCCTCAAACAATTCACCCGGTCCACTTCACCACTCACTCTCATGGGAGACAATTCTTCTGTGAATTTCTCCAACATGTGTCCTTCCCACAGGCTGCAGCTCCTCACAAACTGCTCCAGCATGTGTCCCTTCCATGGAGTGCAGTTCTTCAGGTGCAGACTTCTCTGGCCTCGGTCCCCTGTGGAGTCACAAGTCCTGCCAGAAGCCTTGTCCAGCACAGCTCCTCCTCTCCACAGGCCCATAGCTCCTGCTGAGACTCTCCTGTAGCATGGGGTTTCCCATGGGGTTGCAGCCTCCTTGGGCATTCACCTGTTTCAGGCTGGGGTCCTTCAGGGGCTGCAGGTGGATCTGTTTCACCAGAGACCTCCCTGGGCTGCAGGGGCACAGTTGCCCCACCATGGTCTGCACCACGGGCTGCAGGAATCTCTGCTCCAGAGCCTGCAGTACCTCCTTCTTCACTGAGTTTGGTGTCTGCAGGCTCTTCCTCTCACACATGCTGACATTTCTTTCCAGCTGCAGCTGTGCCAGGTGGATGGAGCTTTGAACAACCTGGTCTACTGCAAGGTGTCCCTGCCCATGGCAGGTGGGTTGGAACTAGGTGATCTTTTAAGTTCCCTTCCAACACAAACCATTAATTTTATGATTCTATGACTGAAAGCTCCACTGTGTGCGTTGAAGTGCATAAAACTTCAATGAACCAGTGAATGGACAAACAAAAATGCTTGCTGCCCTTTTTTTTTTTTCCTTTTTTTTTTTTTTATTTTCCCTAAATGCAGAATTCAGGTGTTTGTAAACATAAATCAAATCTTGCAATCAATTATACTCAGGTTGATTATAGTAATCAAAAGGGATCTTGAGGTCAACCCCTGGTGCTCTATAGACTGTTAAAATGTATTTCATCTTCACTTGGTCTCAAGTACCGAGTCAGAGGGGTGTGGCTCTGCTTGGGCCTTGATGAAGATGAATTTTCAGAATGTAGTGCAATATAGGACTGAAATAATGCTGATAAGTGAAGAAACAAATCAAGAAGAGGAAAGTTTATGCTTGACCATCTTCTGAGTGTTCTTTAACCAAGTCCTGTGATCCCACTAAATCTCCAACTTCTTCCTTATGCCCTTTCTTGTGGGGGTAGTGGGTGTATGGATAAACAGGATCACTGCTCCCTTCTTTCTCTTACCTTAATTATTTTCCTCATTAGACTAAAATGCATTAAAAGGTTACTGAGAAACTTCAGTGAGTGTTGGATGCAGTCACATTTAGGTATCAGAAAATATTCTACAGTATTCCATAACCAAAAATAATTTGTAGCCATTTTTATATTAAATATAAACTATTGGTGTAGAACTCTTGATTCCATAAATGGTCTTGATGTCTTAGAAAAATTTGTCTCCTAAGGTGATATTATAGTTTTTAATATGAACATTAGAATCAGCTGATGCTTCTTTTCTTCTGTTGTAATTTGTCGTTCTTCTTGCCAATGAATTAGGAGGTTAAGACACTAAAATAGTAAGTATATGTTAAAAAATATATGTAAGCATAATTTGTTGCTAATAAATATTACAGAAAATGCTTACAAAACAACACAAATTGAAGTCAAGTTTTCTCTTTCCTTTTCTGGCTCCTTGTAAAGATAGACAAAGTAAGGGGAAAGGGTGAACTCTGGTGGAAGGCTATCCTTACTCTGGTACGTGTCATTTCCATGGACTCCTGTGTAGTCAGTGGAAAAAGACAAGCCCTTTCAGATTTAATAAAGTATAGCTGCTTTGAGCTTTTGTTCTGAATCTTTTCTGGAAGAGATGATCTCTCTCCATCTGCAACAGAGAAAATTCCTGGAGCTTATAGAGTAATCATAGAATCATTGCCCAGGAGCAGCAGACAAGCACTGGTGGTTTCTTCCAGAGGTGTAGGAAAGCTCTGGAGATTTTATTTTTTGAATTGGATGGGGAAGCAGGCAAGTGACTTAACTGGTATATAATATCGAGAGAAAGACCACTCTTGCCTGACAGCAGTATGTGCTTGTCTGTATCCTTGCTCATAAAGCATGAACTGTTAGTGAAAGCAGGCTTTTCTCTCCTACAGTCCTCTCACAAGTTCTGAGTAAAACATTAGGACATGTATGCAGTTTCCAGTCACTGCATTAATGAAAAGAAACTGAATTGCACTCTGAAAGGTTCTCGTCACAGTGTTGGTTCAAGAGCAGTGGTGACATGCATTGAACTGATGTTCATTATCAGTTTTCTTGATTATAGTGCTGATTAGTGACCTTTTTCTACCCCCAATGATTTACATCCATCCCTTGCTGGAGATGCATCCTATTGCCCTGACCATCCTTTGCCTTTCAGCTTTGCAAGGAATTTTTAACCCTGTGAACAGGTAATAGAATATCCATAGCCTGGTCTGGCAGTGCCCATGCACTCTGAAATGTTCATGCTGGGCACTGATAGCCTGTGCTGTGCAGCTATTTTTAAACTAATGTAAACAAGAATGGAGTCAGCCTCCCAATACCTTGGAGGTTTTCCTTTTCCCTCAAGCTGCTGCTTGTTATATCACCTTCAAAATGTTATTTTGCTCTCATAAAAGTCACCTCCATGTAAAACCTCTCCTGAGCAGTGGCTCAGGCAAACAGAAGTTTTGTGTGTGGGGAAGCTCCTCCTTGATGGATGCATCTCTGTGAAGAACAGAGATAGTTTAACACGCCTCAAGAGAAAAACTTCCCAGCTTACTCAAATATAGTATGGTAATAGTTTTTCCATTAGGGCAGGGAAAAAATTAGTAATCTGTTGTGGCTGACATTAACACAAGGGTCTTTTAGATCAGTGGATTTGCAATTGAAGGACTCCCTCTGTCCTTGGGCTTCTTTTACCTTTAGACAAACTCTTTTTTGTTGTTCAGAAAGCTGTCATTAAACAGCAATGACTTTTTGTTATTGAATTTATCTGGATTTTAATAGGTGACCTAGAGATCAAAATTACAGACTCAGTTACTTATTAAGAGAGTCATTTGAATCCCTGATGGTTTTATTATTTAGTACCTGGACTTAGATATCTCCTTTCATTTCACAAAAATGATTTTCACATGTCTTTTGTGATTTAGAAGCTACATTTGATTGCAGAGCAAATTTAGTATGCTTATTCATCACTTTGCCACGATAAACATTAGTCTTATGAGGCAGGAATTTATCAGTATAAGCTTTAATTTCCTATCTTTTCATGGGGCAAATGCTATATGCTGATCTTTCACAGGGTATGAAAATGTAGAATAGATATTAGTAAAATATGTCCTTGCTTATGTGTAATTGCAACAGCTTTATATAAAACACAAAGTGTAATTTTCAGATGGGCACATTCTTTTTCTAGCACAGGAGATACTCAAACTGCAGGAAGATGCTAGTTGCAAGAATATTTGACACAATTTTAGTGGAAAGAAATGAACGAATAAAGATATATGGGCTGAACATTTCATTTAAAAGTAAATAACACACCTATAACATAATAGGTAACCTCAGGCGTCTGAATGTCAGTGGTGTAAGAAAATACTATTTGGAGACTAAAAGTAGAATACTAGAACTATTCAATTTCCTCTTCTGCTCTTCAACAGTGACTGGAAGAACCAGACACTTAAACTTCTGAGGACTGAATTGGAATCCCATGTAAACATTTAGTTCACGAAGTTTGGCACAGCTGTGCTCTTTAACAAAATCTTTTTTATAGTGTATTATTTATTCTTTTATATGATAATGAATGCACTGCTTGTGAAGCAATGTATTTAAAAACATGATTTAAAAATAAGTCTTTTAAAACTCAGAAAGTTTTAGGAGTAAAAGTCAGGCCTTGTGTGAAGTTTCCGGGTGCCATACTTATAAAAAGTAACTTAATTTCATCTTGGCAGGTTCTAACCAGAAAACTGCTTTGCAGAGCTGATTCTGCTGCTGAGATGAAGCACCAGGAACAAAACCTAAAGGCAATTTCGGTGTCAGGTTTCAAATTTGTAACTAATAGGTTAGTCTGTTTTTCTTCTTGCATTATAAATTCATGAGAAGAAAATAAACTTTTTTTAGAAAGGCTTTTGATGGGTTTTTAAAACTCCAACATCTCAGTCTTGCATTTGTTTTAATTTACCATGTGTTACGTTATTGTTCTGAATGAACAGGAAGATTTTTGTTATCCAAGTATTCTGGTAAGACTTAGATCATAGCTTAGTTGAGGCATTTAAGTTGTATCTTTTACAGTTTACCTATCTGCAGTTACAGGGACCAGATTTTTCACTGTCAGGCTTAGTGTAGCCTAAACAATATCACAGTCCCACAGAAGTTAAAAAAGCTTTGCCTACTAAATTGTTGTTTATTTTTCCTTGTTATCATAAACATCTGTGAAACTTTTGGAAAGAGCAGTCCCATATACCAGGAGCTCTTCCCAGCTCCTTCATTCATTCAGGTATGAGCTGTGGGGATATATTTGTGCTCACACTTCACCCCTCTTTTCTGTGTTTTGATTTCCCAGCTCTAACGTCCATGCATTAGGGAAACAGGACTATGGAGCACAGGGCAAACAGCTAAGTTACGTTGTACAGCTAGATCCAGGATGGATCATGAAAGTACAAAATTTCCATAACCAAATAGAGATCTGGGAGAAAATAAACTGACACAAAACAAAGCAAAAGATTTAAGCACCTTTTATAGCAGTGGGGCTTATATGGCCAAAGTGAATAGGATTTCATATTGAAATTTATGGAAAGGAGCAAAGTTTAAATTTGGGGGATTTTTTGTTCAACTGTTCCTGTGTTCCTGTTTCTGCTTTCCATGAAGGAGTCATAGAAATGTCTGAAGCAACACCAGGCAAGAAGCTGCACACCTACCAGAGCTATTATCTGTATCTTTACATATATATCAGTATATAGAAATATATAGTTTAAATACAACCTTGCAGTAAACAGAAGTCCTGTCTGAGCTAAGTAATTTTTTTTTTATATTTTCAGACTCCTGAGAGTTGTTCAGCTGTTTTGTGGCAATGTAATTAAAAGCAGAGCATTGTTTAGGGCAAATGAGACTGTCCTCATGAATAACTTATATTCTACAAGAGCTGACTTTGTGTCAGCATATATAGAACAGCCAGAAAATAAAGCCACGGATACCTCATTTGCACAGCTTAAAACCAGTGGGCATTCCTTTATTTTTCACACAAGCTCCTTAATCAGGAAAAATATGTTTGTCTGTATGGTTAAAAAAGAGATACTTCAAAGAAGATGGAAAGAAGATGGCACCAAAAATGAAAGGATAAGGAATTTGCTGGTCTAGAAACAGTGGAATTGTTTTCTGCCTTTCACACAGGTGAGATAGAGGTCTGCATAAATATATTTCTAGAAGAGATATAAGCAAAAGTGTTTCTCTGAATGTCACATGACAGTTAATCTTTTTGTTAGTCTGCACCTTTTATCTGACACCCCAATTCTAATTCCAGGTACAGATTTTTTCACCTGTACTTCATGGATTTTGTTTGCTGTGTTGCCACTGTACAAAACCCCCCAGTAGTAACATAACACCCCTCAAGTCAGAAAATACTGATAGATAGACACCCCCCTCCACGCCCCCCCCCCCCCCCCCCATTTCCTGTTTTCTTAACTTGTTTGGAATACAATTTTACCATTGTGAAAGTAAAATCTGTTGCCAGATTTATTTTTCAACCATTTCAATCTGCCTTAAATATAAGGGTAAAAGTCCTGGAGAATGATGGGAGATGGCAGAATGACTTTATATCTTTCTTGGAAGGAGACAGATATTGAAATACATAGCATTTATTAAGAAATTTCAGTGAGATTATTTAATCCCCTCTGGGTTTTTGATCTACATTTTAACATGAACTTTGGATCAATTTATGAAAGATTTTTATTCAGAGGAGTTTTCCTGCATGTTGGATTGACTCCAGTGCATGAAAGGACACAATCTGGAGGTCCTTGTAGGTGCTATGCTTGTATCCAGTATGGGCAGCTTCCACACAGAGCAGAGTCATGTTCCTTCCTCCTGATTCACAGAGTTTTGTTATAAGAAAGGCTCAATAATAGAGACCATAAAGTAATTCTGTTTTATTTTTGCAGGCTGAAGAGGCACTATGCCTTTTTGTTGTAAAAGCCCCTGAAAATACATGTTTTTAACTATGTGACATAACCCTGCTTTCCAATAAATACTTTTTTTCTAGCAGCAGCAGCAGGAAGAACACCATCTCCTTTACTAGACTGTTAACTACAGATCAGAAAATGAGGCAGAAGGCCACATCCTAATTCCTGTCCACCCACAGGTCAGCAACATGCTAGTGAACACACTGATCCATGCATTTTGGCACAGCTGCACCCTGGTGTCAGTGGGCTTCTTTGTCTCTCCATCCCCACCTTACCATGTACCTGATTGCTGGATAGACGGTATAAAGCACTCCATGGTTTGCCCTGTGGCTTGCAGGCGGTGCTGTGGGTTAGTCTGTGTGCTTGCAGGGCACAGGAGAAGAGGGGGACATGCAACAGGAGCAAGTGCCCTTTGCCTAAAGGACCAGAGGTAGGTAAAGCTTTGTCATTTGGTCCGGCAGCCTCGTCTTTGTTGAAAGGCTGATGGAGAAGTTGGCTACAGACGGCCTGAATTCCACAGGCAGGATGATATTCCCCTTCCTCTCCCATGCTGAGAATGAAGCAGGACTGGGACTGTGAAAAGTGGCTCTTTTCTGTCTGTGTAAAGGGAAATTTTCTGCATCTTTAGCAGACAGCTGGGATAGTTACAGGGTAAAAATGACAAATTACAAGCATAGTACAGGGAGACTAGTCTTAACAAGAAATTACAGAGATTACCTATAATTTTTACTGAGAAAAAAACACCCTATTTTATCACTTTCCAGTAAACTAGCTCAGTTTCTTTTGAGAAGAGGGAGATTTAGATGAAACGGTATTTGGGTGGAGATGCATTTAATAACATTTTATGGCATACTATTTTTTACAACAAGCATAAGGCTTGTCATTTTTACTTGTCTGCCATAAGAAAAATGACAGTCTGTTTGAACACTGTAAGGCTTCAGTTAAGGCAAGGAATTTTTACCTCTGTCTGCATTTTCAAAGCAGGGCTGAGGTGAGGGAAGCAGATAACTAGAGGTGAGCTGACAATGTACCTACCATTTGAGCACTTGAAAAGACATGTCTGAAATTAGAGTGTAAAATCTCACCCAAATCCTTCATCTACTCTGCTCTCACCTCTCTTGGAGTGCTGTGTCCAGTTCTGGCATTCCCAGCACAAGAAAGATGTGGACATGCTGGAGCAGGTCCACAGGAGGGCCACAAAGATGGTTGGAGGGCTGGAACACTTCTCTTATAAAGACAGGCTGAGAAAGTTGGGGTTGTTTACCATGGAGAGGACTTGGGATACCTTAGAGCAGCATTCCAGTACCTAAAGGGTAGCTGGAGAGGGCCTTTTCCCAAGGGCGTGTAATGATGGGACAAGGGGCAATGGCTTCAATCTGAAAGAGGGTAGCTTTAGACAAGATACTAGGGAGAAATATGAAGGTGGTGAGGTACTGCAACAGGTGGCCCAGAGAAATTGTGAATAGCCCAACCTAGTCCAGGTTGGATGGGGCTTTCAGCAGCCTGGTCTGGTGGAAGGTGTGGAATGGCAAGAGGGTTGGAACTAGGTGATCTTTAAGATCTCTTCCAACTCGAACCTTTCCAGTCCTTGCTGGTAGACTTAACTCCCTCCTCGTTCCCTCATGCAGCTCACCTTCACCCAGCTATTCTCTGAGTCAGTCCAAGGAGAAGTGGTCCCAATTCAGGGCTATGTATCCCTCTGAGATGAGTGCCAACCCTTTCTGACTGAAAAGGGAATGGAGCACATTTGCTCACTCCTGGTGTATGCACATGCGCTCCTGACCCTGCTGATGAGTTTGTGTACACGAGTGTCCTGTTTCTGGCTGGGACAGGGTTAATTTTTGCAGTAACCAGGAGGTGTCAGGGCTCAGACTCGAGGTTATTCTACAGCACATCACATCACTGCCAGAGTGGGGGAAGGGAGGAGAAGGGCTCTCTTCTGGTCGGGGAGGCTTTGGTTGGGTGCTTGGGTCTTGGGCTCCCCAGTGAGCATTTTGCATGTGAATCAGTCTCTCTTTTGTACACTTTTGTTATTAACACTGCTGCTGTTACTGTTTGTTTTCTAATCTTATTTAGTTTCCAGTAAATTGTTCTTATCTCAAACTGTGATCTTTACCTTTTGTGCCTCCAATTCTCCTCTCTGTCCTGCCGCAGGGGAGGATGGAGGGAGGACTGAACAGCATGGGGTTTTAGTCACAGCACTAAATTGGAGAATACCTTCCTAAACCACAACAATGGGTCAGGTTATGGATGGCAGTGAAATCCGAGGTCCCCATTTTTTGCCGTTTGCCTCCCCTGCACTAAGAACAAGCATGGGTAAAGCCAGGAACCCTCCAAGCAAAACAGGATGGAGGAAGCTGAGCAGAGAAGTGTGCAGGCAGATGATTTTCAGGCAGAAGTGAGAGCACTAGTGGAAGAGTGACATGGATGCAGGAATGTGGAGGTGGCGGGGACTAAGGCCAGGAATGATCTCAAACATTTTTTTGTAATAGGGTCAGCTTGGCTGGGTGGTGTTCAATGTAAGCCACCTGAAGTCTGGCCTATTCTGCTCCACGATGTGATGTCTGGATCACTACTTGATGTGGACGTAGAAGTGTGAAAGCAGGGTGTGACATGGGGGAAACCTGCAGCTGAAGGGAAGTGAATATGCAGAGAGGGAGAAAACCAAAATATCTTCATGCTCCAGTTAACCTCTGAAGTTGTCCCAAGACACTTTAGGTTAAACAAGTGACAGTGACTTGAGAGATAACTGGTGGAGATACCAAACTTGACAGAATTAGAAAATGTGTGTTCCAAGGATGATGTATGCTTGAACAGATTTTGGGAAGCACTACATTTACAAGTGCTGTCCCTAAGCATCACTCATGCATTCCTGCTTGTTCGGCTGTCAAAGCGCGGAGACAAATGTGATTTTGGTCAATGGGAGAGAACACCAACGCTCAACTTTCAGTTGAGTTCTGATATATAGTTCTTACATCTAAAACAGAATGTACTGTTGATTGGCTGTGGTGGCCTGCATAGATGTGGGTTGTCCTTAGGTTTTTTTGAGATTTCTCCCCAGTAACAGAAGTAGCAAGTAATTTATTGAACACCTCACCATTTTCTGGGCTTTAAGTATTGAAAACACTATACAGACAGCATTAACTTCATTTAAATAAGGCTTCATTTAAATATCATATTCTATGACATAATTAAATCAGTTACCATATCTCTGTCACTTTTAGTTTGTTTGGAGAAAGTTTATACTGCTAACTGCAGTGGCTTATTAGTTGCTTGTCAGAAGTATGATTTTTAAGTTAGTTAGGAAACAATTATTTAAAAAGGATGTAAAAACATTCTTCAATTAGAATTAAGAAATACAGATAGAAAAAATTAGCCTCCATATTAAAAGATGTAATGGTTATTACATTTTAAGCTAAATGCCCTGTGTGGACACACAACACTATTTGAGAGAAGGGATAACAGAAATTTGAAGCAGTCCACCAGTTTTTTCTGCTGGAAATTTTATTTCACATGATTTATGGAAAAATCTTACCAACGAGTGGCAAGGCTGTAGACAATTGTTTCCTTGGATCTCAGCAGCATGGAGGTGAGAAAGAAAAACACAGTAGCTCACCACCTGTGTGGGAAATCTCAGAGAAAGGCACTATATCAGGTCTGGACTTCTAAGATTCTCAGCAAGGAGTTTGTCTTAAAATATGGATTTCCTTTCCTTCATAGACCATTTTACACTATTTATTCATTCAGTTCATGAATGTGGTGGGATTTCCTTAAGGATATGTCAACAGGAACATCCCAGGATTTCAGCTTTTTCTATGTGTATCTGTTGTTCCATTATTTTGGTCAGTCTGAAAAATACAAGGTGCCTACACTGATGTCCATCACCAGGAAAATTCCTAGTTGCAGCTCCTCCATCTTTGGGTGTGTTACAACACAGTGCAAGTACTCTGCTAGTGTGTTGGAACCACAAGACAGGCCAACAGAGCCTTACAACTCAGAGGTGTTGAGTCGAAGCTTCCAGACATATGATTTAATATATCTATCATCAGCTAGCACAAGTTTCAACCCACCTGCTTTAAAAAATGAAACTGACAAGGGCATTAATGCCAACTGGTTATGCTTCTTGTTCTCCCTCAAGCACATCAGCCTTTAGTAGGCATTAAGATTTTTCAGTTTCCATCTCTTGTGCCAGTGGATGTGAATTGCAGCACTGTAATTTAGAATAGCAAACACATACTATGCAGCCTAAAATAATGAGAAATTTAGAACAACTGTACGGGCAGATGGTTTTATAGTTCCAGCATTCAAAAGAAGATATAATGATATTCAGTCTTGAATTAAAAAAGGCAGGGATCCTTTGAACTCATCCAGCTATTGGGCAGTCCTCATTACAAACAATGAGGTCCATATCTTTGGCAAAGTACTAATATCTTTTTATAGAATAGCTGAAATTAAATGAACACAGAGATCTTATGAATTTTGAAGAGAACTATTTTCATGAAACCATGCAGCAAAAATTGATGCTAAGAGGGTGAATAGATCTCTTATTTGTGACAATTGAAAATACATGTGACTGCATCATTTAGAGGTGTTAGATTAATTTTTCTTTAGAGAGACCTTTGTTCAATAGAATAATTGTAGAACGATGTGTAATATCTGATTAGTTCCAAGAGAATTAACTTTTTCATTATAATTTCAAAAGAGTGACCAGCAGCAGTGTTTCTCCTGTCCTTAACAGGATACCAGGAACTGAGAAGCAATAAGCAGTTAGAAATCAGAAATCATCCCGTGAATTTCCAATGAGCCTTAGCCTTTTAGTTATGCAGAGGACAATTACTGCATTTTTGTAACCTCAATGAAGTTCACTAAAGTCATAACACTAAAGAACTTGTATCCTTTTCTACTTTATTCTGCCAGATCTGAGCTCCTGATTTGCAATACTGTAGTCATCAGGCTTTAGAGGAAGACTGAGGGGAAAATGGTGATTAAAACATTCCTTTCCCAGGACAGATTGCCTTGCTTACATAATTGATTATTTGTCAGAATTTAATTCCTGTTCTGTTTCCATGATAACACTGAGGTAGTGACAAAAGAGTGATCTATGTGTTTTGGTGTCAAATCCTGCCTGGGAAGACATGGGTTTCTTTCTCAGTTTTGCTCCAGATTTCCACTGTTGCCTTGTGCAAGTCACTAAGTCAGTCTGTGCTTTACTTCTTTGTCTAATAAAGCTGAATGCTAAGGAATCCCCAGATCATAGTTCTTGTCTAGAAAAATATCCAGCAATTTTGGATCCCCTAAAAGCTGTGACCAAACAGCGGAGTTGAAGGGATCCCCAGAAACCAAATTAATTCCACTAAACTTGAAAACAGGAAAAGGCAAATGATGAAAAAGAAGGTAAGCAGATATATTTCTTTACATGACAGGCAGAAATATCTTTACACACCTAGCACATTTTGTTTTATTTTCTGTGGTTACATATAACCCAACTTTTCTCAAATGACTCCATATTGCTTTTTATCCAGCCTTTACAATTTGCTCAGCTTTTCTAGGCATTGATCTAATGAAACCTTTGAGAAGAAATCAGCAAGAAGAGGAAAGCTCTGACCTATTCCTATTTACAGTACCATCTGTTCATTACTGCTAGTGTATTTCTCATGCCTAACATGTTTTCTTTTCCTTTTACCTTGAAAACTAAATTTGAAAGTCTTCACTGTCAGAAAATATAGGTTTATTGTCAATATGTCCAACAATCAAGGAATATAATTTCTCTCCCCAGTAACAATTTGGTCTCCTGCACAAATGTCACACCTCAATGCTAGCCTGGGCTCTTGGAGAGTGGGTCATTGCATCTTCATGAAGGGCATTGTAGTGACAAATGGTAGAATTCCTTCCCAGCTCTTTTTACATTAAGAAATGTAGAAACATATTTTCCTAAGTTCATTTTCCTCCCAGTATTTCAGTTCTCTTGGGTGTATTCTTACTGTCTTAAGGCACAGTCCACAAGGAGCTAGATTCTCTTGGAGTTTTCCCATTGATTTCATTATTTACATTGTTTCACTTCACATTATTGACTCCTACGCACTGCAGCTCTGACCCTCAGGCTGAAAACTTCTAAAATGTGAAACTTCTGTCAGGAGCACCTCATTTTCAGTGAGAGTGAAGATTTCTGAGACCAGAAATATTACTGTGGCTAGAGTCAAAGGAAAACAATAATCTATATGTTCCTGCTTATTCTGCACATTTTATACCTCCCAGAAAAGACATATGAACACAGATTTACATTTTTATTTAGCCATCTTTTAATTTAATCTTTCCATCCTTCAGTAAGTTAAGCTTTCCTCCTGTTTCTCCTCAATAGCTGTAGCAAGCTAAACATTGGCATCTGTTGCTCCAGCAAATATTTTGTGGTTTTCCTAGTATCTGCAGGTGGCTGCGCTTGGCTGCATCTCCCAGTCCTACTGCTTCTATGTTTCTCTCACAGAAGGATATAGAAGTAATACCATACAGAAGTAGCATGGTCTGGAGAAAAAATACATTTTGGGGAGTTTATACCTCCCAGACATAACAGCCAGGATATTTTATTTGCCATGAAAATTTTTGAGAAATCTTCTCTTTTCCTAGTTTATACTGAGAGAAAAATGAGGTATTTTTGTGTTCATTTTGTTTATTTATTTATTTGGCGTGAAGGCACTAGCAGTGAGTAGTATAGGGACATTCACACTGAATAGAAATCCTAATAATCTATTGTAGCCCAGAGAAAAAACCTTTTCCTACCCACATCTGATACAAGTACAGAACTGTTCAGCTGCAGGGGAGCAGAGATCTCTTGTATCTGAATCTGACAACAAAAACCCTAACTTCCTCCATGTCCCATGGGAGACACTGGGGAATTTTTCCCAATGTCTTTCTACAACAATTCTGCTTGCACTTTTTTTTTTTTTTTTTTAAACTCAAGTTTTATGCTTTATTTTCTCCCCTAGTCAGGTCTCTGAATTTGGTTTCTGCCTCTGGTAATGGTTCACTATGCACCTTTGGACAGTTTCTTGGTAACATTTCTGTGTCTGCTGCTCAGCTGCCTTTAAAAGGAGGGTAAAATATCTCCAGTTTCCCTGAAATGCCTTACAATTATTGTAATAGCTGCATTTTGATGTAAACTTGTAAATAAATGGAAGAATGCAGAGTGCAACTATAAATATGCCAACAGGTTCTTAGCTGAATTTAATTCCATTTTAAATAAGTAGGTATTTATTGCTTCTTGTGACTTTTTTTCTACAGGGGAGTAAAGTTGATAATACTACAAGTGTATATTAGATAGATGGATAGATGCACATGTTTGTGTTTGGGAATATGTTAAACTTTTTATGTCTTCTTGCAGTGTTTTTTCAGCAGTTTGTTTTTGTTGTTTTTAAACAAAAAACCCAAACCAAAACCAACCAAATGAAAAAGCACAAGGGGTTATTTTAGAATGGGAAAAAATAAACACTCCCAGTCATTTGTGTTTATTTCCCAGGTGGCATACTATGAAGTTGTTACTACATAAGGTCTTAATATTTCTGCAGTTTATAACTCTAAGTTTTGGTTGATTTTTCTCAGTGTGTTTGTCACACAGCTTACAAATATTTGTGTCATTTACTTGTAGTTGCAAATCTACATGCGATTTTAAGGGATAATTTTTAAGGCAGGATTGAACAAAAAGTAAACCATTACAAAGTCCACGTGAAGTACAATGCAGCCACGTATGATTTATTTCTCTGTCCATCAGATTTTGTGGCCTTTAGAGGCTTTATGTTCCACTTTGTACTAAAAGCAGAGACATAGTTAAGGCAATTTCTGACTACTGTGTGATCACGTTGTGTGAAACACATTGTAAATGTTTACCAGATGAACCATTAATTCTTTTTACAATTCCATTTCCTGAGAGAGAAAATATTTTTGTCTCAGGAGTCTTTGCATCATCTGTGGTATTTCAGTTGATGAGGATGGCGAGATCCTCAGATGATATTGAAGAATACCTTCCCTCTGATACTGCAACATTGGAGCCAGCAGTTTTGCTTTTGGAGAAAAGCAGGCATGGAGGTGGCAATGAACCCAAGCAGTGCTCCACTAATCTTCTGACTGTGCTTTCTGGGCAAGAGCCTCCTAAACTCACTGAGATGATGGGACACACACATATTTCCCCCGGCTTTACTGCATCAAGGATGTCAGCCTATCTGCTGTGTAGAACAGCTCGTGTTGTGTATCTCACGTATACATGCACGTTTATGTTGGTGATTTGAGCTGGCAGGTGTCTGAAGGCACCCAGAGATCTGGTGCACAATAACCTGCCACAAAGCATATTGCTTTTACTCTGTGATTTCCCCCAAGGAAGACAGTGAGCTCAGAATGAGATGCTGAAGCTGCTTATTCTGCAATTTTGTGTCTTGTCTCCTTCCCACAGTGCCACTGAGCTGCCCTGTGAGCTGTGGAGTGACCAGAAAACTTCAGTGCATGTTGCCACCCAGAGGCATTGTGCAAAGACAGTTCTGGTAATGCAACAATTTGCTTCCTCAGATAGACCCAGGTGGGTATCTGCAGACAAGGTTGTCCAAGTGGTTGGCCAGTTTTGACACACAGTTACGCGCTGTGTTTTTAACATGCTGCTGCTTCAGTGTGGTTGGTCTCAGAGGTATAATGAATTACACCATTTCAGTTCAATGGTTTAAATTATAATTCCATAGAAATTCCATAATTAAATATGATAAACTTTTCATGTCCTTTTGATTCTCTGAAAAACCTCACATCCCTTCTATGCTGTGGGTTTTTTTTGCTGATCCCCCTCCTTTCACCATTCTCTTTTGGCCTCTCAAATGCTTAGGGCAGTACAAAATAAGTAATAAATACATCAAGGCTCTTTGGTATTGGAAAGATGTGAAACTCTTACCATACTCTCATGAGGGTATCATATCCCATCATTCACAAAAAATATCCTGTGGTTAGATCAGATACTTAAGAGTTTACCTCATTCACATTAAAAGTCAAAGGCATGTCTTTAACACCTCCAGTGATTTTAATGGACGCAGCTTTAAAACTTAAAAAAAAAATGCTGTATCATTTCAAAATTTGAGAGTATCTGACTCTAATTATAAAAGGTTATAAATTTATTCTGATAATTAAAGTATTTTAAATTTGAGCTATAAAATATTAATTGTGCTTATTCCTTAAGTCAAATGCGCTTTATATCTGTTTCTATGGTAATAGTAATATAATGCACAGGGAATGGTAACAGGCTGAAGCAGACTGGATCCTGAGGTGATCTGAACAACTCCTGGGAGGGCTGAGGGTCCTTAACTTCTGGCAGCAATAGAGTGGAGCATATCAAAGGATAAACATTGCACCTTACTGGGGAAGGTCTTGCAACTTTTTCTAATTAAGAGTGGAATCTGTCGTACAGTACTGCATGATCCTGTTAAAAGCAGCCAGAAGTAACTCCACAGCAAGTGACAGCACCAAATGTAAAAATCCCAGCCTGGGAGGCACAACAGGGTCTTGTTTCCTACTGGAGTTTGCCCACATAATGCTTGTCAGCATGGATGCTTACCTGTGTGACACCAGAATAGTTACTCAAAGCACCACTAATCCCCACAAATGGATTCTAGTGCGGTGGCATGCAGTGAAAATGAGCAGGATAGGACTTACAGCTAAAGTGTCACTCAGCATGCCAGGGAGAAGTGGATTTTACTTCTGTTTTCAAACAACTTGTAACTGAAGTGAAGCTACTTCATTAATTTGTACTATACCCCACTCTCTCTTTTCTCTTTTTCCTGCTTCTAGGACTTGCTTCCAATTTATTTTCTATCATGGCCAGAATTTGTTTTCAATGAAATATGAACTATTCTTCTAATAAATATTAAATATATGAAAAAAGAATAAGAAACATTCTTTCCTACCTGAGTAGATCCAAGACATTTGGGACGACATACACAGAAACTCACCCCAAATATTTTTTTGTATGTGTCTTATATACATACCTGTTAGGAGCTCATTTCTTCTTCCTCAGAAAACCAAAAAGTGGGATTGGATAGCAAATGTTCAGAGGACCTTGGCTTAGGAGTATTTTTATTTTAGTTTGCTGTTAAATGAAACCAGGATTTTTAGTATGTTAATTATAACTGTATATACACTATTGAAATTTAATTACTATATATAATATTTTTGACAAATTATATCGATATATGTGTCTTTAAGACATAAATGGACCGATGGTCCAATTTAATAAAAACTGAAACGTGATTTAAGAAAATACTGCAAAAAAAATCATTCATCTGAGATTTTAATCCCTCTGTGTCTGGATGGCTCATTATTCCATGCCCTGCAAGAGATGCCTTGAACCCCAGGCCTACCCTGCAAGCTAGTGTGAACATGATTCAGCTTTTTTAGATTAACTAGGGGGATATTTAAAGAGGTTTGTGGAAGGGACAGTATAGCCAGAGGTGCAATTTTATAAAATTGTATTTCTCTCTTGTGCTCCTGCCATAGAGTAGAAGCAGTAGGAAGTGGTTCTGTTATTCATGAGGGCAGGCTAAATTTCATTCACCAAAACAACTTAATTGAAGCACTGCAAATATTAAGAAAGCATGATGACTATTAAGATGAAAAAGACTCGTCTTATATCTGCTGTTTTAAATTTTGGTATAAAATTACAGGTCTAAAGAAACGTGAAGGCTGGGAACAATGATTTTTCTTAAACAGACACCATCTTAGTGAAAAGTAGACAGGTATTTATAAGCATTTGAGCAAAGTGTTTATCACAGGCACTGAAACAAAAGTGTGTTGAATTCTAAATTACAAACCTGGTCAGGAATTGACTGTTGGATTGTGCCTTTTCTAGTCTTTTTCAAGAGCTACAATATGCCTTTGTGACTACTAGTTTCAGAGAAAAACATGACATTGGCATCTCTGTAAGGTCCTTGCATATAAAAAACAAACACACAGTTAAATCCATTTAAATGTGATAACATTTTTGTCTGCCTGAGAGCTCTGCCACCCACCTGTACAGAACTAAACCACCACTGGTTTTGTAATTGCCTTGAGCCTATGGCTTCCCCATGGAAAGATCCAGAGCAGAAGTCTCGTGCCTCCATGTGCTGTGGAAAGCCAGGGCTCAGGTGGCAGTGACTGAGCAATAGAATTATCCCACCCAGTGACAGGTGAAGGGGTCGGCAGCATACCAATGAGCTCAGTTTTTATAAGCCTCTAAACTCCACATGTAATTAAAAAGACTTTTCATATTTAATAGTATTTATCTTCTGTGTCAGATAACACTTGTTAAAACTCATCAGCTTTTCATTACCAAGATCATTAATACTATTGGTGATACTGTGACTTGAATAACTCTTCGCTTGTTTGTCACAGCTGCGAATTGACTTTCTAATGACTAATTCAGTTGTAAATTTGCCTTTTCAAGAACAAAACCAAAAGTATCAGACCTGTCGCTTACCTCAAATTCTTTTATTGACATTTCCTTTAAATGTAAGGCAATATTAAGCCAGTGATTTTAGGGGGAAGCTCTCTTTGGAAGGTCATATTTTCAAAGAGGTAGCATGCTGCCCAATGGAACAGCGTTTTTGTGCATCCAAGTTTTGCTGATATTCCCATCTGTTCCCCCTGCTGTGATAGGGCACCTGGCAAAAGGACTAGATCTTGTTTTTTCCTGCATGTGCACACTTTGGCCTGCTAACCTTTGCATTACCACCCCTGTGTGTGATGGAAAGGATAAATTGTGCTGGGCTGGCAGGCAGGAAACCCTTCTGCTCTGTGCCTCCACTTTTATTGGCAGACTGAGCAATGGAGCTACTGAGACTGCTATTTCAGAGCAGAGGGACAGGTTAAAAAGTTTACCTTTTTTGCCTTTTTAAAAAAATCTTTATAACATGCCCTCAATATCAATTTGATCTTGTACAAGGCTTTAGAAGGACAGGTAAACCTTAGATTTTAAGGCCAGAGGTAGACCAGCTAGTCACTGAGTTTCATGTCTTATGGTTGTTAAGGTGTTTCTTCCCTGTCTTTAGCCAGAGCCAGATCTTTGATTAATGCACAGCTCCCAGAAGACATCAAGGAATGCAATCACCATGTTTTCCTTTTAAGTTTGGGGTTTTTTTTTCATTATTCATCACTTTAATGTTTCTTTAACTTTTGGGAGTTTTGTTGTTTTTTTTTTTTTTTTTTTTTTTTTGTATCTGTGTGTAAAAGTTGCTCCACAGTTACTGGACTTGAGAGACCGCCTCTGCACTGAGAAACTGATATAGTCACTATAATTACATGTGCCAAGTAAAAGTGCAATGTTCCTGTCACCTGCCAGTGTGGGCAGACACGACTCAAGGAAGTACTTTGATTTGCAGGTCTACTCCATCAGAGTGCTTATACTGCTTCTAATGTCTTAAATTGCAAATTACTTGTGATAGGCCTGTGTAGGGTTTGCATAACAACAACAACAACAACAACAACAACAACAAAAAAAAAAAAGGAAAAAAAGCTTAATGGGAAATTCTGAACCCGCATTCTGACACAAACTATTGAGAGTGTGTTTCTGGGTTGGGAGGAGAGGGCAAGGGGATAGCCACCTGAGGCATGACATGAAGAATAAAGTATTTTAGGAACCTCTGGTTGGTATAGATAAGCCAAAGCATTGTAGATTCAAAGAGTATATCCTCAAATATGGCTGTACTAGATGACAGTTTAATGACAGTACTCAGCCAGCTTTAACTGTTGTGTTGTCAGCAAACACAAGGTTACACACTGGAAGAAGATACTTTTGAAGAGGAGGTCAAATCTGAAAAGGACGAACATCACCAAAGTGCATTGTTGTCAGAAGGTGATTGATAGAGGCGAAATAATTCAGCTGAGACGTTTAGCCCATTTCCTTGGCATGACTGTGAACTGGAGCTGAAACTTCCCAGAGGCATCCTTGCTCAGGGTGAGAGCCAAGCTAGAAAGATCATCCAGGCTTGCAGCTGAATCCAGCACGGATCAGCACTGTACTTCTGGCCCAGTAAAACTGTCAGGACCAGACTTAAATTTATGGACCTTGGTAGTGCTGTGCTGGGGCATGGGAGGAGGTGGGAGGGAGTGGTGAGCTTTCACTACTGCAGCGTTTGCTGTGGTTGTGTTGGTGCTTCCATCATTTTTATTTGCACAGGGTGCCTAGCTAGGGAGGGGACAGAGGGAAGCTTTCCTGTAGCACATGGAGAGCAAGTCAGTTTGGTGGAAAGCCCTGGGGATTAGGTTTTTTTAGTTAGTTTGCTTACCGAGAGCGCTGAATATTTGGTTTATGCAGCTGTAATCTCAGTAGTACAGAAGAAGTTTCTTTCTCTTTGTTGCCAAGACATAGTCTAACTTATTCACAAAGACCCTCTTCAATTAAAGGACTTCACATTCAAAGACAGGCAAGTATCATTTGGCCATTAAATACATTGGATGAGGAGGTAAAATACGATCTCACAGTGTGACTGAATTATTTATTTTGGTTTTTTGTATAATCTAATCTCTGTGGAGAACTCTGTTATACTTCATATATCCCTACTTCATATATTTCATGATGAAGTGGCTTATTAAGGAATTGAAATAGCCACAAAGATCTGCATGCAGATGAGGTTTTGTTGCATATAGGGAAATGGAACTACAGGAATATCCTGAGGATATAAAAGCTTGAGTGTAGGCTCTCAGTGAAAGTCAGGCTGCTTTGACTGACATCTCCTGTGTGAAAACTGAGAGCTTGGTGTTGGAAAATGGAGGTGCACTTGTGGATTTTCAGTCAAAAGGCACCTTGAGTGGGAAGGTTAATTCCTTTGGTCACATTAAAAGAATCACAGAAGCAGCTAATCAGAGAGGTAATGGGCCCACAGAAAATGAACAAACTATATGGAAACTACAGCCTTTGATGTGGGAGCAGATTGCAAGATTTTATCTTGCAAAACTATCAAATATTGAACACGTCAATAGCTCATAATTAGAAAAGTGCATCAGTAATAACAGCTATTTTAGTCAAGATGAAATAAAATACCTCTAACAGTGGCAAATCAGGCTGTTACAACCTTGATTCTAGTAGTGTCAGCGGCTTTTTGCAAGAGATGTCCATGAGAAATATAGAACAGCCTAGACAGAATGTGGCAAATGAAGAGAAAAAGCTGCAACACCATAGGAAAAATTATCACTAACATTTGCCCTCATGAGTGGAAATTAGAAAAACAACTATATGAACTCATTAAGTTCCATCACTACAAAGAAAAGAAATGCTACCCTCTAAAGTGCATATGTACATGTGTGCAGCCAATCTGAACCCTCACATGAACTTCTGTAGAGCTGTCTTCTCCCAAAAAAAAAAAAAAAAAAAAAAAAAGGAAAAAAAAGAGGAGAAAAAAAAAAAGAAAAAAGAGAAAAAGAGAAAAAGAAAAAAAGCTAAGCTGGAATTGCCATTCACACAATTGACATACTAACAAAGTCCCATGCAATCCTGCTACTAAGGGTTTACAGTTGGATTCATCTCCAGAGTAAGATACCCAACTCAATATGTCAAAACATGAACTTGGATAAAATACTACATGTAGATATCTTAATCTGGAGACAAGTCATAGAATCACGGAATAATTTAGGTGGCAAAAGACCTTTAGGATCATTGAGTCCAACCACTAACTCAGCGCTGCCAAGTCCACCATTAAACCACGTCCCTAAGTGACACATCTACACATTTTTTAAATACCTCTAGGGATGGTGACTGCACCACTTCCCTGGATAATCTCCATGTTCCAATGCTTGATAACTCTTTCCCTGGAGTTGTTCCTAATATCCAGTCTAAACCTACCCCCTGGCACAACTTAAATCCATTTCTTCTCATTCTGTCACTTGTTTCCTGGGAGAAGAGAGTGACCCTCACCTCACTACAGATTCCTTTCAAGTGATTGTAGGGAACAATAAGGTTACCCCTGACCCTCCTTTTCTCCAGGCTAAACATCTCTAGCTCCTTCAAGCCACTCCTCACAAGACTTGTTCTCCAGACCCTTCACGAGCTTTGTTGCCCTTCTCTGGTCATTCTCCAGTACCAAAATGTTTTTCTCATAGTGAGGGGCCTGAAATGGAACACAGGGTTTGAGGTGCATCCTCACTTGTGCTGAGTACAGGACAACAATCACTTCCCTGGTCCCACAGGCCACACTATATCTGATACAAGCTGGATGCCATTTGCCTTCATGGCCACCTGGGCACAGGCTGGCTCACATTCAAGCTGGCTGTTGACCAGGTTCTTTTCCTCTGGGCAGATTTCCAGCCACTCTTCCCCCAGCCTGTGTGAGGTTGTTGCAACACAAGTGCAGGACCTGACACTTGGCCTTGTTGAACTTCACATGATTTGCCTTGGTCTGTGCATCCGGCCTGTCCAGATCCCTCCACAGAGCCTTCCTGCCCTCCTGCAGATCAATACTCCTGCCCAGGTTGGTATTGCCTGCAAGCTGACTGAGGGAACACTCAATTCCCTCATTCACATCACCGATACAGATATTAAACAGGACTGGCCCCAATACTGAGCCTTAGGGGACACCACTTGTGAATGCTGCCCACTGGATGTGACCCCATTGACCACAGCTCTGTGGGCCTGGCCATGCAGGCGGCTTTTTACCCAGTGAGCTGGGTAAAACCCCAGCCAAGCCATGAGCAGCCAGATTGTCCAGGGAAATGCTTTGGGAAATGGTGTCAAAGGCTACTAAAGTGCATAAACCACATCCACAGCCTTTCCCTCACTCATTGAGTAAGTCACCTTGTCATAGAAGATTGAGTTAGTCCTGCCCCTTCAGCTCTGTAAGCTCTTTCAAAGTAATCAAAGCCTGATCCTTGATGTTACTGAAAAGTGTGAGGTAACAGTTTTGATATTTTAGAAAGCAGCTGTAGTTCCAGGGTTCTTTGGTAATATACTGATGGAAGTTGAGAAGTCTAATGATGGGGCAACATAAAAATATGGCAGGTTTTTAAAAAAATTAGCAATGTTTAAATGGAGCTTTTGTTGTAAACTCCTCATTTCTTAAACAGTGTGAAAATATGTTGGTGATGGGGAGAATTTGCTCCATATTACAGTCTTAACTAATAAAATGCCACAATAATGTTGGGAAATGGAAGATTTTAGTTCTCATTTTATGAGTCATCTGAGTTTTCAAGTAATGAGTGTATATTAGCATCTACATTGCTTAGGGCGGAATGGAAGTTTAGATGAGTGACCTTCATATCTTATGGTTTAATGTTGATGATTCTCAACTGTATACTCATAGTACCATCTGTAAGAAGACGGAAAGAAAGGTTTTTTGTCCATATGCCCATTCAAGTTAAGGAAAAAAAATTCCCCCTTGACTTACCTTGGACATGGTAGGTTTCTAGTTTCTTCCTGTGCTTCAGAATCCTTGTTTGCATCATGTTATCCAAGACACCAGTCTCCTCTTATAAGTCTGCAATGACTGCCTCACTCTCCTCTGCCTTCTACCCTGCATACTAATTTACCTTTCTGTGAGCACAGTAAGAAAAACAGCAAGAAGAAAGGGAAAAGAAGCAAAGGTGGGTTTTTTTGGGATAGCTCAAATACCTAGTACTGGAGGGAAAGCAAATCACACTTTCCTTTGCCTAAGAATGAAAAATCACTAAATTCATTGGTTTCTGTAGGATGGTCTCACTTGCCCATTTGGAAGAAAGGAAACTCCTTTTTGACTGCCTCCAAAAGTTCTCTGGGGCTCGTATGTCCTCCTTGCTCTTTTCTCTTTGAGTGGTGGAGCCTCAGAGCTTGTGGCAAAAAGCCCTGCAGTGTCCCATTTCTTGACCTGGCACCTGTGTGCCTATTGCTCCCCACCTCAGCCATGCTCAGAACCCAGGGACTGCCCCTTGTCCCTCTGCAAAAAGGCACCATCTGTGTGAGTGGCAGGGTCTTACTGATACCCTTGAGTTTTTGAATTAGGGTTTCCAATTTTTACTTAAAACTCAAGTCTTGCTCAGCTGGCCCCTTTCCTTTTTCCTGCTGGGAACATACTGATAGTGTTGACTGTGCAAAGAGAAATGCAATAACTCATTTCTTCCATAAGTTGCTAGAGGACATTACAGTCTCCTTTCCATGATTTTCCATTTGCGGCATGAATAGAATGGCACCTCTCTTTGCACATATGCACAGATGGTCATAATCTCTCCTGCATCAGATCATTTTGCTCATCATTTTTAATGTCAATTTTACTCTCCTCACTTCAAAACCTCCCCGTTTGCCAGATATATGTCTCTCTTCCCCCTTTTCTTCTACCCTGTTTTTAAGGGACTATCAACATGTACAAACTGACCAACGTAAGTGCATAGTAAACCAAGTCATTCTGCAGTAACTTCTTGCATGAACAGCCTTCCAGAGTATAGTTTACAGAATAATTGTGCTTTTTCCAAAGCTACACACTCAAATCTTGAAGGAAATTCTTTGGCTTTGTTTCCAGCAATTTGTTTCTGGTTTAATGACAGGGAAACCTAGTAGTGTCTCTGTCAGATGACAGGCATTGCTTATCTTTATGTAGAGCTTATGCAACACTGTAGAATATGAGTTTCTCTCTGTCAAAAAGATCATCCTGTTTATTTCAGATTTTTTTATACTCCTGGTCTAAATGCATCAATTTCTATCTCTCTTTGCTATCATTTAATTTTGTCATTAAACATGTAATAGCCTTCATAAATTTGGAGGTGTTTATCTCTCATAAAAATAGTGATTTTGGAAATGCTACGACGCAGTGAAAACAGTAATATTTTGTTATACTATCACAATTGCATCTTTAAATGGTCATAAATTCACTAGGAATTAGCATCATTATTCTATAAATGAAATAAATACGTTATTAAAAAATGTCAGAAAGGTTTAAATTTATCATAAAGCAGGAAATAGATCTGGAGCAGAAATGAAAAATTCTTGGTGGTATGTTAAACAGTAGGAGATAAAGAAATTACTAAAAAAATCCAGAATGAATTATTACAATGAATGACTGTTGGCTGAAATCTTAACACTATGTGAAGGATTAATGGAAACCATCCTAGCATACCAAGAACATATTAAACACACTACTTTCCCATTAGGATTATTTGGATTTGTTTGATAAAAGCATTTGATTAAGGAGTATTTTCTTGTAAGCAGCAAAGGGCGGCCAGACTGAGACACAGAGCATCCCTTTAGAAGCCATCACACTTTCCCTTCTCAGTGCACATTCCCAGGTATTTCATGCTGCCCTGCTGGGCTCTCTCTGTGAAGCTCTTTGGTACCATCCCTGAGGGAATGGGAGTGGAGACACTGCAAAGGAGAACATGTATTTCTAGTAACCAGGAAAGTGCACTGGTTTCAGGGTCCATCATTGCATCTACATTTACTTTCATCACAGTACACAAATCAGTGTTTTGCTCTAACTTCTGTAAATGTGAGAAGCTAGGGATAAATTTAGTCTATATTTTATGTTATAAAATCTACAATTCTCCTCATGACTCTTAGCATTGTCAGCAATACCTCTGTCGACCAAGGCGGCACTTGGCCATACACAGGTTGAGATCTCCTGCAATAAAAGTTGTTCTCTGGTATCTGCCTGAGGCAGAAAGGCAACTGAGGTGGATGGGAGGAGAAGGAGGACTGGAACAGGGCACGGAATGCATAAAGATGAATATTCTGGTATGAGGAGCTGAAAACACCAAGTGTCTTGTTTTTTGCCCCGCTAACCCAGCTTCTCTAAGCATGGGAATTCAGAGCATTGTCCTGTGAGTCACATGGGTGCTTGACCAATCACTCAGACACTACTGCCATGTGGAGGCCACATGAAGCAGGTGCTACTGCCAACCCTGCTCTGGGCATCTGCCTGAGAAACAAAGCTCACTCCTCCTGGGGTGTGAAGCATGTCTCTTCCTAGGGCCATTTCCTCACTGATTTGCTAGCAAAGATTTCTAGCAAGGCATCCATTGTGAGGAAAAGATTTGTGGTTGGTAGGGGTTTTTTTAATTTTTTTTTTTTAAAATTACAAAAAGTAAATTAAGATCCTTTGTTTTCAGACCACTTTGTGATGTTCATCTGCATTGCATCATTCTGAAACCAAGAGCAGCTGCACAGCTTACTGTAAGCACATCTGGAAACAGGAGCTGTGTGCTTTGCCCAGGCAATCATGAAAATAAAACTCTAAGTTTGAACTTTTCGGATTTATGTTTATTTTTATTTTGTATTACTTTGTTGTTGATTTAAATCAAATGACTTTACAGTTTTGATATGCATGTACATTGTGTGCAAACTGGTTGCCACAGACACTGGATTTAGGTGTCAGCTGGCACTTTCTGAAACAGACAACTTTATGATAGAGCTAAATATCCTTTTCTTTTTAGGTGTTGTGAATGCAGAAAAATAAGTGAATGCTTTACAAAATAGGGTAAAATAGGGGACATTTATATCAATGTACTTTTTGTAATAAAATGTGAAGAAAGTTATAGCTAGGTTGCTTTTGAAGTGATTTTTGGATTCCACTTGACAAGTAAAGATTTGAATACATATTTTTTTCTCAAAAAAAAAAGTTTATTTTGTATTGGAGAATGTTGTTGAAAAATTGGTAAACCTTCATTTTTCAAAATTCTGAGTTTCAGCAAATCCCATTTTAAATTTTGTGGAAAAAACCCCCAGATCTAGCAGAGGTGACTTAATGTTTCTGACACTTGACTTGCTGCCTTCAGAAATTGTTCAGATTTACAACAGGGGGAAGCCACAGTCATTCCTGACTGTCTGCTCAGCCCACTCTTTTTTAGAGCTTCTCACCTCTCCTGTTGGATGGCTCAGCAGTTTCTGGGCTCCCTTAGCTTGTGTCCTGTCGCACTGAGGCAATGGGAATGAGTGTCAGCTCACCTCGTTATGTGGCACAGTGCCTCCACATGAGGGTCTCTGTCACCCATAGAGTGGAGGAAGAGAAGGGGAGCAGAGAACTGGAAGTGGGAACTGCCACCATTGTCCCAAGGTGGACAGCCCTCATTTGTTGGTCAGAGCACTCAATCCCAGGGAGCCGGCACAGCTATGATCTACCTCAGGCAGCTCTAAACCAGAAATAAAAATGGTATCTTGAGGTTTTTGTCCTTGAAATTTAGTTAGTGGTAGATGATGGTGATATATTAATTACTATCATAATGAGGACAGAACAGCTAGATGAAATGTAAGGAAAGAAAATGTGACAGTGCCTAGGGAGGAGGAATCACCATGGCAGAAAGTAGATTATGCTTATATGCACTTACACTGGATGCCTCTTAGCATCAAGTAAGTCATTTCAGTATGGATCACACTGGAAGGGGATGCTTGCTGCAGCTGAAGGGGCTGCATGCTCTCCATACCTGCCCCTGGGCTGCTCCTCCAGGTCTCTCTGCAGCGGGAGGCCTGACTGCCCCTCCCGTGTGGGTTTGCACTTACCAGGCACGATTTAGTGTGGGTACAGAACTGAGTCAGATTTAATTTGCGAGTTTACTGCCAAACCTGAACCAATTTTTAAGCCAGCTGTACAGCACTGATTTAACAAGAAATGGAAACTGTTCAAGGCCCTGTGAATTTGGCATAAATTAACAATTTTGGCTGAGCGTTACTGCGGGGTTTGGACTAATTCAAACCTAAGGCTCACAGTGAAATTTAGGAGGCTTGAATCCATGCCAAGGGAAAGGTTTGCATAGATCTCTGCAAATTGGAAGTGTCAAGGTTTCAACAGCTCTCCTTGATAAGTAAGAGGAGATTTCCCTCTGAAGTCTGTATCTCTCCTGGAATCCACAATGAATCTGTCATGGTAACATACCACACCCGATAACATATCTTCGTTAAATAGCTTTATTTGAATGGGTTGTTAATGATATAAACAATAGCAATTAGAAGTATTGATATTATATTGACAGGCTGTGAAACCGTGTGGTGATTCATTCTTCTAAATTAGCTTTTTTCCTGCTATGCACTGTGAATACTGTTATTGCTGAGAGGAAAACAAAAATAACTTAAGGGAAAAAAAAGGGAGAACTATCTTGGAGGAGCTCTATCTGGGGCAAATATTTGTGTAAGGATTTGATCTGGGTATTGTACTCCTTGCAAATATGTTATGGATAAAACTGGTCTTCTTTTCTGCATATATTTGTGCATTCATTTCTGTGCAAGTATTTGATAAGTATAATCAGTTACTAAATGAGTTGTATAGTTGTTAGGTGCAATGGTTGTTTGCAGTTTCTCACAATGAATATTTATCATGTGCAAAAGTTTCTATCATATGGTATTGGATCTAGACTTAATTTGGTAACTGAAACAGAGTAAACAGAGGTGAAAAAAACGATAGAACACAACAAAATTATGACAAGTGCAAAACAAATATTGTTCATATGCTAATAGTCATGGGTACAGACAGTTTTTATACAGGTCTTCGTGTGTAAATCAGCCACTTAGCAAACATTTAAGTCATCTGAGAATTATTTTTAGAATTTTTTTGCTGAAAATGGTACCATAAGTCACCTATAAAAAACTGTTTAAGTTAAGAAGAGATGAAGACAAGTATAAGGTCTGTATTATCCAGGTGGTGCTTGCATTGAGGAACTGCAGCTTTGTGTTTTCTCACACCAATACAGAAAGGTCAACACTTCTAAAAAAAAAGAGATTTCAGAGCTGTAGACTCCCACTTTCTAAAATTAGTATTTCCTCTTCATCTGCAAAGACCTTCTGTAACTACTATTGTGTACCACTGGAAAAATACTAGTGCATGGAAGAGAGGATACAGGATGGAGAAGAATTTATCTTCAGTGAGATTAATGGAGTACACTCAGCACCATTTTATTGTTTTGTAACCCCAGATTTTAATGCTGAATCTGTGCAACATTCACAAATGGCTGGTTGCTTTATCTTAAATCAGAGTAATTTGTGATACTGTTTTAATATTTATTGCAGTCACATAACATTATTACCACAATCCTATCTCTCTCCCTTTCTTATTATTTTTAGTGTGCTTACCTTCAAGGTTGCAGTGTAGCTGCTGAGCTCCCAGTAAACTGTGAGGCACCGAGGCAGGAAACCAGGAAATGCCACATCCTCTGATTCTGACCCGGGCCTCACACCTGCACATTAGCTTTGTTACACTTCACAGGCATTAATAACCACAATTTAAATAGCTTAAAACTGAGTAATGAGCTCACCTGAACATCTTTGTAAGAATGTTTATCAATCATTAGAAAAATAGTCAAAAAAGTGAAGAATTAGCATGCCAGAAGCCATGTAATAAACCCTGTAAGACTAGATATTAGGAAGATTAAGCTGTTCTTTCACTACAGCAATATATATCTATAATGAGATGCAGTTGCTTCTTGCAAATGTGCCACAGATTAATTAGTTTCAGAATACTGCAGTTTGTTCACAGTACCTTAAAGGCTCTTGAAAAATATTATGCGTGATAAGGATGCAAAGTGAGCACACAGGAGGGACACTGTGAAAAGCAAATAAACATGGCTTTTCACATTGTTGCATTCTGGGGAGACAATCTCTTTTTAATGAGTTTTCACTCAAAAATCCTGATAGGATGTTTCAGATGTGACCTTCATCTGTAACTTTTGAGTTTGAATAAGCTAAGGAGAATCAAGCTGGCAAGATACCTATTTCTCAAAAAAAAAAAAAAGAAAAAAAAAAAAAAAAAAAAAAAGAAAAAAAAAAGAAAAAAAAAGTGCAGTGTTTAAAGACCCTGGAGTTAATAATGTTTTCTTTTCTCCTTCTCCTACTTTATGTATAACTTTTTAAGTGGTTCCAATGCTTTAAACCAGATGTGCTGGGTCAGAATTATTCAACTATTGCGCAGCTTCAGTTAAAGAGAACATGTGTTGTGTGTGCCTGCATAAGTAAGCTCTGTGCTGTGCCAACACTCTCTCTTTTCTCTTTGCGTATTTTTCTCCAATCCATCTCCCTCAGGAAAACAGAAGTGCATTGGACTGGATATGAAACACAGGACGAAAAAAAACCCCAAACCATGCATGATGAATTATGTAGAGGGGAGACATGGTGGTGTAATATAAAGAATTTATTAGCATGAGCATGAGATCCCCGCATTACTCAAGAGAAGCAAGAGCCAAAGCTAAATTATGTAGGTCATCCCAACAAGTACCAAATAAACCTTATGCAGAGACTGTCATTTGTTATGTGATACACAAAAATTGTTTATATTTATTATCGTGACTTTCTGCTTTTACTTGTATATAAAGGTTGATATTTTATTTGAAATAAGGTTTGCCTCTAGATCCACATAAGCAATGATGTAGATCCAAATAAATCATATGCCTTGATGTGGGAGAAACAGAACATTGGAAATCCAAGCCAAAGGAGACAGAAGAGCTCACCAGGAATGAGGTGGTAAAACAATACCTAGCAGAATCACTTGATTTTTGGCTTAGTGGAGATAAATATATATCTCAGAAATTTGTAACTGATCCAGAACTGAATGATTCTATCCTGGGAGACATGTATTCCTTCCCTGAGGAATAATAATAATAATAATAATAGTAAAGTATTTAATTGTCAGGAGGGTTTTTTGGTTCCGTTGCGGGGGGGGGGGTTTAATTTGTTTGTTTTAGTTTGGGTTTTTTTTATACAGCAGTTTTAACATATTCAGGACTTCTGTCCTGGAATGATGAACAAGAGGAGTGCAGGTGGTATCAAAGATGCAAAGTGAAATTATCTTCTGTCATTCCTATGCATGCTTATATTAGTGTTCAAATCCTAATTTTTGTAGGCAATCCTAAGAAACTACAAGCTCATTTTCCTTTTCCCTCAGCTGTGATATTTATTGACCTGTAAATTACTCCTATACTCCTTTTGTTCCTTTAGTTGTGCTATTATGACAGCACCTTTGGGCTACAACAATCTCACTAATAGCTGACTGCAATGTGTACAGTGTACACGTGGACCTGAAGTGAATCTTTGACTTACATCAGAAGTTATGGTATCAAACCTTGGTAGAACCAGTAGATATAATTACATACACTTTTTCTCATGAAGATTTCTCAGTACTTCACTGGGATGGATTAAAATGTGCATTATTTGCTCCATCCTTGCCAAGGAATTGTCATAAAAAAGATGTCAGTGGCTGTGGTGGCCCAGTGGCTGCTCCAGAGTTAATGAAGAAGGACACCTCTTTAACTGTATTTGCACAAATGCACATGGCTAGGGAAACAAACAGGGGGAAATTCAGTGGGGACAAATGCATAGTTAATAACACCTGGAAATGGATTGCTCTGTAAGGAGAGGCTGAGGGATGATTTGTCTTCAGGAACAAATTTTTTGGCATCTAACAACAGCCCTCCAATACCTATGATAGAGAAGAGGGAACTAGGCAGACAAGGAAAATTGACTGAACCAAGCAAGAAAGATTCAAACAGGGTATAAGGAAAAGCCTTTTCCCCACCGGGTCAGCAGGGCAACTCCCTGATCCAGGCTGTTATCTCAGGATAACTGGCTAAGCACTGCCACATGTTCCTCAGAGAGGTTGTGGAGCCTCCATCTGTGGAATATTCAAAAGCCTTTGAAGGTGGATCTGGGAAATTACTCTGGGAAACCCAGCTTTAGGAAAAGGTTGAACCAGACCTCCAGATGTCCCTTCCAATCTCAAGAATTCTGTGATTCTCCAATCCTATGAACCCACCTAGGGATGCAATTTTAGGAAAAAAAGTGTAATATTAGGGAGGCATTTATGCTTTGTATATTTTGTTCTAGATCCTCTAACATAGCCAGATTCTTGTAACAATCAATTTGTCTTCCAAAAATTTTTTCATTTGTTCCCAAGTAACTCTACTGTAAGACTAGGATTGGTGTTTTCCAACCCTTATTATGTGCATGATGAAACCACAGTCTTGTTTGCTCTTGCTTTATAATCACAAATAGTGTGTTGCTAATTGCATTCTTGTTGGATGACCTTAGTAAGAATTCAGAGCTTTTCTGCCAGTTACTCTATTTACTTTCAGGTCTAGACTCAGCCATTCTTTGAATCTTGGAGCTAAGGCCATGACATACTCTGATCTCAGGTGTCCTGTAACACAGAATTGCTGAAGGATCCACTCCTGAGTTTCAACTAATGAGTTGGATAGTCACTTGGTTAACCAAAAAACATATTGCAAGTGCATGCTTATCTGCATGCCCATACACCAGCTACAATTAAGCATTTTAGCAATCTACCTGTGTCTGATGTTAGAATACACTAGGTCCTAGGAGCAGATCCTCCAACTGATTTCAGCTATCAAATCCAAAATCATGACTAAAACTCATTAAACTTGCTTCAAAATTTCTCAGCTATTTGCTCTTCAGTGTTATTTCCTATTGACATTTCTATGTTTCAGTGAATGCTCTTGTCACAATTTGAGAACTCAATAAAATATAACGTCCCATAAGAATACAGATTATATGATGGTAGCATTTATTCCATGAACCCAAGGGGATAATTTGACTTTCATCTCTTTTTTCTCTGTCAAAATATAGAGCCACCAAAAAATGGTATGTAAAGGAGATCAGAGCAAACTGAGGAGCTGAGAGTTTGCAATTTATTAACCTGAGCACAAGAGTACAGAAAATAACTGACTCAAGTTAGTTGGGGAAGAAGTCTTAACCTATTGCATTAAAACATGTCTTGCACTAGTCTAATGAGTTCTGTACCAAATGGGGCATGAAAAGTACTGCCAGAATATAAAGTCAGTAAAGTACTCAAGTTACTAGATAATGTCATTATATGTTTTATCTTATTGGGGAGCTGGTACAGAATACATTATCTTAAAATTTACACAAGCTGCAAAACCAGAAAAAAGGCCTTTTTTTCTAAATGAATGTGCCATTCAGATAAGTTGCTAATAAAAAGAGATCAGAACCTATTGAAATCCATAAGAAAAATTATGCACATACAGAATTCTCAAGAACACATGAAAAGAATTGTATAATAAAGATGTCACTTCAATGTCCTATTTACAGTCCTTGTTTAATGAGACCTATGGAAAAAGGCACACAGAAATAGCAGGTGTTGAATTACACTGAAAATTTTGCTAAAATTGTTCAAACCATTAAGAATTGTAATATAATTAATTTAACATTAGCACTCTGCTTCAAAAGTTAATCTTTACTATCTTTAGAATTCTATGTTTTGTAAATATTTAAAGAGGGAGGGCTGCTTTCCTTAATAAGGAATAGTGTTATGTTCAAATGGTATTTTTGCATGACTAGAGGAGCTGGTGATTAAAATTTTTTTAAAAAAGGGAAAAATCATCCCGAGTTTTTTGTTCAGCCCTATTCCTGCTTCAGTCCTTAAGGAACCTTTTGCAACTGTAAGACAATTGGATGCTTTTGAAATTAATGGAGCTTCTATTACATCTCAAGAGACTGGAATTTGCTCCAGTCTCCTCAGATGCAGGAGTAGACTGTCTGCTCAAGTATTCCCCCTTTGACTACTCCTGAATTCCATTTTTCAATGGTTTCGTTACAAACTACACCCAGAAGCTTCCTAGAATTGACTACAAGTCAGTGTATCGCATCAATTACTGCAGTGTGATGAATTAAATCTTCATTTATCCAAAAAGCCAATAGGCAGCTCTGAACCTTTCCTGCATGGCTGAACACTGCTTTAAGCACAGACAAAGCTCTACTTATGTTGTCTGGGCTGGTTCACTTGCATCTTTTTGGTGTTATTTGTTGTTAAAACAGTTGTTTCCTCTCAATATGCTGTTAAACAGATGATTGTCCATCCACTTCTTCAACTTCCCCTTATTTGCACTATGATACATTGAAATTTACAGACTCTAAGTTTGTTTTTAATGTCTCTCGGGTTTCCTTCTAGACTGCTGTTGAACTCTGTGGCCACCTATAACATTCATTAAAAATTAATTTCCTACTTGCCTGGTATTCTCCTGATATATGTGCTTTTGAAGGTATTTTGATGCCTTCTTGTGCATGGGTAGGTTTCCAGGCTTCACATCAGTATTGTAAATTGGAAGTAGGATTGAGAACCTGTAGTCTGGCCTTACCAGTTAGTAATGGCTTTCCCTTCTGAGGGAAAAAAAATTCCTGTCTCTTTCAAAGTATGTAATCTGATTTCTGTTACATGGCTTTGCCTTAGAGGAGAACTTCATGTAGAGAGATGTCAATGCAGAAGAGCTGGGCAAGGACTGGGGCATTTCTTGAGAGGGTGAGGAAACTGTTGTCTTCTGGGCCATGAATAAAGAGGAGGTTTATTCAGATTAAATTATCAGGGGCCTGGCAAAATGTCCACTCGAGGAAAGAGGAGAGGGGAAAACACATTCTCATGAATCTTTGTGGACCTTTTAAATTAAATTTTATCATAGCTTTAACCCTATATATTTTGGCCACAGCTTCCAAATCATCTACTCGGTTACTGGGAAGAGTAATGTCTTTATTTGAAACCTAATTCTTCTAATGAGCAATCAAGACAGGCAGTCCCAGTGTTGTGTCTGCCTGCCCTGTACGTGCTTGTTTTAACTGTGCAGCTGGTGCCAGTGCTAAAGAGAAATTCACCCTCATTTAACACCATTTAAAAAAATTATCAAGCCTGCATTTTTTTTGACCACACAATGTGTACCTTAACATAAAACCCTGATGATGGTAATAGTTTTTATTGACAAGCTATTTTACTTTAAAATCGTCTAGAGTCAATTGCAGCATAGGCTGCCAAACACTTTTTTAAATCTTTGAGATTTGTGGCATGTGGTTTCTGCTATTGGACACTCTCTCCTGTATTTTTAGAATGAAAATATAATTCATACATCATCTCTTAAGTCTAAATCCAGTCTGCTCTTCTCGTAGGTTTGCCTCAATTACCTTGTTCTATTAATGAACTAACTGCAAAATGCTTTGTCACTGAAAAAAAAGTAATACCTCACTAAACACAGGCATCCCTTAATGCATATTTCTTTGGTCTTCTTTTTCTGTCTTCCCTTACATAGTAATTGTAGTGATAAGACAAGGGGGAATGGCTTTAAACTGAAAGACAGTAGCTTTAGATTGGATATTAGGAAAAAAATTCTTCCCTGTGAGACAATGGAACAGGTTACCCTACTGTGGCCAAGGCCAGACTAAATGGTTCAGCCTGGTCTAGTGAAGTGTCCCTATGCAAGGTAGGGATGTTGGAACTGATGATCCTTAAGGCCTCTTCCAACTCAAACAATTTTATGATTTTATGAACTTTTCTTGTCTCCTCTACTGTCAGAGTTTCTCTTTTCTCTGACCTTCTGGAGATGATACAGGTGTCCATCCAATACGCAGAGGATCTATGTGGCTCTGGGGGAAACCACACTGGAAAAGGATAGCAACTTCTCAGATATCTTAGTGCTGGGAGAGAACTTGTGCTCTCTGAGCATGATGATTTCCATGGTTTTGGTCTCAGATTTTCTATAAAAGACCCTTAAAACTGTCTATGTGTCAAAGAATATTGTCAGTGCTATGACTCACTGAACCTCCAGTTCTGATGATACCATCATAGCTGACTGCTGATATTTAGCACTGCAGATTAATATTTTAAATTTATTTTGTTTAAATTACAGCTAAAAACAAGTGTCTGTTTCCTAGTGTGAATGAAATCTCTCTGTTTTGGAAGTCCTCAGGAAGCATCTTGTCACAGCATCTCAACTCCTTGGGCATACACGATTTTCATTTGTGAGCTGTTATTGTTCACTGAATCTAAGGAGTCCTGAAGTTTGGTCTGTCTGGTTTTTCTACCCTCTGTACTGCAGATATTGTTTCTAAGACACAGAAAGTTATTTTAATAATTTATTTTTTATTTTTTGTAAAACTTCTTCACTCTGAGCCTTCTCAAAGTCCTCTTCAGCTTTTGTAATTATTTCTGGGACAAAGTTTATTGATTTTATGTGCAATATGCAAGGGCAGTGATCTTCTGCTGTTCCTTTTATTGAAGTCTTATGATGTTCATCTCTCAGCCCTGAATTCTGTCTGTGGAAATGCAAGGCCCTTCAGACAGACCTCTTCTCTGTGCTGGAGAAGAGACATGGCAACAAATTCTAGGCTCAGCAGACTGTTAATGTGGAGGAAATGGCCCAAAATGTTGGCTGTGCTGGGCAACTGGGGCTAAATCTCTTGTTCTGCAACTTCTTCTATCTGTGTTCCCTCCACAGAGATAGCCCTGCTGTTTACCAGAACAAATTTTTCCCAGGTACAAGTGCTCAGAGTGACAAAAGGAGGTATCTCCCTGTTTAACCAAGTGCTGGGGAGTCTGACTCAGTGGCTTAAAGAACACTATCAAACACGAAGCTTCCTTACCTCTCCATGTTGCAGCAGGACTTTCTCTTCCACTTGCCAAAATCCCAAGGGAACTACTCCAGATAGGCTCTTCTACAGCTTTTTCTTCCCTCAGAAGCTGCTCCACAGCAATTTAGGAGGAACTTCATCCGTTTGTCATTTGAATCCTGACGATTAAAATAGGGAATGCAAAATGAAATCTCTTAGTGTACTTTGTCCATCCACTAAAGAATTATTTTCAGTTGTGGAAAGATTATTATTTTGAAATTAGGTCGTGCAGCAGAATTCCTTATTTTTTTCCATGCTGGTGTCTTAGATGGTAGATAAGATTGGTGCATTTTTCTTGCAAGGGTGTTCAAGATTAGTTAAGCTGATGCCGGTACAGGTTAATAGATTTCAAACGCAAAGTAGCAAATTTAAAGAGCCTTCAGGCTTTTTCTGCATGAGGGTTTATAATAACACCTCTTTTTCACAAAGCCTAATTTTAAAAGATAACTTTTTTTTTCTAGTCAGCAAAATGTGAATTACACTAGGTAATAACAATAATTGTAAAAAATGCTTCTTCATTTGGCACTGTTTAGCACATTCTAATGAATTGTGGTAATAAAGGCATCTTTCTTGTGCTTTATAGTATATGAAACTAATGCCTTGAAGGGACAATACAAAGGGATGCAAAAGCTGGTTGCAAGCAGTATCTTCTGTGAACACTTTAAAGGTAATTACATAGAAGGCCATAAAGAATACTAATCAAAAAGACAGATACTATGTTTTTATTCTTAGGTCAAATTAAGACATGTTTAGGTTCTAAATAACTATAAGAATTTTAAAGGAAAAATTTGTTACTGGTGAAAGGTTGAACTTCTAATGGTACCAATCTCTCCTCCTCTAAAAGAGATTTGCCTCTGAAGTCAAATGTTGTAGTTAACAGTTAATGGTAACTCAGAGAAGATGACAAAAACATAGGTTGTAATATTTTTTTACTCTTGTGCTGTATATTGTAGTGGGAAATGGTAATTGGTGGGGGGTAATCAACATTTGTCTCTGCAGGATGGAAGGACAGTAAAAGCATAATGGGAGAGGAGAAGCAAATGGATGGGGGCAGGATCTCACTCTATTTCTATGCTATTATTTTAACAGTAAATGCTATTACATAGGCTACTGAAATATGTCTGTAGTAAAAAATTTGAGAATACAGAACTTGTTTGCTTATAAAGTTCTGTGCATTGCACAGTTAAAAATTAATGCAAGTATTCTGAGTCTCAAAGTTATTTCCAGTGATTTTTTTAAAAATCCAGTGATTTTTTGCAGCCTCAGAGTATGCTCAATGGATACACATGTTCGTAATGTATCATCAATAGGATATTGCTCAGTGAACAAAATTGAGTAATGTTATTCCCTCTCAAATGAGAAAACAGAAATATGGAAATTGCCTTAGGGGATCAGACCATCAGTCCAGTATTTTGTCTAGCAGTGGTCAGTGATAATTGATTAAATGCCCAACCCTACCTGCACTACCACCAAAGAAACAAAACCTCAAAGAAAAGCTTAACTCTGCATACCTTTTTTTTATAACTGCCATTACATTGAAATAGCCTTAAAATACATATAATATTGGTATTATACTCATACCACTGTCAGGAAATCATACAGAGGAGTTAAGAGATGATCTTTTGGGAGGTGATTAGATTCAGTGGTGAAACAGAAGGAAGAAACTGAGCAGCAGCTGATGCTGGAGGTACCTCCTATCTGTGGAGTGGGATGTGTGGCCTGTAGGAGAGGTAGGAGCAAGGAATATGGGTAAGCAGCCTACATTACTCTCAAATTACTCCTGTATTATGGTTAATTTGTTTTGAAGAAGTGTCTTGGGAAGCTGTTCTGAGGAATAATGCTCGCACAGTGACCACTGGTTCATTATCACTCAACACTGGGCTTCAAACCCATGAAGACCTACAAAAATGCATGTTACTTTGAATTAGGAAGTGAAATTTGCACTACAGGCATATTATTCATCTTCAGAGAAGTCCCTGGCAACTCTGAAGTATATTGCCATGTATTAATAAACAGCAAAGAAGTAGAACTAATTGAGCATCACACTTTCCTGAGTTTGAACATTTAATCTTTTCCTTTACTCAAGGTCATTTCCATTACTGGAATTTTAGTTTAATAAGAACTTGACTCTGTCCCACCAAAAATTCTATATTTTGTAATTAAATCATCAGCAGGCCTAATGGTGATTTGACACATTAGGCAAGGAATATTGATGTGGATTTTTTACTGCAACAACATGCATGTGTATAAAGTTCAGCAACATGAGTTCTTTGTCTCTGAACATTGTACAATCAATATTCTATTACTGCAGTGTGAGCTCTGCTGCATTGTAGCTAAATTAGTGCATAAGACTCAAGAATGCACTGACGGAAAGAATTCTAATTTCTGGGTATGAAATGTGTGTTAGCTGTTTGTTTTAGCTTGTAACAGCTCTGTTCCAGTAGCTGTTGCTTCAGGTGCTATTTATGCAATTCAATTGAAGAGGAATTTTGGAAGTTTTAATTTATTTTCATCATGATTTTCTCCAGTAATGATTTCAATGACACATCATACACTTTTTGATGGTTTTGTTCACATTCTTTCTGTTTGTTTTGCTTTGTATGATGAAGATGTCTGTGGCGTCGGGACATCCATTATGCCGGCTTTGCTACAGACTGAAACTCTGCTATCATAAAAAAAATCAAAAAAAACCAAACCAAGAGGTTCAAAGACAACGAGGGTTGTCTTGCCCTCCTAGAAAAAGGGAAGGATGCAAAGCTCGAAGACTGGGGATTATTTAGGCAGCAGGCACTGCTGTATATTGCCACCACAGACAAGCCAGTGTGGGCTTTCTATAAATCCAACCTCAGCAGCTGCCTGCAGGAGCGGAGTGCTGAAGGCAGCAACTTCTGTCCTTGTTTCTTTCCTTGCCTTATAAGACTTTGGCTGCTGTCATTGCTGGCACTGCTGGGATGGTGAGAGATTTCCTTGCTTCATCACTCCCTTCACTGCCTCTTGCTTCCAACAGGGGCCATGGCAACTGCTGCCCAGACCCCCATGGAGACGTGCAAGGGAGCACACCCTGAAGAAGTGGAGGAGGGAGGTAGATGAGCACCTATTAGTAGGAGCAAGGGGAAGCTTCTGCGGGAGAAGGAAGATGGAGAGTCATTTAGACATGACTGGATTGCAGTGTCTGGGAAAGTTCCTCCTGGGGAAGGAAGAGAAACATCTATTGAAGTGAATTGGGAAGTGGGAAAGGCAGAGAGAGAAAGGAAAGTCTTCACTCTCAGCCCCTGGGACTTGCCACAATTATGACCTGTTTCATACACACAGAATCACTAGATTGGAAGAGACCTTCAAGATCATCGAGTCCAACCCATGCCCTAACACCTCAGCTAAACCCTGGCACCGAATGTCACATTCAGTCTTTTTTTAAACACATCCAGGAATGGTGACTCCACCACCTCCCCGGGCAGACCATTCCAGTACTTTCAGTCTTTCTGTGAAAAACTTTTTCCTAATGTCCTCTTGGTGCAGACACAGGAGACTGCAGGATGCAGCTCAGTTGCTACCTGCAGAAAGAGACCAACCCCACCTGGCTAGAGACACCTTTAAGGAAGTTGTAGAGTGATAAGGTCACTTCTGAGCCTCCTTTTCTCCAGGCTAAACCTGGCTCCAGCTCCCTCAGTCACTCCCCATAGCATTTGTGTTCCAAGCCCCTCACCAGCCTTGTGTTGTTCAGAGTCTCTAAAGTCTCTTATCTATGCAATTCATTTTGCCCAACTCATTCTGCCACTATTGTTGAATTGAATTTTCAATTTCTTTTGTCACTTTCTTGGAAGGTTGGGAGTCAAATTTGGACACACAACCTTCAAGTTCTGATTTTGCTCAACACCTCATCCGTGGAGGTGTTTCATTGCCGTCTTTAAATGGATGTAGGTTGCTCTGTTTAAGTACCTCCTCCCTCCCAAATCCTGAGACAAAATGCAAGGAAATCTGTGGGCTTTTTAGTTTCTTGGTTTTGTTTATTTCTTTTTTTAAGGAAATCAGGATATGTATGCCTGTCCCTCAGTTTCAGAGTGTCAAAGCACTACATCTTGTTCAGTGTAATGGTTCAGTGCTTCAGTGGAGTTCCCTTCTAAAACCAGACTTCATAGAGAGAGGTGAGGAGGGATCATTTCACTACTGTTTATAGGACAAATCCCTGCATCACTGCTGCTCTCTGAGTACTAGAGTGGTATTGGTGAAGGCAGTCCTGCCACTACAACTTTAGGCTGTGCTGGAAGATTTCACTGATGACAGAACCCGTAAATTGTAAGGCTGAGTACCTTGAAAGGCCATGGAGTCCAAATCACATACCCAAAGGCAGGATCAGACACAACTGTACAGTTCCCAACAGGAGCTTGTCTAATTAATGCATAAAGCCTCCAATGGGAAGATATGATATTGTCTTCCCTTATGCTGTACTTGTGTTTTCCTGTACTACCACATCTTAAAAGAAGCATTCATCTACGCTGACAGTGGGTGGTCATGCTCCTAGGTCATATTTGCCTTTAGTTTTTACATGCTGCTTGCCTTTCTTTGCAACTTCATGACTTTGCTTATGCAAGTTCAGATGATTGTCGGAACCCAAGACATCCCTTTGGATGTTCCGGGCGGTCCGAGACCCCAGGAGGGGGTCCAGAGACCCTGGAACCATGATAAAAACACCAGTGCCTTTGATTTTAGCCCCTGGGAGCGATTGCCAACATTATATGAAGAATTACAAGTCACAGGTGTGTAATTAGGATATTAATAACTTATTTTTGTGTATTAATGTGGATTTTGGGGGTTCACAAAGGGGGCTCAAGGAGACAAGATGGAGGGATTTGGGTGTGTCCCTTGTCTTTCTCCTTCTTCTTCTTGTCCTCCATCTCTGGGTGAGGTGGTGGCATTTTCTTATTGGTTTAGTGTAAAAGTGCACAGTTTAATAAAAGCAGTAGATATTGGTATAGTAGTGAAAACAATGGGGACATAATAATTAGTATAAAAGATTACGGCCGCCCATGATGCGGGCAGATAGCCTTCGGCCGCGGTGTAGGTGACATCTACGCCGGCTGAAGGAAAAATATTTAAGAACACGATGGAATAAACAACTCTGATAAAAGAATCGACGCATCCTGACTCTTTCTTCTGGCATGGGGCTTGGAGAAAAGGACTTTACCCGCAATTCTCGGTAGGCTACCAGCCCGGGATCCGAGAATGGTAACTCATAATGCCAAATCCTTTTCTCCATGTTGACTGCTGCAGAGGTTATTGTACACTCTGTATTTATGTAGTGGATTATTCCTACTTAAGCACAGACCTTTATTTATTTGTCCTGACTACAGTGCATCTTTTTTTCTTCATGACCATTTTTTGTATTAGGTAAGAGGCTTTAGATTAGAATTCTAATCCCGTTCCCTGGTGTTTGCAACCCTTCCTGCAGCACGACCGGTATGTATTCCTTCATCCAAACCAACTGGTGCAAGCAATAAGTTGTGCAAACGTAAGACCCGGGACAGAATCCTAGGCAATCCAGCAGACACACCTCTGTGGTGTGGTAGTGCACCCTCTAATCTGCACATGCTTGTGAAAGTCACATGAAGCAGTCCCCAAAGCTGTACTCAAATCAAAGTATTTTAAAGGTAGTTCTTGTCCTCTGTCTGTGAGATCCATTACTCCATCACAGGTGGAGATGAGGTTTCCTTGCCTTGTTTTGTTCTTGATTGCTACTTATTTGTCAATTTCTAGGGGTTTACACACTGATTGTTTTCTTCAATTTTTATCCTAAGAAAGAAGAATGCCAGCATTACATTTCCCTTATTTCCTGAAATATCTCTTCATCCTTCATGAGCTATCAGTGACAAATGCCAATGGTTCTGAGGTTGTCCAGGTACTTGTTTATTACACATGAAACTGAAACTCATTAGGCCAAACCAATGTGAAAACAGCCAATTTATAAAAGTATTTTCTAGCCTGGTCTTCCCCTACTGCATCTGACTTATTATTTCTTTCTCACTAACTGCCTCACTCATTCTTTTCATTATACTAATTACCTGATACAGGAGTGGCATTTTTTTTCTTTCTTGGCAGCATTGGACTCTAAGTGCCTAAGAGCTACAGAGCAGGAAACCTTTCCTTGGTTTTCCATTCCAATATGCATGTTTTCTCTTGCTTGTGCTGTCTAATTTTCAGCCATGGTCTTTGCACTTTGTTCCTTTTGTCTGTGTAAGCTCTTTCAAACTCCATTGTATCAGTTCTGCCTAATTTACAGTTTCCATGGGATTAGATCTTTAGATCACTGAAGAACTGATCATTTATTCACCAGTTAATTTTTAAGTTATTGGTTTATTCTGTTTTCTACATTAAGACAGTTTTCCTTAAGGAGTTCTAGATTTATGGGATCTTAGCTACCAGCTTTCAGAATTTCTTAAAATTTTCCTTGTTAAATTTGTTGCCCTTAATTAGGTGGACAGTTACACTTATCTAATTGTCACCCAATTTGTATTTCAAATGCAAGGTAACATCTACTGCTCTTTTTTCCTGTGCATATCTGTATAAGTTATACTTAGAATCATTGAATTGTTTGGTTTGGAAGGAACCTTTACAGCTCACCTAGTCCAACCTCTCTTGCAATCAGCAGGGACACCTTCAACTAGATTAGGTTGCTCAGAGTTTCATCCAACCTGGTCTTGTATCATGAAATATTTTTTAAATTCTGAGATTTTTTTCAGGTAACACATAATTACCAATAGGTAAAAAGACAGGAGAAGTATTAAAAGTTTTTTTAGCACTTGTTTAATGTCATCTCTCTGAATAAGTTGATTTCACTCCTCCTGTGCTCATGCTGCAGGTAGTTCCTTTCTACCATACCATCATTTATTTATTTTTTATAAATTCACTCATTTCACAGAATTACTGGGTGAGAGAAAAATACCTATTTGCAATCTAATCAAGCAAACAAATATAATTATAGCTATCTGGTGTTTTCTTACTTGCAGTTGTCTTATCTGTCTTTGCCTTGATTGTTTTCTTGTTTGCTAATCATAAATTCAGGAAAGTGAAATTGTTTTCCTGTTTGCTAATCTTAAATTCAGAAAATGGCTGGAACCCCTCTCCCAACATGTGCTAGACTAAATGCTTGAAACAAACAAATTATAGCAACAGCAAGATCAAGCCAAAAACTTCATAATTATTAGCAGGGCAATATCTTTATGTTATATATCTGCATTATCTGCCACAAGGGCACAGGCAGTGGCTGATCTGTAAGGGCCACTACAGTGGAGTTGATGGTTTAGTGTAGGTCTAAAACAATGGTCAACGAATGGGCTGGTAGTTTTTCCAAATGCTTCCCAGGGACCCTATGGCTACTTTAAAGTATTTAATCACACAGAGGACTGTTCTCAGTATCGCACAGCATGGTTCTTCTTATAATTAGTTTTCTGCTCCATAATGAGTTCATTCTGCTCAAAGTGTCTATGTGGACAAGTCCCAAGCATGTGACATCCTCTAAATCATGTATGTGTATTACCTAGGAGAGTAATGACTGGCATGTAACAGAATGATGCCAAGGGCCCTCAAATAGTTAAACAAAACAGATATATGGTCAGGGAAACTAATACTATACCCACTGGTTCTTCACATGTACAAGTCCAAGAAAAGCTACCTCATCAAGATGCTGTTAGTTATTCAGTGACATCCTTGCTGAATGGGAAAGCTGCTTTCATTGCTATATATGAAAACTTAATTTTGAATAACTTTTAAAGCTCTAGTTTTCCAAAAGTTTTACCTAACACATAATGATTTTATTATTCATTATGTGATTTTCACAATGATTTTCCTAAATGAGTGAATAATTTAATGACAAGTCTCTATTTTTATAATAAGATTCAGCAATAAAAACAGTTTATTTCATCACATTGAACAAATAAGTGTTCTAAGTTCAATTTATGTTTAGAACAACAGCTGAATATTCAGAGAAAACTAGGGAGAGCTGTCAGCTTCTTCTCAGAAAATGCTTTAAATGAGAATAGACAAAACATGAAAAAATATGTGGTTCTGTATATTCAGGGCAGTAAAACAAAACATGACTTATTAAATTTTGGATTTTTAGCGCTTTAACCTCAATGATTCAGCTCTCAGATTTTGGATATAAAAGCTTGTGTGTACAATTAAATAAACAGACATGGTACTCTTCTGGATTTTTTTACACTCTTATTTAGGATTTCATTCCTTTAGTTTGGATAAAAGCACATTTTTTGCCATGACACCACTAGAAATGCCAATTTTTTGGATGCAGGTGTTTCTAGATGATAGGAACTGTACTGTATTACCTGGTGTAGTTTTCTGTTCTTAGCAGCAGCTTTGATTATGTGAGACTTTGTTTAAAGTCTAGCAATATTGATGGAAATGAGTTCAAGCCTAAAATGAAGCACCAGCTATAATGTAGGGAAAGAAAACAAAGAACTTTTAGTTAGAAAAGAAAGGACTAGTCAGCCAAGGCAGGAGAGATGTAACAAAGTTTCTAAAATATAACAAGTAGCAGAAGCTCAGTAGTAGTGCTGTTGTACAAGCACTTACGGAAAAAAAGCTGATATTGCTATTAGGGAATAGATCATGTATATTATTGGTTAGCAGATCTCTGAACTTTTATATTACTCCCTATCCAGGCTCACATTATTCTAACCTGGTAGTGAAAATATTATAAAAGCTATGTATACTTCTAATAAATGTTTCTGGATATACCACATATGGGGATTGCGCCTCATATTGTTGCAACAACAATTTTTTCCCTGCTTTGGCTCTTTCTCTTGTGATATATCAAGCCAATCCACTGGTGTAGATCAAAAGAGTTCACTTCTGTTTGGTCCTGTTCAGGCTTTTTCTCCTGCCGATGGGACATGGGGGCCTGCTTTGTTCTGCTAGTGACATTAGCCTTGATCGTCTGCTCTCCTGCATCCCCCTGGATGAGGACCCCTGTGCACAGTGTGTTGCACTAGGTACTTAAGAGGAAAATACATTGTGGTTTCATTTTTCATATGCCATATTCTCCTTTGTCTGTGACTGGGAGTCTTGTTTTTGTCACCTGTTTATGCCTGGAGGTGTTATGAATTATGATTGGTTGCTAAGGGTAAAGCTACCTGATACAGCTTGAGCCAGTTTGGATGTTCAGTGGTGCCTCCAGGGAAGTTTGAATCCATCATTTTCTGTCCCATTTCCCTCCTGTTTTACCTACAATTCTTTTCTTTGCAACCCTGACCTCTCTGTTGAGCTGACTATGTGCTTCCTATGATCTTGCTCCAAGCCAGGGCAAACTTTCTCAACTAGTAGAAAACCAATTTAGTGAGAAAAAGCACTTTTCTGCTGTGTTAGTGAGTTGGTTATTTTTTAAGGTGTGCTCTAGAGGTAGAATGTGGGGGCAGGAAAAAATTATGTAGGCAGGAATGTTTGTTTGCATGGGAACTTGCTTTCTGATAACAGAAAATACAATCTGCATCACATAACTCCAAACTCAGAACTGATTCAGGCACATGTACAATTTACTCAAGGGTAAGACATTATTGTGTACTAGTTGAATGGTGGTAAGTTACAATAAACTCAGCCATAGATGAGACTTGTGCACTAGCTCCAGTTATTTGAATAATAACTCTCTGGTAAACACAACACTTGAACTTTAGTTAAATTCCCTTGTTCAGTAGGTTTTTTGGAGTTGTAGCCTTCAGTCAGCAGAAAAATCAATGGATGAATTCCAGTCTATGTAATTCTGCTAACAGCCTTGTACTTTAACTAAAAAACCCCTCGTGCTTAGGCAGGTAAAATCTGCCACTGGAGACATCAGCATCGTTCTATTGATTAGAGAAAGACCTTTGACTTTCCCATCTAGAGCAGTGAAGGAATGGCAAACTGGGTGCCTAAGGCTGGTTGATTGGAGCCTACTCACTGAGCATTCAAATAAAGGTAGTTCACAGAGGAAGGCTGACTTTGGGAAGGCATCTTGAAATTGCTCAGTCCAAAATTGCTGCTCAGGGCAGGGTTGCCTAAAGCAGGTCAGGGCTGTGTATACTCAGATTTTGAATATTTCCAAGGATTGTGACTCTGTGACCTCTCTGGACAATCTGGGTCAATCACTCTTACAATTAAGAAGTTTTCTTATTTTAAAATAGACTTTCTTGTTTTTCATTTTGTACCCACTGACTCACATTTTTTATGGGACACTCTTGAAAAGAGTCTGGCTCTGTTTCCTTTACTTCTCCCCATCAGGTATTTATAGACTTAATTCATAAGATCCTTCTGAGTCTTCTCTTCTCCAGTCTAAACATCCCAGTTCTCTCAGTCTCTCCTTGTATTACAGGTGCTCCAGCAGTTTAGTTTTGTTGGCCTTCAGTGGACTCACTCCAGTATATCCATGTCTTTCTTGTGCTGGGAAGCCCAGAAGAGGACCCAGCACTCCAGATGAGTCTCACTAGTGTTGAGTAGAGGGGAAGAATCACCTCCCTCAATCATCTGGTGGTAATCTTCCTTATGCAGCCTTGTGAGGATGGTGGCCTTTCTTGTTGTAAGGGCACTTTACTAGTTCTTGCTCAGTTTGTTCACCAAGACCACAAGGTCCTTCTCCGGAAAGCAAAGTTGCTTTCCAGTCACTTGGTCCCTGGCATGTACTGGTGCACACAGTCCAGGCAGTTATCATCCATAAACTCCAGGGTTTTCTTTCTTCTCTACCATTCCTCCAGCAGATGTTGGGGTGGCCTATGAGCACAAAGGCCTGTGAGAGTGAGATTTCTTCCAATACCCTGAAGAAGGCATCATTGACTAGTTCTTTATGATTAGGTGGCTTGTACCACAACACCAACAAATTAGTTTATAAAATAATTTAAACCCAGGTAATCTGATTGTGGTATGGAAATATCTTAGATGTGTCCAGAAAGATTCATCCTTTGGCTAAGCATCAAAAAAAAAATAAAACAAAAACTGAAGAATGAAATATGAATAGCAAGACTGGGTAAGAATCTCCTAAGAAATGACCTGATTTAAATGCATTTTTAAAATTACATATATAGCCTTAGTGTATCTATATAATATATATATATATCTAACTACATTGTTGGTTAATAATTTAAAAGAAGGTTTTCCAGAGAAAGGAACCTGTCTTCCTTTGGGTTTTGTTTGGGAATTGCATTGATGCTTCAATCTATTAACAGCTATTCAGTTAGCTCAGGAAAAAAAAATTGAATCTGTGGAGTAACTGTGTGCAAACTCTACTTGTCCTTGATTTTTTTCTCATTTAAATATTCTGTGTATAGATGACAGTCTACAGAGGACAATGCAAACACAAGAGCAATGCATATATGTGTGATATAACAGAAATGAAAGGCAGTGACCTAGGATTAAAACCATCAAATCTGATAGAAGCTGGTAACCAATATAACACAGTACAATAAGATTAGGATGATGAAATACTGTACTAAGAAGGTAAAATGGTTTGATAGGTGGGATGGGTTAATGAGGCAAGGCTTTGTAATTGTACAACTAAAATATTAGGACAGGGCAATAGATATAAGAAAGCAGGACAACAGTGAGTCAGAAAATCCTAGGAGTGAGGTTTTTAATTCTTCACTGTGGCACTAATAATCCCTGACAGACGTTGCTTTGAGATTCATGTAGAAACGAAAATTTTAGTTCTAATTGCTTGGTTTGTGTGGCTTTCTTTTATCTTACTTTCAGAACAGTGATATTATGTCAAACTGGGAGCTCAGTGCCATGACAGGTTGTCTGTGACAGACCTTATTGCACTGGTTTAAAGCATCAGTGTTGCCAAGCCCATCACTCTGAGAACTGTTCCTCACTCGTTTGAGGCATAGGACCACCAAATGTAGGTAAAAGCAGTTGCATTGTGTCTGACTAGAGGTCTGACAAGAGCACACCCTGCTCTCAGCAGTAGCCAAATCACAGGATGGATATGTGATAGTACCTGAATGTAACTGTTCTCATCCCAGGAAGGACAAGCTTGAGCTGGTCAAGCTCAGTTGCAGCCAGAAGGGAAGGCATTGGGTTCCTTTGTGCCCTTCTCTGGGCAGGGACATTTCAAGGTGGAGCAAGATATTCAGTGGAATATGTTGTTTAAAATACATGAGCTTTAGTTTAAAAATAATGATTCAAAACAAGTTTCCCTAAGGAAGGCAGATCATGAAAGAAGATATTACTGCGAAAGAACTATGAGTGACATCCAGTAACCACAAAAATCAGTGATAAATGGCAATCTCTTTACTTCTAAAACCTATAAAGAGCACATGTTAGAGTATGGTTAACTACCTGGTTAAACAAGCAGGGAAAGATTTTAAGTTCCTAATTTCTTCCATATAATTAAAGGCAATTGGTTTTCTTAGGTATGCAAGTTTGTGGGATTGAAGCCCAACAGTTTATTACATGGGATGTGTGTTAAAATAGTAGAATTGGGCATTTACTTTTATACTTGCATCAATCTCTGTCATGGAATTGTAGGAGAACCGTGTGTCTCTAAAGTCAAAAATGATGTGAATACCACAATACTGTGCAACAATGAAAAAATCTGCTTAGGAGTTGAGTAAGGTTCCAGGCAAACATGCAGGTATCTATTTTGGTAAAACTTACATGTCAAAACCATAAGTTTTTCCTCACTTTGGAAAAACATTTCAAGAATATGAATATTTTCCAGCCACCTAAGTGGATCCAAATTCTTGTGAACTTGTTTCCAAAAGTGGTGAGCATACCATTAGGACCAGATTTTCCTTTATTTTGGCTCTGATCTTGTGTATTTTTCCAACACCAGAAAATACTGGAAATCAAATGGAAATTGAAATCTGAAGGCAGGAGCTTTTTGAATAGTAGAACTAAACCCCAAAGCTCTTTTTCAGTTCTGAATGGAAACTTTAGCTTGACATTTTGCATGCTCTCAGTTTCTAGCTCCCTTTCATATGCTGTCACACTGTATTGCTGTCATTTTGAAATTAGGGAAGATTTATAAGGAACTAGTTCGTGGGTTTTGGGGCTGGGAAACATTTTCTCACATGGTGAGAAAAATTGAGAAGAACTGAGGAGGTGGAGGGTGGAAGCACTGTTTCTGATAGCAATTAGAAAGAGATATTAGTATATATGAGGAAATTCTGTAGGAAAGAAATTATAAAAACCAGTGTATAGTAATGATTTTCATGATCATTTTATGCTTATTTGGAAATAACCAAGTACTGATTATGCAAGTTCTTTATTTCTGTTTAAATAATGCTTCTCAGTGAAAGTACAAGGAATGACATAATTTAGAAAAATAGGTAGCTGGTTGTGATTTGGGCATAGTATCAAGTCCCTCCATGCTGCCTGCTTCAGGAAATGTCAATTGTCACAGGACTCAGTGAACATGAAGCAGGACACTCTGGTGTGTAATTTTGTGACAGTGTTTCACAGCAGACCCTCATGCCTACAGCGTCATGCCCAGAGCAGACAGACACCCACAAGACCAGCTTAGTTGCCTTGGCATCACCCAACCAGTTAATAAGTTTTGACCTTGTTTTTGTGTATGCAAATTAGGGACACCTGTAACATTACCAGATTCTTCTCCAGGATAAGCCTATAGCATAGCATGTAGAAACCTGAGGCTGTACCATCTGTGCCTTGGTGTCTTCATGATTATAGCACTATCCTTGAATTTAGAGAATATGGCTACAGGAAAATGGCAGGGGCTGTGTGTTAACATCAGTAAATAATGATTGCAGATACAACCCTTGTACATGGCGGAAAGGCTAAACATTTCTTAAAAGTAGGGATCAGCTGAAGTATTTTCTCTGCCCTTTCTTTGGCAAATAAGTAATGATTTCTCTGTTCTGTGATTTCCAAATGAGGTCTTACCCAACCCTGAGGAAAGGTTTGCTTTTATAATCATACTGGCAAAATATACTAATGTAGGTGCAGATTTATCAGCAAATGGAGATTGCTTATACTGCTTATGCCAACCCCCTGAAGAAAATAACACTGGCAATCTATCCTCTATCCATGTTTTGATTACTATAATTAAGCCTGTGCTTGGATTTTTTGGCATAGGAACGAACACAAAATAACTCAGCTTTAGCTGATAATCTATACTGACATTTAAGTTTTGCCTTGGAGGAAAGTGCCTCCTGCCCTCCCACCTTGACTTCTTAATATGAATTTCTTACAAATGTAGAGACGGCTTCCACTGTTTTCTTAACACTTTGTTATTAGTGATGGGTGTTGATTTTTCTCATTTTAACCTTCAGTCAATGGGAAGAGAATAGAAGTTGGATCTATAGGAACAGGGACAGAAAGGAGGCATAATGTTGCCTTATTCCTTTGTACTATCAGTCCTAACATTTTCTCTCTTCCGACTGCTTATATCGGCTGTGATCAGCAGCAGAAACACAACTATTTCAATGTTTGTGAAGCAGAAGTAGAGGAGGTATGTTTAGAGCAGAAATATTTCAGGATAAAGAAAAAGAAGCTTAAAGATACTTACTTTAACCTGTCAGTAACTTTTGAGTAAATAACTTCTCAGCCTTTTGTTACCAAGTTATATTTAGCCTAAGATACACCTATTACCTTGAAATTAACTACTCATTTAGTTTTCAAATAGTGTTTGTTATAGTACTTCCAGGATTTTGCAATAAGGATGTTAGAGAAAGCAGAAGGACTTCATCTAGCAAAAATCAGGACATCGTGTTCTCATGTCCTTTAAGATCAAACATAGATTAGTCTCCTGCATTTGCTTCACCCTTCTATGTAAATACGTAAAAACACAGACTGGATTATTAAGTTTACCTTGTTCAGTCACTCTGGTGACACTGATCCATATGTCAACTTCCTAGAGATCAGTAAAAGATAAGATTAGTAGGGAAATAAAGTTCAAGGGTCAGCACTTTGATAAACAACCAAAGCTGAAGGAAGTCCATTGAGGTGAAATTGCTTAAAACAGACGTGTCAAGTAGCCATTTAAATTTCAGGTCTTGGCTTTACAGAGCAAATAGGCAGAGAGGAAAAATGAGCCAGGCAATGAGTCCCTAATACAGATATTCCTGAACGAGATGACCATTTATGAAACATTTCCTGAGGTTTCCGACTGCTGTGATGCTTCTCTGTCCTTCAGCCGACGTTTTGCATCTGGGCTTTTTAATCACTTGGACAACACCTCATACAAGAAAGGTTTAGGTTCTATCCTTATTGATAGTCGTCTCTAAAGTATTATGCTACTGCAATTGCATTAGGGAGAAGTGAGATTGCATTCCTCTAAGAGAAACAGTGTTTTGCTCATGCATAGCCGCCTGCAGAAGGAGTTGCAGGGATAATGCCCATGGCTGCAACAGCTGTGGGAGCAATTAGAGCCATAGATACATCCCTGAAATTAAAGGGAGCCACAGGGCTTGTGAGAGACAAAAAAGCAATCAGACACCCTGACTGGGATTATTCTTAACAGCTACCAAGCTCCACCGTTCACTTGCTCCTGCTTACTTACCTTGTGTGAGTTGCTTTTCTCTTGACTACCTGTGTAAAGTGCTTTGCCCACTGAGTAGATTTAACTTTAAAAACATAATGAATAAACAGATTTTGGAGAACTGTGTAGATTTTTATCTTTGAGAGCAGCTTCTTTTTGAAACACAGGAGCACAGAAGCGGCTCTTGTCAGTGGCATGAGTCTTCTGGAATTCCTGCTGGTTTAAAAGGAATTGGGGATCGTAGGAGGCAAAGAGGAACGAAATCTGGTCTTCTTTCCGGAGCTATACATCTCTAATTCCCTTTGATCTTTTACTCAGCATTTGATTAAGCCTTTTTGTATACTGGTCTACCTAATCAAGAGGCAGTTTGCTGTACCTCTGTCTGAAGTGATATGTTTCAGTCTGCCTCTGGAATCTTGCAGACCAGAACACAAGGGCTTGGTGGTATTATCATTCATAACCAAGGAACTGTTTAAGGTCATTTCCACTTTTTTTAAAGGATTTTCTGAGGCAGTTCTCCAGGTACAATAAATTCTGTATTGGTTCATTGCAGTGAAGTAAGACTGTAAAATAGTCTCTCATCATTAATATTACCTTTGTGGTTACAGTGCGAAAGTACCTTATACTCATTTCTCAAGACTGATGTTAGCAGAGTGTTTCAGTAAGAGATATACTTTAAGCATAATCTCAGACCCAGATAACCTAGATCTGAACATCTCTCAAATGTCAGGATGCTTAATCCTCCTGTAACTTTCACAGTGAGTCTCCTTTCCGTAATGAGTCAGACACTCAGTTTAAAGATAGTCCCATATGTATAAGTCCTAGATCTAACTTCCTGCCTTGCTATTACTTCTACAGATTTAAAGCTCTGATAACTGAGACTTAGGCTGCACCTATGCTGCTGAATTAAATCACGTCACAGCATTCCCAGGAACTTGTTGAAATAGACCCTGGCACTCTTTTCAGCCAGAATAACTAGTGTTTTCTCAAAGACTTTCCAGGCTCAGTGTGGGGCTTAGTAAATGCCAGGGACTGTACTTGCTGTGGCAGTTTGGATGACCCTGTTTTGGAGGCTAAGAGAACTTAATAGAAGGCATGTGGCAACACGTGTCAGCTGATCTCAGAGCCAGAAAACAGGCCCTGGCACATTTCCTTTACTAGTGTAGATATAGATATGGCCTCAGGGCTTTCAACTTAGGCTCTGTGATTTGTTAGGAAATGTTTTCCTTTGGATAAGACCATAAGATGAGTCACTTTATCTGTTTATGACTTGCAACTGGGTAGAAACTAAAGATCTTATGATAATTTTTAAATAAAAAACCAAAGAGAGGTCACATGTACCAGGTTATATTTTCTGTCTTGGTTGGTAGTATTTGAAATGCAAACTTTTATCTAACTATAGCACTGTTGATTGGTTTTCTACATTTCAGTGTGATTTGCTATACTGGAGGTATGGCAAGCCAGTGGAAAATTCTATTTGGTTCTCTTCTGTTCAATTCTGTGTCCACTGCATTTTGTTTTCACATCATCTTTAATTACAAAATGAATATAATAATTTTGGTGAAGGATCTTGAGAAAGATCTGTTTTTAATGCTCAGTACTCACTGACATCAAGCAAGAGACAAAGACAGTTTCTCTCTCATAAAAAGATACAGTTGAAACACTGGGAGTGATATGTGTATCTGTACCTCTGAGGAATCACAGGGACAGAGAGTTTTACTATTTATGGTGATGAAGTGGGGCAGTCAAATTGAAATTCCCTCTTGGTATTCCACTGCAAATTTGAGTTGTTTCATGTAATGTCGTGTGGATAGTTGAAGGGCCATGTCAAGCCACTTGAGGGTAGCTCAGGACCATTTTCCTGAGGGGTTTGATCCTGTTGCTGGAAGCTGATGAGGGATGTGCTGGAATGGGGAGAGAATGACATTTTGGTCTAGTTTGTTCCACAGTGGAGGGAGAGTTGTGGCAAGCTGATGTGAGCTCAGAGTGTGACTCCTGTTTGGGGGAATCTTAGGTAATCTTATTACAGTGCCCCCTTCTCCTCAGTTACAACACTGTCAATCTGAAATTTCAGCACACTTACACTAGGAGAGGAAAAAAAGCAGTCCACAGCAAACAGAAAAGCTTTGAGTCAAGTAGCCCATTGCTCTGTCAATGCAAGATTACAGCTCTTGAACATCAGTCTTGAACAGATTTACTGGCTCAAATCAAAGGACTTCTATTCCTTCCCTGTGGGGAATTTTCCATTGTTAGAAGTAACTGTCATTTGATGTTTCAAAAATATTAGCTTAATTTTCTTACTTACCTTTGTGTTTTCCTCCATAACTTTTTCCGTGCCATGCCCTCCAAAAGACACAAGAGAGAGACAAAGGATCCCAAACCAGCCACAACTCAAATCTGGCCTCAGCACAAGATCCAGATTTCACAGGTTAGTTTGAAGCGCTGGGATGTAATTATGTCCTATCTGTGTCATCATTCAGCTTGACAGCAGCACATAGCTAACTCCTCCTTGTCTAATTTTTTTCAGTTCCTTACTATGTACAACAAGAAGACAAACATATAGGATGTTAGATTGCTCAGGCATGACTGATGGTATTTTAACTTGACTTGGTTTATAGGTAAAGAAAACATGTTGGTTTAAAACATGAGATAAACGGAAATATTTAGAGAAGTTTTCAACTTTGGATTCCACACATTCTCCCTTTCATTCTCCAAGTCTTCCTTCTTCTTTTAAGTGCATAACTTCTGAAAGACAAGAAAATAATAAACAAGCCTCACCTCATTTGCCAAGGTAAGCAGGATGTTTTCAGAGAAATTATCAGCTTAAACTAATATGCAAGCATAGTGGAAAGGCAGAGGTCTGTACTGTGGGTTAGCAAGTCATCCACCTAGGACATCAAGGCAGCCTCACACTGAGAACTGCCAGCCCCACTGAAGGGCTCAGAGTTTAGTTTTCACCAACAGCCTCATGACAGAAGACAGGATTCAAATAATCAAAACACTTAAACTTTTTTTTAGAGAAATAGGCAATCTTTAAGTGTTGTGCTTAATTTTGCTTGGTCTACTTCGCAGTATTTGCAGACTACCAGTGGCAGGCCAGGGATGTTCCATGTTGAGCTGTGTGCTAATAGAAGCATGGTAATGAGCTATGGGTATTTGAGGTTTTTAAATACCCAACAGGACTTTTTAAATCCATCATGTAGTAAATGTTAAGTGCCCATTTAAAAAAAAGATATATCAGTGGGCATAAAGTCTCTGGGTGTTGGCACACATGATGCTCTCACCTCCTGTCATTATATTCTTAGAGACAGATGAAGGATTTACTACCATGCATGGCACTGTGGACGGTGTCCTTAGCCGTGTTTGTGATTCCACAGTTGTATTGCTGTTGCCTTTCTGTAGGCTTGTCTGCACATCTGAAAAGATGTTTGTTTGGTTGGCTTTTTAACTTGCACTGAAGTTATGCTAAGGTAAAAATCCAACTCAAACCAGGCCCTTTTCTTTCATCTCCAGGACAAGCATGTAAGCTTACTGCTCTACCTCAGTAAGTTCCTCACATTCTGTTTCCAACTGCAATTCCTTGCTTCTGAAATACTGTGATACCTGACCAGAATCCTTCTTCATACAGAGTCACCGTCATTTAGCAATAGAGAAAAGCAATAGAGAAAGGTATTTGAGACAGCCGTGTGAATATTTTGTCTAACCTAATCTCACGCTTCATTGCGAGCAAAGCTAGATAAGCTTCCCTTAAAGCAACAGAGCAGAACCTGCTGCCAGCTGCCGAGAAAGAGTGTCTGTGAAGGTGTGAGAGCCTGACTGACTCTGGTGGGTATCTTTGAAAGACTCCATGTCCTTCAATTCTTTGCCCTCCAAAAATATTTCTAAGTACGGCCTTGCTCAATTTACTCATGTGCTGACTCCTCTTGTAAAATTGGCTTTGGTGCTGCTGGGGCCTAAATGAACTGCATGAAATGGCTCCCTGTTTTTACATTTGGCTCTGCTACGTAGGACCTCTGCACAGCCCATGTGCAGCTCTGCAAAGCACGTGGTTAATGATTAGTAGGTATCTTCCCCAGACATTCCTTCTTCACCTCCTTCTTCAACTCTGGTTGAGTTGTCTCCCACTGCTGAAGCTTTCAGGTTATTAGAGGGAGGTTAGACATTCAGGAGTGTCCAAGGTGAGGTACAAAGCACTGAGTACAGTGTTGAACTGCACACAGTTTACAAAACCCCCCTAAAGCATTTGATGAACAATGTGTAGCCAGGGTGGATGGTTCTAGACTCCATTAATTTAATTTTGTGAAGTTGGATGCTGAGGGTCTCCCTTAGATAATGCCACTGGGTCAAAAGAGAAAGCAATTGGTTCACCATTTCATCTGTTGTTTGTTTGCTTGCTTTTCCTCTTCTTCAGTGACATAAATTGATGGTCTCTGGCAAAAAGGATAGTGGTAGTATCATCTGATACTCCCAAATCTTTTGGTTATCTGACAGTAGTTTAAAGTGCAGCTCTATGCTGAAAAATGATTTCTGGAAATGGCATTGTGAGGTTCCGTGCCTATCATCTCCAAATTATTTCCATATCAGATGTTCTCTGTGAGCAATGAAAAAGACATCTTATTTTGCTCCTGTCTGTCAGCCCCCTGTGAACATAACCTAAACATGAAGTTCACATTAGACTCTTTTCTTCTCCCTTGTGATTGCCAGCAATAGAGCACTGGATGGACCAATCTAAGTCCTCAGTTACATCACAGCAAGTCTGCCATTTATGAACTGGACCTCACTGCCACCTGTATACCCTGTGCTTTCTGCAGTTTTACTTAGGTGACTGCAGCCCATTAAACAGCTCCATTGATGTGTGGCAACAGGAAATGTGTATCATCTTCCTGTGTCTTTACTGCTTTTGGTATGTGAAAAGGAGTTTTTTGCTCAGTATGAAATACTGTTTTTCTTGTTATTCTTGTTCTTTTGTACTCTTTTGTAGCCCCCTCTAATCTTGTCATAGATTATACAACCCATTTGATGAATACATCCTCCCATCTCTCTGTAGGTTGAAGAACATTTGTTGTTCAAACTGTTCTGCACTTTATTTCTTTACTTGAAGTACTAAAATATGTTTTATACATATATACATACAGCAATGCATATATTAACAAAAGTGTGCATGCTGTGACATCACTTTCTAATACCTTTTTTCACAAACCAAGTCCCCAGAATTCTGAAACGTTAAAACAGTAGTACCTCAGCAGTCATGGAGCACATATAAAAGGAAGTTTGTGCCATTAAAGTAGTCTTTCTTTCTTGGTGGATAGTTTGACCAGATTGTGAAGAAGAAAGAATGTAAATCTCTTAAAAATCAAGCAAACCGCATTTTTGAAAAAGAAGGATCCAGTAGACCTTGTCTGGCTGCTAACTTGCCCTCTTCTGGATGACCAGTTAAACTATTGTGTGTTGATTAGTTCTTTACTAAATTCAGTGTACTTAAGGAAGCATGGAAGAAACAGCAATATGCATCCTGAATTCCAGCCCCCAGAGAAGGCCACCACTATTGCATGTAAGAGAGATGAGTACAAAATACAAACATAAGAAAATAAATGAAGTGATTTCATAAAATCATACTAGTTGTGGGTTTTAGAGGTTTAGCTCTGTTTCTTTCAAATGATCAGCTGTAGACCCTCCATAGCAGTCTCCAGACTGGATAATGTCCCAAGTCTTTGAAGGTGGGTCTAGGCTCCCTTTTAACACATGAGATGAAATCCTGGATGTATATAGTGGCTTTTCCTTTCAAGTAGGTCTCTGAGGAACTGGTTGTTGGATAACCTTGCCCAGTGTAAAGTGGGGAAGGGGAGAGATTAATTACTTTCTGTTGATGTCACCGTGTATCTATGGGGCCCAGACTTGCACAGTGCCAATTTAATTATAGGAACTGTGTTGTGTATTGGCTGGATAACTTGATATACAGAAAACCCACAAAGCACAGAGCCCATCAAAAGGAATGCAGTGGAATGATTTCCAGTTTGTTGTGTGATGTGTTCAGAGGTGCAGTGGTTATGGGAGCAGAGGGATGTTGAGTCTGCCATCACAGTGGCCACTTCTGTCTTCCTCTGTCCTCCTGAGCACACGTCCATTGCACCTGTGGTGATGGCAATACCACAGGCATCTGTAAGTCACATTACAACTGACAAAACTTCCATTATATAAATAGCTGCTGAAGGGACTGGTGATGGAAATGGTTCTGCTGTTCCTCATATAACAGTGTTTCTAACCGTTGCCCTTCCAACAGAGACCAAAAAAAAGTAAAACTGAGAAAGTCCATCCTCAGATTACTACATGAGATGGTGTGGAGTCCTATAAAAATGTTTATGTTCTAAGCTGCTCCTCTGGCAAAGACTTACATAACTCACTGGTGGCTCCATCACTCATGAGCAAAGCACTCATCCCAGATGTATGGCCATAAAACCTTTATAGTGTCTTGCAAAGTGTGGTGTGCTATAAAGTTTTATAGCCATGCATTTGGGATGACCATATTACATCATCACATATTTCCCCAAGATTTTGGCTTACTGCTGTTCCAAGCCAACTAACTTTTACAGATTGTTCCTAGAATAGCTAAAAGATCCCTGCTTTGGTTTTTGTTGTCAGCCTGAATTTAATGTACCTTTTCTTTCATTAAGTCCCAGAGTCAGGCTGCAGAGGAAGTGGAATAGCTCAGTCAATACATGACTGGATTTGCTTTCTAGTTATATCAATCACATTGTCTCTCTCCACTATTAAACATTTATGCTGTGGTAATGTTTTCATAGCACAGCTGATAGACAGGCCCAGGCACAGGAGCAGTGTGAATGAGATGTGTGTCCTGGGCTCTGGTTTGTGTGCTGCCAGCCCCTGGGGAACCTATAGCTCCTAGAGATTTAATGGTGTAACGCACTTCCATATTCTAAAGAGATACTTTCTGTCTCAATTTTTATTTACTCTCTCTGTTTGGTTCTTGCTACTTTTCAGGGAGATGAATTAATGATTTTGTCCTTCTGTGACCCTCTGAGCCCAGGAATATGCAACCTGGAATGAAGAAAAAAAAAGAAGGAACGCTCCACTCACAGGAAGTATGAAGTTATTTTGTCCTAGCAAGTTATGACAGTGCACCTTCCAACCATGTTTCACTATCTGTAAGATATGAAACCTTGAAATATAAGCACTTTAAAGTGTACATTTGTGTTTGAAAGTAATATAAAAATAGATAAGGCTAGTATTTTTTTAACAAATAACATGGTTTCAGAATAAGTATACTTACAATAGCAAAATATAGAGAGGAAGGCATTGCAAATTTAGAACAGAATTGATGAAAAAAACAGTTTTCAGATTCAAGGCAGTCTATGTCATGGAAAAAAAACAATTTAAAACATTTAAGCCAGTCTTATGGTGTGAATAATGAACGTTCCTCTGCTTTAACCAATAATTAAATGAATTACATAAGTTAAAATATTAGTGCTGATGGGGGAGATAAGGCTATGAATCAGTGCCAAAATGCATTAACTAAACAGGGGAGAAAAAAGTTCCAATTCAGATTTCTACTCATCTCTTAGATTTTTTGTTATTATTTGTTATTATTTTCAAGCTGATTTACCCAGAGTACGTTTCCCTCTTATTAGCTAATTTGGTCTATGAACACTTTGTTACTTCTTATTTCTTGAGCAGTCATCTAAAATGGGTTTCAGCAGATTTTTAGAAGTCCCAGATTAACCAAAATTTGCAATTTTATGCTTGATTTTCATCAGTATGCAAGAAAAGGAAATTAACGTCATCCACTGTCACCCAATCATTCATTGTCATCTGGTTCTGACAGCAGGCAGACTTTGACTGAGTTACTGCCATACATTTTCAGCTGCTGAACAAATGGGGAAAATTGGACACTCCACAGTGCTAACTTACATATGCAAATGGTGTTGATGTAGTCCAATGAGTGGAATGCAGAGCAACGTTTGTGCCTGATATATTAAATGATCACCACTTTCTCATGAGGAACAGGTCTAGTAATCAAGTAAGTGAGCTAAAGAAGTGAAAATCTGAGACAATTGATCTTTAGGCAGGAGACTTGCAAACTTTCACAGAATTAATAAAATGGAAGAGAAAGTCATCCTTTGCCGTAGGTCTAGTGCTGTCTGGTTCTGATGACTGTCTGTAATAGATGCTTGAGTCTTAATGAGTAGCTCCTCTGTATGTTTATTTATACTTTCAAGCTACAGTTTATATGTGTCTGGTAATGGTGAAAAATGTCTTCCAGGTGCAGCATAATGTAAATGTGGAAGGCAAAGCTCTGAGGGACAGAATTGAGTTTTGCAGCTGACAGCTGCATGTGTGATGTCCCCTGCTGGAGTAGTTTAATACAGACCACAATCAATTAATTATGTTTATACTTTGTGGAGAGCACTGCAAAGACTGTTAGGTACAGTAAGAAAACCAGTTTTGGAAAGACATAGATGGAAATGCATATATTCTGTACTTAAAATAGCTTCTACTTATATCACTAATATCTTAAATTATCAAAATGAAAAAAATTACATGCCCTCATGCACTTTTGCATCTTCCTTCTTTTGACATTTAAGTTGGTGCAGAGTGAAAATAATTTGAGTGCAGTTCTTCTATGAACAGTGTCTGGATGAAAAGAGCATTTTAGAGTTCACTGATTGTGTCAGTAAATTCCAGATCAGATCTGATTTAATTTGCACAGAAAATGTAAAGATGACTTAATCTAAGTTTATATTATTTATTTTTAGATGGATATGACATTACACATCACTGTAAATGGAGGAGTCTGATTTCTGATCCTGGAAAAAATAATAATCTGTGGAGCTATGTTCTTCCTTTCCCCACCATATTATTTTCTACTCATCCATCAACATCCTTTAATGAAGGATTTTGCAGTGAAAATGGTCTGATCATTTTGCTTTGTTAACTGCATTGAGAGGAAGAGGACACTCATTCTCCCACAGAGCTAGTTCTAATGTGATAAAAGAAGTTTAAATCAGTACAAACAGCACCCAATTTGCAGACTTTGCAAGCATCCAGCTGAGGAACTAAATCTCTGAACACATGTAGATTTACACTTCCTTTTAAAACAATTTGCAGCTACTGCAGTTTGATCTAACAATAGATATTATCTCTCAATTCGTCCCAATGTTAACCTATAAATAAGAATTATTAGATCTAGCACTTCTCAATTCACTGGAATCAACTGCCAGCATGCTACATTTCCAGAACCGGAGGGTTTCTTTGCCCAGGATGCAGATAGGCAGCACTGGGAGCTGCTGCCCCACACAGGGACCTGCAATTTCTGTATTCCAGCCCGAGCAAGGCAGAGAGCAGGGTATGCCAGAGGCTGGCTCAAGCAGCTGATTCGGATATTGGCTGCTTTGTCAACAGTTGTTATGGCCAGACTGTCTTCAATAGAGATCTGGCCTTGAGCAGCTATTGTGAAACTGCTTCTTTCAATTAGCTCTCCAAAGGGATGCTTCGTCCCACACTGAGAGCCCATTTGTGTGGTTTTGGAGCAGTCTAAACTGTCACTCCCCCAGCACTCTCAGTATAGGAAAAGCTCAGAAATAGCCTAGAAAATATGTTGCACCTTTCTGATGTCCATCTTTGACAGCCTTCCATCATTAATCACAAGAAAGATGGGATAAAAAAAAATCCAGTGTTTGAGTGTATATACTTTTCTTATGGATTTAGAGGGCTCCATGTGTAACACAGTTTGAAGTAATGTCAAAATATTAATGAAGAAATCTCCAAACTTACAGACCCACCTAAATATCTATTTTGCACTAACTTGTGGCCAGTATCCAGGCTTGCTCTGGGCAACAGGGTCTAAGACCTCTTGTTTTAAGTAATTTCAGTATTTTTCTCATTCATATTTTATATTTTCTTCATTCATAATCCTTCCTGTGCCATGGCTTCTACTTTTGTTCCTTAATGTATCAGCTTTGGTACTAGATTACAGTCTGGAAAATACCAACACTTTTCATCCACTCAGATCTGTGATGAACAGGAATGAAAAAATGCCCACTAGCAATTTCCCATTTGCTGTGCACTGCACTATTGCATTTCTGCCACTGTGTACTGTTCTGTGAGACTCTAAATTAACCTAATTAATGTGATTTAAGGTGATGCCTGTTTACCCAGCAGCAGTCACAAGAGAGTTTTCTTTTCTGTCCTGTCACCAGGAGTCTGTCTTCCAGGTAAGAGCCTCTCTGTTGCACAAAAGGCTCTTCTCTGTGCTTTTTGTAGCTGGAGTTTTGTGAGAGGAAGGCACTTTATTGTTCTTAGTCTGATGTAAATGTACCTTAAGGGGATAAAAGTGGTATGTAAGCAAAGACCCTCTCCTTAGTGGTTTTTGGTTGCTAGGGCTCTTTAAAACCTAGTTTCTTGGGGCTAATAGCCCAATAAATTAGATAGGCCTTTTCAGCTTCTTGAGAATTATTGAACAGAAAGGCCTCCAGGCAGACATTTTATTTGCACCTGTTAATCTGTGAGGGTTTTTTTTCAGATAATTTTTGAAGCATCAGGAGATAAAAGTTCCTTTTTAGTTTTCTTTCACCTCCCCAAAAGAAAGCAAATGTATTTCCTTTTACCATGTTTTTTTCTTGACCCAACCCTGTTGACAACAATTCCTTCTTGTGAATCTTCCCTGGAGATCTCTGTTAGCTTTATTGGTGTTTTCTTTTTTGCTTAACCTTCTACACTGTCCCCATTTTGGTTATCCTTTTCTCCATGGGAGTTCACTCTATTTCTGCAGTTTAGGCTGTACAACAAAATTGTCCTGGGAAGTGACAAGGCAGTGGTAAGCACTAGGCTATACTTCTCATGTGGACTGTCTTCTATGTCTACATTGTGTTTTGAAGATCTGTAGGATGAAGGATTAACCCATCTGCAAACCACTATGCCCATCACTGATTTCCCATAAACAAGAATAACTTGATTAATCCGTTTAGTTGAGGTTCTTCTATTAAATAGAAGCTTATTTTATATAGGGATTTTTGAGCATCTTGCAAATTAATACTTCCATTAGCAATCACCCTGACATTTACTACACAGGTGACAAACCAGGAAACTGTTTTCTGTAACTCTTTAAAAATGGAAATGGATGCAAGAACAGCCTTAATTTGAGAAGCAAGGTGCAGGGAAGTGTGTAAGAGAGAGCAAACACAGTGTGATATTTCCCTAGATTATGCTCTAACATATTGCAGTTTGCAGTCCTCCTGAACCGTATCATGTCTTTGGTATTCACTTCTTTGTTCAATCCCCTTCTAATCTCATGTGGATTTACTGATTTGTGTGTTCTCCTGCATGTGTTTCTGCCATGCTTACTTTTACCTGCCACATGTTCATCAGCTTGAACAGGTGAACTCTGAGCATTTATTTGTTCCTTGTTCACATCTTCACGGTTCCAGAGATCTCTTCTTCAAGGCACCCTCAGCTGGACTCTGAATATAAGACTAGTAATTTCAGTTGTTCTTTGTAATGGGAATCATTCTGAAAAAGGCTTCAGACAACTTCTGTAATTAGCTTCAATGTTGTTTTGCTTCTCTGCTCTTTTTCTGAGCTCCTTTTTGCTATGGAGGGTGGCACAAGAACTGCACGAATATTCTTGAAGAGATGTATGTAGTAGCATACCAAGGTTTGCTGTTGTAGGCAGCTTAGCACCACATAGCTGCTTGCATTCTTCCCCACAGTAGAATGAAGAAAAAAATCAGAAGGGTGAAAGTGAGAAAACTCATGGTTGAGATAAAGGCAGTTTAATATGTAAAGCAAAACCTGTGCACACAAGCAAAATGAAGCAAGGAGTTCAGTCAGTCCTTCCCATGGGCAGGCAGGTGTTCAGCCATCCCCAGGAAAGCAGGGCTCCATCAGGCATAATAGTGACTTGGGAAGACAAAAACTGTGACTCACAACATCTCCCACTTGCTTCTCCTTCCCCCATTTTTGCATGCTGGGCATGATGCCACATGGTATGGAACATCCCTTTGGTCACTTGAGGTCAGCTGTCCTGGCTGTGTCCCCTCAAAAATTCTTGTGCATCCCCAGCCAACAGACTGGTGGTGCAGCATGAGAAACAGAAATAGCTTTGACTCTGTGAAAGCATTGCTCAGTAATAGCTAAAAAATCCTCTGTTATCAACACTGTTTTCATCACAAATCCAAAACATAGCATGATACCAGCTACCATGGTAGAATTCTCATAATTCTTAACATTTACTTTGGTTTCTGCTCAGTATCGTGCTGATGTTTTCTTTAAATGATTTATTATAAGCTGAGGATCATAATTTGGTCAGGAGTCAGCTCTAAGCCCTCTCCTACAGATGTAAAACTTAGATTGTTTTTCTCTATTTGTATCCTTCTATATTTGTCTGTATTGAATTTCACTGTCAGTGATTAAAAACAATACAAACAGCTTTTAACTATTAAACTTGTATGTCAGTGTACCTTTCCATATCAGATCCTCTCTGTCATAGTGGAACCTGCTTAATATCGGATTAAATAGAGACCTGAAAACTGGAGACTACTTAGACAAATTCTTCTGTGTTGCATAATAATAATAATAATAATAATAATAATAATAATAATAATAATAATAATAGTGGTCCTGATGAGGGATTAAGGTGGCACGACCTGTGGGGAAAAAAAAGTAAGTAAAAGAACCATTATACTCCCATAGGAGTAGTGGATTTATGGCATAAAGATTTCTGGAGACCTAGATACCTTCTACTGTATTAGAAGAAAACATGGCACTAGATTTGTGTTGTGTTTTGGGTTTTTTTTCTCTCTCATTAAATCATGTCTGTCCCTACTCCGTCATTCTGTGACTCAACATCCATGTGAGTATGCTTGCTGCCCACAGCCAGGAGGTATTTCCATGAGGTGTTGAGGTTCTGTGACTAGCATGCCCAAACGCTTTGAGGCACATATTCAGGCTCTGCTAGTTAGGCCAAAAACACTCTCTAGGAGCATGCATACCTCCCAATGTGTTGGACAACAGATCCTATAAACATTAAAAGGTTTAAAACTGTGTCTGTGTGATTCAGCTTTCCTGTATGGTTGGGAATACCTGAGATCGTGGCAGAGTGTCATTTGGCTTTGCAAATGTGAACTATAGAATAGTTAGTATTACTGACATGGAAACAGTTTGACATCATACAGACTGTAATGATTTGTCATTAAGTTCTCAGAAGAAGATGCTGCAGACCTTGGGTTCAGACCTAGTTATTAGCCTGTGTCTCTCTGACATAATACACAGAAAGCAGTTATGGCATCCCAGTGCCTCTGATGCCATTCAATCTTTCCATGTCAGTCCACAGTCCTGTAGCTTGGAGGTGCTCGTGGATACAATTAAATGAAATCTGCAGGGCTGTGCTGAGAACACGCAGCAGGCTAATGGGTCTGAACAGAGGGGGAATGTGGTGTTGGAGTGTGTCTGACGTGTGTTGTGCTGCTGATGTACCTGCTTTCACACGACTACTCAGATAAAAATGATAAATACTTTGGTTTTAAAATGTTGTATTGTCTTAAACAAATGAGAAACTATCACAGCTGCTGGGATAGTATCTAATACTCTTGTGTCTAGTCACTACTGCACAAAAAAGAAGTCATAAAAGTATGTAATAAAGGGAATAAAAACTTTCCACCTGTGGGTGCCATCTGGTGGTGAGTACTCTGATCCTGTTCCAGCAAAGCTCTTGGATGCATGCCTGTTTCTAAAGCCTGAACGCCCCTCCTAAGTATGTGGGTGTGTTACTAAGTCCCACACAATGGGGTGGGCATGTTGGAAGAATAAATCTAAATTCAGGTCCTCCAGCTGAGATTCACCAGATATTTGCCCTGTAAATCAACACAGGCTTGTAAAAGCACTGGTGAGGACAGAGCAATTCTTGCTCACAGAAAAACTGAAGAGTAAGGCAAGGAGCCATATTGTATAAGTCCTAAGACAGACAGGAAAGCATGGAAGTGCTAGGAATATAAGCACCCAGTGATTTTGATGCTGGTACCTTCGCCAAAAATACAAATTTCTGTTCTTGTGAAAACTCAAAATACAATTTGAAAGTGTCTGAGTTATAATTATGCAGATGTGTGCAGAGGAAGCCATGCTTAAATGTTGCATTGGCACAACATTGTGCCTGGGTTTGACTGCCCTTCAGCAGCCCCTAGGCTCAGGCATATGTTACTATTCCAAGTTGGGCAGGAGTGCTGATCTGCTGGGGGGAAGGAAGGCTCTGCACTGTAATTTACAGAGGCTGAACAAATGTGACAAGGCCAACTCTATGAAATTCAACATGGCCAGGTGCCAGATCTTGCACTTGGATCACAGCAACACCATGCAACACTACAGGCTTGTGACAGAGCAGTGGGAAATCTGCCTCTTGGATAAGGACCTGGGTGTGCTGGTTGACAGCCAGCTGAGTATGAGCCAGAGCGTGCCCAGGTGGCCAAGAAGGCCAAAGGCATCTGGTCTGTATTAGCAATAGTGTGGCCAGTGGGACCAGGGCAGTGATTGTCCCTCTGTACTCAGCACAGGTGAGGCCACACCTTGAATCCTGTCTTAGTTTCGGGTCCCTCCCTATCCCTGCAAGAAAGAGATTGAGGTGCTGCAGCATATCCAGAGAAGGACAACAGAGCTGGTGAAGGTCTGGCTAACAAGTCTTGTAAGGAGCAGCTTGAGGGAGCCGGGGATGCTTAGCCTGGAGAAAAAGAGGCTCAGGGGAGACCCTATTGCTCTCTACAACTGCCTGAAAGGAGGCTGTAAGGAGGTGGGGGTCACTTTCTTCTCCCACGTAACAAGTGACAGGACAAGGGGGAATTGCCTCAAGTTGTGCCAGGATAGGTTTATATTGCGTATTAGGGAAAAATTCTTCAAGGAAAGGCTTAACAAGCATTGGAACAGGCTGCCAAGGAAGTGGCTGAGTCCTCATCCCTGGAAGTATTTAAAAGACAGGTAGATGTAGAGATTAAACACTTGATTTAGTTGTGGACTTGGCAGTGCTGGTTTAATGGTTGGACTTAGCAATTCTATGATTGATGATTCTGCTAGTGGGGACTCCTGGTTCCAGAAACTCAGGCCTCTCTTGTCACCTGTCTGTGAAGGTCTGAACATCTAAAGAAATACCTACATGCCTTCAGCCAGCCCTCTCCTACCTGTGTTCCAGCTGGTAAGTAATGGATAGTGGGGAATGCTACTGCCTTGTATTTCTCATCAGCACCTGGCAGAAGCAGGGCCCTGCTTCCTGAGGCTGCACACAGAGGAGGTGAGACCCTTAAGATATAAGGATTTCATCTGAAGCTGCTGTACCAGCCATTCTGCTGGAAAAGATTGAGGACAATAACTTTCAGCAGAGGGACAGCACGTCTGAGGCTTGAGAGAAGGGAAGGGCAGGATGAGAGGCCATGCCCCTAGCTGGCACAGGAATTTGGGAAGGGACAGTCTATCCAGAGCAGTCTGCAAGTTCTTCTCACCTCCCTCATCCATTTCCTCCAAGCTCAAAGGCTGCTGTAAAGTGCTGCCACAGAGGCTCTAAAGAAAGTTTTATACCAAGGAATGAGATTTTTTTACCTCATGCAGACTGAGCAGAAAACACTGAGATTAGAGTAGAGAAAAAGACTCTGAATTTACTTTCTTTCTCTACCAATAAGACAAAGTTTTATCTTAATTTCAGCCTTACATGTGTGAGTTTAGTATTCAGGCGAACAGCTCTCCTGAACTGTATTATCTTGGTGCAGTTCAAAATCCCGTAAACCAGAACGTACTAGATATCATTCCCCCACAGAAAGCACAGTGGGGAATAAGCAAATAAAGTTGAAACAGATAAAGATCCGGGTATTGATCTCTGCTTGTGTTTCTTAATAGAGCGTAACTCCAAAGGAATATTGTAGTCATTGATGAAGGAGAAATCGAAATAATCTGGCTATCACTTTACATGTCTCTGTATTAGAAGGGTCACGTAGGCTAAACAGTGCTAGGGATTTACACAAAGTAACAGCAGATTTTCAGGAGGCATATGGATTTACAGCTATGGAAAGCACTTAGCAGGGACTCCAATTGGGCTAACACAGCTGTGGTTTTGTGGTGAACTCAGCAGCTCCCCGACACTTCTCTGCCTACCTAAAATGTGTGTTATCTCACAGCTGCCAGCTATAGGGTGCCCCCCAAATGACTGAGCTGGAAGTTAACACTGGTATTTTCCTCCTAGTACCAGAAGCCATGTGTGAAAGCCAGTAATTTTCTGACAAGGCCATTTCACTGTATTTTCAAAAATTTGATATTTTTTGGGAATACCACTTTTATAACCTAATTAATTCATGGTAGTTCCTGGAGTTGCAGGTGTATCTGAGACATAAGAATAGAAATGACATTTTCTGACTCAGCAGTGGTGGTCACCACTCTCACAGATAAAAAGATTTTATTACAGCTTTGTGTGTGCTCAAATCACAGAACCTGTGGTAGCAGGAAGGCAAAATGGATTCCACCGGGCTCATACAGTATCAACAATTGTTAACAGAGCTACAGACATTAGGACAGATTTCCAAGGTAGAAATGAAGACCTTGAAGAAAAGTGCAGTTTCATACCTGTAATTTAGAGTGCATTTTTGCTCACAAAATCTTTGCAACGTGCAATAAACGTAAGCATTTCAGACCAACTTTCAGTTGAAGTTTTCAGAGCCAGAAGCTAGGAAAAAAATAATTTTGTGCTTGTACTTTGAAAAAATTCTGATCTGAAAGCCCTCTGGACACTTTGAATACAGGGTAAGCATGATGCCATTACTTTTCACTGTGCACAAACATCACCCTGATGGTTTACATTATTCATGCAAACAAGATGCTGTAAATGCTGTCTCCTCCAGAGCCTCTTTGAAAGGAGGCTTCAGTTATGCCTAGGAAACCCTGCAGGCTCTTCCTCTTGGATTTCATTTGCAAAGAAATTTTAAGAGGCTGCCTCACTTTTGAGTGAGGACATATTCCTACAGTCACTTGTAGAAGCCCTGTTGAAGGCACAGGAAATGTGTGTGGGCAGAGAATACTGACTACACTGGACTAGTATTTCAGAACCTAAAAATATGTTTAACCTTCCAGCCACAGAGGCAGCCTGCAGAGTTGAGATGAATGCCTTTTCAGCTTGAGAGGCTTATGAGAAAAACTCACATGTTTAATAATCTGAATCATGTAACAGAAGGCATATGTGGTTGGTGTGCTACAAGCTGATAATTCTGAATTCCTATATATTTATAAATCTGTAATTCATTTGGAGCACTAGACTGACATCCCTATTCCAAAAACTGCACTTTCTAAGTTGACTCTGTGGTGGTAGGGAAGATAGGGAAGGATATGGAACAAACAGGCAAAGATTAAGGATTATTAAATTGCAAGGCAGAAATAAATTCCAATACCAAATCTCAGGAAAGTTCTTTATCAGGAAAGTCCTTCTTTCCTGTCCTTTTACATGCTTTTAAATTCATTAGGGTTTTCTGGTTGGTTGGTTGGTTTGTTGGTTGGTTTTTCGTGCCAATAACAACATTCTAATCCTGTCACTGGCTGTAGAGTTTAGCAGCCCTATAACCCCTGAAACAGCTTCATCCCAAGAAATGTGGGCATGATACCTCCCTTTTAGTATATTTCTAAATGTGAGAAAGCAGTGGGCTGTAAATAGGAAGTATTTACTGAAAAAATATTAGTGCTACTGACTGATAATGAACCTGAGAAAACACTACCAAAAACTTAACTGTAAATTTCTGCTTAAACTCCTTTGTTTTAACATGCTTTAGGTATTGAAATTTATTCTTACATTGAGGCTTTCCTTACTTCTGACCCTATACAACAGCCTGAAGCTCAATTGCTCTTTTTTTACTACTTGAAGTCAACTTGCACTGCAAGGAAGTGAAGTCTATTTTTTTTCTAAGCTGATATTGAAACATAGGTTATGGAATAACCAATTTTTAAATTGTATTTCATACACCATTGACTAGAAATTCTCATGGCTTCATTGCAATCCAGATCTCTTTTATTAAAAGGCATTCTCTCAGTCCCAGTGTGAGATCTTTCTGTATTGTGAGTTATTATACACTAAATATGTGTGCTAATCCAAATGAAACTAACTTCCCTTGAGTAATTTTATAGCCTACAGTCAGTTGAATCTGGGCAGAAGGTAGAGAACCTGGATTAATGTACTGCTCTCTTTTGACTAAAATAAATAATTCATGTATTCTTCTTCAAAACAAAAGTATTTATCCTTCAACGCCAGCTGGAAAGGATTGCTTTTAATGAACCTGCTAGCTTTTTTCTAGTTTCCCTTTAAAAACATAACAATTGGATTTTTGTGAACATTCACTTGGGGTCTGTAGTGTGATGGCACACTTATGTCCCTTACACAGTGTAGTGAGATTTACCTAGATATACCTAATCAAAGCCACTAAAATGTTATGGGCATTAAATTTGTGTTAATGATCTGCTCATGAATGCAAGGAAGAACAATAGTCTGTCACTTCTTCATGAACCGATCTGACAATTTTGCTGTGCTTGGGGTATGAAACAAAAAGGCTGGAAAGATGCTGTCATTAGTAAGATTCATGGCTGCAAACACTGTGCTGACACAGGCCTGTTAGGATTACAATTAGATGTAAAAGATCATCCAAAAGAGCACAATTGCAGGGAATTTATTGAATCAAATATGGGGAAGGTATACTTTTCAGAGTCATACTGGGGGAAAAAATTCTGTTATCCTGCAGTGCAATTTACATGCAGTGATAGTGGTTTTGGTGATTCTCCCATAATTACAGATATTCTTTGTTTCTCTGTAGCATATTATTTTTTCCACACCTTTAGCCTATAAATAGAAAGTCTGTGTATATGTTGTGCGTGAGAATTAGTTTATGCTCTCATTTTTATTTGAAGATGATTTAGTCTCATGTGTGGCTTGAGTCCTTGACCAAATAAGAAAGTTCATATTCCACAAAATACTTTTTAAGAGTAGGTCTGCTTTTATTCATAAGGGATGCTTTATGACTAAAATTATGTATTCTATCATGCTGAGTAACAGTGCACCTCCCTGAGAGCCTTAGAATATCCACTTGGCATCCCAGATGTAGACATGAGCATCTGATTGTCACTGAATATTGAATATTGAAATAGTTTTTGTAATCCAAGAAGATTGATTGCTTCTGTGAGTAATCATCTAAAAGAAGTAGGATCATATTAGAGGACAAATACTGAGGATTATCTTCTTTATGTTTCAGAGCATAGACTAATCTGTTTGGGGAAAAAACACAATTCAGTGACATATTATTTCATAATTGGTCTTATTTTGCATAATTTGTTTTTTTCTTTGGAATCATTCAGCAATGGCCAGTACCAAAAGCAACAGTGTATTCAAACTTCAGGCTTGCATGAAGATTGTTTTTTTGTCCTCTTGTGTAAGGAATGCATATTCTTCACTGCATGTATATCTGAAAGCTATGGATTTGCAATAATTGCTTGTGGAATAGCTTTTTAAATGAATAGTTCTATGGATTTATGTTCTTTTTAGATGAAAATAGAAGGAAATAAAAATGCAGGCATTTTCTTCCAAAATCCAAAGATTGTGTACTAAGTGACTGGAAAGCATAACAGTGGAACACAATCCAATCCAGCTTTAATCATAGCAAACAAGTTTTTTCTCTGTCTCATTGCCATTACCTTCTGCGGTAGAGAAGCAAAAAGCAGGTACTGAAGATATTTCTGACTAAAGTACTGCAATCTGTGTTAAATGGGACACCAGACTCCTTTTGCATTTTTAAACTATGAAACTGCGAAAAATTAATTCACATTCCACTCCAAACTGGGGAAATGAAGGCCTGCAGGTCTGTTTTCTCACCCAGGAATAAAATTTTGAGGAGAAAGTATATATCTTTTAGTCAAAGTGCTGTATAAGACTGTACATAAAACTGAATCCCTTGTAGGTATAGATTACCCATAATGAGGAAGATTTTTGAGGCATCTATGAGGGGTTTTAGTCTGTGTGAGCTTAAAACTTACCTTAGAAAATGAGTGCAAAAGTGAATGATAAACTGTCATTCATCTCCTTTGAGTTCTCTGTAATTCCTCCCATCTTTTCATCAGACCTATTTTTTTCCTAAGAGTTATGCCAATAACTTTTGATTCCTTGTGTGAATGCCCATGCAATTCTATAAGTATCTTCTTTTTCAGTTCCATTTCTAATTTAAACCTCCTTCCAATTTGCATAAGTTGTGAATAAAACCATTTGGTTTTATTTTCGAAAACTGCCTATAAATGTCATCTTGCTATATCTATTTGGCCTACATTCACCTCTTAGTAGTTCTGATTTATACAAGCTTGCAAGAATAAGAAAAATATTGGAAACTGGCTGTTGGGAAATATTTTAATCAGAGAACTTCATATTTCAAAATTACCACATTAACTCTGTGGACTCCATAGACAAGGAGGGTAAGTTTTTTTCTCCCTTGCCATTAGTTGTTTAAGTGTTTGGAGAAGAGTACTTTTTCTTTAACTGTGCAGAGGTTGTCCTGAGGTTTTTGTAGGCAGTGGAGAAAGACCAGGCATTTCCAGCAGAATGTGTATCCAATTTATTTTCTGGTGAAATGAATCACTCTTGGGAACAGACCTGCATTCCTCTTTCTAAATTACAGAGGGACCATTAGTGTCAACCATATGCCTACATTTTGGATTATGAAACTGAGATGAGAGGAATCTCACACACAGAGCCGATGTATTTCTGAAGGTGCTCAGTAGGTATTTCTGACTATATCTTGTTTACCTTAGGGTTATCACTACTTCAAGACTGTAATTTTAAACAAGGGTTTTGGATTGCCTAAAAACAAAGTCGATGCAGTTAAAGTTGTTAAGGCATAACCTGTCTTCAGCACAGAAATGTATGGAAATAACAGGCATCATAAACTAGTGGAGATCCTAGAATTTCATCTCAAAGTCTAACTTGGACATCTTTCATTTATGCCCTGTGCAGCACCATCCTTTTGAAAAATGACTTTCTATTATGTACCTCTTTTGACAGTGATGATAGAGAGCAACCACCAATCTAAATATAGTTATTCTGTCAACATTATTTTACATTTCACGTTGCTACAGGTAGTATTTAAGAATGTTATAGAGAAGTGGTGACAGATGGTTTCTTCCCAATTTTCTTACACCCCCTCCTTTTGTTTTGTTCTTAAGTCTGCGTTTCCATTGCCTGTGTTGTGCCTGTTATCACAATCAGTTATATCCTAAATCTCTGCTAACTCCCTGTGATCCTAGGGGTTTCTCTGTGTAAAGGTCTCTTTGCAGGGTAGGAAATCTAGGGCTCAGACTGCTGGGTTTTGTTTGATTTAGAAGGTGATACCTAAACCTACTGTTATTAAATGTGACAGGTCCTGACAGAGTCTTAATCAGTTTCCCCTCTTATCTTTTTCCATGATGATCAGCAAAAGAGAAAAAAATTAATTGAGAATTGTGATCATAAAAGTCATAGAAAGCGGCGAGATGAAATATAACATTAAATTTGTTTTAATTCCTGCTTTTATGTGTAGAAATGGTCAAACTTTTGGTCAACAATCATCCTTTAATGTAATTTCCACAGCATGAGTGAAAAATAATACCAAAGTAATGGCCTTTCAATGTTCTGTTACGAAATATAAACCTTTTGACATAATGATAATTCAATAAGTCATATACACACATAAATACTTTGTGCTTTGTAATACAACTCTTCATCTGAAAGTTCTTCATCTACCGTTCTTAATCTCCATATGAAACCAAGTGTTTGAATTTGGTAATAAATATTTTCTGTAGGAAAAATATCTTCTAGCCTGACTACACTGATCAGGCATGAGTGAGAATTATGACTGGCAGCTAGGATTATATTTAATATAAGCAAGTATGTGAGAGACATAGGGTCTATATTTTCAAAGTGTGCAGTAAGGAGGTCAAGTCTTGAAACACCGTCCCATGTAAAGTTTGTATGAGAGTCAGTAGAGTCTGATTTTTCCCATCTTTGGCCACCATGCAAGTCAGGGTTGCTTTCTGACAGACTGACCCATGAACACACTTCCTGCCAGGGGGGTGTTGGGTAATCCCTAGCTGTCTGTCTGTCGGAGGAAATTTATAGCTCTTGGGAAAAGTTTCTTGCTTTCTCTGGTTGCCTTTTCTGCACAAGTCTGTTCCAGACACAGGCACAGGTTGTTCTTTTTCTGAATGGAGTATCCTAATTTATGTTCTCCCATTCAATGGTGATTGCAGTTCCTTCTTGAACTATCCAAGCTGTAAACTGTAAATGGACTGAGTTGCTGATCTTACTGTCTCAATAGCATTTTGTGCATGTACAGTATATGAATGGGATGTAATATTTATGTGTTTAATCTTAATTGACATTCTACATCTGACTTGTGCCTCTCTGACCACAAATACTTCCCTGCTGGATTTATTGGCACACTCCCAGAGCAGTTTCCAGAACGTTTGGTAAGACAAGACCATTAACAATGCTTTGGTTGGCATGTTTGATGCAAACCTGAACCTCAATAATGACCTGACCTGCACGAAATCTGCTTAAAATTGACTGTAGCATTTGTCACAGGTAGGGACTATTTTAATAGTGGTATAAATCCCGCTTTTGCCCAGGGCTCCAAATTCTTACGGGCCAGAAGATTATTAGGTAGGTGAGATTCCCAACAGGAGTTAACTTCCAGAATGGAATGGTGCTTGGCTTGAACTAGGTTCTATTTTAGGAGTTGCAATTTAATTTTCTTCTGAGCCTCTGTTAAACCTGTGGCACTAAGGAAATGCAGTAATACAGGTGGAGAGATGCAAAAGTTATTGGTGTCTTGGGGCATGGCAGCCTCATTGACACCTAGGATGACCTGTAAAATTCTCATGAGGCTTTGTCACTTATGAGTAATGTAAGCCATTTTGAAACCAAGTCTCCCAATTCTTTTATATGCATCATAGATCTTTGTTTTTTATGCTTACCTTCTGTCATTTCACTCAACAATTAACCTCTTGTTCTTCTGGAAAGGTGTCAATGATGGTTATTGAACAATTATGTGTAAGAGAACTGAAAATATGCATTTATAATAAAAACTTTTAAAGATCTTAGCCTTCATTGTCTTTGCTGATTCAAAGCTAACAAGTTTTATAGAAAAAAAAAGAAAAAGCCAAATTATTTTTTTTCTGAAATGCAGTGTGTCAGTGAGTATTGCCCGTTTCTGTATTTGGTGTATTTTAATGCCTTCCCCAGGTGTAAGTCAGGTATTTAGTATACTACAAGTGTTTCTGCCTTAGCAGCAGTATCTTATCTGACCTCAAATTGGAAAGGCTCCTCAATGGAAATGTGAAAAGGCTGGAAGGCTGATTCTTAAAATAAAGAAGATAGAACAATCTTTCTGTAATGATTGCAGTGCCCATCAGTGCTGAGTGAATGAGAGTGGCATTACTAACAGAAGCATTGAACATTTGCTCTAAGGACACAGTTCAGAGCAGACAGCTGAGTGACTCTGCAGATGGATAATGCAAGGTTAGGCTGCTTGTTGGCTGCTTCTCCCGCCCCCCCTTTTTTTTTTCATCATACGGATAATCTCTTCCATAGCTCTCCTGAGAATAATTCAGCTAAACTTGTGCCATGCCTGAGGCAGAACGGAGCTACAATAAAGCATGTGTATTGCATTGGTGGAATCAAGTAATTTCTCTTTTATGCTGTAATAAAAGTTAGGCAACTGGGCAGGAAACACGCAAAGAAACTTTACTGTCAATTATGGCCATTTTCCCCAGCTTTAATTTTGGGTAGGGGATTGTCTGATGTCTAAAATTCAGCAGTTAAAACATTCCTATCCGTACTGACAAGAGCTGCTGACTGTTACAGATGCAGTAGGAAGATGCCCCACTTCAGCCACAATGCCTCAGCAAACTTGCTTATCTGTAGCTGGGCTATATTATAAAGCATCAGTGTCAGTTTTCAAAAAGGGAATGTCTCTAATCTCCTTTGAAAAGTTTTTGGTTTCATTGTTTGAGGAAGATGATCACAGAGCTGTATGTCTGTGGTTAGGCTTTTGTTTTAAGCCCAGCTGTGCAGAGCAAAGCTAAAGTCACGTAGAGCCTCAGTGACAGACGAGGATGATGTCTGATCTTGCCCTTTTATAAATATTAGCTTCAAAAGACTTACTAATAACATCCCTAGTTAAATTTGAAGACAAACCCCATCTCTGTGCACTTTTAAATGAAATAAAACAACGAAGCTCCTTCATCAGTTACTTAGAGGAAAAAGAAAATCTGAAATATTCAATTAGTTTTTAGGTAATAACTCAAACTTCCTCAAGGTTTTCTTTTGCATTATCTATCCACTATACACATGCACTAATCAGTGGTAGGAGTCACCTGAGAATTGGAGAGGGCTAAAGGACATGCGCATGATTGAAACTACCTCTGCTGTGACGATCTCATGCATAAGCATTTTGGTACTCGTGAACATACTCAATGTATGGTCTGTGCTGTTCAGGTGGCCTTGACAGGGTTGCTAATCGTTCTTAGCTCATCTGGGTGTCCATGGACTAGTCAGTGATGAGAGCAAATGCAGGAGGAAGTGCAGGAGGTGTGGATACTTCATTTAAAAAGGCAGCAGCTAAGAGGAAAGAGTGGTGCTCTACATAAAATCTTCTATTGCTTGAGGAGGAAGATGAGATCAATTTCTTCTTGAGCCTGGCAGTGTTCAAAGACATCTCTCAGGAGTATGCCATGAGCAGTGGGTGTGGGATAGTCATGAGAGAGTTCCCCAAGAGTTGAATTTCTCTTAGATTTTCCCATCTTTTCTATTTGAGTGCAAAATGAAGACTAACCTGTCTGGGTTTGTGTAGCCATTTGGTTGCAAGGTCCATGATGCAAGAGTGAGAACAAGCACAGAGAGCATCTCAGTGCCAAGGTTTCTGAGAGAGGTGAGAGGAGTAAGTGCAGATCCTGCTCCTTCTGTTGCTTTACACTTTACCAGTGATAGTGCATAGACAATTCTTGGACGTGACACACACGTGCACAGCTGTGCCCCAAGGAGTGAAGCAGTGATTATGCATGACAGGAACAGCTAAGGGCAGGAGGCTGGCCCTGGGCAGAGGTGCCCTGTCCCCAGGGGTCCCTCCAGCACCAGAGCTCAACAAGGATGTGAGCACAACAAATGGCCATTGTGGGTGGTGGGGTTCTTGTGGAGAGACTCCTCCTGAGTCTCAGTCCTCCAAAGGATTTGTTGTATTGAACCTCTTTGAGTCAGCAATTATGTATTAATAAGGAAACTGTGCCTTGAACTATGTGTCTTTCTCTTCCCAGCCATGGAGTCCATGCCTGTTTTTTGGATTTACATGGCTTTTTCAGTTTTAAGGATTGCTTACAAGGAAAACAAACATTAGGAAGACAGGAGTAATAATGTGTGGTCTATGCTCGCATATTTGTGTGGCTACAGATATGGTCCAATATTTGAAGTTTAGTACTTTATTTAATGAACACAACTTTTAAGAACACAGTTAACACTACAATGTATATAATAAGCCATGAGACCACAGTTTTAGTGGATCACATTTGTCACATTATGTAATGAAATTTCCTCTTCTAAAGACATTATTGTTTGCATCAGCATTAAGCATGTGTAGCATTTTTACTTAATGCTTGTAATGTTTGTTTCCCAGGGGCCCCAGCCAAGATTGGGACCCCCACTGTGCTAAGTGCTGTTTAAACATGCACAATTTAAGGCAAGATGTGACCTGAAAAGAGAGACAAAGGAGAAAATAAAATAAATCTGTTTTGAGATGAGACACATTTACAGTTTAACTGTTTTTATAAGTTGGTGGATGGCCTATTTGTGCCTTTAGTTGTCATTAACTATATGATTTCTTTTTCTAGGTGAAACAGTAAAGATGGATTCTGAGCAATGATTTAGATCAAAAAAAAGGATGCATATATATATATATATATATATATAGATTAGGGAACTCATTGTTGAAGTTGTTTCTGGGCAGGAAGCTCAGAATCTTCTAGAGCATCTGGGAGCATGATCTGCTGGTATAACAGGAAAGCAAGGGAGAAGCATGACAAAATGTAAGCCAGGCATCTAATGGAAATATCTGTTTGATTTACTGAAACATGGGACTCAGTGGAAGATTTGAGATATAAATTCCAGTGTGCTGTAGTTAGAATCATAGAACAGTTTCAATCAGAAAGGACCCTTAAAGGTCGTCTAGTCCAGGCCCACTTGGACTTGAGGAGGTACATCTTCAACTAGATCAGGTTGTTCAGAGCCTACTTCAAGCTGACCTTGAATATTTCCAGCAATGAAGCCTCCACCACCTTAGCTGGGCAGATGGGTAAGAAAAATTACTTTGAAATATGATATTTTCACTTGGTTGGACAGGTATTGCACAACATATACAGTTCTCTCCCAAAGGAGTGGATAAGAAAGAAGGGCTCGCAAGTCTGCTGTCACTGTGTTACTCAGTGCTTGTCTGGTAGACGTGAAGACCCAGCGATGCAGCCTGCAGCAGCATCAGCAGAATGACAGGGAGTGTTGAGTTGAATTTTTAAAAGTGTCAGATAATATGGAGAGCACTGAATTTTCTGTTTTGTCTGCTCATAGAAGATGATGAGACATCCAAGGGAAAGTGTACATCAGGTAGGGAGATAAAAAATGGTGTTTTTTCTTTCAGTTATAGTAAGAAACACAACAATTGCAATGCTTGAGAGGTGGTATTGTATTGAAAGGGAAAATTCAAACCACTGGCGTCGCAACTGCCAATAAACCCACCAGATTATTGATACTGTTTAACACTAATTTTGGATTTTCTTCTAACAGTCCAAGTACAAGCAAGCCAATTAAGCCTGGGAGGTTTTGTTACTGGATTTCAAAACTTTTAGGTGTTTTAGTTAGATTTTGTATATGAAAGTACATGCAGACCTGTATCTGCTGAAATCAGGGACTAAAACTTGAGTGTAGAATTTGGAAGGTTTTTGCAAAAGTGCTTGTCACTATGATAACTGTACTAATCACAAAAAGACAGGGATTATTTTGTCAGGGTGACTTGATTTTCAGTGCTAACACACCCTGCAATTTAATTTCATTGTTTTCTGCCAGCAGCAGAGACTAGTTAATTTTTTATTTTGTTCCTTTTTTCCTTCTGGTTACAAATACATCTCAGAGGGTCTGCCAAAGTTTAAATGATCATGTTGTTGGTAAGTGATTTCTTATTAATAGATGATTTTTCTTTTCCATTTGTCTATTAATTTCATTTAATGAATTTGGTTTTGTGACTTGTTTGTTCATTTGTCTCAGTGACAGAAGCCTAAATAAGGGGAGAACCCAAAACTCAGCTCTTATAAATCTATGGAGTGTCTTTCTGGAAATGTTTGAGAGGCCAAGATACATGCACATCGAATCTCATCAGTCTTTGTTGTTTCATCTAAAGAAATAAGGCTCAAATACAGAGCTTCTAGCAGAAGATACTCTTCTGTTCATTTTAACATTTAATAAGAGACCATGAGTATGAGATAGGAAAAGAAAAACTTTGCTGTAAAATCTACAATATTGCCAAAAGCCGAGACCAAAAGCAGTAATGAAGAGAGCAACTGGTACAGATACAAGAGCTCTGCTTTGTCTAAACTACTAATTCTTCCTCTATCTGATCTGTGCCACCTGGCAGAACTGATAATTGGTGTTCTGTAGAGAAAATAACTTTTTCTGGAGAAAATGAGGAATGCTGTCTTCTGCTATTTTAGATGAAGATGCAACAAACATTTCCCTGACAGTGATGGTGTGTGAAGAGTCAAGTCTATGTTAGAAATACTAACAACGAAAAATGTACTGATTATAGATACTGGTATAAGTTCATCTTGATATCACTCCAGTTATCCTTAGGAATTTCATGTATGGGAATAGACTTGAGAACAAAACTCTTTTTTGTATTTTTAAAAAAATTATTTGAAGCATTATCAGAAATTTTCTTATGAAAATTAGATTCATAAAGAAGTGCCCTTATTTTTTAAAATGTCAAGGACATTTAACTCCTCTTCAACCTTGGAGGTTAATATGAAGAATTTATTTAGACTATCAAAGGTCTTCGACATAGTGTCTCATAAAATTGTTAAAAAGCTACTCACCTGAAGTGCCATCATGGATCGCAAATTAAAGAAGACAAATAGAAATGAAAGTACTAGTTTTCAGCATGATAAAATGTAATCTATTGTTTGTCCTGGATGCCTCTAAGGACAAATCAGAAGTGAGCAAAAATAAAATATAAAGCATAGCGTTGTGAAAAGAGTAGTGCAGAGAATGCAAGTGATAACAATGCGTTACCTGTCATTATTGGTCATACTGTGTTTGTCTCCCTTTTATAAACAGGAATTTTAGAAGGTAAGGTGATGATAAGAAGCAAGAGGTAAGCCTTATGAGAGAAGCTTATTTCTTCTTTTCATGGCTGAGATCACTAAAACAAGTAAGAGATATTCTTCTCTTATAGTTTCAAAAGGAAAGAAACCACGTTGTTGAAAAAGCATGGTAAAAACACACCAAATAATTGATGTTACAGGGAAGATAAATATGTAGCTCAAATGAAAATCCAGGTGGGATTCACTGCTGCAAGTCATCACTCAATGAAATGAACAAAATCCTTGTCTTCACAAATATATCTATGAATAACACTCTTGTGAAGGTTTTCCCTTATATTTCATCCACAAGGAAGGAGCTCTTTCCAAACCTGATATTGCTGAAGTATATTTCAAAGCAGTGTGAATTTTTAGACTTTATTTCTAGAAGAGTCACATAACCTGCTTTTAGCTGTAGTTTTTGTCCATCTGATCACAGCAAATTCTGGTGTATTTACCCATAAAGGGTGTTTTGTCTCTCTGAATCATTTGGTATTGGCCACAGCTGGAGGTGAGATCAATGTTTCTCAGATGACTCAGCTGTGCTGCTTTTGAGCTCAGTGGTGGTGTGGATCAGGGAGCTTGCGGTGCCTTACAAGTCAATAGTCAGCAAGGAGTCAATTTTCTCTGGCTTGGCAGCATCTCAGCTCCTCCAGGACACAGGACCCACGGTGGTGACTGGCTGCACACATGCTGAGTAGCCAGCAATTGCAAAATGTATGCCAAACCCTGGTGGACATGGACAGCAGGGCTGACCTGTTTTTACAGGAGGATCAAAATAACAGGAGTTGGGCAGAGAGCTGAAGAAAAGGATTCGTGGTGAGGAGGGAAAGTCAGAGAAAAAGGTGGACAGAGTTAAATCCAGAGGCAAAAGGAGAAAGAGAGCCACAGAATGGAGGGAAGTAACAGTCTTAAGGAAAGCAGAATAAGAAGGCATGAGGATAGACAAGCAGAGCATCAGGCACTTTGGTGGTAAGCAATTATCTTTCAGTGAATTCTTTGTTTCCTTAAACACTTTCCAATATCCTAGGACTTGCTGGCTGAGTGCTTTGAACACATTTGTGTAAGGTGCAGAGCTGAAACATGACCTAAACTGTTCAGATACACTTTAAAAATGTTTAAAGCGCTCAGTCAGTTGGATCTTAATTGATTTATCAATAGCTTGTAGCTCATGTTTAGTTCAGTAGTATTGGTAGTTCAAGGTCTAAATTTAGGATGAATTGTTGGTGAGATTAGTTCATGAACCATTGTACTTTATTTTCTTTTACTCAAGAAGCCCCAAGATCCACTTCTTCTAAAGAGTCCTCAGCGCCATGAGCCTTGAAAATGTCCTTTCTGCCTACCTGCATGGTGTGGCTTTCAGATACTTGTTTATCTTGTAGGTGTGAGTGAATCAAGTGAATAGCTGAATTGACACTTGCTGTAGTTGAGAAATATATCTCACAGAACTTATGGTACTCAAAACCTGAAGATTCTTGTATCACACTCACCTTTGCAGTTGGCAAAGAAGAAAACAGCAGCAGTACTCAATATACGTGGAGGTCACAGAGGACAATTAGACCGTAATGCTTGTTCCATTTCTCGTACTGACAACTCAGTTATGACTTCAAAGGAAGGCTTTCTGTTTTACCTTGTGCCTATGAGCACTTAAGATGTGCTTGTGTATTTTTGGTCTTGGTTTTGATAACTACATGGGAAGATCTGTATTTAAGGAGATAGGAGAGGGACAGACTTCTTGAAGAGCTAATGTGGTGATGGGTGAATAGTTGCTCAGTATCTTCTTTCCATTATTCAGCACGATGCCGAATCTGCCTGTAAAAGAGTTTAGAGCAAGAACCTTCTAGGCCATTGCTCAATAATTTCCTGAGCAAGGGTTTTGCCTCTTTGACTTCTGCTATAGAGGAAAAAAAAAATGAGGGAAAGAAATTTCACTGGTATAAAGCCTATAAAAATGCAGGCAGGTGTACTGACCCCAGCAGCTGGAATGGAGTGGTGGAATGAGCTGGTATCCCCAAGTGTGGAGAGACATGAAGGGATATAAACTGGCTGCCTCATTAAGCACAGCAAGTGCCTTGTGGTGCCTACAGCTCATGAGCGGTTAGTTCACTGCCATAGCAGTGCTAGGTCCATTTCACTGCTAGTGTGGATTGTTTGTGTAGTAGAATTGTAGCTGTGATTGTCGGCTAAACTCTTTCATTTACCAAGACAACTTCTACGTCATGCAAATACATTTGGAAATTATTCTGTTCACACTGATGTTGTCCTTCCAAATGATCCACCTCATTTCATAGTATTGGTTTTTGTGGCTTAATGAACTGCATCCACTTGATTCAAATGTTTTCCTCATAGACTCTGAGCTGTATGTTGATAGCTATCTTTTGATGTATTAAAATATGCTCTTTTCATTGTTTTCCTCACAGTCATAAAGAATAGCTCTGTATTATTTTTCATTTTAATAAAGGATGTGAAAAGTTTAGAGAGCCCTCTGTATTTCTGTAGCATTAGGAAAAAGGTCTTGAGAATGTTTCCATCAACAGACTGCTAACTACTTGCATGCCCTACATTGGTATTTCTTACAGAGAATAAATTATGTGTAATACATACCACCAATCACAATTTTAAATGAAAAAGAAGTAATTATAAATAGTTCTCAGGCTGAGTAGGTTGAAGTCTGTATTTGAATTTGTCAAAAAAACTGAGCGATAGGTCTACAATAATCACAACCAATTGCAAATGGTTTGTGGAAAAAACTGGGATTTCTTCATCATGTACCATGTTCATGATGAATAAATCAATTTGCTCTAGTGTTGTGAGGCACCTTATACTGATTTTTATAGTGTATAAGCAGTGTTCACTGGGTTGGATTACTTTTTCCTTGCTCAAATCTGTGTGAAAGATCTAAGAAGCTGCAGATACACTGATACTTTATAAGAATAACATAAAAGAGAGAAGCTTAGATAGAAGTAATAGGCCAAAACTGAGCAAAAGTAAACCAAGGATAAATATCTGCAATGTCTAGGAATTGCTTTCTTCTCTAGGTAAGTTAATTAAAATAAAAGTCTGGAAATATTATGTAATGCGAGGAGGCAAAAGAAAGTATCTAAATGCTAAATTTCTTCAAAGAAGTTACCTCCTATCATGCTAACAGATAGGAATAGTTTGTCAGGTTTTAATCTGTTAAAAGTAGGTGATAACTTGCACATTGTATCACTAATTGTTTTGCTGTCATAACACTTGTGCTGTTCTTTGAGCCAACTATTTGAGTGAACAGAAAAGTGAGATAATTTTAGAGGATATTAGATACTGTAATAAGAAAGAACTCTCTGGAATATGCTTATGGGTCACTTCAAAAATTATCCTTGTAAAAGGCAATGTGACTCCTTTTTGAAAAGAAAGCTTTTCTTCAAAGGTTAAAACTGTATTGACAGCTTCTATGATTCAATAACTTTTTTTTCAAGATAAGGCCTGCATAATTTCAGATGTTGCATGATTTCCCCTGGATAAATGAATGTCAGAAAATGGAAAAGGCTCATTTTCTAAGCCTGAGTGGCAATTTTCTTATTATGCTGTCATATGGATTAAGTGCTTGCCATTCTGAATTGTGCTGGCTCAAAAAAAAAAAAAAATTGGGCCAAGATTAATGAAATCAACAAAAATAATGTTTGTTTCCCTGGACATTTTTTTGACATTCCTAAATGGCCTGTCAGATCTCTTTCCTGAGGTCATTAGCTTTCTGATATGGCTTGATCTCTTGTTTGAAGAGCTCTAACTTCAAAGCTGTCCTTCTTTTGGTTGTACCTTGCAGCACCTTCTGAAGGACAAGAGCCTGCTCTCTCAGTGGAACTCATTAGAGAGGATAAACAGTCCTTGAGACATTAAAGTATCTTAGAGAAGTCATCAAACTGTATTCATGATTTCAGGAATTGCAGTAGATCTGTGTGATCAGGGTGGGGCTCCAGCCAGGGATAAGTTGAAGATGTGTGAGAGGTTAGTCTGTCTTGGCAGCTGGATGCTGAATGCAGGCATGACCTCCCTGTGCAGCCCAGATGTGCAGAAGAATAGGCACTGTATTCAGAAAGGATCAATGTCTGCTGGGTGACTTAAAAACAGTAAAACCAAGGGGAACTAATACTCTAATTAAAAAGTGAATTGCTCTAACTTGGCTCTACAGGGACGTGAGACAGGCCAGGGTCTGCCTAGCTTCAGCAATGAGGACCAGCTGGGATTAAATCAGCCTAAACTCTTTGTCTGGATTTCATCATATTTCTTTGGTCTGCCACTGAAAGTAGTATGGGTGTTAATGTGAACCACGTGCATCTGTATATGCTAAGCCTAGTTTGAATGTTTGGGGGCTAAATTGGGAACATGGTATCCTCCAGAGGTGGAGATGGGCAGGGACATTGGGATGTTGGCAAGTATGAGTGCAATGTCAAAGTGACTCTTGCTGCTGCTGCTGTCAAAAATGTCAGGACAGTCATAAGGATAAAAATATCAGAGCATCAACTTGTTAGAGGTAGAAATGTACTAGAATATTGATGTCATTCATTAATTGACACGTGCACCTATGTGGCTACACATACATGCATATAATTATATTTTTTCAGGAATATCTAATGTTTGTGTGCACCTGTGAGGCAAAAATATTTGTCTACAGGGGCTTATATTGATGCCTTGGGAAGGCTGACCTGGAACAGAGACTAGATAGAGCTAAGAGAATAAAGTAGATATTTATTAAAAGGCTTTTAAGGGTACACCTTGAGCAGTACAAGAGCCTGGCCAGGGCTACACCCAAGATGGCCATAAAATGGTCACGAAATGGACTACTAGTCACCAGGTCTCACACTTCTATAAGTTTTGTTCCATTTGCATATTGAGGTTAATTGTCCAATGACAGCTTCAGATCATGAAGTCCCATCCTTCTTGTTTTCTCTCTTCAGTCCACCGTTGTTTATGCTTTTGGGCCTGAAAACTTGTAACAGTTGTCCTTGGTCTCTAGTAGGAAAAGGATTTGTTTTGTCTACCTACTGTGTGAAGAGAGCTTACTAACACTTAATATGAGGTTCAGAGATACACCCCTAGGCAGCACAGAATCTGAAAAACATGAAAGCTAAAACTTAAGGCTTTAACATGATGCATCCAGGGCATCATGATGCTCATGAGGCATATGGACAGAAAAGTGAGGATTGGATATGGATTCTTGCTCACATTGCCAAGAAAGCCTTTGAGGTCAACACAAGGCTGAGCATAGAATACACTGAAACCAGACAGCATGCACAACAGCATAAAGTAAAATAGGAGCCCTTAAGATGAAATTTGCCCTTGACTGTTGTTATTTAACACATTTATAGCATATATTTTTAAAGGCATTTCACCCTGATCTTACTGCACCTCCCCTGTAGAACCATGGCACGTGATCTGAACTCCTTGGAGTTCTGTACCAAGGCAGAACACAATCCAGTATAACAGGTAATCTTCAGATGGAAGCAGATGTCCTAGTGGAATGGATGTACATGATAGAAATGGAGGTATGGGATAAAAAAGAGAATCCACTCATTTCTAATTTTCCATTAAGACTGAATATAATGCCAAAGCTGGTGCTTAGCTGCACAGAAAGAACTCTAAGTTTTGACAAGTTTTTTTTTTCATATTTCCTGTGAGATGTGGGAAATCACAGATCACTTTGTTTGCACTGGCCAAAGGGCTTCAATGACAGTCCAATAAAGACAAAAGGCATATTCCCTATTAGAAAAGATTTTCCTTTCCTTTTTCTTTTAAAATACAGTTTCAAATTTTCTATGAAAGCTTCAAAGAATCTTTTCCATATAAGTTTTTTTGCACTTTTTTTGAACTTCTGAACTTTTTAATACCTACAGCAATTTCTTTAGAGTTTGGCTAGAGTTTCCTAAAGCAGATATGAATTTAGCAGCTGCTTTATTATCAAAACTGAAGATTCGGTTCTGCAAATGAAGCATGCAGAATGTCTATTCTATGACAAGTAAGTTGGAAGCTCAAGATGGACAGGTTATTCGAAGGCAGCAGAACACTGGGCAAACTGAAGTTTCAGCTTGTTTGTGATAGCAAGGCTGTGTGTACACACAGCTCCCTGGTGGAGTGGTGACCCTCTGTGATGTGACGCAGAGCCAGAGTTTAGTAAACAGAGGGTTGGAGCCTCCTGTACCCTGCCAGGCCCCCTGTGTGCAAAGGGGCCGTGTGACTGGTCTCCCTGCTGCTGTGGCTGACATCCCCTCACACTTTATGCTGCTTTTCATAACGTTTTATTGTGCCAGTAACTGGAACATATATGGACAAACTGGCTGTCATGCAAATAATATAACAATAAAAAAACAGGCTTGGCCAGTACCACCCAATGTTTTGTTAATCTCAGATTACAGCCCATGTAAGTTTTGGTACTGTCACACTTTATCTGATGGTTGATGTGTTTCAGGAAGATAAGAGTGGTTGTACTGGATCAGAGCAGAGATCCACCCAGCTTGGTATTCTGGCTACAAAACTTGCCTGAAGAAGATGTGGGGAATGTTTATGAGAATAAAAAAATTGTTTTCCCTAGTATTCTCCCCAGTTTTTTGTGCTCTGCAGTTCAGGGTTTTCTTGAGCCAGGGATTATATGTTTGTGCATACCAGCCTTCATTGCATCTTCAATTACTTTTCCTAATTATTTTCATTATGGTTTATGAATAAAATAGATGTTTATCCATGATTTCTGAATTTTTGATGTGTTTCATTTCCCTAAAAAAAAATATAGTTTAGAGTCTTACAATTTGTAAGCATTGGCTGAAACTTAAGCCTTTTAAAGAGAAATAAACTAGAAAAAAAATTTACCTCGACTGCCCTGGGGGTTTTTTGTGGTTTTTGGTGTTTTTTTTTTAAATGAAACCAAAATTACCTTCTAGAAAGCTGTTTTCTCAGTGCACAAAGAACAAGGAAAAGGATTCTTTTCCTTTTGAAAAGGATGAAAGAAAGGAACTAGGCAATGGTCTTATATGTTCCTAAGTGCATAGGACTGATCCTTGTTCTGATCTAACATCTCTGAAGAGTGAGAGCTTTCCAATGTACTCCAAAATGAGTGGTTTGATGGAAAAAATGCATACAAAACCAACCTATTGGCCAAGAGGAACCAATGAGAAAATGTGAAAAAATAAAAATAATGGAAACTCTGCAGAGTAGCTTTTTTCTTCGTTGTCACATGATATTTTCCTTGTAAGAAATGTGTATTTTCTTCTTTTCCCCATTCTCAGTGGGAGAAGCAGGAAAGGATGAGAACAGACCTGGGCACAGCTGCTGCTTTTCCTGAAGGCAGCCTGGTGCTGCTTCTGGTGATAGCAACTTGTAGTGTAATCTTCATGGGCTTCACTCTTTCCTCCTGCTTTGCCTTTCCGCTTCAGGCAGCAATTCCCCACCCACCTCACAGGCCTGGGCATCTCACCTGAGTTTGTAACCCGTGAGCCAAGACTCAAAGGTCTGGGTTTTTCCTGAACCAAGACTGCAAAGAGGACTAGGAGGGAGCAGCAAGAGGTGCTGTTTCCAAAAGCACTGGGCAAGCTGTCAGGAGGGGAGCTTCTGGCTCAGCCTTAGTATCTTTGAGGTGCCGCGCTCTTCTTCCTGCCCCATCCCTCCCTAGGCATCACTTTCCTTTCTGTGTACTGTCATCAGTACTTGAAATTGTTTTATTTGCTACAGTCGTTGACTAATGGAGAATTAAGGAAGAAAATTTAAATGCATAAGAATTTTTTGAAGTGTTGTGGTGTTGATATGGTGAATGTCACTGAAGAGCCTTGGATAAGGATTTGCTGTTCAAATAAAAAGCACCCAGCAGTCTTTATTACTCGAGACTTGAGAATTTCCCATGTACCTTGTTTGGTTTGCAAGCCCCAGGCACGTCTTAACTTCATATTAAGATGAGGTGTTTGTTTAGCAAGTTTCCTCTGTCCATTCTTCTCTTTCCTTATCTATTTTCCTTCGGGTCTCCTTTCGCTTGTTTTTTTCAGACACAAAATTCAGCGCATGCCCTGGAGGGGAGCCCTTGTTCTCTCCTGGTAGTGGTCAGTTGTAGCGACCAGGGAAACAGAGCTTCTCAATACACTGGACATTTAAAAAATGCCTGGATGCATTAAAAAACAACTTCCTAACAAGGCCACCAAGGTTAATGAGTTTTCCTCTGGCAGTTGCAAATTCATTTTGCTCTCATCTTCCCCCTCCTCCCAACTTGTGTAATTTTAATCAAGTTTCTGTAAAATACTGTTCTAAATTGTTATGTGCTGTGAGAGTGATTATTGCTTACATGTAGAATGTGAGAAAGGAGAAGGGAAGCTGATTTTTGCAATTTCCACGGGAGATTATATCCACTTTTTCTTAATCCTCGACATATAAGGTCACCAAGAAGAGAGCTATAATTTGAAAAGCAAAGTAGGTATAATTTGAAATGGCTAAGTGCTTGGGAGCTAAACCAGGGCCATGTCTTAACCAGACTAGCCTCAAGGATGAAGGAAGGCAAACCCTGTTTTGTACTGGTCTGGGCATAAATTTTGTTACTACTTACAATTTTTGAATACCAGAATGTCTTGCTGAGTATATTCATTAAGGCTGCGTTGCAACTCAGTCAACCTCTAAATATCCACAAACATCCCAGCAATCATACTTATACACTGCCTCTGCCAGCTGATGTGCTAGTATAAGACTTTAGCTGTCATTTTGGTATTTTAATGTTAGTCACCACACAGCTTACAAATATTTAGAGAAAATCCTTAATGTCAAATCTTCCTCCCACACAAAAAAGATAATTTGGTATTTCTCATTATATATTTGTTTTTCACTGAGTTAGCTCTCTATAGATCCTTATCCCAATTTTAAAGTCATCCTGTCACACATTTATAACAAATTTCTATTGATCTCTCTTTTGAGTAATTTCTTCCACAATGTTAAGGGTAATAATCTTATTTATTTTGGCATATATGCTCTCCCTGCTGTGTAAACACGTGGAGAGACGGTTTTAGGAAGATCCTGTTTTTCCCGTGTATGTGGGTGGACAATGTCAGGTCCCAACCAGCTGAAACACCGCTCAGAGCGAAGAATTGATTGCCGGGGCCACCCCGGCGGGCTGCGAGCACGCAGGTCTGACACAGAGCACACTCACTCTGCCCTCCTGCCCCTCCAGCGGCACCGTGCCCCCCGGGTTTTGCTGCCCCAGCGCAGGCAGGGATGGTGTGGGGCACACCAGAGCCTCCCGGGCTCGCTGATGAGCGGAGCAGCTGCCCCAAGTCCCTCCTGAGGGCACCCGGGATGGCGGCGGGGCTGCCCGCTGACCCCGAGCAGCCGCCGCTCGCCTCCTCTTGAAGCTTAATTAAAGAGGGTTCAGGCCACAAGTGAGAGGCTGAGGAGATGAAGTTGCTAATGCAGCAAACCCCATGAGCGTTCAGTTTGTGCAGTACTGCAGGGAAATGTACGTGTTCATGGCAAGACAGTCCGGGTTTCAAACAACTCGGCAAGGAGCCAAAACTGTCCTGCCTTTATGTTCAGTCTCTGGCGATTTCTCTGCAGATACAGGCAGCCCGTTTAGCCTTGCTCCGTGTTGCTCACCCCACACTGAGCATGAGCGTAGGAACTGCTTGTTATCGTGGGGATGAGAATAGTCAAGTTAATGCAGCTTAATTTTATCGAGCTGTCTTGTTTCTTTCTCTATCCACCTGAGATTTGTTTCTTATGCCCCTGACTAGATGATTTTTCATGCGCACAAACAATCTATGCAACAGAAATTCACAGTCTATTAAAGAAAAATTACAGTCTATTAAAAAAAAGAGAAACACCTTGGTGTAAATTTTCCTTGCTCTTGTAACAGCATATTTGTGTGCACAGATATATAACAGGAAAAATATCTTTGTTTTTTTATACAATGTTTTATAGTGTTATAAGAAACAACCAGAATCAAACACCCACAATTTAATCAAAATCTTATGTCACCAATTCATAATATCATACATATTTCTGTCTGAGTGGAATAACTTATTCATAAATTTTTGTCATGACGTGTCAATTTTTATCCATTATCACTATCGTTATTTACCAGCATGTGTGCTTGATTTTCACTTTCATTCCTAGTCACCTCTGACATCTCTGTTGCACAGCTGCAGCCCTTGTGAATGGCACACTGACACTTTTTGTTTGCCACCCTCAGTATTGTCACCTCCACCACGAGTTTTAATAAACAGCTTTCCCTGCTAGGCCTTCCGTCACCCTAACCAGATTTTGCTTCTCTGGTTTTGTTTCTACCACATATCTAGCTCTGAACAACTTTATTTCCTCCTCTATTATGACCAAGTCAAATCTTGCTGAAATGCCCAGCGCAGCAATAAGAATAGAAATGCACTACGGCAATAAAATTGCTTTAAAATTTTAGATAATATTGAATTTCAAACCTCTGTGGAATGGTAGCTTGACTAAAATCTTTTTATAAGACTTTAGTTTACTTTGGTTACTTCTTTCTAAAAGTTTGAGCCATAGATCATTGGAATAAATCCTTCCTTTCACTCCAGCATACTTTGGAAACTGGCCCTGAGTGAAGTGCAGAGTTTGATTTAGCGAGGGAAAGCGATGATGTTTTTTGAGCTTTAGTGGAAAGAGACAAAACTCTGTAGTGGAATTTTCTATATAGTGTTAGCAATGGCTGAGTATAGGAAAGCATTTTCAGATTTGCTATTCATTAATTAATCCTCTTGTGAGGCTAATAGTGAGATTTCAGTTTCACTGAATAGTTGTGAATTATTGACAAGGGGTTTCAAAGCAGAGACTGCAAACCCAAATATTTTGGTACCTGGTACTTTCTGGAAGAAGAATTATTTTTGGGGTTTCATGATTCCACAGCTCTGTGACCTTCTTGCATGTGATTTCTTGACTTTCAATGACTATTTTCTATACAGATGGGCATGTTATTAGCTGTAAATTCTTTGAAGCTATTCTGAATTTATTTTTGTTTGTATTCATCTTGGATGAGTTTCTTACCTGTATATTTTAGATTGTAAATTATAGGTAAAAGATGACATATATTATTGGAAAGTATTTCTATCCCAGCCAGAGATTATCTTCAAATGCCCACAGTAATTGGAAGAATTTACCTTATAAGAAAAGTCTTAGATGGATGAATGACTGAAGACAGAGAAAAGCGTACCTATTTTTTTAATATGCTATGAGTGAGACATTACATTAGGCAAAAAATGTTCTCAAAAATACTGTTTGCAGTTGTTTATCATTTAGTAATAACACAATATGCAGAGGTCCTATTGCTGTGATAAAAAGGTCAAGGAACAAATTCTGCAAGATATTCTGATGAGAAAGGACCTACACGTGTTATCCTAGCATCCAGCCAGAAAGGGGAAAAATTTATAATTTGGGTCTTTGGTTGAAAGTGAAGATAAAATAAACCAAAATATTTAGGAGTGAGAGAAAAACATAAAGGACAAAGTCTGAGTATATAGATTTGAAAGACCAGATCTCGAGAAGAACATAATTCTTCTAAGGATTTGTATCCTGAATGAGGCTAGAAAAGCCACCGTTCTCTGTTTTTCAGATGCAAAAGGAAAAAATTCCAGTGTAAGATCTGCATATGCATCAACTTCTCAATTGAATTTTTACAGGGTTTTCTTGTAAGCAGAGTTGGGTTTTCAGAAAGAAATTAAGAATAACAAATCTGGTTATACCAGGAACATTCCTCAATGTGTTTAATTGTCTGTTTTTGGAGGTGTTTTGCTTGCATTTATCACACTCAGCAGACTTTGAGAGCTGGTGTTTCATAAGCCCCTCTTCCATACCCTTCTCCTTAACTCACCAGTTTCAGTGCTTCTGAGATAGACCAGTCCATCTGCACTGACTTGCCATGCCCCACTGAAAAAGCACAAAAAACTGCAGAGCAGTCCTAGTCACACTGATAGTGATGAAGTTGTGAAACCATGGTTTAATTTTCACTGCTGCTATTTCAGATTATTCTTCCAGGTGAAATTGGGACAGTTGTCCTTCAGACTAGACATGAGCTATCTTTAAGTTGGCAATAACAGAATCATTATGGCAATATAAAACTTAGAGCAGGCTGCTAAACCTGTTCAATTGTATGTTAAGCTTCTTAGATGGGTTTTATAACCTGCACTGAGAAACACAGGGCTGTATCTCTGCTGCTGGCAGTTATGTGAGAAAGGGAGGCAGGATGTTCTGGTTATACTGGATGGTAACTGCACCAGACATATCCTCAGGTCCCATAGGAAAGTGATATCTCCTACCACAGATCCCTGGCTAGGGGGAGAAATACCCCTCTTTTCTCTAAATATCCTGGTTAGGAATCTCTGTTTGAAAATATCCAATACATTTCTCTGTTCCTCTAGGAAGGAGCAAATGGAAAAGGACTGTTTTTTTTATCTCTGTTCAATTCATTGTTGCTGGTGCCTTGGAGATGATAATGTCTCAGTTCTGATCTCAGCACAGTGAGCTACCCAGGCAGGCACAGTATCTGTCAGCTTGCTTGGGCTTGTCAGTGCTGTTCCATAGTTTCTGTTACCTTTTATGCAAACTCTGATTAATGTTTTAAGAAAGATTTAGGTTGTCCTCAAGGAACTTATCTCTAGTTGATGTCATCACTGCTGATCACGTTAGCACAGAGGGCTGCACACTGCAGCATGCTCTGAGATGCCACCTCCCAGGCACAGTGATTTGTAATTAGCTTTTGAGCAGGCCAGGTGAGGTGTCTGGCCCTTGAGGGCTGTTTCTCCTCGACAGCAAAAAGTTATTTAGCAAATTAGTGCAATACATTGAATTTTTTTTCCCACTGAGGTGTTAGGCATAAAACAAATGTCTTTCATTTCACCTATGTAGGATGGTCATTACAGCTCTAGATAAAAACAATATTAATAAAAAGAGACAGTTATTGCCAGCTCAACTGCCAAAAGGGAAAAGGGGTCAATATGGTCCTTTTCATATCACCATAGGCTATTTTCTCAAGGCTATCTGTACAAATAAAAACATAAAGTTTCAAATTGTTTTTCTATTTCTTATTCTATATGATGTCATGCTTTATCAATGAAAGGCCACTGCATATCTGACAACATCTAACTGTATAGTCTCTTTAACATAATTCTCTAGGGTATTGTCTCCTGTACTGTGTATCTAAAATATGACAGTGTGTTAGTTTTCTCTCTTGTTTATCTTGGTTTATCTTGTACCAGCTGTGAGTAAGATATATGTTTTCTGTTGTACTTACACTGTTAAGGATGATAAAAAGCACTGTGTGGAGATTCTCATAGTAGCATGGGGAGTTGAATAAACAGGTATTCAAGGCCAGGTTGAGAGAGGCTTTAAGCTACTTGGTCTAGAGGGTGGTGTCTCTGCCCACTGCACAGGGTTTGGAACTAGATGATCTTTAAAGTCTCTCCCAATCCAAGCCATTCTATGATTCAACTGATGGCCAGAACTGTAAATCCACCAAAGGTGCAGTCCATCCTGAGGGTCCTTCAGTGAAGGCCCCACGTTGGGCACCCGTTGACGCTGTGCCAGAGTCTCACAGCCAACTCAGCACCACCCAGCACGATGGCAGGTGTGGGACACGCCTCAGGAGCGAGCGACCTGAGACGTGGCTTAGAGCCACTTGCTCTATGGCACTAAAGATCACAACGGCACAGGCTGGGGACAAAGATGAGAGGGAGGTCTTCTGTGTGTAATCTGAAAGGCTTTATTCCATCGAAGGGTCAGGGACAGAAAGACCAAGAACAGAGTGTGCACCGGCTTATAAACTGGGGGAGGTCCAAGGGGTGGGTATTAAACTTCTCTCCCAATGGGAAGAGAGCAAGGGAGGATCTCAAGGAGGGGTTTCGTAGCTCAGAAACCAATGGGGAAATAGTAGGAGGAGGAAGGGTCACATGGGCCGATAGGGCTTTGAGTTTTAGATACTTTCCAGGGAGGAGTTTCAGGCAGGGCGTTGGGATAACAAGGATTGGCAGGGAACCTTCTGGAAATATGGGCAGGGTTAGGTGAGACAGACAGCTCAGGGCAGATACAACTTTGAGGACAACCCATTAACTCAAGCGAAATAGGGGGATACAGAACAGTCCATTGACAATTTAACAAACCACAACATCTATCAATGTGATCTGAAGGCAAAGGTAATTTCATTGAAATTGTCACTGTCCTCTTTCAAAGAACCAAATAAAAGTGAAGTACACTGAGGTGGTCACTCCTTGTGTAAAAAACCATAAGAAGCACCCTTACAAAACAGTGGTGGCTTTTTCTCCTTATATCCAGCTTTTCCAGTTTTGTCAAGCACTCAGCATTATAGCAATTCCGTTAGAGGAACAGATGTGCTAGAAAGTAATAAAAACCAGAGAGTTTCACTTTAGGTTACTGAACTAAGTATGTGTCATCTAGATAGTCACGATAGGTTATCATCTGATAAGTATTTGTCTGCCTCTTTGAAAGCAGATGGGAGATACAGCACTGTTCCTTGGAGGAAAAAGTGTTCCCAGTTCAGAAACTTCATTTGGCATTTTATATGGAAATAAAGCAGTCACTCTAGATGATATCAGAAAATTATGGTACAGCAGTGGCCTGGTGAAGCTGGAGAGTCTGAGACAGTGGAAAATTAGGAGAAAACCCTTGCAGAGTAAAAGTCTGAGAGATTTTCTTATTTCCATTTGTTAGCATTAGCCAAAAGCATTGCCCAGTGTGTCATGCTTTAAGGTGAGTGAAAATATCTCCAGGTGTCAGCATTTCATCCCATCCACCCCTCACCAGGATTCTGGTTTCATGAGAGAATTTGCCTTGGATTCTGGGTTCACAGCTGCAGTACACATTTTCACATGTCAATAGGATAGCTGAGACATTTGGGTGTTTCATCAGTAAAAGCTAAAGTTTTCACAGTGACTTCCATTTCAAATTTTATTCCACTATATCTTGTTTTGCTGCAGATCTCCTAGGATCCTTCAGCAGAGTAGAGACACAATACCTGAGAGTCCTTGCTCTAGCAAAAAGCCCTATCATGACAGAGCTCAAGCCACTTACCATACTATCAATATCTTGCTTCTAAATGCTTTTATTCAATAGCACTTGACTACTTTGACTTCCTTTTCTTCAGGACTATTCCTCTACTGAGAGTGGCTGTGCTCAATCCAACACACCAAATGATTTTGCCTTCAGTTGTTTTTCGCTTGTGCACACAGAGATCTAGTTACAAGCTGCATATATAGTGCTTGATGAGTTTTCTTTTCATAGCTTCTGAAATTATTATTGTAAATGGTCACTCTCATAAAGGTCTTAGAAAGACAATTCCTGTGTTATGCACAATCAAGTTGGAAAATCCACATGAAAGTTGCTAGGTTTCTCTCTCTCTTCCTATGGGAAAACTGTTCTTTAACCTCAGCTCTTTAATGAATGAGAAACCTTCATCTGGATTCCAGGCTAAAGCAATTTCTAAATTGCTAATCTAAAGCTAACTCGTATTTTCTTCTTAGCAGCTGAACTTCATCTTATATGGCTCTTTTGTACTTAGCTCTTATGATAGCACTGGGATTTTTCTAGAAGACAGAAATGATCTGTTGTACTCAGGAGTTAAGATAGACATGAACAGAGTTTTTCAGTGACTGAATCAAGACCATGGAAAGCATTTTTTGTAACGTGTTTTGACATCGCTCCCTCCTTTAGACATTTAATTTGTCCAAGACCGAAATGGTTTTCTTGCTGTCATTATTTTATCAAATCTTTCAAGCTTCTAAAGCAAAATGTTAAAACAAAGTATTCCAACATTCAGGAAAAATTTATTTTTTTAAGTGGTATGATAGTCCATTTTTAGTGGAAAAGCCTATAATTAGTTGATTTAGTATGGGTTATAAAATGCCCACCTGTGTTTAGAAATTGACAGTAGACAGAAGCTCCCTCTTCAGTGTGTGCTGCCACTGAGTCTGAAAGTTAATTTACTGGTGCTTCACAAGTTATTTGTAGATAGATACTCCACCATTACCTACTAGTGCTATATTTGCATCTGAGAAATTCCATCTGCAGCAGCCAGCTCTTTAGGTTCTTTGAGCTACATTTTGGTATATTTTACCTTGCAGACGCTAGAGAAAATGGAAAATCTTTAAAACTTGTTTTGAGTAAACAGCTCAAGAGCTGTATTTTTCCAGTATGGACGTGGACTTTCAGGCTGAAGGGATGAAAGGAGGTAAAGAAGCTCAATGTAGTGTAGCCTGCTCCAGGTTCTGAGGCAGAGCAAGACTGTCTTGTACCAGGGGAGATAGCGCTATGCAAACCTCTGTCAAAATACTCTACACTTCAGGGAATTTTGTAGATGCATATGAATAAAAGAATGACTTTGGAGCGTTGCTTTGGGAAATGGCTTTGTAGTGCTTGCTGATATTTGACAATGTCCCATTTTTTCCTAACATCTGTGGACTCCAGTTTATTCTGGCAGAGTCCTAATGTGAAGAGTTATGCATGTTTGTAAGCAGGACATAGAATGTGATGCTGAAATAGTACAAGAATTTCCTTTGTGTAGAAAAGACTTTGGTGATTACAGAGAAATAAAAATAGAAAAAAGAAACTCGGTATCTTGAAAACAACACAGACAATGTGGAAAATCAGGACTTTGTGAGCTTCACATTTTCCTTTGGAAATGCTTCTTACTGCAAAGCCTATGTGCATAGAGACTAACATGACAATTAACCTTGCTTGGGTCAAGTGCAACCTGCAGGAGTGATGTGATCACTCTTGAGCACTTGATGGTAATTTGTTTCATTGGAATGTGCCGTGCTGTAGGGGCACTGGGGAAACCTCTCTTTGATTGTAGGACTCTCTAACCTAGGGCAGGCAAGACCCTGGTAACTTGTTTGTGCTCCCTGCACTGAAGACAACAGGACTGAGTGCAGTAAATGAATATGCGTCTGTCGTGTGAGTAGATCCACTCCTCTGCTGCTAGAAGCCTGACTTTTATACTGTATAATACTTGTGACAGCAGGATGATCAAACTTACAGAGGAGATATTTGTTAGGACTGGTGAGGATCAGGCACTTCGTACTGACTGAAAGGCAGTACAGATGAAGATGCTGAATTTGAAATCCTCTGATAAAAACCCCACTGAACAGTAGGAAGCATTTAACAATCACTGTGCTTAACTGCCCTATCATCATTTACATAGAGAGTTGTTCAAAAGAGAGGATAGAATTACAATGGGGGAACCTGGCAAAATACTGAAAGCTGCTTTTCTTTTAGCTCACAAGCAGAAATGCATCTGGAATATACATTTCCACATTGTTCTTTAAAAGGCTTTGATTTTGAATTCACATATGGTACTTAATTTGCATTTTTCATACAGTCATTAATGCTTGGTGAACTTGAAAGGTCTAGAAAAGTATTCAAAGGCTTGGATACTGCCCAGAAATGTATTCATGCTGTACTGGCCTGGAAATCTGGCATAAAATCTGCAGCTTGGATGCTGAGCTGGGATTTCAATTCTTTCTTTTTGAGGTATTTTAATAACAGAAGGCTGCTTCTCAGGCTTGTTGTATGTTTTATGCTACTTCTTATTCCTGTGAATCATTTAGGTGTTGGTATCATTTTGATCACATTTCTAGCAGAAGTCAAATATAAGGGAATGTCAAGAACAGGGAGCTGCAGGAAAAAAAAAAAAAAACCCACCCTGAGATCAATGTACCTTGAAGAGAAAGCAATAGATTTAGGACTTGAAACTACTCCCCGAAAAAAAAATCTGCCTTCTTGATTCTTAATCTAAACCAGAAAGTGCAGGTCCTGTCCATGGTAAGGTTGACAGCAGGGTCCCACCCACCTGCAGGAACTGCTGTGGAGTTCAAAGACTTGCAAGAAAGAAGGAACAAAAGCCAAAGTGTTCAAATGAAAGATGCCGGATTATTTTCAGAGGAATGCACAAGATCATGGGCATTGCTTCTCCTTAAGTGGGATTTACCCTCGACTGGATACCTTTTGGTACTATGCAGAGTGCAACAACCTTGACCAGCTGCAGGGAAGCTGCCTTTGCCCGGAGAAGACATTCAGCTGCTAGGAAGATGTGTCTGGCTGAAAGCAAGTCTTAAAGCGTGCATCTCCTAGAGATGTAATCTTAGTTTCAGATACCAAAACAAACCACAAAATATAATGAGGGAACTCTTTCTTTTGGTTCCCCTTTCTTATAAAGCAATAAACTACTTCAGATGAGAGGAGCACTGTGATAGCTGATGGGAGATGCAGTAAGACTTCCTCCCCTCCTCCCATCATACCCCCCATCCAGGGGCATTGAAGTGCAGAGAGTCTATTGTTCTGCTGCTTCCTTTTCCTTTTATCTGTGCAGCTGTGCTCTCCATCAGATACCATCATGCTGCCAGAGCTACTCTTCACAGTGGGGGTAGGTGATTTGTTAACTGCTTGTTTTGGAGTAAACTACTTGATCATGCAAGTTAGTCAGTCTGACAAAAGAACAAAATAAAGAAACTAATTGATAATTATTCCCTGTACACCATCCCTCCTCTTGATTTATAAAAAGGGATACTTCTACAGCAGTGTTGTGTACCTATTTAATCACTTACACCAGCTGATGAAATAAAAGCTCTTGTCCCTTGGCCCCCTGCAAATTATTCTTGTTAATTATTTTTTAATTATCCTTTCGTCGCTGCTCCTGGTGCCACTTTCGTCGTTTCTACATCAGTGGGTGCAGGCGTGACAAATCCGAAAGCTCACCGCAGAGAGGTGTCCCTGTGGCTGTGCCTGGCTCCCGAGGAGCACCAAGCGGTGGAGCGCGGCTGGCTCGGGGGACGCCAGGGAAGCCTTTCTGTCCCTGCTTTGGGTGAGGATCCCACCTGGCACACGCGCGTGCGGGCGCGGACCGGCTCGTGAGCCGGGACACAGCCGCGCGAGCGCGCACACGCGCGCGTCAATTAGCTACGCTCTTACATTAGAGAGTTAATAACCCCGCGTCTTCAGGGTGCATGACAGCATATTAATCAGAACCACGTTAAACAGATGGGGACATTGTATCGCTCTCTGATGCAGACCGGGAAGAAAAGGTCCCCAGTGTGGTAGAGGAGACTGCACATTGCGATGCTCCACGGTTGCTCTCTAAGGGATAAAAGGGATGGATTAATTTTTGCTGTTGGACAGGCGCAGTGGAGAAGGGAACATTTTATTGTGCTAGATACCTGAAAGCATTCAGAACTTGTGGTCACAGAATATGGGTCCTGGAGCAATTTCTCTGTCTCCTATAAATTCCCATTTAAAAAAAATCAACGTAACTTACTGGAAGATAAAGAGTAAAGCACAACTGAAACCCTAAATGTGGATGTACAATTGAGGAAAAAGGAAGGAAATGGAAAATAATAAGGGGCTGGAGATATTAAAACCAAAGTATTTTGAGCATGTGTGACCAAAGCAAGTCAAAGAAATAACGAGGCACAGTATTTGCATCAGGGTACTTATTTATTCCCTCAATGGCATTTTTTTTTCCTCCTGGGCAAATTGCTTACAAACATATATTATATTTCACTGTTGTTCCTCAGTATTAGTTGGCAGGTGGCTTATGCAAGGAAGTTCAGCCTCTGGTCTGCCTTCAGTGATCCACCAGACAGCTTACCTGAGGGAGTGGACTTGCTATATGTGAGCCAGACTTTGTGCAGAGTTTGCTGGTTTTATTGTTTGATAAGAACTGGAACAATTTACCTTATGATGACTATGAGATGCTATCCCCCTTCTGTTCGCATGGAGATTGTTTTAATTGGGAAAATTTACATATTTCCCTGTTAACTTTTAGCAAATATTTTTGCAAAGGATAATCTGCCTTTCTGTATTTTCCCAGCTCCAGATTCTAGAGGACATTTTTTGTAACTAAAATAATCACTTTTCTTGGCATCTTAAAAATGCAGAGTGGCATAAACCAAAACACTCTTAAAGCTGACATTTTTTTGTTGGGTTTTCACAGATCCCACAGGTTACTTACAGTGTTATGAGTTGACCCTGGCTGAATGACAGGTATCCACTACAGCATCTCTATCACTCCTCTCTGCAACTGGACATGGGGAAGAAGGTACAACCAAAGCCTTGAGTTAAGGACAGAAAGAGATCAGCCACTGATTATTGTTGTGGGCAAAAAAGATTTGACCTGGGGAAACTAATTGAATTTATAACCAATCAAAATCAGAGCAGGATAATGAGAAGGAAAACAAATCTTAAAACCACCTTCCCTTCAACCTCCCTTCTTTCTGGGCTCTACCTCTTTCCCCAGGGTTCAGGGAGATGGAAATGGGGGTTATGGTCAATTCACCACATGTTGTTCCTGCTGCTGCTTAGGGAGAGGAGTCCATCTCCTGCTCCAGTGCGGGGTCCTTCCCACATTGTTTGTGGAGGCACTCCTTCACAAACATCTCCAACGTGAGTCCTTCTCATGGGCTACAGTTCTTAATGAATTGTTCCAATGTGGATTCCTTTCCATAGGGTGCACTCCTTCAAGAACAGGCTTCTCCATTGTGGCTCCTCCAAAGTGGCACAAGCCTTACCAGGAAACCTGCTCCAATATGGGCTCCTCTCTCTGTGCCTCTGCAGGTCTTTGCAGGACTCTGCTCCAGCACAAGCCTCCCACATGTTCACAACCTCCTCTCAGGCATTCACCTACTCCGTGAGCTGCAGATGGATCTCTGCTCCAGAATGGGCCTCCATGGGCTGCAGGGGCAAAGCCTGCTTCAGCATGGTTGGCAGCACAGGCTGCAGAGGAATCCCAGCTCCAGTGCTTGGAGCATCTCCTCCCCCTACTTCTGCACTGACATTGGAGCCTGAATAGTCATTTCTCTCACATATTCTCACACCTCTCTCTTCTGGATGCAAATACTTCAGCACAATATCTTCTTTTTCCTTCTTAAATATGTTATCACAGATGTGTTACTCCCATCGCTGATTGTCTCAGGCTTGGACAGCAGTGGGTCCCTCGTGGAGCCAGATGGCATTGGCTCTGTTGGATACAAGGGAAGATTCTCACAGCTTCTGGCTCCTCTAGCTCCCCCTCCCAGTACAAAAATCTGGCCAAGAGAACTCAATACAGTCAGTGAACCCCTCAGTGCCTTTGGAGGCCATGAAAGCATCACATTAGCTGTTTTTGCTGGAGGAGTAAAGTCACAAGAGCACCTGTTCTAAGGGAGCAGAGCTGCCTGCTGACTGCTCATCATTACATGGTGCATATCTATTTAAGATCTGACTAACTTAGGGCCATAAAAAATATCCTTTTCATAATGTGATATGAGGTTGATGAGGTGCTGCAGCACTATCATCCAGCATGATGCCGGTGTTTGCTATGCCCACGGCAATCTCAGGTTATCTTCCTTTTTAAGTTCTTCCATTAGTAAAATTTCTCAATATTTAAACAGCTGATACCCACATAAAAAATGGTGTACAGCCTGAAATTAATCCATATGATCTCCTATGACCTAGGAGATCTGTACCTTTTGAATGAATAGAAGATTTCTTAAATATCGGCAACCTTACAGAGTTTAAAACAGCTTTGTTTTTTATTGCTGCTATGAAGGATTAAGTTCCCTTTGTCCTTTCAAATTTTTCCTCTCGCAGCTCACATTTGTCAAAAAACTTAGTCACAAAGTCATTTCTCTCAGGAAAATCCCAGGGGCCAGTCCCAGCGTTTAATAACACAATGAAGAGAAATTGGCAATGTTTACGTTTCCTGGTGCAAACCAGTTTCTAGATTCAAAGTTGGGCAGTCATGGCAAGTTTCCACAAAAGAAAGGAGAACAGTGATTATGAAGAGCAGACAAGAGATGATAAAAAGGTGAGGAGGTGAATACAAGACATGAGTTAGAGGAAAGCCTATTACTTAGTTCTGAAATGGTGGCATAAACCAGTCTCTCATGTACTGGAGGTAAAAAGGAGAGGTGCTGAGAGCACACAGAGTACATAAGAAACAGAAGAGTAAAATGTGTGATAAGGTAGGTATAGAAGGAAAGTCTGTAATTGTAAATGACTTGAGATTCTTAGGACTTTTGTTGCCTCTGTAACAATAGGTAATGAATGAAATGCAGATGAGTGATTTAATGAACAAATGTTTCTGGCATATCTTCTACGCCAGCAATTCAAACTACCTGTGGTTCAAAACCAGGTCCGATCTATATTCATGACCAGAATATTTTAAATCCAATTAACTAACTGAGATGTAATTACTGATGCAATTACTGTTGCTATCTCATGATAGTAAAAGATGTGTACAAGACCAAGATACATGGCTCAATATAAACCTTAACTCTCTAGAAGAGAAATGAGATATGGAAACAATTGAGTAATTTTGGATTTCATTATTTATTATGAACGTACACAGCCAAATTTTTCTTGGGATAAAGCCACTGCTGTCAGCTTAATTACATTGGGAGTAAATGTGACCCTCCTCAAGCCTTCTGTAAGTGTACAGTTTCTATTAAAGTTGTAACAGATCAATCATGAAAAGGTCTTGGCAGAAAAATCGGTAGGTGGGTAATAAAAAAGATAAAGGACACTGAAATGAATGGAACGACATGCTGCAGGAAATTAGCTTTATGAAAACAACTTTGTCCAATAAGAAAAGTTTGGTAGTGGCATGAGACTGGAACAAGCAGAGAACCCCTGCCTCTGACAAAAATGATCGTTGCTGTTTCTGAGCAAAAAATATTGTGGTGGAAGTGGCAAGTGCTTTTCGTGAGAGATGCTCTTTTAAGATTACAGTTGCTTAAATCAAATTAAATGGACATATCGATTATGCAAAATTTAAGGATTATCCATCCATCAAAAAGGTGATGATCAGACTTGCATTTAAATTGCTGATCTGGGGCCCACATATTGTGTTTCTGGTTTGGAGCTGCAGCACAGCCCAGTCTCACAGTGCCCTGTGCTCTCCACTGCAGACTCTACTTGCTCTACACCTGCTGTTGCACAGTGAGCATGGTTGAACTGTGATTCAAATATTTCCATGGCTGAGTGCCATGGAAATGCAAAATAAAGTCAAAATCAGCTTAAATGTATGACTTACTAGGTTTGCTTTGAAAGCACCTATTCTGCAGGAATTTGTGTGTGCTCTTTGCTGGCTGTGGAAGAGCATGTTGTCCTTGTGATGCCACACACTCCATTTTGTTTTCGCTGTGCTCCACATGTGGGTGGAGGGGAGCACATGCCGTTTTCCCAGAGGAGAGCTGAGCAGATTTTTCTTTCAGCAGTACTTGGTTTGTTTGCAGCTGTGCTTGTCTTCAACTGACCATATTTATTCTGCCCCTGCATCTCCCTGCTCCTTTCTCTTCTAGGTCCTTTTCTTCCTGAGGTTTCCCTTTACCTCTCCCCACTGCTACCATTGCTGTCCTCTTGCCCTGCCTTCATGTTGTGTTTATCTGGTTTCCTTCTCTTTCATTCTCCAGAAGTTGCCTTGCTCTTATTCAAAATGAATAGGTCAATCCTCTCCATTATTGCCTCTCTGCTGCTTGGTGTGTTTGACACCTGAGCTCTATTGTTTGGGAAGTTACCCAACTGTTTTTGACTCTTTTCTTAGTTTTTCCACTGTGTTAGACCACAGCAGTAGCTGCTAGACTTCCTCCATTTCCTACTCCTTTGCTTCTCCTAAGAAGCATCACTTGTGCATGTTTTCGTCATTATTCCCTTGTATCTGATGGTATCAGCAATTCACCCAGCTCCTCCTAATCAGTTTTTCATCCTAAATTTTGTTTTGGCCTCTCCCTCTCCACAGTATATTGACTATTGTCATAAATAACCTCCATAAACTGGTGAGGCTGAGCTTCTGATGAAGCTTCTGTCTCACTGTATTTGCTTTCCAAGTTTGATTCAAAGCAGTTTCAAAGTAATCAGAAAGGATGCATAACACAAATGAAGACCTGTTTAATTCTTTTCTACAGAGTAGAAGCTTTGTGTGAAGAAGCTTTGGAAAAAATCAGCAGAAGACAGTGTCCTAAACCCCTGCATATTGAAAATCTTGCCAGTGACATATATTATTTTGTGCATAACCTTAAATGTGTGTTTTACAAAAAATAAATCTACATTAAATTTTTATATAACTATTTGATTGTTTACATGGTTGATATTGTTGGATCTGTCTTGCCAAATTGTCCAGACTGTTATTATCATTGTAATCTGGAATACAACTAGTGTGCTATGATGGTGATCTCTTTTCTTTAAACAATGGATTCTGATCCAGTTCCCCCTGCCCACTGTGCTGTTGCTTTTTGATAATTTGAAAATGATCTTTTTGGAATTATGATAAGGGAATGTGGGAAATAATGGGAGTACCATAGCTTCCTTCTGAAGGTAATTAACTTTCTTTAAAGGAAGGTGGGTGTACTGTCTCATAAAAAAAAATCATCTTTAGGAATTACAAAAATGAAAAGAAATTCCTTCTTTCTCACCCAGGACTCAACTTTTCATCTCCAAAACCTTTTATTTTCCCTAATTACCCTAAATTTGTGCAACAGGGATCATTACTAATAAATATATAAGTACATGGAAGTATAAAAATTTAATTCTGATATTCCTAATACTGATGTAAATTGAGAGTAGCCCTATTGATTTAAACTAAGTGGTTCTGAATGGGATTGGAATAAATGAGCTATATGTGTTAAATGAGTTATTTGCTACAGAGAAAAGGGAACTACTAGAATTTCCAATTATGCAATTTATTTTTTTACTGGAGCTTTCTTCTCTCCACAGCTCGTTTTTACTGTTGTCACTTCTTCAGTGTAGCCTTAATGATGAGTTTATAACATCTATGTTCATTTGCGTGGCAGGGAGCTGAGCTGCCACAAGAAAGAATTGTATCTTTGGAGGAGGATTAACAGGAGAAGAAGCTGGGTCATAGAAAAGGAAATCACTTGTTCAAAGTAACTCAAATATCAGAAAATGAGATTAAAAAAATTATAACGAGTGCATTACTCTTTATAAATGTTCACCTCCCGCACCTCATTTTTTCCCTGCTGTCAGTCTTGCTTTTATTTCAGAATAATGGAATGAATTTTTTGCAGATTTATATATTGACTTAAACCTTCAGAAGTGTATTGCACACACAAATAGAATTTGATTGTAAAGAAAAAAGCCTACTTAAGTCCTGATTTAGCCATGAATGTGATATGGGCCTATTACGTTGCCCGAGACCTTAAAAAAGCAGGTTGCTGACAGATAAATAGAAGTTTTGTGAAACAAAAAGCTATATTTCCATTTCTATATTTCCCATTTTCACTCATTACATGATGACCAAGTACAAAAATGTAAGTATAAGCCTAATTTTAAAAGTATGTTTGCATTCAGTTAAACTGTTCATGCCCTTAAAAACCTGAATGAATTGAGGTTAAATACAGAGCTCCTATTTTTGTTAAAATCATGTGTCTCTCTTCTAAGACAAATGGAGAGCTTTACACCAATGTCAGCTTTGTGTACTCAGCTGCACATTGTCATGTTTATTATCTAACTTCTTTTGACTGGACTGCTTTGACTGTATTTGATCTTTAGAATATTGTTTTTGTTTGTAAGGGGAAGGGAAAGTTGGATAATTTCTTGATAGAACCATTATTTACAAAATTACAAGCCTTCTTATATGCTAAAAGTGAGTAAAAGAAATTAGTTTCCTTTCCTAATAATCTGAGCCTTCCTTCCCCCCTCTCCCCCGCAGTCTTTTACACCTTTTTACTGCATTCTGTTTAAAAATCCTCTCATTTTTGTTTCTAGACCACATAAGTGCATCTCTGCCTGTCAGACCTCCTGCCACCCCCTGTGTTTATGCATCTGGCATTTTCGGCTTTGGTTGTGTAATGACAGCTTCCGCAAACAGCAGACAGATCTCTGAATTTACAGAATGTCCACAGTGAATATGCCTGTTTTTCTTCCTCTGCATAGCTCAGCTTCTGACTGGTGTTATGTGAAGCTGGGACTCTGGGTAGTAACAACCACTGCTTCCACTCACTTTGAGAGAAGATTTATTTGCCCATTTCTCCCAAAGAACTGCTAATTTTTCAAAAAACAAATGTATATACATATTTATATATATACAGAAAACCAGGGAGATCCTTCCCCAGGTACAAGAGTTACATATCTTCAAAGTGTCTATTGCATTACAAATGTGAAGATTTTTGCTCAAACTGTAAAATTATATAATCATGGCAAATATGGCTAGAAGGGTCTTTGAGATGTCCTATTCATTCTTCTATTGAGACAGATTTAGTTATACTGAGAGACTTTCTCATGCTTCTTTGCATACTCTGTTCTTAAAAGTATCCCAGCCAAGTGGGTCACTTTCCCTGGTGCTACTCTATGCTATTGCCTAATTATCCTTCTAATTATAGACATTTTTTTACCCCTTGTGTTTGCCTTACATTCTATTTTCTTAATTTAAAACCATTACTGATTTTCCATTCACCAGCGAATACAAAGAACATTTATCTTTTAAAAATCTGGAAATTGTTACCATTTATTTTTTATTCCCCAACTCAGTAAACTGAACTTCACTTTTTCCCATTTTTCTTCAAGGGGCTATTTTATCTACTTTCGACTTTTTACTTGTTTGCGGGTTTTGTTTTGGGTTTTTTTTCCCCGTCATTGTTCTCTTTGGATGCTTTCTGTTTAGTGTCTTTCTTGAGGTTTGGCAGCCAAAAGGACACAATGAGGTGTTGGTTGAGCTGTAACCTCTCTGAGGTATGTGGGAGGCTTTCATGAAAGAAAATCATTTTACAAATAGATGGCCTGAAATGAAACGGGGCAGTGAAATGGTAATGTTGGCTCTGGGCCGTTTCTGAATGTTTTAACTTTGTGGATCACTTTTAAGACTGTTTCTGTTTACATGGAAATTCTGCATTTCATAATTATGCACCTGGTAATTCCTGTTTAGAGTAATGGTTTGCACTTTTCTTTACTGAATCACTGCATCATATGTTTCTACTCCAGTAACTTTTAATGACCTAATATTTGAAAGTATTTACAGCTCCCTATTTCTCCATTATTTTTCTACTCTGTGAACCCAAAAGCATAGGATGAACTGAGCAAGAGGCTTGGAAGATTCTATGTTTTATATGAGACAAGTCATAATTTCCTTGGTATGACTTATACTTGTTATTAGAAAGAAACTTGGCATGGACAAGTGTTCAACTAGATGCAGCCCAAAATCTCATTCAGTACACTAAGGCACCTGGCCATTTGTCAGGGATGAAATGAATAATGATTTACTGTATGAACTGAGTTTCTTAGTCTAATAGAAAGTTGTCTTTCAGGTCTGTCCCTTGTCTAAATTCATCAGTCTTCACACCTAAGGTAGCAGAGCTCCCTCTCCGTGTCCCTGGATTCTTTTCATTTTGAATAATGGGGAAGTTACAACTTCTAGCAAGGTGCAGCTGTAAGTACAACTTTCCTAGTAGGTGGTTCACTTGGGAACTTAGGTATTTTTGGCCATTGTGTCACAAACCACTCTTCACCACTTACAGACACTGTTGTGCTCTTCAGAACCTGCTGATGCAACCAGTATCATCTGCCTGGGATCAGAATCTGGCCTTTTGTCTCTGTTTGCTGGAAAGCTGCAATATCACTTTGCTTCCTAGGACCAATTTTTATCAGTTCTTTGTTCAGCCCTACTGTTATGAAGTGGAAAATTCCATCTAGGGGGCTGTCAGTGGCATAGAAAAATTAGTAAATGGCTTAGTTTCCATCTCATCAGTGGGAAAGAATTTTATTATTTTGGCCACGGATTTTATGCATGGCCAGAAACCAGGTTTTGTCCCATTTCCTTTGTATTGGAGTATTTTCTGCTTGTATTTCGACTCCTGTTCCGCACACAAAGCTTCTTGTACTTCCTGTTAGGGGTACCTACAATTTTTAGTTATAATTTTCAGTGATGACAGGTATATATAAAAATCTGTGAAATCTTAGAATCTCAGCTGCTATGTATTTTGCTTCCACAGTTTGGCTGTTGGTTTTTCATTAGCAAAACCAACAGACTTGTAATACACCAAAGTTCTCCAGGCTATTTACTAGAACAAATTTAGAAACCAATGCAGTAAACCTTGTTCTTTTTTACTTTGCTATACAATGTGATCATATGTTTCAGCATAGAAATTGCTATGTTTTTGAAGGCTGAAGGAACTGGTTATAAAGCACAACCCATAAAAGCTTATTCTAACAACAAAAGAGCTTACTGTGACAACATAGAGCAAACAAAGCAGGAAAACCTTGCTCCCTTCCAGGGGTTTAATGTAGATGCTGACACCTCAGTTCCCAAGCAGAGGTCATAAGGAATTGAACTTATCTGTTGCAAATTAGATACTGCTGATCAGATTCTCTTTTCAACTCCTACACAGCACTACTCTCTGTATGTATATCATGACAGTGTAATTTGTATCTTAGAATAGTACCTGTCTGATTGACATGACTTTGTGTATTTATACTACACTATATTTTAAGATCAACAATTCCAAAGTCAAAGATGTTTCCCCTGGAGTAGCATCACTACTTCCATTGCTCAGAACAAGTAGCACCAAGCACCTGGAGATGACAGTACATCTTTTCTAACAAATAAAAAGTTTGAATCTGAATTTGGGTAACATTTTAACTTGAAGCCTTTTTGTAGTAGAATTTTTCTTGCTGTTTGAAAAACATGTCAGTAAAGATTTATTACAACTACTCTCAAGAGATGTCATACTTCTGTAACTCATCTCTTCAAAGAGATGGTCACAGGAATAATAGCAATATTCTGCACAAGAGGTTTGGAAAATGATTACCAATTTCTGAATTATTACTATGCAATGGATTTGATTGTATCCTTAGAAACTAACCCCTTTACTGCCACATTACTTTTTATGCCAGAGGTCACCTCCAACACTTTGAGCTAATGATTTTGTCCTAAGTAAAATCTTTTGGGGAGTTTATAATTTCCAAATTCACTCATAGCAGTGTATTTATGCACAGCAGAACTTTAGTAGGAGATGATACAGGATACAAAAGGAGAACGTTATGAGAATTTTGTAGCTATGAGGTTGAAGGGGTCTTTCTTGGGGGTGAACAGAACCATGTTCCTGGCACGTGCAGTCCAAGGTGTCCTGTCAGGAAGAGCTTGGTAAAAAGGACAGAAAGGACCAGCTGCTGTTCCCTGCTATGGGACAGTGAGCGGGTGCTATCTCATTCATTGTTGTCATTTGAGCAAGGTGATTTAATGTACTGGCAGGCTTGATCTTTTCCTTCCTTGGTCTTCTGCAAGGGACACACAGGTGATTCTCTCACATACCTGAGAGAAGAAGAGCTGCATCCTCATTCTCTCTGGGCTATAGAAAAATCATGGAGACACTCCTCAAGCATTTCTCGAAGGCTGACACACTGTTCATATTTGGGGCTTTTTTTGAGGAAGGTTTATAGCTTGTAAGTGTTCTATAGGAAATTCAGTGAAGAGGGCAGTGCAAGGGCTCCCTCCGAGTGGAAGACCAAATAAAATAAATTATTTGCTGATCCTCCTCTCTGGGCACCTTCTGAATTCCATGACCTATTTGTCATGGATAGTTCATCTTGGATCTTTGTTGTTCTTACTTCATACTATGACCTTCTAGTCTTTACTCTCATCTATCTGTATGATTGTACCTTTAGACTACGGAATTCAATCTTGCTTAAAGAGTGAAATCTTACTTTTTAATTTTTGTGGTAGATCTTTTATACTTGGGGACAACAATGGTTCCATCATCATGAATTACAAATGGCATAACACTGACTTCCTGGTGCACCAGAAATCTGCTTTAAATTTCATTAATATTATCATTCCTTTTGCTTTCTTTTTCATAGTCTTTATTCTTAGACTTATGGTTTGCTCCTAGAATTATTTCTACTCCTCTCTTGTGATGCCTTACCCCTAGGAATACCCAGATGAAACCTCTCGGGGCTGCAGGCCATCCACAGGGACTCTAACTGGGATCTTCACAGGGGGATGACCGCTGCTGGTTTGCATCTCCTTTCTGTTCTTCATCTAAGTATGGGCAGACAATGTCTTGCTCTGGAACACAGCCAAGAGAAAAATCCAGGAGCTGGTGAAGAACAAGGAGTGACATGGAGCTGGGGCTGATGGGAGTCCTTATTTTAAAAATGTACTTATTTTAAAAGAGCATCCAACAGGGGTTTTTAAGGATGGCTAGGCACCAACATCTCCTTTGTAAATTGGGAAATGGGAAGGGCAAGTGAACAAAATAATCAAGGTGAGAGAGTTGGATCTTAAGACAGTTGTCAGATTTTCTTAGCTATTAAATGGATTAAGATAATGTTGCTTAAATGGCAGTTCACGTTTCCATAATTTATTTTCATTCTTAATTTTTTAGCTCTCATGCTCTCTTTTTCTTTCTGTAGTATGCCTGTGCATGTAATATATATTTACAAACTGTGTTGATAGTTAAAAGGCTTTTCTAGAGGAAATAAGGAATGGTATATTCACAAGAAGTCACAAAATATTCACAGCCAGTCTGAAATGTGTGAAACAGTGGGTCTGGTGCCTAATTATGGTCACCTCCAGCCCTGTTGAATGACAGATACAACATAAGGAAAGAGCATCTTGAACAAGCCATATGCTCTGTCATGACAACTTGATTCAGAGCTGAGATGTCAAGCAAGGTGGGGAGGGGGAAAGGCTTTCTTAAGCCGAAGTTGTGTTGCAGCCTTAAGTATTCACTTGTCTCTTTCTGACTTACCTCCTACTCACACTGTGCTGCCAGCCATGAAGTTTGACTTGCAGGCAGTGCTGGCAGATTCCCTTTCCTGGAGATTGCACTGGTGTCTTGTCTGAACAGACTGGCTCTGACTAAGATACTCTACAGAGAGCTCTTCTGGAAATGAGGCCTCTGTCTTCACCCAGGTTGCTGAGTGTGAAATTCTCGCTGAGGGGAGGAACTCTGGTCAACGTATGGATTGCAAAGAAGACAAGAGCCTCCTCTAGACTGCCAGCTGTCCTCTAGGCACACATCTAGGAAAGATATCTGAGTGTTCTGCTTCCTAACAGTTAAGTGGTGGCACTATCTTTGCGGCATTATCCTTTCAAAGGCCTTTTGGGATACTGATATCTGGCATTCCCAAGGGATAGAGAACTGTATCTCAGAGATGATTTATCAATTGCAACACAAGCTAGGTCTGTGCAGAAGGGTGCAATACTCTGTAGGAAGCTCTGATATGTCTTTGCCTTGCATCCTTGCAAGACGGCTACTGAGCTTGAAAGTGACTTTTAGTGGTATTCTGTATGTGTATTTCTGACAGTGCCAATAGATGTTTCCAGAGATCATGACTCTGCAAAGCTTCTTACCATGAATGTACCCAATCTCTTGAGTCCTCTGAACTGAAGGATTTTAAATTAGCGTTGATGTGTGCTGACTGTTTCTGCATTTTCCAAGCAGGTTCCCATTAACTGGTATGATCACTGGTTTGTGATGTTTTTCTTGTACAAGCCTGCACTGTTTTGCCACGTCCCACTGGTGCTCTGTAAAAAATTACCCTTCAGTATTTTGCTACATTTATCTATTCATATAGTTAAAATAAAACTTCTACTACTCTAGCTGTTGACATGAATACACATAACATTGGCAGGAGTGCTGTCCAGAGGAGTAAATCATACTTTACTTTTTACTGGCTGGGGTTTCCAAGACTTTTTGTGACTCTTGCAGAAATTCTTTTCTAGTCAGCTGTATTTGTGGTTTGGTTCTGACATTTCTTAAAAAGGTAGGAAAGAAATGGTTCAGGAGAAGTAATTTCTATATGCCCAATTGGATATGCTTACAGTATGAGTAATGAAATATTACCAGGAGAGAAGGATATTGTTCAGCAGGAGAATTCACTGAGAAAAGTGTTCAATGATAGGCTGAGTGATGAATATACTGTAAATACTGCATGTGGGCAAATATTATGATAGTGGCTTAAATCAGGGAAAATACAGCATGATGTAGCGTAACGTAAGCCTTGGAATCCAGAATTATGGATTGGCTGCAGAAAAGCTGACTCATTGTTTTTTCCTCTGGCAGAGTCCTGTTGTCTGACTGTGTGTATCTATTGCTCTTGAAGCAGGACTTGGTCTGTGGGCTGGTCAGTAAAATTTACAGCATTTCTAAAAACATGAAACTGGAAAATGAATTTTTGAACAGGCATATTTTGCACATCTTACCAGAAGTAACTATTTGCTAAGGCTACAAAACCCGTGCATTACAGATGTCTCTCAGTTTCACCTGAAAAACCTGGAAGAATTTTTTATGCCTGTATACCAAAAGTGCTAAAAGAATGTATCTTGCAAATTGCTAGGCTGTTCTAGAGTTTAAAACAAAGTTAGATCACTGCACAGTAATATCACTTTAATTACGAAAGTCATGTTACTTTAGAGTCACTTCTAGTTTTTATGATGTCTACTTTCACCTAATCCCAGTCAGCTGAAATTAAGTAAGGGTTACTACAAAGAAAGGTTTTAAGGCAACTGGATTTTCCTCATCACTGTAACTTTAAAACAACACTCAGTTAAATTGGTACAGCTTTCTCCTGGGACACAAATTACATGGCATTCAACTGTTGGCAAAATAACTTTTAAAGAAAAATTCAGTCATAGAAGGGTTCATTCTCAGATCAGCAGAGGCATGAGAAAACCTATTTGAGCTCATAGGCTTGCAGGCACAATCCTGATTCCTTACACCAAATAATGTGTAAGCATGATCAGATTTCTTCATGCTGACTATCTGCAACTTTTCTTAAAGTCAGTTGAGAAGAGATGTACTTAGCATGCATGGTGCATACTGCATACACACAAACATTCAGGAAGAATCAGGCCCCATGTCTCACTTCTGTAGGTGCTGAATAACCATACCTTTTGTTTCCAGTGGAAACTAAGAGTGCTCAGTTTTTTACCTAAATGGAGCTAATAAACAGTGAAAGGAGATATTTTTAGCTCTGTGAGCTTTGCTCATTAAATGCAGAGATGGGTACCATGAATTGAGGTATAAAATGTTAACCTCGCAGAGAGTGAATTGCCTTGGACTCTACACACAGAATTTAATATAAGATGATATTTTAGAAAGACAATATGTATGTATCTATCTCTTTATATGATATAGATACAGAGGAAAAAGTTATATCCCTGAAAGTGCAATGAGAAATAATTCTCACACTGTTTTCTTCATGAGAAACTTATATAGGTGTCTTTTCTATCCCCTGCTCCTCTTTATTGCTCATTATTTGTACTGTAGACTCCATTATTAGGCAGCTTTCATGCACAGGTAGATCCTCAGTACAGGAAGAGACCATTTCTATCTTCCAGAAGCTTATTGTCTGTGCATACTGCTGAATTCTCCAAGATTTACTGTAGGGAGGTGAGTTGTGTTTGTTTTTAGAGAAACTGGTTTGATAAAAACCTAAGTCTGTGTTGAGGCAACAACTGTTTTATGATATTGTTCTGGTTTAACACCAGCTGGCAACTCAGCCCCAAACAGCTTCTCACTCACCTCCTCCCAGTGGGATGGGGGAGAGAATGGGAAGAGAAAAAAATGAGGAAACTTGTGGGTTGAGATAAAGGCAGTTTAATAGGTAAAGCAAAAGCCTTACACCAGCAAAGCAAGATAAGGAATTAATTCCCCACTGCAGATGTTCAGCCCCCAGGAAAGCAGGGCTCTGTCACATAAAATGGTGACTTGGGAAGACAAACACCATAACTTCAAAGGCCTGCTCTTTCCTCCTTCTTGTCCTGGGTTTATATGACGAACACGATGTCTCATGGAATGGGATATTCCTGTGATCAGTTGGGGTCAGCTATCCCAGCTGTGTCCCCTCCCAGCTCCTTGTGCACCCCCAGCCCCCTCACTGGTGGGGTGAGGAACAGGAAAGGCCTTGGCTCTGTGCAAGCCCTGCTGCTCAGCTGTAGCAAAACCATCCCTGTACTACCAAAGCTATTTCCAGCACAAATCTGAAACACAGCCCCATACCAGATACTATGAGGAAAATCAACTCTGCCTGCACATGGATATAATCAAGCACCAAATTCCAAGCAATTTGAGAAGCAAGTGCTTTCTGGGAACATTTGTTAATTTTGTGCTGATTAATTACTATTCAGGTCCCCCCCCCTTTTTTTTTCTTTGTGTCAAAAGTAACCCAGCTATTCTGTAGAAAGGTACAAAATATGTGCTAGGTGAGTATATTGTCATTATGTTGACTGGAATATGTAGCATTATCTTCCTAGCCAGCTACCAATGGTGTGTATAAATAAATTACATTCCAGAGTAGCTCTATTAACTTTACACATGAATATGTATTTTCAGCAAATTCTATGGCATAGTCTTGCACATAGAGTTACTCACATATACAAATTTCTGCAAAGATCCTAATACTTGTAGCAGCAATATCAATTATAGTCCTTCTAAAGAGTAAAGATGTAAATTCTGAGTAAAATTTTTAAGGTCAAATGTAGTCTAATTCTTAATTTCATATTTTTCTGACTCACATTTAAGTCTATAAACTTGTTGTTATATGGAGTGTATGCTTTTTTCCTTTTTCAGGGAAAATTGCTTTTAAGGCTAAAAGGACCTAGAAAAATTAGTGGAGTTTGGAAAAGTTGTAGTCAAGTATGTCTTACAAGTCAATAAAAATTTAACTGGCACAGAAAACCAATCAGAATTGGTTTTTCCAACCCAGCACAGATGATGTAAATTGAGTATCAACAGATAACAAAAAAGAATTTAGGAAACTCTTTATCTCACCAGGCACTAGGCTTAAGACAAAAACACATCTGCTGAAGGAGCAATAGTGTGACAAAGCAGGACTAAAATAATGGGCCCCAATATATTGTGGACACCTTATGTATTGCCCTGAAATTCTCCATTTTGCAGATGCTGTAATTTGTATGAGGATATGATGATTTCTTTAAGCAGACATTGTGTTCTTTTTTCTTTTCAGAGGACAAATATGAAGGTTTACAATGATCCAGACCCTATAAAAACGACAATTTTCACAAGCAGTTAAAGCACCATCCAAAGCCACATTCTGAGCATAAACTATAATGTGGGATCACTGAGCATGTGTTTTTATGAGCAATTAAGTATTAACTTGGGATGAAATGTTTTCTGAAAACACCTTCATTTCCTTAAAGCAGAGAGTCCTCTCAATTACCTTGTCTCAGCTTTAGAATATAACTACTTCGAAGAGTGTTACTCCTCCGCAGCTCCTGCGGCTGAAACTTTTGCAGTTGCTTTAATTTGTCTTGTATATGTGACCAGCTGAGATGAACTCATAAATGGTGATCATCTTAGTAACTAACAGGCCCTTTCAATTTAAGAATTAAAAAAAGCCGTTTTGGTGGGTTAGACTCTAAGGCAGTGCCATGAGAAGCTTTTGGTAGCAAGGGATTCCTTTATTGAAGAGAAATGTGGGGTCAGTGGTAGAAACGGTTCTAAAATGCATCCTGCTCTTGAAAGGACCCTGAACACCTGAAAGGTGATTTGAGTGCTTGGTGTAAAGAACTTTAGCCTATGTGTATGGGCACACAAAGAGTTTCTCTCCTGAGGTCGGTTCTGTATGCTAACTTTTCACATTTCTTAACTTTTCCTACAGCTTTACCTGTATCTAGGCATAGTGGGTGAGAGGCAGCCAGTCAGAAGTAGCTTGGAAACTGCTTAATAGCACAGCTACATACATTTTGCTACGGATTATTTCCTAGTTATTTATTATTTTTGATGCCTTTATAATAACATTAAGATGCTACTCAGATATTTCTGAATGTGGGCCATTTGAATCTGCATATGGAAAGTAGACATCATTTCACCTGAGAACTGCATTCTCAGAAATGTCTTTTGCTGGGATCACATGTAAGCTGTGAGTTATTCAGCTAATCAAAATAGTTTTTCAAAGACTGTTGCTATTTGCATTCAGCAATAGCAATTTGTTCTTGTCCAGCTGATTATGCTCTCTCTCATTCATTCCTCCTACATTATAGACCTGCTTCTGAAGGACGCTGAGTACCTGTGGTTTGATGGAAAGTTATTGCATCTCTCAGGAGTAAATTTAATTTGAGTGATTCCCCATATATTGCAGTGTGATATGATGCATTAAAAATAAAGCACTGCTGGAGTATCTACAAGCCATTATTTTGAATCTTATTTGAGAGAAAGAAACCTTAGCAGCGAAAGCTATAGAAATAAACTGGTTTTTATTCTTTAGCTAATTCAGAAATAGTTTGAATTTTAGGAAAAAAACAAAAGAATAAAATAAGGCATTGATCATAAAGAACCTTCTGGCAGCTGTTAACAGCTGGGATTGGTGGTTTGGTACTAACATTATTTCAGGTAAATGAGAAAGCAGAATTGTAAACAAAGGAAAATGGTCGATTCCCCAAGTGAAACGTGGGCTGATGCCTTGTATTTATAGCTTATCACATCCTCATTAATCCATTCTGGGGTTTTTTTCTTTTATACTGACTAATAACACTAATGCAACATTCCTCTGCTGTTGCTAAGTTTTCTGTTATGCTTGAGACCTTACTTGCTAACATATATATTTCTTTTCAAAGAACTCATGCAGTTTTTGCTTGGATTATGACATAAAAAAGAACTCCTGCATTTCTTAAACTATTAAAAACAAATGTGTTGAATACCTACTGAAGCCATCAGGAAACAAAACCTAGCAATTAGATAGCAGAGCAAATCTGTTTGGCTTTTTTCTTTTCTGATTATGATTCAATGGAAGAGTGAAAAAATATCTTTAAAAAATATTAAACAATGTTTGTCTGTTTCTGACATACTTGTCCATAGAGTTTATTCTCTGATCCTCAAAAACTCCTGTGTACTCCAATCAAATCTATTCTCAGACTCAAATTTATATCAGAGCATTTTTAATAACATATTTTTTTTTTGCCACAGCCTGTAAGGAAAAAAAAAAGTCACATTAGCTATGAAAAGAGCATTATTTAGAGCTTAGTGCAAAGATGCACAGAAAGACTTACAATGACGTCCATAATTTTAGAGCCTTATGAGTCAATTCAGTCAAGTTGTAGCAGTGACAGTAATTACTTTGTTTTCAACATGGTCTTGGTCCATGTGCCACTTTTTAGTTTATGTCTGGAGTGGTACAGAGTTATTATGTAGTTTCTATTGTAAAGCAGTTGTATACCTAATGTTTACTTCAAAATTTGAGCCTTGTAAGACAATGTGTTTTAAAAGGTACAAACCTAGGATTTTTTTACTTTTATTTCAGGATCATATTTTTAAGGGCATTCAAAAAGTCACCATGGCAGAATTTGTGTAGAAATAAGGCTTTAATTTTGCACACTTAGGTCTTTGCTATCCTGGTCTAACTGCCTGAAGACCAACAGTAACAAGAGCTGTACCACTAGCAATGACATATTCTGTCACCTACTGAAAGAGCTGAATTTAATATTTCATTTACAGTTAGTAACATGTTATAAGTGTAAAATTTTGGATGAGATGTTGCTGAAAATACATTTTATTTTGTAACCATTTCCATTATGAGAAATTGTAATGAGCTGGTTTGGCCACATAACATGCATTTGGACAGCTGAGTTTGCTCAGAGATTTTGTTTAGGTGAGGTCAACATAGACCTGTGTTTCCCTCATGGAAATGTCAGGCTGGTAAGGCCTTGGAGACTTATTGGAAACTGCGACAGACCCAAGCCAACCCTGCTAGATGGTCTTCTGTGAAACTCTGCATAACCTTATGACCTATATTCAGCGCTATAAAAGCTGCATTTCTGGAGCCTCAAGTTTTTGCTTCCTTCTCAGAGCTCTGCTCCATCACAAGAATGCATTTATTATGACTGCTCTTCTTTAGTGGCCATCATCTTGCACAGCATAAGTTGTGTTCCTGCTGATAGTTGCCAGTGGACAGGGAGGAGTTTTATGGATACCTTTAGGTTTGTGGACCTCATTTGTATATTACACTAAAATACTGAAAATATTCCCCCTTAGGTTAGGACAGATTGATGTTGAAAGTAAGGATGCTGAAATTCTGTCTGCAGACAGAATTTAAGAGTTTTAATTGCCTTTCTAAAATGCAATCTATTTTCTCAGTAAATATTTGTGGTCTACCTGTTGTCATGTCTCATAATCTACTTTCTGAGAGTGTCATACAGGGTCCTCAATGCTACACAAGGTGCATACTGTTCACAAGTGGGGAAATGCAAACAAAAAGCTGGGGACAGTTCCTGAGAAGATAAAAACAAACTCAAGGAGTTGGCACAAACAGGTCAGTTTTTTCCTGCCTACAAAAATCTTTGCTGGAATGATGATTGTTGGAGAGGTGCTTGAGTTATTTAAAATGTCTAGTAGCAAAAATGTAGGAATGGCTTTCAGTTTTGTCTCTGAGTTATAAACTGTAATGCCACTCATCAGCTACCTTCTGTGATGATGGAGTGACTTGAATAGAAGAACTGAGACACAGCAGATCGGAAGGAGTGACTGCATAGAAAATGCTTTAGCTTTATCAGACTATCTCAAATATAAGTTAAATCTCATTAGGAAAGCTTTAAAAGTTTTGAGATAAATATTTCAAAAAAGATAATTTGGAAGATCAGCAGGAGAGAAAAGTGTGAAACATTAGAAACCTATTATTACTGTACAAGTTGAATCTTTGGTATCATCTGGATTATTGCTAAGAAGTATGGCAAAATTTTGAGTTAAGCTTTTTGTCCTAGAAAGTGTAAAGTCTTCAAGTTCTGCCCAAATTCCCCTTGAGATTAGATGAGCTAGAGAGAAACTCAGAGATCTAAAATAGTGAAGTGTGGCTTTCAAGAGCAGGCGTTGTATTCCTCTGGGGAATGGTTTTTCCCCTCAGAGACCCCCTGAAGCCTATACCATGTAGTTTAACCCTTCCTCCCTATCTTTCCTACTCCTGACCTTATTGGCTCAGGGCCAATTGTATTTCCTCAGCCAAAAACTAGATAAAGCCCTGCTTCTTCCTTGTTCTCTCTCTCTCTCCTGGAACCCCTTTGAAAATAAAGCCTTGGACTGAAGCTGGGGGTGAGAGCCTCTTTTGGAACCTTTTATTCTGTCCCCTGAAATATATTTCCCTAAAGCCCCTAAGGAACTGAGCTAGTCAGAGCCCAGGGGTGGGCAGAGGGAGAATATTTCAGGCAGGTGAAAGAAAAAGAGTGGAAAGTCACTGGAACTTATGTAATGAAATTTACCATAGCATCCTTTTTTTTTTTTTTTTTTTTTCTCAATTTCCCCTATTTTTGTAAGCAGCCTTACTTACCCAACTGTTTCACAGTTCAGTGTGGATGTTTGCTTTTGCATTGAATAGATTTGTCCCTGAGAGTTACCAATTATGCTCTAATCTATTTAGCAACTGCATATGGCTGTTTAATTTGGAGACTTTGATTGTAGCTCGGAGTTCAGCTCTTTTCTGGATCTGCCTTCAACAGTATCTGAGCAATTGTATCACTGTTTAATATTGAGCTAAATATTCAGTAGTGAAACTTCATTTGTCTATATTCTACTTTTCTCATTTTTGAAAACTTTTTCTCTCTAATAGTTGCAAAACTTTTACTCCCTGCATATTTCCAGTCTCACTGTCTTTCATGCACTCAAGGCATGCAATACAATTGATAGCAGAGAGCCTACCTGAGTAAAATATGAGATGGACACCAGCCTGAAAGATGCCTGCTAGAACAAAGAGAGCAGTGACCTCCTCACTGTGTTGGGTGAGTTTTGTGCTGTGGACTCAGAGGGCTCCAAGCTGGGTAGCAGAACTGACACTTGAAAATATCCCTGGAGCCCAGCTGGAAAGTGGCTTCCAGCTGTTCCCGGCTAGCCCTGGCTCGGGATACTTCCAAACTCGGTTGGTGGCAGCAGGCAGACTGGCCACCACCCCCCCGGTGGGTCAGAGCTGCACGAGAGATGTCGGTGAGGCTTGACGAAGGTAGGAAGCGAGGAGGCTACTTTGTGGCTAGATGGTTTTTATTGTCACCTGCCTTTCGCAGGGGAGCCACGCTTCTCTCTGAGCCTCTCTCGAGAGTCTCCCCGCCCGAGGCGTGGCAACAGCTTATATGGGGTTGGGAGAAGGGGGTGGACACAAGAGGGAAAGCCAATAAGGGAAATATGGATGTCACACAGACAGCGAATGGGAAACGAGGGGTGGGGGTTCCCCAACCTGCTCCAATCTGGGACCGAGCCTCTCCGAACATTCTGGAAGGAGAGGAGAGGCTTCCCAGAGAGTGACAGGCTGTGGAGAACAAAGACAAGGGGAAACCAAATGGGGAGAAATACAGGGGGGAACTTGGGAGAAACCATTACAGAACAAATTAATATTAACAATAAATCAAAAGGTATAAAATGCGCTGCTACAGACACTGTGCTGGAGGAAACCCTGGTGGAGGCAAAGGGCTGGGTGACCCCTGTGCAGTGGGCCCTCCTCTCTTATTCTGTTAATTCAACTTTTTTCCCTTGCTGAGGCTGGCCTATCCCCTTTCAGCATTGTAAGATTTTGACAAAAGAAGCAGCATTTGAGGCAGAAGAGCTTATTTTTTTGGCACTGTAAAATGAGAAGCATTTTGTGAAATGGGAAGACCAGGATTTTTATACATTATGCAGAAAACATTGGTGTTGACACATTGCTGAGCATTGGAGACACATTCAAGCATTATTAGAGGTGAAGACCTCGTAGGATACCTGGATAGGAAGTGGTCTTGAGGTGAAATCTTTTATGACAGGCAGGATGCGTTATACTCTGCCACAGAAAAAGGCGACAGTGGCAAGTAGCTTTGGGAAATACTATATTGTTCATATTGAGCTTGAGTTATGCTGTTAATATAGGCTGAATGTCTGTGTTCAGTTCAAATGGTCGAGCTGAGCGCCATTACTGCTAATCACCCCCAGAACCTGCATTTTCCTGCCAAAACACAAATGCAGATGTGCTGACACAGCAAGTTTCCACAGCTTGGGCTGGTGCCACCTTATATGACACATTTAGTGCCTGCAAGAGGAGCCAATTTGCTGCTGGCAGGTAGCAGTTTTCAAATTTCCATAGAGTTTCACAGAAGACCATATAGGAGAGACAGCTTGGAAATGGCTCTGTTTCCCTTGTTCCAAGGCTTTTGCCTTACCAGTCTGACACTTCCATGAGAGAAATGGATTGAAGTTACCTTGTTCCAGCAGACTTTCTATTTCTACAGCTAGTTATCTGGTCTGAGCCAAAGATTACTCCTTTACTAGCTTTGAGAGCAGAGCACTCCCTTGACACCAGAGTTCACACAGTGGGTTCAGACTGCCCACAGGGGAGAAATATGTGTGATTTTTCCTGCTTCCCCTTGGTGCTCTGCTGTGCTGTGTGCCATGTTAGCTCATTTTCCTGCCTGCTGAACAACCAGATGAGGTGTAAATCTGAGTGCTGGACTGTGAGCAGTAACATGGGAGGCAGGTCTGGCTGGCCCAGAAACTGCAGCAAATGCTGCCAGCCACCTCAAGACTCTATTAAGACAAGGAATGTGCTGGAGCCATACAACTGGTTGCCAGATTTCAAAGGACATTGGTCCTTTTGTCTGCTTGAGGGAACAGCAGACATAAACCACTGTGATGGAAGGCTCAGGGTTCTAGGGACTGCTCTACTTTTTGGAAGGGTTGCAGTCTGGTTTTTTGCAGCATGGTGCCATTTGGCACGAAACACAGGGGCAGCCTGATGGTGGTGCTTTTTTGAAAGGAAAAACTCAGAGCTGTGTCAGAGTCTGGCTCTGCCAGAATTGTCCCTAAGCTCTGTGAGGGTTGGGCTGAAGCTTGAACTGCATGAAGTGTTGATGCAGGAGGGCAGGTTGTCACTGTGTCTGCCAGTCACCCTGCCTACGGCAAGCATGGGCAGCTGGAGAGATCTGCTGAGGGACATGCTCCACAGAGTCAGACTGCCTTCCTCACACTTGATTGTTTCCCCTCAAACGCTTGCTTTGAAAGGCTTTTTAGCCTGGCAGGTGCTGCTATCACTGACATGCCTGTGTCCCTCCCACCTCCTGCTCCGTGGGGAAGTGCATGAGGCTGGCAGTCACCAAATGAGCAAAGCCTTGCTTCTGCACAGCCTCAGACAGTGAGAGCACATGGCTCTTACAGGCAGCAGGGCAGAATAGGACACCGGGGACCCCAGGCACTAATAATATCCGTTTCATAATGTGCCACATGGAAAACAGAAACAAACCAGCAGTGACAACGAAGCTGTCCAGCAACTGTCCTCCACAGTGAGCTGCTTTGCACTTGGCTTCTGAAGATTATTTCATTTTGGTTGAGTTAATAACTGAGAGCCTATGAGAGCTGTACGAAAAGAAAGAACAGCCTCAGTTTTGAGACATAAACAGCACAAAAACCAATTTTGCCCCAAGTTCTTATTTTTTTCCCTTCTGTTTAGTTTTCAACGAATTTGAAACAATAGTGTTTTAAGTATCTCTTTATGCAAAGAGTTAAGTCTGACTGTTTCTGTTGACTGTGTTGTTTACACGTCACCTTCCACAGTTTTCTCCTCTTCTTTTGAAGAGAACTGCTTTGTCTTGTAGGATAATTCTGGATGTTAGCTAATGATGGGAAGTAGGTGCTGGTGGAGTGCAATGAGGCTCCAACACCTCTTGCCATGGGCAGAATTTCTGTATCTGTGGTAAAGACAGCATCTTTAGCACAGCCTTGCCTTGCAGCACCAGCCCAGCATCAGCTCTCAGGGGTTAAGACATCAACATATAACAATTAAAAAGGGAAGCAGGGGCATGCCTGTAGGCTTTTCCTGCTCAATAGCTGCAGTGTCCCATGCCTCCCTGACACTGACGTCATACCTACTAATGGTTTCTGTAGAGGAATGGTTGGGATACGTGGTGGTTGTTTTTGCTGTCAGCTGAGGACTACATTCAGTAATTTGAAGCCAATACCTCCATCAGTTCCTGTGTGGACATGGCACAGCTCTTGCTGCTGAGCCCCCTGGCACTTCCAGAGATCCAGAGTTGAATTATGAGCTGGTTGTAGTTTGGAAAAAATGCATTACCAGACACTGGGGGTTTTATCCTCACTACTTTAGTCTTTCCTTGCTTTCTGCTCTTGAATTCTAGTTAATCTCACCCTGTCTTTCATTTAACTAAAAAACAGACAGGTTTTTTCATGTGTTCCTTTTCCTATGCTATTTATTCCCAAAATTTTATTCCCAAGTCATAATGCTTTATACAGACAGGGAAGAATTCTGTGCCTAAATTGGTGCAATCATGAGCAAATAACACACAGGTAAACTTCTCAAAAAACATCAGTGTAGATGTACTGTGACTGTATGAATGTTGACAGGCTAATAAACAAGAAAAGCTGTGGACTGAACTTTGTATATAAATGTGAGGGTGGTATCCATCCCTCCCTGCTCCTAGGATGTGCGTGTGCATTCTGATTCTGCCTTTTACAGTAGTGGTAGCTCATCTTTAATAAATCAAAGGCAGCTATTTCTTGCTTGTTTGCTCTCTGAAGGAGAGGATTTCAAGTCATGCCCTAAACAGTTTTGACACACAAATGATGTCTGATGAAAAGTGCTAAAGGTGCTTTTATTTACAGATGTGTTGAGAAATATGCAAGGAAATGAGTTTATCTTCTCTCTTTCTTACAGGAGGAGAATAAGATGAGAGACATATTGTCCTTTTGTCTTCTGTCTCCAAAGGAGGCTGGGTTCTTGTCACCCTGTGAAGAAACTCCTTTACAGTTGTCTAGCCAGAAGAGTTCCTACCATGCCTCTTTTGTTATGCCCAGGCACCCTGGTGGCTGGGCTGACATTGATAGGAGTGTTTCCCTTCCCATCCCGCCCCTGCATGCCTGCCGTATGGTCTGACACCTGTCAGCTGCCCGGAGCGCTGCTGCTGGAGCACCTCCTGCATCCGCGGGCTCCTCGCTGTGCAGCGAGGGCTCAGCAGGGGCTGCAGGCTGCTGGCATGCTTCTGGTCTTGATGTGAAATTAATTGACACAACTTGAATCTTCGGAGATGATGCCAGAAGGAAGAACAGAAGACCTGTGAGATAGCAAAGAACAAATACAATGTGAAATTGTCTGTTGGCGTTCTTCAGCTGGAGAGGTTTGACTTTTCTTTTACAGCTTGGCTGCTGTGCCTTGCAGCCATACAAGCTTCCATTTACAGCTTTTGGGAGACTCGTGGTTGTCTCAACAGCTCTGTGGGTTTCTTTAGCCAGGAGAGGTTCACTACTGTATGGAAAGATAACAGGTTCCTCATGCTGCTGTGCAGACTCATCTGTAAGACAGGGAAATCATGCCACATTTGTAAAAACTACTGTTGCTGGTGCAGGGTTTGGAAAAAGAGAAAAGAGAAGGAGGTGTTTTTCTGAATTAAGTTCCTGGGTGTAATGAAGGAGACTTTGTAACTGGAGTGTTACATAAATACTATACCTTTTGTAAGGGCTTACTTGGGTAAGGTGTTCTCATCTACAAAATTGGAACTGGTTTCAGAGATCAAATTTATTTATGTGGTTTTTTTTCATTCCATCTTTTCTACACGAAATTGGCTGTATGAAGCTGCCTCTTTTCTTGCCCTTAGTGCCTTCTTCTGTGGGTCACACTAACTAAAAAACTAATTTTTTTCAGAACTTTCTGGGTTTTTCTGCTCTGTGCCTCACTGAAAACTTCACAAATGAAGACAGCTAAAGACATAAATAGTGTCTTAACAGTACATATCAGAGATTTGCATCTGTTCAGAAGTTTACCAGTCTTGTTTCCAAGGAAAGTAAGGATGAATCACCATCCAGAGGGGCTGTTGCTGACTGTAGAGGAACTTTAGCTTAGTGTCAGGCAGCTGAAGTAATAGGTAGCATTCAGCTGAGCAAAGAAAGACTATTCCTCTTTTGAAGGAGAGATGGAGCTGGCTCCAAAACCCAGAGTAATGGGAAAGTGAAGCACGTGCAGACACCATGTGAAGGGCAGAGGTGTGCACTAAGAGCCTGCCATACCAAGCAGTAGGGGAGTTGTGGAGGCACTTCATAGGAGTACAAATCCAGCCGACTGGAAAAAGGATGATGTCTTTTTCAAAGCATGTAATGTTTGAAAGCAGAAGTGATGATTTTTGTCTCTTAATAAAGAATGTAGAGATATGTATGTACAGACAGGTACTGCCATATATTGGGAAACCTGCCCATATTCTGGGCATCCATAACTCTCTGTCTAAATGATGAGATGTGTGTCAGTTCCAATCCAGAAGGAATTTAAACAGCTTTACACGACTGTGACAATGTGATCAAGTCTTTGGTGTACACACATAGAATGCGGCTGTCTACACTTTATAGATCCACAAAGTAGTCTAGGTTGGAAGGGAACTCTGGACTGTCTTGTCAAATCCCTGTGCAAAGCAGGGCCAGCCAAATCTGATTTTTCAAAATTTTGTCCAGCTCTGAATATCTCCAGGGATGAAGATTCCTTAATTTCTCTAAATAGCACATTCCAGTGCTTAAACACCCTTGTTAGTGGTAAAGAATAGAAATATTCTGCCATCTCTATTGCCTCTCATCCTGTGGCTGTGTACCTTTCAGAAGAGCCTGAGTTTATTTGGTCTAAATTTTCCCATTAGGTAACTGTAGACAGCAGTAAGATCCCCTCCATGAAGCCTTCTCCTCTCAATGCTGAACAACCCCATCTTTCTCAACCTTTCCTTGGCTTTCCTGTGTTCCAGTTCCCTCATCACTTTGGTGGCTCTTGGACTTGTTCCAGTGTATTAATGTCTGTCTTATATTGGTGAACTCTGAAGAGAGCACAACAGTCCAGAAGTGGTCTCACATCTACTGAGTAGAAGGGAAAAATTACCTGCCTGGACCTGCTGGTTAATGCAACTTGCTATGCAGCCAGCTTTTGCTGCAAGGGTACTCTGCTGATGTATATAACTTGCAAATATTCATCCAGTAGATATGCCATCCATTCACCCAGTTAGAACAGAAGAAACATAGGGAAAAAAACCCCATACTAGTATCCATATGGAGCTGGAATTAAACACACAATTCTAATGAACGAACTCCTGATGAGTCACAACCACACTAGATGGAAAAATTTGAGCAGGGCTGCCATTACAGAACATACAGTTCTTACAGCTTCCTTAGAAGTACTTTTTCCACAGCTAGCTTTGAGAAGAAATTTCTTGTGTACATTCTAATTCAAATATAGATGAACGATAGGTGGTTATTTGAGCACCTAAGGGTGCTAGAAACATAAGAGGCTTTAGTAGTTTTATCTTTAGTTTGTGCTTTTTCTGTTTGAAATAGCAATTTCAATAACATTCATCACACTAAAGAAGGTCCATTGGTAAGAAGCAAGATATCATTAAAAAGGTATAGAACAACTTTTATCCAGTTTGTCTTTTATAATCTTTATATATGTCCTGTACCTGTGAAAGATCTTGGCCCCTTAGCAGTCATTTTGGAAATATGTATTAACTTCATAGATAACTGCTTAGTAATGAGAGTACTCTAATTTTGTAAAAAAACCCCCAAAACCAAACCATATACACATACACATACACATACACATACACATACATATACATATACATATACATATATAAATTGTTCAAAGACAAAAATTCCCGGGTCACTTTTAAATGGTGCCCATAGAGAATGCTAAGAAACATTAATTTATTATTTAAATATTTAACAATCTCTTGAGTATCTTTAAGAAAACAGGGCTATTCTTATCCCCATGACTGAAGGCTTCCATTTGCAAATATGTACCTACCTCTTCTATTAGGAGAGGGTTGTACATTAAGATTTTGGCTGCCCTGCTTGCAAGTGGTGATCAAAACGTTACATAGCAGTTCCAGGTTGCAAGAGAGGTAATATCTTTCCATTATGGATAATAAAGTGCTAATGATAAATTGGCTGTAATAGCTAGAGGCCTGGTCAAAGCTCTTGACTTACTGAGGCATGATAACTTTATATATGCTGATTAAAATATGGAATTAGGGGCTATTCTTATAGAAAAATTTCAAGATCTATATCAGAACTATTTTCATTTTGAGGCACAATTGGAATTCATAGTGACAATTGTTCTGGTTTATAATAGTTTTATATGGGGCTATCCATAAATCCAAATTTGATTTAATATCACCTCCGTGTTCGCTTTTGTTAATTGAGGACTGGCATAACTTTATAATAATTGGTGGGAAAATACTAGCTTTGGTTTTTGTGAATGCATTTCCTTTTGGCAGGAATTTAGCATCCAGATATGATCAAAATTTTACATTTATAGAAACTGTTCTGTTTTTGCAGTAGTTTTAAAATAAGCACAAAAGCTATACATAAACATTATCTATTATAAAATATTATATTATTCTAAATAATTGTTGAAAAATTAAGTAAAATAAAACCGGGGGAGGTTAATTTTAGATATATTTGGCAGTCCAAATTGATTCTTGGAAGAGTATATTATATTTGTCACCTTCAATTAAATTAATTTGATGGTTCAATAAACTAAACGATCAAGTAATTAAAGTACCACAAATAGAAAGTTGTTAATGCTTCTCCTCTTTCTGGCTTATTTTACAATTTAACACACTTTTTGTCTATTGATATCTGTGCTGTTATACAGATATATTTGCCAGAAAAACAGCCAAAGCATCATTCATCTATTGTAAGGGTCCTCCAACAAACTAATGTATCCTGGATACAGGGATCCTTTGTGCTTTTTCTGTTTTCCATGTAGGAATTCTAAATGGTTAGAAACAGGGAAGATGTGCTGTTTCAATGGCTGTACAGGTTCAAAACCTCTGCCATTTATGTTGGTGAGAACTCACTGCAGCAAATAATTTGAAATGCTTTTTTTTTTTTCCCTTTCAAGTTTCATCTGAAAACAAGCATACAAGATAGTATTTCTGTCAGTGTCAAGGGGGAGGAATAAACTAAGAAAAATAGTAGTAGAAAACCATGGCTAGGCACCTGCACACTCCCGTGCCACCCCACCTCCCTGTCTTTCTGTAGACCAACACAATTAATTTCAGATTTCCAGCTAAAGTTGCTTTTAAAGGGTCAACCTGGGATCTTTTACTTTTAACTTAGTTTTGCAGATGAACACTCTCTATACAATCAAAAATAAAACCCAGAAAATATCAGAATCCAGGGGCACTCTAGGCTATGAGAAAACTTCCAAGATAGTGGATGTTCTGAAAGGTGTTCTGAAACTTCCAAGAACACCAGCTGATTCTGCAAAACCACTTGGGCACTCTAGAGGACAGGAAGAGGACATTTTATGCCACAGGAAGATGGAGTAATGGCATTTGTAGTATGAACAAGAGCCATTACTTGAAGATGTAGTTCTTTAGTTAAAGCTGGAACAAAGGAGAAGCATTTAATTTTGTTACTCTTATTCAGATATTAGCTATTGAGTTTTTTTTTTTAAATGGACAGATGGCTGCCATGAAATTTCTTTTCCTGTTGTTTTAGTAGATCTTTTGCTTTAGAGGATATTAGAGAAGACTGGACTTCAATAAATTTACACAGCAGCAATCCAAAATAATTTAAAAAATGTGTAAGAAGACATAGTGTACAGGGCTTTGTGAAGGGTTTTGCAGGTCAGTCAGAATACTTGATTCTGGTTCTGCCTTCATCTTCTATAAGACACCTTGTAGACAGAGGAAGAACTCCAACAGACTTGCCAGGCACAATTTCCTTTTACAAGAAAGGTACCTCTTGGATTTTCAGCCTGTTAAGGAAGGAGATCACATTTTTTGATCTGGAGTATTGTCTGATAGGACAACATTCAGACCTGTGGCCGAGGTGCTGACCAAACCTTGACCTCTTAAGCACAGATTCCCAAAGTTAGGCAGACCTAACTTGTGATCCACCTTTGGAAAAGGAAAGTCAACTAGTCTGCAGCATTTTGTACCCAGATGATTGTGAATCAGTAGGATGAATTATGGATTGCCATACCTATAAGGGAGAGATGTACCAGAATGACTTTGGAGGGATTTGTAGGGCCCTTAGCTACTGCTTCCTTATTTTCATTGATCAGGTCTTGCCTTATGAGTCTGAACAACAAAATAAATCAGACCTGGGACAGGTAAGCACCAGTATTTGATGATGAGAATAAACTTCTTTAAGGGATGGATGTGTCAGAGCAGTGTTGGAAAAAAGGAAGCACTTTTAAGTAAATATTTGTGGTGCCAGAATGTAGGGCTGATTAGAAGCCTCACAATACAGAACAGTAGGGAAAACATTTTTTTTTTGCATATGCTGTCATTTTGACTTCTACTGTGGGGATTTTAATTAATTTCTTTTAAAAAATTTTATTGACTCACAAAAGTTTGGACTTTCTAGCTATTCCTGGGGGATGTGTGGTCCGTTGAAGGCCTAATATAATATCTAAGTTCTTAAAGATAATTACCTTCCCTGTTTCCACTTTTGTTATGCATTGCATGCATTTTTCGGAAAAGGTGTCTTACATCTCCTGTATGTGTGGCTAGTCTTTTGCTTTTCCAATAATTAGTTTTATGGCATTCCATGGATACAACATTGTCGTACCTAATTTCCTTCAGTGTGCATTGGCAATTAATTTCTTGTCTCTTTGAATATATTTTATGTTTACTTAACACCACTTCCTCTGAGGAACCCAGTGTTATACAAGTATTAGGCCTTAGGATTGTTTTAGCCCACAAGGGATGTGCCCTGGCCTGTTTCTTGAGACATTCTTATCTCATACAGGACTTTCAGTTCCACATGATTGAGAAATTTTGTTGTTTTCTACTGGAATTTTTCAGGAAAAAAAATCAGTTAATCGGTTGCTCTCAGATTTTGGCTGAAATTATCTACCAGAGCAAGTTACCAGCAGAGGTGGAGACCCTAGTGCTCAATCTCTCTAGGCTTGTGACTCCTAGCTATCCCCAGGTCCTCCAAAATACCTTCAAGGGGTTCACTTCAAGAAAACATGGACAACTTCCTTTCCCAGTGCCTTGAAAAGCTTGCATGTGTTTGAAAAGAGATGAGGGGCTGGTCAGGATCAAGGGCTCATGATCTCTGTCCTTCCCTCTGTCCCTCTGTCCCTCTGTCTTCTTTAGCCACTGTCATTCTACTGCTCCTTGGGTTTATCAGCTGCCTCAATGAGGAGGTGAGGCTGTCTAAACAAACCTACACCAAGTAAATCCCTCTCTAACTTTTAGTAATATCTGGGTCTTCCTTCATGCCAATGAGAGTGATTATTTATTGTGGTTTAGTTCTCATTATTATTCATGTGTTTCTGTGACTTAAGGCAATGTTTTCTCCAAGTAATTTCCCAATAAAACCAGCTAGGCTTAGTTCTTCATTACTACTGCATGTCTTTGTGGCTGGTCCTATCTCTTTTGCCTCAGAAAGGATGATTAATTATTCTACTTGATCTTCACTTATCATGGGAGTACTATGTAAATTATTTCAAAAATGTCTCGTTCTAGATTTCATTATTTATCTACAGTATGACCTAGGTATTATGAAAAATGAGAATTGCATGTCTTTCTAACACACTTCCTAGATTTGAAAAATTTGCATGTATTTTTCTTACAGGTCTTGTGGCCTATTGTTTGTTTTGTCTGTAAGTGATGTATTTCTGTGCCTTCTAAATTAGTTATCCTGGCTTCTAACTAGGAGCTTACTATTGCTAGTGTCTAAAAATTATGTCCTTAGCAATTCAAAAAGTGTATTCCTTAGCAATTCAAAACATGCATTTTTAGAACTCAACTGGCAGAAATAACAAAGATGCCTTCTATTATACATAGTAGGTAAATGCTTTTTTTTTTGTTTTTCCAAGTGTGAAGCCAAACCCTTTTCTTTGATGAGATCTGTGGGCCACATGTATTTGTTTTGGGGTTTTTTTGTGAGAAGCTTCAGTGCTGTGAGTAGAACTTTGGTTCTCAGAAAAGAACACATGGCATAAGTGAGAGGTCCAGTGTACCCTGGAGGGGCACAGCTTTGCTGCTGCTGCTGCTGTCAGGCAGCCTCAGATGTTTTTCTAATATTTCAACTATGAATGTGCATGAGCCTTTTCTGTTCCCCAGAGGGCTCTCAGGTTGGTCACATTGAGTTCCTTTAACATAATGTTTTCTGTCACTGTTGTAGTAACAGTTTGTATTGTCTTTGCAGACATTTACATCTTCTTTGTTGACCCAATAAAGAATAACTTATTCACCAAATGTTTATTAATTTATTTATCAAATTGAAGAGACACAAATAAAACCAGGGAACTGAAAAGACATTTGCATTCCTTTATTCTTTCATTCTATTTGAAATATTAGAAAATTAATTATTCCAGTGAGGATTTGTAGTAGCTGAACTGCATGCCTAAGAATTTATAAATAATTTTTAAATAAATAGTTTTCATATTTTCTTACTGTCATATTTTAGAAGACTTTTCTTAAATCTGGTTATAGAAAGTTTCTGAAAAATAATGTTTGGCTCAGTAGTATCTACCTTTTGTCTTCTTCATTTGGTTTACTTTATTAAGGAATTTTTCTCAGCAGAATAAATATACTATCTGTCCCTTCTTAGAAGGAGGAAATCTTCTGAATTAAGAATGGATGTACATTTAGAACTGTTAATGTTACTACTTCTTTCATTATCTAATGTTGTAAGAGTTATGAGGGCAATTCAATGTTTAGCACCTTTTCATCAGCTTTCTTAGGAAAGTTTATACATTTTAAATTGCTTATGGGCTGGATAAAAACAAGAAGCATTCTGGAAGAGAGCCATGACTGGCTCTTTCATACCTGGGCTGTACTCTTCAACTTGTAAATCCTAGGTCAGATTTACACTCAGTTTAAATTGTTCATTGTCTGGTCCTGTGAATCTTGTATTCCTGGCCCCTCAATGGTTGTTTCAAATCCTCTTTCTTCAGTATCCTTCTCATCTGGAAAGTGTTCCTGTGGGATTATATCTCCCATTTGCTTGGTAAGTGTTTTAAACATTAAACTAATGTTAAAAAGATAACATAAACCTCCACCTCTTTGGAGAGTATCTCTGAGTGGACTCCAAGCAGCTTGCCTTAGGGATACTCTAAATACACTTTCTGTATGAGATCTGTTCTGATCACAGGTTGGGGTCTACCTTTAGCTTATATGAGGATTTCAGGGTTACCAGAGAGTGTTCTCACAGTGGGAGGTACAAGAAGGTAGTACCTAGACTAACTTCAAGGAAAAAGGAACATCAGATGATCAGAAATTAAGGACTATAAGGAAAATCAGAAATTTATCCTGGATGACTACCTAGGCCCATGATCAAAGAACAACAATATTCTCCTAGCCTCTTGAGATAGCCAAGGCTAAATAACTCCAGAGGCTAAATAACTCTGAGGCTAAATAGCTCCTTCTCCTGCTCTCCAAATCCTTTTTGCAGAAGACAGCATTTCAGCTCTTCCCCTTGTCAGGGTTTTGCTTTCCTGTAGGGTTTATACCTGTTAGTATAATAAGTAAATAAGGCTTCCTGCCACGAGGTAATTACACATTAGCAGAAATTACAGTACCTATTAGTCAGAAATTTAGTTTTCATTCCCTGATGTGGCAATTGTCTGAGCATTTGAAGAGGCAGGCAGGAGTCTGAGGATAGCATGATGAGAAGGTCTGGAAGAAAGGAAAAGCCTCCTCTCTGATATAACAGAAGAATACCAAGTAACCTATTGTGGGCAAGGGAAAATTATGGCACTCAAAAAGCCTCTTTGTATCACTTTAAAAGCAGAATATAAACTGAAGTCAGATTTGAAGTTGGACTGAGTAAAGTAAGCAAGCTTAAATGGAAAATGGGATCTTTATGTTACGAATGTTTTTCTTACGTTATAAGTTAAATCTCTTGGTGCTGTAGTGAACCAAGGTACATGGGGAGACCTCGCCTGTGTTGAGAGACATGGGTCTGTCTGCCTCCTCTGTAGGTTGGAACAGATGTGAACTACAGTTCCTCTCCTCTCCCTACCTTTCTTTTATGGGGATTTTTTTCATGTATCACATTAAAAAAAACCCAGCAAGTTAGCTGCATTTCCATGCACTGCTCTAGAAAAAAAAAAGTAGCCCCAAAGAATTTTGGATGTAATCAATAATTACCCTTTAGGCTGGGAAACCTAGGCCCAGCAGCCATTCAGCCACCTCTGAAACAATGTTCCAAGTAATCTTCTTTTAACATCACATCTTGAAAACCCTCTGCATGCAAAATGAGCATGGATCAGGAAAATCCTGTTACACAGAAAATGGACGCAGATTAGGAAGCATCTTTAAAGAGGCAATTGCAGCTGCACACAATATTAGATATGAGGCAAAATTTCTTGATTTCAGAGAGAAAAGTTGAAAGAGTATACAGAAGAATGAAGGAAAGGAAGGGCAGATTGATAAAGGTGCCACAACACATTTCTGACTAAAGCAATTTGGCCCAATAAGTTCTTAGCTCTGAAAAGCATAGCAAGAGAAAGAAATGGCAAGCAACCATTACGTTAATAGAAAAATAAATCTGGTAAATTCTTCTGTTACTTTTCAAAGTAAGAGCTGATGACTTCCTTCTCTTTCTCCCTCGTTGAGCAGCTTGGCTAAGAAATCTTGTGGATTTTGTTATTCACTCTTTACACTGGCTTCTAGTCTACATGTTTAGGCAATTCTAGGGATTTTTCCTCCCATTTGTTTGTAAATGGAGCAGATGATGGGCACAGATGGCTGCAAATTCACTATTTCAGGCAGATTTTTTTGCTTGGGTGAATGGATGAGCCTGTAGGTAACATTTTTGGTGGTCTCCTACCTTCCTCTCCCAGAAAAGGACAAATATTGCTCAGACATCAGGAAATCTGAGAACCTCTGTGACAGTATGGGAGGAGCATGCAAACTCTCCAGTTGCCTTGAAAATGTTTCCCTGCTGATGTCTGAGGGACAGGGTGAGAGATCCATGACTGAGCTTTGTGTTTGAACTTGTAATATTTCCTACATGTCCTCCACACCTCGAGACTGTGCAGTTATGATGTCACACTGAAGAGCAGCACAGCATTGGCACGCTGGGATCTGAATAAAGTCTGTTTCAGATATTGGAATTCAAACACCCCTTTGGGGTAACAGGGTTGCACATCACAAAATTGTGACCTTCAATTGCTGAAATATAAACAAGGATCAGGAGGAGGAGGGGGGAAATTGTATTCCTTTCTGTAGACAGACCAGTGACTTGATGCAGTACTGAATGTATCTAGTAAAACTTCAAGGACCAAAGATATGTAAGTGTCTGACCCTTGTATAAGCCTTCAAAGTCAGCTTCAAAAAAGTCTTTTTATTAAAAGATGGCAATCATTGGAGAAAAGCTGAGGCGTCAATAGAAACAATAAACCAACACGATTAGTGAGAAAACTTTTTAATTCAAAGAAATGGAAGAATGAACAAAAAAATAACAGCCAGGAGAAAGAGACAGTGGACCACTCCAGCACCCCAGCTGTCTGCCAGATAATTTAGGAGGGAAATTAAGGAACTGAAACAAGAGGCAGCCTCATCATTTGCTAAGCTTGTGAATTCAGTCTCAGAAATAAAGCAAAGCTTAATAAAAACAGATGATGGGCTAGACTAATTGGAACAGCAAATAGGAGAAAGAGAATGGAAATGCATATTGATTCTTTTTTATTGAAGTAAGAGACAATTGTGCAGAAAATGTTCCAACTCCTGAAGCTGATTAAGAATGAATAATATAAAGACTTATTAGTAATCAGAAGAAAATAGTTAAATGCTAGAATTAATACCTTTATTTTTAAATTAATTACTAGAAGTAAATGAGAATTTTGATTGCATGCTGGGACAAATCCAGAGGCCACTGATCTCAAAGAGACAGACTCTTTTGCAGCAATTCAGTGGGTTTAAAAATTTGTGAATTGAGTTTAGTATTAATGAAAATGTTGAATTTCCTAGGTGTTTTCTTTAATGGTTATACTTCATTTTATCCATTAACAAGTTTTTAGTTATCCATAAGTGAAAAATTGAACAGGTTTCTTTACCATGCTCAAGGCTATCTATGGAACTCAGTCAATATGGAGGAGAGAGATGTGGACAGATTGTAATTTGTATTATAAAAGAATAAATGCTGTTGGTCCTAGAATATATATTATTAATTTGCCCACAAGAAGTGTTTTGTCACATTTTAAGATAGATATAATAAAAGTGAAATTTATGCTGGTGATGTAGTTTGAGCATATAGTTTATAGAAAAAACCCCATATTAAAATAATGCATTGATTCCTAAGCATATACTAGGAACTACTAATCACTTAGAGCTAAATAGGGGTGAGGTTCTGTTTTGAATATTTTTCCTAATACATACAAGGTTGATACTTGTGGTTTTTACAGCTCTAACTAGAATTACTGGATATATTACCAAGAGTTGTAAAAAACAATATTGCTGCTCCTTAATTCTCTTTGCAGAACATGTCATGACATTGTGGCTCAACTGGCTACTCTTGGCTGTCTAGTTTACCTGGATGCTGTTTTTCTTCTAACTGATTTTCTTTAGAGTTATACCTTTCCAAGATATTCAAAAATATTCAAAGTATTTAAAAAGTATTGCAGAAGTGTAAGTCTTACAGCTTGGGTTGTTCAGTGGTGCCGTACTATTTTTCTGTTTTCTTTTTGTTTTAAGCTGGGGAGAGTGGCCATACAAACACAATAGCAAAGGAGTCTCAGAAGCAAAAAATGGAAGATTCCTGGTATTCTCATTTCCCCCATATGTAGAAAAACCCTGGGATACTGATGGCCATGCAATATTACTGAGATTGCATTGAAAGGACACCAAAGGAGCATATGTTCCTTCTCATACAAGGTCTCGGGAACCTCCTGGAGGAATTGTCAGGAATTAATGTATCCTTCAATGTATCCAAGAAATTATTTCAGGTGCATTTAATACACATTTTAAAATTGTTGTCTTGGGATTTTGTCCAATCACATCATTTTGTTTCTCCCCTTTTAAAATGCTCTTCAGGAACTCAAACAAATTTTAAACATGCAGAATAGTTGTAATAAATGTTGTACACAGTGAATGAGAGGTGTTTAGCTTCCTTTTCCTTTGAGATCCAGAGACAGCAAAACACCATAAAACATCTATGGGAGTTACTTTGCTAGGGTTACAGAATAAAACTACAAATTTTAATTGGGCAGGAACAAGCAGGCTTTTCACTTGATTCTTGCTGTAGGCAGCAGAGATTTAGATGCGGTATTCTTTTTCAGTGTTGCTAGCATTTTAAAATAAAAATGTTTATTTGTATTTCCAGCTCTGTCTCATTCAAAGATTTTCTTCCTAAAGTGAAGGAAACTGTGCAATGTAGGTACATTCCCCCATCTCTTTGGGAAATGGATTTTTTTTTTTAACTCCTGCAGTCCAAACCAATATTGCTTACTTCCTGGACGTTTTGAGTTTCTGTGAGGTAATAAGTGCTCCCGTTGAAGTTCAGTAGCTGAAAGGGCTATGAGATGTGATGCTTCAAGAGGCCTAAAGTTCTCAAATGCATCTTCTCTTTTTATTGATCTTGAAGTGAAAATGTTTAACTCTAGTAATAGAAAGAGGGTTTCATTGCTGCCCAAATTAAGACAAAAAAGCTTCCTGTTAAAAAAAGATCTGAACACCACTTAGGCTCCAATGGGATGTGATTGGATCATCATGCCTAATTTGTCCATTGAAGTAGAACCACAGAGTCAAACTTTCTGAAATGTTGTCAATTATTTCCTAAACCATAATCAGGCTCTGCTGTTACTACTTCTCTCATAAATTTTTGCAACTCCTGTTACACATAAGAACCAAAATTAGAGAAGTAATGCAGAGGAAATGGGGTTTCTGCTGTTAGAGCTTTAAGAATTAAAGCAGAAAATGCAACAGAAATCCTTGGGGAGGGAGAAGCCAATTATTGATGCAACAACGCTGATTGCTGGAACTGGACATGCGCAATTATTCCTCTACTGAGTTCTGTAATTGTGTCTATTTGTATCTATAGATTGGGCAATTTTCAGGCACTCGTGCAGCCAAACATCCCTTTCCAGAGGTAACTTATTTGCAATAGAATCTTTGGCAACCAAACACAACAAGATTGAAAACCACCGCATCTTGACCTTTGTGCACAGCAGTCTCAGGTTTCACTGTTTCTAGGGCTTCATCAAATTAACAAGCACAACTTGAAATGATCATTGCCCTCAGAAGTGACTGTCACTGGCCACTTACCTAGATTTTTTCCTCAAATAACTCTCTGCTTCTCCCCAGGGTTTTGAATTCTTGCTGTTCACTGGAAGCATCAGAACAAACACAAGCTTTCTTTCATGCCTAGATTATGCATTATTCTGTTGCTTCTCAAGAAATTTAAGCCAGAATATTCTGATTTTAACTCACCTCAGTAGGCTGGATTTGACTATTTGAGTGATTGAGTTGATGTATGAGCTGGGGGAAAAAGAGAAACAAAAACTTCCTGCGAGGACAAGACTGCTTATTTTTTGTAGTAAAGTTGGATGTGGCACTTAGGAACATGGTTTAATGGTAACAGTGTTAATAGCTTGACTTGATGAACTTAGAAGTATTTTTGAACCAAAATGATTCTATGATTTGTGTCAGTTGAAACTTCTTCTGAATTCACTGTGAGAAAACTTTGGAAACTTTGGGAAAGTGTAGAACAGCAGGTTCTGAACAGAAGCTACAGCTCTCTGAGTGCTCAATGTGTCGGTGGTAACTGCTTTACTCCATTCTGTTCAGTGAGTTTAGCATATGAATGGTGTTTGCTTATAATTTAAGAAATTATTATCAATTCCTATCAAATTACTAATTAAAATTCAATGGAACTTGTGAAATAATCAGAACACTGTGAAGATAGCTGAGACAAGAATCATTAAGTGTGTACTGCTTTTAATAGAGATTTCTCTGGGTAGCAGGCAGAACAAAAATACTTGACTGAAGCAGAGAAATAGTGAAAAATATGTTGCTAATGCAGTTGCATAATAAAATCATAGTTATGCTGTATTTTCTGTCCTCTGACGCTGTATTAGGAAAAGGAAGGATGGACTCCAGAGCACTCAGGAAAAATTGGAGAGACAACTCTCCTACGTGACTAAAACCTGCTGTGTATGAGATGGAGTTGCATCTTCAGTCAGACTTAGCAAAACTGTTTCAGCAGATTTAAAAATGTTTTTATTGTAAATGCCATATTTGTTAAAGTGTATATTTGATTAAATAAGCTGCTGCATCCAGGCAGGTGGTGAGAAAAAAATGTAGGCATGTACCAGTTTGGCTCTATTGGATACAGCAATCTTCTCTGGAAGGTCCCCCTTGTTCTGGAGGTGTTACAAAATGGTGGAAGCATTGTCTCAATGCCACAGAGAGAGCGTTTATGTTTTCCTGTTGTTACAAACTATGTGTATCCTTGTTTCCATGAAAATTGCTGCTTTAAACTCCTGTTGTTACTCTTGCACAGAGAAATCTTGCTACCTCAGTTTCCTGCTGTCATCTTAATATAGCTGCCCATAATCTTTGCTGCTTTCTCCATGTGGGAACATAACTGATGATTTTGGTGTTGTAGGAAGGCTTAAAATGAGGTCATTACTTTTATTTTTACTTCTAACTCCAGACAGGGTTTAGACCAAGCTTTGCTGGTATGCAAACTTCATGAATCAATCCACTGGATTGCTTCATTGCACTTTGTTTCCTGCTTATTTAGCCCGTGGCTGATTGTTGAAATGTGCTCTATGACACTTATTTTAATGTTATTTACTGCTAAAAGGAAGTCTAAATTTTCCATTTGGTTTCTTTCTATGAGTTAAACATCATGTTTTTCTGCTCACAACAATAATTTAGGTTGTAGAGGGACATGTTTTGACAGGAACACCACATGTAATTTTAAACTAAAAAGTTGCAAAATTCATGACTTATAGAGTATGACAGTTTTAGGCCTTTATGTTCCTAAAAGACTGGGCAATGTGAACAAGACATTTCCTTTAATTAGCTTTATTTACTGTTCCCTATAATGAAACATCCAAAGGGCCTTTAGAAAGATTATATGGACTGAGGGAAGGGGCTGCAGGCTGTTGCTTCTGAGATAGTGCTGGTGTTGCAGGATGCTGTAGTATTACACCAGTGGCATCCCTGGTGCCTGCAACAGCAGCTATACCTGCCCATTTTTCTCAAAGTGCTGCCATAACTTTTAATATTTTTGATTTGTCCACTCGTTAATAAAGCTAGCACAACAATTGTCAAGGTGATGAAGTGGTGAGCAGCACTTGAAAACTTTGTCTGGTTCCTTCCTAATAGCAATTAGGCAAGGAATTTGAGTGCACTGCTTGTTTTTCTGTTTGCATAATCCAGTAATCATGCATATTTGCTAGTGATAAGCCTTTATAAATACTAAGTGGCAGAAAACTCCAGAAGTGAAACCAAAGTAAAACAAATTTAGTAGAAAGGATAAACAGGAAAATAAATATACAAATCATGGGAAGGAACACGTTTAAAGAACAAAACTTTCAGAGACAGTATAGTATCTGAAATCATAAATAGTCAAAAGTGTTTGCATGAGGAAATAAAAATACACTTCCACTGCAAAACAAACAGGTGGCCTTCATAGAAACCTTGTAAGAACATGTTTCCTAGTTAAATAACAAAAAATTTGGAACCCTTATAATGCTAAACCACTTTAAAAGATAACAAAATGCTCCAACAAACTCCCTCTTGTGAATTGGCATAGGCAATCTTAGAACAAAATGAATTGTGCCTGTGAAATTCCAGAAGAATTTGTTCAAGTACGTCAATATTTCAGGTGCTACATCTTTATCTTCAAATTCCTCACTTAGAAAACAGTGGGGCCAGCTGCTATATATCTTCCTCTGAGAAATAATTATGGCCTTTTTTTTGTCTGTAAAGGACTTGCAAACAGACCAGACTACAATCTAGGAATGAAATTCCTGAAGCGATTGGAAGAATGAAGAAATTTAACAACCTGAACCTGTTTGTCAAGACATTCCTTGCTGATTAAGGAATAATCTGAGAGAGGTGTAGAAAGAAAATCATCATCAATAGGAGAGAAAGTCTAAGGGGAAAAAGAGGAAGGCAACAGTTTAAGTCCAATAAGAAAAGAGGAAGGGAATAGCCCAATAAGGATTTTATTTTATCAAAGATGGATGTAAATACAAAAGAAAAACCCTTAGATATTGTCAAAATTAAAATGACTCTTGAGATCAAAAGTCCCCCTGTGTGTGAAGAGAGTTGCTTTGCTGGCACTGTTGATACTGTTGTGTGCAGATATTGTTGTCCTTGCTTCTTTGATGTAAAGATTTCCTAATCTTTGTACATTTTATTACAAAGAAAATTAAACTCATAAATAAATAAAGGTTTGTGATGCCATCAATTCTAATGTCCAAACAGAGAGACTAAGACATTCTCAAGACCATTTTTTAAAATTTCCTCTACTTTTCTAGTCTTAGTCTCTTAAGTTGCTTTTTTGCTGAATGTCATGGTATAGGGTCTTCAGTTTAAGTTTCCAAACACCATCAAAGTGTTATATTTTCCTGCTTCCTTCCTTTCTCTTTCATATTATTAGTTTATTAGTTTAATATATTAGTTTTTTAGTTTAATATATTAATAGTTAAAAAGTCATTTGATGCTTCCCTCTTTTTTCACTCTGACAGTCACCTTGGAGTCAATTTTTTTTTATTTCCTCCATATTCTTCTATGGTTATTTAACAAAAACCCAAGAGGGCTCATTCTGAACCTTCATGATTGCTGATGATGGAAAAGAATAGATCTCTATTTTTTCAATAAGAAGATGCATACTGGTGTCAACTCTTAATTTTAAGAGAGAGCTATGCTGTTGCTCTCTAAACAGGGATACATAACACCTCCCTATTTGCAGTTACCAGTGGGTCTGGGGCTCCTTATATAACAATTTAAAATGCAATTTATTTTAGATAAACAAAAATTCGATTTTCATGAATTGAAAAGACTGAAGCTTTACTCAACCTACCTTAGTTTCCTCTCTCAGATGGTCACCAATGATCCTGCTAAAAATGTAGGGAAAAGCACAAGACACACAAAAGCATGGTATTTGATCCAAATACTCTCCAAGCAACCACTGATCAGTGATTTTTGAATCTCCTGAGTCAGAGTTACTGCCTCATATTCAGTGTTGCTAAACAATTTTTTTAGCCAAGAGTTTTTTTCCGAACCCCTTTGAATACAAGTAATTTTTATTGTATCCACAACACAGCTGAACTACACATCTGAAGAACCATCTCTGCCTGTTGTGAATCCATCATTTAGTATTGCCATTCACTGTCCTTCAATTCTTAACTTAGCAAAGAAGATGGACAACCTTTCTCTATTGCACTCATTGTTTATACACATCCATCATATTTCTCCTGGTTCATGGCACCTCTTAGATGGTCTTGGTGGCTCCTCTCTACTCCTCTCCAGATTCTGTTACATTCTTCCGTCACTTTTTTGTGATGGGCGGTGTTGGGGTTTTGCTGCTGTGCACAGCTGCCCCTTTGAGGGGGTTCTTTTGGAAGGAATGTCTGGAGTCAGAGGTTGGCTGCCCCTGCCTGAGCACCTCACTTAGGGGAGCACTGCACAGACTTTGGTAGCAGCTGTAGGTGGGTCTGGAGGCTCCTCTGAGGAGAGTGAAGGCCAGAGGGCATGCACAGATCTTCTAGAGAGGGCAGAGAGGGGAGCAGGTGGAGTGGACAGAGCTGCCTGCAACTCAGACAATCCTAAAATTGTATGGAGAAAGAAAGACTTGCCTACAGGGGAATGGTGGTTAAACTGCTCATACTTCTGTTCTATCTCCCCATGCTGCTTTTTTATTTTTCCTTTATTATGTTAATTTGCATTCAGATGAAGTATGCCATTTTAGTGATCTTGGCTGACATAGAGGAAGGTGTCTCTCTGTGAGCTGTGGCTGCACTGGGATCGTGTCATTCTTTTAAAAACTAAAGGATCCTGTCCCATTATCAGGAGCCTGGTTCCCTCCAGATGGACACTTCTGTTGCAGTGGTAGGAGGTGCCAGTGGCGCAGGGCTATCTGGAATTGTAAATGTTTGCTACTGAGAATTGCTATGACTAAGTTTGTAGATCTGATCCTTGCTCCTCTCTGACATGTAACTGCTGTGATCTGTGTCCTTCATGGTGAAGATCCATCTCAATTACAGTAATTTTGGTTCAGCATAGGGCTGTCCTGTCATTCCAATGTGTGTGACTATGACCACTGCATCCACATGGTGCTTGGCACCCAGCTCCTCTTCTTTAGGAGACACTTATGCTGAAACATTTCACAGCTGTGAATGTATCCTCATGGCATTGATGGAAGCAGTCCAAGCCTTAGTGAGTTACACAAAAGTGAATCAGTGTTCAGATAAAGCATCGATTAAGTGTTCCAAATCTTTCTCCACATTCCCTCCTCCCAAGGTGGCTTGTGCTTCATCGATGATAAAGGAGGAGCTTGCTACTTTCACCACCCTCTTGTATCTTCCCACACAATTAACAGGTACCCACCTTCCACCTCACTCTTTAGTTGGTGGCTCCCTTGCCTCTTTCCCCCCCAGAGATTCTGACAGAAACGCAGACATATATATAATGTGTGAGGAGTATTGGTAGGTATAATTTGTCTTTGTTATGCTGTCTCTCATAACACACCCACTGCAATTTATAAGTGTGTTCAACATACCACAAAAATTTATTCTTCTGCCCTCACAGCATAGGCAGATTGTGGGTAGATATGCTTGCAGAAAATTAGGTTTGCATTGCGCCAGTCGATTTTGTGGCAATGCAATTTAGAAAAGTTTTCATTAGGGTTGGTTTTAAATTGTGACAGATGTCAAATTTCTCTGACACAAATAATAATAAAGTCATCTCAAATGAAGAAAAACTAACTCCAGTTGCAAAAGAAACCCTTTCTGGTATTGTGAGGTGTTAAAAGCAAAAATAACACTTTTATAGCTGTAAAGGTGTAGGCTGAAGCATGTTTTCTGTCAAACTGAGCTTAAAACTTATCTTTCTCTAGAATATTTTAAAGAGGAGTAATTGATATCTCTGATATGTAGCTTGTCTTCTGTCAGTTTATAGCAGAACTATGGTTTCAGAGGTGCAATTAGCTCAAGTCTGCACAATAACTTCTGTAGAAACCTGCAGCTGAAGCTTTATGTTACGCAATAAAACTCTGAAATGAGATATATTTTAATTGGGAGAAAATAGTGATAATACCAAGCTTTGTTTATTAAGTAGTCAGAGGGTTCAAATGAGCTGTGAATTTTGAAGAAGACTTTGGCAGAGGATGAAAACACAACAGCATAGTTCAGAATTCCCTTTAGTCCAGATGTAATCTTATTAGTGCTGTGCAAAAGTTCAAAATAAGATGAAGCCTGGACATTCTGTAGATGTTTGCTTTTGGAATTCTTAATCTGGAATGTTTTAAAAAATTAAGCATTTGTGTTTTTTAAAACAGACATTGAACTTTGTGAAAGCATCCAGTTATGGATGGGTGTAAGGTGCCAGAGACCAGGAAGGAGCAAATGTGTTGTTTGTTTACTAATCACTGAGGAGACATTGTGCCTGAGTCCTCTACATTAATTCTTCAGTTTATTTGGCCCTCAAATCTTGAACACATAAGTGATCTAGACAGGCTTTTGTGTCCCTTTCACTGTCTCACTTGGCTGCCTTTCTAGTTTAGGCGCTCTTGCAGGTCAGATTCCTGCACCCAGTTCCTAGGGTTTTCAGCAGGCTATATGAAGAGCTCTGTTAACATGTGATTGCTTTTCAAACACCAGATTTTTTTTTTTTTTTTTGTAGTGTAAACCATCCAAAATGCAGTTTAAATGGATAAAAATACTGGAGGTGTGTATTTTCCAACCACTCATCAATATGTTTTATGGCCTTTCCTAAAAAATTAGACTTGCAATTATAATTTGCTTTTTAATATTTCTTTGCTCAGGGTACTGTTCATAGGCCATGACATATCACCATTAATAAGCTTGAGAAAGAAATAACCTTACTTAGAAGAATTAGTATTGTTTCAAAAATAGCTCTTACTCATCAGAAAATCAATCCTGTTATCACCATGGGCAGGTCCATTGACTGTCATCTTGATGCCCAGTAGTGGAATGGCAGGCAACATATGAAAAAGGAATGGAGCTTATATAAAAGTCATCAATATGGAGCTGAATGGATCCAGGATGCACGTACGGCTCTTGAGAATTTGTATTTATTCTTCTTTTAGCCTGTAAAAGAAAAAAAATGGCAACAGCTTTACAACAACCAAGGAAAACCCTTACTAAAACAGGTTAAAAGTCATGAATAAATTCATGGCATAATAATAAAAACTCCATCACAAGTTATTAAATTCAAAGATGTAAACACTGTCTTGGTGAGACCTTAAGCCATAGATTTCTGGAAGCTGAGAGTACTGTGTTTATTGCCCTCTTGTTTCTGGCACATCTGTTACTGTCCATCAGCAGACAAGATGCTGGATAAAGTTGACTTTGTTCTGAGCAATACACTCATACTTCTTTTTTTTTTTTTTTTTTTTTTTTTTAATGTAGAAAAGGAACATAAAAGATATCTGACTGCCTGACCTCTTCTTTCCCTTGCCTTCAGGCATTTGCAACCTGACAGTTGTTTCTTTACACTGCTTTATATGGGAAATAACAGTGCTGAAATAATTTAAAACAAGTCCATGAGGAATAAATTGATCCTTTCAGTTCATCTACTTTGGGGCCAAATTTTTCTCTCTAGCACAGCAGATAAGTTTTGAGGTCTTTTTTTGCATACACAAAAGCCAGTTTCCCCTTTTTTTTTTTTTTTTTTTGATTGCATTAACACAAACAAGTGATCCCTAGGTAGATCTCCAATGCCACTATGCATTTGCTGAATACAGGTTAACATTTTGGCAGCTACATTTTGCAGCTTCAAAATTGTGGGGTTTTTTTTTCACATGTCCTGGAAGGAAACTATGGGATCAGTTACAACCATAGGCAGGAAATAATTCTAGAAACCACCTAGAAAAAGTGTCTATTCTAGTAAACAATGAATCAATAATCTAGAGCTTTCTGAGAAGTGTTAAGCATGACTGGCTCACAGAAAAGATGGATAAGAATGAACCTTATGGTCTCCAAAGACATCACAAGAACAATTAATCAAACAACAGGAGGTTCAAAGTATTCATCTTTAACTTGCACTTTTCTCCGTGGATGAGGACATTTATGGTGACCCTGTGACAATCCCAACTTTTATATTCTGTTTTGAGGGAACGTTAATGCCAGCCACTTTCTTTCCAGTTAACTTTAACACGAGCAAAAATATTCTTTCTGCATCTCTTTTAGTCAAATACCAGTAAAACTGCTGAAAGATGTGTATTGAATAAACAGAAGTGCACCTTTGAAGCTAGTCCCATCTGGCAAATAAAAGAATAGACATGTCAGCAAGGCAAGTTTAGCTTACTTCAAAAAGAAAAAGTGTTTTGCTACCAAAACCAAGGCAAGCCAGAAACTTCAAGCTTGATTTAAATGAGGAATATAATCACAGAACATACTGAGTTGGAAGTAACCCTCACTGGCGGTGCAGAGCAGAGAGGGACAGACCTTTCCCTTGCCTGTCTGGTGATGTTGTGCCTGATGCACCCCAGGGCATGGATGGCCTTCCTGGCTGCCAAAACAATGCTAATTCATGTTCCACTTGTCATTGGCCAGGACCCCCAGGTCCCCTTCCACAGGGCTGACCTCCAGCCCCTTGTTCCCAAGAGTCCATACATCCAGAGTTGCCCCATCCCAGGTGCAGGACGTGGCTTCAACTCCCTTCTTGAACTTCACACAACTTGTGATTGCCCATGTCCCTGATTTGTCAAGGTCTCTCTGTAGGGCCTCTCTGCCTTTGAGGAAGTTAACAGCTCCTCCCAGTTTAGTGTTGTGGGCAGCCTTAGTATTCCTTTGAGTCCTGTGTCCAGGTAATTTGTGAAGACATTGAAGAGTATTTTCCCTACGATGCAGCCCTGTGGAACCCCATTAGCGACTGGTCAGCAGTCTGATATCACCCATTCCCTATAAACCTTCGTACCTGACCCATGAGCCAGTTGCTCACCCATACCATGATGTGTTTGTCCAGCTGAATGGTGGACATTTTGTCCAGAAGAAGAGACAGAATCAAAAACTTCTGTCTTAACTTCACATGCAAGTTTCTGAGAGGAAAAATGGTGAAATTAAGGAAACTAAGTTTGAAAAGGAAAATTTTCACCTCATGATGCCATGCTGGCTGTGACTGATGACTGTGTTGTCCTTCAGCTGTTTTTCAATAATCCCAGAATAATCTTCTCCAAAATTTTACCATGTACTGAAGTAAGATTCTTGGATCTGTAGTTTTCAGGGTCATCCTTCTTGAAAATTGCGACAACATTTGCCAGATTCCAGTCAACTGGGGCATCTCCAGACTCCCAAGACCATTCCAAGGTCACTGAGGGAGGCCTCAAGCTGACATCGACCAGCTCTTTGAGTATTCTCAGATGAAACCCATCAGATTCCATAGACTTACAGGGATCCAGCTAGAGCAGCAGATCCCATACAAATAATGAAATTTAATGGAATGAATAAAATTACAGAATGTGAAAGCTGGGTTTTCCTTGCTCTGTTAACTTTTCTGTTACGGCTCTGCAGTGCTCTCTCCGAGGTAGCCTGGGAGTGCTTTCTTCCCTCTTCTACTACAAAGCCATAGGTCAAAGAGGTGGCTTCAAACCTTCAGCCTGGAAAAGTATATGTGCTTGGAAAACTCTTTGTAGGTAAGAGAGGGGGAATGTAATTCTCTCCTCATATGTATGTCTGGACATAATAATCCTGCTGTTTATCAGAGCCACTTTTTTGGAGGTGCTTTCTTCATACCTTTTTCCTTTCCCCTAACTGCCTTGGCCTTTTTGATGGCAGTTTTTAAGTCCCAATGCTATTCCTGGAGAACAAGAAACAACATCTCTTGTTTTGAATGCAGATTTCTGTTTTCTTTGTCTCTGTGTTTCTAACTTGTGACAGTTTTAGGAAGCTGATAACTTCAGAGCTTGATTTGTTTTGATTGTTTTGCATAACCTTTTTTGTGTAATTACCGGAATTTGTAGTCAAGGACAGAGAAGGAATCCTAAAACATATGAAAATATAATGTTTATTAAATAATGAGGCTCATCTAGCCAGCTTCTTGGTTGCAGGGTGATAAATCATGTGTCCTTAATAAGGAATAAGTTACACTGTTTCAGGTGCAATTCTTCTCTTATTGTCAAGATTAGTACAATTATTAAATCTATATGGAGCTCCACACTGCATATTTAGTCTGCTTGCATTTTTTTATTAGTCAAGATTCTAATTCAAGCATAGTTGTAAACCTGAATACTATATGCTAAACAACACACAAAAAGAAGCCCTTTTGCAGAAACCATTAAGCCCAAAAAGGAAAGGTCACATCTGTTTCAGGGCAATATATTTAAAACATATACTTATATGACTTTCATAACAATTAATTCTGTTACATTTTGTATGGGTTAGAGACTTCTCAGATATTGCTTGAAACCGATCATCCGTAAGCGTGTATCTCACTTGCCACTTCCCTTTCAGAGAGAGGATGTTTAGATTCCTCTTCTTAACCTTACAGCTTAAGCACTAATAATTGTGCAGAGAGATATTGGTCGTTGGGTATTTTATATATGTACCTATAATTTTTCTGTCCTTAAATGCAACTTCTCTTGATGAAATTCTGTGTATCAGCCTAGTTGAAATTCAGCTATAGCAGTTTGTATGCTGCCAAATCTAGACTGTAACCCACAGGGGACTTCATTAGTAGATAACTTTTTTTTCAGTTCAAAGATTTCACTTGAGAGTTTTAAAACTCTCTAGTTTGCTAATTAGCTTATCTCCAAGGACTGTATTTAACAGTGTACAAACCTTTTTTATTGATGTGGGCATTCGCACACATATCCATTCAACTTACAGCATCACCATCCCCTGTTGCATTCAAGGACAAATGCTTTTAAACTTTGTGTGTCATAGAAAGGCTTTCTCTGGTCTATCGTCTCTGCTTTTGCAGCATGCCTCTTTTCTTCTAATGTACATGAGCATAAATAATCCAGTTTTAAATACACTAGTGTCATATATTGAATGTGTTAAGAATGAGAGTTACTGTGGCACTGCAAGGGATTTCCCACTTGGTTACATTTTTTTAAAGTCCAATGTTAGTTAATTCTTATAATTGGAATAATCAAGTCAGTCCCTAACAGAATATTAATCACAAGCCTTGACACAAAACTGTACTCATAAAGTGTTATTTTGTGGATTTGCACAGTTTCCAGGCTGAGTAACGTTGCTGATCAGGTCTGCATAATCAATTCCAGTCTGCAGCAACCTAATTGTACGGAAATGGAAAGATTTCTTTCATTCCGTCAGGACTCATTATGCAGCAGTTCCAGAGTGCCCCTCCATTACTGAAGCGTTTCAGCTTTTCGGTGTCTGCTGCACAGGCTCTGGGTGGGTTGATGTTCCCAGCCCTGTCACCTCACTCTAGGCTTCTGTTTAGTGATGGGACAGGCTCCATTATCCAAAGAGTGCTGGAGGAAAATTTTTGTATTTTTGGTGGATGCTCTGACAAGATGGGTACCTCAGAAGTCACCATCTCCTGTAGGCTGGTATTGTGCACTCAGTGTTGTTTGAAATTTTTACTCCCTATTTTTAATGTTTCAAATAAAGACAGAGTCTTGAAAGACTGTGGTCTCACAGTGAAAGTGCCAGTTCTTGGTATACAGAATTATACTCATAAAAAGATGGTGGATACACACTGATTGGAAGGAAGCTTATTTTATTGTGGTTTTACAAGGTCATTTGTTCTAGGTTCTGTTCCTGTGAACATAGATCTTTGATCCTTAGTGCACATCTATAGGCCTTAGCTCTCCAATTCAATTGACTTGACTTACTGAGATTTTATATATTTTTTAACAAACGCTATTTCAAAACCCAGTCAGAGTTTTCCTCAGGAAACACACCTACATGCCCAAATTTTCAGTCTCTGTACTGCATCCCAATCTTAATCTCTGCACTGCTTGGGTAGTACATATTTAGATTTGTATGTTAGATACAACCTAGTGCAAGTGCTATCTAAAAATAGCATTTCTTCATGCATTGCTTTTCCTCTGGATGGATAGAAGAGGGAATAGGTCTTTTGTGTTTTTCAGACTGGGTAAGCCCTGCTGATCTGAATTCGGCTAAAAAGGTTGTTATGTGTCTGTTGCCTCTTTGTTTTTCTCAGAGATTGCATCTGGGACAGCTGACTTCTTTCAATGATCTCAATTTTGGATCCAAAGTAGTGACTAAAATATTTTTGTGAGTTTCCATCATTGTAATTTTACTAAAATTCTCCTATTCTCTGTTTAGTTCTGTATTTAGTTCCTTATATGTGTGCGGACCTTTAAGCTTGCTTCACAGGTGCTGAGCTGATGGACCCGTGACACTGGGAAATCAAAAGCCAAAAGTATGCACTGTTGAATGGTCCTGAAACTTTTAGGATTTAGTTCAAAACTGAACTTTTCAATGGTAAGATAAGGTCTAGGTAATCCTCTTTTTACTGGATTTGCTTGTTTTCAAGAGGAAAGACTAAGATTTTCATACAATAATTAATTTCACAAGCAGAAGGAAAGAAGTATTTCAGAATATGTCCCTGCTTTACCTGTAGCATTCATTCTTGAATGTCCAAAATAATAGTTCACCTAATAGAATTTCTTTAGCATGTGAAAGTGCTTTTGGTGTATTTTTTTCTTAACGTAGTAATGTGGAAAAGTGCATTAAGAATTTATTAATATTGGGCATTCAGTAGACTATCTGTCATTGTGGTTTTGTCTGTTGTTTGGAGAAGTTTGACTTTACTGAGGTCAGTTTTACTTATGTATGCTCCTGTATCCTTGTTTTAAATTATGGCTTTTGTTGTGGGATGTGTACTGAATCACAGTCAATTGTATGACAGTCCATTCAGGTTTAGTAATGATTGACTCGAGAAGGTAAGGTCCAGTAGCTTGAGAATCACTACATTTGCTATTGTGTCTGTTCATGAAAAGTAAGGTGGTTTTTTGTGGGTTTTTTCCCTCTTCCTTTTCCAGAATATAAATGATATTAGCAAATTCATTTGTCATTGTTCTACAGCTGCCTTAGATCCAAGGCCAAATTTACTGCTCTTTGTCTTTCATGACTTTTAGAGTGCTATAATTTCTTCTGCTCTTGAAGTGGAATACTTAAAAAGGTAAAAAAAAAAGGTGCAAGGTAAAATGAACACTTTTTCAGTGAAGTATTCTCCTTACACTTTAATCTGATAAAACTTTCTAAACCTGAGAATCAAACCAACATAAATCAATAGGATTTATTTCAAGTTTGCTGTTAAGAAAAGATCATGCTAACCTCTAGTTCTGGTTGCAAGTACTCTGGCACAGTCTCTTAGTGCCTTATTTGCTAAGAAAAAACTGTGAATGCACAGGAAAATTACCTCTGAAAAGCATTGAAACAAAGATGTTAATAAATACCACGTTGTGCACAGTTACTTTTTATCTGCAATACATAAAAAATTTCCTTGAAGGTATCCTTTATTTGTACTACTTAATGAGAAGATTTTAAAACTGGTTTTTATTTATGATGTAGAATACATTTTGCAATTCGTATTCCACTGAACTTGTAGAAAAAAGCTTTGCTATTCAATAGTTTATAGAAAGGAAATACAAGTGGTAGTGTGAATTACCTAAAGAATTGAAACAAACATTTGAGTGAAATGCTTTATGTTATTTGAGTAAAATTAATTGTATTAGACCTGGATAAATCTCCTCTGCTTACTGAAGAATTATTTTCTTTGGATTTGTTCTTATTTCTGGATTTATTTTCATTAAGCGGTTCAGCTGTCTCCTAATTTAATCTCTACTGAAATAGAACTGAAAGACAGCATTTTACAGGATTTCTGATTAGACATTTCAAACAATATTAACTACCAGTTTAATCCTTTTCTGGTCTCTGAACTGTGGAAGCTATTTTTTTTATATTTATTTTTTGAGTATACTAATTGCTAGAAGCTATTCCCTAAAGTTGTTTGGATAAACAATGTTCACAACAGGGATAATTTCAGAGGAGTTTTTCATCTACAGCTCAAACTTCCTCCTGCATGCCTACACATGCTTGAATATGCCAGTCTGTGGGATATCAAACTTTTGTCATGAATTTGTGTGTATTTGGAGAAAAAAAAAGTCAAGGTGACTCAGAAAAGTTGTGAGGACTGACAGTGGTCAGAAGATAGATTTTTAGGCTTCAGGCACTAGCTTGAGGCCTGTGGGAAAGCTAAGTACATAACTCCCTCAGCTCTGGCCTGGGAAATCATAAGGAGGAACCCAAAATATCCTGTAGATATTTTTTCCTTGACACCTGCTTATTTCCAACTTGCTTACTGGCAGAGGTGTTTAGCAAGAAGTGTTGTCTCTAACAACCAATCATACTACTTGTATCGAAACATTGTATAAAAGAATCTGTCTTTCAATAAACTTTCGCTATATGCCCTCCGATCAGAAGACTCAGTCTTGTACCATTACACCTGCCGTCGTAAGGATAAAAAGTAGCAGCTGAATGCTCTTTCATGTGATGTAAATGAAAGAGCAACCGCTACAGTAAATGTTGGAACGTTTCTCCGGTTCATGCTAGGACCAGCCCCTGTTTGGATACAAAGGCACGGTTTCTATCCCAGACACGCAGTGCTGCTGTAGGTATGTGGTACTCTGTTCTCTAAAAGCTTTCTGGGTCAATCTGCCAGGATGCTGCATTGCAACGTAAAGTCCTTCAGCTGTCTTCACCCATTGTACCTACTCACTTGCTAAATCTTTTCACCGAAGGTTAAGAGGACTTTGCTTCAATGGGGTGCTGCCACACAGATGTTGGAAACTAACTGTTTGTTCACTATTTGGCCAGATGTAAAGCTTCTTCCTAGATGCTCTGGGCCATCCAGGTTAAACTCACTGTGTAACCCTGTCATTTAATGTGCCTGAGGGGTATTTCTAGGGAGCAACTACTGCAAAATCTAAAACCTGCTCCCAGCTTGTTACAGGAAATGCAAGTTCCTACATTTTAAATGCTGCTGTGCCATGAGGCACATATCATATCATTGTCTAGGAGCTGACTGCCTGTTAGATGTTCTTTTTTGCTCTCACCTGATCCCCATGTTTTCCCAGCAAAAGTGAAAGATGAAAGCAAAAGTGAAATGATGTTTCAATGTATATTTTAGGTGCTGCAGTCTATACCTTAATCTTCACTGAAATATTCAGTTGTAGTTCTGTATATTCTGTATATTCCTCTGGGCTAATTTGTAAGCCCATTAAGTTTGCATGATTAGCCAAAACTATGTGTCTTGAGAAAGAGTTTCTTTTTGTGCATTTCTGTTACCAGGCAGTCTTACTTCCAGTGATCAATGAGAGTGGTCAGCTGACAGCTTCCTTTTCCTTTCTGTCAAATACATTCAAACATCTTTGTTCAAGTGTAAGGAGGCAAGTGGTGCCGATACTTGAGTGCTGGTACAGATGAGAGACATCCTGCAGCAGAAGCAGCATTTTCACTATAGTGCAGGCTGCTCATCTAAACCCATAATTGCATGCCACGTGTACTCTCAAGCAACCATCTGACTGACTTGTGGGCAGACTCCATGCCATCTGAACAGATGGGCATGAGTGTAAGCTGACAAGGGAGCCCATATGTTCCTAAATTGTGAATGCTGAGGAGGGGATTCTTAGCCAAGAATGTGCAGATGACTTTCCAAGTCTTATGTGATTGTCATTAAGAGGAGCTGGCACTGCCAAGTGAAGCTTACTCCTTTGAGTTAACTTTTGCAGCAGTTCATTGTGGAGTGAGTTTCCGGACAGCCTTTTATCCTGGCTGAACGTTGGATGTCCTTAGACTTGAATCTTGCTCAGAGACCATTGTGGATTTTCCACAGTACTTTCAAGTCTAGTCTTTGGCTTGTGACACGTCAGGAAAGTACAAACATCTGTTCTTCACTCATCTTTTTTTTTTTTTTTTTTTTTTTTTTTTTTTTTTTTTTTTTTTTTTTTTTTTTTTTTTTTTTTTTTTCTTAAGAAAAGAGAGGATTTGAGTGTTAGGATGTGAAGCTAGGCCAAGAAATATCTCAAGGTTTACTTTCTGTTACACGATCCCCAACTGGTCGTGACAAAATACAGATTAAAATAACCAATCTAAGTAGTTGATACAAATCATTAAGTCAAAGTAGATGTTTAAGTACTTGAAGACAGTTGATATTTATACTCATAGAGTCATAGAATGGTCTGAATTGCAAGGAACACTAAAGAACACCTGGTCCCCAAGAACAAGAGGTTCCTATCCTCTTGCCTTGGCCAGGAACACCTTTCACTAGACCAGGTTGCACACAGCTCCATCAAACCTGATGTTGGACACTTAGAGGGATAACTAAAATCTGATTATGTGTGACAAATGTTAATGTTTGGCTGTATAATCAGTTATCAAAAAAAAAAAAAAGAAGAAGAAAAAAATCTTTACAAATTATGTGATACCTAATTATTTCATTTTGTTTTATTAAATAGTTTCTCTGGGAGATAATAACTATAATCTCTAAGACATTGAAGTTACATGTTTGAGGAAAAACTTCTCAACTCCTAAAGGAGAAATAATATGGCTTAGCTAAGTAACAAATATTAATCTACTTTTAAAGTTGCATAAACCAAAATAATTTATGTTCCTCTAAAAAGAAAGTTTATTTAGCTTCTTGTAATTTAGCCTGCTGCCATAGCAACTTAAGACCATAAGATAAATCTATGTGAAGGTGGATTTGTATTTTGATAATTCTAGTATGTAACTCCAGTATTTTCAATCAAATTAACAAGAGTAGTTCTATTACCAATCATTGTTTCTATTGTTCAGCCGGAAAAAAAAAAGAAAAAAAAAGATGTAAAACTAGACCAATATAACAAGATTGTTTACAAAATCTAGAACTATTTTTTAAGGAAAATGTAAGACTACTGTACATGGCAGCAAATCTCCTACAAGTTTCCTGTGAACAGAAGATAGGCTAGTATGGCTTTTTGTCAGTACACTTGGAACCCCGCCCCACCTCACTTGTGAGAAATAATATCCCCAACTTGGAAAAAAAAGATGGCAATCTGAGTTACAGTTGAGTAACTTGAAAATTAGTCATTAGTTGAGGAAATTTCTGATACATTTGCAAATAAACATCATGTATGAGCACTGGAACAACGTGCCGCATTTCTTTAAAGAATCACATTTTGATTTGATTTGATTGGCCAAGTACCATCTGTCATCTCGGCAATGCCAGCAGGGTCCCATGTAAATCAGCACATTCCCAACTTCTTTGATTGGAGCCATAGCAAAGTGAATGGAAATCTCCCAAGCTGAATGCCTCATTTGAAAAAGCATTTCTTTCCCTGATTTGTAGTTTGTCATTAATAGCATGTACTGGGAGCTGAAACTGAAGTTCTGAAGGCTTTGCAAAGACGCCCATGCTTGCTCAGATCTAACACTGCTGTGTGAGTAATTGCTAGTTAGCAGCATGAGCATTTCCAGGCTGCTGACACTGTGAGCTTGACAACTGACAAGTTTCACTCCCATGCCATAATAACCTACAATGAAATGCAAAGCAGAAAGCAAAGATTGCAACTTAAAAAGAAGACAAAAGAAACGTTACCAAGTCTTTATTTAGTGCTGCTGGAACATCATTATCTTAGCTTAAGGAAGGTGATTATGGACAAGAGGGAGGTTGCCGCTAAAGTAAGCACAGGCATAATTACAAAGTACAGTTTTGTTGATGATTGCTTTGACAAATACTTCTGCATTGCAAGGGGGTTGGAGGGTTTCATTTAATGTGGTGGTGCATCTCCTAACACTTAACATCTCATTACAACCTCAGTAGAAATATAGCACCTTTATGGTTTTTTTACTAACTTGATAAAAATTAGTGTAGTAGACAATACCCTTTAAATGGTTTTAAGCCTGGCATTTTTAATTCATTTTTCAGTAAGGCTTTGGGGATGAAAGAGGGGAAGGAAAAAGTGTTTTCTGAAGGAGATTAACATAATTTTTGCCAAATAAAACTTGTTCTCATTTTACTGAGCCAGGTGGTTCTGGTGCCTCTGTCCCAGAAAAGCACCTTGCCAGGTGCTGCACTGCCACAGTGTAGTAAACACATTTCAGTTTACTTTGTTTTAATTTTAAAACAGTAAACCTGTACTCTCTGTCCCTTTGGAACATTCACCTCATCCATCTTTAATGCTCCCTAGTGAGACTCCATGTTCTCCTCTGGTTCCCTGTTCTGCATTGTTCTGATTTCTTTGGGAGACCATTTCCACATTTCCCAGATCACTCAGAGTTACTGCAGCTCCCTAAGAATACTATTACTGATTGATGACCCAGAGAGGAAGAAATAGCTACCTAATATTAAATTTTTCCAGATTTTTTGTATTTGAATTTGAGACAAATTTTTGCTTTTAACTTGAAATTATTACTTTCCTTTTAAAAAAGGCAAAAATGAATTATAACATCATTAATTTGCACTACAAAAGCATTTTTCTATCTTGCAAGTGATAGATTCATTCAAATGATTTGAAATAATTTAAAATCTGTTGATTCATTTCGAATTGGCAATGAAAAAAGAAAAGAAATGGCAAGATTAAAAATTCCTTACTGAATTTAAATATCTTGCAGCATAGGTATTGAAGAATACTTTCAGACTGCTATTTTGCTGGAAAGGCATATGAAAATAAGTGTCTTTTTTTCTAATGCTGGAGGATGACCATGAGAGGATAATGGGTTGCTGACTTACCAAAATACTGAGTACTCACTATTGTGACTGAGTTGTTGCAGAGCTCAGTTACTCGCTTATGATGAAGACATTTGCATTTATAGTTCCAGATTAAATAATGTATCTTTTAAAACTTGCTGGTTTTTTCAGTTTTGCATGTTGCTGTTTTTTCTTTTTTTTCCTCACAAGAAAGAACTCATGTTATTTGGGCATCTTACCTGTCATTTCTGCATTTTGATACATGAAGATCAGTGCTCATCTCCCCAAAGACCAGCTGGTTTAAAACACAGTTTCCCCCACTCCCATATGAACTGATTGAAAAGCTACAAAGATAACTAATTTTTAATTACATAAAATGCAAATTGGCTAGGAGAAAGTGGAACAGGAAGAAGCAGAACTTACATACAGCTCTTCTCCTGCCCACTTTCCTTTTGCAAATGACTGTTTCTCTATCTGGCTTCAACCATCTCAGCAACTTTGGGTTGCAGCACAAAGGGTAGCCTCCCTGCCTGCTGGTCCCCAGCTCCTCCTTGGTCCCATTTTGCACAAGCTGGGATTTTTCCCCTGTGCCACCTCCCATGTCTCTGGAACCTCTCTCAGTAGCTGTTCCAGGGGAGGAACATCAGTCCCCTCCTCTTCATGTTCCTATGTAGTATCTTCTCAAAGTAATGCCCTGCCTAACAGAGGACTCACATACCTCACTACTGAGAAATGACTTCTGCCTGATAATGCAACTTGTAGCTTTCCTTCGCATTTCTTTTGTCTTTTTGGCTTTAGTGTAGATTGTTAATTCTCTTCTAATAGCTTGTATCTTTTTTTTTTTTTAATTTAACTCACTTCTTTTTTATCCTTATATAGTCCATGGTAAATATGAAGATTTCACTTCAATTTATTTCATTCATGCTATGTAATACATAGAGATCTTACTTTTTTACATCTTTTTCATTAAAGAATTTCAAAACAATTCTTTATACTTCCAGATACAATATGTAAAAGCAATTGAAGCAAAGCTCATTTGCAACTTTAGAATGGCTGCAAGATATTGAAGGTGGCTCAGGGTAGGCTGTTTGTAAGGTCACTACTTCAAAGAGCTAGGTTAGCTGGTTATTTCATAGTTAGTGCTTTTGGAACATCTCCAAGCTCTTGTGGTAAGGTTTTCCTTGATTCATATCACAGCAGAGGTTTTTCATAACACCTTGTTGCCTATCTAATGCTAGTATCTTGGAAATTCAAAGATTTAGGGATAAGTGTTTCTTCAATAACTGTTATTTCTCTCTCTATAATCTCATGCATTTCAGAATGGAGGTATTTTCAACCATTACCTATTGAGACAAGCTCATGTTGTATCACTAAAAGGTGTTATTACCAAATGAAGTTAGGGTTTCCAAAATTTAGGGTTGTTTTGAAGGCTGAAATCAATACAACTGTCTGAGTTTTTAGGTCTTGTTTATGGAGGAACACGCTGAGTTATTCTATCTTCAAAAGAAGTTTTCAGCTTGCAACAAATTTGCCATTTATCTGTAAAGCTTAGTTTTATTTAATTACACCTCCTAAACAAGAAGTTTCAAAAGGTCCAGCTGAAATGTGAAACTATTTGAAGGATGATAACAATGATGGGAATAGTAATACAGCTTGCATAGTGATCTTTGTTCTCCTAGGATACAGCAGGTCCAAATACAGATTACAAAAGGAAGAGCATTGCTAGCAAGGATAGAGGGGTCATGGACTATGTATGAAAGAAATCAAAATGAGCCTCTTTGTTACAATGTAGCAGAGAGGGACAGACATGCTGAAAGCAACTGATACCAGGGTTTGAATATCTATTTGAATTAACTGAAATTCAGCCTTCTGAAAGTGGGGTGTGCAGCGCAGATGGGTGGCCTAAATTCCTGCTGCAGGCTGTGGAGAACAAGTTACATCTGAATCATCATTTCCTGATGCTGAGAGAGGTGTCAAAGAGATAAGGACGATTTGCTCTCTGGAGTTGCCTTCTGTCCTCTGTAGACAGTAGAGGGACCTTGGAGACATGTTTAGGCTAAGGGTCTAGCTTGTAAACAGCTAAAATAAGATGAACCAGTATTTAAAGAAGGAAGCTGAGAACACAGAGGAAATCAACAGAAAGAGTATGAGGGCTGAGGGTAATTTCAGATGGAAAGAGAGAGCTCAGTATGGTTTGTTTTATCTAAAAGATGATTTACATGAAATGTGATCAATGTGGATAAATGTTTTCATGGGAAGGAGTTACTGGGTTTCACAGAGCTCTTTAGTCTAACAGGGAGCTGCATAACAAGAACCAGCAGCTGAAAGATAGAACTAGAAACATGCCAGCTGAAAATAAAGTGTGAATCATTACGAATAAGCATGATTAAACTATAAAATATGATCTTGGCAAGTGTTGAATTGTCTATTCTGCAGGCTTAAAGTCAATATCAGGCACTAAAATGTTTAAAACATAATTAGCATTTTACTTGTAATATAAAATGCTAGGTGTAAGATATCTGGTTTATAATACTAGTAGATCAGATTAGGCTTTACACAATTACATCCTCTTCTTTGTCATATTTCTGTTTGATAAACACTTTACTGTGCTGCTTTTTGGATACTGTGACTTGTTCTTTGTTCAGCTGCTCTAGTAAGTTCTGATGCAGGATTTCATTAGGCTGGTGGTTTTTTATTTTATTCCTACATAATATGTAGCTAGGAACTCAAAAGAATGTGTTTATTGTTTTCTGACATACTTTGCTCATAGAAAACTTCAATTTAAAATTTAATTTCAGGAATAACACCAGTAAACTTTTCAAAACCAGAATGACTTTGTCCTAGGCTTTGGAGCTAGAAAACTTCACTAGTCTAAGAAAGATAATTAAACAATCTCAAGCTAAGCACAATTATAGCACAGGGCTACTTTTTTTCTATTTCAACCTGGATGCTGACTCAGATCCTGTGATAGTCAAAAGGGTTCTGCTGTATTTTGATCTTGGATTTAGCTGCTGGTCAAATGAGTAAAGATTTCTCCTTAGGAGCTTCCTGAGTGCCTGAACTATTAAAGACTAAAAAACATATACAAATATGTCATCAACCCTAACATGACGTTTGTGCTAATGATATCTTTAGGATGACAACAGCAAGGAAATTTCTGTGTCAATTTCTGTGTCAAAAGACTGTTTCCCTTTAATTCCTCCAAAGGATTGCACATCAGAGATCTTCCTCAGATGCAAATCACCTATTTCATTAATTCATCTGTTAATCCTCACTTTCTTGTTGATCCCATGCATTCTCTGCATGAGATACAGAGATAGTTAACATACAAATCATCTTGCTTTAAGCCTGGTGGGAAGAGCTATTCTGGCAGGATCATTTGTTCCAATGAGAAGGGTAACTAGGGGAGTTTTTCTGTGCTTTCCTTGCCCCCACTTTCTATCAGCATTTGCTCTTGCCACAGACACATATCTCATGTCTTTTGCTTATGGCAGATATTGTACATCTTCCTTGTCTGCAACAGTCTGAGTGACATACTTGTCTATTCTTACAAGGAAGTCCAATAGTCAGTACCTTTTCCTAGTTCTGGTATAAATCTTAGGCTTTCATTCTGCTGTCAGCCGATCATTCTGTTTTCCTTCAGAGCCTAGCAACAAGTCATCCTTATCACTATTTGGTTATGGTCTCTTACTGTCTCAGGCTTCCTGCTGCTGTTTTCCTTGTCACTTCGGTGATCCCTTACTGCTGTCCTATGCATCATGTCTCAGTTTCTCTTTCTCAGGTGTTCAATGGGAATTTGACACCTAAGGAGATAAAACCAGACCAGATTTCTCTGTGGTCTCAAATTTTAAAGGTAGATGAAGAAAAACTGTCCAAATATAGTTTGGTTTTATCACTGACTGCTGGTGGGTTTTTTTGATGAGGTCAGTCCTTCGTTTGTGTTAAAACTTGGTTCTCTGTGGAAGTGATCAAAACAATGAGATGAGCTACAGCATTCACTTGGGAGACCCATCTCCTAGCTGCCAGCCCTACAGAGTAACAGGGAGTAAAATGCATTGATCTAAAGTAAAAGATCAAGCAGCTGCTCCTTCCTCATCAAGGAGTTAAGTTTGCATACTGTTGCTCCCTGAATCATTTATGAAGAGAACCACAGTCCCTTGGAGGATGTAGCTGAATGAGTAGCAGTTAATCTGCAAGATTGATACCATCTCCAACAGGGAAAATGGCACAGAATCACATTGTGAGAATGTACATATTTTGTGAAATTACTTCTCAAGGCATATCCTTTTGGCATCTGCAATCCTGCACCAGTGTGTGCAGACTGTAATTGCAATCTCTCTGAATTTTGATATTTTCTAGGAGATCTTTTCTACTATAATTTTTTCCTCATACAAAATGGCAATGTAAAAGAAAGGCTTAGGATTGAAAGTCCAACCACTGAAAAATCCATGAGTGCCAGAAGTAAAATTACAAGTCTAGGTCAAACCATTTGGGTGTTCATCCTGTGCAAAACCCATTATTTAGGTGCTTTTTTCTCCTCCACACCTTGGACATTGTATTTTCCATGCACTGATAAAATGTACTCCTTTAAATTATCTGCTCTGTTACTGAACAATGAGTGACCATAAGCCTTATTTACTGATCATCAGCAGCTTCCAGAAAGGACTCATGAACCCAGGTGAAGATTTGCCAGGGTAAGCAGGATTAATAGCCTGACTCTTCCCCCTCTTACAGTATATGGACTTTACAGCCTCATAGATGAGCTTCAACTAGAAAGGAGTCACAGCCAAAAGACAACAGTAGGAGCCTGTACTTTGAAATATTCAAATACAATTTTGATGTAAGAACCTGGCACAGCATGGAGATTTTGCCTCCCTGCCCTACTCTAGAAGACAGGCCTGGGAAAGTTTGCTCTGCTGAGTGGGAATTTGTCATGGTCCCTGTTGGTCTGCTTTTGGATAGCTGCTGCTCCTTCATTGCCTCTCCTGCCTTAGGCAGACATGGAAGCAGGCAGAGCTGAACAAGCAGCAGGTTCTTTTCCATATCAGCAAAAGCAGCTGTAGGTGCAAGATTGTTAGGTCTGGCACTTGTGCCCAAGTACCTCTGGAACCAACAACCTTCGTCTTCACTGCAGGGATGGACTGACTCATGACATTTTACCCCTGCAGCTGGTGGAAATTAAGAGCTCTGGAGATCTCAAAGGTCCCCCAATTTCCACAGCAAGACTTACAACCTACTCAGCTGAGCTGATGAATTCTGACAAGGCTGACAACACCTTTGAGGGTGGACGTGCTGTCTTACACGTCTCCTTGCAAAGCGTAGGCTCTGAATTACTGTGTATTTACTTGCTTTCTGCAAGGAGCCAATGGAGTATAACAGCTGGCAGTTTATACCTTTTATGTAATTTCTTCCTGTTGCAAAGAATGAGTTTTATTTTAGGGAACTGCTTTGACTAGCCAGCTATTTAGTCCACTTTCTAGTCAGAATATGGTGAAAAATGGGAAATTGCCTGCCCAATGAACTATGATCGTGCAAAAGGTGATAATTTCCCTGGGTAGGCCTAGACTGCAAGTTGTTTTGGTGTCCCTAGGTTCAAGCTTTTGTCCTATGGAAGGTTAAATGGGGAAATGTCCTAGGGTGACTTTATGATCCCCAATTGTCTGTTTTGTTTGTGCTGTATATTGGGTTGTGTGCCTTTAAGACTGGTTCTGAGAGCAAAGCAGGGAGAAGAAGGAGTGCACAGTTTGTTTTGGAGAAACTGCTCCCTCTTCCGCATTCCTTCTTGTGTTTGTTTGAAGCACAGACCGGCAATGGGACAGAGGTCTTTGCTTTTAGTCAGTTTTTGGCTAGCTGAGGCAGAGAAGCTTCCTGGACTGTTTTTTTTCCTCTTTTCTTGGGACTGTTTAAACCTGTCCTGGACTGAAAACCCAGGGGAGCACTGGGAGCTCACACCTGGGGCCCACTGGAGCCCAGGACAGCATTTTTCCAGCACCAGAGGAGCTGATTAGAGACTGAGCAAGCTGAACTACCCAGAGCAAGGACTTTCTCAACTTGCCATCTCATTTCAGAACAATGAAAGATTTTATTGTTTCATATTATTCGTTCCTTATGCTTGTAGGCACTTTGTTTGTTAAATAAATATTTTTTTCCACTTTTCTCCAAGGAAGTTATTTTTCCTGGACTGGTTGGGGGAGGGGCCTATTTTGGTTTACTTTCCAGAGGAATCCCATTCAAAGGCTTCCTCCCAAATTTGCCCTAAACCAGGACAGGAAAGCATCCAGTCTTCAAAGAACAGCTTCAAAACTTTAAAGAGTAGATCTTGAATATGCATTTCTTTTTGGGTATGAATTAGGTTATGCTGTGTGTAGTAGCATTTGAAAGACAGAATGTCAGTAAGCGATGGAGAGACATCTCAGATTGCCTCACAGAATAATGGGGAATCACAGAATCACAGAATATCTGGAGTTGGAAGGGATCCACAAGGATCACTGAGTCCAGCTCCTGGCCCTGCACAGCACTGTTCCCAAGAGTCACACCATGTGCCTGATTCCAAAATGCTTCTTAAACTGTCAGGCTTAGCGCTTTGATCACCTTCCTGGGGAGCCTGTTCCAGTGCCCAACCACGCTCTGAGTAAAGTACCCATTCCTAATATCCTGACCAAGTCTCTCTTGAAACAGCTTCGTTCTGTTCACTTGGGTTCTCAGGTTCTGTTCACTTGGTAACCAGAGATAAAAAAAGAAAAATCCTTGCTCCTTTGCTTCCCCTTATGAGGAAGCTGTAGACAGGAATGAGGTCTTAGGTGTAACTTTAGGATGAAGACATTACCTGTCTAGGAGGAATTGCATGGTCAAGCATAACCCAAGAACTGTATCAGTTTTTACTTTTTGCCATTCTGTTTCCAACTTCCAACTTTGTTTCCAGATCTTGATATTTTGCTTTGATAGAATATATTTGCAGTATTTTTCAGTCTCAAGTGCCCCTGTAAAGAGTCAAGTCCAAATGAAGCTGACCAATTCTTTGTAAAAACTTCTTGTAATCTAACAAATCTAATCTGATTGGTGAATGCAGAGGGCCACAGTCAAACATGTTTAATCACTTCCTGGGACACATTGAGAGGCTTTAAAACTGACATTGGAGAGGTCTTTTAGAGATATTGTGGCCAGGTCCTTGACTGTCTCAGGTCTTTTCTTGCAGAGAGAATCTCAAGGCAGAGAACTTGGAGCTTCCTCAGTCATCATATAGATCTTGGGTCATTTGGACATTATTAAATAAAGAGAGAGTAGAAGGACGGTTTTTTCCCCTTAAAGACTGGGGAAAGGACCTTCTATGTAAGAGAAGATCCTAGCTCTGGGATTAGAAGCACTAACTGTTATAGTATATATGTAATTGTACTGCAGAGTCTAATTTAATTTGTTCTTTTAAATGAATAAATGACTTTAAGATAAAAGTCTTTTGTTCACTTGCATGGAGTGCAGCATGCTGGATATTCTCTAGAACTTCTTTTGCCACTAAAGAGCATGGGGAATCAGCATGAAAGAGGTCAAGCCAAAGGTCATCTAGACACAGTGACAAACATGTTCACCCACTGATGACCAAAAAACTTCTATTTAGAAAAAAACACTGATCAAATTTAAAGCTTAGAAATTCAAATATATTCCCATATAAACATGCCAAAAAATTACAGGATATATTATTTACAGTGTAGAAACTCTTGTACAAATATATTTGAGTTCTCTCTTTTCTCAAATGAGCTGTAGCTGTATAACTCTCTTTATGCTTCCTGGAGATGGACAGACTCTATACTATGTTTTTAGAAAATTAAAAATACATTTGTTCTCCATCACTTCTGGTAACTGTACCATATCTTACTGAAATGATATTTTCTTGACTGCTTTTCACAGTTTCTTCTACAGGTTTTTTCACCTCACCATTTTGGAGAAGAATTGTCTCAGGAGAGACTCTCAGAACTATACACTGAGCTCCGCATGGTGGATGACTCTGTGGAAGCTAAATGAAGCTGTCTTTAGTGACTGCTTTCTAGGAGGGCAAAACATAAGCAAGAAGTGAACAGATCCTTCAGTGGCAGTTGACCATATGCAGTTAAATCTTCAGTCATCAAAACATGCAGGTACCTTTGGACAAGTCAAAAGAAGAAAATATTTTTCCCATAATATTTTTCCCATACCACCACAAAAACCTCTCTGTTCATTAGATGCTATGTCTTTCTTCCTGCTCTCATGAGTAACACTAACAGAAGTGGCCGCTGCTGGTGGAAATTGCATTGTTTAATATCCTTTTTCATACCATGCAATGTCATTGGTTTCAGGTAGCTGAGCTAAATTTTTGGTGTGGAAATCATGTAAATGTACTACAGTTCTCATTAAAAACTTGGAGAAAATAATTAAGTATTTTTCAGTCATGTGGGAGATCCTTCTTCTTCTGTGGGAGAAATTATCCCTTTTCTTTCCTTTTCTTGAAGAAGATTTTAACACTACCTGCAGAGTATGAATCCAGAAAGGAATTATTCTGGCTATAGAACTTGTTTTACTTGGGAATTACACAGGGTAGTAATTTTCTTGCTGCCTGCAACTAACAAATGTGATTTTTATCCTCCAGCTGCAAACAGACACAAGTACCTATTGTCATGGATTTGTGGACTTTATGTAAGGTGATGATTTTTCAAATAAGTGCAGGTGCATGTTGCACAAGTAGGAGCTGTGGCATGAGCCCTCAGGAGACCATGAAGAAATCTCTGCTACTGCAGCAGCATTTCATTTCTCTTTGCCTTCTAATTTATTTAAACTGCCTTGCTTTACTCCTCCTTTGAGGTATTAATTGTGGATCTCTCACAATACCTGCTCTTGACTTTCCAAATTCGAGAAGATTATTACTATTTTGATGTCAGTTACATATTTGCATTGGCTGTGACTAGGGCAAGGTTGAGCTGGCAAATGAATGCTGGGAATTTAGGTATGAAAAGATTGTGTATGTATGAGAAAGGTAAAATATACTGATTTTCCTAGATAAAATAATGAAGGATTTTAGGGCAGATTTCTGGATTAATATTATTTGGAAGAAATATGTCTTTGCATTTCCTACTGCAAAAATTATTGCCTTTATGCTTTGCTGTGGTATTTTTCTGGCTTTGACCAAAGTAAATTTCTGCAAGAGGGTTTAAATTTTGTGTGTGGTAAAGACTTTTTTTTTGTCTGTATCTGTTTGGTTTTTCTTAAAAAAAAAAAATTATTGTATTGTTACCCTCTGTTGATTTACTAGATGTTTGGGAAAATACCATTTTTCCCTGATTTGTCATAGATTTTTTTTTTCATTTGTTTTAATCAATAACTATGGAAACAATTTGCTGCATTTCTGAAGAATGTTGATGGAAAATGATAGAGATTATGTTGATGGATCCAATTTAGAAATGTACATATAAACCTTGTGTATAAACCTTGCTGCTGATACTTAAGCTTTGTCAGATAGTGCTATAATAATCCTTTTAACTAACTTGTTGCATCAACCAAATCCAAATTATTTGGAGCTGTTATTGCTTTAACTTCCCATCTCAAGATTACCACACAGCTGGCAAAGCAGTATCCCTTTTTTGTCCTCAGAGGGAAGAAATGTCATCCACTCAGCTCTCAGTTAGATTGATTAATCTTAATACATTCTCCCTCCAGTTTCTTTTGATTCCTCTATGATCTAGCTGATACTTTGAAATTTATTGTCTGCTATTCTGTTTCTTTTGGCAGCCCCCTTATTGACAGCTTTTGCCAGCTATCTGTAACACTCTGGTGGCCCTGTCTGCTGAAGCAACATCACTTTTCTGCCATCGGGTTTTCAGGTGAGTAGGAAAGAGTTTTTGCAGTTGTTTTATATTTCTTTTACTTCATAGCTGTCCCCGTTGCTCTGTTGCTGAAGGCTAGCTCTGATATAGACTCAAAGGGAGCAATAAGGAATATAAAATGCTCACAGCAAGGAAAGGCACTACAAGATTGACATCTCACCTTATTCACATCCATGTACTGGAGCTGCATCTTGCTGCCTCTTTTGGCCACTGTCATGGGTCTCTGAAGTAAAGGAAGCACATAGAAAATAATCCCACTTTTACTGAACAGCTTTAAAATTTGCTGCATGCTCTAACACTTTTTTCTCAAAGATAGCACAAATATGCACAGTGTTAAGGTGAGTAAACCAATTGTGACACCACTTTCATCCTGGAAGTTTCCCAGAGAATGCAGGTAATCGAAACTCAGCCTGGTAATGCTGGTGTTGCTTTACAAGCTCGGATAAAGAAGCCAACCAAAATGTTCCTGTACAGTTATAAATAATGTTCTGTCAAATTTGGTGCACAATTTTGCAACTGGATGCAGAAGACTATTATTTCTGTCTCCTGTATGTTCTGCCACTGATTACACAGCACTAAACAAAGATGGGTGTGGATTTGTTGACCTATTTATTGTGAATATAAACCTAGCTATCTTTGTCTCTCTATCATCCTTGCAGAATACTGGGGATGTCAAATAAAGCTAAAATTAATCACTACATGAGGGTTATTCAGCATGATAAATTGTGGTTTTAATGCATCAACAGCCTAGTGATGCATCAAAGACTTTAGGAGCAATCTAGAGGAGAATAATGAAGGATTTTCTTGGATGATTTGCTAAATTCTTCCAAAGAGGGAAAAGCATAATGGAAAAAAAAAAAAGTATGCTTGAAAATGAAAGCTATCCAATAGGCTGATTGGAGGTAACTTCTTGGAACTGAATATGAGATAATTGTGAGCATGGAACAAAGTTGTGAAGAGCCTGTAGAGAGGGAGTAAATACCTGATGAACAATGCAGTAGATGGCAGAGCTGTGAGAGTGATTCAGAGATGTGACAATCGGGAGAAATGATCATCAAGTGTGATTACTATCTAAGTACAGAATAAAGGCTACAGGAAAGGCCTGTAGTTTGTTGGTTTTTGGTTTGTTTTTTTTTTTGGGAGGGGGGTGGAGCTCATAGATGGAAGAGTTACTTCTTCATAGATAAGTTATGGAGAGAGAAGCAGCAACACATAACAATGATGGTGATATCAGTACCATAAGAGGTTTGCTTTGAAGGTGACGCTCTGTTTATACCCAGCAGGCAGAGCAGGATGGAGTACTCATGACTGTTTAGATATAATGTAGCGATGAAGGTTTGCAGAAAAATTTTGAAGGGTTCTTTATAGCTGTGTTAAGTTTGGTATGAAATCATTTATTAGGCCATAGAATCATAGAATGGTTTGGGTTGGAAGGGACCTGAGAAATCTCCTAGTTTCAACCACGCCTGTTGTGGGTAGGGATGCCTTGCACTAGACCAGGTTGCTCAGAGCCCCTTCCAGCCTGGCCTTCAATACTTCCAAGGATGGGGCACCCACATCTTCTGTGGACAACCTGTTCTAGTGCTTCACCACCTTCACAATGAGGATTTTCCTTCTAATATGTAATCTAAACCTACTCTCTGTCAATTTAAAGCTCTGTCCTGTCACTCCATGCCCTTGTAAATAGTCTCACTCCATCTTTCTTGTAGGGTCCCTTCAGGAGAACACAATTTCGTCACCCCAAAACCTTCTTTTTTCTAGAGGGAACAATCAGATAGACAAGGTTATATTTAGAATTGCATAAGGTAGGTCTACGGAATTAAGGTAGATCTTCGAACAGTCTGCTGGAAGATGATATTTACATTTATAATTGTAGATTAAATAAGGCATATTCTAAGGTAAAAGGGGATATGGGTAAGAACCCTCAGAACCTGGAAAAGACAGAGAGGAGATCTAATGGAAATAACGAATATGTGGGACATAAAACTGTATGAATAAATGACCTCGAGGGCCTCTGAAAGAATTGTAGAGGAATATGACTTCTCATGAGTTCAAAAATAAACATTTTCAGTTTTGCTGGTGAAATAGACTTACTTTTTGCAATTTATTTTGTGTTTGTTCTGTGTAATCCAAAATAATATTTTCCCAGGATAAATTTTTAACAGTTCAAGAAATGCAATGTATTTACAAATGAAAGCAGTTCAATGTGAAAACCAACTGTTTCATGGTGAAATTATTTTAGTAAATAATGTTGACTTTCCACATAAGAGCCAAAAAAACCCTTGTACAAAATTACAAATATTTTTCCTTGCTCAAATTGAAGGCAAATCAAGCAAAACAGGATCATATCAGGAGACCATACACTGAGAGTGTGGCATCAGGAACTTAGTACTGGTACTATAAGCTCAAGAGTGTTTTCCTTATACAAGTAGGCACATGTGTGAAAAGATTCACACAGGCATTTGGTTATCAATGTATATATTGTTCCTTTGGTCCTGGGAAGATTAATCACATTGCATGATTAGAGAGAGGCTAGGGTTTTTAATTTTTATTGACAGAAAGGACTGATTATTTAAGAATTTTTTTTGTTTGCAAGTGCCTACCATTATATTCTGGTTGGAATTTCTACTTAAACCAGTGACTAACCAGCCTGCAAACTATCACCTGCTTCACGGCCCAAGCACTGATCTAGAATGTGTGTGGCTTAAATTCAAACTCCTTCTCAAACTTAAAAAAAAAATTACAAGAGATGTGGTGGTGGGTTGGAACCCCCATTTCGTAAATGGAATGTCTTCACTGTCAATCTGTCTGTGTTATTTTTGGGTATTAATGTCTAATTTCTATTCCAAAAAATATCTCTATGGCAGCTTATTTTATTCTGTTTTAATTTAAAAGCTGTTTCTGTCCAGCATGATATATAGTGTTAAGCCTGCAGGTTGCAGAGAAATGTAAGCTAAGTATCCTAGGTATTAATAGGGTAGGACGTTTTATTTGCATGGTTCTATGCACTAAATATTATCCACTTTACAATTCCACTGTAAAGAACATGTGGTGAGAAAGATGCTGAAAAGAAGGCAGTTTGGAAATACAACTAATTACTGCATCTGAAAATCTATCATCTTATATCATCAGTCTGTGTGTGATGGAAGAAATCCAGCAGTATGCAAATTCCTTCATTATTTCCATTTTCTTACTCTAAATAGCTTGTGAACTTTGATTTTATTGGTAGCATTCATGAAAGGATCTAAATGTTACAGTACAACAAGGCTCTATTTGCATTGTATTCACTCAGTAACTGCTATGGTGACTGTGACATCGAGCTTTTTACACGTGTTTCCACACACTCTGCAAAGAATGTGTTATTTCTCTCTTACAGATGGAGGAACTCTGGGATAGAGAAGTTAAGAGACACCTGAAATCTCAGAGTGAATCAGAAGCAGAGACTGAGAGGGAGTCTAGGTTTGATTATTGTTTATCCTTTTATTCACTGGATAGTAGTCTTGCTCTTAAATTCCTAATCCCTTTTTAAGTAACTGATGAGCTTGCTGTTTTGCTGGTTTGGACAGCTGCGTGCCATGTGTTATCTGAGTGAAACTGCATTTTTCACACGCAGGAGTTAATAATGTAACATATCTTACTGGGTGGGTATTTAAAGTTTCTGCAACCAACAAAAGTGAGAAGAGAGCCAAGACAGCAAGTAAATCCTTACACTGAGACAATGAAAATTCCAATTCTTAATAGAAGTCTCTCAAATCCTATTTTAATTTAACTTTTATTGAAATATTTCAGGAGGAGAGATTAAAAAACCACAGGGGAAATAATTAATGGAAGCAAAATAAGTAGACATCCCCACAGAAAGAAACAGCATTTGAGGAATTTTATGCCTATATTTTCTCCCCCTCTTGTGAAAATGAATTCTATACAATTTTTTTAACTTGTTGAAAACTCAGTTTACTTGTTTCAGCTTCATTCTCTGGTCGCACAATGGTTTAAGAATCTTCAAAATAAGTTAATTTCTCCTTGGCTAAGACATGAATGGTAAATCTCTGTTTAGTCATACTCTAATTCCTCTGATTTACTGGCAATATGAGATATTTCTTGTGAAATGAAAAAGGTATAGATCTCGGACTCTTATCTACCTGTAAAAGTGATGGATGGTCCCTCACAGCTTTTGGCCCTGGCAGAGCACTGTTGGCCAGACCATTCCAGGGCAGAGTTCTCACTCAGCACTTTCAGTGCTGCTACATGTTGGAAAGCTGCAAGTTTAATAGTACTGACCACAGCAGCCTTGGCTTTGGGTCCTCTGGGCCAGGCAATGAGAACTGGCACTGCTTGGTTTGCACTACCCTGAGGACAACCAGAGCTCAACAGGGATGCAAACAAGGGAACTGTCCTGTGAAGAGCCTTGTGGGAAATCATATAGAAAGCCACCATCTTTGAGGGATGTGAATTTTTGCTATTTAAGGGACTATTGATAATGTCAAAAAACCCCCCAAACAGTGAAATTTGAACAGTAAACTCTCAGTAGGAAGCACACACCACTCTAGAGATTGACTGGTTAACTAAAACCTTGAAAGAAGTGAAAATCAAAACCGTGTTACCAAGGAAAAGTTTTTGTGGTAACTCACAGTTCTTGATGAGAAATATGTTATCACTGTAATCTGTTTATGTATTGTATTTCACAAGAAGTGCAGCAGGCCAAACACCTGGAAGAGATTTTGTTTATAATACATGTGACATCAACAAAAGATTTAGAAAGACACTGTATTCATACTCAGTGTCACAAAATGTTACAAAATTGCTGCCTTTGCAGAGTTCCCAGCAAAACAGGAAATAAATGAATTTAAAATTGCATGAAAAGCAGAAAATAAATTTGAAAATAATATTTGATGCAGAAAAATATAGAATGCCACCTTAGATGCAGGAGCTGGAGGGGATCAAATTTTCAGCCTAATTGTGAGATAGAGTGAAGGCTGAGAAAGTGATCCTTAGAAGAGGTGATCAGATAACATGAAAATTCATGGACTTTTGTGAAAGTCAGAGTTCTTTTCAATTTGTGCTCAGAATTTCTCTATAATAAACACAAGTATTCTTGCATAAATTATGCTAAAAGTGTGGTATGAAGTTAGGTACCAACTGCTATGCATTACCATTCTTGGAGTTTAAAGACTTGGAATATAAAGGTCCATTTACTTTTTTATTATCTCTTTTTTTCTTAATTTCCTTCAAGCCTGGAAGAGTCAGCAACCATGGAATTTACTCTTAAAACAGTTCCAAACAATATAATTACTAAGTTTTTTTTCCTATTTTGGGACAAATGGTGTGAATCAACAAAATACTGCAGAAGTCAGCTTTCTACACAAGTTGCTGAGAACAAAAAAAGTGGTTAATAAGGAAGAGAGGCTTCAGAAAAGACTTCTAGGGACACTAAACCCCAACCCTCTCAATTACTGGCACTTTGAGAACAGAACTTTGGCCCAAAAAGTCAAATCCTAGAATGTATACTCTACTCATCTCACTCCACCAAATAACTTTCTCCTCAAACTGGAAGTTTGGCATTGACAGCAAAATGCTGACAGTTTCAGAGAGATGTCAAAGGGAGAAATCCAAGCTGCATTCAGAATACAAGGCCATATTGTGGGAAGCTTTGCTATGGAGAGATTTGGGTGGTGAGATTTCCAGCAGTTTGCAGGAATCTGGTTGTACCCATTAATGCTAAATTGGCTCTCCCTTTTTCCAGAAGGAATGTCTTTTGCTTACATTTCCAAAGAAAGATTAACTTTGTAGGCAACCAGGGTCTGGATTTTCTTAACTATTTCCATTCCCCCTCACTCTCTAGAGACCTCATCCCCCAAAAGAGAGTGCCTATCCATTCTTGAAATTTAGTAATGTGGCCTGAACATTTTTGCAGAAGTAGCAGCCACCAGTATTGCTGTTATGCTAATGTCCATCTTGCTGCATCACTGGAGTCTTGTTTCCATTATTCCCACTTATCTTTCTAAATAGGATGAAACTACAGAAGTGACATCTGCGCTTCCCTAAAAGCAAAGCAAAAGCTCAAACTCAGACAATGAAATGTTTTAAATATGACTGCTGAAGCCTCTAAAGGGGAATTTGCTTCATGACTTGAAATAAACATGCTGGTGCTCAGATACAGACAGATCATTTTGTGATTTCCCCTCTCCCGTCTGCAGATATTTACAAAATCACTGACTCTCATTTTATTTTTCCAGATGATGATAGGACAGATTTACAAGCTACCATTTTCAGAGTAGGCTCACTCATCTAAATACTTCAGAAAGAATATTTTCACTGTATTTTCTTGTTTTTCACTCATTTCCAAGCTAAAGATATGCCATTCCATGGAATACTTATCTCCAGATATTTTATTTAAATTTATTTAAATCTTTCTTTCTAACTGAATATAAAAATAGCCCCTGGTTACCTAAGGATTACCAGTAATTCACTGACAATGGAAAATGTTTTAACCAAATCAGCAGTGTAGCATTTAAAAATAAACACATGAAATCAAATAAAAGAATGGATTGTTGACCAGCTACACATTCATCTTGCCAGGCTGAATCCAACAGTAACCATTTGTCACTTCAGTTTGAAGTGTTTAGCCATGATTTTTTAGATGCTAGTACAAAAAAACCCTTCCAAGAGCAAAAAATGCATAGTGCCCCAGAAATGCAATTTTCTGCATTAATCTGGAAATTAACCTCGGGCTTAATCTGGAAATAATTGTCTAGGTTTTGTAGTTTGCATCATGATTTCTTTTGAAAGGCAGTATTTGTTGCTTCTCTCATAAGAGTGAAAAAAGTGTTATACACATTGAAATCTTATCTTAATCCTTGTATACTTGTGCAAATATCTACAAATATTCTCAGTTTCTATCCTGAAAAAATAAAAGGATATAGAACAGAGGAGACTGTGTAATTTAATCCAATTTGCTGCTATCACCAAACAAATCCACTGAGCTCCATCTTGCACTAAATTAAAGGTTTTCCCTCTCTGCTTCTACTGAAGGAGGCTTCCAAAGTTTGATTTCTTTTTTGTTTAGAAATACTTTTTTCATCTGTGGTTGAAATTTATTTATGGTCACTTGATAATCATTTGTTTTTCCATTGACATTGTCTCTAAGTTTGTATAGTTCCTTTTCCCTCCCTTCTGTTTACCTTTTGATCTATCAATAGCAAACTTAACCATCCACTCTCAGACTGCTTTTCTCTGTGTGTATGATCCAGCCTTCTTTTAGTCTTTTTTACTAACATCAGCCCTCCACTTCCTTGATCACCTTAGAAATCCTTCTCTGTATCTGTTCCAGATTGGATTAATTTTTATTGCCCCTGTGAGATGAGGGTTGTGCACAGTATTCAGGGTAAGGTTTTACTGCGGCCTTGTAAAGGAGGAGATACTTACAGACATTTCTTTTGCTGCATTATCTACCTCTGTATAGTTAATACCCTCTTTCAAAATATGAATTTTTGGGCTGACACTACTTTGCAAATATATGAGCCAAAATACATTACATGTGTGTGTGGTGGTTAAAAAGGCAGGAGGGGTTTCATCCATCTTTTAATAAAACCAGCTTTTTAGTAATTTGCCTTCATGGGTGTAATAAAATATTGACTACAGGAATTTATTCTCGACACATGCAAAATTCTGTAAGTGAAATTCAGATTCTGGTTTTTCCTTGGTACAGAGCAGTACCCAAACCCAGGCTGCTGAGTTCTGGACTATTAGTTTTAGTTTAATATATGTCAGGAAAGAAAGAAAGTAAAAACTCTTGAGCTCTCCAAATTGCAGAGGCATCTGTTCAGTAAAAAGAAGAAGTAATGCATAAGTAAATGAATACTATCAACATATGGTGACAGCTCCTAGATCTGTTTTGGCATGGAAGTAAAGTAAGGGAGGCTGATGAAATGTTCAAGCTAATGGATAATTCTAGTTCAAACAAGCTCAGCAGGTAGTCACTTTCTCAGTTTTTCATGACTTACTGAGGTTTGCAGAAGCCATTTTCCTCGTATGTAGGAATGAGGACCATCAGGTGAGGCTTCTAGTTGCTATCATGCTATTTCCTTTTAGCTTTTATGAAAAATAGTTTCTCTGTATAGGAAAGAGTGGCTTGTGACCTACCTTTCTGGCAGGCTTCCCCTCTGCTGACCTGCAGGAAGCAGATAAAATATATATTATTAAAGGGTTTAATTCATCTTCCTCTAAACCCAAGCACTCTGGGTTAGAGCTAAGGCTTTCACTGCAAAGGATTTCCCAGGCAGTTCAGCAGAACCCCGTTCCAGCAACCTTCAGGCCATGGAAGTAAAAATTAAAACCCAGCTTTTCCTGGCTGAATGAAATCCCTGCAAATCTCTGGGTCAGGAAAGTATGAATAAGTAGCCCATCTCTTAAAGTGGGGCAATTACATGTATGCCAGATACTGCCTTTCTCTAAGAGCTCTCCTAGTTCTCTGTTGATAGCATCTCTTTGAGATATAATTTTAGCTCATAGTCTGCCAGGCATTCATTTATAACCTGATGCTGGAAAAGGTGCTGGTACCATTGCTGCTGCCTGGAGCCTTGCTGAACCTAATTTAAACAAATGCCTTGATCCTTTTTCATGTTCTGTCTCTTTAGACATCTTCTTGGGTCCGTCCTCTCAGAGCAGATCCTACTTCCTCCAGGTAGCACAAGCAGTAAGCAACTGCATTTGTACCTGTGCTGTCACCTCATTATGTGCTCTCCTCCAACAGCAGGCAGAAGCACAGGCACATCTGACCTACTTGCCTCTTACCTCCTCTCTCCAAAGTGGAGCTCTAAGTTTGTCAATGATTAACTGATTTAGCTGTTTTTTTCTGGATTAACTGATTTAGCACAGCAGGTCTGGTGAATGCCGAGTGGAATCCAAAATTTCATTAGCTTTCTTTCTTTTCTATCTTCAAAATAACTGGGCTCAAATCTGTAAAACCCCTGTAATTAGCCAAGTGTCAAAGGTCCACTCTGAATCTTTTTTGAAGTTCTAAAGGCAATTTGGAGATTAAGCAAAGGTTTTCCAATTCTTATGGCAGTTCACCTTTAAACAACTGCTGTCTACTTACCTCTGAAAAATTGGTCATTTTAAATGAGCTGGGGTACCTTTAAACTAACTGTGCTCAAGGTAGGTGCTTATTTTGTGGAAGATTTATCAAGGCAGTCAAGTACGGATAATTTTTATAGGAAACACTAGGTCTCAGGCCGGCCCAGCTGCATTGCAGTGCTTGTTTGTTGAGGTTTTATTCTTTCAGATATGGAAAGGAATTTCTGAGAAATTAAAAATAAAAAACAATAATTAAAAAATCAAAATGTGTCCTGGGAGAGGAGAAAGGGAAGAGAATTTATGCTACCAAAATTCAGAAACTGAAACAAGGTGCTGGGGTTAGGTTTGTACGTAGGGGTCCCTGTGCAGTTCATACAGAGTAGAGTTGCTAGCCTGCCTCCTCTGAATGCAGTGGCACTGAGGATTAGACTCTGCAGCTCAACACCCAAAATTAACATGGTTTCTTTACACCTCTGTCCCTCTTACCATGCAGATATGCTTTCTAGAGGCAGGTAGCCTTCCTGGCAGAGAGTGACCACGAGGAAATGAAGGTTTCAGCTGTAGATGGATCACAGTAGGAGCAGAGGTGTTTTTTTAATGAAAATTGCAATATATTGTTTAGTAACTTTTGGGTAAAGATGTAAAGTGTCACCATAGGATACCTGTTTATGTGTGGGCAAAAACCACATTAATAGTAAGATACACAACTGTAAACTCTGTATGCATTACACAGACAAAACTTAAATAGCTTTTCTTGTCCTATTAATTTTCAACTTAGTTTGGGCATTCATATACAGGAACTCTCTTATAAGTTTCTCCAGGTAACTCATGATGCTCAGGGGTTGAAACATGCTCGTGTTTGGAAAACAGCCAGATCCCTTTCACTGCTTGAGATGTATGTAAGGCTTCTTCTTCCAAGGCTTCATTTCTTTGTATAACTGCTTGTACTTGAACAAGAGGAGTAACAAATCAGACCATAATGATGCTTGCACTCACACTGCTCTGAGGTGGATGGCTAATGGGAGGTGCGAGGCAGCAGGGAAAAATCAGAGGCAGCAGGGTTGGAATCTTGTGACATGGGTGGTGAGGCACAAACATCCTGAGCTGCTCCTCTAAAAGGATTTCTATCTTCTGAAAGACCTTCAAGGTTCACTCTTCTCTTGTCTGTTGACTGAGAGGTTGCATTTCATGTGAAGAATTGGTTGTGCATATCTGGAACCACTCTGAAACATTTACCTTGCTGTTTTTAAGATTACGGTAACTGATAATAGTTTACAAAGTGGGATGAAATTTATTGCTGAGCTTGAAGTAGCTGGATGTATTTTTTTTCTTAGGGGACAGTAGAATTTAAGGTTCTTATCAAAGATAAGGTTATTATCAAAGCTGAGTCAATGACAGAGCTGTACAATAGAGAGAGAAATAATTTATCCTAAAGGTCTAGTGAAACTTGTATACAACCATTGCCACAAAATATTCTGTTTTGCTTATATATTATATGATAAAGGTGTCATGTGTTGTCACCTAAACACATGAAGACTAAAAAGAATGTGGTATTTTGCAATTCTGTAGTTATTAAATCTACCAGCTGATGTAAGCAGGGTAGGGAGCTCCTCTAGAGAATTCACTGTTACAGGGTGCTTTTCTAAAAATTGTTCTTATTGTTGTACCTTTTCAAAGACTAGCTTCCCCTGCTGTTTTTCTTGGTTTGTTCTGTGGTTCCCACGGTGAATGAGGCACCTGTCTGGCTTAATTTAGTTGAAATCTAGCAAAATAGCTAGATTTATAAGGTGGCAGCTGTAAAAAGAGAAAGAAAACAAATGTTATTTTTATTAATAGGCAGTTTGCTCATCCAGTGCAGCAGTTTGTGCTTTCTGGTGTGGCTGCTGGCTACTGCCAGCCCTCCCAGCAGGGATTCAGGACCTCCTAGTCACTGAGCAGGGGTGGACAGGGGATTTCGGCTGGCTGGCTCATCAGAGCAAAAGGATTATATTTGGCTGAAACCACTTTGATATATCAGAAGTGTGGGATGAAGGGAAGCTGACCAGTGCTTTTTGAATTAATCAGAATTCAGAAGCAAAGATGGGAGATACCAGCATATTTTTTACAACAACGCAGTCAGAATTTTGCAGCAGTTGTAAGCCTGGGCAAAGTTTGATCTACTATGTTGTCAAAGCTGTATTTTCCTCTAGTTCTTAAACAAGCAAAATATTTATTTTGAAATTCCTGCAACATGGTATCATTGTCTACTGTATGGATGTAGTTTGCTATTATCTGTTTTCCACTATGTATAATATAATTAAAGATATAGTAACATGGTCATCAGATTAATAAAACTTTGCTATGGTAATTTCAACTATGACTAGAAAGAAAGTTTTACTATCTGAAGTCTATGAATGAGGTAAAAAAACACCCCAAAATTCCAAAAGAACCTCTCGGAACAGCATCAACCTTAATAGTGACTCCCTACTTACCTTTATTTGGGTAGCAGTATCAAAATTTAGTGTCTTCAAGTGTTGTTTTGATAGTAAATTAGATTTTTTTAACAGGTAGCAACAGAGTTGCAGACAGAAGTTTTACAACCTTTAGCAGACATTCAGCAAGAGAGATCCTTGGGAAACCTGCCAAATCCTGGTGGACTACATCAAAAGCAGCCTGGCCAGCAGATCAAGGGAGGTGATTCTTCCCCTCTACTCCTCTCATGATACCCCACCTGGAGTGCTGCACCCAGCTCTGGGAACTCCAACATAAGAAGGTTGTGGACCTGTTGGAAAGAGTCCAGAGGAGGCCACAAGTATGCTCAGAGGGCTGGAGCACCTCTCCTGCAGAGACAGGCTGAGAGAGCTGGGGCTGTTCAGCCTGGAGGAGAGAAGGCTCCAGGGAGACCTTAGAGCAGCCTTCTGGTACCTAAAGTGGGCCTACAAGAGAACAGGAGAGGGACTTTTGACAAGGGCATGTAGAGATAGGCAAAGGGCTTCAAACTGAAAGAGGACAGGTTTAAATTAGATAGTAAGTAGAAAATTTTCACTGTTAGGGTAGTGAGGCTCTGGAACTCACAAGGAATCAGTGGGTACCTTGGAAGTATTCAGGAGCAGGTTGGATGGGGCTTTGAGCAGTCTGGTTTAGTGGAAAGTATCCCTGCCCATGGCAGGAGGGCTGGAGCTAATGATCTTCCAACCCACGATAGTCTCTTCTCTCCTATTCTGAATCAAAAATATGTGCTAGAAATATGTGTTGGTATCATGATCTTAAGCTCAAAATTAATCCTATGATATCCCAAACCTTGCTTTCAAGAATTTGAAATGTGATTTGTAGGTCCTTTAAGCCTAAAGAGTAGTATTTCTTGAAAGAGGAGTGTAGGGCATCTTATCTCTAGTGAATTATTTTTATATTAGTTTTATCAGCTTTGTTATCTGTATTTTTTCCTTCTTTCTGCGTTTATAAAGAAAAGGATAAAGAGGAGAAAAATATGGTCTTGAAAGACACAGTTCATATTTTGAAGATTTCTAGATAGCAATCAAGAACAGGTAAAAAACTGCACCAGAGCATAGAAAATAAACCTGTGAGGTGTTTGTGTACAGCTTTTATTTATATGCTCAGAGAAAGCTAATTAACATGTTTACCATAAAAAAAGAAGATAAACAGGTTGGATGCTGTTTTAAAAGCTATTGCATTTTCTAAATGAACCAATATTTTAAGTCCTCTCCTGACTTTTAGCTACTTAGCCCCTACCCATAAATCCCAAACTAAGAATATTTTACAGTGGTTTGCCTGATCAAACCAAAATATCCACCCTGTCTTAATCTGGGGCAAAGAGCTTCAGGGACGTAATGAAGTAGAGAAACATACCTTTAATTATACAGACCTAGAAGCATTACACTGTCGTAATTTACAAAGTTACTTAAATATTGCTTGTGAAATATTCTATGTAAAATGAAAAATGAACTCCCATATATCTGTTTAAAGTTGGTATATGACATTTCAGAAATGCATTCAGTCATCATGGAAGGTGTGAATGACCTCTAACGCTGTTGCTATGACTCTTTGGCTGTCTCACTGCTATTTCCTCTGCATTGTCTACAGATAATGACTGTGCCATAGTCTTGCAATCATTATTTCCATTTTTCTTTTTGTGATTTATCCTGTATCACTAAGGAACAAAGTCTGTTTAAGTATATTTTTATTATCCTAGTCTAAGTTGGCTTTATGATTATGAGTTTCCATGGTGTCTGATGAAAGTTCTTTGTTGCTCTCATTCAACAGCATTATTTTAAGTCATAAAATCCTATAATAACCAGGTGAATATATTACTATGTAAACAGCACACAAATGTATTTCTTTTCCTCACTAGATTTTAATTTGACATTTTTTCCTTTAAAGGTTGATTCAGTGAAACAGAGATAGAGTAGATGGGGAAAAAAACATGTTCAAAACTCTGGAGTGGCTGGTATAATATTGATTCACAGATCGCCTGTACCAGAAAAGATTCTATTTCCTTTGCATATTTCCTACAAGTTGGTCTGAAGATGTACTTGACTGATATCTTAACATTCAATACACGGTGTTGCTAAACTTGCATTTTATACTTGAAAGTTCTGTAATTTCCTCATCTTTATTATGAATGATTTATGGAACATTCTGTTAAAGTAAACATTGATAGCATCAGGTAGTCCCTTCAGAACAAATGAAAATAATGATATTTCTGTCAAAAGTAGATGGAAATAATAATAAGACAATATCTGCACCAAGTGTGACTCAAATTTTGTTATTAATGCATAAATTTTATTTATGTCTACAATATATTGAAATACAGATACTGTACACAGTAGAAATGACAATGTATTAGAAGTTATGGACTTTTTGCTTACATTTCTAGAAGGCTCTGCATCTTACAGATGCAGTTAGTATGCATCAGCTGACATTTTTAATAAAACCTTTATGGGGAATCTGGAAGGGTGTTACCATGAAATAACTAAAGCTTCAGAAAGGATATAATCTGAGAATTACAGAGGTGTTTGTTACACTTCTCAGTTACCTGTGGGATTTCTAAAGTCTTGAAAGCAAATAAATTAATTATTCTAAGTGAACAGAATATTAAAATAAGAGAATGCTGAATTTTATTTTTTTAGCTTACTTTAGAAGATGAAAATAGCCTCTGATATGATTGTAGGCTGTGCTTGGAGCTTATGTAATTTGCACTTGATGCTGTTATGGGGATGACAGAAAGAAAAGGTTCTCCATATACTGTGGAATTTAGAAAACTAGATACTGAAATAATTTCATGAGTTTGGAAAATACACTCCCGAGAGTCTGGTACCCCTGCACCCCAAACCACCTCCCAAGTACAGTGCAGTAAACTAAAGCTTCTCTTTCTGAAATTGGTGAATAGGGAACGTTGCCTAGTTTTCAAAGAAAAGAAAATTTCTTTTATTTTTGTACATTTTTATAGGTGGATATACTTAAATACACATATCTGTGTCTGTACATGTGTGCCTGTTAGCTTGTTTAAAATTTATAAATGCACTGGATAATATAATTCCCAGTTGCCATAGGAGAGCCAAAGACCTTATTAACCCTGCATATTTTGTGACAGTAGGTGACCAGGGAGAAGTAAAGTATTATAAATGTTTCAAGGGAGGTCAAGGCTACTCAAAAGTACCAAAGTATCTTATATTTTTAAACTTTTTTTTTTAATGTAGCTAGTAGAAAGGGCTACTTCAGCATCGAGTTTTTACCTTTCCATATATACATATATATTGTTTTTACTTTAAGAATACTATCTTAAAACATTTTAAAAATGGAGTTCCATGATCAAGTCATTTGTTAAGTTCCTACAGATCACACATAAGTAAATGTGAGTACCATAAATACTCTTGCCTTCTCTACATCAATGGCAGTTCTTGTATTCTTGTAAAACTTGTATTTCTTTAGACTGACTCTGATCTTGGTTTATGAAAATCTAAGTTCTTATCAGTGCAGATTTATGTATTTTGGGCATTCCTGACATGGGCATGAAGTAATGAGTATAATAAAGGTTTGAACATAATCTAGTACTCATAGAATAGCAATTTAGATTCACTATTTTTCTCTTAGTTTCTGTATGGTGACAACAGATTTTTTTTAAGGCTTATGTTTTTATGGGTAATTTCTTAAGTTTCATATCAATTTCTAGCATGGTTTTTATGAGAGACACCATTGTAATGTAAATACTGTCCTATTTTCCCACCTAATTTTCACTAGCACTCTGCATATATAGCTTTTTCCAGATCCTTTTTCAGATATTCTCTACTGCCCACTGACAGGTAATGAAATACAATATTCTAGGTCAGAGCTTTTGCCCTCAATCCAATATTGGATGACCCCTTCGAAAAAGCATGTGACAAGGGATTGTTGTCAGAGTGGTGGAATTTGAAAACCTCTATGAGTCTTTGACAATGAAGTTACAAATGCTTGTCACAGTTGTTTATTTTTTTCAAATTCAGCTTAATCAGCATAGAGTTGATAACAACTGCAGTTTGTAACAGTGGGCTTCTTGGCATGTCTAATGATAAAATTAGACTACTGTAAAGTGTAAACTACATATCAAGCCAAAAATTGAATGACCTTATTGTTTTATTCTGTGTCTCCTGATCTGCAGAACACATTAAATAAAAAGCCTATCTTTGCCTTTTATCCAGAAGCCTTCTTGAGAGACCCTTCTATTCAATTTCATCACCCAGTTAATTACTTATCTTTGTTGCTATGGTCTTTGGGTATATGAAGGAATCTTCTGACTATTATTGTATAACTTGAATTTCTGCCAAAGTAGATCCACTCTGAAATTAATATCTTCAGAAATACTTGTGTGTAATACTTGAATATATCAGACTTGTGATAATATTTAATTGGGAAAGACAATAACATAAATTTATACATCACATAGAAAATGCTGAGAAGTCATATTTATTATTCTGTTCAGGCTACTTTGCATTATGCAAAGGACATTTGGGGCCATGCAAAGGACTAAAATGAGGAACTGAACATTTCCAGATCAAGTACCTTAATTAGATGCTTAAAATAGTGTAAATACCTCTAATCAGGTAGTAAAAAAATAGATCATTTGTGGATCATAAGCCAAAGAGGAGTTAGCATCCTGCTGTTACCAGACCTGGACATCTAAGTCAATATATATATAGGAATATAGCTTCATAATGAGCTATGTAATCCTTTAAAAACTGTTCTGCAATTGTAAGGCATTAAGTAGCATACAACATGTACTTGGACACGGAAAACTGGGGGCCAGCTGGAGTGAAACTCGTGGGACAATGGTCAAAGATCAAGGAGCATGATTCTTGGAGAGAGAAGAGACCTTGTTTGACTTGAAGAGGATACTAAGGGCACAGATGAAGACCTATAAGAGGAATAGCATTGCATCAACCCTCTTCTTAGAGGGTAAAAGTGAGCTGAGACTCAGACTTCTTGTTTATCACAGCATGAAAAGCATCCTGGTTTATTCCTCTTTACAGCTCAGCCATCCTGACTCCAGTTATTCACTGACTCTGGCTGCAGCAAGCCCCTACTGTAGGTTTCCCTTGCAGCCTCTGACTGCTGGTTATTTCTTGTCAAACTATGACTGCATGTATTAGTTTTCAGACCCTGAATGCAGGCTTTTACCCAGCTAGGCTGTGACTGCAGTTCCAGCAACAGGCTCTAACTGCACACCCAGACTGACCTCACAGCAGTGATCCTCTCTGCCCAAGATCTTTCTTCTGACCCACTCCCTTTTATCACACTTCTCTTTATTGGATACAGCTGTGACCCATCAGGGGCAAAGCTGAATTGGATAATTAACACACCTGTTACTTATCAGGGGCAAGGTTACCTGTGTTCCCTCCTCCTACAGAATAGAATAAATTTGTTTCTGTATTCCTGATGAATTGTAATAGTAACAACCTTACATGGTAGCACTGGAATTTTTTTTTCCCCAGTGTAACTAACCTACATTGTCTTTGTGGCTGTGTGGTCTCTATTAGTGCACATAGTTTATACTCAGTCTAAAGAGCAAAAAATACATCAGGATTGCTATAGGTAGTTTTGGGAGGGAGCTACACAGGTGACTTCTTGAGTGGTAGTCCAACCCTATAAATCTGTGAAAGACACCCCTTTGTTTAAAAAAAACTAAAAGTACTGAGCTATACTCAAGGACTCTGTGTATGACAGAATGATTTTTCTTCAATGTTTTTCTTACTGTTTTGGCTTTTAGTTTATATAACTTGTTTAGTTTGCTACTTCATTGCAATTTTCCAGCAAGGTCTGGAAAATGGCTCTCAGCTGAAAAGCAGAGAAAGCTGGAAAAAATGCCTCTTTTGTAGGATATTTACTTGAAACTTTGAGGCTAGTGGCTCCTCACAGGGTGCTGCTTTTGTGCCTTTATAAGTGGAGCACCATAGCTGCAATATTAAACTGTGGAAAAGTCATCAGAAAAAGCTAAATTGCATGTGGGGAAAATTATGTAAAGAGTCAGGAATATTAAGAAAGTGTTTCACTCTACGGCTTTACCCTTGTTACAACATTTGAGATATTAGCACAGACTAGTCACAACATCAAGATGATAAAACCTTACCATGGGTTGTTTTCTAGCCTGTGCTCTTCTCACTAAGCACTTGCAATTCTGCAATTGTTAATTGGAATTTTGGATTACTTCTGAATGTAGGCAGCTTTAAAAAGCTGTTGGTATGGTATAAAACTAGTTCTCGACCATAAATTACTTTACTTGGAGGGGGTGTCTTTTCACCTTCTGTAAAGGGCTAGATTTTGCCCCTTTTTCATGATTTTTATATCTCTGTTAGTGGTTTGTTCAAATTAAGTCTCAGTTCATGTGTGTTCCTGTTATCTTTGTTACATGTACTTATACTGGTGATTATACAAACATAAATAGACATGGATCTTCTTACTTGTCTTGCTTTGTAAGCTCTATTAGGAAAAAGAATAGCCTTTTCAATATAATCTGTCAAGAGGGAGAAATGCCTATTTTTTTTTTTTTAATAACGACTTTGTGGGGAGGGAGATGGGGAAAATAACTCCCATAATTCAATTTTAAGCATTAAAAAATATTTCTAGTTTCATGCATTAGTCTCTTGTTGCTTTCCCTCCAGAAAACCTTGTTGCATGTGTAGCTGTCTATGCCTTCGAGAAGCCATTTAGGACCATGTGATTTTTTTCTTTTTTTTTTAATGTAGGATTTTTTTTTTATTTCCAGACAGTCTGGTCTGCTGTAGTTAATCCAATCTCAAGCTATATTGCTGAGTTGCTGAGGCTGAGTGCTGTTCAGGGGAAATAAAAAAAAAAATCAGCATTTTTAAATGCAGGGTAGAGATGAGACCATGACAAAAAAGGAAAACTCTCTTTTTCTATCTGACACTGAACTAGCAAAAAGCATGACACCTGCAGTAAGGAATTATCACTGTTTGCATTCAGAAAGCTGGCTAGTCTTCTTGCTCTAGGAGTTTATATACCAATATAAACTTTCTGGGTTATAGATGTAGAAATATTGACAATCATGTGAGAATTCAGGGAAAAGGTTGTTCCCTAGATTGGTAATTTTATGTGAGTATAGGAATTGGCAGATTTTATTGAGCTGAGGTTTGTCTTGCGTGTCCTTCTGTCAACAATAGCTAGCACAAATAGCTGGTTTGGAAAGCATCTCAACTCCTTGGAGACAGAATTGGATAACTTGTAGTCCTGTTCACCTCTGGCCTGTGCTTTTAGATGGATTGACTTAAGCCTGGAAATATTAAGCTTGATATAATTTGCAAAAGCAAAGGTACTTTCCAGCATTTCTCATTACTTGAACTACTCCTGTTGTCTATAGTAATATTCAGGTGTTCCTTGAATCTTTCTAAACTTTTGTTGTTTGTACATGCTGCTGCAAATTATTTTCAAAATGTTATGTTACATTAAAAAAAATTGAATTAGCTTCACTTTTATTTTTTGGCTTACCTATGTTACTGTAAGAGGAACTGCTAAACTTTCTTCCTTACAGTACTGATTTTAATAATTATTGCTCTTTTCTTGTTGCACTCTACTTGTCCTAGAGTAGAGACCTACTGTTTTTAAATCACTCTTCATAAGATTGTGTTAATTTTGTATAATTCTTACTGTCTTTCCTTGAATCCCATCTACTTCTCATTACCCAGTTTGGAATAAGCTACATGTTAATTCAGATGAAGTTACATTTCTAATTAATTGGAAAAGTGTTGCAACTTTTTCAAAGGTGTTTTTCCCTAGTCCTTATACAGTATCTTGTTTCCCTGATTTGGCCATAGCTGCACCTTTATTTTCATAGCGACATTCAAATCCATTTTCTAAACTGATTCTGATCATTCAGAATCTTTGCCATTTATATGAATGTGAGCAAACTTGGTTTTAAAAGGAATTTTTATTCTGAATAACCAAGTTAGACCTTAGACTTTAAAAAAATATATATATAATTAAATAGCTCCTAAATTCTGGAATTATAGTTATATAAATCTTGTGATACTCTAGTGAATACATGACTCAGGTATGCAATATTCTATTATTTTGTTTGCTTCTTTCTTTATTTTACAATTCAAAATTTAACTTCACAGGGAATGGTAGGAGCTATGCATTTCTGAAAATATTGATGCCTTAGCTTTTATATTTTCAGATTCTCTGCTGCCTAGGGATGAAGCCTCGTATTAGGAACTGAAGAAGCTCCCTCTACGGAGCAGGTAGACAAAACCAATCCATTTCTGCTGGAAGACCAAGGACAACTTTCAGGCCAAGAACACAAACAACGATGGACTGAGGGGTGGAACAAGAAGGATGGGACCTCATGGCCTGAGGCTGTAATTGGACAATTGGACCCCAACATGCAAATAGACCTAAACTTATAAAATGGCAAAATCTTGTGACTGCGGAGCCATCTTTGCTACCACTTGCAGACCACCCTGGGTGCAGCCTTCTGTAATGCCCAGGGTGGATTCTGGGGACCTTTTAATAAATCCTGATTTTATTCTCTAGTTTTGCCTAGCCTCTGTTTCAGGTCAGCCTTCCCAAGGCAACAATATCATTGCTTTTCTTGGGATCACATTTCTCAATATCTTGGAGCTATACTAGAAACTGAGTTTCCATTCTAGTCATACATCGCTGACACTAATGTGAGAAGATATGTTTTGGTAATCTAGAAAAATAGAGAAAGTTCTCCAAGGAAAAGACAGATTTTTTTGGTCCCCCTTGTGTAACGTGGGACACTCTAAACCACACAAAAACATATAACATTTAGCCATTTATAAATCTTCTGAAAAACTATGTTTACAGGACCAATCTGGATCTTGTTTGAGGTTTTTTTACATCTGATTTAATCTAATTCCCTTTATACATAGGTGTAATTCAACCATGTGGAAAACAAGACATAGCTCTTTCTGGAAAAATAGAATCACAGAATTGTTTGGGTTAGAAATGAACTTTAAGATCATCAAGAACAACTGTAAACCCAGCACTGCCAGATGCACCGCTAAACCATGTCCCTAAGTTCCACATGTTCATGTCTTCTAAATATCTCTACCCATAATGACTCAGCTCTTTCGCTGGGCAGACTCTTTCTTTCTGTGAAGAAATTTTTCCTAATATCCAATTAAACCTCTCCTGGTCTGAGGCTGTTTCTTCTTGTCCCATCACTTGTTACTTGGAAGAAGAGACTGAACCCCATCTGGCTACAGCCTCATTTCAGGGAGTTGTTCTGAGCCATAAGGTCACTTCTGGGCCTACTTTTTTCCAGGCTAAAAAATACCAACTCCCTCAGTTGCTCCTCATAAGATTGATATTCCTGAAATTGACTGTAAGTGCCTACATTTTTATTTTAAACCCATGGGGACATTGGTGCATCATTAATAGGAGCAAGAAGTTGAGGACAATCATTTGTTATTTCATGTTTGTCCAGTGTGCTCCTTTGGGAACTTTTCCAGGTTTGTCATTTTACTTTGTTCCGATAGCAATTGTGTTACCACCGTGGAAAAAATGCAATAGGCTTCAAAGATGACCTTCCCAAACTTTATTATCTTTTTTCGTGAAAGTAGTTAGAAATAGCACTTCAAGATCCTGGTTTGTTTTTGGGTTGTTGTTTTTTTTTTTAAAAGCCTACCACCTAAGTAGTTACTTTAAAGGAATGATTCAACATCATTATTATTAGAAATTTCTAATAGTGGAATGACTAATGTGATTCCTGTTTCCATTTTATTTTTCTTCCCCTTATTATCCTTTTCTACATTTGTCGTCTTTAATATTCACTGTGGAGGCCCAGTAATACCAAGAGTGGAAGCGAGGCTGGGAAACTTATGCTTGCTGAGGAAACACCAGCGTGTTTGCCAAAAGTGTGTGATGGGCAATTATGTGGGTTCAGGTAATTTTTTTTTCTTAAATATTCTATTTGTGTTTTCTTGTGGGTGTGCTGTTTTTTGGGTTTTTTTTTGAGGGGAGATTATTTATGTCTTAGAGCAATATTCATGATATTTTTTTCTGGAAAGGCACAGAACCCGAAACCCATTATTCATTTATTTAAAGGATGTGAAAGCTGAAGAGGTGACACTGTGAACTTAGTTTAAGGCTATTTCATGCTTGCCCTGGACATTTATATCTACTGCTTGGTTGTGCCCCGGCTGTGCTTCCTGCTGGGGGATGTGATCACACAGGAATGTGGTCTGGAGTGACTGGAGATGTCCTGCTGTACAAGTGCTTTGTACTGTCCTGAGCCTATGCAAGCTCTGATGTATTTGTGGGGTCTGCAGCTACTAGAAGTAGTGGTAGTTGCCATGTTGTTATGAAATGGGCTGTAAAAACACAAAAGAGTTTCACTGAATAGAGGTTAGGATACAGAATTCAGTTAGAAGCCTTCCAGCTGCTGAGGCACTACTCCCTTTCTCCCCCTACCCTCTCCTCCCTTCTCCCATGAGTCTATTCAGGAATGGTTCTAAGGTAAGTAAGAAATAACCTCTCCTAAAAAATAAGGGAATAAAATAATAATAATTTAAAAAGTAGATGGAGAAGAAGAGAATGAATCCAGAGATGGGAAAAATAAATATAATACCAAAAGAAAGGAGGCAGGAGTAAAAAAGTCAATTGTGACTGTTTAACTGTTAGAGAAGGGAGGGCTCTTTTCCAATTCTAGAAGCAGAAAAAGAGGCAAAGCTGCCAAAAGACTTCTTCTTTAACTACTCAACTGGTTTAATTTTTAAAAGTGATTTTTAAAAATGTGTGTAATTTTAAAACAAAACATATTGAGGAAGCTGTGCATGTTGCATTTTATTTACTTTTTTTTTCTTTCAAAATAATGCAACTGAGGTCAAGAATATAATAAAACTCTTATTTTACAGGATTATATGATGGATTTAATTGGAACAGACTTTAAAAATCATTCAGTTCCAACTCCCTTGCCCTGGGCAGGGATACCACCCACTAGACCAATTTGCTCAATGACCCATCCAACCTGACCTTGTACACTGCCAGGGATGAGGCATCCACAACTTATCTGGGCAATGTGTTCCAGTGTCTCACCATCCCTACAGGAAAGAAATTCTTCTGCACGTCTACTGGAATTTCTCCTCTTTCAGTTTGAACCTATTACTCTTTGTCCTATCACTACAGTTCTTGATGAATGATTAATGTAATATTTAGCAGCTAGATTTACATAAAATAAATTATCACTTTGGATTACTACTTAAGCATTTTCACTTTTTTAAAATTCAAGTTAATTGTTAATTATTTGTATTCTATAGTTAAACAGTTTCTTTTACATAGGTCCATGAATATCAGAAATTGTACTCTTTTTTGGATAAACAAGTTTATCTTACAATAGAGATAAATGGATCTAAGGAGTTTAATTGCTTGAAATTATTCTTGAATTTGTTTTGAACTCAGCAGGTATTTCCATATAGTGATGCTCTCCTTTCTGCCCAGTAGATTAGGGGTTTGATTCCTCCTCACAATTAAAGTTTTTCAAACATAGTACTACAGACTATGCATTACTGAAAAGGTAGGTGCATTTATGTCCAATTGGTGCTGTTTGGCTTCATAAAAGACGTTTAAATACTCATGCAGCTAATGAGATATGCTGTAGTTTGATCACTTTATGAGTTTTTACAAGACATTGCTTAGGATGCAGTCTGGAGAAGACACTGCAAAGATGAATTCAAAGTGAGTTACATCAGTTTGAATTCATCTTTGCAGTATCTGCTCCAGACTGCATCCTAAGCACTGTCTTGTAGAGCACTGATGGATGGGCAGCTCCCAGTACTGCCTGTTGATGTCGTTATGCTTCATGATGTACTTCATATTCATGGAGCAGGGACTAGGAATGGGAATGTGCTTCCTTGCAGCAGCCAGTAAATTATAACGTAATTTCTTTCTGTGGCTCAGTAAGTACATAAGCACGTTGCACAAAGGTGGAACATACTGCACAGAAGACATTGAAAATTCCTCCTCCCCTATGCTTGATTATGTGAATCCAACCATTTCAGGCAAGGTGAAAAAGCAGAATGGGTTTTCAACAGAAAAAAGTGGGTGCCCAATTAAAGCGCTCTGTTGTGAACCACAGGCTCATGCCCATAGCCTTCCCATTTCTGTTGCATTGTTTTTTATGGATCCCTCAGTCAGAAAATAGTCTGCTCCACGTTTTTGCTGCCCACTTCCTATTTAGGATCTAAATTTAAAAAGTGAAGCTTTTGCTAAGCTGCAACCTTGGCCAAGTACTTGTTACTGGTGGTATAATTATTACAGTTATTTCATATTGCTATTATTGTTTGGGGAAAAATTATAAATGACCTAAATTTTCAATGCACAAGTTTTCTACAAGTACATAAAGGTGCACAGTAATGGGGAAGCTAATTTGAAAGGAAGTGGGAAGAGAATTTAGGTGTAGTTAAGCAGCAAATAGAGGTCAGCTGAACTGGTGGTTGTGAATAAAATGAAGGGAGTAAGCAAGAAATGGTTACTTATGCAAATTGCCATCCTTCTATTTTGTACAATACCTGAATCTGCTTATTGTTTTCTATGGCAAACACTAATATTGGCTTTTTCTCTTCTGTTCTCCACCCCATCATATCCCTCTTGTCTTTGCTTTTTGCTTATAAACTTTTATATCCTCTTAGGCTTTCATATAATTATGTTTACCTCTTGTGAAATAGGTTTCTGTGGGCTTATTTGAAAAGCCAGTTCTTTCTGTAACTACAATTGCATAGCAATAATCTCCTTTAGGTGGAATTTAGAGTATTCAAATACTCTTGTAATTTTATTAATCAACATTTATAGCTAGATTATAGCAGAATTTCTACTAATACCTTTGTATTAGCTATAGAACTTGTTTCAGTTGGCTGTATTTTATCCCTGTAATTGCAGCCTTTCTTTAATAACCACATCATTTTGTAGCTTTGTCCTTGTGATAGTCTTACTCTTCTCTTGAATTTCTGAAATATTAACTTCTGCTGTATGTCTGAAGCACTAGTGCAGGATGTCATGTTGTCATCCTTGTCACTAAGGCATTACTAAAGTTTTTAATCCATTCATCCCATTGCTTTTGCATATGATCTACAAAATAAACATAGGTTCTGCTTCTGCTAGTTTGTTGGTATGTGTCATGCTGGACACGGAAGGAGCACGCTGGACACGCTCAGCTGCCTAAGGCAAAAGAGGAGAACTTTATTTACAGTTTCTACAATTTATAGACTCTCTAGAATGAGAGTGGATTGGAGGATAACATATCTCTTCTGAATCACATTGGCTAGTTGAACACTCTGTCAATTTTCTCTTCCTCTAAGAAAGAATGTGAAAAACACATAGTGTTTTGAGAAAAGTGTGAAAATTCTAACTCTAAGTATGTAAATATCAGAAAGCTTTTGAAAATCAAAGCAACAGGTATGTATGCTTGTGCATAGTCATTTCAAGTTATTTCCAGTAGACAGCCCTCAACAGCTGAGTAATTGAAGCCTTTTTCTTCATTTTTGATGTTTTTTAGTTTTGCCTGATTTGTAGGAAGTGGCTGAATACTCTCCTCTGACAGCCAGTCTGTCTTCTCACGATGTGCCAAATATGCATGTTTTGTTCATGAAGGCATTTCTAGAGCATTTCACCTGCTGTAGAAACCAAAAAAAAAAAAAAAAAAAAAGGTAAGACCATGCAAGTGGCCATGAAGGGCTCAAGAATGAATTTGAAGAGCCTTAAAAAATCATTATTCACTTTATCAATAGAACTGGTATTTAATGTCTGTTTATTTTCAAATTTTGGTCCAGTTGTGTGCCCTCCCAGGACCTTGCCTACTCCCAGCCCCTTGATGGTGGGGGCGTGTTGAGAGACAGCACTGATGCTACTGCCAGCACTGCTCAGCAGTAGCCAGAACACCAGTGTGTTATCAGCACCTTTTCAGATAGCCATGCAAAGCACAGCACTGTGAGGATTGCTATGGGAAAATGAACTCCATCCTACCCAGACCCAACACACAACTTCTTTAAACAGAGAGATCATCCCCCTCAAACGTCAATAGCATTAGGAGATGGAAGACAGAAAAAAGCTAAAAAGAGAACAAGATAGAATTTGTTTTCCATCAAAATGTTGTGTTCTAAATATCACCTTTACATTTTCATTTCCTTCAGTTTTTAAAAATTAAATTCAAGTGCTTATCCTCTAAAATACACTCAACAATAAGAACTAAACACGAATCAGAGCTTTGAGAATTTTAGCAGTGCTGTTCAAAGGTCACACTTCCCTCCTTGTTTTTAAAGTGTTGCATCAGTTATTAGGATGGAGATGGTACTGATGTAACTGTTTGGACTGAGTCACCAGATTTATTGTCCTTCATTACTTCAAAGACTTTGAGATACTTAGGTGGCTGAGAACTTAAACCTTACAGAGGATGGTACAAAATGGTTCTCAATACTGGTGCTGGTGAGGACAGGTGTGGGGTCAAATGCTTGGCTCAGGACTCTGTTCTTCTCTTTTTGGACTTTAGTGTAAATAAGAGGAAAAAGACCCAGCTACTGTACAACAGGTGGTTGATTTTTTTGCATATTGTTGTCAGTCCTTAGGTAATATAAAGTGTGTTTTTTTTCCAGAAAAATCCTGCATTGGTTAAAATATTTGTACTTACTGCTATTGGATACCTTCAAGAGGACGTGATTCAGCTAGCACGTATTCAAGGAAGGGTTGCTCTGAGCTGGTCAGCAATGAATATGAACATGAGGCTTCTGAACTGACAGTTTTCAACAGGGGCAGTACAAAATAAGTCAGATGTTCAGGTCTTTCTTTTCCCTGGGGCATGCCTGACCATCAGGGTGCTATTTATCACTCTCAGTTTCATTGGCCATGGCAGATAAAGCAGCCGAAGCAGCAGCAGCTGGGGGAGATTTAGATTTCAAACTGGGAAGAATGACAGGTGACTAGGGATAGCAGGGCATGGCAACAACTGTGCCATGTACTTGAAGCTGGTGCTGCATGGCAGCATCACTTTCAGACAAGCAAGTAGTTATCAAAGTTGCAGGAGTAGCAATCTTCATGTTTTCTTATACAGAAGGACATTTTTCCATCACTTAACTGCTATTTTAACACACTTAAGTGAAAAGTAAAAGGGCAACCAGCAAGGTTGCTGTCTGTCCACATAATAGATTTCAATTAGATGCCAGTGTCAGGCTAAATCTGTATGTGAAGGCTAAAATTAAGATTTATGAAAAAATACTTATTTTGTGGTTTTACTTTCTTTGGGATGTTTTGGACTGATATTGGTAAATGGTAAATCACTGGTTCTTACAACAGATTGCAATTTTCTGTCGTGGGAATTAAGAATTAAACAATGTCATTGCTCTTCTGAGAATAAGGCTGGGTTATCTATCAGTGCCAATTGCTGAATCAAGCCAACTAGCCAAGTGTTAGCAAATTATCCTTGGAAGTTATTTATACTATCACTTTGTCAAGTCTGACAGAGAAGTCATTTATTTAGCCATGAGTATGTGATAGCAATTTCTATTTAATTTCTTTCCTGTGCAATGCAGGCCTATTAAAACCTAAATTCTCTGGTGATATTCTCTAAAATGTGCAAAAGTAGCAGTCTCTTGATTAGATTCCACTGGCCTAAGGACAAAAAGAACCTATTGGTTTTCCCTCTAGCATGTTTCTCTCCTTATTCATGCACGGCTCTTGCTAGTGCCAGCAATCTTTGGGACGTTAGATACACCACCATCTTGGCATTTCTTATTTCAAATGCTGTAGACATAGAATGTTTTTCACTTCTGATTATTTCCTTTGAATCATTTTTTTGGGGTGATTAAACACGTTTGTATCTCCCAAATATGTAGTCAGGTGAACATAGCATGCTAGAAAAACCAGCAAGAAATTGATGAAATGAATGTGGGGTTTGGTATATAGTATTTCAATAATGGTGCTGATTGACAGGTGGTGTCTAGCTCTGCAGATGGTACTGCTCTAGCATGGGTTGTTCAGGCACAATGTGTAGTAGTGGAGCAGGGAATGGGGACTTCCTCCAAGGAGGTAACACAGATAGCAAAGGCCACATTACTAGACAGATATTATTTGGTGATTAGTTTAATTAGTATCTAAGTAAGTATGAGGGTATGCCTAAAGTAATTTTAAAAGCCATCTGCAAGAATTTTATTTTCAAGGACTTTCAGGATCTGAACAATAAATGAGCTTTACTTGTTGAATGTTTTCTAGAATAGTTTCATTGAAATTGATGGAACAATTGCTTTATATGCTGTATATTAAAAAGTCTAAGAAAAATAACTAAGCTCTTTCGCACCAGGGGCATTGTCTTTTGCTCAGTTTTTAGAACCATTTCAGAGGCTTTTCCCTCCTAAAGCTATCTGTCTGTAAACGGATGCTTGGATAGCTGAATTCATTACGACAAAAAAGAGTATTTGGTTCTGCTTGCTTAGCTATTATGAAATGAAAAATAAACAGTCAGTATCTGTTCATTAAGAGAAGAAATCTCAGTAAGGTATAATCTTTCTTTTTGTTTGCTGCCAAATATTTACTAGTTTCCTGTAAGATGCTTGCTTACATTTTCTTATTTGTCAGCAAATGGATATTCAGATTTTAAGAGCCTCAAAAATATTAAGTATAGGCTTACCATTTGTTTTCATAGGAAACTGAGAGTCTAAATAAGTGTGAGGGTCCAGTACTCCATAACTGAGATGAGTACTGGGGACGAATTAAGCAAAGCAGGATGGGTGGGAGGGAGAAATGCTGACAGGAAAGCTTAAAGGTAGTGGTACTGATTGATTCCCTCCTGATTAAATGAGACAATTGATAATGTAGTCCTTTGCAACCAGGTTAATTCACCAATTCTTCCTTTTTAGATCCTTTTCTTACAATAGGAAAAAGCTGAAAGGCAATTCTGGTTGCTGACATTTGCATAACTCCAAAGAAATTCAGTTATCTGAACTTCCTTCTGTTGCCCGTAGAAGAGGTTATATACCTGCAGTTTTATGCAGACCTATGCACATGAGAAGCTTAGTGGAAAATTTTAGTTTCATTTTATCACTTTTTTAGTTCTGTGTATACTCTGACACTTTATTAGACATAAATTTTGTGGTCAAAGGGGAGGATGGTAGCAGAGGGTAGAATTTTGTGAGTCTGTGAGGCTGTGAAATTCAGCTGGTGGTTCTCCTGGTCACCTGTACACCTTGATGCTGTATTTCCAGAGAGTTGTATCAGAGCTGCAGGAACAGCGAGCTGTTAGCAGAATGGCAATGCAGGATTTATGCCAAAAGCAATCCCAGCCAGCTGATTACTGTGTTTTCTAAGACATACTTGTGTCACCAGATCATTTGTTGAAGTGGCAGAACAGAAGGAATAATAAGTATCCTGCAAAAGTATACACATAACTCAGTTTCAAATTCCCATGGAAAGAAATTTAAGTGTGATTCTAAATGGGAATCGCAGCTAGAATTTGTGGTTCATTTAGAAGAGGCCCTAGACAACCTGATAGACCCACCCCTTGCTAATCCCTTATAATTGCCAGTACTCTGATACAGCCAGAAGTGTATGCTGATTAGATCTCTTCATTACAGGAACTTACCGTGAAAGCAGATTTTGCTTGAACTCCAGGATGGACACAAGCACAGTGTACCTTATGCTGAACAGTGGTAGCTGAGAAGTGGCACTTTTGGCTCTATATTTAGTCCCAAGTTCTTTGGTGACTAAGTTTCAGAGTGCTTACTTGCCTCCCTTCCTTTCAGATGTAAAAACAGGTGTCTGACTTATTTTGAAATGAAAGTTTCTGTTTCTTTGCCATATTTTTAACTCAGCAGTAACTGAGTAGAGGCTCAGTCACACATCTCAGTGTCCCCTAGTAGACTCCCACAAAGAATGCAATGTTATCACAGAAGTATCTAATTAAGCTCTCTGGCTAAAGGCTGTTTCTGTTGGATTCATACTAGCACTGCCTGCAGGACAGGCTTTGCTGGGGAAGAACAAGCCATGCACTAGTATATGTGGAAGGGCAGCCAGCAGGAAATCGTCTTGGAAGAAGAGGACCAAGGGGTCCAGGCTGGGACCTTGGGGATTTGTGTTTCCTGGCTTCAGAAGAGCTGACCTTTGTGTGCCATCATATTTTCTGTTCAGGCTGCAAGTGCAACCCCACAGGCCTCCCTGTTTCAGTTAATATCAAATGTGTCAAAGAACTACTTTTGGTCATCAACACAGCTACTGCCTAGAGATTGCAGCTGCTAAAATTGTACTGAAGTGTTAATTTTGCTTCAAGGTTTTGTCAAAAACATCTATTATTTTTATAGGGTTTTATATGGATTTATTACCAAGAAACAGGTCACAATTGATATTTTCATTTTTTGAAAAATGTAAGCTAATGTGCCAAACTTAATAGAATATGCACAAGGATAATATTTTCTTTAATTTTTAAATTTTTTAAAATTTTTATTGGTAAGTTAAAAATTAAATAAATAAATAAATAAATACCTATATCAGCCAATGGTAAAATAGAAGTCCAGGATGCATAAATGTTTAGTTTGGTACTGGGTCAGAAATGTACCTTAAGATGTGCCAGAATTTGAGGAGGTTCTGATAAGTGAAATAAAATAATGAAGCTTTTGCTTGTTTATGTGAAAAAGTGCTTAGTTTTTAATTCAGTCTATCTACTCTGTTGGAAAATTTCTCAAAACATTTTTCTCCTGGATATAAATACATGTCTTGATATTTTGAACAAGTGCTGGTTCACAATTCAGGTAAAACTCAACATGTGCCAATGTGCTGTTCTTTCCTACTAATTTTGCCAGGAATGAGAATTTTTTGTAGAAACCTACCAACAACTGGGCCAATTTTGAAATATTATCTTTGCATCCTAGCATTAGCTCAATGTTTTTCTCTTACTGGGACTGCCCGCTGATGATTTGTCAGTTTTCCTTGTTAATTTTTATTGCAGTATTCTTCCATTGTTTAAAATTTTATACAAATGCATAGCATACTGTTTGAAATTTTGACTCAAGGCTCATCAGCTTTGCTGACAAAATAAAGTGATGGGGAAGCATGAAATCAATAGATTTAAAGTTTTTTGCTTGGGAGGAAAAGGGTGGCCAAGTCAAAGAAAAAAGCTTTCTTATTCCTACTCCCTTTACACCATGCCATTGCCACTCTGTTGCAAAGAGTGGGTTCATACAGGGTAAGCCACGTCCTGTGACTCTGTCCTACATTTCTGCTAGCTCAACACTTGGACAAGACAACACCTAGGCAAAGATTACAGCAAAGCCTATTGTTTTCAGTACAAGGCAATTATCTATTTCACTTAGACCTAAAGCTGTTGGTGCTTGCCAGCAGTTGTTTCTTTAGGTGGCTGGTGATGGCAATGTAGGAGGAAAGGAGTAGACTACCTAGGGATTGCTCCCTTAAACATAACAAAGTCACAAACCTGCAAGCACACCGGACACTTACAGCTAATATTGATAGTTTCAGCTGAAAAGAGAGAAAGTAGCATTAGCATTGGCAGCTGAAAGTGCTCAGAATCTGTCAAAATCATGACAATTCGTGAAGCCATTACCTTTCTTTAATAATAATAAAAAAATCTCTTATAAGTAAGAGCCTGTAAAATTTACTTTATGAGCCTTTTCTGTGACTGTGAGAGCTAAAAATAATAGCTCCTTGAGCTAGGTTTTAAGTAAGACACATAAAATATTGAGACACTTTTATAAAGCTGAAGCAATCAGTTTGACAGAGTTTGACAGGGACAACACCACCCTCTTTTCATGGTTAGGAAAGCAGCCTGGGATCTGTTGCCCTTTAAATTGTGGTTTTACTGCCAGAGGGTATTGGGAAACACTGTTCTGGGTTAGAGTGTGAAGCTTCCCGTTGTGACAGGGAGTGACCTGGCATCTCCTATCAGTCATGCCTTAAATGAAAATCTGTGTCGTAACATGATTTGTCTGTGTACAAGCCTGCTTGTTAACTCTTGTTTATGTTTAAACCCATGATTGACATGAGACTTTTCCTTCATCCATCCATGGTCAGTTTAGCCTACCAAAGCAGTCATGCAGCTCCTCTCATTGAGGTTTTACAGTCAGAGGGGCTTTAGCAAATATTGCTCAATGGAAATAATAAGATAAATGTGAAACCTTCCCAACCATTGTTCTGCAAAGCTTTAATAGGTGTAGCAATGTTGGTTTTACTTTAAAGGAGAGTGGGCAAAAAACTTGAGATAAGGTGATTAAACAACCCCCTCCCCTCAAACCCATGCAGCTTTACCTTGGCCCCTCCTTCCCCTGGTTTGATTGTATTTTCTGTCTCCTGATTGCAGAAGCATTAATGACTCACAGAAAGTTTGATTTCCCTTTGCACCATCTGCACGCTGTGCTAATATACACAGCAGACTTTTCTTCTCTCCATTATAGAGGGACAAGTACATAAGCTTTCACAAGGTCACACTTCCAGAAAGGCAAGACAAATGAAAGACTGGAAATGCTAGAAAGTACATTCATTATATCTGGACTGTATCAACAGTAGGGATAGGATGCAAACTCTGTTTTGGAAAAAGAGGGGCTGTCAGAGAGAGCAAGAGAATTACCAGAAAAGAGAAAGGGATATCTGAGTTGAGGGGAGGAGGAAGAGGCTGAAGGTCTGTTGCAGTCATTATCCCTTTCTTCTTTGCAGTGAACTTGTATTTCTTGTTTTGCACTGCATTCAATGTATTGCATGTAATGTTTTCAGTGCTGTTGAAGGCTTACTGCTCTGCTGGCCCGGAAGGAGTTGTTCTTCAACCACCCCACCCTCCTGGTGTCTTTACAGCAGGTTGCTGTAGGCAGTATCTGCTTCCCAGAGGGTTTGACAGAAATGTGAAGCTTAAAAGAAAGTTAAAGTCACATGACAAGGAAGGAATATTGCAAGATAATTTCTGGTGTGCAACTTGAGAGTTACGGCATGAAAATCAAGATGAAATATAGGATCTGTGCAAAAGACGCAGAGGAAGTTGAGATTGTCATAGAGAGTGAGAAGCTGGCATGAAAAATAAGGAGTGACAACACTCTGGCAAGACCTGAAGGATGAAGATTGATGAACTGATAATGGAAAAATGATTAATAGCTGTAGATGCAGATGACTTCACAGTTATATTTTCTTAATAGGAAAATGGAAAATTTAGTGGAAAAACTGAAGCAGAGAAGTGGGTGGCTTGACTAATATGCCAACACAATCTAGCTTCAGAAGCAAAATTATTTTCATACCATGAAGATCCAGGAGATTAAACAGAGGTTTCATTTCAATTTGCAGATGTTTGGGTTTAAGTCAACGGCTTAAAATTATACTTGGAGCATGAGAGTTTAGTCCAGTACTTGGGATGTCTCCTCTTGTGAAAATTTGTCAATTCTCAGAACTTGCCAATTGAAATAGTTGGTCCCTTGCTGTTATTTTGTTTGGCTGGAAAGCAGAAAAAAGATTGGGGCAGGGAAACGGATTTTTAAACCATATAGGCAAAATTCCTCTTGCTCATCCACCCAAAAAAAGTAGTTGTTTTGATAAGTTACAGATTTAAATATTTCCTGCAGTTATAATAGGAGGCAAAGTCAAAGACCTTTTATACAGAATACTCATGACAATTTTATGCTAACTTAATTCTTGTGCTTGAATGCAGTTATTTTGCTGCCCTCAAAATAATTAGGGATTTTTTCCATCCTCTTGGATAAGAGGTTAAGAAAGTGAATTTCTTAGAACAGGAAATGTAGAATTTTTTCTTATTTTATTTTAATTCTAAGCGAGAGGATTTCAGCATCTGTGTCCTAGGTAAGTAAAAGAACGTGCAACTCTTTAGCCTGACAGTCTGATGACTTCTCTGTGAGTTGAAATCCACTCCATTTTTCTAGAGTCTTTGACTAACAACCACTAGTTATATTTTCACTTTTCTTTTAGATTTTAAGGCTTGCAAAGTTGTGTTGCTGTGAAGCTCATGGAAGAGTGTTTTGGCAAACAGGCTTCAAAATCTGCCTTTTTGTGCAGTAGAAGACATGACACTAGTGCTGACAAAAGAGGTATCAGTAGGGAACAAGTGTGTAACGGTGCCAGTGTGTGTTACATGGTGATTTTTGTTAAAGTTGTTTCTGCATGCAATTACATATTGTATTACTTTTCCCTGTGTAACATTAATTCTCTTACTATCCTGGTTTTATATGAAAGCTTGCAATCCTATAGCCAGAGACCAGATTAAAGATCTAAATTTTGGTGTGAGGATGAGGGATGAGAGGTCCCTACTGCAGACTGAAAGTGTATCTCTTTTGCTTTCTGCTAGATATAGACAGAATCTGGGAGATTAATTTTTCTTTCCATAAAATATTTTTTTTAAAAAAAGACCACGTAAAAAAGAATGGGTTTTTTTTTCTTTTCTTTTTCAGTAATGCCACAGTGAAGTTGGCTACAAGTAATTTTGTAGCTGACAGAAGGTTTAAAACAAAATATGTTCTCAAAATTTGTATTGCATTTTATGGTTTATCATGTAGGAGTAAATAGATACATACATTATTGAAGCTGTTATTACTGTTTATTATTTTTACCAGTACTACAGGGTTTTTTCCAGCCAAACTGATTTGCCATGTGAAAAATCCTGAGAAGGAGGTGAACATTTTCATCAGGGAATAAAAAGTGTAGGCAAAACATAATTTGACTTGGAAGAGCTTTAAAGGCACTGCAATTTAAGGCAGTGGAAAAAAGTTCTGTAATTGTTGTTTCCGAATATGTAAAAAGAGAACAGGTTTTTATTCAAGCTGTTTTCACCAATAAAATAATGGTTTCTACTGAAAACATGATTCTGAACTATTGAAGTCTGGGCCAGATTTCATAGTTCAGTAATAGACATAAAGGGCAGAAAGTATGCAAGGAGAGACAATGAAAATTGAATTAGTTAATCATGAGTGTCATACAAACTTGTTGAAAACAGTTACTTTTACTTTTGCTTCTGCAATTGTAGTAAGTTGCTTTTACATTGAAAATGCCAATGAAGAAAAATATATATTGCTCAATAGTAAATGTCTGTTTACAAGAGATAATTGGCTGGAAAAAGGTGTGTGCAAAATTTGGTTGATCATCAGGAGTTGATGTTCTATCTTTCACAAAAGTACTTGACTAGAATATGATTGTGTATCTCTGCTGAAAAAATAACTGAACTGACCTTCTTCAGAGTTCTGTGATGCACAGTGATAATTCCTTGCTGTCCTCTCTTAGGCATTAAGTAGTCTTATGTATTATATCAAGTCCCCAACATAATGCAAGTGAACAGATTTGAAGAATATAACATGATTTTATTTTAGTACCTTTCATTTCTCCATTGCATAAAAGCACTTTGGAAAGCAAGGAACTAAACTCTGGTCGTTGAATCACTGTGTGCCTTGAAATGAAACATCATTTTGCACTCAGCAATAAACTGCAGGGAAACGAGTACAAGAATAGAATTAGAGACAGAGAATCAACTGGGAATTTAAACAGCTCTGTTCACTCCATCTTGTTTAGAGGTGTTTTTGCAAGAATGGCCCCATTTCCAGATGTGATATGGACTTTACTGAGGTTCTGAAAAATTTCAAGGCATTCTTTCCATTATCAATTTTTTTAGCCTTTGAGTTTTGGGGAGCTGGCCAGCACTGAAAGTGTCAAGATGTCTTGTGAGGTGTTGCTGCTAGAGAAATTCCCAGCTGTATTCAGAAGTGTTGGGAGTCTTGAAAACAAGCAGTTCTTGTATTGAATCTACTTCATTTGCAGACCGCAAAGGTCTGAAACTCATTTTTTCCAGCCTAAGTCAGAAGTAATCATACTGAATTCAGTAGGTATGATTCAAAGTCAAATCAACATAAATGAGATCTAAACCCAGCCTTGAAAGGACTGGATAATTTCTTGTAAAGATTTTTTGAAATTCAGCAGGCTTACCTAAATGGAAAATAAATGTAAAAGTTTTTCAAGTATTCCTGTTAGCTAGAGAGCTTTGTTTTGCATGAGAGAAAAAAAGCAAAAAGAAGTACAAATTTTATACACAATTATTTTAAAATAACTTTGGGATATCACAATTCTCTTTTTATTTTTGTGTTGTCATTTCCTCTTGGAGAAGTATAAAGTTTCTGAGTCAAACAAATCTAATTTGTTCTTGGTTATGTGGATAGGTTTTGCAGTAATTTTCCAAAGCTAAATATGGACTCTGACCATTGTTAGGAAATATCTTTTGTGTTTTCTTATTAGCAAATCATCACAAAAATTACAGCAGCTACAGTGTATCTGTGAATTTGTAGGTATAGTTACCCCCTCTACAGGCAGTGGATGTTGAGTAGTTTAGACATTACGGATGCTGTTCATTCCACCTAATCTTAGCTGCCGGTCAAAACTCACTCAGTGAAAAGAGTGACACTTTTGCATGGTGGCTCATCTCAGCCTCTGTTCAGACGGGGCAGATCAATTTTGGATGTTTCTGTCTTTCCAGCTGGATGACAGAGGGAGCCCTCACACTTGCTATAAACAGAAACAACAGAGCAACAAAGCTCCTTCTCAGGAAACTAACCATTCTTGCCCTCAGAAAGAAAGGAGAGAAACAGATGCGAAGGAGACTCTTAAGGTCTTTATGATGCTACTGAATTTCCATTGGAGGGTCCTCAGCCCCATCAGAGCTAGTTTGTGCAGAACACTCTGTAAATTTATCCTGTGAAAGGGAATCTGATATTTTTAGGGTTGGTAAAAAAAGAATCTGAAACTTGAAAAATGAAGTAACAGGCAATTTGGGAAACTTTAGGCTGTGTTGCCTTTCAGTTTAACTTCTAATCTATATTTTCCCTAGGTATTAAATGGACCTTTCTTGGAGTGTTCTTCCTTCCTAAGGGGAGTTTTCTGTACACCACTATGGCTATTTGGGTTAGTAAGGAGATATTCAGTGTCAGCAGCAGTAGCATCATTCTGGCCTTAGAGAACAAGACACTGAAGATTGCATTTCTGGAATGTTCTGTCAGTAGCATAATAGACTCCTGTGGGTATTCATTTGATTACACAAGGTCACTTTAGAAAGGTATTTTCCTGTGCAGGTGAAGAATTACTCTTTTTGAGTTAATAGCATATAATCTTTGTCACCAAAGGGATCTGAACACTATGGTCTATATAGATAAACTATTTTATCTAAATAACTACCCTGCTAGACCATCTCCATTAACCAATTGTCATGGTCCATGGAAGACTACAACAGAGGAACATTATAGAAAATGTAAGAAATCCATTAGGAAATTTAAAAAAAAAATAGCAAAAGCTATTCTTATGTTATATTGTTTGTTATTTACTTTCTGTGTATTTATTACTGAACAAGCGAACACATTCCTATAGATACATAAATAGAAAAGTGAAGAAAAAGGGAAAGGCAAAATTTTGCTTCAATCCATACTTCTTTCCACAAGACTTTTCATCAGCCACCTTTCATGACCAATTTATTCTATTTCTTAATTGCCAAAATTATGTAGGAATTTCATTAAGATGCAAGAATGACCAAAACAACCTAGTTTTGCATTCTCCCCATTCAGGGTCAGGACTGTTTGAGGTGCCCTAGAGTACATCCTTCTGGGAATCTAATACAGATATGGGTGTCATTTCAAGTGGATGGACCTGTTTTGGGTAGCTCTAGATTATCTGGGCTCTACTCAGAAAGCAGTCTAGGACAATGATTTGTTCAAGTGGTGTTGCACTGGTATAGATATTCCATTGTTACCAACCAAAATTGTTACCATTGCATCACCCTTTGATGGTTTGAATATTTCTATCTTTCAGTCCAACATGCTAATATAATCTTATCTATGCGAGCACTGAGGCTGAGCTATCACAAATTGATATATTCCTTTCTTTCCCCCCTATTTGTCATGGTCTTTTAGCTATTTTTAATTCAGATGATCTTATCACTGAGTCCATATGAATAAATTTTTCAAGATATTGAAATATATCAAACTTTCACTTGCTTCAAATCATACTGTTTCTTGTATGATTTTTCCAGTAACTGCTTTTGCACATCCTAAGGCATTTATGTTCATCTGCAAAAGCCATTGCCTGAGCTGCTGCTCCCTATTTCTTTAACCTATCTAAATTTAATGAATCTTTTCAATGAAGTCACTACGTGATTTCAGGATGGATAAAATTTTCACTTGTGCCCTTTTGTAGGTAAGGATTGTAAATGGGTGCCTGAGTGCAGCAGTTGAAATGCTGAATGAATGAGTAGCACCCGTTTCCTGCTCACTGAACCCCATTTAGTTTGTCAGTGCTCCACCTCACTGCAACAAGTTCAGATATACCCTATTGCCATTTAACAATTCCTCAGTCAATGATTATATTTTTAAATACAGTTTTTGCTTTCTGCATGTGGTCTTGTGTTCTACTTCTTCCAAGGTCTTTCTAAATGCCTCATCTGAATACTGAATTTGATGCCAAGTCAGTATTAAAAAAGGAGAAGAAAATGTTCAGGTTTTTCAAGGTTTTTCAAGGTTTTCTTGCTTTTAACTTTATTTCACTATTATTTTTTTTCTACTGTCTGCAGGTGGATCAGGAGGATGTTGCAAATTCTTCATAATGAATTCCAGTATCTACATTTACATATTACTTCCCTGGCAAATGCTTAGAAATACTTAATGCAGATAAATATGTCCTTTGTCCAGAATCTTTTTTTTTTATATACTTCTCAGGGTTGTTCTATTTCTGAAAGTACAATGAAGCAGCAATGATCTTCCAGCATTCTTATGCTAGGCACAAGGACTGATACAAACCTTCTGTGCTAAACCTCTGACTTGTCAAAAGGCTGTGTCTTGTAATGCCTTTCGTAGGGAATTATATTCACAAGCTGCGTCTCAAGGCTAGCTGATGTAATTCTTTCTGCATGACACAGGTACTCTGTTCTAAATGAGTAAAATTAATTAATTCCAATAAACACTGCTCTAGCTTTGCTTCTGTTTCTGTCAATGTTAATGGTGTCTCAATCCTGCAGGTTTCTTTCCCACTTTGCTCAATTTCTTGAGCCTGGAAGAAGTGATTCTTGAATATCAACCAGGTCTCTTGCACCCCTCTTCGCACAGGATCTGTTGCTGTGGGATCCTTCCAAAAAGATCCCTAAAGAGGCTAAAGTCAGCTGTCCTGAAATCCATGGTTGCAATCTTACTTGCTGCCCTGCCTCCTTCTTGCCCAATGCTGAACTCCACAATCTCATGGTCACTGCAGCCAAGGCAACCCCTCAACCTTCACATCTCTGACAAGGCCTTGCCTGTTTGTCACTATGAGGTAACCAGAACACATCTCTTGTGGGATCCTCCACTACCTGCGACAAGAAGACACCAACAATGCTTTACTGTTTGTGATTTGCTGTGTTACTTCAAACACCTGAATGAGGAGTGATCTGCTGTGCTGATCAAAAAAGAATATAAAGTCATAACAGTTAAGGTTGTTAGCGCAAGTTGGTTTCTGGTAATAATGAAATTGAATATTGAAGTGTAATCATAATGCAAGAAGTAATATAGAAAGTGCTGACATAAAGATGACAAAGTAGCTAAGAAAAAGCATATCTGAATTGATATGGCTAAGAGATGACTGTGATATTTTATGACAAATCGAGAAAATATGGGTGAGAAAGATATTTCTTTAAAGCTCTTGCAGGTAATGTCTGTTTGCTAGTGGAACCAATTTGCAGAAAGCACACTTTTAATATAAGAGAAAACCACTTGCTTTAAGGAAACAAAGAGAATTTACTATGCACAGCAGGTTTGTCATAGAGATGTTCAGATCACACTGTACATGTGACCCAATGCCCATGGACCCCTCTAAGCTGTGCAAAGAAGAACATTTTATCCATACATATCCCAACACTCTGGGAGACGTATGAGCAAAACCAGACTTGACACCCAAAGCTGGGATGTGCTCCTCTTTTGCTTGCTCCTTTGCCTCCATAAATGACTCTCTGCTTGGCATTGAATCTCTACACAAAATTTGATTTTTTGTGAAGTTCAGGATTGCAAGTGGAAGACCACATTTGAGTTGTTGTATATGAAAATACACTTGTTATGAGAAATTTTAGTTCATGTAAATAGCAACAAGCTGCTTGTCTTGGAGTTTACCTGGCTGCAGGTTCAGAGGTATTTGATGCATTCTGATGCAACACTAAGGACTTGGGCAATTCTGCTTCTGCCAGCCTGACCTAATGGCAAACAAGAAAATAATAACTTCTACCAAGCTGAGTTCTACCAGTGCATTTAACTTCTCAGTATTTCTAAGCCCACAGTTTTCTATAATTTAGTAAGAGTAGTGCAAGTTAATTGAATTTAATTTAATCAAAACTGAAAGACGGTAAGCATATGATTGATGAGAAGCCTCTAAAAATGATGTTCCAGACTTGACTACCTGACAGACTGGAAATTAGAAATTTTCTGATTTCTTAATAACAGTTTACATCCCTCTACATGTTTTCTGTATTCAAAATTAAAGCATTCTTTTTCCTCATTTATTTACCCCAGACGTACAGATAACAAATTCCTCCTTGTCTTCATTTTAGTTGACTGAAAACAAGTCAGTTTCATCTAAACTCACCTGATATGATGGGCTGGTCATTGCTCAGAGCATACCAATACTTATTCTTTATATCAGTTTTACATGTGACTTCCTTGTACCTAAATATGTGTTGTGAAAGCTGTATTTTAAATTGGGCATCACATGACATTCACATTTGCCTAATTCAACTAGAAACAGCTTGACTGAGATACCTTTTAATCTTATTATTTGTTGCTGCTTCTCTTTGCTGGTTAATGGCCTTGTTATGATTAGCTAAGGTACCTGTGTTTCTCTTCTTCTCCTTCAGTTCTAGCTGATGCTAAAAATTCCTATTATTTCCTCAATTCAGGATCTCGTATTTTATTTTACCATTACATTTCTGTTTCTTTGTGTTTCAACGTCACCTGGTTCTTCCTAGGTGTTATTCCTTTAACTCTTGAAAGGATTAACTTCATGGCTTTGTGTTATTGGTCAGTTTCTTAATTAATTTTTGTTAAAGAAATGAATGATAACAATGAAATAATCAAAATTCTAAAATATTGAGCAAAATTAGACAGTGAAAAAATTTCTGGAAGGCTGTTTTTCAAGGCAATGTCACATAATGTTCCCTCAATGCCTTTCAAATCCTTTTCCTCTGTTCCCACTGTCTGCTTTTCCTGTGATCCTAACTCCTTTTTCCCTGTAATTTCTGAAAACAGGAAAACCAATCTACTCTGTAGCACAGTGTCTGAAGTTCTTTTTGGTTCATCTTTTTGAGAAATAAAATACCTCTGATTGGAAACTGAGACTTATATTTGAGTTTTGTAACTTCAACCTCCATTTCAATAAACAAGAATATTTTCTGAGAGAATATAACTTCAGTAATACCTTTACATGAGCTACAACAGCAACCAGATCTTCCATTTCTATTTAATATAGAAAAATTCAATTAGTCAGTAGCTCTTAATGTTTTTCCACTTTCATTCCATGAATAAACCCTGTCCTAGACTTGTCTTAGCTATTTCTGAAGTTTTCACGCTGAACAATTCTTTTCCTTTCTGCTCAATGTTTTGTTAAACGATATCTCTCAGCAGGCAGTTCCTGAGTTGAAGTGGTTATGTTCAACACTAGTCTGTATAATACAGAGCCTGTCAGTCAGAATGAAATCAATGTAGTTCTCTGTGTTGCCATGCAAATTCTAAATCCACTTAGCTGGGTTTTCTCTTTTCTGCTCTTTAAAGACCAAACAAAATTTATTAAATGCATAATGTGTTACAGGCCCTTCAGCAGGCCTGTTCAGCTTTAGAAGGCAATTATGCTTTTTCTTGGATACAGAGATTATAGTTTAGCTTGAAGATGAAAGATTAATCTAGCCTCTGAACTAGATGTTATGCTTATATTTCATCATGTTGTGGAGATGATTTTAAATTTCTTAGAGGAGTTTGTTCCATGATAATGGCAAATTATGTATATGTATTTTGAGTTATTTCTATGCCTTGCAATAGAACCTGTTCCTTAAAAGTAAGGATATGTTTCTCAATAGCCACAATAAAACAAGAGTACTTGTAATTTTCTCGTTTTAAGCCATATGGTATGTGGGTAGCTCCTCAGCTTCAAGGAAGGTCATAAGAAGCCTCAGTTACCAATGTTACACCTCTGTAGTATAGCCAGTTAAGACTCAGCTTCCTAAAGAAAGTTGGCATTGTCTTACATGTGTTGTCTTATCTCTTCTAGCTTTTGGTGTTGGATGCTGAGCAAGAAAGATGGCAAGGCTCTGCTCTGCCTCCAATGAAAGCAGGCAATAGAACTGGCTGTCCTCAGGGGCAGAAGTTTAAAAGCAAATTAGCAGATGTAATAAGGTTGGAGACAAATAAAATAATCCATGTTCTTAATTGATGGTGGAATTACTGGACTAGATTTTTTTGGTTTTTATTGATAGTTCAAAACATACAAATAGATACAAGCAGCCTCATGTTTTAATTATTTTAGAGCTGAATCATTACTAGTAGTCTCAATTATTTCATTTTTGGGGTTAATGAAAAGCATATTGATCAATAACATTCATATTTAATTAATTTTGAGTTGAAAACCATTATCACTGACTCATTTTTCTATAAAAATGTTTGAGTCTTGTAAGCTGACAATGAGTAACATAATCACACCAAGCCTTATGATGTAAGCAAAAAATATATAAAAAAATATGGGTAGGAGTCTGCTTCCTAATTCCTCTTCATAGAAACCAGAGGCTGCTTAAAGAATTTAGAGGTTAAATTTAGGAGTTTGTAAGACACCATGAATCTTACAGGACAGAAAACCCACTAATTGCATAGTCAAACTTTGATACATCTGGTATGTTTGAATGATAAACAAAAAAAATTCTATTCTTTGGGGGCAGTTAAATCTGCCATAACCTTATGGGTTATTTCAAGTGTGCAGGAAAGAGAGTCCTCCTTTCATATAAAAACATTATTAATACTCCGAAAAATGAATAATTCAGAGATGTTAATTTTTTCAGGTTATTTTCTTCTTTCTCTCTGCCTTCTAGGAGATAATTGTCTGAAGAAAAAAAAAGTAAAAATCTTTCTTACATTTGCACATGTTCTACTAGGTGTTTTTTAGAAGAGTGAAGTCAAGAAAATTGGTTGTGAAGACAGAGAACAAGGTTAGCAGGCCTTGTATTGGTTCTCAGGTCTTCTGAGAATGTTTTCAGAAGTATTGGACCAGGTCCAATTAATGCTTTGTCTAACCAAGAACCTTAATTCACCTGGAAACAAGCTGCATTTTACTTGTTATTCACAGTGTTTTTAAGAAAAATCAGTTTTTTGGTTGAGTGGGTTTTTTTTTACAGGAAGCCTAACCTGAAAGGTGATACAAGATCTCAAACATTATGGAAATTTGTGCATTGAGACCCAAAGGCAAAGCTGAGTTTCAGACTTGACTAGTTTCTGGAGTTCTGTTTTACGTCCAAGACTATGCTATAATCTTTCTAAGCACATCCAGGAGACACAGGGTCAGGTTATTTAAGGCAAATTATTACCAAGTGTCCTAGTCAAAATTAATTACTTCTCCCTGGATATTACTGTATCATGAAAATTTTCTATCAATGAAGAAAAGGTATTCTCAAGTAACTTGTGTTAAGGATGGACTAATCATGATTACATTTTATCGAATAGATGAGAACATGCCTATTTGCAAAGGGTGTTTTCCCTACCTCACTGTGTAATTCTAATTTTGATCTGAATAATTTTCAAACAGTTGTTCAACCATGAGCTCATCTCCTTCAAAAAGTAGATTAATTTAGTGAGGGTAATATACCTGTATGATGTGAAGGGCAAACAGAACTGTGTATCATTAGCAAACATTCAAATTTGAGTCTGTAATGTCTAACCAGGTTTCTAAATAGTGGAAGATGAATTACCTTTCTGAATCTTTTCGTGTGAATTGTCTAAAATTTTAATTTCTTGCTTTCTGTCATCAGGTATGTTAGGCATCTTAGATGTCACCTTAAGAGAATACATCCTTATCCAAGCAGCTATACACAAAATGGAAGTATATGGTTGCTCAAGTTAAAGTTAAAGGAGCAGAATGCTGTACAAAATATGAAGTACCTCCTCAGACGGCACACTTCTCTTTCACGATGGAAACATTGAATGATGCAGAGAGATCCCAACAATATAAGAATGAACATTCTCCTTCTATCTATGGGATAGTCATAGAATGGCTAATGTGTTTCCAGTTCTGGATGCGGTTTGTACAGCATCAAAATTACTGATAACAGGTACATGAGCTTTAAAGAAACTTCTCTGGAATTACTAAGGAGCAGAAAGGGTAGTAGCTAGCCATTCAGATGAATTTTGATGTGGATTCATCAGTCAGAGATTTATTTCATCATACTTTCCTGTTGAAAGTGGAAACAAAAAATTCTTCAGTGTGTCAGAAGGGTCCACACAAAGAGCCAAATGACTGATATCTTTTGCAACATTCTTATATGCTATTTTTAGTATATTTTTGTTAAAAGTAAAATTACTTGGTTTGAAACTACTGAATTATTTGTCAGAATTAATCTAATAAGCATCATTAAACCTTTCTTCTCAGTGTTTGGTAAAAGAACTGAGCAGCACTAGGACTTTGAATCCCTTGGTAGGAGTAGTAGTTTAAGAAAATAGAGAATATACAGAATCTAAATAAACAGGGGAGTTTCATAGAGCTTTAATGCTTTCCCTTTCTTGCCACAGTTAATTTGCTTGAGGCATTATTGTAAGAAAAATTATATTACTTCTATATTTATTGGTTGTCTTCATGGTACAAGTTTTTTTAGTATGTGTACTTGAAATGTTGAAAGAGGAAAATGGGAAATGTTTTCATGTTCTTCCATTTCTTCGAACTTTGATGTGCTGGATGCTACCAGAAAGGGTATAATCAGCTGTTTCAATGGACAGGGCACTCAGTGGAGAAAGGGTCCAAAACTTACATGGAACTTTTCCTATACAATTTGTCTCTGAGGTTACAACCAATATATAAGCCCATCTTGCTCCTGGGAACAGTTCTCAACAAAAAAGGATGTGTTTCTGTAAACAAAAATTCTTAGTTTTGATAAACTATGGTGAAAACCTGTTTTATTGAAAAAATCTCACCCAGGCTGCTGACTACAGCATACCAGACTGAAGAGGTTTGCTGTAGGAAGTGCAGATTGAGGCCTGTCTGTTTTATTCAATAGTCTCTGGGACTGATTTTTTTTACTAGGACCCTGAGGAATAAAGAGTATGGTTTTTTTAAGAATGTCTCATTAAGATATAATAAGCCAAGCACACTTATTTTATTAGCTGTTGTGTGGTCTCCTAACTGACAAATGAAGCTGAGTGCTTGTGCATGGCCTTACCTGGGATGTGTATGATCAAGACTGGACACAAATCAGCTGAGCCTAGGGACAAAAGCTGATAAACTACCTTGGAGTTTTCTAATTATTAAATAGTACTTTTTCTATTCTTAGAAGAAGAATAGAAAAAAGATAACCTAGACCAAGACTACAATATTGCAAAATCCATATGCAATATGTGACTCTGATTAACATCCTGTATTTTGCTTTTAAAATGCATGATATGAAAAAGGCAATTCCCTAAGTTTCTACCTTACCTATCAGTCTCCTTAAATGTCATGAGATGGACAATCAAACACTAAAAAACACCACTGGCATGTAAAGAATTTGTGACAGTAATAGCAGGGATCAGAATTGGTGAGAATGGTTGTTTAACACAGATTCATGAACATTCAGTAAACAACCAAGGAATTTGTTTCATTCTTTTGGATATTTGTATGTCAGAGCAGCCAACATAGAAAATAACTGTGATTTATGTGCTGTGTAGTGAAATTTTGTTTGAAAAAGGACTTTCAAAGAATGCTTATTTCCAAAGATATCCTCTATCATCAAAGTAGGGAGGAGTTTGAACTCTCTCCTTAGACAGTTTTCCATCATGTTCATAGGATTTAATTTCTGATAAGACAGGAAAAACTGGGAGGAATCCTCAGATATTTGGAGAAATCTTCAGATATATATTTGACAATATATGTAGGAACTGTTTGGGTAGAAGAGAGAAATAGTTGATCAGCACAAAGTGTTCTAATATGAACAGAAGCATACAGACCTAGACATTGTTTTTAAGTTAATGGAAAGAAAAAAACCCTCAAAGAGAAGCTAATAGGAAAATTGTTAACAAGGAAAAATATATTGAAAGCCAGGTGCAGTAATCTAAAAAATAATCAAAAAGAGAATAAAAGAAAGGTTTGCTAGACCAGAAAGCCTCTGCTTAAAAGTTTTTTCAGCTACAGTATTATCAATAAAGCATAAATACAGAATTTCATTTCATCTTCTGTCACCACAATCATATAAGCAAATGGAGGCATAGGTAATTTCAATGTGTTTTAAGAGACTTCCATTTGATACAAAAGAATCATTGGAGAAAAGAACTCAGACCAGATGTCCACAAATAAGCTTACAAACTAAAACTGAAGGATAATGTAAAATAATAGCAGAAAACTTTGATTCACTGTTGAGTGCTGGAGAATGAATCTTCCCCAGAATCATGGGAAATACAACTCCAAATTACTCCTGAAGTGTGCCTGAGTGACTAACTGGTCTGGATATGTTCTTGTCTCAGATTCAAAGCACTAAAGAGGCCAATAAATGAAGCTGTACACAGAAAGAGTGCTTTTCTGTGAAGCACACCCATTTGGAAGAACTTTTCATCATTCTGTTCATGTTTGCATCTGCAGCATAAAGCAGTGATCACTTTTTATTAGCTGGGCCAGTTCAGGGTTAAAAAGTGTCTTTTAAAAACAATCCTCCCGGTCCCATTTTGTGAAATGGATAGAATGCACAATGCTATTGACCTCAGACTCAGAATAGCTTAATTTCATCACATTTATTCTAGCATTGTTCAACTTGTGTATAAAAGAAAAGGAAAAAAAGAGATGAATGGCAGCTGTCACTTGTCCTAAGCCTGATAGACGATTTGAAACCCTTTTGTGGCATGAATAAAGTATTTCCTTGCCAGGCAACAGAAATATGTTTATGTCCTTGTAAAATAAACCAGGTCATTTAGAAGCATTATTAACAAACAAAGGATGTCAAGGATGGATTATTTGTGGTCTCACTAGACTTATATGAATATGAATGACACTTGCTTCCTGAATGTGCTGACATGTGAAACGCAACAACAAACTTTCTAATCAGAACTACCAAGCAAGTAGGTCTCAAAACGTACAAGCCAAAACCAAATGTTATGAAAATCAGTGTGAAAACTCATAGTCCCAAAAGAGATGCTCTGAGAGCTGTAGATGAGCTTCCTGATCTGGACAGCCTCATTTGTATCCATACATTACTGCTGTCCTGAGTATGTAGGGCAAACACTCTTTTCACAGACTGGATTCACATTAGTATTCTACAAAAAGCAAGTTCAGCTGATGGAGGTTCAGCAGTAAAAGGCAAAGGGAAACTAGAAAAGACAGGTCATTTCTGTGGGGCTTTGTGATGTGACAGTAGCTAAGGGATTGTGTAAAGCTTTGGACACCAGTTTGCAGCAGGTATTGGTCTCTTCCTGGTTTGTAGAGTGTACACACCTTATATGAATAACAGTCCAGGTAGAAGCTGTGTTAAAGATTTTCTTTGCTTTCCACTTGTACAGTTTTGGCAACTCAAATGCACAAAAAATGTAAGTGGACACAGGGACTTGAAAATAGCTCTCAAGCTGAAATGTAAGGTATGGCGGAACAGTCTCAGTCCGATTGCTCTTCTATGATGTTCCTGATGTTTTCTTGTCTGGGCCTGAGGGGCAGCTTGTTGATTTATGTTGATGGAAACTGGCATAAATCAGGGCTAAATCAGCATGGTGACATGAGGCTGCTCCTGCTGCTCCTGGCTGGTACCTGTTTTGGCATCATCATGCTGAGTGATGGGCAGGGTCAGTTCAGCAGGATCAGCCTACAGCTGGGTGAAAAGTAAACTCTGAGCATGGATCCCATGGCACACCAGCAGCATTTCAGTGCTCTAGCATTCCTGACAGGGAGCTGAATGACTGAAAGGCCAAACAGGTCTTTAATTGCATTATTGCTGACTTAAGAAACAAGATGTGAGGGAGGGAGAAATGGATAAATCTACATGACACAGACATGTTTGTATTACTGTTAACCTATTTTCTGTATCCTTTTTAATCTTCTAGCTTTTAAAGAAAATATAAACCTAGATAAATAAACAATTAAAGAATCCTTCTTCTGATTTTACTTTTGTGTTCCTTTATTTAACCCTTCTTTTCACAGACTTTAATCTGTTCTTAACTTACAAAGCTTTTAAATTTAAGACATCTTACAAAGATAACTTTCTATAGGATCCCAAAGAAAATAAAATCTTGGGTTCTAGCCAATAAGATTTTGCTTTGAATAGTAGTGTATTTGAATGTTGTATGCTGTGAGTTACAGGCACGTGTCTTTACAACCATTAAATAATCTTGAACTTTACAAAAAGCTTTAAACTTTGTAATAAATACATGAATACATTGATAGTTAATTTAATACATTCAAGTCATCATCATAACTACTTGAACTGAAAGCTATAGATTACCACATCTAGAATTACCCTTTCATGGCCTGACTTAATCAGAAGTCACATCAGTAACTGCTAAGTGAATGTATATACTTTATATATATATATATATATATATATATATATATATATATACACACACATTTTAACTTTGAGCAGCCAAGAGCAGGATTAAAATATCCAAATTAATGTACACAGGTCAAGGTTCCGCATCCTTTTTGTGTGGATTTAGGCATCTATGGCATGTATAAAGGGACAGAAAAGTGCAAGGAAATGTGCCAATCTCTCAGGCTCAGAAGTAAACCAAATTTTTTGTTTATTTCCTTATCATCCATCTATCTATGTATCTTTGTATCTATGTATATATGAATATATCTGTCTATTTATCTATCTAAACATAAAATAACTCAGAAAACTTTCACATTATTGTGCAATAACATTTTTTTTCTTCATAACACATTCCATTGGCAATGTCATATTGGTTCCACATAAAAAGTCTGATACAATACATTAAAGGGAATTAATTTTAATTATTTCACAGAAGTGTGATGACTTACTCCCATTTATTATAGGAATATACAGGGAATCTTGAATAGAGCATAAAAATATTCAGGCCTCTTTTTTTTTGTGACCCTTTAGGATGTATCATGTCAACGGACTGCAAGCACATCAAAAATATTAATTTATACTGTATGACATTTTGATATTTGTGACAGTGCAGTTCAGGGGGAAGGTATCTCCGGGGATATTAGCTATGTTGTTTCTGTTTTTTGCAAGGAGGCTGATAATCAAATTCAAACACACTAAGTTGATACTGTGGTCCCTGTCTGGTTGGTACATTGAAGTGCCCTGGGCCTGATGAGACATCTGCATAGGACTGGCAGATATGAAGCTGTTCTGGGCCTTTCTGCAAGAGAAGCCAAATGCCAGATCAGGTCAGGCAACTTGGCATTAGGTGACACCTGACATCAAGTGTCTACAAAGTATGATTCAGTTAGATGTTCAAATTACTAAGCAGAGGTGTCTTTGCATAAACAGGGTGCCCAGACTCCTACTACAGCCTGTGGAGCACTGGTCTGTAGAATAATGGAGAACAACCATATACAAAAGCTGCATAAAAAGAAGTGTGTAGGTTGAGTTTTATGGTTTTCACTTCTACTATGCTCTCATGGGACTCCACTTGGAGTGGAGCATCCAGCTCTAGGGTAACCAACATAGGAAGGACTTGGACCTATTGGAGCAAGTCCAGAGGAGGTCACAAAGATGATCAAAGGACTGGAGCACCTCTTCTGTGCAGACAGGCTGAGAGATTTGGGGTTTTTCAGCCTGAAGAAGAGAATATATAGCCAGTATTAATAAATAGTCTCTGAGGAGACTATTTTTAGGCTTTTTATTATATAAAGGAAGCTTCTATGAAAGATTCAGAAAGAGTTTTTACCAGGACCTGTAGTGACAAGAGAAAATGCTTTTAAACTGAAAAATGGTGTATTTAGACTGAACTCAAGGAGGAAATTTTTGTTGGAACACAGGAACAGGTCTCCTAGAGAAGTTGTGGATGCTCCTTCATTGGAAGAGGTCAAAGTGACGTTGCAAAGGGCTTTGAGCAACCTGATCTATGGAAAAATGTTGCTGCCCATGGCAGAGGTTTGCACTGGATTATCTTTAATGTTCTCTTCCAACCCAAACCATTCTATAATTTTATAATTCAAGATAGACAGCAGATGTCTGGTTAGATAAAGTTTATACATTTCGTTGACTATTGGTCAAATCTCCATTGACTGCAAAGGGCATTTGGGCCTACATAAGTCCATGTCCATATACATACATAAAAATATATACATATATATATATGTATATATGTAGGTCTCTTCTTTCCAAGTTGGATCCTACATGATTTAGTCTGGATTGGTGTAAGCAGCAGACTGCAAAAATATCATTGTAAGCCTTATCTGTCTGATAGATCATAAGGTGTGTCTGTGAAATGGGGCAGTTGGGTCCAGTGGGTTGTACCTCAGTATAGGTGCCTCCAGTATTCAGACCAATAGAAAGTACTGGGGTTACCACTGCTCCAGTTTTCCATCATACAGGAGAAAAGAGAGTGCAGAAGTTCATTGGAAAGATGGAAAACACCTCTATGCTGAAGGGGAACGTAGTGAGACTAATGTACTCTCTCTCCTAAGTGTAATCTCTTCTTTGCATTGACCTTGAGTCAGAGAGTATTTTTTTTAGTTATGCAAACAAAATTTATCTGAAAGCTCTCCTGAAAAATATAATTGTATTCCAGCAGCATGATACTGCCGGAGGCCTTCTTTAGTAACATCAAATTAGAACAAGTGTGTAAATCTGAAGAAATTTCATTTTTCTCAGCATAAACCCATCAAACTCTGCAAAGGCTTGAGCACCAGAGAAATCTCTTTTCTGCTTGCCTCAGGCCTTGATGTTGCTCTCTCTTCCCACAACATACAACAGAGTGGGGTGTAACAAATGACAGAGGAAATCATATTTCAGCGTAATCTGAGAGAAGTCAATAAGATAAGATTTGTTATCAGTGTGCATTTATTAATGCTGTTTTTCTTTTTCACTGCGGGAGTCTAGCTGAAGTGTAGATACAAAACTCCCATTAAGACAGACACCAGTTTGATGCATCTTGTGGCGCCCAGTATTTTGATAGGCAGGCTGATGTTATTTTTAAAAAAAGACCTTTAAAAGTGAGCCATGTACATTGATGAAATATTTGTTTTTCACATTTATTAGTGAAACTGCTTTTCCTATATGTATATCCTTGATCTCTCCCTTTCTTTTCCACTTGATATTGATGGGGAAAATGGTAAAAGTTAGGGTGGTGCATGGCTCATGAAATTTTTAGAAACAAGCTTTAAAATCTGAAATCAGGTTTTTAGCTGTTAGGTCAAAGAGAAAAGAATTCACCAAGCATTCTTATCAATGCAGGAAAGTGGTGAAAGGTTATGAAAGGAGAAAATGTAGAGGATGATTTCTAATCCTTGTTATATACTGTTTAAACTCAAATTACCCTAAAGCAAAATCCTTCCTATGATTTCAAGGAACAGCCAGATCCAACGGTACATAACAAAAAATATGATGCACTCTCTTTGTGTGTGTGTGTGTGTGTGTGTGAGACAGAGAGAGCGCGTGCATTTAGTTTAGCTTCTTTGCATTAGAATAACCCTACAAAGTACTTCATAAAATGAGTTAAACTTTCCAGCATCACTTTGACGAATCAAAATCTTCATTTTGCACAAGGAAAAACAGAAAGACAGTGAGAATCTGTCTTCCAGAGTCTGCAGAAAACTGCAGCAAGCCATGAGAATGACTTCTTGTGCAGAGACTTTAATTTCCCAGACCTGTGGGTTTTTAAAGCTAGACTTTTTCTTTTATACGTTTTTAAATGTTAATAAAATATTTCTTTAATATATTGTTTTGGAGAGAACTGTTAAAATGGTATTTCAATGTCTTCTTAAAAATGTATTTATGCCAACAGAAATATGTACTCCAAAAAGTCACCACAACTGCATTCTGGGAAGGTGCCATGAACTGCAAGTTAGCTTGAGAAATGTTGTGTAGTAGGATCTTGACAGGATAAAAAATAATAGATTAAAATGTTTTTCTGTTTATGATGGGGAAAAAAAAAGAATAATTATATATATCTTCTGTCCAGTCAATTGGTCATACTCTGGTACAGTAAGGAGCTGAAAAGGTACTACAAAACAAAGAACAAAAAGCTTTTCTTGTATTAATACCACATTTTTTATCTGTCATTTAGTTTCGCTGTCTATTTTTAACTTACTAAATTGTGTGGTTCAGTTGTTCAGAAATAGTGCTGTTCAGTAAAATAAAAATGTGGAATTCCTTTTTGTTTTTATTTAATTTTTAGATTAGTAATAACAGTATAAATTTTTGAATGTGTGAGTGACTCACAAGCAGTAGCAACTTAAAGCCACTGCTGATTATCAAATTAATTGTCAGTTGCTTTTTTAGTAGGTCAGGTGTTGCCATCTGGTGAATCTTACTAGATTGTATAAAAATATTAATTTATCTTTAAAATTACATAATTTTTCCATGGTCCTTAGTTTAAATAGGACAAGTTAAGTCATTTTAACACACCCTATATTACAGGGGAGCTCTTTGAGGAGTGTATCGCTTGAGTACAAAAATAAAATTAGTTTGGGATGAGATGGGGGAAAAGTTTCTAATGCCTTCAGTTTAATTTTTAAATATGTCCAAAAATGGCTATATATATTTTATCATATATATTATCTAATATATAATTTTTTTTTCTATTATTTGCTATGGATTTCCTGAGATGCCTAATGTGACATTTAGTTATGTTTAGCCATTATTTTACAATGTTCAAAACCACATAAAATTTTGTCCATCTCTGCTGACCTCTGTCTGCCTTGGTCCTGACAGAAGCGACTGCACAATCAGGATTATTTTTATTGTCTGTTGAAAAAAATTTTTGCCCTGCAACCTTAATTCCTTTTTGTATCTTTTCCCCTCTTTCTTTATATCAGCACCTATGCCCAGTGAAGTATGAAGAACTGTTGATATAGTGAGCATGAAATTTTGCTGATATTACTAGTAACCCATCTATGAAATACAGTAAATTTATAATTTTGGAAATTGCTCTTCAAAAATTATGAAAAAGTTTCAAGGATTTTTGTCTTTTCTTAAAAAAATACTTTTAAAATATTCAAAATATTTGGTAAAGCTGTTCCTATTTTAAATTTTTATGTGATTATTCTTGACAAAGGAATGAAGTAATCTTACTGAAAACATAAACATTTGTAGTTTACTTCATACAGTTGTTGTGTCTTTAATATGTATGGTTATGTGATCATGTTGTCAACTTAAATATGTTCTCTGAGATGAGATATAATAGTGAATTCAAATGGTATCTCTTAGCAGTTAGAGGTTCTTGACTCTGTTATAAAGGCTCTTATTGTCAAACGTTCCAGCATTACCCTACTTTTAAAAACAGTTTATCAGTCTTCAAGCAGCAGTTTCAAAAATAATTTTCTTTTTGTTTTTCAAAATATGTGACCCACTGAAACCAAGGACGTATGAATTATAAACAAGGTGCAATCTGGAGGGTTTCTGAAGTCAAGAGAGGGAAGCAGAATCAGACAAAATCATGGAAAAATTTCTTAACTTTCGAAGGCATAAGGGGTATGTCTGACACTGGATTGCAGGTTGTGTTTCTGCAACTGTGTCTGTGACAATATCTATGTAAGCTGGTAGAGCAGAACAACGGGAGGGCAACTGAAGGTCCAAACTGTTGATATTGCAGATATGACATCCAACCTACGTGTAGGCAAAGAGCTTTTGCTTCACACCCACAAATCTATTAGCAGGTAAGACTTGTTGGGAGGGGTCTGGACCTCCTGTATATTCTGGTTTCATCCAGAAGGCAACCAGTGTGAGCAGTGCAAGACCAATTTCAGTATGAAATGAAACGTAGTGGAAGATGAAGAAGCTTGCTTTAAAAGTGTCACCACAGACTGAAATAAGAATGCACTCTAAAAAGGATGCACTCTGCTTTGCTTCTCTTGAAATGGAACCCAGGAACATGGTAAACTCTGTGGTTGCGGTCCTTGCCATTTGCTCCTGCTGCAATGGAAAAGTTTGCAATGCAGTTCTGCTGCCTGGAAATAAAGAATTTAGTCTCTGATTTCTTATCCCATTTCTCAAGAACACTGTCCATGTCAAAAGTGCATACTGAAGAATTCTGTATGTTCTCCAAGTTCTATTTTCAGAATTGTAACAACAGAACTCTGCTGGGGACCAAATGCATGCATCATCTCCTATCCATTGCCACTTTGTCCCTCTACTCCTCATTTCAGTGTTTCTTATCTTTTCACTGTCTTTACTTCCTCAGTATCTACATACTTTTCATTTGACCACTTATTTTATTGTTTGTCTGTTTCTACTTAGTCTCATACTGTTTCTTTCAAATGAATTCCTGTTGAGAATTGTATTATTCTTGCTGCTTTTCCTGTAGTCCTATTCCTTATTACAGCTTTCTAAAATATCATGTAGCATTCTTACTTAGTTGTGCTTGGATTTTACTACACTGAAGATAAATTTAGTATTTGGTAGTTACCAGAAACAGCCTTTTTTGGTTTTGATTATGGAAAACATACTGAGAATTTTCTAAAACCTCTGGAACTTCTAAAATAATTGCCACTTATTTTGTAAAGCCCTCAAATGAAACTGCTTTGGTCAGAGCAGTGACAAAAGACATACTTTGAATTCTTGGGCATATGTGTTTTCTGGCTTCCTGGGTTGATCTTCCTGAAGTTTTCACCTTTGCTAAGGTGCTTGCATAAATTATTTTTACCTGCCTTTAGAACCCTCTTCTGAAATGTTTCATTTTATATAGTTTGCATTGTGGGAACTTTTAATACATATCCCATTCCTATAAATTAGTAACTGCTGGAGTTTAGATTAATGAACTCTCATTAGTTATTTCCTTTGCATTTTGTTTCCTGTATAAATTTTGAGATGATTGCTAAAATAAATTACTTGTACAAGCTTTAAGTGCTTTTCTGTTTCCTGCTGTGGTGACAAGTGCCTCATTCAATTGTTTTGAATGAATGCCTTAAGTGACTTTTCTCCTTTTGAGAATCCTCCCCAGTTACAAACTTCACTGAAGCTAAAACTTTGATTTATAGAATAATTTCTGTACATTAGGATTTACTGCAGGAAGTTTTTTTCTGAAGAAGTTACTTCTCAATAAGTAGCTACTTTAGTTACGTAGTCCAGGGACAAATTAGACATGCAACTTCTAATATCCTTATTGAATTAAAGGTGCCAGCTCTACAAAATGGCATAAAAATCTTTTGATCACTTACTTTTGGGGTAAAATGTGGACTAGTCTGTATTAAAAGCAGTGCTACATTCTCTGTAATAAGAAGAGTAATTTTGCTCTCTCAGATAGAGGACTATATTGAAAAAGAATTGTTGTCATTCTGCAGAGAAAAAAATCCTGCCATTTCAGACTCTATTGGAGATCACAAGAAACAATAATGCAGAACAAAGAAGATCATATTGAGAACTTTTCCTCTCTGGACTCATCATGTTTACACAACATGTTGCCAAATGCAGCATATTGCATTTTCAAGTACGTATAGTTTAAATATTTATGGATAGTGAATAATTCCTTTTAGTAAGAGATAAAAATGATTTCTGATCCCTTAGCACACTGCAGCTATAAAACCATTATTCAAATTAATTAGATATTCCAGCTGTTAAATGAAAAACTCTGCAATGGCTTTTTAAAACTTATTGAAATATTTCTGATGTAGATGATCGATTGTGACAGGTTTATTTGAGTCATGGCAGATGAAAAATCTGAAAGTAAATTTCTATTTCTATGGCCATAAGTCTTACCTCTGGAGACCATGAAAGGAAATATTCAAGGTCAGGTTGGAGAGGGCCATGAGCAACCTGATCTTTTTGAAGATGTCCCTGCTCATTGCAGGGAGGCTGGATTAGGTGACCTTTAAAGGTCCCTTCCAACTCAAACTGTTCTATGACACTGTGAACAGAACTTTGCTGCTCAGTGTTTTCTAAATGAATGCAGTTATGAGAATGCTTAAATAGTTGCCTTTCATAAAGTAATAACACATTATTCTTTTCACATTGTTTTCAGATTTTTCTCTGCTATTTTAATAAAAAGTTGCATATTGTGCCAGAAATTTGATTCTCTTTCTGAATCATCATTTAATCTCTAACTTATGTTGACTTCATGATTTAGGTGACTTTCTGATATGAAAAGGAATTAAAGAAGAAGAGATTTTGACATTGCTACAGTATAATTAAGAAAAGGCTTTTAGTACTGAGTGGGTCTACAACTGATTTTAACTTAAAAAAACCCTTTTCCTGACTTTTAATATTCTGTGTATGAGCAGTTAGGTGTGATGACAAAACCAATATGATGATCAACACCAGTGAAATAGCAGGAAGGAAAAAAAGGCCAGTTAACCTTTTATATTTAATTCCTCCATAACGTTACTTAGGCATGCCTCCACTTAAGTGTCCATGTTTAATTTTGGACTGGTTTTGTTTTGTTGTTCTTGTTGTTTTTTATCTTCTTTATATTGATTAGACTGAGTTTAACCCAAATTTATTTTTGACTAAGCACTGCTGTATTCACTTCAAAATAATTTCACTATTCCATCATGGTGTTGTTTTGGAGCCCATTTCTTCACATTGATCATTGTGAGTTGCCCTGTGAGGGACTCCATTGATTTTGTGTACACATAAGAGGATAACCTGTCTTTTCACTTGTCTTAAAACTCGTATTTGGGATGTTTGTTGGCTACTTTAGGAAAAGAAAAAAGAAGTAAAAAAGAGAATGGGAAAATAGAAAATGGGAAAATGCAGGGACTTTGTGGCCAAGGAAAGCTCCCTAGTGTCCGATTGCTTCACTAAAATTATTTTTCTACAGTTTTTGGTCTTTTCATCATTGTTATTTTATATCTTTTCTTAATACCACAATAAAACATCACCCCATTAGGAATTCAAATGCAAACATTCAGGCCTAGTAACAAGTAATTAGCTCTCGTGACAATGGAAGCTAGAAATTACAGGCAGCATAAATTACTTTAAACTCAACTAGCCTATTTTTTTAAGTTTGCATCAGTATTAAAATTTCTTATTACTATTGAAATTATTTTAATGTGACATATTGAATTATAATTAATATAATTAGAAATAATAAAATATTATTCAAAGACTGTTTATTCAATAGAACTTGTTCCCATAGAAACAAGGAGCAAAAGATTCAATTTATTCAGGTTTCATGGCAAATAAATATTCTTGTGCTCTGAATATTTAATGCTCTCACATCTATGTTTACAAGAATGAATATCAGGAAAAAATCAATAGGTTGCTGAATATAGAATATTTCCTTTGCTCTTTACATGAAGTTTTAGTTGCATTTATTGTAAAAAACCAAAACAAAATAAAACAAACCCTGAGAAATCTGTTTGTACTCCAAGAAGAGCTGCAGATGTTTTCTTGGTATTGATCTCCAGCAATAATGATTTTTAAGCACTGAAGAAGTGCATATGGGGATTTTGTGTGATGGCCAAGGGAAAAATAAACCAAACCACCAAAAAACAGCAAAACAAAACATGGAAGAAATAGAGGTAAAGAGCTGCATCAAGTCTGCCAGCAGTCAGCACACAGCTTTCATCTTATGCAAGTACTGTCAGCTTGTGTTTGCAAAACCTCATGATTTATTTAGAATTTTAATTAAAGAAAAGGAGTGATTGGAACAGCATCCTAGCAGTACCTAGCATCTGCCAACCGTGGCTAATGATTTTTACAACCTCATCTGCAAACACTCCATTAAAGAAGCTAACCATGACGTGTGACACAACTGAACCAAATGAGTGAGGGAAAAAAAATCTTGCCTGCAGCTATCACTAATAAAAGAGCCAGAATAGGATTTAAAAAAAAAAAAAAAAAAGACACTGTGCAAAGTGTTGTAGCTTCAGGGCTCAGTCTGAAGTCCTTGGAAAGAAGGATCATACTCATGAGAATCTGAAGCATTTTGGCCTCTGGATGCTCTCTAGACAGCTTTCTCAGAATTTGCTTTATTTTTCTGTTTTCCTAAGGAAAGAAAACAAATCCAAAACTTCAATTTTAAAAGCAAAAGGCACCTGAATTTTTCTTCAATCATACTTGTCATTTGGTCTCTCTTTTTGTAGGTCTTTAAAAAATAATGTTTTGCATTTGGTTGGGAATTCATCGTGCAAGGTGATGTGTTGAGAGGCTACCTGGAACAGAGGCTAGACAGTGTTAAAGGAATAAAGTAGGTATTTATTAAAGAGTCCTTCTAAGGATACACTTTGGGCAGTACAAGAGCCTGGCCGAGGCTCCAGCCAAGATGGACTCCGAGTCACAAGTTTTCACACTTTTATAAGTTTTGGTCCATTTATATATTGGGGTTAATTGTCCAACTACAGGTTCAGGTTATGAAGTCCCTTCCTCCCAATTTGCTCTCCTCAATTCACCATTGTTTACACTTTTTGGGCCTGAAGCTGTAGCAATGTCCTTGGTTCTTGGGCTGGAAAAAGATTGTTTTGTCTAACTAACCTGTGAAGAGACCTGACTAACAGTTTATATGAAGTTCAGAGTTATATACCAATGCAGTACAGAACCTGGAAAATACGAAAGCTAAAACTTAAGGCATTGAGCTACAACGTAAAGTATAGCAGCTCCTGGGTACAGAGGGATATTATGGTTAGAAGTGGTTATGGATGGGGAATACAGAGGGACAGTGTGGCTATAACTTCCCTGGTCAATGGTTGCAGCTTTTCTTCTGTGATTAAGTTCTCTATCTTCATATTCTTGGTTTCAAATAAGTTAAATATCACGGAAAACTGGATCCAGTCAAGATTCTCCACAAAGTATACCTTTTGGGATTCAGCCTGACAACCAGCAAATTCTAATGTTCTCCTTGGGGAAAAAAAAAAATGAAGTAACTACTAAGTATTACAGTATTCCCTAAGATATTTCAGATTTTTGTGTTCTACTTACATAGATGTTGGAGATGGAAAAGAACTATTAATGGTTTCAGCCCTTTCTCTGCCATTGCAGCGCATTTTACTACATTATAATACAGTAATACTGCCACCACAGTAGTAGAGTGCATTTTTCTCTGGAAAGAGAGAAGGAGGAGTATTGAATCTTAGGTCTGGCTCCTCTCTGGACCAATCTGTGCATAGAGACAAGCACCACATGTGAGTGTACAGACACACCAAAACGACAGTTAACATCTTCAATGACCACTGAGCTCTTCCTGAGAGTCCAGCAGACAGAAAACAAAGAGAAAATTCCCAAAGGTCAGATATTGTGTATGTCAGAGTTAAAGAAGACTCAACTTGAAAAAGTTGACTAGAAAAATAGGGATCTTCATTTAACACAGAACATTTTTAGAGGAAGGTTCTTGTGACAACTAAATCTTTGTAAAGCTTGAGATGCATTTTGTGTGGTGTATGTGTATTTAATTAATGTATTCAATAGCTTGTGGATTATAGGAGATTGTGCAAAGACTATTGATAGAAAGAAAAGAAACATGCACAGTTTTCCATCCTCTGTTCCTTTCCAGCAGTAGGAAAGTTTCTGGTCACTGGAAAGGACCCTACAGAAAAAAAACTTGCTTTCTTTAGGAAAATTAACAGCCTCCTTAGGGAATGTGGGAATTTTTCCTGGCAGATTTGGGTCTTATTCCAATCCAAAGAATAGTGCAGAAATGGTTTTTTATTGTTCTGGAAGAAAATATACCTGTATAATATGTGTTCTTGCAGGTCATACAATCCTTTCACACCAGGCATCTTTGAATTTGCTTGCAACTGGGTTTCACTCTATTGTTTGGCTGGCAGGCTTCTGCTGCTTTTTGTAATACTGAAGGCACATATCAGTACTTTTACAGCTGAAATGAAAATCCTTAAGCTTTTTTTAGACTTACGCAAACCATGGTCTATGCACTAAACTTCATCTAAATACTGTAATTAGGCATATTTTTTCATGTCCCACATCTTCTCAGTATGTTACCTTTAAATCATATGGGTATCAGGGAATTAATTTTGTGGGAACTAGTGGGATTTCAGAAATGTCCTCTAAGGAGATGCTTCATAAAATGCTGTACACAGAAGCATTCAGAAAATTCAGCTGAACTTGTAGGAAATCTGAAAAAGACTTAAAATTATTCTGTACGGATTTACAGAAAATCTACTGGACTTATGCTGTAACACTATTGAAGAATTTCAGACAAACAGTGGGAAAAGTGTTTGGACTCAGAACAAGCTGTATCTGCTCATATCCCCCAACTTGCAATTTGTTCGTCTTTCAGTTGGGAATCTGACATCAAACAAATTCAGACTAAGTACTTTAGTCTGAGTCACTGAAGTGGAAGAAACCGTCAAGAGGTTCAAGTGCATAGGTAAGCTCAAGCCAAATGTCTCAGATTTACACATTTTAAATTAGCCATTTTACTTCATAATTAGAAGCTGAAGATGTTTGATCTGAGTTTTAAGTGTCTGCACTCAAGACAAAATTGAATGTGGATTACAGATACCCCTAGTTGCACTGAGTTTATAACTGCAGCAGCTCTGAAAAGGGCAACTGTCAAAATATGTATTTCAGTACTTAACTTTGGACCGTTGAATGCAATTTTTGTGGTTCATTGGTTTAGTTTTGGGGAGTGTGATATGAACCATATCCCCATCAGAAGATGTGCAACATTCAAATCCTTTCTTACCTGCCTGGATTCTGCACAACCTGATCAGTTTCAGTTCAAGTGCTTTGGGTGACCAGAGTTATTCATGGTAGCCTTGTGAAATGAGTGCAGACACAGAAAACATACCTGATTCCTTTCAATTTGTTGCATTACCTTTGTTTGATTTGTTTTCCAGACATGGATTGATGTGCTAGAAGCAATTCATTTTTCATATTCTCAGAAAAATTGAAGAGGGCAAAGTATCTTTCTTGGTTGCAAGAACATTTTTGAAATTAAATTATTGTGAGACAATGGAAATCTGTTTTCAGAGCAATTTTTCAAAAACTATTGTATCACTCTTTAAACTTAGAAGTACCAGTGCCTTATTTGTTCTAATTAGATAGATAGATATATAACCTCATATTTATGGATTTCAGTATTTATATAGCTCAAACTCCATGTTTAAAGTCCACACCAGATTCTTTTACATGTATTCTGTTTTGTAAGTGAAGATATTATCGTCCTTGAAAAAATGAGTTCACTGAAAAAGCGGTTCTCAAACTGTGCTTCTAAAGAGGTGCTTCTTGCTGTTCTGTGAAGAACTAGCAGACATTAATGTCAGGACCTTGTCAACTTTTGATGACTTATCTTAGAGTATTATAGAATATGCAAAACGCTTCCCCAATGCTAATGTCATAAATAAATTTTTAATAATTGCTAGCCAGGTGATAGACAATGGCAGTACAGAAAAAAACCCCACCAGACAAAAAAGGAGGATAGTTCTAGTAACTATGAATTAAAGGTAGGCTAAAATCAGCCAGCCTATGGGAAAGGCAATCATTGATTTTTGCAAAATTTTATTTTGGTGGTGTTTTTTGTGGGTTTTTTATTTTAATGAAATCCAAATCCATGGAAAATCAGGTTTGCACTCAGCCTTTTAATGAGTAGATAGTCCCTTGCCTTTAGATAGAGACTAGAAAAAACCAAACATTCTGAGCTCTACCCTGGCATGTGGAGAGACACTTTGGTCATTGCAGTACAATCAGTAGGTCTAGTTTTACTGGGCTCATTGGACCAAACATGGCAAGGCTGTGTGTGAGTTAGCACAAAACACCATTCTGGAAAAATTAATTCACTGCACAACCATACCAGTCGTTCTGGCACAAGTGACTTTTCTTTTGCCCTATATCCTTTTTGAAATTCAAATATATATCCTGTCAACATTCTGTTATTCACAGGTGAATTATTTGGCTTGAGGATTAAATGTACTCAGTGTCTCAGCAAGTAGGAAGTTTCGTTAGCTGTAGTATGGTGTTATTATCTCTCTCCCTATCAGAGGACTCGATGTGGTTAATTGGAAGTTAGGCTCTTTATTTCAAGTCCAAATGTAGGCCAGTATGTTTACCAAACAAATGGAAGGTTTAAGTTTATGCTTTTATCTATTTATTTATTTATCTCCAACCATGCCCTCTGCACTGTTCCCTGATATAAAGCAAACCCAGAGAATCCCTTTGGATTTTTGCATTTCTTGTAACAATTTTCATTATTTGACAGCCACATAAGCAGTGGGCAACTCCCAAGACATCTTGAAGAAATTATAAAACTGTGCTCTGATGGGCCTCTTCTCGAGTTCTAAAATTTTTTCAGCTATTGATTCTGCTGATGTGACTATCACAGGTGAATTTGATGTATGAACTTGGTGAGAGGGAGGTATTATTGGTGTTGAGACTGCCCGTGGTATTTTTTCACAAAGAACTGGTGGATTGCCTTGTTTGGTTTTTTTGAACTGCTGGCATATATTTCAGGGGAGACAGAACTGAACTGTAGAAGGTTGACTTTTCATTAACAGCCTTCTTTTTGCTTAGAACCATCCTTCTATCCGTGTCTCTAAAGTGGCAGTATATTCTAAACCTTATAAAGCAAAATGTGAAAGTATTAGACTAGTAAGAAAATCCTGTGCTCAGTTTTGTGTTCTTCACTACAAGAACGACATTGAGGTGCTGCAATGTGTCCAGAGAAGAGCAACAGAGCTGATGAAGGGTCTAGAGAGTAAGTTGTGTAAGGAGCAGCTGGGGGAGTTGCGGTTGTTTAGCCTTGAGAAGAGGCTCAGAGGAGACCTTATCACTCCCTACAACTGCCTGGAAAGAGGTGGGTGGGCCAGGTGGGGCTTGGCCTCTTTTCCCAGGCAACCAGTGACAGGACAAGAGGACATAGTACCAGAGAAAGCTCAGATTGGACAGTAGGAAGAATTTCTTCATGGGAAGTGTTGTTAAGCACTGAAGTGGACTGGACAGGGAAGAGATTGTGTCACCATCCCTGGAAGTGTTCAAGAAACAACCGGAGGTGGTACTTAGTTCTTTGGACTAGTTTACATGGTAGCAATGAGTCAAAGGTTGAACTCAATGGTCTTAGAAGTCCTTTCAAGCCCAAAAAATTCTGTGATTCTGTAATTGTTGTATTCTTAAACTGTTCAGGGATGATAATATCCACACAAAGTGGCACTATGTCCTGGATACTTCATATAAGTTTACAGCAACCCTGGAGCAAACCTAAACTAGGAGATTTATAGTTAGGTGATTCTTTTCTATCTGTTTCCTATCTTTATTGGAGATCCCACACTAGGCTACCCTAAGCAATGTAGAACTACTTTGGGGTTGCTCTTACATTTATTTCGTAGTATACAAACATGCATGGTAAATTATCCTGGGATTTCAAAGACTCATATGTGGTTATGACCTAATGCTGCCCAATCACACCAAACACTGTCATGCACAATCTGAGCAAGTGATTCTCCATTTTTGTAGCTGAAAGGTGTTTTGTTCAGATTTCTTTCCTGAAGCTTTCTGCTTCTATTTGCCATTATCTTTGAAAGGCCATCTACTGTAAGAAATTTCCCATTGGATCCATATTTTCTACATATAATTTTTTTAAAATTTCAAGTGCTAGGATTATTTTTTTTATTTTTTGTAATAATCATTTTGGTAATGTACAAATAAACATTTGTAATACAGTGTTGCATCTTGTACTCTGTTTCTGCCAGGACCACATTCTGCTTGTAGGCACATTACAAAAAACCTCTCGCTCTTTTAAAAATTATTAGCTATTCTTTATTTTTATAAAGCATCCAAAGGAGGGCAATGAAGATGGTGCCTTGAGGGGAAGCTGTATGAGGAGCAGCTGAGGTCACTTGGTCTATTCAGCCTGGAGAGGAGGAGGCTGAGAGACTGAGACTCCATCACAGCTACAACTTCCTCATGAGGGGAAACAGGGGGGCAGTCACTGACATCTTCTCTGTGGTGCCAGTGACAGGACCAAGGGAATGGCCTCAAGTTGTGTCAGGGGAGGTTTATGTTGAATTTCAGGAAAAGGTTCTTCACCCAGAGGGTGGCTGAGCACTGGAACAGGCTCCCCAGGGAATTGGTCACAGCATAAAGCCTGAAAGAGTTCAAGAAGCATTTGGACAGCACTCTCAGGCACATGGTGTGATTCTTGAGGGGTCCTGTGCAGGGCCAGGAGTTAGACTCAATGATCCTTGTGGATCCCTTCCAACTCAGCTTAGTCTGTGATTCTGTGATTTATATGGATGTATTTGGTTTAGGGCGTATTATATTAGATGCTGTTTTCCTTTGTGGAAATCTCACCACTAATTATAATTCATGGAGACATTCAAGCTATATTAAATCTTTCTGCAGGGTTTTTTAGGTAAGATGTATAAAGCATTGTCCTAGATTACAATGTAAAATTGTGCCCAAGGTTTGTATTCTATCCCCATGAGCCGTTGGAGCCAAGGTGGGGCAGTGTTTTCCTTATCTTCTGTTAACGAGCCTAACAATGCCTTGCCCATGACTCATAGATAACTTCCTCCGGGAGTTATCTCTGTTTAATGGGCCATCAAGGACCCACTGCATGACTCATAGAATGAGATCATCCCATTGTGAGATGCTCCGCCCAGGGGGAGGAGCCAAGCATTCCCACCTGGATATAATCCGGGGTTTGGGACAGCACAAGCAATTTTTATCCACTGGACTCCCAGAGGAGACAAGAGCTGCCAGACGTTTCTACAGGAATCACTGCTTTGACAAGACCATCTCATCTGGACTGCCACTACCACCCTAACAGGGTGTCAGGTTGTATTCTGACTCTGTCAGTGGGGGTTTTTTTGTACTATTCCTTTTATTTTATTTTACTTTCTTTTATTTCTTTTTTTTCCTCTTATTAAATTGTGTTTCTGACTTTCACTGGTTTTGCTTTCAAACCAGCACAAGCATTGTAACTGATTCAGAACAGTTGGGGTAATTCTCAGTTTTGGTTGGTGGCTGAGTTTGTATCACCTTATAATGGTCTAGACCTTTAAAACATTCTCTGCTGATGCCCAGGGCTTTCAGCTTCTGTAGCAAGTTTGTCAACAAGATGACTTGACTCCTGATGGTTAGGGAGTTGAAACTAGGAAAGGGCTAATTATATACATTGATCAATGATGTAGGGGTAAACAAAAAACACAGGTGAAATATAATTTATAGTGTCCTATGCTTGGCAGAAGCATGATTAAATCTTTGTCACTCTGCTTTCCTTGCAGCCCTCCAATTGACAGGGTTGCTGGTATTCACTCCCTGTAACCTCCCCCACTTCCATTCTAGTGTGGGTTCTCACCTGCACTTTTCTGCAAATGGAACATGACAGAAGTGTGAAGGAACTAAGGAGATCAAGACAGAAGTACAAATCTGAAGTAGAATGAGAATAATACTGGAATGTTCCCTCTTTTTTATTTTATCTCTTCTGAGTGATTTACTAAAATCTCTGGAAGACACAAAAAAGGCATAAGGCAGGTCTAAAAACCCCAAAGGGTCTTGCGTGCTAGAAAAGGGCAAGGTACTAACCTATTGAGTATTGGTAGATACAGTGTGTTCTCAGGTGAGGAGAAACGGATACTGAAGCCCAAACAGTGTACCTCCTCCTCCAGTCAGGTGGATAGATTATCTATTTCCTTGATTCAGAGACGCTGAGTAGAATGAAATGACAGTGTCAATGTGCAGGGTATTTTCTCCAATTTGAAGCTAATCATTTTGGTAATGTATGCATTAAATAATCTCTCTAAATGTCTGAAAACACAGTTTAATGAATACCCACTCATATGCTTGAACATAAATGATTACAAAGATTCCATATTACTATTGGCAATTAATTTATATTTATTTAAGATTTATTTTTTCATGGCCAGTGGGGATATATCCCTCCTTGGTTGTGACCAGATGTTTAAACAAGAAGACTGTAATTTCAGATTTTATTGCATGTATATGCCTCAGTAGTAATGGATTTGACTCTTTTTAGCAGGCATCTCAAAGCCTACAATTTGCTGGTCAGCTTAAGGAAAAAGAAATGCTCTGCAAATGAGTAAAAACCAGTCGGCATCTCTTATCAGTGAATTCTCTGAGCCAGCTGCGTAACTAATAGAATCAGCTGCTGCTCTTTTCACCTGTGGGGAGCACATTCTCTTTTAATAAAATAACTGCAATCCCACAGTCTGATGTAGTTTGGGAAGAGGCGAATTTTGGACTCACTGAAGCACAAGCCTTTCAAGCAGCATTTTTGGTTAGGAGTGAATGAGTTCAGCATTAGAGCTGGTAATGGAGAGGAAAGGTGCTTGGAATCTCTTTGCAGCTCTGTTATTGATTTCCAGTAGGAGCACAGATGCTTTAAAGTACTTGAATCTCATTCTTCTTTTTTCAGTATCCACCTCCAGCAAGCTCTGTTTAATAAACATTTGTTTCTCAATGTTCCTGCCCCTAGTTTTATGTGCTTGTGAATTTGAGGCGCCTAAAGATACTGTTTTCAGGGCTGCTTCTTCTTTCCCTGCCAAAACTTAATACCAGTTAAAAAACAACATATGATCTTAAGTACTTACAACAAATCTGTTATCCGGATTTAGCCACCATGTTGTTTTTTTTTTTTTTAATCCATGCAGGATTCTGCATAATTTCTTGGACTTTTTCCAATATCAGTCTAGCTGCAAAAGCTTTGTCACTGTTTTGGAGCCTCAAATATCATATTAAGATGGTAGTTTGTACACATTTTGATGGGAAAGGAAGGTCATGCATACTTGGTATTTCAGAATCACTGTCAAGTATGTTTAGGAAAGTAGGGCTTTGAAGACAGGACTTAAAGCCCAAAGTACATGCCTCAGTCAGAGGTAGAGATTTTCCTTGTTATTTCTTGACCCAGGATTTTCCTCCTCTTAGTTTCCACAAAAAGTCTGATTTTGACTTATAATTATGTGTTTGGGTTTGTTTTTTTTTTTTGTGTGTGTGTGTTGTGATTTTTTGTTTTGTTTTGGGTGGGGTTTTTTGTTTGTTTGTTTTTTGTTTTTGAAAAGAAAGTCTTGCAGTTCATATTTAGTAATTTCCCAGGACTTGGTTAGCTTAATTAAACTTACTAATGAAAAAATGTGTCTTCAGTTGAAACATGAAATTCAATACCCTTTGTGCCTCCCTTCTAGTAGCTGGGATCTGTTCTTCTTGAAGCATGTCTGTTTGGGGAACAATCTGATAAGTTACAGGGGCAATGCCTGCAATACAGACACTGCAGCTGGGTTCCTATGCACACCTGTATTACCACAGGTGGAAGATAAGTTAAAAAAAAAAAACAAAAAAACAAAAACAAACAAAAAAACCCCCCCCAAGAAACCCCAACAAAACCAATTGTTCCCAATCTTGTATCTTTGTTTCCTGCGTAAAGTGAAATATATAAAAAGGAACATACAACCCCAAATTTATAGCTGTAAGCTGACAGAGTCAAAACTACTGATTTTACATAGCTGTTTTAGCCTCTTCATATTGATACAAATCTCTAGCCTCTCTGGATGTGTCTCATATTATTCTAGTTCTCAGCTATCTACATGAAAAATCACATTTTATCGAAATCCTGTTTCATTGGGGCCATCCTGTAATTTAAAAGACCAGCTGACAAAAATCCTTGACAGGCTGAGGATAGAACATTATTGCTTCCTGCAAGGAAGAAAGACACAGAAGTGATTTGGGGAGTCAGCAATTCTAGGAAACCCATTTTCCAGGTTTTTCCGGTTCCTGGCAGTCCAAGCCCTGTGTTATCGCTGTGCTCTGCTTGGACCAGGTTACTTGCTGAACAGATATTAAGCTCTGGCTGCTCAGACTCCCATGCTGCAGACATAGGCATGGAAATGTCATTTTTAAATGATACCAGTATATCTGTTGGAACCCATTTTCTTTTAACCCTCTGAAGAACATTTTTATACATTTTCAAGCAGCAAGCAGGTGTTTCACAACTCTCTAATTTGATGATATACATGGAAACAGGCCACTTTTGTCAACTTGCAGTTATTCTTTTTAAATCTCATTCAAAGCTCTCCTTCAGCAGCCAAAGTTCATGCCTAGGAATGGACAGGCTTACTAGACAGTGTTTTGTGGTGGCTTTTGTTTTGTGGGTAGGAAGTATTGAGTGGTAGCAATGGGGAGGTGCCATGTTTTGACTCAGATTTAAGCTGGTTCTGAAGTTTGTTCTACTAGCTTGTTAGGATGGTGCATTACCATTTGCCAAGCTCTTCACAGGGTTTTATTCAACCACAAATTGTCAAGAAGGGCTGAATGTGTCTTGCAGGTCTGGTTTCCTAAACACAGAAGCAGAAAGTTTAGTGCCCAGTCATCTGCCAAATTCCTATCTGAGCTGTCTGGGTAAAGGCTGACCTCTAAGCAGCCAGGCTGGATGAAGCTGTCTGCCTTTGCCTGGGAAAGACTGCAGTATAATCCACTTGTGGAGCAAGGCCCTGCGATACCCACAGCGTCTGGCAAGGCCTGGTCCCAGGTGAGCTCAGCCTGCTCACACAGCAAACCTGTGGGTGCAGGCCAATACAAGGCCAATGCAAGGCCAGCAGTGGCCTCCTGAAGCATGCAGCAAGTGAAATCCTGAACAGGAGAGTCCCCTCGGCACTTGGCAGGCATCCCAGCTGCTGTGGGGCTGCAGAGACTGTGTGGATGGGAGGTGAAGCCTGCAGGGAGTCCCCCAGGAGGCTGCTCTTTGCACATGGAATTGTGCAAAATGTTGTGGTATCAGCAGCAAGTCATACACTCTGTCTCTCTTTTGAAGCAAATCGCTGTCAGATTAACTGCTACAAAAGAAATAGCTATGTTAGAAATAGTAGGGGAAGCAGCTAGATAAATCATATTGTGTCCTTTAAGGGGTAATATCTTATGTTTATAGTACCTTTTCATAAGATCAGAAAGCCCTTGTAAGTGAACAAAAATGGAAAGCTGTTTTGAAAGCCTGAAGTAACCTCAGGTAAAATGAGCATTAGAAGCAGCAAGTCATTCAGGTCCCTGCACAGCAGGCAGCGTTATCTTCTGCATGCACAGCAATCTGAGCTGCTCAGAGTAGTGAGCAGAACTAAACCTGTCGCCTCCCAATTGCTATTTAGTTAACTAGCCACAGCCACTTACTTCTCCTGCAAGGCTGGGAATGGGGATAGTTGTTATTCACTGGAACAGCTTTCCACTGGTCTCTGGAACAGCTTCCTTCCTATTCAGCCTTTGCAGAAGCACAGCCCTGTCTGCCAGCCCTGGGGCTCTTCAGGGCTCATCTGGAAATGGGCCATGGCTTCTTGCTGCAAAAACTTTCACCTGCCCTGGTCTTTCTGCTGCTGGAAGCAGCAGGATACTTTGATGTGGCCCTGTTGATGTAGCTTATCTATGCAGTTGGTAGGGAAGGCCATTACTAGTGTTTAGAGAGTTAATTTATCTTAAAGGACTGACATTTGTGTGCCCACTTCTGTTCTCAAGTTTTTCTGATTTAGTAGGTCAAAGGCTGAGTGTCATATACAGGTTGATGAGGTGTGATTTTAGGAGAAACCATCCTCCCCTTCACCAGCTCCTAAATCTTTCTGCCCAAGGGAAACAAAGGTGCCTGAACACCAAGTAAGCTCCAAAGGTTTTCTCAGCACATGTGAAAACTGTTTTGTTCTAAGAAAAATATAAGCCAAATGAAACCTGGGGTAAGAGTGGGAGAACAAAGCAAACCCAACCACAGATCAGGTCATGCTCCCCTCCACTTTGTGTCTTGCTGGCTGAGGAAATGCATTTAGGTTGGCTTTGATCTCCTTGAGATTGCTATTCCCTCCTTATGGGCAGCTGGGGATTTGGGCTATGAAAGAAAAGTTAGCAACTTTGTGCTCTGTGTGTGGAAATGTCTACTTCTGACCTAGAATTTATCAAAGAAGCAAAGCAATAATGGCCATGAAAGAGCTGTTGGAGTTGCTCTGCTCAGTAATGAGGAGATGCAGTGACGCTGGATGCAATTGCTAAGGCCAATTAAAGTAGCCGAAAGGGGAAAAGTCAGTCATTGTCATTTTCCCCTCCTCTATTGCATTAACTATTCTACAGGTCACAAATATAACTGTTTAGTAGAGATATCCCTAGGCATGGACAGACATAAACGCTCAAGAAAATATGTAAAACAAAGCACCTGATCTCTCAAAATATTTACTGTATTGAGCAACTTTTCTCTCAGAGCATAAATCATGCTCTCCACAGCACCTTAATGACCACAGACATATTTGATTAAACATTAATAAAGTAACTCTGTTAGCTTTAGTTTATTATTTTTTTTTTCCTTTAGGGTAACTAGTAGCCAGAACATAAAAGCATTATATATGTTTGAAAGTGATTTTGAATGTTGTACAGATGAAGACTGATAATTGTTTTGTGACTTAAATCTTTGAATATGTAGCTACCTCTGTTTTAAGACAGAAGGGACAATTTTCTATTTATTTATTTATTTATAATGGGGCTGTAGCATATTCTGCTAGGGAGGGTTGCTTTCTGCTAAACCAAAACCCAGGCAAAGCAAATAAATGTAATGGATTCAGTTTGGTAAAAATAAATATTTTCTTTATAAGATATAGAATTAAGAATCTAGTGAAACCAAAAATTAAATCAGTATCTTTGGTACATAACCAAGGGTTATGAACCTTAGCAGTAAGTGTATCCCATTTGAAAATATAATCATTTAGGATTCACTTTTTTTGTTTTTTGTAATCTACTGGGTGTTTGAAGACTTGTCCATGGAAGACTGTCCTGTACCCTACTTAAAATAGAAACACCTCAAAAATTTTTTGGAAGATTCTGATCATTAGGATATTGAAACTGATGGACTCATATCACATCTGGTTTTATTTTTACCCCTTTGGTAGAAAATAAGGAAATAAAAGCTGAATTAATTAACACACCCAAAAGAAGCAGCTTTTGTGAAAGGAACAAGAGGGAAAAATGTTGGGGTGAGGAGGAATGAGCAGGTAAAATCTGAAGAAGCCCATTAAAACTGAGGCATCCAGTCAGAGCAAGTATTAATACAGAAAATATCTGCATGCTAGGTCCACTCTCTGCTACATGTGCAAAAGATACAGATGGAAGCACATGTCTAAAAGCCTTTAACTATGTGTCTTTTCAGATGCTGAACTGAACTCTGGGATCAGCCCATGATGAAAATGGAACTGAATGAAACCCAGTTGCAAGTCTTCTTAAGCTCAATAGAAAAAAATCTGCATTTAAACATAGTGGCTTGGTACCACTATAAATTTAGAAGTGGTCAGCAGCTTATTCACACCATGAAAATCATCAAACCATTGGCAGTACTGAGACTTACTTGTAGAGAAAAGATATTCTACTTTATAAAGTAGAATACAGAAGATTGCTGAGATAATTGAAAGTGATGAATTAGTTTTTTTTGACATTCAGAAGTTTCAACTGGCTTGTAAAATTAAATAGCTGTGAACTTATGTGGTAGCTTCTTTTCTCTAAATCTTTGGCAATTAAACATGACATTTTTAGGACCTTATGTTATATCTAATGCATATAGTTTGGTTATCCTTTAGCATTGCTGGCAACAATATTCATAAATACAATTATTATTTGCTACAAATATGTAGACCTTTTTTTTTCTAGGCAATCCAGGTTTCTCGGTGACTGTTTGTACCAATTGACCAGATAGGTACATGTGACTTTGTGTGGTTTTAAATTTACATCACTTTAGCTGCAGTCTGATGGTTTTTCTTTATATTTTAAAACAGATGAGAAATTATAACCCAGGAGTGATGACTTCATTGAACTATTCCATTTATCAACAGCTCAATGTTTGCCACTGCCTGGCGTTGATAATCTGTTGCCAAAATCTGTCAGACAAAAAGAAGTTCTTTCCTCATTGACAGATGGCTCTCCTGAACAAAGATCTTTCTGCCTATAAAATACTGTCTCTTGTCTTTTTGTCACAGACTTATTTTAAGTAGCCACAGCAACACCAATACAGTGTTGTGCCAGCAGGTGAGAATACGGCTTTGTGCCACTGTTGTGTGAGTCAGGGCCCCAAGATAAAAGCTCAGTCCTGATAATGTATTGTCACATAATTAGGGTCTGTATCATGATGTCCAGCTCTACTTAGGCTACACTAGTTCAGGTCCCATGTCATGCTAGTGCTCTTGTGGGGCTCTCAGCTGTTGTGCTTCTTGGTCTGCTCTGCTCCATTGGTGCAGTGGCACTCGAGCCTGTTCTTCTGTACTCTGAACTGCTAAGGAAATTAAAGCTGGGAAAAGTTTTTTGCCTGTCTAGTGTTTCTGTGTCTTTTTTAATGACCTCTGAATCCTTTGGACCGTTTTTATTTGAGACACACCAAAGATGTTCTCAAAGACATGAAGATCCTTGGCATTTTCTGGAGGAAAAACACAAACTCATTGCTGCCACTGAAAGAATATTTGTGAAACCTTAAATTATAATGAACATCTGAAGTTTTGCACAGAGGGAGTGGAAGATAGTTTAACTTTCATTATTGTTCACTTTGTATCAGGAAGGACTACTTCCTTCTAAATATATTTCTTTAAAGCAAGGCACTCTTCATCTTTGGAATCCTTTTAGAATTTTAACTTTTCAGGGAGAAAATTTCAAAGTACGTTTTCTTCTCATAAGGCATATAAAAAGCATTGCAGGGCAGTACTATGCTAAAGCAGAACTGTCATAGTGCTGTAATTTACTGTTCTAATGCATCTAGTTAGTTCAGCAGAGCTTATTGCAGCCAGATTTTGTTGAGAAATGGGTTAACATTATGCAGTATTGTATCCTATAGCCATCAGATCCATGCAAATTCAGTAATCATGTTATGTGAGGCTTCCTGTTTGCCTGGGCAGCCAGAATATATAAATTAAATCTTTATCCACATCCAAACATTGTTTTAAATGATACTGAGCAGCATGAAAACCTAACAACCAATTTAATAATGAACCATGAAATAAAAGAAGAAGGATTGCTGGAACCATCTTAGATTCCTTGTATATTTTTTCATTATGCTTCCATATTTCCTTAAACCTTATTACTTTTTTTTTATCCCTAATATTTTAAAGTTCTGCCTTAATAAACCAGGGGCTTCCAGCCATCCAGAATAAAAATAAGTTTATTTTTTAGAAGTATTTTTTCCTGAAACCACTTCTATGGTGTTTTGCATCATCCCACTGAAAGAAAACTGAAATATATCTCAGGATTGTGCTTGACTATAATGGATAAAGTGAACTAAAATTCCCAACCTAATGCTGACTTCTTCACCTCTGTTTATGGAGAAATGGCTGAGGAGTTGATGCTAAGGTTTATATCTGTCTATAAAGGAGAAAGCTCAAAGTCTGCTTTGTAAGAGATTTTTGAAGATGGGATACTTTGAAAGTTAATACCTCTCCTCATGTTTGACACTAACAATGCCAGTGGTAGAGTTCAAACGGTGGTGTTTTTATGCATAAAACTGGAAAGAAAAAAAATTCTGTTTATGTAAGATCTTTGAAAGAAAATGAAATAGTTGATAAGTCTTTTGTCTGTGTATTTTGAGTTCCCACAAACCTGTCCAGCTTGCGTTGTAGCAATGCACCAAATTTAAAATTCAGTTCTTCATGTGCAGACTGTATAAATTACATCCCTCACATATCTGCTTTATTGAAAGGGAAGTGTAGCTTAATATTACTTATTAGTAGATTAAGTACAAATAGAGCTATAGAATTCTTGTTTGAACATATCTGGATTACTGTACAGAATGTAGGACTGGGACAAGAAAGGACATAGAAGGAATAACATAAAGTGAAAAATCGGTATAACATGGGAAGACTGAAGAGACAAAATTTATGTATTCCTTAAAAGAACACAAGAGACATGAAAACTGTAAAGTACCTTCAAAGTAACACCCCTAAATGAAGTCATTAGAATTGAACACAAACCAATGCTCTTAAGAAAGAATTTCAAAGCAGATAATAATGAATAAAATCCTGTTGTTGCATGAATTCCTAAAGGAATTACTCAAAACTAGAGCTATCCACAAGTGAGATAATGCCAAGGGAAAGATTAATTCATGTAATTGATATTTAACTATTATTTATTTACAACCAAATAAAAGCCCAGACTTTACTGGAACAATTATTTTATATTAAATAATAATTGATTACTAGCTCATAGCAATTGAAAAGTAATTACCATGATGTTGGTATGTAGTATTTTATTTTCCAGTCTCAGCAGATGGCTTTTTAATATTTTTGTTATTAACTGGTATAGATAAATGTCTTATTGAATAAAAATGAAATTGATATTCGAGGACTATCACTTAATCATTTACTTTCATTATTTCCAATAGGATTCTCTTAGAGACCTACCTTTTTTTTTTTCCTCCCTTCTTCCCATCTTTATGCCGGAGGATACTAATAACAATGAAGTGAGAGTAGAAAGTCATAAGAATCATTTAATTATTTGGCAGGTAGTAAAATATTTTCTCCTTCCTAAACTGCACAGAATGTGCTTGTGATTAGAGAACAAATTTAATAAAACAGAGCATATTGATTGCTAAAGGGGGGATTTTTTTTTTCCAGACTAATGGTGCTAAGCACTGTAGGAGGCTGTACAAAGTAAAGTTACTTGTTCAGGCAGCTGTCATCTGCAAGAGTGATCCAGATGTAGGAAATAGCATAGCTGTGAAAAATACGATGATACTATCACAGATAATGCCTGCATAAAAATTCTGTTGGAATGCAACTGTTCTAGATGTTACTGTAATTCAGGTATTTATTAAAGTACATAGGTATTTGGTCAGCTTTATCGTTTCAATTGCTAGCATTTTGCGTCTGAGGATCTCCAAGCACTCAGTGGCAAAGATTTAAGCTAAGCACCTTATTTGTGAATCCATCTGATGCAAAAGCTAGATAAAAAATTACTGTCATGTTTTGTGAAATTTCAGAACCCACTCGTTTTTACTTGCAGGTGGGTGTTACAATTCTGCAACACAATACAATTTTGAAAGAATTTAACAGGTGTTAAAACATCAAAAATGTGAACACTTTCTCTATAAGGTAGAAATTATAAATATAATGTATGTATATTGTCATAGTGACATGAATATTACAGAAGTTATAGCATTTCCACTATATCTAAACAAAATACTTCAGTGTTTTCCATGTTACTGCATGTAGAAATTATTTGTTTTGACAGTTCTGCCCCAAAATATTGTCAGATTGGACATATACTTTTGAAAGGTTTTAATTTCCAAGTAACAGTAGATTTTCTGACAGGTCTGTCTGTCCCACCAGCTATTTTGCCCAGCTTAGAGCTGCTTTCTATTTTAACTGAGACCCAAAGGACATGCTTTCTAGATCACACAGGAGTTGGTGACTTGCCTTGCATTAGAGCAAGATATTTTCTCATCCTGAGAGAAGGAGTTCGGATATGCTCATCTTTGACAGCTGCATTAGCCTGGCACATGCATCAAGAACAAGTGTCAGCATTCAGTATTGTTCAAAACATGAAGATATGCCTGGCCATATCTTTTTAAAAACTGGGAGAAGGCTTGAGGTTCTATGAACTTCCTCCTGATTTCCCAGCACAGGAAGGACATCAGCCTGTTGCAGCAAGGCCAGAGGAGACCAGCTAAGCTAATTAGAAAGATGCAGCACCTCTCCTACGAGGAAAGGCTGAGAGAACTGGGTTTGTTCAGCCTGGAGAAGAGATGGCTTTGGTATAACCTAACTGTGGCCTTCCAGTACCTGAAGGGAGGCTACAAGAAAGATGGATGAGACTATTTACAACAGCACACACTGACAGAACAAGGGGGAATGGCTTCAAACTGAGAGTAGGTTTAGATTAGATATTAGGAAGAAATTCTTCGCTGTGAGGATGGTAAGACACTGGAATATGTTGCCCGGAGAAGTGGTGGATGCCCAATATCTGGAAGTTCCAGGAGAAGCTGGATGAGGCTCTGAGCAACTTGGTCTACTGAAAAGTGTCTCTGTCCACAGCAGGGTATTGGAACTAGGTGGTCTTTAAGGTCCCTTCTAACCCAGGCCATTCTATGATTCTGTATTCAGGTAATGGCTCGGCATCTAGGAATTTGTGAAACAACATGCTACTTTGTAGCAGATGAATCTGTCATTGAATTTTCATTTGGACTTCGAAGAAATCTTTTTCCTAAAGTTCTTGCTCCTGTAGGAACTATTTATTTGATCATTGCTGTTTTTGTTGTTAGGGAAAAAGAAACTAATCTATGTGGTGTCTGGTATATTTCTTCTCCTTACAAATTAAACAACTGGTCTAGTTAAGAGAGTTTTACACTGACTGAAAAGCTTAGTATGGAAATTCCAGTTCTCAAATATAACTCACCCCTGTGTGAGAATCTAAAGATTGATCCTTTTTTAAAAATACCCTAGCCAGTGGTTTAGTTGCAATTAGGGTTGATGCTGGTATTGATTTTTAATTGTTGTTAAAATAATGGCTGTTCTGTCATCTATATTCAAGCAGCTTGATATACCCAACCAGTTTTCAGAATAAGCACTAAAAATTGCAGCAAAATAATTCTCTCTGTCTATTTTCATAAACTCACAATCTTGTGATGTTACATGGTCATTCTCAAGTGTTCATTGTCATGTGAAAGCTCTGTGTTTTGAAGACTGGAATAACATTTGGTGCCACAAGAAAACAAGGCTTTACAAATCTATTAGAAATCAGTCAAGAACAAGAATGAGCACATTCATGTACTCATTTTAACAACAACCTGAAGCTGATGAGTGCTATTCTTACAGGTATTAAAGCAATAGAAAGAAATAGAACTTGATGTAACAGAGAGGATAGATTCACAGAATACTTTGCCAGCACCTTGCCTTATAATACTTAAAGGAAGGAGATGTCTCTGCTCTTTTTAACCACAGAACTGTCCATGTGCATGTAATTGTTTCATGTCAAGGTTAATGAGAAAAAAAATCACATTTGAATTTTGCATTCAGACAATAAATCTGCCAGGATCCAAGAAGTCTCAGGCTTCCTGGGTCTACCAGTGAAAAGGAATGCAAAAGATTTTTTTTCAGAATCACTAGTCGAATTAGGCTTTTAACCTTGACATAAAGTGAGGAACTTTAACCTTGACATAAAGTGAGGAACTTCGAACTTAAACCTTTCGTCTGACTAAAGCTTTAGTTTGACCAAAGCAGGTGTTTGATTATAAGTACAGAACAGAATAAATAGCTTTAATTCAGGCTAGACTGAACTGCTAGGAAAACATCAAAACTTGATCTGCACATAACAAAATTTAAGAAAATCCTATGTGTGTTGTTATGATGGCTAGATGCACTCAAATTGTGACCTCGTAATCTACTGCGGCAGATATAAAATGATACTGCGTTTGAAAGAGGTGGTTTTGTATTCCCATTTCCCATTCCCATCCTCATGTTTTCTCTTTGTGCTTCCCACAAGTATGAGTGTAATCAGCTCGTAACTTGCTTGAACAACTGAGTCAGAAAACAGAAAGAAAAGAAAATTAAGTTTTGGGTGCAAAGTTATCTTCATGATGTAGTCTACACTAGGATTGGTTTCTGTATGAGAGAGAAGATTCAAGAAGAGAAATAAATTTTATAAATGTGAAGAAAAAGTAACTGTATTTTTTCCTTTCTCTCCTCATTGTTCTCATAAAGTTATGTCCCTAAGTTAATTTTAGATACCTCTGTGAGTTTGATCAGTTCATACAGGAATACCAGGAGAATTACTTTTGAGCTAGAGCTTGAAGATATTTCAGTCCAGCTTACAGGTGTTGTCTGCTTTCCTTGTGATCCTTAGTAATCCTTCTAGGGGACATAAAAATGGGGTTACATGCTTATTGTTGGAAATACACTTCTGAACTCCATGGTGCCAGAGAACTCCATGTGTCATAGCCATTGGGTCTGTCCCACTTGCAACTTCCTCTGCAAATCACAGCTCAGCTTTTAAAGTACAGTTATATACAGGATGTGAAAGCAAACACTCACAGAGGAAGGAAAGGGCATTGTTTAGCCTCCTGTGTCCATCTGCATAGAAATATTTTTCTAATAATAATGAAAAAAAAAAAAGCATTAGGGATCTTTCCTGGCTTGGAGGGGGTTTGTGCTGATGAAAAATGAGGAAGTGCATCAGGTCCTCTGACAGGCTCCCAGTCAGAACTCAAATTGTAGTAGAATTCGAAAGGGTAGTGTGGCATTTTTCAGGAAGAAATTCATAACTTGTTAAATTTATGAAGTGTTACTACACATGATACCTGGTTACTACCTAGAAATTACATTGTCATCTTTGTCTGGGAACTTTTGACACTAGGCAAAGGGATAAAAATTGCAAAATATACCCACCAAACTCAGAAAAAAAATTTTTACTAACACTTCACTTTTTGTATTTTCAATCTTTGCAGTGTCAAGATTATTCTTTTCACTTGACACTTCCTTCAGCAGGTATAACAGCTATGTAGGTCATCTTATGGATCTGTCAGTAGGGACAAGCAGTGCGCATCTACTGAAGGTTTGTATGCCAGCTGTTCTGATGTTCTGGGTGTTCCTACCTGTTCTTTGGAGATGTTCTGCTTCAGTGAAAAATTAAATTTTGTTATTTGGGTTGTCCAGTGTGTTAGTAAACATCTGTCTCAAGTTGAAACCAGCAGTGAAATATTTTCTCCCTTGAAGCTAAAGCTTTGGATTATATCAGTAGTTGGTTACTAAAGCATTACTCTCTTTCTTATGCATCTTTCCAGTATTCTATCAGTCTACCACTATTTAGCTTTTTTTTTTTTTTGGAGCAGTATGATCATATTCTATTGATAAGGAAAGTTTAATTGCCACTTTGTGCTTCAGCTCTCTTGTAGTTATCGCTCAAGTGATTACGAATCTTGCATTTTTTGTCCATAACATCCACACAAGATAAACTCTGAGTTACTTCAGAGATTCAGAATTTAAACAATCTTTTATAAGTTTTAGTGAGTTTTTTATGATGATTGTTTAGGGCTTTGATAAACATTTGCCTTTGTCCAACAATTTTTTGATCCTGGTAGGGTGATTTTGAAGCGTGCTATTGGGGCACTGCATGGTGGTGAATGAACCTGTGAGAGCAGAGGTTTATTTCATTCATGACCTTAATTACATTTCACTTATCCCCAAGTCATTGAAGCACCTATATTATTGAGGCAACATTTTTGTAAAGATGGAGAAAAAAGGCCTATGACCTTGAAAAGTCACAAATATGAAAAAGTGCATGCTGTTTCTCTGCTGTGCTCTGTTGAGCCAGTACAAACAGCCTTAGGCATTTCAACCACAGAGAATTGTCCCTGTGTGTTTCCCCATGCAAATGGAAGGTAAAAACACATTGCAAAGAGTCAGCCATTCTAAAAATGTCCAGTACTGCATCAGTTTTATAAGACAATGTGAAAGGGGAGGGTATCAGAGCAATAACTTTGAACATTAGATCACTGAATCATAGAATTCAATAAATTCAATGATGACAGAATCACAGAATGGTTCCAATTCACCTGCCATGAACAGGGACACCTTCCACTAAACAAGCCCCATCCAGCCTGGCCTTGAACACTTCCAGGGATGGAGCACCCACAACTTGTCCAAGCAACCTGTTCCAGGCTCTCCCCATCCCCACAGAAAAGAATTTCTTTCTAATATCTAATCTACCTCTTTCAGTTTAAAGCCAAAACTATCCTAGGCTGCATAAAAAGAAGTGTGGCCAGCTGGATTCTCTCTGCCCTTGTGAGGTGAGTACCACCTGGAGTGCTGTGTCCAGCTCTGGGCCCCCCAGCACAAGAAAGACATGGAACAAATCCAGAGGACAACCACAAAGATGATCAGAGAGCTGGAACATCTCTCCTGAGAAGACAGGCTAAGAGAGTTGGGCTTGTTCAGCCTGGAGAAGAGAAGGCTCCAGGGAGACCTTATTGTGATGTTTCAGTATTTAAAAAAGGCTTACAAGAACGAGGTGTAAAAACCTTTTAGCAGGGTCTAACAATAATGTTCAGGCAATAGTTGATGGTTTTAAACAGAAAGAGTATATATTCATACTAGATATAAGGAAGACATTTCCTAAAATGAGGAATGGGAAGCACTTATACAGGGTTCCCAAAGAGGCAGTAGCCCCATCTATGGAAACATTCAAGGCCAGGTTGGTCTGGGTCCTGAGCAACCTGATTTAGTTGAAGATGATCCTGCTCATTGCAGTGAGGGTTGGGTTAGGTGACCCTCAAGGGCCCTTCCAACCCAAACCCTTCTATAATTCTATGATTCTATGAACCTCCCTGAACATCCCTCTTGCTGTTTTGAGTTGGTTGGTGCTTATGCTATATAGCTTTTTAGAGCTACTCTTTATCCTGCAATCTGTCACATACATGGGATTTATCTACTGGTGAATGTAATAGTTGCATGAATTATTGGAATACCTCCTCAACTCTTCTATGGTGACAAGGAAATGCATGAGAAGAACTGGTCATTGCCAAGATCCCTGTCCAGCCAGCAGAGGTTGGCATTCCTTTGTTGTTTCATGTTGCCCTATGAGTCAGCTGTGCTTTGCTAATAATTTCCTGTCTGCCATCCAGTATAAATGGAGAAATTTGTATTCTCAGAGAAAGAGAATTATACACGTATTTTCCCTGCAGCAGAAGGGGCAGGTAATGTTTATGAGCACCAAATAAGTGGAGCTTTTTTTACGTAAGAGCCAAACTTAAGTACTTCGTGGTAGGCACTGCGTAAGCAGATAATTGTTTCCAGTAAAGACCTGATTCCAGCATCTGTGTTTTGTGGGGGAAAGAAGCATGCAGCCTTTATGTGGCTTTTATAATTCACAGATGTTTACTGGTGGGTAGTGCTTAAAAAAGAGTGATTCTGTATAAACAGGATTGCATAGGAAACTATTCACACTGAAATTCCCTCTGCCTGGAAATTTCAGTCCTGCAATGGTTGTAAAAAACTCTAGTCTGCACAGTCTCACCACTGAGCCTTCTGTCCTCAGTGGACACAAGCAAAATCTATGCCCAAGCCAAAATCTGTAGGAATATAGTCAACCTGTCTTTGATCACACCCTGAGCAACATGGAGTAAGTTTAATAGCACAGTATACAGAAACAAAGAATTAATATCAACATGGGTTCCACAGAGGAGTAGACAGAGGCCTTTGAAAATTCTATGGCAACAGTACGACCATATGAAATCATATGCAATCCTCTCTCAGTATCTTAATCCTTTGAAGTTTAAGAATTCCATCTACAGATTCATATGCAAAATTAAGAGCAAGTGATAGAAATACCCCTCCAATGATAAATCATGAGTATTTCATCATGAGTAAAGAGGACATTCACAATCAATCTCTCATTGTATGCAGGAAGCTTTATAGGATAGTGCAGTTAGTAAAAGAATAATCCTTCAAAAGTATGAGGAAATCCAGGTACTCTTTTGATAGATAAGGATAGTTATTTGTGGCTCATTTTTATATGGTCTTTTTATTGCAACAGCAATATTAAGACCTACAGAACACTGCAAAATTTACAAAGTTAATATTTGTCCAGAGTTGTTCCTGAAATTGCAGTTGCATAATTCAGATGTTGGTATATGTGGGTTTTACTGCCAGCTTCTCACTATGAGGTGAATGTGAAATGAGGTTCTCAGGTGCATCATAAAATGAAATACTGTTAGTCTGCAACTCCTTTCAGTAATCTGTAATTCTGGGGTTTGGTTTCACTTGGTTGTGCTTACATTCCAAAATTTGACTCTTAATACTCAACTGGTCTGTTAAATTCTACTTATAAGCATAGACAGATAGAAAAAATATTGAAAACAATCAATTGATTTTTTACATCATCTAGTCCAGCTTCCTGCTCAAAGGCTAGTTTCAAGGTTTAGATAAGGTTTTTCAAGGCTTTGTCCATTTGAATTTTTAAAATCTCCTGGAATGGAAACCTATTCATGTTCCTTGAGGAGAAAGTTTTTTCTTAGCAAGACTGAGTTTAATTTGCATTAACCTGTGTTATTTTCCCATGCACCACTGAGATGAGCCTGTCTTCATCTTCTTTTAGTGTCTCTCTATATTGTAGGAAAGAGGAAAGAGCAATTATCTTTTCCCAGAGTTTCCTCTTCTCTGTCATCTTCCCCTCAATACATTATGGTCCCTGTCCCTTGAGTACTTTAGCATCCTCATCTTCATTTCTCCTACTCCTGAGTCTTATCAATCCATAAAAATGCTGATCCTGATGACTCACAACGTGCAAAAACCCCTTTATGATCTCAAATAAGCTTCTTTTGAGTGACTTTTTTTGCTGCTTTTGTATTCTGATATTATGTATTGAGATGCCTTCCTTCTCCGCTCTGTTATTGCATGCGGAGCTGAAGACAGGAAACCTATGATCTGTAATGTACAGCATACTGGAGAGAAACAGAGCTAAATTACTCTTTTGCACCCATAGCAATTGCCTTACTTCAATTCCTTGAAACCCTTGTGAACAACTTTGGTTTTTAGAATACCTAAGGATTGTGTCATTGTTATATAAATCTTAGACTAGTTCTCATGTTCTTTAGTAAGTTGAGTAATCCCATTTCAGTTGCATGTCTCTGCTTCTTATGATGTTTTTTTGAACAGCTGGGTTGGACAGACAGTGCTGAAAGTACTCCTGCCTTATAATATCAAGCAAGGAGTTTTACTTTTTGTCCTCAAAGAGAACCTCGTATGGCATTTTCATTGCATAGGATATATATTTTATTTATTGTTATCCAGAAGATATGTTTAGAACTATTCTGAAGCTTTCCTTTTGTGCTCTTTTTCTCCCCAGGTATTTTTCTTCTGTTTCCTTCTGAATTCCTGCTGGATTCTGTAAAATTAATCCAACTAAGGGTTCATATCCTCAGGAAAAGGGGACCACTGTGAACCGTTTATCAGTCTACTAGTTGCTCTCACTAATCTCAAAGAAACTGGCATTGCAGACTGAGAGCTACAGTCCCTTGGCTTCATAAATGTGTCCTGTCTTTCAGTGAGATATGTGAAATACAGAGCAAAAGGCAGAAGGAAACCTTGTCTGGATCTAGCTGAGACACCTTTATTTGAGAAATCTATTTGATTTCTCACATGACAAGGAGTGAAAAATATTTTTTTGACACATTTATGTTACATTTTTCCTAGTAGATGGAAAAGGAAAGATTTTTGCCTCTAGCTGCAAGTAAGAGTGAAGATGCCTGCTTTACCAGCTGTTCTACTTAAACAACAATTATCCAAGTAATGAGCTTTTCCTTTAACCTTTATTTCAGGGTACAGAAAGTATTTATATATAAACTAGGGTGGTGATCTTTTAGGTCTCTTCTTATGGTCTTCTGATTATGCCCTCACCATTAGGAAGAAAGCAGTCTCAGATTCTTCCTTATCTATTTTAAGTCTCAGCCTTTCAGTGACTGCTCTTTTCTTGAGGGAGAGCAATGGCTGGGTGAGCTTTCATCCTATAACAGACACATTTCTCACAAGTTCTATTATAAATGTTTTCATTTCCCATTTATTATTTTGCTTTCACACATTCAGTTCACACACTCCCCTATAAGGGGGATAAGGTTACAATCATAAGCACTCTGGTTTATCAAGTAACTTTTTATTTTCTGTTGTTTTTTGGTTTTATTTTTTTTCTCTTTGTGTACATGCCTACAAAACAGTGAATACATGGCTTTGTGCACTCTGTGTTTCAGCCTGAATATTGTTGAGCAACACAAGACTGAAGAATTACTCCTCTCAGTTGCAAAAGCACCTAGGGGGTTTTTGAATAAATCTGTTTGGCTTAAATGTTGCTGTCATTTTACCCATGTTGTCCACACTTTGCAGATCTTTGCATGGTTATGTAAAGTAACACTTGTCTCTCTTTTGTTTCTAAATGAGAGGAAGGTCCCTCCTCTTCTAGTATTTTGGTTTCTCTGAAATGTGCATATACTTTGTCCATAGTTCATACTCTGTATCTACTCAGGATCATGCAATTTCTTCTGGGTGGAACTTCTAACCGTGTCCTAACTTAACTCTGAGTTGTCTTTTTTTGATCCACTTATAGTCATAACTTAATCCCTGTTATAGACTTATTTGCCACAAACAATACCACAATTTACTGTTCAGTCTTTTATTATTTATGGGGATTAATTTTTTCTTCTTAAAAAAACCCAACCAAATTTTGATTTTCATGTGGACTCATCAAATGCATTTGATAGATGTAGATTAGTAAAAGTTCAAATCACCATAGAATGGTCATTCACATAAAGTAAATAAACAAGATGTTTATGACCCTGATACTACCCTGTGAATTGCTGATCAACCCCACTTCTCTTGCAGATATTCTCTGACATTTCAGCTAGATATTTTAGCAAGGTCTAGACAAATCCCATTCATCTATGTGTTGCTGAACACTGAATGCTCCATCTGAATCCAGTGGTGACTGAATAGTTGATACAAAGAACAATTACCCTGTGAAATGCACCTATTCTGATTGTGATTTCAATATCTCACCCACGATGCAATTCTTAAAAATCTAGTTTGGTTTTAGAGGGTGAGAAACAGACCTAAAATATCATGGGATATCCAAACTGCAAAATTCCCAGACATTTCAAAGGAAGTGTTTTTAGAAAGAAGGGAGAGTTTTCTGCCCATTCACTGATGTCACTAATAGTGTTAGTAAGCTTTTCTCACTTGTACAAAACTGTCATTACAGTGACAGTAATAAAGGGTGCAGTATTACCTCCTCAGCCATTAAGCTGTTTCACCACTTCACCTGAATATTGTAAAACAGTCTTAGTGGGAGAGAGTCTGACCCTTGGAAAGCAACTTGCATGAAAAAGCAAAATATTTGCAATCACAGCTGGCTTGCAGGTCCAGAAAGATAACTCTGTCCTGCAAAGATGTACAATACACACCAGGCAAATGTTCAATAAGCACACAATTTCTTGGCAAATAAATGGTATTCAATCCTTTCTGTGAGCTTGATAAATGTTTTAGTTGCATGGCAAGGTGTGAGAGGGGCAGGAGCTGACACATCAACATGTACATAAAACGTTTGTCAGACATCTCCAGACATTCTGAGTAGTCCTGTTCAGTAAAGGAGCAGTCTGGGCCAAGTTATCAATATTATCAGTATTATCAATATTATTAATGCCATTATCCAAACAGGACTGATGGCACTGCTGTTTATATAATTCTAAATGATTTTTTACTGGTGTATGTGAGCCTTAATTTTGTTTACTGCTGTTTCATATGTTTAAACAAGTTTTAAAACTTGTGTTTGTTTTTCCACCTGACACTGTTATACTGTTGCAAATTAGATTAGTGGTATCAATAGGGTAATTTACTCTTCTCACATGCACTTTGTCCTTGCAAGACATTTCTAGAAAGAAAATTTTCTGAAGGGGCTTAGAATGTGCCTGACAAAGCAACTTCCAATGGAATAGAATGTGTCTACAGGCTGTAGTCACAATCTGGTAATTTTTGGATCATGTGGGTTATAATAGAAAACATAAAATATAGTGACAAATATAGTCACTGCTAATTTGCATTTTTCTTCTCAAACTTTCTTTTTACTAAGTTTTACTAACAGTAATTGTGTTTTGCAAAGCTACTCTGTCCTGTTTCAAACAACAGTTCTTGAAACTTGTGATGTACATCTGTCAACACATATGTCTACATATACACACAATCTGAGTAATTTGTCACTCTCCACTTTAAAGAGTAGATGAATATATCAGGTCAAAAAGATATATGCAGTGTTAATCTTAGATATTTGGAATATACTGCATTTCTTAAATGGTTAGAAAAGTTCAAAGTACTTGTGTTTTGCTGACCATGGGCAGATGCATGTGGGACAAATTAGAACCAAAAGAATTTCCTGCAAAACATATCTTTATTAGCCTTCTTAAATTAAAGTTATATTATTCTATGAGCGTTGTTCCTCTTTCTCTGAGAAACATGTAAAACAAAGTGAATTGCTGCCACAAGCATTGCAATGTGGGCAGGCGCACCAAGGTCCTCCAGCTGACTCCTGTGAGGAAATGTATTTTAGACCATCTCTGTTTTGGGCTGGTCACATCCTACTCTTACGTATGCAAGAGATTTATCTTGCATTAATCTGATTGTTCAGATGCAGGTATTGAGGAAGCAGACCATAGAACTATGTTAATTTCCATGCAGCATGGAAGGTCTGGTCTAAGGTGTGGAAAGGCTTCTCCAGCCTGGTAGGACTATAGAGCAACAGTGAGGGCTTGTGAAGCCCACTTTTGTCTTGTATCTTCAGGTTTGTAGGGGAGGAGTAAGGTGGGTGGGAGAGAAATGCTCTCTTGCCAGAGAAGGCAACCACTGTGTGAAGAGTGGTAGCCCTGCCCCTGCTGCTGAGTGCTGCAACAGTCAGGAAAAGTGATATTGCACTGCTGAAAGCCAGCACAGATGGCAGTGGCTTTTTATACATTTTACAGCAGCAGAGAAAAGCAGAAGGGAGGGCATTAGCAATGGTAACTATTATGCAACTGGTAATCCAATGAACTCACTCTTGGGACTCTTTTAGATTTCCATAGTGTAGTTAATGTGGTTTTAATTGAAGATATCCATATGTGGGGCTAGATTTGGGTCATAAGGGTTTGTGTAAATTTTGATGCTCCTGTTTCTAGGGTGGAATGGGTAACTAAATTAAGACTGTACTTATCTGTCACTTACAAAAAATACTACAAAATATCCCGGGACAGTTCCTGTTATAAACAGGTTATTCTTTTTATGCTGCATATTATCTGCAAAGGTACACTGATTAAAGCTTTTATGTCTTTGGTATAACATCACACTACTGTGAAGCCTTAGGACAAGGTGCCATTTTAGTGGTAGATCCAGAGACATACAAATTTTTTACCAAAGGTTTACCTGTCTTCAGCTTGCTTGAGTTGGTTTTGGTAGAAAGACCAGAAAAATATGAGCAGTTGCAACTGTTATGAAAAAATATCTCTTGGGAAAGTTGCTTAGCTGTGAATCTAGGCAGTTTATTATATATGCTTGCACCTATGCACTGATCAAGAGACTGACCAAATAAATGTGATCTACTTTGTTCTAAGGGATATATTTACAAGAATGGGTTTTAAAAATCTTGATGACAAATATTCATAAAGGGATACTGCTTTGGCATAACCTTCCCTTCTTTGAAAAGGCAGAGTGCTAAGATATTGCTGTCTGAGAAGATATGTATCCCATTCTTGGATGTACTAAAAATTGAGATCTTAGTACATGGCTGAGATTCTGTGATTATGATTAACCAACCCCCATTTGTGTCCTTTTGTATTTACATTACAATAGTGCCTGTGATTATTTAATCATATGCTGTATTATCCACATAAATACTTGTCTTTTATTAGTATAGTACAGATCTTTTTTGGAGATGAACCAAAGATTATGGTTAAAAAGCTTAATGATTCCATGTTCTACCTAATTTGCTGCAGACACTAAAAAGGAGTGGACAAGTAAAACTTTGAATATGGACTTGGCAATACTATTTGTTTCCCATATTGTTTCAGGAGATAAGCAGAAGAATTTTGGATGATATTATTATTATTAATATTATTATTATTATCATCATCATCATCATCAGGCAAAAAGAAAAAAAAAAAAAAAGAAAGGTATTTCATGCCATCTTACCAAATATATTTAACTTTTTCTTCTCCATATAGGAGAATTTCAAAAGAAGACAGCTATTTGAAATCAAGGGTTAAAGTGCTTATACTTGAAGGCTGCTTTACTTTCATGTGATGCAGTATACACTAATATTCTGTGTAGGTGCATTCTGTTTAATCTTCTTTTATGATCCTCTCTCTTAATCCCTTCCTACTCTCTTCACTCTAAGACTATTTTCTGCCAAATTATCTATTCTCTGAAGGATGACCCAGACCCCATAAGAGAACAGAATAAAGAAAAAGGATTTCTTTTAATGGACAAAACATTAGATTGTCGAGTACTCTGTTCTTGTTGCTTCTATATTATTTCTATGTAATGGTAGGACAGTTACCTGAAGTTTTCAAAGATGATTTCTAATTCTAAACCCTTCATCTTTTGGTTACCTAGCAAGCCACACCTGCTCTCTGACACCAAGTAGTTCTGACCAGCTGTCTCTGTTATTGGGAACTCTCCTTTACACCTAAAATTCTGATTACTTCATTAAGTCTGTCTCAAGTCTTCTCTAACTGAACATCCTCAGTTTACGAAATTTTTGAGACTTTCAATTTTAAACTTTCAATCCTACAAAACAAAGGGTGTGTATATATCCTGTTCTGTGGGAAGGGAAATATATTTTAGAGGAATACATGGGAAATTAATGTTGATAAAGAATGGCCATCCAAGTAATCAAAATTCTGTATCTATATCATAAGACCCAAGATGTTTCCCAGCTCCAGGTCTGGCAAAAAAAGTCTGAACCAACCCCATAAACTTGCTTCCATAGACCTTCATTGAGAGAAAAATCATGCATTTGTCCCCGAAGCAGATGCCCACTTTGGTTACTCAGAAAGCTAGCCACAGGACACAGTCTAGGCTTAGGCATAAGAAAATGACCATTTGAATCCTGTAATGGGCTTTGCAGCCTTATCCTGGACTCTTAGAAGGAGATGTGAGTGCAAGTGTTATTTTCTTGAAAGGGTGCTAGAAAGGTTTGTTGTACAAAAGAGTGAGAACTATGCCAAGCATATGTGGTAGGACTCCTGAGGACTTAAGACATAATTACCTCAGTTCTTGGCTAGGAACCCAAAGGGACTGAGATGTGTGATGAGTGTTGCCACTCCTGCTTCACCTCCATCATGGAACGCCCAAGGCTTATGGAGCTACTTGGTGGCACCAAGGCTGCTCATAAAACCTCACTGTATCAGTCAGGGTGTTTGCTGACCCCTTGTGTGACCTGATCCTACATTAGTAAGGGGATTTATTTCAACTACAGGTGACAAAATGCTGAAAGCATTATTGGAGATAAGACTGTAGTCATTCATGCTCTTTATTCTGTGTGTGAGAAATGGGTATGTTCTTCTTCAAGTGTAAGGTCCAGCTGGTCTGGTTTTGATACTTATATTACTGGTAAGGTGTTGACCTGAGGAAGGGAAAATGCATATTTTCTTACCTTGTTTTAATATTCAGATTGAAGATTACTCTTTGAGACAGTTGGAGGAAAGACCAGAAAGAAATCACTACTGTTCTGTACTTGCAGGGTGGACAGAAAGCAGTGAATGGAGCTATAAGATAAATAAATGAGGAAGAGGGAAACTGGACTGGTATTTATTTAATGAGAGGCCTCTGACTTCTCTCTTTCCTTTATGTAGTTAGTCCTAGTTGTAGCAAGATAAAGTGGTTTGGATGCCTGTAATTACTACTATCTCTATTTTTCTCTATAAGATGTTCAACTATGTGTCATTTGATTTTTGCTATCCCTTGTCTCAAGGACAATATTTATTTGAATAAGTGTGTAAAGATATAATTTCTGACATTTTATGGGCATCAAGTCAAAATAAAAAGTAGTAGCTCAGGGAGTTATTGTTAAATTCAATACAGAGAGAAACTTCAGATTTTCAGCAATAAAGAAAACAATGAATTGGCACAGAAGGTTTTTATTAAGACTGTATATTGATAGGTTCTCTCCAAAACCTGTATAAACAAACAAAATTGACTGTATTACTTGAAAAATAAATTACTTTGATCTTTCCTTTCATTTCTAAATCCATGTTAGTAAATTGACTCTATAAACATCACAGATGTGCTGCTGGTTCTGAAATGTGATGCTTGTTTCGTATGTTGATATGTGGACATACAGATATACACCTATACGAAGCTAAGAAATAATGGCATTACATCACCTGTAGATGTGACAGTGCCTTACAGATAGAATTTTGAATCTCAGGTATAAACAAAGTGGTTGTTTCTGAAGGCCTTCTTGCTTGCGAGATGGAGCAATCAAAAGGGTAGATAGGAAAGAAAGAGTAAAGATTGTATGTAGAGGGTTCCTCCTTCCCAATCTAACATCTTGCTCTTTCATGTGTTCTCTTCAGACTTTTTTAACCACTAGCAGCAATTGATACATAACATGTCTCTACAAAGTGTGCAGTGCTGGAGACTTCAGTGTTTGGATATTCTGAAGGTGCAATTTTCATTTCTGCATTCTGAGCTCAGAGGCAGATGTCAGGTGTCTAATCAGTCAAGGCTCATATTTCTTGTGCTCTCCTTCTTTCCCAGTGTCAGCCACTCTAACTGATCGTTGTTTTGATGTGAGAACTCTTTGAGCCCAGTGTAATGAAGTCAAGGAGCAGGAAAAGCAGCACTCTTATTCTGATATAAATATATTTTAGTCCTGCTGTTTTGATTTCTAAATTTTGTCGCTCAAAATCCTCATAGAGGAGCATAAATAAGAGCTATGAGAAGCTTTCTATTTTAAAGTCCACATGCACAAATGTTAGAACTTATTGAATTGCTAAGTGGATCTTATCGTGATATTGTATGAAAGGCCACTAGTTCCATTTTTCTGGTGTCTTTTCTTAAATTTAAGTAACAGTAACATATTGTACTTAATGAATCATCAAGTTAATCTTATCTTGAGTCCGCCTGCTGAATCAGTGTTGGGGGCAAAGATACCCGCAGCCTCAGTGGTGGTATAAGTGCCTCTGGTATGCATAAAAGCAAATAATCTTGTGAAAACTTACGCAGTTATGGCCTCTTGATCACCTAAGCAGGGTTTTTGGGTGTTGTAACAAAAAGACTTTACATTTCTTCTGAAATATGCTATAGATGCCCAAGTACTATTTTGTATCTCACTGCATGATCAGAGAGGGTTGCCAAAACCAAATCAAGTTAGTGTGCAGTTTGAAGGCCAGAAAATCTTACCATCATCTTGCATACATTTTTCATGAAGCTTCAAATACAGAAGCTTGGAATACTTATTGGAGCTTATAACATTTGTGTGAGCAAAAGATTTAGTTTTTAATGAAGATATCAGGCAATATCCAGTCTGCAATATTAGTAAAATGTTCTAAATTGTAACATCGTTATAGCCGATGATAATTTATTTTTAGTCTGTATTTTTCTCAATTTATCTTCTTTCATGATATCTTATGTTATCTTTTGTTTCTGTCCTCAGCAAAAGCATTTTAATTTGCAAAAATATGTGATAACATATGCAAACTGTTAGCAGGTTGGACCTTAACTTTATAAATAAGCCAAAGAATTTTCATTAACTACTCATGGTAAAAACTAAAATGATCCATTTTGTTAATTTTTAAATTCTCCCAGTCATTCCAGCAAGAGGATGAAACCACAGTCTTAAGCTGCGACAGGGGATGTTTAGGAAGAAGTTCTTCACATAAAGGGAGATTCGGAACTGCCCAGGGAGGTGGTGGAGTCACTGTCCCTGGAGGTGTTTAAGAAAAAGCTGGTCTAGTTGACAAGGTGGTCTTAGGTCATAGGTTGGACTTGATGATCTCAAAGGTTTTTTCCAAACTAAATGATTCTGTGATTCTATGAGCTGTAATCTTTTTTTGCTCAGAGTTACTGTTTTATACTGATATGCTCAGTATAATGGTCTGAGGTTTACTTTGTTGAAAATCTAGGATGGACATCTTGCAAAAGTGTACTATTAAGTTTCTTACAAGATTATTCTTGGAAGGGTTAGTTTCAAAATCTTCAAAACTTGCTGTCCTGCTGTTATTAGTAGTAGAGATACTAAGAGTAAATACTTTAAATTTACCTACTTGCATATGTTCCACTCAGTGGAAAAAAGCCCCTAAATTTCTAGGTCAGCGAATAAATCTTCCCTTAAGAAAAAAAATAAAATTGCCAAATGATGTGGCAAAGAATATGATAAATTCAGAAATGTCAGATGTTTAGAAGCAAGAGAGGTGGACTGCTGTTTAAAAGTGTTACTCAGGATCGTATGGTAAATTAAATGTAGGCATATTGAATCCCAAGAGAGATGGATGACTCTGATTTAATGCTAAGCCTTAATCCACTCATATCAGTCTGACCTTGATCAAGATTTTTGAGGTGAGGGAGAGGGACAAAGGATAGGAAAAAAAAAAAGAGATTTTACAGGATAATGCAATGGGTAAAGAATAAAAAGGCTGTACTTGCTAGTGCTGCATTCTGTAAAATGCTCACGTTCTTCTGGACTCTCAATCTGTTGCTGCAAAAAATATGAAACACGGTAAACCTCTGCATTTAGCCATCTCATTTTCATGCAGCGTAAGTTTGAAGCAAACAAAACAAATGGATCTTAGCAGTCATAGTCTTTTAGGGTAGTTTTCATGCTGAAAGCTCCCCTTGCCTCAAAGAAGAAGAATGTCTTGGAAAGAAGAAAGCTTTTTCCTTTAAGAGAGAGACTTCTTTAACTAAGCAATAGATATTAGAAAAGTCAGCTGCAAGAACTCAATGTCATGAATCTAATGTTATGTTTCCTGTAAATTCAGGCATGTGTCATTTTTTGTATCAAGGTTAATTCACATATGGGACTTCTGAGAAATAATTATCTTTCCATTTGTTCAGACAGGTCAGCTCCATGGCTGTTTGCTCACAGCTATCACTTGCAATCTGAAGTAAGTTTTTCTCACCATTCCAGACCATTTTTGTATTGACCTTTAAGGCAACAAAATAATTAAGCACACTGGTGTTGTTCTGTAACTTTGAATTCACTACATTAACAAGCCCATCGTATTACAAGGCCACCAACCCATCCATTAAGTCTAACCACGCTCTTTTGGAATCAATAGCAAAAATCCTAATAGTCTCCACTGACTGTGCTCAGATACTGGAAATTACTTTTATTTGCAGAAACACAAAGTAGCAGAGGTTGCAAGGGACCTGTGGAGATCATCTATCCCACTGTCCCTGCTCAGAACACATGATGCCCAGAATCACGTTCATTTGGGTTTTGATTTTTTCCAAGGATGGAGAATTCACTGCATCCCTGGATAACCCATTCTATTGCTCAACCATGCTCACAATCAAAAAGTTTTTCTTGTGCTCAGATGTAATTTTCTATCTTTTGATTTGTGTTCATTACCTCTTAGCAGATGAAAAGCTGGACATGAGCTAGCAATGTACACCCACATCTCAGAAATTTAACTGTATTCTGAGCTACAACTAAGGAATGCCCAGTAGGTTGAGGAAGGAAATTCTCCCTCACTACTCTACTTTTGTGAGATCCCTCCCAGAGGAGTTCAGGAGCCCTGAACTTAGTCAGTGCCTCACTAGTATTGAATAGAGGAGAAAGGGTTTAGCCAGGAAGATAAACTGCTCTGTCATGATTGTCTTGTTAACCTTCAAGACCTCAGGGTCTTTTCTGGATAATCAACAATTGATTTTGGCAAAAGTTTTTGAAAAGAGTCATTTGGAAGTTTGAAAATATAAGGTGCTACAAATTTACTGGTTAAAAACACATTTTCTCCAGTTCAAAATATAAAATAGAACTAAGAAATTAATTAAATTTTTAAGTTTAATGTTTAGCTTGGACTGGTTTTTCAATGTAAGTACAAATTGTTTCATAGTTGTTTCAGAGCCGAACCTATTCAGTTTCATGCATCTATTTCCAACCTGTAATTAAGTTTGATAGAATTTTTATTGGAAGAAATGATACAACCAAAAGCATACTTTCATAAATAAAAGACAAGATGTGTAATTGGTTTAAAACTGTATAACCATAACAGATATAAGCCATTGCCTGTCAAATGCAGACAATATAGATTGCTGCTTGTTAAGAGAAGGAGGGAATGCCTTTGTGGCTCCTCTACCTGATTAAGTTTCATAACGTAATCAGGAAAGCTCTTCCACTGGAAATAAAACTTACTTTTTGAACTTAATTACATGTCAATACTAAATGACATAAATTAATTGCTAACAATCTGTAAATGACTTTTAACAGAAATCCTAACCCCTTGTAATTTGCTAAAAAGTTAATTTGATTCCTTAATTGAATTTTAATTCGTCTCTTTGATATAGAGCTAGTAATTGCATTGTATAGGACTTGATGTTTTTTCTAAAATAAATTTTTTTTTCATTTCCCCAAATATCTTTTTTTCCTGTAAATATTTAAAAGATTTCTTTGGTGTCCTTGGCAGACAGCTATGGTTATTGACTCTGGCTTTTGCCTTAGTAGCACAGAAAACAATGGGTCCACTTCAGTACACATTCAAAATTCATCACATATGAATTTGCTCTGGGGACCCTTTTGATCAGTATGTTGTGATACTAGGAAGCCTTGAAGCAGGTACAAGGTTCTTGTTGGCAAAGTGTGCATGTGCTTGACTGTGTTTTCTGGCAAGCTTTTTATCACTGCAATATTTTCTATCACCTCTGTTAGAGGACAGCCCTGTGTGTTGAGGCTACATAATAAGTTGCTGAAGAAGAGAAGTAAAAACAATGAAAAATAGGAAGGGCAGCTATAAAAAGTATCAATCTAATGTACTCCGGACTTGTCTTCCATAATTTTGAATGCTGGCTTTGATATCATCATAACTGAGGCAAGCAAGGACAGACAAATATGTTCTCAAAACTTTCTTAGGCTGTGGGCTGAAAACTTTCTAAATAGTTAAAAGCAAGGAAGAAAATCCCTCAAGCCTTCCTCTGTTAATATCAGTCCACCTGTGTGAAGAAGAGGGAGAACCATTTCAAAGGAGCTGGTGCAAAAATGTTGCTATGATTTCGATATGAAGGCTCCATTTTGTTCTAGGTATTCTGAATACTATAAATGCTTTTACTTAAAAAATAAATAGACTTGGGGTTTCTAGCTCGTTTAGCTCAGTTAGTTAGAGCTAATGCTAATGATACAAATGCTAGAGTCGTGGGTTCGATCCTCATGAAGACAATTCACTTAAGAGTTGGACTCAATGATCCATGTGGATCCATTGCAACTCCAAATATTCCTTGATTCTCTGATTCATTAGCCAGACTCTTTACACATTTCTCCATTTTCTTCAGACTCTGATTTATTTTCTAATCAAAAGAGACCTGACTTCTGGTTGTACTGCAGTGGATTCCTTATTTCCTTTATTTGGCACAGTCAGTAAAACCTTTCTAATATTTAAAATCACTCAGAATTCCCAAGGACATACCTAAGCATAGAGAGTGTTTGAGGGGTAGCTAAATTTTAAAACTCACTCTAAGTTATACAACTTCATATAATTTTTTTGAAATTATTTCCTCTGGTAACATACCAACTATTATGTACTTGAATTCTTCATTTTAGTAGCCCCTGTTTTATTTTACAAAATACCACTTTATAAATTCTCACACCAATTCCTTACATTAGTAATCCATCGAGATTTTACTATCACAGAAGCAGGCTGTGCATAAACTCAGCATACAATGCAGAGTTTGTGTTTTATTGTACATGCAAACAAGACTCTGGGGAGCCTGAAAGCTTTAGGTGTAGAAGTCAAACCTTTTTTTCTTATTTTGTAGGATCATGGCTTTCAAATTAATCAGGAGAAGAGCTCTGTCTTTTAAGACATGGAATACATCTGGGTTGGGGCATCAGTCTGGGTTAGGAGAAAAAAAGGATGGTTGGTGGGAGTATTTTTTCCTGTTTGATAGAATTTATCATGTCTTTTCATTACAAAGTCAAATGTAAGTAAACTATTATTAAATTTAAATACTATTTTCTTATTTTTATATATTTTTTGATAAAGTCTAATTCTTAAAAGAATATTTTATTATATGGTAAAAAATACAAATTTTTACAAGAACATTTGAAGATTTAACAGGCTTTAACAGTTAATTAATTTAACATTAAATTAATATATTTAAATATTAGCAAGAGGGCCTAGGTAATTTGTTTGGAGTGCTGAATAAAAACCCTCTCCAAAAATAGTTTTAATATTTTGAAAAGTGCAGACATCTCTAAAGAATGTACATACTTAAAGCAGCTAGAAGAACTAAGGAAGATAGTAAGAATACTTCAGCTCTTCAGAGGACAAAAGCTTTGGAGAACAAGAAAACACTCAAAGAAAAAAAGGCTAAGTCTTAGGTAGATTCAAAATGTCAGGGAAATGACAACCTGAAGAAATGATGCTGGAGGAGAAGGAAGAAAGAAGTTTCTGCTGCTGTATTTTGTGTAATGAAGGTGAAAGAAGTTAGAAGACCAGGAAATGTGTGTGCATCTCTTTCTTGAATCATTTCCTAGTGTGTCTGTTGCGTTGTGTTTCTGTGTCCTTGAAGGTGAGTTTCTAACAGTGACTTTAACTGTTGAAATTAGTATAGAACTGATGATAAATGTAATCTAACCGGGTCAGAAAAATCAAGGTTAGTTAATATAGTTGTTTAAAAACAGTTTTGAAGGAAAATGACTCTGCAAAAGTTTTCTAGAAAATAATTAAACTAAGGATATCTATTACAAGGGTTCAACCAGGACTGCTGGTAAATAATTCAGTGTCTAAGTGAACACTTCTGCCAGCACCCTCAGAACCTTAGGGTGAATGCCAGCCCACCCCACAGACTTGTGGGTGTCTAAGTGGTCTAGCAGGTTGCTGATCATTTCTCTTTGGATTATTGGGGCTTCATTCTGATCCACATCCCATCTTCCAACCCAGGGGCCTGAGCACCCAAAGAGCTACTGGTCTTACTATTAAAGACTGTGGCAATGAAGGCATTAAGTATCTCTGTCTTTTCATTATCCTTTGTCACTTTGCTTCTCCATGAATCCAACAAAGCACTGAGAACCTCCTTAGCCCTCCTTTCATTGCTAATGCATTTATAAAAATGGTTTAATTGTCTTTTGCTGCAGTAACCAGATTAAATTCAAGTCAGTCTTCAGCCTTTCTCTTTTTTTTTCCTGCATAACTCCCCAACATCCTAAAATGCCTGTCTCCCTTTCCAAAGATCGTAACTGTCCTTTTCTCCTCTGAGATCCAGTCAAATCTTTCTATTCAGCCCAGCCAGTTTTCTTCCCTGATGCCTTATCTTTTGCCACATGCGGACAGATGCTCCTGCTCCTTCAGGATGTCCTTCCTGAAGAACATCCAGCCTTCCTGGATACCTTGGGAGTCCTTAGAATTTAGTCCTTAGCAGATAGTCCTGCTTTGCATGGGTGGTGAGAGAGGACAATCAGTCCAGCTACTGGTTTTAGCAACTTCTGACTATTTATGTAGTGGTGCGTGAGCTGTGCTCACAAGTTTTGGGTTTATATAATTAATGTTATTTATGTTGGGAAAATGGTCTATTCCAAACCCCCCTATTTGTCCATGTTTGTCCCTTCCCCCGGAGCCTGCCAGTCATCCAGGAAAAGCCTCTCCCCCTTCTGGAAATCTCGGGGAGACTTCGCTTCTGATTGGAACAGGTTCTGGAAATCCCCTCCCCCCCCCCTTCTCCAAGGATTGGCCCTTTTGTGTGTCAATCTACCCCCCAACTCCTCCCTTTGTACCCCCCTATTGGTGTAAAGTTTTTGTACACGCCCCTTGGTACCTGTCCTCTTAAGTGGGGGCCCGGGCGGGGCCTCTCTCTCTCTCATCCACCATCTATGAGGTGAAGACAGGTAATAAACATCTCCTGTTGCACCTCAGAAGAGAGCCTTCCTTTTCCTCCATCGCCATAGCTGCTAATTTACATCTAGTGCTTGCAAGCCAGAAAGCCCACCGCGTGGGTGTTCTGCAGATCTGTCCAGTGGGCCCTACCGAAAACTGAGCACGCTTCTAGCCAGGGGCCGGGCAAGGCAAAGGATCACTGATCAGTGATCCACGGAGGGCAAAAACGCCATATATTTACATTTTCAATATGAAAAATGATAAGATTTCAACAGTGGAACTGAGCATGCACCTGATTCTGAAGTGTCTGAGTGGCCCACACGTTTGACTGAGAAAAAGGTGAAGCAAAAGCTTTGCTTCCCAGGGCTCTAAAAACCATGGACACAAAACAGGAACGTCTTCCTCTGAGAGTGTTTGAACTACTGAACTATTGGAGAAAGTGGAAAATATCACCAATTGCTACTTTTGACAAACTGACTTTGGACACATCTCTCACTTGAAAGGACTGGGTAAAACTAAATTAAAATTTGCGAACAGTTTGAGATGACAGAAGCCAAAGTTCTTCTGAAATTTCCATTCTTTATATTTTTTTGTCCAGTTTAAGGGTAGCTGGAAGAGGTTAATTAAGTAACAACTGGAAGAAGAGTTGCATGTGCAATTTACAAGATATTAAATTTCACAACATTGTATATTGTCAAAACTCAAGATACAAAACATTTCAAATTGTGAAAAATTTTGTTGTCTTGTTCTTCTTTAAAATTTTAATGAGCATGGTTTTGAGAGTTCTTCCGTGTTTCAGGGTCTGGTAGGTATTTTGCCAATCAAAATTTTGAAAGGCTAGGATTGACAGACAGCTGGGTAGCTTAAAAAAATGTTCACTTGGAAAGAAATGGTACAGTTAAATCAGCTTTATGTGATTTGGATTAATTTATATTTATTTTTTTAAAAAAATAAAATTTGTGTAACTCCTGACATGCCTTGCTTGTACTGGGCAGAATTCTTTCCAGATTAACAAGCTACTGTTTTGCTTGCTTGTGGTCTTTCATTCCCCCCTCCAGGTTTCTCTACATTTATGAAGTGTCAAGTTAGCTAATTTTATTTAACAATTTGAATAGACTCTTTCCTCTTGACATTATTCAGATACTTCAATTTCTAAAGAGGAAAATAATAGCAACTGCAGCACCTGAAAGGTGATTGCTTACAGGTGGTATTGTATGATGACCTTTTTGAAGAAGAACATAGTAGGTGTATTACAGTGAAACAATGAAGTGTGTGGGCCTAAAACTCAGAAGAACTAAGTGCTACCTTAATTACAGTCATTCAGGGCTCCTAGGAAACAATTAGCAAGCCAGAAACTGATCCAAATAGAGAGAAGGCAGCAGCTAGTAAGATAGCACAAATTTCTGAATTCATTTTGGAAGTGAAAGAATTCCTACAATGATTCACTGTCTCTTCTAAATAGTTAGGATTTGTTTTTGACAAACACTTTGCAGGAGGTGGAGACTCTTGAAATGGAGGGTTTTCATACATAATTTAGCCAACAGGTAGGAAGACAGACAGAAAGTAGATGAAAACAAGTAAGGACAGCCCAGTACAGAGTTATCACTGGTGAGGCAGACTGAACCCCAATCTGTGGGGGACCTGGATGCTGGAGTTTGTTTAAGGACTGAAGAGAGATTTTACTATGCTGCTTTCCCGTTCCCTTCTCTTTCCTAAGACCACTTCTTTTTGGCACCACCTCGTCTTTCTTGGTCTCCAAGTCTCCCATTTCTCCAGTTTAAATACCTTATTTGTGTAAGAACAACACATGATTATCCTTCTAATTGGTGATTCTGCCTCATGCTTTCTTATTAGATGGAGGATTCAGGATATGTCACTTTGTTCAGTCAGAGTATCATCAAAATTTGCAACTAGCCACATGAGCTGAATCTATCAAGTAACAGTCTTCTGCTTGAAACTTGAAGAGTTTCAAAAAATTTAGTTTCAGACACCCCAGCAGGCATACACCCAAATAGGTGCTGCCAATTAGCATTCAAAATTCAAGCTGTTTTTTCACATACAAATGAATATTTGGAAAGTTTGTTTTCTAGTTGTACCTTAAAGAACCTTGTATATTGCTATTACCTCTCCCTGGTGGGGATTTTCATCTCTAGGATCTACTTGGGTGATAGGAAAGCTGAAAATGTCATTGAGTATTTCAGGCTTGTTGGATACAAAATGAGAACAAATGCACAAAACCTTGAATCTCAAAATAATTTTGATTTTTTTTTTCTTTAGTCTATGCAGAGTTCTCTGAAAGATGATCTGTTGTTCTAAAACAAATTCTGAAAAATGAAAGCACTAGATATTGCAGCAAAATATAGAAAGTAAGCATGCATCAGTTTGGATGATCTGGAAGGCATGCAAGCGTTTCCTTCTCTGCTGCTAGTGAGTACACTCAGATATAGAAGTGAAGAGAGCTAAGAGTGGACTGATGGTCAGCCAAAGCAAGCTGCACAGACACTGAGGACACTGCAGGGATACTGCATTTTGTTATGCTCTGATTGAGATGGACTGTCTGAATATGTTACAGGCATGAGAAGAAATTGCAAAATGATCCTACGGCTTAGATTGCAATCATTGACTGACAACAAACCTCTCTCATGACCGAAAAATAACAAGAATAGATTCCAGTGAGAGGTCAGATGATTTTTATGCAATTGGTAGGCAATGCATGATTATGGAAGGGCCTTGGCTCAGTAATTGCTTCTACCTTGTCTAGACACTCTCTGAATACTATTATTATTTCAGATTCACTTTACAGAAATGTCCAGAAACAAATGAGCAGTCTGCCCCAGAGAGCTTGAAATATAAAAGGAATAGAGGCAACTCTTGAGTACAATGAGAGAGTAGAGAAGAAATGTGAGTGATAATGAGGATGAGCTCCTGCAGTGATAGTAGAGAGCTGTGTGCATTGGTTCAGCTGCACATGTGCACTTATGAAATTACTGGAGTTTTTGCAACTACCGTAAGGTGAAATTGATGCCAGCTCAAAAGTAGAATCCTATTGTTTCAGGTGGGACACATAGATCAGTGAGCCAGTCCTCTAAACTGTGCAAAGGGAACAGATTCGTAATGTGACAGAGGATTTTGCAAATTCTGAGAGATATTTCCAAATCTCAGTGATGTATTGCTTAGCCTCTTGGGTCACTGACAGTTTATGACTTCCTGTGCACTCACTGTTGACATTCCACACTGAAATTTATCTTTTTAATGTATTTAAATATTTTCTATTCAAGGGAAAAGGAAAAAGAGAGGATTAATTTTGCACAAGTTTTTAATTCATCTGGTAGAAAAAAACCAGATAAATGTAGCCTGACGACAGTGTCAGCTAGACTAAGAATGTGCTCATGCACAGTACAGAAATGTTTTCACATCTCATTTCCTTAACAGCTGAGATGTAAAATTAATTTAGAAACAAAATCAAACAAAAATATAGGCTTTTTTCTATATTAAAAAAATAATAATAAAAAAAAGTAATGACATTGCTGGTAAACTAAGGGTTTCATAGCCTAGGCCATAACACAAATCAGCCTTCCTGGTTAGGTAAGTGTAGTCTTCATCTTAGCATATCTTACTATATTCTTTTTAAGACGGATTAGAGAGTGACTAGTAACAGGTCTGTTTGCTGTTTGTCATGAAGAAATCTATAAGGAACATAATTGCCCTGAGTGATTTACTTAAAATTTGACTTCTTTTTACTAGGAATTATGACACAAAATCTTACAGCTAGATGAGCAAAGACACATCATTTGGGAAAAACATTTAAAAATCCTTATCAACAAAACTGGGTTTTAACACAAGTAAAAGAGCAACTAGGCAGAGCTGAGGTTCCTGTTAAGGTACAGTTTTTTGTCTCTTGGTTAAAAATCTGTTTTGCACTGGATTATAGATTGCTAAACAGTAGCATATGTGCCACAGGTGGTGTGTTAATCCCCCTAAAGTGATCAGACACACAGATGGGGGCTGCCTCCAACACCAGTGTTACCAGCTGCTTACACTGTTCATGTTCAAGGGTCTGTAGTACTTTATCTCTGGTAGTTCCCTCTTTGTCATGGATTCCTGCATCCAATGATAAGGCCCAATCTAGGTTTTAAAGAGTATTAGAAATTACTTTAATATAAACTGTAGTGGAACTATAGTCAAATGTATTTTTTACATCATGTTTATTTTCTCAAAGAAGTAGTTGAAGACAGACTGTGACTTTACTTCTCTTTTCAGACCATCAGCCTCTGCTCTTCTCCTAGATTACTTTCTCTGCTCAGATATTCAAAAGATCTCTTGCCTACTTTCCTCTTCTAAGGTCCATGCCCTCTCTCTCTGCAATGACACCAACCCCTGAACTTAGAAAAATCATATCAGGCAGATATATATCATACAGGCAGATGTCACACTTTCAACTCCATACAGAGGTGTTAATTAAACTGCAGAACAGGCAATCTTCAAAATAAATTATTTATATGTAAACTCTTAATTATCTATACATGTTTATCAGCTAAGGAAGCTTTGGAAGAGTTCATGAAAAATCCACAAAACCCAGAAAACACATGAAGAAATAGTGCTGATTACATTTGGGAATAAAATCATAAATTGCTCCTGTGAATTTCAAGTATGCAAGTATTCAAGCATTCATGTGCTATTGCATGATGGAACTTCCGTCACCTTGGCACAGGGAAAGACTGGTTTTTTTCAGCATGAGAGCCCAAAGCAGGCCAGTGATTGAGAAGTCAAACAGATTAGGCAGGTATTTGGATCTTTCCAGAACTGAATTTTGTGGATCCAGCCCATTACATCTACTGGATTTGGTGTGACCCAATGCAGTGTGTGCATAGCTCGTCTCAGAAACTGGAAGACAGGAAGGTTGTGCTCCCCTCTTGGCCAAAGATCTCAGTTTAAAACTAAACCTAAAGAAAATGGGAAATGCAAAGCTTGAATTGGCTGAAGCAAGAAGACAAAGCTATTGAAATCAATTATCTGGTTGCAGTCTGTGACTCATTAAATTCCCTAGGTCTTTGCTTGAAGGCAAAAGGATACACCAAGGGATATATCATTCTGTACCTTTCCTGCTTTTTAAATGCTTTCCCTAAATATTTTCTATTTGTCATTGCCATAGACAAGCTATTGGACTAGCTCAACCCAATGGTTACATTTACCAAGTTTAAAAACAGCAACAAAAACCCAATCCAGGATAGTTCTTTGTGTCCAGCTGGCATGATATGGCTTATGTCTATACAATTAATGCTCATCCCCACCTAAAGAGGATGGCTTTATTCAGATAGCCTGTTGGAAGTGACCCATACAAATCTTGATGCATGTCCAGGGTTTGTTTGAGAGGTTTCTAATTGAAACATGGTTCCTAGTAACAGTTTAATTTTTAGGCAATCCTCAGGCAGGAGATTTGTGCTGTTTGCTGTGCTACAATAGAGGCAACCAATGCATCACTATAAGTGGAGGGAGGACAAGGGGCAGGGGAAGTTCCTCCACTTCTCTTTTGGCTTTTAAAGCTCTCCAGTTGTCTGTTTATATATTTTTGACAACCCTTGAAAATCATCCAAAAGAATTCTTACCAGTGTGTTAGATGGAAAATACCCCAAGAGCCTTCCAACTTCACATCAAAAAGTTTGGGACTTTTATTGCAGGATTGGATTGTCTTTACTAGGGAACAAATATGCTTTGAGCAATCAGAATAGATAAACATATGACAGAGAAAAAAGGGACAGTCAACCTCTTCATGCTGTGTTGATACATTACAGTACCTTCTTGCACTGCTGTTTATATGTTGGCATATGCAGGGCAGTTCCCCTGACCTCACTGTCATTTTCATCTGTCAGTGTCATGTTTTCCCTCTAGTCTTTTTCTGCTAGATGTATGGTCCTTTTCATTTCCATGCCCTTGCAGTACTTTTGATTAAAATACATGACTTCTAGTTTTGCAATAGAATCTCAAAAGACAGGGTATGTTGGCAATCCACATTTACTTAAAGTTAGTAGGAAAATGTTGCCTCTGTTGCTTGGAATTTGAAAAAGAAGTTATTCTATGTAAGTATTAACATGTCCAGGTGTCTTGTAACCTTTCCAAGAGAGATTGAAATCTCCACATATTAGATGGGATTTTCAGAGAAATGCAATTTCTGTTGCTAACTGATCTATTTCAGTAAAGATCAAGGAATGATTCAAAAGTCACTCACACCAGGTGCAGCCTTAAAAATAATTCAGATTGGTATACAAATTCATCAGTATACTCAATCCTGTTGACCTTTAAAATGGCTATAGACATTAATTTTGAGTACCTGTAAAGGTGAAGTCTAAATAAAAATATAAATTGATCCTACACATATTCCATCATACAGTTGTGACTCTTACATAAACCCTGATTCATTGGTTTTTCATGTTTTCAGCTCTGACTGATTAATTACTTTGTTTTCAGATTTTGCAAATGCCTGATTATCTAGTGAAAAATAATGAAGGGAATCTGGACTGAATCATTCTTTAGAGGAGGGCGTCAAGTTAACCTTCCCTTGAAGAGCCATGCAATGAAATGAGGCAAAATTGAACCATAACTAAATTGTCAATCAGAAGAAATCTCTGAAGATACTTTAATAACTAGTGAAACTTTGTCTGAGAATGGATGATTCTCAGAATTGAAATCTGTTAACTACAAAATAGCAAAGAAGAAGTTTTGCAGCTTAGTCTGAAAATAAGTTTCTTTTTTTCAGCTAATACATGTAAGCTGGAAAAGCACTTGTTTCTTGGTATTTTGGTGCTTGTTGCTTGAATTTTGAACATTAAAATAAAAATGTCTAATTTTCTCCTTTTGTTTATGTATGTTCCATAATGAATACATGAGCTCCTAGTTTTTATCCTATGTTTCCACATGACATCATGTTTTGTCGCATAAATTGCATTCACCACGTGTTATTTGTCATCGGACTGACCTCAAGCTCATGATAGGTCTGAAATTTATATTTTGAATTCCAATATTAGATTTTCTCAATTTTCACTGATCACTAGTTAAATTTTCTATTTTTCATTTAGTTTTCGTTAATAAAAATCAGAAACTGCTTTCTCAAAGTAAAATAAAAACTAGTTTTCATGCCACAGGAATACACACTCTGTTTGGAATTAGCTTGTCTGGTGGCAAAAGGGGAAATATATTATATTTGGGCATAGACGTCTCAAGTTCTAAAAGTGAAAAGTACCCTAAAGACCAGCCACAGCACTGTGTAAGAAACATCATGACTCCCAGAGTTTTAGGATGCAGTTCTGTGCCAGTAATTTTCCACTTTGCACTTGTATAGTCCACTTTTTCCTGTGTTAAATGGTATTAAAGGAAAATTCTGTCAAAGCTTGTATATTCATCACTAGCCTGTCTGAAGTGAGAGTACATGGCTTCAGGGGAATGAATAAAAGTTTTGGAAAATCTTTAGAGAATTTATTTAAAGAATAGTTAGACCATCTTTGATAAATACATACTTCATGTCACCATACGATAATTTAAAACACTTATATATTGTATTTTTGTCTGCTAAGACAAAATTATTTTTCTGTATCTTTTTGTTCTAAATTTGTTTTGTTTTGTTTTCTCACAGCTACTTTAATTTTAGTTTAGTTTTTGTGCACAGCCAGTTACTGTTGTGATAGTTTATATAACTGTCAATTTTTTGAATGCTGAACAGGGTAGTCACTTATGTGTTTATTCTGACAGATGAAGTGTCTTATCTCACCTATTTTTCTGTACTGTGTAATTGATAGTAATGTGTTTTCCAGAAAATTTGAGAGTTTTTTAGTACCTACATCATAATTTCAAGATCTTTACTCCTGAGTTATCTCTAATTGTATCCATGACTGAAATACATACAAGAGAGTCTCGTAGAATTTGAAAAATAGATGTATGCAAATGTCTCCAAAGGAAGATACCTGGACCTTAGGACCTAGAAATTCTAAGTGACAGTCATCCCACCCACCATAATTGTCTGGGACTTAGGTATTTGAACTAATATTCTTGCTTTTCTCCATAGTGAATAAGAGGCAATAGAATTTTTTAAAAAACAGTTCAACTACACTATTTCTGACACTTTTTACTTTGTAATAAACTGCTTTTTGGAAGTGCATATGTTCCAATAAGTGTGGAGTTTATTTGCTAACTTTTTGACTAACTGTTATTATCTTTAGTTTGGTAAGTGGCATAGGCTGTATATTACCATTGCTTTTCTCCACTGCACTGTTTTGTATCACATTATGTTCTTCAGTGTATCATGCATTTTTTACAATTCTTAATTTGATAGAATACTTAGGAAAAAATAGTCTGAAAAGGTTTCATTTTGACAATAATTACACTGTTCAATCAAGCAAGATTTTTCTTATATGATTTATTAATGGAGATGTTAAATTCCAATCATTTCTTCAAAATTATTTGAAGTGATCACCCTGAAAGACTTCAATGAATGCACAGTAAATATGTAATAGCTGTACACATTTATTCTTGGTAAGTTTTTTGATATCATTAGTTATTCATTAAAATTTTCCTGAACTTTGGATCTTTCACACAGTGTTGAATTTCTTTTACAATTTCAAGAAAAGCTCAGACAAATTAAAAGCAAGTAAAAGTATGGTACCCATTTATGTGTGCCTCCTCCCTTTGTTTCTCCATAATGGTAACTTTCTATGTGTACAATTGCAATTCTATTTCATAAAATTGCAATTGTACACATAAAATACTTATAAAATAATTAAATAAAATAATTTTTAGAAGACTTTAAAAAGCACAGTTTTATTGTATAATTAGGGTGCTATAGGAAACAATGCTTAAGTATTAAAAGAACAGCCCTAAGGATTTTCAGAGAAAAAAATATTATTCCCAGGTTGTAACTGAACTGGAGAAACTGTACATGTTTCTGTGCATCTCAGAAAGATGGGTTACTTCAGAGTGCTGTGCTCAGTGGTGTGATGAGGTTGAATGAGGCATTTGGTCATAAGCAAAAGCCTTTTAGGATCTTGCAATAAAAATTTATTTTATGTGGGTGTCTCTTGCCTTGGGGGTATAGAGGTCCATTCTGACCAGTAACCTTTCTGTAAAGGTTTTACTAAGAGCTGTCTGAGTCTTTTACATCCTCTGCTACATATATGGGTATTCCTGCTGACAGTGAGCCACCACAGAATATTTTGTTCCTTGGTAATAACCCTTTATGGAGATTGATTTGGCTCCTCCCAAAGCTGCCAAATCTTGGGCTGAGCACTAAAGGTGCCCCATAAGGCAGAATGAGAGAGTCACAACTCCTTGAGTGTCCTGCAACTTCATTCACAAGGTGAATAGTAAGAATTAATTGCTCAATGTAATAATTTCTTGGTTTTTTTCTGGGATTAAGCAGGATGAAACGCTGTTTCCCAACAGCTGAAAAGCATCAGAGCTGGAACATATGCATGTGCATCAGCAATGACTTTCTTGGAGTAATCCTAGAATTTTGTAATTGTTTTGTAATTCGTTAAATTTTTTGTTTGTTTTTGTTTTTTGGGTTTGATTTTTTGGTTTTGTTTTTTGTTTTTGATTTTGGGTTTGTTTTGCTTCTGGAAATCTTTATTTATATATCCAGGAAAGGTTACTTAAGCATTATTTTGTGTTCAGATGCAGTATGATTTCTATAAAAAGTTCAGTATTACTTGGATCCTGTAACGGGACTGTATTCATACTTGCTATTTTCTATGGATAGTATATATTTTTGATTCAAGTTAACAGCCAAATTTCACAGCTTTAGGAAACATAAAATCAGAGACCTTGTTCTCTGATAGATATTTGATATAGTCTTGGAGGATCAGGTTCAGCAAACTGAGTAACAGACAAAACAAACAGAAGAAAGGTGGTTGAGGAGTGCAGGTTGCTAAGACTGATGACAATGTTTTCTTTTTGAAGACTAAACCAGAATATCAGTAAGGAGAATATAGTTTTAGTTTAGGTGAGGAGGAAGAGAAAGTTATATCTCAAAGCTTATTCAAAGTGAACTGAAAGCAGGACAAGTGTCCTACTTAGTTGAGTATTACTGGAAAACAGAAGAGTTGTACTTTGAATCTGGAGTACACGAACGAGGATAGTAACTTGATTGAGTTGATCATTTAGGATCAGGGAGATCTGCAGTCATTGCATTTCTCTGTTTTGTGCTGTGCATGATATTGGGCTTTTGCTATTTCTCTTTGCCTTTTCTAAAGAGAATAATAGAACTTGTTAAACTATTCAGTGTAAAACAAGTGAGCTGTTCATCTTCCAGGATAATTAGGATTTGCTGCATGTTGCAGATAATGATGATTCCAATAGGTTAACTATTTTCTGTCTGGAAATTTCCCAGATAGAGGAAGATATTTAATCAGCCTGTTCTGAAAGACAACATCTGTATTTTCCTGAACCACATTGGAATTTTGTATCATAATAAAAAATACCATTACACTCACTCTAACATAACAATGATATAGATGGTCCTGAAACTGTAGAAAACCCCATATTTGTGCATGCTTGTGTGTTTGTGTGTGTGTGCACTTCTGTGTTTGATGTTGTAAAAATGTTGGATAGATTTCTTATGGATTGCTAAAGCAAGGAACTGTATTTAAAACTGGATCAGTAAATTCTTGCAGAGGCCACGAACTGATTCCAAAGAAATGATTCAAGAGGCAAAGTAGACTACTACTGATTGTACAATTTCCAGTGGCCAGAAATAGTACATGTGAAAAATGCTTCTGTAATATAAGTACTGCATGTTGTTTACTGCTTGAAAGTATCTGAGGATGTTGTCTAAGATTACAATTTGTAATTTCCGATCTTTAGTTTCTCAAAATAAATTCAGGATTAAAGACTCAATCCCACTCCTGTTTAATCCAAAGGTGAAAGAACTACATAGCTGGAAATAAACCCGTCTCTTAATAGTTCTGTGCTGGTTTGAAAGCAAAACCAGTGAAGGACTCCAAGTCAGAAACACAATTTAATAAGATGAAAAGAAAATAAAGTAAAGTAAAATAAAATAAAAGGAATAGTACGAAAAAAAAAAAAACAACAACCCACTGACAGAGTCAGAATACAACCTGACACCCTGTTAGTTAGGGTGGTAGTGGCAGTCCAGATGAGATGGTCTTGTCGAAGCAGTGATTCCTGTAGAAACGTCTGGCAGCTCTTGTCTCCTTTGGAAGTCCAGTAGATAAAAGCTGCCTGTGCTGTCCCAAACCCTGGATTTATCTAGGTGGGAAAGCTTGGCTCCTCCCCCTGGGCGGAGCATCTCACAATGGGCTGATCTCCTTCTATGAGTCATGCAGTGGGTCCTTGATGGCCCATTAAACAGAGATAACTCCCGGAGGAAGTTATCTATGAGTCATGTGGCAAGGCATTGTTAGGCTCATTAACAGAAGATAAGGAAAACACTGCCCCACCTTGGCTCTAACGGCTCATGGGGATAGAATACAAACCTTGGGCACAATTTTACATTGTAACCTAGGACAAGTTCTTAATAGGATATGGAAATACACTTCAAAGATATGTAACAGGGCAAAAATGCCTCTGAAACTCCATACAGCATATCCTATGCTGTGCCAAAAGCTCCGGTAGCCTGGTTTCTAAAATATTTGTTACAATCTAGGTTTGATTTGCTAGATCAAATTACTATATTCAGTAAAAACATTGGATAGGTCAAAACACAGAAAAGAATAACAGCAATAATAATAAAGCCTCCTAGGGCTTTATATTTAGATCAGAGGGTTTGAATATAAACTTACACATAAAGCAATATTTGAAGGAGAAAAGTAATAAGAATATGCTGGGAGGAAGTATTAAGTGAATTAATGAAAGAACCTTTTGACTGATTAACAATTACTCAGCTAGAAGAAACAACTTTCAAATGCCAAATGAAGGTAATGTGACTAATAACAAAAAAGAAAATGATCACACTTCTTATCAGCCTAAAGGCAATGTAAATGTAAGAGTGCACTGGTTGCTGTGAATGTTGTAAACTGTTTATCTTGGCTTGCAGTAAGAAGCCAGGCACAGAGGAATTTTATGCACAAACTCTGCAGTGAAATGAAAAAAGAACAGTAGCTTTGAAGTTTATACAATGCTCCTTTTACTAATCAAGTTCCTTGTTCAGTGTTTAAAGAAGAGAAATATTTCATTGAATCTCTTCCAACGCCAGAAGGCAGATGGCAAATCTAGAGGTGTAAATGAGGAAGAGCACCTGACAATTATCTCTTGTGGTACACACATCTGACCACAACGCTGTTGTATGGCCTCTCCCAAACTCTAAAATCATCCATCATGAAATTAAAGAAAAAAATAAATTAGGCAAGGGAAGTGGAATATAAATGTCTGACTGAGAATGACATTTAGTTGTGTGTGTGCAGGTCTTTCATTGAAAATCATTGTTTTCCTCCCTGCTTCAGGGTAGACAGCGGTGATTATCATTTTGAGATTCAGGTGCAAACTCCTACAGGTGAGTAAAATCTGTCTTGGTAGTTTTATTTTATTCTTTCACTATCTCTTTCCTGAATAAAAACCCCTCTTTGAGGCCTGTGCAAGATCAGTTGTTTGGAACATGGGAATGAAATTTTACCTTATTTCAAAAGGAATTTAATTCCAGCAAAGATTGAATTTTTCAGTAAAGATATATCATAGGCAGAAGAGCAAGTACCAAATATTCTACTATAATGAAAAATTAAAGGAGAGATTGAGTTCTTGCTTTAATATAGTTCAAATGTGTGGGCTGGTGGATGAAATTTAGCTTTCCTATTCTTAATTAAATTATTGCATATTTTCAAGCTGACACAAATGTGTTTAATATATTTTTGAGCTGTTTGGTCTCTGGGTCTCTGCTGTCTTTATGGTCTTGAAACTTACCTAAAATTTTCATAGAGTTAAAGATCTATACTTTGTTCTGAACACATAAATGACAATCAGCATAGCCAAGAGAAAAACATCAATAAATAATTTATTTCTTCACTAACATGGGTTTTTTTAGTGTAATTTCCAGATCACTATCTCAAACCTTGCCAGACTGAGATTTTTTTTCTTAAAACAAAGTTGTCATTGCACCAAACACTTTAAATATACAATGTTAAATGACCTTTGGACTCAGTCATTCTCTATTTGACCTATGTTTTATCCAGTTTTTTGAAAAGTGCAGATGTTGGTAGTTAGGAGCACTACTAATTTGTTGCATTCATGAGCTATAGGGATGAATGAAAATAGGTCAAATTTTCTCATTAGCAGTACTTGCCTCTCTCACTGTTTGTAAACCACAGAGTAACCCAACCCTTTAAAAAAGGCCCTTATCACTCACCACATCTACACTACTTCTCCATTCAGATCCTGGTGCTGGAGCTCAGTTTCCTCTTCCATTCTCTTTTTGTGGCAATAAGTAGCTCAACAGACCTGTGAAAGTGATTTGATTCTGTCAATGCCATTTTCCAAATGTCAGCACCATTTCATTTTCACAAACATCTGTCAGACTGTGCTGTGTGTCACTCTAATAGGGGTAATTGCAGTTCCCAGCCTGTGTATGTGCTCTCCAGGTGACTCACAAATGCACATGGATTTCCAGCTCTTCTCTACATCAAATTTACTGCAAATGTTTGGGCCATTGGTGCAGCACATTTTCAGGATGCCCAACACATCCAGGAAATCTAAAATGTACTTCTTTACATCTGACTTCTGTCTGCTGCATCCATCCTACAAGCATAGCAATGAGAAAAAGTGTCATATATATTGCACACTGGGTGCTTCATCCATGATAATGCCTGGGCACCACCAATTGCAGTGCAGAGTTTTCAAGAAAATATTTCTCATCAGGTAAAAAAACAAGCCCAGAAAAGCCAACATGTCTGGCAGCCTTATCTATATCAGGAATTGCCCTTTTCAATGTTGAAAATAGGGACAGAATGCACTGTGCACAGCTTCCAGTGTGGGACAGTGCTTAGTGGGCATGAATAAGCCTTACTGACATCTGTGTTTGAGTCCAAGGAAGCTAGAATTATTCAGCATGTGCAGTGAAATTAATGTCATACACATGAGTTAAACGTGGCACACACTGTGGGGGACAATCCCTAGCCACCAGCTGAAGCTGTTGTGAATTAGTAATGCTGACTCATGAGCTTGGTAATGGGCGTGTGGTTGGCTAGTTAGAGAAGATTCTTTAATTACCCATATATGGATCCTGAACAACTGAGTACAGCATGGGACATAAAACTGTTCTTTGACACCTTTCTGGGGAATATTTTCATTTATCTGCTACGCAATAAAAATTAGTTTACCTAAATTAGTAACTTTATCCTGTGGTTTTTGTTATTCCTGGTTGCTAACCTTATGAACACTACAAATACCGTGAAACTAGAATTTTCATGGCTGTTAATACCTTGATATTATAATGTCTACAAAACAACCACAATTTTTATATGTAAAAACAATGCCCCTGCTGTGGTTTAGTAATGGTATTCTCCAATTTAGTGCTCCCACTTAAAACTGCTCCAGACCATGTGCCACTTGTTCACTCCTCCTCTTCCTCCCCTGCAGTGGGTTTGAGAGGAGAAAATGTTAGGATTATGGGATGAGATAAGAACAATTTACTGGAAACAGCAACCTGATAAGAAAATGAACAGTAGCAGTGATACTACTAATGGCAGGGGATACAAGAAAAGAAGCATTATTGTTCACCCTGTGTAAAACCTCTGGCAGTACCAGATAGTTCCCTCCACCACCCTATCCTGACCTAGAAGGAAGCCCTTCCCTTTGTCCCCAGAAAATGATGTGAGGTGGTATAGAATAACCTCTGAGACATGCCCCCTCCTGTTTACTGCAAAAATTAACCCTATCTTGTCTGGAAAAAGGAAAGCCTCATATTTATATTATCATTTCAATGTCTGTACTAAGTCTGAAACACTCAGCTATGTCAGAAATAATTTTTATCTCAAATTGTTGGAGATAAATGATTATTTTACAACCAGTTACTGCAACCCCATAGTTATACGGTAGGCTACCTGACTCTAACCCGTTGCTATTGTTTGAATGTCTCTACTCTCATGCTCTATTAAAACAAGATGGAACTGATCCAGATGTTTTTCAGTAAGGCTGTCTTGGTAAGTCTCTAGGAAGCTGGAACAGTCATGGGGGCTTGACTCCTCAATAGTGTTCATGAGGGACAGACAGAGTTAAATAAAGAAGGTCAAATATCCTAAAGTGACTGATATTTGAATTCCAGAACAGCCACTGCACAGCTGCAATACAGGCCTGAGACAAGAGGAGCTCCTGGGACAAGGTGCAGAAGCTCCAGACAAAGCCTTTTGCATCTCTTTCTACCAGCTTGGAGATTTACACATCAGTGTGACCCGAGGTTGCACCACTGTGCTGCATCAGAAGTGTGCACACTGTGTCCCTGGAAGCAGGCAGTCAGTGCCCCAGTGCCTTCTCCACTGAAGGAGAGGCTGCAGAGCCTAAGAGTTGGACAGAGACAGAAAATCTCTCTGAGATCTCCTGCTCAGCAAACAACTTCCCACAGTATGTTCTGGTTTCTTGTCATAGTTCACTGACTTTGGGAGCGTTGTGCCTGTAGCACATGCCTTTCCCTTGCTCTATGTTCCAAACATTTTTAAACCTTGTAAATCTGAAATGGAATATCTAATATTTTGGGTTTAAACCAAATCCTTTTAGACAATATTTGTCCTGGAAATCCTCTAACATTGCTTGGAGATGCAGGAAATTGCTGCTGTCATGGTCAGGGTTAACAGGGTTAACAGGAGAAAAACACGTTGTTGCCTGTGGTGTGTTATGAATACCTGTGGGCCAATGGTTTAATGTTATTTAGCATCTATGCAAATTCAGTTTATTTTCATAGAGTTAAAGGCAGTGTGGAGTGTATGTGGAGCTATCACTTTAAAAAAAGTTTATTGTGACCCTGGATTTCTGTCATACAGGTTCTAAGTATTTTCCTATTTTGTATTAAGAAAGAAAAGGCTCTAATAGGATAAAATAAATCAATAGGAAAGCACTCAGCTAAGTATGTTTTTCAGGCTTTCATCTTGTTATTGGTGGTGAAAAAACAAATTGGAGAAAGCATCTTTAAATTATATCAGTGTGATTAATTGCCAGGAAAGGTATACACTGGCCAGGGTTCTATAATTTACTGTGCAAGACAATGCATAGAATTGTCTTCCATGAAAATGTGTGAATTATGTAGTTATGCGGTCATTTGCAGATTAAGAATCAAGAGGAAAATGTGTCTGACAGTGCAGTTTTGTTTCCATCACTTTTACTTTTCTGCTCTTTGTTGATGGCTTGTCCTGACTTATGAAGCATAAAACTTGACTCTCAATGTGTGAGGAAAATATTGTAAAGCTAAGGTGGCACATTCATGTAGATAAGGATTCACACTTGTTGCAGCTACGAGGCCTGCGAGGCCTCCCTGGCAGTCAGTGGCCTAAGATAAAGAAATACTAAGTCATGATGAATGGACAAAAGAAACCCCTTTTCTGCCTTCGGACTCCCTCTTATCTCTCTGTAAGACCATAGGTCACTTTGTACCCCAACTCATTCTATTGGTCCACTTTTCAAACCCCCTCCACCCTATATAAACCCCGAATTTTGCCCTGCTAAGTTGGAAGAGCTGTCCCTGGACCCCTTCGCAGAGAACGCCAATAAAGACACCTTTGAGGAACTTCACACGGCTCTCCTCCTCTCTCTCCCTGCGTCTGCCGAGGCTTCTTAGCAAGCAAAAGAGCTGAAATTCACTAAGAGCTGAAAGTCACTAAGAGCTGAGAATCACTAAGAGCTGAATTCACCAAGAGCTGCTTGCTAAGTTTGCCTGAGGCTGGACACCTCGGCTGAGGCATCGGGTTGAGCGGTTCCTAACAGCACCATTCTATCCAGGACACCTACGGCTGTCAGGGTTGGACAGATCCTGAAGATCCAGACCTTGATACACTCTCATTAAAATAAAATCAATACATGTATCTGATATCCAGGGAAATGTACACCCTCCCACAGAATCATAGAATGGCCTGACTTGGAAGGGACCTTAAAAATCGACCAATTCCAACCACTCTACCATGAGCAAGTATGCCACCCACTAGACCAGGTTGCTCAAGTCCCATCCAACCTGGCCTTGAATACTGCCAGGGATGGGGCATCCACAACTTTTCTGAGCAACCTGTTCCAGTCTCTCACTATAGGAAAGAATTTCTTAACACCTAATCCAAATTTCTCTTTTAGATTGAAAGTGTTTCCCTTTGAGCTATCACTATCTGCTCATGTAAAATATCTTTCTTCCTCTTTTTTATAAGACCTCTTTAGGCACTGGAAGGCTGCAATGAGGTATTCCCATAGCATTCTTTTCTCCAGGCTGAACATCTCCAGTTCTGTCAGCTTGTCTTTGGAGGAGAGGTGCTCCAGCCCTCTGATCATGGTGGTGACCCTCCTCTAGACCTGCTTCAACATGTCCACATCTTTCTTGTGCTGAGGAGTCCAGAGCTGGATGCAGTTACTCCACATGGGGAGCCTCATGAGGGCAGAGCAGAGGGGCAGAATCACTTCCCCTGGTCTGCTGGCTACTCCTCTTTTGATGCAGCCCAAGGTCCAGTTAGCTGCCTGGGCTGCAAGCACTCACTTCTGGGTCATGTCCAACTTTTTATTCATGAGAACCTCCAAGTCCTTCTACTCAAGGTTGCTTGATATGTGTTCTTCTCTCAGTCAATATTCATGTCTGGGATTGTCCTGTCCCAGGTGCAGCTCCTTGGCCTTGTACTTTTTCAACTTCTTGAGGTTTATGGGGGCTTACTTCTCAAGTTTGTCCAGGTCTCCCTGGGTGGCATCCCATCCTTCAGGTGTGCCAGGTGCACTGTTCAGCTCCATGTCATCTGCAAACTTGCTGAATGTGCACTCAATCTCACTGTCCATGTCATTGAGGAAGATATTGAAGAGCACCAGTCCCAAGACAGATTTCTCACCAGCCTCCAGATGGGCGCTGACCACAGTTCTCTGGCAATGCCCATCCTGGCAATTTCTTATCCACTGAGTAGTCCACCCTTAAAATTCATATCTCTCCAACTGGAGATAAGGATGTTGTGTGGGACTGTGTTGAAGCCCTTACAGGGTATTTGTATTAGTATAGGACAAACACAAAAAAATGGACTTTTGTTTGTTTCGTTGTAGTGAGTTTCAGTTTATTTTGTTTTGCTTTGCTTTGTTTTCTCTCTCACAACTGAATTTTTCTTGTTTGTCTTTCACATAGATTGAGTTTTGCTGTTTTCTGGGACTAACTGAATAATGACCAGGCAACAATCTGACAAATTCAAGTAGAAGACATTCAGTGTCAACATTCTAGTGTTGCCTTAAACAGGAGAAAGTGGGCATTAGGTTTGGAAAGAAGGACAGATTGATAGAGCACGATGATAGCTTTCCACTGTGCATGAAAACCAGACATATGGCAGCTTTTAATGGAACATCTAATGAAGTCAAGATGAAAGAGAGCTTGAAAGAGTGCTTCATTCTTTCAACAGCTGAGTATTAGGAGTGAAGATGTTGAGATTCAGGAAAAACCTCAGGTTTAAAACAGACGGGAGGACAAATTGTAGTTAGTGCATCATTCCACAGCTTATATGTCCTTTATTATATAGGACAGGTATGGTGCAGTTCCTTCACTGAGAAAAGCCCACTTTCTATAACAGAAAGGAAACTAAATGGCAAAGAGCAACCTGAGTTGATAATGCAAGCAAGTGTTAATGTTAGCAATGATATCTCACTGATATACCACAGATCCATGTCAAACGTGTGAGGAGAAACCCCACAGAAGAGGCCTGTTTTGTTGTCCATCTCTTGGCAGCTTGTGCCACTGGTCATTGTCTCCCCGTGTTTCCCTGACTCAGGCAGTTTTCCTGCAGCTGGAAACATCTAACAGTGCTGTATCTGAGAATCTCACAAACAGCCTTCTTCCTCTCAAATTATACGTAGTGACAAATGTTAGAATATAATTTAAGCATAACTCTGCCAAACTGCTTTGTATTTAGTACCTCAAAATGGCAAAACCAGAGCAAATCTTTTCAAAGAATGTTTCAGTTTTATTTTAAAAAAACCCTGAACTCTTTATTTCCTTTTGCCTCCTGCAAAGAACTTGAATGTTTCAATGCTTGCACTTGAATAAATCCTGAAATATGCTCCCTGCATATGCCACTTCATGTACTATGCCAAGTGCAGTAAAATATTATAACTCATTCATCACCCATTATACAGCAAGTTGGTTGTTACAGCAAACCATTATAGGCTTTTTAACATATGTTCAAGAGCACAGTAAAGAGGGCAGAGTGGGGATCTGAATCTCATTCCTCTTGAGATCTTTCCAGTCTGAGCTGCCAGTTAAAAACAATCTTACAGTAGGTGCCAATGAAAGGTGCAAGACCTTTGTAATGGTCAAGTTGTATAAAATATCTTTGTGTAAAAGAGAAGCTGGGCTGAGATCACCATCAGTGAAACTTAAAAGATCAGTGAAGATAAAGGCAGACTGTGGAGATGGTATGAGAACTGCCGCCATGGCTTCAGTGATGTGATGTCATCTTTAGATTATGAGTGTAACTCAAAACTTTATGCCTTTTACCACACATCCTTCCTCTCTGTCCAGGGCTTTCTGCCACCTGCCACTGAATGTGATGTTATGGTTTAGAAATCCCCTGTCTGAATTGCTGACAAGTTAGCCAAAAAGTAGCCAGCTGCCCAGCCTCACAGACACTAGTTGCACCCTCAGTTCAAGTTTTACAGCAAGTATGATCTAGTAAGACTTCTCAATGAATCACCAACCCCATAACAAGATGCTATCCATGTAAATTGTTTATGGCAATAAAAAGAATTCAGTGGAGGAATCCATTTCTACTCCTCGTGCTGACTGTGTACTTAGTCAGCATCTATTATGAAGTCTGGCTGTGCTTTGGGGAATAGTCCTGGTGAGGTTGATTGCTGCTGTATCCCTGGATGACTTCAGATAAATCATACAGCTCCATCTGTGCCTCAGTGAAATAGCACTCTGGAAAGCTTACATTTCTTGTATGTGCCTGAATACCTGTGATCATCTGAGCCGCAAGAAATGATATTTAAAGTCCCCTGGAGCAATAACTGAATGTTGCAGGAATAAACTGCTCTCAGCAGAATAGCTCTCAGCATGTCTATACCATCAGTTAAGTACATGTTCTTGAGACAGATTTCCTCACAACTGCACATTATAAATCCCCCAACTTCCACTTATTATTGCTCATCCGAGGCAAAGCTTGGTGTTTTCTGCACACGGGCCCCGTAATTATAGGTGTAAGTTTCCACTGCAGTGTCCTGGATAGATTGAGGTGGTGTGGGCCAATCTCTTACATCTCAGCTTTCTCAAGCCAAGCACAGATGCTTTGGTTCAAGGCTACAGCCAGCAGAGTAGACTGAACACACTCCCATGTTCCCCTCTGTGGAGACAGAGTCCAGAGTGTCCAGCAACCTGAGACTGGCTGCTGCAAACTTGGTGCTAGCAAGAGGAAAATGGAAGATATTTTGAAAATGGCAGGAAAATGTTTAAGTGGGGGAAAAAGAGAAATTTCAACATTGTGAATGTTCTATATTTCAGTCTTGTGCAGAAGTGCACAGCTTTAAGGCTTCAACACATACCTCATTCCAAAGTTTGAGATTCTGACACATGTTTTAAATGCCAAGTATTTATTACTGCTTTTCCATGTATTATCTGAATGGTTTAAAAGGAACAGCTAAGAAAACAAGTTGTTAGGCTGTGACCCAGAATTCTGAAGTAGCAGGCAGCTGATAACTGCCACCTCCCTGCGTGTTCCCACTCCTGTGGAGATCTAGACAGAGAAAGTGATCTGACTTAAAGAAAAAAAAGTTTTAAAATCCATGGGATTATTTCCAGCTTTATCAGCTTCTTGGTCTGGTTCACAGCAAAGCCTCTCAGGCAGCTGTGCCAATACTACTGAGGAGATAATGTGCTGTGACAGGAGTCGCTGGTGCTGAAGGCTTTGTTTTATGAAATCGTTCTCAAGCCTGTCTACAATTTGAGCAAAGATGAACTCTAAAAATATCTGGTCTCTTGAATGATCAGTGAATAAAGTCCCACTTCAAGGGAGCAGGGTATCAAAAGGAGGAACTGTGAGTGATGGATTTATTTGTTTAACTTGTAACTCCTGTTTGATTAGCTATTTTTGGTTGATTATCTGTGAAGTTCTGGTCGATTAGTGATCAATTTTACATTTGTAGCTGATTCCTATCAATGCCCAGTCCTGTTTCCAGCTTCACTTAGCAGTCATAAAGCACAATTTTACCATCTATTTAGAATGTTTAGTCACAATTGCATAAGATGTTCTTATAATTTAATTTCATAATGATACCAAAAATTTATAATTACATCCCATTTCGACTTGTGGCATGGATTTTGAATTAGAATGGTAATTTTTAAATTGAATAATGACAACTCATATTTAAAAATGAAGAGAAAATAAAATAAAACAAATATAAATACATATTAAACAGCTGGGATTTCATGCACCCTCAGCAAGTTCGCTGATGACACCAAGTTGTGTGGTGCAGCTAACACACTGGAGGGAAGGGATGTCATCCTTAGGGATTTTGACAGGCTCAAGTGTCTCCATATGAACCTCATAAAGTTCAACAAGCCAAGAGGAAGGTCCTGCACTTGGGCCAGGACAATCCCAAGCCCAAATACAGGCTGGATGGACAAGGATTTAGAACAGCCCTAAGGCTTGGGGGTATTGGTGGATGAAAAGCTCTGAGTGACTCAGTGCAGTCACAGCCCAGAAAGCCAAACATGTCCTGGACTGAATCAAAAGCAGCATGGCCAGCAGGGCAAGGGAGGGGATTCTCCCTCTGAAGCCCCACGACAACTACTGTGCCCAGCCTGCGGTTTCCTAGCAGAGGAAGGGTATAGACTTGATAGAGTGAGTTCAGAGAAGAGACACCAAGACAATCAGAGGACTGGATCAACTCTCCTATGCAGACAGGCTGAAAAAGCTGGGAATGCTCAGCCTGGAGAAGAGAAGGCTCTGGGGAGACCTTATAGCAACCTTTCAGTAATTAAAGGAGGTCTGAACGAGAGCTGGAGAGGGACATTTGAGAAGGGTATGCAGTGATAGGAGAAGGGGGACTAACTTCAAACTGAAAGAGAATATGTTTAGATTAGATTTAGGAAGGAAATCCCACACTTTGGGAGTGGGAAGGGATTGGAACAAGTTGCCGAGAGAGCTTGTGGATATCTCATCCTTGGAAGTGTTCAAGGCCAAGCTGGATGGGGATTTCAACACCTTGATCTATGTGTGGCATCCCTGCCCATAGCAGAAGGGTCATTCTCAACCCAAACCATTCTATCCTTCTATGTTTCTATAAAAAGAAAAGACAGTGGATGCTGCTCTGCAGGCCTGATTACTGCTGAAGCCTTTGTGGTTTTTTCCTGTCAGGTGTCATCTGACTGATACCTGAGCGTAGTTCAGTTTAGCTAAGAGTAAACAGTCTAGAGAGTTCACCCTCCACCCTTCAGGGCTGCAGCACAAGGAGTGTTGCTGATGAGCAACAGAGAGCTTTTTCTGCCAGTGATGGATGCTGTGTTTTGACCTCAGCCACTGGTCTGAAGAGCAGTGGCAAGTGGTTGCTTCTACAGAAACAGCTGCCAAAAATCAGCCAGCAGACACAGAAGTTCTAACCTATGTTGAACCCCTTTATTCGGTCAGTTGTGCTTTGTGTCTGAACTGTCTTGTCTGATGCTTTAATCCCACCTTGCTCCACTTTTTCAAAGACAGTAGAAGTGAGCTCTCTTTCTCTTTCTCCTTCCTTCTTTCCTTGTTTCTTTGTCTTTTACGTTTTTCCTAAATCACAGAGCTTCAGCAGAGGTGCTTCAGACACTTCACTGTGGGAAACTTTAACAGTGGTTGGTAGTAGAGGCTTTTGTAAAAAAGGAGCAGAGCTAAAATCTTTTATTTTCATTCAGGTCTCCAAAAAGAGTGTGCAAAGGATTTAAAGGGGCATCAGAACAGATGAATTTCCAGGTCAGACTCTCAGGTGCCTTGCACCATCTACATGCATGTATACCAAAAGGCCTCACAAGCAGTTGCATTGTATTCTTCTTACATTCCAGGGCAATAGTTGGTCATCAGTTGAATCAGAAAGCTGAGGGCTTTTATTATATCTGTGATATAATAATATATACTATTTTAGTACATATCATGTAATATAAGTAATATTTTAATAAACATTTTAATTATTCATATTATAAATATATTATTTTATTTTATTATAAATATTTTATAAGTATTTTATTATAAATATTTTATTATTTATATTACTTATATCAATATTTTATTAATAATTTAATAATATATATATATATAATAATACAATTCTGATATAATAATAGAGCAACTTAGGCACGGGGCAGTTCCCTTACCTTTTTGCACTGGATGGCCTGCATGTTACTGAACATGGAAACCATTTGGGAACAGAAAAGCTAATACTTGGTCTGCTCCATACGTTTTTATTCTCCCTGCACATTCTTATTTCATTCCTTAGATATAATTTTTGCTATGAAATACTTGGAGAATGACAACTGCCATGTATGCATTTTCTCACATTTTCTGGTTCAGACCTGTGCTACAAGTGGAGGCAATGAGGGATGTTTAATACAGCAGTATGACATGATGGGTTGCTAGGGTATCCTTTGGGCATACCATATGGTGAAGTTTCCCTACAGCTTCCTAAACGATCTATTTCTTCGTAACTCCTGCTGAAAATGCCTACCTGAACAGGAAACTGTTTACAGAAGAACAGGAGGGCAATAAGAGAAAATTGGGGCAAGTGTGTATGTGTGTGTGTGTGTCTGCTTCTTTATAAAGGCATATTTTTTGTAGAAATGTGTGTGATTTTGATTTCTTTATTTGTAAAATTCCCAAATTAATTTTTTCAAGTGAAAAAATCAAGCTAAAATTTGCTGATGATATAGAGCAGGCAACAGAAGGGAAGGGAAAGTAAAAAGTGCACTAAGGAGATAATAAGTATAATAAGTACTTGGCTGCACATTTTGAGCCCAAGGCCTAAACTATTTGCATTAGTACAGATTCTTGAGTTCAGCTTAATTAAGTTTGCATAAGCAATAAACAGCTGTATAGATCTTTTTTACTTCTGTAGTGCTTTGCAGGAGATATGAAAATAATTTTTGATTGGTTATTCAACCAAATGGTCTTGAAACTGTTACCTGGTCTTATATAAGTTCTCTTTCAGTTATGAAGTTAGAAAGCTCCACAATTAAGCTTCTGTAAATTACTAAAACAGGCAAAATGTATTCCTTGTAGTCTTCCCTTTAGCTTTTTCAATGCTTTCCTATTTTACTTTAATGATTCTTTGATATATAGCATTAAGACTGTGTCATAGGTTTTGCTCTGGCAGGTTTCCTGATCTTTTCTTGTATTCAAATGGATCCTGATCCACTAATATTGATGTAGTTCAAGCATGTCTATAATGAATTCTGGAATTCTCACAATTTTAAAATTTACACCTAATGCTGGTTTCTGATCTTCTGGGTCATGTTCCCACTATTCTTGGTAACAGTATTCCCATCCAAGTCCATCTGTGTCCTCATTGTTATCATCCATGCTGTACACCTGGCTCTGAGCAAAGAGTGGGGCTAATCAGAGCGTGTGAGTTGGGTTTGGGAGTGAGCTGTACAAAAATACTTCTACGTCCTGACGTCCTTTCAGGGCATTTGTCTTAGTAAGGAAAGGTCCCAGTAGCTCTTTCAGGCTGAAGGTTCTCTCCTCAGCAGAATCAGCTGCCTATTGCCTAAAAGCTCTTATTATTACTTGTCAAGATCCTAATTCTCACCTAATCCTACATTATTTGCACATGACAGGCCTTATTCTTCATTCTTCTGTAGCCCTTTTTTTTTTTTTTGCCATATAAATGTACTATTAAGTCAGCCTATTTCCCCAGCTGAAAGTGCTCATGGCAAAGGCTCTGATTTATGTCTGTGTCAGAGACACTCTGGAAGTCTTAGAATTCGGCCAGGCAGAGGGACTTACAGACCCACATTCTTTCTATCTTTTCCTTTCCTGTGGTGAGCAGTGTTCTGCCTGGACAGGGAACCAGTGTTACTCATGGTTATGGATGCTATTCAGAGGAGGAAGGACACACTAAGTAATGTATTTTTTTACAGCTTTTATGTCTGTTTTTCTACTTGATTTAGGCCTCAGATTCACTGATACAGCACCAACTCCCCTTTTTTGTAGCTCTTGCTACAAGTTTTCCACGCACAACATCATTAGGTCTTAAATTGCCTGATGTGTTTATTTCCATAGTAGGATAACTTGTACTGACATTAGGTCACTGATATTGATTCACAATGACAGTGTCACAAGTGTTGTTATTATTCTGGCATTGCAATATCATCTTTTAAACTTTCCAGGTCTTTTTGAATTGCTTTTCATTCAAATAAAATTAGAACCATGAGAATGTTTCTGACCACATTTCCCTTCCCTGTGTGTTCCACTTTAGTTGTTTTGGAGAATGGATCTGTAAAGAATACACACAACCCAGTAACTCACTCAAAAATGTTCTGGAGGGCTCATATCGGTGGGGTTTTCCTTTCTTTCTTCTTCAATTTTATCAAAAGCCCTCTTGATTTGCATATACACTAGTCAAAGTGTTCCCAAATAGAGTTTTAAGGTTTATATTACCATAAAATTTAGGATGTGCAGCTGAATTAAAGTACAGTACAGATAACACTGGGAGGCAGAAGGTCCAGAGATGCCTTGTTTTATTAGCTTCTTTCATGACATTGGCTTTGTCTCCTGCTACTCCACAATGCTATTAACATGAAATTTTAACTATGAGTTGCTTGTATAGACCAGAGCAATAACTTGTTGCAAATGTAAGAATGTTTTACATAATCACATCTGCCCTTCTTTCCAGCAAAACCATTTTATTCCTAGGAGTGTGGAATGTGCCAAACAATGCAGAATCATAACATTTTCAACTTCTGTTATGGATGTAGGCACTAAAGTGAAGGTGGCATGGCCTCAGGAAAAAAAAAGTGACCCCCAGACTTGCATTCTTCAGCTGATGAGTCATAGCTCCTTTGAGAGGGTCTGAAGAGCTACCAGAGGCATTGTGAAGCACTGAAAGTTTTATTACAAATCTAAAGCAAAGAACATTTCATTCTCTGTTCCTCTGCACACTGTTAGCTTTCACAGGCAAGAGTTCTCTGTCAGCTTCCTGATTTGCTGATATAAAATTTTTAACTTTGTCTGTAATATAAGTTCACCTATATTTTTACAAAAAATGTGAAATATTTGTCTAGAGTATGAGATAAGGAGGTTTAATCTCCTTATACACTGAGGGGAATTTAGTTACTTTGCATGCTTTTTCCCCCAAACCCTAAGGTACAGATAAGGTCATGACTGTTCCCAAGGCGTTGCCTCATGAAAAACTGTACAATGCCAATATTTGCAGGGTTAGAAAGTAGACTCCATGACTAGTGGCTCACATTGTGTCCCAAAGCATTCTTCCTACTGATCTGGAGCATTCTTTTTTGGGGGATAGGGATGCATTACTTCAAGTGTCATAATTTCAACAAGGAGGAGTGAGAATGACGTCCTCCAAGTTATCCTGCATTCTGATGGAGTCAAGGAAGAGGCCAATGCTCAGACCCTCTTTGTGACCCTATTCCGTCCTCCAAAACCTTTGATGTGATATTAATTTTCAAATAATTTGAAAATTAATTGAAATTATCTTCTCAACAAGTTCAATATTTATTGAAAAGAATTAATGAAATTAAAATGAAGGAAACTTTATTGTATTATAGATGTTAAATATAAGATGGACAAACATTAAGCTGCTTGCTTTCCACTCTGATGAGACTCCACCTGGAGTACTGAATCCAGCTCTGGAGTCCTCAGCACAAGAAAAAAAGCATGGGCCTGTTGGAAAGAGTCCAGAAGAGGGTCACCAAGATGATTAGAGGGATGGAATACCTCTCATCTGAGGAAAGGCTGAGAGAGTTGAATTTGTTCAGCCTGGAAAAGAATGGTCTTAGGGCTGACCTAATTGCAGCCTTCTGGTACCTGAAAGAAGCCTACAGGAAAGATGGAGAGGGACTTTTTAGAAGAGCATGTAGTGACAGGAAAAAGGGGAATGGATTCAAGCTAAAAAAGAGTTAATTCAGATTACATATTAGGAGGAAGTTATTAGCGGTGAAGCTGGTGAGGCACTGGAACACATTGCCCAGAGAAGTTGTAGATGCTCCCATCCCTGGAAATGTTCAGTACCAGGTTGGATGGGGCCCTGAGCAACTTGGTCTAGTAGCAGGTGTCCCTGCCCATGGATGATCTTAAAGGTTCCTTCTAATACAAATTATTCTATGATTCTAAAAGAGTTTTATAAGATGTAGCATTTTGAGTGTTAAGTCTGGCAAATAATCTGAAACACAGTCCAAACTGTTGCAGTGACCTTGCCAACTGATTGAAATGCTTTGGCATGCTCAGAGAACCCCATTTGTTTCAAGAAATTGAATGTTTATCAGTGTGGCAAGAAAGAAAGAAAGATAACTTACTTTTACTTCTTTTTTTACAAGGGAGGAGGAAGCAGGACTTAAGTTGGTCATAAATATGTGGTTACTTTCCCCTAATATAGAAATCAAAGAAGTCTGTACTGCAGATGGGAAAGAATAAATCTAATTCTAATTAATAAAGAGTCCATTTGAAGGCAACTGATTTTTCTGAATTTAAATAGCTCAAAACCTTCTTAAATGCCTTTAAGTATGATAATGTCACATTGTGTCAGACTGGAGGCTCTAGGAATTGAATTTAAGGTCCTGATTGTGGGAATTAAGTACTGTGGAAACTCCTGTATGGGCTGAAATGGGGATGAGTTAAAGCAGCCAAGAGTGATTCCTGAAAAAGGAAAAAAGATAGTTCCATGTTTGCTGCTAGTTCTTTCTAAATTTTCAGAATTTAGGGCTATGCCACATCTAATGACCCAGAGGAATGCACTAGATTATCTGAGCTTCTGAGGAAAGACAGCTGTAGTGGCAGTGACTTAGTCTAACTATAACTTTTTCAGACCTGACTGTCTCACCCAAAATAAGGAGGGTGACAAAAATACTTGGAGGAGGCAGCCTATCTCCAACAAAACACCTAAAATGAATTTTTGAAGGAAACAGTATCACAGGAAGCATAAGCTTAACTACTGAAATTGTTCAGAGCAAAGGCATTGGAGAACATACTTTACATGAAAGATGTAAAGATCGATTGTTCCTTTCTAAGCTCTCAGGCACCTAAGCTGTTTCTTAAAGAAGACTCAAAAATTACCTAGTCCGACATTTCATCACTTATGCTTTATTTATTTAGACTGCTAAAATATTCACTGATACATCTCTTCTTCCATTTCCAACAGTTCTTTAAAAAGTTAGGCTTTTTATAAATAAAATATGAGACTTATTTTTGATGCCTTAGTGTAGGTGCTGAGTACTGGATAAAGAGATCAAGCTGAAACCCATCTTGTTCCAGTGTAGCCTATTATTCTTCAGCTAGAAATAGATTCTATTTATTATAAGCGTATTACCATGTTATAAAGATATGTTGTTATTATTATTATTGCCCTTGCAAGCTGTTGCTCAGTGAAGTGCCAGACTGTTTTAGCAACCCAAGCTGTCATCAAGCTTAGGAAAGCCAAGGACAGATATTCAGATGCACATGGCTTCTATCTTGACACGAGAATGTGGGGTCGCTGACAGCCACATTCCCGCAAAGTGTTGGGATGTGCTAATTGATAGCAGACAGAAGCAGCCCAATTTCTGTAAGTAAGGAAATGAGAACAAGCTGTCATTACAAGTATTGAAATGTTTACACTGCTGGATAACTTTAATGGCTAAAGCAACTCACTTTCTCTGTGGTTTGGAGGTGCATATTTATATCTGCAGCTTGTAATTACAGCTTGTTGTTACTGTAAACATAACACCCCCCCCCTCTCCAGAGCTGAGCTGTCACAGGAAGTTTCACAAGTGAAACAAAGATTGCAAGTAACATATTGGTAATTGAATGGGTTTATCACTTAAATATTAGGAGAGATACAGTGATGCTCTACAGATGGAAGGTTTGTGGAAAAAAGGGTTTTCAAGACTAAAGTTTGGTATGTCTGCAGCAGCTTATCAAAATGAACATTACAATGTTTTAGAGGGATCAAAATACTAGTAGCTACTAAAGGAAAAAAGGATAAACATAAAATCAAAATTAAATTATGCTGATTTATTACTAGTAGCAGCTCAGTTTCTCCTGTGTAATGTAGTACAAAGCAGCTGCAGCTGCTGGTTACTAGTTTATACTGGCCAGGGAACAGCTAACAACCTCTAATTGCAGCAATGGCTTAGCTCCCATGTGATAGGTGAAAAATGAACTAAGTTCCTCCTGATAATTATGTCTGATTCTCTCCTCCTTACTCCCTAGGAGAGGAGTTGCTAGCATCAGTCAAAGGTGGTAGCTTTTCCTCTCTTTGGGGACAAGGAGTTTTACAAAGGCAACGAAACCCAGAAAAGGTCAGGCTTGCGGGGAGTTTGAGAAAATTTGACTTACAATCAAGAGGCTCCTTCAGTGGGCAAGTCAGAGCACCTGTGTTTCAGAGCCTGCTCTCAAATGCACTTCTGAGAGCATGTTTTCCTTCTTAAGGGGCTGCTCAGAATATTTACATTCCTGGGTTAAAGAAAGCCTTTTTAAATAGCCCCACCTCACACTGGATTCAATACTGTGACACCTTGATTAATGTTTTGTTTTATTCTTTTTGAGTCTTAATGAAAAAATCAGATTTCTTCTAAGAATGCAAATTTACCTCTTTTCCATGCAGAGAAATTATTTTGTCTTTGAAAGCACAGCACTGATAACAAATGGCTCAGTAGGCTGGAAAAGAACAGGTCTCTGGGCTTCATTGCTTCAGCAAGCTGCTTTGCACTTTGGGTGATGAGCTGATGCAGAAATTATAGAACTACTCTGACACTTGTTCACCCTAATGATGAAGAAAGCAGCCTTGGCTCGTGGCTCATTAGTCAAAGGCTGTATGCTCTGTTACTGATCCCCTCATCCTGTGTTGCATCTTACATGTGAAGTAGTATTGTGTGCTTATTTCATAAATGAGTGGTAATTACGTTGTGCTAGACCCAGAGTGATACTGTACTCTGTGTGGGAAAACATGTAAGCCAACAGGTTCAATGGTAGCTGTGCTCCCAAATGTGCAGAGAGTGGGCATTAAGATCTTCAAAATTCTCTCTGTAAGTTAAATACATTCCTTAAAATTAAAGAAGAAGAAGCAAAGTATGTTAGGTAATTAGTTTTTTGGGGGGCTTTTTTGTCTTTTTCAGTTTTTTGCATTTTTGGGCACCAGCTTTCCAGGAAATCTTACTGTAATTCTAGGAAATAGTGTCCCAGTCAAAGTGAGATAAACAAGGTAACTTTGTTGAAAATGAAGTCATTGTTAGCCCAGTGCTCCTTGTTAAATGTGTCACCCCCACCCTGTTAATCGCCTCTTTTGTTCCCTTTCTGCTATACCTTCGAGCCGAACCCCCTGGCTACCCCTGGTTACCCACATAGCAACCAAAGAAGCCAGGAGGAGGAGAAATCCAGCAGACATGCAAATAGGAGAGATGCAGTGCCAGCTGGGAGAAGAAATTATTACTCCGGACCAGAAAAACTTTATTAGACTGAACCACCAAGACACATGGATGGACCATGCAAGGAGTGAGGCTGCCTCCTCCCAAAGCTGAGCGGTTTTCACCCCTCACCCTGACTCTCAGAGACGTTGCCCAGAGAGGGACTCCCCTGGAATTTCAGAACCAATCAAGCCTTCGGGACAGGACGGGGCGGCCGTGAGGACCCTGAGCCTGACTCTGTCTGCATTCCAGTGAATGAGGCTGCTGCACACCTCCTCTCCAAGTTGTTACTGAGAGCAGCCTGCAGCCGAGTGGACGAAGTTGCTGCACACCTCATCCTCCGAGATACTTTTGGGAGCAGCGGCGGCGTGTGTTCAACCCGTCCGGCCCCCACCCTGAGCTGATCACAATAAAGGCTTTTAAAAAGGAGAAAAATCTCCTGCCCTGTTTATAACAAAAGTATTAAGAATAAAGTTTTCTCTTAGTTCTTTTCCTTACTTGCCATTGGTATAAGATCCCTTGAGGTTGACAGAAAAGGAAAACACATTTATTTAGCCAGGGCATCTGAAACCAAGACAGGGAAGAACATTTCTACATGAGCACACAGCACCTAGATCTGTGAAATCTTCATTGCAGATCACAGATTTTAAAAAGCTAAATATATAGTTAAAGTAACAATGTCTCTTCTTGAAGTGTTAAAACAACACAGGTGAAAAATGCTGTCTTCCAAAAGAGAATACTCATTGACAGTAGTCAACTTTGAATATCAACCATTTATAAATAAAGGCCATGTTTTAAATTACATTTTTTCATTGTAAGAAAAGTATTCTGGGTTCCATATCTCTTTGAACAATTAAGCAAATATTTGGATTTTGTTTGTTTTTTTTTTTTTTTTTCTTTCTGTAAACTCATGATTTTAGAAGGTCTTTGGAAAAAATTTAACTGGAAGCCAATGAAAAGCTGCATCGTCTTCATGGTACTACAGCCTGCCTCAATATGAAGTGAATTCTTACACAGCTTCTAAAATTGAGGGCTTGGAGCACTGGGATGTAAAAATTGAGGATGACTCTGCCAGAGAGATTGAGGTGGTTGACAGCATTTGTGTAAGGAGTAGTTGATGATTTGGAGTAGATGTTTTCTTACTGGCTTTAAAGATTACAGATGCTTTCACCACAATTGCTTGTGAAGGACTGTTAAGTGACTTACTGGTATCTTATCAGAATAGGATGAAACTCTATTCTTCAATGTTTTCTTTCTTCCTTTTAGGCAGATTTCAGGAGTATGGAAAATTTTTTTCCCTGAAACCTCGTTCTAGTGAGGATAGGGCTGATCATTGGTTAGGTTTTCAATTCTCTTCAACCATTTGGGAAGCCATTAGTGTGGGATCTAACTTTGGGGTTGAAAAAATCTGGCCAAATCTGAGCTAGACACTTTGACTATCCCCACTTTGAAGAAAGGGAGAGAGAGAGAGAAGCAGGCTTTGAATGCAGGATAAGTTTAAACTAGGTCTAATATCTTGTCTTCTGGACCTGATCTTTTTTTTTTTTTTTTTTTTTTTTTTTTGTAGCGGTATGGGAAACCAGATTGGGCTTTAGGAGGCTAGAAGTTAAATTAGATTAATCCCACCCTTAGCAAGTATGTGATCTTTTTATTTTTGATCTATTGATAAAGAAAATGTGTACAAATCCCTATCTTCCACTTATAATGGATGATGCAACAACTCTGTTCACAAAGAAGAGCAAAGCAGAGACATAAATTAGCTGTCTGAGGATCAACTCAGATTAACTGAGATTGTGATGATATGTTGGGAAAGTAGCCAGAGGAGAAAAAGTAATCTTAGCTCCTCTGTAGAAAAAATGTATCCACCATTAATTAAGAGTACCCGCAGCTAAAATGTGATTGTAAACTCCCAGGTGCTGTTTGACAACTATGTCAGAGCAGAAACCCACACAGCCTTGAATTATTGGTGTTTGGCTAAAGAGCTGTGACCTTCTTTGTGGATATAGACATTGGCAGTGTCCTCCAAGTCCTAACCTCTTAAACATTAAATTATTGCTAAACATTTGACATTTATAGAGGGATGCTAAAGGGGAATCTGGCAGTTTGATTATGAGGAGACTAACTTGATGGGAACATAGTTCTTCTCAGGTTTATATAGGCTTCCTGCAGATCCCAAAATGAATGGAAATAATTGCTGAGGAACAGCCTAGCTCACGTTCTTTGCCATTATTGCTGTAGTTGGTATTGCTTTACATCAGTGACTGAGACAGTATCAGTACTCAGGAATTTGGTACCTCTGATCTGACATTACCAAAATTTGGTGATGTTCTTACCTTGATAAAAAAGCCTTTTCAACATTCTTGAGGATCAAAAGGTGACAAAGGAGATAGGTAATTCTTTGGAGCAAGTCAACTTCCTGAATAATCCATTTTGGCACTATCTAAATTTAACCATTTTTAAATCATGATTAGTTATGTAAGGGTGATTCTAGGAGTATATGTAAATTCTATAATTGGGTGTATCTATTCTAAATACAAATGAAGGTTTGTTCTTTTAAATGGCACTTCAAATCTGAATTTAAACTTAGATAATGTTTATTCTAAGTCTAAGCAAAGTGCATAAGCTGTGTTCCTCATTGTAGATAGAAACCATTCTCAGACAAAATGTGAACACTCCTGTCTACCTTCAACTGTTACTATCAGATCCCTGGCAAAAATTCTACTTCTCCATAGAAGACACAAACTTCTGCTGCCACAACTTCACAGATACAATGCTGACTTTTGCTATACACATCTGACAAAAGTCCAAAAAATTCTCTTGAATGGTGATCAATGAGTACTCCCTGGCAAGCAGTACCTGCTGCACGATCTGTGCATTTACACATAGGATGAAACTGGAATGTTTACCACAGGAAATCTCTGTGGTGACAGACAGGAATTTTGCCAGCAAAACACTAACACATAATGGTAACTGTTGACATTGGGTGGTTGCTTTAGAAGAAGGGTAGCAGTTTTCATGTGAATACGGTGGAAAACAGCAAAATACAGTCTTACCACTATGTCATTATCTTTTACTCTCAGGAAATGAAAGCAGTTCAGATGTAGCAGGTTAGCAGTTCCCTCCTCTCTTCTGCTCTCCTATCCTTTTTGAGAATACCATTGAGACTAAAAAATGTTTGAAAAAATGAAAGGAAGGATGAAGATGGAAAAGGCTGCTGCATAATGGTATTTGGAACATTGTGCTTTACCTCATTAAAGGAAGAGCAATAGAGACCAGGAACAGTATGGGGCTTCATTAGCTCTGGGAATATTGGAACTGGACTGTGGGGGGCTTTGTTAGGTTATTTTCAAAAGATCTTTCTTTAGGTCCACAGCTATTAAGCACCCTCAAATTTAAACAGCTGGTAATGTGAAAAGTTTGGCAACATCATCTGAATTGTATATGAAGCATTGCCTCTGGTTAGCAGCAGTAAAATGTTAATTTAGTCTTTGATAGAACATATTAGCATGATAACTCACAAAACACTTCTGGTATGCTAATTCTGAAATAAAAAAATGTGTTCTGATTAATGCCCAAATCAATATAAAAACTACTGCCTGCCTGAAATGACAAAGCTGATCAGAGCTGCCAAAATTGTGTGACAAATATATTAACAGCAGTAGAGGCTATTTAGTTTTTTCCTCCTGTCAGAAACAGTGTGAAATTTAATTATAAATGGAACCTATTTAAACATGGAAGTCTGCAGAGTTAAACCTGTGTGTTCTGTCCTTACCTTAATCCACAAATTATCTGATTATGCTGTCATAGACTTTGCAGCTAATATTCCTAATGAGTTGTCACAAGTGTTAACCTCCTCTCAATTGACATTAAGGACTTTCTTAAGAATTTTGCTAGTCATTGCTTTAGTAAATACTGCTTTATGTTGTTGTTTGAGAAGTTAAATTACTACTTTACGGTATGGATGGTTCACTGGATGAGCAAGGTACTGGTGCATGCAAAAGACCCCCACAGAGTGTGTGTTAGGCATCCCATTTTGGCATGCTCCCTGTTTTGAGTACATTTTTCTTAGTATTACTCTAACATAAGTAGCAGAATCCATACTATTTAACCACATTAAGTAGCATGGTTTCCATGCCACTTAATGGCTTCCAGATGCATGTGGAAAATTGAAAAAACTGTGTGCCTGACAGCAGCGTTAGAGGAAGAACAGTAAAGCATATGAGAAAATATGTGGTACAAATTAAAGCTTTATAAGAAGATGAAATATTTTAAATTTAATTTCTTAATATTAGAGACCAATGTATGCTTTTTCAGATGTTTCTAAGACTGTCGAGTGCTCAAGATTAAGACTAGGTTGTACAATATATTATAAAGGCTTGTAGAGTGATATTCACAGACATGGAGTGCTTAAGGCCTGTTACAGAGAAAATTCTGCTCTAAGCCATGACTTGAGAACACATTTGTTTCAGCAGTGTCTCTGGGTCTTGAATAAGCAACAGTGGCAGTGCATGTGCTCTCCGCAAGAACCCCTTGGGGTATTGCATTAGGCAGCATAATAATGATTGTACAAAAGCCCTAACCCTCCCATTCACACTTTCCAAAAAATTATGACACCACATCATTACCATGTTACAATCATTTCTTGTAATTTACTTGGAAGAATGTGTGATAAATCTTATTAATGACATCCTAACACATTTGCATGCAATTAATTCTGTGCTGTATAATTATGGTATAGAATATAAAAGTATAACACTATGAAGTACTGTAATATAATTACATTGCAGCTTATTCAAGCCCCAAGTCAGCAAAAGTTCTGTCATTGATATCAGTGAAGAAGTGGAAGGTAAATGAGAATATTTTTGTAATCTCATGGTGTGGTACTCTCAGGAGGAAAAAAGGTTTAAATTCACCTGCAGGTCAGACCAGCAATTAAAACACAGGTGCCTACCCTCCTCTGCTCTAAAGAGGGGAGGGGTCTCTCTGACAGAATGGGCATTTAGGAAGTCCATAAAAATGAAGCTGATCAGTGCAGGACAGCTTGAAAAAAATCTCCTGTGCCCAGAGTAGGTACTCCTTTCAGGGATGGATTTGGATGTTGGGGCTGAGAGTGCCCACACAATGGTCTTGTGAGTGATTGATTACTGATATTATGTAGTAGAATTGCTCCACCAGGAAACATTTCTCTTCTTTAATTTTGTACTTATGCTGGAAACAAAAGTGTTTCAGAAAGGTGTGTTTGGGACCTTTTTCTTTTTTTTTTTTTTTCTCCAAAGAGGTTAGACAATTTCACTCAGCTACAAAAACCATGCATATGTATAATGTAACTCACTTTCTCAGAAGTAGAAGCAAGGATTCAACAGTAGTTCCTTTTGGAAATGTCACCTATACTGCTGAAGGAATTTCTGGGACCATAGATGCCATTGCAAACAAGAGGAACGTCAACATTTGAGACGGTTTTCAAGCATATATTCTTGCTTTGCTTCTTGGGGCAACAAAAGCAGATCTATCTTTCTAGTAAAAGGAAGGAGTCCTCCTCTTTGGCCCACAGACAGGAGATGGATGAGGAAGGCTCCTTTGAAAAAAAAATCCCTTGATAACTACTGCTATCTGGTGCCAGATGCAGTGAATGAGAGATGTCTTGTAGAGGTTATAAATCCTGTCTTTTCTATATTTTACCCTCTTTTCATCATGCCTAGTGATTTAACAGATGAAGAATCCTAGAATGATTTGGGTAAGAAGGGACCTTAATGACCATTTAATTCCAACCCTACCACACACAAACACCCTGGTCAGGACAACTTCTACTACAGGTTGTTTAAAACGTCATCCAACCTCTCAGCCTTTCCCCATAGGAGAGGCGTTTTGTCCCTCTAATCATCTTCATGTCCCTCCTCTGGACTTGCTCCAACAGGTCCATGTCCCTCCTGTGCTGGGGACCCTAAAGCTTGATGCAGTACCGCAGGTGGGAGGTTGCCCCAACTCAGGTGGAGCACCTTGCACTTGGCCTTGTTAAATCTTATAAGGCTTGCATGGGCCCTCTTCTCTAGCTTGTCGAGGCCCCTCTGGATTACCATCCTATCCTTCAGGTGTGTCAGCTGCACCACTCAGTTTGGTATCAACTACAAATTTGCTGAGGATGTGCTTAATCCTTTTGTCTCTGTCATTGATGCAGACACTGAATAGCACTAGTCCCACAACAGACCCCTGAGGGTCCTGTCAGGACTCTGAGCAAGTGGCCACTCCCCTCAAGATGCAACCATCCAACCAATTCCTCATCCAAACATTCCAGCCATCAAATCCTTCTCTTTCTAATTTAGAGAAAAGGATGTTCTACAGGACTGAGTTCAAGGCCTTTCAGAAATCCAGATAGGAGACAATTGCAGTCCTTGCCTTGTCCACTGATGTAGTCACTCCATCATAGAAGGCCACCAGGTTGGTCAGGCAAGGCTTATTCTTGATGAAGCCATGACAGCTGTCCCAAATCACCTCCCTGTCCTCCATGTGTCTTAGCACAGATTCTAGGAGGATCTATTCCATGATTTTTGGGGGCATAGAAGGGAGGTTGATTGGTCAGTATTCCCAGGGTCCATATTTCTACCCTTTTACTATGGATACTATGGGTTTTTTTCCAGTAATCTGGGACTTCTCCTGATTGCTATGACATGAAATATGATGAAGAATAGCTTGGTAATGACATCTGTCAATTCCCTCAGGACTCTGGCATGCATCCCACCAGCTCCCATGGACCTACGTACAATGAGATTCCTCAAGTGGTCACCAACCAATTCTTCACTCACAGTTGGAAACACTTTCCACCCCCCATCCCCTTCTTGCATTCCGCTCACTTGAGAGGTGTGGAAAAAGGTGTTCTCATCAAAAACTGAGGCAAAAATATTGTTGAGTACCTCATCCAGTTCCTCATCAGTTGTTTGCAGTTAACTATCCTTTTTTTATTGGGAGGGGGTGGGAGAAAGGGGCAACAGGTGCCTTCTTTGACCTTCCTCTTCTGTTTGGCTTACCTGCTTGCATACTTATAAGCTTTTCATACTTCTTGTTATTTTTCTTGCATCTGTTGCCAAATTTGATGTCAGATACACCTTGGTTTTCCTCACCCCACCCCTACATGACCTTAACATGTGTCCCTAAACCCTTCCCAGTATACCTTGCTTCCATTGCTTGTGCATTTGCTTCTTGCCCTTTAATTTGACTAGAAGGTCCATGCTCAGCCATGCTGAACTCTTACCTTCCTTGCCCCATTTCTTGTGTTGGGGAAGAGGAAGGGCATGAGCAAAAGAATAAGAAACCAAGAAACAAGTGACAAAATATGTAGAGAAGTGATCAGACCTTGGGTTCTAGGAAGACAATAAGAAATAATTGAGAGAAAAGGGAGAAATAAATAGAGAATCAAGGAAGGGAGATGGAAATTATGCACAAGTCTAAAGGGAAGGGGTTAAGGAAATGGAGGGAAAATAAGGTAACAAAAAGGAAAAAAGTACAACACAGAATTAAAAAAAAAATGGTACCAAAATTTGTCACTTTCTTAGATCTGGGGGAGGGATAAATAGTACTGTGGAGTAATATGGGGGAGAGATGAAACAGGAAGGGAAGAACATAATAAAAGAAGTGAGAGCTTAAGTAGAAACGGTGAAACAGTTTCTTTTGTAGAACAAAATTGCCAAGAAAGGCAAATAATTATATCTTTCAGTACCTTCAGTCATAGATTAAAAACACTTCACTTTTCTTTTAAAGATACGACACTTCTTTTTATATATTCAAAAGTATCCCAAAGTGATAAACTAATATTCTAATTCTTCCTGACATGATTTTAGTGCTTAAAACCGCCCAACCAAACAGTACCAAACACTCCTAATTTTTTCCTTTTCTTCTTCCTTTCTTATTTTCTTTAGCTTGCATTAATAATATGAACAATTGGTGTTCAAAAAAAGCCTCCTGGCCAAGTTGTCTCAGCCTTGACAATGGAAATCTTCTTTTAGGTGTGGGATATAGAATGTTGAATTTATTTCTTTATTTAACATCTCTCTTGGATTGTCAATGTGGATTCCACTAGCAAAGGTTGTAGTAGCATAAAAACTCTCTTTCCTCTTCATCTCAGCTTCAAATTTCTTTTATATGTGATTTCTTGCCGTGTATGAAATTGAGCTATTGATGAACCTGTATTGAGTAAGGCTTCTTCTCTTACCCTACTCACAGAGAGGTATTCCATTCAGGAGATAGAGGGGACAGTCAGTGCTGTGGCATTGCTGGGACAGGGATACATGGCCCCAGGGGTTCAAAATGTGATCCTGACCCACGGACCAGGGGGGATGGAAGAACAAGGGGGCTGGGCAGGGACAGCCAGGCCTGGATGTGCCTGGGTCTGGGACTTGGCTGATGATTTGCTTAAGTTTTACTGAAATTTAGACAGATCTGCATGATGCAAATAAACACAAGTGGTGATTATATCCCCTTTCTAAAATTTCTCTGACACACAGTTTAATTTTCTTGCTGTGTCGTGTGGTTTCTAGAAATCCATCTACATTCTTAGATACAAAATATGCTATATAGAAGCCAGAAACAGATATTTTACTTTTCTTCACACTGTTTATCAGGATGCAAATTATATTTTTATTAATTTGAAAGTTTTGTTTATTTTTCTTTTAAATTGATTTATTGGCATTTTTTTTTTTTTCTTTGAGGTTGGGGTTTTTTTAGTTTTTTTTGGTTTTTGTAAGTGTCTATGGTTAAAAAAGCATTCATTATCTGCAAAATGGATGGATATAAAGTGAATTAGTCTGATTTAAGTAACTTATGTTAAACAGCTCCAATAAAATTCAAGAAAATCCATAATTTTACTTGAACACCTTGTACAAATTTTAGCCAATTTAGCAGCCTCTCATTACTGCTGCTATTGTTGTTAGAGTTGATTCTTGAAGCTATAGCTTACTCCAAACAGAAAGACCGGAATCACCATCTAATACCAGCTGATACATACATGAAGCTGAGTGCCTACCTCCTTCATTAAATTCTTTGCTCACTTTGTTACTGATAGAAGATATAAACAGTCCCACCAAACAACATATCCATTGTAAAATATAACAAATTAGAGCATTCTTGCCCATCATATCCAAATCTGCCAGTGTGGCTGGGTTATCATCTGCATTTGTTTTGTTCTTAAAGCATAAATTCTGTGGTCAGTCTCAACTATTTTCTTAATAAAGGCACATCTAAGAAATTAAAGCCTAAATTTAAAGCTTGATTCCTTCATTCAGCCATCAAAAAGTCTGAGCTTATTAATTCTCCTAAGTGAAAACTTATGATAAATATACTGGAATATTTAACTACCCCTGTAATCTTGAAAGTGTTTCTCTTAGCAGAAGAACTCATTACTTTTTCAAGAATTCGTTGTATGTAGATAGTAACTAATCACCATAATCCTAATTTTCAAACTTCTACTAATTTTTGAGATTGTGTCTTTCATTTTTAAAGAATGTTCTAACTTTACACATCACTGATTGATTTCAGGTGTCTCATCTCGCACCTTTCAATGAAGATTAAGCACAAAGGATCACCTTCCCATCAGCTGATCTTCAAATAACTGGTGGAACAATTTAGGCCAGGAGAATTCTGTTCCTCTGCACAAGTAATCAGCTTCTTTGATCCTACTCCTCCAGCAAATAAGGAGGAAGCACTGCCTGTGCAGGTACAGCTGTGGTACTCAGAAACTGAATTCTGATTCTGGAAACTGCTGTTTTATCAGTGAATTTGAAGAATGGCCACCTCTTTGTGTTCACTTAAACATAGATTAAAAGCTTTTTTTTTTTTTTCCCCTGGGTCCTTTCTTACAGGATGATGCTTCTTTCACAATTCTACCAGGAATTCTACGGGCTTGAGTTCCTCTTCTAACAGCTGGACAAATTTGGGACAACAAGTTTTTGGGGGACATATTTTCCAGGCACTTTTTTTGCTAAAGTCTTTAAATAGGTACAAAGTTTGGACCTGTCTTTTAACTGGAAAAGTGTAAATAAGGTGCCTCATGTTTTGTAATGCATGGTCTTTTTTCATACAGCATGGACTCCTCTTCAGCTGAGGATTTCACCTTCCCTGCTTTCTTCATATAGCAGAGTCTATTGTGAATTGTTGGCCTGAAAAGAAGAAATAGGAAGGCAAAGCCCTTTTAAACAGGTGACTTCCTACAGAGGTAAATGGACAGATGAAGAGCATTAGAAAGTTATGATGCATAGTATGTATAATACTTGTCTCTAGTTCTCTGGATACTCATCACAGACTTGCTTCTGTCCTGGGCAAGACAAGCAGTAGGTTGCTGTGTGGTTTGTCCTGTGGGAGTGGGAATCTAGGAATGGTTAGTGGTGATATATTGAGATGCATGAAAAATTTATTACAAGCTAATGAACACTCTGAGATCAGCTCAGTTGGTCAGAGCACAGTGCTAATAATGCTAAGGTTGTGGTTTTGATCCTTGTATGAGCCTTTCACTTAAGGGTTGAACTTGATGATCCTTGTGAGTCCCTTCCAAATCATATCTGTGAACTGTGGTATCTGTTTCTCACTCAGACTTTTTTTTTTTTTTTAGAAATGAGAGTTCTACAGGTGAAACAATAGATCCACTTAGCAGTGTGCAAAAAAATCAAACCCCTAACAACAAAACAGCAGTCTTCTGAATAATTTTGTGGTAATGGTCTGTCTGCCTTTTTCCACCTGATAATCATGAAACTCTACTTTTCAAATCCTCAAGAAGGATAAAACTGAAGCAGTCTTCATTTTTCAAAGTTGTCTCTTCAACATCTTATAAAAGAAAAAACAATAAATATTTCACCTCTGAAGTTGCCTTCTGTAATTATTTATCTGCTTTCTTTGCAGCTGTTATATCTCCCAAAGACTGCAAAAATGGTGTTGCAGAAACAGCTTGACTGGGCTTCTAATGAGTTGCACCAAGGTGAGATTGAAGAAAGCAATGACACAAGCCTAGCTCCAGACTAGGAATAGTTATATATCAGCTCTTATCAGCATCTGATAGAGCACAAATGCTGAAGTAAACTTAGTTGATATTCTCCTGGACAATTTAAAATAATTGTTTGTGTAGAAGTGCAAAACCTTTCTTTTTTTTTCCATCTGTGTCCTCTCCATAAAAACTCACAAGAAAGAGGAACTATGTAACAAAATCTCTAGTTGGAAAAGTTGCCTTCATAATATCTGTGTGAAAAAAAGTTATTCAAGACACGTTCCAAAATCTCTCTTCTCTGCCTAAAAGCTGCTGACAGATTAAAGAAGGAATGTTTCTAGCTGGAGATGTATTTTATAGTAAGCAGACACCTTTATTCTTTTATCTCTTTTCTTAAGGAGTGAAAGGGGAGGAAGACAAAGGAGAGAGTACTGGATTGTAGCAGATGTGAAACTAAATAAGGGACAATGGCAGACTAAGGAAAAATATAATGGTTGTGAATTAATTCTAGTGGAATTTCCAGTGAAAAAACTTTGATACAGTATCACTGGGTCATAGGCATTCAGAACAAGAATCAAAATCAACTAAAATGAGCAAGTAACAAAACTCTGTTGCAGCACTTACGTTAGACTGATGTGCTTCAGTCCACTGGCATACACCTTGAGCTGTGTCTTGGTCTCCCAGTATTAGGGTCACATCATTTCACCTCATAGTACCAGTCCCTATGATATACACTTCTGCATGAAAAAAAAAAATTAAATCATGATTCTGATGGCAAGAAAGAGTTAAAAGGTTTATACCATAGCTAACATACTGTTCTGTGTTTCTGTTTGCCTAAACTTCATTTCAAGCATCTGCTCCCTGGCAGTCACTCAGTTCCAAACACTATTATGCTGATAGCTGTTTGTCAAAGCATAAAGGGAGGAAGTATAAAAATCAGTTAAAAATATAAAATAAGAAAAATTATGAATAAACAGATCATACATAAAACCGGAAAACCAAGATATTCCCTGTCAGTGAGCTGGGGGAGGTTAGGGACATAGAAGTAGTTCTAATTTTCTCTAGAGCTGTGAATTAATTGTGCATACATATATATATATATATATGTATTTATTGAGCAAGATTTTTTCCATTTTATTTTTGACACTTTAGTCCTATCTCTCATCAGTTACTATTTTAAAGATAAATATTCATTAGTGAAGTATAATGACACCATAAAAAAAGTGCACTCTTCTTTACAAAAAGGACATTTTTGGGCCAGTTAGTCTCATACATATAAAATAACTGTCCGATTGCCACTTTGGATCCTCTGAAACAGTGGCATATTTGAGATTAATTATAGATTAAAAACAATATTACCCCACAGTTCTTACTGTTGACTTTTTTGAAGTGACTGTGTGAAGTAATGGATGAATTAATGAAATGATCTTATCTGTCTTCCCAACATTCTTTCGATTCAGTGTCACCCTTTCTTTTCTTTTTGCCAGTAAATGGAGGCCTCATAGAAGAGAGAAGTACTGTACTATCTGTGGGATTGCTAAGGGATGGGACAAAGGAAACGTGTTTTGCTGAATCAGTGCAGAAATGTTCTTAATATTTTTCCATCAGAAAATGGAGGAATCATGCAGTGGCAAATTTTCAGGGGATTTGGGGGATGAAGAAACAGATCATGCGACTGTGTTTGAGCATACCAACTGATGCGTACTATTGGGTAACAGATTTTGGCAGATGTTGATGAAACTGTGAATCGCTGGTATGAAGCTTTTCTGAAAACATATATTCTGTTATTATTCTGTTGTTTAAACATTAATGTTGCTTGGAAAGCCTCTCTTTATGTCTATTCTGAGTTCTAGATTAGACTCTCAACTTGTTTCCTAACCCCATAACTTTATACAATAGCATATCTCTCCCCTATTTGGAATAACCTTTTGTATATCATCCCTTTCCTAGTCTTCTCTTCTTTTATTTTCTTTCAACTTTCCCACACAGATCTCGTTTTCCAAGATTCTTACTCTTGCATTTTACTTTTTAATTCAATTATTCTAGATATGACCTTTCATTGGAAGCTTTAGCAGTTTTGAATGAAAAGGTGTAATTCCTTGCCTTTTGTGGTGTACACAAAACTCATTCTAAAGAATGCCTCTTAAAATGTCATTTGCCTTATTTTCAGTAACACATATTTTTGTGATGTGTGTATTTCACTGTCAGAATTTTTTCTGCACTGCAGTTTTTGAGATAGCTGCTGCCCAACATAAATCATTATATAAGAAAGATTTTTCCTACTTAGATTAGTTCTTTACTCTTGTAATTATGGAACTCTGTAGTAATAATTTCCTAAATTTATAAGCATAATTTGAATTCCTATCTCACTTCCAAAGTCTTTGTTTTCTGGTTTGGTGTCATGCCCAGTTTTAAGTTATGTACTTTCCTGTTCCACTGTTTATATCATTGTCATAAATAGTAATTGGATAATAAATATCAAATAGGTGAGACAACTGTGTGAGCTAAAATGCTCTCTTTACTTTGAGACTAAACTCAGTAACTAAACTCAGGCTTTTCAAGTTGTTTTTGTTTCTGTTCTTTTTCTTTTTCTATGGTTATTACTACTCAAACTACTATCAAACTAGCATTAGTTTGATAACAAACATTATAACATAATAACATTACTAAAGTCAAAAGAGATTACATCTACTTTCTCCTATGTCTTTTAGGAAATGTTTCCTATTAAGGGGTAACAAGACTGTTTTAGATAAAATCTGGCAATGACTAACATATGTTGGCAGTTCATTATTACTTGATTATTCTTGAGGTTCTTGCAAATTGATTAATAACATCGTTCCTATTATTTTTACAGGTATCAATATTACATATTCTGTTGGGTTTACACCTCCTTTAAGCTTTCTTCTCCCTATTCCCTCTTTTCCTCTAATGGATACTTATTTTTGTCTTTTTCAGTCGCTGAGTCTTTATGAGTCATCCAAGAAAACTGCCTAAATCAGTTGTCTTAACTGATTTTCATCAGACTTGAAAAATCTAAGTTATCTTCATATAATTGGTCTGGGTTTTTTACTGTAATATTGCCTCTTTCCTTCATCCTTGTTATCAATATTAACCATGATAAGTGAACTAAGTGTGAACTAAACCATCTTTATAGAATAAAGCAACCAAACTGAAGCAAGAACACTCTGGCTTTCTCTGTGTCCTGCAATAATTTGCCTTCTCCCTTTAACTATCAAGACCTTCTTTCTCTCATCCTGTTATTACATCTAATGCACTTCAGAGAATTTCCTGATTGCCTTTTATATTTTCTTCCAGCTGTATATCATTTTGTGCTTTTGTGCCTATCCCTCCATCATATGCTATTCTTCTACATTGTTTTTTGGCAATGAGTCCTTGTTTCAATTGTGCACAACTTCTTCCCCTCTTCCTCCTTCCACTTCAACCACTGAAGAGCTTCCGCTGGAATTGGTGTCTTACCATATCTGTCAGTCATTTTCTGTAACAAGCATAGGTTATCTTCAGACTTTGCAGTCTTATTATAATCAGCTACTCTATGGCACTAAAGAAAATCTACAAGATCTATTATTAAAAAAAAACTACTACATGAACTCAAGCCAATAATTCCCAAGGCTGTATCAGAAAATTATTTTAAGTGATTATTCGTAGTTGTATATAAAAACCTTTATTAAAACCTAGTATGATAGACACATCAGCACAGATTTCATAAACTAAAGTAGAGCCTCTACCATCAATAAACAGTGGATGATATTCTCATGAATGAAAGTAGCCTTGCTAATGGCTCAAGCCCTGCAGTGTGCATACTCCGTGTAATGAAATGAGTGAAAAAATAGTTAAAAGAATAAAGAGATGAACATTACAACCGGTTTCTGAACATCATCTTTAACTAAGATTGTGGGACAGGGCAATGACTCAGGTGGTCTTGTGGGGCTATTTAACTTGTGTTTTCCCATGAGAAGCTTTGAAATCTCAAAGGGTTGTGTGTGATTAAGCAGATCTTTCACCCCTCACTGGTGAACAACTTTTTCATAGGGAAATATTGCAACCCAAGAGCAAATGAGTGCTAAACAAAGAAGCAATTGAGATTTTACAACACAAATTCAACGCTGAAATAATGTGGAAAGTTTTGTATTTGTGTGGTTAAAGTAAACATACAAAATTAGAAATGCCTTAGGTCTTGATGGAAAGAAACATTTATTATAAGTGAACAAACCCCAAGTATTTTCTACCATTTAAAGGAAGATAAAGCAGATTCTAGTTCCAAATTCTACTTCTAGATCAGAAAAGATACACTGAATCATATGTGTCTCAATTTATAAGTGTAATAATGTCATATTTGATCAGAAAAATTAGTATTTTCACTACTTGGTACTTGAGGGTGTAAAGTAAACGTGTGGAAAGCTTAGTTGGCTGAGTGTAGAATAAAAAATTATGGGAAATTTTGCATATTTAACTCTGTTTATACACACCCTGTGCATCAGTTGTCAATTTTGAGTTCAGTAACTTCTAGCTCCTATCATTCAAATACAGATGACCTTCCATAATGGCACAAGTCCCTTATAGCACAGCACAATGTCTTGTGTGGGAGCGGCATTGCTGATACTAGCAGCTATGCAGGAAAAATACTGTAATATGGCTAGATGTATAAGATGGATCATTTCCTTCCAAATGAGGATGCAGTCATTGAAGTGGCTTATGGACTCAAGACATAAGCAAACATTAGTGGATTTTGTTTCTGTTTCTTGGCTTATCAGTTGCCAACCAAGATTCAGATGAGAGCAATGAGTTACAGAAAATCCACCCTAATGTTTTAAATGTCTTTTTAAAAAGTCACAGGCTGCATGTTGGTCTAAAAATGTGTTACCCTATCTCAGTCCACAGTGCAACCATAGCTCCTGAATAAATACAGCAATTAGTGATGCTTATTCAAGTGCAGAGCAAGCCAAGAAAAAGACGAATGAACAAGACTGTTAGACAACAGGAAAGAGTTGCCATCTGACTGTAATGCAAAGGCCTGGTTAAAAATTTGGGGTTGTCTTCTGGTGCTGCTTCTCCTGAGCAGAATTGGATGCCCTACCACATAAGGCCACCAGAGGTTTCATTTTATATACTGGAAAATTGTCATGATTTTGCTGATATCTCGGTTTGGATAGCTATAAACTCTCAGCTGTTTCAGAAGCCCAGGGGCATCAGTCCACTCTCTGTAGCTGGTCAATGATTGCCTTCATCACCTGGCAATTCTCATTTTATATTGCAGCAGACCACTTCTCATTTTCCTGGCTCAGTGGTCAGCCTCTGTAATATTTGCTGTAGCTCTGCCAAAGCAGAAGAAACAAGACTTCTTTTTAGATCTGACAGAAGAATTACACCAACACTGCAGCATCTGTGCTTGTAGCCATTTCTAGCAGAGACACTGGTAAACATGGAGGACCAGAGCATGGATATTACAAGGGGGATTATTGGAAATTAAAAGCTACAAAAACAGAAATTTTCAGTAAAAGAACCGTCTGCTTGAAATATGAAAATAAAACTGGCAACTGTCACCCCACAGTGCACTGTAGATACATTTTACAAAGAATCAGCTGTTCAGCACTGACGTGGAGGAGTCTGGTACATATCTGGTGCATCTTTTGTGACAGATGAGGATATGCCCATAGCACATCAACCAAAGGTGTTCATAATTTTGTCATGTCAGATGACATCTGTTTCAATACTTAGGCTATTTAAAAAATCTCTGACAATAGACATGGCTTTTTCACCTACTCCCTCTTTTCTGAATTGATTGATGAACACTTTCAACTAGGAAGAAAAAGACACAGAAAATACTGTTTTGTTTTGTTTTTAATGATAAGTCAGTTTTAGCAACAGTCATTCTCCAAGCAACAATACAAAATAAAGCATTGCTCAAATGCTTAGAGATGTAACCAGAAGAGGGCATGAACATGGTCGAAGAGTGGCTGCACCCAGAGTAGAAATTTTTGGACCCTATCCCACCCATCCATCCTTTTTCACTAAGTATTGTTATGATGCATGACAAAAATCTTGTTCCCACACACAGAATGGAACATAGACGGACAAGGACAGGTAGAGGAATCCAAATAACACATACAGAGACAGAAGTCCCTGACTCGAACCCCCAGAGCATTCCAGGAGGACATCAGGACATAGCCTCATGGGTGGAAGTGACTCCTACCACTGTAGATCTCTGGGAGATCTGCTGGTAGATTGACTAAACCAACTGTCAATACATTGTGTGCATTTTTAATGGGAAAGAAAATAGAGAAAGTAGCAAAAGTGTGAGATATTTGCTAAATACTGCAGCTTATAGGTAAGTAATAAAACAAAAAGGTGTCTAAATGCATCCGTAAAATACAAAATAACCCTTGAAATTTTAAATTTGGTCAACCTGAGGCAAAAATGTGTTATTAATATCATAGATTTTTATCTCCTGTTTTACTAGTGTTGAGTTGAAAATACTATATTTAAAAGGACATTTTAAAAAATGGTTTATTTTCTTAGAAAAAAAATCTTTAATGGGAATGTTTGGATGTATTTGAATGTTATTTTATTTGGAAATAATAAAATAATATTTCATCTTTAGGCAACCAAATTGCTTGAAGTTCTTATTTTTAGACTCATTATTGTTCACATTGAATTTTTTTTTTTGGTTGGTTGGTTTGGCTTGATTTTCAGTTTGGATTTTTCTACTAAGTTTCAGCCATCTAAACATTTACTTGTGCTTGTGAATGCATTCAAAATTGACAAATCCCAAAGATAATATTTTAAATCACAGAGATCATTTTTCATACAGAAGAAAACAAGACTAACTGAGCTTCCAATTCCCCAAAACACTTTTTACTGTGCAAGGGAAAGGGCCAGAAGGTGGCAAAGAGAGAAGCGGGAAGAAGTTGTGCTCCACTGCCCTGGTACAATACGTCAAAGAAAGGATTAAATTTTTGTTTTTATTTCAGATAACTTCATAATTTTTTGCCAGTCTTTAGCAGCTAAAGCACTAGTGACTAATGTCTTGGTTGGATCCACAATCAAAGACATCCAGCCTAACTTTTTCTGTGCAGTAGGAATTGTTACTATTACAGTCAATTTTATTATTCTGTGGTAAATTTATCATTCTTCTCATTGCTCACAAAGGGATTTGCTCGTTCTTGTTTGAAGCAAAGGCTGGCGCTTGATGATGTGGGAGAAGTGCTATGCTCTTATATTTCTATTTTTCCCTCTTTTCATGAATTCCATCCTCTCGAGAAACCAACTCGCACCATGCCCTGAGGCCTGACTTATGCTGACATGTATATCTAAGAAAATAGGAGTATTTTTTGTTCCTAGAAAATGTTCAGCTTTACTGTGAAGTGATATAAAGACAGCTCATCTTTGCAGAGGAAGGTAGTGTCTGGTTGGGCATCTAGAAGTCTGGTAAAGGGTTCTCCACTCCTGCTTCCTGGAGCTGCTGCAACCTTTAGTGACACTAAAAAGAGCTGAGAGAAAAGCCATGATCCTCTTATAACTTGATGATAAGACATTTGCCATAACAAAAATGTTATTTTGTATGAGCAAATTGTGCCGTTTAATTAGGATTCCATCAAATGACAGAATGTAAGCCAATGAAATCTGCTGGGGTGTACTCTTGTTTCATCATGATAGAAGGTGCATGGTTTACTTGCAGATGTCTTGGTTTAAAAATACAGCTTTTGAATCATGCCTTTCATTTATGTAGATCTTAGATAGCTAGAATATTTCCATTTCCCAAGGAGTTGGATATATGATATGAAGGAGCCTGTCTTTCAGCTGTTTGTTTAAGTGATAGCCAGTTGCATTTAGACTTTTTATTTAAAGGATTTTTAAATACTGTACAGAATATAAGTTTGGGGGTATTTGTCTAAAATACCATTGGGAAAATGCTACTGGTGTCCTTTTCTTATGGGTCTAATAAATACCAACATTTGTCCACTATTTTTTTACTCTGAATGAGCTGAGGAACTGCTGTTGAACATCAGGTAACAAGAACAAGTCAGCAGAAGGCTGAAATTTCAATAAGAGTTGGTTCAGAGGTGAGAGGTAAAGACCACACTTCACATACAGGAGCAGAACTCCAGTAGCAGCACAATTGCCAGTGTTCCATCATGATGGAGATGAGGGTACACCATGGAATCAGGTGTAAACAAGTGGAAATAACTGGTTGGAATTTGAAGAATTACATTGACTTAACTGGACCAAGATTTGTCAGCAGTTCCCTATCTCTGCAGAGAGATCTTCCTCGGTCCTAATATTATTTCCTATGGTGAATGCCATAAAAATCTCTACGTTCAATTATTCAGATTAAAAATTCAGATCTTCTGCCTAGTGTTTCTGGTGGCATGATGATACATAAGTATTTTTCTTTTAACAGCTCTCCTCAAAAATCTGCTGGTTTGGGATTTGGAGGGTTCTGCACAGCTTTCTTAGCAAAGCAGAGGGCCCTTACATGATAAAACGAGAAGTAGTGGAGTGAGTGATGCTTGCCTGTTCTTCCCAAACACTGAGTGAAGAAAATTAAACTTTTGAAATAGCTAAAGGAATACTACAAGTCAAACAAAAACCTAGAAACCTTCCCTGGTTACATTCAGATAATCTAAAAGCTGTGTTAGAGGAAGGAAGTACTTTCAGAGGAATTTTTTTCTCTTGAGGTCAGGGACAGAAGTTTTCAGCTGCCCATGCAATTCCCAACTCACACCAGGCACTCTGTGGCTCTGTCTATTATCTTGAATAATGAATTAAAACAGGGACTCAAGGTATTTTTGAATTATGTCATTCCCACTAAGGTGAGTGTTAGCTGAAGTGATGTTTACAAAGTAAAAGGAAGCTTTGTCCTAGATCAGAGAAAAGCCTAGACAAAAAAGTGACTTCTGAAGGTCTCTCATACAAAGGGATTGTAAACCAGTCTAGATATGGTTTCATTTATTCACAGGGCAAAACCTTTTCTATCTTTTGATAGGACTATACTATCTAGCCACTAGTGACTCCTGTTGGCAAGCTCCAAGGCGAAAAAATCTAGAAAATATAAAATAATTTCAGAGCTCATATTTTATAGATGCTGTTTCGGAGTTAAATCACACAGAATTAAGACATTGGACGCTTCTTCCTCTCATCAGCTGTTTAGTAAGGTGGGTGCCTAGACATCACAACATACTCTAGGACCTGTAGTTGTTAAACATACTGACTGTGGGTTTCCTAACAAAATAATCTGTCCTAAACTCAAGTCTGTTTACAAATTAATATTGGCAGGATATCTATTGCACATGAAATTTCTGTTTTCATCCATCACACCTCATACCACTGTATTTATTTCAGCTAGCTTAGAGAAAATTGAACCAGTTTCAGGACCCAGATGAAACCTGAAAAAAATAGCCCCACTCATACTATTAGGAGCTGAGGAAAAACTGTAGCTTCCCTGGATTCAGAGCTCTTTTCATATAGAACCATAGCAAAAGTTACAGTTTAAATCTATTTATGGAATTGGCCTCTTGAGATTTCTCTCCCGACTTTCCTCGGTACGTAATGTGAGCTCTAGTTAAGAGAAGTGATGCGGATTCTGCTGCAGCTCTGGATAGCACTACTGGTGTAATATCCACTACAAGAACACTAGGTGGCTACAGCCTCAGCCCTGGCAGGAAATTCAAGGAAAATTGTGTTCCACAATAGCAGGCAGTGACAGACTGTCCCTTCTTTCTACTTATTGAGAACAAACAGTTCAGAAATTACTAAAACTTTCATAAGAGTAAGTGTTGAAATTTCAACAGTGACCTACTGCATCGTTGTTTATTGTTTTGCTTTAGTGAAAAACAAGCCTATCCAAAAGTCAAAGAATGTATGGGAAGTAAAACAGTCAAAAGCTGTGGCATAATACAAAAGCCTTAGGAAAGTACTGAAAATAAGGTTTTGCTCACAACCCAACACAACACACTCATCCTGGTTACCCAGAAGAGCCTTGTAGAAAAGGTGTCCTTTTTAGCATGACCTAGAGGTCAACTAATTCTATCTCTGTAGAAGGATGGGAAAAGCAAGTTCTAGAGTTCAGAACCTTTTGGCAGAACACTCTGTCTCATCCCCTCACAATTATATTAGGGCTCTGTTAATACCTCAGGCAATTTCCACTGCCATGCTATTCACCTGAAAAACAATATCTGTGATAAAGGGAGACTTCCAGGAAGCATGGAGTAAGTGTTTATGGGTACAAGCAAAATATATTCTTTTTTCTATGGCTAATATTGGTTTAGCACCCTGCTATTACTAGTTATGAAAAATGATGGTTATTAATTAAATATTACTAACACAAAACCTTTGTGCTTGGAAAATGTATGGTTATCCCAAAACAGAGACTTTGTTTATTCTTTATATTATGGTAGCACCTAGAGGCCAGAGCTCCACTGTGCAATGCACTGCACAAATATACACAAGGGGCTGACTCTTGTTTTGAGGAATATATTGTAAATGTAAACAGCAAGTGAGTAATACAGTGAAGTGTAGTACAAGAACAAGCAACATGTGGTCAATATGAAAAAAATGATGGCAATGACTCATCTGTTGAACTGTAGTTGGGTTTTGTGTAGCCCTACATCAGAGAAGACTTCTCAGGATTTATTTGGAGGAATCCTTTGGATCCTAAACCCTAGGTTTTGTGAGGAATTACATTGAGTGTGTGATATTTGGATTCATACACTAGCATCCCTCACTAGCTTCACTTTTTAAATATTTTGATAGGATTTTCTTTATCTTTTCATCGGTGACTAAGAGTCTATGAGTTAAAAATGGGCCTGAAGATGGTATTCCCTTATATAAACAGTCAACATAGGATTTACACATGTCCTGAAGAATGAGAACTTTGGGTTTTCAAGTCTTCCATGTTACCTAACATATCTGAAGAAAAGTTATTGACAGTGTTGAATACCGTAGAACTATAATGTCCCTGTCCTCTGCCTTTGTGTACTGCATCGGTGACAGAAAAAGTCAAGAACTACTATGGTTTCAAAAGATATCATGAACTCATGGAGAACATTACTACTGGTATCTATTTAAACTTCACAGCAAATGCTCTCCTATTCTCAGCTGGAGAATGTTATCAAATCTGACATTGACTTAAAACTTGGGGTCAGGTGTAGGGGCTGAGTGTTAGTATTGCATTTGGTTCAAGTACTGATCCAGTTTTATAGGAAGTTTATCAATGTCAGTGACTATCTTTTTCTATTTTTATAAAATAACTGTGAGAGCCTCCCTGGAAGTGGGTGACATTTGGCTGGTGAGCTATCTTAGCCTAAGAAACTCAAAAAGTTGCAAGTTTTGTGATATTTATCACATGCCAACATTTTGCTCTGGCGGCAAGTCTTCCATGGAGCATTATTCTTTTCATTATCAATGGCACTGGACAGCTTTCTAATGTCTTCCTTGAACAATTTCCAAAACTATCTGGCTGGCTGGGAAATACTCAGCTCACATATGCCAGCTGTTGACCCATCTGTGGTGCCTGGCACAGGTTCTCCTTACATGGACTGGCATGAGATGGAAACTGCAGCCCACAGTTTGGGAGGACAGTCACATCCACGTCCAACAGCCCTGAAATAGAACTGGCTTGTCATGTATCACTTGTAGATCCCACCTCGTTTTGCTTGCTGCAATGAAATGGGTAAAGAGCAAACTCAAAGAAATGGGTTAAGAACTCAACTTTGCAGTGTAAGCACAAAGTCATACACACAAAATAGATGACAGATAGTTTTGCAGTATATGTTCAGCCCCTTTTTGGTCCAGCAATGCTGTCTAATTTCATTAATCTCTTTTAACTCATCCCTTATCTCTTTTAAATTACATTTTTCTATTTCTAAACTATAGACAGTATTGAAATCAATTTTCACAAATTGATTTCAATAGTGAAGTCACAGGAATAGTGGAAACAGGCTATCACAAATCTTGAGAAATCTTGAGCTGATCCTGGCAGCCATTGGCAGAAGTATCTTTCTAGGCTCACATCTAGTATCTCCTTCAGCCTTAGCCTTGCTTCAGTAACATGTTTTTCTGTTTGTTTATTTTGAAACATTTTTTCTATGTGTAAAGTTTGAAAAAACAGTCAGATGAAGAGCTGAGACAATGCAATTATGTTAATTTGACGAGAGTATGGATAATACAAGCCATATTTTTATCATAGATAATTGAGGGTTATTACCCGTACAAGTGTTTCTCATATCAAACCTGATGAGGTCTGGAGAAGACCAATACAACTGTACATCCTGCATTTCAGGCAGCAAAACAGTGGTACACCATGAAGACAGCTGGAGATATGATTTTCCTCAATGGCATACTATTGCTAGTGGAAAGTTAAAGTTTTCTTCTCCCATCAGCTTTCCTCTGAAAACAAAAACAATGTCAGCAGACATTTGACAACAAAGGCTCTGTATCTGTGTCCTGTTTTTTCCACTTGCTTGCTGTTTCACCTTCATTTTCCTTCCAGCATTACCAGGCAGAAGCAGTGAGGAGGGAAGCAAGACTATCCTATCCACCATTGGTGAAAGCAGAAGTCTCCTTCACCCTCATGCTTTTCTGTACTCACTCCAGATGTGACTTCATGATGCTTGCAGATTAACACCCAAGCTAGCTCAAAGACTGAGTGCTATTCTTCAGGTAGATTTATGGATGAAAGTGGATGCCTCTTCATATTGTATTGCATGGTGCAAAGCCTTTACGTTTAGCCTGGCAAAATTGCATCACAGATTCTGGAGACCTAAGAGAGAAGCTTTTTGATTTCTTGTTCTGGGTCCCTTTCAATCTCATGCACTGTCAAACAGATTTCATTGTCCAAATCTCACTTTGTTTTCAAGCATTATGTGTCATGTTGTGTGGTCATTTAGGTCATAGAGGCACCTCCTTCAAAAGCTGCAAAATGGCTTTTACTGTTGGGGACCAGGAATAAAATCTCTTCTATGAAGACAATAGCTCTGATTCCTTCTTCCTATTATGGCACTGGGGAAGCAGTGGGGAATCAGCCTCAGAAAACATTATTTCATGGTGCTTTTTTGTTCTCCCAGGCTTGAGAATCAAAGGACCAGGGAGAGAATAGAGTGACCTGGCTCTTTTGTGAATAGAGCAGCACAGTGTATCACCAAGCTATTACTGAAGTGACTAAGAGAGGCAATTTAATCAAATGTGATTTGTTCAGAAGCTCACTTGCCTAGTGCTGGCATCTTCCTAATATTCCTGTGAGTACAGTTCAAATCCTGACTGCAAAGGGAGCAATCTATTATTTGCACTGGGTGATAACTTACATATCAAAATATACTTTTATCATCCAAGTGAACTGAACCCATTTTCAGTGGCTACACAAACCAAAACAGTAAATTTTCCTAAGTGGATATTAATATTTTTTTAAATTAAGTATCTATTTTATAGTTCTCATTATTTATTATCACTCTTATAACCTGCAATATTTTCTCAGTAAAAATTTCTGCAGTCACCAGTCTTTAACCATTTAATTAAATAATACTTTGCATAGTTCTATGAATAATCTCTAAAATTTTGTTTTGTTTTCTATTTAGCAAATGCCTGACAGAAGCAGTTTCCTGATACACAGAGATCCAAGCAAATACTCCTCCCAAACACAGCCATTCAATATTTAAAACATGTTTAGCAACACTAAATCAAAACTGCTTTGTTTTGGACTTGTTCATAAATGTGGAACGGTGTGCAAATTTGACAGTCCTGGGAAAAACTCTTGAGTTATTCATTGGCAAAAGTGCAATAGTTTTCATCTCTAAGGTGAATAAACCCAGGTGGTCAGGACCTTGATGAAACACATGGACTTCTCATTCCCCCATAGGGAGGGGCCACAGAGACACAGCAAGCTCCTCTGTGCCAGGCCCTCTGAGGTTTCGTTGCTCATTGAGACTTCAGATTGTAGCTTAATATTTATCATGACACAGCAAGTAAATAAATACCTTGGCACAAAGCCTGGAGCCTGTCAGCACTGCCCCCGCTACAACCTCCTGTTCAAAATACAGAGCTCTATCATCTTTCACATAAAGCCTGTTCAGAGGAAATGACCTAGGATATGTTTAATTTCCTTCTTTGACTTCTCAATGATGTCACCTCGATAAACCCCAAATCCAGAGACCTTCACTGAGAGCATTAGGACAGAGTAGCTGTGAGGGCTGTTACTTGTCAAAGTAATTTAATTTATAATGAAGTGCTTCCTAGTTGGTCTCTGCAAAATCAGCTTAAGCAAAAGCCTTCTGTGTTATTCCCCCTAAATGCTAAAGTATGGAACTGTTACAGCAACTGTTTAATGGAACATTTCACAACCATGAGGATTTTCACTCTAGATAGGAGCCCAAGTGCTGAGTTTTTTTATCCTTTCTGTGCTGTGAGCACTCTTGATGAAAAGTAAAAAGCTGTCAAAAATGTACTGGGAATAGGAAAGTAGTTTTTTTCATTAGTTTTTCTTCAGCAATAATTACTGTGTTCAAGTATTATAGTGGCAGAATTGGGTATATTTCTGATGAGAGGGGGTACATGGCAAACAAGGACAGAGGTGTAACTAAAAATATTGTGTATTATACATTGAAATCAGAGAGCAGAAAGAAAAGAGTGGTATCCAAGGAAAGATACTGATGAGAGTTACCAAATCAAGTGTGACCTGTGGATGGAGAAAAATAAATAAATAAACAATGAAATTTGTGTAATTGCCTGTATTCGTGTCCTGGAAAAGTAATACATACTGTTGGAAATTTATGGTTCTGGAGGTCCTTCCCCCTCAACCTTGGATTTAGCTACTTTGAGAAGAGGCCTTACAGGACACAGAAATTTTGCACAGCCTCAACTTGCTGTAGATGATGAGGTCCCCAGGGTGCACACCAGTGACCATCTGCTTCTCAGTCCATACAATGAATCTCTTTGGGATGTGAAACATATATTAAGGAATCTGACAAGGAAGACGAAAAGCAATAGTATATGAATAGAAAGGTGTCCTTAGACTATCCTTCTGGCCCTAAATCTCTGAATCTGTTATTAACTCTCTTGGAAAAAAAAAAAGTTCTCTGGTACCCTGTTTTTGGAAAGTATTTAAATTTTTTTCGAGACAAAATAGGGGTTTTTCTTCTTTCATTTGGAATGGTAACCTTTCAAAATAACAGGAAACACAACATAACCCAGTATGTCAATTCTATTTCACCTCTGATGGCTATTTATAATTGCTACTCAAATAGGAAATCTGCTTCTGACCTTTGGTGCTGGAATATACTTGAAATTCACGCCTCACTGTGCTGTCAGCTCCTTTTCATGCATGAATTTATATGTGGGCTAATAAATATGAGTTTGGGAGCAAAAGCTGTAGCAGTGGAATGCAGCTTGTGATTTTGCTGTGAGGTATGCTTGAAAAAGGCTTGTATAGAAACTGAAGAGAATGATTTATCACTTAGAGCAGCTTTGAATATGACATCACTGTTTATAACTGACATTAGCAAGAATTTTAATGTCAGAGTCACGCATATGAGAGTACCACTAGAGTTTAAGTAATGCAGAGATACATATTTTAATTCACGCTCTTTATTGAAACTTATTCTGCATGGATCTTTGATATAACAGTTTATTTTAATATTATCCAGGCTACACTTTTGTTATTACAATATATTTCATTTCAGTCTGTGTGCATCGAAACAAACCAGTGGCCTGTATATTCCAAACAGTACAATACTATGAAATGAACTCAGCTGGCTCAGGCTACACATTTTTGCTCTACCTCTCCAAAATAATATACCAATCAAAGAGAAATTATTTATACAGATGATGCTTGGCATGCACTGTGAGATAATGGGATGTATTAAATCCTTTTATCCTCACAGCTAAGGCTAGGGCTATTCCTCAGAGTCTTCGGCAGTGGATACCTAAGGATTTTAAAGTGGATAGGAATAGTAATTTCTGCTGAGGCACACCCTAAGCAGTAGTTGCTGCTTTTTAAGGCTAAAATAAATTCAGAAAAGAGTGCCGGTTAAAATAAGTAACCATTGGTTTGTAACATAGGGTTATGCTCCAAGATTTTGAGAAACAGAAGAGAAAGTTATTTAATGATGAAAGTTATATGTGAATGGGCAAGGGCTTGAGGATAGAATATCTTTGTCTTACCTGGAAGCTGCCAGTGAAATTGCTGCAGGAATCTACCCATTATGACAGAACAATACTTGGGCATTTACAGCACCTCTAGAGCTTTAGACACATAAGGACAAAATTATCCATGGTTCTGGTCTGAATGTAAAACTGCAGGAGTAGGGATGTTTTTATTTTCACTTTTCTGTGCCTTCTTCATGCCAGATTCAAATGAAAGCCAGTATTGTCTTTCAGGGTCAAATTATGTTTTAAAAACTAGGCAGACCGTCTGTCCCTATTATAAACTCACACAAACTTGTGTAAAAATGCTTAAATAGAACATAGCACCAATTACATTTAAAATTACTGTTGTGATAAAGAATTAATTTTTAAACACATTTTCCTGTAACAACTTGGTTATTACTTCCTGTAACAACTTTTAGCAACAGTTGAAATAGCTGTAATGCAAATAAAAAAATCACTGCCTTTTGGAGAAATATCTGACAGTCCACATACGGTTTGCTGTAAGGATGATGGTGACTGAATTGTTCCTGCAACTTTAACAAGCAAAGAACACTGAGCATTTGAGTTAAGAAAAAAACCCCTGTCGTTTGGAAATGGTTTCTGCTTGATTTGGTTCAGTATAATGTCAAAATCACTATTTTTCACTCTGCAGTATTTGTATTTTACTTCTTTGGCTTTGGAAAAGGAAACCTCAAAATCAAATTTTTTTTTGCCCCTAAACATTTTCTTATTTGGATCCAAATGACAGCTGTCTTTGCAGTGGATTCAGTAGGCTTTGCGTCAAGTTCTGATTTCTCTAGGGCTGTAGCAGCTGGCTGGGCTGGTTGTGGCTTGTTCTAGATGTTGCCTTGTTCTCGGTTCAGTTGCAATCAGACAGGGGTGCAGACACACGAGCTGATACAGGTGGCAGGGCAGGCCCTTGGGGAACAGTGGCGTTGCCAGCAGCTGAAAGCCTGAACTCCTACCTCTAGGGAAGGGTGTGAGGACAAAGATAAGACAGAAATTATCTAGTAATTTGACAAATACAAGACCTTTTTGTTTTATCTTGAGAGCAAACCCAGAGTGTTTCTGGTTGTACCAGCCCATACTCTTCCATATGCCATCTATTTTACTTTCAGTTCCTCAGGGGAGTAATGGTCTAATTGAAGTGCCCTTACTGTACCATTGATCTTATTCCACTGTGCATAAGGCACAGGCATTCTTATGCAAAAGTGGCTGAAATTAATATTAATGACCCCACAAACTGGTAGCTAGAACACCTGTGAAAGAGACACTGTCTCAGATTTGCTAATGGCTGATTGTGAGTAGGTAATGTAAAAAGATCCCAAACCCCTAGGAAAGGTCCACAGTTATGTATTCCTAGGGTCATTTGAGCAGGTCTTCCTTGATCTCACTTACTGGAGCTATTTGATTTTGAATAAAATATTTTAAATATTCATAAGCTCAGAGAGTCCCTGGGAATGGTGGTTCATCCTGGCAGGTAGAGTACTTGCTTGAGGGGTGGAATATCTGTGTGCAATGAATTTTTAATAATTTTATGTGTGGTTGAAGAGACACAGTAAGAGAGTTTGAGAAGCCATGATCATTTTGCCCTAGAGTGCCAGCAGTCAGGTCTTTATGATAGCTTTTCCCAGGCAGGTGGCGGCTATGCTGACCCTTGTCCTGGCTGCTGTGCATGATCTGCTGGCTAATTAAATAAAACAGGCTGACAAATTTCTTCCCTTGTTATCCTGAGAGAGTCGGCATTGTTCATATGGTGAATTAGAATCAACCATTTCAGCTATTTTTTCTAGTTTTTATTAAATTCTTTCATTTACAAAAGAAAAAAAAAATACTGATGCATGGAAAAAGATTGACAGATGAGCCTAAGCCCCCCTTGTGGATTAATAGAACTGTATTCAGAATATTTTTCAATTGACCCATTAGTTTTTACCAAAAGAATAAAAAACACATCCATTATGAGAGTGAAAAAGCCATATGTTTTATATCTCAATGCTTGTTTTGAGATCTTGACAGAAAATACTTGAAGGTCAAGGATGTGTGGCTAAAAGTGAAAAAAAGATATTAATTCTAAATTGGAATGTATTTTTGAGTTTTGTAGGACCATTTTGATTCCTTTATATGATCTCTTATCCTTCATATCCTCTGGCTGAAAACAATTATATCTGATACAATTTTCAATTCCTTTCTTGTGGCTTGTTTTATCCATTTTCTTGTAAGTTTAACTATCGTATTAATTTTTGTCTTTTCCCAGTCTTTTTTTATCTGGAGCACATAATTCATCCTTTTTCCTTAATTCTTCAGCTGCCTTCATCCAGATCCTGTGACCTGGTTCCTGTATTCTAAATAAGGAGACATAACTGGTTTTGAGCAGCATCCTATAATTTCATCATGGGGTTTTGCCATTTCTGTGTACATTCCACTACTTTAGCTTTTGTGACAGCTGTGTATTGAGCCAAAATTTTTACTTAGAAGACTGTAAGGGGGCTTCTTTGTGGATTGAAGAAGGTAATTTAGGTTCATCTGTTGTCTCTATTTAGTATTTTTTGACATACCTGGATATATTTGTGTAGCTCTGTACAAGAAAATATATTTACAAAATCCAGCATCTGAGGCTATAGAAATGCGTAAAGCCCTAATCATGCTTGAAAACTTTTTTTGACTAATTTACAACCAACAAGCCTCTGATGACTGATGAGAAAATAGCATAAATAAGGAGGGAGAGTGAGGTTAAATGTCGGTGCACTTGTCTGTTTATAAGTACCAAGATATTTGCATAAGGTTTTTATATTATGACTGTCCCTCTGTCTGTTTAGCACTTTGTATTTGCCAAGTTACTTGTCTGAGGAGACTGCAAACTGGAAAAGTAGAAACAATAGTTTATAAGGCATTTGTACTAAAATCATGGTTCAAGGAGAATTCAGTCCTGATGTGAGTTTCAAGAGACTATAGTAATGCAACTAAGAGTAATGTGGCAGTCAAGGAGGAGCAGAATTTCCGTAATGTAGCCCATGAAGTAATATTGAGATGAAACTGGACAAAAGCTATTTAAGCCTGACTGCTGATGTACTTTCTAATGGTGACATCTATCAGAGTGATACAGTCTCTAGAGGGAAGCAGTAGAAACTCCAGCAGTGAATCATTTAAAAATTAGTCTGCTAAACCACTTGAAAATGTAGTAAATTGAAGAGGTCTGTGTTGGCAGAGGACAGCTAAAAAAACCCCAAACCTGTTCTTCCCAGTTTTCAGTACTGTGAGTCTGGGACAGCTACAGCACTCTTGCCTTTCCCTTGTCCAATATATCTAACCAAACTAGCTCATTTTGTAACACTTGGGAAAAGGAGCAATGTACTGTATTAAATACTTCCACTTATGAGCTGCATATATGTCATGAAATTTATGGCAGTTCCTTTCTTTGCAGTAGAGGAATTTCTTCTTACAGTATTTTCCATCAAAACAAATAATTCAATCAGATCCAGGTGCCAAAATAAAATGTGAAAAGGTACAGTTCCTAAAAATGGTCAAAGCTAATTGTACAAGGTGATATACTTCAATGCCCATAAACTGTAGGTTTCCAAAATTGGGTTTGGAATACCCTATATAGTGGAAATTAATCTCAATGTCATTTTCTAGCAACAGCATGTAAGCTACAACAAGACAAAAAAAAAAAATCCTTAAATTAATTTTCACACTGTGTTAAGTTTTCCATTCTTTTGTACTGGAGCAGTATTTTCATTTTATTCAAATTGGATTATTCTCCAAATAAAATGGAAATTTAAATTATAGACAATGGTTTAGGGATTTTGCAAACAGCTAATCACCTTTAATTACTGTAGAAAGAAGTAGAACTATGGATATAGTGTTTGTGTTGTTGCCAATGAAGCATTATCAAAACACTCAACCATGAGTATGATCCATTCTGACACCAACTTAAGTATAAGCTCTTGCCATCTGTACCATGAAAAGATGGTGGTAGGTTTTTAATTATGGGTTCACCTGTAGCACAAATCCTGAAAGGTAAATTACAACAATCTTTGGCTTTGCTTAAAGACAGAACCATTGCAAACATTGATTCTGTTATTTCTTTTATTTTTCCCTACTGCAGCTATGTACTGCTGAAGGTGTAACTACTGTGGAGGATTAAATTTCTGTTCATTGAATTCAACTAGGACTTTTTTCCCAAGGTCCACAGAGAGAGATGGACTCCTGTCTCTGCAATAAGTATTCATTACCCAGGGTATCAGTTCCCAAAGATCTCATCGGTGTTGGACAATCTACAGACATAGACATTGGACTAATCTCTTCTTTAAGAGCCTTTGCAGCCTACTTAAAAGTTCATGTGCAGGTATAAAGAAAAAGTGGACATGATCAAAAAGAAGTGATGGGGAATCTACAACACTATGGCTTATCTTGCCTGTGCAGAACTGGGTAAGTCTGATGTACTTTAACTTGTTAAGTAGGTTTAATGAAAAACTCCAAACCTGCTGCCTCTATGCTTTAGTTCTTCACATCTTTTCATGCTGCCCTCAAGCTTACCTCTATCATTCCCTTTGCCTTAAATAGCTTATTTTTTTTTTCATTTTTACTCATGAGACAAATATTTTGGCATCTCTCCAGGGCACAGGATGCTGCAGAGAAGGCAAATGTTTCATGGCAGAGCTGCAGAGAGGATAGTGTCTTTTTAAGGAGCTGAGGGTCAACTATTCCCTCACAGAGGCTGAAAAAATGATGTCTGAAGCTTGACCATTGCCCAGGCTATACACTAGTTCACAAAATCTGAGGTCTCAGCTCAAAGCCAGCAGAGCTCCAATGTCAAAGCTGAGGCAAGAGGCGAAAAGCTTTTTTGTTCTTGAGGTTCGTTGGTGAGGTCTGAACCAAATACTGATGTTGGTGCTGTGCTTAAAAGCTGGACTTAGAGCAGTAGGTCTTGCTCAGAAAAAACCCCAATAGCTGGGTATCACAAACAAGTGTTTTAAGATAGCTTAAGGAATCACTGGCAAAGGCAAACAGATTTAACATAAAAGCAACAGTGTCACAGGGTTCATTGGCAAAGTTCACTCTACTACTTACTAGATGGTCAAAGCACACTGAGGAAAAACAAGAAATAAAAAGCAGGAGTCAATCAATCGAAACTGAAAAAAGCTAAAAAATATCTGTGTGAAGGTGAGGGGGCCAGGAGGAGTGCGGCAGGGGGTGAAAGGGGGGATAGTGGTGGTGGTGGATGAGTGGTTGAATGTGTGTGTAAGACAAAAGGATAGAAAGGGTAAGGATAAGAAGGAATACAGCCTAAAGGTCCAACAGCCCTTAATTCGACATCATTTAAACTTAACAGTACTTAAACTTAACAGCATCTTAAACTTAAAAACCTTTAACTTAACAGCTTATGACTTTGATTAAACAATTTAGCAAAGGATTCATATAGGATTTACTATGCCATTAAAGTGTCTTACTTACAGGCCTAACTTACAAATCTCAAGAACAGCATTTCTCCCACATTTGCTCTATCATACGCACACTTGCATGCTCCTAGACATAAAGAGTCTGTACAAGGTACCTGTGAAAATTTAACCTTGAAGGTAGTGAAATATTCCCTTTGGAAGCCTTTTGGCTTGAAAACATTTCCTTACTGGGTTAAGGGTCGAGCATTGAAGAGTGGGGGTACCAGCCCAGCATCTGTTGTTTGGCCATCCTCTGAGTAAAGCTAAGAGTTGCTGGCTCTGAGAAGCCTCACTCAGAGGGAGAGTGCTGGTCACAGCCCACTGGGGTCCAGGAGGGCTCAGAGGGTCTCATTTTGGACCACTATTTATAAGGCTGCAAGTTAGTAAGCTTTAGTCATAACAACATTTCCTCTTGGACGCACTTTGTGTTAGAAACTTTCTTTAAAACTGTGAGAACACAAATGTGATACCATTAGGACAAAAAATTTTCCAAGGCTGTTCATTTAAAAAATAAAAGCAGAAGCTCATTAGACAGCACAGGCTTCTGGGAGCAGACATTTTTAATAAGCTCAAGAGCTCAGGTGTTGTTGGCCAACTGAGGCCTGACAAGCAATTCTCAGATCACGGTGTAGCCTGGAGACGGGAGGATGCATCACCACACTGGGCTGCATGGGGAAGACTTACTCTGCTTTTAGGTACATTTTCTGGTCCTACTCTTGAGCTATTACCCACCTCCTGCAAAGGTCTTACAGTTTGCTGGGCTGGAATCACTGCAGCTTGGCCTCTTTGTGCACAATCAACACACAAATGTAGTTTATGTTTTTTGTTTCCTAGAGCATGTATTCCCCAAAACAAGGGGAAGACTTGTGTGCCACATTGCTTAACTAAAAAAGATATATGATGATCAAGACTTAGTGGGCCTTTTGGTATAGCTTTCAAAGGTCTCTCCACTTAAAACAAGTCCTGGGTAATCAACCATACTACAGGACTACACGTAGTGAGGTTTGTGATATTATTTGTTCTTTGAAGGAAGAAATAGGGAAGAAAAACTTAGGGACAGAAAAAAGACAAATATTTGTAGCAAACCATGTTTTAGAAAACATAGTGGATTTGTTGGTAAGGCAGTTTTGCAGAAACTGGAAACTGAGTATGTTGAGTAAATACTTCATTCAGAGAGACACAAGATTCCTGTAACAAATCTTCCCTTTGCCACAATAGAAAAGAAGGGAACCCTGGATCATTTTGAAATATTTCTGCCGAAAAGCACATTAGACCTAATGACTGCACTCTGGGTGATGGAAGATGCTTCACTTATCTGGGAAAAAATGCTTTTTAATGACTTCATTTTTTCATTTTTAAAAAACAGTAAAGGTGTCATGTTATAATCTCCCAGAGATGCTCCCAGATGAGCTGTTGAATGGTAATTTCAGCACACCTAGGGCTTCATACTCTAATATCAGCTGTTGTGCCTTACAGTTTAATCACTCTGTGGCATTTAGAAATCATTCATTGTGGCTGGCAAAAATGTCTTGCAATAACACCATTACTGCAACTTACATTTTTATAGCAATTTTTACTTCTTAGGCAAACACACTGAAGTGGTCTACAAAACATTTTAAGTACATAACAGACATTGAATCATTGAGCATTATGAATCCCTTATGACCTAGAAACATCCCTTATATAATAAAAGTGCATCACTTTTTCATAAGAAGTTATCATAGTTATAAAACATGCATATATTTTTAATTTAGATAAAACTTCCTTTTCCAAGAGATCATACTGAGTCATGGATTCAGATACCAAAGTTTAAAATACAAGGGAATTCCTTATATCCACTAGGAGACTAGCAGTCTGATAGCAATCAAAGGTTTTAAAAAAATCCATAACACGAGCTGTGGTTAAAAGGGTTTCTAGTAGACTGCTAAGCTTAACTGGGGCTTACTAAACTCAGGAGTATACAACACACACAATTCAGCATTCAATATTCTTGTTGCTCAAGGAACAGGCTGTCAGCCACATTTGGGAAGAATTCAGCTATTGATATGTCACAGTGGAATATCAAGATATCCCTTCACTGGTGTGAAATATTCAATTTGCTAAGATTTTTTTGTGTCATTTATAAAGCTTTAAGTGTTCTGTTTGGTACTGCAACCAAAGAGTTTACTATTGTTCACGTTCCTCTGCAGCAACTGCATTAGATTTATTCACTGTCAGATGGCCCCTTCTAAACTGGCTGCCTTCTCCATGGATTTTTGGATTTCATTTTCCCACATGGCTGAGAGAGCACACAGGGCATGGTGACAGACTTGTTCCATGGCTTTAAGGTGCCACAAACTGTTCTCAGTTGAATCGAAAAAATCGCAGAATCAGTGACAGCAAGCCTTAGAGATCACCCAATACAAAATATGACTTAAAGTTGACACCTTTATCACTGCAATATTGTCTTGATAGGTTCTGAATTAAGTCAGTACTTAAATAAATTTTGCTCAGGGTATGTTTTCAACTTACAGGAAAAAACAAAATAACCTTCAAAATCAAAGCTTTCCATGTGTACTCTGAGCACAATAGAGAAAACCAGTGATCTGACAACCAAATGGAATTATATCATGGTAAATACGAGGAGGCTGCAGTAAGGACAGTGAGACAGATAAATATCACTGATCAGCTCACCCAAGGCAGAGGCATATGCATTGCATTTTTATATGTGATAACATGTACCTGGAGTGGTCTGAAGTCAAACTGATTTTAAAATAAACACTGCTGGCTATTCACCTACAGCAAAATAAAATCTGTCCCAGACCTTGGGCTGACGTCATCCTTGCAGTCCTCAGCTAGTTTTTCCACTCTTGTGCCATTGCTTCCCTTTTAAGCATTTTTCTTTACTGGAAGAAAACTTTACTGGAAAAAAAGGAGAGATTTGTAAGCAGCAGAGGAAAAAAGGCAAGAATGTTTGCCCTCATGTGGCTCAGGCAGAAGCCATGGGCTTTTAATGGTAATGAGTGATCTAACTTTGGAGTTGTTATGTATCTTGAATGCTCAGATGGAGCCTCTGTACTTTACAGGAGCCTGGAGGCAGGCCAGGAAGGGAGTGTTTGCTTAATGCTGATTTTAATTTCATATGTCACCTAATTGCGATTAAAATTGAACAGTTATTGCACATTATTCTCTGTATGAAAACAAAAATCCTTCATTATTATGGATATTAACATCAGATTTTTTAGAATTTTTGATATTTTAATATTTATCAACAGCTATCATATATTTGGAGTATAATTTCTTCTTTTAGGCCTGAGAGTGTGTCCAGAAGCTTCAGTTCTGAGCACAAGATTTCAGCACAAGATTTCTGCAAACAGCAGTGAAGTCTACATGACTCCTCAAAAATATTTGGTCTAATTGCTGCCATTGTCTCATCACACCTATAAGCAGAAAGCTCAGTTTTGATTATGACCAAGTTGTGCCCAAAACACGGAGGCAGGCCAGGGATTTGCAATGAAAATGTACCTAAAAGTCATGTCACTGGACACCAATTTTCCAGTGTCTTAGAAGTTTTGAAATAACAGGTGTTAATTAATTGGTGAGTATTTTGATGATTTTTAAATGTTTTAGCAATCGCCAAGAGCAAGTTCAATGCAAGAATGAGAAAGAAGAAAGAGTGGACTAACTCTTTAATCATAATTTCAGTCATGCTGTTGTTTTAAAGAATAAAAAGGAAAACTTAAAAAATATAAAGCTAGACTTTAATGTAAATTAAGATATAGAAGTTGCTATGTTTCACAACACAGTAACTTTGGCTAATTCCTACAAAACTGTTTTGGCCAAAGGTTTTGTGAATACTTTTGTAGCTAGTGAAACCAGATGACTTTTCAAAGGAGAAAAGCCCTCGGTGAGAGACTATTGCAGCACCCTTGCAACACATTTTCTAAAAGCCTTCTGGGCATTGTCCAGAAGAAATACAAGAACAAGGCTGGACCCAAAGCTGTGCAGTTACCTTAAGAACGATTTAGGCACCAGTGAGCCAGAAACCCCTCGCATGCCCATTAGATATTTAAATAGCAGGGTTATCTGAGTTTTGGGATGCTGGCTGGTAGGTTGATTGGTTGATTGGTTGGTTTACTGGAAGGCTGCCACTGTGTATATAAACATACATTAGAGAGGCTTCAGCCTTTTGTATTCCTGTGCACATTTTTATCTTTTCCTGCAAAGTGTCTAAACTGAAAGTTAAGCACCAAGAGTGGGTATTGCACCAGGATCTGTACTGAATATAACAACACTGGGTATTTTCCTACAGGCTGGTGAAAAAGGGAAGAGAGACAGCCCCCTTACATGCTGTTTCTCTCCACATGGCTCACCTCTCAGAAGAAAGCAGTGAAGCAGGAAAGGTACAGGTATTTTGCATGCAGAGAATACCTGTAAAAGCTGTTTTACTTTCCATCAGCTGTCTGGGATTCATTGCATCAAAAAGAGGAACTGTGACCTCCTACTCTATACAGGACCCTGATGATTTGCTTAAACATGAAACACATAACACATGGGGCCTGACCCATTCTAGGGGGTGATCATAGTCATGGTCGAAATTCACATACTATCAATGACATCTAAATGGAGCACTACACAACAAATATTTACTCATGTAAACCCATGGGATTACTCATGAGATTAAGCATCTGTCGTGAGCCTTAAATATGTCACACATCCAATCTGAATGTGGGTGTGAATAAATAATGATGCAAAAATATAAACACAGAAATATGCCATCTTCTGTGTAGCTGTCAGAGACTGATAGAATCACCTGCTTATCCAAAATGAATTCTTAATTAAAATAGGAGAGTCTTCTTAATGCTCAATTTTTTTTTTTCTGGATGGCTGGAAAATAATTAGAACTCTAATTAAGCAATTTCACCTGATATAGTTATCTGAACATTAACTCATCAGCAGTGCAGTGAGGGATTTTGCATACTCAGGGAAACCTGCTCATATTCCTCTGACTCTCTTGAGGGATTTGTGCCTATCAATTTTGTGCCTATCAATTTTATGTGGCCTCCATAGGCTTTTTACCAGGGATTGCACAGGCTTTATTCTGCTTTATTTTTCTGGTGTACATTAGTATAAGACCTCAATGGATTTCATTTTCTTATAGATGTTTAGAATTTTGGGCTTTTTTTTTTTTTTTTTTTGGTTGTGATTTTATATGTGAAGAAGGCACAAAGTATCTGTGATACAGGATCTGATGAGTCAGATGAGCTCTGCCCAGGTCTTCAATTTACACTTTTCTTAGTACTGCCACTGCACATGAGCTTCTATGAATCAGGCCATTTCCTTGTATTGTATAATTGTGCATGTTTTCTGCATTTGCTGCACGATAAAGCCCTCACACAAATCTGCCTTCTAGCCATATTTGTTTCTTAGGATGTTTCTCAGGACAAACATTCAGCATTACTCTGGAAGGTGAAGTTATACCCAGCTGGCTGTGCACTAGTGAGATAAACCACAGACCTGCACCACAGTGTCCTTTTAACTTTAAACTGTACACATGAAAAATGCTCTGCCTCCTGCTATAGAAAGAAAAATGAATACCTGGGCACTTGGGATTTTTTCTATTTAAATGCAGATTACAGCTTTCCCTACAATCATTTGGAACTATTAATCCTTTTAGGAGATTTCTCTTCCTAGGGCAGAGGGAGATGGACAAGGTTGCTGTTTCAACATGGTTTTTTGTTCTGTGAAAACCTTTTAAATTTTAGAAACTGGTGAATCTGGCACAGTTTTATTGAAAGAAAAAGAAGAAAAGCACCTTAATAGTGTTACCTCTAGCTGTGAAAAAGATTTGTTATTTCCAGGGTGTGCCTCTGCACTGAATAAGATTTGGAACCTTTATAAACTTAGTCTGAGAAACACTCAGGCTTCTCTAGTAACTCATAGTTGCCATAAGATCAGTAATTACTGAGTAGTTGACAGGTAAAGAGAGATTTAAGCAAATTCCCCACTTACTGTTCACAGGCTTAAGGCTACCTGCGGGCTGCTGTAAGCCAGCCATCCTAACAGATTAATTTGGGTTAAGTGGAGTTGTGCCTGTTTCCAGTTATGCTCAAAGGATTAATGAAACCAACATTTAAGCCTGCTGTCTGTTGATATCTATTTGGAGCCAGTTTAAATGGAAGCAGGTCTTTCTGATAGTCCCCGATGAGTCTTGAACTCAAGCAGTGGGATATGAAGTGAAACTTTATTTCCACTGCCATGCCCTTGTGTTAATTAACTAAGTTATGATACATCTGACAGTCAACTTAGTTTAGGGTTTTCTCTAATCCAAAAGATTCATTTACAGTCTAGTCATTTAACACCAAAATAACTGCTGCTGAACTCTTATCTTTTTTTTTCAATGATCCAGTTAATAAAAATTTATATGATGTAGCTTCAGGATAGCAAGTTTCTGACAGAATTCTGTACTATTTCTGGAAATTAATTTTTTTTTTTGTTTGAGGGATGGGGCTCTGCATTTTTTGCATTAAACCAAATAATACAAGTTGTTCAAGGCAGGCTGAAAACCAGCCCATCCCAGCAGCCTAGGAAGCTCACTGAAATCCATATGATCTTACTCGTTTCCCAAGGATCTTCATTTTCTTTAGATAAAGCTGATGATTTTTATGTTCTGTGCAAAGGAAGCAGTCCAACTTGAGGTATTCTGATGAGGCAACTGAAGTGATGGGATAGCTCAACAGAGGTACTAAACACTACCTTGAGGGCATTTTAAATTCATGTGCTTTGTCTTTCCTCCAGGTTTGTGTGCTGCACTGTTGAGCATAACAGATGTAAGAATTCTCTTCTGCAATTTAACCAGTAGTAAATGCAACTGGGAAAGTATGTAGTGTGAGGAAGAATATAAAATACTGATGGCTCTTAATGATTCTTTTGCCCTTTTTTCCCACCATATAAAATTAAACTAATATATTTAGTTGAGTCAGGAGACTGAAACACTGGAACTGAAAAGTGAGCAGATTAGAAAGCAGGGACATCTTTTGAAAGACTTTATTTAAAAAGACCAGAATATTTATAGAGATGTGGAAAATAATATAGACCTCAGTTACATAGGAGAGACAATTATCACTGAAGAGGTTCCTGCTCTTGTAACACTGTGGGGGCTGGCACATAACCTTAGTTATGGCCAGCTTGGACCACAGTATTTATCCAATCTGACCTTTTGCATAAACCAAGTTGGAATGTACTTTCATTTCTGAGATTTCTTGGACAAGTTCTCCCTTTCCAACTGGAAAAGTTATTTGGTTTTGAACAGCATTTCTGACCATCTGATTTTCATCACAATCAGAAAACATAGATGTAGCTGCTGCACACCTACAGCTCTGGGGCTTGAACCCAGTGTGCCCGTAAGGGTGAACAGCAGCTCGCTCAGAAGCCAAGAAAATGTGCACAGTCTTTTACAGGACAAGAAGTTGTGACTTATGGTGAATGTTCTACTGAAGAGACTTTCTGACGTATGGTATTTATGCCTTACAACTATTTATTATCTACCTAGATGATCTTTAATATCCCTTCCAGCACAAAGCATTCTGTGATTCTATAATTTTAGACTTTTGAGTGGTTACATCAATGGTGGGATAATAAAAGCCAACACATGTTGTTAACGAACCTTTTTGCCTACCTTTTCCTCCACTTCAAAGAAGAAAAAGATGCAGCTGGGTACCAGTAATATTATGATATTCTTTCCAGCTGCCTAATGATATGGAAAGCTGTTGATACTAGTTCTAGTTAACAGCTGTTGAAATGCAACCCTTAGCAACATAAAGGAGAACATAAAAATTGTCGTCCTAAATGAAAGACCTGACAAGTGAGTGGAACACTTGATAAATAACAAGCACCAAACTCTTTCCTTTTATGAGATGGAGGTTTCTCATTTCCTGTTTCTTGTGATTTCTTACAATAGTACTTGGTGCTTATCCTATGCTTTTGTTCTCTAAAACACTGTATAAACATTAACTAATTAATCCTCCAAACACCCCATGAATTAGGTGAGAAAGCAATAGTTCAATACCCATTCTGCACTGTAGGGAAAGTATTAGAACAGACTTGAAAAGGAGCCCTCTGCTCATTTATTTGTGTTAACCTGTGTTACATATGTCCAAACAACAGGGTTTCTTTTAGGGGCACACAGTAGAACAGTAACATTTTTCAGCATTTATTTGATTTTTCTTTTCATTAAATGGCTGAAAATTAGTTACATATTTCCCTTCTGCAGCTGATCTTTCAGTGTTTTATACCTCATCTCTGAGGTAAAACTTAGCACGTGAAGGCAATACTTTTAATATGATTTTGGATAGGGCCAAGACAGCCTTGCATCTCCTACTTCTAAGATTTAATCCCTGCTTTCCCATCCTCAGCTTTCCTGTGATATTTGTGTTTGTACTAGTCTTGCCCATTTTCCTTCTGTCTCAAAACACAGGTTATGTTATAAACTTAGACCCTGGATGCCTGGAGTTGCATCAAGACTCTGGTACTAAGTTTATTTGTTCTGACATCATAATGTCTTTGGATTTACCTGTCTATCTGCATATTCTATCTGTTTGCAACCCTACTAGACAAATTTGAGCCAATTTTTCTTTTATCTTTCACTTGCTGGTTAAAGTGCAGTTGTCCCCTCCTGCTCAGAATATGTCCAGGGGGGACAACAACCATACAAGGCTGTGAGCAAGCTGTTGGGTAGCTTTACTGCCTGCAGCCACACTGCTTGACAGAAATTTATATTTCATCATTTGCTTGAAGCCATCACTGCTTCCAGCACCCCATATTATGCTAACTCTTGTTTCCCTGTTTGGATTTTCCTTATATTTTTTCACACACTTCTTCCCTGAATTCCTGATGTCAAAGATTTCTCTGTTCCCTTTGATATGTTAGATGAGTGTCAGAAGATGGCAATGAAAATTTAACTGTAGCTGCTGTGCACCCTATCCCTGAAAAATTATATATAATTGGGATTTTACCCTGTAACCTTTTTACTCCTTAATTAACCCATCCATCACATCAGAGTTTCTGACACGAATGAAAATTAGGAGAGTTTATTTTCAATGAAATAACTAAATAAATGCTACTGAAGTCTATTTAAATTAATACGCAAAAAATTTAATGTTCACTGCAACATTACTGTTACATCAGGTACTGCAACTAACATTAAATCATCTTTGACATGCACAGTCACTCTGTCTTCTAGAATAAACTATTAGACAGAAAATTGAATAATAATGATGCAAGAAAATTGTTTTCTACGTACTATGTGTAGGTTTATTTTGGGTCAGTTTTTTCCTTCATTAGCAACACACTCTTGCTTGTCCTGGGCTTCTGTTTCAGCATATATAATGTGTCTTGATAGCCTCCAGGCTATTCAGTAGAGGTCAGAGTAAAATATTATTTTGCTGTGGTTTGATTATTAGATTTTTTTTCCCTTTTTTTTGCATGCTTAAGCCACCGCTTTATACTCTGTGAAACATATTCTCTCTGTTGTCTTTAATCAGAATTCCTTTTAAATTTGAGAGATTCCCCTTGGCTTGATAGTAGTGCCTCTGAGTTTGAGCTTCCAACCTTCCTGTGTTAACAGATTGTTTCTTCTCTTCTAAAATGTGGCTCCATCTACAGTTTATCAAACAATTTCTCTTTTTATCAGACTTAACTGCATTCTTATAATGGAGAATGTGCTTGCAGTTGTTAATGTTCTCCTGAGCTTGTTTTTGATTTTTAAGCTGTAGATGTTTAATTGAAAGCATAAGATTTTGTTCTTAGGACAATTTGCTGCTATCCCCTGTTGGTACTGGCAAGCCTTGTTTTTGTTGTGTTTCAGACAGCTACATTCACTCAAAGGAACAGAAAAGGCAGATTTTATACCAATCTGCTCAGTTTTATTTGCTTCCTTCTTTTGCATGTCAGCAGGTTTACTTTTTTTAAAATAATAATTATTATTATTTTTATTTTAATGTTAAAAGAAGAATGTACAACACACTGCTTGAAGGACACTTGTTTTCTACCAGATTATCATTTTTCTGTCCCAATTCCTCAGGAGCTGGGACAGTTCAAAGTGACCTTATCTAGTTTTCCACACTCTTGCCTTCTCCATAGCTGCCTTAAATTATCATTTGTACTACACAAAATGATCAAGACACTGGAATAACTTCAATGCAGGAAAAATAACTTTTATGAAGATATATCTATAAATTGTATCAAATATAGGAGAAATTACTAGATATTATCTTGTACTGTCTAGAACACAAATTTCAGAATAGCTAAAAATCCTGTGGCAACATAATAATTTATATGCCAACACCCAGACTGGGAGATGTGCTGCTTCATTAGCATCCATGTGGGCTGTCAACTCAGCTTTTGTGGAAGCACTGTCTATAGCTCTGTGAGGAGATCCTATGTGCCATCACTCTTGCCTGTGTGCTAGCAGCACTCAGAAACTAAGTAATAATGTTCCTTCTTTTATTCTACTCCATGTTCCCTATTTTCTAGGATTGCTTAAGCCAGTGCTCTGTCAGAGAAATACCACATTGCATACTATTTTGTTCATCTTGAACAGTCCAGTTTTGTGATCCTTCTGCCACAGGTTCTTGGGTTTTTTATTTACTTTTAGAGATTTGCCTCTGGTTGGAAGGTCAGAGTCTGCACAGAAACTTTTAACTTGCATTATACAGCAAAAGGCAGATGATAAAATCTTGTCCTTCATGTAGTCTTATTCTTAGTGATTTTATTGTAAAGCCAATTAGCAACTGGGCTTTTAGAAGTTGTCAGGTGGACTTTCCAGCTTCAGGTCAGTATAAAGGTCCTCTGTTTTTTTTCCCTCTGCCTCAGCCTCATCTGATAAAAATCAGATGCATGTCAAATATATTTATAGAATGGGAACTGATACTACCAAAGTTTCTTTCAAGCCATTAGGTAAATCAGAATCTGTGGAACTGGGCAACTATGAAAACTATCTGGTGTTCTGCATTTACTGCACCTTATTGCATGCAGAGAAAAATGTCCTCTGAGTTTCCTTCCTATTTTTTTTTTTTACATTTCTAAAGGGATTCAGCTACTCTGATAAAGCTTTCAGCACCTCCATCCTTTCATTCAGAGTATTTCAGTATATTTTCTTTTGCTTTTTATCCATATGGGTAATCGCTCTGATCTATTGTTTGTCTCAGAGCTTTCTAATTTATTGTTTCAGTTTCTACTGCCTTTGAATTATGAAACAAAAGCTGCTTAGAAGTGCAATTTCCTTTCAGCATCAACAGCAGTCAAGAGACCAAATAGATTCAACAGACTCCTGAAGTACAGCAGCTTAAAATCACCTTAGTTTCTTGGCAAGGGATTGCTAAATTGTCAGAGAAGTGGAAGGTTTAAAGGCTGTGAGCTTTGGTTGAAATAGGGGAGAAAAGGGAACAAGCCTAAAGGCAGAGGGAAGGAAGGTCTGTTTTCTCTCTTCTGCCATCCACAAATCCAAACCATCACTTTAAGTACATGGAAGTTTTTCCTAATCTTCTGCTCCTTTTGAGTCAGTCCTTTCATCAATAAAAGCCTTTTATGCAAACTCATTAACTGCTCCTCCCCACACCCATCTATATATTATATATAATTCATTAAAAAAAGCATAAGGATTCATGAGTAACACCTTGTGCCAAGGCATTAACCCCTCCAAAGTAAAATGATTTAAAAGATAAAGATGGATATAATATACAAATGCCAAGTGCCTCAAAAATATGTGATTTGTCATTAATATAGTAGAAGTTTGCAAATATAAACAAGGAAGCTGTTAAACTTCAGATAAAACTCCAAAACATTCAGAAGGGTATTAGTCATATCTGGAGAACAAGTTTTATTCTTTAAAGAAAGAAATAATTGGGCTGCAGTATAAGATTTCTGTGAATATCCACTTGGAAATGTGTGCCTTTCCCTGCTGTTAGTGGAAGTGCTGTGACAGGTTTGTCAGTCACTCAAGCTGTGGTGCTGCAAAAGCAGCACAGCACTTCTATTTCAAGTGAGTCTGTCGAAGTACTTCTATAACTAACCAGCCTCCACTTCTCCTCCAGTACAAACAGCAATCTTCAGCATTTCAATCACATCAGACTCTTCGGTGGAGGGAGAAAACTTCAGCACTATTGTATGCAAAACATACAAAAAATTTTCCAGTTTCTTTTCTTTTACCACCCAACAAACATACAAAAAAACCCTGTAACAACAAGAAAAATCTTATTTAAAAATAATCTTTTCTAATAATTTAAGAAATCATAGCAACAGGGCAAAAACATCAGTTCTAATGGATGGTTGGAAAGTTTTCAAGGGCAATTAAAGAAATTATGGACTGCAGAACTCAGGTGTAAGAGTAGCTGATCTGAAGGGCTGTATTTTTTAATGGACTTTTCTGGTAAGCTGTAAAGATATTTTTCCCCCATGAATTTTCAATAATTTTGCTGACTCTCTCCATTTTACTTGCTGTTTATTCAATTATGGTGGTTACCAGAAACTGTTCCTATTTCACTGAGATCAGTAATTCCCAAACTGTTCACCAAACACTGACAGCTACAAGGCTGTAAGAAGCAAGACCCATTCTCGATAAAACAGTGTGGGTTTTCTAGGGCCTTTCATATGTAATATTTTGACCACAATTGGAAACGTTTGATCTTTAAATGGAGTAAATTTATAAGAAACATTTTCTATTTTCTCAAGAAATAGAAAGATTTAGTGTTAGACAATATCAGCAATGTCAACATCAAGAAGGGAGACAGTTAAATCACTACTATATTTACTAAATACAGATGTGAAACTGGTAAAAGAGATTCTCACACACTGCATCTGGACTGAGCTGATGCATTCTGCAACACATCCTGGCTCCTGGCCACCTGAGCATCTCGCTGGGGCCAGGCCACATCAGGCTCCTGCAGGCATGAATGCCTGGTGAAATAGAGTGATTCTGCCAGCTGGGCCATGGGGGAAGACTAAGATCCATAATCTATGTGCTCAGCTTCTGAAGAAAGTTTGTGCTTTAGGGGCAAGTCATGAATCTAGGAGTCAACTGAGAACTCCCTTGGTGCTGTGATTTAGAGTGGGATTTTGATGAGGATTGGCTGGAGCAGTTTTAGATGACAGAAGAGCTGAGTCAAAACCAAGAAGCTGAGCAATAAAACAATTAATGTCTTACTTTTGCCTTTTACAGCTGCATCTCTTCTGAACAGTATTAGCAGAGTTTAGCCAGCCGTATTATAAAATGTCTTTACTAAAATAGAATTCCCTTTCTTAACTTGCATATTGTTTTGCTGTGTAACATAAGGGGTTTAGGCTGAGGCAATTTTCAGAGGTATACACAGTGACTGTTTTGGGGATGGGGGAAACTCTAGGGAGAATTTATTTGTCAGTTTTTCCTGTGCTACTGGACAGAATGGGTTCATAAACTCTAGCAGATCATGGCTTGACCCTGGAGCTCTGTAGTGGTTTCTTCAGCCCACTGCCTATTTCCCCAGCCAGTCATCTGGCCCTGTTCAATCCTGCTGTTTTCTCTCTTCTAAGTTCCTCTTCCTACTCTCATTTTCTTTGCCTGCCATGTCTCAACCTGCACTCTTCACGAATGTCATACCAATCCCATTTGCCCATCCATGTCCAATGGTCCTTTCTCAACTCTTTTGATGTCCACTTTATGTGTTCTTGGATCCTAGCCCTAGTCTATCTCCAACCTTTCTCATCAGTCTCAGATCAGCTCCATGCTCCCTCCTGGGCTCTTTCAGCAGTTTCACTTCCTCTCTGGTCCCATCCTTTTGCATCTCAGCATGTCTCACACAGTTCGTCTCCCTGTTGTTTCTCCAGTTCCTATTCATCTGTCCCAAATTGCTTAAGCTCTAGCAACAAGCTTCTCCAAGTTTTTTAACCATTTGTCTAAGCCAGCCAAATAAGTGTCTGTGGTTTTTTATAGCTCCCAGTCCCTGTCTCTTTCAGTTTTTTTGCTTCCTCAGTAAAGTCTTGTTTACCTTGATCCATCTTGGCTTTGGGTCACCTTTCTCTCACGATATTTCAGCCTAAAAATTTGTAGAAATAGCAAAGTACTTAACAATATGAAGCATTGGGAAATTTGAACAGGCGATGGTGTTAGCCTACATACAACATAGATTGCAATCTCACTAGAATAACGCCCTTTTCTATTTTGCTGCGTATCCATAAAGTGCAGTGGAAGCCATTAGAAGCATTTATTTTTATTTCACTGTCTACCAATAGTGTGAGTAAGTGTCCATTAGGACTTGGATCTCTCATACTTTGAAGAAAATTGAAAGCACGTCACGTAATAGAAAATGGTAGTTGAAACAATAAGCCAGATGCTAAGATGGTGTAAATCAGTGTGAGTGTAAGGAAGCAATTCCAGTTCGTACTAGCTGCAGATATCCTCTTCTGAATATATATTTGCTAGTAAGAGAAATGCTAATAGAAAAATTGTTAAACTGAGACTAAAAATCTGCCTCATTGTAACAGCAACTTGATCAATCTTGTTTCTCTCTTGAGCTTAATTTGAATGCAAAAACAGTAGGTTTTTTATTATCTAAGTAAACTTTCTAATTAAAAAAACAATCAAAGTTTTATAACACAAGCATAAAATGTAAAGAGCTTAGTTCAACTATGCTGACTAGAAACTGAAGTTGTGTCTCTTAATAAAAAATATAGATCTACTCTTTTTTCCTCATGATGTATAATTTTAGAGGTTTTGTATTTTTATTTCATTTTGATTTTAATTTTTCCTTTTTTTTTGTTTGTTGGGGTTTTTTCACTATAGTCTAAATTGATGTAGTACTGAGCCAAAGACATTCAGAGCCTTTCACTTGCCCTATTTGGATATTCTGATTTCATTTTTCCCTTCTCTCTCACAAGACTCTTCATTTCTGTTTATTTTTCATAGTCCTCAGTATTACTGAATAATGGCAGGTAATTTACCTCTTTCCATTTATGGACAATAGTTTATTTAAACTATTGTTTAAAAAGAATTAATTTCTTTATTAATTTTTTTTTTGTTTTTAAGCTTCATTTGTGTAAAATTATTTTATGGTGTTTATAACCACCATAGTTTTTTATCTCCAACTCCTGATACCAACCCTCTTAAGTGTAACTCCTGGAAGTAAGTTTTTCTTTGGGATTTACTCTAAGTGGTTGATGTATGCCAGGGATGGCTGACTAACACCAGGGCTTTGGCACAATTGACAGAGATAGCCACACATCTTGGTGGTGCATAAGGTAGCCAGCTATGTAGTTTTAATGTTTAACAACTTCTATATATTTGGCTTACAGAAAACAGAACATGAATCAATGAGTAATGTTTAGGGACTTCTGTGCTAACACTGAGTTCAGCTTGGATCTACACAGATAGAGCTGGCAAGAATGAATCTGAAGGACTCAGAAAAAATATTTCCTTTTGATTAAATGAACATTTTCATAGAGGCATTTTATTTTAGATTTTCCTCAAGAAAAATCTGCTTTTACCCTTCATTGATCACAGATGTCAATATGAAAAATTAAGTTATAGAACCTTGCTGGTTTTTGTCTTTACAGTTTTTATAGACAAGTTAAAGACAAAACTTTTTCAAGTACCAATATCTTTCAAAAACCTTCAAAGTTAAACTTTGATGAAAATAGATGCAACAGATCCACTACCACTTTTCAATATTCCTCCCAATAACATCCAAACCTCAAATATTTTATCTGTGACACCGAGCCTGAATCACAAATATGACTGGTGCTGTAGAACTCCTGATTGCAATGGCAAATCTTGTCCTCTTCTACAAAGATCTGAGGTTTTTCCCAGCTTTAGCCTTTCCTTAGTAATTTCAGAAAGGCTTTTTGCAGTCATCTAAACATGTCCAGCTGCTTTATCATAGCTGGCAGTGGAACTCTACTTAAGATGTAATAAGCTATAGTGTAATTAAACAGCAAATGTCCATAACTAATTTTCTCTATTCTATCTGTTGATATTTCCCAGCTTGAATGTGCTTAAATTATTTGTTTGCTTGTGTTCATTTCTAAAAGACTACAAAAAAGTCAAATCAGCTATGCAAGTAGACTCTATAGGAAAAAAAAATGTATATACAAGAAAGACTGTCCCAAGTGTACAATTAGACAACAGGGGTGAGGAGGTATGTGATGTAAAAATGAATGAATGAAGAATCAGAAGATGTGTGCTGGTAGCTCTGACTTTTAGTTTTTCCAGTGATTGGCATGGTAGACTTTGAAATCCTAGCTAAATGATGTAAATGAGTGAATCCTTTAGACACTAAAGGTGTGAATCCTTTGGACATAAGCTATTGACCAAGTCTGGGACTAAGTCTGGATCCAGCTGCACATATACTTTATCTGAGAAGCAGTTTAGAACACAAAGGGGCACATACTCATGCTCATGACTGAACAGGGAGGGTCTCCCTGACAATTCTGTCTGACCTTGTCCACTATGCAGTAAATAATCAACTTTATCTGGCCATTAAAACTTGCTAAACCACCAGTGCATTTACTGTTGAACTTTGTAATATCAATAAAGTTTATTGTTGTTTCTCTCTTATGAGTGAAATGCACAGCCCCGTATACAATAAAAGGTGATACTGGAATGCAGACAAATATGAGACTACAGTGATATTGCACAGCTGCTACCCACCAAATGTCTAATATAGGAGAAGCAGGGAAAAAGCATGGAAAATACTTCTAGTTGTCTTGTTTCACAGAATAATGAAACAATATTGCTTCTAGGTGTCATTATGCTGTCTGTAAGTTACTCAAATATTTTTTCACCTCTCCTTTTTTGTCTTGGTGGCCCCTACTGTTCCTATGATATGCAGGAGAAAGTAACCAGAGGATAAATCTAGAGTTTAGTTATATTTATTTGGCATATTTTCCACATACTATGAGAGGCTGAAGTAATGGCATCCCAAGAAAAAAGGAGCACTCTGCTGTCTTGCAAGCACTCCTTGTTTCACAATTTACTGTAGGTAATAAGTGTTTGCACAAATTAGAGCTGATTTAAGTGCAACAAAGTTAAAAAAAAAATTAAATGCAAACACAAGGATTTGTAGTGCATCAGATGATTGATGAAAAATTAAGCTATATACAAAATTAACCTCAAGGCAATCCATATTCTTATGTTTTCTGTATGGTTTTCTTTTAGATATTTTTCTTCCTAACCTGTACTTGCTTTCTAATGCATCCTCTGCCTGACAAGAAAATCTTAAAAATTAATTCACTGAACACAGGGTCTATACACAGTCACAGAAAGTCTTGATACCTTTTTTTTACTGTCCACTCTGCCCCATAGGTCTGTTGGCCAGGCAGTGTTTTAAGATGGGGATGTTCTATGGCTGCTTGTACAGCAACTGTTCTGCATGTATGTCCGTGTTTGTGGTTCAACATGACACTACAGGCAGTTCATTATTTTTGCATTTTCTCTCCATTGTCTTTCTGACTTTTTTGAAACTAGTCTAAGCTGAATTGCAACATCAGGGAGGCTGGTCTAGGGGTAATCTTATCCAAAAGAACTCACATAACTTTCGGTTTGCCCAGCAATGGTTAGAGTTTCAGCTGTTGGAGAAAACTGTTTTAAAAGATATATAAAGGACAAGGAGAATCTGTTTGTTATCACTGCCTGTATCTCTGGAGAGCAAAGATATCCGAAGTGTAGCAGTTGGACCTGGGCTCTTCCAAGGCTGTGTCCAGTCTGTATTTTGATATTGTTCCTTGTGTTCCTCTTTCTTTCCCTTCCCTAGAAAAAAGCTTTCTTTGTTGCTTCCTTCTTTTGATTTTCCTGCCTGGCCAGACTTCTTTATAAATTCATAAGTGCTTCCCAGAATTCATTTTCATTGTCCAGCAAGGAGCTTCATCATATCCACCAGAGACAATCAGCTCTTCCCTTGCCCTCCTTCATGCTGTGCTCTTCAAAATTGCCTCTGTCTAGGTTGTCTTGTCAGTAAATGAGATTCAATATGAATAAACTACTCTTTGTTACAATGTCAGCTTTCTACCAGTTCCTCCACTGCCAGCTTATTTAGCCAGGTGGTTTTGGGGTCTACAACACTATCTGAATATCAATGTGTCCTCCTCATTCTTTAGAAGCATGCTTGTAACTTATGTGCTTCAAAAAGTTTAGGTATATCCATCCAAACACTATGAGGGATATGATATTCAGCCTTGTTCCATGGTCCTTTTTGTTTAGCAGTGTAGATGTATTCCTCATATCTGACATGAACAATTACTTAATTTTACAACAAGCCTAACACAATAGTATCTGATTGCTAGAGGCCTCTCCATACCCCTAAAATAAGAATTATTTTTAAATCATTATCATGCTTACTAATGAAGATGATGATTACAATAATAAATACTCTTCTCCCTCAAGAGCTTTCCTTATATTAGTCGGAAAAACTGTATTGCTAATCTCAAGGCTCCCTGATTCTTCTTAGCTTCAGTGGATGAAATGCTGTTATTCTTTCTTGTACTCATGAATATTTCTGCTATTTCTACAAATCTTTCCTACTTCATATGCGGCTTCCAAAAATCCAATTAGGAAATTTCAGGATGCAGAGAAGACACATAAAGGTATTTTTGTTGGACACAGCATGACGATGTACGGATGTTTTTTCAAGACCTATTTTAAATATATCCTGACTGTATGCAGTGAAGATGATACTGTGAGATAGGATAAGGCATTTTAAGTAGATTATGAAGTGCAGAAAATATTTTCAAATCAAGGTTCTTATTCTTTCTTGTCACTAAATAAAATTACCGGAATATCTTGTCTAGCATAAAAAGTTTGCTCTGTCTGAGTTCTTATTTCTTGAATTAAAATGCCTGTTCTGCAATAGGGATCAGTAACAGTTCCAAATAAGTCAGTCTTCCTGGAATATGCAGTATGAAAAAATAGTTGTTTTTCTTTCCCCTGCCCTCCAAAAAAATGAAAATTTAAATTTTATAGCCATAAAGCCATGTCTCTGATGTAGTATTTAAGACCTGAAAGCATTGGCTTGAAGGGTTTGGCAAGAAGCTAGACTCATAAGGTGCTTGCCCCAAATAGCAGTACTTTGAGAAATATGTATCCTTCACAGCTATACTCAGGGGACCTCATAAGTTCTGGACTGAAAACTTTCCTGTTAAACTTACTGCTATTGAAGTAAGTTTATTGAAGGATTGCAATTTCATATTAACCACTACAGGTTTCTCAATTACTCTTACAATCGGTCCTATTGCTCCACTGAGGCAATAGCCAGTTTTCAGAAATTTACAAAGTTCTATAGAAAAAAAATTCTGGAGGACTCACATTATATAGGAAAAATAACCTGATAAGAATTCTGCCTGCTTCTTTTCCCCCTGAATCCCTCAGGAGGTCTCTGTGAATCACTGCCACTCCTGTGCACTTGTAATCCTACTTCTGCAATTTTAAAACCTTTTAAATGTGCCTGTATTTTGTATTGGTAAATAAATAATGACTACATATGATTTTTCTTCTTTAAAAATTGAACGCTCTTTGGGCTCTTATTATTACCTCTGTGTAGTACTAAATGTCAGGTCAGTGAGACTGTTTTCATCTCTACAAAATTACTCCCAGATCTGTTATTAAAGAGGAAGAGTTGGCAATAAATATTGTATTAAAATTTTAGTAATAGTAATAATCTAGCAATTGTAGAAGCATTTCAGTTTTTACCTACATGTGTTGGGGGCCAATAGGTGATTTTTAGAAAAAATATTGTTAAATAGAACATCACTTGGTTAAAGGTTAAAGTGCATGTGATTAATTGGTGGTTAAACTTGTGGAAGAGCACATGCAGTTTGTGATATCCATATAGATTAGGCCTGAGATACAACCTTAAAAACCTGAGTAAATCCTGATAACTAAAGATTTTTGATATTAGTCAGTACCTCCCAGCAGCTGCCACAAGCTTCCTTTGCACAGTGCCAGAATGACCTGGGGCAAGGGATGATTATCCCTTCAGCAGCCCTCCTCAGGTAAAACTGAGGTGCTGAGAACCAGTGGGAAGAATGTCCTGAAGGAACTGGGAGATTGGTGACATCATCTCCTGCAGAAGTGTCCCCCCACAGTCAGGGCTGGACATTAATCTTGTTTCCTATGTTCATGGAGCTGCGGTGTTGCCTAGGCATGCATTTACAAGGTATGCATTTGCCAATGGTTAAAGCCAGCAGACATCATAAATCTCAAATCTTCCTTTCCCTTGGGGAAAAAGTACAAAAAGGTGATATAGCTAATTTATAGGCATATGAGTAAAAACTCTGTGAGCATATGTTTGAATTTAAATTTTGTGTTGTAGACAGGAAGATGGAAGGTATAGGGTAGAGGGGCGTAGAGCACTCTTGAATTAGTGCATGACTGATTCTGTGATTCTGGGATCAATGGCTACCAATAACCATGCAGCACATGCTGCAGTCCTATAAGGTCCTATGGAAATACCAAGAAAAAAGGTATATTAAATCATATAAAAATAAAAGTAAGTCATATTTAAATAAATTAATTCCCTTTCTTTTCATGGCAGGTAACAGGGGTGGTGTTTCATCTTTGCTGAAGGTAAAATTGTGTTCCTGGCACAGTGTGGTAGGGTAGACAGACATAGGCAAATGTATATAATACATATGAAGGATATGAAATAATTTTTTGGCATTCTTCCTAGGGAAATAACTACATGGCCATTTTGAAAATACACATTTTCAATGGGAGAAGCAGCACTAAGAATCAAGATTATTGAGAAAGCTGTTGGTTCAGTAACTTAAAGACAAGAAAGGCTTGCAGAATACAAAAAGAAATGCAGAAACAACAAAAAAAAATTGGAAATATTCTAAAATTGAATTTCCTGACACAGAGATATTTACTGTTATGCTTGAGATTATGGGCTGAGTCCTGCCACTTCCTATGGACACTGTCCCAGTCCTTAAGATTATAGCTGTGAATACTTCTATTGTGCACAAAACTAAAATACTTTTCACACCATGCCAGAGGGTTAACACTGTAACTAAGGTACCCATCTCCATGTTCCAGAATGCATATCTGATTTGTTTCATTAGAAGATCATTGCCATCAAGAAGCTTATTCTTCTTGTTCACATGACTGGTGATATAATACCAATTTAATTATGAGCAAATATGCAGTGCAGTATCCTCTTTTCCCCACTGGTACATGAATTACAACAGACTTCACAGGTGCTCTCCTCTGAACCTCTATGATTCATACATGGTGCTGTAACCATGACTCCCAACATCAAGTTCGAAAGCAGTAATTTAGAATTACTGACTCTCTGCAGCAGTCAGACCTGCAAGTGCCTACATTCTAATTATCGGGGGCTGATCTTTGACTTGCTCATTTATTAAAGATGTAGGACTATAAAAGGAACCAGTGACGAAAATGCAGGGTATCCTGCTATACTGTCTTAACCACAAAGCTGCAATCCTGAGTTTCCCTCACCATTACTCCCATCTGACAATTTGTTAATATTTAGAGACCAGCTTGCATTCCCTCTTGCTGACTGGATAGAAATTGCTCCAGGGATTGCCATTCATTTGCATTTTCCTAATAATGCTACCATTAGCCTTGATAGCTTTGTTGAGAAGGCTGCAGAAAGTAATAAGTATATTCATCTGGGATCTTGTGCTTTCTTGTTTGGCTTATTTTGAGTTAAGATTTTTTGCTCTTGAGGAGAATTAATTTAAATACTACCTTAGCATGTATTTGGAAGGCAAAGGATGCGCTCCTACTGGAAATGCTCAGTGTTCCTTTTGCTATCTTTGCCCAGTCACTAATTATCTCTTAGCATCTTAGGATCTATCCTCCCTCTGGTTTAGGTTTGAAAATTACAGTGCTTGAAAAAGATACAATGCAAATGTTCTATTACCTCAACTCATTAATTAGCTAATGGTTAGTTAATTAAATAATAACTTGACATGGTGGTGTTTGGTCATAGTTTGGACTTGCTGATCCCAGAGGTCTTTTCCAACTTAATTGATTATGTAATTCTATGTGATTCCTGATTCTGTGTGATTCCATGATTCTGTAATTGTCCTTATCTGATTTTGCTCAGGCAAAACTTTGGAAAAATGATCTCTCACTTTAGGATGATTGAAGCAATTATCAATGTTATTTGTGAACAAAGTAAAGTTGCTCAAAAATGTGGAAACTTTGTTACAAGCGCTAGCTACAGATTCCTGTAAGAAGGCACAAAACTGAAACTAAATACCTTAAGTAAGTGATGACTGCACAAAGATTAAAATAAATCTCTCAGTAGTATGGGTAGAGAAACTGTTTAAATAACTACAAGGCAGGAATAAGAAGAAATAAATGGTGGTGATTTTTTTTTCTGCTTTCTATGGCAATATTGGTATGGAAAGGATGAGAATGTGCATTGAAAAAGGAACAAAGAAATAATACACAGAAGAAAGGTGACAAAACAATTAAGGCACTGAGATTTTTCTGTCGAAGGAGACTGCTTGTAGAGGCTGAGGAAACCTTGCCACTAGGGAGTGTAAGACAGAAGAGAGAGTTAGGGTGTGTCATTCACCTCTACCTGATGCTCCTCATGAGACAGGTGCTGCCATGTTAGAAGGAGTAGAGTATGCAAAATAAAGTAGATTTGCACATGGATAGAAAGGGAAAGGGATAATGACCCACACAAAGTAAATACGACAAAAGTCTGTTCGAGAAACCCCAAAAGTGGTGCACTTAATTCAGACCTTAGGGCAGGTGCTGACAAGTCACTTCACTTTTTTATGCTTTGAGTCCTCTGTAAAATAATCCTGCTTCATCTGTTGCTCTATCTTGCTGTTAAAAGGAAATCATAACAGTTTGAGAAAGGACTTTCCCTGTTCATAACGGGTTTTTGCATACAGAATTCCTGAACTGTGGCCTTAGTCCATCTGAGAGTGGAGTCTTATCTTTCGCTGGAGCCCATGTGCTCTCTCCCTAAATGCACACAGTACGCAGCCTATCATAAAGCAGTCTGGTATCTCTGAAGGAAGTGATGATAATAATAAAAATACAGCTGATAATTATAGTAATAGTCAATGATTTACTGATAGATCTCTAGGTTAGACATAATTGATTCTGAAAGTGAATGAGACCTGTATTTACCCAGTAAACACATGGTTTTAATGCAGTTGCTGGAACAAGCTATTTGCACCAGAAGAATTATGAGCATTTTAGGATTTAAATTACTAGTTTCCTCCAGCTCACAACACAGAGGGCATATTTAGCTGGACAACACTGCACAGTTTCTGCCTTTGCTCTGCTGGTTTCAGGAATGAGCATATTGGACTTAATTTTCCAAACCTGTCAGCCCAACTCTCACAAGCATTACATTCAATTAGGAAGAACACCAAAACCAATTTAAAACAAATGACAAAAGTAGGAATCTACAAGGAATAAAGCTCCTTACTTTCCTGTAATCGGCATCCCACTTTCTCAGCTGCTGGGATTATCTCACAAGAATAACAGTAACTATACCTTCTTCTGCTTATCTCAAGTCTCCACAGTGAGTCTTAATTTTCTAAGTGTGTGTGTATTTTAAAATAGCTTTCCTTGTAAATCCAAATGATATAGGAATGTCCCCTTAATAGCTTGTTTTTATGTCCAGTATTAACTTAAGTGTGACTCATTTATTCAACCTTCTGCTGCATGCAGCAGGGGAATCAAATAGTTATTATGATTGTAATTTTGGCCCGTGCAAGTGCCAGGTTATTCAGTGTGTCTCACGTCACGTTGACTCCCCTAGCTTGCTCTCCTATGCCTGCTATGTGCCAGTTTTGTCAATTTAACTGAGGATTTTCATTTGCCCCTGATTTCACAAGTGCATCTCAAAACAAATATTATAATTTAGATTCAGTTTTATAACAGCTATGCTCAGATGTATAAAAGTGACCTCAGCATGTGCAGTTTGAAAATTGCTTTAGAAAGGAACTCACCCTGGAAGGATATTTGGGGCAGATGTGTCCTACTAGCCAGTTGGGTCCCCTTTGAAGTTAGTTTAAAATAAATATCAAGCCTTTTCTTTTTAATGTTAAATTATTTAACATCTGTCTCTGGACTTGTGCCTTTATCTTCTGCTGTGCAGTTAAAGTACTCAGCCACAGCTGATCCCATATCCTCTCCATCTATGTGTTATCAGTGCTTCACATCTTCTAGCAGGTGCTGAAATTTGTTCTCTAAATGTTAATAGAAACAGCAGAAGAATTTTGAACATTCACTAGCTAGTGTCCTCAGAAAACCAGCAGCTGAAAGAACCCAACAAAAAGCTCATGCCAGAAACTATTTGATCATAAACCTCTCAAGCAGAAAATTGGCAATCACTGCAGAAACAATTCCTCAGGAAAGTATTCAACTTTCAAATAACCCTGAAACACAACTCGATATCATTTGATTTCCAGTGAGCACATCTAGCAGGCCATCCCTCCATCAGAAACCAGTGCAAGGTAAAGACTGACTGCTGTCCACACAGTCTCTAGAAATTTAATCCTTTAGGAAGAGTGGATACAAAAAAATCCTTTTTATTATAATGACTGTAATTCCCTACATGTGCTGTCTCACACAAAAATGATGAAACTCCAGAAAATTTTGGCTGATTCCTATAAAAGTACCAACATTTTGGGAAATCCCTGTATGGGTATACAGTAAGCAATAGGTGTCTGTGAAATGTATAAATTCAAATTCTCCCTTACGTGCTCCCCAGGTGTATGTGTGAGGTGGGAAACACCAGAAGTGGCTGTATATGTGTGAGTACACTGGATCTGAAGTGCAAAACAGCAGTGCTGTTAGCTGGCACATATATGCAGCAGAAGATGAAAGGGAGAAATGGTTTGGGACCAGCCTCCTACAATTACACTCCTGGCTGAAATGAGCTCAGGGTGAAGCAGGCAGCTTTGCAGAAGCCTGCAGGTTGTTAATTGTTCCAGATCTCCTAGGTGCTATGTACAAGGAAACAGAAATAGAGATGTTTTCGTTCACTCTGGTAGGTCTTCATCCATAAACACAGAAGGGCATGTTGCAATGTGAAGCAATTAAAACTTCTTTCCACACAAATACCTTAGTGTCAATGGGAAGCTCTGCACACAAGAAGAATAAACTGTGAGTGTATAATTAACTTGAGATTCTCTTTTTGGTTCATTGAAAATATCTTTGCAAAGATGAAAATGCATCAGAAGTTTTTGGTTTCTGAACATAAGGAAAAAATGTGGGGAGGGAGTATGCATATCCAATATGCTGAAGTTTTATAAAGGGAAAATATCCAAAGTAAGACAGCATTAAATATACTTAAATGTAAGATTATGGTATGGATAAACAAAGCAGTGTATAACTTTGTAAAAGTCCAATGTATACAGCTTTTGTTCTACCACCTCATCTCCTTCAATTTTATTTCTCTCTTTTGACCTCATTAATTTGTTTTTCAAAAGGTGGATTTGGGGAATAAATTGAGTTGTAGACTGTGATCACTAATTTTATACATGCCTAAGTTATATGACTGAATTGCTATAAGATAATGTTTTAAAAAGTCTTGGTTTATGCTTTGGAATGATAAAAACTAGCAAAGGCATGAATAAAAATAAAAATCATTTTTAGCCTACCATACTGTTTTTTTAAGGTGTTTACTCTCGATTTTGACCAGGCAGGAAAACTGTGACAGACTGAACAGTATTCAACCATGTTGAGTAAGATCAGCTCTCAAATACGCAAATATATTTCTTCTGCAGAAGAAATATAGTCAGTCTGTTGCCTCAAGTTCTGTCCTCTGTGCAAATGAAATTCAGCAAGGCTGATTTTTCAGGATGTGTGTTGATATGTGCCTGTGCATTAGATGTCAGAGATTAAACCCTCAAAGGTATGTATGTGTACATATTTGTATGGAAAAGGAATGAAGTGTGGCAACTGCTGGTGGCAAATCTTTCACATGTATACATCTCTGCCTCAGGTAATAACAGTAGCAGAAATGAAAAAAGAATCATTGAGGAGTGGGACGAAGCATTTTAATTTCAGAATGCATAATATGCAACCATGAGTAGTTATCAAGGAAATACCAAATGGATTATATACCTTTTGAATTTCTGAAAACCAGACCACAATATAAAAGTTTCAATAAATAGTATTTCTCATCTAATACACACCACAGTAGAGGATTCCTGTAAACTTTCAAGCTTCCAGCTTCCTAAAGCAAAAAAAATTGAGATGATGCGTATAAGAAGGTTTATAACTGGGTATTACTGAAATGATGCACTGATTATAGTATAAAGTTTACAGACTGAAAGAACAGTAGGAGCTTTCAAACATTTAGTAATTTTTAAAATTACAGGGAAAGTAAATATTATTTGTGTCGACTGGGATAAAAGAAGGTTTATGATATATTCCTGCCTAACCCAAGGTCTGAACTATTCATAAACCTCTTGCCACAAAAAATATTTTTCTTTTTCACTCTTGGTGGGAAAACCCCAATTTGCTATAGAATTTATGGCATCTTTTATATCTGTCATATAAAGCACATTCTTAGTTTTATCAGTATTTAACAAAAAAATGTGCATCTAGTGAAACCAAGGCAGGAAGACCAAAAAGCTAATTTTGAGGAAACATTTTATTTCTTTCCTTGCCTGACAGTCTAATTTAATATTAATTAATAATGTACAGAGCAGTTAAGCATATTTTCAACTTCTCTCTTCCAAACTATTTGTGCTTTTTGTGAGTTGTCTAATGGCCACTGTGGTATTGTTTTCAGTTTTCAGAACTACTGTTATTGCTATTACATTACTTTCACAATAGGTATTGTAAGAGAGGGGGAGGCATTCTGACAGATCTTGGAGACAAGCTTTCCCTGATTCTTCCTTCATCAGGAGCTTTAAACCCATAACTATCAAGCAAACATTTACTAAAAGATAATGAAATTGCATCAGATTATTACAAAATCGAGATTTTTGCTTAGGCATTGACACATTTACTATAATGAAAAGTCCAGAATATTCCTTCATGTAGCTGCAGGATGTGAAGGATCTCATTTTTTGAGTGACCTGAAACACTCATTCGTGACAATACCTGAGAGATATGTGAGACAGTTTAGATGAATTGCACTTGGACAGTGCTTGTATTTTTCCCTCATTGATTATAACACCAGCTTTAAGTGCTTAGTTTAGATTCAGAAACCTAATTTCTTGACATCTCAAGTTATGAAAGATGAATCCTGGCATCTGCTGGTGTTACCAGTGGTGACTTTTTGTACCATTCCTTTTAACTACCCCACGTAAAATCGCTTCACAGAAGACTTCCTTTTCTCTCATATTTTTTTGGATGGGTTGACAGTGTGTGAATATTAATTTCTACTACAATCAAGGAACTTCGCAATGCTGAGAATGGTAATTAATATCTGTGACTCCAAAGACAGTGTCTGAAAATCAGCAACAATTATATTATTAAAAGTCTTATAATTCAGCTATTTTCTGATTTTTCATCACTTAATCAAGGATTTAAAAAGAATGTTTAGGTCACTCCCTTCTGGCATAGTGCATTACTCATGCTGGCCCTGGATGATTTGGCTGCACCTCTTTGATGCTCAGTCACATATGCTGCTCACCATTCTTACAGGTGGTTTCACAGGTCCCAGGTCAGGTCTGTTCTCTGTTTACTTATTGCTCAGTGAACATGAGCTTTACAGTCCATGAGAACATTTTCTTAAACTGTCACTGCATTCAGTGGAAGGGCTGTCACTCCAATTTTCCTTCCTGATGTATCAACCTTTTATAACTGCCCTGGCTTGAAGACAGTCATTTCCTAGACGTGATCTTGTAATCCCACCAACTAAATTTTCTTTCACTGTAAAGCCAAGCAGAACTTACTAAAACATCGCTGCTGGTTTCTTTCTTATTATTTCTTTAAATTCTTGTGTGATCCATGAAATAGTATGGTGTGTCTCTACTTCTGCCTCAAATTGGAATTCTGATTGTGTCCACTCATGTGACATTGATTCAAAATGCTGAAAGTGCTGAGGTTCATTCTTGTTCCCTGTTTGTGACTGTTGCTCAAGATTTAGTTTACATTGACAGACAGGAAGGTCAAGTACTGCATTTGCCTAATCGTTATTTCAGGGAATCAAAGAATAGAGTAGATTTTGGATCTTTTGAACCACCTTTCACCATACCCAAATTACACTCTATGCACAATGCTACTATCATCAAAGACAAAAGAACAAAACAACAAATTTATCCTAATTAAATGGTCACTCAGGGTTTATGGCCCAAACTATAATTAAATTTAACCTTTTTCATATTATTTTTTATGTCTGCACACATCATAAAATATTTTTTCCATATAAGCCTGCAAAAAAAACCTGCAGCAGGATGTAATAATGAACCTTGCTGAAAGAGGAGCTGGTAGCTTTGCATCTGAGAACCTGAAGGTGAAGACAAAGCAGCATAAAGTGACCTTGGACTGCTCTGTGCCCCTCTAGCGGCCGTGTGTCTCATGGCTGCCCTGTTTCTCTTGTAAACATTTAGTTGCAGCACCCACAACATCTGGAATATCTGAAACAGAGCCTGTTTATGCAGTTTATTTTTGCACTCTAGCCCTGAGATATACCTCTTTTAAAACTCTAGTGCGTTTTCAAAATTATTTCTGTAGTAGAAGTAGAAGAAAGAGGACTGTGCAGAGCAAAGATGTGTGAATTTGGGGAGCAATACTATTGCGATGCAGTTCTCAGAGATGCTCAATGTTTTACAGTCACGATTTCCACAGCATGAATGCAGCCTCTGCTGTCCAGTGCTCCTCACAGTTTACATGGGGTGTACAACACATCTGTATAATATGTAATGCATTTTTCCAAGTTCAGCAATTAAGAAATATTTTCATTCTTGATTTTCCTTTGTAGTTCAGCCTTAGGAGGAGTAATCATTTCATGGATTTCACTTGAAATGTGTCAGTGGAAAGTTGACAAATCAAGATGTCTGTTTGGAAGGGTGGTTTACACACCCAAGGGGAAACTACCGTTATGTTTATTTTTTGCCCAGGTTCTTGCTTTTATATCTTTTTCTGCCTGTCCATATGAAATCCACTAATACACAGTTACTTTTTTGAGTACTGTAAAACTATTTCTGCTTGTCTTTGGTCTGTTCTGAAAACAAAGTGAACCTATTTTCAGCATGTTCTGATTTCATCAAAATCAGAGAATAATTCAGTTAGTTTTGATGCTCTCAGAAAACGTTCCTTGGGGTTTCTTCCTAAGCATCTCTTCTGTGACTAACTCAGGTGAAAGTGCACTGGCTTGTTTTTTGAGAGAAATTTCTTGTGGAGTGGTGTTTTTAGGTGGTGTTATCCTGCTGTGAGGGAACAGGTAACTTGTTCAGGCAGGCAAATCATTGAGATCTGTCCTGAAATCTTTAGCAAAGCAGAATATGTTGAAGAGTGTGAATAGAAGTAATTTAAATGTGTTAGTTTACAGAAAGCTGCTGTTTAATTTTTGGTCTTTGAAGGAAGGGAGAATGAATGGCTTCATGACACCTGATACAGTGGGGCAGGCTGAGTACAAGGAGCCAGAAAGATGAGTGAAAGCACTAGAGCCCCCTGCCAAAATGTTTAGGGAGAATAACAAGTAGGTGTTATGTGGAATTTGCAGCAATGGGGCAGCAATGAATTTGAAAAACAAGGAAGGAAAATAAGTTAATTGTGGATGAAACCTGATACTTAAAAACTTTCTCTTTTTTTACTGTTTTTGAAGTTGATGATAGGGAACAAATTACAAAAACGCCTAGTTCAGGTACATACTTTGCTGTACTATATTCTTGAAGAAAATCAGCATTTTGACTGCTGCTACAAAGCAGATAAGTACTTATCTGTAGTTCTTAATCTGGAGTGCCAAGCAGCGAAGGGTGCTGTGCACTGGAGTGAAGTTCTCTCATTTTCTTGCACTACCTTGGAGATAGGCATATCCATTTGGGGAATGCAACACTGACTGTATTTTTAAAAGACTCTGGGACATTAGTAGAACACAAAGATATATGAAGACAACAAGATGCCCATATTTAGTATATTTTTTCCAGACTCTGTACAAAGAGATATTTTAACTGGTTTCTAAATTCAACATTCTAACTCTGTCTTAGAACTTTCACATCTTTCTTATGTTCCTGTACAAATTCACATGAAAATTAATACTGAAATATTATGTTTAATGCTGGGATATATAGGAATGCAATAACATCTTGCTCTTCTGAAATATGGTATTTTTTACATTGGAACACCACTGTGTACATAAGGGAGTAGCATTTCAAAGATGATATTTTCAAGACCCTGTGGGCAAGCTACAGCTGTGCTAAAAGCCATTCTGCCCAGTTTGATACAGATGGCTTCATTCACTGTTTGCAAGAACTCTAACCTCTGGTGTCTGACTTACCAGAGAGCCAGCCTTCCTTCCTTCCTTCCTTCCTTCCTTCCTTCCTTCCTTCCTTCCTTCCTTCCTTCCTTCCTTCCTTCCTTCCTTCCTTCCTTCCTTCCTTCCTTCCTTCCTTCCTTCCTTCCTTCCTTCCTTCCTTCCTTCCTTCCTTCCTTCCTTCCTTCCTTCCTTCCTTCCTTCCTTCCTTCCTTCCTTCCTTCCACTGTCTGGTTAAGGGTCTGAAAGTCCCATTCCACATCCCATCCCTGCCTTACCCCTGGTCTGCCTGCAGCTCCACCTCATGCTCCTTGCCTCTATCTCCCTAAAGGGGTCACACTCACTGACAAACCCTCTTAGTAAGAGGAGCTGAATACTCTTATAATCTGTTGTAATCTGCCTTTGTTGCAGACCACAATCAGGTCTGAACTCAGCACCACCACAGACAAGCAAATTTCCTTCTTCACATAGTGACAGGGGAATTGCTGCTCCCACAAGTGATAGATGATTTAGGCTGCCAAAGGTAGCCAGAGGGACCACTGAGGACTTCATGCAGCTCTACAGCACATGGTATTCTTGCATGGAAAGATAAAAAATGTCCCTTTCTCCTGGTTTCAGATGTGTTTCCCTGTCTCTGTTCATAGATTAAACTAAGTTCTCTGATTCTGATGTAGAGCTCTAGGGAGAAAAGAACAAGACCTTTTTAAAGCCACATAGCATCATTGGTGCCATTCATCTGGGGGACAGGACTCAAGGGGAAATGAACCAGTTTACCTGTGTAAACTGTCGCTGTGATTCCACTTTTCCACATGGTCAATATAATGGAAGCACCACCTCCTTCCAGATGTTCTCCCATAACAACAAGCATCATTTCAATCCCTACACAAATGCATTTAAAAAAATCCATTTTTATCTGTATTATGTAATTACTCTTTCAGAGAGAGTAACAACAGACAGATCTGTTAAGACAATTTTAACAGATTGTCTGGTTCTACCTCATGCTGACAGTAAACTCTGAAATAAGCAAATCCCAAATTGAATTAATGCTTTTTTTCCCCCTAGTTATTTTTGCAGTGGTTTTTTTTTCTCAGTGCTCTTCATTCTTTAGAGTACCAAGACAATCACACTCAGAGTGGCTGAGGCCAAGAGGACTTCTTTTTCAGCTTGTACTCTACAGAGATGAGCTTTTGGATTTGTGAGCATAAGGGAAGATGAACTACATCATTTTCTCTGAGCTTTCACCCTCTTCTAAGAAATTATGAGCATGTAGGGGTTCTTACAAAATGGTTACTTCCTGAAAATTTTCCAAGGTGATAGAACATAATGAAGTAATTTGCATATACTGAGCCACTCATCAACAAGGTGAAAGAAAAGTCCATGATATTCATGAACATTTTGGTGAGCTGGGCTTTTTCAACAAGCATTCACTAAATTAGAGTGATTGAATTTGATACTTGAACACCAATTTTAATTTTGCTTTTGGATTAGGTTGGTTCATCTCACATCCCCTTAAAAACTAACTACTCTTAAAAAAAAATCAGAGTGCATACAGTTGAGAACTTAGGTCACTGAAGTTCTCCGACATGCTATCTAGATTTTTGAATCAGTCATAAATTTGTACTATCTCTGTATAACAAGAAGACAATATCTATGTTCAGCTCATTCATAAAGAGGCTTTTCACCTACTCTTCTGTTACTATGATCAAAAATTGTATAAAAATTAATTATTGTTTAAGGCTCAATGAGGAATGTTCACAATATATTGAGGCTTTCAATAGTGGCTTTATGCTTCTTAGAAGCACATGTAATAATGCACTGAGAATAAAAGATAAAGAAAGGTAAAAGCCAAGAAATTTAAAAAATAAAATTATATTTAAAATTAAGGTATTGATAGATAGATTTAATTCTATATTTAAACCTGTTGAGTGTTAGCTCCCTTTAACTGAAGAGTGCATTTCAAAAGAAAAATTTTCCTAAGACAGGAGAACAGCTCCATCCAAACTATGCATATTTTTCTTGCATGAAATCCTGTTGCAGGTAAGAAGATCAATAATTAGTTAGTTTTCATTCCCTGCTTCATTTCAAATCTTATTTAAAAAACCAAACTATCAATATTGGTTTGTTTGTCTGATACATCTCATGGATTGCTACTACCATGCCTATGTGATAGAACATCTTACTCAGAACAATGGTAAAGCTCTACATATAAAATCAACAGACAATACAATACAAGACAATCATATGCTCTTATAAGGGAAAAATTACTTTCATAGAATCTTAAAACTATAGAATGGCTAGAGTTAGAAGAGACCTTAAAGATCATCTTGATCCATGCCATGGGACACCTTTCACTAGACAAGTTTCTCAGAGCCACATCCAGGGGCAGGGCATCCACAACTTCTCTGGGCAACCTGTTCCAGTGTCTCACCACCCTCACAGTGAAGAATTTCCTCCTAAGATCTAATCAAAACCTACTCTCAGTTTGAAGCCATTCCCCCTTCCTGTGCCCTGTCACAGTATGACTTTTTACAAAGTTTTTTCCCATCTTTCTTGTAGACTCCCTTCAAGTCCTGGAAGGCCACAATTGGGTCACACCAAGACTTCTTCAGGCTGAACAATCCCAATTCTCTCAGCCTTACCTCACAGGAGAGGTGCTCCAGCCCTCTGATCATCTTCATGGCCCTCCTCTGGACTCCCTCCAGCAGGTCAATGTCCTTCCTAAATCTGAACTTTCTTACACTTTATTGAATCTTTGGTGCCAGAATTTGTCTATTCTGCTGGATAGAGAAGACCCAAGGCTTCATTTGTTTGGTGTTATGGTGGCAATACTTACCCTAGAAAGTGTTTGTGGTCAAAGCATATTTTTATTTGCACAAGGGTCTTTGAAGAAGAGTGTGTGAATAGAATAAGGCATTAATAACCTAATAGAAGGTTATTAATAACTTAATAGACTAATGTGTTAATACTAGATTAGGAACACCTCCAAGTGATTAAGCAATTTTAATAGGTTTAAATAACAGAACTTAAAAAACTGTCTGCTTTTAACTGGGACCAGAAAAAATAACAGTGTTTAAAATGAAGAATTTACTGGGTCAAGCAATACCTCAAAATTTTACCTAACTTTTTTTTTTTTAACTGCAGAAAAAATAAAATGGGTCTTATGGTCTTACTAATTCATATTTGATCCATTTTTGCAATTTATCTACATGTTTTTTCTGTCATTAATGGAGATATGTTAATCTTGTAAAACTGGATTGTCTTACTTTGTTTTTCTGTGTACTTCTGACCTACCTTTGGGCACAGAAGATATTTATGATAGATTTGTTTAACTTTTTGATCTGTTAAAATTGTAATGCTCCTGGGGTTTATGAACAATGTGATAACAGTTTATATCCTCAAGAAAATACCATATCTATTGTAGTTTCTTTCAAGGGTAATGACACTTTTTTATTACCTCTGTCAAAGTGCTACTGTGAATTATCTGTGAATGTAGCCCTTTTCTTTCCTGTTCATAAACAGATCCAAATTTTTATAGAAACAATCATTACTTGCAAGCATTTGCCAAACAGAAAACTCATTTTATGTTATGGATTATTTACTATTTCTTTCTGCCTGAATTCTCTGTGAAGTGACTGGTCACCTCACTGACACTACTTCATTTCCTTTCTTGCATAGAAGTATCTTTTAAAAACCTGTGGCTTATTAATAATGGGCGAGAAGAAAAATCCATCCATGCCAAAACATCTATAGCATACCCAAATATACTTGTTTCTGCATATGAAAAGAAGCCAGGTGAACAGTAACAGAAACAAAGCTCCTTTAATACGAACAGTAGCAATAAATCTTGGACCATAAAGCTTTTCATATTCACATGGATTTTTGCAAGAACATCATCTTCTTGGAATATCAATGGCTGGATGGACAAGGGGTTCAAGGCATACTTCCTTTTTACATTACTCCTTTGGCATAAGGTATCTCGTAGAATTACATTAAGCTGCTCTTGCAAGTCTTTTTAGTGACCTTATCACATAAGCCACCTTAACCTCCTTATTCATCCTCCAAATATATGTTATAATTAAGAGTAAGCTTATGACTTTTAACAGCTTTTGGAAAACCACAGATGTTTTGGATCTAAGTGTTTTCTTCTGAATAGAGTAACAGCTGTGCAAGCAGGGATGGAGAGCTGAGTGAAGGAAGAAGGCTGACATAGCAAGATTCCTGTCAGCCAGAATGGTTGTGTTCATTCTGTGCATGTTGAAGTTTTAGTGATGAGAACAATATATTGCCCTGCTAAAAATCCAGCAAAATCTGAAATAAAATGTGCATTAATAACTGCTAGTTCTGAACACTGGCCAATGTTGGACAATGCCATGTGTCCAACTCAAACAAACAGCCCCCACTCCCTCAAGATTTTCAGCTGCACTAAAAAACAAGTAGGAAACAATGTTTAAAGGGATTATAACCTCATTTTTTTTGACCCTAAAATAAATATTCTAGTAGATTTTCTACATGAAAAATATTTTTTTCTCTTTTTGGTGTAGTTATATGTAAATGCTCTTGGGTCTGGAAGAATTAACAAAACTGCTTAGAAAAACTGTTGGCTTTTGAAATGTAATTTAAAGTTCCATAGTCCTTACATTCCTCCTGATTCTTTGTCTCTGATGCATCTGTCACTGCAACTGGAATATGCATCAGCCTGACTCAAGGGGAAAAATGAGGAAGCATTCTGACATGAGTATGTTTATGACTAAGTCTTGTAGACCCTATCTGAAAGAGGCCCAATGAGGTTCCAGGGAACTTAAGAAAATAAACCATTATTCAGAAATGGGAAGTTCTTTATCTTTTTGGAACAGTTTAAGGAAGAACATTTTGTGTGTCCAATTATTTGGGTGTTCACTATTAAGTAAGTCCACAAGATCTTCAGATAAGGGAGAAAAGCAAAAAGGCAGCTGAATAGAGACTCTAATGAGCACAGTAAAGCGAGGAAGGCAAAGTTGACTCAAATTTAGCATTGCCTGCATTAACTACATTCCAAGCTTACCAAAAGACAGCTTGCAATGTACCTTTATAAAAAACCTTTTTGTTTATTTCAATTACTTGAAAAAAAAAATTTAAGTAGTGCATATTGCCTAAAAGTATTTGATTTGATGGGATATGAGATTTTTAAATGTAGAATGTAATGAAATTAGGAACAGATTAAACAATTTAGGAATAAAATTGATGTTTGGACCACCATATCTATGTCAGCTTTAGGTTTTTTCTTACAGAAGTCTACAACTTAAAAGAAGTCAACAACAAACTCTAAAGTAATTTTGGAATAAACAAATTTAATCTTCAGTATAGCTCCTTAAAAAATATGTTTCTTCTAAAATCCAAAGTTACTCTGTCTTTATACATGTTCCTTCTGCACTACTGATGCCTGTGTGAATATTAAATCTCTTATGGTGTTTGATCTCTAGGGGGATTATTTTACTCAGATGAGAAAGTCTTGGGCTTTATGATAATCAGTGCTGTTCTTACCCAGGCAGGTGTGAATACATGTAAAACAGGGAAAAGACTGTGATCTGCTATGAATATTTATCAAAACACTTGCAGCTGGAAGAGCCAACTAAAGAAAACAGTGCTGTACCATTAGTCTGCCAAATATACTTCTGGTGTATTTGTCCCATGTTGAAAAAGCCATTTTAGAAATACCTGGAAAGACAAAAAGATTCAGCTTGTGCAATATATTCTCTTTTCTAAAACTCATCATCTGCCTAATCTTATCTATAATGGGCCAGGGTCTCCTTTGAAACAATCTGATTGCTTTAAAATCTCTTTGGTGCAAAGCACTTACTGCCTGTATTGAGTATGTAATGACATTGCTAATGAAGGCATGGCATGTCTTGTCCATGCACGAATGCACTGCTTCAGCCTCCCTGTGACAACCACTGCGGCCAGAATCACCCCTGAGAGATGAGAAAATCTTGAGCATTGCAGCTGAGTTTCTTGTTGACAAAGAAGCTAGAATATGTTAGAAGCTAATATAATGATACAGTACACGTTATTGGGAGGAACTTCCTAACTCTAAAGCCAGAGGTTGGCTGTTGCAATTTGTATGGGCTTTTCTAAGCATGACCACTGGCTTCTCATGTCCTGGGCCACTCCAGGATTGAGAAGACATAGAGGTAAAAGTGACCTACAGTTACTTAAGTACCCCTTCCTAAGTATGTTGTAGGCTGTTTTCTGACCATGGGTCTTACCCTTGCTATGAAGCCATGGAGAAGAATTTCAGTAGTAGGAAAAAAGTAAACAGAAAAAAAGAAAACCTTTTTTAAAAAAATATAACACACATTCTTCTTATATAACTCACTTCAAGTTCCAGAACTCATCTGAGAGATAGGAGTGTGGAATTTCCTGTGCTCAGCTATGTAAACTGTCCATCTACTCTGACAGATGGAGAAAACAGTGGATTCTGAGCCTTTATCTGTGGCAAGACCATCAGCGTATACTTCAGAAGAGAATTTCTCTTTCCTATATCCCAGGCTGACAAAATTCTGAGTAATTGGAAGCACTAAATGCAGAAGGGACTCAATAGGATTAAATTTACTTTTCAAATTCAGAAATTGAAATTTTATATTTGGTAAGTCAGTCTTTTTAAGGCTCTTCAGATGAAGGTCCTCAGACCTGGAATATTCAAGAAAACACTATGGACTTGAGTCTTGTGGTAAGAAGGCAAATAACATGATCAGTAAAGCAATAAACAACAAACCAGGTATTTTTCTGTGGTTACATACACAAGACCAAAGAAAAATGTGCCTGCTGTAAGCTACTAATATAATGATAGTGTATTCATTGACTGTAGAAAACAGAGCACCATGAAATACTTTCTCTAGTACAGAGGGTTTAATTGCATGAGTTATTACTGTCAAGATGCATTAATAGGTACATATACATAATTTTGTACTCTGTTTGGTTTTTTCCTGCTGAGTAGAGAACAGAAGATATTACCTGTTCCCAGAGGCTAAAAAACACAGGTATTTTGTAAACAAGAAAGGCATAATGACAGCTCAAACTACCCTTCTAGATTTGTGTGGAGGTCACACAAACAGAGGCTGTTCTTAATTTGTGTGAGGACCCCCAGATAGGGTCAGCCTAATTGATTCAGTCTGAAAAAAATATTTGAGGTTTTGTTAGCAGGCTCAGATTTTTTCTACTTACAGCTCACACTGGGGAAATTTTGTCACTGAGCATGAGGCAGGAAACCTTATACTCTCTCTCCCTCTGTGCTCAATATCCATGCTCTTTAGTTTATGGTATACTGAAATTCCTGTCATAAGCTGCCAAACAACAATTTATTCTCCGCCCTCCCACAAGGGGATTGCTAAAAATAACCAGAATCACACGGCAGATAATGGGTCAAGGGTGCCAGGATGCTCTCTGTCTGTGCCACTTCTCCATGGAGGGTCCAGCAATGTTACTGCTCCTACCACTTCATGTGCAAATCTTTTGCTTTTCATTTGCATTGCTGAGATGGCAAAGGCAGTCTTTCTTAGAATTTTGTCATTCTGCAAAATCTGTTCTTTTCTTCTGAGAAGAAAAGTTCCTACACTCACTCTAGCCAGAGACTTGAATAATAACAAGGCACAGTAAAGTCCTTCTCCACCTTGTTTTCTACTTGTAAAACTTAAAGCCTTTACTCTAACTGAGCCAAGTGCCCTGCACAAAAGCTTTAAAGGGAAGAATTCGTACTTTATAAGAAACAACTAATTTTAACAGTCTAACTAAACATGACTAGGCAATGGGGAGGGTTACTGTTATGCTTTCCTATTCTGTGGTGCAAAAGGATTTGTTTAATTAGTCAAGGCTGTGCCAGAAATCTGTGGAAGAGGTGGGAACTTAGCTTGGCTCATTTGAAATCTCTACTGTAATTATGGGTCAGGCTTTCAGGAGGACGAATACCAAAAATTTCCTTTGGTACTATTTCCCCTCCAGTTTCTTTTCCAAGCAATTTTGCCCATCTCTTCCCATCCAAAACTCTCTTATTGGTCTTTTATTGGACCTGGGTCTGCTCTACATCTTTGGAAAATTTTCTTTTGATACACAGGATTGCTTATTTTTAGATTACAGGATTACTTACAGTTCATTGTCATTTTGTGCCACTGACTGAAGAGATTCATAGCATACAGGTTATGGAATATATCAGATAAATATAATAATCTAGTAGAATATTTGCTAGACAATATGGAAACAATTTTTCCTACTTTCTCCAAGAGAAGGATGAAAGCTAAAAAACTTACCCTAATTCATGTAAAATTTACATGAAAATTTACATAACAAATAACTACATAATAATAATAAATAACTACATGACACACATAATAACACAGTTCCTGTGTTTCCAATCAGTAATAGTATTTAATTTATCTTCTTTGGAGGTCTAACTGGTCTGTTAAAGGATTTACACATTTGTGAGCATATTTGGATCTCTCCAGTAATAGATCCATTGGCTTTATATGCAGAAACACTCTTTCCACCAGGGGTGTTGGCCATAGTGATGTTCAGATGTGTCAAAATTGGCAGCTTCTTTGCTTTCCAGAATAAGTAATCCCTTTTGTGGGACAATTCTAAAAATTCTAGTAGTCAAGGGTACTGGGTTTGTGTGGCCAGGTTTTCGTTGTGGGAATGTTAGAGGAGTGGCTTCTCTGAGAAGCTATGAGAAGCTTCTTCCATGTCCAGCAGTCCCAATTCCAGCCAGCTGCAGGATGGATGTGCCACTGGCCAAGGCTGAGCACATCAGAAATGGTGGTGACAACCCTGGGGTAACAGACTTAAGATGGAAAAAAAAAAAGTTACTGCAGAGCTGTAATTTGGACCAGAGAAAAGAAGGGTGGGAATATGTAGGAGGAACAGCCCTGCAGACCCCAAGGTCAGAGCAGAAGGAGCGGCAGGAGGCGCTCCAGGTGCCCAAGCTGAGTTTCCCTTGCAGCCCATGGATGCAGATCATGGTGAGTCAGGCTGTGCCCTTGCAGCCCATGGAGGACCACAGGGATGCAGGGATCTCCCTGTAATCCATGGAGGAGCCCAGGCTGCAGCAGGGGATGCCTGAGAGGAGGCTGTGATCCCATGGGAGGCCTGTGCTGGAGCAGGCTCCTGACAGAGACCTGCAGATCCATGAAGAGAGGAGCCCACCTCCCAGCCGGCTTCCTGGTAGGACTTGTGACCCCATAGGGGACCCACACTGGAGCAGCCTGACCATGAAGGACCATGGAAAAGTGCTTCATGGTGGAGAACCATTGTTTGTGTGATGGACTCATGTTGGAGAAGTTCATGGAGAGCTATGTGAGAGGAGAGAGCTAGGAGAGACAACACTGGAGTGGAGGAAGGACTCGTCCCTGAGCAGTAGCAGAAACACTGTGTCATGAACTGACCATAACCTCCATTCCCTGTCTCCCTGTGCCACTGATGGGGAGGAAGTAGAGCTAGGAAGGAGAGACAAGGTGGGGAGAAAGTGTTTTTAAGGTCTTATTTTACTTCTAATTATCCTTCTCTGTTTATCTCTGTAATAGATCAATTAATATCTCTAATTCAAGTCTGTTTTGCCTGTGACAGCGCTTGGTGAGTGATCTCTCCTGGTCTTTATCTCAACTCATGAGCCTTTAATTATATTTTCTTTTCCCTGTCCACTGGTTGAGGGATGTGATAGATCAGCTTTAATGGGTGCCCGGCACTCAGCCAGGATCAACCCCCACATCCAGTTAGCCTGTTCTTGCTTTAGAAACACAACAGCAGTCCGCTCTGAAAGGAGAGCTGTGACAGTAAGACAATACTGAAAGGGAAGAGCCAATTTTCTATTTGAAAATACCTTCTATATTTTCTCCTTGCACCTCTGAGAATACCCATCAAAAGGTCTCATGGGGTTTCTTAGAAAGGACAACTGCCAGGGTGAATTGAGAGGGGATCGACTTAACTTACCATGCTGCTGCTGAAATCCTGTCTGAGGTTGTTAATTTATTCAAAGATAAACAAAATGCTCTTATTGCCTTACATGCAGTTTTGACAGATGGCTCTTAACATTCAGCCCAGGTGTAAAGAGACAGAGATGAATGGATCTGTTCTTTTAAATTCACACACATACTTGTGACTTTCATCTCTATCTGAAAAGCTCCTCAGGCTGTCTATCTATTTCTTGTTCCATGTAATAGACAGATCTTCTTCTCTCCCAATACTTACTTGATTGTGCCTTTTAACAGAAGTCCCTCCCTCTGGAATATTCAATTTGCTGAGGATGAATCATATATATCATTAATATCTGATTTAAAAGTAAAATAATATTTAATTATGAATGTACATGAGTTCTTGGCTCAGTGAAAAGCTTTAAGAACAGAAGAGAAAAAATACCTATCCTCCACATCACATATGTAGAAAGAGGTATCTCATTCCCCATTCCAAAAAGTAATGATTAAATAAGTTAAGTGAATTTGAGCAGTGAAAGCAGAGAGTAGGATTGAAATTATGGTGTCTTTTTTTAATATAGGACTTTCCCTATCTTAAAAAGCATCTTGACTGACTTCCTTGCTTAAGTCTGCAGACAATGTACAGTACAGAACATGGGAGAAGTTTCATGTCATGCTCATATTCTGCAAATTTTTTTAAAGCCATAGGGAAAACTGTATTCCTCAGCACCTTAATCTGTGTCACATTGTTGGAAACGGCAGAGGATGAAAAGCAAAGAAGGTGGCAGAAGTAGCAGAGATATCTGTTATTTTACTCTTAAATTATGTCTTAGAGTGTACAGAATGTGGAAGTTCAAAGTATCTGTTGCCATTAAGGAGGGCTGCAGAAATAGAAGAACAAATAGGACACACAGGATATTTGAAATTAAAGTAATAACGTGCATGAGGCACCTAAAAAAATCAACACAAAAAAAATCACACAAAAAAAATCAACTCAGCTCAGCTGCAGTCAAGGTCTTGTGGTGAATACACCAGTACTCCATATCTGTTAGCTTTAGAACGTTATTTAACTTTGTATTATAAGGCAAACCATATTAAGTTAATGTCAAGATGTCCTTGATCATTATCAGCATCAGAAAACATTTTAGTCATGGGTTCTGGACCTGAACTTCTTCAGGTTTCAAATCAGAAAACATACTGGCTGAGTAGAAGCTATTTTGCTGCCTGTCTGGTTTAAGCTATTTTCTATTATGTACCATTGCTATCTTTGCTGAAGGGTTTAAAGTATTTCCTTTCTTTCTCAGCTTCTAAACTCATAGTTTGGCCAGTGGAAGCTGAGATGGTGATGTATTTGAGACCAGTCCACTTGTCCCTCTTTACTAATTTAGTTTAAATGTGAATGTGTTACAGGACTGAAATCAATCGCAATCACTAGAGTGGTGTGTGATACAATATAATTTCTCTCCTGTGCTTTTAGGAAGCTTGCTAATTCAACACAAATTGGAGGGTTTCATTCAGGATTTTGCTACTGTGCCAAATGCACTGGCATGGGATTTGCTGGACTCCTGTGCCTGCACAAGCTGCTGCCATTGTAACAACGTGTATGACAACACAGCCCTTGTCTCAATAAACCACAGTAATTTTGTTAAGATTATTTGAGGTCAGTTAACCCAAGGGACACTAAGTGGAGATGCAGGATGTGCTGCTTGGGATATTTTCTCTTCTCCCTATTTGCCCAATATATCTGGCAGAAACCACTATCAATCCAGCTTCCAGTGATGGTAATAAACAAGAGAGTTCACTATCTCTAGCTGCCTTGGGTTAATGTCTAAGGCAGGAAAGAGGGTGAATCGATTGTGTGTGAATGAAATCTGTCCATGCAGTAAGAAATCTCTGCATATTTTTTAACCTCTCTGTCCCCAAATGATGTTTGAACTGCATTTACAAGGATTTCTGATGACATTTTTAAATCATACGTTATCACTAGAATTTGGAGTAAGTTGGACTTTTTTTTCCTTTCAGGGTAAAGTATTTAGTGAATATTTCTACTTGTTCTGCTGGAATGCCATCATTTGTTAATAAAAAGCACAGATAACTATTTGAAGTCTTCACACCTAAAGTGGAGTTTGCTTTTTTAGTTTAAACTTGTCCAGAACGAGTGAAAGTTTAAAGGAAGCTGCTCCCACAGGTGAAAATAAAACCTTTGAAATAACCACTGATTCTGCTATCTGGGATGGAGAAAAGATCTTAACAGCTTTTGCTCCAGATGTGCACCTCATGTGCACCTTCACGTGCACTACATTTCTCCTTGAAGGAAGATGGGAAGAGTCAGAGGCAAGCAGCATCTGACAGAATAGGATGAAAAAGCTGATCTCAAAAGTTGCTGCTTGGTGTGAGGCTGCTTTAATGCTGCAGTTGGCTTAAGAAATACCAAATTCTTTGATATGTAGAAGGCTTGGTGTTAAAGACAAAATATAGTAAGAGGCAGTGTTCTGTTTAAAATTCCATCTATGGGGTTTTTATTCTCTGTCTTGTATTTCTGTCTTCTAATTAGCTATCTATAAGAATAGTGAGTTCATCTCTACTTTGACATAAATATAAAACTCAGAAGTGAGTGATCATTCTTTTCTTTGATAAAACCTGTGAAAAAGCACTGAAATATTGCATAGTGTAAACAGGGAGAAGACTTGAATGTGTTTTCTCAAATTACTGTTTGGAAAAAGGCAACATTATCCTTGCAAATATCCTGCCTGGAATTGCTCTTCTCTGGAAACTTTAAATACCTTTTTCCTCACAGGTTTTCTCTCTCTTCCCCATACTTGCCTATTGCATGGAGTCAGAGTTCAAGTGTGTATTCCCTGCTTTGAAATATTCTTCTGTGCCGAGATGCAAAGGAAAACAGAAAAATTTTTGATATTCTATGAACTGGTGCAGTTATGGCTGGAGTTATCTGATGCCTTACTGAAGAGCCTGTATTATTAATGAAGTAGCTGGAAACCTTTCTGTGAAGGGGAGGAGGATGACAGGAGAGATTCTGATTATGCTTCCACCCTCTCTTTTTCAAGGCATTTCCTGGGGATGACATTTCATAAGGTTGCACTGCCTGAGAATAATATTTCAGCTAGATGGAGAGTGTAGCGAAATGTTTCGCTTCTGTGTGTTGTGTATGTGCCTCAGAGGGACATGTCAGTTCAAGCACAGGGCCATCCTGCTATGCAAATCTGTCCATGAAGTTTCCAGATGAGAGCTGGCTCCTATCCTACCAGCTCAGAGTGTGGGCAGGATCAGTTTTTCTCTGATTCTGAACCACCGTGAATGCATACCCATTCCTCTGAATTTGCGCTTACGGTCATTGGCACGGGAAGGAGGTTTCAAGCCCGTATGGAAGCTGTGAAAGGCAGGAGCTGAACGTACTCTGGGTGGCCTTTTCAAAACTCTTCCACATCCCAACTGACTTCTTAACACTGGTGGTTTCAGCTTCTGGGCTGTGAGATAGGGGCAGGATGACAGCTAGCAAAAACTATAGGATGGATATTGAAAAGGTTAAATTAGTCCTGTGTCTTCCTAACAATCTTTAATAAATGTTGATAGGCAAAATCATTTTGATTTCTTGTACTGCTGCTGCAGACAGCTGGAAAAAGAGGAATCTTTTAATGAATATGCACAACTGTAATGAGAACAGAAAATGGTACATATACTTAAAATATTTTCTTATAATTTGAAGACTGTATTCTTGTGCTCTTCCTGCTGTGATATACCTGAGTTGTAAAGCTGAATTTGCATAGCTTTTGATCTTACAAAAGGCTTCTATTTTACGAGTCTGGTATAATTTGATGCTTCAGTGGTTTTGACTTATAAATGGTATTTGCAAATCTTTTTCATTCTTTTGGAGCTGAATTTTATGGAGAAATAATAAGTAGATGACATTTTTGTAAGTGGAAAGAGTTGGCTTATCTCTGCTGGCTAGAGAACATTTTCCTCTGGAGTGGAAGGTAGTCCCTGGTAAGTTCTTCTTCTGAACTAAGCTGTCTTCTTTTTTCAAGCACAAAAGTAAATACACCTTTAAGCTGAATAATAAAATATTGTGGTCTATCCAAGCCAAAGTGTTTTCCCCCAGAAAAATTTGAAATTTTTTCTATCATGCCTTAGTGAGTCATCACAGATTTAACTGCTCTTGGCAAATATTTGAGGTGATTTAGTTACCTCTAAGGTTTTGATCATCTATAGAGAGAATGGTTTGATACAAGCTAGATTAAATACATAATGGTAAAGTCTCCTCTAAAAAAAACAACTTTCAGCATCAAAGTTCTGCATAATATCATAGAGTAGTGCTAGAGATAACAAACACAATGGCATTTAAAAAGCAGACATAATATTCAATATAATTTTCAATTTCTGGGCTGCAACAAACACTACAATCTGGGAAGATTTATTAGCAAAATGCTCTTAAGCAATTTGTAAGAAGATCTTCAAAAGATTTAGTGGAGTTCTGTAGCATAAGGCACTCTTGCACTGGCTATCTACGGTAGCAAACACAGTACAGCTAATGTCCAGCTACAGTAATAAACACAGATAGACAAGGAGCAAGTAAAGAGGGCAGAAGGCTCACAGTGTGCAAACCAAGACAGCTGAACCAGGAGGAAGATTGAAGCAATCACTAAAATTACTGTTTTACTTTTACTGTGAATTAGTTTTGATAGTTTTGATAAAGATAAATTTAATACTTCTGATAAAAGAACAAAAGAGGAACTAAAAGATGACTTCAGCTAATTTTATTGTTTAAGAGTGAACCTAGTAGGAGCTTTATGATACCCTAGGTACAGATCTGGGACAAACATCAGACATTTAAATTTTAAAAGCTGGCCTGTGTATTACAGAAAGACTAGTCTTGGGTATAATAGAGCGTTTGTTAGAACTCAGGTGGAGACAATGATGAAATTGGCAGATGAAATGATAAATGCACCCAAGAATTGAAATACAAACCTGGTTAATCAACATCTGCCAAACTGGGGATTTCTGTGTTACAGCTCAGTTCTAGTTTGAGAATGTGTTGTGGTTCCACGCCAGCCAGCAACCAAACCCAGTGCAGCTGCTCACTCACTGGAGAACTCATGGGTTGAGCTAAAGACAATTTATTAGGGAAAGCAAAAGCCATGCACACAAGTAAAGAAAAACAAGGAATTAATTCACTGCTTCCTATGGGCATGGAGGTGTTCAGCCATCCACAGGAGAGCAGGGCCCCATCAAATCTAATGGTTACTTTGGAGAATACCATCACTCCAAACATCCCCCACTTTCTCCCTCTTCCCCCCACTTTATATACTGAGCATGATGTAATATGGTCTGGAATATCCCTGTGGTCAGTTTGAGTCATCTGTCTTGGCTATGTTTGCTCCCAACCTCTCATGCACCTCCAACTTCCCTCACCGGTGTGGCAGTACAAAAAGCAGAAAAGGCCTTGGTTCTGTGCAAGCCCTGCTCAACAATAAAAAAATCTCTACATTATCAACTCTGTGTTCAGCACAAATCTAAAACAGCCCCATACCAGACACTGGAAAGAAAATTAACTCTCCATCAGCCAAAACCAGCAGAGTGGTTTCAGCAACAAAACAATACTGACAGCGAAGTGCCTGAGAGCTTACAGTGGTGAGGCCACTTTGCTTCTTTCTGTAACTGCAGCATCAGTGCTAATAGGAAGATGGATTTCAAGACATACCTGTGTTGTGTACAAGTCAGCAACTGGGAAGCTGCAATTCAGGTTCAACTCACTGAAGATTTCTTCTTGCAATCCTATGTTAATGAAAAGGAAATAGTTTGTGTCAGAATTTTCTAGGAATGTCAAAAAGGGTGTCATTAGAGGAGAGCTGTAGAAATTAGGCAAGGATGATGATTCTGCATAAGCTCCATAATGTTTTATTTTATTATTCTGAATGAGAGATACTTGGTATATAGAGCCTGTTAACCCATGACCCATCCTGTCTGAAAAGCCTGTGGTACTGCTGTCTGGATTTTGGTGCATGGTCCCAGGCTTTGAGAAATGCAGCATCTTATAAGTTTGAAATCTAAATGAAAATAAGTTTATGACAAAGAAATCAGGAAAAGTCTTTTCTTACTTTCTAAAGAGGCTGCGCCTGGGCTGGGGGTTGCTAAGTCCCTGCGGCTGGCTGGAGCTGCTCAAGACAAAGACTGTTCAAGACAAAGAACTTGCAGCTGATGGAATTTTACTGCAGAGAGAACTTGTGAGAAGCAGGGCTCAAAGAGCAGAAAGTCCTTCTTTCCCCTCTGCCCCTGTTCTAACCAAGAGTGCTTAGGAGCATCTGACATACTCTGAAGTGTGATTCAGGACTCCTAGCTTAGCTGGTGCTTGCAGCAGAAAGCCTTGAAGAGACAGATAGTTGGAAATGCTAGACACAGAGACTGGTGGATTTTTAAACTGCTGTTATTGAACATGGATTAATAGGTAGCTTTTAAGTAACATATATTTGTAAGGGAGAAGCAGTACATTTAGTTGTGATAAGGGAGTAAGGGAAATGGAACTAAACCTGGTTTAGCTAAATGTTTTGAACTCTGCAGATATGAACAAGGCTTAAATGATATTTCAAAACCTTTTCTATGTTGTTGATTGTGTCAGATTCTCAGACCAGCAATAAGTACTGCAACTAGGTCAATTCAAGTAGAGGATTGTTTCATTTACTAAAAATAAGAAGACAGCCCTGGCTCAAAAACACATCTCATTTTCTTCCCATTTGAAGCTCTGTATCTGAACTGAGATTCACATGATATGGAAACAGAAATGGGACGCTGAGGAATAGAATATCCTTAGCCAGGTTTATTTTTTCTCATACTGTATCTTGTATGTTTCTCCAATGCATACAGTTTAAACTGTTTATCTTCATGCAATGAGAGTAAGTTGTAAATAACCATTACAGAAGCAATTTCTACGAGAACCTAGCCAGCCTATATCACATGCATTTTACTTCCTATTATAAAGAAGATCCTTTTGTCATGACTGTACTAATACTCACAACATCCAAAAGCCTGTAAATTACTTCCACTCATCAACATGGGACACACATGTATATCTAGAAATGGCACTGTTCTGGCTCCTAATTATCTGGAAGCACAAAATGGGTATCAAGGTGTCACACACCTCTGCTTAGAGCAGCCAACAGTGCAGCGAGAGCTGTAGAATAGTTAATATAAAGAACAAATACATTAAATTGCAAGTGCTCCTTTCCCTAGATGGAACAAAAGCATTTCATGTATCCCACAGCAGTGTTTATAAATGAATAGGAATTGAATATATGTGTAGTGTTGAAGAGATCTCTGAGGTTAACAGGGATGAGGGCAGGAATTTTAATCATTTAATGGTTCTCCTTTGTTGGTAGTGGTGGTTGTCTCCTTTATTTTAGATAAATAATTTAAAATGTGGTAGTCTGATGCTAAAGCAAGTACTCATTTTTAATTGAAATGTTGTTTTAACAGAGATACAGAATATCCTGTGCCCAAAGTCATAATTCAGTTTTTGCGGAAGAAATTCTTCACTTGCTTCACCTGCAACAGCTGTTTTCAGATATACAAAAATTCTACCTCCAAGCCTTATTTGATATTAAAAGTTATGTATCTTCTTCTTGAATATTCTAAGGGTGTTCAAAACCACCAAAATAATATGCAAATAAAAGCCACATTGTATCAAATCCCTAATGGATCCAAAAGATGTCTCAATACACTAAAAGGTTACTTTGAAAGAAGTAACAAAGATTGTACAAAAATTCTCTTAGGTTTGGGAACATGCTACAGCAGACCATGAGAAACTCTTGAGACAGAGACACAGAACTTCAGATGGCAAAGACAATCAAGGATAAAGGGAAAAATCAGCAAATTAAGAATAAAGGAGAAATAAGCTGTATGTTCTTTGGATCCTCAGGTAGAAGAGTTGGTGTCCAGGATATTATTGTGCAACTATGAGGAAAAACAGCGGAGGAGCATTGCCTTCCACTTTTCTCCTAAATGTCATTCAGCTTTCAAGTTAGGAGTATTTGCCACGCTGTGCTTTGTTTTGGATAGTGATGGGCAAATCTGTACTGAGGCGTATTGGTGTTCAAGGCTCATCACTCCAACATCCCCTTTTCCCACAGTGTTTTGTCTTTTATTGCACCTTCCAGCCAGCTCCACTGCACCTACAGCTCTTTGTCATATGTGACTACAATGGTATCATGGTAGTAGTCACCACCAAAAATCAACTGCCAACTTGTCCTTGTTTACTGGTGACATGACCTGTTCATTCATCTCTTGTGAGATGTAAGCTGTCTGCTTCAAGGCATGGCTTGCAAGTAAAATCTCTCATAAGTCTTTGATGAGGTGGGAAATGAATCTGAATTAAAAGTTTTCGTTGTTCCCCTCCTGCCTTTCTGTTCACTACAAACACTGTGCCCTCTTAAGAGTTAGGACAAAGCTCTTTGGCCTTGGGAAGGGAAGCCACTGAGGCCGCCTTTCCAACTCCCTCCTCCCGAAGGAAGGGGGTATAAAAACTATAGGAATCCATGGTACAGTGGAAAGCACAGCAGCACTTCACATAATCAATGCTGAAAAATTCTTTAACATCCTTGGGGGCTCAGTGTTCCATGTGCAGATAAGCCAGTTGTATTGAGATGTCTGTGTGGACCTGGATGCAGATAAAGACCATAGCCTCAATTAGCAAAGAAAGACTGAGGTGTTTACTGTCAGCAAGAAGCTCATCCTGGCAGTGTGGCAGGGTATGAACACCAAATGACATCCTGAGATCCAGTAGCTGTGCAGGTTCCAATTTTGTTTCATTTGTTGACCAAAACGACAGAGAGATCACACTAGATTGGATGTTGCCTTCCACTCTCACACTGAAAGTTGTAAACAAGATCCATCCTGTTTCTATGCTCATGTTATATCCATGCAGCATCTGACCATCCTTTGCTTAAGAACTTTTTCTCCCTTACTCACCCTTGGACTGGGCTCTGAATATTTCACTATTTTCCTTTTACATTTGAGATTATTGAAGTTGATGGATATTTCATAGTAAATAGCTCCTTTCAGGCTCACGTTGTTTAGCATTTCAGCAAAATCTTTACACAAGCTGAGAAACTCTTCAGAAAGGCTCACAATGAATACTAAAGATGATTTATTTTCACTCATGGATGTTGCTTCAATGGATAGCATAGTAAATTTTGTTTTGTAATATATGCTTCAGTTACCCTTTCCCCTAAGAGACAGTCCAGATGAAATCACTTCATTTACAATAGGAAACAAAAAGGTTATGTTTGGTCCTTTAGGTGGAATTAATTTCTGTTGATTGAGTAATATATGTAGTGTTTAACTTATCTGTTGTGTCTGTTTCAGGTCCTGTTTGATGCCTGGAAAACTTTTAATTCCTCCTTGTCTTTCTGACCCACCCTAATGTCTGTGTGGATACACAGCTAGAAATTCAGAGTGTGGTCACAGAAGATTTTAATACATATTATGCTAATAGCACATTTGCAGGAAGAGGTGGGTGCTTTCAGCCTTTCAGCAAATGAAACCTCTACAACCATAAAGGAAATTATAGGCCACATTTGCAAGGTGGTTGCTTGTTTTTGAAAAACACCCTTAGCTTTCTTTTTTTTACAGGCTGGCATTTGCCATGCATACAAAAGACTTGAATACTCCACTCAGAAGGATGAAAACATTATGTGGGACTGACTGTGTCTTGGCAACGGGATGAAATGTCCTACACGCTTGGCATGCTGCTGTGAGGCGTTCCAGCCTGTGCAGAGTGGCTACTGTAACTGGGAGTGGTTGTGAAAAGACCTGCACGGTCAGAGTGGTGTTATCTTTCCTGCATGCAGTTTAGAGATTGGTCCCAGAGATAGGATCTAGCTGGACTGGGGGGAAGCAAGACCTAAGCCTTTGCTTTGGATTCAGACAGAGAAATGCTTGAGCTCCAATCTCATACTCCCCAAGAGTTTTATTATGTGGGGCTTTTTGAATTTTCTGCTCAGGCTTAAGGCATCAAGGATATTTTGACATTTTCCTTTTTTTTTTTTTTTTTTTTTAAATTGGGGTATGTAAGTGCTTGTCAAATAGTCTTTCTGAAGAGGAAAAAAGGAAAGGATGTTTTCTGTTTCTTTTTCCCAGAGGCCGTTAGTGTTGAATGTTTTTGTTCTGGAATGTCTAGTTCTCTGCAAATATATCTCCCCACATTTTCTCTGCTTCTTGGCTAGAGGGATCTTGGCAAGGTGGATCCCACATGGTAGTCAAACTGAGCCCAAATGAAGTATTTTACTTTAATATTGTACCAGTTTTATTTGTGTATTTTTTTTTTTATTTCTCTCTCCTCTCTTCCCACATGGTCCTGACACATCCATAAATTGGCCCAAACTCCTTCAGCAGCGCTTTTTTTCTGGCTTCATGGGTTCCTGTTTCATGCCAATGGCACTTGGTGGAGCCTGGCTGCCAGACCAGGTGGTTTGTAGCTGCCCTGCTGCCAGTGCTGCCAGCTCTGCTGCCTGTAGCATTGCAGTTCCAGCACAGCCTCTCCATGCCCTGCTGTGCAGGCAAATGTGTAGCTCTGCCTTGGGAGTAGCAGAGTTAGAAACTGAGTGGACTGAAGTAGGAAATGTTTGCATACAGCTCTGGCAATCAATGGTTCTATTCAGTCAATTTTATTGCCCTGACACCCTTATAAATTCAAGCAGAGTTTCCATTCCTCTGTTTCTGCTCTGTTAGCAAGCAACAGTTTGAGAGGGCTGGATCTGTGCTTGTAACATCTATTCAGTTGTATTTTCTAACATATGGACAGAAATCAGAAAAACTGGGGTTAATGTTCTGAACATACAGATAAACTGATTGCTGTGGTGCTCCTGGAACAGAAATCTGAGTTTTCCTCTAAGATTATGAATGGCTGTGAAAGAACATTGTGGCTTGCTGCTTCCATTGTCACTGCTTGGAGTACAGTGCAAGGGGAGCAAGGAACAAACTGATATAAATCTACTGATCTTGTGTCCAAATATCCTTGTCTTGTTCATCTCCCCAAGGGTGTACAGGGAATGTATGATTTTAAAAATGTATTAATATGGTGAGTGGTGAGTACAAGTCTCAGTGCTTAATTCCTCAGACTTCTCCATTTGCTTAAACATTCTCTTGATGACAGCATTGGGTGCTCAGGACAAACAGGCATCTAAAGAGTGTACCAGATTTAAAAAGTCCTGTAATTGGTCTTCAGGAGTCTGAAACAGAAAAGGATGTAGGATAACTTCTGTTTCTGCTCTACAGAGGTGTTGAAGCAGCTGTTTCTCTGTGTAGCTACATGCAAGATTTGTTTTTCTGCCTTCAGGGCTGTTTTTGGTAATATTCTGACACTTGAACTTCCACACAGATCAGGTTATCCAGCTTCTCTAAGAGTATTCATGTACTTGGGTATATACTTAACTTTAAATGAGGCAAAGATAGCAGAAGTAGGCACCACTCATGGTGTCCTGTTTTGACTTCCTTTTCCATCTTCTTACCTTTATCTCTTTCAAAAGCTTGTGAAAATGTCAGAGACAGCCAGGTCCTTCTCACAGCAGGTAACCTCTCAGACTTGGAACTGAATTCTTAACCCAGTTCTTGTTTTTCTAAATATGGCCTATTTCAGGGCTCGTTTCACAGCAAGGTGTGCTGAAAACAGAGCTCTTCTCTTTTTGTTCATTCGTGACTGCCCTTGTTTTCATGTTTCTTCAGACCCTTTTGTGCCATCCTGATTACTCTGTTTTGCTCTCAGAAATTCTCCTGTATTTTTCCCCTCTCTAGCTCTAGATGCTTTGACAAGATAGGATCAGAGTTGCTCAAATGGATCATGGGACAAATATTGCAAAAAGAAGATCTCAGCCTGGGGTCTGACCTTGTGCCCTCTGATCTGTCACATGTCCCTCACCCTGCCTGTACCATTTGTAACCCACAGAAATTGAGTGTTTGGGAGTTACAATGAGGAATCTCTGTTCTGTATTTGCCAAGCACTTCTGAGTGTTGCAAGGTCCAGCAGTGCTAAAAAGTAGGTGCTGGTTCTGGGGGCAGAACTCACGAGTTTTATTTGGGAATTAAATAGGACATATGCTCTTATGGAACAAGTAAATCCCAGTATTCGGCACTCCAACATGCTGAATTTAGTGAGACCTGCACTAAAATATAAAGGGGAGGAGCATGTTTGCCACTTTTGCCTCCTATGTAGCTTTACAAAAATGGAAGAATAAGTAAATAAAACGACTTCTTACCCTTAGAGTCTCCTATATAGCCCAGGTTTAATGCACTCACAGAATCAGTAGGAAATTGGGATTTCTATGTTTTCCATGAAAAAAAACCTATGTCAAGAAAGTCTCCATAGCTAAACTTAATTTGTAAAACAGCTGTAATGCCATCTAGCTTCAGAGAGATTTCTAAAACCAAGAGTAGCAGTAAGTGCCTGGGCCAGACAGCAGGCTCAGAGCAAAAGGTCTTTGATTCTGCTCACTCACATGCTGCAGCTCCTGGTGTAGGGAGTTCCCAGTCCAAGGGTAATAATTTCTATTTAATAGTCCTTAATGTTTCTTCTCTACATCTAATTACATTTTGACTCTATTTATAATTCTGCTCTACACAGCCTCCTGCAACACATGGTTCTATAACTTAAGAAAGCTCAGTTTTACACCTGTAGTTATGGAATCACAGAATGGTTTGAGTTGAAAGGGACCTTAAAAATCACCTTGTTCCAACCCCCTGCCATGGACAGTTTGATAATTTAATTTGATATACCTCTGTTTTGACATTATGAGGATCTGACTAATATTTCTTCTCCATCTACTCATTATTTTATATGTCTACCATATTCCCACCTGTGATTCTTTCTTTTACCACCTTAAAAATCCTAATTAATTTAGGCTTATTAATCATTATCTCATCATGCCATACCTTTCATCAGATTTTCCACATTTTTTCTCTATTTATGTTTCATCTCTTTTGAAACAGAAGAACATGTGTAGGAATCAAGACACAGAGATGTCCTTAATAAACACAGTAACATTTAGTAGTTACTTTGCCATCTCTTTCCATCTAGTAATTTCAATAGTTCCATTTATTCTTTGCCATCACAGATACAAAAAGAATATTTTTGGAGAACTATTTTCAGTGGTTTCAAAATCTCTTCCTTAGTAATGTCAGGTGATTTCAAGCCTACCATCATATTCAGGTATTTAGGTCTGCTTATTCCTCATTCAGGTTCTTTTGTCTTTACCCACACTGAATGTGATTTTATCCATACCGTTTCAAAATGTAATTTCATCAGTGTTGTTAAATATCATGAGATCCCCTGAAATCCACTGTCTCCATAAGTCTTCTTTAGTCTTTTGAACTATATTAATATATTTTCTAACTTACTGAATTGCCAAAAATGCAGATCCTTTTAAAAGCTTACTTGCCTTTTAAATATTTAACCTAGAAAAGGCAACTCAAAGCTGGTGAAAAGCCAGTTTGTAAACAGCGAGTTGCAGCTCAAAAGCAGGTAAAACATCATCATACTTCCAAACCCATTCTTTAAAAATTCTGTCTTTTCAAAATATTAGGTGTCTTCTGAGCCCATGTAAGGATAAAATCTGCCTGTTACTGTATAAATCCAATTGTGATGCTATTTCTAAATTTTAAATACCACTGGGAGTGAAACTGGTGCCCAGCCTGACAAACAGTATGTGTCTAATGGTACATCGTTGGCTATCCAGCCAAGTTTTGTCCTGAAACTTGAAGCTTTTGGGTCTTCATCAGGAGTGTAAGCAGCCTTGCTTGAACAGCTAAACTACTGAATTTATCAGAGCAGATATTTTGATTTTGAAAATGACAGTGGAGAAAGGCTGATGCAGCCAATGAGTAACATGTACTCTCATAACATCTGGTTCTGCTTTTCCTACCAGATACAATACTGGATTTAGCTCTAATTTTGAGTTCAGCAGTTACTCTTATTTTATTTTTTTCACTCTAAAACTCAAAACATGCCACATCCAAGGACAAACTTTAAAAGTATTTACTTTAATGTAAATGAACAATGAAATGCATTTGCATTGGCTTTCTCTTTTTTTTAATTTTAATTTTATTTTTTAAGAACATTCCTGTAATTCAGATTCAGTCATTGAATAATTGAGGTTGGAAGGAACTTTCATATGGATGCAGGAAGATTGCTCTTCCCATTTTCTATTTTCAATGAGAGAAAAAAACCAAATCACTCATTGGAGGTTAATGCTCCTTGCAGTTCTGAACATATCCAAATATCTCAGAAAGACTGAGATAACAACCAGCCTGTGTTCCTTAGAGAATGTGCTACACTGTGAATACATTTTTCCTGGCTACAACAAGAGAAGAAAAACTTTAGATGCCACATCCAGTCAAGAAATTTTGTTGAGTTTCTAAAACCATATTATCCTAGAGAGTTCAGATGGAAAAAAAGAGAAAGTGTCCGTTTCTTATATGCTACCTGTCTGCTGCTTTACCTCTACTCCATAAATTCAAATTTCAAATGCTTCTTCCTATCCTATTCCTTGCTCCTTTTTGTTTAAGAGAAGGGAAACACAAAATGTGGTCATCAGCCACATTCCACGAGCAACATGTAATTGCAAATATCATGTATCAGTTGATAACTAAATAATTTGTTGGCACTATATAGAGCATTAATGTTCAAAGAAAAAAATCTGTGGATCAACATGTTCATAAAAAGTATCCCTAATTGTTTATTCAAGGGTTTTAGTTTCCTCACAATGTAAATGGGACTGAAAAGAGGGTCCTAGAAATGTAACATGATTTTAGCATAAAGCAGAACCAGCCTATTTGTAAGCAGGATAGTTAAAGACTGAAATGTCTCTTTTGTTTTCAAATAGAAGAAAAATTTATGAGAAGCGTCTTTGGAACCTTTTGGCTGCTTCAGGAAAGTCTCCTTTCTGCATAAAGCTGGAGTGATTTTCTTGAGTATGAAGAAAATAATTTTCTGGGTTTTTTTGCTGTTATGCATCAGCTTTAATTACTGCTGCCACATTGTAATCTAAAAGTCTTATTCAAAAGCTAGTCAATGTGTGACATCTCACTGAACTTTGAAACTAAACTAATGAGGCAACTCCAGAAAAACATTATGCTTAGTGTAATATTTCAAAGAAAATTCTTTTAAGAACAGTACTTAGAAATATACTCCTTCCTCTTACTAATTGCTTTAGAATAAAAAATTAACACCTTTGTAAATGTGTTATTAAATTAAAATGTAAACCTTCGGTTTCATCTTCAAGGGAATCTTAATTAAGGGAAAAATAAAGCAAATTTAGAGGGAACCTTTATAATTTCCTGATTTTTACACTGTCTCTCTTTCTTCATTCCTCCTCTCAGCTTGAGATTTCTCAAAGAAAATGAGGCTATGTGCACAACTTCCATTTACAAGCATGTCATTAAGTGAGGATTAAACTTTAAAGCTTCTGGCAGCCCACTGAAATGACTAGCCTTAGATGAAAAATCACCCAGAAGATTTCATCAAACATTTGATCCTAAACAATCTGATGCCAGATACTGTTCTCATGAGGAAAAAAATTCAAGAGTTTTCCAAGTGGACAAACATCATTTACTTACTCCCAGAGGCAACCGAGCAGTGATGGTCAGGACGTGCACAGCACAGGACATGGCTCTGCTGGCTGCTGCCTGGGAAGCTCATTCATGAGTGCACAGCACATGGTCACATTTTGAAGGGAATGCCACAGCTGTCAAACTCTGCCTTCTGCTATAAACAATACAGCAACATTCATGCCCCAGATATGACATCTTTATTTCATTGCAAAAATGATGTCTGGCTGCAGAGCCTGGCTTTGAAAAGAAAGGAAGTGAACAGTTTTCAGTTTAACTTCCCTCCTGCATGTAGGGTGCACTCCAGCTCATCTGATTTTGTAATCAGCAGTGTAGAAATGTACCTGAGAGCTGGTGACCCCAGGCTCCCTTTAGATATGGTGAAGGGCTACAGATGCTTTTAAGCTGTCATTCATCCAGTCTATTTTAGCCACCACCTTCAGTGACAAATTAATTATGGCTCTGATCTACCTACTTTTCTCATTTGGCAGTAAAGGGAGCCTGGAGTAAAAAGCTCAGATGTAGATCTCTTATGCATGTATCCTACTCTGCAGTGTCCTAATTGAACTACCTAAGCTTTTTTTTACAAAGAGAATTGGCTAAAATCTTTTGTGACAATGATGTCCATCTAATTTCACAAACCTGTTTTCTGTTAAAGGAAGTAACTTTTTTATTGTTTGAGATTGAAATTAAGCCACTTGAGGTATTTTTGTACACTTATTTGCAGGATGTGGTTGTTTATATAAACAAAGATGCTTTTTCAAGAAAAACCTTACAGTGAGCTCTCTTGGGACTTGTTTGTTTGTTTGTTTTAAATAATTAAGGGAGAGTTTAAGCACATTCATTCATTCCATCAAAATTTGGAGTTTTCCCCAAAGTCTTCATGTTTAGAATTTGTATTCTGACTAACTCTGACAATATATTTTAGGACTTAGTGAAATGTGGAAGCTTCCTTTTGGCTAGATTTTCTTGTTTTCAGTTTAAAGGTTAGATGGAAGACTTGGAAGAACAATTTAGTCATCCCACAAAAGTAAAAAAAGTGACTGTGATTGGAATGGGTCCAGGATATTTAAGAGATGATTTGATTATAAGAGACATCTCTCCTGAGTGTTAATTGAGGTTTATAAGTTTCATGGACAAAGCAATAATCAAACATATGCCCAGAAACAGCAACTAGCCCCTCTGCATCTGTTAGTGTGAGCTCTGAACAGTTTTATGGTTCTTCCCATTAGATGTGTTCTAGGGGGAGCTTTGAGAACAGCAGTGTCAAGAGTATGAAGCCTGAAGACTCACAGAGTACCAAGTCTGACTGACTCAAGCTTTCAGTGGATCCTCATGAGCCCATGCACACTGGGAGCTGAGCAACCCTTTGTACATCTAAAAGGAATTAAAATTGAAAACACTGCTAGGTGTTATCCATTCAATACTTATCAGAGAAAATCCATGTCTTCCCAATTTTGTGAATATACTTCAGTACATTACATTTACAGTAATGTAAATTATTTACATTACAAATTCTTTTGTAATATAACAAAAAATTATTTTAAGTCCTCGGTTTTAATTAAAGATCCTTGGGGATGCTTTCCTCTGGCGTGCAGGGTATGAACCACTTCCTACAATTGTGTGGGAATTTCACTCAGCAAATCACCACTATTGGACTCAGTGCCACTGATCTTAATATTTATACTCACGTCTTCAGCACAAGAAAATTGGGGATTCTGCTTGTAAATTTCTACTAGGCCAATGGAAAGCACATGTGACCCTCAGTTCATTTGTGCAGTGAGATGAAAATATTCTCCTGACCTTTCTGTTTCCCTGTGATTGCTGGAGGTGCAATTTGACAATCCTGTTTCCTTCTCCACAAGCTGCAACATTAAATTTGTCTAACTGGAGAGAGCTGGAAGGAGGTGAGCTGGTTCCATCAGGAATTTCAACAGGATGAGGAGACTAATGGTACTTTTTCTACCTCCCTCCTCAGGTAACAGCAGAAATAGCTGATCTGGTTTTCTTAAATTTCACCAAATGCTTTCTCTCTGTATCCCTCTGCTCTTCTTTGCCCCTATGCTGTTCTTTGCCTGTACCTACTTTGCCTAAATTGAGGAGTTATCTCTAGCTTAGTGGCGATGACTTAGTCACAACAACAGCAGCTCACAAACAGTTGTCACAGCATCCACCACTTGGCCACCTCAAAGTCCATGGTGTTGAGGATGGGCTGAGCTTGGGCTTTTCAGACTGACTGTGCTCAAATCTGTTCTCCAGAGGTAAGTGAAGCCTTTCACTGTCTCCATCGGTCTTTGGGAGAAAAATTCTTCTTGACCACAAATCTGGCATGTACTTTAGCACTTTGTGCAGGCAAGCCATGTGGCTTCTTTAATATCTGTCTCCACTTATCTTTGCAGCTGAACGTTCCATGCTGACAAATTTTATAGCATATGATTGGGTAGATGGAAAAGCCTGTTTGTCTGTTAGCTTTTTTTTTCTTTTTAATTGAATGACATTTGAGCAGGTTGATGAGCCTGAAAGAAAAGACCATGCAGGTATTTTATAACAGGTATCTGTCATCTTCATGACAGGCAGATGCTAATTTATACTCCTTTTTTTGCATATGATATGTCAACATTTTTCATGAATGTCATAATCAATATCCAGTATTTCATTTTCTGCAACAGCTTTTTTGCCTGATATCCTTCAGTAAGAGTCATTTAGACACAAGATGTATGGGATTTCTTCCTTCAGAAGTCAAGTCAGGACTGCATCTTTTTTTTCTTTTCCAGAAGATTGAAATAAAATAGGAAAAGTCAAGATAGAAGAGGAAATAAAGAGTGGAAAAATTAACAGATTAGAAGTGTCTTAGAAGAGTCCGGTGATTTTCTTAAGTAGTGTGGTTAACTAAAACTGAGTACTAACTATAGGTTTTGTTCTTTGGTAGGCACAAATGAAACAATTATGAAACAATCACAAGAATTGTTAAGGTAACTCACAATAATTCTTGGGATTTTTTTTGTGGGGGGAGGTTTGTAGGGTTTTTTTGGTTGTTTTGGTAAAGAAGAGTCCACTTTCTCACAAAAGAAAGCTGAGATGCTCAGTGTTCCTTTAATATTATGCATATATTTCAGATCTTTTAATCCAGAAAACCATGAGAGAGTTGATGTTCTGACCAACAGCTGAAGCTGTATTTCAAAATCTCTGAAACTTGCAGTTAAAAAAAAAATATAGTCTTTTAAAGAAGGATGAAATAGAATTTTTTATTTTAAGGGATTTTTGAAGATCCTAAGAGGAATTTTTGATGTTTGGATTTAACTGTATCTGGTTTTAGAAATACTTTGGATCCTCTTTGGGTGGTTGATACCTTTCACTCTACTGATACAGAGTGCCAGCATTAAGTTTTTAGTTTGAGAGTGGATTTATTTGTTAATGCCTCAAAGAGGTACGTAACTCATGATTTCCACCAGTGGAAATCTCCAGGTTAATTCTGAAATGAGCCCAGTCCCCTTCACTGTTAGAAATGGAGGTAGCAGCTCCATGTCTCATGGTCTGAGAATTTGCAGAGGGGACTTGGAGATGTAGGTGAACCTCTGAAAGTGCTGTAAGCAATTCGTGTCTACATAGTTCATGTTGTGCATGTAAAGGAAAGAAGTTACAATCAGAGTTCCACTACAATTGAAGAAGAAAGGTCCAAGGCTGGGTCCCAACAATCTGTCATTTTACTACTGACAGCTATCTTTGATGGAAAAGGGCAAGGGGATAAAAAATAATTTTTTAAAAAAGACAGGAAATTGAAGGAGATAATTGAGGTGCTCCCCTGAGAGTAGAAATGCAAAGGGACAAGTGCAATCTAAAACATCTGTCAGAGGGGAAAGAGTTGGCTTTCAATATGGTAGCTGAAGCAGTTGTATGCAGTATCTTAAAGTAAAAATAGCAGATGTCAGTGGGAAAGCCTAGATTGCTGTTGGTGTTGGTAAAAAGGAGAGGAGACCTGGAATGAACCCTTAACAGGTAGCTGTTCTATGGCTCCTCAGTGTAGCTCTGTATTTTCTTGGGCTTTGGATTTTTAGTGCTAGTTACTGCTAGCTGTTTCCCATGGGAACAAATTCCTATTCACATAACAATGTCATTTTTATTTTGTAAATACTAAAGAGAGCTTTGCACTTCTCATACAAATTTCCCAAAACAATCTCTGTCACCTGTTGTTTTGCTAAAGGAGAAGAGAAGCAGTCCTTCTCCGACCAATAACTTTATAACACTTCATGTTATAAAAGGGCAAAGATTCAAAATAGTAAAAGCCTTCTGCTCATCAAGAATGGTCTGTGTGCCTTCTTCGCAACCCAGTCACTGTAACACCTCAGGATACTGAACTCCTCTCCAGAAGTTTTTTCATGTGCTAATTCTATAACTTCATGAGTTGGAACCAGAGCTAGTGAAGAGCAAGCGTGATATATCTTTCATCAAGCTCTTCTGAAGTGAGGTGGCTGAAAAACAATCCCAGAAGGTTTAGAGCATTGTTTTCTGAAGCAACATTGACTTAGGAACTAATGGAGACCTTCCCTTGATGGCTATTTGGAGGGGGTGCAGCTGGAAGAAAAATTAACAGTAAAAGGGATTAAATTTATTTTGTCATTAAGTTTTATGTTGTCAGATGATTTCCAAATTATGAGGTAGACTTTGTGATTATAAAATGTGAAATATGTATATTTGAGTCATAAACTAATCAGTAAGGGGTTTTTTTGTAATCTCTGTTCCAGAAATTTTCCTCATGGCTACATCTACCTTTACCAGAATACATACAAGCAAAATCCATTGTTCTTCAAGTGCTGAAAAATGCTGAGGTTTCCAGTTAAAATGCAGATTTGAATTTGTATATCTTTATTAACCTGACATTCAAATCACTGTTTAATGCAATTTCCAAGAGACTAAGAAACCTACTTTTAGTAGGTAATTGTTTTGAATGGTTTTTCATATTGTATTTGCTGTCTTTCTTGGACACGTGAACAACATTTTTATTGGCTCAAGCAGAGAACAGCTGGCTGATCCACAAAAAGCAAAGCCATGAATGAATTATTCTGCTTGTCCTAAACATATAAAACTCATCTACTGCAGCAAACAACCCAGGATTTTTTGTTTATTTTGCACATTTTAGAAAAGCTATTTTATAGAGTAAAAATGAAAGACTCTCAGGAAAGTTTTATTGGTATTGCCTCTATCTGCTCCTTTCTCCTGGCAGAGTCTTTGCTTGCTAAGAGCTATAGTCATTTAGGTGAAGCATATGCATCTATTAGTCTCTTTCACCTGGCTGAGCTTTGGCTCACTAAAAGCCACAGTAATTTAGATAAAGCAAATTCTGATACATTTGAAAAGGAAGTACGACTTTACAGAATACTGCCTGCTGTGGATCATGATTCTAGGTGATACTCTCTGTAGTCACTGAAAAGCAGGAGCCTGAGACCTATCTCTACAACCCCTTTATATTGTAAGGTGGTTTCACCAAAGGTCATCTAATTTTTTTTTTTTTTTTTTTGGTGGGTCAGGCATAGGTACCTGCACAATCTCAATATTATGTACTCTATTGCTCTGGAAAAATGAGAAATATACTTTGTGGATGATTGTTACCTCTCTGACTGTGTTGTCCTGGCAATTTTCTTTCCAGCAATACCAAGGGATTTCCATCTCCTCTAGAAGGCCATCATAGACTTAGTGTAATTAAGCCAACTTATTCCTTTGTTATTCCTTTCCTCCTTCCTGTTAACATTGAGCTGGGGTTTTGTTGGTATTCCATCTGCTTGAGAAACACAGCTGCTGGTGATGACACACCTACCATGTGGCATTTGTGCATGGGAGATTTACTCCTGAGGAGTTGGGGTCTGTCTGGACATAGGGCAGGTGAGTTCTGCATGCACATGAGTAATCTCTCTCTTACATGGCAAATAATACATATGCAAGGGAGTCTTTGGAAGAACTGATGTTGTGCTTCTTAATTCTCAGGTGATTTACAGTCTGTAGAAATTCTAGGCATAGAAAGCTGAGAGTAAGGGGGCCCCAATGCAAATCTGGGAACCCAGCGTTGCACAGCCTTGCAAGTTTTCTTGGACTCTCAATGAGAATTAGAGGATGATGGATAGGGATTGAGTTTCTTGTTTTGCAAGGAAGAGTTTCTTTAAAATTGGACATCCTGATACCACAGGCATACCTTGTATGCTTAATGACCTAGTGCTTAATGAGGCACTTGCTTAGGCAGAAGTTTACATCTTGGGGCTGGTGTGCATTTGGCTTGTTTTCTGCCTCTGTGCAGAAGCCAAAAGCTATCTCATTTAATTGTCACAGACTTTGTCTTGCTACATTCTGCCAAAACACAGTTTAAGATCCAACATGGCAAATCAGATGGCAATTGCACACAAATCAGCACACAAAGTAATGTGTGAAGTAATGTGTAAAAATCCCTCTAGGTGAGAATACAGTTTCTGTGATGCACACAAAACTCGATGCTGCTAAAAAATGGCTTTTTAAAAACTTTTCTGCCAGAATTAAGGCAAGGTCCAAGAGCTGGTTGAACAGTTAATTTTGCTTCCATGACACGACCACTCCATACTGCTCGCTTCCTCCCTGGTAAGGCATAAAGATGTCTGCTCAGTGGGTCTGCTGTTCCTAAAGAGCCTTGTACCTCTGTGGGATAAGAAGACCAACTCCTCACAGCTGTTAGGAAAATCCCCAAGGCCAGTCTACTTACCCTGTTCTTTAAATTACCATAACACATTGAAGAGATCAGCTGAGACTGTGGAACTCACCCTGCTTGCTCCCCTCTTTTCTCTGTCTCAGAGTTACTGAGCTCTTCTGTCGTGTTTTCCAGTTGCAGTGTGTTTACCCTAGAGGAGCCAGTAAAAAAAAAAAAAAAAAAAAAAAAAAATTTAAAAATTCTCTTGGATTTACTGTGTTAATTGCCAAAGATAATAAATAAGCAAGAATTTTGGGTTACACTAGACTAATGAGAGCTTTGATAGATTTTTTTTTTCCACATTACTTGTTCTCGAAATATCTGAACTGTCAGCCCTTCTCAGAAAGGTGAAGCAGAGTAAATTTTACTTCTAATTTTGGTTATGTGTATAAGCTTTGACTTTTAGCATGGGAACTGCTAATTTTCACTGATTTCCTAAAAGTAAATTCCAGTTGCCCTCTTATTAGTCTGTAAATTGTTTGGAGTTAAAATTAGTGTTGTTAAGAAGATAGTGTGTAAGTTTTAAGTGTTCCACCTTTACACAGACTTCAAAAAGTTTGTGCATTATTATAAGAAGGAATGAGACAATATAAATTGTAGCAACAAGCAACTGGAGGAGAACATGATAAATTATATTTTTTTATAAGTGTTGTAAAACTTTTTGAAGGAGAGCCAAGCTACAATGATTGTATGTTTAGTCAATTTGTTCTTGTGAGAATCTGGGATCAAAGTATATTCTCTCCCACAGACAGTCATATCCTACAGATCATTTTGTCTTTTGGTAGAAAGAAAAAGCACTATATTTTTTAAACATTAGCCAAGTATCTCGGACAAAATCTGACTACTCTGTAAATTTTCCTGATTTAATATGACAGAGTAATTTTCTCATCTATAGTTCAATTTGATTAGTTTGATTACCTGCTTTGAATATCTATTGTTTGATGGCTTGGACACATTCATCATGTCTCTAACTTATGACCTTGCTTTCTGCTATTTTGCTATAAAAAAAAAAAAAAAGACTGCTTCTAGAACTTATGTAGTGGTTTGATTTATGCAATTTTTGTATTTGGCCATCTTTTTTAACAAAATCATTATTTATTCTAATCTATTTGATATTTACTTGGCAAATTACAAAGGCACTAGCAATCTCCTACAAACCATTTGCATGATGCTTGTCTCTACTTCCTAAAATAGTACCACACATTTCATAGGTTGTCTCAATGACACAGAAGCATCCTTCTAGTTCAATGCTTCAATTCTGTAGCAATACTTTAGCAAATTACAAAGAAACATGTCTTTCCTGATTTCCCTCATTTCCTGGGAAATCTTCTGGGTAAGATTTAGGGCTCCAGTTCTTCAGTATATTTTGCCTTTCCAGGTTGGGCCTACTGCAGGCTTCTCCAGAAGGACATCCTAGGAATATGGTGGACATTGCCTTAGTCTTTGCATTGTCTCTGTTCTGCAGTTCAGCTTTAGCCACTTTCCTTTCTGAATCTTCATTATTTATTCCATTCAGAGTCAAACGGCCATTTGCCCTAACCTAGGTTTTTCTCTTCAAATCATACTTCCAACTCTCAACATAAGCTTTTTTGTCTAAGCAATTTTCAAATTCCTCAGATATAATGTTTGCAAACAAAACAATCAACTATAAGAAATAAAATAAACATATTCTTTGTAAAGTGATGGCATACGGATAGCTGTGGCAACCCATGTTTTGTTTGCAAAAACACTGTTGTAGAGTAATAAATTATAGCAAAAGTACAACAAAACCTTGTAATGACCTCCACTCTCTTGTTTATTTTGCAAGTTAATAAACATAAGGCATACATTTTCTCAGTGGAGAGATGCACATAAAGCTTTCAGCTCTCTCTTTCCTCCCCACTCTGAGGACTGTGAAAAGCTTAAAGCTGTCACAGCGAAGAAGACTCTTGTAAAGAAGGATTTAGCTCAGTAGTACTTAAAGGTTAATGAATTTTACCCAGAGACTGAGTGATCTATTGGACTAGCACTGGCTAGTATACTTGGCTCAGTAACTTGTGGAATGGTTAGATTAACCAAATGCCTACATCACAGCTACCTAAATACTCTATTCTTCCCAGCTTTCTCTCTTAATGTCCATCAAAAACACCTAGTTATATGTAGAAAATATGTACTAAAATAACCTTTGCATTTTATATTTTGTAACTAAAGCATACTGAAGTTAATGTGAGTCTTTCCATTTACTTCAGGGAACTTTACATCTAGCACTAGAGATGTTTTTTTCAAATTGTCTCGGACCTAGTATACTGTTCTGCTGAAATGATGGCCTGACTGGGAAATTGTAAGTCAGGAATCTTTGCAAAACAAAAAAAGCAAATATACCCAAATCTTTTCGAAGATCACACTGGAACTTTGTCATAATGGAATTCATCAAAGCAATATTTCTCAGACTCTATGAAGCCTATAGTTTGAGAAATTTCATGCCAAATCCTGAGTCTTTCTGTAAATTTCACACTGTTGTTAGAGCTTTCAGAAAACAGAAAATCTGTTCCATGAAAAATGATATCTTATCAAAAAGGTCATACAGTTTTCCTGGTATTTATTCTACAATTAGCCAGTGCAGCAATCTATCCTTTTCATGGTCATTTCCAGCTGATAAATTCATTTTTTTCTAGCAGAAGTTCTTGCATTAAGTCCTGAAAGATAAACTTGCATTTTGGCTGCTGTATTTTTGTATTTGCAATGCTACAGCCTGGACTCCTCATTTTTTCCCATCCAACAAGCAAGTCTTCTCCATTAATTGGACCTATTAACTTTCAGTCACCAGCAACACCTTCCTACTTTTTGTCCCAAACCATGCAAATAGAAAATTAAATCAGTTGCATCAGTGATACCCAAGGAACTCTGTGGGTTACCTCTCTCATTTCTAAGGTCTTAATGACTAAGAAAAGTTTCCTCCCATCCCTCAGTTTACTACCCACTTCACAATCATTGTGCAGATCCCACTGCACTTAATTAAATAATTTCTCAAATACACCCATGGCTAAATAGCTTAATAAAATCCAGTTTATGTACTCTTTCCAAATTTCATCTAACCCCAAGATTGTTATTACAGATATCAGGCTAATCTGGCACACTCTAACTTATGTGAACATATATACATTATATGCTGAGAAAGTCTCAGAGAATGGCGTGGTAGAGAGAGCCTGTCTCCTGTAAACCTTGGTGTCCAAGGTAACTGCCCTAATTCTGGTTGATACAGGATTCATGAAGGAATTGTTATCCATGGAAAGCAATTGCAAAATTCATCTGGTACAGAACAGAATTATTTTTGAGGCATACATCTTGCCTTTTTTCTCATGAATACAGAAGGATTGCTGTGTGGCAAAACTGTGTTCTCCTTGACCAAAGTAAGGAGCGTGTTTATTTTGCTAAACAAAAATGGGATAGTAGATCAGACACATTGAAGTTCAGCAGCTTCTGGAAGAAACCTGTGCAAAGAAACAGAAAGTGTGCCCTGTCATCTTAGCCACAATGACAACCCTTAACTTACTCCAGGGCTGCTTCTTCCATTTAGTGTAATGTTTCCAGTATCCAGACTGGCTTGGGTGGGAGTAAGAAGGGTCTTCAAGTTACTTTACATTCCTTTGCATCCCACAGTTCATTCACTGCCATCAATCTTTAATATCTACATACAACGAAGAGTCTTGAGTGTTAAAATCAACTTTCTGTTCATTGCTAGGTTACTGAAACTAAACATTACATGATTTTCCACATTAGTACACCACATAAAGGAAAACTGTTAGCAATCCCTTCTTTCTTAAGGAACAGAAGAAGTACAAATATACTTATATTATACAATTGTTTAAAATTTTCTAATAAAAATATTTAAAAAGTATTAATTGCTACGCAACACAAAAGAAAAGAGGGACATGGACTCACCTATACATATAGTCTCACACCTGATCTGTTAAACTGGTCATCATTTCTTAATAACAGATCATAAAAAATGTTATTTGACACCTTTAAATTCTAAATCTTTTGCTTATCAATTGCCTCTGCAGGCGTTTTCAACAATTTAGCCCATAAGTTAAAGATTTTGGTATTTCTAGTTGAAAACACAGACATTCAAAAAACATGTATTTTAAACAAATTTTTAGACATTTAACATTTTTTAAATGCTTACTGGAAGGTTGGAAAAAGGGGAAATCTCTCTGTCAATCACGCCTTTAAAGAAAAGTATTTGTGTACATTCTGATGAAAAAAGCCAAATTACTTATAATAGCATACAGAGATAAAATTTATCAGTGTTGTTTCCAAAAAGGAAATACAAAATTGGTTAAGTATTTTGGATGAGGAACAGTCAAATAAATCTCCTTTCAAATGGCTGAGCAGAAATTTTTACATTGTGACCAGTTACATGCACTCAACCTTCCAGCAAAAGAAGTGATGGTCACTTTTTTTCAAAATAGCATGCATCTGAGTCACTCTCAGATGCCCCTCTCCATTGTGCATGCCAGATGAGTCTTGACTCCTGGATTTTCTCAGAAAAAAATCATCAAATTCAGGGTTGTCTTCTGTTTCCAACTTTCCAACTCACATAGACATTTTTTGTAGCATGGGCAAATCTTTTGCTTTACATTAACAAAGACTTACTGGGCAAGGTCAATAAACACAGAAGAACTACACTATAAAGAAATGTCCTTAAGCAGGGATGTCTTTGTGTATGTTGCTTTACTTTTAGGCTTCTACCTGTCACAACAATAATACCTCTTTGTCAAGGACAGGTAAGAACAGACGAGAAAAAAAATGAAGTCCCTGATGTTTGTCCATTACCATCTGCTTATTGTTACATGATGAACAAGAAAAACATATGATTTAAAATGAAATTTGAATAGAACTTTTATACTTTTTAAAATTAGGTTAAATTTTTTTCCTCAGCTTTTCATGCTCCTTTTACATAATTTCTATTTATTTAGATCCCTTCTCCACATCTTCTCTCTCTCCAGCCCTTTTCATCTTCCATTTCCCTTTAAGTGACATCGTTAAAGATGTTCAAGCTTTAGTGGTTCAAGAAAGCTACCACCTCTGGCATCTTCCTCGCTTTATGCTGTCAAAATATTCCTCTGAAGTCTCCATCCAGTTTTAAAGGAATGGTACAGTCTGTCACATATCTTTTACTCTAATTTTTCATTTCTTCTAGTTTGCATCCGCTTCTCCCAATGTCAGTACTTTAATTCCCTGTGTACTTTACTGGCCTTCTCATGAGAAATTATATATATGCATATTTTTCCTGCATTCAGTCTAAATATGTCTCTCTCACATGACCCAATATAAGGTTTATCCTTGGAATCCAGCTGGAAGAAGTGTCTTGACTATGCCTGTCCTCCCATCTGACACAATTAGTTTTACTGGACAGGCACACATCAATCACAGGGTGGGATATCAAGGAAGAAGGCTGTGGAATGAATATATTATTTTAGCAGGCCAGGGTCTCCCTCTGTGACATTGTTCAAGACAAATCATGTGGAAGGGACCACATGTAAGCAGTGCAACAGTGTTGAGGAGATAAAGACATTGACTTGATCATGGCATGTTCATCACAATGACAACTGAATCTAGTAAGGACTATAAGGAATCATTTTTTTACTGATGAATGGAATAAGTTTATGTTTATGCTGTAAAAGAAAGGGTGAACAGATTTGGGAAAGAAAGGGAGTGTGAGAGGTATAAAATGAGAGGAGAATTCAGCCAGATTAGAAGAGGCAAGAATTGTTTAAATCTGCCTGGGTGGCAAAGGATAATGAACTAAAAGTGGAGAATGAAAGGCAAAGGGAAGGGGCGGAGTGAAATTATGTCTGAGTTTTGACTGTATTTTTTTTTTGTTATACTTCATTAGAGAATCAGTGAGACCCTGTGAAAAGGTGAAAAAAGCTTGATTTGAAAGTCAAATCTGTAATTTAGTTTGCCAGTCATGTAAGAACCAATTTCAAACAGAATGTCTAAAAAGTATTTCTTAAAACCAACGGAGGCCATGATTTGGGCTGTGATGTGACTAGATAGCTAAAAGATATTATGGACAACTCGTGGTTAGTGCTTATGGGGTTAAATAAAATTTTCTTTTACATGGTTTTCTTAGGTGATGCTGAATATGATGTACAGAAAACTGAAACCTGTATTTGCCAAAGGCCATCATGCAGTGAGGTATTAGGTAACCACCATTTAAATGAGAGCATATACTAAAAGTGGCCTCTTTCACTTAGTGATCTTAATAGAGGATATACCAATTTTGTAGAGTCATCATTTCTTAGAATGTTTCTTCTTCATTAAACTCAGTTCACTTTCTCATTTTCTTAAGTGAAAGATGAATTTTTCACTTTAATTAGGCACTGGAATGATGTCATGTTTAATTAGTTCAGCCTTCCACAGAGATGTGATTGCACACACAGTGTTTTAAACACTTACTAATATTCTATCATATGTTTGAAATTTTTTTTTGTTAAAATTGGAGTACGAACACTCATATTTGATTGTAATATTTTCAGAAATGGGAGATTTAACCATGAGCTTTGGTTACTGCATATTGTCCTACTAAGAAGAGTAAAAGTTCTTTGTAAACAAGGCAAAAACTCCATCCAGTTCAATCACCCCTTTAACTAGGAATATTTTAGGCTGTTTAATTACTTTTATGATACTCATTCCTTGGAATAAACTAGAGGATCTGAGGCTTATTTTTGACTTCTTTATATTCTTTATCTAAAAAATATAAATTGCTATTTTCAGGTGGGTGAAAAAACAAGCAAATGCAACATAGATTTTTTCATAGGAGGAGGAATGTAAGAGTGAAATCTGGAAAAAGCAAGAGCTCTCGTTTTGTCTCTTGCCTTGCTAGTGCCAGAAGGACCTGCTTTAGAATGTCAGGGCACTCATATGATAGAAGATGGACTGCTTAAGAGAATAAGGTGACAATTTTCTGAATTTTTTCATGTTGTTATTACTTTGCACAGGGATGCATAGGAGGGAGCGGGCTCATTTGAGTCATTTTGCTCATTGTTTCCTTTTCCATATAAAACTCATGTTAAAACCTTGTGGTTTCAACTGGGGTGGAGCTAATTTTCTTCCTAACAGCTGATACAATGTTCTGCTTTTGATTTAAGATGCAAATAATGCTGAAAACACACTAACACTTTAGTTGTTGCTAAGTGGCACTTACCTTATGACAAGGACTTTTCAGCTTCCCAAGCTCTGCCAGTGAGCAGATGCACAAGAAGCTGGGAGGGAACACAGCCAGGACATCTGACCTGAAGTGAGCAAAAGGATATTGTACACCATAGAACATCATGCTCAGTATATAAAATAAGGGATTTAGGTCTGCAGGGGCCTATTGCTGCTCAGGGATGGGCTGAGCATCAGTAAGTGGTGAGCAACTTGAATGTGCATCATGTGTTTCTCTTAGGTTTTATTCCTCTTTCCTTTTCCTTTTCATGGCTATACTACTACTACTACTACTACTACTACTACTACTACTACTGCTACCACTACCACTATTTTTTTTTTTCATTTTTTTAATCTCAGCCCTCAAGTTTTGCGTTTTTCCAATTCCATTCCCCATGTCACTGTCTGGAGCTCGGAGGACTGTGTGAGCAAGTGGCTGTATGAAACTTAGTTGCCAGCTAGGGTTAAACCATGACAATTTTATATTCAGACATTAACTTTTATGACCAGAAATCCCATAAAACCAGCTGTCTCTTGTAGTCTAAGCTTGTACTTAGAAGTGAAAAATGCTTGGCTCCTTTCACCTTGTTTACCCTTTACATCTGTAGATGTTTTGGATCAAGCACACTGCTGAAAAATAAATAATACTTGCTTTACTCAGTCTGTTGATGTTCTCTCTCCAAGCATATCAGCTCTCTTTTTGAAAAAATAACCAGTGACAAGACAGCACTGTCAAACTGAAAAGGGTTATGGAGGACTAGTTCCAGGTCTGCTATTCACCTCCAGAAAGTGACTAGGGTGGTACGGGGTTTTATGTTGGAAAAGTTCTAGAAAAGTTGCTAGGCCTTCACATTCCTGTGAAGGATATAACTAGTTGTTCACCACCAGGGAAAAATGCTTTGCTCCAAGAGATGCTTTTGTAGTGCTCCATTATCCTTATGTCCACGGAACTACAAATAAAATAGTGCCCTTTGTTGTTTTTTCACTTACAAAAAGAATCCACTGTGAAATTACAGCTTTGGAAAATTAACTGGGGACATGATCTAGTTGCTACAGAAACCTCTCTGGAATAAAATGAAAAGCAAGCAGAGGGAGCACTGATGGTGCTAATTTACAGAAGAATATTAGGTTTCATTGATATGTGGCAATTGATACCGCCTCCCTCTTTTATTTATTAACAAAGTGTTTGAAAGGAGGTATCTATTACTTTGCCCCCAGGACAAAATATATACACAATCACTACTTTGCAGTTATGGTGCATTAGTCATATTAGCCTGGCTAATAAAAGAAGAGTTATTATTGTACTGAGTTCTATCTGCAACAGACATAAGCAGTGTGGTCACTGTCTCCAATAACGTTACTCAGTGTTGCGGCTCCTCAGAGGCCACAAAACAATGTGCAGTGTTTTAACCTTGACCGACTGCCAGGTAGCCACCCAGCTGCTCTCTCACTCCCCCTCCTCAACAGGACAGGTACAGAAAACAAGATGAAAGGCTTGTGGGTAAACACAAGGACAAAAAGATTGCTTGGCAATGACCATCACAGGCAAAAGAGTCTTGCCTTGGGATTATTAAGAGTAGGATAGTGAGAAAATAAACAAAACTAAAAGCATCTCCCTCTCTTTTACTCCTTCTTCACAGGCACATCTCTCCTGATTCTTTTTCCATCTCTGCCCACCAGCAGGTCATGGGGATTGGGAATGATGTGGTCAGTTCATAACACTTTGCCACTCCTTCTTTATCACACTGTTATGCTAGTCCAATGAGGGGTCCCTCCCATGGGGTACACTCCTTCACAAACTGATCCAGCATCTGCCCCTTCCATTGGTGAAGTTCTTCAAGAGCTGCTCCAATGTGAATTCTTCCCATGGGGTACTATCCCTCACAAAAAAAAAAAAAAAAAAAAAAAAAAACAACTTCTCCAGCATGAGTGCCTTAGGGGCCACATTTCTTGTCAGGACCTGAATCCAGCATGGGCTCTCCATGGTCTGCAACTTCTTCCAGGGCACATCCACTTGTTCTATGCAGGGTCCTCTATGCACTGCACTGTAGATATCTCCTTCAACCTGATTCTCTACAGGGTGCAGGAGAACAAGGCAAGCCATTGTGGTCTTCTGCAAGAGCTGCAGGGGAATCTCTGCTCTGGCACTTCCTCTCTCCTTATTCACTGATGTCCTTGATGTCCATAGAGCTTTTCCTTTCACATATTCTCAGCTATGTCACACAGTCTCAGTGCAGTGTTCTTTTGCACTTTCTTAAACACATTATCACAGAGGTACCACCATCATCCCTGATGGGCTCATATTTGGCCAGTGGCAGGTCCAGTTTGAAGCCAGCTGGAACTGTCTATGGTGGGGGCAGCTCCTGACATCTCCTCACAGAGGCCACTCCTGCAGCAACACTCTCCCAGTCAACACCTTGACATCTACACCGTATACAAAATGTTGAGTTGTTAGCATCCCTCTGCAACATGAATTATCTAGCTTAGATGCTTTTTCTAAGGATTACCTGGTAATATAAGGCACAGAATCCAAATTCAACTCCTTTATAACTGGCTATTTCTGCTGAACCACTAAAAGTCTGAAACAGAGAAAATATGGGATGCTTATCCCACACCCTAGCTTTAGATCAGCATTTTTGACAATGAAGCTGATGGGTACAGTCTGGTTACCCAGCAAAAAAGAAAGCCTGTTAAATCTTTCTACAAATATTCTACAGCAAGCTAAATCCTGGGAGTTGAAAGCCTCTTTTCTCAGTGAACAAGGCACTTAAGCCCAACAGAATCAGCTTTTTCTCCAATCTATCTTTGTCATTATCACCATAAAGACGTATGATTTTTCCTCTAGTGTGGTGACTCTTTCTGCTTTGTGTCTAACACAGCTCATTCACTTTCTGTCTGCTCTGGTTTCCATCTGTCAGTAGGTGATGGAACATAAAAGTAGGCAGGGTGAGGATCAAAATGCTTTATCAAGTGGAAAGGACCAGAGCAGAAGAAGGATAGTGAGTACACATATCCTCTGTATTTTAATAAATCAAAAATGATGGTCTATCATCCCCTGATATAACAGTTACCTCTCTAAACCAGATTTAATGATATATCTTCACAGACACAGGTCTGTGGTTTTTTTCCTTAAGAGAAACATCTTGTAATCTGATAGGCTATCTGTCATTATGAATGTGAGGGAGGACAGAATACAGAATAACAGAATCGTTTAGGTTGGAAAAGACCTTTGAGGTCCAACCTAAGACTGAACACAGCCATGTCAACTAGACCATGGCACTAGAGCCACATCCAGTCTTTCCTTAAATCCCTTCAGGGATGGTGACTCCACCACCTCCCCGGGCATTTCAATGTCTAATCTGCTTTCTGTGAAGAAATTCCTCCTGATATCCAACCTAAAGCTTCCCTGGTGCATCTTGAGACTGTGTCCCATTGTTCTGTCCCTGGTTACCTCTGAGAAGAGGCTGACCCCTTTCTAGCTACAATCTATGTTCAGGCAATTGTAGAGAGCAATAAGGTCCCCCTGAGCTTCCTTTTTTTCAGGCTAGACAACCTCAGCTTCCTCAGCTGTTCCTCATAATACTTGTGCTCCAGACCCTTCACCAGCTCCATTGCCCTTCTCTGGTCATGCTCCAGCACCTCAATGAGATGTTGAATTGAGGCGTCCAGAACTGGACATAGAACTTGAGGTGTGGCCTCACAAATGCTGAACACTGGGGAAAAGTCTGTTCCTTATTCTTACTTGCCACACTACTGCTGATACAGCCCAGGATGTCATTTGTCTTCTTGGCCACCTGAGCACACTGCATACTTCTGTCACATACTCATTGCTTTAAATGCTTGCTGAAAATAATGTAGGTCCAATACAAGGTAATAGTTCTCTGAAAAACCTGGTCTAGTGAAAGGTATCCCTGTCCATAGCAGAGGAGAATGGAACTAGATAATCTTTAAGGCCCCTGCCAATCCATCTGTTTTTATGATTCTTTGGTTCCATTATTAGTGCAGTCTTTTACTGCACATGACATATATAACTGTAGAGTAGACTACACCCCACCTATTATATCCAGTGGATTTAGTTCATCACAGTTTAATGAAACACTAGATCATAGCATGTTGTTCTACCTAGGCACTGTCTAAAAAGAGAACTGATGCTACTGTTGACTTTAAAAGTCACTAGAAGTTTTTGCTGTTGTCATTGCAATTTATCCTGTTTTGTTATTGTTTGGATGGAAAATATATATAGACTGTTTCTAAATCAGAAAGAGAAGAAAATTACTGTGAAGTCCAGTGCAAATCATTGTTATATATGAAGGTGTTCAGCCAAGTGTCGGGTTTTGCTGTTTAACTCCTACTTGCAGAAGCAATATGCTCAGGACACAGAAACCTAGTAATGTCTGTTTTATTGATCTGACTTTGCCATTTGTTAGAACAGTTAGTGGGTCAGGAGTTAGGGACTTTAGAAAGTGAAATCTTGTTTTTGATGCTTTCCTCTTTGCTCTCTGTGCTTAGAAATCTCTTGACATTGTACAGTTCCTATCATTTTTTACCCTATATTTGCATTACACGAGTCTAATTACTTCATGAGTATAATATCTCTTACCTTCTGGAGATAGAGGGCCTGCATTGTTGGGGGATTTTTAGACTCATATACCAGAATACAGTTTTTATTACTTAAGAACCTCATGAAAATGCAGCTAATTAGCAATTGACTGCTTCTTTCCATATTAATTATTAAACTTCAGAAAATTATGAATAAAAGCATGGAGATTTGTTTCTCTGTAAGTAATAGAATGTGTGCACAACACCAAAAATCACAGTAAAATATTTCCCTAATAATGTCAAGAACTAGTCATGGGCATTCTGCCTTCAGGAAGCAATTAAGAATTTTTTCCAGAGGGGATATCTGCTAAAGCTGTTTTTCAAAACAAGTTAATCACAGAGGATAGGAATTAGATTTTTACCTCACCTTCAAATGCCTAGGGACATTTTTCACCTAGTGTGAAAAAGGAAATGTGCAGAGGCTTCTCTACGAAAGGCTAATACGAAAATTTAAAAAATGTTGTGTCCATTCGAAGAGCATAGAGATGTTTAAGAAGCTTCTTGCATGTGAGGGAAAGAATGACCTTCCCCAAGATTGTGTCTTGATGTAAAGCAAAAAAAAAATAATATTTTTTTATAAAGACCTCAGCACTAGAGAAGATGTTTGGAAATGTTTGTGAAGAGGAGGAGGAAGGTCAGAGCCAGTATGTGTCTGGTGTCACCAGGGAACAAGGGTATCAGCAGGTCATACATAAAATAAGAGCTAAATAATGTTACATGATATGCATTACCTGTGAGCCCTTGGGATTGGAGTTTAGAAAACATTAGACTTCTATCAGACCACAGTATTTGGTGTTTGATGCACTCTCCTCTCCCTTCTTCTCTTGCTATGAGATATTGGTAAGTCCAAGGTTACCACTTCCTAGTCATGGAGAGTTGTGTGTATGCACAGTAATTTGGGCGTTGAAGGGTAAACAGGGGAAGGATTTATTTATCTGATAAGCTGAGTGCACTTTTAGATATTCAAGGAGAAAATTGTTATTTTCTTATGCCTGAACTGTATGCATAAAAGAAGGTGAAATCATAGCAAAGCAAAGAATAACTTCGTCTTCCAGAGAGGCATTGGAAATGCTCTGTAGTTTTGTGATTAAATATCTGATGGAGAGATTAGTATTAGATCAGTAGCTATTTCACACGACTGAGCATGGGGAGTAAGGCCATACCTGTGTTTCATACATTTTAAGACATTTATTTGTCTCTTACCTACTTGGAAAGACAGAGAAAAAAAAAATTGATTGTCTCCTGTCCAGTAATAAAATAAAAATGGTAAAGTTTTAGGATATCTCTGTACAGTTACAAATGAACCTGAAAGTAGTCCTGTTATTGAAGGACTAAACTTCTAAGTGATACTGCCTGGCTACTACTGCCCACATAGAGATATCACAGGATGTGTGAGTCCAATCCAGATAAAGAAGTAAACTTATGATAAATGTTTCATTGCAGTTGAAAACAAACGTTCATTAAAAAAAAAATCACGGTTTTCTTCAGCCAGCCTCTGCTCTTCACTGAATAGTGTATACACCTGCCTTTTCTCTATTCCCCTTGACCCTTTTAAAGTACAACTTGCTTAGATGAGCAGGCTTTAGAAAGCTGAAATTCAGGGCATGATCTGAAGATTGTAGCCAAATGTGTCAAAGTAGAACTCTGCACTATGCATTAAATCAGCTAACCATACCATCTACACAGTCTGTCCAAGAAACCTCAGATCTGAGCTTTGGAAGGCCATGATCTGAGCTTTGGAAGTAACTGAAGAGAAAAGCAAGAAAATATTTAATTCAGGAATTCATTAGTGCTGTCTAGGCAGGTTGTAGATAGGACAGGTCCTGAAAATTTGGTTCTGTATGTTGGCAGCAGTGGAGAGCTTCAAGGGAGAAGAGGAATCACCTTGTGTCAGAGAGGCAGCCTTCCTAAGCTCCTGGCTTACAGATTGCACGTCACAGAATTTGTACCCAGAATTACCCTATCTACACAATAAAATTTCCAGCTCATTGGGGTGGATCTGTGGAGTCCAGTTGACGTACATGGTCATTCAACAGGTTTTGTATTAACTCCAGTCAAGTCCTTGGTTATTTGTGGCACTCCTGACATGTACTTTAGTTTAATTTCACCCAAAAGACATCTACTGCATGCAAAGACTGCTCTGACATGTGAGCCAAGGACTAAAATGGGGATGAGTGGGAGTGTCACTTTAAAAGCACACTTCTGACTCAAACTGCTGATGTACATGCACACAATAGAGATATTAAGTACATGGATCATGGTCTTGCTGTATTAAAAGCTTCTTCTGAACTTATCTTTCCTTTTTAATGCAGACATAGCAGAAAATGGCCTGACAAGTGACACCATTAGTCAATATCAGTTATCAAATACGTGAGCTTCTCAACAGAAAGTCAAGAAATCTCTTTCCCGGAGAAGTGGAGTTTTAATCAGGTTCAAACTCAGTGACTGCAAGGAAGGTCTTCAGTGTGACTTTCCAGAGTTTTGTACATTTTAAGGTCAAAAGAGCCAACTTCCTCTGTAAAATGGGCCTTAGATTTCACAGAGAGATCCTTGCACAGAACTCCTTAAATACAGTTCATGCTGCAAATGTTCTTTTCTTATTTTCAGAACTCCCAGTGAAAGGCAAGATATTACTCTCAAAGGGGCTCTACACCTGTCATTGATTACTCTCACTACCAAATGTACATCTTGCCTGCCGGGTCCAAAGTTTCTGTTCACAACAAGAACATGGAGATTAGTAAAATTCAATTATTCCTGAGGTAAATTTTTGATGTAATAAATGGAGGGACTTTATCGAAAATTATTTTGCCCACGTTTTTATTTTCATTGCACTTACTATGATGGATACAAGCAACTGTTTGTGTTATAAAATACTATGTTGAGTTTCCTTGAATTTTGAAATGAGGTTCCAGGACAGAAGAGCATTACCTCACTAAGTATTTGTCTCAAATATACATGTAAAGCAGGTAGAAGGAAAGTCACTTCAAGGACTATCTCCTCACCTGATGGATGGTGAAGATTCCAAGCTGGTAATATTGAATACACTGCTAAAGAGTTCAGAAGCAAAAATGACTGGAAAATTTATTTTCTTTTATGGTGAAAGCCTAATGGCAATGTTAAGTTAGCTTCGATTCAAGGGTCTGATTCACCATTCTATGGGTTGCACAAGGACCTTTCTGAGTAGTTTCAAAAGATACTGGAGTGGGTCCTGGAAAAATAGTCTTTCAGGTAAGTCTAGGGATAATCTATGGCTATTATATCTTGCAGCAATTGCTGCAAAATAAATTTAAATATACATACCCTGCTGATGGAGGCAGAACATAGTCGGAATTTCTCCTGAAATATCCATTTCAGGAAACCTACAGAGCCTTCAGATAATGGTTAAATATAAAATAACATTGAATTCACCCTTTTAGCTATAGATCACATTGACTGCTCCTGGATAGGCATGAATAAGCGTCCTGAACAAAGGAGATTTTTTTGATTATTGTCCAGAGATCTCAAGGATATTAATTTCTTTTTTGACCTACAGCTCTTCCATGTCTAAACACCTCATGCAGTCAGGTTGATTTGAATGCTCAAAATCCAGCAGTCTAGATGCACCAATGGCCACATTATTGAAAGTGTTTGACCTGAATATCTATTTTAGGAAAATCTCCACAATATCTAATTGCTGGTTTTATCTCTCTTCCCTCTCATCTTCTAGTTGCAAATGCTTTGTTCAGTGGTGCTTTGCATATTTTATTTCACGCTTGCAGTATCTCATATTTATGTTAATATATGTCTGCACAAACAATTTAGTGGTACAGGAAAAATAGTCAGATATACAGCATAAAGATTTGCTTCTAGTTAGACTTCCTAAAATATTTTGGTACAATATGTTCTGCATTGCTATCTGGACATAGGAGAAGGTTTACCTGAAATGTTGTTGGGTCGTCACTCAACTGATCATCCTTTCAACTTGACATTATTGACAGGGTGCTTTCTCACACTACCATTGCTGAAAACAGAAGGTTTTGCCTCAGATTTGATTTGTTACTATGGGTCTAAACTGGATATCTTTAGGTCTGTAAAATTTCACCCTGAAAAGAGACAGATTGTGGTCCTGCCAAATGAGTTTCATGGCAGGCATGCCATAAAAAATAGAAATTAATAAAGCAGAAATTACTATAAATTTGGTGATTTCTTTTTGTTATCTTATAATTTTTTTTCCCGATTGGATTGTTTTTTCCTTTATTTTGACTGTTATCTTTAAAGCTGTGGATTTATCAGATGGATAGATAGACTTTATGTAACTGCCAGAAATGGCAATTATATAGGCATTTGCATTGGAGACTTCCCCTGTGGACCTGCTTTTATAGCAGCAGCTGATCTGAGCAGATGGAAATTAGAAGCCAGAGGGATACACTGAAAATCACACCGTGAGAAAACTCTGAAAAAGATGTAACCTGTCTGTTGGACTGTAAAATTGACCGAGGGTGGCATGTGGCTGTCTGTCCTCAGCTGCCTAATTTATCCAGTCTGACTGACAATGCCATTAGATTGAGTAGATGTCCTTCATAAGTGTATACTATTATAACAATTTTGGAAATGGGAAGTAGCATAGACAAGGAAACATTCCAGCAACAGCAAAAGCTTCTGTTCTTCTCCTAGTTCCAAGGTGATGAGATCATATAGCAGCATATCCATGAATTTCTATCATTCAAAGAGTGTTTGTATGTGGTTACACTGCTTTTGGATGTGTGTATCATTACACATCCTGAAAGTCAAAGAGGTAACTTTTTCAGTTAATGCTTTTTTAATATTGTATCTGACGTGGTTGCTGTTGCCCTTCAGTCCTGTGTATAAAAAGAAGAGATCCTGACTGGTGCTTATACAAAGAATGTGCTGTCACAGTGCTTGATCTTTCAAAACATTGGAGAATTCACTAAGTTTTGCAAGTTCCATTTTTATGGTGCATGCAGCCTATATTATGCAAATGAAGCTGCAGTTTTCAAATACACTAATCATAAAGTTTATCCAGATGATCTCAGTGTAAAAAAAAAAAAAAAGAGAAAGAAACTGGAGCTCACATTAGCAGGAGCAGTGTGGAGGTTTTTTTCTTTCTTGTTGTGAAAGATAAGAATAGTCAGTCATTGCCAACAGTGGTTCAGCTTGGCAGCTGTTTGTAGGAGCTGGGAAGTATCAAGTGAGTATGCAATATCTGCATACTGAAAAGTGAACTGTACATTATACATTTATGCCTCCTAGAACTTTTTGACAGCTTTAGGAAAATGTGAGATTAAATAAGTCAAAAGTAGATTTCAAAATATCTTGCCCTTCTATTGTGCTTTTATTTGATAAGAATATTTTGATTTGTCAGCTATTTGTCCTAAGATCTAATCTACAGCTCTTTGAACCTATTCCCCTTTGTCCTGTCACTACATGCTCTTCTAAGTAGTCTTGCCTCCTCATTCTTGTTCTTTTTCTGTATTGTGTATGATTTAGCTATTTTTTATTTCCTTTTTCTTTTCAGTTTTCTTAATTTCAGATTTCAGATACCAGAGAAATTATGTCACCAGTGATATGATGTGATCTTCCCCTTAGATCTGTGTGAAGGATCATTCCAAATTAATATGAGAGAATTTATAAGTGAATTTAATTTTAGGACTTTTCTACCACTATGGTCTGTCATATTTTCACATCTAAGGTCAAGTTATTTATTCACGTCTGACAAAGTCTGTGGCTCAAACATTTATTTACTACCCATGTTTCTTGACTGCTGCAGAGAAAATACTGTATTCACACTTACTTTTGAGATTAATAGCTCCATTTTTCCTTCTATACTAGAGATTGTGGTGTTTATTTAGTTTTCTAATATGACAAGTACCCATCTAAATGAGCAAGATTCTTCTAATGGATATTTAAACAAAATCAATATATATATCTAAAAAAAGAAGAAACTGCAAAACCACATGACTTCAGGTCCGTTTGCTTCACAAGGCCTTTTGACTTTACTCATGTAATTAACTCTCAGTCTCCCATGAGGCTGAGAATGAGATGGGTGACTCAGAGCATGTCAATGAGATAATGAAAACTTTAATCTAGACTTCACCTACTTGAATATTACTATTAACAGTTATGTCATTGTTACTTAGTGGTTACCTTTTGCTAATGGGTTAAGCTAGTTTTATAAATCAGATTTTGATATCTATAAACATGTGCTCAAAACAGTTTTTTTCTTCAATCCTGACAGTGATGCTCATGCTGTGTCAGAGAGATTGGAGAGAACATGTGGAAACACAGTCAGGATGTTTTAGTTCAATAATTTTGGGTATCAAGAGCACTGAAGATACGCATGACAGCTAATTTTGTGATTAAGGCTGTGGGGGACACCTGCAAGGACTTACCTACAAGAAACCTTACCATTGCAACTGGTGTAGGAATTGTACTAATCAAAATTCCACAAACTGGAATTATGTTCCTAATTTCAGTCTGAACAGAGCTGTAACATCAGGGCTATTAGTATTCCCCATGCTAAGAGAAATGAATTACTTTTTTATTCTTAAATCAAAATAATCTCAGCTCATATGTTGACAGAGCTGTACAATCGCCTCCATGGGAGCTTTCCCAGCGCTGAAAGTGTTTCAGGTAGCTGCTGAATACTAGTGAGATGTTCCAGTTTTCTGGAAATTAGTTGTTCTTTGTTGAGATTGTCTCATAATCTGTTCAAATACAAATTAGTCTTCCAGAGAAGTAAAGATGCTAAAATATTTAAGACAAAAAGAAATGTGCTCAGGTGTGAAAATCTTCCCTTTCCTCTTTTTTTTTTTAAGGAATACTTTTAATGAGAAATATGAGCCTTTGTCATAAAGGATCATGAAAAATCCTCCAGGAAACTATCAATAAATTCTGCTGTTTTTAAGGAGAGGCACTGTGGACTTGAACAGGCTGGAAGTTGAACTTTGTGTATGACTACCTTCTGCTCTGGGAACATTTTATTGGACTGTGCCACTTGCACTGCCAGGCAATTGATCTTTTACTCCATTGATGGCAATCATGGCTAGTAAAAGATTAAAAGGCTGCCTAATCTTTGCTCCTGCCAGGAGCAATCAACAGAGAAAGTCCCTAAAGGTGATGCAGGGTGTATGAGCTGAATAGGGAATAGTGTGCACTTTTCAGTGCTAATAGTGGCAAGCAGAGGAAAAAGGCACTCCACTTTGAGTGATATTAAACTGTAAGCTGCTGAAGAGTTCAGTGGTTTTGGGGTGCTGCTCCCACTGACTGCTGGTGGAGTTGCTGAGGCTGCCTAGGGAGGGGCTGTCTTTGCCTTCAGGCAGCTGCCAGTCTGCCAGGGGCTGTGGAGGGGCAGCCCAGAACACGGGGAGGGCAGAGGCAGCTGCAGCAGCCACAAAGAGGCAGTTTCTACCTGGCCAGGTTTGAAACCACACTGGGCTCAGGGAGTTTACTGCACCCTTTTCACTTGTCTGAACGCGCTGTTGTCCTCCCTGAGCCCTGTGCTGCCCTGCTCTGCCTGCCAGGCTGGCACATTTTCCTGTGTCAGTCCCCATGTGTGCACTTCTGCAGTGACTGTGGTGCACTGAGAGCTCTCCTACCTGACTGCCCAGCTGTGGCTGTGTCCTCTGGCAGGGCTACCTCAGCCCTGGGCAGATGCCCAGCTGTTCTTGTTGCTGAAAGGGTCAATGGAATATCCAGGGTAGGAGCACAGGATGGCTTTGTATAAGTGCAGTCAAGGCTGTAGACTAATTCTGCAGGAGCTAACAAAAAGTAAATGTTTCCTTCTGATTTACTATCATATAATGGTAGTAAAACATGTGCTTGCAACCCCTGGCTCTATAAACTTTTATCAACCCTGAAGCCATGTAGACCTTGCAATGTATCTGTCCACTTAGCAGCAGAAGTTGATATAGGTGTTTTCTTCCAGCATGGGAGCAAAGGTTGTTGATGATTTTTCTGTGACATTCTCATATTAATCCCTGCAGGAGACATGGTGAAAGTTGGCTTTAAAACAACAGTATAATTCAAAGTACATTTCCAGGGCAGAAGTGCCAGTGCTGCTGAGCAAATGGGGAGGGGTGTATGCAGCAGAATATACCTTCTGTACAAGGTAGCAAAAACCAAAGGCTAAAATAGAATAAAAATAAATATCAAATCCCCCTTACCCATCAAACTTGCCTTGTTAGACAGAAGTTCTACTATTTCATTGTTTTTCATGGAAGTGTCTTATCTTGTATTCTTTATTGTGCAGGGTGACTTTTGAAGTAAATGAGTTCAGGCACTCTCTGTCTCCCTACCCCATGAGAAAAGTATTTACTGATGTGCCTGACCTTGTCAGAATTTATGGTGCTGGCACAGGCAGCTGGGCTGTAACCATAATTCTCTCCAGAGAAGGCAGAGGAGTTCAAGTGTTTGGGGTGACAGATAGGGCCATGGTGACTTTTCCTTCAGGAATAAGGAGTGGCAGCATTGTCTCCTTTACTCTGTGCAAACTCGTTTGGTTTAGGTTAAAGATGATGTCATTTAGAGCTTCCTATTGCCAGTGTTTTGTTCTCTGAATTACTGCTATACTTACATGATAGTATCTTGACCCATTGCTAACATGTTATCTTATTCTTCTCTTGGACAGCTGCCTATGTTAAGAGTAACAAAGGTTTTCTTCTTAGGATTAGGGCTTGCTAGAAGCCTTACAACAATTTCTTTTTCTATGAAACATGTTGGTTTGTCAAAAAGCAATATATTCTGTAGCAATATTCCTTTTTTTTACCTGAGAGTTTCCTTCTGGGTTCCCAGTTGATCTAAGAAAACGTGGGAAGAGCTGTTCTTGAAACCATTTTCTATTTATGTTGAATAGAGTTTCAAAGTCTTCTTCCACCCTTTGTTTTTCTACAAAGGACTCAGCTCTTCAAAGATGGGGTAGCCAAGTAATCACTTTAAGTTTTGTAAAAAATTAAAGAAAATAAATGAAGTTGTAATTCCTCACAATGATAATAAATTTTCTCTGTTGTATTACTGCAAGAATAATCATTTCCACCAAAATCTGATTTAGTAGCCAAAATAGAAATCTGTGTGTGATGAACATGCCAAGTTTTTACCAGTTGCAGCATGGTAGTTGTTTCGTCTGCATTCCCAAGGAACACCTCTCCACGGAGATCTTCTTTCAAGAGCCAGATTTTGAGACTGAGTTAAGATCTGGGTTCACCATTACTCTGCTTTTGAAGTAATATGGAAGGCATATAACCTGTTCCCTCAAGGACCATCTGTTTTATAGGAATGCATTTTCCTAGATGCTACGGTGGGCTGGAGTGTTTCTGACAGTGCCAGTGAAGAAATGGAAGCGCATGACAGAGTCTAGGCAAATCCAAACCCTTCTCTGACAATATTGCGTTGCCTTCACTCCACATGCAGCCCATTTCCACTCTTAAACACATTGGTTGTCCCATCCCTTCCCAATCCAGCAGAGCAGTTAAGCATATGCTTAAGTCAAATTGCTGCCAGTCTGATTTAAGTAGCACTTAAACCAAGCACATTCTTAAATGCTTATATGGCTGTGGAGGGATTGAAACATGTGCTTAACGTTCAGTGCGTTAGTATGCTTTGCTGGATGGGAACTCTAAAAATGGAAATGGACTAAAGCTATTTTATTTCACTGTACAATTGTTCCTTCAAATATGCTGATGGCTTTTAGAACAGGATAGCTTAGTTCAGACTGAGTTTAATAGGATTGCTCCAACCTAACAACTTTTTCAAGTTAAATATTTAAGGGTAGGAAATTCCACTGCTGGGGTGGATTTTGGAAGGTGTGGTAAACCACAGTCACTGTAGATGAAAGAATAGAATAAAGAAGTTCATTTCAAAACAGTATGATTTTTAAGAAAATTTTATCTTGGATAGTCAGCAAGGTCTGAATAATATGATATAAAGTGATAAAACAAGAAATTCACTTATACCTTCAGCAGTAAATGAAGACTATGTTCTTCATCAAGAAAGTATGAGGTAAAGAAACTTCATTCCTGTTTTGACTGGGAAAGTTCAATAATACCTTAATCAATCATTTCCACATAAGTTTTCATAACATAGAATCATAGAACCAAAGAATGGTTTGGTTTGGTTTGGTTTGGTTTGGTTTGGTTTGGTTTGGTTTGGTTTGGTTTGGTTTGGAAGGGACCCTAAAGATCACACTTTTCACTAGAACAAGTTCCTCAGTGTCCCATCCAATTTGGCCTTTAACACTTCCAGGATGGAGCATCCACAATTTCTCCGGGCAACCTGTTCCTGTGCTTCACCACCCTCAAAGTAAAGAACTTCTTCCTAACACCTACTCTTTCAGATCTGGGCGCACACACACACAAAAATGTATTATTTGTATTGTATATTATATAATTTTATATTATATATTTTATATAATATACATAATATATATTATAAATATATAATGTGTAGAACATGTAAATCTTTTTTTATCTAATAAAAAACTATATTATTCACTTTAGATCCTCTGATAATATCTTTTCAAAATATATGCAAACGTTGTTACCTAAAAAGTTAAGCTTTAAATACTTTTCATCATTACCTGAAAAGTTATATTTCAAATACTTTTTTTACAAAAAGCTCTCTTCAGCTATTGTGGTCCTCCTAGAATGTCTTGTTTTTCCTTAAGGCTTTATCTCAGGATTATAGTTAAGCTTAGCAAATAGGATAAACAAAATTAATTCCCAAACCTTGACTTTATATCAATGTATTTCTTGTAAAGGATAAAAATACTACTGAATAAATTCAGCTTCAGAGAAGTGGGAGTCTGACAGTTTTAAACAAACTTTCTGGGAACAGTTGGCGTGCTGAGTGCTAGAGACCTCATCCAGAGGAAAAAAATCTGGGCTAAAGAGAAATGTCATGAATTTCAGCAGGGAGAAATGCAAAATGAGAAGAACATTGCCACTTACCAGTGCTGCTTGGGAACCAGTTGAAGATGACTCTTGAGCAAAGTACCTGGACGGACAATGGGTGCCAAATTCAAAATCAAGCAGCAGGGAGCATCTCTGTGATCAAAACAAGCTTTTGTGTCATTTATTATCTGGAAAAAAAACCCCAACTATATACATGCAGTCATTTGTAAACATTTTTTCTTAAGTGCCTGACTGAGTTCTACACCACACTGAGTGTGTGAAATTAGCACTACCATTCAGAATAATAAGTATTATTAAATAGGATTTAATAGAGCGGGTTGATATGTCACAAAAATTCACACAGCATTTTCATGAAATGGAGATATTTGACTACTGTATGTATACCTGATGTTACTCAACACTTTCATTGATTGTCTAAAAGAATCATGAAACCAAAATGAATTTTTATGATGCCACTGACATTACTACATTGGCAAATGAACAATGTGAAAGGCTCATATAGTCCTACTGATCACTTGCTAGTTTAGGTCCTTTTTAATATTAGAATTCTTGCTGCAGTTTAAAGCAAATACATATGCTTAGAAAAAAGATATTCTTTCCACAACTTTAAAAATTGGTGTTTTATCTCAGTATCAATGACTTTGAAAAGAAGAATAGCTTAAAAATAGGTAAAGAAAAAGCATGAACCTTGAATAAGGTATTAGGGAAACACATGTAAGGTACAAATTACTGTATCAAAATGGAGGTGGGAGTCCAAGTTGATTTCATTCAGTATGAGACATAATGAAGTTATTAGAATTTTTTAAATAAAATCTAGAGGTCCAGAGTTTTCAAAGAGAAAGTAAATACTAAAGTAATGGAATTTATTAAAGAATTGGAGAACATTTCCAGGAAATAATTAAATACTTAAATAAACTTAAACTTTAAACTTAAATACTTCCTTGAGATACTCCTCATCTTTTGATTGCAGTTGTTAAGTACCAAAATGAAGACAGATATGAATACAATAAAAAAGGTGCTGGTTTTGAGCAGTGTCTCTACACAGAAATTGCCCTGCTGATGTAAAAATTTTATTGCTGTTGGGAAGATAATAGAAGACTGACAACGCTGTTTGCAAACACAGTCAAGTGACATGAAGCTGAGGTAAAGAAAACCTCATATATCATTTTAATTGTTCTTTACCCTTGTGTGTTGGAAAAGTACAACATCTATGATTAAATAATATAGGCTGTGATAGACTTAGAGACACTCTGCAGAACATGCTTAAAATTCCTGTTGTGGGAAAGATCAAAGCACAGTAGTAACCTGTGCTTGAGTAAATCCCAGATATACAGGCAAAACCAGCAGGTTCAGTGATCCTCCAGCATGGACTGAGATCCACAGTGCCTGCATTCCCTCTTGTGTGCCTCTGTCCAGGTACTGCTTTGGGGATCCCTTGATGACAAGGTAACAATAATAAAATTACCCTTCCTTTGTGGTTTTTGTGGCTGTTCCTGCAGTCTGCCTGTGAAAGCTCACACAATTGCCTCTCCAAAATGTGTTTTTTCTATGCTCTGAATATAACAGAGAAAGTGCTTTACAGTGTTCAGCTCTGCTAGATTCTCCTCTCTAGCTATTTTCTCATCAGGAAAGGGTTCTTTAGTCTAGGGGAGAAAAAAAATAGAAACGATGAAACTGGAGCCAGACAAATTCAAAAGCTTGAAAAAACTCCCATTTTTAACAGCTGGATGGACTAGATCAATGGTAAAAGGAAAAAAAGAAAAGTCAAGACACATCATAGAGTCCCATTTCTCATTTCTCTGTTCAAGACTGGGTGTATGTTGAAACCTGCACTTTAGTCAATGGCATCTAATTCTTTATTAAGCATCAGTAAGTGAGCTACAGAAGGGTGACTTGGTGAAAAAAAATTAATGACATCCAGAGATTCAGAATAAATTATTTTATATAATATTTTATTTATAATATGGTCATTATTTTATAGTCAGAAAGAGTATTGAACAGTATAAATCTATTATTTCAGCTGCCATTTTCTGCCTGCTAATATCCCACCATATGTCTGCAGCTGAAATAACTTTCTATGTTCTACTGATCAACCACCAAAGTAGTGTTCCTCAAGCATTCTTATAAGTAGTAGAAAGGCCTCCTAGTTATGTTTTTCATCACAGGACTCCAAATTTCTACCAAACAGAAAATATCAACATTTGTGTACAGTAATAATAATCTAAAAACTAACCATACAAAATCCTCTTCTTATTAAGGAGCTGAAACCTAATTTTCCCATAATTTTAATATCCTTTCAGCAGCAATAGGAATGAAAAATAAATTAAAAATATATACTCTGAATAAAAAATAAAAAAATAAAACCCAAAAACATATTGTGCTGTAGCACTTAAAATTCATGTTGTAAGTACCTTTACCAGCTTTTGCATTTCCAGTTGCACCAACCTTTTTCTGTCATCATTTCTTCCGCAAGTACATGGGCTCACATTTCCTTGAGGTATCTATCGATGGACTTGGTGTGTTCAGTACCAAAGTGGCTCTAACTTAGCTTAGAGAGAATCCCTGCCAACACTTTTTGAACTCACCCTTTTTTTTTATGCTTCAAATTTCAAAGGACTTGATTAGCTCACACTTGTCATATCCTCACATCAATCTGACTGATTTATTTTCTGATACTAGACAAGCATGTTTTTAGACCAAATATGCTTATCATGTAGTAATTAAAATTTCCATTGACCTCTAAAAACAATTGCAAAAGAAATCCATAAAATCACTATTGGAAAGAAAGGTTTTTACTTTTTAAGTTCAAAGAGAGATTACAAATGAGAATTGTGTGTGGTACCTTTCTATTTATACTGGAATCATACTTAACAGAGATTGAAACTGAAATGGAAGTCACATTTTGTGACTTAATATATGAGGAAATATATTCAGTACTTTCTTTTGTAATGTCAAGTTTCACAGAAATCATTCAAAGCTAGATTTCACTGATCCTAGTCTGGTCTATGGACATTTGTCATGGAAAGCACTTTGATTCTTTTTGTTCAGAAATATTGAAAATTCATTTGGGATCATAAAAATACCTTAAATTATGGAAATTCTTTTATTTTAGTTGCTATTTAAGGCTGTGTGAAATATGTACTATGTGGTAGCAATGCATTTTTTGGTATTGACTGAAATCTCATATTTGGAGACATTCTAAATTTGCACATTTGAACCTGTAATTCTTTCATAGATAAAATTAAATCCTGGATAGTGTTTTGGCAACAGGATAAATCACTTATTTTATCACGATTGAGGTACAATATCACTTTGTTAATCAAATATTCATGTTGGAAGATTTTTTTTACACTGCTACTTCTCTAACAATATCTCTAAGTCGGCTGCGTTCTTTATATTCTCTCTTCCATATAGCTGGAATTCTTTTTCTCCCTTCAGTTTTTTTTTCCTGAGATGAGATATTTGGTGTAGAAAAACTCAGATGTCAATGGATGTATGTGATCATATTTCTGTAGTCACAGTAAAAGATTAGATATTATTTTCTTAGTGATGATTTCGAAAAGTCAAAATTTTAGATGTGGAGTAAAATACTTCCATTATAACTAGAGTTGTTTGAGTGAATGACTAATACAAAGTCAAGCAATGCGAAATGGAATATGGGATATAATTTGGCTGTCTTTGTTTATTTACTCCCACTGGTGCCTAAGAGTGTTTTTTGGTTTGAACGGTTTCATTACACCAATCTGAGACCTATCCAGCTTCTTCTGTGGCAGTAAACAGTACCCTCTTTCTGCACCTTCAGAAATATTTTATAGAACCGTAGAATCATGGAATGATTTGAGTTGAAAAGATCTTAAAGATCAACCTCCTGCTATGGACAGGGACACCTTTTACTAGATCAAATTACTCAGAGCCCCATCCAACCTCCACTTGAGCACTTCTGGGGGTGGGGCACCCACAACTTCTTTGGGCAACCTGTTCCAGTGCCTCACCACTCCCGCATGAAAGAAATATCTTCTTAATATCTAATTAAACTTTTCAGTTTAAAGATATTCCCACTTATCCCATCACTCTATGCCCTCAAAAAAAGTCCCTCTCCAGCCCTCTTGTAAGCCCCTTTCAAGTACTAGAAGGTGCTCTAACGTTCTCCCTGCAGCCTTCTCTTCTCCAGGCTGAATAAACCAAATTCTCTCAGCCTGTCTCCATAGGAGAGGTGATCCAGCCCTCTGATCTTCTTTGTGGTCTCCTCCGGACTTTCTCCAACAGGTTCATGTCCTTGTGTTGGGGACCCAGAGCTGGACACAGCAGGAGCAGAATAGGGGGGCAGAATCCCCTCCCTTGCCCTGCTGGCCGTGCTGGTTTTGATACAGCCTTGGATACAATTGGCTTTCAAGGCTGCGAGTGCACACTGATTATCACGTTGAGCTTCTCATCCACCAACAACCTCAAGTCCTTCTCCTCAAGGCTACTCTCAATCTGTTTTCTACACAGCCTGAACTTGTGCAGCTACATCTCTTAATCAGCAACAGCCTAACCTAAATTTTAGGCCTGCCTGAAAAACTCATACATCACTAAAAATGAGCATTAACAGGCTTTTAACTCAGAGGGATATTTCGGGAGTCCTCAGCAAACAGGCTGGGTTTCCTTCAGTATTTGCCTCTAGCAGGTCTACCTATTTGTTTTTTAAACTTAAACAAGGTTGACTGAGATTATTGTGTGGTCATACACTGCTTTGAAATCGGTTTTGAGCCTGGGCCTATAATTGCTGATTCGCAGTGTTTGCCTATTTAATAAAGAAATAAGTGTGAAAAGCAACCATCCTTTTCCTTATTTTCTGTCTGGAAAACTGTTCATTTGTTCACTGGGAAGCCTCTTCCTCACACTCCTGCAGCTTTGAAGCTTTGAAACCACTTAATGTCCAGCAGATTAAATTGTGTGCACATCCTAATACCTCCTACAGCTAGGAAATTTGGTCTTTCCATTAATGTGTTATTTAATACTTTTGCCATTCCATGAGTGGTTGTTGTCCCAGTGGAGATATGGCAGAAAGACTGTTGTCTTCAATAACACTGTTTGAATCTGAAGTTATAAAAGTTTTTCTAATAAGGGGCATAAGCTATAAAACATCCTTTACCTTTTTGCACTGTTTGCAGCATGAGGCCTGAGCTCTGTGTGCTGCTGAGGGCTTGTGCATGTTGTGTTTTGAGCAGCTGGAACTACTCAGAGTGCATCAAGTTAAAGACATACACAATTCTTTTCAGGATCCAGCCCCCAAGAGGACTCCTGACATCTTATAACCTTCTAGCTTGATTGCTCTCCACCCTGCAGAGCACCCATGGGATTTGCACACTTTTCTAAGCAGTCCACATAGACATTTCCTATTGATGCTTACTCCTTGGCTTTCTGTAATGAAATATGCTGTTGAGTTCAGACAGGGAGAGAGATTTCAGTGTTGACATGGTTGGGAAGTCTTGAGACTTGCCATTTGCTACTCTGGTAGCTTTGAAATACTAATAGAAGTTTTTAGGAGTGGGAAGATATTAATTTACAATGGCAAGCGGATGTCAGAGGTGGTAGACTCTACCAGACACAGAAAAGCTGTAATGAAGGGATTATTTGACTCTATTACAAGGGCACAGTATTTTAATACATTGTCAGGGGTGAAGGGTTCAAAACGCGTTATGAGATCCTGAGGGCATGGATCTGTTTTTCTGTGCTTAAAACAGGCAAGCTGTAATTTCATTAGAACATAAAGGTGCTGTGTCAAGTGAAACTAAAGACCACCTAGCTCAGTGATTCCAACAGTGGCCTGGTCATGTGCATGTCCATTCCAGAAGCTGAACATCTCCTTTTGACTCTTTTGTTGATAAGGTTAGTGGTTTTCTCATAATCTAGGTAAAATTCTTTAACCTTAATTGAGGCATTAGACAGATGTTGTCAAAGACAGGATTTATGTTGTAGGTTTAAAAGAATAAGCAGTGACAGGATCAGAAGTAGAGTAAAAGGAAAAGTTTAGGAACACAAGGTAGGGCAAAAGAAAACAAAAGTAAAAAAAAATAGCTGAAGTCATTCTACTTACTAATTTTTCCCACTCACTCAAGATACTGTCAGTCCTTTTGTCTCAGCTCACCTTGGCAGAGCTCTTCCTCCATTGTCATAGAACTCAGGATTCCAGGCCTTTGGCTTCTCCAATTTTCAAAACTAATTGTTTTATAAAATCTTTCTGTGGAAAATCACAAATTTATTTGTACACACATACAGACACACAGAGAACCATTAGCAGTGGGGGGAAAAGCAAAATCATTCAGTAGATCTGGACAGAATTGTTTAACTATGCCTCTGTAACCCTTTACAGAGAAAACTGTGAATCTAGAGTCTCAACACTTTTATATACAAATTGTTAAAATTCTGATAAAGCAAGTATCTCTACCCTCTTTAGTGGCAGGTCCTCATGATTTAAAAATAGTTCAAAAGAAAAATGTTGTCAGCAATTGAATCCTTTTCCATTTTTTAATCATTTAGCTTTCAAATGACTAGAGGGTTGCTATAGATCTAAAGATCCCATTCCTGAAAATGACTCATATATGAGTAAATATAACCCTACAAGATATTAGTCCTGAGATTTTAATTAAAAAAAAAAAAAGAAGAAATTACTTCCAGAAGTGTTAGTCTCATTAAATCACAATCTTAAAACTTAGGATATGTGAGCATTTTGACTATAGCCTATGCACATCTAATTAATTCTCCTGACATTAATTATAGAATCATGGGATTTTATTTTTCTACACAGGAAAAATGCCATATTTGCATAGGACAAATAAGTTTCAGGGATAGTTCTGGCTGGGCCAACAAGTATCTATTAAGAGAAACACACCTCACCTCACCCTCCATAAGTGTTCTGAAGCTTTATTTTTTTCAATATGTAGAAAGTATAAAAATGTTCTAAAGACATTATCTGAGGAAAAACCCTAAAGAAATTAATCATGTCGTCCTTGACTCATGATTTAAATGATGTGTACAGAGATGTACAAAGTCCCTCACTGAAAAACGTTGATAAACAGAAATAATGAATCTCTGTTAATAAAGTGAATGTTGCATCACGTGTGTTAAATGATGAAGCAATTACAGATTGTTTAATGGTGCAGAAATACAAGGGAGTATAGGCAATCCTGCTCAGGCAGCTTGAATTTTATCATTCCTTAATATCTGAACACTTGATTTTGCAACCTTAAAATCTGTTCCACTCCCATGCTTTTTTTTTCACTTAATATGCATGGAAAAAAGACCTTTATCATAAGACTTGTGTCATGATTCAAAATTAGTGACAATTTGTGATGCAGTTTATAACATTATTAGAAATAAAAGCTGGTTAGCATCAGAAATAAAAGACGGCCTAGAAAAGTCATTATACAAAGCAGGTCAGAGTTTTAGCAAATAACATACATGTTGTTCGTCAGATAAGATGTGTCGCCAGAGGCAAATTAATAAATGCCCTGATGAACATGCACTGTCTTTCCCAGCCTTTCTCTACATTGCCTTCTCACATTTGGCAGTGGGTAAGTAAGAACTGAGATTTAGTTTGGTCTTTCAGCAGACTCCAGCTACTTCTCATGCATCACTATTCCTTGTGGCAGCTCTGACTTGATGGAACTCACCTTTAAAATAAAAGCCTGCTCCATAGTCTGTTTTCTCATGACCTCATTTTTGCAAAAATTTATTTCTTCATAGCTCTCAAAAAACCTGATTGTTTTTCTTCACAAAGGTGGAAATTTCAGCTACCAAACTGCAGTAGCCCCTTGAGCACAGCATGATCCACCTGCCAGTCAATCAATATAATGATATGTCACTGTAACCCAGCAATTGATACAGCCTTGATGGAACATCCACAGGCAAACAGCATGCATTCCTCTTAACGGTAAAGGTCTGAAAGCAACACAGAGAAGCATTTGAAATTAGAGTATTTTCCACCTGGTGGGAAAAGCTGGATGGGTGGAAAGACGGGTTAGGCATCATTGAAGATGTCTCCTCTGTTAAGAGGCACCCTTCTCTCCCAGACTTTGAAAACAATATATCTTGACTCAAATTAAAATAAGAGTGTGTTTCTCTGCTGTAAGCAGGCTGTCCTTCATTTTAATTACAGACTCTAACAAGGCAAGCCTGTTCATGGAAAACAGGAGAAAAAAAATCGTGCGGCAGAAAAATTTCAATATCTTAATGGGGACCCCTGCAGTTTCAGTTCAAGACATATGTACAGCAAAACCTGAATCACGAGCTCAGGATCATGTCCTGGCACCACAGTAAGGTTCAAATATAACTGATGGATCAGAAAAACTATGTTTCCCTACTGCTGTTTCCTTTTCCCTCTGCTTAACATAACTTTATCCCAGGGATGTGGCCTGAATATGTCCTGCACAACGCCTACTTGCAAAATATGTAGGAAATGCCTACTTGCGAATATGTAGGGTAGAATGGAGGTTATTTGGGCCAAGAGAAGTGAATTTGTTAGAGTTAGGTTACAGCATCAGCAACTGACTTAGGGAGGAGTAGAGAAGTCTGATTTGCGAGATAGGAAATACATAAAGAAAAAAAATAATTCACTGATTCTTTAAGAATTGTCCGCTACAGTTGTTAGACAGGATACATTTTCCCTGTGTATTATATATACATGTTAACATGAAATACTTGAAATTGGTACTTTTGCTGATTATTTCCTGAAATATATATGCATAACTGACTGGTTTAAATTACCCCACATGGATGATGGATAGAATCTTCCATTAATTATAGCAATATTTAATTTTCAGTTTCACAGAGGTCTGTATTTAGCTCCCCTGCTTCTCTCCGGTGAGACTACATCAGAAGTCCTGCATCCAGCTCTGGCATCTACAGTGCAAGAAAAACATGGATCTGCTGGAGTGATCAGAAGACAGGAGCACCTCTCCTATGACAACAGGCTGAAAGAGTTGGGCATTTTCAGCCTGGAGAAGAGAAAGTTCTGGGGAGATTTTAGGCCAGCTCTCAGTAGTTAAGGGAGCTTATTAAAATAATGGGGACAAGCATCTTATCAGGACCTGTTGTGTCTGGACAAGGGGCCACGGTTTTAAACTACAAGAGTGTAGATATAAGGGATATAATCAGATATTTTCAGCTGGTTGCTACTGCTTCTTCCCATCAGATTAACATAACTGATAAATGGTTCTCTTGTTCACCTTACAGAGCTTTGGGTGTAATTTAAATGCTTACTTCCAGTCTATAGTCTGTGTATGCTTGATGAGCCTACAGAAGTTGTATTTGAAGATAGAGGGGGAAAAAATTATATTTATACTACATATATATATATGTGTGTATATATATATATATCTCCACAAGGACAATGCAATGGAATTGACAATTGTGCTTTTTGGATTGTGGACATTCTAATTATGACCAAGAAAAAGGACCAACTGGCTCAGAAAGTCTACATCACATCTAAGAGTCTACTTAGAAAGTTTTATCCCTGTATGGAGAAAGCAAATTCTTTCACTGCAAAACTATATGTCAGGGAATGAGTGCCTTCATGTGGCACCACAGTAAGAAATGCAATAGTGCCTGACAAAGGCTACAGTGTAGTACTTGTATAGACAGAAAGACAAAAACTCAGCTTCCCAGGAAAATGAAAGGACCAGTCCTGAGAAAGAGCTAAAGTGCTTTTTCAGAAGGTTGTAAAAATCCTGCAACCTAAAGCTTGGAAATCACAGTCCTCCGAAGCACTCTGAATGTCAAAGTTCTCCTTCTGTTCTGTATTGTAGTTGTTTGTAACAATTAAAACTAACAATAATATATCACAAAAACTTGTGGAACAATATTTATTGCTGTTCTACATAGTTATATTTCCAGAAGGCCAATCCTGGTATGTCTTGTTGCTGTAAAAATGCAACTGTCGTTTTATTATCCCTGTTACAGAACATCTTTCATTATTTATAGAGATTGTGTTTGCAAAGACAAATGACTTCTGTTCTTTCCAGAAGCAATAACAAAGTGATAACACTTTTCGTTAACAACCAATTTCTCCCTTACCCCCTGAGCTTGCTGCATGCTCATCTAATCTTGGGGTTTCATAGGCAGTTTGACAGACTGCACTGTTGCATTTATTACCTGTCATAGGTTAAGGGTGTTTTTTTGTCCACTTTCATTTTCCACTCTAATTATGGTAGTAACAAATTATTTCTTGAAATTAATTCAGTTACATGTTTTGGGTGTAATTTTTTAAGCATATACATAAATACTTATGTTAGTATATGGAATATTTTAGTAGAATACATCACCTTCTGAGAGATCACAATGATCACACTTCGAAAACCAGTGATATGGGGCTAATCCTTAAACTGCTGTCTTTATCAGACAAACGTTTAGAGGAGTTCTTTGATGTATATTACGCAATGATTATTCATAATATGAAGCATTATTTCTTAATGACTTTGCATAACTTAAACATTAATGCTATGAAGCTAATTTTCAAGCTTTCAAGTACTCATTCTCTGATAATGTTTCCTACTTATGAGCCTCCTGGAGGAGCTTCTGTACATATTCCAATAATCTCTATAAAAACGACAGCAAAATTTATCAGTCTAGTGTGGAAACAAGCAGAAAAATCACGCAAGGAATCCAAGGATATACTGAGCAGAATTAACATATTTCCTTTCTGGGGAAAAGCAAGTGGAAGCTGAAAGAAAGAATTTTAAACAAACAGGGACCTGGAGGTTTTCTAAGGTTTACTTCTTCTTGTGTCTTTAAAGTAAAATGCCAGTTTTTAGATCAGGAGCCTAGTTTATGCTTTAAGCCACTGCTAAATGCATGAAGGATTGCATTATTCAGTGATAGCAAAGTAAATATTAATTTGCACAAAGGCTATATTTTAGGCAAGGCATCAGCAGAGCAGAACAAGTTGAATTTTACAGTAATTAGAAAACAGCAAGTCTACAGTGATAAAATGTGAATTTTTCAGTGGACTTCAGAAAAAAGTTCATGCAAAATGTACAACAAAGCCAATCTTGACAGCCATGCTTGACAGTAAATCTAATGAATGGGAATTGGATCATAAGGCTGGATTTGGCTTTAGCTTTGTTATGACTTTGCTCTGTACATGGTAGGGAAGAGAATAAGGATAATGAGGTTTTATCCTGTTTTCATCTTGGATTGCAAAACTCAGAATAAATGACTGCATATACTGTATCAGTATAAAATTATTGTCAGTTTGGACATGAAGATAATGACTGTAAGTCTAATAACTATTTTTTCCTTGTCAGTGACTAGCTGTTGTGTTTGATGGAATCTGCTTGGAAATCTGTTCCCCTCTTTTCCTATTTAGGTGTGATGGACACACCCAACCCTCACTTAAATGTTGTTCTAGCAACAGAACTGTTGCTAAACTGAACAGTGACACTGACTTGTTTTGCTTTGGAATTTTCAAACCTATCTGCATAATCCAAAATAGAGTCCACATAACTGCTGAAGAATGAGCAGCAGTTAAGCAACAATGCTGCATTTCAGACGTTCTGAGCTATGGTCTGTACAACCTCTTATCAAATTAACAAGATTATTTTACAGAAGTCTATGTTTTTCAGTAAAGTTGAAGGTAGCAAGAACTAAAACTGATATGTTTACATCATTAAGTAATAGGTCTGATCCTAAAACCAGAAAAATATATTAATACTGTGCAGTCCTAAACATATAAGGTAAGACTTATCAGACTGAGAAAAGAGTTTTGCTGTTGCTATTCAGGTGCTACTGTCTCTCTACAGCATTTTACCAGAGACTGTGAGTGTATCAGATTGAGTCAGTAGTTGTATAAGGTCCCTGAAGCACATGGCACTTGGAGATGTATGTGGCTCACTGCATCTTTCCTCATCATAGGGTGCTACTGCTACATGTCAGGGATCAAAGCAAAGGCAAGTTGAAAGACTACAGCAATCCTTACATTTCCCATTTTCAAGAGTTTAAGGGTATCCTCGCCTTCTACTCCAGGGCAAAAAGCTGCCTTTGAGAAATCTCCGTGTCCTTTTTTTCCCTTGTGCATGTATTAAGAGTTTCTGTAGGTGGGCAGTGTAAGTACCCAAGGTTCCACAATTGTGACAAGCAAGTAATACCATATAAATAGGTGTTAACACAATAAATGTTTGAAGTATTGAACCAGGTCAGAGTGGGTTTTTAAGACCTGGGAGCTTGTCTAAAAATATTGAATTGTTTTCCCCATGGGTGTTTGACTTAAAATCAGGGAAAAAAAAGGAAATTAAGATTCAGTGAAGAAGAAACACTCTTTCTGACAATAGAGAGCCTACAAGACATGATGTGCTTTTCTTATAAGTTATGGTGAAAAGGTGCCATTTTAGGATTCTCAGTCTTGAATTTAGCTTGTATTTTAAGAATCTAACCATCTACTTCTAAATAAATGAGGAAAGAAAACCAAATGAGATTAAAAAACTCTAACAAAACAACAGAAAAACCCCAACCAACCAACCAACAAACAAACAAAATCCAACCAACCAAAAAACAAGAACCACAACCCCCAAAAAACAACAAAAACCCCAAAACAAAAAAAAATCCCACCAAAACTGCTAAGGATTTACAGTGGAGGAAGGCACAATAGACTCTCAAGACTATTCTTTTGCCAAATTTTCTAAACAAGAAAACACAAAGGATTGTTAGAAATTAAGATGTTAGAATAATGGATTGAGACTTTAAAAATGCAGAGGAGAAAATTGAATTACTGAAGCCTTGGAAACCATTAAACAAACATGTCAATCTTATTCCAAGAGGAAATAGAGGATTCTCTTAAAATTTGAATAGAATCCTTTGGGGTTTAATTGTAAATCATCTCACCTAGAATACAATGAAGGTTTATTTTGAAAATGTTCCTAGTATTGAGTCATTTGGATTATTCACTAAAGATGTCCTGGAACATTGCACAGTAATTTCCAACATTTAAAAGTTATGACCTGAAGCTATTTTAAAACCAGCCTTGTTAAGATCTTATTTTCCTTCTTATACTTGACATAACTGGAGGCAAAAATGTAATTGAATCCTATGTATCTTTGTGGGGGGAAGAGGGTGTGTGACTAGGGGGTTAAATAAAGGTTATGCTGTACCAGCTTCACTCCTGCAAGAAAATGTGGGTTTTTCTAATGAGTGCTCAGCATGGTCTAGTGAGAATTTTCGATTCCTAACCACTTACACTGCACTTTGTGGCCAAAACAAACCTTGCAGACTGGAGTGTAGAAAAGATAATTTGCTGAAAAAAAACCGCAATAAGTATTAGAAACAAAAGCTGCTCTCTCTTTCCCAGCTGCTCATCTATATCATGCTGTAGCAAACCAAAGCCCTGCCTTTCTCCAATATTCCAAAACAATTTCTCAATTCAACAGAAATGTACAGGCTAAGGTTTTACAGTTATCTCTACTTTTGTATTTTCATGTAACATATAACACTTCTGTATGTCACAACTATAGTACAGTTAGCATGAAAACAGCTTTCATCATGTAGAAATGTAACATCTCCATTTGGGGCTGATGTAGGTTTTTCTCATTACAAACTCAACTTTATTTCTCCTTCTTTACCCTATAATTTCTTGTTTAGACAGTTTGAAAATGAACACTTAGCATGCTATTGACTGCACTTAGGACTGCTAGGGTGAAGCTTTATTCTCTGCAAAGTCAGCTATTAGGATTTACAGGAATTACAGTTATGATTTTTTATATGCTTTTGACCCAGTTCTACCTAAAAATTTTAGAGCTGCTTTGATATGAGCAGAGATCATGACTGTCCATCAGATTTGTTTTCACTTGTCAAAATATCTCTTCTCAGAAAACTAATTAAACTCTAATTTAAACACCCTGTGCCATTCCCCTTTTCCTCAAAACAAGTTTCTCAGATAGTCAGTTGAGTCCTGACAATTTTCACTATGTCAGTGGAAGAACAGATGTAAACTGTTTTTGTACTTCCAAGGTGGTTTTTGTCTTCTGCATTTGTCCCTGGAATACAATAGAAAGTTTTACTTAATAGAGAGGACTAGAATGTCAGGAATTGCTTACTTTGTGTCAGGAAATGTCTTGAATCTTTGATCTAGAAACTATCTTGGTTATTTGTGTCAAATGCTGTCTTCATCCTCCAATAATCCATTGCTCTGCATTTAGGATTATTCATGGAACAGAGATGCTATCCTATGCAAAGAAGAGAAAATTTAACCTCTAATTTATAAAATTAATAGTACTTGGATATCAATCCAATATCTTTATAGAAATGATAAATTAGTTTTAGGAATATAGACGACTGAGTAAAAAAAAAATATTTGTTTCTTAGTCTTTTAATGCATAGATACCTTGAAAACAAAATAACCTTGTAGCCAATATGCCATTTATAATGACACGTGTAAAAGCGAAATTGGTAGGATGTCAGCAAGAATTTTAGAATATTGAGTTTTCTCCTCATGTTTCATGAACATCTTCTCTCTCACACCTTCTGCACGGAGACAGACCTAACTTCTTGAACTCCTTCCAAATATTCCTCTTTCTGTTGTCTGTTCTATGGCAGCTATCAGATCATAATCCTAAACTACTGTCATTCTTGGAGACACCTCTACCATATATTACATAAAGCTCTAGGATTCCTCAACTGTTCTTTTCTACAAGCTGTGGAAAGAAAAAAAAAGGAAATTCTATGTAACCATGTTTCCTGCTGATTGATGCTTTCATCCATCTAATTTTCAGAGGCTGCTGAGCAGCAAGAGCTGATTCTGTAGTCCTGTTTATTTGTATTAGTTTTTTATATCTTTTTGTTATCCTTCTCATCCATAGCATATTGCCTTAAAGGATCATTTCAACACATATTCAGAAGTTGCACTTCTGATTTACAGGGACAATGAATATGGCTGTTTCTTTATATAAGCTAAGTAATCTGCCATAAAAGAATATATATATATATATAATATATATATACACACACATATATTATTTTTAATCATAGCACAAAAAGATGCTATTTTTGTAAAGTACATTTTCTGTGTGAAAAAGGCTGCTCTTTTCCCTGCCCCTTATCTATATTGGATAGTTCATTAACATGCAAGTCACACATTCTCGTAATAAAAGAATATGTAACTGCTTACCATTTTGATATACCGCATGAAAGAAAAATCAGGATCCAAGGATCCACTGTCACAGACTGGGCTGAAATATGCCATACCACATTTAAACATTTTGATTTCTATGTTAAAAATTAAAAGGTCTTTTATGTCTTTAACAACAAGCCATGTTTTAGTAAAATACAGTATTAGCTGTCAATATACCATCAGTCATAAGATAGGGTTTAACAATTCTTCTGCCAATTTAATCTATGTTTTTCTTTTAGTATATAAACATATAAGCTGTTCTAATTTCTAGGTTCCAGGCATGATCAAAAATTAAGTGTATAGAAAAATTTCTTCCCTTCCCTTCCCTTCCCTTCCCTTCCCTTCCCTTCCCTTCCCTTCCCTTCCCTTCCCTTCCCTTCCCTTCCCTTCCCTTCCCTTCCCTTCCCTTCCCTTCCCTTCCCTTCCCTTCCCTTCCCTTCCCTTCCCTTCCCTTCCCTTCCCTTCCCTTCCCTTCCCTTCCCTTCCCTTCCCTTCCCTTCCCTTCCCTTCCCTTCCCTTCCCTTCCCTTCCCTTCCCTTCCCTTCCCTTCCCTTCCCTTCCCTTCCCTTCCCTTCCCTTCCCTTCCCTTCCCTTCCCTTCCATGTTGATCCTTATTCCAGCATTCTCTGACTCACTTGAAGACTTATCACCAGCATTTCTTTGAAGGATTGTATCTAGTTTAATATCTGAAGGTTAGACCGTACACAATAGACCCTTTCATCTCATCAGCCAAGTCCTAAACCAATACTATTACTGTTCTGCTTTTATGTTTGTGGATTTTCATTAGCTTGGATGTGTAGGAGACAAATTTTAAAACAGTCACTAAATGCTATTTGTTCACTGTTCTTCAAATTCTTGTCTCTATTTTGATAAAAGGCATGAATATTATAAAAAATAATAAGGTCAAAATGGAATCTTCATTAACATAAGAATACTCGTCTGATCTGACACACAGATATCTTTTTCGCTGGATTTTTGAGTGTTTTTTTAAGTATCAAACACAAAACCCCTCTTCCTCCATTAAGCAGTCATCACTAATAGAATATGTGTTTTGTTTTTTGAGGGATTCTGCTATAAAAACAAAGACCCATGTGGGAAATCCTGTTACAGTCACCTTGACTTAGATTGTATAATGCACTTAACTAACTTGAAATTAAAAATAAAAACAAACGTGTGAGGCTTAGACTTTAGTTGTTTTATTTGGAAGAAAGTATTGAATGGCTCTGTAATGACTATGTCATTACTCTCAGGACAAAATTTGCTCAACGAACTGATTAGCAAGAGAAAGAGCAGAGGTGGAAAGGTGCAGAAGAGGGATGAGGGAGACTATTTTTGCAGCCTTGCTCTTATGTAAGGAAAATATTTCAGTGTTTGTGCCAGTTTAGTTCTCATGGAACAGAGAAGTCCTACTCACTCTATAATATCTTCTGTGCTATTTGCCAAGTTTCCTTTCTAAAGCACCTCAAATAAAATGGGTAATCATATTACCCACTATTATTTTAGAAGAATGAATGCACACTTCTGCTGACACTGTGCTTTGATCCATGGATCCCCAGGTAATGGATGAGATATCTCTCCATCTTCCTCAAAACGGCATGTCTCCTAGATGGTCAGAGCATATGAAGGAATCCACATACAAAGATTTAACAAAACAATGCTTTTAGGTTCTTTGCCTGATACATACATAGTTAATGTGAACTGCTCTCACTTTTTGAATATGTATTTATTAAAGTCTGAAATTAACATAAACTTACATAGTTCTTTTAAAGTCACCAACCAATTATTTATTCCTTGATTCAGTGTCATCTACACTCTGGATCTGTTTGATTTTTTCCAGGTCAAAGATATTTCAAAATTGACATGAAATGTTGAGGCAAACAAAAAAAGATTTGCAATTGTAAGCCTTGTCTCAACCCATATCCTCCTGTGCAGCTTCCTCATTCACTTCTCCTCCTCTTTTCCAAGTCTATTTCTAACTGGAGAGTGCTTCTCTAATTTCCAGTTTACACAAATTTGGTGTTAGTTTATTACATTTTTGTACATATTACTATGAGAACGTAAATAATTCTTCTTCCACTCTAGTATTTCTACATAAATACATGCATTTCATGTCTGTTTCCACACTTGGTTTTCCTTTGCTGGACTCAATAAGCCAATCTCTCCCACGATCTCTGGCAAAAAAAATCTCTGTTCCCTTGTACATATGATATTGCTTTCTGAATCTCTTCAGACCTGAGTTCAGTTTTCTTGAGCATGAGTGACCAGAACATGTCTCAAAAAAAATTTAAAATATTTCTCCTACCTGTGCTAGTCTGTGAAGAATCAGAACTGGTATCATGTTTATTTGTTGTTATATATGTATAAGAATATGTAGCATCAAAACATAAACATGGACTGTATGTTTTATACTTCAAAGCTAGCACTTTGCATATACATGCAGGAACCAGTGACTATCATGAGGAAGCAGTACTGTCTAATTTTAGTCTGAAATAGTAAAGGTGCTGATCTTTTCCTGCTGAGAGTAGCACTGAATGAGCTAATGAGCAATAGGAATAAGGAAAATTCTGATGCAGGCTTATCACTACCTGATGAAAAAATCTGCTTTTATCCCCAAAAGACAGGCTTTGCAATGTCAGTAGTTACTCTTGCACTATAATCCCAAAAAGGGAGCCTATAAGAGATGACTTTGAAATGAGATCCTTTGCTCCATTGTTATGAGCTAGTGTGATACCTGCCCTGACTGTAAAATACTTTGCAAAGCCTTAGAACTTTAAAAACTTGCCTTCTTAATGTTGATAGAAACAAAACATTGTGTCGTGTTTTGACACAATGAAGAAGCTCTCCCACTACGCATATCAGGAAATGGAAAATATGAGACATATTTCCATATGGGAAAACAATCCTTTAATGCTGGGAAAGTCCAGGCTCTGAAATTGCTTGGATGCATGTGGCTGTCACACAGATGAGTTTCCTGGGGCAGAGAGAGTGTGGGGGAAAGTTAATCCAGCATGCTCTCCATTTTTCCAGTAATCATTTATTGGGGTTCCCAATACCTCTGAGGCTCCAGTCCTTGCAGAGAAATGGCTTAAAATAATTAGCAAGACTGCTCTTCAGGTGTGCTTCGTTAAAGCATAAGGTCTAATATATGAAAAATAATAAACATTACAGAAATAAAAGAAAAGCTGAACACAGGTGTCTGAGAAGCCTCTGACACCTTGCTAAGACACCCTAAAAAGCCCCCGAGTTCCTTTGTGCTCCTTTTGTAGTATTCAATGGTTCAGATGGGCCATTTGGCCCCTGGCCCAATGAAATCAGCAACAGGCTTTGAGCTACACTTTCCAAGCCCAATCAATGCCTCTGTGCTGGCACTGAGCCAGTTACAATGAAAAAGGCACAGAACTTTCTAGTTAAACTTCCAAAAATGTCTAAAGGTAAATGGAAACTCTTTCCTTATACAGAAATGCCCACTCAGGAGTAGGGGATGCCTTACTACAATCATCCATTGCTGATTTTGTCACAATCCTCTATTTCTAGTAATGATGCTTTTCTATGCCTAAGGTTGGTATGTGCATAATGTTTCACAGGTTGCTAAGAAATATAATACTTGAGAGTGATATTTTGTAGAAAGAACCAACCAACCAACCAATAAAATCCTCTCACTTCATTTATTAGATCCAGTTGTAAATGTTTTAGTTATTCCCACCTTCAGAAAGAACATGCCAGCAGCTAGCATCTTCTCACTAAGGTGTGGGATAAACATTAAGCGTTTGATCTTGCTTCACCATCTTCCCTCTATATCTAAAGGTAAGAAAAAAGACTATGCAGAATCTTGATTTGGTCAACTTGAAATGGGCACAGTTGGACTAGATGATCATGTAGGTCCTTTCCAATTGAGCTCTTCTATTCTGTTCTGCTCTGTTGTTCTTTTTCTATTGTATTCTATTTTAACTCACACACCTAAGGCACATACCTTAGGACATATGAGATGCCCTCCACAAGTGCTACTCTCTCACAAACCTAAGATTACAAAAGGGCAGGTATACAACTATAGTAGGCTGGATATTTCAGCTTTACACACCTTACATCATGATAAAAAAATTCCATGCTGTATACTTGGACTCAGCAATGTATATTTTTAGGTCTTATTTTCAGCTGCTTTTCATTTTTTTTTCAATAGCAAGGAGAGAAAATGTAAAAATGAAGGAAGTGGAAAATTTGTAGGAATTCTGTATTAGATCCTTTGTGTGGAATTTTAAACAAAAAGAAGCTAGGAACTTCATGCTTTTGTTATAGTAAGTTTAACCCTTTGTTCAGACTTTGGGGACTTAGAGAAAAATGTTTTAAAAATTTTTGCCCACAACATAAGCAAACCAATTGTGAATAATTACTCCACTGCATAATTACTTATAGTAAAAAATATTATAACATGTCTGAGACAAAACAACAACCAAAGAACATCATCATCAGTTGCCTTCTGAGCTTTCATTACACTACATAAAGCATTCTTAATTATGCAAAATCTGTACTAAGAATCCCTCAAGAAAAATTTGCTGGCAGAAACAAGTTGTTTGTGCTTTATATCTCCCTTTCTTAGGTAAAAGAGTTATTTATTTTAATTTAGAATTAATTACTTTGCTTATGTTCTGAGTCCAATTTCTCTTCAGAGAAATGTGTTTATAAACAAAAGCCATCTTTCTGATTCTGCCTCTGTCACTGATTATTAGGTCTGCTTTGCCCAAAACAATAAAGGCTAGAAATAACATTTCAGTATTATTTATTTTATAATATATTTTAAAATAAGGAATTGAAAATTAGTGCTCAGGTGGTGGGAAAATCATGGCTTCTTAAACAAGAGGCTGTGTCAGAAACCTGACCTCCTGAGTTCTAACCTACTCAGTCACTGGCTATAAACCACCAGGGTCAGAGATTGTCTTAGTTTAAGACCATTTAAGAGGTGGAAATGCTAAAATGAGTTACCGCCCTTTAGTTTCAACCAACCCCTTTCCAACAATAAGAAACAAATAGAAGTAAATATAAATGAAAAAATAAGAGTTCGCTAACAAGGGAAACAGCAATGGGCAAAAACCCCAGTAAATAATCACTGGATACAAAATTGGTAAATCTCACAAACCCCACAGGAAAAAGAGACCCAAAATGGCTTAGCAACCCCTTCCACACAAAAGATGGTGTTTCACAGCCAAGCACATAGCTTGAAGGACAAAGAGAAGATGGTGTCAACCTTCCCCCCGCTTCCTTATCTCTCTGGCAGCTGGGCCTCCATTGAGAAAAGCATTCTCTGGATCAAGAGCTAGAACTCTTGGAGGTCTTTGTAGCAGGAGATGGCAGAAGCAGATGGTTGCCATCTGCTTTGCACCTCGGGCACCAAGTTGTTCACACTTTGTCCAGGGGATGTGGTGGGTTGTGTTCCTCAGGGGTCAGGGTTGGGACCAACACTGTTTACCATCTTTGCTGGTGACATGGACAGAGGGATTCTTGCACCCTCAGCAAGTTTACTGACAACACCAGGATGTGTGGTGCAGTTGAAATGCTGGATGGCAGGGATGTCATCCAGAGCAACCTTGGCAGGCTTGAGTTGGCACCGTGCAAACCTCATGGAGTTCAACAAGGCCAAGTGCAAGGTACTACATCTGGGTTGGGGAAATCCCAAGCACAAGTTCAGGCTGGGCAGATAGTGGATAGAGCAGCTTTGAGGAGAAAAACTTAGGAGTATTGGTTGAGAAGAAGCTCAACATGAACTATCAATGTGCACTTGCAGACCAGAAAGACAACAGTGGCCTGGGCTGCACCAAAAACAACATGGCCAGCAGGGCACTTCCTCTACTTCACTCTCATGAGACCCCACCTGGGGTGCTGTGTCCAGCTCTGGGGCCCCCAACATAGGAAGGACATGAACCTGGTGGAAGTAGTCCCGAGGAGAGCCATAAAGATGATCAGAGGGCTGGAGAACTTCTGCTATGAAGACAGGCTGAAAGAATTTGGGTTATTCAGCCTGGAGAAGAGAAGGCTCTGAGAGACTCTGTAGCAGCCTTCCCATACCTAAACGGGACCTATAGAGAGCTGGAGAGGGACTTTTTAGAAGGACAGGGAGGGACAGGACTAAGGGGAATATCTTCAAACTTAAAGAGGGTGGCTTTGGATTAGATGTTAGGAAGAAATTGCTTCATGTGAGGGTGGTGGGACATTGGAACAAGTTGCCCAGAGATATTTTGGATACCCCACCCCTGGATGTGTTGAAGGGGAGGTTGTATAGGACCTTGAGTAGCCTGTTGTAGTGGAAGGTGTCCCTGTCCATGGCAGGGAAGTTGGAACTAAATGATCTTTAAGATACCTTCTAACCCAAACAATTCTATGCTTCTAAGATTCTATGACAGCCCACCAAGTTCAGTCCACTGTTAATAAATAAAAACCAAAAATCCACTTCCCAGTCTTTTATAGTTTTGTTAGTTGTGTTCTTTTCTCTTCTCTTCTGGCATGTGTATTCCATAAATGCATTATATATCTAATAAAGATTTCGGTTTATTTTTCTCACTTTTTCTCCCCTTCATTACACATTATCATCTCCCTATCTTTTCCTTATTTACAGCTCTTCTTAATTCTTCTTTCTCTGAGCTTTCCTGTCCTCTTCCCCTGCTATTTCCTATTTAAACCTTCATAATCTTCATGCATTTGAGCCCCCTTCATTCATTCCATTCATTCCAGTCATTCCATTCATTCTATTAATTTTGAATGCATGACTTTCTTCCTCTCAAGATCCATATCCTCCTTATTGGGCTTTTTAAAACACACAGCCAGGGGGGCACCATCTTCATATTTTTATTCTTTGAAATTAAAATTCCTAGAAATGTTGTGGCAAGCTAACTTAGACTATATTAAAATCAAAATTTTTAAATGGTGGAGCATTCTCCTTAACTTAGATTATCTAGTTATCACTTTGGGATGTCATCTGCACTTCTAGGATATTGTTCATGAAGCTGATCTTAGGAAACTACCTGCTACAAAATTCAACCTACATTCATCAAGTCTGACAAAAAAACCCCCCTGTATTTTGTTTAGAATTGCTTCAGGATACTCTGATCCTTGCCCAAACATGGGCAATTTCCAAAGTGTTGCAAATTGGATTTCCAAAAGCATGATAAATGAAGTGGTAAAAAATCAAGAACACAAAGACAAATATGTCTTTGCCTTCCTTACAATATTTCTATAAACTCATAGGCTTCACTACATATGAAGTATTTGGTGTATGTTTCTCTTTCATATAAAGTTTGATATTGTTGTATAAGTAGTTTTATGTCTCTACTTTGTCTCTAGAACTGAGTGATTTTATTAGACTGCATTTAAGTAGTTGTCTTAAGAAGAAACTATAGTAAATTTACATCTGATTTTTCCCAGCATTCAGGTAATATAACTTTCCAAGGGAAATATGTTAAAAATAATCGCCCAGCTAATTTTTAAGGATATTACTTAATTTTGCTTTAAGTTTGCTGATTTAGCAAGTGTTTTTTTCTTGAAAACACACTAAAAAAAAAAAAAACCTCTCATCATTCCCTAAACATCTGAGATAATATTTAAGTAGATAATTTCTCTTTAGTAAACTTTTTTCTTCCATCACTATTCTTTCAACACTTTTTTGCAATTTATGCTGAGAGACAAACACCCATAAGCTTAGCATTTCTTCACTGCAAGCACAGTGTTCCAAAGTGATAGTGAAAAATATATGGAACTTATGAAATTCATATCTACTCTCTTTCTCTTTGGCTATTTTAATATCTGATTCTGCATGAATGAAAACTTGACTTTCATTCTTGCAGGAATTTTTCTTTTTTAGTTTTTTTTTTTTTGACAAGAGGTCATCTAACTGACTTCCCATCCTGTGTCCTCACACTGAATAGAAATTATAATAATTAAGCTATCTTTAGCAGATGTTAACTAGTCTGCTTTGGTGGTACAACACACAAGAGATCCATTAGTCTACTCAGAAGACCTTTGCAACTTCCTATGAACTTTAGAAATACAAACCATTTCCTAATATCTAATCTCCTTGTTTTCATATAAAATTGAGTTATTTTTTCCCTTCCACTTTTACACAAGTCATAACTGTTCTCTCCAGGACTTTTTTTCCATACAGAAAGTTTTCATGCAAATAAGGCAATAAAGGTGTTGAATCATCTCATAATAAAATGAAAGGCAAGGCTTTATTCTAGAAGGATTACAGTTAATAAAACAAAGCAAATAATTTAGTTCATGGAAACTGTTTTATAAAACCTATATCACCTAGACATTTATGTATTATATATTATAAATTATACATTTTATATTATATATTTTATATATTTCTGCATATGGAATGGGGCAACCCTGCACACACATATAGACTGGGGAATGAGATGCTGGAAGGCAGTGACGCAGAAAGGGACCTGGGGGTCCTGGTCAGTGGCAAGTTGAACATGAGTCAGCAGTGCCCTGGCAGCCAGGAGGGCCAGCCCTGTCCTGGCGTGCCTCAGGCACAACATCACCAGCCAGGCAAGGGAGGGGATTGTCCTGCTCTGCTCTGAGCTGGGGCAGCCTCACCTCGAGTGCTGGGAGCCACTTTGGGTGTCACAACATAACACAGACATTGAGCCATGAGAGAGTGTCCAGAGGCCAACAAAGACAGTGAAGGTTCTGGAGGGTCCTGTGGTATGAGGAGGGAGGTGGAGGTCACTTGGCCTGTTCAGTCTGGAGAAGAAGAGAAGGGAGACCTCATTGCAGTCTACAGCTTGTTTGTGAGGAAAAGAGGACAGGAAGGCACTGATCTCTGTGGTGACCAGTGACAGGACCTGAGGGAATGGCTTGAAGCTGTGTCACGGAAGGTTTGGGTTGGATATGAGGAAGTTTCTTTACCCAGAGGTGGTTGGGCACTGAAACAGGCTCCCCAAGGAAATGGTCATAGCACCAAGCCCGACAGAGTTCAAGAAATATTTGCACAATGCTCTCAGGCACACGGTGTGACTGTTGGGAATGGTGCTGTGCAGGACTGGGAGACAGAATCAATGGTCCTTGTGAGACCCTTCAAACTCAGCTTATTCTGTGATCAGTAGATATTCTCTGAGCACCCAGTATGATAGCTAGAGTAGGACATTTACCTGCTGCTTTAGTATTAAATAAAGGTAAGTACTTGTACATTTTTTTAGCACAAATGTTCTGCTTTTCATCTTTAAGGTGTTCCAAAGGAGAGGAATACATACTTACCTGCTGCCACTGCTAACACTTGCAGGTTGTGTTTCCAATATGTTATAGGTTGGACCAGGCTGACAGCCATCCACATAAATTGAATTTCCAGTAAATAAGTCACCTGAAAACAAAGTGTTGGTGTTGGCCCATGAGCTGCAGCCTGTGTTGTGAGAATGGAGTCCATTCCTGTAGACACACCAGTTCTATGATGTGAAGGAGCAGACATCAAACTTTCCCAATCTTCTCCTTGCTGCCTGAGCACAAAATTTCTCAGGAGCACATTCTCTGAGGCCATTGCTCTGCCCTAGGTCAAGCCCACTGGGAAGAAGTTCATGGACACTATAACACTTCAGCCTCACAGTGCTTGTGTGCAGCCATGCTACATGTCCATTTGCCTTTGAGGATCAGAAAAGGTCTCCTAACCACCGGACTCCAGTGAGACCCCAAAATCCACACCTAAACTAGATATTATGGAATTTGGCATTCAAGCCTTAAACTTCAATATATTGTAAGAAATCAATTTTGAACATCATCTCTCCTTGCCCCCAGAACCAGGTGGTAAAATGTACTAAAATCTTGCACTGTTACACCTCATGGAGCTTTCTCCTAGTCACATATGGCATTCCACTGCAAAACATATGTATAAAATCTAACCTGCACAAAATTGTAACTTTATATTTTGTCCACAAAGGAACTGATTTTTTGCCTCTATTTCTCCACCTACAATATCTGAAATTGCGAATGTTGTTCTACTAATTGAAATATCTAGGACCATGAAGCACTTGAATTTTATTAATGTTTCCTACTTTCATTTCAATATATCATAATCATATTAAGATTCACCAAGGTTGAACCAATCTGTTCTCTAGATAACTGTGGTTTTTAAATATTTGCTGCTTGGAAACCTAAAGTCCCACTTAAAATTCAGGAAATATATAGAAATATTTTAGGAAGGCAAGGTTTTTCTGAGGAAGAAATTAATATTACATTTAGATGATGGTGTGCATATGTTTCAGCTCTCAGAAATAATATTTTTATGGGTTTTTCTGTGGTTTTCCATTTCCCATACATATCTCTTATGTCAGGATGCTTTTTTTTTTACTGTTTGAGTTTTAATCTATTGTTCAGCTCTGTAAATTTCTGGAGATATATCCAAATAATATGATTTCTAATGCAAAAGAGTGTGTGATTGAATTGCCCATGCCTACATTATTTCTTCATAGTGGTGTTGCCTTAATGCTGTGCAGATTCTTAGACTTCATATACCATTAATTTTGACTTACTTTCTTAATCAAAATTCTAAGAGGCAAAAGGTCTTAAAGAGAAAATGATCCCTGCAAAGCAGAAGAAATGTTGCTACACCTTCCCTTACCCTCAGGCATGTAGGCAGTAAAGCTTTTTTTTATTTCTTGAAACATTTATCTAATGTAAAAATGTGAGTTCTTATTTTTCCCCCAAATACATTTTAGAAGAGAGCAATGAATGAACAGGTTTTAGGGGGTTTGCTTTAATAAATGTAATGGGTGATGAGCTGCTGTCCTCAGATATCGCCTCTGATCAAGCCCTGTATACTATATATAGGAGGGTGAATTGACATAATTCTTGGAACAGTATTTCTCAGGAAATTGTCCTGTCAAATAGGGAAATTTTATTCAAGCCTGCAAATGCGATAAGCCTGACCCTCCAGCTCTGCTTTGAAAGGTCATTTTGATTAGTATAGGCAAAATAGGAAAGTGCTTGGAGACTTTTGGCTTTTAATAGTCAAATGGCATGATTTTTCTGAAGTGTAAAGTATGTACAAGTTCTGCTGAACTCAATGAGAGCAGTAGGCATCACAGATTCCTGACAATCAGACCAGGCATTTCCTCACTTCATTCTCTCTTCTCCTTTCCCTACCAGCTCTTTTCTTGCTATGAAAATGGCCTTTTGGACAAAGACCCTGCATTCATGATCCAATAAATATAATGATTTTCATTTCAAGGTTGTATACTAAGAAAACTGTTAAAGTTTCCTTTCAATTCATCAGAACTGAATTATGTTTCAGACAATGTACCAAGTGGAACAGAGGCCCCTTACTGCATCCACAGCCAACTGGCAATGGAGCCAAAACTATTTAACAGCACAGAGTTCTGTGAGGTTAAATTCATTATGAATTATCCATAAAGTATCCACACTCATATTTAGCCTATGAAACGAAGGTTCGCAGCTCTGTTCTAAAATTATACAGGATTGTCATCAAATTACCTTTCTCAGGAAATGAAAATTTCACTGTTCTAATATTCAGCCAAGTTGTTGCTCAAGAAGTATGAGAGAATGGAAACAAGGGCTCAGAAAGAAGAAGAAAAAATTGCAGCTGTCTTAAATGCAAACATTTTTTAAGCAAGGTAAATTTAAAATTAGCTATTATTATTTTAGATACAAAAGAACATCACAAGCTTGGAAAAAATTATACTCAACCAGAAGGTTTTAGTCACAGAAAAATAGTTGTTTAATTATTCTAGAAAAGTTAAAGCATTGTATGCCATTTCTATAGAAATATTTGTATATTTACTCATTCCTGAGAGTAGAAAATCTACCCATGTAAAATTTACATATATTTTTATGCTCTACACATAAAAATATTTTTATCCAAAGATGACCAGATCTACACTATGGTTCATATTTTTTTAACATCATCTATTGAAATAATTTTAGCAATATAAAACTCCATGCAGTCATAGCAGAGACTTGAAAGTATGAGCTCAACAACGTTTCTTGCCATTTTAAAAAGCCATTCAGTTTCTACATGCAACAGATTTATGACTTGCATCTATTAGTTTGATTCTTTCATCCACTTCTCTTTTCCCTTTATATTAATTTTATATTTAAGATGCACTCTGTCCGAACGTATAAACTCTTTTAATATTATTTAGAAAGAAATTATTGAAAAAGAAGCCAATGTGACAGAAAAGAAATGGACACATATAGATATTTTAGGCATGTGACTAGTCTAGAGCAAAAGGAGATCAGTCGCGTTTACATTTCTTCCAAAGAATAATAGGAATGAAGGACAGCAGTGGCAGAGGAGGACAGCCAAGAAAAACACACCGCATTGGGAGCTGTGATTATACATTTTACTCAGATTCATTGATGATGCTTTTAGGGATGCTTCCATTTTATCAAGACTTTTAAATCACCTACAGAATGGAATAGGAGACAAATTGCACCACAGCTTTGGCTTGAGGTTGTCTACAATGGAATTTCTCAGAGAAAGGCTACCGCAGGATTTTTTCACTTCAGTGGGAAGAGGGGGATTTAGCATGTCTTTATATGAAGACATTTCAGTGCTGACAAGTATCAGTGTAAGAAGAGTAGTTCAAAAATTGAATGAGATGGTAAATAATTTGAAGGACAATGTACTATTATGTACTACAACAACTCTAAAAAACCTCAATAAACTGGGCCTTTACTTAAAATGTCAGAGTAATCTAAAAAAATCTATAATCTGTCAAAGGTGTACAGTGTGTCTAAGATTTTTTTATTGAAAAGAAACATTTTCAGATCAGGCTTGAGAGCAGATAAAAGTGGAGAGATGTGGAGAGGATACACATGAGAACCAATAAAAACCTATTAAGTTGAATAGAAATGGAAACATTCAATGTATTATTGAATATGCATTGTTGCAAAAAATTAAAGATAATCTTTCAGATTTAAAGATGACAAAAAGCAGTTTATTGTATAAAGAAAAGCGAAAAAGAAAAAAACCCCCAAACAATCCAGTGAATATTTTCTATCCCTTACAAGGTAATCAATCAAAAGGTTGTAGAATACTGACATATTAGAGAGGTTGAAGGTATCTTCTCACAGTTTCTTTGTGTACTACAAGAATGAGGGAGAGGTGAAGAAGAAAACAACAGCTTCCTTTTATTCCTAGAGATAAAAAGTTATTGACATCTTGAGAAAGCAACTATTCCAGTGTCTGCTTAAGCAGGGTCAGCTGCAGCAGGTTGCCCAGGACAGTGTACAGCCTTTGAATATGTCCACAGATGGAGATTCCATGACTTTTCTGGCCAACCTGTTTTACTATTTGACCACCCTTATAGTAAAAGAAGGTTTTCTTGTGTTTAGATGCAATTAATAATGCTGATAATCAAGAATCTGTTCTTCTTGTGGGATCAGGCTTAATGTCCAAAGGGAAAAGAACTAATTGAGAGCACCCATGATATTCTATTCCAGAGATCTAGTTTTATAGATTCCGATTATTCATAATAAGAACCCAATAGCAACACAAGTTTGTAGGATGAAGGAAAAGAGAACAAACCAATATTTGTGTATTGTTGTCTCCTTCCAAGAAGAGAACATCTCTTCATCTGCAATTGGTTGAATTCCTTTATCATTTTTGTGCCCCTTTGAAGAATGCACTGTTTTCCTGTGTGTTAAGGGAATTCTGCCTCCAGTTCCTCTGAGATGTATGGTATAGAGAATATGCTACTAGTATTTTAAAGGGTTCAGACAGTTTAGGAAGCAAGGCCAAAAGGGCCTGCTTATATTAGGTCAGAACAAGTCCATTGTATAAGATAAGGAACAGGAAAAACCAGACAGACCAAACAGTTTGCAGCATCAGACAACCTTGCATTATTTTGCAGAGAATTAATTAGGTACATTTTGCTGTATGAGGCAGGGAAATCAGACATAGTACCAGTCTAAATAGATTGGGAGCCTTGTCCATCTCCTCAGAGAGAAAATTTCTCCATACATCAAATCCAGAAATCAGCATAGCTTTGTGACCAAGACACATCAGCCAACCTGAGAGGGTTTTCTATACTATGTAATTTCACATTTTTGATAGTCATGGGGAAAATGACAAGTCATACAGCAAAAGATATTAAACACATTAAACATATGACAAGAAAAATCCTTCCCTGAGTCCTCTAATGGACTGAGAAGGAAATGCTAGAAGGAAATCTGACATGTTGACAACTCACAGACATAAGACTACCTTATATCTTTGTAACTGTGTCCCGGGAAGGCTGGAGCTGAAAATACTGTGTGACTTTGAAATCATGGGAGCCCAGACTGTTTCACACATTATTCTCCCTCCTATTTGAGTTTCAGGGGTTGAAGGCATATCTAGCTGGCTCTAATGTTTACACATTATAAGCATGCATTGGCATTGTTTGAGCTGTTGTGGGAGTCTAAACCCTGAGCTAGCTTGGCTACCTATATACTGGAGCTGTACAGGGGTAGGAGAAGGAAAAGATGGAGCAATGCATACAGATTATCCATTGCTCCAAAAGGACCTAAAAAGATGCATTTGTGATATTTCTAGAGTGGCCTTCACATAATTAGGTGCATAGATAATGTAATTTTTTTTTTACCTATAGGCACTTTTCAGTATAAAGTACATGCGTATATCAGCTTCCATCCTCTCTACTCCCCTAAATATCTGGCTTGGCTTTCCACTACTTTTACAGCTTGATAATGTGTCAAGCTTGACATGTTAAGAGCATGAGTTCTAAGGAAATGCACGTAACAGTATGTATTTAAAAGCAATTAAGCACAGATAAAGAAGCAACCAAATCCTACACAGAACTTTCCAAAATTACTAGCTGCTGAACTCCCCATGAAAGCCTCTCTTAGGTGGTATTTGTACTTTCAGGTATTCAAAAGTAGTCTCTAGCTTTAAGCAAGGTTGCAGTACAAAAAATGTCTGATTTATAAGTGATTTTAACAGAATCCTGCATGTATTTGACATGAAGGTTTCAGAAAATAATTGCTTAGTTTTAGGAGAGATCCTACAGGGGTTGCTAAAAAATATTTATGACAATGGGAAAAGCTCAGATGGAGAGTTGTTCAGACTATTATATTGCCAACAAGAACTGGTTTTTTGCTGTCTCCAGGGCTATCAGAATTAGACTTAACTGATATATATTCATTTAAAATCCAGATTTGTCATGAGCATTAGGTAATTTCCCACCAAAAATGAAGGATGAGCATCAGAACTGTAATCTGAGAACTGCTGATGGATTCACATTTTATTGAATTAGAGAACTAGTATGTTTTATCTGAGTGTTTTGTAAGCAAATTTTTCATTTTTCAACAGAACCATTAAAAAAAAAAAGACAAGTCCTTCTAAAAAAAATGAAAGGATGGAAACCAAAAATCTATCAAAGATACATGTTTTTCCCCAAAAAAGCTTGAGAGGGAATTTGGACTTTCTTGGCCTTCAATATAACTGGGCTGTAGAGCAAACTGAAGGAAAAAAAAGTGAAGGCACAAAACCCGCTCCAAATCATCCAACTGAAATTTAACCACAATTCCTGGTGAAGCATTAGTATGTATTTGAAATAACATCTTGCATAGTTCAAATCATGCCTTCTGTTCATAAACTCTGAAACTTTGAGTCACACAACAGTAATTTGCAAACAAATATTTTTTATCCCAGTGACCATCCATCTCTGCACCTCAAGACATTAAGCAAACCATGTAATCTGTAAAACATGAAAACCTGCTCAGAAGCACCAGGAAAGTAGCCATTTCGACCCAAGGACTGGTAGTTTGAGATCCTGATTATGACACCATTGTAGCTTGCTATGCACTAGCAATGAAGCTACTCCCTGCTTCTCTTCCAGGTGGGGCAAAACACTCTCCCAGCTAACACAAATCAGGAGGCTTGCTAAGTTACTGTTAGACCCTCTGGTAGAAAGTCTGTTCTGAATGCTGTGTTTCATCAATATAAAGATTATAAAGCATATTTGTCAGATGGTGGCAGGTTTTGATCTATAGTCTAAAACTAATCAGATTGTAGAATATTTTGCAGGGGCATGACTTCAAGAGAAATTACTCTTGATGGAGCACCTTACACAAGCAACCCATTTTTACATGTTAATTTACATGCTGAAGCATAATATAAATGTTAAAATCCTAGGTGACTTTAGAGCAGGAGAAAAATGTTCCCTTGTACTCCCTCCTGATCCAAACTTATGTATAGCCTCAGTACTTACTCTTTTTTTAGAGCTCTGGCATTTCTTGGGCTTCTATCACAGACGCTAAATAAAAATTCTAGGGCACAGAGAGTAATTCAGGTGATGGCTTTAAGGCACTTTGCTTTTCAGCTAAAAACTGCCCAAATCAGCCAATTACAAATTAATTGAAGTAACAACAGATGTAACAGCCTCGATTTTACAAATGCTCTTTCAAAAATACTCTATTTTTAAATGGGAGAAACCCCACCCCACACCTATGTAAGTCCCCCCAAAATAATTAATTGGACTGCATAGTGAATGACTGGTTCTGCAGTTTGGTTGAAACAACATCCTGATTGCCTGTGGATCAGAAGGATAAAGGTCTATAGTAACACATCTGCTGGAGATAAAACATCCTTAAAGAACTGTGCTTTGAATATCTGAGAGTATTTTGAATGGAAGATTTAATGGCCATTTTCACACTAATACAATCACATCAGAAGGGGAAAACTGACATGATTTCCCTAATTATATCTGCCAAAAAAGCTGAAGAAATTTTATTTGCATTACTGAAGTAAGAGAATATAAGTGTATCTATGAGCAGCTGGTTAAAACTTTCAGATGGCAAATTATGCATAGACACTTAAATGAGTTTTTACGTGCCATGCTGTGATGAAGGGAATGTCTTCCAGCTGGGATGTAGTCAGAATAGCTGGTAAACTTCATCACGGTATTATGATGTAAAATTTATCATTGTATCACTGCATCATCAATAATTTGAAAATATGACTATTTCTTTTTTAATACCCAGCTTCCTCTGCTGGGCTCTGTGGGCTGAAAGAGTAATTGCTGAATATCATAGAGATTCCCTGAAATCCAGCCTTTTATTTCTCTATTATGCTACTTCATTACCTTACTTTACTCTTAACAATATTGCTTTAAAAATTAGGCATAGGGAGTTCAAGCCCATTGACATTAAACAGATACCAATTGGTATTTATTCTTAACTTAGATTCTATGTTTTAAACATTTCAGTTTTATGAAAGAAAAAAATTGAATTCAGGGCAAATTTAAATATTAATCAAATGAATTTGAAGTTTACTGAAGAACTGCTTCAGTCTACCCCATCTCTCTCTTTCATTCCTCTTAGCTTTCATTTTTATGACTTACATAATTTTCTTTATTTTCTGACCACCTGCTGACTCAGCCATTGACATACTTTTAATTTAAATAAGATCTTTCACTGACATTAGTGGGAGGCAGAGGTGCAAAGAGACTTCCTTGAACCAGGAAGAATACAGAACAAGACAGAGACAGGATTAGCAATTATGAGCACCTGATTATATAGGTTAGATAAGTGCTTAGCTCATTCAGAATCAGCAATTCTTTCTTTAACTGCTTTGACCTGTATGTCTATTGGAATTGCCTGGTGGTTTCTACAAGGAATGAGTAAGCTTATCCAATAAAATGAAAAAAAGCAGACACTTGGAAGACACAGAGACAGAAGTACATATAGAAGTACATATAACACACACACATATCTCCCTTTTTTGAGAGATATATGTGTGTATATATATATATGTGTGTGTATGTGTGTGTGTGTGTGTATAGTTTTTCTAGTCTTACTCCTACTTGGACTTCTTGTAATCAGTGTAAGAAACAGGATATTGGCCTAACTGAACTCCTGGTCTGCAACTTGGGTGTGACTATGCTTTGGTCCATAGGTTTTCGTAAAAACTTGGGCACAATTTACTCTGTTTTATGGCAGTGGTCCCCATATTATGTTCCATTCTATGTGCCCATAGAAACTATTTTCACCTACTTACCATGCTGATGATAATGGGATATTTGATTGTCTGACTCTATTTGTTAAAAGGTTTTCCAAGTTCTGCATCTGTTACTTGGTTTTGGGACACAATTACTCACCATTTCTATTATTTTAAGTCATGCTTTCCTTGTGTTTTTCTCATTGAAATCTTTAATTATTAATTCTTCATTATTTTGTTCTCACCAACTTCATTTATCAAGGCCTTATGAGCTCTTAAATTTGTAATTTTTTTTTTATCAAATCCTTTATCAGAATTTGCCACTCTCATAATTTTTAAAAGATATTACCAGAAAGAATCTCTCTCTTCTTTTTTAATTTCCATTAAATTCTGTGACAGGTCTACTGTCAGATTACTGTTATGATTACTTTAAAAATAACTGGTTTACTGTTATACAATATCACAAGGAAGATTCATATATATAATTTCATATACTTTCAGACCTTTGATTTTTACAGACTTGGTTTTGAAAAGTTAAAAATAACTGGCTTACTGTTATACAATATCACAAGGAAGATTCATATATATAATTTCATACACTTTCAGACCTTTGATTTTTACAGACTTGGTTTTGAAAAGTTTCCATAAATAAGGACCATACCAACAGATGAAGCTTTTGAGATCAATTAGTTACTGTGTTAAAGAGTTTAATTGTCAAACTGACGTCATGCCAGCCACAGAAAATGATAATGTATGAATCAAAAGCAAAAAGTTCCCCCTGGTTATACAGACAGCTGTCTCAATTTTGGGTTTGATGTGTCATTGCATGTCAGCATTTTAAAACAGTCAGATAATAAATAGTAAAAATGAAAGAAAAATCATCATTTGTGTTGAACACTAGAATGCATACACGCTTTAATAACTACCTAGAAAATAAATTGTAAGTAGCAAAGTCTGCCACAATCCTCGCAGATGAGACTTGCTGCCTTTATTCATAAATCTATCAACTTCCAACTGAGTCAGCACTGTGCTAGCATGCAAGTTGTTCTCATCTTTCTAAAATTAATTCCCTTGTGAAGAAAACATGAGTTCAGGAGATGTACCTGATTAAATATGGTTACATTTCCACATCTGCCCTGGATTTTGGAGGTGCTTTTTCTGTTGTCAGTAAAGAAGCAAACTTCCGACCATTTTTTCCTTCCTGGTAAAAAATTTGCAATCCATGGAGCTTATTATGTTATGTCCCAGGACACAAAGGAGTGCCATGGTGAATATGAAGCCACTTTAAAACCACCAGAGCTATCTCTTACTTTCTGTATTGGCTGACTGGATAAATCAGGTGAGTTTTAACACACTGTGTGTATTTTGTGTACTTCAGTTTGATTGCATATTTTAATAAGACCTCACTGTTGCAATAATAAAATGTTCCCACTGAAAATACAGTTGGTTTTCCAAAGCTGTTGGAAAACAGTATTGAGGCATGGCATTCCTAGTCAATGGCAGTTGATTGGTTCAGCTGTCTTTATGAGAAGCATTCATTTATAAGTAAACAGCTGGACTCTCCAGAAGCTGATCTGCACCTGTGCTACCTTCAACATGCCCTGCTGGAAAATTCATTTCATTGGTTTTGCAGCCTAGAGGAAAACTAAACCTGAAACCAAAATGGAATAGAGGTACTTGGTTTTGCAAGGACTGCCCGGAAAGGATTCAGGTCCTTTCTACTGTCATCACCTTGGCATAATGAAATCACTGATAAGGTAAAAATGAATCATATAAAATGTTGGCAAAGCCTTCAGCTAATCTTGTCCACTTCTAGAGCTTTTCCCACTCTTCCTTGGATGTGTGTTTGTTCTTGTCTTCAGCTTCTATGACAACTTGGAGAAAGGAGCTGGGCCTAATCATGACTGAGAACTTCCTCATTTAATTAGTTTTGAAATCCAAAATGGACTAGCAGTTTCCCTGAGATTTCATTTGGAAAGTTTTGTACAGCCTTTAGTGGCTATACTCATGGGGAGCAGTGGAGGCATTGGAAGGGAGAAAGGAGGCATTTAATGGTTCCACCTGTTAGTGTGCACAACATTGCATGATTATCCATTTACAGCAGCCAAAATGGAAACAGCTGTCCTAGAACAATTTAGAACTTTATCCTCCTCTTAACTGCGCAAATAAATAAAAATCCATTTCCAAAGCAAACTATTCTGGATACCAGCTAAAGGTATTTAACAAGTTATTTACATTAGTACTAAGGCTTTTGAAGCATTCACATTCATTCATATGTTTTATCTTAAAAATAATTGCATGAGATTTGATGTATACAAAAGATATGGGACACATACAGTGCACGAAGGCATCTCCAGCACAACTGGGTGCAACTACCTAAATGCAGCTTAGCAATCACCTTGCATTGTTGCTGCTTTTCTCAGAGTCTGGATAAGAGATTGCCTGTGGTTCATGCCATGGTGCATTGTGATGTGCCTCTGTCTGAGTATCTTTAAAGACATTGCAAAAAATATTATTTGCAATGCCTTGAGCTAGTACAGCCTGTCTACAGACTGAAACAACAGCTGTCTCATGTATTTTAAAAGTGCTGTCTCTACTGGTTTCCTCCCAGCATGAAAAGAAAATTACAAACATTAAAAGCCTTTTGGTACACACAGATTTTGTACCTTTTTTTTTTTTTTTTTGCCTGCAGTGCAATGCATTATGCTTTGAATTTAATCCCAAAGGTTCTGCTGTCTAAAGCAACAATGTGCATTTGGGGGGAAGTAGTTTTCTGAGGATGCAGAATGGATTGACACAGTGACCCACGTCTTTTCTGAGAGTGTCACAGGGCTTTTGAAACCAGCATGGATAATCCAAATATTTTAGCAGTAAGAAATCTGCAACAGATTTCTTTTCTTAAAAACCACGTGCTGCCCAAATGCCTCAGCAGCACTTCTGTGGCAAGATGGGTAAATTCTCTTACCCCAAGCTATTAAGGAACAGCTGCTTCAATAAAAGATTTGAGGAACTCCCCAGTTGTCCATTCTCTCTTCTGCTCCCCACAGAGTGTGAAGGCAAAGAGGATTTATTTGAAGCTGTGCTGTGTCTTTAGACTACTTGAAAAGCCAAGGGAATTCTGTATAGGCATAGCCTTTCCATATGAACTAATTATTTTGTCCAACTGACTGACTTCTCTCTCTAGACACTTTTTCATTAGTTCTACTTGATATACTCACTCAGTTCTCTATATTGTATTTTCAGTACCTCCCCTTCATCATGTTCCATGATGTATTTTTTTCATTTGAAGGGTCTTCATCTCCTATGGAGATCTCATGTAGCTTAAAAAGGCTTGAACTTGTTTATCAACTCTTTCCTCAGCAAGGATGTTTATAGAGTCATCTTCCTGCACACAAGTTTCCATGAAACTGTTCTAAAAAATATTAGTTAATTATTATAATCCAGTTAAAATTGAACTTTAAAACCAATTATTATTTATTTTATAAAAGTAATTTATTATAATTACTTACTATTTGTAATTATGCTTCTTTATTAACTAAAACTGAAATTAGGTAACAGGTTAAAAATGTGTTAAGGAGGACATGTAGGCAGAATGAAGCACACATGCACAGAAATTTTTGAGTCTTCAGTCATGAAGAATTCATGCAGAAATGGGGAAAATATTGTCTTCCAGACAAAGGGGTAGGGTGACCTTCTTAATGTTGAAATAATCTACTTAAAATAGTAATAATAATAAACTCTTAAAAAAATTAAATGATGATTAAATCTCTTTTAGTGATTTTCCTGCTTTGAATTATTTGGTAATTTATGGTGACATGAGGCTCATTCATGGCTTTTCAGAATAAAACTAGGGGCATTCCTGAATTTAATGCTGCTTTGCTGTACTGAGTTACTCAGACACTCAGGGTCTATTTCTATCTGAGATACTTCATCACATTACAGAGTGATAATATAAAACCAAACAAAAAACCCTCATCCCTGTTTTGTAATGCAGCACAAAAATAATATGAAGTATGGTTTAGCTCAGGTAGATGATATTAAATATGATGTCCCTTAAAAGCCTAGGGGGTTTAAATCACTGCAATAGTGCACATTGTAATGGCTTATGATGCTGTGTGAGAAATGATCAGTGCCTCTCCTGCCTGTAATGCAGAAGAAAAATTTCCACACTGGTGATGTGCTATGAACATAGTGAGCCCATAATTTCTCACATTCATTGTGGACATTCAGCTTAATTCTTAGCCAGAGTGTAACGAGCACAAAGCACACAGAACTGGTGAAAAGAACATTGGAAGGTTTTCTAGTGGGACTTATTTTCTCAGCTCTTGTCTAATCCTCCTTTTGACTATAAGGTACTTAACAAGTTCATCATTATGCTAAAATGTGTTTTTAAATGTTAATTAAGACAAGAGAATCACTTAAACTTCTAAACCAGTTCAGTGACCAGGAGCCTTCAGCTAACATATATACTTGTTTGCTCTCCCTAGACCAGCCTGAGATTGCAATATCTCCCTCCATAAGAATATTTTTCCCCATATTTTCTTGAAAACTAACTTTTATATGTTGTTTTAGTTCAATTGATTATGGTTTTGTATTTCAGTGAATTGACACTACTAGTCATTACACTAGTTTGTTCAGCCATAATAAAGAGAAGCAGCTTGAGATCTCCATAAACTACCACAGGACAACTGGACCATAGCTGAGCTGTGATCATTGTTGCAGTACCAAATCCATCTCTTTGGCCCAGATAAATAAATAAATACATAAATACATAATTAAATAAAACTTTAGACTAAATAATTCAGAGTCATATTAAAAAAATAAATTCCTATCTGATTCAAGAAATCATTTGACACTAGCTTATAGAATGAACTGATTTTACTGCAGGTTGCATGTTTCATGATCACAAACTACAGAACTGTCACTAAAAAATACATAAGGGCTGGACATAAAAACAATAAGGATTAAGCAATAATAGAAGAGAGGAGGTACAGATTGCCATATTGCCATTGCCATATCACACAACCTCTACCATGCTGTGTCAGATGATGTGAAAAATATGTTCTTTGAAGAAGTCAATAAAAGCCTTATGAACATTCTGCTTGAATAAGTCTTTTCTAGAGTCCACAGCAGAACTGTGTTAAAGAATCTTTCAAAGATATTTGCAGAGTATATCTAAATGAAAGTACTTCAATCTTCCAAATAGGAGGTAGAAAACATATTAGCAGTATTTATTTACTCCTGAATGTTTGTTGAATAAATCAAACTGCCAGAAGTGTACTGTGAACTTCTCATTAATTCTTGCTCACTTTCCTCATAGTTGCAGAAGTTTGGCTTTTTTGAGAGAAGACGGTATTTCCCTGTAATATGAACTTCAAATTATGTACTTCGATGTTTTTCAAAATATGAAGTGTTACTAAATATTCAGTGTGGGATGTGATTGGAAATAGAGGGTAGTGTGCAATTATACTGTGCCATGTATATTCCTGAAATAAATAACGGCTAGCCACTTATCCTATTATCTGGTCTTATTTTCAGTGAAAAAATTACTTCATGGCATATTTACCACTGACTATCTAAGAAGGCCAAGGTTCTCTTATTCTCTGACAAACCACCACCAAAGATGAAAACAAAATCAGAATCTGTTTTTCTATGAAATAATAATATAATGAGGAAAGAAAATGATCTTAGGTTTGATTGAAAGTTTATTCGCTTAAGGAAAATGTTGCTATAAGTAATTCTAAAATTATAGAAAATCAATGTTTGGATCATTAAGGCTGGACCGAAAATAAATTACTCTATTCCATACCCAAAAGAACAAGAGCAATATTGTCTCTTACATGAGCATTTACACTCTGCTATTACCATATAACGAGCTATAGGAGTTTTAGGAAATGGGGCTGTGTCTTGTAAATCACCAAAAGTCAGTGATGGGTAGTGAGGGGTAGTTTTCTTAGAAAGTTAATCGAGCTTATAATCCTATTAATAATTGTTAATTAATATTGTTTTCTAGGATTACTGATCAATCAGCACTGTATCTGTATTGCAGCCATGGTACTGCCTTTTCCGGGTGGAATCTTATTCTCATATTTTAGATAAGATAAAAAATATATTTCCTTTTGTATATCAGTATATATGTGAACCATGATGAAAAACTAAAACTTCAGAAGACAGGTGCAATACAGTGAAGGACAAATTTGTGCAAGTTTACTTTGCCTGACTATATTGCATTAAATCTTGCCTTGGAATTTGTGTTTCTGTTGTTAGTTATTTCCAAACATTTCAACTAAAACTTCCCTAAAACAGCATTACTGTTTGAAGTACTGGGTTTTTGCTCCACACGCTTTGGCTTTGAACATTGAATCTAACACCATATCTCTCTGACAGAGACTGTGAAACCAACATCATAACTTCTAATCATTATTGATCTGGTGTACATGACTAAAAAGTTAAGAAATCTTTGCTACTTTTATCAACTGGTGGACTTTACTAAATTTTTACCACAATTTTACCGCACTTCATCAAATTTATTTGAAGTTGTTCTCTGATGGAATTTTCTGATTCAAGTTTTCTTCAAACAACTTCAAATATTTGGATTTTTTTTAATTCGCCCCCCAAAATGTCCATCTGTATGATTGGTAGTGACATAACACGAAACTAGTAAGGTTACTTACTATACAGTCAAGAGCATCACTATAGATGTTTCATATCTACTCCACCTACTCAGAATTCTTTCTTCCTCTTCCATGCTAGTAGATGATTTGTGAAACATATAGAAATAAGTAATCGACACATAGCCAAACTTAAAAGCAGTAACTCAGGCCTTAGATTTGGAGGGAGGTGAGAGACAGGAACAAGGCACAGATTAATGACCTAAATTATATATGCACAGTCTTTGTCTTGCAAAGCTTTAAAGCTCCTAACTTTTAAATAAAACTTTTATGTGTTGTAATTGTATGCTTTTTAGGAGTCTTAACAGAATTTTCTCTAGTTTGGAGACAGAATTTGTTTCCCTGTGGAAAACTGCTCTACACATCAGAAGGGAATTTGGCATCTCAGACTGCGGATGGAACTTCAGTTTCTTAACTGAACAGAATGAAGTAAAAGTCGTTTGCACCATAGATCTCCTACAGTTCCTGTTTAAAGTGAGTCATGCTGGACTCACCTTCAGACTATCCACACGTGATACACAACAAATACTTCACTATGGTTGCCAGTACAAAATGAAAATCTTACTACTACTGCTAATACACCAATAGCCAGTTTCTAACAAAATTTCTTATACTAGAAGAGTACATTCTTCCACCAGGTTATCTCCAGATGTTACTGAAACTACTTGTGGGAGGGAAATCATTAAGAGTAAAATAAGGGTAAAAAAAATCTGGACTGTATCTTGTATGTAAATTCAACCTTCATATAATAATTTGTTTGAAGTTATGTGAAACTTGGCAAGGAGCCAACCTTGTTCCAATGGCTGATAATTTCTTTCTCTGGTTATTAGATTTCTGTATTTACAATAATTTCTTATTCTCTTAAAGTAATGTCATTTCTTGACAGACCACCCACCATCATTTCATTTTCTCTGCTGAGAAAACTGTGCAAGTCTATTCTTCTTTTATGAAGAAGCCATATATCACAAGTTTTTTAATCCTGATAAGCAACCAGGTTTGATTATCCTGTAGTTCTTTACATATACTGCTATAGGAAATTAGGGAGATTTTTAAAAAGCTACTACCTTTTTTTTTAATAATATTTTGACTTTTGTTATCATTTTTTCCAGGCAGCTGAACAATATTGCCTTAAATACCATGTGTAGAATTTGAGTGGACACAATAAATTCAGAGGCAGTTTAAAACCTTGATATCCTACGCCTTGACAAGTTATCTAGCAATATTTATAATTGAGAAGTACAACTCAACCAGTTATCCAAAGAGGTTTTGCAGTCTCCATAATTGCAGATATTCACAATTTACTTAGATAATGTCCCCTGTCTAGCATTGAATTTAGTCCTTTTCTAAGCTGGTCCTTGGGGAAGATGATCTTTTGAGCTGCCACCCCAATATGAACTATTCTGTGGAACTCTAATTTTTTAACCTTGTTATATGAGGACGTTTTAGTCAAATTACATACCCAGATGAAACTTCTATTGTTCAGGTAGTTTTCAAACAAGGAATTCAGCATCCAGATCATCTGTCCCGAATATATCAGGTTTTTATGAAAGCACTCCAGTCATAAGGACATATTCTTTGTATCTATAGATGACTTCTAATTTTTGCTGGTTTTATCTTTCAGAGTATTTAATATTTCAGATTAAAAATCCATAATAACACAGGATCTACTTTGAAGATTTTAATCTGAACTCTCAAAATTTATTGTACATTATATACCCAGCATCTTTCTGGGTGTCAGGTTAATTTCTGACTTCTAACAATTTAGAGGATCTTGGACAAAATTTTAGCCCTTCTCAATTACTTCTCAAAACATAGAGGAATGCATATTTTTATTTGGTTTTTGTGATTCTTGAAAACATACTTTTGTGACATGGATAAAAAATTTTGATCATAATTAAATTTCTGTCTGAAGCAATAACTTCAACCTCAATCTAACCTCAGTCTTGAAGAGAATAACTATGTATTTCTATGGAACTATAATAAAAATAATACTTGTTATAACTGTACATTATTTACCTAAAATATTTGCACACCTTTTTTTGCTTTTATTTTCTGAAAATATTTTAACAAAAATGAACATTAAGCCAACATTGTGGATCATTTGTGGCAAGTGGTTTTAAATCATAAATACAAGTATTCACATTACAAATCTGATTCTCAATATTTATGTTTGCCATTTAGGAATATTAAACAATGCCTTGAGATAAACTTTTTAACAGATGCAAAAAATAGTATCATGAATAACACATGGAAGCCCTTTAGTGTATAATTTTGACTAATCCTTGTGAAAAAAATTGCAGTTTTATAGAATACAAGCAAAAAGTGAAAGATATGAAAATAATAATATAAAGGGAACAGATTTATTGATCATTGCCTGGTTTATATAACCTTTGGGTAAATATCCATTGAAATTACTGAGAGCTCTCTGTGAAAAACGCTTACAAACTTCCTGTAGAATGTTGCTTAGAAGCCTTAAATGAGAAGAAAAGTGTAAAGGGAAGAAAACAGAGAGACAGAATTTCTTGCTAAGGTTTGAGAAAGAGAGTCTTGTGATGGAAACCTCTAGTAATCTTATTTCAATTTCTTTTTATATACAGCAAAGGAATGTAGCGAAGAAAAGCTTTATTTTTATGCATATCACTGAAAAAAGTTTATATTCGTTTCATTTTCAAATGTCGATGAATAGTTTAAAAATGATCCTTGAATTCTGAGAACAAGGTTGAATTGAGATTGAGGTGACCATCATAACAGTCTCCACCAATTTGGCAAAAGACTATTGGGTAAGCTAAGGGAATCAAAAGTATTTTCTCTTAAGAGCAAAAACCACCTGTCCTAGGGTGATTTTATGATGCTGAATTGTATACCCATTTGTCTGTTTAGCCCAGAAATATGTTCTGCACCTTTAAAACTAGACCTGAGAGTGAAGGGAGGGGGAAGCAGTGGTGGCTCCCAGTTTGTATGTGCAGAAGCTTCATTCTCACTCCCCAGGAATTCCTTTTCTCTTGGTGTGTGTTGTCTGCAGCATGGACAGTGGGAGAGAGCTCTCCTTTGCTTTTTTAGTTAGTTTTTTTAGCTAGCTGAGGCAGAGAAGTTCCCCAGACTGTGGCTTTTCTTTTTCTTGGAACTGTTCAGCCTTGTTTTGGACCAAAAAAGCCAGAAAAACACCGGGAGCTCACACCTGTGGCCCACAGGAGCCCAGGACGTGGCATTTTCCAGTGCAGGAGGGACTGATAAGAGACTGAGCAAGTTGAGCTACACCCCACGACAAGGACTTCCTGAATTTGCCATCTATTCAGAACAGCAAGACGTTTTATTGTTTAATATTATTCATTTTCTCATTTTTGTGAGCACTTTGCTTGTTAAATAGTTTTTTCCACCTTTCTCCAAGGAGATTATTCTCCCAAACCAGCTGAGGGAGAGGCTGCTGAAATCTGGTTTTTAGAGGAGAGCACTTCAGAAGTTTCCTGCCAAAATTTGCCCTAAGCTAGGACACCACCCTAGGATCTACTTCAAGAGCAGACAACACAGAGCTGCCAGATTTTACGAGACTCAGCCTCGGGACATGTCAGATCCGTGGACCACACTGACTGTCTTGAGCGTATCTCTGAACCTTGCTCTCTGTTGCTTCAAAAACGATACCATAGGGACCCTGAGGGCATCTGTACATGGAGACACGAGAAAAAAATGTGCCAGAAGAATGAATTCTGTAGCTGTTCCTATTCCAAAATGATAGAGAAAATAGGAAGCTGAAGAGAAAAACAGATTTACACCTCACATCTATGAACAGAACTACTTATTCTCTTGCCTTGTCTTCTCTTTCCTCTTCTGTTTGGCCTTCCCTTTCCCCCCCCATTCTTTTTTCCCTGCTGTAGCGAAGGTCTATATGTTAACCTCTAAGCAGAGAAAGGTTTTTTTACGTTTCAAACATGCTTACGTTCTGTGCAGCAAGGATAAAGCAGAGTTTAAATTTGGGGGGTGTTCTCTTTTTGGTTGCTTTCCAGTGTTAAAATTCAATTCATCTTTCTTTGGTCTCATAACTCTTTTTCTGTGTCCCCTTTTACTGGCAGAGTTTGACATTTCAGCACTTTTGTTTTAATCTTACTGTAAAATCTCAAATTGGGTAGGGTAATGCTTATTTGCCCATGCTGAGGTATACTGAAGTTAGTCTTGAACCTTTTCCTTAACTATCCACAATCTCTAATATTTCATTAAGCAATGAAAGGCCACAGTATTAATTTTAATTGAGACATCAGCTATTTTTAATGAACTTTTGAACTCCTTAACCTTTCCTTAAAATTTAAATCTCAAGCTCTACCATATCATTTTTTTCATCTGATAAAGGCAAATTAGATTTTTCTTCATTAAGTAGCAAAACCTTTAAAATAAAAAAAAAATTAATTTCTCTTATATTAAATTTTTATATCTTTCAGACTCATGAATACTTTTCTATTTTCCTATATCCCACTGTTTTGAGAGGGAGACCAATTGAAAAAAATAACCATATTTTCATTTTCATATTGTTCCTTGCAATGTTGATTCTACTTGCTGACACATTCTATTTTTTTGTCAAGCTCCTTTTGACACTTCATTGAGGCAAGCCCAACTTTTTCACTTAAGGCAAGAAGTGAAGCTAAGATTTACTGAAGAACACAAGTCTATGTGACAGGTGTTTTTAATACCCTGTCTCCCATGCTTAGTTGACATATCTGTGATGTACCCAAATTCTTCAGACCTGTGTTGTGTTATCATCAGTAGAATGAGGAAGAAAAAGGAAAAAAATAACCAAGAACACTTAAAGAAACCTTTTTCTAGTGCAAAGGTGTATAAAAGAGAATGTGGGATGGAAAAATTAGCCTAATAAATAGATAACCATTAATAGGTGTAATACCATACAATCCTAATGTCAAAAGTTTTGTAGCTACATGGGTAACTGGGGAGTTAAAATCATAAATCGAATGAGTGTACATGTCCCTTAGAATGTACAAGGTAAAACTTATTTATTCTTTCATCTCAATGTTATGGCTATACTGTTTATAATGTACATTGCTGAGATTAAGTTTTATTGAAAGTAATACCTGTCAAAAGAGGAACAGTAATGAACTTAAGACATTTTCAAGCACTAAATTCATTAATTATTGTGTTTTAGAAATCTTGGAACATGCATTACTTCTCATGTTCACTATCTTTCTTTTTTATTTTGATTTGTCCTTGCTAAATCATGTTGACTGCTTGATGTCCTTGCTCCCTCTGGAACTGAACTGATGTGAACCAGAACATGTCAATAAAGGAGAATTTATGTCGCATCAGAAAAACTCAGAAATGTTACCAACGCCAAGGGAAGGTTATTTCCATAGATTTAACATACAAACTTGCTCATGTATTTCATTAACATGCTTTCAGGTCTTTTTATTCATCTGCAGATGTAAAAATGTGTAGTAAGAGATGAAAAAAATGAATCATTGTAGATGCCTCCATAAGGTTTAAGAACAGAACTAATTTATTTTATATCAAGAACTGATTTATTTTATACCAGAGAATGCAATTATTAAAATTTTAACATAAGAAGTCTTTAAAGAAGGTCTAATTTTGGGGTTGGTGGGGGTTTTGTGTTTTGGTTTGTTAGGGGCTTTTTGCGGGAGAGGGAGAATTTAGGAATCTACTAAACATATGTTTAGTTGGATTTAAATTTTACTTGAGGAGTTGTAGGATATTTAAATTGAGTTGCACCGTCTTTGTATCAGGTAGGGACCAAAAGGGCAAGATTTATTGCAATTCGCATTTTTTTCCTTAAAAACAAACTCTTCCACCAGAAGATTAAATGAGAAATCATGGAAAACTGCAAACATTTTGAATTAAACCAGCATAAGTAAGTTATAAGATAGTCTGTTTCCATCGCAGGTTCAAATCAGACTCAGCCTATTGTTTCGAATACCAAATTTTTATCTTCCCAAGAACTAAAAAAACCCAACAAACAAGAAAAACCAACAACAACAAAAAAATCCCAAAACAACAACAACTAAAAAAGACTCACACAGAAACCTTTCCCAAAACCCCAGGAACATTAGGAGTGGGAGTATTATATTTACCCTTCATTTACGTGATATTTTTTACCTTATGTTTCACCATTCTCTGGAGACCTCAGCTTCATACAAAGTCTCTGTATTGATATTGCCTGGCAGGAAAACCAGGAGAGATAATCTGTGACTTAAAAAAATGCGCACCCTGGAAAATCAAAGAATATAAAGTACGCAGGAGAAGAAATCCTCTTTGTATGTGACAGATCTTGGAAGATGATAGTTAAAGCCCAAATCCTTGGAAAAAGAAGTCTTGTTCCTGTGTAAACTTCTGCAGAGTTCAGATGCAGATTTTGTTTAACCACACAGGACCTACTGGAGGATCAATATGTTACTGGTTTTCCCTGAGTACACAGTTTGGCAGTAGGACACTTATACTTAAAGTCAAGTCTAACACATCTCAGAGTAGTGATGTAAACACACAACTATTGCTAAACTTTCCATTACTCATGAAAGGTAGCTCACTTATGTATGTTGACATGAAAATACCACAAACCCCAAACATTTTTTTGATATGCATTTCCTCTGCAATTAAGTCTTGCCTGTAAAAGAAGGACCTATATTATCCTAAGGACAGAAAAGCTTGCAAAGGACACAAGGATTTAGGCATAAAATGGTGGTGAATGTGACTAAGGTACCCAATAGCCAGAGAGGCTGGATTTAACACAGATGTTTTCCTTCAGTGCCCCTAGCATTCATCATTTTCCAGCAGCTTTCCGTTCTGCTTTCTAGCTTTTGAGAAAGATTTTTTAAGGTAAATAATTCTCCCCCTGAACTGCACAAGGAGACAGTCCTCTTTTACATGATTAAGAGGCATATTCTCAATGCCTGGATGCAGAGGAAGGCAAGCTTCCTGTACTTGCAGATGGAAACATTTACACAGCACCTACAGAGCACACCATGTTTGTAATTGCAGGAAACTTGTGCAGCAGACAGTGAATTAGGCATAAGGATTACCTTAATATTATATCCCCCCAGTACTACTGTTTCAGAGAGATTAAAAAAAAAAGTGAGGTAGCAGAACAATATTTTCCTCTGAAAACTCTGATAGCTGATACAGTGTCATCTTCACAGCTGCCTTAAATCAAGGTTTTAACCGTCAAGTAGATGTTCACATTTCTACAGTGAAAGAAAAATAATAATTAATTTAAATATCAGGAAAGTGCATCTATCAGAGCTGTAGATGGAAGTACTATATTCTATATCAGAGAACCTCGTAGAAAAGGACTGAATTTTTAATAAATAAACTTACTTTATTTATTCACAGCTTGCTGATATAAAACTTTTTCTTATTTCCTACTGTGAAAAAACCATAGTCTTTAAAAATTAGGAAGGTTTCAAATCCAGAGAAGTAAAGAAATAATCTGTTAATACAGATAATATGTCAAATTGTTGACATATGAGACTCCATAGGTTTTAAAGGACATCTTATGTTTTGATGTGAAGAAATATCTGTGGATTTCTAGAACAAGGCTATTTGCTGAATGTAGGTACCAATCTAGAGTGAATATCTATAGTACACTTTGTAATTTCACTGGATAGACTTCAGGAAAAGAGTTTATATATGGCTGTTAATACTTAACCATGCTTAGAAACACCCCCCTGCTCAGGGTGCCTGCCACCATTTGCTATTTTTGCATTTACAACCCGCATAAGAAAATATAACTAAATACTCTTTAATGGCATTATACATTGCTGAACATGATTTGATCTGCCCTTTGATGACTCTCAGTCAATATCAGTCTAAGCAGAGGATCAATCAGGTGTTATCATTTTAAAGAGAAAATAATCTTTTTCACTTTCAATGCCATGTCTGACATGAATATAATATAATTCCCAATTTTATTAAACAAAAAAATAATAAACCCCATTCTTATGGGTTTTTTTTTTTCCTTTTTTTTTCTATACCATTTTCAGCTTAAACCCCTCTTCTCCTTACATACAAGAAGTTCAGGCCTTTACTAGCACTGCCTTAGCAGTACTAGTTGAACAATTGATCCATAGTACCTGGGTTTTGACTACACAGCAGGACTGTGCCAAAACAGTTAAAGGATTTTCATCTGAAACTTTTATAGTTGTCCTGGACTCCTCTTTTAAATCCCGTGAAGCAGTCAAACAGATAAAAGGAGCTAACTGGGAGTTTAGTGTGAAAGATCTAATTATAAATGAGGCATTTTTCATATACCATAACTTATTCCAGCTGCATTCCCTACAGGTTACCACATGATTCACAGATAAAAGTTTTAATGTAGATTTGATCAATTTTAGTTTGTTGCTTGGAGGAAAAGCTGTCAAACTGCCATTAAACTAGGTTCCTCTTTATTCTAAAGTACAAAAATGTAACACTTCAAATAATATGAGTATCAGGCAAAGTGAACTTATACCATAATAGGAAGTGATGTAAGTTAAGAACCCCAGAGTACAGGTAATTGCGATGAGAAAAAAATAACAAATACAGATGAAGCCTGTCTTTCAGAAAAGCATTCATTTAAGTAGGCAATAAAAAAGACCCCACAAGGCAAAAATCAAAACAATTCATTCTCTTAGCAAATTCCTAAGTTTTAGAAGCTGGAGTTCTAAAATTGCTCTCCAGTGCTTTGGTGTTTCTCCACCAAAAATTTCACTGTGATTTTTTTTAGCAATTTCAAACACTCTTTCATTACAATTAGTCACACTATTGCAGAACCCAAGGAAGGTGAGGGTGTAGAAAGTATGGGATAACTCTTAGATAAGGGAATGATAAAACAATTTGAAAACAATGTCAACATTAAAGAGAAATGGGACACTGGGGATTTCAGCTGTTCCCCTTTTGTGACAAATTTGTTCCACATTTTAGTCTACTGGTGCATTCTTGGATATTATAGTTTATATATATTTAAAAAGTAAAATACCAAAGTCCAACAGGTAGCCAGTGACTAGTGGAGCTTCTCAGAGGTCAGTCCTGACTTATGTCTGTGTTAATGACATGGGTGATAGGACAGATGGTCAGAACATTTGAAGATGTCACCAGATTGCAGGACAGGGCTCATATTCAGAAGGAGCTGGTCAAGATGTAAAAATGGAGTGAATTAAACCTCAGGAAATATAGCAAGAAAAAGTTCTGTCCCTGGGATCCAATGCAGCAAAACAGTCCAACTAGAAAGTGATTTAACAACAAAAGACCAGCACTCCTGATTGACAAAAATTACACATGATTAGCAGTGCAGTCTTGCATCTGGAAAAAAAATCATCTTATAGTGGTCTACAATCACCTGATGAAGGACACACAGATGGAGATTCTCAGAGGGGTGCATAATGGAAGGGCAAGAGGCAATGGACACAAACTGAAATACAGGAAACTTTGACTTGATAGAAAGGAAAAAAAAACCATTGTGGCCATGTTCAAACACTGGAACAGGTTTCCCAGAGAGGTTACAAGATTTTCTGTCCAGAAGACTTAAAAGTCAACTGGGAACTGCCTTGAATAATCTCATCTATAGACATGCTCTGAGCAGAGAGGTTTCATGAGATGACAAGAGAACCTTCCCATGGATTCATGATTGATCTTAATTCATCCCCTATGCAGACAGGACATAGAGATCTGTGAGATGGTGTAAGGCTTGGAGGATTTATTTTTAATGTATTGCTGTTAACAGAAATATCCGTGAATGATTCATTAGGTGGCTCAGCTGCTGAGGTGAGCAGCTTCCACGTTGGCATAATCTGCAGAGCAGCTCAAGTATTCCTCTCCTCTATGCTTTCAGATGCAGCGAGCAATGAGAGAAGAAACAGAAAGATCCAGCAGATTGATAACTTGACTCCAAGCCTTGTATCACCAGCAGAATTCTGGAGGGTTTGATCATTAATTATTCTACAGACCTAATGGTGACAGATAGGGAACCCCTGTCTCAAAGGTGAAAAAGGATCTTTGGCCAGGAGTCAGCAGGGCTCATGGAAAGAACTCTAAACTCCATTGGAAGGGGGAAAGGGGTAACACCAGGCTCACTAGAGATAAGACTGATTTGCAGCATGACAATAGTTTTAGAGACAGTGTGAAAGCAAGGTCCTTCAGTCTGCTGTCTCAGTGGAGGTAAGGGATGAAGATCCAAGGGGACAACAAACACATGATAGTTATTGGTCTGTTAGAAACCACAGAAGCATCTGAGAACAGTCACATAGGAATCAGGGCTTCCCCTCCCAAAACCATGACAGGTTCAGCAGCCCTACTGAAGTACATTTACACCAATGCATGCAGGATGGGCAACAGAGAGGAGGAGCTGGAAGCCATTGTGCAAGTGGGGGAATGTTGGCATCATGGAAACTTGGTGGGATGACCTGCACAACTGAAGTTCTGTAATGGATGACTATAAATTCTTCAGGATAAGCAAGGAAGGAAGGGTCATGGGCTAGCCCAGTATGTGAGGGAGTATTTTGGCTGTCTAGAGATTAGCAACGGTGATAGCAGAGTTGAGTGGTTTTGGGTAGGAATCTGGGGGAAGGCCAACAAGACAGGTGGGAGTCTGTTATGGACCACTCTCCCAGGATGAAGAGGGAGACAAAATCTGTAATAGCTGGGAGAAGGCTGAAAATCACCAATTCTTGTTTTCATGGAGGACTTCAACTTGCAAGATAGCTACTGATAATAGATTACAGTAAAGAGGAAACAGTCTAGGAGGTTTGGTTGAAACTCAGGAAGAAAAGGAGGGCTTATGACTTTTGGAGGATGACATGAGGTTATGCAGGGAGAAAATTAGTATAAACAAAGCCCAAATAAAACTTAATCTGACTACTGATATAAAAGACAATGAAAAATTTTTCCATAAAAGCATTAGTAACAAAAGGAGGGCTAAGATTCCTCTTCCCTTACTAGATGCAGAAGGAAACATAGCAACAAAGAATGAGAAAAAGACCGAGCTAATTAAAGACTTCTTTCCTCTGTCAGCTCTAGTAAGTCTGCCTTTGGCAAATGAGAAGTGGAACAGATTATTTTATTGAATAGTAAAATTGCCCTACAATCACCAGATGTCACAAAGAGGAGAGGAAGGGTACAGGTTGACCTTTTTTTTTTTTTTTTTTGACAGGAAAAAACTCATATAATCCATGTCAGAAATTTAAGCTGTTTGAAGATATGTTAATGATAACCTTTTCAAGCTTGACTTTCTCCTAACCAGTCTCATAGTTTGACTTCATCCCTCTTCAGTGTTTTTCCATGTAGAGGCTGAGATACTGCTCTATAGTTTTCTGAGTAAATATACCCTTCAACACTTCATTTTGTATCATTAAATACTAATCATTAAATATGTTTCAGTTGTGATAAAAGTTAAATTTCAAATGGTGCTCTGCATATTCATTTATTGAGGCAGTTCATGAGCAGGAAAATTCTTCCTTGCAATGCTAATTCTGTTTTAAATAAAAAATCCTGATTTTTCTTTTAAACTAATCAGAAATTACAAGTAACAATCTTACAGAGGTACTGTTCTTATGACAGCGGTGTTTGGAGTGACTGTATCAGGCGTTTAAGTCAATGATTGAATAGTTTCAAGCTGATTTTGAGAAGAGCTGAAAAAATAATCTAAAATTTCCTTTTGTTTTAACATGTTAGAGAAAAGTACAAAAACAGTCACAAAGCTTTCATTTCTCCAGTGATCTTTATGAATTATGGGTACCTGGGGTCTAGGAATGCTGAGGCAGTTAATAGAGGATGTGAGCACAAAAAGTGAGAGAGTAAGCCTTATAGACAGGAAAATAAAACCACTGCAGAGTTCATTTTCAGCACAGGCTTTCCCCCTCACATCCTACATTTCATTCCACTGAGATCAAAAACAATTTGACTGCTCTGGTAGGCAGTGAAAAGATGTCAAAACCATCAAATGTCCAAAATGTGTCAAAAACATCTAGTGACTTTTTCTGTTCTAGGTCCAGGGAATTTTCTTCACCAGGTATTAGAAAAGATGGCTTTGTGTCCTACAACAGCTGAACAGCACTGGGCTTGCCTGAATGGTAAAAGAAGTAACGCAAATATTCTCTTCACCCTACTGAACAAAGAATAAGTCCTCAAAAGTGAATTGCCTAGAGATGCTATTCAGCTAATTCAAGTCACATTTTCTTTCCTGGAAAATAACTGCTGAAGGTCTTCATTTGCCATCTATTTGCATCAGTATTTAAAAGCATAACTAGTGAGGGCATAGTAAGTTATCCTGTATAGTATCTGTACTTTGCAGATTTCTACTAAGCTACCTGAGAAACCCTGGGATCAATTGGTACTCCAACTCACGTGCTACAGGTTGCCCATGAATTAATTTGTTTTAAGGAGAGCACAGACTTTTTTTTTTAATTGTCCATTTTGGACTGAAAAACAGCTAGTTCAAGGGAAATTCAGAAGTCTTTTGGTTGAGTGATGCTTGATCTGGTTACTCTCCCTGCTAGAAATAAGCATCTCATTCTTTGATACAATATTTTTAGACTGATTTTTTTTTTTCCATTTTAGGTAGTGCATGGATTCTAGGCATTTGTCAATCTGACTAAATAGGCCTTATACATTTCCTTTTTCTCATGCAGCTGCTGATATAACCCTTGGTCCTTTTTTTTATCAAGATAAATACCTTTGAATAATAATTCTTGGAGAGAATTATTATTATTATAGTAATTTCACAAAATTTAAGTTTTTCCATAGGTCTTCTCGGTAGCCTTCAATTTACCAACATGGTTTTGGGACTGTGGACTCCAGAAAAAAGTGCATTGCTAGGCAATGCATCTGATCTTGCTACCAAGACCAAAAGGAATATGAACTTTCTGATCCAATTTATTATATTTATGCAGCAGAGAAATACATTTTCTTTAAAAAAAGGACCTAATATTCATTATGCACCTCTAATACTCTTCAAGATTTTTAGATGCCTTTGTAGCATCTACAAACAACATTAATTAGAACCTTTTGTTTCCTCCCAAACAGTGACAAAAATGCTGCACAGAATACAGCCAAGAACTTAGCCTTGCAGAACCCAGCAGGATGTTCACTCTCTGAGATTTGTCTTTATACTTGCATTTTGAAGCCTATCAGTCAATCAAGTTTTAATCTAGTTTATATCTACAATGCTCATTTGCTGTTGATTGTGCCTCACATTTTAATAACCCGTATCCACAGAAGAACTCGGAAATTACTTCAGCAATGAACACTTCTATCAATCTTACGTTCTTAAGCTGCTTTTCAGGTTAAGAGAAACCTCCTAAAAATTTTGGGATAACATAAAAAATAACTAGCAGTTTTGGAAACTGTTATTAAACCAGTACACTCAGGAAAAAAAATTAACCAAATTGGTTTGTCAAGGTCTATTTTCTAGAGAAGTACGATGAACACTGGTTTTCCCATTATTAATACAGTTTTGTACTACTACAACTGTATTATTGCTTTGAACTCCTAGAAAACAATAGCCAAACAATTACCAAAAAAAGGTCTCAGAATTTACCACATTTTCCTAATACTTATGGAAATTCAACAGAGTTGATTGAAGAACACCACGTACCTTTAAAAATTCTAGGAGCTAAACTGTATAGAACCACTGATGAACCTTTTGTCCAATAAGACACTGCTTCCTAGAAAGGATTACATTTTGAAAACATTACTGTATTATGAAAAGATTTCTTGTTTACCAAAACTTGTAATATTTATTGGAAGAAAATGCCCTTTGAACAATATCTGTTGTTTATTTTTATTAATTCTACCACTTTAATCTGTAAAAGCCCAGAGCACTCACACCTTGAAGTCATGGCCTGAACCTCTGGAGGGCAGTGTGGTTTCTGATGCTGATGATGTACGTTCAGCATGAGTTTGAGAAAGCAAAATCAAACGTTTGCCTCCAACAATGCAGTTGTGTTCTCATTGCTGCAGGCAGATTGATACACCTCTAAGTCCCCAGTTTAGAGCTGATTTTCCTGCAGTGGTATCATCATGGTCCTGCCATTGGCAGTGAAGCTTTTCCTGGAAACTCCCTGAGGCCTCCATAAAAGGTCATGTTCCCACTCATACTTCAGAGTTCACTAATGAGCTTGACTTTACGTGCTGGTGCAGTGACGCCAGTGCAGAAGTTGAAGGCTTTCAGTGGGAAGGGCATGTGTAGAGGTTATCAGAGTGGTTTGTGCTATTAGACTGGGATGATTTCATTGGGGTAGTCATCAGGAGTATACTAAGGGCACTGGGGCTGTAATTCCCAGTTGTAATTAGCAGCCTGAATCCATCCTTCTGTGTTCATCTTTATCCACTGCACTTGGCTCACCTGTCTTTACCTTCCTTAGTCCAGTGTTCTTGTTAGATTGTTGACAATGTTCATTTCACATTCATTTTCAATGGTGAGGGACTGGATTTTCCAGAAGTAGTTTCAGTCAGAACAAGGATTTTGTACCCTTATTAGCTGTATGCCATTGACAGATGTAAATTTATCCCTAAGGGACTAAGATGAGACACACTATCCATTTCTGAGCTTCACAGTGATTGACTGCAGCCCCAATTAGGCCAAAGCATTCAGATGTATTTAGTGTACAGTCTTCAAGGGCAGCCTGAAATATCTTGCACTCTTAATTCTATTGACTATATGGTTTATGGTTTAATTTCTTTAATGCAGTACTATCCTTCTGTCACAGAAAGGCAAATATTTTTCAGAATGACTTTATGTAGTGGTTAAATCTACCTCAGACATTTCATTTTGAAGTGACCTTGTTGATGCTGGGTGGGGAAAAAAAACATTTATTATGTGTTTGTTAAACAGCAGCTGCATGTTCAGCATAATAGGAGTCTGGACCTCTGCCTCCAAAGATTAATAGAGTTTTGATTTGAAGCCAGTGAAAATCTTAAAATGCTTTTGGTATTATATTATTAAATTCATCATAAAATTTGGCCTGTTGAAAAGAGGAGTCTCATTTCACAAAAAAACATGCAGATTGTTCTCCTACCCATATTTTGATAAACTAAATATTGTAGAAATCATCTTAGAACTTGGAAAGAAATGCCTGAATGAAATAAATATACAATAAAAATATTATATTTAAATAAACAACAAAAAAAGAGCAATTAAGTATTTTAAGGGCCCTGCTGAGTTGTTTGAGCATCATATGTGAATGTGATTAATGCTTTTGAAATAACTTTACATAAGGTACACATGTCAAGCTAATCATGGGTTTTAAGATCTTAAAAGGCCAAGAGCATTTTCTGATTCTTGCAAAGGTGTTTATTATATAAATGCATCAGTTTCAAAGGCTAGAGCTCTAATACGCAGTCTTACTAAAAGTTACAATACTTAAAGTCCCAGTAGGCATAGAAGTAACTTAACAGAGAGTTCCAGCCTCGAGGGCAATAGCATACTAACAGAGAATTCAGCCACAGGAGGAAGACAGATTTAACAAGGAATCCCAACCCAGGGGAGAAGGCTGATCGACAAGAGGTTCCGATCACAGAGGAAAGCAGGCTGGAAGGGGGTACCGGCCACAGGGAAGGACGGATTGGCAAAAGCCTCGGCTGCAGGGAGAGACAGATTCCCTGTCCCGAGCAGCATTCCCCAAAGCAGCAGAAGCTACTGCCATAGCAGCAGCAGCATCCCCCACACAGCAACAGCAGCAGAAGCAGCAGAAGCACTCCCCAAGTGATATAATACCTGACAAAGTCCTGGCAACAGCTCCTTGGGCACAGCTACCTGGCAAAGCCCCATTCTCTGTTGTGGTAGATGGCATGGGGATGGATCAATCACCAAGAGTTGATGGATTGATACCATTGTGCCAAAACCAGGAGGCTTTTATCCATAAACTCTAAATGCATATTAAAATCCTTAGCTATGGGTTGTCCGGTTAACTGAGAACACACTTCTAAAACAATCTCTCTACATAAACCTAAATCTAACTTTGGAAGGGCATAAAACTACAAAGGACTTCAAAAGTCAGCATCAGTCCTTACACTAAAACCTACATATATGGCATATCTATTAACGTAAAAGATTATACAACTATTAACGTAAAAGCTTCCATCTTATTAATGTAGAAATTAGTATTAATGTACTCTATCTAGTACTGTGAGTGATGTTCTACTTTGTTTTTGTTACGTCTAAAGCTGAGTTACCAGGCCCAAGGACTTTGGGCTCTTGTGCTAGCTGACTAATTTCTAAAATGCTTAGAGACTATTTGCTTAAAACTAAGGTCTAAGCTTCTATTTCATATCTACATGGCTTAATATATTTCAGTTTCTCTAAAGGTTTCAGTTCAACCCCTGTATCTTCCTCTCCCCCTGGGGGACTCAGAGGGCTTGTACTCCAACATACACAGTTGAGGACACGCATACCTTTGGCTTTTATATTTTATTTTTATTGATGTAACTGGGTTTTTTCTATCAAATTTATGCTTATGATCTACTGGGCATATTTTCTGGTGATTTAGTGTCACTGGTGTGGTCACTATGGCAGTTTGATCTTAGCAAGTTTTAAACAGGCATGGCCAGTCTGAAGGTGAACTCTCAGGGCTATGATTTAGAGTTATCAGGTTTACTCTGTATTATACCATGAAAGGAAAACAAGACATTGCCTCAAACCATGACATTTAGATGGAGTCTTCAGAAGCACCAAGAAGTGGAGTTTGGCAATCTGGTTGGGGTTTTAATTTTTCCTAGTTTAATCAAAAGGTCACTTTGCAAAGTTTAAATCTGAAATCACAGTCCTATTTCAAGAAAGTTTTTCAGACCCAGGAGTTTAGTAAAAAAAAATATATTACAGGTTAAAATATATTCTTTCAGTTCTCAAATTATTTTACAGTCCCAGGATATTTTGGGGGGCACAAATATAAAAGTTTTTCATTTTATCAAAGTCAAAACTATAGTTGTTCAGGAATATTTGCTTCCTAATTGGAAGAAAGGAAGGAGAATGACTTCTGCTAAGTGAAAGACAGGCATCAACATAAATTACATAGGTTCATATCCTGTGATTTAAGAGAAGGAAACAATTAGGTATAAAACAACATAACTACAAGCTATTTATTAAATTGAGCCTTGCCTCAGTTATGTTTTCAGATATCTATATATAATAGGGTATTTCTTTGCCTTGTTGTGAAAGAGTCAGTGTCAATATTCAAAACCATTATGATCTGTATTTATGACCTCATAAAGACAAACTCACTACATATTAGTACTTTTCCTGATTGTATTTTTTAAGATGAGCTTATGGAGCAATGATTCCTACTGAGCGCACACATTGTAGTCAGACGTCGTTGTTAACTTTGCCACTGATAAAAGAGCAAAGAGAATTTCTGATCAATGCCTTGCAGCCCTCTTTTAGCTGTCTGCTGGTACCTGGCTTCTGGCATTTATCAGTTTTTCAAACAGCCTTTATTGCTTACCCATCTGACCACCTTGCCTGACTGATTTTGAAGAGCTAATGATGTCTGTCAGACCTTACAGCTCTGTATTTCTGAGAAACAAAAAAGACTATTTTTTGAAAGAACACACTGATGAGCTAGTTTGTAAATTATTTTATCTCCTTCCTGAGCAACCCAGTCATTAAATAATATTTTATGTTCCATTTTTCTGTAATGGCCTTCCTGCATTTTCAGGCTCTAGACTCTAGAGCCTCAGATGCTGTAACAATACTCTTTCCATAGTGTTGATAAACATGCCAGCAAGCTCATTCAATCTCTGATGCCTACACTTAAACTTTTCTGTTCCTGGTGCCAGGAGTTATGTGCAAAGCTAGTCATCACTGACTTTTTTTGCCAGCTATGTTGTCTGACACATCCGTACCAACAAGATATGGTTGTACACAGACTGAGGCAAAATGGTTGTACTAAAGGACATTTGCACCCTCTGGAGCATTAGGCTTCAAGAGATGACTCCCAGGCAATACATGAAATATTCATTTGTACTTGAGTTGTCATTTTTCTGTGTCCCTTTATATATTGCTGTGCTGAAGCACTGAGTGTACTGCTCTGTATTTTATCTCTTTGTATTTTATCTAATATAATCATAATATTTTGAGTTAAAATATTATCTTCTCTAGCCCTTTGCTTTGATCAGTTGATTTGTGGATATTAGAAACTCATTAAACATTCACATCCCATGCTGATGGGTGTAGTCTACACAATCAAACAGCCAGTTTACTGGAAATGTGTATAAGGTGCAACATAAAACATATTTAGATAGCAATTGAGTGTAAATATTTCATAGCAGAAAACAAGTGCCAAGTCTCACTGCTTGCATCCAAAGAACTGACTGCATTCGTCAAATTAATGTCTCTTTAACCGAACATAAACAATTTAAAAATAAAATCAACTTCATGCAGTCCTCCCACATAACTCTCAGTTTACATATCTATGCAAATTTACCCTGTTATTAAGTCAGATTACTAACTTCACAGACAACAAAATGCATATATTTGGGAACTTGGCATATAATAATAAGAGATTTCCAATCATCTTTTAGGCTATCATAGGTAAACCTGTATTTTGGTGGGGTTTTTTTTTCTGAAATATGAAAACAAAAATGTTTTCTAAGTAAGTCCCACAAAGGACACAGAAAAGCTCATATTCTGATCAAATTATAATTGCCTTAAACCAGTGTCTTTTTATTCGTTGAGAGAATATTTTTACTTGTGAAATAAGGGCATTGCAAATATATATTATTACATTCTTGCATATCAGAGAAGTCTAAATACTTCAACTCTCAGCATGATTTCTCTGAAGAAGAGATATGATTTCAGTTAATGCAGTTTACTGTAAGTGCACTTATAATTGCTTCTGAAGGAGTTAAACAAGTAGCTAATAAAATATAAGCCAAAATATAAACATTTTATAGTTATATTTTAATTTAGATGATTTATGAGGGACAACCACTATATTAACAATTTAGTCAGTAAAAATATGTGTAAGGGGTTTAGCTATATATGCGGTATAGAGAGGGAATAAACATTAATAATAGAATTAATAATTATATTATCATTGTTGAATATCCAACCATTCTTCCACATTACTTGTCTCCTAGGTTTTAATACAAAAATATTTTTAAAATCTACATCCTTCTCCCTTCAATGTATGCTCAATGTATTTCTATGTTAATAATTTTAACATTCTAAACTCATGCCTCCAAAACATCTCTGGCAGCTTCTTTTTTGCTGTTTTTTTCTGTGTCCTGAATGCTAGGAATAAGAAGAGCCAGCTGTGAGGGAGACCATACTGGTAACTTAACTGTTCTGAGAAATTCCTAAACTGGAGTCATCAGTGGTATGAGTACTACAAACAGGAAATCAGACTTCTCTTTATCACCTCAAGCAAATGCAAAATGTTTCCTAAATATAGATGAGAAATATCTCTCTAGCATTAATTTGCACCTGTCAAACTGAAAAAACCTTTAGGTCAGAATTTTCCAGGAATGCATGCATGTTTAAATTCAAGATTTTTAAGCTAATGTGTGCTTCTGCTTCAGAATTTGTATATGCAAACCCTATTAGGTTGGGGGAATTTCCTGTATATTGGTATGATGGGTTGTACCTGAAGATGTTAATGCAAACTATTGCTTATATGCAAAAAATGGTCAAGTCTGAGGGTTTTTCAGAACTGATAATGAATAAGCTGGTTCCTTGTGCTGGTTTGAAAGCAAATCTAGTGAGAGACTCCAAGTCAGAAACACAATTTAATAAGAGGAAAAGAAGTAAAATAAAATAAAGTAAAATAAAATAAACACAATAGTACAAAAAACCACTGATAGAGTCAGAATACAACCTGACACCTTGTTAAGGTAGTAGTAGCAGTCCAGATGAAATGGTCTTGTCAAAGCAGTGATCCTGTAGAAAGGTCTGGTAGCTCTTGTCTTCTGGGAGTTTAGTTGGTAAAGGCTACTGTGCTGTCCCAAACCCTGGATTTATCCAGGTGGGAATTCTTGGTTCCTCCCCCTGGGCAGAGCATCTCACAATGGGCTGATCTCATTCTATGGGTCATGCAGTGGGTCCTTGATGGCCCATTAAACAGAGATAACTCCCAGAGGATTTATGAGTCATGTGGCAAGGCATTGTTGGGCCCAATAACAGAAGACAAGGAAAACACTGCCCCATCTGGTTTCAACAGCTCATGAAGATGGGGATAGAATACATACTTTGGGCATGTCTTACAATGTAACCTAGGACATTACTTTACATTTCAACCTAATATTAAATGACTGTGAGGTTTTTTACAGCACTGGGCTTCCCTATTATTTTATTTATAACAAGGATATTTCAACTGCTGCATAAACTTTTTATCTCATGGGTCATTGCAAATTCAATATAGTTTCAGCATCCATGAACACAATCCAACTTTACAATAAAAGTGTGTAAATTAAAATTCCCATACATCTGAAAATCCTGCTCTTCTAAGCAGGAACCTTTAGGAATTTTATTTCATACTAGCTACATTTCTTAGGAAAACTAATTTTCAAAAACTCCATTGGCCATAAATAAAACAAGAGCCTGGTCTGATTTTTAGTTTGATTTTTTGGGGGGTTTTTGCTCTAGTTTATGCCCACTTAAATTTTTCATACGTAAAATCAATACATCAGCAAATCTTGGAAACACTGGCCAGTGTATACTACAGAACACTGAACATTCCTATGGAAATGGGAGACAATTAGATCAGACATTTTCTTTTTCCAACTTTTTTGAAATCTAGTGCAATTCAAAAAAGGACAAAACCTGCACATCTAATACATCAGAGATTTTGCATCCATTTCTTAAATCTCTTCAGATTCAAAGTATCTCTCAGAACAGCTTAAGCCTGACTTACAGTGGCTGCTGCACATCTCTCTGTGTGAGAGAGCAGCAGTGATAAATCACTTCTTGCAAAGAAAGTCATGCTCAGACAATGAACACAGTGAGAGTCCAAACAGTGGTCAAAAGGCAGCATGGCTCAGAATCATACTGCTCAGCAGTTCCAGGCTCTGCTGAGCAGTTGGAAACGGTAACCAGAGGCACAGAGAGTGCCAAAGGCTCTCTTTACTCACCCACCACAGAATAATAAGTTACTGGCAACCTGGAACTACATAGTCCAATCATTAAATACTTAACATTAGATCTTGGTCATACTATAAAAAGACTGTACCCTACTAAAAAAGAAAAAATAGTCAGCAATGAACAGGAAAAATGTGATATCACTGACTACAGCTGAATCCAGCTTGACATTGTAAAATATGATTGCCACTGTTCAATTTCTGAAGCTAGCTACACTGGCCATTTTGTCTACTTTGCTCAGCAGACTAGAATAGCCCAAATATTTTTAATAAAATAAGCTGAAATTGAAGAAGACTATTAATTATATAAGTTAATAAGCCAGTTAGATATTGATTTATTGTTCTTTGAAAGAAATACATCTAAGCTGTGCTCTAGTATGTACAAAGAGCTGTGAAGACTGCAAACCATTTCTAGAAATAGACACAAAGAGGTTATTTTCTTTGGCTAGAGTTTTCTGTCACTGCTACCACTGATTTCAGGCTACTTGTGATAACAAGGATGCTCATATGGCTGAGACTCTGGGAGGAACTTTCATCTTTTCTGCAACAGGCAGATTAACAGAATTGTGCATCAGACTTCAGGTGACAGGAAGTCACCCACAACATACCCTTGCAGAATTATTGTAGCTGTAAGAATGAATGAAGATAGTTTTGAAGATATTCATGCTACTGACAGCTGAACTTAGCCATGTAGGTTAACTAGCATGTTTTCCCTGATTCTCTTCAAAATCCAAGGAAAGTTGTTCACCTCCTTGAAAGGGTCACCTTAGGGATCTCCTACATTAGACCTCTCCTTTAAATTTTCTTCATGAATATACTTCCCTGCACTGACTAATCAAAATGTGCAGAAGACTAATGGACTGATTTATGCTCCCGAAGATATTTGCCGCGACCATTTTGGGTAGATGAGATCTGACCTGGGCTGCGTTTCACCACAAGTGTCTTTTTAGCCACTTCACAAAACGAGACTTTTTTAGGCTTACTTTGTATGTGACAGTGTAGCATCACTAAAAGTTTATCATATGTCAAGAGTATGGCTTTACACGTTAGAAATTCAAATACTTTATCAGAAATACCTTTACATATGTGTAAACTTTCTCTAATGAAAGATATTAGATACTTAGAGACTTCACATTTTAATTTTAATTTTAATGGTTTTTCAATAGACTCTATGGTAATAATTGTCCTATTATTGTACAATTTTATACCAATGTCACGGTTGTTATCAATGACAGACAAAACCCCTTTTTGATGTTATACTTGTTGTACTTTTGTTGCACTTTTGTTGCACTTTTGTTGCAGCAACTTGTCTTGCTATCCTTCATTAAGTCACTCTAATAAAGATTTTATGGCTGCTAAAACATTCCATGAAAATCCAAAGTCAATATCAAGTGATTTCCAAGATATTTTCTTTCTGTTTCATTATTCCAACAGAAAAATGGAACAAAGTTTGTTTTCTCTTAAGGCCTTCTGAAAATTCAAAAGCAAAAATAATCCTTTTCTGATTTTGTTTCATACATTGTCAGTTTTGTAGTGAAAAATTTGAAGGACGTAAGCATTTGTGATATACCACTAGGACTAATGGCATCAGAGTCCCTTCACTTGTCAATGTGAATCACCATTGAAAAAGACACGTCCATTTTAAAGCAAGGTAAGACAACAGGAAAATAAATTTGTCTTACCAGCAAAAGATGCAAACTTTTCCCTTGTGAAAAATGTAGTGTCAAGGAGAAACCCAAACACCTGGGAATTTTTGCTAGAACATAGAGTTGTTAGCAAGTACAAGGTCAACATAACACTTTATTTTTTTGTTTTCTATAGGTGAGATTTTTTTGTTCAGACTGTTCTGAGGTAGCTAAGAGATGCCTCTTTGCTTTTCATTCTTGATCTGGTTATGTTTTGAACACTTCTCACTAAAAAATACGGTTCTCTTCTGCATTCACAGTGTCTCTTATTTTCATGTATGAATGTCTGTAAGAAAGATCTGGAGATGCTGATCTGGCTTACTGATAGGATTTCCTTTGAAACCTTATTTCTTGACTTGCAACACAGAAGAGTTTTCATATTGAAAGCAAACTCTTTTTTACAGGTTTTGATAGTTTAAAATGTACATTTAGTATTGCTTTAATAACAGAAACTCATTACTTTTTAAATAACTGCTAACTTATTCAACAACAGTTTGTTTAATACTATATAGGAACAACCTTTTTTCTTAGAGTTCTGCATATTTTCCCTAAGGAAAATGTTTCTTGTGCTTTCTTACACTATAAATAAAACATGGATTCTCATTACATAAAGGAAAAGAGGCAAGTTTTCATCAATTATAGGATTTTGGTGAATGTGAAACAATTTAGGTTATTTTATAAAAAGACACAGGGAAATACAAGGCATTATATAAAGAGATGTGTTATTTTAGAACAGGTGTTATTTTTATTAAACATTTCAATCTTACTAAGTTTATGAACTACATAATTCCAAAATATTCCCTAGTAAGTCATAACTGAGACAGTACCTGCTTTGTGTGGCTTCAGTTAAAGCAGCTATTTAATATGTGTTCTAGAAGACAGATAGTTCCTGACCTAGTGAAATCCAGTCCAGGTGTGTGTCCCTTTTCACACCTCAACATGGGGTTTTATTAATTTTTTACAATTTTAGTTTCCCATTTTCTACACAACAAGAAACTTTTACTTGGTTTTCAAATCACTTCGTGATTTTTAAAGATTATTAAATATTTCATAATAGAGCCTCTAAGCGCCTTTCTTTTTCTCCAGAAAGATGACCACAAAGCATTTAGAAATAAATTGTACTGGCATCACAACAATCTGATTTCCAAGCTGAAGATTTGACTCTAATGCTCAGTTCTTCTCAGAGTCTTATTGGATTCATCTCATTGAAACATTGTCAGAAAATTGTATTTGCTTTGATACAAAATTCGTGTCATACTTAGGAGAACTGAGGCACTTAATTCTGAGATTCACATGCTACATATAAGACAATGTAAGCTATTTCTTAGTTTTAACACATTATTTGAGCACTCCCACTGAAGGTAATAAGACTGTATGAAGAGGGGAATTACTGTGCTTAAGCAAACACATTTCACCAGTAAGTTAACTAAATGCTAGTGTTTAAAAGTAAGATCTGCAAGTGAATGTGAAAATAGTGCTTAGTGCAACCTTTTTAGACAGTTTGTTTTACTCATTAGGCAAAGAGACATGAATGAACTGGTTAACTGGTAGCCAGAGCTGGACCATCTCTCATCAGTACTACCAAGTTCAGTAACTGCCCCTCTTTCTGTAAACTGAGATACTTGTAGTGGAACTGTTAAATCTCGGTCAAGCTTCTGCTTTGCACACACTTAGTAAGCAGGAGCATTTGGTGATTATATACTAACACACATTCCTTGGGGACTTTTCTCATTACTTACCACTTTACATAGGTAGCTCAATAAACTGAGAGAAAAGTCTAAACAGATATATAATAATGAACCAATATAGGAAAAAAAAACAATTCATAAGATAACATTTTCTTTTTGTTTTCATAACAGGAAAATCATTCATCTACCTTGACCTCTGTTAAATCTTTGACATAATCCCATACAACATCCTTGTCTCTAAATAGAAGAGATATGAGTTTGATGGATATATTGTTGATGAATAAGGAACTGGCTGAATGGCAACATCCAGAGCATTACAGTCAGTCACTCAATGTCCCAGTTGAGATCAGTAACAATGGATGTCCCTCAGAGTTCTGTACTGGGACCAGTATCTTTATTAATGACATATACTTGTGGATTGAGAAGCAAGTCTGAAGACAACATCAAGCTGAGAGGTGCAGTTGAGGATGGCAGCCCGTGGGACTTTGACAGGCTTGAGGAGCTGGACAACATGAACGTCATGAAATTTAACAAGGCCTAGTGCAAGGTCATCTTAAGACTGAATAAAAGGTCATAAAACTGGTTTACTATATTTGTAACTCAATCCACCAATTCTCTTTATGAGACAAAAGCTACCAAAATAAGGCATAACATATAATGAACTTTTGGTGACTAAGTAAATCAGTTGAGAATTTAAAAGAACCCCAACAATGGATAGACATATTCATAGGCCAGTTCTTATGTCTATCTATAAGTAAGAAGTCACAGTTCTTGTGCTGAATGTACCATAGAGGCTTTTCAGAGACAGCTGCCTGCTTCAAAAGATACACATGTGGATAGATGTGAATTGCATATGCAGTACATACCTATGTAGTATGGTATGAGAACCAAACCACTTAAAAAAGTATCACTGAGTTTATACATGCAAGACTCTGAAGCAGGAAAGCTAGTACCCCATTACAGCTGTGGCAAGAAATTTCAGGCAAGAGATAATTTCAAAGATAACTTGAACATAAATATTCATGTACACTAACAGGAATGTTTGAGTGTAGATAAGTAAATAGGTACAATTAATTAGTATAGTTCATACCCTCTGATACTACTCAGGAAAAATTCTGTAACTAGCTGTCAAGAAGTTATTCTGGCAGATATTCAGACACTTATTATACTTTGGAAACTTTACTGAGAACTGTGTTTTCTCTTCTTTTATTGTTGAAACATAAATCAGGATTGACAAGTCATAATTTTGTTTTACTCTGCAGAGATGATATGTATCCACCTAGATTTTGATTGCACTTTAAGTCTGACTTGGGACTGTTCTAAGCTGGTGATATTTCATACCTGGTGGGAAGTGTCCAGAAGAATGAGTATGATCTTTTCTGTATTTTCTCCACCTGCTGCTTCAGGTGGCCTTGATCAAGTAGATACTGGGTCACCCCACACACTGGTGCTTCATTCCTGAAAAATAGATATTTGTCACTCAAAAGTTTTAACAGCTACCACCTAAAGTTTTTTTAGATAAAATTTATATTAGATAGCCATGGATTGAATTTGCCACAGAAGTATTGCTTGTTAGAGAGGCAGCCTCCTCTTTCCTCCTCTCCTTGTGCAGGGATGTTTTGTTTCTTGCCTGCAAAGCAGCTGGTGTTCAGCACACAGGGTGAACAGAGGCGAGGCAATTGTTGGAAGTGGAATAGGGTTTTGAATGTCCTGAAGGTAAGACAGGAATTGAACAGAGCACTTCCATCCTGTGTCTGACTACTTTAATGAAAACAGCAGCACCATTTCAGGACTGACTCCATCTGCCTTCGTACATGACTCTTCTTTTGTGTCAGGCATGCTACAGATAATGCCTTACAACTTGATGTGTTTGCTTGTGCTCAGGTGTTGAAGCTGGCTGCCCAGACAAATCTCATGCTGACAGGCAAACGCCTCAGGAGCTTTAAGTGGGTCAGGGAGAAGGTGACTGCAAATGACTGTGTTTTCCAGGTAGATTTTTTTTTGTATTTAGTCACCATAATTTCATCAAAATTTTATTTTAAGCATGAATGAAGGTGCCCTGAATCTCACTTCTCATTTGTCTTAAGGTATGTCCTTGTACTTTTCCATATACCTGGCTATTCACTTGGGCTTGTCATCTCAGCTCCTGCTTATGTGTAGTCTAGTTGCAAATAAATCAAGGCACAAAATTCTTACCTTGGCAATGACACAGATTTTTTTTGGTTTGGGACAACTTAATCTTAAATAAAGTTAAGGTGACATTTTATTGCTAATCATGGGATGACCCACATAATTCAACTTATAATATTTTATCGAATTTGCATTTTCTTAGTTCAGGAACTATATTCTTATTCTGAGATAAACACAGTTAGGCTGTGGGATCTACCACAGGCAAGGAAATGATTGCCTCATTTTGATAACAAGACACAAATTAGGTTTTGTTTTCAAACACCATTTAATTTACCAAAAGAGAGAAGATCAACTCATTTGTTTCTTTTCCCTCCACAGGCAAACAAAAGATAAACAAAACGACTCCTACACAATGATAAATGGAAGGTTGCTAATCTTGGTGCCTAACCTTTGTGAGTAAAGTTGTGCTGAGTGAGCCCAGGGCATGGGGCTGCTCTTTACTGGTGGTATTAGCCCCCACAGAGCCAGCTGGGTTATAGTTATGGGGCTGGCATGTGGGAACAAGACAGTGGAAAGAAAAAAACAAATGGGGGTCTGAACAAGTTTCCCCTGATGTGGGGAGAAAAATTGTGGGGAGACAGATGGAGATGGTGCTGAGGGTAATCTTGCCCTCAATATATTGCAGCTTTCTAAATTATCCAAGAGTGGGAACAGCCTTGCCCTCCCAGCTATGGGTGTGATAAAGAGTGAGTTAGCTGGTAGAGCATCAGCTGGAGTTAGTTGGAGTCTGTTGGTCATGCTGTGAGGAGGAAGAGACAGGAGGTTGTGCAAGGGACAGAAAGGAGCAAGCCAGAACTGCAGAAGGAAAGGAAGGAGAGAAAGATCCAGAGCTGAAAATATCCCTGGAGCCCAGCTGGAAAGTGGCTTCCAGCTGTTCCCGGCTAGCCCTGGCTAGGAATAATTCCAGAGTCGGTTGGCAGCAGCAGGCGGACCGGCCACCACCCCCGGTGGGTCAGAGCTGCATGAGAGATGTCGGTGAGGCTTGACGAAGGTAAGAAGGAAGGAGGAGACTTTGTGGCTAGATGGTTTATTGTCACCTGCTCTTAGCAGGCGAGCCACGCGCCTCTCTGCCTGCCAGAGGCGGGGTTACAGCTTATACGGGGTTGGGAGAAGGGGGTGGACACAAGAGGGAAAGCCAATCAGGGAAATGGGGATGTCACACAGACAGCAAATGGGAAATGAGGGGTGGGGGTTCCCCAGCCTGCTCCAATCCGGGACCGAGTCTCTCCGAACAATCTGGAAAGAGAGGAGAGGCTTCCCAGAGAGTGACAGGCTGTGGAGAACAAAGGCAGGGGGAAACCAAATGGGGAGAAATACAGGGGGGAACTCGGGAAAAACCATTACAGAACTTATTAATATTAACAATAAATAAAATGTAGAAAACACACCGCTACACAGAGCTCTGTGGAGCTGCCCTTGGGATTGCAACAGAGAAAAGGTACAAAGGACTTTTAGATAACAGGGTGCTGATGCTTGAAAACTTCTGATGTTTTACTGAAGCACTCTGAGTGTTGTGGAAGTCGTAACAACCACACCCTGACACTAAGAAAGGAAGATAAATGCATTGTGATGGATCACAGCTGATTCACCTCTTTTGTTTGCCCTCCAGGGTGCTCTTGTTCAGGCTCATCCCACAAGCACTGCCAATTGCTCATCCCCTCTACAGGCTCCCCTTAAAAAGCAGTTTCCTGAAATACCACTTGCTGTTCTTGAGCTGTGTCTCCGCTTGTCCAGGCCACTTTGGCTGCCTTGCTCCAGTGGTTGCTGCACTACCATGGAAACTGTAGCAAAGCCCTAAATTGTCCCATTCTGACAAGGAAATTGTTCGCATTTTGGAGTCCGTCTGTCCCTACTGAGTTGTCTGCTGTCTTTCTTCTCTGATCCTAACTACCACTGTGCTTTTGATGTATGACGAGGGGAAACTGGGAGTTAATTGCCAACTACAGGCATAAACAGGGTGTTCACTCCTGTAAAAGCAAATGGTGTTATGTGCTGAACCTGGAATATTATATCTGGGTAGAAACTATTTCTTTAAAAATAGTCTTACAGTCCTGTGCTGGCTATTAATAAAATACATATCCGATCCAGATATCTGACTTCAAGATCTGTGCTCAATTCAACTGTGTCTTTCTCTCAATGGGTTAGATATAAACCAGAGGTTTGAGGCTTCAGGAATAGTCTATTAAAGAAACTGAGAGATACAAAAAAGTTCTTCATACAATAGTCTTCAAGAGTTCCTGGAGCAAAAGATGGAAAATCTCAAAAGAGATTAAATACACACAGCCAGAAGGAGCTGCGAAAGTTCTCCTCTGCTTTCTTGAAAAAGTATTAATAGTAAAGTTAATGTGGTGACTTCTGCACCATGTGGATTTTTACATTGCTGCTACAGGAAGGATGAGCTCAGAAAATAGCTAAATTCAATGAGAGTCAGACTGAAGAGAAATACGTCCTCACTGAATACTCTGCAAGGCCTGGCAATGCTCAATTACCATCATCCTTTGCTGTTCACCACCATGACTCTCTCTCAGGTTTCAGCACACCACAAACAAGATGGATAGGGAAAACAATGAGATAAAAGGAGACAAGCTGAAAGCCAGAAGTGCCCACTGTTTCTTCCAGGGAGTGAATTTCTGTAAACTTGTTGGGAAACTTCTCTTACATGATCTATCAGATCCTAGGTGTTCCTAGAGGGATCATGGTGCAACAGTAGGAAACCCATGAGTCATGGATATGTTCCACTTTACTAGCTATGTGGTACTAGGATGTTATAGTTTTCAGATTTATTAATTTTCCTGTTGAAAACTTGAATATCTAATTAATATTTCTTTCTTATTACAATGCCAGAAACATGGTTAGAGATAGTGGGGGAAAAGTGAATTGTAGTTGTTTGAAAAACTTCCATTAAATAATTTGATTCCAATTTCAGCTGTTTAATGAGTACCAGACAGGTTACCTGGAATAAATCCTCTTTTCTGGTAGGAATGTGGTTTATTTTACTGGTCCTTGTTTAGGCTTCTAATTCCAGAGTCTTGTTCTGAGAAGCCAAGCAGGTATGCAGCCTCCAAGCTGTGAACTCCAGGACTGTGATGATGCTGTGGGCTTCAGGACTGTGACACTACTGTTGGCAGTTCTGTGTGCTTTCATGAAGTTTTAAATCTGGGGATTTTTTTTTCCACCTGAATTTAAATGAAATCATAATTCTGTATTTTTTGAGCAGTGAACAAAGCTATCTTTCCCATTCCCCATCTAACTGCTAACTCTTTTTCTATGTTTCTTGTAATTTTTTTTTTCTTTTTTTTTTTTTAATTGTTTTTTAATATGTTTTCTTCACTTTTATAGCTGTAATGATTCTGGTCTTCTCCTGGGTGAGCATCTCTCACAGGCTCTGATTTTTCCTCTCTGTATGCAGTACTGGGAAGAATCCAATTAAAGTCTTTTTAAGTCCTCTGAGGAACATTCCTTGCCTTCAGTGATTAAGACTGCTTCTGTAAATTTGCCCACTTAATGCAGTCCAAGTTTTGATGATATGAACTTTGTTCCCAAGGTTTTAAAAGACTTCTTAGTCTTTCTTTTTATAGTTACTAATGTGATTGTAAGAAATATTCCAGTGTCTCAGAACTAACTGTTAAGCCAGCTTCTTTTCTCTTGGAAGTGAAGCAATTAATCCTACCAGTAAAAGAAGGTTAAAAGCTATATTGAAGTTATAAAGCAAAGTGGGGCCCTTGCACAATTACTTATTGCTAATTTCTAGCTATTGTACATGTAATTTTCTTTTCTTTGCCTTCTGTTTGCAGGAGCATTTTAGTAAAACACAAAACTTCCATGGAAATTACCTGGGAAACACAGTATATATTCTGAAAGGAAATAGTTAATAAATATTTTAGAATGTTAGGCAGCTATCATACTGAGCATCATTAATACAAGTGAATAATCTTGACTCAGAAACATCCTTCAGAAAATACTCTTTAATCTGCCAGTGTGGCAGATTAAGTAAATGGAAAAGAGAAACTGAGGATGCAGTTGCATCTCATGTTATTCAGGAGATCAAAATTATATTCTAAGTTTTCCCATAAAGATAGGCTACAACAGGGTGGAAGTCCAAAACTGCCTGGGCATTAAGGGCCCGAGACTGCTGGGTGTTCATGCAGTCAGACCTGGACTAGGTGATGATTACTACTGAGTCTTTCTATAAGATGATCCTGATTATTTCTAATGCTAAAGGAATGGAAAGTTTCTTTGTTGGAGGAGACTGACATTGATGAAGAGGTTCAATGGACAACAGCACAAAAGCTATGGCTGAGTTGTGATGGAGGTGGTAACTGTTGTGTTCCAGTCACTCAGCTTTTAACAGAACTATGTCTTTGACAAGACTGGAGTTTTATAATGGACTTGCCAATGGAAATGGAACTGTGGGGTAAGTGTTTCATTCTGTGTTATTAATTTCATTTCAAATATTCAAAAAAAAGCATATAGTGGAAGTAACTCTGCAAATAAAGTATGGATGTTCAACAGTGGACTAAAAACTACTAAAGAATAGTAACTAAGGGGTTACTATTGTATTGCCACCTGGTTCAAGTTCATCTATAACACCATGCAGTATAGAGATGTTACTTTAAGGAAATTTTGTGGGTTTTTCTCTGACAAAAATAACAACTCCTTAGACTTGCTAAATGGACAGACAATCTCATGCAAACAATATTTCTTGAGCACCATAGTGTTCACATATTTGTATATATTTTGGGTTTTACTGATACTTAGGGCTTTAAATGTTGAATATTCTTTATGAAAATTTGATTTTTTTTTTAAGCACAGGTAACTTATAAGTAGTTCACTTATTAATGAGATTTCATATGGATTAAAGTAATATAGTTTTTGGTTTTGACAATATTCCTGTTGTCATATATTGATTGATTAGATGACTTAGATGTAAATGAACTATGCCTCATACACAACAAAAATAAGTGTTGCTTAGCCACCAATGTCGGGATTAATGTTCAAAATTAATTGCACCTGGGAAGCAAAGATTCAAGTGAGTCTGAAGTGAACATAAGGACTCAGAAATAGAGATCTTGGATAGCAGGGTAAAGATAGTAGACAGAAATAAATAATGAAAGAAAATTCCTTTCTTATGCAGGCTGCATCTTTACACTGAATATTCTCTCATTTTGATTTAAAGCTATCCTAAGGTTTTTAAAAACCCTTGGTGCTGAGGGTGCAAATGCACAATACTGAATATATTAAGAAAACCAAATTCTACATACAGCAAGTCAGCATACACTGCCCATGTGGTATTGGTATTCATCAGTCTGAAATATTTGATTTCACACCTGCAAGCACCAGTAATTGTTCCCAGTGCTGCCTTTCAAATCAGGTTTTGTGTAGCCAGTATAAAAGATGGCAGAATTTCAAATAAAGGAGATTACATTCTGCATCCTCTTGTTCCTCCTTAAAAAGAAATGTTGATATAATGCTTTGATGACTAGAACCTTTCAGGAGGAGGGGATGGGGGACTAATGAATAGAAAATCCCTTTTCCTTTGAGAGCTGCAATGTCATGGGCAGAAATAGAGGTTTGGGGATTTTTGGGAATGGACTTGAAAGCATAAACTATTCAGTGGTATAAGATATTTACTCTAGATCTCTTTTAATTACTGAATATCAAAATTAGATGCAACTGTTCTTGGAGAAATGCTTTGGAGACAGCTGTGTCTTCCTCTTTCTGAAGCTGGAGAAGCCCTCTGCAGGAGAGAAAACTTATGATGAGATGGGATAAATATGAGGGCATTGTTCTTCTGTAAGTCAGCCACAAAATGAGACCAGCAGTGGAAGCTGCTGTGTGGAGATACCGGTGATCAACCACTCTCTTAAGAGGAAAAAAGAGATTTAGCCCTGACTAGAACAGGGCTGAGCAGACGATATTTACTACAACAGTGCAAGGGGTGTATGTGTAAAAGCTGGTCAGTGTACAGGTAATATCCTTTAGCCAAAAGATGAAAGACACATTTCTTTGTTTAAATCATTTAGCAGGCTCATCATAGACAGTTCCACACACATCACTTTTGTATCCATGTCAACAGAGACACACTTTTGTGAAACATGATCTTCTTCCCCAGTCCTGGCTCTGACTTGGAATCTGTCTTCACAAAAAACAATGTTCAAGGTGTGCTGATGATGGAATTGAAATCTCATCTTTGTCACAGTAAGGATTTCCATTCAAAATACAAGAAGAACCTCAGTGTGTATGTTTCTGTGGTGATCTTTACCCTAACATCTACACAACTGAAATAAATGGTTTGGACAGAGATTCATAGTTTCTATAAATGTCATTGCAAAGGCCTGAAGGTTACAATAGATCATCTTTCTTAGACATCTATCTGGATTAAAAGCCAGAAGTTGAAATAAACCCACAGGTGCTTAGCACAACTCTGGAACTTCACTGCACAGTATCTGCAGCAAATAACTGCAATTCACGGGCAGGGAAAAATAGGAAAGGAAGAAAATTATCTCAAGAGTGAAATTATATTTGCAGGAGAACCTGTGCAACACAGAAAACAATGAGGCAAACACTGTAGCCTCACTGTTTAGAATACATATTGCTCAGTATTCTCAGGGTAAATATTTTCTGTATAGGATGAATCAAAGTATTGTTTTAAGGAATGAGCATGCCAGAGACTGTTATCTACTTATAAGGGAGTCTAAAAGAGAGGATAACCTTTCCCAGATACCTGTATAGGAGCACAATCCTCTTGATGCATGTCATGGGTTAACACAGCTTGGTTTTTACTTAAAGTGGAAACAGCTCCCTGTCAGGACCTTGGAATTGTTTTGGAAAGGACAGGGACCTGTCAGAAGCTAATTCTTGGACACTGACATATGATTTGACCACTGAGGAAGCTAAATGTGACTAAGTGTGATTGTGTCCAGGCTGTCCCTTTTCCCTCCGGCCGGAGGAGCAGGTAGCACGGCTCTGTGGAGCGGCCCAGGCCGGCCAGGCCCCGCTGCTGCCCCTGTCAGGGGGGAGCCGGGCCTGGCCTGGCCGTGCCTCCGGGCCCCATCAGCTGCCAGCCGGAGAGGCTCCAACTCAACATCCAGCAAACTTTTAAAGCCTACCCCTGAGCTGGCTGGGGCTGGTGGAGGTGTTTCCCCCCTACCCCAGGGGCCCCAGGGAGCAGCTCTGAGCTAGGCCACCCTGTGTGAGACCGAGGGGTAGAGGGGGAGGCATCCACCAGCAAGGTTGCTCCGAGACCCCTCGGCCTGAAGTTCTTCACCCCCCTCCATCCCTGCAGCTTTTGAAAATCCTGCCGCCCAGCAGAAATCATCTGCGGGCCTGGGCAAGAATGTTAACTCTTTCCTGACACAGATTGAGACTTTTTAAAACTTTGACCCTTCTTTTGAGTGAGAAGAAAAGGACAGGGTGAAACATAGAGAAGACATGGCGTGAGACAGAAGTCAGGTGAAGAGAGAGTGAAAAGGCTTTTTGGAAGAAGGGACTGAGGAGTTTGCCATTGAACTTTATATATGTAGATTATCCCTTTAAATCATGGGAAAAATAGGAATTTGGGGAGATGATTGTTTAGATTTGTGAATTTTTAGCAAAAGTGTCTGTGGTGAATTGAGTAATATTGAATTAAAGTCTGTGATTCTTGTGATCCCATGAGATGCTTGAACAGAGAGAGATGAGAAGCCCTCTGCGCCACTGAAGAAGTGAGAAGATATCTCTGTTCCCTGAGATGAAGAATCCTTTGCCTTTGGGGTTGTTCATCTTTAAAAGGTGACACCCCAGTATGTTTGAATTCCCATGACTCATAAGCAGCTTGGGAAACTGCTAATGGGAGGGACTTCACAAAGGCAGCTGTCTTTGTGAGAGTTTGTGAGATACCCACAAGAGAACTGTTCTATGTTGTCAGTGGGGAATCTCCATGGACGTTCTGAGAGAGACTTCTCTCCCAAAGAACTGATGAAAGATTACTTTTAAATGGTGAAACTGACTGAAAATCATAGGGTTTTGTCTCTTCGTTGTTTGTGGGAAAGTGAATACTTGTGGTGGGAGGAAGAATGTTTTGAAAGTTTCATTTTGATTTTCTCATGCTTTTCTTTTAGTGTGTGTTAATAAATCTATCTTTACACCTTTTAAGATTTGAGCCTGCTTTTCTTCTCCTGATCCTATCTCACAGAGGGAGAAAGAGAATAAACAGTCAAACCACTACACTAAATTTGGCAAACAGAAACAGGTGGATGTGAAGCCACTACAATGGAGAAGTAGGGAGGATGAACATTAATTTTATTCTGCAGTCTTGTATAGGTTGAAATCTTGAACTGACTGTTCTGACTAGATAAGGCATCATGTCACAGTTCAGAAATCTTGGCTTAGGTTCAGTAAAAACCTTGTAGCTGGACCTTCTCATCTGCCCTTGCTTGTCAGGTTCCTCTCTGACAAGCAGCAAAGATCTGTCACCAGCTCTGGGCTTGCCACCTGCTCCCATTCAGAAACTGAGTTGAAATGCCATAAAAGCTGTCATTGGGGTCTTCCCAGGCTCTGTTCCAGGTAAAAGCTTTTATGTCTTCTTCCATCAGTACACATTATGGTAGGAAAGTCAGATTATATTCTCTCTCGTGGAGATGAAAGGAATGACAGTTTAGTTTCTCTGACTGCAAGCCAGATAGGTCAAATGACACATAAAACATGAGACTATAAAAAGTACCTGTCCAATGGTAATTTTTAATATTTAGAAAAGTAAGAATATTTTTGCTTCATTAAATTTTTTCCTCTGTAAATGATCAATTACAGGCTATTTGTTCCTATTTTCTTAATGTTATCTCAGTAGAGATGGAAATAATTTTCTTCACTATCAGATTTACTATACTACATCCACACCATATTACAAATCCTGTACATGTACTATACAGCAAGTAGATAGCTATTGTGGATCCCTATTTATTGTACAGTGGGTATTTTGGACCTCTCAACCCAAGCATATCTACAGGCAAGACAAAACAAGTTCCCTAGGAACAAGTCCCATTCAATATTTCCATATTATATTTATTGTATATGGCTACAATAGTTACAAAAGAAACATAGTACTAAGAGAACAAAATTTTATGTAAAAATATTACACTTCTAAATTGGTTGGGATTTCTCAAAGACAGTATTGAGATGGATTTTAGATCCCAAGAAGAAACTTGTTATGCAATGGCATATTTTAAGGCTGAAGGGGAACTGAGGTCCCATATGTCCTGGTGATTTTTCTCCCTGAAACATACACAGTACTTATTCACTGTGCCTTAATCCTTGTGGGTTCTATGACACCTTCTTCATCAGAGTCAATTTATATAGCACTTTTCAGTTTAAAAAACCTAGAGCTTATTCCTTGCATAGTTAAGAATAGAATCAAAAATAAGGAAAGGGTTGAATTATTTTATGTGATAGAAAGTAACTTAGTTGCATTTGGAGATTACTTTCCTCAGAACTTCTGAACCCTTTCTGAAGGAAAGAGCTTGAGAAGTGAAGGAGTATTTTACTTCAAAGTTGGACAAGTAGTCTTTGTGCTTTGCTTGAGCACAAGAGCTTTTGTTGGTAAGGTATTATCACAAGATGTTTTTGTCAAGAAACTGCTTTTAGTTCTTAGACTGCATTAGTTCTGTTCTAGCAGTGAGCTAGGGGGAACAGAAATCACTCCCTTCCCCACTCTTTCTTTTTTTTCCTTCTCCTGCCCACTTAAATCTTCAGTTGTCATTTGAAGTACAGATGATAATAGAAATTTAACTGTTCTTGGCCAGTCTGCTACACAGCAATGTCAGCTTATAGCTACATATATGTGTGGGTTTTAAACTGAATTCTTCTAGAAAACAAGAAATACTAAAGTGCTATACAAATAATATATGAAAAAGAAATGCCTACTTCTCTTCTGTCAGGGTTCTCTACCCCTTCCACAAACCAAGCGGGAAAAACAGTCCATAAAAATTGTACAGAGATAAGGAAAATGGGAAAAATCCCACAGATGGTTTCATTTTCTTCCACAAGCAAAGATTTATGGAGGAAAAGGGTAAAAAAGATTAGGTTTTGCATCCTTTTATAACAAAATAACATGGAAACATTCACTGAGACTGAAAGGCATTATGTTTAAAAGGAACTACTTTACATCAGTGCATAATTAAACCATAAAACTCACTGTAATAACATCATTACAGATACAGCTTTATGGAGCTGTGAATATTGTTATCTGTATAAAATATATATTTTTAAAGAGTCTTTTCAAAAGAAAGATCAGTGATCATGCTTCAAGGCACAAATCAAACTCTAATGAATGGGACTTAGAAGGTCTCCTCCTCTATTAGTTGTGCCAGATAACTTTATTCTTGGCTTTCTGCATTTTCTGCTGTTCCCAGTATGGTGGTTCCAATGCATTTTTGAATCAGAATTCTATTAACTTTTCTGATGGACACACTTCATTTTAACAATGCAAGAAATGTCTAGGCAGAGCATGGTAAGCTTACTTGTGGAGTTGTAAACACTACTGAATATTTGATGAGATCAAGGATTGAAATGAGCTTGCTATCTTACACTGAAGACCTCAAAACTGTGTTGAATGGGAAAATAGCACAATAACGATTGAATGTCATTTATTATTTGCAATTTTCCAGTCTGTTTCTCCGTGCAGAAACAAAACAGAATCAAACCCTAATCAAAACCTGATGCAGAGACTAGAAGCAATCATTTTTCCATTGCGCCCAACAGACTAGCTAAAGAAAACAAATCTTGATTTCTGAATTAATCATGACCCTCAGCATTTGGTTCAGAGTGCACAGTGAAATGATGCATGCTGCGATATCAAAGAAGAAAAATGATTGCTGTATGAGCACCAGTGCAACACTCTGTGATGACAAGGATGCTGCTTCTGAAGCTCCATCATTCTTTAAGAATAAGCATACCACGTGATCACCATTTGTTATAGGCCCAGACTTGGCCAGTGACAGGTCCATCTTGGAGCTGTCTGGCATTGGCTCTGATGGACATAGAGGAAGCTTCTGGCAGCTTCACACAGAAACCACCGCTGTAGCCACCCCTCTACCAAAACCTGGCTATGCAGACCTAATACAAGCTTGAGACATGTTTTAACCGTAATATATGTCCCCCAAAAAATTGCATGTATTGGTTGCAGTAGTGAAACTGAGGCTGACACCAGGTAAAAAGCTCTTCATGTAGTTTTTATCTTTTGTCACTTAATGAAGAAGATAGAAGCTTTAATCACAAACTATTTAGAGACTTAGGAGCATGTATGTCCCAAACCAACCTAATCTAGTAATTATAACGTCTCTTATCACAGAATAATCACTAGAGCTTGTTTAAATGTGGACAATAGTTTTAAGTACCATATCTTGGAGTTCCTCTCCCAGATCCCATTACAGTGAACAAGACAAAAACCAGTTCCTCCAAGGAGGACCTGTGTTTAAGGGCACAAAGAAACATTTTAGGTATTTAGATAGTAGGGTGATGCTAAAATATATAAACATAACATATATTACAGTCAGTAAAAAGGACCATGGAGATTGAAGTTTTGAGACTGTAATTATCAGAATGGGAATTTAGCCAGTGTAGAAACTGAGTTAATGCTCTTCTTTCATTGAAATATAATGATATTTCTAATATTTGAAGGAGTTCCTGTCGCTTATGATAAGTGTCATATGTGGTATTGAAGTGTTTACTTCCAGGCCAACAGTTCTTTCTTGAAACCTGTATCCTCTTCTCATCTCGTTGGTGTTACAAGCTGGCAGAGTGAAAACTCAGAAGGCAGGAAAATGGTGTCTGAAATGTTTTTTTAATTTTATAAGTAAAATGCTATCCTTCTTGAGTTTCAGTAGTGTTCAGATTTGCCCTAGAGATTTACTGGAAAAATACATTAATATAACCTCTATAGGTGCTTGAAAAAAGTTTACAAAGATCAAACAGATGTTTTATTTATCTGGGAACTCTCACATTTTAAGGATGATAAAACAGCATTAACTACAGTTAAGAAGTTTAGCGTGTATAAGATTCCATTTATCTAGGGAGTCTCTCCAATTGTGAACAAAAAAATCTTTGTGGCACGTATTAACTGGGCTCCAGCTCTATACCACTCAGGCAGGTATTCTTCTTTTTATGTCATACTAGATTCATCAACACTCAGTGCATATTCTGACATCTCTTTCTATGTTTTCTGTGTTGTCTCTCTCCACATAAAGAACAAAATTGTAACAACTCATAGTGGGCTTGTACCCATAATGGAGCTGAGCAGAGAGGAGAGGACTTTCTCTGTCTTACTTTCTTGCAAGAAGAAAACCCTTCTTTTGGTCCCTTCAAGCACAGTGGGATTTCCTCAGATACATAAACATCAGTAGAGCTTAACTGAAATTGATTTTCTCTAATTTCTTGCCCAAAGACTTGAGAAAGGAAATAAATTTTTTAACTACCAAAAAATAATAAAAAAACCCAAACAAACAAAACCAAAACCAATAACAAATAACAAAAAAATAAGTCCTAATATAGAACATCTACAGTTCTACACATAGGTTTTAGCTTAATCTGGGCTTTAAAGTTCCTGCCCTGAGGAGCTTCAGGTCACCAGGAGATCAATGCAAGCCATTTGGAGTGACTGAATGTGTCAAACACCTGGGGTGAGTTGAGCTGTGCTGCTTCTTGCAGCCTCTCTGTCTTGAAAGAATCCCATGTCTCAGGGAGCTGTGAGGGTTGTGAATGCATGCAATGTGATCCAGCATGCAAGTATTGTATTATCAGCTAGGCAGATTTGATATTTCCCCCATTGGAATGAATGCAACTGGAGATGTCTGGCTTTGTCTTCATGCCTGTAGTTGTGAAAACTAGACTTCATAGATTTTAACTTTTTCTTGGTTCTTTCAATTTTTTTTGTTAATACTTGCATCCCCTCCTCAGCTCTTTCTTCTTGATCATGTTCTGCCCTATAATAGAGGAGGATTTTTCTTGCCTTCACCTCCCAAGCACCTGCCACCTCTGCTTGCACATATCCTTTCAAACAGTGATTTTCAGTGATTTCAGACTCAGTGATTTTCATCTTTAAAAAACTTTGTTCTGTGAATGGCTGCTATGTGTTTTTGCTCTTCGGGACTCACTGTTTCAGAGACCGAGTACAGTGATGTGTGCCATTATCATCATAGGTAGCAGTTCATGAGACTGGATTTGAATGAAAATCAGAACTTGGAGGGCCCCTGTATACTCAATGAAAAATCATACCAACCAAGTGGGTTATATCTGAGGGAAAAAAAAGGCAACCAAACAAACAAAACCTCCAAACAGTCATATAGGGTGGCTATTGAGCATGCTTACTTCTGACACTTAGTATTATGTCTTGATTAAACAACCAGCAACTTCCAGGGGGAAAATATCAGTGGGTATGTAGCAAAGTTCATGAACTTCAGCATGCTTTCACCAGCTGTCCTTTGAGCTATTTATTTCAGATTAGGTGGCGCTGGTAAAGGTCAAAAATATTTGATAATCAACTTCAGCAATTAAAATCTTCGTTTTGATCTTGAGGGAGAAAGAAAAATCCTTTCTTATTCTCCCTTACTCAAAGCAGAACTGCACCTTAAATTTCAGAATGGTTTGTATACTGGTTTCCCATCTTATTTGCCACTCAGCTGGGTACAAAACTTTTTTCTTTGATGCAGTGAAATGTAGAAATAAGCTTGAAAACTGACACTGCACATTTACAGAACTAATGCTCATCTCCTGTTGTGCTGCTTTCAGCACTCTCCCCACAGCACCCTCCTCTTTGTTCTATGCCAATACCTTACAGTCTTTCTGCATTTCCAATTCTAAACCCATTTTGGTCCTCAGCTGGAAGCAGGTCTTGTGAAATCTTTGCCTGTGAGGAGAGAAATTGGGAATCTAGATATAAACTCTCTGGACTAAATCCAGATTACAGGATGTAAACTAAATCTAAAGTGGTTTTTTTGGTTGGTTGGTTGGTTGGTTTTTTTCTCTTAAACTGTACAAACTAATATAATTTTAGATTTGTTTCCTTTCTAATGAAAAATATTATGTTTGTGTAATTCTACAGTAATTTGTAGATGCCAGCTATATAGTATGTCACTTAATTATGAAAGAGATATTGCTTGCTATATTTAGGAATTGTTTGCCAGCCTCCAAAACAAACCACCATCCCTCACACGCCCCCCAAATGACCTCAGGAACATGTAGAGCTGACAAAGAAATGCTGTAGTGATGAACAACTTGGGTGATAGAGCAAAATGTGTAAATAAATAGTAATTACTATAAAAGTACTGAAATATTTCCTGTAGTATAGCACCCCTTTTCTCTTGGTTACCTCTTCTTTCTTACTAGGTAGCAAGGAAGTATTGAGTGATTGCTGGCAGTAGTGATGTTGTCATGCCTCAGTTAGTCTTATTTCGTGCCCTTTTTCTAATTTAGGACTTAATAAACTGAAATCTCACGAGGAATATTTATTCTGAAGCTTGTGACGTCCAATATGTGGAGTATGCTCCTTATCTCAAAGGACAAAAACTTTTTACCAGTCATTTTCCATGATTTAAACTCTATAGCCTTCCTTATTTCATTGCTTTAAAAAAAAGGAAAAAAAAAAGAGCTTACAATCAGCATGAAGCCCTTTTTATTAAAGTTTCATAAATACCTAGGTATCTTCAAAAGGTCTGCTGGCATTCAGTCCTAGTTCTCTCCAGGCTATATTGGATATCTTAGGTCTAAAGAGGACTAGTTTGAAATGGTTGTTTTTCACCATGTAGGCTTTACACTTTTGCTGTAAGTATTTCAGACATAAAGCTAATAAAATATTTTACTGAATGTCTGTTTGGAATTCTGCCAGTCTGGTAGCACAGTACATTATGATGCAAATACAGCTGCTAGTTTGTCTCCACATTCATGCTAGAATAGGTGATATAGAACCAGGTTTAATTGCTGAATGTAATTGACAGCTCTTTCCTGAAGCTGAAGAGGGAATTAATTGTCTCTCATTCTTACTCCTTGCTGTCTAAGCTTATCCTCAGGATTGCAAACAGGTAAAAGAAATTGTGCTGTTGTGCATGTGCTTTTCTTCCCTCATTTAGCTCCTGTCTAACTTTGTGTTTCTGCTTCTGGTCCTTGAGATATGGAACATTCTTGGGATGATAAACAGATTTCCCCCAGCCTGTACTTCTCTTGAGTATGTCTTTTGCTGTACTGATATAAAGTGCATTAAACATCTGTGGGAGGGAAAACAGCTTCATTTTTCTCTTGGAACCAGTTCATTGACTTGCCTTTAAGAAGCAGGCCAAGAGGAATATTGAGAAGAGCAGAAATGCAACAAACTTGACATACGCTGAACAGTACCTATTATCTAGGAATATGCTGAGATACTTTAGTATTTCCTGTTAGCACTTTTGAAACAAAAGTTTTGATCTGCATCATTGTGTCTAACAGCCATAGGTAGACTTATTTATTTTTTTCTAATTCAATACTTCATCAATTGCTTCTTAAGCCTTTTAATATTTTCTATTTCAACAATATATTTACTGTTTAATCTGCCTACCATTGTGGTTTTCACTAGAGACCTAAAAGCCATAGCTAGAGAGACAATATTTAGCTATTAGTCTCAAAATAACTTGTTATGCAAACACAGGCTTTTTAGTATTCCAAGATTTAATTATGTCAGTGGACAACATTGCTCTTTATGAAGTTATAGCAATCTCCTCTCTCCTTTTTGACCAGTGTGCCATTTCAGGTTATGTTTACAAGTACCTTTCCATTTGCAGCTAAACAGGTCAAGTTTTTTCTGCCTTCACAAGGTAGTGACTCTCCAGTGGTCACTGAAAATGTCCATAATTAATATTTGCTATTTGCCTAAACAAGAAGATTTAAACTTCACAACCATTCATTATAAACACATGAGAATCTACTCTCTTAAAGTCTTAAAGGTAAGACAGATGGGATGCTGCTTTGTACATTAATCTTTATGTTCAGTCTTCCTACCAGTTAATGTGCCATATTGAAAAGAATTTTAGAACTAGATGGGAAAACAGAGTATTTGTTTAAACAGAGATCACAGGATATTTGGAATACTAATAATACTCACCTGTGGTGACTACATTGTCAGGTGGGGCTATTAAATGTTGATTGACCTCAGGACAATGAGACAATTAATGTCATTCATGAGTACTCTCCCTGCAAATAGTCCTGAAAGAGAGGAAGTAAAAGATGAGGAAACAACTGAGAGTTCTTTATAGAGCACCCGTGTCTGTAAGGGGGATGCAGAGATGTACTGCAGCAAAGGGCCTGTGAGGGTACGTACTAAAGCAGTTGCTTGTCTTGTTTTACGAGATCAACTCATGATACAGCTTTGCTCCAAGTTTTTAAAATGTGCACTATTCTCATGAAACTTGTTATTTTGTTTCTTGTGTGGCTAATGAAGATGCAAATTTTTTATGCTTTTCTAGTTCTGGGATGAGGTGGGGCAGAGGGAGAGAAAAAGTATGGGAATGTGAGATATAAACGTGTTAGTTTTAACTAACTGTTAGTATAAACAAACACTGGTTGCAAATAGTATTAAACACCACTGGTTTTATGGTTAATATATAGCTGGAAAATGAGGTCTTCATCACCTTTTTATGTATAAGTGAGTGGCAGCTCTTGTGTTTTTATGAGTGAACAATAATTTTTGCTGATACATGTTTTGAGGTAAAGTTGTAAATTGAGTTTTGTGTCATAAGCTGTACCCAGACCTTACTAAGTAGAAGAAACTGGGAAAAGCAAAAATGTTGACAGACTACAAGTTCACAGAATCGCAGAATATCTTGAGTGTGAAAGGACCCAGAAGGATCATTGAGCCCAACTCTTAGCCCTGCATAGGCTGTCCCCAAGAGGCACCATGTGCTTCATCTGCAACTTCAGAACTAACAAATATAATATGGAATGTTTTGCCTGCTATGTTGTGAGAGAAAAAAAAATAGGAAAAAATGAGACTGAATTAATGATGGTTATCTATAACGTTTGAATAAATAAGGAGTGTTAAGCAGGACTTGTAGCAACTGAACTCTGAGAAGAAATTGATTGGGAGGGTGTTTAGCATATGGCAAATGAAATTTCTTAGAGATTTAAAGTACTCTTCACTTAGAAGCACAACTGCAAAGATCACATTTGGGGAAAAAATTATTAAATGAGCCCCCCTTGAGTTCTTTTTGTATTTATTTAGAAATTCAGTTCAATCCTTTGGAAAAGACCTGGATCTCTAGGCTGGGAAAAGTAGACATGAATTTTTGCAAGTGTTAAATTGATAGATGCATTCTGGTTGCTGACAAACACCTGTGAGAATAATACATATTTCATTGGGGATGGAAGGAAAGCTAGGAGGAAGGGAGAAGTATATAAAGCACCCAGAACTAAAAGGTTTATAGCACTTTGATGTGTCTTCTCCTGATTGTGTTATGACTTGCTCATGTTCTGGAAATGTGAGGGTCTAAAGCATCTAGTAAAAGCTGATTTGTGTAATTTTAAAATTATATATAACTGAAAGATCAGCTATTGATCATATAAATATAAATCCTGATGAAAGAAACTGGAACGTCCAGGGAATGAAAATTTGTCATTAATGAGCTTCAATAAAAAGGAAAAAACAAAAATGAGCCTAGTTTTTGGTGTGGAAAAACACAGAAGAAATGTGTGCTTAGCCCTCAGATATCACAGAATTCCTCAGTTGCTTCCAAAGGAATTGAAGACTTGTACCTTGTTAGATGTCTAGTCATCATACCATAAGACATAGCCACGCAGAGTATGGATTTTTAGTTCTGTGAATTGCAGAACTTCTCAAGTAATTTATTGAGAAGCTCGTGACAGATTGTGCCCAGAGGTAGGTTGCCCAGCCTGTTGTAAACTTAAGATCTTGCTCTCAAAAACATATAATTAAATGCATATCAGTCTGATGTGAATTCCTCTAGGCAGAGCTTTTTCCAATAAAACAGACATTTGTCCCTTCTTGGAAACAGGTCTTGTTCTGAAACAAAATTTAAGGCATAACTAAAAAGACACTGAAAAAATCTGAACACCTTAACTTTTGTAGAATAGCTTGCTGTCTTTTTTCCTTCCTGATTATAACCAGACTAACCTTTGGGGGAAAGGGTCTGAACATCCAGGGAACTTGCATAAAGAATACTGAAGCTTGCATAAAGCATACTGAAAAGGTCACCTTTTGTGTAATGCTGAATTGTGCAATTCAAAGGATGCAGTTCACAGAATGGCGTTCGCAGTTGGCTCATTGTAAGAACTGTTTTCCATCAGTTTTGGAGAAAATAGCCCTCCCTGAGGTATTTTTCATCTTTTCCCTTCTTTTTCACTCTCCAAGATACATATTAGTTTGGTGTGCACAGTTTTATAGTTGTGCCAGCAGCCTCAAGCTTGAACAGTGGAATAGGTTTATTTTTATCAGGCATATACCTTTTGCTGTTACTGTGAGCTAGAATGAGACATTTGGTTATTAGCAGGTGACAGACAGCCACATAATAGCCAGTATACACTAATGCAGTGGGAGTCTTCTTACATCAGCAAAAATAAGTTTTTGTGACTTACCATATTGTTCAGTTGTGTATTTCTATAAAAAAAATAGAAAACTCAGAAAATTTCCAAGAGTTCCACAGCTGGTATTGTGCTTTGTTTTCTTCAGACCTCCTGACAAGGAATGATTATATAGAAGGGGCAATGCAGGTTCAAACCATTGGACCAGTCTGAGTTTTGTCATGCTGTTGATAAAGCAGAGAATGGTGTTTGTGTGTTTCTAGGAAAACTCACTTGCAAAAATCAAAAAGTTTTGGAGTTCACTTGAGCTTTTATATCCCCATCTCTTTGATCAAGAAATCTGACTCAAAACTCTCAGAATAAAATATTTTCTCTTGAGACGTCCAGGGATCTTCAGAGGCTATGAAAGGAGATACACTTCCTGTACTTTGATGACTTAGGAGCTCTGAAGAAGGCAGAACTATGTTGTTGGGTTTAGGAAAAACACAGGGTAGCAGTAATACAGTTCCCTCTGGTAAACTCCAAAATGTTCTGCAGTTCAGCTTCAGGAAAAAATCTGGTTTTGTTTTAGCAAATAGTTGTATTCCATCTGTCTTGGGTTTAGCAAATCAGAACTGACACATAAAACTATGAAATCTATTGATTCTAAGGTGTGTCTGGTGTATTAAAAACCTGGGAATCAAAGAATATTTCTTTTATGTATGATATTATTAAGCATTATTCTTGTCATGGGTGTTATTAAAGTTTCTAGTTTTGGATCAACCATGCCCATAACTATTAAATATTGAGATGACAATTTTGTCCTTAGACTACATGTTAGAAATGATATGGCTGAAGGACAGGGCAGGAACCAAACTCTGGCTGTTGGAGAACACTTATTCCAAGGGGAAATACATGTCAAAACACTGTTGTCAGGTATCTAGTGGTGAGTGATTTTTTTCCCAACTATATGTGCACGTGGAGGGGAAATTTCAGTGTGACTGAATATTTTAAGTCATCAAAAACCTTTCATAATTCCTCAATTCAGCCATTTTCACATGCTCACTAATGTCGCCTGAAATCCTGCTTTTCTGAGTGGAACAATACTGTTTCCAAGCAGACTTGAAAAAGCTCAAAACCACAAACAAAAAACATAAATACCCGACTCAAAGGATCAGTTGTCTTTGCTTCTCGAGTAGAGAAATCTACCTTTGTTTTTGGAAAGAAGTCTAAGAGCCAGTAAAGAAAGAGAGTGAGCTTGTTTTTCAAGGGTCAGCTTTCTTGTTTTTCTTCTGTACTCACAACAGTTAATATGGGCACGTCTAAACCAAACAATTCTAATCCTCTAAACAGAGCAGTGTCTGCTTCCAGACTTCTTGCAATTGGTTTTTATTTTTTCTTTTTCATGTTTCTTATTCTGTTGAGAGTCTTGCTAACTGCTTTGGGTGTTCTTGGTGTTAGTAATGGGACAGTTTATATTTTATTTAACAGAGTTGCTACAAAATATTCCAGTGGAGGCTGGGAGTATTTATCTCTTGACTTTCATCTCCTTGTGATGGTCTGAAAAGTGGTTTTTGCTGTCTAAATCTTACAGTGTGTCCAAGCAATGCCATTCCTTTCATCAGAATATGTTGTTTTACCCTTTTTGGACTTAGTGACTCTTACTTGTCTGAAATACTTAACTAGGTGTCCAGTGGAAACAGTACATCTGTTTTTCAAATACAGCTTTATAAATCAAGGTTACAGGCAGATGTTTTGATTTTTATTTTATTCTCTTTTATTAAAATTGTTGTGATGGAATGCAAAACCAGCACAACTGTTAACAGTAACAGTGATAAAAAACCTTTTTCTCCTCTCCTTGACCCTTCAGGTGAAATAAGGTTACTCTCGCAAGAATGCTTTTTATAATTGTAAAACTATTACATCATCTCTGCATGTCCAAGATCTTAATTTTTAGATATTTATAACTGCTTAAATTGCTTAGCTCAAAGTAAAATAAAAACTCTGGATTCTTTATGACCTTTTAGCAAGGAAAAATAATTTTTGCAGTCATGTGTTCACACCTTAGCAAAGAAATAAAATGGAAAGCACAAGAAATTGGAAGACTAATAAAAATAAAAACCTCAAAAATTGTTCTGTAAGTATAAAGCAATGAAATGGGGAATGGCAATAATCATAAGAGAAGGAAAAGTAATAATTTTGAAGCTAAGATGTTTGCTGCTACCTTCCCCCCAAATTGCTCTATCTTAGTATATTGCTAATTTTTATATCCAGTCACATTGTTGTCTGATTTCGTGTATGGTGTTAAAGAACTTCTGCTGTGCACAAATATTTTGAGATAAAGCTTAAAATTTTCCAACCATGCACCTTATTAGAAATTCAGATTATTTCTGCATAATTTACTGTGTGTATCATTCTGCATTTTTCAATGACATTGCCAGGTTGCAGGTTTACCATTGTAAATATTTTTGTGATAAAAGCTACCATTTTCTAAACATTTTTTATGATCTGAGCACTTAGATGTCTGGATGCTTGTCTTAAACACCCTACATTTGTTTGCACATTTTTTTAAGTAGTAAAATATTTTAAAATGGAACAGTGAATTAGACATGGCTTTTTTTTTTTTTTTTTGGCTAATTAATTCTAAGTTAATGGGCATATATATCTTTATAATGATGCCCAATGAGAACTTGCTTTTCTCTCACCACCCCATAAAAGAATCCTTGAAAAAAACACAGGTTTTCTCCTTATTATTTGCTATGCAAAAATAATAAATTTTATTTCTGTAGCCTGCTACAGTGGGGATCAGCATAGATGAAATGAAAACACAGGGAAAAGTTCATGTATATGTGTAGTGGCTTAGTTCTCAGCATTGGTTTGCCAAAAAAGGGGCAGAGACACAATATTTAACAGCCTTTATCTTGATTTTTAAAACAGAATACCCAAAAAATCACCCCTTTCATGCATGTTTGCTTTCAACTGACTATATGTTTATTGAACTGTTTATTATGTTCTGAATTAAAGCCTTGTTGTAGCTTCAGTGATGGTGTAAATCTCCTTTAGCAGACACAGATGAAGACGCCAAAGAGCTGTTTTGGCAAATCCAGCTGAGAAGTATGGTCACTAGCGGTGCTGAATCCTCCAAAAGGATAACAAAATGCTAAATTCAGAAGATGAGTAGAAGTGTATCATAAATAAAAATGTCTTTTTTGACATTGCTGGATGCTTCAGGATGAGACAAAAAAAAAAAAGCTTAATTAACAGAGGACATGTTCTTGTCTCTTTAAGCAACAGAGTGCATATAATATCTTATTTTTAGACTTCTGCTCTAAAGAGAAGACAGAATTCTTTGGTTGAAGGCTAGACATACTTCCAGCAGATTACTGATGTACATTTGGTTTGTCTGCAATAGCAGGAAGTGCTCCTTAATATTTAGGTTTAAAGTGGGATGAATTGCTTCTACAGGATGAAGTTGAGGCCATGCTCTCAAAGGAAGAAATCTGCTCCTTCTGGCTTGGGATATGGAGCCTTGGAGCAGCCTATCCAATCTTAATCATGCAGTTACGATTTCTTAGCTTATGTTTACTGCTGGTAGAATGACTGTGAGATCAGCTGATGGTAGTCTGTCAAAGGAAGGGGCAAAACACAGTACTGTCTGTCACTTTGCATTCTTCTGCTTTTACACAACTCCTGTGCAACAAAAGGCAATGTCTATTTTTTACCCACCCTCTCCTTCTGTTTGGTCATCACGTGTTTGCGACATACGTTGGTTGCAGAGGAAGCTGTGGTATAAGATATTTAGGTGCATTACAAATTCAGCACAAGTTTCAGTAAGTAGAGAAGGTGGGCTGTTAAGACATCAAATGCAAACCCACCACAGCTATTATCAGTGTATGTCAGGAATAGTTAAAGAGAATGAGTTGGAAGTAGATTTGTCTGAAACACTTAAAACTCTCCTGAAGCGTGAAAACCGACATGAAGAAGGTATTCTCTGAGGGACTGACATGACCTTGCACTTACTCAGAGTATTTTATAACAGCACTTACTATGCTATTTAAATGCTATTATCTCTTGTGGCTGTGGCATGTCCTTTGTATTGCTGTAGCAATAACAGGATAAAATACTGGGTTTTGCAGTTGTTTAGCACCATCACTGACTCACACTGGTGTACCCTGAACAAAGTAGACATAGAAAATTATCTTTCTTCTCCTCAAATTACTCCTTTCTCTTATTTTTATACACCAATTTAAATGTAATTTCCAGTTCTCAACATAAATCTCTGAGCTCTGTGATTCCACGGTAATACCTGGAAGATGAGTCTTTCCCTTTGCCAAGGTGCCTGTGTCTCACAGGCCTCACAGAAGCTTTGGCTGGCTCTGAGCTCTGTGGTCAAAGCATGACCAGGCCAAAAGTAAGTAGACAAGCAGATTTTCTCAAGACTTGGGAAGTCCAGTATCCTGACAGGGTTTCTCCAGGTGTTTGAGATGAAGGGGTTGGTTTGACAGATTCTATTCTTGTTAGCCCCTTCTTGACACCACCTCGGTTTCCAAACCCTATTGGCAAGGAAGATTAGCCAGTCTCCTGTGTGGCTGCCACAGCAGTAACTTGGATGCCTCCTTTTGCTAGGGGCTGAGGAGACAGAGGCTGAGGAAGCTACTCCCCTGTGTGAGGATGTAGAATGGATTTCCTGTACAGCCTGTGCCATGGCTCTGATAACTAGAGAAGTATATATTGTGCAGCTACTCGTTAGCACTTCTCCTCAGAATATGCTGGTAATAAAAAAAGACCCTGAGTTATATGGTCAGGTTTGAAAGATAAGTTGGTATGTTCACAGAAGTTACAGTCCTGATTCATCTGACATAAATACAGACATGCCTTTGAAAACTGGTGAATTAAACTGCTCTCTGTTTTTGAGAAGAGGCTTGAATTTATATTCTCAAAGTTATCTTGACAAAGTTTATACCATTTGTTTTGAGAAGATAAAGTCCTTTTTTTTTCTCCAAGATCACCTGTGGACAGAGTTCTCTAATAATCAAGCTCCTTCTCCTTCAGAGATGTTTAGTAGAAGGAATGTTAAATGGCTAAAATTTCATGGTATTTTCTATAATCAGGTAGATTTGAAAGGCTTCTTCAGAGGAAAATACTCCAGCTACCAATAAAATACGATTTAATACCAGATGTTTTAATCCTTACTAATTGCAGTAGTATTTAGTTTTGTTTTTTATTAATAATTGGTGGGAACCAAATTGTGGGCTACAGACAGCTAACTTGTTTTGATATACAAAAATGTTTTCTATTCTACTTACTGCAGATGTGAATTTAAACTATATTTTACCTATTTTTCTGTGTAGATGGGGGGCGAGAGGGTAAGAGTAATTTGTAGTAGACACAGTTTACTGCTTGCTTGAAAACTTTCTTATTTGAAGAGAGAAGCACTTTTTAGTGTTATATTGAATAATTACTACTATAAACAGCTTTTTCTTTAACGATATCAGAAGATTTTCACAGCGGATGTGTATTTACACTGTTCAAGTACATCATTCCTCACAGTACAATCAACAGTTGCTGGGCATTAATGGAATCCTCTCAGGGGAAGAGTCTGTTATTTCTTTGATGGGAACAGATCTTTTATCAACCATGATCGTTAATACAGTTGAGGGAGACCAGAGAGGCTGTTAATTATTCTGTTTGTGTGTGCTTTAATGAAGTTATCAACAAAGTAAGTCTGCGAACTTTCTTTTACAAAATAAAGCTTCAAATATGAAATTAGATTTTAAGGGAAAAAATTGACATTTGCCTGCAGATGGATCACAATGTTTCTGAACATAGTTACATTTGTTAGTTTAGCAGCAATCTTCTCTAATGTGATTCATGCAAGAGAACTTTTATTTTATAATAACCATTACTTTTTCTGGTAGTTTATTTTCCCAGTAAATACTGTCTTTTCCCCCCCATCAAATTTTTTAGCTGTTGGTGATTTTTAGATTATCACATCTTTGCTCAAGGCATTGTCAGCAACCAAACAGATATGACTCAGGTAGGGGTCAGGGTGGATCCTCCAGTAGCAAAAGTTATTGGTCAAATTCCTAAATTCTGGGATAGCCCTCCTGCCTCTAGATGTCTTTAGCAGGCAATACTTGCATATCCATGCCTGGTTAGCCTGAACTGAAAACCCAGTTGCAAAACAAGGAATCAGACATGACATTGGGAGAAGAGAGCAGTAATACAGGTGTAGTAGATACTTCTTTGTAGAAGTACAATTTTTTAAAAGGTTGGAATTTGGAGGTTTTGTGCTTCTGTTTCCTTGAGTGCATATGAATGGGCAAAGAGATGAGTAGTGCCATATAATTCCTTTATTCTCATCTCTTATATTCTTCCCATGAGTTACTGTCAATCAGTGGAAAAGTCGTGTGTTTGATCCACAATTGTCGGTTATTTTCTTACTTTTTTTTTTAAGACAGTTGTTCACCAGTGCTATTCTAGCTTTTCTACTATACCACATGACTCTCACTCACACTCTTTTACAACTGTGGGAGCAAAGGCTGCATAGAAAAAATGTCTACTGAGCAGCAATTCATCTGCCCTCTTCTACCCCCAATTTCAATCTGCTCTTGGTAGTTTCAGCAAAAGGTTTTTTTGCACTGCTTCCTACAGAATCATTTCTGCATTGCTCTTCAGCAAAGGTCTTCAAGCTAATGTTTATACATCAGATAATCATGATGTCTCCCAAGGCTCATTTTTCATACACCCAGAACATCATCTTTTATATTTTCTGATGTAAAGGCTTTTGGGAATTTTGGCTATGTGAAAGTAGTACCCTCGCCAGATATCCCTTAAAGATCAAATATCTTGAGGGGATGCAGGTCTTTACCAGAACCAAATGTAAAGGACAGGGTATGGCCACTGGGAAAGAGGGTTGATTAACAGTAAACACTTTCTAAACAGGTTTGGATTCTCAATAGGAAAAAACGTAACAGCTGACTGGCATCTAAAAAATAAACATGATTATGTGCAGCCTCTGCAGCTGTAAAGTTATTGTATACAGTCTAATACTTGAGGATAGGAGTGAATTTCAGCTAGCAAAGCTTGTTTTCTCTTGTGAACAGTTTAAAAAAAATGGAATTTGAAGGGCATGCTGAGAAAGGAGCAGCTGGTTTTAACAGACACCTGGTTGCATTTTCCCTTAAATTTCTGAAGTGCTCTGCTTTTTCATGTTTTCTTACTGCCTTTTCAAAATTAATGTAACATTTCACTTCTCCTTCTAGGATATCTGTAGTTATAGCTGGTATTGAACACCAGAATAACAATCTCTTCCTGACTGTCTTTTTTCTTTTCTGTAATGAATTTCTTTTGTATATGTAACTAATAATAGGAAAATAAGTCTGCTAATCTTTAGAGGTGGTGTTAAGTTTTATGTAGCTATACAGCCCAATTTGTTTAAATCCCTGTTTGAAATATACAATTGCAAAACTTCAGGATTACACCACCCAATCAAAGCCAGTTCTTCCTTTCACACAACTGGATTAGCACACAGGTTAAATTCATAGTTCACCACTACAGCAAGTACGAGGTGACAGGTTAGAAATTTGGTGAGCAGTATGCAAGAGGATTGTGGTGAAGGCTTTTCCATTATATAACGGAGAACCTCAGTAACAGGAATATTAATAATGGTTCAGGAATGTAGGGAATTGAATCTTTGAATTACAGATGAAAAATAACGGGGAAGGTGTTCAGAATAAAAAAAAGAGATCTTGCTGAGTAGCATAGCAGAATTTGCTTTGATTTCTTCAAAAGTGGCCTTGAAACTTCGCTGATGATTTTGGATTTGCTTGTTGATCAGATTGAAACAAACAGACCTCACTACCACTGCTAGCTTAGGTCTTGGTCTTGTTAACCCTTAACCGGCTTTTTAACTTGTAAATTTATTATTAGGGTGTTTCTTTCAGGTTGTAGAATTATTTTATGCTTAATTCATACAACATTCCTGAATCCTTTCAACCCAGTAAAGTTCTGATTATTTTCTCCCACTGAGAGTAATTTCCTTCCTGTATTGATTCTACTTCACTTATAAACTTTGAGAGAGATAAATATTAATGTCATTTAATGTCTGAAAAAAATTTGTCAATCCCAGAATTTTTACATTTTAATACATACTCTGCTGAGACTCACACTAAATTTAGTATTAATTTTTTATATCTTTCTGGATATCATAGAAATGCTGTGAATTTTCTCCATTTTGCCAATGAGAAGCATTTTGCAGGAGGTCTTCTGATCTGCCTTATATTAATCTACTGTGCTTGGGCATTTCTTAAAATTTAAGATCAATATTTACTATTGTATCATTCAAATTGATCTCTGCAAACCCTTAAACCCTTTACAAAACCTTAAACTTCTTTATGTTGGGCCTTATAGCTTTTGTTTCACGGAAGCATATGGTAGATATGCCTAAAGCATGTTTATCAGAAAACAGCCTCATCCTGTGTGCATGCATAGAAGGACACAGAACTCACCACTCTCTTGGAATATTCTCCCTTGCAACCCTGTGACACCCAAACCTTGAGATGTAAACCCCACACAACCAACATTGCAGACAGCAGTACAATTGTCTCCCTAAATTTGCTGTCTTTTTTTCTCCTTACACTTCCCAAAATCTCTTGGGCTCCCTGATCATAGCACTGGGCTGGGACTTTTGCCATGATGAATGGTTTAAATCTTTGTGTGACTTCTTCCACTCCACAGCAGCCCTTTGATTGTACAGCCATGGTATAATTTTTCTAAGGGCTGCTTCAAGTTTGCCAGCAATAAAATCCGTTCTTAACAGACTGGAGCTGTTTAGAAGAAAGGTTGTGTATACATACAACATTGACAAGCTACTGCTGGTACTAGCTGAGGTTGCACTATGTAATTTAGTTGCATCATCATGTCCCAAGCAGTAATTACAGAAGCCTAATGAGAGACTGGATGTGTAGGTCTGGGCTCCCACCTGACCTGCAAAGTACCATGACACTCAGCATATTTCATATTGTGGCTGACCTTTCATCATAACTATTTGCTGTTTCACCACTCTTTACGCTTCACAAATTTTTAGAGGTTTTATGATTCTCCACAGATACTTCATTAAGATATGATATGTTAATGGACTTATTAGCATCTCCTGTGGGCACCACCCTCTAATTGGTGATTCCCTGGGGAGAGTTGCTTTTTGGAGGGAGGACCCAAATCTGAGATACAAATGTTTTTTATAAGATCTTAGATGCATAGCTATGTAATTGTCTTTTATTTATAGTAGATGAGGACCCAAAATGTTTACAATTGAAGATATCTTAGGAAGAGCTGTTGACCAGAAGAATTTTCCACAGAAATATAGATTATGTGATTAACATATTGTTTTGCCAAAGTCCTTTAAGTACTAAAAGCTTAAAAGGGTTTTGCACTTTCAAGAAAAAACAAACAACCAAACAAAAAAAATCCTCCATTCTAAAGTTGAAGATATTTAAATTAAAAAATTAAACCAAAGTACTGTTTTGGGCTGATGACATTTACAGCACTGAAATCCTGTAACCTCTGAGGGAAGGTTTATTTTAGTCCCTGCTGTAATTCTACTTTGTGAAGCAGCCAAGACTTCATCCAACTCTATCCTCTCCCTGCCAACACTGTAATTTGGATACTGACCTGCATCATAAATTACTCCTTTGTACCTGAAGAAGCCCAGTACTTTAACTAAATAGATGTCATTTGCTATTCCTTTGACTCTTCATTTTTACTTCAGCTGTCAACAAAAGGATCTTTATACAATGTATGATTCTGAGTTAAGATAAAAGGGAAAGCTAGCTCTGGCATCAGTTCCCTGGTGTCTTCCTTGTCTTTTTCACTGTGGTTAAGTTGATATTCATTCTGTAGACTTTTATAGTTTTCAAAAACTGTTGACTATTTTACTTTTATGCACATGGCAATAGACACTTCTTAAAAAAGTAATTTTCATGTCAAAGATACCCTGAAAATTTATTCTGTCTGAACTTCAACTTCCACATGTCCTACAGACAACATAAATTAGCAGAACATCCTTATCACAAATATAGAAGCACCTGACTCTTCCAGAAAACCAGTCTTCTCTGTATTTCTGTAAGGTAAACATGGAGGCTAACTTATTGTGTGGGAAGTTACCTTGTGAGCTAAATTTCGAAGGGTTAAATTCAAGTGGTTGGTACCCTCTAGACTCATGCTGGTGTTGTTATATTTTGTACTTAGCAATAAACTATGCTTCCCTGGCTTAGGCAGTGTTTGCAAAGCACTTCTGCTTGGTTTTGTTTCCACATAAATGTGGGGATTCATTTAAAAGAATTGAAGGCTACATAAATTCCTTAAACTCTTCTTCCTGCAGCATAAACTTGCCACAGAATCCTTGGTATCAAGTATCTCATGTAAAATATGGGGAAATTAGTAACAAGCTCAAAGACAGGGAAATCATCCTGCATTGAGGGCAGAGAAAAATTAAATGTTGAGGAAAAAGAAATGAGTACTTTTAGGACTTAAATGCCCCCTTTCTAGACTTTCCTAGAAGGGGGCATCAAATTATTCAACACTTTAAAATAAATAACAGGTGAAATTATTCAAATAAAAACATAAAAACCAACAGTTTGTCTTGTGAAATCGTCTCACCATTTCCTATTTGGACTGCATTTGAGCAGTGGGCAAATTGTTTACCTATTCCCACACACTGTAGCCATTTATAGCATATTTCCTTTGGAGTAATTTTCTTTTCTGTGTTAAAACTGGGAAAGGTATGTTCACTCAGTACTAATTTAAGGAACCTAGGATTAACATGACCCAGGGGCAGTAAATAATTCTGCAACCTGCACTAGAATAAAATTTCTGATGTCTTCTACTGACTAGTAGCAGTGTCTAATAGGTTATTTTTTTCAGATTATAATGTAGCATTGTTTTATTTATGGAGTAAACTGCCATGATGTTAATTTGTGTTATTAATCAAATCCCAGGCTACACATCACATTTCTATGGACTTGAGACCCTTTTATAGATATAATATTTTTTTTCCAAAATTGTAAAGACCAATAAAAGTGTGTGGGTTTTTCTCTCTGGAAGGTACAGGTGATATTATGGAACCAAAAACTGAAGTAATGAGATACTGGGTCACAGAAAAATGGATAGGAATAGAATTATCCCAAAGGTTCTCATAGCAAAGAGGGAATAGTTGAACTTCACACCACCATCATGAGTGTCTCCAGACCAGCTAAAAACTAATACACCAGATGGAGAAACTTGTTTTCAGCTAAGAATGTAGTTATTTTTTATGCTTCCAGGGATTTTCTTTCTATTCTGTACCATGTTATTAGATGTGTATGTTCTTGATATAATTGCTTGTGGGAAAACATCTGTACAAAAAATATGTACTTGAGTTTTCATGGCTGGGAAAGGAAAGAAGGCAAAATGTCCGTGTTCTTCTAAAATCACACAATACATCATGTGATATAACCCTGCTGTGTGCAGTGGTGCATGAGCAGTCCTCTTAACATGGGGACTTGGCAATGAGTTCTTAGTCTTCTCAAAAATATATCAAAGTGATGATTAATATTTTGAGATAATGAATACCTAAAAAATTAACTCTGTCACACATTATGGCCCTGAGTAGTGGTTGACTAGGAGTGACACATGACTGCAAAGGCTGGTGAGAGGAAGATAGCTTCTTATTTCAGAGTGGATATCTCAAAAATGCAGGTGATATAGACAAGAGAGGAAAGTTAAAGGACATATATAGAAAATTCATTGTTCTGTGGTGATCCATGGTTTGTCAGCTAGACTACAAAGCAGCATTGTGGAATAGAACAGGTGGGGTTCTAGTGTTGACCCTGAGCCAGCAACATGCCCTCACAGCAAAGACCAACAGCAACACAGCAGGTTGATGGCAGTGATCCTTACCCTCTGCTCAGCCTTGGTGTGCTGGGTCCAGTTCTTGACTTCCCAGCACAAGAGAGATAGATGTACTGGAGTAAACCCAGAAACACACCATTAGGATTATTAAAGGCTTAGATTGTCTGATGTATAACAAGTAGCTGAGACAGCAGGTGTTAAGTCTGGAAAAGGAAGGGTTCAGGGTGACCTGATGAGTTAGTATAAATACTGGACGGGGTAGTAAAGAAGAAGAAGCCAGAGTCCTCACATAAGCACCCAGACAAAGGAAAACAGAAGATACAAATTGAAATACAAGAAAATTCGGGAGTTTTACACTGATCATGGAGATAAAAGACAAGATGCGAAGATAGATAAAAGAGCCTCAAACCCTGAAGGTATTCAAATCCTGACTGAATATTGTAAACTGGCATTCTGGGTTGCTGTTTCTCTAAGCAGGGGTAAAAATTGGATGATCTCCAGAGGACACGTTCAACTTTAAAATTTCTATGAATAAGAATTTCCTTTCAGGAAAGGGAACGAAATCTGGCTATTTCAATGACGATTCATTGGGCAAGCTTTAGTCCCTTTCTCTGCACTTCTTGTCATCGCACTCACTTCCATGCTTTTCACTTGGTTTTGGAATTTTCCCTTTGTTTTTTATACATTGCTTTTCTTCCAAATCTTCTCTTGTCTTTTCATTTACATGTCTTGCCAGATTTCAGGATTTGAATTGGAGCAATTTTGGCAAGTTTTAAATTTTTTCCCTGCCCTCAATTTCATCCCAGCTCCCTTTGGTGGTAGTCCTGTCATTTCCAAATTTTCTTGTTTTTTTTTGTCTTGAGACATGTTTTTGGTCCTATCTCCCTTACTGAGCCTTTGTTAGGCTTGCTTCTCTGATTTCCAGATTTTGTTCCCTCTCCTGAAAGGAAGAATTAAATGACATGAAATTTTTTCCCTGCCTCCAGTTTCATCTCAGCCCCTATGTTGGCAATCACTCTGTTTCCAAATTTTCTTGGTTTGTTCACGAAAACTGTTTCTGGTCCTATCTCCTTTTCTGTGCATTTGCTAGGCTTGGTGCTGAGATTTCAAGATTTTGTTCCCTTTCCTGAAAGGAAGACTTTCCTTTCAGGAAAGGGAATGAAATCTGGCTATTTCAATGATGATTCATTGGGCAGGCTTTGGTCCCTTTATCTTCACTTCTTGTCATCCCCTTCACTCCTATGCTTTTCACTCGGTTTCTCAATTTTCTGTTTTTTGTTGTTTTTTTTTTTAAATACATTTCATTTTTTTCAATTCTTGTCTTGTCTCTCTTTACATTTTTTGACTTGTTTTTTGATTATAGTGCATTTTTAGGCAAATTTTTTACATTTTCATGGATGTATATTTCTTTTTTTACTTTTTCCTTTTTCCTACTTCATTTTTAAAATTACTGGTCTTCTTTCATTGCACTTTTTCTGGTCATAATTTTTTTGTATTTGTTTTTAAACTCTTTTTTTGTTTTAAATTCTGTTCCTTATTTCCGTTCTAAATTCCAAGTGAAGAAATGTAAGGAAGGACTTAAGCTTTTTTTTTAGGCATCAGTGCTTGCAGTTTTTTTCAGCAGCATTTTTTTGTTTTAATATTTAGATTTTGTCTTCATTTCACTAATGAAACTTGCTCTTAAATATCAAAGTTACCTGTTTGTCCTCTTTGCCACTTGCACAGCAGCAAATGTTACTGAGAAATACAATGAACTCATTCCGGTATTGAAAGAGGAAGAAGTCAGCCATTTACTCATAGTTACCTCTTTTCTTTTACTGTGGCCACTCTTACACTCTGCACATCTGTCCAGCACACACCCAGCCAGATGCTGGTATTCAGGCTCCATTAGGTTATTGACACATCCTGCTCCTCAGGAACCTCCTGGGATCCAAGTAATTGAGCTCAACAGTTGAAGCTCTATAGAAATATCCCTGACCTTTTGCCTTGCAGTCAGTAGGGTGACCACATGTGAATGCCAATTAAGAAGCCATGGGCATTTTGACTGAGGCAATTGGGTCAAGCATAGAATTGAGGTTATATAATCCTTTTTCCTATTAGCTTGTGAAAGTTGGAAGTACAGAACAATTCCTTTCCTACACTCCCTTCATTAATGGATTTTTATTCATGTTTGAAAGATGTCATCTTTCTTTTTGCAAAATCAGATCATCACAATCAGCTACTTTCAAATCCATCAGTAAAATATTTACTCCTCTGGAAAGATTTATGGTTGTAACAAAAGCAAAAAAAATTGTGAAAATGGCTACTTTTTTCCTTTCTTCTAAGAAAGAAATTGAGAAGATGAATACACTGATGGTGATGGTAAGATTGAAATGAATACCTGCTTACAGTTCTGCTTAGTTCAGATGCTTCCTTAAGGTGAGCCTGCTTTCTGAATTGCAGCTGTTAGATTTTCTGAATTAAGTGGGGAAATTTCAATTGTATCAAGCAAGAAAGCACAGTGGTAGACATGGAACCAGATGAGCCAATGGTTGAGGAAATGAGGAAGGAGAATTCCCCATCTATAAGCTACAACACCTGCACAAGCAGTAGGATTGAAGCTTGTGCTGCACAGAGTAACTCCTGTACCAAGCTGGTGAATTTGCAGAGAGGAACTGCTGTTATCCACAGGGGCCAGCAGCAAAACAGCCTTAGTGTTTTCTATTTCATTTGCTGGAGCTTAGTCAGCTTTGCCCTAGGAGTCTATGAGGACCCACTTACATGTCTCCATCCTGCATTATTTTGGGATATATCACTTCAAGTTTTAAATAATACATGAGTAAAATCAAGTTGTTTTGTTGTATTGCTGGTATGATGAGGGTTTTCCTGGTAAAATGGAAAATGGTATGAAAAGAAATTAACGTGACAGTATCTCTGACCTCTGCTCTTATGTTATGAGTGCAATGTACAGGGAGGGTTGGAAAAGGCAAAGATTTCTCTAGAAAACATAGGGGAAGAATGGTATGATAAACAATAAACTAATGAAAATTGAATAGTTCAACTAATGCATCACACAGTAACACAGACAAAAAGGTCTGCTGAAATATTCATGATGAAGAGAAGTCACAAAAAAACATGCTGTGGGGAATTAAGGGAGCAGAAGGAGATGTGTGACAGGAACTCAGAGGAGGTGAATGGGCTGACACTGAACATAGAGAAGGCTTCATTAGAAGGAAGCAAGAAAGAAAATGGAAATGAAGGTGTGCAAAGAGGGCCTTTTCACCAAAAGGTGATGCAAATCATTACTAAATAATGGGAGTTGATCTTTATGGGAGAACTTCAGAGTAGCTGAGGAAACTTGAGCATGCCAGTGTTTGTTTTGTTTACTAGGGGTAAAGGTGAAGGAGATCGGGAAAACTTACTTTCAATGTCGGAAAAGCTCATTATTGGTAAAATTACACATCCCATAGAGATGTGATTTCTTGCTTTTTGGCTGCAGATAAATGCTGGAATCTGTGAAGGATTTCAGTGCTCACAGAATGTCTGGGGTCAGAAAGGACTTCTGGAGATCATCTAGTCCAACCACCTGCTAAAGCAGCTTAACTTGGAGCAGGCTGTGCATATTTGTATCCTGTCAGGTCTTGAGTATCTCCAGAGAAGGAGGCTCCAAAGCCTCTCTGTGCAGCCTGTTCCAGTGCCTTGTTGCCCACATATTAGAGAAGTTTTTCCTCGTATTCGGATGGAACTTCCTGTGTTTCAGATTGTAGCTGTTGTCCCTTGTCTGGCGATAACTCAAACTTGTTCACAGGCTGCTGATCTGACACAATTCTAAAGCAGTGTATTTCTGTTGCATAATCTGTCATATAGTCCTCTGAAAAGCTGCAATATGAGGGAATTTTCAGTTTGAGTTAATGAATAAAGAATTTACTTTGATAATGTATCATTTTGCCCATGCTGAGAAGCTTCTGAAAGCGTACAGTAATCCTTAGCTTGCCAGGAAAGGCTATTTCACTAATTGAGAAATCTCATTTTAGAGGTAAGTTCATTCCAGACCATTACTGCAATATTATACTCAGAGCACGTATGGGAATGATTATATTTTAATCTTTGGTCTTGATGGGGGTCTGCTTCCTACAGCATTTCAGTTTTAATTCCAGCTTGGAAAACATACAGGATCCCTGTAGAGTGACATTTATGCTTTTGTTTAACTTCTTGTCCTTGAAGCTGGCAGCTTGAGTAACACTGTTTCCCTAACCTGACACATTGCTAAGGAAAAAATCTGAGGTTTGCCCCAGGAGCAGAGGGGAAATACGATGCCCTGCACACAGCAGTGTTCTGGCTGCTGGTACACTTACAAATAAGAGGAGCAGCAAACCCTGCATTATCTATGCTTCAGTGGTTTGCTAGATTTTTTTTTTTCCTCCCTGTGGGGTCATGTGAGTTTTATCTGATTTTGTAATTTTTAAGTGTTTTGACTTAATGACATATTCATAGGGTCTTTGGGCTATGCTTCAGGAAATAGATCTGTTTTAAGGATGGACTTGGCAAATGAGGACTGATGTAGAGTGCCCATTAATTTCAAGATTGCACCACTTTCTCCTGTGTATGGATATTGGGGTACAGAGTGGCTAAATGACTTGTTGAAGATACTGTTTGTATTTTCAAGCACACAGCCACAAATCACTTCTAAAAATAGTCTGTACAAGTGATACTGACCACAGAACTGAGAATGGCAGGCCCCTAGATATGAACTTTTCTCAGGAGAGAAAAGTCCACAGGCTGTCATCAACATCGTCATGAGATGACATTGTAAAAGATGAAGGTGTGCCAGGTTTTAGGGTTGTGATGATATTTAATACTATCCTTTCGGAGAGGATGTGGATACCCCACCCTGGGAGTGCTCAAGACCAGGTTGGATGGGGCCCTGAGCAGCCTGATCTAGTGAAAGGTGTCCCTGCTTGTGGTGAGGGGTCGGAAACTAGATGATCTTTAAAGTCTTTGCCAAGCCAAATCATTCATGATCTTAAATGGAATAGATAGTGCTGGATGCAGAGAGAGTCTACCCATTAACATCTACGCACATGGGGTGGGGCCAGAGGCAGAGAAGGACTTTACTTTGTGTATGCACTGCTCAGTAATATCTAAAGCACCAAATTATCAAATGTTTTGATCACAAATCCAAAACATAGCCCTGTGTCAGCTTCTACGAAAAGGAAAAAAGAACAATAAGCAAAAAAAAAAGGACAACAACAGGAGAAGAGTGAACAACTCAGACGTCAGTTTAGTGAAAGTCAGTTAATGGTGGGAAAGAGTGACATTTTTAGTTGACTGTGCTTTTTGCCAGCTTTAGTGGTTTTTGTTTTGTTTTTTTGAGTGTTTGGGGTTTTTTTTTTTTTTTTTAGTAAATGAAATACATTTGTACTATTCCTTTTGGAGTGAATGATGTTTAGACTATATGGATTTTAGAATTATTGGGCTAGGTGATTTTCACAGTTCCTCCCAACTAAATTATGGTATTGTATTCTGCGTCTATCTGTTCATCACCATACTTTAAACAAGCACCAAATAGCCCTGTTAAGAAAATCCTCACGTTTGTCTTGTCACTGGATACTGGATTTTTTTTCTCAAAACCCAGACAGGAACATACTAGCCTTACCTCACAGCTATGTGTTTTAATATCATTTGCTGCCAGCTGCTTGTAAATGCCTGTAAACAATAAAATGATTCTGATATATTCACCAAGACATTTGAAGAATTATGACTGAAAGTCCAAACAGTAACCTATCCTTAGAGAGAGAGAGAGACATAGCCAGAAACATATGGTTTTGAGTTGAAATGATCCTTCTTCCTCACCATGAGACAGTGTGCATAATCCTGTATTATGGAAAAAGAACAGGCAGTTCCTGCCACACTGGGAGCCAAGTTATGAATAGTTAATGACAGCATGTAAAGGCAGGGTTGGTTTGCAGTTTTAGGTGGCTTACCTTCTTTTTCCATGGTTTTCCTGGGGAAAGGGAGGAAATTAATTTAAGTAATGTGAATATAAGAAATGGAGAAAAGGAAGATCTGTCAAAAAAGAGGAAAAAAATTTTGAAAAAGGCAATAATAAGTAGATAGGTATCTTGGGAGCTTTTTGGTACAGAAATGCTCCAAATAGTAATCTCAGGAAAATCTTAGGAATAGAATATATTTGTCGAGAGACTTCAGTTTTTTCATTCATCTAAGGGCTTTGATTATTCTTGTAGGAGTCTGGTATCTGTTATTATTCCAAAATCTAACAAATAGCATATGGAAAGTCTGTTAGGAGACAGAAAACCATATTAGAATTAGGTTGGGGTCTGCTAAGAACCATAAGGTTTTTCCCTTCCTTTCCGTTTGGTCCAGCTTCAAGAAATCACTAACAGATCTTTCTGCTATTCATAGAACACTGAGGAACGTCAAGTCGATTGAGGCCTACTTTGTGTTTCATATAATTGTCTGAGCAACATTGTGTAATTGAACAAATGTGTAAATGGTACCACCAGCTCTGTCATCCAGTTTTTGCCAATTCCTCCTGAAGATAACAAGCAGTTCCTTGCATTGCTGAACTGTGATTCCCTATAATGGGACATGGCAGTATGTAGAGCAAAACCAATGCAGATGAATACTGTACTGGTGTTGCTGAGAGCAATGGAACCACATCCCACCTGGGCTATTCAATAAGGTTATGTCACGGGAGCCCTCTTGCTGTGAAAGATATAGAGAAATCTGCTTCTGCTGTGAGTGCACAGCAGCACCCTTCCTTTCCTGACTCTTTGGACTCTTCTATAGTGGTGTTTTGAAAAGAAGGTGCTCAAATGTGCCAGGCAGTCCGTTTGAAATAAAGGGAAAAATTACTTCTGAGCAATGTTCAGTCATTCAGAAGGTGGATTCAGCACTTGTTGTCTGCAAAATCTCTTGTGTGTATCTCTAACTTTGAAAATGTTGCAGCACAAATGGGCCTACGGACTTCCATATTTATTCCTTCTAAAGCATCTTCAAATCGGGTTCAGAACAGTAATGAAATTTTATCTTTATATATTGCTTCCAGCTGCAAGTCTTATCTATTCAACCTGGACCCTGAAAAGCTGTCCATGTTGTTTTTAATTTCTGTTGTCAACAGAAATATTTTGCTGATGGAAATTACCTGTGCCTTCCTCTGCAAGGCCAAAGAGCACGGTCATTCGGAAGTAGCTACTGTTCCTCTGGCAGATGTGTACAAACAGCTGAAGATTCTCTCTCCCTAGTACATCAGGGACTACTTCTTGAGCTTGTCCTTTTCTTTACTGTCTTCCTCTTGACACTGTTTTACCAATTAACTGCAAGAGATTTTCTGTATCAACTTATTTTAAAGGCCAAAAGTCTTGGCATGTCAGTCATGTTGGAACTCCACTGCAAGGCTGCTTGGAAAACGTCTTGTATCGCATGCCTCATTGCCAGGCTACATTTCAGCTTGTGGAGATCCACTTTTTTTTGGTTTCTTTTTTATTTTTTCTTAAGCCTATCACTGTCTGAGTTTGTCTAGACCTGTTTTGCCACTTATGTATTCCTCTTTTTCAGTAGTATATAGTAGTTTGGGGTTTTAACTCTGCAAAAAAGAAAAAAAATATCTCTTACAATTTTATGAGGCAACTTAAAATATGAGCAAGATTTGGTATTCACCAATAGCTTAAAAATCTTTTTATATAAATATTATATATATGAGGAGGTTGTCATTTTCATTAATATTATTTACATTAATATGTTTGATATTTAATACTTATGAAAGCTAATAAAATAAGATGAAATTGAGATAAAAGACCAGCTAGAGGTCTAAATAAACAGTGGGCTTAGAGGAGAAAAAGGCAGTCAATATTTCATTTTCCTGTGTATGTCCCTATGCATAAAACATATGCACTCATTTCTCCTTGTTTTGCACAAATTAAGGATTTCATGAGCTGAAGCATTAAAACACCTCAGCATAATCTGATGCTTAATGGACTAAGATTCAGAACCAGTTATAAATGTATCATTGCCAGAGATATAATTTTAATTGCTTTTTGATAGTGAGCTAAACTGGACAAGACTTTCTGTACATTGTGGAACAGGGAAAGATTCGGAAAATTAGCCATTCCATTTGGAAGGCCAAAAGTGCTCTCTTAAGCCCTCACTATGGCACATAAGATAGATTTGTAAAAGACTTTTGACTTTGCCTTCATTTCAAATGAATTGTGGTTCAGGAAGTATCTTCCTCTTAGTTTGCCTACTCGTTACTTCTTACCTCTAGTCTCCAAAATTTAGAGGTAGCCTAATAAATTATTTTTTGGTTTAATAAGCTCCTGAGGTGGAGCTGTGAGAGGAAAGAATGGCTGGCAGACAGCACTTAGAATTGAGAACTTTGTGCCTGAGCAATGGCCAGGTGGAGAAAAGGGGGAAGCTTGCCTGATGTTTTCCTCTAGAAATGGTTACCTAGGTCTTGTGAATGAGAAGTGTAGGGGAGAGAAAGTATGGTTTTTTTAACATGGAGAATCATCATCATTGTTTGCTGGCTTGTTTTCATGATGAAGCCTATGGTAATGCCCAAGGCTGTTTGGCTTTGTTTAGTGCAGCTGGTCAAAGCATGGTGCTAAAACCACCAAGGTCGTGGGTTTGACCCCTGTATAAGCCATTTACTCAAGAGCTCAACTCACTGATCCTTGTGAGTCCCTGCCACCTCCAAATAATCTGTGTTTCTTGCACCTTTGCTTTGAGGTTCTGAGGCTGTGTTCTCTGAAATAGAGGATTTATGTTGTTCTGTGAATGTAAATGAACCTTGATGGCAAATCTGCTGTTTAATATTACTTCAATAATTGCATAATTTAGCACCTTTCACCATTGTTCTCTGGGTACTATATGAAATGATATAATAATTTGCTTATGGATAGAGAAATTTAACTGTAGAGACCGGATTGCCCATTATTATTGGCAACTTCAGTAGCTGTAAATTGAGAGCTGATGTCTTTCTAGGGCCTCTCATAAAACCCTTTTCTTCTGATGCTTTAACCAGATTCTATATGAGTAGTGGAACTTTATCAACTTGTTGAATCTTCATGCAGGATAGATTTATCTTTTCTAAATAAATCAGAGTCATCTTTTCAGTCATTCTTAAAGAATTACTCAAAGAATTTTATATAGAAGTTCAGAAACTTTTCCTGGGCATTTTAAGGATATAGTTTAGTATTGAAAAAGGAGTGATCAGACATGCCAAGTTGTCCTAATTAAGTACTAATTTGAATTCAAGACTCCACCTGAAAGCAAAATTTCCTGTTTTGTAAAGGTAAACAATTGCTGACTATGTTCTTGATAACTTTAGTAGCTACCTATACAGATTATGTTGTAGTGTATCTATAGGTATCATGAGAAGGTAGGAAAATAGGGAGAGGAAGGGATTTTTTAAAAAAAAAAAACAAAACAAAATAGGCTTATTAGACAAATGCAAGTAGTGTTGAAAAAAAGGGGTTTTCTTGCAGGTGGGATTTTTACCTAATAGATTATTATTACCTTTTATATGATTAATAATCATATACATTTATTAGGGGGTTCAGGATTCCTCTTATTCAGACCTGTTCTTACGTAAAAGACAGAGCTAAGGTAAATTGGAATATTTCATGCAAGGACAAGAGAGAAAGTAAATGTAAATATAGGTAACTCTGTATAGCATATGCAAGTAAAGGCATCAAAGCATTTGCTAAAAAAATGTAGCAAATACTCTCCTTGTTTGTGTATGCTGAACACAACTTAATGGGAATGACATGCCTCATTTCTTCCCTGTGCTCTGGTTTAGACACAACTCCTTTGTTTGCCTTTTAAATAGTGCTCAGTTTATTTGAATTATTTCTGATTGATGAAAACAAGGCTGCCTTAAAAAAATGAGGGGGGTCATTCATTTAATTGGTATTAGTTAGTTTTACTTACTGCTTATTTTAAGTCTCAGCATTTGTCATCGTGGATAGTTTGCGAGGATGAGAAACTTTCATTCTCAGAAGCAAAAAATAATGCATTGATGTCCCTGTCACAGATTGCAGGTATTAAACATCTAAGATAAACTCCACTTGTATCTGAGCAAATGTTTACATTGAAAGGATTGTTTGTGTTAATATTTCACTGACAACGAAGTAGGCATGCAGTCAGATTTACCTGGCCAGGTGCACATTGATTATGCTCCATGTTTCTCTAGGTGTAGTGGGCCACAAATTCCAGTGATGGCCATTGGTCCTGACTGAAAGATCAGGATCTCTCTTAGCTCCCTATTTCAGTGGGAATCCAACCAAGATTCCACCTTAGCTTCAGAAAGCAAACACTTTGTTTCACTGAATTAATACCTGGAGGCTCACATACAAGCCCTTTACACTTGCTTTTCTCTATTTTACTGATTTGCTGTGGTTCTCAGATGAGCATGTTTGATTGTCCTTACATACAACTTTGACTTAGAGTAAACTCAAGAGAACAACATGATGGGAAATGCTTATGCAACCCATATCAGAGAAAGTTGTTAATGTGAGTCTAAAATAACCTCAAACTACTGCAGTTAAAATGAACTGCTCTAGAAACTTTGTGACTTCACTTGAGTGACCAGCCTGAAGGAAGGTCACATCATGCTGGGAGATGATCTGGCCTGACACAATGAAACCCTTTTCAGACTGAAAAATAGAATTGCACTAAGCAACTGGAAATAGAATATAGTTTATGCTAATTTTCTTTGTTTTGCTCTCAGTGGTGGGCTTGCTTTCTTATGGAAAACTGTCCTTGATTCAAAACCTGAAAACTCCTTGTCTGTGGTGAAAATACACAGCCAGGATTGCCTTTTCTTTCTTATTTAGTTTCTTTATCTAGAAATATATAGTGTATGTGCACATCTACACATGTTAATTTCAGAGTTTATATACGTGTATATATATTGTGTGTGTGTGTGCATTTACAGAAATAAAACTGTGCCCATTTTTAGGACACTTGCCTTCTAGATTTCACTAAAACTTAATTCTGTCACCTCCTGAGCAAGTGGAGTGTATGAAAATAGGAACACAGATTCGAAACTGCTTAAAGAATAAGGAAAAGGAAGATGGTTGTGTTTAACCCACACACTGAGAAGTACAATTTATTTTTGATGTGGCCAAAAACAATTTGGAGATTTCTATGAATAAATCTTGGGGCACCTGATGAGTACTCCTCAGTTCTGGCTGGGGTTTCGGCCTTGTTGTATCCAGCAGTACATACAGCCAATGCTGCAATGCTGTCCTAGCTCCATGTCCCAGGTCCAGACAGCAGGGAGATTGAGCATGTGGCTCCAGTAGATACACACACACACACACTCACAGACACACACATGTATTTTACACAAAAACATAGTCAGCCACACAGATCAGTGCGGACAGAGACACTCAATACTCTCCCAAACAGCACTGAGGGCCTCATCCCATTCCCCTCCCTGTCTGACCAAGATAAAAGTTCATTATTGGGTAACATACATACATAACATATCCTCCAGCAGTGACCCTGCAGTCTGTAGGTGATCTCAGGGTATCATCAGGGTATCCTGATGACTCAGAGATTGATAGTATTCCAAGTCCTTGGGGCAGAAACCTTCCTGGAACGTCCTCAGGCAGCCAGGGCAGGGATTCATGTCCCTGACTGGGTGATCAGGCTTCTCTCCCTCCCAGCTCGGGGCTGTTCTATGATTTCATGCCTGGAGAAACTGGCTTCTTATACCCATCCTAACCAGGCTGCTAGTCAGGTGCTGATTCACTGCCTAAAATATTAGCAATGTTAACAAGTTTTTCAAGCAGTTTCTAGTTAAATTATCTGTCTTTTAATAATTTCCTATTTTTTCATTGTAATTCAACTATTTTCCATGACCTAAGTAAACGTACTGAGGTACAGTTTGGCATTAACTCACTGCATTTCTTCCTCTAAGATGTGTCTGCATGCCTCTGTGATACTGTAAAAACATTTTTACAGTGGTACTCATAAAACATTTTGGAGTTCTAAATGTACTGTAAAACTTACCTCTACATTGTCTCTTCTTCAGATGTTCAGAACTGACTATTTAATAAAAAAGTTAACAACTACTATTTTCTGTTTAAACTTAGTAAGGAAGATGAGGGATTTCATGGTCACAGGTTTCAAGTGAAATACTTGTACATTTCAAAAACAGCATTATAGAAATAAAACAAGACTGCAGTCATTAGTACTGAAGGAAACCTTCTTTCCCCAACTCCTCACAATAATGTTTGTTCATGCTCACTGTTGTAAAATAACCTCTCTTAAATTACCCCAAGAACTTATCTTTTTCGGTATTGTGTTCTGATAGGCATATAATTACAGTCAAAACAACAGCAAAATACTGCAATTTCCATTTGAAATTTAATTTCTTTACCTGCATAATCATTGCAGTATAAATTAGGCACAGCTGTATAGCAGACAAAAGGTTTCTTTCAACTAAAATAATTTCCTTGACTATTTTGAACATGTGCATTTCAGGGCTCCAGATTTTGAGAAGATCCTACTTTACGACTGGAGAGTGTGTATGCATATTTTTTTATAGATATAGGCAAAGATTTTTTTAATTGCTATTTTCTTTGAAAAGTAAAACAGTCCTTTGTTGGAAATGTCCATTTTGCACTGTTGTTTCTGCAGCTTATTTATTGAATCCTGGAACTCAAGGTTTTGGTTTTAATCAGGTTTGCTCTTTAAAATTAAGGCAGCACATAAATAATCTTGCGACATTAAATCAAAGTAGTTGTCATGCTTGTCAAATGTCTATAGTCTGCACAATTAAAGGCCCTCGAAGGGAAGCAGGGGTGGGGGGCAGTAGGGTTTGAAAGAGAATTTACAATGAAGAAGAATCGCCTCTTAAACAATTGACAGGCTAATGAGGTCAGAATAAGCAGAAAAGAGTGGGTGTTTTTGCTTGGGAACTAATGCAAGAATGCTTGAGCTTTATCAAGAAGGAAATGGTGAGCTTAAAAGTCTGCTGGCTTCATATGCATGGAGATTGGTCTCTTCAGTACTGTCCCACTTTCCCAGGGTAGCTGTTAGAAGGTGACCTGCCCCTAGAGTTTTAATTAAGATTCATACTCTTAATCTGAAATCTAAAATTATATTCTTCAGAGTTTTTGAGAACAGGGAGAGGGTTATCATTTGTTTGTTAACAATCTGGAGTTTTAAATCTAGAACTAACTTTCAGAAATCATTACAAACAAAAATGTATTTGATTTTGCTGATGAAAAGCAGGCAAATGAAATCTTTCATTGTTTGTCTTGAAAACTCATGTCTCTACTAGAAAAAAGAGGATTTTCTTAATGTGGCAGCCCATTTTTCAACATACAGAAGAGGAATGAATATTTGTTCTTCTCATTTTTCTTGCCTCAGGGATGCTGGATGATAATACATTGTGGAGCTGTTTTATGATCTTTTAAGGTGTTCAGGGACAAGTACATATTTAATAATTCAGTTGTCTGCCTAGATGTAGCAGAATAAAATATGTTCATAGAAGACATCTTCAATTACTTACTGAGTGTTAAACAGGAAAGCCTGTAGAAGAGGTGGTCATCTTAACAGTAAATAGCATCTTAAGAGGATCATCTCCCCTTCATAGGATTGACTTTTATCATGTGGCCCTCTCCCCTGAGGTTCTGACTCTTTGAAATGGCAAAAGAGAAAAGCTATGTCTGTCATTCAGATTTTATTCTGTTGCTGGCTTGTTTCTTAAAAATTTCTTCTTGAGATTTCATGAAGCAGGCATTTAAAGTCCTTTGTGGATCAGATAGATGGAGAGGAACACAGTATCTGTAGGAAAAAAAAAAGATGAAGTAAATACAGAATAATAGTTTGTATGTACAGAGTTCATTGTTAGCTTTTAGGTTTTTCAAAGCACTGTGTGAAATTGTTGCCGCACAGGTTCTGTAAGCAAAGCTCTGCAGGACTGATAGAAAATGCTGAACTGCTGCTGCATGAGGAAAGGCACACTGTTTAGGCCTAAGTATCACCTTTAATTTTTTTTGTCTTGTTTTCTCAAGAGGTTGTATTTCATCTAAATATCCAGAAGATGATGAAAAGAGTGAACAACCAGTCTGCACCTGCAAATTTAGCTTGCTAAAGCATGCCTATATTTCTGAAAATTATTTCATGCATTTTCAATTCCCAGGTAACTTACTATGCCTGTAAATAGTAACACTGTTGTGTCCTAGGGTTGTAGTAAACCAGGAAGTAAGACAAAACATTGCCTGTGGAAAGCTCTTGTTCAGTACATTTTGACCCAAATGCCTAGCAGAAGTTCACATTAATAAATCTCCTTAGAGTTGGAATGAGTGTGCTCACTCTTACTAGCTCAGTGCTGTCCACTGTGGGGTAAGACAATTCTTGCAAGCTTAAGAGATCTGGTCAAAAACAATGTAGAAAGCCCATTACTTTTTCTCTCAGATCAGTAATGAGAAATAAGTGGTTCAAGTCTGTGCTGTTCTTTGACAATCCTTTTTTTCAAAGCCCAAAGGCCTGTAGTGCCTCTGAACCAATTTAACAAGAAATTGTGTCATCTACCAAAAGATTTTCAGATACACCACTCTATCCCTTCCCATGACAATAAATGTCACTCCTACTTCATTTGGAATGAACAAAGTTGATTTAATCAATCTTAATCCTGAGACAATCTGAAAAAAAGAAATTAGATTGTCAAGTGTTATTGGATTGAAAAAGAACACATACCAGAGTATCAATCTACCGATGTCACTGTTGTCAGCTCGTTGTCTTATAGCTCTTCCAAGCAACTCTCTTATGAAGTTGAAACACAGAGCCTAAAGCCTTCTTTGGGACTCCTCCTTGTAGGAGGAAAAAGTTTGTTCAAACCATCCTCAACAGCCCTTTGATTAGAGGGAATGAGGCCATCTGCAAGTTAATTTAAGGTCTGTTTCCTCTTTAAAATGGCTGCCTACTCATCCACACTGCTGGATAAAATAGTTGGCAGTACGATGAATTTGATCAATCATTAGTCTTTCATCCAAGAGGTCTTGAAGAGGTTTAGTTTTGGTAACGTTCATCATTAACTGGGTACTTCTTGTGATTATCTTCCAAAGTTTGTTCCCTTCAGAGCAATACAATTCATTGCAGAAGAGTACCATGGGCATTAATACATTGTAAATGCAAACAAATGTATTTTCAGCCATAAAGCAGTGTCACAAGGCCCATATTGAGAAATAGCTGGTTATATTGAAGACTAAACTAAATAAGTTATTTCCTAATGTATTTATCACCCCAGACTGTATGCATTGAACTGAGAAAGCAACAATGACTGTTCTCTGGCATGTTTCTGCATTTTTAGGACCCTGGTTAGCTGCAGAGCCAAGTCCAAGCAAATATGTACAGTAGCACTTGTCTACTTGTTCAAACTCTGAAATATTATTTTGGTTCAGCAGCACGGCTTTCTTGGTTGCTCTCTACCTAGCAGTAAACTGGATAGCCCCTGTATGTTCACTGATAATAATTAAAAAAAAAATCTGTTTTGTGATTTCTTCAAGGTATAACACGCAAGGTTCAAAGCAGTTTGATCATTTGGTCAATTTGATCTGCCTGCTAATGAACTTTCCATTCCAAAAGTGTTCTTGGTTAAAGTAAAATCACTGGTAATTCCTATAGGAGTTTTGTTGCTGTGCCAACCTCTAAAACCGTTGTTGTTTGTTTCTTTTCATATACATATGACAATTTTGCTGAGTTTATGGTGTGGGAGGATGCAATGCTCCAGCAGTGGATTCTGCAGTAAGAAATGGTCTTCAAGTAATGTTAAGAACGTGATGTGATTTGATTCAGAGAAGGGGGGCTGGAACTCATTGCTATGACTGCTAATCACAGAAACACCCTAAGAACTTCAGTAAAAATTGACTTGAAGTTCATTGACAAAGACAAAATTCTGAGGGGGATATTTTGCTTTATTTTTCCTTTATACTTTGAGTTTTCTTATTTACATTGTCATTTGCATTTTTTTGCTTGATTCTCCCTTATATATTGTCTTCTCTGGGAGAGATGGGGCAAGTGGTAGATTGGTGCTGTGTGGCCAGAAAGGGCAAGATCTTTTTCTAAGAAACTCCCTTGTGAGATTCTTTTCAGAGGCAAGACAGATACAGATCTTAAAAAATAATAATTAAAAAAAAAAATCACAATGATAAAAATGCCCTATTTGCTGGTAGCTATTTGATAGCTGTTGAAAGAATTTAGCTTTTTGACTGTCAGAAGTGTTTTCATATGTGAAAACAATTTTTTTTTAAAATTGTTAATCTCATTTCCTGAGTAATATAATGTCACAAAGATGTTTTGGTCATTCAGAAGTTAAATTTGTTTTCCTAATAGTTATTCAGATGTATTTGGTAAAATAAGTGTTTGTTCTAAAAATCATATGTAACATGCACATTGTCAGAAGATTTTTTAATATTGTAGAAATAATGCCACTTTGCTCATAAGGAAATATTATCTCTCTTCTGCTGATTTTTTTTGAGCTTTTTAGACTGAAACGATGCACTGAAAACTCACAGTTATATTTGGAGTTCACTGTAATGTTCATGCAACATAATTTGGAATTGCTGCTGCCCCGTCTAAAGGTATGTGTGTAGATATGTGTATATACAAAATATGCATATATATGTAGAGAGAAACTTCTCTTTTACTGTGTGATTCTATGAGTAAATGCCTTATTTGCAAGTATACATACAAGCAACTTGTCAAACTAACATAGTTAATAAGTAGGTCTATACCACTTAAAGATATACTTAAAGGTACTAATTTTGGGGATGTCAATTTCCATAGGGGTTTTTGTGGCAGTGAAATCTGTCCTACATCTTCTAATGATTTAAATGTTTATTTAAATGCACATCAAGAAGGGGCTTTGTCTGATCACCAGTGTCCTGGGGTGACTTTATGGTGCCTGTATCCCCAACAGTCTGTTCTGTTTGTGTTGGATGTTGTGTTCTGTACCTTTAGGACTGGTTCTGAGAGTGAAGCCGGGGGACAGAGAAGAGGGGAGTTTATTTTCAGAAACAGTATTCACTCCCCCACGTTCTGCTCCTGGACTGTGGTTTGCCTGAAGCACAGACAGACAGCAGGATAGAGATCTCTTTTGCTTTTGCTTAGTTTAGCTAGCTGAGGCAGAGAAGTTCCCTGGAATGTTTTTTTATTCTCTTTTTCTTGGGACTGTTTAAACCTGCTCTGGACTGAAAACCCAGAAGAGCACCGGGAGCTCACACCTGCAGCCCACCGGGACCTGGTGCCTTTTCCTGATAAGGGACTGGGCGAGCTGAGCTACACCCACCCATGGCTTTCTGAACCTGTCATCTCTCTTCAGAGCCGCCAGAGGTTTTATTGTTTCATATTAGTCATTTTCTATGCTTGTGGGCTTTTGTTGTTGTTGTTGTTGAATAAATAGTTTTTTTCACTTTTTCTCTAAGGAGATTTTTTTTTCCCGGACCGGTTGGGGGAGGAGCTGTTTGGGTTCGCTTTCCAGAGGGACCCCATTCGGAGGTTTTCTCCCCAATTTGCCCTAAACCAGGACAACCAGCCACTTGGTTCCTTGAATTTAAATGGGGAGAATCAGAATATGAGTAGTTCTTTAAGAATAGTGTTGGGTTTTTTTTTAAGACAAAATCTAAGAAAACAATTTTTTCTGATGAATGTGTTTTGAAATACTTTCTACTATGTAAAGGAAGGAAGGATGCAAATGTGAGTGGGGAGATAGACAATAGTAGCTAAAGTGACACTTTTGCTGGGAGCGTATTTGAACCTTGTTTATATTTTAAGTTAAAGGATTTGTGTATCAGGAAGGATTACCAAGTGGTTGTTTTGTGATGTTTCAATTCACAAATACCTCTGACTTTGCACTTCTGCTTTTTTATTTTTGATAATCAATCACTTTCTGTCAAAACTGATTGTAATGGAAAAGTGATATTTTGATTAAATGAACAATTTCATGCCTTTTGTCTTCTGCCCATGCAGCAACTGAAGTGATGAAAATTGGCCTAATCTCCCAAGGATATATTCCACTACATTTTATCTTGCAACTGAAGAATGCATCTTGAGAGATCTAATTGAGCTTTGAGGGGTATATGAATCACTGAATCCATTCTGGAGAAACATTTTTATTTTACTTAAGGGTTTCTTTTCATTTGATTGTTTATTTGTTTTGTTATGTTTGTCATCGAGCTTTCTTAAAGAATATGCTCTTTCTCTATGGTCAAAATGCATATTCAGTGTCAAGAAAAAGGGGCAGATATTTTAGAAACATTTTTAATTCAAGCATTAAGAAATTACTTCTTGTCATCTATCAAAAACAACTCAAAATAGCCTAAGGAAGCTTAAGTTGTGAATTATGAGCAGTTTGAATCCATAGGCCTCCTCTTTCAGGCTCCAAGGCCTCTATCCTTCACCATTCTCTTCTGGCCCTGACTATTTTTTTCTCCTTTTTTTCTTTTCTTCCATAAGTTATTTGAACAGCTCACCCTCTTAGCAATTTTCAAGTGCTGAAATTTGTAGGCCAACATTTTTTTCTAAGGGTAGGGATTGTATCTTGAAAATATGATCTTAGTAGAAATTGTAGAGGTTGTTTGTGCTGTTCTTGTGTAATTACAGCTAGGTTTGTGGGCATGTTTATATATGGTCCTGAAAACTTGAATTAGTGATCACTGGGCTTGGTGTAGGAACATCTGACACAGACAAACACAATCTTCAGTCAGACATATTGACATAAATTTTCTTAATTAATGCAATTTTTTACAAGTGGACAAGCCCTTTGGGGATTTTCAACAGTATGAGATCTGTACTCTTAATTCCTAATCACAGCTGCATGCTTCCCTGTTTGATGATAGATTGTCAAGTGAGCAGGTGCAAAGAAGCAAAAATAGATTATGAGCTCTGTGTTTGTAAATGAGTGGATGTGTTTCCTCCTTGTTTTGATTGATGAAAGCTTTATTCCAGGAAAGGTTATTCTCAATTTGTTATTTATACCTTGGATGATCAGCATAGCCTAGAAAATGCTTTTCCAAATCAGCTTTCTCTACAACCAGAGCTCATATAAATGAACTTTCAGGCTTTAAAGGAAAAGGGAAAGAGAGATAAGTGTCCAGCACAGATGTTCTCATCAGTGTTTTCAACCAGGAACAACCCCCTTCTTCACAAGCACAGGACATAAATGAACTCGTTGGTTTCTGGTCTGTGTTTCACCCTGCCTTAAGCTCTGAATCCATCCATACCTGTGGTCTATGCAGAGATTTAGAGGTTTACATCTCCCTGTGTCAGCTTTGCTGGAATGAGAAACTTTGTAAAACATACAGAAAAGGAAACCCATTGTTTGTGTTATTGTGTAGAAGTAAATTAAACTTAAGACTCTGATTTTTTTTTTTTCTGAAGCTGAAGAGACTTTTTTTAATCATTATTCATACTTTCTATAACCGGCCTTTTTGATTTCACTAAGTGTTCAGTAAATGACTGCAGTAAAAACACAATTTTGAAACTCAATTAGACCATAACATTTAAATATATTTTTGACACTGTAGGAGAATTACATTTTATGAGCTTTCTGGAAAAGAAGGATGTTTGCTTGAGGTTCTCACCTCAACTTCATATCTTGACTCTAATAACTCTTTTTCTCAGGATTTATTTTCATTCATGCATGTTCAGTGAGCCAGCTCAAAGGATGGATGTGTCACTGAAATGCAAGAGTACGTACGAAGAGGAAAAAACTCACAGTTCCTTTTACTGTTGTTGAAGACCTTGTATCATGGGGCTGCCACTCTGTTATATAATTGTTTTCTTTTAACTGGTGTTAAGACACCAGTTAAGACAAAAAAAGTGGTCGAAGGGATAAATAAGTATAAAAACTCTATAAGTATAGAAAGTCTGAGTTCTATTTAGCAGCAATGTAGTTCAAGTCCAGCTTGCAAGAAAAACCATGAAATCTCGAACATTTGATCTGGTGCTGTATCATACATCCAGCCACGAAGGATTTGTCTGTGTTCTGCTTTTGGCTCTATCTAGAATAGCAGCTGCTCAGATGCTCACTTTCAAGTCAAGTCACCTCATGTGTGAGCGGCATTTTCAAGGTCTAGTTTGTCACCTCAAACAGCTGAAGACTCATGTGAAGATGCTGTTTTTCCAGCAGGAAGACTCTGGCAATCTGGAATTCCCACCTAGCCCAGCTGGCTGCCTTACCAGCTGTAGTTTGATAGTTACTGCAATTAATTTACACATAAAAGAAAGTCTTCACTGTGCACTGCTGGGACAATTTACACCTAGCTGGCAGAACAATCACCTTTGTATGTACAGTGCTATTCCCGCATTGCTGTGCCTGACCTTGCTGATAAATCTGAGTCAGGGAAGTGTAGAGGAACCTGTCATTCACAAACTGTCACCATTCTCACACTGAAATCAGAATTGAAACCTTCATTGATTTGAAAGGGAACATTCTTCATCTTAATGACTCCAATGTAGCTTTTGGTCAGACAGAAAGAAATAACATGGGGAAAATTTGACTTCAAAGAGCTAATTTCCTGTGGAAGACGGTGTTATTTTGTTGTCTCATACGTGTCAGTATTGCTTTAGCTAATGACAAGTTTAGAAATAATGACTTGAGCCTAAATGCAGATAAACATGCCTATAAAGTACCAGCTACAAGCGCATTTGTAAAACAAGCTTGTTGTTCTCTTACGTATGCATTTGGGACTTGGAAGGAAAAAGTGTCCTGGGGTGTGTCATATGTCATGTGTCATGTCAGAAAATGGAAAGTCATCTCACGTGTCGTGTCATGTGTCACCTCGTGTCACGTGTAACATCACGTGTCACAGGTCACGTGTCATGTGTCACATGTAACATGTCACGTGTCACGTGTAATGTGTCACATGTAACATGTAAAGTGTCACATGTCACGTGTCATGTGTCACCTCGTGTCACGTGTAACATCACGTGTCACAGGTCACGTGTCATGTGTCACATGTAACATGTCACGTGTCACGTGTAATGTGTCACATGTAACATGTAAAGTGTCACATGTCACGTGTCATGTGTCACCTCGTGTCACGTGTAACATCACGTGTCACAGGTCACGTGTCATGTGTCACATGTAACATGTCACGTGTCACGTGTAATGTGTCACATGTAACATGTAAAGTGTCACATGTCACGTGTCATGTGTCACCTCGTGTCACGTGTAACATCACGTGTCACAGGTCACGTGTCATGTGTCACATGTAACATGTCACGTGTCACGTGTAATGTGTCACATGTATCATGTAAAGTGTCACATGTCACGTGTAATGTGTCACCTCGTGTCACGTGTCACATCACGTGTCACATGTCACGTGTCGTGTCAAATGTCACGTCACGTGTCACATCTCACGTGTCATGTGGTACATGTAAAATGTCACGTGACACATGTAACGTCACGTGTCACACGTCACCTCGTGTCACAAGTCACGTATCATGTGTCACCTCATGTCACGTGTCATGCGTCACATGTAATATGCCATGTGTCACCTCGTGTCACGTATCACCTCGTGTCACATGTCACGTGTCACGTGTCATGTGACGTGTGACACGTAACGTGTCACGTGTCACATGTAACAGTCACGTGTCACGTGTCATGGGTCACATGAAACATGTCACGTGTCACAAGTTACATGTCACGTAACGTGTCACATGTCACGTGTCACGTGTCACATGTAACATGTCACGTAACGTGTCACATCACGTATCACATGTCTCGTGTCGTGTCACATGTCACATCACGTGTCCTGTGTAACGTGTAACATGTCACGTGTCCTGTGTCACATGTAACATGTCACGTGTCCTGTATCACGTGTAACATGTAACATGTCCTGTGTCACATGTAATAGGTCAAGTGTCATGTCTCACGTGTAATTTCTCACGTGTCCTGTGTCACATATAGCATGTCACGTGTCATGTGTCCCATGTAACATGTCACGTGTCCCGTGTCACGTGTAACATGTCACGTGTCCTGTGTCACGTGTAATATGTCACGTGTCAAATGTAACATGTCACGTGTCACGTGTCACTTGTAACATGTCACGTGTCCTGTGTAACATGTAACATGTCAGGTGTCCTGTGTCACGTGTGACATGTCATGTGTCCTGTGTCACATGTAACATGTCACGTGTCATGTGTCACATGTAACATGTAACATGTCACGTGTCACGTGTAGCATGTCATGTGTCACATGTAGCATGTCATGTGTCACGTGTAGCATGTCACGTGTCCTGTGTCACGTGTAACATGTCACGTGTCCTGTGTCACATGTAACATGTCAGGTGTCCTGTGTCACGTGTCACGTGTCCTGTGTCACATGTAACATGTCACGTGTCATGTGTCACATGTAACATGTCACGTGTCCTGTGTCACTTGAACAATGTCACGTGTCATGTGTCCTGTGTCACATGTAGCATGTCACGTGTCATGTCTCACGTGTAGCATGTCACGTGTAACATGTCACGGGTCATGTGTCACGTGAAACATGTCACGTGTCACGAGCCCTGTGTCACGTGTAACATGTCACGTGTCATGTGTCACGTGTAACATGTCACGTGTCCTGTGTCACGTGTGACATGTCACGTGTCACATGTAACATGTCACGTGTCATATGTCACGTCTAACATGTCACGAGTCACGTGTCCTGTGTCACATGTAACATGTCACGTGTCCTGTGTCACGTGTGACATGTCACGTGTCCTGTGTCACGTGTAACATGTCACGTGTCACGTGTCACATGTCACATGTCACGTGTCCTGTGTCACATGTAACATGTCACGTGTCATGTGTCACGTGTCCTCTGTCACGTGTAACATGTCACGTGTCATGTGTCACGTGTAACATGTCACATGTCACCTGTCCTGTGTCACATGTAACATGTCACGTGTCACGTGTCCTGTGTCACATGTAACATGACACGTGTCATATGTCACGTCTAACATGTCACGTGCCACGTGTCCTGTGTCACATGTAACATGTCACGTGTCACGTGTCCTGTGTCACGTGTAACATGTCACGTGTCACGTGTCACATGTAACATGTCACGTGTCACGTGTCACATGTCACATGTCACGTGTCCTGTTTCACATGTAACATGTCATGTGTCACGTGTAACATGTAAAATGTCACGTGTCATATGTCACGTCTAACATGTCACGTTTCATGTGTCACGTGTAACATGTCACGTGTCACATGTCACATGTCATGTGTCACGTGTGACATGTCACGTGTCACGTGTAACATGTCACGTGTCACGTGTAACATGTCACGTGTCACATGTCACGTGTCCTGTGTCACGTGTAACATGTCACGTGTCCTGTGTCACATGTAACACGTCACGTGTCACGTGTCACGTGTAACATGTCACGTGTCACGTGTCACGTGTGACATGTCACGTGTCCTGTGTCACGTGTAACATGTCACGTGTGACATGTCACGTGTCATGTGTAATTTCTCACGTGTCCTGTGTCACATGTAACATGTCACGTGTCACGTGTCCTGTGTCACATGTCACATGTCACGTGTCACGTGTCCTGTGTCACATGTAACATGTCACGTGTCACGTGTCACGTGTGACATGTCACGTGTCCTGTGTCACATGTAACATGTCACGTGTCATGTGTCACGTGTCACATGTAACATGTCACGTGTCACGTGTCACGTGTAACATGTCACGTGTCATATGCACGTCTAACATGTCACGTGTCACGTGTCATGTGTCACATGTAACATGTCACGTGTGACGTGTCACATGTAACATATCACGTGTCACGTGTCACATGTAGCATGTAACGTGTTATATGTCACGTCTAACATGTCACGTGTCACGTGTCATGTGTCGCGTGTTACATGTCACGTGTCACGTGTCCTGTGTCACATGTCAAGTGTCACGTGTCACGTGTCCTGTGTCACATGTAAGATGTCACGTGTCCTGTGTCACGTGTAACATGTCACGTGTCACGTGTAACATGTCACGTATCACGTGTCACGTGTCATGTGTAATTTCTCACGCGTCCTGTGTCACGTGTAACATGTCACGTGTCTTGTGTCACATGTCACATGTCATGTGTCACGTGTCACGTGTCACATGTCACGTGTCCTGTGTCACATGTAACATGTCACGTGTCACGTGTCCTGTGTCACATATAACATGTCACGTGTCACGTGTCACATGTAACATGTCACGTGTCATATGTCACGTCTAACATGTCACGTGTCACGTGTCCTGTGTCACGTGTAACATGTCAGGTGTCCTGTGTCACATGTAACATGTCACGTGTCCTGTGTCACGTGTAACATGTCACGTGTTCTGTGTAACGTGTAACATGTCAGGTGTCCTCTGTCACGTGTAACATGTCACGTGTCCTGTGTCACATGTAACATGTCATGTGTCACGTGTCCTGTGTCACATGTAACATGTCACGCGTCACGTCTTACATGTCACATGTCATGTGTCACGTGTAATTTCTCACGTGTCCTGTGTCACGTGTGACATGTCACGTGTCGATTCACGTGTAACGTGTCACGTGTCACGTGTAACATGGCACGTGTCCTGTGTCACTTGAACAATGTCACGTGTCATGTGTCCTGTGTCACATGTAGCATGTCACGTGTCATGTCTCACGTGTAGCATGTCACGTGTAACATGTCACGGGTCATGTGTCACGTGAAACATGTCACGTGTCACGTGCCATGTGTCACGTGTAACATGTCACGTGTCATGTGTCACGTGTAACATGTCACGTGTCCTGTGTCACGTGTGACATGTCACGTGTCACGTGTCACATGTAACATGTCACGTGTCATATGTCACGTCTAACATGTCACGTGTCACGTGTCCTGTGTCACATGTAACATGTCACGTGTCCTGTGTCACGTGTAACATGTCACGTGTCACGTGTCACATGTCACATGTCACGTGTCCTGTGTCACATGTAACATGTCACGTGTCACGTGTCACATGTAACATGTCACGTGTCTTGTGTCACATGTAACATGTCACGTGTCCTGTGTCACATGTAACATGTTACGTGTCCTGTGTCACGTGTAACATGTCACGTGTTCTGTGTCACGTGTAACATGTCAGGTGTCCTCTGTCACGTGTAACATGTCACGTGTCCTGTGTCACATGTAACATGACACGTGTCATGTGCCACGTGTAACATGTCTTGTGTCACGTGTCGTGTGTCACATGTAACATGTCACGTGTCCTGTGTCGCAAGTAACATGTCATGTGTCACGTGTCCTGTGTCACATGTAACATGTCACGTGTCACATTTTACATGTCACATGTCATGTGTCACGTGTAATTTCTCACGTGTCCTGTTTCACGTGTAACATGTCACGTGTCCTGTGTCACGTGTGACATGTCACGTGTCCTGTCACGTGTAACATGTCACGTGTCACGTGTCACATGTAACATGTCATGTGTCATGTGTCCTGTGTCACATGTAGCATGTCACGTGTCATGTCTCACGTGTAGCATGTCACGTGTAACATGTCACGGGTCATGTGTCACGTGAGACATGTCACGTGTCACGTGCCCTGTGTCACATGTAACATGTCACGTGTCATGTGTCACGTGTAACATGTCACGTGTCCTGTGTCACGTGTAACATGTCACGTGTCACGTGTCACATGTAACATGTCACGTGTCCTGTGTCACATGTAACATGTCCCTTGTCATGTGTCACGTGTAACATGTCACGTGTCACGTGTCACATGTAACATGTCACGTGTCCTGTGTCACGTGTAACATGTCACGTGTCACGTGTCACGTGTAACATGTCATGTGTCATGTGTCACGTGTAACATGTCACGTGTCTTGTTTCACATGTAACGTGTCACGTGTCACGTGTGACATGTCACGTGTCCTGTGTCAGGTGTCACATGTAACATTTCACGTGTCCTGTGTAACATGTCACGTGTCACGTGTCACGTGTCACATGTAACATGTCACGTGTCCTGTGTCACGTGTAACATGTCAGGTGTCCTCTGTCACATGTAACATGTCACGTGTCCTGTGTCACATGTAACATGTCACGTGTCATGTGTCACATGTAACATGTCATGTGTCACGTGTCCTGTGTCACATGTAACATGTCACGTGTCACGTTTTACATGTCACATGTCATGTGTCACGTGTAATTTCTCAGGTGTCCTGTGTCACGTGTGACATGTCACGTGTCCTGTCACGTGTAAAATGTCACGTGTCACGTGTCACATGTAACATGTCATGTGTCCCGTGTCCTGTGTCACATGTAACATGTCATGTGTCCCGTGTCCTGTGTCACATGTAACATGTCACGTGTCATGTGTCACATGTATCATGTCACGTGTCACGTGTCCTGTGTCACATGTAACATGTCAGGTGTTCTGTGTCACATGTAACATGTCACGTGTCACGTGTCACATGTCACATGTCATGTGTCACGTGTCACGTGTCCTGTTTCACATGTAACATGTCACGTGTCAAGTGTCATGTGTCTCATGTAACATGTCACGTGTCCTGTGTCACGTGAAACATGTCACGTGTCCTGTGTCACATGTAACGTGACATGTGTCATGTGTCACGGGTAACATGTCATGTGTCACGTGTAACATGTCACGTGTCACGTGTCCTGTGTCACATGTAACATTTCACGTGTCATGTGTCACATGTAACATGTCATGTGTCACGTGTCCTGTGTCACATGTAACATGTCACGTGTCATGTTTCACATGTAACATGTCACATGTCCTGTGTCACATGTAACATGTCACGTGTCACATGTCACATGTCATGTGTCACGTGTAATTTCTCACGTGTCCTGTGTCACATGTAACATGTAACGTGTCACGTGTCACGTGTAATTTCTCACGTGTCTTGTGTCACATGTAACATGTCACGTGTCACGTGTCCTGTGTCACATGTAACATGTCACGTGTCCTGTGTCACGTGTAACATGTCACGTGTCCTGTGTCACGTGTCACATGTCATGTGTCATGTGTCACGTGTCACGTGTCCTGTGTCACAGGTAACATCACGTGTCACGTGTCACGTGTTATGTGTCACCTCGTCTCACGTGTCACATGACGTGTCACGTGTCACATGTCACGTGTCACAGTTCACTTGTAACATGTCACGTGTCATGTGTCACCCCGTGTCACGTGTCACATGACGTGTCACATGTCACCACGTGTCTCCTTATGTCACATTTCATGTCATGTGCCTCGTGTCACGTGTCACTTTAGGCATTTCCTTAGGATATTTTCCATTTTTACCTGTGCTCCCAGAGTAGCTGTCCCTCTTCGCCATACCCCTGTGACTTTTTGTTGCAAACAGCCGTAAGAAAATCCCAGTTATTCCTCAGGGAATGCCTACTGGATGGCCCTTAACAGATCCGCCATCTTAGGAGTGTGGTTTGACCCACATATGATCTGCACTGCTGCTCACATTGTTCTTACTGAGAGGAAAGACCCTGATTTTCTCCTTTGCTTAAATCTCTAACTTCTATGAGATGTCTCTGTGTTAGACATTTAGCCCTGCATTGGACTTCCTACAGAATGACCTGACAGAAACCGTGGAGACATAAGTAGTTCAAGAATCAATTTGACAGTGCTGAAAAAGGAGAAAAGTCTGCCCAATTAGAACCAGATTATCTTAGGTTGCAGACACTTTGAGAAAAAGTTTCTTAATTGAACATTACCTAGCAGACAGTTTGACCTTCACAGGGGTTTGTGGATCACTTATAAGACCTTAAATGTCACCAAAAGCAGTAAAAAATTCTCTAAATAGAGATGCATAATTCTATTCTCAGAATCATAAGTCTGGATAAGCTCCTGTCTGGGATTCACGTGCTGAGAGTCACTGCTTTACTATGTAGAATTTTTAACAGCTGAATTCAAAACAGAAGAACTGAATTGGTGTAAATTATGAACAGAGAAGAAAAGCTGTCCAAAACCACACAAAAATCCTACAAGAATCTTCAATACAAAAAATGCATTATAATTTAAAATGCATTAAGTATTCAATGTGTTTCTGATGGAAAATTATCCTATTTTATCCCAACACATTTCTGAAATAAATTTTGTTTTTAAAATCGTAATGCACGAGGAGGGAGACTTTTTGTTATAAAATGAATGTATTCTGGGAATGCCAGAAGAGGCAAAGTGTCTTTGCCTTTGCTTTTAATTTTCTATCCACTTTTCAGTTTAAGTGTGTTATTGTAATTATAAAATAGTAAATGATTTCACAGCAAATTTGACTGCAAGTTAAATTTCATAAATTTTATTTTCCATCAAAACAATTCAAGGTATTTCTCAGTTCTAATAATGTTCCTGAGTCTTGATAGTACTATTTCATTCTCTTATCTTGTAGATGAAAAAAATTAACTCTGTATAAATTTTTTAACTTTTGAAATATGTACAAGAGAATCCCCACATAACTGAGGTAAGAAGAAATAGGGGGTAAGGAAAACTTGTGAAACACAAATAATCCAAGAACAGTGATGGTTGAAATCATAAAGATAAAACAGAGCTACTATGTCCTTGGAGAGAGGTTTTCTTTGCAGTCTGATTGGTCTCACACTGCTTTGCTTTCTGCTATCTAAGGTAGAAATCACAGCAGATTGTCCTGCTCTTAATTTAATTTCATAAAACTGCCTTAAAAAAAAACCAACCAACCAAACCCAAACTTGTAATGGAGTTCTATATGAAAGCCCTTAAAAATGATAGAAAATTTCTAGTCCCACTGCCACATCAATCAATGATCACCAGTAGTATCTAGTACTTGCAAAATTAAGCATTTTATAAAAACGTTAGATTTCTGAATCCTCTGTAGAAAATTAAAAGGATATTATTTTCTATGAACTTCTAAAAGATGGAGTTTTCCTGTCCCATGGACAGACTGCCTGAGTCATAAGGGTTTGCATTAATTATTCAAGTTCTTCATAATTTTCTTTTCTTCTACTATCTTATTGTATACTGGCTGCCATGACATTTTTCCAAACTGTACAATAAGGATGAAAATTGTATTTCCTAGTCTCAAATTGTCAGTTTAAATGAAGTTGTGACTATGTGCCAGCCAACAGCTATTTTTCTTTTTTCTATCAAATCACCTGCCTAAGGTCTCATCCAGCAGTCACCTCCCTCAAGTTCTTTTACATAAGCTGTGGAAAAACTATCAGATACTGAAGTGAGATTTTTGCTGCTGCATTTGTTTTGACCTCAGCTACTGAGTTGAATGCACCACACCTGTTCTGACAAAGTATTCAGAGTATTTCAAATTGAGCAAAGAGCTCACAGGTTTCAGTAATGTAGCTAGCAATTGTCCATTCGATGGTGCAAACACATATTTTGTAGCGAAGACAGGTTTCCCATGTTATTTCTTACAAACATTTTTGATCTAAATAAAGCCAGTAATTGATGGCTTTCTGATCAACTTGTGCCATCAAACTCAAGGCAAGAGCTTTTGCTGAAACCTGATGAGCTACTCTTGATTTCACCTTGAATCTGAGGAGAGAAGAATGGTGAGGGAACTGTTGACTCACAGTATGCTCCCAGTGAGTTGTACAGGGTCTCAGTGTGATGATGGTCAGACACATAGTTGTGACTGTATCATCTCTATCTATATCATCTATATCTATATGTATTTACTAACATTGCTAGGTCCTGCACTTGGTTCAAGGCAATCCCAAGTACAAAGACAGGCTCAGGGATGAAGGGATTGGGAGCAGCCCTAAGGGGAAGGACTTGAGGTTACTGATGAATGAGAGGCGGGATATGTCCCAGTAATGTGCACTGGTAGCCCAGGAAGCCAGTGGTGTCCTGGGCTGCATCCAAAGCAGCATGGCCAGCAGGGCAAAGAGGGGAATTCTGTCCCTCTGCTCTGCTCAGATCTCACCTGGAATTGTGCATCCAGTTCCTCAGCATAAGAAGGATGTGGACCTGCTGGAGTGAGTCCAGAGCACGTCCATGAAGATGCTCAGAGGACTGGAGCATTTCTTTGGTTGGGTCTGTTCAGCCTTAAGAAGAGAAGGCTCTGGGGACACCTGATTGTGGCCTTTCAATGCTTAGAGGGAGCTTATAAAAAAGAGGGAAAGAGACATTTTTCCAAGGCTTGGAGTGACAGGACAAGTGCAATGGTTTTAAGCTCATGTGTTGACCCTATAACTGACAGGTGGTTTGTGCACAAGGTTTATATGACATCAGATGCATCAAAGAGCAGAATTGTCTTTCTGATGCTTGAGGATTTGCAGCTTTGTTAGCTTTGTTTTCTCTCACATAAGTACAGACTTGACTAGTTGCAATAGAATTCTGTTTAGAGTGCTGCAGGTGAAGTTTTGAGGAGCTGACCTACGCACCATTGAGTCTACACTTTGAGTATACATTATGTGGGGAGGTATTCCTCCCAGAAGTACTCAAATAACCTCTTTAGGATTGCACCATTCGCCCCCACTCCTTGTTTTATACAACTAGAAAAGGTAGAAAGGACAAAGCGATCACTCTCAGGTGTTAATTATGAACATCTTAATTGAATCTCCATTAATTTTTCTCTGTCCTCACCATCTAATTCTCCTGGTTAGAATCTCCTGGCGTATGTAAAATATGCACAGCAGAAGAAACTTCTGCAGACATTTGAAGATATATTAGGAGGTAACTGCCACAGATGTTGCATTAGGCTTCTCAATTAAAACAGACATAAATTTCTCTATTTCACCCTTTAATGATCAAATGTAATCTTCAAAGATTCTAATAGCTTTTACATTTTTCTAGAATGTTTATAAGCTAAAACAAACTGTTCCATTAGCAGCAGAACTAATGAAACTTGCTTTCCTATTGTCACCAGTCCTTTCATGCCAGTCTACACTTGAATGCAACCACCACAGCAGGAGTGTAGCTGTACCTGTGCACCTGTTAAAGAAGTTTTATTTTTGTTCCTGTATGTTGGCTCCTGCCTCTTGGAAAAGATTTGGACTGAGCTCTTTCTGATTTTCTGTTACTAAAGGAATAAATAGTGTCTTCTCCCTAGAGGTAAGTTTCTAATGGGGAAACAGGAGAAATTAATAATTTAATATCCTTAAAAATTTGTCCACTTTCAAGTGTGAATGAAGTAAACCCCTTGAGGGAACAATGGAAGTATAATCACTTGATTTTTACTTTTTAAGAAAGCTCATTAAATTTGATATGGTCAGTAAAAAAATTGAGATGAAACCTGATTTTGAAATGCAGTTTTAAGGGCACTGCTTTACTTTAAATATGGGCTAAGAGTTTCTAAGATAAAATTCTAGCTCTGTGAAACAGTATAAATTTTCTGCTCTTTATCAAGTGGAGAGAATTGGATGCTTTAGAAGGACTTTCAATTCAGCTGATTTTAATGTTGCTGAACATTTGCTTTGAGATGGAATTAACTCTGACTTGCTCACTTCTGACTCAAAAGGTTGTCTGTGTTGAATGATTCAGATACTGATATTTTAGTCAAACATATATATTTGTAGCCATTTATGAGCTTTTGTTTGCTTTTTAAAATTAAAAAGAAAACAAAACCTCTACTCAACCTCATCTCTCTAGGCTGGATCCAGAAAGATTTGTGTAACAAATCTATTGCAGTTTAAGGAAAAAAGCTAAGTTCTGAATTTGGAAGACATAGTTGGGTTACTGTTTGAGAATGGATCTATGAATGAGGTTTTGGGCCTGTTCAAGTTGACAGGACTTTACACAGATATTTTTGTAGGAAGAAATTCTTGTGTAACAGATAGTGCTTCTGTGAAGTCTTCATGTTAGGGCTGCATGATTCTTGGCAATGATTCCTAGTTCAGGTTGGTGGGGCAGCACTGATCATTCATCTGTTTTACTAAAGCCCCATAAAAGCCCTTTTTCTGTTACATCGAAAAACTAGAGGTGTCTTTGACCTCAAGGAATTATTTTCCATTCACAGTTCAGTTCTATTTGTTTGATTTGAAACCACAGGATTTTAAATTAAACGGGCAATAAAACCAAAGAGGTATTCCAATTTTGTCCTAGGTTACAATGTAAAATTGTGCCCAAGGTTTGTATTCTATCCCCATGAGCCCTTGGAGCCAGGGTGGGGCAGTGTTTTTCCTTATCTTCTGTTAACGAGCCTAACAATGCCTTGCCACATGACTCATAGATAACTCCCTCCGGGAGTTATCTCTGTTTAATGGGCCATCAAGGACCCACTGCATGACCCATAGAATGAGATCAGCCCATTGTGAGATGCTCTGCCCATGGGGAGGAGCCAAGCATTCCCACCTGGATAAATCCAGGGTTTGAGACAGCACAAGCAGCTTTTTATCCACTGGACTCCCAGAGGAGACAAGAGCTACCAAACCTTTCTACAAGATCACTGCTTCGACAAGACCATCTCATCTGGACTGCCGCTACCACCCTAACAGGGTGTCAGGTTGTATTCTGACTCTGTCAGTGGTTTTTTATACTATTACTTTTATTTTACTTTCTTTTATTTCTTTTCTTTTCCTCTTATTAAATTGTGTTTCTGACTTGGAGTCTTTCACTGGTTTTGCCTCCAAACCAGCACAAATTTTTATAAGATTTATTCTTAATTTGCAGCAATAACATTATTGGCAGGTAAAAAAGATGCTAACACTCCGTCTCCCTGCTAATGAGTGCAGTCTCCCAGAATACTAACTTAGGGGTTTCTTTTGGGCTTTTTTGCTGTGGTCATGAGTCTCTTTCCTGTCCTCCTTTTTGTCATGTCCCACCTTTCCCCTGATATATTCAATCATAGGTGAACAAAAGTTTATTTCAGTTGCTCATTAAAATCATAAGAGGGGTTATGGTCTGAAGGAAGGGATAGGAGGGAAACTGCTGCACCTGGTGCCTTGCAGCACACCTGGTTTGAAGCCACAGAGGTGTGGGTGTTGTTGAAACTCTGAAATTTCTCCAAGAAATTTATTTCTGCCTGAATCAGTGACTCTTCTAATTCAAATAAGAGTTTGTGCTGTGGTAGTTACTGAAAATCAACAGTGACTGCATGTGAAGTAAACTGGTAAACTGATAAGAAAATCAAGGTTTCAAAAGCCAGCAAGATGAAAGAAGTTTTCCTGAAGCCTCTGCACTGTGAAATACAAGTGCTAGAACAACTAGCAATTTAGTTTCTTCCAATTAGCTTCCAAAAATTTGTAGATACATAGTGCTGTATATGCAGTTGCTATTTTCTCTGTGAATTTTTGTTTCTTGAAACAATACAGCAATTTACAGTGATGATGCAGGGGAAAGCAGAAGAGTTCTGGTTTTGTTTAACAAAAACCATCCTTTATTACCCTGGCAGGTGTATGAGTCGTTTTGTCACAAAATTTTCTTTGAAAAGGAATCAGCGCCTTCTGTTGCTTTGCTGAAGGCAAGCATGATTTGGAAGATAAAAGCAGTTACATACGAAAGACCTTCATTTACATTCAGGGATCATTGCTTGGATGAGTATGTGAAAGAAATCCTCTTTACAATATGTATTTCAAAACTGAAGGAATAAAAGCAATCCTACCCATGGATTTAGAATATGCTCATTAGTGTTGAAGAAAGACGTAATTTAAAACAATGATGAGGTTTTAAATTCTCTTAAACTCCATTTGCTGATGCAATCTCTGATGACAGTCCTCAGATGGGGATTTGAGATTTTAAAACTTCAGTATGGATGGGATGTGAAATCTTGTGGTTCTGACAAACTCCTGTCAGACACGGGTACATATTAGATTGGATATTTAGATCTTGACAGTGAAATGCTTGAACAGAAGATAACTCAGACTCTGGGAGGAGGGAGATAGGAAGAGATTTCTACTTGGATACCACTCTTAGACAAAAATATAGACTGGGATTTTGAGATTTAGAACTGTGTGTGATTAAAGAATAGGAACTGTATTTTCTTTCAGCACTTGCTAGAAAGGAAAGATTAGAATTTAGGTGATGACTGTTTTTCCTTTTGGCGGTGATGATGCTCTGATGTGGTAGTGAATTTTAATAGCTTGTTTTTTCCCTTATCAGAAGGCTCAACAGGGAAGACAGGAGCTATAACAGAGCTGGTGACTATGATACCACTCCAGTAGTTGACTCACCAATTCCAAATGTTTATTTTGAAATATAAAGCCTCCTATGCTCATTAATATTCTACTTGGATGTTTTAAAGATTGTTTTCAGTATCAGAAACTAATAGCAATATAAGAAAACACAAAAAGTATGCCTGTTGAATTTGAAGTGTTTAGCACTGTTAATATTGTTAGTACTGCCACCTAAGAATATGCTGTGAATTCCTGGGCATAGATTGGAAAAGGTGCATATTTCCTTTTACTTTCCAGATGAATTGAAGTCTCACTTTCATCAGGTTTCCTCCACTAGTTGTGGACTTTTAAGACATTGTGATTTTGGTTTCAATTAGCTGCTGCCGCCTTACATTGGTCTATAACTCAAAGCATTTTTTAACCCTCTTTCATTTCCATGCATATAGTCAATGTCTTGATGATAATTCTAAACTAGATTGCAAAATAATTTCTTCTTTCTCAATTGTTCCCTGAAGTCAATGTGAATTCTGATATTTACCTTCAGGTTAATTGTTATCAGGTTATGTGTAAGGAAAGCTGTAGTACTATCCAGACAATATTAATAGATAGATGGAGCCTTTTAAATTTTCTTCTTACTTAATAAAAAAAACAAATTAGATTAATATACCTAATTAATCTAATTTATGCAGAATATGTTTATAAAGCTGACTTTTAAGCTTTCTTTTCCTCTTCTGATTTGTGAGAAGTACAAGGTATCTCATAACAAATCTCTGAGACATCTAAGAATCTGGTTAAGAAAAAAAAACTAGTGAAAGTACTAGTTTTAAAATGAATAGTACTAGTCATTTAAAATGAATAAGAGTTGATATTCAGCATCTTTATTAGTATTTCTTTGCAATTCTTAATCCATTTCTATTGAAGTAATGGAAAAAGAATTTATTTCCCTAGAGGTAACCTAATATCTGTGAGCTCCCATAACTATTAACTAATAAAAAAGTACTCAGCTGGCCAACGTAACACTATTATATGTTATATAGTATGTTTATAAACACTATATGTTTGTATAGTTCAGATTCCATTGTGATTGTCCTAATTTAAAATGAGTAAATTATTATTTTGTCACATATTTTGTGACCACTTTTTATGTGCACAATACTTTCATGTAAATGATGTTTGCATGTTAAGTGTGGCAATAATTCATCATGCTACAAAATCAACTCTTCAGATTTTATTTTTTGATTAAAAAATTTACTTCTCAGCCACAAGAAGTTTAAATAGTGTTTCTCCCTTTGAAAAAGGCAGAATGGGGAATTTCAGTGGTTCCTTCTTTGGCTAGAATGGATCTGTGCTTTTACGTTTCTTGGATCATGATTGTCTAAGTGGAAGCTTTACTGCTGGCTCCATAGGAGAAAATAAATACTATTCATCTGTTTTAAAGATAGTTTTAAAGTGTTTGTGCTATACATGAATGTATACTCTTTACCTGTAGTGTAAAAACAAGACAAACAATACAAACAATTTTAAATTTCTGCATGTTGTAATTAAGGGAACACATTTCCTTCAATTAAGAGCCAAAATTTCTCTGTTATCTAACATAGTAGACACGAAGAAAGTTCAGTTTCAATTCAATATTAAAAAAAAAAATCTATTTTACAGTTGAAACATGTACATAATCTCTTGTTTATATTCCTGTACAGTACTGCTGAGTATCATCTCCAAATGTATTTTTTGAGCCTCTGCATAGTAATTCACAAGCCTCTGTATTTTCTCAGCCTGTGTTCAAATTGATAGAATAATAGTTGCATCTTTGAATAAATTTGATACCTGTAGCCAACTTTTCTCTGTTTCAAAAGCTCTTAACAGAACACCAAATATATATATAAAGCTTTTAATTTCCAAAAATATTAAGGTTAAAAAAATAAACAAACCATACCAGAAACCATTTAAATTAGAGAAATGGAAAAATTATCCTGCAGTACTTTTGTTTATAGGCATGCAACAGTTAAAACTCTGGGTATATCATAGCATTGCAAATTTTACCAAACATATTTAACTTGTTGACCTGCTCACTGGATAGTCAAGCAGTAGAGAATTTCAGTTAAATTTAGTAATTACTGCACATTTCGTTTGCTACCAGTAGAACAAAGTAATCAAGATTTTTCTTTTATGTCACAGCTGAAAAACACCCACACTGCTGTTGAGCACATTAACAGTAAACAACTGTGTCTGAAGAAGGCAGAAAACTTCCCGGCATGCTTATTCTCTTTGTATTGCCTCTTCATTCGTCTTATTGCCTTTGCATCGTTCTACTTCACCCACTTTATGCATTGAGTGCTCCTTGAGAATGTCAACCCAATAAAATTTATGAGAGAGAGAGAATACAGAAATGTACCTAATAGGTAAGACATATTATAGTGTATTTGGCCATATAAAAAGAAAATATTACATTTGTATATGCTATTTGTTAATATTATCTATTTTTAAAATGTTGTAGAAGGGTGCTGCTTTAAGAAGAGTTAGTGTGCTCTCGGACTTGTGACTACAGCACTGTTTTGAGGAACATTTCAGAAATGTGTGCATAGTCTGACTTTTAAAATAGCCTCTAACCTATGAAGTGGACTTGGTATGCATCTCCCACCACTTAGAGTCTCTACAGGATAAAAACATTAGTCTATTTGTTTAAACAACCAGAAATCTTCTCTGTGGAGATATAGCTTATTAGCTAAGCAGATAAATATTTTCCACACCTATTTTTGGATTTTTTCTTATTTTCAGTATTGAGAAATGGAGTCCTGAAACACATGGCACCCCCAGTTTTTTCTATGAACCTTGCATGGATGAGTGATCTCCAGACTCCTCTTAGGTAGGATACTTAGTTGCATTAAGACAGACACCTTTATTTACAACTATATCTCTAAAACATTGAAAAGACTTCCTTGTCTCAGGAAAAATCAAATGGCACAGCTGATACCACTGGGCAAAGTATTTCCCTCTCTCCTCTCTGTTTTCAGCATCCCTGCACTGTCACAGAAGGAATTGGTTAAACACTGTAATCTTCACCCTTGTTAAAATGTTTCTCTTAATGTAAACTTAATTTTGGTCAGACTGGAAGCATATGTTTGCTCTCTGAAGATGTGGAAGCTAAATAATTTTTTAATGTGAGTACTAAAACTCTGAAGTCTGTCAAGTGAGCAGTGTTGCGTTGCCTTGAATGCTGCTGTCACACATTCATGAAGGTCGAGAGCTGTGTCTCTGCTTTCATCAAGCAGCTTTTTATGTCCTGCAGGTGCTTAGTTAAGTAAAGTTCAAAAGTGTGACTGGCAGGCACGTGGGACAGACAGAGGATTTGGAGTACTGTACAGGCAAAAGTAATTTGGAAAGACCTTTTGAATCTGTGTGGAAGCATACAACTTCATCATAAACCAGGGAAGGACTGTTGAGAAGAACAAAGTGCTAGTAAGTCCGAGATCAGGTCATCAGCCAGATCTGAAGCCCTTTACACCCTTGGAGTGGCTACTGGGAACAGAGGCTAGACAGAATTTAGAGAATAAAAATGGGTATTTATTGAAGGCCTTCAACAGGTACATCTTGGGCAGTCAAAAGCCTCTGAGAGGGGCTACACCCAAGATGGACGATGCAGTTTTAAGTTTGATCCATTTACATATCTGGGGTTAATCTTCCGATTACAGCTTCAGGTAATGAAGTCATTTACTCCAAGTTTCCCCCCCACCCAAATCACTGCTGCGTACATTGCTCAGGGCCTGAGACAGGAAGGTGTCCTTGAGCTTCAGGCCTAGAGAGGAATTGTCTTGCCTGAATAAAATGGGAGAACAGTAGCTGACAGGCTATGGAGCTTTAGAGTTATTCACCAAAGCAGTACAAGATCTGAAAAACATAAAAGCTAAATCCTAAGGCATTGTCAGCAGATGGGAACATCTATTATTTTGTTTTCTTTTCTCAAGTGTTTTATTAGCAAGGAATGAACAGTAAAAAAGTAAAAATATATATGTCTTCAAGGGGAGTTTCAGTAATTTTAATAAGCTGTCAAATATCTTGTAGAAAACTCTGTTGCTTTTATGACAGATAAAGCTTTCAGTGAAGCTGAGTACTTGTAAAATTTATTTTAAGAAATGCAAACTTTTCCCACTTTATCTTAATAGTTGGAGCAGATTGAAACTGTTTTTAAAATGATTTACCAGGAAATAGTAACTTTTATTGAATTTTACAGACTGGTATTATCTTAATCTAAACCACTTAATAAGAAAACATTTATTTTCCAAAGTATAACGGGCTTTAATTTAAACTACAGCATTTGGTGCAAAACTCTATTGTTCCTTGAGGACTTTCACACTGGGTTTTTCTCTGATGTTTTCAAAACTTTAAAACTTCAGTGCTTCACTGTTAACAATGAAAGAAAAGTCAGACTTTCAGGAAGGGCAGCTGAATACAGTTGATAGTTTTATGTATATAGAAAAAGGTTCAAACATGGATCCTGAAGGTAAGCCTTAGACTGACTTTGTAGACATCTGAAGTTAGGACTAGAAATATAATTGATAATGAAATTCCCAGTGTGTAGCATGAGATGACAGGATCCCATCTGTTCATTTGTATTTCACAGGTCACTGACTGACAGAAATTCACTAAACTCTGTAATCAGTATTTGATAGACATGTCTGATCAAGAAGGCATTAGATATTGATGTGAAAATGTTAAGAAATCAGCTTTTGCCACTTATTTGTTAGGCTTGTTTCAAGTCCTATCCATGTCTGATTTAAAAGATGCTTACTTCTAAATTGGAATACTTTGGTATGTTCTTCAAGACTATATCAACACTGAATGCTCAAAGTGCTGAGGAAGCAAAGGATGATCTTTCTCAAAGTCATACCCAGAAAAAAAGAGAGTTGTGATATTTGCATGAGGATGTGAAATTTTGAGAGCTGGGTCTGCAGGGGTGTACATATCTTTGCACTGAACTTTTTCTTCTTTTGAGACTTCCATTTTATAAGATTATGATTTTTGCTTTTGTCTTTTAAAAGATTTAGAACCTCTGGGGAAAAAGTGAACACCAAAACAAATAACTCAATACTGTTTATAATGCTGCTTTGCTAATTGTTATCAACACTTTGACAACATGAGTAATATATTAGAAAATGTTTAGGTAATACCATAGGGACTATTATACGAAAATAAGAAAAAGTGTCTGCTAGTTTGCTAGTTGGAAAGTACTTTGTAATTCATTTCAAATAATAAGAAAGTTTTAATCTACAAATTACAAAACTGAAGGTACTATTGCTTAGGTGCATTACATTTCTTAATTTGTTCTAATTTAGTGACAGGCTTTTGAGTCTAAGATGTTAGACAGCTACATCTCCTGCTTTCATTGTAAAGAAACAGAATGTTCTTGTGCATTCAAGGTATAAAATTGTCCTTTGTATAGTGTAGGTCAAGCAGGTTCCTGATTTTGAGGGTTCCATAAATCTTTTAAGCCAAGGTACTGGTGAGCCAGCATCCTTACATCATTGTTTTAAAGCTACTGCATATTACTAGCTGTGATTCTTCCATTACACTGGGAACTAACAAAACTTGTTTAATGACTGCTTACTGCCATCTTTTACCTTAGAGAGTACTAATTTGCCATTGAAAAAAGGATTAAAAAGTACAGTGATTTGTCATCATCTTGCAATTAGCAGTTAAGTCTTGTGAGAAGAGAAAGGGATTTGGGGACAGTTCTGGAAGAGATGTAAAAGCATTAAGTAGAGCTGTGGAAGTTATTTATGAGACTTACTGGTCACTATGAAGTAGTATGAGAATAATCTGGTTTTTTCACATGTAGCGTCAGAATTTATTAATATTGAAATGGTGTCTTATCTCCCCAAAGATGCATCAGTGAAAGAAATTATCTGGAAAAACAAGCCAAGATATCTTGCTAGCTAAAAGCCTAAGAACAATCCTTTCCTAAGGATACCTGTTTATTCACAAGCTGAGGGATTTCAGACAAAAGAGGAATGTACGTCCTTGCTCCAGTTTCCCTAGCCAGCTACAGCTTTGCCAAGAGGTTACAGAGTGGCCCTTGTCAGCATTGTGTCTAGACTGCTTTGCCTATCTCAGCCCCTTGACAGAGGCTTAGAGCTGAGAAAGTCTCTATTCTGAGGTTCTGCAGTTCTTACACACCATTTCAAAAGGTGATTTAACATTTTATATTACTCATTTGAATAAGACATGCAAAAACTTCATCTACACTTGAGGTGGATATGGTTTTCAAAGTTTCAAAGGCAGCAAGTAAGATAATTTTAACACCATGTTGGAAATTTTAAAATTTTACTCCTGCATTTCCCATCCTTGAATCTTTACTGACAATGTGATCTGATCTTTAATGAACCTTCATCAAAAAATTAGTAATTAGTTATAAGAAATTTGTCATGTTACTCAGATAACTAATTGCTTAGATCAGGGCAGTTGGTCCACAGGAATTTTTGTCTTTGTTTTTGCTTTTCCAGCTGATTTTTTGTAGTCTTCCTCTAGCTAGCTTAATTTATATTAAGTTAAATGGGGCTCTAATGCTTCTTTCTGTCTCTACTTTGTTTCTCTCAATGTTCATCAGTTTAATTGGAAGATGTTCTAAGAAGCTTCTTTTTCAGGTTTCCTGAGCCACTTTCAAATTAATTATGCAGTGTAATTTCTCCTTGTGTATCTCCACATCTGATTCTTATTTTGACAATTTTTACACAGGCTGTGTAACACTTTTGAATAAAAGCATAGAACAATTTTAGGTTAGAAATATCAGGACAGGTTCTCTAAAACAGGAAATATGGCCTACAGACACCTTGCCTGTCTTTTTCTCCTAGAAGGCTTTTCTTTTTGATGCAGCCCTAAGGTGCGATTGATATGGGATAGCTCAAATGCCTTAAATCAGTTGCTTCATTTAAATGCCATACTCTGGAAATACTGACAGCATCCAAAAGACAGAGCTTTTTTGACCCGAAAGCTAAAGCATAATATTTAATTTGTTGGCCCAATAAAAGGTATTGCATTATCTACCTTGTCAGTAGACACTGACATTCATAGTTCTTGGCCCTTATCCTAGGACACTTAAAATGCTCTTGACAAATTACTCCTGAAAGGGCTGGATAGACAACAGGCACGGTGACAGCAGTATATCTCTCTTCCCTGCCTCATTCAGACAGCGAGAGATGGTGTGTTTAGTTTTTCCAGTACAGGATGTTTCAGGATGATTACTGTAATTGAATCTGGTAGCAGACATTTGTGGCTTTGCAGATGTTGTAAAATAGCGTTTGATGTTTTCTGTCTTGAGTCTCTTGCAGCGGCCCCCACCTCTTCCCATTCAGAGGAATAACAGCTGAGGCAGTAGAATTTATGTTTGTGAAGGAGTTAGCCCTCAAAGTGCACATCAGACCAGCTTTTTTTATGTGCTTATTGGCTTCCCATAGAATGTCAAGACAAAGCTGGGGATTCAGCACTGTCCAGACTGTGTTTTCAAAGCCATTCCTTGACACCTGGCATTTCAAGGGGGAAACCTTGCCCCAAAAGTTGGCTCAGGTAAAACAGAGGTTTCTACAGGACAGTAGAGGAGGAAGAGAGAGCTCACTGGCTCTGGCCCAATGCAGTGCAGGAATATTCTGAACTAGTCATGAGCCGGGCTTAAAGTTCAGCACCACTCACTAAAGAAAATCCAAATCCGGGCCCCACTAAAATAAAATATTCTGTAGCCATTCCTCTGGAAAGTCAGCTAAAGATTGGTCACTGTTTATGCAGCCAATGGTCTATAAATTCAGGGACTGTGAAAAATTGTAGCTTGGATGCTACAATGAACTGTGTTTTTACAGGTCCATGGAAGAGGTGCCATTTCAGTATAGGATATGCTGAATTCAACTGATATATGGAACTACTCTAACCTCATCCCTGAAGATTTACGCCCTAACCAGCAAAATCTGAGGGCAGAGAATGATATGAAAGACAATTAATTAGCTGCTGAGAAAGGCTGCATTTCAATAGGTTACAAGGAATAGAATGAATAGAATCATTTAGGCTGGAAAAGACCTTTAAGATCATTGAATCCAACTATTAACCTTATATCCCCAAGTCTATCACTAAACAATGTCCCTAAGTGCCACATCTATGCACATTTAAACACATCAAAGAATGGTCACTCCACCACTTCCCTGTGCAGCTTGATGACCCTTTTGATAAATAAATTTTTCATGGGCACTCCACAAGGACTTCTTTTATAGGGTTGGGGTGCTTGCTTGACAGCTTCTGGCCTCACCCAGGTCTCATTTGCCGCTGTGGCACAAACTGTGAGGTCATGGCAGGTGTCTCTGCTCCCCTGACATTCCCCTAGATGACAAAACACCCATGTGCACCAAACCAGAGTTTCCCACTACAGCAACTGAGAACAAATCTCATAGGGAAAAAAAAGAAACCTACCATTTTAAATCTCTCAGGTTTTTAAATATAGGTACAAATGATGTTCTTGCATTTCAGAAGGTATTAGTATTATTGGTGAAATGTTGACCTCTTTTGTGGTTTTTTGTTTGTTTGGGTTTTTCCTGAGGATGTTTTTGTTTCTTTTCCTCCCCTCTACATATTTTAATTAAACAAGTGAAAATTATGTAGAATTTTAAAACTCTTCTTGCACTCACAGAAACTGGCTGAACATGTATGTTGTGGGCCTTCTTGGGCTGGAAATGCAAAAACTCTTTTAGTATGCAGATGTTGATGTAAGTGACATGAGGCAGCCTTTAAAATAAGGCAGGTACTTTATAAATGATTCCTATGTCCTGAAGTCCAGGAGTATTGAGTATTAGTAAGAACCTTTTATTAGGGATCTTAGAGATGAAAGAAATGGGAATTAATTAAAATACTACTCAGAAAACATGACAGAGCAAGTTCATATAATAATGATGGGAAATAGTCTGATTGGGTCCTGCAGAAACCTTGATGTGCCTTCAAAGAATCTCAGATCTAATTGAGTGTTGTAGGTTGGAAAGTCATGAGCACTAAAAGGGGAACCTGTAATCTATGTGGGATACCATTTGAATACAAAAGAAAGGTTATGACTTTCCTTTTATCTTCTCTTTCAGGCCTTTCCCAATAACTGTGCAAGAATGCAGAATGAATCAGAACACAGTAATTTATATTTCATTTGAATTCAGGTAGTATGTTTTGTGCTAAAGCCTTAGACTTACCTCTTACAGTGGAATATAACTTTGGAACTACTCTACAGAAAGACCAAGCCTGTACTAAGTAAATATTAGAAAATACTCATCTGCTCATGTTTTATTTCTTCATTCCAACTAGCTATTCATCTGTTTTCCACCTCTTACAAACGTGGGGGAGAGTCTCAACTCTTTTTTACTTAGAGAAGTAAAATATTAGCTATTACTTCTCTTTGGTGCAAGCAACGTTCTAGAGAGAATTTCAATATGTATTTTAACAGACCAAAATCTTAGGGAGGAATGTTTACTGCAGAAAGTTCTGTCAAAAGAAAACCTTGACAACACTACATGAAATATCTTTTTCTAGTAAGCTGCTGGGAGGTGTTTTTTTTGTTTTTTCCCCAAACAAATACATACTGTCATTTGATATGTCAAATAATAACTTTTTTTTTTCCTGGAGATTATACCTTTGTCCTTATCTGAATGGTGTTTACATTACTTTAGTATCATAACTCTCTTGTAAGAGTGTTACCCTTCTGTCATGGACAGAAGTGGGCTAAGTGCAGCCATTAAGTAACTTCTATCAGGTCATAAATGGAGCCACTGCAGTGTCACCATGATGCAAGATCACTGAATATATCCTTTTATCTATTGGGCCTATTCTCACATACAGACTATATTGTTCCCAGGGATCATGGAGATAGGTATATCAGTGGGAAGATTTCTCATCTCGTAAGTGGTAGATGAAATGATGAAAAATATGTATCCAGTGGGGCATTTTGCTTGATTGTGAAGATTGAAAGGAAGATCATGATACTTCTGTCTTTTAGAACAAGCAAACAAGATATTTGGCATAGCAGGAATCCTATGACTAATAAAAACCAGTGATCATTCATGTACAACTTTTCTTTTAATGGAAGAAAGACCATTCTGAAAAAAGAAAAATGAAAATTAAAAGAACAAATCTAGGAGCCAACCTTTCTGATGCATGAGTAGGAATAAAAAAAAAATGTATGAGTGCTCTTCTTAAGGAGAATTCTGTTCTTGTTTGAGTTAAAAAAGAGATTTCAGTTAGGGCAATGATTTTCATTTTATTCTATTCTATTTAAAAATTGCATGGTGAAGCTCTCCTCTTGTAAGTTCATGTATTTATAAATAAATTTGAAAAAACCAACACAAAACCAAGTTGTTTCTGCAAAATACATCTGGAAATGAGAATGAGTTGTGGTAGGTTATTAGTCCACTGTGAACTATTGGTTCCCTCCTGTGCTAGAACAGACTCTGCAAGAGCAGGGATCTATCAATGAAGAAGTTAAATGGCCACAAGGAGCACACTGAAAACTTGGTTTAATAAAGAAGTAAGAACGTTTTAGCTCTTAGAGAAAAAGGGGGGGGGGGGGAAAGGGCAAAAACTCAACAATAAGAAAAAAAAAACCAGCCCTAAATTTTTTTCTACTTTAGTGAGAGATCTAAGAAACCCAGTCAATTTGGTGTTTATTTTAATGTGAAGCAAATTCAAAGGTAAATCAAGTGCAATACAGAAGTACTTAGCAATTGGGATTTCTGAAACTAAGTAGCCTATTAAAGTAGCAGAAAAATGTAAACTACTAAAGAAAGCCAGAGTCCAAGCAGATGTGTTTCCACAACAAGGAATACACTGCTGCTTTTCAGTTTTCTTAATGCAGGCAATTAAATATGGCCATCAAGAAACATGACAAGCCTTGAATGCTTGAGCCTTATATTAAGATTCACAGATCAAATAGAGCAAGGTTGGATAGTTGGGTGAGGTGTGTGTCCTGGGTTATGGTCAAGTACTTAATCACAAATCACTTGTTTAGCCTGAAGTTTTGTGGCTTTTCTGTAAAAGGTGTTTTCTTAGTGGTGCTTTAATCCATACCACCAAAGGTCTCTTAATCCTCAATTTACCCCCAGCTAGGTTTGTTCAGACAATTTATGCTTTTTAGGAATGCCTGAACACTTACATTCTAATTCCCTCAAAATCATCCATCCATCTCCTTGTCAGTTTTGAAGGTAAGACTCTACTCTGTGCATTGCTAGCTGGAGTTGGGATGCATTTGGGATAAAGTTGCATGGCTCTTTGACCATGTTGTGGTTTGGGTTTTGGGGCAGAAACAAGGAAGGACCCTCACAGAGCAGTAAGGAGTCCAGTAAAGGGTTGCCTGGATGTCCAGAAGTAATGAATTTTCCCTGAGCAGATGTTTGCTGCCAAGGTGCTTGATGCCCTATCTGCTATTTGGATCTCGGGTAGCAGTAAGCAGATCTCTTCTTACTATGCATGCTTGTTGGACAGATGCATCATAGTCCATCTCTGCTATCAACATGGAATAGAGTGGGAGCCTTGTGGATGGTAATCCATATGAAATCACTATGCAGAGCATATGGACTGACAAGCAATGCTAACACAGGAGATTTGTCCTCATATGCCACATTTTGTCCATACGGATGTTACAGTCCATTTATCAGTGATTTAGAGGACAAAACCATATTCTCTGATTGATGTATTTATTACTCAACTACAACAATAAAAAAGGTGATTGCAGACAAAGTTTTCTGTGGGGTGGGTTTGTTTTATATGGTATATGAGGGTTTCAACTTAGTAAGGACATTGCCCCGTTTTTGTACACAGTATGTATCTGGCCATCTATAGAGTCATTGTGAGCATGGTAGGTCACAGATTTAGTGACAGTCAAAAGTCTCATAATTTAACTTCGCCTAGCATGGTCTCTATCATTATTTAATTTATCTTCCAGATGAAGAAATTTGGCTAGTTTTCATTCCAATGTGGAAATCTTTTGACTGCACTTCAAATAGAAGGAAGTTGTTCACTTTGTTTCTGACTGAAAACCCAGCAGAGAAGAATGATTTTTTGAAGTGGTAAGAACTAAACAGTCTGTGCCATCTTTACTCACCCTAGTAAGATTAATTTCTTGCCAATCAGATCATTACACGTCCCGAGGTGGACTTTCAGTTCCAAAGGAAACCAGAAGCAATGAATAAGTCAGCTTCACTTCCTTGCAATGTTAGCAAGCTCTGGGTTTATAGTGTCATTGTTGGCTAAATCAGAAATGTCACATAAGTCTGAAGTCATGACATTGCTTCCCCTAAAAATTGGAGAAAATCACTTGCTTTTATAATGAAATGTCATTTGTGGTGTGGGCTGTGCTTTCTAGATGTAGCCTGAAACAATTTTCATAGCTGCTGAAGTATCTATTTGTTGAGTGTAAGGGAACTAGAGGCCAAATGCATTACATCTTTTCAGTGAATTCAATTTGTAATTCTAGAATGGAGACTAGGCTTTTACTAACAAAGCTTGCAGTGAGGCTAAGAAGAGAAAAGATAAGCCCTTCGCTCTTTTTGCTACTCATTTCAGACACTGAAATGTGTCTGAACTTTTACAAAGGTGCAGAACAGCACTTCAGGATATTTTGAATAGTCTAATCTTCTTAATGGGCTTTTAAAATATCTTTTCTTGGTGTTTTTCAAGTTGCAGCCTATTTCAGCTTTTATCTAGCACTTCTGCTTTTATTCCACTCCTTGTGGTATCACTCACTGTGATAGCCAGAGACTCCATAATAGTGTTTCAGGGGAAGGGAGATGAAATACTTGTTTTGCTTTCTTTGTTTTTTTAACCTAAGGTTTCACATTTTTTGTTAGAGCGCCGTGGCATTTATTTGTTTATTTTCACATTTCTTATTGCTAAAACCACTGCTCAAATTTAACCTTCATTTTGCAGTCTTAGTAGCACAACCTCATATGGGTTAATTTCTGTAGTTGCCAGATATTTTGATGAAGCACTGACCACTTTGTCAGGAGAGCACTGTCTTTGCTCTGGTTTAATATTCCATTCATCCTGCTGGGAGTTTTCTCATCTCTTCTTGAAGGAAAAATGGAGTTATAGGAAAGAGACAGTATCCTCTGCAACTGTAAATCATCGTAGGATTGATTTTGGAGGGAGGAAGAGATGGGGAGACAACGGTATAAAGGTATAAGAGGTAAGATATTTGGCCATAACAGGCAGACAAAATGGGAATTTTTTGCAGTGCAGTATCATATATTGCTTCTTTCAGGAAAGATCTTTCTCACACAAAGGTGACATCTGTAAGAGTTTGTATATATCCAGCCTGCAGATACTGCAGTGGGTGAGGAAACTGTGATGAGGAGTTGCACTTAGACCTATATGCTACGAATATTCTGCCCCCAAATGTGCCCCTGGGGGGACAGTGAGAGCTCAATGCACTAGAAAATGCCAGTGGGTTGAATTAAAGTCAGGAAAAGGTGATTTTCTCATCAACTTGTGCCAACCTGTACAGAAAGGCATCAGTATTCAGTCTGAGCTGATAACAGGTTGAAAAGATGTAGTATAATCAGCGCTGCCAGGAGACAGCGTAGACACATCATTCCTTGTGTGCTGCTGTAGAATAGAAATTACATAGTCCCAAAAGGCGCTGTTGAAATAGAACTTTGAGCTTTCTGCTTTATGAAAAGTTGTGATACTTGGAGATTGACGAACCAAAAGTTTTTTTCTTCTTTTTTATTTTTTCATACTTATCTGAGGAAGTAGGAGAAGTTTTAGTATAGTAACATTTGCTAAAAGGAGCTCTTGATGGTGGTCTCATACTCTAATGCCTACAGCAGGAAGCAGCAACCTAAACAGCCTCAGGGAAGGCTTTTAAATGGACTCCAGGATACACAGTAGGCTCTGTTTTGAGAGTTTCTCTTGATTTTACTGAAGCTAAAGTAAGAAAAGAAAAAATTTTAAGGAAATATTTTCCCAGTATAGGTCTTTGACAGGATCCTTTATACATTTTACTCTCCAGTCTCTGCTGAATGAATTGTGAGGGGATTGACATTGTCAGTTGGGATACATGCAGAAATAAATAACAAAATGTGGAAGAGAAACAGTTTTATGTACTTTAGTTAGAGACCACAAAATTTACAGAATTATATGAGGTATGCAGAAATCTTCACAGTTTCTTGGAAGAAGCATTGGCTGGGGCCTTTTTTCATTAGGTCCATTTATATCTCTGACTAGTTTTTAAAAGTACAACAGTCTAACATTTGAAACCCATAGCATCCTTTTAATGCTGCGTTACTGTGGAATATCACTTTTGTATAAGTATGTGAGCATTACTGAAAAGTCAGGAAATGTCTCAACTATGAAAGCTGGATCCTTAAATGGTGATTTACAAAAACTTTTAAGTGTCTGGGAGTCTTTTATAGGTTTGCATAGAATCAGCTCTTCTAATGAGATAAACATGAAGCCATAAATAAGCTCCAATGTTATTAAAAAATAAATCAGAAATTAACAATAATAGAAAAAGGTATGATTTCTCATTCTTCCTAAAATATATAAAAATATATAGAAATTTTGCCTTGCAACTTCTGTTAGAATTGAGGAGGGTGGAAAATTTCAAAAATTTTGATACCTTTATCCATGTATTGTAATGATTTCTGCATGCACTGATCACGAATTGTTACTTCTATTTAAAGAAATGTAATCTCTCTACATATTTGGTAAAGACCAATTTGAGGATAAGGAGAGTGATCAAAAGAGTGTCAGTTATGTTGACAGCAAATAAGGGACAATTCGTAAATGAACGGAAGCGTGGCATCAGTTCTTACGTGGACAGGGAAAGCAACATGAACAGTTCCTTATTTTCCTTGTCTGCCTTTTTAGCTGTCTGTGTTACCTAACATGAATTCATCAGCAGTGGAATTCTGTAAGAAGTGTCTCACTGCCTATCAGAAAAAGCTATTGCTCAAGACCACAGTGCAAGGCAAAATGGACATATTCTATTTCCCTCCTTTCTCCAAGTATGAACTTCTGATGGTGGCTGTCACTTTCTTAGAAGGGATTATGTTTCTGATATTTCTGAGAGCCCAGATGATGATCCCAAGTAGCTCAAAGAGGCTCAGACACCAAGTCCCTCTCTATGAGCTGAAGAGCAATCATTTTTTGATCCACAGGAACCAAACGTGTTTCCCCTGACGCGTGGCATACACAAAATTAATTCCTGCTCACGAAGTCTCCCTTCTTTCTTACAGCTGCTATTAGATTAACAGGCATCCTCATAGAAAAAAATGGACCATTTTATTCCACATCATGGTGTATTAGAAAACTTAGGTAGGATGACATTAAAAAGCCTGGAATGAGCTAATCATCTGGAACCTTCATAAGTCCAACTGCCCGCAGAGCTGACCTTGTCCTAGGTGCAGGTGTGGCATGTTACTGTCTGGTTCAGAGCTCAGGACTGAATTAGAGCTAATCATTGCACACCAGGATAGAGAAAATAAACAGTGACCTACATATAGAGTGAAAGAAAACTGTGCTAAGGAAGGAAGGAATGAATGACTGGCCAGGTTTCTTTATTATTTCCTTGTAATGAAGAATTTGAATTTGTTACTGATCTGCTGCTAAAGCCAGTACCATTAAAGTGGAACTGGAATGTTAATAGCTCAAGTATTTTTTTCTGATGTTTATGGCTTAATGCACCTTTAATTAAATTTTTTGGAACAACTGCTTTGCATTCCTTGGAAAGGTAGGAAAATGTTGGTAATAATCCATCTTTAATTTAGGGATATAATTTTTGTAACCTTCAATGCAATTAGTAAAGGTTGCTTGGATATTTTGAAGCAAGATTAAATGTTAGACCTTTGTAAGTCACTCTGTAATCTATTTACATGTGTACCTTTTAGCATGCTGCTAAAACAGTGAGGTGATAGAAGTAAGATAAATTTTCCTTTTTGTAATTTTCTCAGTGCTTTCCCCATAGCAAGTACAGCTGACCATGTGAAAGATATGCCACCAAATACATACCAATAAAGATGAAAGAACAAGAAATGTGTTATCAAGACTGTTGAAGTAGATGAGAAAATTATCCTGAGTTCATCAGAGACTAATGTGAACTTGAATGAACTCTCAAGTGACTGAAAGTTCAGCTCTGCCAGTAGGTACTGAAAGCATGGCTGGCTGGTTGATTCACCTCGGCCTCTCAGCAGTGCCCACTCACTTCTAACTTGCAGTCATGGCTCAGATGATGGTGGTGGAAGGGTAATGAACTTGGGTGGGGTCTGTTCCAGAGGATGTCCATCCCACCCATTTGCTATTTGTGTGGAGACAGTGGGGAAGGGAAAGCAGAATTAAAAAGAGAGGAATCAAAACCTTCTGAATTTTCTTTTTCTAGGGGGAAGAAGAAATGTAGTGCTTAATGGATGATTGTAGATTCCTTATGAGGTCTAAAAGAAGAGTCTATTTGTTTCTATTAAAGAATATAACTGGGGAAGTTCACTTACTGCTCTGATACCCATGGAAAAAAAAGAAAATTTACTGGGAATATTGCTGATGCAAAAGGAGCTTCTGTTCTCATTAAAATTCCCCCCATGCTGGCATATAGTTCAATTTGCTTTTACTCAGTCTTATTTCAATACCTGGCATGATGCATCAACAGGAAAAGAATCCTCCTGAACTGCAATCATTGGCCTATGGCAATGGATGGTGGTAATGGCTCCCCTGGGAATGTTTGTAGACAGCATTCAGGTCTGCTGTGGTATAGCCAGTATTGCTTTGCTTAAGACAGAAGAGTTTGCATCAATAAAATATCTTTAAAACAGAATAATTGGTGTCCAATGAGACAATATTTGTAATATACTTCTCTTTTTTCCAGAGCAGTATGTTTGGGTTGACCCCAGCTGGATACCAAGTGCCCACCAGAACTTGTTTATAACTCCTCCCTTCAGCAACAGGGGAGAGAAATATAATGAAAAAAACCTTTGGGTCAAGAAAAGGACAGGGTGCTTTGCTAGTTGTTTTGTGAAACAGAAATACCAACGGCACATCTCCTTTCCAAATACTTTTTTGGTCAGGAACATCAAACGTTGCTGAACGTCATTGAACTATACATGGGCTGATTCATCTTTGGGAATCTATATTTTTCCACTACAAAGTAAAGGATAATAAATGCATGCTATGTACTGATAGATTATCTTAGTGAAACATGGCTATAAAGAACAAATTTTCAGCTGCCCTCTAATAAACACGCATACCAGTCAGAAAAAAGGTCAGCTGAGTTTGCACCTCAGGGCAAAGATAATTCAGAACCATTAAGGAAGCCAAATGACAATCCTAGGATGGTAACAAAAGTCTTGAAAGTATGGACACAGGACCATGAGGGGCCCTAAGACCATAAACACAAATGAGTACCTATTGATCAATCTGTATGCAGTCTGGAGAGGAACTTGTTTTACGGTATAATAAGAAATGTTGTTTGGCTTACCTGTGCTGACTGAAGAGGCAGTAGTGGAACCAAGGTGTGTATCCTGAACAGTGTTGAAAACAGGAATCTCCTGCTAGAAGAATCTGTATATTGTGAAAAATTGTAAAGAAAATCAGCAAATGTCTGCTAATTCTTTTGCCAAGTACTGTATGCAGGGTTCAGGCAGCTTAATCATAAATAGAATTGTGCATCAGGCTGTGAAAATTGACTATAACTTATTATACAGGTGTCTTTGAATTGTTTTTGCAAGTCTGCAAGACAAATCACTGAGTTAACTGTTTCTATACTTCAGAAAAGAACATGCAGAATGGATCAGTGTGATATCCTCTGTTGTACTGATCTACACACAAGTATCATCTCTAAAGAAAATTCTACCCAGGTATTAAGATTTGGTTGATTATGCTTTGTTCAATTTCTTTGGTTACGTGTCTTTGAAAACTGGATATCAAACATAAATGCAACAGGACTTTGGAAGGGCTTCAAAATTTCAGTCTGTATTCACCACCATAGACATATTTTTCTCTCTGAATTTAGAAATAATGCCCTTTTAATACAGCCACTGTAGCAAATCCTTCTATCTGTTCAGTTGATCACGCATTACGGCTTGGTTTATCCTTTCAAGTGGGTTAGAATAAATGAGATTTTCCACAGCTGAATTCTTAAATTGCCTTAAGCTGGCTATTGATGATGGTGTAAAAATGGTGAAAGTTGCATGACACCATTCATCAGCATACTGGAAAGTAACATCTGAAAGGATGGGAATGAGGTAAATGCTATCTGTTTAAAAAAAAAAAAAAAGGGCAACAAAACCCAAACAGTTAAATTATTTATTCCAGTGTTACAAAAGTGTGGAAAATACCAAAAATAGTTGTTCATTTTCTATTAGGAAGAAAGCCAAAGAAGCTGTAAGAATTGGAGACAATATATTTGATTTCCTCCTAAAGTGCGCAAAACAGGTTATTTGTAATATCAGAAGTAACCAGATTGTGTGAGGTTGACATTGGCCAGCTGCCAGACCATCAACCTGCCAAACCTGCCACTGTTTCACTCTGGCACAAAAGGGATGTTGGGAGGTTGGGAGGAACACTTAAAAAAAAAAAAAAAAAAAAAAAAAAAAAAAAAAAAAAAAAAAAAAAAAAAGGAAGAAAATAATTTTTAGCATATGCTGTAGAAGAGGGGAGGAAAAAAAATAAAGAAACTGTAGTAATAATTTCTCCAGACACCTGGAAAGGATGGCCAAAATATTCTTACTGTTTTGTTCTTGGTGTAATTCCCATACTAGGCTGCTGGAGCACCTTCCTTGCTGCTCTTCTGATTTTTAAAATATTAGCTTTGAATGAAAAATACTAAACTCACTTTTTGGCAAAGGTTCAGAAAGACATATCAAAAAAACTAAAGACTTCTGTGTTTCAAATGATCTGCTGGGAACTCAGCAGGTTTGAACCCATGTTGGAAGTGTCACATGTCATCATGGAGTCATGGACAATCTGGGCCTCACACAGCCTGCAGCCCCGCTCCTGCCTGGCTTTCCACTGAAAAAGAATGGGGAGAAATGCTACTCAAGTAAGTGTTTGTCTAAGTGTTGATATAATTTGGGGTGCTCATGTTGGAGAACTCTGGCCTGTAATTCATTAATCTCCACTGCTTTAATCCACAGCTACTCATGAGCGTGCTGTGGCTCTGGTGTCATGGGCAAACTGGATGCGAGGTAAACTGAAGCAGTACAAATAAGGATCACTGGCATGTGCACGAACAGTACAAAAAAAGAGGTGAAGTTGAAAAAGTCTTCCTGGTAAACACAGAGGCCTTAGGTTGTGAAATAACAGATCCTTACTGTTTCTTTAGAAATGTTATACATGTAGCAGTAGTAGCTGGTATAAATTTCTTTTACTGACCTTGTTGGTGCACAGGCAGGCAAGCTGAGATTATACCCAAGATTTAGGTATAATATGGTATGGATCTAGGAATTATAGAAGAGCCAGGTGTAAATTTTAGAATTTGATTTTGGAGATCTTCCTGCCTGAAATTTCACAGACGTAAATGTCTACAGAGTTAGATCAGAGAACAGCCGTGAATCTTAAAATATCAAAGGCAGATTAGCCAGAGTACTCTTAAGTAGTTTGGTCTTAATTCTTTTGGTGTTATGGGAAGTTGCCTGTATCATAATAGTTTGCAGTTTTTATAGTTTATTATCTATCAAGATAATAAACTATAAATACATTTCTCCTATTGGCATTAGACAGCTGTGTGGAACTGAAACTTTAAGTCATATTAGAAGACAATCAGTAAAAGATCACTGTCTAGCACCATTTTTTTAATTTTTAGTGGTTTAAAGATTTTTTTTGATTTTTCTTTCACTTCTTCCTTCTCTAATTAACTTTTAGTGTTTACTTGGAAATCTGAGAAACCAAAATACTTTGTCATTAATTCCTCTGTAATTCCTCTTTTGCAAACTTCTCATCTATATCAGGTTCTAATACTTCTGTTTGAGTCTAACATACAGTAACGAATGTGTTTTCTGTCAAACTGTGCATGTGCTGAATCCCTACATTTTTTGTTAGTGAAGGGCATTAATTTTTTTTCCAGTCTGAACTCCTTCTCTTTGATGAACAGCTTTTCCCCCTTAAGAGCTTTTGTACCTTTCATCTCTAGACCAGGTGAAGTGCTGCATTTCTGCATTTTTGAACAGATTTTCTTTAAGAGCATTCTCTCTTCACAAAGAAATGAATAGCTCTTGCAGGATGATGTGGGGTTCGTTACAATTTGAAGAGAGTGAGAAAGAAAGCAGTCTCCTGAATGAATGCTTTCCTACTGTATATGGCTAATTAAAATCCATTATTGCTTCCTCCTTTGCAAAAAGCAATTGAGATGTGGATTATTGGTGGCTTGTGGATAAAGCCTGAAGAAGATCACATTGTAAAGCAGCAACAATTTGCAGCTAGATATTGAATGGTAATATAGCAGTGATGTATATTTGAACTGACTGAATGAGCAAAATACCATAAAGCAAAACTGAGTAAATTCTTATGGCAAACACCCATGGTTGGCAGTGAAACATCCAAACACAATATTTAAAGGCTTTGATCCTTCTGAAAAGATGAACAATACCTTTAGAAGGATCTGAGTGCACATGGAAATTTGAATGCCTACACAAGGAATTGGATGCCAGGTGTTGAGTGGTGCCCCAAACTTTGAAACAAGTATGTTTCTTTGAGCTAGTTTCCAAGAATTACTATCTGTTGTAGTGCTATTGGAATAACTGTATCTAAGCAAATGTGTGGAGTTGGGACTTCCAGTAGATTTTTTTTTTCTGATTGAAAATCCTGGAATTATTTGAGCACTTTCATTTTATAAGAAAATATTCAGAGTTTGCAGTTTTTTGGTGAGATTTGAACTGGCTAGACTGACATGGAGATGGGAAAAGACATGCTAGTTCAAAGTTGATCACTCTTGCCTGAAAGTTTGCTCTTGGTATAGTTGCCACCACTTTCAGAACAGCCAGACTGGGAAGGCAGGAAGAGCTTGATCTTGGGTAAGGCAAGGCGGGTTTTCCAAATACTGGCCATGTGCTTATAGAGAACATTTACTGTAAGATGCTTCAAAAGAGCTGCCTCAGATCAATGCACTGGGGCTTTAAAAAAAAAAAAAAGGTTCTGTCGAGAAATTTTTGGTTGTGTAAACATAGCAAGGCATTGCACAGAAAACACCATTCTACAGTAGGGTAAGAGCTCATGTACCCCTAGGGGCCGATTGTTGTTGCAAGCAGATGATGCTTTCATATCCATTGAAACCGCAATTTTAAATTTAGATGGTCTCTGTTGTGCTCTGATTACTTTATGAAGGGCCTTGCTTTCCAGCTTCATGCTGGCATACTAATTTGATAGTTATTTCTTTTCTAATTTCTTAGTCTCAGACCTAATCTTTACACGCTTTCTAATTGTTTTTTATTATTACATTTACTGTTTTAAGCTCTGGTTTCTCTCTGTACCTTAAGTAGCTTGCTGCCAGTGCAGCATCTTTGCTACACCACTGTGCACACAGTGTTCACTGCCTGTATTTGCATAATGAGCTAATCTTTGTAGGCTGATTACTTTGTGAAAAGAATTTAACTTTTAACTGATAATAATTGCAATCTATCAAACTGCGCAGTCACCTCACAAATGATCAAAGTATGTCTGCTTAAAGTTCTGCTGAAATTTATGACCTCTCACTCTACGTATTGACACCCAGCTAGAAATTTTACCTAACATTCAGCTCTATCAGAACAAAAACTGAGATCCTATTAGGTCAATTGCTCTGGAGTTAATAAAAGTAAGATATTTCTAAAAAAAATCCCAATACAGTTCTTTGTATAGGTAATGATGCGTCTTAATATAATGTTAGTTTGAGGCCAACAGAGAAGAGCATGTACTTTTCCAAGCTATAGTTTTAAACTGAGTACTTTGCCTTGTGCACTGAGCTTATGATGCTAAAATTTTCTTTACAAGCACAATACATAAAGCTTTAATATTTTCAGACAGATTAGGTATGTCTAAAGCTACATATTAACTTACTCATCACATCTAGCCTAAATTCCTTAATTTACCTTTTTTGTGAAAAAGATTTAGTAAGTGTTAGCATTGCTTTCTCTATTCACAGATGAAACTTTTGAGGTAGAATTTGCAAATAATATAATGTTAGTGAAATTGCCATCAGGATTAAATAAAACAAAAATGTGTCAACACTGGCCTTTACTACATGGCAGAGTTGAATGTTTTGCTGCAATGATGAAGTGCATTTAAGTCCCTTGGTCTTTGTGAGCAGCACGTTCTTTTTGTAAATGACTTTTTCATAAACACAAACCATGAGATTGCTACTGTATTCCAAGGAATTCTTCATACATTTTGTCCCATGTCCTGAATTTTTTTGAAACTGCTGGTACAAAGACTAAGGAGAAGGCTCTTTCCTGAAGATCTTGCATGAGCTAAGATGGAGAAGCGACCAAACATTCTTCTCCATGTTCTACAGTTGTGATCTGCAGCACGGAGAACTTGATTTGCATGTCACTGCCCATGAGGAGGGATGTGGAAGGAAGAACTAAGCACAACACTCTCCTGGTAAAAGACATTTGAAGACATATATGTGGTGTTCTCCATACTGCTCATACTTTTAAGTAACACCCAGAGTGTTCAATTTATGACAAGCTCCCAGACAGATTTCTGTTAGAACCTGTGACAACTTTTAAAGAGTAACAAGTTGAACAAACCCTTGTGTGAAAAGGCTGTGGCTTGTGTCAGAGAGGCTGGAGAAAAGCTAAACTTGGCTGATCCAAAACCACATTATGGGAGTCCAAAATCACTCTGAGTTTACTGTATTGTCATCAACCTGGAATTTGCAAGTAATGGTTCAAATACCCCTTTAGAGTTTGTACCCCTAAGTACCCCTAAGATGAGTTTGTTATCTTCTACTATTGCAATTGTTGTGTAACTTAGCTGTTGTTTTTTAAAAAAGTGTAAGTGACATGGGTATACAAGGACTCTAGGGATAGACACTGGCAGCCGTGGTATTATAGTGGAGGAAAAGGACAGTTCAATCAGCAAGCTGAAATAAAAGCTACATGCCAAAGAAAATCTGCTGAAGGTCTTAGCAAGGTTTTTACCAAAGAAAAACTTTTGTTTGGTTGTAGGTGCTGAGCTTGTTTTCTTGGTGTCTTCAGGTGATTTTATGATGCTGAATCGTATCTCCATTCATCTGTTTAGCCCAGAAATAGGTTTTGCACCTTTAAAACTAGACCTGAGGGTGAAGGAGGGGAGAATGAGAAACAGTGGAATGTCTGAGGCAGCTGTATTCAAAAACATGGATATAAGAGCTTCAGCTGTCTCATTGTCTCAATCGTCTGCAGCACGGACAGCGGGAGAGAGCTCTCCTTTGCTTTCAGTTAGTTTTAGCTAGCTGAGGCAGAGAAATTCCCCAGTTTTTTTTCTTGGGACTTGTCGGCCCTGCTCTGGCCCAAAAACCCAGAAAAACACTGGAGCCTGGGACGTGGCATTTTCCAGCAGAGGAGGGACTGATAAGAGACTGAGCAAGCCGAGAAGCACCCCATGACAAGGACTTTCTGAATTTGTCATCTCTTCAGAAGAACAAGAGGTTCCATTGTTCAAGATTATTCATTTTTCTGTGTTTGTGAGTACTTTGCTTATTAAAAAACCAGTTTTTTTCCACTTTCGTCAAAGGAGATTTTTGTCTCCTGAACCCGGTGGGGGAAGGGCTGCTTGAATCTGCTTTTTAGAAGGACCCCTTTGGAGATTTCCTCCCTAAATTTGCCCTAAACCAGGACCCTTAGTTAGAATCAGAGAAAACATTTAGGGTTTTTTTTCAAGTTTCTTTTGGCCCATTTTTATCTTCTGAAAGGGTCATTTGGAAGATCAGTTCTGACATTTACCTCCTCTGCTCTTCAAAGTCGAGTCAAACTGGCTGCTCACAATCCAGAAGATGAGGTACCATAAAGAATGTTAATGCATTTCTTTAAATCTTTCAAACTTCTTCATTGGCTAAAATTTACAGTAGAAATAAGTTCATTTTGGGAGAAACAAACTATACTTACTTTGGGATTTTCACACTTTCATCTTCTCTACTGTGACAAATGACAGTTTAAGTGTTTGTGACACAAGTGGAGGAGACATTCTTCCATGTGCACGCTATTAGTCATGTTACAGGTTTACCTTGCAACCCTGATGGGGCTCCCACACCCCACCTGAGCATCTAGAAAACAATCCTCACAAAATAAGATCATGTCCTTCTGCTGTTTTAATTATGTAAACCAGCTAGTGTAAGGATCTTGTAAGAATCAGAGTGGTGCAAGCAGTGAGAGTATTTATTGCAGAGGCAGGGATTACAGAAGGTAGCAGTTTAAGTTGTTTTAGCTGCCCAAAACAGCATGTTCCAGGAATTTTGGGGGCCAGTGCTGATAGAGAAGGGGACTACTTTTTTATGAGAGACATTTAAAAGGATTTGCCACTCTGAAAAGAATCACTGTGCAAATATTTTATAAAATCTGTTGTCAAAATTCTGTTGAGGCAAACTGCCCCATTATTATTTCACTACAGGGGATACAGGGTGAGTTGATTCAAGGTGAAAAATAACCCCGTTTTCCTTAGCATAGCATGCTAGTATTGCATGATGTTGTCCATAGCTGTGTGAAACAGCTGGCACTAAGAATAGCCAGAGTGGTAGCTGCAGCAGGCTAAAAACAGAACAATAGCCATTAAACACTACACTGATATTCTCCCACTCCTTCAGTTCAGGATGTTTTGGAAGCTTCAAGTCTACTGCATGTTGAAGGTCAAGGCAATTATTCAGGATATAAAATCAGTTTCTCTAAGGGAGAAAGTTGCATGGCTCCAAGTGACTTGGCTGAAAATTCATCAAATTTAGTTTTCATGGGACTGTAAAAGGGTTGGGATATCTAGAGATTATGGTTTCCTCACTTCCAGATTCTGTACAAAATTAATTTCTTACAAATACCTGAATGACTCCAAAGTGATTTAGACAGATGGTCTAACTGGCTTAATGAGTCTATAATTTCCCTCAGAAGGAATTCTGTGCCAAAATTGTATTTGTTCCAAACTTTGGTTTCCTATTTTCTAACAGGAGGCTTTTCTCTGTTGATTTAGAGCTAGAGGAAAAAGGGCATTATAACCAAACACAATCCTGAATCAACATGGGGAATAAGTTCTTGGAGAAGAAATCTTTACCTAGAAAATTCATAACAGAAGTTGTGACAGTATACACATTATGGCATTGTTCACAGCAGTGGGTTTTACAAGTCAAGAAAAAGTTGACCGGAAAAAACCACTTGTTATTTGCCTTCTAAGTGAAAATTGTGTGGCAGTGCATAGCCTAGATAACTCAAAAAAAATTACCACATCTAAACCATCAAAAATTTTAAGGAAAGGAAAGTTTAGTTGGATTCTTGTGCTTGTGATGCCTGTATTAAAACTAAGCAGCATTTTAAAAGCTGAGTCAAATTTTAAAGGAGTTAATGCCCACAACATGGATGAATCCAATTCCATGACAGGCTTTGAGTTAGAGCAGAAAAAAACTCAAGAGCAGACAAAATCTTTTGAGAGAGTAAACACTAATTTCTCTTAAAGAGTTAATTTCCATTGGAGTTTTTATTCCCGTGGTGTTTGTTTCCTTAAAAACCTGGTCCAAAAGAGCCTGCTTTCCTCATTCATCATTTTAAGTGAATTTTATGTCTTGCCTTGCTTTGTTCTGTTTCTGAACAGGAAGCCGACCTTGTGAAATATTAGTCAGGTGTCAGTTCCTGATGATGTTTAACACCATCTAAACTAATTTTTCAAGCCACGTTGAAACTTCCTTATGCACCACTGCTCTGTATATTACGCTTTAAGGCCTTTTGGTTTTTGTGATGAAACAGAATGACACAACATTATGGTCTGGAGCTGTGGGTATTTTTTATTTACTGGTGCTTTGGTATCAGAGGAACAGGGAAGATATGTTTTCCTTGATACACTGCTGAGTACACAAAACTTTTTGCATCAGTTCTTGCTAGGTGAAGTAATAAAACTGGTACCTCATTCACGATCTGAAATGCAAAGAATTGTTCTCCTTTAGATGTTTAATAGAAATGAATTCTAAAAGGACAGGATCTGTGTATACGGAAATGTAATTTTAAATTACTGGAGACTACCTTGAGTAATCTAGCTTGGAAGAGTCATATCTCTGTCTACTTACGTATGATCTGTTAATAAACAAAATTCCCGAAGAAAAATCATCAATATAGTCCATAGATTTGTAGAAACAGTATAAACACTGCAGCTCTCTAAATGACTTTCTCATGGGAAATAAACAATAGTTACTTCTCCTGTCACAAATATAGTTACATTTCAAACAAGTTTTTAATTTTTATCTGCTCAAACTAGGTAAAATTTTATCTTCAGTTCTAGTCCAATGTCTATATAGGTAGATATTATAATGTAATAACATCTAAGATATAATAATATCTTAGATAATATTCTATAGTAAGAAGAAAATGTATGCTGAAATTACCATCTAATCTTGAATCTTTGGATAATTGTTATGGATTAGCTGAAAAGTACTGTAAGACAACACAAAATGGTTTAGAAAAGTTGAGACTTTTTAACAGTTGTTCTAGTGATTGAGCTGGACATATTAAAACAGTCAAACCCAGAGGTTTGAGTGAAACTATTTACAACTGATTTATTTTTTTTCCTAAAAAATATCTAAAATATTTTGTTTTAAAGTTTCTAGTTGCTTTCACTGCCAGTATTACTCCTGTTGTGTGAATGTTATAGATAGTAAAGGAGACAGTTTCCACCTGCAAAACTGTCATTTTTACAAAAAAACCCCACCAACATTGTTGTATTTTTTTTTTTTTTTAGAAAGGTGCTCAAAGTTTCCAGAAATAAAATAATTTGGCAAGAGGCAACTGGGCAGACATGAAGAGGTGAAAAGTATATTTGGATATCACTGGGTTTTATCTCAAAAGGCTGACTCATGCTGCAGAGACTAAAGGAGGTAGTTTGGAAACTTCTTATCTTTTAGAAATAATACAACATGGCATCCCAGCTGATGGTCAGGGGGATATGACTGACAGGTAAAGGCAGCAGTGCTCCGTTGCCTCCAGTAGGAGCCTGGGTCAGGACCGCTGACAGCATATTTGGGAGAGTCATGTCTTCCTACAACCAGCTTCTCTGTTTTTCCCAGTTGGGAATTTATTTAGTGTCTTGTTTTAGGGGTTTTGCACCATTATGTTTATTTTAAATCAAGTTTAGTTACACATTTTAGGTACAAGCAAGGAAATACTTCTTATACTTTAGTGCTTGGGCTGTCACTGGGGATTGGGAACAATGAGACAGCTGAAAATAACAGAGAGAAAAAGCCTGACAGAAGTAAAATACTATCATGATGGAAAGCAAGGAAGAAGCAGCTGGAAGAAGAAACCAGAAAAATACAAATAGATTTTGTGATAGAAACTGTCTACATCTCAGGAGAATAGTTCCCTGAAAGAAAATAGGAAGCCAAATGGAGAAATTTATATATCAACCAGCAAAGCTGGATAAGGGAGTCTTCAGACTGGAGGTAATACAGAATGTTAGCATGTCTTCAGGTATCTGTTGCTAAAATGGTAATTTGTTTTCAGACTGTCAATGATCTAAAGAAGATGCCATTGGTTTCCCCATCACTTCAAGCTTTATTTCAGTTTACTGAAAAAGGTGTCAATGTCCTGCTTCTGTCATAGGGCACAACGGAATTTTAAATTGTTACCAGGTATTAAGATTTAGCATTTACATAAAACTATCATGCGTGTGCTGTTTTATGGATGCTCTCTAATTAATCATCTCAGCATATATGGACTGTATGAAAATGTAGCTGTTTTGCAGATGGGAAAACTGCAGTTGATTGAATTGTTGAAAGCAATGCAAAGATTGCTTTTATCAGTAGCACTACTTGGTAGTCAGGTTCTTTGCTTTCTACTATTTGTATTTGACTTTTCTTTCTGGTTATTGTGTACTGGATCTCTTCGGATTAATTTGATGCAATAGTGATGAAAGTTGTTAATATTAAGGGTCAGGTCTGCAGTACATCTCTCTTCTTTATTAGGGGGCAAGGAATACAAAATGACAGCTATTTATGTGGCAAGAGTCTCTGGGTTACTCATATGCCTATCACAAGGGCCTATTTTCCCAAAAAAATTTCTGCTGTTGCTAAAGGAACTGATGACTTACTTTGCAATGGATATTTAATCAACCATGGTCTGTCTAGGAACATGTATAAGTGTTGGAGTGTTACTCACTACTTAGATGTTAGTTATTTGTTGTTTCTTGGTTTATGTGCCAAAATAAGGTTATTTAAGAAAAGAGAAACTGCCATTAAGGTTAAAAGAATATATATCATGCGAGTGATTCACTGGACTCAGTGTCAGGCAAACACTTGGTTCTATCAGTTCTTGTCATAATTCCTTCCTCATACTTGCCAGCCTCTTCTATTCATGTAGGTGAGCTAACACAGTTCACAAAAGTGCAAAAATATTTAAAAAGTATCTTTGCTAGACAGGAAGAAAAGCTAAACTTGTGAACTTATGAAATGCAGAGTCAGGAAAGTAGAAATTAGTGGCAAAACCTTTGTCAATGTTCACTCTTAGGTTGCATATAATTTCAGAAATTTCACTGCAGGTTCTAATGTGTTCTATAATTTGAATTTGAGTACGTGCTCAATTTGTGTATATATATCCATTTTATCTTGCAAAGTTGTTTTTCAGGAACTTTGAAGTAATGTTTAGTTTGTCTCCCAGGAACGTGGTAACAATATTGGATAAATCTGAATTTGTGGTTTCTGTTGGACTTCCAAAACATTTACCATATCATTAATTTCTAATCAAAATATTTTGGGATTCCAGATATTCTGTTAAGAAAATGCTATTGCATGTGTCGACAAAACACAGTATTTTCCCTTCTTCTTTAGCCAAACAGTAATTTTTAAAGATTCTAATTTCATTCAGAACAAAGGCTAATAATGCTTTATTACATAAATTTTATTTTTTTTAAAGACAGAAACATCAAGTCTTTTCATTGCATATATTTGAACATCCTGTTTTCTCAACATTATCCACAAAGTTGGAACAGCGCATGTGGTTTTCATTTTGTTGACTTTTCATGCACATGAATAAACAATAACAGTTGTTTCTAAATATTTTTAAAAAACCCCTTTTTTCAGACCCAAGCAAAATACGAAAGCTTTAAGATGGTGCTACAAGGAGATGACAAAGAGACATTGAGTTGAGAACAGGTTCAAGGCTTTAAAAAGAAGACACTTCACTGTCTTACAGGTGGCTTTTGAAGCTGCCTTCTGCTAACTCAAAATGAGGCTGTGCATATAACCTGTCTGGGAAAATCTCGTTATCAAAAGTAGGTTATGACTTATTGAAAAACTATATTCTGAAAACCCTTCTTATTTATTTTACAGTACATTTCAACAGCCTGGCTGATTTTAGGTGACACTGATGTATAAATCAATCAATTAATCAATCAATCAGCATCCTTTTAAAGGATATAATCAAAACTGTAAAATAGTGTGTTTGTTTGCTTCATCTATGTGTTCTGTGCTCTTATGGTCCTCATGTCTTTCAGAAGCATTGGTCTGTAGATCTCCTCCAAGCTTTCCATGTAGTCTAAATAATCACTCACTCGAAATCCCTGCAGTGCTTCCTCCTGCACAAACACACACAGAAAGCACTTATTAGCTAGAAAAACAAAAAATGTACAACTCAAATTGAATTAATTCCAAGCTTCTAAAGATAGGTCATTTTGTTCTGATTCTAAGAGCCTGGCTGTTTAAAATAGATTTTATTATGTTTTATTTAGAAATACAGATTTGGCAAGATCTGCTTCTAGAGAGTTTTTTTCTAATTCAACACTTGGTATCAGAGAATTTTATTTCATGGGGACATTGTTTACCTCATTTTTGGAGAATATTTCATTGAAGATTTTTAAGAAAAACAAAGTAATCTTTAGGAAAGGAATACTAAAATATTCTTTTGAAAGAAGATTTCTATGCTGGCACATAGCATAAGTTTATAAGCATGGCTTTTATATCCAGCTAGGTTCTAAAGAAAAACCGTAGATGTGTATTTTTAAAATCAATTATAAAAGAAGATCTTTATGAAGCACTTAAATAAAAACAGAATAAAGTGTTCTGCAATACTACAAGTGAATAATTCTTAATAATTTCAAAACACAGAGTAAAAGAAAGTGCTCTCAGGAAACAGAAACAAAAAGATTATGTTCCTTCTCATGGCTACTATAATGGAGGAAGAAGGAGGATGCACCACAGAACACAGGATCCTGAAGAATTGTTAGGTAAAAAGGGTTAATTTGTTGCTGTTGTGTACTCATCATCTACTAATCAGTATTACCACTGTTGGCAGAATGTGCTGCAAAAAACTCTCTGGAGCCAGTCTCTGTGGACATAAGCTGTACCTCTGCTATGTTAACTGTAAATCTCTGCTAAGTAGAATTCTCCTGAGAACCTCTACTCAGGCTTGGAAAACTGCACTTTGGCATCTGAACAGGAATTCAAAATAGTCTTTATATTTCTTCTCCTCTACACAGAAGCAAAGCAAAAGTAAGATTTTACCTTCCGAGTTGCTCCTCATGCACTGTGAGAAGGCTGACTATGGTGGAATATAAAATTATATCTATCTATCTATATATACACACACACACACATATATCTGGAACTAAATGGCATGTAGTGACAGGACAAGGGGGAACAGCTTCAAACTCAAAGAGGGTAGGTTTAGATTAGGTACAAGGAAAAGCTTTACTGTGAAGATGGTGAGGCAGTGAAGAAAAGTTGTGGGAACACTCTGGAAGTGTTCAAGGCCAGGTTCAATGGTGCAGTGGAAGATGGACTGGAACTGGATGATGTTTAAGGTTCCTTCCAACCCAAACCATTCTACAGTTCAATTTTTTTTTGTTTGTTTGTTTGAATTAAGATTTATCAGTAGCAGCAGTACAAGTTAATTATGCTCCTTTTTTCTGCAGTGGTCACTCAATAAATTGCAGATATTCCAGAACTGCATTAACTTACATTCTTTTCTCGTTAATTTAACAGTACCATGCCAAACCTTTAGTCTGTTTATACTGCATGTGGCAACATACAAATTCTCTCTTCTCTATTTTATATACTCTATCCAATAATGCCATCAAGATACAATTTTTTAAGACATATTGTCCAAAACCAGAGAAAAAAACCCAATACATTCATTAGACTGTGTACCAAATATTTTCAAGGAAGCTGATTGGTCTGAGATATTTTTCCATATTTAAGAATATGTAAGTTGGATGCAAACCAGTCAGAAAACTATTACTCTTAGGACAGATGAAGATGCAGTTCTCCAAAAATTTTTGACAGGTGAAAAAACACTAGAGAAAAAGAGGAAAGTGTCCCTGTGAAGAAGAGTAAGATACTGTATCTATTTATGACTGCAGCTATAGCTAAGCACTACCCTGCAAAAAACTCCAAACCCAAACATAATTTATAATTGGGAAAGAACATGAAATTGCAAGGCTGGTTGTATAGTAATTGGCATTTCTTCAAACTACCAACTTGCTCAGCTTCGTGCCACATCACTACAAGCTTCAGTAAGAGATCACTGTGCAAACCCACCTTTCTGGAGAGCACCTTGTTCAGTGAGATTGAGCCCACATACCGGGAACTGAATCAAATGCTCTCATGACTTAATGTGCCTATTTTCTTTGCTCACGAAGGAAATTGTTCAGTACAAAATGCAGGAAAGCTATTTTCTGTAAAATACTATACACAATTTCCTGCTAGGGAACAAATAAAATTAAAGTATTATTTCACTCATTTAAAATGACTAAGTGAAATTGAGTAAGAATTTCAGATTAAGTAATGTATATATCCTCAGTATTCATAGCTTTACTTCTCCTCAGCAGTTGAAAAATTAAGAAACCCTTACTTTGAGAAAAACCTGAAGATCTCGGGCTTCTGTGTGCTTCAGGATGTCTTGCTGTAGGTGTCTGAATACAGAAATGCACATATATATTTGATAATCAGGACCAAGGAAAATACATATGGCAATGTAGTGACAGATCTCACTCCAGTCCATGTAATTCCAGAAACACTGAGTTATCCATTGCAGATAGATCTAGATGACAACGAAATTATATACAATTAAATAATTCTATACATTCAGTCATGATTGATCAGCTTTATCTCTTTTTTATACTACAGAACCTTTTCCCTATAACATTGCCCCAGTAGTGAAAATAAAAGGGATAAAGTACAAAAGAAGCTTAAGTAGAAGTACAGGATTCACCGTTTTTTAATGCACAGCCTCTGAATAGACTCCTAGTGAGTCTGACTAAACATAACACCCTGTATCCATGCATCTCACTATTATGAGTATATTCTGGCACCTCCTGAGGTTGAGGCTCAAAGTCCAATGAAAGCAAAAGTGATTTTTTCAAGATTTAGTTTTAAATGTGGCCTAAAGGGTAATGACAGTGATGAAGGCATGTTCAATGTGGGTTTTCCTTTCAATTAAAGTAGTTCTCTGCATTATAAATGAATGTTAGGCCCTTCCCTAAGACGTGTTTCATTTAATGAAGTGACTATGAACACAGTGACTCCCTTGCCCTGTTCTAAATTACAATGTATTAAGAGGTATAATGCACAGTTAATTTGGTTCTAGACCACAAATCCTCTGCTAATCATTCCTAAAAGTGTTTAAAAATATGCAGCAGAACTACCATGATTCTAATTAGATGACAACAACCATAGTCTGGCAGTAAATCTGTTTTGAGGTATTTATTGAGGAACACAATAACTTAAATACATCAGAACTGTTTCCACAGTTCAGAGTTTGTTTTTAATGCTGTGGCAGAACAGCAAAATCACACAGAAGATACAGTGCCACCCATGAGCAGCATTTCAGTAACTCATTAAATAAATGAAAAAATCCTTCTTAGGGGTTTAGAACAGTATTTAGTCTATTACTGAGCGCACACAAATAAAAAAGAAAATAGTGTAACTTGCACAAGAACAGTTGAAGGAGTGACTCCCCATGTGTTTTCCTCATCCAAAACCAGGAATCTTATCACAAGCACCTTATTCCTATCTGAGATAGATTCCTCCATCTGCTACTCCTCTCTCCTCAAAAACCAAACCCCAAGCTGACTAATTTAAGCAATGTTTACATATCACAATGGCATCTGCCTCCATTAAAAAGTCTCTTTAGCTGCAAATCTCACAGCAAAAAGGAATTTTGAAGGTGTAAAATGAAAAGTATTTTCCTTGCCTTGGCACACTTTCTCACTCTGGTGAGATGTCCTTTGCACGGACAATCTAACTCACTGCATGGAGCTCTTTACCCTTCATCATGACTGCAATCTTTACAAACAATGCTTTATCCATAGCTTTCCATACTACCAAACAGTTGTTCATAAGCACAGTGAAAGTTGGTGTTGCAGATAATTATTCCTCTGTTGTAATACCTCTTTAATATGAAAGAATAGTGTGTTACCTGATTGTAATAGTTAGAGTAGCCCATATAAAATTAATTTTTCTCTAATATCACAGGAACTGCTTCCTAGTATACAACTACTGCAAATTACCCAGTTCTCTCCTATGGAAAATTTAGATAATTATTCCAGGGAATAAGATGTTCTGTTTAAATTCTAAATCTGAGGATTAAGTATATATTATTTCTAGCAATTTTTCTGCATGAACATGTAATAAAAGGCCATCAGCTCTGGTACACTGGTATTATTCTATGAATCAGTTACTTTCTATTTTCAGATGCTCTAAGTCACTATGTGTTCTTATCTCTCACCCTCAGTTTTATAACCACCACACAAGTGCCATTTAGAAAAAATGGCCAGTAGTTCCTTAGTGTTCTTGATTTTGTAGATTGAAGTCATTAGGCTGATGATACTTTAATATATTTTGATTGGTTACCTGGGATGGAGTGAAACCAGACATGTGGAAGGCTGAACAGACAAGGGGTAACTCAGCTTTCAGCAACATTTCAACGTGGTGAGCACTGCAAAAATAGACTGGATGGATGCCATATTCCACTGTTGTAACAGGCAGGTGCATCTGGTTAACAACAACAACATCATCATCAACAATGAAACTGAAGAACAGTATTACAGACTGCAGAAATGTGGTTTTTTTAATGCCTTGCTGAGAACAATATATAAAAATATACACTTTTATATGTAAGACAAGTAACTTTGATTATTTTAGAGACAGGAAACAGGATAAACAAAATAGGTTGTACTTCCATCAAGAAAAACATGTAGGTAACTAAAGAAAAGTGTCAATAAATATATCCTGATTGTCATTGTGCACTTGGAATCTAGTTCCTTATTGTATACAGGCTTTAACTGTCAAAACAGGCATGGAGAAACTGTTAAACAGGAGAACAGAAGGAAAAAAAGGACTGACTTCTGCTAGATTTTTTTCCTCCATTTAGAGGTAGAGTAGAACTTCCATTATATTTGAAGTTGTTTTTTGTGTGCACATATCTTTGCAGTATGTGTGGAGGGTGTGAGTGAAATTCTATTATGTGCAGCAAAAGGAGCAGAGGTTTTATCACTATGGCATTGCTATCACTCTGGATATCAATGCCCAGTTCCAGTTAACGAATCCTTGGCACCAGTGGTTTTTCAGCACTCACACAATGGAGCAAATTTCAGCACAAATTTCATTATGCTGGAACAACCTCAGGCCAGACTCTGCTGAATGGACCAATACCATCATCCCTTCTGGTAACAAGACAGATCCCTTGGTACTGCTACTGAAGCCTCCATGCAGAAGTACAGAAACTAATCTGCACCTCTTGTACCCCAGAGCCCTCTGGTAGAGACTAGAGTTTAGAGTTTATGTTCAAAACATTCAAGACAATGTGACAATGTACAAAGGGTTTTATTTTAAATAGCTAGGAACACACATAATGAAATATAGAAACGATGCTTCCTACATTACAAACTCAATTTAATAAATATACTCAAATGTATTAAGTAAATTTCAAAACTGTCACTAAAAAAACCCCAAAAATCAGATGGATGGACTTGCTCTCTTACTGGACTCTAATAATTAAAAAAAGGTCATTCTGCAGTATCACAGCCCTCACACAGAATTTAATGCCACTAACAAAGTTTGTTTTACTGCCAGCTTTAAAATTCATTAACATTTTCTTCACTATCAGTCCACCTGCTACTTCTCTCCTTTTAAACAAAAATTTGAGCAAATATCAGATCTACATTTTTCCATTAATTTTTCAGGGTCATGTATTTAGCTAGGGGGCCTTAATGAAAATATAAGGCATTAGGGAAAAAAACCCCAAACAACAAACCAAAAAAAAACCAAGGAAAAAACCAAACTAAGGAGATTAATAAAGCCTCAATTGTAAACTTCCAAAGGAGCCTTTCAGAAAGAAATAGGTTATAAATTCTTACGGATAAATGCAGTCTTGGTAGCCAGAGAAATGCTGAAACAAGAAGACATGAAAATTGCTGAAGAAACATCAATGTCTTCTCCCTGTCTCCTGACATTATGAGGAAGATGGAAGATGCAAACCAGTCATAACCAGCAGAGTGCTCCTGCAAACAGCCTGAATGAGCAGGTTAAGAAACTTGGGCAGAGATCTCCTCACTCTCCTGCAGCAACTACAGCTCTCCTCCTGCCCAGGCCCAGGCACACAGAGCCTGGAGCTGGGTTGTTAGACACGGCCAAGGGGAACAGAGCTGAACAGAAGGCAGCATCAAGGCACAGTTGTCTCTCAAACAGAATTAGGAGAAACAATTTAAACTGTTTTCCCCATATACTAATTTTTTTCAGTCCATAAGTAGTCAAGATAAATCAATGAAAGTAATCAAAAAGCAAGTAAATGCAAAAAAACCTGCACCAAAATGAGTGTGCTTATAAAGTGCAAGAAAGGAAGATAGTGGAGGAATAAAACAGGAGTTAAAATTACTGGAAAAAAAAAGTAAAAGAGAAGCCTTAAAAATGAGATATGGCACATTCTAATACACCTGAAGTATGATTTAATGTAAATCTAACAGAAAAGAATATAGCGAAGCTTGTTGAAAAGCTGTTATCTGTTTTAATTTTTTTTACAAGAAGTTCCACAGTAGATCCAAAAGAACTAAAAGTCTAACCACTCTTGTTGAGCAGACTACATCTACTTATCACACTTATCACTACATGGGCAGTATAATTAACAGTGTTGGTATTGTGGAGTACCAAAAATACTCATTAATGTTCAGAGGTGAATTGATGCAGTCTCTTTATCACATTCAAAGATGTGATCCCACTCCAAAACAGTTGATGACAAAAGTGAATGAGATTTGCACTTCTGACAAAGTATGGGAACAAAAGGGTGAACATTTTCTTGAGTGCATTGGGTATGCATTTAACTTAATAAAATTTCAAAGTAGAAGTGCTCTTTTAAATTTTTTTTTCTTTTCATAAATATTACACACCTACACCTCTATTGAAAGTACAAACCAGGAGTTCAAATTCTACTGAAATTTTTAGACTATTTAATTTATACCATCAGGAAAGGATACAAAGTGAAGATACCACAGTTCTTCGCTGTTGTTTCAGAAACTCCTCACAATTCATTAACACGAAACATAGCCCATTTTCAGCATCATCTTTCAGCAAGTTTAAGTATTTTCCGTATCTATTTCAAAAAGTTAAAAAAACCCCACCTCTTTAAATATTTTTTAAATTCCTAAAAAGGAAGATCTCATACTTGATAAAACTTTATGTAAAAGTTAAGCTGTCATAAAATTCTTCATCACTAAAACTATGCTGTAGATATATATACACATAAATGATTAAATAAAACCTTCTATGCTCTACCTAGAAAGGACATGCAGCAAACATCTGCTGTTCATTGTTACAAATCCTCACTCAAATTCCCTTTAGTTCAGTTTTAGAGACTGTGTTGGGGAAGAGCAAGTACTCTAACACACACAACTCAGTTTCTTCACGTACAGTATTTAGAATTAGATATAATTATTGTATGTGTAATTATTATAATCAGAATTCAAACATTAATGCTAAAGATAGCAATCTGTGGAAGTACAGACATCTAAGCTTTTCCGTCATCACAACTCTGCAAATTACCAGCCAAACAAAATGTTTAGATGGCATATAACTCAGCTTAGCTAAACAGAACCATTTAGAGAAGTAATGCGAGGGAAAAAAAAGACACATAATTCAGGATAATGCAATTTTATGGTAAATCTTACCAGCACGTTACAATTAGTCTTTACAAAAATAGAGGATAATAACATGCATAAACTGTAAAGATAATTTAATTATGTACTAATACCTTTTTCAATTCCAGTTAGAATTCATTTTCTTAAAGTTTATCTTAGATTTGAATGGTATAAAACAATGAGTTGATGGATTAAGCATTATTAAAGTCATTCCATGAAAATCAAACAAATCCTAGAAATACTCTGGGGAAATATTTTAATACCATGTACCTGACTGTCATTTCAACACCAAGCTGCTGCACAGATGAAAGGTTTTCCTTCTTCACATCTGATTCCATGGCTGAAACAAAAGAAAATAAATAAAGTATTATAAGAAATACGATTTCTAGAACTGAATGCTAATGTAAAGCACTTTCTGTGTATGAATACCAATTCTGGAGAACTACCTCCTATTCAAAATTATTTTAGTAATTTGGAAAGGATAAATAAAGAATCAGCATTCTTCACAGACTTTTTTTTTAAATGAAAATCACCCTCTTTATAAGGAAATCTTCATGATTAGTATGGTTATCATGAGGGTCATCATTAGATTTAGAGCAAGCGACATCTTTTCCTGCCCCATATCTGATTTCCAGCCTAGAGATCAGCCAAGGTAGCCTTTTCTGATCCACCTTCTTTCATTCCATAGGCTTTAAAATTTCCTAGCTGTAATTCCAACTTTATTAACAAAAATCTGTTTTGATATGAATCACAGAAAACTTTAAAACTGATGGATTTAAATATTAATTAAATATTGTATTTACATGCAGTTTTTTCATACAGTAAAATATCCTCTTCTTTCATACAGTAAAATATCTTATTTTCTGCAGTTCTTTAAATTAAAAATCCAAGCTAGAAAAATTAATAAATAATTATTTAAAGCAACCACTGCTGTAGCATTTCCTCAAAATTTTACATTCTCAATTAAATTTTAAATGGTCATTTTCCCTATCAGGTACATGGTATCATCTAAGATAACTATACCACAGATAAAAATTGCAGTCTAATAATATTATGTGTTACAAACCTGAGGGAATAAACCTTTAATATACTTCTTGGAAAGTGCTACTTAAAACCAGCAAGAAATGAAACAAATGAAAACCCTTATTACCCTGACAACATTGGTTAAAAATGTAAATAATAGATATGGCAGCAGAAGTTAAAGTATATTCATGTAAATGATAAATGTAAAAATCTAATTAAGCAGATCACACAATAACTTTTAATGTATTTTTTCTGTATCCTCAGACAGACAGAGAAATCAAAGGATGAAGAATTCCCTGGCTATTCATGTAGGTAAACACTCTATGAAACACTCTATGTTCCTGGCACACAAACAGGGACTAAGGTATTAAAGATGAAATAGTTACAAGTTCAGGGAGGAAAGGACTCAAAGGGTAAAAAAAACCCAAACCCAAAATCAAAAGAATACAACAAAAAACCCCACCAAAAAAAACCCCCAAAGAAACAAAAAACCAAACCAAACCAAACAAACAAACAAGCAAAACCGCCACCCACCAAAAAAGAAGATTCTGTCTGCTCATATGAGATGAGGTACGTTAAATTTTTATGAGGAAAATAATACACCAAAATTACACTCAACAATGAAGCAATAAAATTCAAGAGGAAGTTTGGCAAGAATAAATATGGCAAAAACCCCACTCTGTTTTATAACTTTCACAGATAATAAGAATTTAAGTGTTATGGTTGTAACATTATACATTTAGAGAGAAATTAACATTATACCTTTGACCATATATTTATATGTAACAAAAATCCACTGTGCTTTGAGTAAAATGATCTTATTCAATAATCTGATGGGACTGAAACAGTAAACCCACATCAGAGAGGTTTTCTGCAATCTTAAGAGCGAAGTTCAAGTATCTTTTGCATAGCATACCAGCAGCACAATCTTGGGAAGAATACATATAAATTTATGGGGCATTTCAGTTAAAATTCCACAGAGATAACTGAAATATTCATAACTTTTTACAGCTCTTGTTCCAAGTTACCTGTTCACTCAGGCTGCAATTACCATACTAAGTCAATTAATTTTCAAGTTTGCGTGTGCAAGTGGAAAGGCAAGAGGCACACACACACCCTAGAAAATAGGGGGAATTTGAATGAGTTGCCTATGGCTAATGACTAATTCAGTCCTAACACTAACACACTTAATGGCAGCAGAGGGCAAGGAGAACAACGATGTCTAAGCTCTAATGCAGTCCTGCCTCCATTTTGAGGTGGATCCTCTTGTGGGTGGCACTGCAGGATCCCAGCCCAGCAAAGGTGTAATGAGAAAAGTTGTATCACAACTCACAGTGTCAGCCCAGTGTCCATTCTGTAACAATTTATAGCAAGTACTGAATGCTCATTGTCCATTAACATTAAAAGAACACAGCTGACTTCATTGATTTTCATGAATTTCTCTGTTGTAAAAATTTCTTAGTGGCTGAAAAGGGCTTTTTTCCCCACCACACTTTCTTCTGATATTTTTCCTCTGTACTGTGCAGGAAGATAGAATTAACTTGAAATCTGTATTGAATAATAATTCTCTATCACACAGTACCATATCAAGGCAAAACCCCTTGCTTTCAGACACCACTGTATTCGACATAGTCATAGCTCTGCACTCTGCTAATCCACAAATTGTGCTTCTTTGTCCTGGGTCAAACGTTTTTATTTTCCCTTTTGTTCATCACTTAACAAACTGGGAAAACTAGGCCTAAGAACATTGTAAAGTCATTTAGAATACACAGAGGACTACTTCCCACTGATTAAAAACCGGACCTAGAAACCTTAAATGCTCCATTAAACTTAAAAAAATGCTATGAAAAACAAGTAGAATATTTAAATACTGCATATTGCAATCCATGGACAAAAAAGCTTGCTTGTTGTGACTGTACTATTGTGATGATGCCAATACGTCTGATTTAAAGGAATGAGTTCATTTTATACAAAACTTTTTGACAAATATTTTTCAATACACCTGATATAACTGTCTTGAAACACAAAAGGCTTTATAACAAAAAGGCATGGAGAAAAATCAGTTCTCTAAATAAGAATGCCATTCATCCTCAAAGGCCAGACCACCTCTCTGAACTGTGAATTAATAATATGATGCAGCACTCTGGCTATTATTAAATGGAATGAACAACATACTTGGGCAGCTTCCTTTTTATTTATCTTAAAGCAAAAAAAAATCTATGTTGATTTTTTCAACTTCTTTCTTTAAAAATGAAAAACACTGTAAAACAGAAGCCAAAATTGAACTAATGACTTTAAGGATATCAGAATTTTCTAGGAGCCGACTTACAATTTAAGAAAATTCTTAGAAAGCACTTCAATGGGCAGCACTTTTCAAAATATTTATAGCATTTAGGAGCACAAAAAGAGACTCCCATAAGGCATGATTTCCAAAGGCAACTATGTATTATTATTAAACAGTCTACAGCTACAAGCACTCCATCATAAGTTAACTGCCATGCATAGTCCTGTGGCATTCTTTCTGATTAGCCTACACTTCAATTAACCTTACAATTTATATGAAAAGTTACTTTCTTATTTATTTTCTCTCTTACCATGACAAAGCTTTTATGTGTTTAAGTCAGAAAATGGGCTACATTGCATTCATACTGAAATGACAGGATGACAAGCTGAAACAGCTTCAGAGCATATTTCATGTAATTTGTATGGTCTTTGGATAATATTTCATTTATTTCCCTATTTAAAGTACTGTTATGCCAAAGACACCACTGGCTTCCCTTCTGTCTTAAGTAAGGAATATTACTAAAGCTGTCATATTATTGGTTTAGCTCCTTCACTTTCTGGTGCCCAGGCCAAATGGTTTTATGTCTTAATAAACAATCTTTGGAATTTGCTAACAAATGCCAAATTTTAACTTCAGAGATGATGAGAAAGATTATGTTTCTTGCTATGGATGACAAAGACTTTTGAACCAAAGAAAATATTTAAGTAAAGATTCTGCAAACAGCTGAAAATACCGTGATAGCCAGAGCCACCTGCATAATTCCTAAAAATGCTTTAAAATACTTAGAAGTATATAGGTATATTTACTATCAGATTCCCTAGTCCATGGCTTTTTCCATATAAGCTGAAATTGTGAAACTCATAATTTTTTCCTATGATTTATTATTTTTGTTAAAAACCAGCAGGTTTTCACTTACTCTTCAACAGGTACCTAAACACTGACCCTGTCCATTGGCAGATACCCAAGCAGTCAATATTAATCTTTATGCTTTTTCAGTAACTATCCTTTCTCATTCTGATGGTCTTACAAAAGTTTTCTATTTAAAACATTATTTGGACTTGTTGCAGAGCAAAATTTATGAGTTTCTCTCCATATTCTGGTCTGCCATTTTGCTACCGTTTCTTCGTGATGTCACCTCCTTTACCAGGCTACTCATCTAGAACCCTTCTGACAGTCTGACCTCATATTCATTGCTAGAATTGTCTATTAAAAAAATCTTTTTTCAAAGAAAAGTATTACTTTTGTTGGATTTGAACTGGGAATGGAGACAATGTAAACAAGATCCAAGAGTAATTGCTGAAGAATGTTGATGGTTTCTCGGAGGTAATCTCATGTGCAATTCTATCTTGACTATCAGAAGTATGTTATGCCATCAGTACTCTTGTCGTAACAATACAAAACCAAAATATTAATATCTGGAACTTCATTATGTAATGATCATCACAAATAGTCAATCTTTCTGGCAACAGCTTCATTAAGAATGAACCACACTTTCAGTCCAGTTACCTCAACTGGCAGTGGGTTAAATGCTTTTTGATAACAGCATCTTCAAAGGGGTGGACAGTTTGAAAAAGTGCATTTATCAAATGATGCAGAAAGAATGGAAGAATTCCCTTCCTCCTCCTCCCCTTTCAGCCCATCCTGAATTTCTGTATGGTTGTCATCCTGTATTTCTCATTTGCTGCTCCTTCTGAACAGCTCTATACTGATACCTTCCCACTGGTGTTTTTAAAATTTCTCAGTTTGTTACCCGACCCACCTGACCCTTCAAAGATTAAGAGTTCATTAAATGGCAGAAAGCTCCTATGAGATTTTGTTCAGTCACAGAACTAAGTGTCATCTAGGAGAAGGAACACACCATGACATTTGAGTTTTATGGCCAAGACCTGAAATCCCTGAGGTTTTGTCCCTTTGGCAGTACACGGCAGCCACGGAGCTGTTTCAGAGACAAAGTCTCATGGAAAGAGAGAATTTGACTGCAAGGTCATCTGCAAAAGCAGAGCTTCCTGCTGATCACAAAATGTTTCAACAGTCCCAAGTTTGGGGAGTCTGCAACACATCATGGAGATCAATTAAGAAGCACAGACACCAATAAATTAAATGACTTCGCACTTCTCTGATAAATGGGTTTGCCGAAACCTTGAGAAAATGATGACATTTTCACAAAGTGTTTCTTTTACACTGAACTGGAATTTGCTAACAGAAAGAGCAAGAGGCTATTTTAGGAACTTTGTATCCCCAATATATAATGCATGGTATTTCAGTTTCTTGCCATTTTATTGCCTATTACAGCTAGACAACAATGATTTGGTTTTCAAAGTTTTAGGGTTTATAAAGAAGAAAAAATAAAAACAAACTAGAAACTATTAATTCTAGGAAAGGGGACAGACAGAGAACATCAACATATACACAGATTCATTCATCTGAATAAACATCACAGCAGTACTATTGCTGCTAGCAGAAAGTAAACTTCATGTAAGATTTGTGTTACTGTTTATAATTGAACATTGCAACTGCATAGTGTTTAATCAGATATTTTTTCCTTCTCTCTTATCTTGGAAATGGTAACAACCCAATCTAATTTAATTTTTTCGTATTTGCAAATTTTATAAGAGACTGAAATCCTGAGGGGTTCCCACAGCAGATGGATGACTGTGTTATTCTAATTACAACTAGCTACAGGTTTACAAAGCTGTCATTTTTTTAAGATAATCAAATTCTCATTTCAGGAAACATGATAAACGCTGAATATCTATGTGCTGTACTGAATCTACTTTCACAAAAAATGTGACTTTTCTTCATTGAAATTAAACAACTATTACAAGCTGGTTTTCAGTTCCTCAGACCCAAATTTATTTATGAGAATGGTGGATACATACAATTGCCAAGTTCATGTTGGCTTACTTAGATGTGGAGCTAGAAAGATGTTACCTTCTAACAACTCACTAGTTTTACCTCAGACAGAAAAGTCTCTACTGTAAATAGTTTTAGGATTTAGGTTAGATGGGTCTTACAGGAGTATTTGAAAAAGATACTGTGAAATAACATGTCATTCAATAATTCTCCTTGAAGTAATTGTCACGCTTCATCAAGACTACCAGAAAACCTTGGGAAATGTACAGGAATCTGGCCAATCATTATTCAATCAGTGAGAAATCTAATTTTAAACAAGGTCTGATAAAGATTTGAGTGTGTTTTGTTGTCCCTTTGGTACAAACATAGGAAACATAATGCATACCTGGGTTCTCAAAGCGCACTACCCTCCCCTCATAGGAAGGCCATACTGTTTATTTTATGATGTAAAAAAGAATCCGAAATGAACGTAAAATTAGCCATATGACCAATTCTTAATATGATGCCTTTTTACTGTTTCAGGGTAGAATCAGAATATGATCACAGATTCAGTTTTAGAGCCAGACTTGTTTCATGTCAATCAACATGCATTTATTGGCCAAAAGTAACTTCCCTGGTTAACCCTTATTGCTACACCTGTATGAAAAAGGTGCTATAAAGTTTTTGTTTTCCTATAAAAGTTTAAAGAAGCCTTTGATGAAACGTGCTGTTTGCCTAAGCAACACTCTTTCCTGGGCTGGAGAACTCTTCACGAAAGAAGTCTGTGACAATGTGTTGCTGACAGGGAAAGAACTCAGTAACACACCACCAGTCCTTTGCCTATCTCTTACCTCCAGATTACTGAGTAACCTTGAGAAGACTTCTTAATCTCCCATTTCCAAGTTTGTCTTCATTAAAACACATGAAATATCAGAAGCATTTGCACATGAAAACTGTTAATTAAACAACACTTTAAATGTTGGAGCCTTTATCTGATAACTGAACAGGCAAACTTATCCAGAATTAGTAACCAATAGTGCCTGTAAAACCCAAAAAATCTCCTCATTCAAAAAATACAAAAAGAAATATTAGACAGTCAGTTTATCATTAAAAGAAAATCTTTAAGGCTCAAAAAAACCCCAAGAACTGAAGTTTTCACTATGTTTTCACTTTGCTTTTGTATATATTCTTTTGGATTTTTCATTCTAGATAATTAATTGAATATATACGATTGTCACAGGATATTCAAACTTGGTCTTTCTTCAAAGTTGACATTAAATTTTGGATAAATAATGCAGTGTTGATGTCACCTCCATCTAATCAGTAGTTTATGGTGAAATAAATAGAAAATCTAGGTTCAACCTTCCTGAATGTATTTTAAATCCCAGCTTTGACTAAAAGGTTGAGAGGAGTGGATTAGAAGTAAGGTACTTGATGACTAAGTGAATGGAGTAAGGCCTATGTCTTGGTTTTGAAAGACAATTGTCTGCCAGGGAAAGCCAAAGATTCCCTGGGAGTGGAGAATGCAAATCCCTTTCCCTCCAAATTATTATCATTTTGCAATTAGGAGCTTTCAGGCAAAGATATGGGAAATATGAGTAACAGTTCTTTACTAGGAATATAAAAAAAAAACCCAACAAAACCCAAAAAACCCCAAATGTAGTACAAAAAACCCCAAGCAAGCAAGCAAGCGAACAAAAGTCCTGGTAAAACCCTGACAGGGTCAGGGATATGACCTGACACCCTGTTGGTCAGGGTGTTGGAAGCAGTCCAAATAAATCCTCCTGGAGTAACAGATGTGGTTCTGTGGAACAGAGAAAGTCAAGTGGTGGCAAGATGGGTCTGGTCTTCCTCCAGTGGGAAAAAAATGGACTCCTGCTGTTCCTTAGTCTCAGTTTTTATCTAGGTAGGAATGGTTGGCTCCCCCCCGCACTGGGTGGAGCATCTCACAATGGGATGATGTAATGTGTCATGTCATTGGTGAGCCTTAATGGCCCATTAGCAGAAGATATCTCCCTGGAGGATGGACGGGTGGTGAAAAAGAAACACTGCCCCACCTGGTTTAACGGCTGGCCGATTATCACCCTGGAGGCATCTGCTCCCCTCCCCCTGGAGTTACAAGAGATGAAGAAAAAACATCTGAACTATTTTCAACAGATGAAATAGAATACACATTTTTGGTTACACAACCCAAGAAAGCCTACTGCTTCTCTTTAGAGATCTTCCACATTGGATGGAAGCACTTAGCTGTCATAATTAACGAAGAGCAGGATTGCTGTCTTTGTTGGGCAAGGCATCCATTTGGAGGATGCAAAGTTATACGTTTATTGTTCCTCTAGTTAGTTTTCACAATTTGAGCTTTTAAAGGAACAATCAAAATTATTTGAATTAGGAAGTCTCAAAAAAATGTAATTAGCAAGCGTTGTGAATCCATGGAATTATTTTATTGCTCATTATGCCTCATGAGAAGTTGAAAAGTAATACAGGACAGACAAGACAAAACAATTTCAGTATTTTTTAAGAAAAAATAAAATTGTGATAGAAATAACTGTCCCATTAACAACTCCATAAAACAAAGAGACAGATTCTCAAATGTCGCCCTGATTTTCAAAGCCTTCTGATGTTTACATACTTGGAGTCAGAATTCCCACACTTTTTCCCAAAACACTATGTGTTTTTCACATTCCTTCTTGGAGGAGGAGAAAATTGACAGACTGTTCACCTGGCCAGTGTGATTCAGAGGAGGGATGTTATCCTCCAATCCACTCTCACTTTAGAGAGTCTATAAATTGTAGAAACTGTAAATAAAGTTCTCCTTTTTGCCTTGGGCGACCGAGCGTGTCCTGCGTGCTCATTCTGTGTCTCAGCGTGACGCTCAAATGAAATTAAGGGTAACCTGATAGCAAGCTTTTGGAAGGTAAATGCCACTACATAAAAAGAAAGACAGCTTCTAAAATTTCTAAAGGGGTTTTAGGCTTTGAAACTTCAAAGGCAGGCCCCAAGTCTCCAAGGATACTATATTTGCATCCTATGGACAGGAGAGTAAAATATCAGTATAAATAACAGACTGTCCCCAAAGCAGGCTAGATTCTCCATAGTTAATACCAGAATAAGTACTCTAAATGGCTGACCTAAAACCTGAGAGAAGGGTTATGAACAAACAGTGAAGAATGAAAGTGCATTTTCCAGCAGATATTAATATTGGTTCTAAATCTTCTAATTTTACCAGTGCTTCAAAGTATTAAAACACATTACTTTACACTCAGAATAAATCAATTTTATCATTCATTCTTTATTTTTTATGTCGTAAGCATGACATCTGTACAAAACTAACACTCAAATTACTCTGACAAAAATAACAGTTCTTTATACATATCCTTTAATACAACATAAAGTGTATACCTTTGTGGAGCTTTCAAATGGTAAGCCAGATTGCTCACACCATCTTAAATATTTATGCCACCAGCTTTGCAAATCACCCATAATATGTCAACAAATACTCTGAATCACACCCTCACGTGTTCTGCATCTTTCCATTATACACACAGAAATTGAAAGCCCATCGCTAATAATTATCTGTTCTATTCACTCGAGCACATCAGCCTCTGCTCCAAAGTGAGGTATTTCCCACCAGTGAAGAAATGAATTTCTGGGCTGTTAAAGAACATTTTAAACAATCCCCAAAATGATACAGATCCATTTAGAAGAAAGGCAATTTAAATATGAAGAGGCTGCATGGCAATAAATTATTAGGAGACTGACCTTTATAGCTTCCTGTGCTGAAATAACGTTCTGTTCTGCTTTCAGAAAGATGTGACACGAACTTTTCAATTAATTCTGCCAAAACTGCAAGAAGCAAAAACCCATTAAAATATTAGAGGCAACAAACAAAATATGGAACTACATCACCTAACTAAATGACAACATGTCGGAAAGTAAAGCTATTTAAATTCCTGCATATTTATTCATATTTTTATTGGGGAAGAATTCAAAACATGCATTGCACTTTTACATTCCTAACACCATTCCTAACTTAAATTAAATTTTAATGGCTTTACTGAGAATATATTTGACGTAAACAGAAAGAAAATCTCATATTATCTTTATGCCCTCCAAGGATTACTTCAGAATTTTTTACACGGTTTCAATATGAAATTAAAATTAACTATAATTAAACTATAATATCCTACCACATTTGTCTGTGTATGGAGACAAGAAAGGAAAACAATAAAAAAAAAAATCCCAACCAACTAAAAACCCCAAACAAATCCAACAACCAACATAGAACAAAAAAGCTGACACTATCCCATGTGCTAACAACAGCACATGAAATTTAAGGGCTGTTTCCAAAAAACCTCAATATAAAACCACCTATGCCATCACAAGATAAAAATTATTCACTTAAATTTATGCAATAGGACTATTTCATTTGGGAAATTCTGTATTTAATGATGACCATAATGTTCTTCTTCAGTTCTTGCTATGGAACTTTGTGTCTGCAGATACTGCATAGCTAAGTCCGATGCTGAGATCTGTTCACTATGGAGGAAATCTTATCTTCCACCTTGAAAGGATCTTAGCCAGGAAGTTAGCAAGAACTCTTGGTGACAAATAATTATCCAAACTGTTCCTGATTCCTCAATTCTGCAAGTCTGAGGCTATGGCACCTGAACACATGACACCATACAAGTTCAAACAAAGGTGACGAGGAAGCCTTTACACAAACTGCACGGAGGAGGCCTGTATAAGGTAAGCCATATTAGGAATTTAGGATAGCAACAATGAACTTTTTTTATAAGTAAATTCTATCCTAAAACAGCTACTGTTGGCTCCATCAATAGGATATAAAGCATACAGATATTCATACTGATACTTCCCACAAGAATGCAAAGCAAGGGAGCGTATTTAGAGAGTAACAACTGCTGCTACCTGTGGGACTTCCTGCTCAAAGACCATGTTACCATTTCCCTGGCAGCCCTTCCAGTTAATAGCAATGAAGTTTAAGCTGCTCTTCCCCCATTCTTGCGCATAACTCCAGGCACCCACTGCCCAGGTGGGTTTGCTGGTTTTTAACTGAATAGTTCACAGAATCATAGAATGGCATGGGTTGGAAGGGACCATAAAGAACACCCAGTATCACTACACCATTTAAGCAGACAGTGGCAGGAGCAGCTGCAGCAGCACAAGTGAGGCAGAACAACAACACATGCTGGAGGTGGCAATGGAGAAAGCTAGAAACCTCTTGAGCTAGCCATGATGACAGAAAAACTGAGACAAGCAGTTAAAGAGCAGTGCAAGCTCTTTTGGGAATGAGGAGGAAGAGAAAGACAGAACCTCTGCCCACAGTCTGATGATTGTTATGCCAGAAAAACAGTGAAGAAAAAGATATAATAAAGACAATTAATTCTTCTTCCAATTATTTTAAGCTAACATACTGACATTAAATGACATTTTTTTTGTCTTGATTAATTTCCTAAAACATTTACAGAAATTAATTTATGCTGAATGAGTCCAAAGAAAGTTTTTAAAAGGTTGCGTTTTGGTAATGCTGAAGGAGTTTTACTACAACAGCTAAACGTGAATTTACCGATAGAGTTCCAACTCCAACAGTAACAAAATTAATTTTGCATTGCAAAGGACTACTAAATTAAAACTAAAAACCTACATGAGTAATTTATATTCTTATACACTCTTATAGTGAAAAGAAACTGCTATTAAATATAGCATAGCATTAATTATGGTTACTAAAACACATGGGGCTAAAAAAAGCAATTTACTTTACAGAAGAGTAACAATTTATTCTTTTTTGAAGAATATACAAACTCACTAATCTTCACTAATATGCTTAGTGGAATTTGGTCCTCAAATAATATAACAAATATTTGTGTAAAACGAGCAAATGTGTCTATTCCTCAAACTATAGACAGCGAACAGCAGAAATTAGACTTTAAATTTATAACTAGCTATATATTTACTGTATGACTTAGTTTGATGATTATTGAAATATGCCATACTATATTAAAATAAACTGGAACTATGTTAAGACTAAAATATTCCATAATTCAGAAAATTTAAAACCAAGTTCAGATATTGTACCTTTCCTCCCTTTTTGTCAGAAAGCATTGACATGCTTGACCAAGCAGGTAAATACTTCAATTCAGTGCTTGAGTTAATAGAAGTGACAGTTCAACTGCTAAGCAATATTTTGAAACTCAAGCACTAAATTGATTTCCACCATTTGAAGGTATTTATCTAAGTGCCTATCAGGATCTTTGAAAATATTTTAATCAAGTTTGAGAGACAAAGACACACAAGAATGTGTCTCAAAATATGAGGTTAATACATAAATACATAAATAGAGGGCTTTCACAGGACACTGGCTTTTCCAAACCAATGTCCATTTGAAATGACAAGTAGCTATTTTGATTGTTGTCTTTTAATACTAAATAATTTTGCTGCAATTTGGACATTACTGTAGAAACTGGTTCAGTGATTCTTCACTTAACTGGAAAACTAGACAGAAGATAGGTTCATTGTACAGTACAGTCAGTATTGCTGTAAAACGCCCAAATTTACAGGTAAAGTTTATGTGGCCTACCAATACAGTGAAAATGTTGATTTTGTTGAAATATGATAGCTTGGCTGAATTAATATTGAAGTTTTTAAGAGCCTAGCAATCGTCTCATGGAAATTTAATTCTTAAATACAAAATAAAAAGAAATTTAATTTAGGTGTGTGTAATCATATACAAAATAAATGGAAATGTTTTTAAATTTCTGAAATTACTGCAGTATGCTCATAAAACACCGACATTCCTGCAGGATTTTCTTTTTCCTTGAAGAAGTAGTGTACAAAAGGAAGGTAACTGAAACAGCTTCAGAACTGTGTAAGAACACTGCTTTAAAGAAGGCACATGGTTAACACTGTTTTAATAGGTAACAACCACGAGCACTAACCTAATTCCTTATAATACTAATAACCTAATACTCTGAAAGTTTTAAGCCAAAAAGGTAAAAAAATGCAAAAAGCATCAGACTTTTTAAAATCCTCTAATTTTATCTGTGTTTCTGGATCATATTCTATGATCCAGATGTTTCAGAGGAGTTTAAAAGAAAATACAAAAGATTCTTGAAACAGCAGTTCTGCTCTCAAGCATAAGGTATGATACTCTTGGGGATGGTCCTTGCAGAACCAGGAGTTGGACTCAATGATCCTTGGTGATCCCTTCCAACTCAGCTGATTCTGTGGCTTCTGCTAGAGGCTAAAAATTCAAGAGTGAAAATCTTGGACAGATTACTTTTTGCAAGAGTAATGTCAGAAATTTTCAACTCCATCAACCATACTTCAGTTTAATAAGTATACAAAAACCAGAGTTACCAATTCCATTACTGATGGCAACAACAAGGAGGACTTTGAATTATTGTACATTAAAATGACAAATGAACAACCTACATTTTTTCTGAAAAGAAGAAAACAAGATAATATAAATTCTGGCAGTGCTTCCATTAGAGATGAACATTGCATATGTTATATCAATATACAAGTATTTTCTTTATTAATTAGAAAAACAGCTCTTCAAATCCAAACCAAATCTTTAGATACCTGCACACACATTTGCGTGCACTCACACTGCTTACAGTGCCTCCAAACTGATTTGGGGGACAGAAGAAAGAATTACTGATCTGTAATTGTTCTTTCTGCATAACATAAAGACCCACTGTTCCACTCCAATTCTGACACAAGCATCCTTGGAAAATCAAGGACATAAAAAGGGAAACATCTATTTTGCATTATTCTAAAAATTTATTTTGCAAATACAGTACTAGCATTTTGTTATCCTGAACTAAAAACACTACTACACCATGCAACAGTCATAGGTTCTTTATCCCATGGGGAAAGTCCTGCAGTTAGTTTCAACTTTTTGTTGCAATTGCTAAAGGCTTCAGCACACATACATCACAAACAATGACAATGCCTCAAAGGCTCATTATATTTTTTGTCGACATGTTTTGATAGAGCTATCTCAGATGATGCAGAGCTCACAAAATATTAAAGGATTCCAGAACACGGTGTTGACTGTAACCATTCTGCTTCCATCAAACATTTCACTTATAAAAGCTGAAGAAAATTTCAATGTCTTACAGTAAGTTCTCACATGCAAGTTCAAGAGCTGCTATCTTTTCTTTTCTTGGTTGGTTAGTTTTTATTAAGAAAAAACTATTTGGAAGTAAATTAATAGGCCCTAAAGAAAGTTGGAGATTTAAATCCAGATCCTCAGGGAGATAGGTGATGGAAAATCTGAAAGACTCTATGGAGCAAATAATTTTAGCTGAATTTACTCTCCCTATCCACATCACTTATGAATATAAAGCTTGAGAAGAATAGGATTTGGGGATGAAATATTTCATTATGAAGGGAAGAATGTTAGCATATAATTGATATGATCTCTGCAACACCCTTAAATTATTTTGCTTTGGGTTTTAAGTCTCCTAAAAGGGGAGAGGAATAAGGATGTTGCATCTGCCCAGAACTCAGTTGCTGATACAACATTAACTGGGAACAGATGAAAAAAGAAGTTGCTGGAATGGAAAGCAAGAGAAATGCCTTCTGCTGTACCTCAAGGACAAAAAGGAGGAGATAATTGAGAAAGGCATGGCTAAAATAGTGAAGATGAGATTCTGGTTCAAGAGAAAAAAAAAACCCAAACCACAAGCCACCTCTTAGTCACATGAATTATCTGAACATGCACTATGCTAAGCCTAGACTCACACAGAGTAATAACTTCCTATATAAATCTAAGCTATTGTTCAGAGGAGTTGATTTGCCTGCTGCTTTTTCTGCCAAAGCTTAGATGCCAACACACAGAAAACTCTTTTCTAGATGTACTAAAGACACTTCAGGGAGGCCACAAGTACTATGAAGAGTACTTGTCAAGAGATAACCTGACCAAAGGCTCTCCCCATGGTTCTCTAGCTGATAAGTGACCCAAAGAAAACAAGACGCTATACACCCTAACACTCACAATCTGTGGCACCTTAATGGAAGGAATGTCTGGAAGAATGTCTTTGTCATAGCTTACTGTGATTAGAGCAACAGATTGAAGGAGCTGGTTGTCTACAGCATGTTTTGCTTTTAGGAGACCAAGAAAAATCCCAGACTTTCAGTCCTGACGCATTAGAAGACATGCAAGACTGAGGAAAGTTTGTATCTCTTTTTGGCAATTCAATAAAGCCCTCTTCATGTTTGAGCACAGAAATTACTTAAAAGCTACAGTCAGAGGTGGTGCTTTAGCAGAGAAAACACCAGTCTAAGGACATCCCAAAAGCAATGCATTACCAGAGGATTTAGCACAAAAGTACTGACCAAGTCAATAGGAGAGTAATCAACATTGGAAGGGTGAATTAGAGATATTGATACTGTTCAATTTGCTCAAGAATTTTTTGATGGAGTTCAAGCAGGTTCTATAGATTCAGCATCTGGTAATCCTGACACCAGATCACAGAATATTTTAAACAAATCAATATACATTACACTTTACAGTCCTTGAATCTAATGTTGGCTTTGCTCATTATATTCTGTTATGACTCCTGCTAATGTCAGGCCCCCTTAGAATGGGCCCGTACAGAAAGCACAAGTGTGCATCTTTGTTCTGTAAACAATGGAGATTGCTCCATATGTAACAATAGAGAAAGCCTTGATTTCTGGGCACCTGGACTGAAGTCTCTCACTCCTCTGAAATTTGGGAGAGCTTCGCATGCTGCAAAAGGTACACAGCAGAACAACTGTCTCTTGTAAAATGGATTCAGTAAACATGACGTTGTCTCAAACCACAGAGCTGCAGATATTTTGCTGCTTCTGAAATATCTCCAACCAGATAGAGAACATCTGAAGAGCTTTGCAACAGCCAGTTGTATTATGTACTTATCTAAATAATATACACTTGGACACTTGTAAACAACAAGCTAGACTACATACTGACCATAATCAGAATTCCCATGGGAATGGAAGCCAGCAATTTCTGAGAACATCTTGCTTCTTTATGACTACACAAGCTTATATGATGTCACATATGTCATATGTCTTACTTCTGCTGATTTATGTCATATGGATGATCTGTGTTTTTGCTTTGGCTGCTTTGATTTTTTAACTGAGCTGTAGCAATGCTCCTGCATGATCACACTGTTCATTAGAAATGCACATGAAAATTAAGAAAAACCTGAATGAACGGTTTCTTGGATGTTTAGTATGGCTTAATTCTGACTTTTTTTACTGAAAATGCCCAAGAATATAATTTCCCAAACCATATTAACTCATTCACTAATCTCTGAGAAATGTCTGTTTTCTTTCAGGCTTTCTTTTTCATTTTCTCAGTATGTCAGTAATGGACCCTTTAGAGATCTGGAACAAAGACTTGTATTTGAGCCCTCCTTCTCCGACAAATTTCACTGACAACATAGAGGGATAACAGTCATAAACAGAAAAAGCATAAAACATTAAGGACATAAAAGCATAAACCCTGTTTTTTGGGGGAAAATCCCATTGAAATAGTTTTCATAATCAAAACAAAATTATGGATTACTTGTATAAATAACATTCTCCTCAGTAAAAATAATAAGAGTTGCTTACTAGTGGTCTTTTGCCTGCTTTCTTTGTTAAACTTCTTAAGTCATACTCACTTGGTCCACTGATGCTATCTGGTCTGGTTTTCATGACTTTGCAGAACTGTTTTCTACAAATTTCTGCCCATCCAGTTGGCTTGTCTAGACTTTTTAAGAGTTTTAAGAGCTTGTCAAGATCTTTATCTAGAAGAAATGAAAAATCAGTGTTATTCTGTAATGATCATACACTGACAGAATAGTTTGAGTTCAAAGGGACCTCAAAGATCCATACCCACACTCCATTGCCACATATATTTTTGGCAGCCTTTATAAGGAAATACGACATAAACATGCCTTTTCCTAAGACAATTAAACTGGGAAAGCAGTCCTAAAGCTGATGACATTCTGCTTTATACAAAACAGGAATATTCATTCTACTTAGTGATGGAGTTTTGTGTTTATTCTGGCTGGGGTAGAATTAATTTTCTTCACAGTGGCTGGTATGTGACTATGTTTAGGATTTGCGCTGAACACAGAGTTGATAATCTAGAGATGTTCTAAAGATCTGTGTAAGCAGGGCTTGCACAGATCTGGCCTTTTCTGCTTTCATACTGCTACTCTGGCAAGGAGTTTGGGGGTGTGTGGGAAATTGGGAAGAGACACAGTGGGGACAGGTGACCCAAACTGACCAAAGTGATATTTTACACCATATGATATACTCAGTATATAAAGCAGAGGGAAAAAAGAGGAAAGGGAGGAATATTCTGAGTGATGTTGACATGACGACAGTTGACATGGTCGTGTTCAGTCAAAGGCTGGACTTGATATCTGAGGTCTTTTCAAACCTAATTGATTCTGTGATTGTGTTTGTCTCCCTAAGTAACCATTACAGGTGATGGGGTCCTGCTCTCCTGCAGATGGCTGAACACCTGCCTGCCACCAGGACAAAGTGAATTAATTCCTTGTTTTGCTTCGACCATGTGCACAGCTTTTGCTTTTCTATTATACAATCATAGAATAAGCCAAGTTGGAAGGTACCCATCAGGATCATCCAGTTCAAGTCCTGGTCCTACGCAGAGTACTCCAAAAGTCACACCATGTGCCTGAGAGTGTTGTCCAAACACTTCTTGAACTCACAAAGGCTTTCTGCTGTTACCATTTCCCTGGGAAGCCTGTACCAGTACCCAACCACCCTCTGGATGAATAGTATTTTCCTGATAACTAATCTAAACCTCCCCTGACTCAGCGTTATACCATTTTCTCAAGTCCTGCCATTGATCACAAGTGTGAAAAGATCAGTGCCTGCCCCTCCGCTTCCTCTCATGAGGATGCTGAAGACCACAGCAAGGTCTCCCCTCAGTGTCCTCCAGGCTGAACAAACCAAGTGACATTGACCACTACACATAAGGCTTCCCCTTCAGACCTTCACCATCCTTATTGCCCCTCTTTTGGTCACTTTTAACAGCTTAATGTCTTTTTTATGTTTTGGTGCCCAAAAATGCCCCCAGGACTCGAGGTGAGGCCACTGCAATGCAGAGCAGAGCAGGAAAATCCCCTCCTTGCCCAGCTGACAATGCTGTGCCTGATGTCCCCTGGACACAGCTGGCCCTCCTGGCTGCCAGGGCACTTGGCAACTACCAGGTAACTTGGCTTCCAGAGTACTTGATGCTGCTATGAAATAACTTTCTGGTCATCTTGAGGGAAAAAACAAAGAGAGTACCTGAAACAAGGCAAATGCACGTGCATTCGCTCCAGCTAATCCCTCTGCTTTCAGACCTATCATATGAAAGGATTGCAACCTACACTTTTACTAAGTAGTCACTAGGATGATGAACATTCTTCACACCTCGCAAGATCTCCTTTCTTCTGCTTTTACGTTTCGGACGCTATAGGAATGAATGCTGCCACGAAAGGTGACTTGTCATTAAAGCGTTGTCTTAGGGTGTTTTTTAGATGCTTGTATCCCCAATTGTCTGTTCTGTTTATGCTGGATATTAAGTTCTGCACCTTTAAGACTGGTTCTGAGACCAAAGGGCAGAAGAAGCAGCACGCAGTTTCTTTGCAGAATTGCACTCACTCCTCTACATTTCTTCTCATGGACTGTGCTGTCTGCAGCACGGATAGCGGGAGAGAGCTCTCCTTTGCTTTTAGTTAGCTTTTAGCTAGCTGAGGCTGAGAAGTTCCCAGACTGTGGCTTTTCTTTTTCTTGGAACTGATCAGCCTGCTCAGGACTGGAAACCCATAAAAACATGGGGAGCTCACACCTGTGGCCCACTGGAGCTCGGGATGTGGCATTTTCCAGCGTAGGAGGGACTGATAAGAGACTGAGTGGGCTGAGCTACATCCCATGAAAAAGGACTCTCTCTCTGAATTTGCCATCTCTTCAGAACAGCAAGAGGTTCCATTGTTTAATTTTATTCTTTTTTCATTTTTGTGAGTACTTTGCTTGTTAAATAAACAGGTTTTTCCTCTTTTCTTGAAGGAGATTTGTTCTCCCAAACTGGTGGGGGGAGGGGTCACTTGAATCTGCTTTCTAGAGGGACTCCTTTGGAAGTTTCCTCCCAAATTTGCTCTAAACCAGGACAAGCATCAACAATTGTTTGAGCCAGTGTATGGATATTTAGAATATTTGCTGTTACTTTTACTTCTTTATAGCGTTTCTATTTCAAACCACTCTTTTCAAACAATCTTATTCTTTTAAGATTATTAAAACCGTTTCAACAGAATTATGACTTTGCATGTAATTTATTTTAAGCTCATCTAAAGACCTTAATGATTTCTGATTAGTAGATTGTATCCCTGTCATTGGAATTTATTATACAATACATAACATTTCAAAACAATCTTATTATAGTAACTTAATTTAATGACCCCAAATTAATTAGCCTGAAATTTCTTTGTTATCCTCAAATAAATAAGTTCTCAGTATCTTCCCAAATAACATGCAGTGATGCTTAGAACAGCTTAACTTATGGAAATTTAATGTGAAGAAGGATTTAATTCTTACAGTATTATCAGTATGATTTCTAGTTCTTTCTCTGCCCTTTTTTGTTATTTCTGAAACAGGTGAGTATTGAAGAAAATCCTAGAACCACAAAGAAACACTCCTTGGTACAAGTTAAACAGTTATTTTACTTCCTCAAGGATTGCAGTAATTCAGTTTGGCAGACAAGGATCAGAGACTACAAGCTGAGATTTAATCAGTCAACGTACCAGAGACCCATGCAACCAAGATACTGTGGTGCAGTCATGTATTTAATATATCCATTACAAACTGTAACTGGTATCATATTGTGGAAACTTACTGCAGCTTATTTTCTTCCAGGTAAACCACTTGCTTCCCTTAACTGGTCATTAAATGTGGACTATCACTTCTGCCAGCAGGTCATCACAGTCCAACAACAACAACAACAACAACAAAAAAAGAAAAAAAAAAAAAAGACAGAACCTTGGGGTGTTTTTTTTGAATAACTGCTTACAAAAACTCATATCAAAAAAATGCCAGCCCACTTTTGCAATTTAGTAAGCAATTATAACTTGCCCAACAGTATTACCTCATAGCTGAAGCTTAAGCAACAACACAGTTCTGGGCTATATATATTACGTGTTACTGAGGGGAGGTATTCTAAACACATCAACACCAAGAAACAGAAGTCTTGCTTTTATTTCTTCTCTTTTCTGGTTTGTCAATAAATGAGTTCACTAGTTATCCTAAATTAATTACTTGAATTTTATTTTTTCTTGAAAAAATACTAGACCTGCTAAATGACATGAAAGATAGAAGGTGAGGGAATAGGGGATGGAGAAAAAAAAATAGAAAGAAGAGAAAATATGAGGGAGAAAATGACTATGACCTTCCTCTACCAAGCTAGCATGCTTTTAAATATGGTCCTGATTGAAAAGAAGCTAATGTCAATTTAATTAATCTGCTGCACTCCTGCTCTCTTCTCCATATGTGGTTATATTCTGCCATCCCATCCCTTACTTGTACTTACTTTGTACCAGCATTGGTTGTTCCGTGTAATCCCATGAAAAAAACCAAACCCCCCACATTTACTACTTTATGAAGCTCTGAAATCACACTATAAACAAGCTACACTTACATGCATGTATGAAATCTGAACCACAAGATCATAATAGCAAGTTTAATTTCATCTCCCTTTTCTAAAAGATGCAGCTTTACAATTCTTCTAATAATGCTTCAGCTAGCTTGCTTAGCTCTTCTAAAGCAAGTAAGACCCAGAAAAATTCATCAATGTTTTAGAAAACATAAGAAATGCAAAAACCCCTTCTCATCTGACTGTGCTTTGTAGCAGAAGTGGTTTTCTGTGATTAATAACCAAGATCTGTAAATCCACGCATATCTTATTCAAAATCTAAACTGAGAGATGAATAACCTGACTACAATTTATTTGACTTGTACATAGAAACAAATCCATAACGAGAGATAAAATTTAGGAAACTTCATGTGCATTTCTCATAGACCTTACTACTCTTTCGTTTTTTTTTTAATTGAGTGGACTTAAAAGCAAAAGGTAACAGACTCATACATGAATACCAAGACAAATATACAAAGGAGGACAAGTCAAAGAAGTGTAGGTGATAAAGGCATTTATGTGACATTATAAGGGATAACAGGAAAGATAGTTCAGCTGATTCCTTGACAGAAAAAGTTTAGAAAAAAATTAAAGACTGCTAACACCAGGTATTAAAAAAAAGGGTGAAATCAGATTTAGAAAACAAAAAAAAACCAAAACAAACAAGCAAACAAAAACCAACCAAACAAGAAACCCTCAATGAAACCAAACCTGAAACATGGCAGCAAGTTCCCATTCAAGTTAGAAGTATAAAGCAAAAAACTCAAGAGAAGAGTGGCTGAGATAAATTATCAAAATACTTCTGATAAGAAATGACTACAGATTTTTGGTATCAATTCTGGACTGTATGAGTTCAGAAGAAAATTAGATTAATGAATGGTGGGGTACCCAAGTCTAGGGAAATGCTAAGCAGTGAATGCATCATTGCAGGACATTTACAGACAATATTCTTCAGCCACTGTCATTACCAACTGTCATAACTGCAGAGCAAGGACTAGAAAAGAAAAACATATTCAGTGCAAATAGAAGAGTGAATGTTACTGTTTAATAGCCTTCTAAAGAGTTTAACTTTTAATAATCTACACTATACTTAATATTACAAGTCAAAAAAAATCTTATCACAGTTGTATCTTGAATATAAAAGGACTATAACACTCTTTGAAAACCACTTAATAGTTCTTCCTCAAATTACCTTAAGAATGAAATAATAATCAAACAATTAAAACAAGAAATGCAGCAGGATATCTTGCTGCAGTGTAAACAGGTAGAAATGGCATAATTAATTTTCACATATAAATAATGATCCACATAAATCATTTGAAGTTTCACTATAAATTACCTTTGACAGAAGTGAATCATTAATATACTGCTATCCAATAGTTTTCACACTCTAACTACTGGCTGAAATGATTAGAGCATATTAATATACAATCAACCAAATTTATTTTTCCATAAATCCTTTCCTGCAGACCCATATACCACACAAATACCTAACATCTGCAAAACCAGGACAGATATTTGTAAAGACTGACACACTACAAGTTTTCCTCAAATACAAATGTATTTTTTGGGTGAGTCTGCTTACTCAGTGTCCTCAGGAAATGGAAAATATTCCACTACTCCAATGCAGTTACTTAATTTACCAACATAAACTGCAATAGAGTCCATTTTTATTCAGTGAGTGAAAATATCCACTTGGCATTGTCTGTGATCACTACAATAGTACAGAATAAACGCAAGAGTGTTAAAAAAGAGTTCTGGTACATACAGCCTTCAGAGGCCTTAGTGCTGGGAAACATGTTCCATACACTGTCAGAGTTAATCACTGCTCTGCTTTTTCTTACAGCTCATTAATTCTCCTCCCTTTGCACCCCAAACTGAACCATAAGGTGTCAGTATTGCACATTTAGCACTGTCCTTCAAAAGAATTTATAGAATAAAAACCCTACCCATTTCTTGAGTTTTCATGATAGAAAACTCAGAGTGAACAAGTCCTTTTAGGTAACCACTCCTCATAAGCTACTTTCAGTTTTATCCATGGTTTGCATTATACTAGATACAGTCACAGGATAAATGAAGTCCAGAGATCTGGAAATGAAGCTTCCTTTTCCCTGACCTCAGTTTGCCCACACTAGTTCCAAAATGTTCTGTTATGACATCTGTCATTCAACTCCATCTGAGGGAGGGTTAGAAACAGAAGTATTAGCAATATCATATTCAAGAGCACATCTGTAAATATTTTTTTTTTTTAAACTCTCACCAGCCATCTCCAATATCTTTTATATAAATATATTAAAAAATCAACTCAGGTTATGTTTTTACACCTGCCATCACAATTATGTGATGGATATAGGATACATTTTCAAAGTACAAAGAAAAGGTAAGTTTCTCTCGAGGTGTCCATGTCTCTTGAGCAATAAAAGAGGACACAAATAAGAGTCAGGACCGACAGAATAAAGCCTACAGTTACAGCTTTTTCAGCCAAAGAAACTATACATTCTTTAACAGTACTAAGAGTCTACTAGTCTTAATTATTCATGTCATAGAAACACCCAAAATAAGAGGATGGAAATGATACATCCCAGGTTACATAATGAAACACCTCAGCATTAAATCTGAACGCAGACAGGTTCAGGGAACCAGAGACATTGTGCTGGCCTTGGCTCCTAGTCAATAGACACAATGAAGCAGTCATGCTCTCCCACTCACACCATGGCTGCAAAACATTTGCCAGTCAAAAGTCTGTGTTGAACTCTGTCCATCTCCTTGCACTAAAGCAGAATGAAAATTTAACAAGTATTTTTCTAAACTCCAAGCAATCTGCGTAATACACAATATGAATTCTGAATATTCACAACAAAGAAGTTTTAAGATCTTGTATAAATTTAACTCATGGATCCATCTTGTAATCATGTTTTTAAACTCTTGTGAAAGAAAACTTCTATCACTGCTATATCATAGTGCTTAAAAATACAGGCATTTTCTATTTATGCTCTTGATCTCTTTCTTTTGCAAGCACTGCAATAGCAATTTATGAATTTCATTATTTTAATTTTTGATCTATTTATTCTAATGCTTTCTTTCAAAATAACTTACACATCCTGAAAGCTTCAGTCTGGCAAATCATATGTTCACAGTTCAGTGGTTTGTTGTTTTTTTTTAATCTAGTACTGAAATAGAACACTTTCGATGGTTTATTTCCCTTTTATTTTCAAACAACAAACACAAAATATTTTGACACTACTACCCAATGTTCTATTAATTTTGCAGTTATACAATCTTTTACTTCAGTTATCTTTAACGTCAAAAATGCCATTCCAAATTAAAATATTTCTTTGATTTCAATTCTTCATCAAACTCATTTGCAAACCTTTGAAACTTCATTTCAGCAAATTTACTGTTAGCCAAAGTTTTACCCAAGTTTTCTTAGTTGGCTCTCATCCACAAAAGTGACAACTGTAATATCTATTTCATTATCCCACTGGGTAATGAAGAGCAACAGAATTACTCTGAACAAGAGAACAGAGGGATCCTTTGAATATGTTCTGAGAATATTAATAATAATAACAATACAATATGCTTTTCCAACCCAAGAGTGATACTACTGCTCCCTGGAAGACATCCACTTTATCTGATTGCTGTCTTACGGAACTTGCCTTGGGAAGCCTGGAACGGTGTTAAAAAAGCTAAGATACAGAAAACTCCCTTCTTTTATAACTATATGGCCTTTCCTCTGGTCAGAGCAGAAAATCACTTTTTAATTTTTTTTTACCCAGATATATATGAATAGACTATTTTGTAGTCCACAGTTAATGTAGAATTTCTATCACTTCTGTAAATCTGTCTCTGCTAAGGAAATTCACAAATAATTTCTAATAAATTCATCTCAGGGATATAGTAAACATGAACAAATACAATGAATTATTTATTTACCAAACCATTCACCAGATTCTTTTGCATTGTCTATGCAAACTAAAACCTTAAAACAGTTTCTCTGTGTGAATCAAACTGCTGTGCCTAGGTAGTTCTTCAAAGGATTCTTCAGTCGGCTCACATTCCAAATTGATGTTCAATGTGGAAACCAACTATCCTAAACACTGTCTATTTCACACACCACCAAGCTCTGTAAACACAGGGATGTGAATCACGAAAATAGTGTACAAAAAACTCTGCAGTTTAAGCAAACAGTCTTGCTTCAGTTACTAGAGAGATGATATAAATGTACCTTATGAGTCACCCACCAGAGCTGAGCCAGGAGGTTAATCTTGAAGTTTGCATAAGAATTAGATTACCAAACAGAGCTTTGCAGATTGACAGTTGCACAAAGCCAGACAAGCAAAACCAAACCAACTTATTTAGCTACAATTAGCCAACACTGAAATAACCTTAAGTACTTAATGAGATTATAATCTGTGGGATGAGAGGGCGGAGAGCAGAGTGCAGGGAGGAAGGAAAAAGGAATTTTTAAAACTGACTGAGATGCTTGCATAAAATCTACACTTCTTGCATGCCTTCTACGTACCTTGTTTGAATTCAGCTTTCGTAGGAATTTCTGCAAGATAGCACTTTGGCACAGGGAATGATGAAAACATTGGCCAAGGATATAGACCACTTCCCTAGAAACAGGACCAGGAATAATTTAGCAGAAAAATTAATAGCTTTTTCTCGATTAACACACAAAGGTACACTTCCCAGAATTACTTCTTATGCACCAAAATTATGCTTGACGCTACAATTTCCAATGAGATATGCCATAACTAAAAAAAAGGATAAAAAAATCCAACAGCATTTGAGAATATAATTTTTATGTTGTATATACAACTGACAGTTTTGATTTTATAGTTCCTTTTTTCAACCACAAAGGAAATTGCAAGTCTTACAAAATTGTGAAAAAAAATCCCCAACAACCTACTAAACTGTATTTCCAACTTTAAACATTGATTTAGGTGTCTTTGTTGTGCTGACAGTAATCTTCATTTCATCTTTATGAGACTGACAGCCAGTGAGAAGTAGAACATTTAAAGAAGTTGCTTAACAAACACTCCATTGTTAGAACATCGATGAAAGCTCCAGGTGTTAGATACTGAATATGAAAAGCCAAGCATGGAAAAAATATCAAATAAAACAAAGATAAATGGGAAGCTAGTAAAGAAAACACACAAATATAAATGTAAAAAAAACACAAACACATTTTAATTGCTTAAAAGTAACATTAAAATGCAGCAAAATAAACATGTCATCTAATGCAGTATGTCCTAGGTACATGACAATCCCCAGATAGTGGGAGCAATGTATTTTCTCACTGTATCACTTCTTTAAAATGTTATGACTTCATAAAACTAAACTTGATCTGGTATTTCTTAAATAATTTTTCACATGCTGCATTATCAGCAAAAATTTTCGGTTAATGAAGACAGAATTTACAGAAAGAGAAACTGGTAAACTACAGGTTCTAACCTTATCTAATTCTCTCAAAGGCAAAATCCTTTCCCGTGGTCCTCCAATCAGATTTATCCTTACAAGAATATGGTTTCTCTCCACTGACAGACCATCAATTATAAAAACTCTGGGGGAAAAAAACCCAAATGGAACACAACAAATGTATAAAAATTAGAACTGCTTTGATTTAGTGACTGTTTAATTCAGAAAACTTTAACAAGAAAGAATATTTTGAGAAACACACTGGAGTTAAAACACAACCTGGAATATGCAAAGGCATAAATAAACAGAAACATGAAGCACTGTCAGATGTCTCCAGGCATTGTTCTAAATTTGTGCTTCCCTATCTACTACTGATTAGAAACATTTGAGCAATTACTGGACTCAAAAGAGTAGAAAATCTTGTAAGTTTTGTTATGTCACATAAAAATGATATAATTAGGGCAGTGACAGTTAATGGACCATCAAAATTTGCTCCTTATTTGGCCTACCAGTATACTTCTGCTGTCAGAAATAAGCAGAGTTATTCATTATTTGAAACACAGCCAACTTGCTGACTGAAGTCACTGTGCAGCCCAAGGTACAAAATTTTTGAAACCACTAAAATCCAGTTTTTATTCACCAAGTTTCTTAATAAAAGTTTTGCCTTAGCAGGGAAATAGCAGGTTTCATCTTCAAACAGCAAATAACTATCACCTTCACTCATATTGTTTGACTTACTTGAAACTCAGCATGCCGTGAGAAAGAAAAAAATGTCAGTAACTAAATGACTGTCTGTTTCTGCCCCAAAAATATTTTTTTCCTTTTGAAAAGATGCACTGTGCAATTTCATGTAGAAGGCAGCAGTGGAAAGTCACAGAAGCTGGAGAGTTGACTAAGCTACAAATAAACTCTTGGAGAGTTGACAAAGCTACAAACCAAACAATAACAATAACAACAACACTCTCCCATAAAAACCCCAAAGTACTGATGATGCCTTTAATTCATGAACATTAAAACAATACCCTGATTTTATATTAAATATATAACATTAAAAAATGCAAAATTAAAAGGCATACTTACATCCTTGTTTTAAACATTTTTTGTTTAAGAAAAAACTTACAGTAATACAACTAAAAAGTAGAAAATAACTGCTTTTTTGTTTCTTTTGGGGTGAACATGGGAGAAAGAGGCAGCTATTTTATCTTTTTGTAATTTAAAACTGCTGACACACCTGCATGTAAGGACACTTATGGACATTAGAAGCCAGCTTAAGTGAAAGCATTTGTATGTTTAAAGCTACTAAGACATTCATGCATTTTTTCCTCAGAGGAGTTTGATAGTTAAAATAAAATTTACATCAATCACTTCTTACCCGGGTCCTTCTGAAGTTTCTGTGACATTTTCCTCCTGAGCAGTTAGTAAAACTTGTGACACTTTATACTGAGTCTCCAAGAGTAAAAGGGTATTGAGCTCACAGCACAGCACATTTAACAGCCTGCAGAAGGACACATTGAAATGATAGCACATCAGTCAGGACCCCAGCAACGCACAGAAAGACAAGGGTGAACATGTTTATGAGATCTTGCAATGGAAAGGGAGGGGAGGAAAAAACAACAAAAAAACCCACTTGAAGTGTCTGAAAAACCCCAGACACAACTAGGTCAGGAACACTCTTTTATATCCTTTTTAACCACTCAAGTGGCACAACCTTAAGCAAACATGGAATGGTTCCCAACAGATTTTTTTGTATGCACAGAACAACCAGCACTGCTCAGCTCAGTCTGCTTTTGAGTTTACATCACAGTGTAGCAAAAATGATGCAGGCTTAGTAAGACATTCCATGTGAAATGTTAAGGAAATTATACAATAATAGGCTGGTAAAGCAACTCAGGTTGTCTGAAAGGGGAGGAAGGCAGGAAGGTAAAAAAAAAAACCCTTTCCTTTAGAAAAGAGACTTTTAAGCCTTTTTGTATAATCAACTTTAACACAGTTCAAAAGCAAGAAAAGATTTAACATGTAACATAACCAACAAATCTGCCGGGTTGGGGTTTTTTTAGAGAAACACAAATGGCAAATGAAATTATTAATAACAAGTGCACAAGACAGTACTTTATATACAATTTTCTTTCATAACTTTGGGACAAATTAGCAGGGTAAGTACTCCAATATATTTTCATATAAATCTGAAGTAAAGCAATCCAAATCATATTACATTTTCTTTTAACTAATCCATTCACTCTAAGACCACAACAGAATAACTTCATTGAGGGCTTCCAGTTGAATGAAAATAATGTAACTAAACATTCTTGCTACTGGGTTTATTTCTTGTTTTAACACAGCCATAAAATGCAACATAAATTAAAGCTGATCAGCATTCTAATTCCCATTCACATAAGATTTGATATGAACTAGAAAATACACTGTTTTAAATTCATAGTCTGTTAGTCAAAGCTTATTTTTTTCCCTGTGATTCCCAAAATGTTTCTACTGACAATAGCAAAAATTCATAAGCCATTCTCTCAATAATTTAACACCTGCAAATTTATACAGCTGTGGCCAAGGATTAAACAGTCAAGATGAGACTATGTCTCAGTTTTTTTCCTGTTGTTTTTTAAACATATTCATCTGTTCAGTTTCAGTACTTTTCAGCTTTTTTTCTTTTACATTAACTATTTTGTGACATCAATTTGTTCTCAGAACTTTTCTAAATCACAGAAGAAATGAAAGAAAGGAGAAAAAACCTGTAATTTTTATTATTTTTTTAGAAGTAGAAAACCAGAAAAGAGCACTGGTTATTATAAAAATGGGTAATTTTTTCTGTTAAGTTCAATAAATGGCAAAGACCTGTTTCCAGCATGGGAGAAGACTAGTAGCTGAGAATGCTTTATAACATCTCCTCTGGTAGGCAAAGCAGAGTGAAAAAACAAAAACTAAACCACCAAGACCAACCAACCATGAGCAAATAAAATTAGGTAGATGGAATAGTAGTAGAATAAATAACGAAATATACAAGACCTAGTGTGAGCAGCTGCTTGGGCATTCAAATGAACTTTTCACCTATATAGAAAAATACATTTGAAAATACTATTATTGAAGTAAAGGTTATTTGGTTAAATGTAATATTCCATTAATTACCTCCCAAAGTCATAAATGTATAGACTAAAGTTTAAAGTTAAAAAAAAAACCACATTTTATAGTGTGTATATTTATAACCATGCTTGAATAAACTATGGAGTTTTTTTTCTTTTTTATTTGTTTTTAATTGCATTTGGAACATAAGAATTGGATCAGAATACCCATCTCAATATTTCATCTATAAGAAGCACGTGGTTATGAGAATGTATAAAACCTTTACAGATCTAACACAATAAGATCAAAGCATATCTTTTTGAGATCTGTTTTAAAATTTTCCTTGGAAAGCAGAATACAGAATTTCCAACCTGAATATTGCTGAAAATTGGAAGATACACTTTGATGAAGTTCCTGTATTTGGGAAGAACCCAATGCAACTGGGTTGGGGACCAACCCATACAGGCTGGGGACCAATCAATCAGAAAGCAGCTTTGCATCCAAGGACCTGGGGATCCTGATGGCCAATAGGCTGAACATGAGCCAGAAACTTGCCCTAGAGGGCCAACACCATCCTGGCCTGTGTAATGAAGAGTGCTGCCAAAAGTCACTGAGGAAGGTGACCCTGCCCCTCTATTGATTCTGGTAAAGTCATACCTGGAATGCTGGGTCTAGTTCTGGGGTTCCCAGTAACCGCATGATATGGATGTACTGGAGCAGGTCCAGCAAAAGGCCAAGAAGATGTTTAAGGCTTAGGCCATCTGACACAGAGAAAAGCTGAGAGAGCTGTGACTGCTCAGCCTGGAGAACAGGATCCTCGGGGGAGATCCTGTCAGCGCATATAAATATCAAACAGGAAGGTTTGAAAATTGAGTGAGACTCTTCTCAGTGAAACCCAGTGAAAGGAATAGATGCAATGGGCATGAATTGAAAGAGAAGTAATTCCATTTTAAAATACTGTAATGGTGGTAAAATAGTGGAACAAATTGCCCAGAGATGCCGCAGGATCACCAGCCTTGACAAAATTCTAAACCAGACTGGATACAGCCCTGAGTTAGGCTCTATAGTTGCACCCACTTTGAGCAGAGCAGTTGTAGTACACAATCTTCTATCTCCCTTTTAATTCTGATTATATAATTCTGCGATCACTACTAATAAGATATACCATACACCCAGGAACAAACTGGGGGAACAATTTTTTTATATAAAATAAAATATTATCTGAAGGCAGTCCTTCATAGAAGAGGAATTTTAAAGAAATTCAGAAATATCAAAATACATAGTTGTGAAAATAGGTTAGGAATAAGAAATTTTGTTCTGAATTCTGCATTTCCTGCCCTATCAGTCTTTCTTGAAAGGTGTTCCCCGGATTCTACCCCTTCAACTATAATTTCACAACTAATATTCATTGTAGAAATTCCTAATCCTAAAGAAAGCATTCTAAGTAGTATTTTATTCCATAGGCTATCTCCTTGGTTTTGGTATGTGGAATCATAATGACTTCTTTAATTATGACAGAACAAAAGGTCCTTTGTGGGATATAAATCAGCTAGTAAATAAATATTGCTAATTTTTATGTTGTCTCTCTAAATTTTTTTGCCTGAAAATAACATAATTAAACTGCCCATGATTTACTCTGAATTGCTAAAAAAGCGTATTATGAGGACAGCTTATTAACATCTCAATATTTTTTCTATGAGTTCCTTTTAAGAACACAAAACAGTATGTCCTTTGTTCCCTTTCCCAATGTCAAACCACATTTCGCTCAAACATGACCTTTATTATGGTAAACCCAATTCTATTTTTCTGCAGTTCCCACTATACCACCATACACTATTCTTCCTTACTTTCATAATATATGTTCTTTCCTAAGCCACTCTGATGTTCTGTCCTCACCTCAGGCATATCTGCTAATGCTCAGCTGGCAGTGAAAGATGCAAGATACTATTCTTGAACACAGCAGCTGTAGTCTGTGGTGGGTTGACACCAGTCAGGTGCAGATAAGCACCCTCCTTGCTGCTCACTCCCTTGCCACCAGTGCCTGGCCAGTCTCTGACCTATAACACCTGCAAGACCCACATCCAAGCCCCTCAGCTTTTATTACTGAGAGGGATGCTATATGGTATAAAACATTCCTCTGGTCAGTTCAGGTTGACTGTCCCAGCTGTTTTCATTCCCAACCTCTTGCACAATCCTAGCCTCCTTGCTGGGTAATATTGATAAAAAAAGGAAGCCCTGTTGCTGAGCAGTTGCTTGCACAAACGTCAGTGGAAACATGCTGTGTTATCAATATTCTTTTAGTCCCGAATTCAAAACACAGCACCCATGTGGGGTGCTATTAAAAAACTTAATCCCAATCCATACATAGTCCAGTGAAACAAGATAAAATTTTATGCTATAAGCAGCATGAAATTTTCACCATATAGAAAAAAGAAAGCAGCTCATCCAAAGTAAACTATACTACAATCTCAGTAATAGATGTCTGCATGCAGCATAAAATGGCCAACTAAATACAAAATGCTTACATCTCTGCTATAGACAGTGACATAATTCTGAAACAGAGGAGTAAACTGGTCTTCAGTAAAAAGTTTTCTTTTGGCTTGTAGTTACTGCCTTCTACAGATACAGGCATGGCTGAATCAAGCCAGTACAAAATACATAGCATGATATTTGTAGAGAGCTCAGCTGTGGGACAAGATAAGGTACTTGTTTTTATCTCTCAGGGATAAATATTAAAAACTGAAGAGCAATAAAACAAGGACTGGAACCCCTCTTGCAGTAGCAGAATCTCCTTTTCACTAAATGAGTATGTAAAACAAAAGTGAAATCCAAAGCCAAACTTGCATTAAACAATTCCAGTCTCATCATCACTGGGGACAGCCTCAAAACATTTAACACTAGAGCTTACATTAACAATTTGATTTATTCTTTATTACACTTTGAGTAAGAGCCTAAACTTCAAAGAAAATGTGGATCCAAAGAGTGAATGGTAATTACTACCAAGTTCCAGACCAGTAGACAAAGGCAATGGCTGGCAAAAAAACTCTAAAGAAGTCCAAAGACATTCAGTCAGTGTTGGAACACAAAGGGCATTTGGAAGCCTCAGCCAAGCAAAGCTTTGCACATTGTCTCTGTAAACTGAACAAAAGGCATTAGCAATGAGCAGATAAAGAATGCCTCTGCACTTGGTCTAGCTCAAGGATTGAAGCTTCTAATTATTCCACTGATGGCAGTGCATTTTCTTTTTTTTTTTTTTTTTTGAAAAAAAAAGAAGGAGTTTCTGGATATAGAACTTACACCTTTGGTGCCTGGGGTGCTGGAAGCTATTACACCCGGAGAGTCATGTTTCTCCCACGAAGAAAACTCAGGGAGTAATGTATTCCTTACAATGTTTTCCACATGAAAACATTTTCAAAAGACCATCTACATCACTTCAGCTACCCAATGTACCTACAAATCACATGCAATGTGGTTGCTAATGATAAAAAGTTTCCCTAGCTAAACAAAAACGCTTTTCATGAGCATCACTTGCCAGCTGAGAGGACTCAAAGTGAAAGGTTTTAATTTCCCTCAGTTATGTAAAGAAAAAAAAGTCAACCAAGTGACATCTGACCACAGAATCTATTGTTCCTATTTTATTAATAAGTATTTGTTTTAAATGAATAAGCCTAATAAACTTCTATTAATATATAAATTAGCAAAAAAATGAATTAACTATGTAACTACATGATCACAGATAACGTGGAAGCATTCTCACATAATCCTGTTGCAAATCCCCATCACTAGTAGTCACTGCTAATCCAGACCCTGTCCCCTTTTACCTTTGGATTCTTCTACTCGTAATGCTTTTTAATAAAGAAAAAGGAAAAGAGCGACTAAATATAAACAGCATTGTGTTGCAATCATTAAAGCCACACATTCTCTTAATTAACAATACACATAATGCAAGTACAATTAAGGAATGATCTATTTCATAAGCTGAGGCTACCTCACTATTAAAATGCAATTATATAAGGGGGGTGTTTACAATGCAGTTGACAAAAGTAAAAGAGAAGAATGCAGGGGTGTTTATTATTTGTATTTCCTAAACTCACGAAGTTATATTTTGCCTATCACTTTTTTTTCATTTAATACATTCACCTGGGTTTCACTGGAGTGCTCTAGATGAAATTTTGACAGATACATACTGCTTTAAGGCAAATTTCAAGATGCTGATTGATTTTGATGCCAGTATAATATAAGCCATTTAAATTTTATTTCCTAAATCTTTCTCTTTTAGTTTTTTAGGGCAACAGAAATAGATACAATGCATTTTTATCATTTTCCGCACTCATTTGGTAAGCAAGAAAACATAAATAAAAAACATATTTACCATAATATTTCATATGACAAAGAAAATGTGACCTAACAATGTCAAAATCTTTATTACACAAACCTGAAAGTAACAAGCCAATATTCTTTCTCTATTTGCAGCAGACAGTAGCTTTACAATCCTGAGGCTGATACAGATGAGCATATGACTTAAACTAATATTTACAATTTTCGATAATTCCACAGAAACAGAAATGCATTTATTCACACAGAGCATTGTAATAAATACTAGGTTTTCAGCCTTGCCTTATAGAAGCCTAAAACAAATCTATTTTTCATTGCAGTTCAAATTACGCTTCTACAAAATGGGTTATCTTGAGATATCTCTAATGATAGGCAAACACATTGTGTCTTTAAAATTAAACAGTCACAATTTGCATACCTGAAGGAAAAGGGTTTACCCTCAGAATTTTCCAGGTTTTTCCTTGCAGAAGGCCAAACTCATTAACAGAGTGCTCTCCTTGTTGCTTGATGCTCACTAGGCAGAAGGCACCTCAATGAAGTGCAGAGCTAACAAAGGTTCTTCTGATTCAAGAGTATACATACAAAAGATCTTTTGACTTCCCAATATTTAGGAGTTTTATTGATTAATGGTCAAAATAAGCCACTGGGGGAAAAAATAAGATAGCCAAGGAAAGAAAAGGTCCAGTTTTCCTCTTTAAAGTATTCAAATGCTCCTTACTGCCGTATTATCATATATCCACAGAAAAGAGATTCCAGGAACAGTGTGTTACAAAAGTACTCTATTAAGTAAAGGGAATTATTGCAAAGCTACGTGTAAACCACTGTTACCCCCTCTCAATGCCTACAGTCTATGCATATTCCAGTAATGTTGTTTCTCCTGTTTTTTACTCAAACAAACACTAATCGAGTATCTTTGAATTAATTTTGGAGTATTCATAATGTTTAGAGACAGGAACCTGATTATCAGCAGCAGAAATTTTTACTGCACTACACTTTAATCCAGCTAACAAAACAGTGTCACTAACACTCACAGAAAACTTCCTTTCTGAATAAAGAGAACAGCAATATGTAAATGCCTGAATAATGCTTCAGGCAAAGACTTTGAAAATATATATATTATGCATATATTTTCTTGGCAGGCTGTAAAAGCTCAAAACCCATGAATGTATTTACTGTACTGAAATACTAGACAAATTGTGTTGATAATACATAAAATCATTAATCTGAAAGATTCCTTTTTAAGTTAGAGATTCAAAGACCTTGGCCTTAAAAGGGAGGTGGTGAAGACTTCCAGTGCCACATTTCAAGAAAACTCTTATTTCTCATATGAAATATCATATATCTTTTAAAATCAGATCGATGGGTACACTTGTATAAGAGAAATAAAGCTGATCATTAAATTATGGAAATACTCTGTGTTTAGTATGTTAAAAAAATGTTGCTTTAGTTACTGCTCTGAATTACCTTTCTGTAGGATTTGTGCTCTGATGGCAAGTTCAGAACTTTCTACACTAGAAAGACCACTGAGAATTTGGTTCCTGTATTAGTATTAGTATTAGTTCCTGTCCATCTAGATTTTCTATTAGTTCCTGTCCATCTAGATTGTAGCCTATACAAAAGAGTGCCTGAGACAAGACTTCAGTGTTCTTTTATCAACTGATATTGGCCAACTGGGAGACTTCCCTATTCTAAATAACTGTAAATCTGCTTTGAAGCTGAAAGCTGAACTGACAGTTTGAAAATCATTCTATACACAAATTAGGAACTATCTATATACATACATGCTTTTATTCCTATCTCCAGCTTCTTGCCTGAAGTTTCCCTTTAACAAATTATTGCTATTATTATTATTAATAATAATAACTTTTTTTTTACCCTGTTAGCTTAAAAGGACCTTTAAGTAAACAAATCTTGTCAGAGAAACACACAATAGATGCAATTAATGGAATACCAAATCACTGTCTCTGAAACTACTGAAGAACCATCCCAGGCCAACATACTTACAAGAACTTAAAAACAAACAGAAACAAACAAAACCCAAACCAAACAAAAAAAACCCAAGGAAACAAACAAAAAGATCCCTTAACAAAGCCAAACAATTACAACAAGTAAACCAAAGGAACCACAGATTTGAAATTAGCTACAGCTTGCGGTGGAACTGAGTATTTGACCCTTGACCACACAAACCCTTATCTACATGAATTCACCATAGGGAGGATTCTTTAAAGACTAAGACATATTGGCTATGCACACCATATCTATCTTCCCTATGTTTTCCCTTTGATTTCTACTGCATGCACACCTCTTTACAGAGCAATTAAGCTTGAAAAGGGAAGCTGACAGCAGAGCCCCTACCAGACTGTTCCTCAAAATTATAATTCAGAATTCATACTTATTCAAAATGAAGAAAACTATCCACCAGAAAATGCAGTAGTAACACTGCAAACGTAAATATATACACCTGTGCATTTTAGATTCAACAGACTGTGAAAATACTTACGTATTTTATGTTTTATATGCAATTACACAGCTAATAAGCAAAATAATTTAAGACACGGAAGCTCAGTATACACACAAAGGAAAATGTAGTTTTAAATTGCAGAAGTTGTTTAACAATCAAGGAAGTAAATGTGTAACTGTTTTGAACAACAAAAGCAGGACCTTACACTATAACATGTAAGTTAAACAGATCTGAAGTTCAGCATTCAGGTCTGGGTGGGCCACATATATAAATATAGTGTATGGCTGCATAGATCTGTGAACAATTAAAAGAATGTGGATTTGGCTGGACTATTGGTATTAAGTCTACCAGAAATGTTCTAGAAAAATGCTTCACAAAATCATACTGTTTTTCAACGCTGCAATTATCACTAACATCTAAATACTTAATTTCTACATAACAGCAAAGAGAAATGTAGATCTTTTGCTCTAATTTCCACATTTTCAGATCTGTTAAACATCTAATGTTACTATCTATGTCTAACTCCTGCTGAACTTAGAACTCTTGATGGAATTTGGTCAAGGAGCAAACCAACTACACAAGGTTCATTTTACAGAACATGGAAGTCTGCAGTCAGTAGCATTCACAGGAGATCATGGAATTTCAAATGAACTGTGTATCTCTCATAGGCCACAATTACTTGCAAGTCTTAATACTCTAAGTAAGTCTTAATACTGTAAGTCCTGAGTTAGAAGGGATCCATCAGGACCTAGTCTAACTCCTGCCCCTGCAATGCATGAATCACACCATGTGCGTGGGATTGTTGTCGAAATGCTTTTTTGAGCTCTTGTCAGGCTTGGTGCTTTGACCACTTCTCTGGGGAGCCTGTTCCAGTGCCCAACCATCCTTTATTTTAAACTGTAAAACATCTCATTTTCTCTTGATCCTAATTAAATCAATGGAAGTTCTGTCAAGTTTTCTATGGAGTCAGTCTAATCCTAAATGAAGAACAATATTTTATTTTTCAAATTTGATTTTAAGACTTCATTCCTATATAGAGTAGTGATTTTCTCCAAAGCAGCATTTATAACTTTTGATTTGTATGTCAAAATCATTTTCTCCCAACTCCAATCTCTGCCATTGTTCATCTCTGTGCTCATCCTTATCAACAAATTACACTGTATCTTATGGTCATTCATATATAGTATGAAATAATTTTACTGTGACATCAAAGTACAAATATGGCTGCAAAAGGCTAATGTTTCAGGACTTAATCCATTGGGCTATATCTTGCTCAAGCAAGGCTATCAAAATTTTCCATATTATGACTACAGTCCAATAGATTTTTATTTCAACTGCCTAAAATAAATTCATAACAAAAATGTGAATTCAAGGATTTATATATTCATTATTCAAAAAAAGAATAAAAATGCAGAAACTAATTTCTATGTTAAAATTATAAAGCACTGAGTATTACAATACATGAGCGTAACAGTGTGAGCATCTTTTAAGTGTACCTTCAGGTTCTAGAAATATTTGGAATCAAATACTACACTCCTCAAACTAAGTTTTTGTGAAACAGGTGATAATTAAACAAATACTTAAAAAACAATTTTAAGTATAGGGAGACTACATAAACCAAAGTGACATAAACATAGTAAAAAGAATTTATTTTGATGTACAGTGGATGTACAACTTGTTTTTTACAGTCAAGTGGGCAAAATAACATGCAATTTCTATCACTGCTTCTCATATTACAATATATCCTTTTACAGATAATAAGATTAGATTCATCACTGTTCTCATTTTGTAGGCCATTTTTCATTTAATCTTCTTAGGTAAAAAAGGGGGGAATTTCACCTTCATACATAATAAAACCCAAACAATGTTATCTTGTCAGAAGTAACACATCCAAGCATATTTTATCCTATTTAGTTAATGTGACCAGAGAATAAAAAACATGCATCTTACCTCAGACCAAATATATGGGATTGTTCATAATTGAATAAGGAATGAATTTTAGCTTCTGAGTTCAAAATTATAAGCCTGTCAATGATATCCTGTCAAAGGAAGAGAAATATAAAAAAATGTATGCTTTTACAATTTATGCACATCATAGTTTCATAGAGATATTTATTATTGAATGAAAGCTATTATTAAAACACACACTGAAATTATTTCTGTAACAGGAAGTGTTTTCCACACAAAAGTCAATGGCAAAAATGAAGGCAAAAATGGCAGAAGGTTAGGAAAAAAATTATTAAAAAATACAAACATACAAAAGGATCCTTCTATATCAACTCTCTTAGTTCTTCTTTAGTATTAAACCACAAAAAAAAGTTAATTTTTTTTTGTATGTTTGAAGAGTGTACATGTCTATTTTAATGAAGAGAACAGCAACTCCTTTAGTATAACAATCCTTTCTCACACTGGTTAGTACTGCATGCTTCAAGACACAGTCGTTTAGTCTCAGTTTAGCAAGGCTTGGCTCATATACTGAGGCTTACACCTTTCATCTTGGAGCATCTCATGTAACAGACAATGACTTGTGGCTGCTTCCTACCTCTTCCACAAAGCCAACTTAATTATCTTCCCCTCTGGCTAACTGCATATGCAAACTGCTTCTGAAGAAATTATTTCATTAAAAAAAACTAAGGAATGAACAAAAACATTCAGTGATGTTACATGCCAGAGACATTGCTGTGCTAGGGTCAGAAGAAACAGATTACAATATCTTTATGAGCTTTATTTAATCTTGATTAAATACAAAGTTTTATTTTCTCCACATTTTAGAAGTACAGTTTCAGAGACAGCAGAGGGAGTTATTATTCACCTAATTAGATCAATGAGTCCTTTCAATAATATATGAAAAGAATGTTATATCCATACTTTAATGAAATCAACAAAAGCTCTGGTTTTCAACAGAGAAAAGTAAAAATCATGAGTAAAATTCACAATAGTAGGAAAAAAAGTCTAGAACTTTTCAAAGTGCACTGTCTTCATAGAACGTACTCTTATTTAAAATACAGTGAAAGCCTATTTTTCCTATTAGATTTTTGGAGAGGTGGGGGAGATAGCTTTTTCCACATAGTATATTTACAATAAAATTCTCAATTAAAAAACTCAGCTTGGACCTCAAGGTTGTTCATAAAATTGATAATGCAAGCAATTGATTTGTTTGGGATTTAAGATTTTTTTAGATATTTGTACATACAAAGAGTTAAATGCTAAGGAATATTTCTCTGGCATCAACCTCCTTCTCTCATTTATAATCAAAGCTTGGAGCTGCAAAAGAGTACAAAGAGCAGGCACAGTGAGAGGACTACTGAGAAAGGAGACTAAGCTCTGATTTGGGATTTCAGGAAGGAAGATAATGAACAAGGTCTAACACAGGATTACATCCAAAAAATATGTGGATAGATCTGCACTGCTCAGCTACAGAGCACAGGTTAACTATGGTTAACACAGGACAGATGTCATCTACTTTGACACCTAGACAAAGCATCTAAGATTCTCCAGAATATCACTGAAGAAAATCACCTGTTCTTTCAAAGCTACAGGTCTAGCAGGTACCTTCCAAACTAGATTCCCCTGAATATACTGCAGAAACCCTCAAGGCTGGAGGCAGGCAGAAGAACCCTCAGTTACGTGTTCCATTTTCTAAAATATTTTTACATGCCAAACACAGTAAAGAGAAATATCCCATGTATTAAGAAAAATTTTCCTAAGGACATAAATAATAACCTGGTTAGTCTACAGTTAAAAGTTGTAAAAGCTCAACTGATAATCTGTTTAGTCAATGATCTGACAGCTAGTCAGATAAAAATACAAAGGAGGTAAAAATGTTTAAATCCTGGGTATTCAAGAAATAAAGGATATACAAAAATGATTAAGTTCTGTGTATTAGCAGATATAGTATAGCATAAGCAAGTCACATTCTGTGGTAATATGACACAATTCAGAAATATAGAAAAAATAAGGCACACAAAGTAGCTAGGTCTTCCAATCAAATCTAGTGGCACAGAAGTTGCTTTTACTTTGCTTCCTGTAATTTTATCTGCTCAAAATCTTTTATCCTTCACTTTCTGCAATCACTGCCCAAAAACATGGTTATAACAAACTATATCTGTTCTTAAATTCAGAAGTTTCCTGAGTACTTAGACTCAGCCATTATACATTAAGTTAACCTTAGAGGATCTGACTATTTCCTTTCTGTTAACGACATAATCTTAGAGGCCTATTTTACATAGCTAGATGTATCTTGGATGGCTAGGCTTACAAAACCCACTGCTGCACAGTAGTTAAGTGAGACAAGCCTCATTCATAGTATCTTTATCTCCTTGGGGAACTTTGAACATATGTATCAGTATTGGAATTTCTAGAAACCTAGAAAATTTCATGAAACTACTAAGCTAAAATAACACTGGCTTTAAAAAGTTACAAAAATCATTCTTGAGATCTACCACAATTTGAATGCTCTCAAATACTTATCATCTTCAGCATATATCTATCTTCCTCACTCCTAGTTCCTTAAAAAACTTGATAACTGAACAAAGCTATCCATTGGTGAATACACTAGCATTGAGTAGACTGGAAAAATGAAAATTATCATGCAATTTCCTCTTGAAATCATCAAAACAGTATTGCAAAAAAGGACTCAAAAATCCCTTCCAAACATAACATACACTATTATGATAAACTCTGTCTAAACAACTTAAAATATCACCAATCCAGAGCCTGTGCTAAACAAACACTTGAACGTAACGGCAATTTAAAGTGCTAACTCATTAGAAAAAAATCTGATTTGAACTGCCACACAAGGTCACAAATTACTTGTCTGTGCTTTGTAGATGAGAAAAAAGCTGTAATTGATTGCAGTAGAATGACTGAATATAAAATAATACTAAATGCAGAAATAGTGAAGCTATTTTTCTGAAGTATGTCTTAATCAGTAGCTTTCCAATTACTGATTTTTTTCTTTTGTGTGAATCATGTGTCCTATTAAAAAATAGCCTGAGGTATGCGGCTTTTGTGTTTTCAGTTTTGTTTTTTTCTTTTATTCTTTTTAAATCCACAGATAGTGTGATAGAGAAATGCTGTATAAAATACAATTATACGTATTTTCCAACATTTTCCCTAATGTAACTGTATGCACATCCAAACGTGTATATTTATGACACTTTTTTTCTGTGGAAAACCACAATTTTAACACAAGTTAAAACAGCCTTTAAGATTTCAAAATGAAAATTTAGGTTAATATGAAGTGATATGTGCATATACTGCCCTCATGCTGTATATAATACAAAATGCAGAAAAATTCAAAACCAATAAGAAAAACATTTATTCTTTTTTAACAGTAACATTTTCTCAGGAAAAGATGTCTTCACAGAAGTATTTTTCTTTCAAAATACTCACAATGATATCTGTGGGTACTTCACGGAATGAGTACATGGGTTTATTTGGTATATCTCGTTTACTCAGGAGCTCAAAAACTGCTGGGTAAGTGAGCACATTTACCAGAAATAAAAAAGACTAGAGAAAGAAGGAAAGGAGGGACAACAGGAAATATTAATCAGTTAAGTGCAACCAAGTAAGTGTTAGCAATTATTTGCCATTTACATTTAACTTTTTTCTTATCCTTTACAGGTTGAACTTAACATAAATAGACCTGCCCAAAATAAGACTGCATACCCTGGTAGGCATCTGTGTAATCTAAAGGGCAGTAGTGTCTAAAATATCTATTATCTATCAAATTTTATAAGCAATTTTGAAAATTACAGAATTTCATTACCACATAATTCTAAAATCTAGAGACAAAGAATACTCTAAAGCACATCATTCTACCTGATTTTATTACGGTAATCTGGACATAAATGGATGGTCAGCATTTAAGACTTAGTTTTGTCATGATTGTTATTCATTATTTCACAGTTAATCCTTGGCATTGTGAACTGCCATGCAACACAAGAATCCTTTATCAGTCATCATTTAGCTAGTGTATTATACCAATTTTGACACATGTGCCAAGAAGCAGGTATAGTTGTAATAAAAATTTACAGAAAGATATGTGACATCCTATCTGAACCATAGCACTGTTTCTTTCCATACAAAAACCATAAGATTAAATAATCTCTCACCTTCTGACAACTTTGGTCAATAGGGTCAACTGGAGTAGATTTGGGTTGCATTATTCTCAAATCATCTTTTCCACACTCCAAAAGAGCCCATAATTCAGTTACAAGTGCCTTTATAAAGCCTGAAATACATTTTTGTTCTAATCATGAGTTTCATATTAGAAATATTTTACACCACAATTCTAACCAAGATTCACAAAATTTTCTATACTGAAGGCCAAAATTTCACAACACAGATTGCCTTCGGGCTATCCCTGCTATTCCAAATCCTTTAGTCTAAACTACCTTTCTAGAGAAGTCTGCTTATGTTATGTCTACAATCTGCAATAATGGTTTCCAAAGACTATTGCACTAGAGTAGAATTATATTTATATATCTTCTATGCAAATGAGCTTCTGACCATCTTTAAAAAGTTAACTGCAATTGTCTCTGTGGTTCTAAAAATACAGATTCACTATAACTCATTAATAAATTAAAACATACTACAGTGTAAAGGACTAAAAAAACCCCAACTTTAAGAGAAGCACAACTAGCTGAATTTAAATTGTTAAAATTTAAAATGTTAAATGTTTAAATAGAAGAGGAAGGAGCCATCTAATTCTGAAATCTTCAAAAGTAAGGGTTGAAAATCAATGCTGCTTATATTTGGTATATCATTTGTCTCTGATGCCAAAGGGCATAAAAGGGCCATAAGAAGCAATTTGGCTGAAAACCTTACAACAGGGCAGATGGGTAACTCCTCAGCAGATCTGCTCCCTGCTTTGTGAAAAATCCCAGAGGCATAAATAGTAACTAACTAAGAAACTAAACAGTTTCCTTGACTGGCAGAATTCGCCTGCCTTTCTGACAGTCTTTCAGTCAGCCACTCCTAGATACTCAGACACGATTTGAAACTTCTGTACCTCATGGAAATCCTTGGCAACTTAAGACATTACCTTCATTTTATTGATGAGATTCTAGTTTTAATATAATGGTGACCTGGACTATTGATAATATGGTAACAGTCATCTGAGATTGACTCTGGAGGGACTTTATTTGAATTGACAAATTCTTCTCGTAGCACAATCTCATTTACATCTCACTAATGTGTAACTGCACCAATGACATTTGGGCCCTTGCAGTTCCTCACCCTTTGAGCAGTCATTAATCATGGAAATGTACATACAAATAACAGACATCAACAGTTATTAATTCTGATCTACAGATCAATAAGAGGTACCTGCAAACATTTTTAAACAAATGTCTCCACATTGTTTGTGTTTGTATAAACAAATTTATACAAATGTCTCCACACACATATCAGAAATTTTTGGAAATTCAAACTAGTGAAGTAAAGATTTTGTATAATATCAGAAAGAAAAAAACCCCAAACCCTAAAATGCTGCATCAAGATTAATGAATGACTTGTAAGCTGAAGAGAATTAATTTCCATCAAGAAGAAACTAACAAATATCTAGGATTTTTTGTTAATACTGTGTAATTATTTTACACAGTTGATATTTTTTAACATCTTTCTCACTGTCTTTTTCTAAAATGCAAGACTACAGTATGCAATTATTCATAATAACATCACTCTTCAATTTACCTGAATTCTGAAGAGCCACTGCAGCCATTGGTGTTGTTGCCATTTGGGTAACAATGATTCTATTACCAAAGTCTTCATATTCATTTGTCTGTTGATAAGAAGTATAAAAGTGCAGTGTTAGTTACTCAGAAGAATGAAACTCTCAAATGATCTCTTAAATATTGATCTTTCTTACACTTGTTTACAGAATTTAATCCACTTCGTGTTTAGACTTGAACAGTTCATAGATATTATTCTCTACAGACTTATCAGGGTCAGATTCCTAACCAAACATCTTTATCAAGTACCTTATAGTAATTTAAACACAAAATACTGTGGTTGAGACATGCAATATGAGCAAATAAAACCATTATTATGATAATGTTTTTGTACACATTCAGTGGGATGCCTTTGGCATTACTTTTTTTGTCCTAAAAATGCACATTATCTGATTTTTTTGTTTATATCTCAAACTTTGTCTAGCATATTTAGATTTCAACACGACCTACCAACACTGTCTAAAAATTTCTGCACTTAAAAGAAAAGAAAAAAAAAATTCTAGCATTTCAAACTTACAGTAAAAAGTAAACTATAAAGACTCTGCAATGCTTACCTGGATTTTTTTTGATAAACTGTTAAACATAAAGTTCACACAGTCATTCATGGCACCGGTACTGTGAAGCAGAAATAGTCCTTTGGGTGTGGTAGAAAAATTTAGCAAGGCATCTAACAAAGTCTCTTCCCACAACAAACTGCAAGAGTAACAAAATAGTAATTAAAAATGATATGTAAAAAAAGAACAGGAAAAAAGAAAAAGTACAACTCCTAACTTTGAAAAACAATAGTACGTTACTCACTGGACTCTATGCCTAATTTATAAGTTTATGTTAGATTAAAAAAAGCATTTGGGAAAAACAATAATATACTAGACTGCATTTTGTGCAAACATTCAAATTCAGTGTAGCAAAAACTAAGGTTAGGTAGGAACACAGATGAGAGAGATGATGTAGTGGGGAACCCAAAAGACCTTTGCTATCCTTAAACACATGTACGACTTACAATCTGACTCTATACAATCTTAAGATATTAATATGGCAGTTATATGTTGGCAAAATTTCTCAACAATGTAAAAACACTATGAGGAACTCACATTTGAGGAGCTAAAGGTTCCTACAAGAAACTGGTACAGAATTATGAAGAAAAGTGCTACGTTTACACAACAGCTTCACATACTAAGAGCAGTAAATGAAAAATTAATATCGCCCTGAATTTTCAGACTCCCAAATACTTGTGTACTTCTCATCTTAATGAATACAAACTTCTATAAATGGACATTAAGTTTCAGTATAAAAGGAAGGACACCTTTCACTTGGTATTAGGCTTTCAGCCAAAATGCTGCCAATCTTGCTTTGTAATATTTTGAAGGTGTAAATATGATTCAGCAGAACAGCATTTTAAATTAGCACCATGTCAAAGGCATATGATAAACAGACAGGTATTTTGTTCTGTGCTTTCTAATTCACATTTTCCTTGAACCAAATTCTTCAGTCAGAGAGAATTAACTGTAAGTCAATTTTACATAGATTAGACACCACTCTCTAAGCCAAGAAAGTTCTCAAAGGCCAGGAAGAACTTTATAGCTCTACTGAGACCTATGCTAGGATAGTTTCTCTACCTACAACTGTCCTTTTGGCAAAAAGATTGTTCTGGGTTGGACTGGGATAGAGTGCATTTTCTTCTAAGTAGCCAGTGAAGTGCTGGTTTTTGGATTTAGGATGAGAATAATGTTGGTAACACACCGATATTTTAGTTGTTGCCAAGTAGTGCTTATGAAAGACAAGAACTTTCCAGTTTTCCATGCTCTGCAAGTGAGCAGGTACACAAGGAAGCATGAGAGCACAGCCAGGAGAGCTGAGCCAAACTGGCCAAGGGGATATTCCATAGCATGAGAAGTCATGCTTAGTACAGAAACTGCAAGGAGCTGGCCAGAAAGGTGGCCAAAAATCACTGTTAAGGGATGAGCTGAGCATCTGTCAGAAGTGATGAGCAATTGAGTTGTGTGTCACTTGTTTCTCTTGATTGTTACTTCTTTCTCTCTCCTTTTCAATAATTTCATGGTTATTATTACCATTAGTAGTATTACTATTATTAGTATTGCAATATTTTGCTTTGTTTCAATAATCACATTGTTCATATCTTCTCGGTTCAGGGCTGATAACCATCCGAGAATGTTGTCTAAAAGTCCTTCTCCCAAGCCCAGAAGAGAGAGTCAGGATGCGTCTGTCTCGGTCTTCAAGGATGTTTATTATCTCTTATTTAGGTACATTCTGTTCTCACCTGATGAGGGTGCTAACTACAGTGCTGGTCATCTCTGACTGCCCACCCAGAGAGAGGTTGTAATCTTTTATATCATGAGCTACGTGTTCCATGTTTACAGATAAATACCAATACCTATCACCTGTGTTAGACAGTGCGACTCTACACTAAACCAATCCAAAAGTGCCACCACCACAGCAGAAGATGGAGGGCAAGAAGAAGAAGCAGAAGGACAGGGACACGCCCAGATTCCTCCATCTTGCCTTCTTGAACCCCCCTTCTAAAACCCCAAAATTCTACATCTACACCCAGTGATAAACTAACATTATTACTAATCAAACTCTCATGGCTTGTCTCTGGACCCCTTGCCAGGGTCTCGGATCACCCAGAGCACCCAGAGGATGTCCTGGGTTCCGACAGTATCTCAACTCATTTTTTTTTTAATGATTCTTCTCCCCATGCCATTGGGACGCAATTAGCTGTGTAGTATTTAATTGCTAGCTGGAATCAAGCTACAACAGACATAGGGTTACAAGAGGTTTCAGTTGTAGGAAAGCAGCAGTGTGTGTTCACACTTATACATGTGCATAAATTAAGTACCAAGTTACCTGGTTTTTGATTCTTGACTTATTGATGAAGTGGAGTCTGCATCAGTTACAGGAGTGGGTACTCTTTCTGAAACCAAACTTGTCTGTAAAATGAAAATAAATAAACACCTCCTTAATGTTTATTTACACCATTTTTAAACTTCAGGTCTTGTTCATTCTCTTGTTATATACAAAAGAAAAAAACCAACATGATCACATTGTAGTCTAGTCTTTGGCACAGAATACACTATTCTACTACATTGTTTTTATTCCAGAAAAGCTGATCTTTTATTTCTTCCTTAAGTATAAACAATTTTAAAGCTAGTATATTTTAAATGTTTTTATTAGAATTCTTAAATAAACTTCTTTACTTTCCAATTGGAGATTCCAAAATTAAAAATTGACATTTAAAAGAAAAAAAATAAAAAAAGGGAAAAATTCTAACACAACTCTTTATTTCTGTCACGTTAATGGAATTAACAGCCTCTGGAGTCCCTACACCAAACTTATTGATTAATTCTGCCACTTTTTATTTTATTTATAAATGATAAAAATTTATCTATATTGGTATGGATGTCATTAGAGTTACAGATTCTAATATGCAGTTTTAGACTATAACTATATATACATATTTTTATATTTGATCATTTAAATTCCATTTGAAAATAACTGGTATGAAAGACTGCATATTTAAAATTAATGATTTGTTTTATGTTTATGGAATAAAAAGCAAATTACGCTATAGGAATAGAAGTGAGCAGTTATTAATTTACTGCCTTTTAAATGTGATGTGAAAAAACAACAAAAGATTCTTCTAATAAACTAGTCAATTGTACTGGATCTGTTGTTCCCCTTTTATTATCATCTCTATAAATTCTGTCTCAGAATTTCATCAGAATCTGCCAGGAAAAAAAAAGAATTTCTTTCTCTATCAGCCTTAAAGCTCTAGGAGACATGAAAAAGAAAAGAACAGAAATTATCAGTCCAGCCATTAAAAAACTGACACTACAGCTTGGAAAGAATCCACCACAGTCCACTGTTTTTGCTAGACAATAAATGATAAGATATTTTATAAACTTCAGGTGTTTTAAAATTGGAAAATGACAGAAAATAATTTTAGAAGTAGTAAGATGATGGAATTGACTTTCCCATAACAACTTCTTGATTCTTGAAATCAAGAATGTCGATTCTACTTCTGTTTATATTTGACTGCCAAAGTGAAGTGAATAAACAGCATTTTGTAGGGTAAACTTTGTTTTTATTCAACACATTCAGTCTACTTATCTTCTATGTTTCAAGACAATCTGTCTAAATTATGTTCTATGCCATAATACAGGATTTTAATGTGGAAAGAAGTCTTTTGTACAAAGAGTAAACACAGTTTTTCTAGAGGAAATAACTGGAAATGCCCATCAAAAGCTTTTAACACTCTCTCTGTAATAAACATTAATAGAGTAACAGGCTAGTTTTAGTAAGACTGCAGTTACACTATAGGAAAGCGTCAGAAAGAAGACTACTGAGCTACATAAATTACAGCATGAATCAAGTGAACTAAGCTCCTTAATTCAATAAAAATCCTCAAGTTTTCAATGCAAGAAAGAACATGTTTCAAAACCAACATTCTTTGGTGAATACCAGAATTTATTGTGATATAATTATGATTTTAGGTAATAATATATTTTATTTTCAAGACAACATATGTCTTCATGGCAGTATTAATATATGAAACAGTGAGAAACATCCACAAGCTGGTGATTTAAGAATCTTCTATTCATGTTCTACCCTTCTGATATTTTCTGCCTCAGTTTTTATTGTGACGGTATTTTTTAAATGTCATAAAAGCATACAGTAGAAGCATACAAGAAGGAGGAAGACTAGCTGTTGCATTCTTTTTCCCTTGCATTCATTTTCGCTCCCATTTCCTCCCCTCCAGAAAAAAACCAAATTTAGTCTTTTAGTCCATTCTTTGTTCCAGCTTGATCTAATCCCTCTCTAAGATATAAAAAAGATAGTCCCATTTTTCAGTGTAAAGTGAATAAGACAGCAAGACTTTGGTTTTCCACTACGAGTCTTAATACCTACAGTCTAAACATGCTTTCAGTTAAGCATCCAAAGTTGAGGATTTGCTTGCTACCTTTACCTAAATTGTGCCAATGTTATTTTAATGATTCAAATGTTGGAATTTTCTTCCCTGTGAACTTTCTGAAAACTGTATTTGCAGGACCTGCTATCATTTCTCCATCTCAAGTAATTTTTTACAATGCACAAGAATTTTCACACTGCATGTGATTATCAGAACAATGAGAATAAAACTGATGATGATGAGGGGACTGGATCATCATCATTTATGAAGCAAGGCTGAGAGAGCTGGGCCTGTTCAGTCTTGAGAAGAGACGACTGAGAAGGGACCTCATCAGTATCTGTCAGTATCTGAAAGGAGGGTGTCCAGAGGAGGGACTCAGGCTCTGCTCAGTGGTGCCAGGCAATAGGGCAAGAGCCAATGGGCAGAAACTGAGGCACAAAAAGTTCCACCTGAACATTGGAAAGAACTTCTTTTCTGTGCAGGTGAACGAGCAGTAGACCACATTCTCCAGAGAGGTTGTGGAGTCTCCCCCACTGGAGATACTCAAGAACCCTCTGGACACAATCCTGTGCCACGTGCTATAGGATTATCCTGCTTGAACAGGGAGGTTAGACCTGTTGACCCACTGTGGTCCCTTCCCACTTTACTCATTCAGTGATTCTGTGGTAACAAAGCAAAATACACAGAAATGTTGGATCCAAGCTTTGCTTCTTTCATGTAGAAAAAACACCCAACTAGCAATCAAACTGAAGTACAGAATCTAAACTTCATAACAAATCTATGTACACAGATAAGACAAAAACCCTTGCCTGGCACTTCTTACTATGGTTTCTGGAGAATATTTCAATGGCACCTCACTATTTAACAAATAATTGCAATCTGCTTTTTTTTCTCCATATCTCCCACTTGACACAAACCAGTCTAACTAAAAATTAGTAAGAGCACATCTCAGCAGTATTTTCTTTCAAAATATCCCAAACCAAGAATGAAGGCAAGACCTGTGGTGGTCAGTGGTTATCATGACATCAAGGACAATGAATGACAAGTCTACCGATACATCAAGAGTTCCTGTTTTAATCTTAGGCATAGAAGTCTCAAATTAAACTTCTGCTAGGTTCACATTCAGGAGGAAAATTTGCAAGTAGAACTTCAATTTTACAATATTTTCAAGTACTATTTAACTGCTTAAAAATAAGTAACCTATAAGAACAACTATTACACAAGCTGAACCTCTCACAGTAAGATTCTTCCCAGTCCAAAAGGAAGATTTACCTTTCTCCAGGCCTCTGCAATAGATTCATGCAAGCCATAAGGAATTAGCATCTGTAGACCTTCACAAGTTCTGTACATTTGACGGCATACAAAAATGAAAGCTTCTTTAACAACTGGCATAAGCTCAGATCCAGGTAAAAGAGAAATGTTGTCATGAAGAAGTTTCTTTGTGAACTGAACAAGCACATGAGCAGCTGTAGGACTAGAAATAAAATAATACATTTAAAATTTTGCTTTGTAGTAAGCTTTGAAACAAATCCTCTGATTAAACTTATTTAAATTTTTTAGGGGAAAAGAGACTATGGAAAGAGACAATGACCCACTATGGAGGGACAAACTATATTATGACTTGTAACACCAGTCAGACGAAAAGAAATGTAAGCAAATTATGTCACTTGGCAAATAGTTCTGTGTAGTGCAAAAATATATCCATTGCCTTCCACACAGCCCACAGGACATAGATGTTTTATACACTCTATGTTTTATAGGAGTCCAGTTGGGAAGACAATTCAGAGATTTCTAAACTTAGAAGACATACATTCCAAATATTTTTATGACCTGCAGCTTAGCTATTTTCAAAGGCTCATCTCAGTTGTACTGCTGTTACAAGTTTTAGCATTAAACTATATTCCACCCATAGGAACACATTGATCCTAACTTGGGTACAGTGTTATACATGGCGGCTTCTCATACAAGATCTCTCTCTACTAGATGTATTGAAATGTGACTGCTACATTAAATCTATTCTTTCAATAAATTTGGTTGGCTTTAATACTTATTCTAAAAACAAACAAAGAAAATTGAAGAAGAGAGGTCTGAAAAATAACACTAAGAATATAACGTATATTTGGAGAAAGGAAAGCTCTCACATGAATAACAAAAAGAAGAAAAACATGAAAATCTCCCTTATGATAAGTATTTCTTTACATTGTCATTTCACCTGGTTCTACACATAAATATCTCCCTCATACATTCTGTAAAACACGTACTACTTCAACTTATAATCAGATATTTTACTCAAACAAAACCAAAATGTATCACGTTATAGATAAATGAAAGATGACCAAATGAGTCTCATAAGAACAATGTAATTCATTGAAGCGCTCACTAATGCCATCCATTAATGCACCCTTACCTGTCTTTGGCGGTTTTTTCATTTTCTCCATAAAGAAGAAAAGAAAGACCATCTTCTGAAGCAGCAATCCTTGCCAAAATATCAGCTACGTCAAGTAAAGTGGTTTCAAGACAGTTTATATACACCTATTTGGAAGAGGAAAAAAAAAAGTAAGCTTTAAAATCAATGCTTTTGTAAAAACTGTTTTTTCAAGTCTGTCTTAAGTATGCAGAACCTGAAGCTCACCTTTCTGATGATTTCTTAATGTCTTAAACACAGCAAGTTAACAGCCCATGTTCAAATGTCATTACACAGAAATCTTCATCACAAAGGGCACTAATTCCCAATATTTTTATAATCCTAATAGAAATGCTTACAAGAAAAAAAAAACAACAAAAAAGCTACCATAAAACCCTTTTTCTTTCATCAATCCAGAAAATAGTAGCTTCCCATGGAGAATTACATATTTTACTTACATTAGTTATTGACAACACCTAACTTACAAGTTGCCAACAGCATTTAAAAATAAAATTATTTATTAATTACCTTTTAATTACCTTAATATTTATTTATTGCCTTTCAAATAGAAGGTAGAGAAAACATTTATCCAAGAAATATCCAAATGACATCAGGAAAAAAACCAAAACCAATGAAAACAATTAAGTAGTGTGTTTTTTTCCCAAAGAAACAGTCTCACTACAGCACAATTTTTACTATTGTTCACAAGACTTCCATGTCACACCAATTATAGTAACAGACAATTATTCAATGCACACTATGATAGTTAATGTATAAAATACCACAGAAGCTACCATATTATGTGATTAAATAAATCTTCTACATAGAAAATATGGAAAAAGTATAATATTCTATACATGTAAGAATCATTTGGAAGATTACTACAAACCTCTGTGCCACTCAGCAAACTTTGAACAGGATGAAGCAGGGCATCTATCACTTTGTCCGTATACAAACATTCAGCAGCACATCCTGTTTGATCACAAAAAACTTGCAGAATCTCCATAACAAGACTTTCTGGAGAATAATTGTCTGGTGAACACAAGAAATATTTATTTATATTTTAACTTACCCAAATATCTCTATATGATATATGTTGTTACTTCTGAATTATTATTAATTTTGTTAAGCACTGATTCAACATAGAGGGAGTAAAAAGGGTAAGGGTGGACAGGAAGAAAAAAACTACAGACACAAAAAAAAATTACAGACACAAAATAAAATTGCAAAAGAAGTGGTCATATGTCTCATTGTAACTAAATATATTAGCGTATACGGAAAAAAAAGTATTTACCTGTATGTGCTGCCAAAGCTGTCTTTGGGTAACTTGGAGAGTAATAAATAAGTTGAGCAAATAATACCAACACATCAGTTATGGATACACTATCTATTTAAAAAAAAAAAAAAAAAAAGAAAAAAGGAAATTACTTTGCAAATTAAAGACTAAGTTTAATTTTCCAAATAAAAAATGGATTTTATAAATATATGGAAAGAATGCCTTGCTGTATAGAGGAAATAAATTATGTACAAGTGACAAAACAAAGGACATACATGTCCTTGGGACTCTACTAAGGTATTTCACGACCAGCTTTATAGGATTTGATCTTGCTCTCGATTTAGCCATTTGAAATTTTACAAAGTCTTTCACTGCAACAAATGGCAGCCAACATTTAAAAACGCTGAATATACATGGCAGGGCAGTAGGAAAAAAGCATTACATTACTATAAGATTAAGTGAAACAACTGGAAAAGAGAGGTTGACACAAAACCAACAAATGTAGCTAAATGCAAGACAGGAACAATTGTTCCAAGTTTAATGTAATTATGTTAGTAAATCAGACAATTTGTGAGGAAAAAATCTGCCATCTAAAAAGCTGAGAAGGATACTATTAAGAAGAGAAATGGCAAGATTGTTACGTTTTTACAGGAAAGGAACAAGCAACCACCATCCCTGGATCTCTGCTGGACCAGTGTTACACAGGTAATACATAAATGACAAAAGCACTTTATTAGTAGACATTTCTTACTCACAACTACTCTACACTGCATCTATCAAGTCTTGATCCTCTAACCAGAGGGAAAAAAGGCAAGTCACAGAACTAGTATCCAATAATGTTTGGAATTCTGCATTGAATTAATGGAGACACTAAAGCAACGGAATGCTACCACACACTTTGTTTGACAACCCTGCACCATGTAGGTTTCTCTGGTGGTCCATGAGCTTTTCTACCTCCTATCTTGTGTCCCCTATTAACACCTCTGTTCCACAGGTACAAAATTTTTATCCTAGTTTTATCTTAATTAACAGATTAAACTCAGAGCACTTGTTTTCAATTTGCAATTAGCTTGAAATACTGATTTTTCTTTCACACCTGAAAAACAGTTTTGGTCCCTGGACATGTCTCTGTCCCAACCAATTACACCAAATGGTTTGACAGAAGCCATTACTCATACCTAGAAAAACTAAATCACTTACACACTGATCCAACCGTCCTTCAATACGAAATTAATATATTAAAAGCAACACATAAGTGATCCATTCAACCACATCCATCAAAGAATAAAAAACTGTGTGTAGATGCTCATATATAGATATATATACACACACACACCACCTTTATAAAAGATTCCAGGCCCATAACTGGTAAACAAAGTATTGTTCTTCAATGTCCACAATATTGCAGCAAAAATATATAAATATCTATAAAGAATGGACACAAGTTTTCTCAACAGGTTCCATTTTCCTCAACTCTCCCCCTACCTTTTTTATTTTTCAGCTGTACTGGAAAGAGATTCTGGCCTTGCTTATAGATTAACAATCTTCCTAAGAGGCACAGTGAATGAACAAAATAGATGTACTGCAATTCTGGTCCAGTGTAACAAAAATTCTGCAAATCACCTGTAACAATGAAGCAAAAAAATTAGACTTTTACTCTTGTAATTTACTTTACAGTATCTAGCTAATTCCTGCAACACAAGCAGATAATTTTGTATATAAAGACAGGTTAAGTAATGAACCACTGCTGTTAGTTTTCTCTTAAAAGACAGTCATACAACATTTGTGGAAGAAATAGAATAGACAGAATGTCTTCCTCTTGAGGTAGCATGCACGAAAACTTAAAGAATGTGGATGTATGTGCATATAATGTGAGGCATGCAAAGATACTCACTACAGTGCTGCTGGGAAAAGTCAGTGACTTTGGAATTTTTATTAACTGCTGCCTTGCAAAATTCAAAATAATCAAGACATTGCTGGACTGCTGCATTAATCTGTGGAATAAAGCACAAAATAATAAAGTACCTAATATGTCACAATAAACTCATTCTCTCTTGCATCCAAGTACTGTCCTTTAACACAAGAACTTAAATATCCACTTCACTTCAATGACTTCGTTTTTCAGTGCTTTGGATGGATTAACCAAGAGGAGGTAAAATTTTACAGGGCTCTTAAAATATATCACCATTACTATTACGTTATCACACAATCAGCTCTATACACATTAAGACAGTCTATGAAAAAGAGTACAGAGAACATGGAAGCGTTTTGAGAAGTCAACAGCAATCTGTGAATGCCCTGTTGTCATTACTGTGGAAGTAAAAAACTTTGTCTTGAATACACTTACTAAACTAGGTTTTGTTGATGGGTGATGTCAGTGGTATTACTGTTCTTGGTGGTGTATCATTTTCATAGCACTTTAATCTAATCAAGTTATATATAAAAGTTAAAAAATTATAAGCATGGTTGTAGCAAGGAAACACAAAGCATATTGTCCTGGTTTCAGCTAGGATAGAATTAATTTTTTATATTTTCCTATGATCTGAGAAAAATAGTTAGATTTATCTTGGCAGCTTGGGGCTGCCAAGATTTATTCACATGTATAAATATGCAGACATACACAATAAAAAAAAAAATCCCAACCTCAATCTGATATTTACCCTGTGCTTATAAATTAGATTAGACTACCCTGCTCATGGACTTTCTATTGTAAACTCTTGTTGCATGGGTCATGCTTTATTCTATGCCCTGTTCTATGTAAACAGATAGAAAAGATAAAGGTCTCTTACAGTTGTCTGTTTCCTTTTCTCTATCTTAAGGTTTTATTTTTTTACATTTGATTTCATTTGTACAACAACATTTTATAAAACATAGCGAAGTCCTGTTCTTATGAATAGATCTCACATCTACAGAGGTCTTATTAAAAAAAATGAAAATTTCACCCCAGTAAAGAGATCTGCCCATACAAAATATATGATACGATTAACAGCTGTATTACTAAATATATTTTCCCAGTTTGATTAATCTTGCTGTTTGAACCCTTAATGCTTCAGAGAATACAATGGCAGTTTTTTTAAGCTCTTTCTTTCAAAAATGCAAATTTAGCACAGTGTATTTATGGTATTTATCATGCATCATTTGTCATTTTTATGCTTTTTTGGAAATAATACTAAATATGAATGAAGCGTAACAAATTAATAAATTATGATCCTAAGTTAACACCTGCAATAAAATATCCAAACTCCTGTTACTCAGAGCTGGCCATGTACGCTTCTTTGCATTTATCAATGATCCATTCAAGCAAAGAAAAATTAAAAAAAGAATTAAAAATCCAAAAGGCTTATCTATCTGAAGAGCATGGAATGGCTCCAACAAAGAGGAAAAAAATTGTCCAAACCACCATGTGCTAAAAAGACTAAGTTGCAAGTAAACTTGCCTTGGTAATTCATAGAACTGTAGAATGGCCTGGGCTGAAAGGGACCTTAAAGATCATCTAGCTCCAAACAATGCAATGGGCAGGGACACCTTGCACCCCCATCCAACCTGGCCTTGAACACTTCCAGGGAAGGGGCATCCACAACTTCTCTGGGCAATCTTTTCCCATGTCTCACTACCTTCACAGAAAAAGAAGTTCCTCCTAATATCTAATCTAAATCTATCCTCCTTCAGTTTCAAGCCATTACCCTGTGTTCTATCAATAAATTTTATTTACAGACTATTATTGATTATCTAATCAATAAAGCATATTAACAGAAGTACTTACCAAGGATTTATATTTTCTTTCCAGAAGCCTAAATACCACTCTTCTGCTGTAACATGCATGCTTGAATGACAAAGAAGATGTAATGTCAACTGCAAAGAAATGTTCCAGTTTTTAACTAAAAAGTAGAAAATCTCTGATTCTGTTCTCGTAGGGATGCCATATACAGTACATGTTCTGAACAATGTACTGAACTCCAGCTCTAGTAAGCCAGTATTATAGTCAACTGAGACTTTTGTTTGTAGCATATTTATGACTAAAAATACTGCATCATTAGAAAAGAGTGTAGTAGAACATGTAGTTAAAACACAAAACCAGAAAGTACACTGAAATGCTAAACTACGCATTTTGAAATTGCCACGTAAATCCTAAATTGTAAGTTTATAATGGTAGGCTGGAAAAAGCTCTAATGCCCACTGAAGTCAGCAAGTTGTGTGTAGTGTGCGATATATACAACTGTTCTTTCATGCTGATCATGTCTTCCAAAAAAATACTTGCATCTTTTGATGGCTGTCAAGTCAATTCTACCAAAGGGAGTGAAGATACAAAGCACAGAAGATACTCAGAAAGTTCATGAAAACAAGTAACTGAACAGAAATTGAGGTAGAGAGTAATATTGAAAAGCAGTGGACATGAAAGTCTAAAAAAACCCCTGCATTTCCTTAATTACAGTTCTCAGTTTAGGTTGTTATAGGACACAATAGGTCTGTGATGTCAGAACTGTAACTTTTCAAAACTAAGGTCTGACATGAACAAGTTATGTGTTGTTGGGTTGCAGGTTATTTGCTTACCGTCCACTTCTTAAACCACACTGCTTTGATATCCAGCAGAGCCAAGAAGTGCATTGGACTCAAGAAATCTGGAGAGGCAGGATGATTAGACTTGCGTTTTAATGACAAAAGTGACAAGGTGCTCTCCACTATTTCTTCCATGTACCTTATGACACAAATGGGAAAAAATGGACAGAAAACCAAAAAAAAATCACTGAAGTCCTTCCACCAGTAATGCCCAAGAACAAACTTCTCAAAAAACTTTGTTCCGATAAATCATAAATACCAACAGCATTATCTTTAATTTGATCTTGTATGGGCATAAATTCTCTGTAATACTATAAATAAAACAAATACACATCTATATTCTCCTAAGTTATTACATCTTAATGTGCTAAATATTACACTTGCTACACTTGTATCCAAATTATTTTTTGTTCAAAAGTATTTAGAACACTCCAAAACCTAAGTAAACAGCTTAATATGACTACTCCTATGCAACTTGCCCATTTTACTTTTCCCACTCTCTACTTTCATTTCCCCTGTTGTCACTGACCAGCCACTATGCGTCCTATAATCAAGCCTTTGCTAAAATTACATACATCTTATTTTATGTCAGTAACTACTAAATTAAGAAACAGTTACAGGGTTTTGAAGGTGACATACTTTTCTGGATGTCGAATCCAGGAAGATGGTGCTTCCTTTTGGTATTCATTTAAAAGGCGAACCTGAAAACATAATTATTTAAATTAAAAACAATTAATGCATAATGTTTCAGTACTGATAAAAAAGGTACAGAAAGTTCATTTATACCTTTTTAAGTAAACGATTTACATCTGAGTTAGATACATCCAGACCAGCTGAAATATGAAGAGAATATTCTCCAGAAAGAAAGTACAACTCCAAGTGTCTTGCTAAAAAAAAAAAAGAGAAACTCAACAACAAAAAACCACTTCACCTCCATGACAACAATGACAAAACAGACTGTCTTATACAGTCTTCATTACAAAATTTAACTTTTCAACGAGTACATGACCCATGAAGTTTGAAATGTAATTAAATGCACATACCTAAACTTGTATAGACTTCTTTTGTCATATTAAATGGAGAAGAAGAAAAGGTTTTTGCATAGAACCTAAGAATTTTCTCCTAAGGGTAAAAAATGCAAGCAATGTATTAAAGAGTCATGTAACCATGTATTATAATTGCAAAATAATCAATATATCATTACTTAGTATTACATATTATTCATCTAGACATCTGTGAAGATGTTAAGCGTACTTTTTTAAAAATATAGTTTCTGATCACAGAAATCTCCAATTCAAAGGAAATTTTATTCAAATACTTGAACTACAGCACCAATGCAAAGCCTCACTGAGTAACAAAGTAGACCAAGGAACATTACTTTTCCAATTAGAATCAGTGACTTATAATTATCACTGTTTTAAAAGAAATTGTAGAACTCAGGTGAAAGAGAAATATATGACAGCAGCTGGGGCAACTTTCCTATTTATTTGGTAATCACTTTAAAGTTTGAAGAAGTGAAGAAGTTTAATTGACATAATAAATAATCTAAAAGCCATTTAAGCAGTTGCCATTTCTTTTCCTCATCACTGCCTGTGTAATATTACTATGTGTCATTTTCTCATCACCACGGAGCATAAACCTGACTTGAGCAGGAAATATTAACATGACCTATTTTACAGAGCAGCTTTGTCCTTTTTTTTAATGTGCATTTTTGCTAAAAGAAATTCAAACATCTTCACTGCCACTAAAAGAAGTTCAAATGAGTACTCTGGTGTTTAAAATCCTATTGAAAGCCTGTTGCAGTCCTTTAAAAATCCAAACCTAATCCAATCCAAATCCAAACCAAATTTAAACCAAAATTTACTGGAATCCTGTATTTCTGTTACTTCAAAAAATAGTTTATGTGATTAACAGACAAATAATAAAATGTCTTGAAGCCTGTTGGACTACTTATAATATGTATGTAACTTCTTACACCTCTTTGGTAGCCCTTTCTTTGGATACAGATCTGATAATTAGATACAAAACATTCCCTTACACTAAATGTTGCATCAGGATCCGCCAGAGAGATGGTCAGATGCTTACGCAGACTTGGCCAGCTCTCAGAGCTCAGGATATCAGAGGCAGGGGCCAAGCACAGTGTCTGCAAAGCTTCTTGGCGAACCTGGAGCAGTCAAAAAGATAAACACCAAAAATCCATTCACAGCAACCTCTGAAATACGTAATTTACAAGTCAGAGGGAGGGAGGGAGGACAGGAAGGAACAGAACCTGGCTGTAGAACAGATAAGGAATAACAAATACTTATCTTCTGCTATATTTTTATGGCTATTTAGACAAAACACTACATCACTGAGTGGGGAAAATGTGTGTATTTGAAGAAGCAATAAAACCATTTTAAATGGGTTTTCAATACTGGATGCAAGGTTTATGTTCTACTTTCTGCCTGTAATCAAATATTTTTGTGTTGGGGAATATAGCTCTCTAAAGCTCTCAGCTAGGAGAAGGAGACTCAGTTATTAGACATTGTGTTACGCTGCTGAATTTTCATCAGCATTCTAAATAATTTCAAGTAACTTTTTTTTTCAATTCATAGACAACTGTTATCGCTAGCAATTTTTTTCATCTTACTGAAAGAAACTGTAGGACATTTTAGTAACATTTAATAGCATCAGACTTTTTACCTGTTTTCCTAATAAAACTCCATCACAATGTTTGTACCAGCTCCTACCTACCATGCCTTTTTCAACTGCCAGACAGGCCCCAACAAGTCTTATCAAGACAGCACACTCAAACTGGTATTTCCCCAAGCTTCAAAAATACCAGCAGCTGGTGCTGATTGTTGGTTAGAGACACAAAATAGTACTGCCACTGACACGACAGCAAACCTAACTTGGATTTATATCTTCCATTTGGCAGCAGGTTGTTGGCAAATCAGCAGGCATCTCGCTCTTCTGACAAGGGTAACTCAAAGGGCCCCACAGAAGTTACCAAGAAGGGCAAGGGACATGCATACAGGACAAATAATGTTCAGTAACTTTATTTATCATGGAACAACTCCTTTTTGACCTAAAAATGCCAATCTATAGCACATAAATCTCTCTAAAAAAATGGATACTTGTTGCAACGCTAGTTTTTGAACCAGATGGTTACAAACAATGAAATATTGCAGTGCAGAGTAGTTTTTGCACTGAAGGTAAGACAGATGAACCAACAAAGAAGGGTTTCCACTTAGGTACACAGGAACTCTTATGTACATACAGACTGCTCTCCAATATGCCATAAACATTCACTTGTATTAATGTTTCATTTCTGCTTTTAAACTTACTTCCTTGGGCTGACTAGGGTCAAGCCTTTCTGTGAGCAGCTGCAATTGTTCTTGACTCATGAATGCATAACTCTGTAATACACATTATAAAATGATCATTAGTATGTTTTATTAAATTGAACAGCAGAAGATTAAAATCATCAGTCTTTCTGATACCTAATTTACTTTTAATAATTAGGACATCAACATTTATACTAATTTTACTATGAAGTCAACATTCGAAATGTCTTCTGCTGTTTGCCCAAAGTTAAACTTAAGATAATGGAATTATTATGACATATTTTGTTTGCTTTACTTCAAAGTTTTCTATATCTTCAAAAAATCCCTTGTAATAATTTATTCAGCAAGAAATGTAGCATAGTACAGTAGTCTGGAAATGAACTGCACGTTATTTGGCTTCTAAAGTAAAATCACAAAAGTTAGATGATGTACTGATACTATCTTTATCTTTCTGTACCATACTTGGATAGGTACTTTGGAGCATATGGGTATCATATTGATCTCATCTAGCATATGATGCCTAAAGTAGCTAGTGTAAGCTTAGTACTTAAAACTGAAAGAAAAGCAAATAATTTGGATTTAAGATATAACAAAGATGGGAATAATTAATCTTTCTTTAGAGCCAATCCACTGCCAGAAACTTAACAATTTTGCAGTATCATCCTTATTTCATAACATAGAGAGAAAACCCATTGTACTTGGTTGAAGGAGGAGTCACTGTCAGAACAGTTGTCTGTGTAATAGCCACTCTGACGTTCTTTCTTTGCTTTACTAGCCAGCTCCTTATCATGCATCCGATCTTCTTCAAACTTGTTAATCAAAGATTCTACCACAACCATCATGACATTCTTCAAGGCATGTATCATTTCTCTGTATCTTCAAAGTAAAGATGATTTTAATACACAAGAACATAAAATCACTATGTAAAAAAAAGAAATCGCTACATCACGAATAACTGAATATGACATTAATGCTAGTTGGACCTGAACTCACTGAATTTACAGAAATTAATGAATACCAAATATAAATCCAAACTGAGCAAGGATACATACATGTACCTTACATGTTTCAGTTAATGATATTTTAAAATTTCAATGAAACTCCTTTTTTTTTTTTCCTTCCAGAACCATTCAATGAAATACCACTATCATATTTCTATTTTGGGATGCTCTTAAGAAAGAACAACATGAGTCCAGAAAAAAGGAGGATCTGTCCCTGAGAAAACAGGCCAGTTCTCATCCTTGTTACTGTTTGCTTCTTGTAGTTCAACATCCAATTTTTCTTTTGAGATTAATCTTGAGTGGAACAAGTAGAAGTGAACACATCATCCTGATTCAAGATCTTGAGTACAGGTCATGCACACAAAATAATTTTCTTTCAACAAAACCAGGGTTTTTCTAATTTCCATAAATTGAAAAATAATATCCACAGGGAAGCAATTCAAAATAAAAAATGCTGCAGAAATGCATCCTATTGTAAAATGTTGATGTTTTATTTCAAATTATTATTTGCTTTAATGCTACAATTATTTATTTTACAGTCATCGAAGACACAAATTATCATATTCTGCTTTAATATCCTCCTATATGTCAAATTAAGAATATAAGATACATATTTAGTTCATTGGAGTTTCTTCTAACAATTTTAATGAGCACAAATCCCTAAGGTCCTGATCCTTGAAACAATATTATACAAACAGCATAATCTGAAAAATGGTCATCCTTACATTTATTTTCCTATTTTCTTACTTTGCAACACATAAAAATGACTACTGATGCTAAAATCCTAAATACCTCAAAAATGTCACATATGCACTACCTATCTTTTTTATGCAATTGTTCTCAACCTTAATTCCAGGGTGAGACAAAGCATGACAAATTGCACTGTAGGGTGGCAATATCTGAATTTCTTAGCACTGATTTTGGTTACAGGTTCAGAATTGTTATTGGTTCAGATATTTTTTTTTCAAAACACGTTATGAAAAACAAAGAAGAAACAAGAGATGTGAATTACAGGTATATACTCACTCTTTCGATTCACGGGCCTTCTTAGTAAGATGTTGGACAAGTGTGTCATAGCCAGATATTTCACCCTGATTTTGTGCAGAGGTACATTTTTCTGTTTCTTCCTCAATCACAGGTCCCACAGTATTTTTTATGTATTGTCTAAGGTATTTCACAAACTCATAGCTGCAAGAAATATGCAAAATTAAAATGTAATATCTCCTTGAATTCACCATGAAACATTTTCAACATTATATCAACAACCACTATCTTCTCTCCCAGCAGATCGTTTACTCTGGGGTAAGTTTGACTTGCATAGAAATAAACTTTAGGAGTGTAAAATAACACACAACAGTTTGATTTTCTTCAATATGGTCATTTTCAGCATATTGTAGGAAGAAACAATACCAAATAGAAGAAACAAAACCAATAGTTAATTTACCAAATAGCACAATTCCACTTTGTCTTTCTTCTAAAAGTAAAAATCCACTCAGACAAAAGGTTAAGGCTTTGTAGACAAAAAACAAAGTGTATCAAGCAATTTCAAATTCCAAAAGAAACATTCCTTGTAGCACTCTGAACATGTCTTAGAGTATAAACTGTCTAAGAGTATAAACTGTCTAGTTTGGCCTATGAAACTCTACGTGTCATGACAATACACAGATCTCAGTGAAACTGACAAAACAACTGTGATGACACAAACATACCAAATTGTCAGTATTTTTCTCTTCCTCTACCTTTCCATTCTTGTTCTCAGTGAAAGTAACAGAAATACATCTCAAGAAAGCTGCAAAACATGTTTACTTCTGTTCTGATTTGTGAAATTGCACACAACTCTCCACTGCATGAAAGCTTTCATGAAACTGTCTCCCCTTTGTTTATAAGGGCAACACTTCCAGGGTGTATGTTTTTGCAGCGACTCCTTCACTCCGAAATACACAGTAACCACATCACTATTCACACCACTACCTTTATGTCTGAGGTTCTAGTCTTCATCTTCTGCATTACTCTTACATCTTAGACATGTTTTGTAACAATTACGTGTTTCAACAATGACAGTACTACTTCTTCACAAGCAGAACTAATTCAGACTTGTCTGGTAGGATTTACAAAGGAATCACACTTGGGGTGGTGTTAAAAAATAACTCTAATGTAACAGAAGATATGCTACTTATGTACTTTAAAATCCTGATGTCTACTACTGCACAGAAGTTTTGTACTTGATTCAATTTTCCTTTTTACTAGCTTTCTCAGGAAATTTAATTTTTTTTGTTTGAGCTTTATTGCATACATCGTCTCTAAAAAATGTTTTTCTTTCAGAATTACGTCTTTCAACTTTGACATGTTTACAACCAGATTCTTTTACTCTCATGCTTGTCACTCAGCAACCTCCTACTCAAAATTCACAAGAGTACAAGCAACAGTATAATCCAACATAATTTGTTACACAAACTAAAACTGAGCTAAAATACCTTCTAAAGAATCTTCAGAACACATGCAAGCATCAAGATTTTAAAATTACAGTGAAATTTTAAATAAACCCTAGTTCTATTTCACTTATTTACTTTTACCTAACTCCTACCAATGACAAAGGAATGCTAATACTTAGGTAAATTTAAGAGAATGTAAATAGTGCCACTTCTGAAAAAACTGATAGGGAACCAGCCTTCTCAGAAGAAGTCAGGTCACAGAGCTCTGTTTCTTATTAAATGCCTTCACGTCATTTCAGTATGATATTCTCTTGGCTTGTCATCAAATGCGTACTAAAAATCTCCATGTAGTAAAAAAATAATCAAGTTATAACATCATGGAAAAGAAAGAGGAGTGTGGGAGCTGGAATCTAGATTGCAGGTAAGTGAGGTCAAATCTAATTTAAAAAAAGTTAAATGGGGATACATTTCTTTTTTACTTAAAACATAAATTAAAAGAATGATTGGAATAGACAGATAAGATAGACATGTTCAGTAATACAGGCCAGACAGAACAATCAAATATGGAAGCCAAATGGCCCTCTGAAAAAGTACTCTATCAAGACTATGTTGTCTAGCAGGTGTCAAATATATACTGAGAGTCTTCAGTGACTACTTCTTCTAGCTCCTTTTCATGTGTGCATTTAGTACATTATGTGTGCACATGCATCAGAGTTCTCTAAATGCCTCTCTCACAAACAGATCATGAATTACTACTACAGTAAAAAAATACTAGCAAGAGTAGATGGGAAAAAAGGCAAACCAAGAAAATAGCAACAATTATTTTATTCTTTAAATTAACATCAGCTGAGAGTTGATTAGTGACAGGAATATCTATATATGTATAAATACACACACATTTACAAAGCAATATAAAGCGTAGACATTTTCCAGGAACTACAGTTTAACAGGTATCAACTTCTTCAAAAGACTAAAAATAGCAAAAAATATTTTTACTTGTGAAAATTCTCATCCGTTTCCTCCAAATGCAAGAGAATTTCTTCTGCACATTCTACTGATGGGGCTCCAGTGATTTTTTCCTTCACACTCTGCAGCAACTGTCTAAGCATAGACTGTAATAGAGCTTCATCTTCACTTGTGAAGTGAGACATCTGTAGAAAACAAATAGAAGAATAAGAAACCCTCATAGTTTTGTTTTTCCTCAAGGTGCTAAGAAAACCACAAATCCCTTAAATTGCCATTTTTTTACTGTTATCCACAGGATTTTCTATCAAAAGACACAATCAGAGACAGGAAATATTTGACAGAACTTATCTTCAGACAAACTGAAAACAAAACAATCAAATCAGTTTCACTAAAACTCCTGATATGGTAGCATAATATTCTTAAAGGAGATATTACATTAAGAAAAGCTTGAATATTCCTATTTGTACTTGCCCATCATAGAGGCACAAGACCCCATGTTAAGGTAAAAACATAAAAAGGAGGGAAGGTTTTGCAGATGTAATGACTGTATCTTTACAGTCATTACATCTGTAATAAGAAAACTTTATAGTCTCTCACCTGTTTCTCATCCACTATTACTACCTAGTTCTGACTTTGGAATCCCTCTAACTCAGAGCTGTTGCTGTGCTCATGACTGAAAGTGCTGTCAGCTTTTGCAAGGGCCAGGTGGAATTATCAGAACAATTTAATTGCCCTGTGCTAATCAACAGCAGTGACATGACAGAGACCTGTCAAATTAAAAGGAAACTGCTGGGAAAAACTGGGAGAAGAAGCACTGAGAAACTGGAAACATCTGTCAAGTCCAGAAGACAGACGATCAGTTAAATTTTCAAGAGGTGCAAAAAAAATACACAAGCTCATTTTTGATTTGATTAATCAATGGCTTAAAAATCTTTATATGCCATGGAACACTTTCAAACCTCAGTGGCAGTTTATATATAATAAAAACTATATATTATATAATTATATTATTATATATTATATATCTAAATATTATATATAAGCTATAAGCTAGAAATATATAATATATATTAAATATATTAAATATACATATTAAACATTTGTAGCCTATTTAAGGAAAAATTAGAGATATTTGACTTTTTAAAATTGAAAATTAAAGACTCTCTAAGCACCTATGAATAAAGAGTACACACACACTTGACAGAGACAATACAGTAAATTACTGTTTAAGTATCAAATAGTATTAACCAGGAAAAAATAGGGGAAAAGAAAAGCAAAACAAAGGTGAAAAAAAAAGAAAAAAAAGCCGTATAGGACTAGCTGGAAGAGTTATCTTTTATGAAAGGTAACAGTTCATCAAGGTAGCACATTTCTGTAGTAAGTAGCACAGCTGCTGAACATTTTACTTTGATCTATCATTATTCAATATTAACTCAACCATCTTACCAGAAATTTCATTAAACTAAACTCGGAGCAACCAAACAAAACACCCCAAATCCCTTGCCATAATCTTAACTCACTGATTTGCATCCCTCTTTTTCTTATAGAATCTCGAGATACTTAATCGAAGTCAATGCACTTTTAGGTCTATAAAATCATCAGACAATATCCTAATCCCCTGGGGAAAAAAAAAACAAAAAAAACCCCACCTCACCAAGTATTTTGGTGTAACTAGGCATTTTTAGAAGTGCAAGGTATCTAGATACTGCACTGGCTGGTGATACTGGCTGGTAGTCAGTGCAAAGCCCGGCTCAGGTTGTTCATAGAGAGAAATCATGAGAATATTGCAGATGCACCTCCAGTTCGCCTTGAAAGGTCTTAACCTGACTTATGTAATCACTAACAAAGATACCTATCTTACACTTCATTAGTAAAGGTTTGTGCCTTGTTGTGCTTGGTTTTTTGATGGTTGTTTTTTGCGGGGTTATTTCGCAGCAGGCATATCCCCCATTCCGTTTCCAGGCAACATTCAAATGGTCGTTTTCTCCCTAAATTACAACTTTACCCAAAGTCCGGTTTGGGCAGTCTTATAAAGGTCCGGGTACTATCTCATATGCAAATCCAGCCCCACAACTCAGGCAACGATTCAGAAGCGACCTGTTGCCAGCATTTATCCTTACAGAAACCTTCGCCTGGGCAGGGAGGCAATTTTAGCAACAAACAGAGGAGAGCAGCTCCCAGGACGCGAGCGGTGCGAGATTCCCTGCCCCTTCTGGCGCTTTACCGCCCGCCCTTGGGCAGCGCGCCGGCGCTGGGCAGCAACCAGGATTCCTGGGACAAGCCACGCACGAGAAGAGCAGCCGGTCTCTTCCCAAGCGTCGGGAGAGGTTATGCCTGCCCAGGTGTTTCCCTCAGCTGTCGCTGACAGCGCGGGCGAGCTCTGCCCGGGCACCTCGGATGCGCTCGCCCCACGCACCCGCTCAGCTCCGCCACGCTCCCCCCGCCCCGGCAGCCCCGCACTCCCAGCGCGGCTCCCTGCCCGCACTCCCAGCGCGGCTCCCTGCCCGCACCCCGCGCCGCTGCCCGGCCCGCAGGGATTCACCTTGGGCGGCCGCGGCCCTTGGCAACCGCCGCGCCGCCGCGAGTCTCGCCGGGCCCTGGAAATATCGCGAGAGGCCGCCCGCGCTCCGCCCGCGCGGGATGCCGTTCCCGCGGGCCGTGAGGGCTCCGGGAGAGAGGGTGGCCGCTCCGGCGGCAGCGGTGTCGCGGGGATGTGTTTGCCGGTACGGGCAGCGCGAGCAGAGCTCAGGAACACCCAGGGCTCCTGGCTTCAGAGTCCTCTCTGTGCGGCCCGGGGTGGTGGCCCCCACGTTTCCCACTGAAATCAAAGTACAGTCAAGCTGTTATTCCCAATTTACATCCGCAGGGGAGCACGCTGTCTCCGTAAATAAAATAATGAACGGCAAGGAATTTTTCAGTCGTCTTTAACTCTCCATTCCCTCCTGCGATGAAGGAAATGTTAGAAAAAGATCATATAGTATTTTTTTCTCTCCAGCAAGTAAATGCATAACACAAAACCAGCAAAAGCAGTTTGATATGAAATAATTTTTATTAGGTCAGCTATAATAAACCAGAGTTTGGTTACCATAAACACTCATAAGGATGTTTGTCAGTGCTTGCGTGCAAGGTGTTACATAGTGCGTTAGTTTCCTTTCCTCCTACATTTTTCTAGTGAATCTGATGGTGGGTGATGCTAATCATCCATGACGATTTGTCCCTTAAGTGTTAATCTTCCACCTAATGCTAATCTTCCCTGAAGACTTGTTCCTTTAACTGGACCCGTAGCCCCTTCAGTTAACAGAGCTGTACGAAGTTGTGGGGATCCACTTGCACAGTAGAATTAAGCTTGTAAACGGCAGCATTTCTATTGAAAAGGGACGATTCAGGGCAACACAAACCTCTCTTACTGCCGGTTCTCCGAAACCAGATTTTGATTGGTTGCATAAAAGTTTCTTTGATACCTTTAGCAGTGAGCTCTTCAGTGCTTGGACGTGGCCAGTGCCTTCAGGTACACACAAAATAAAATTGGAAAAATTGTTTGCAAAGGGGCTCCAGTAAACTGACCAGAGTCCTGTTAGCTTGGCCATGCACTCTCCCCATCCTCTAAGCGCACTGTTTGGAATGGGCTATAAGTGACAGCAACTTATTCCACATTCATGCCAGGCTCTTCCTTCACAGGCAGCAGAATAGTTTGCTTCTTTTTTGTCCTTATACCAACTGAGAGGTGCAGTGGTACAACACTTCTAATTCCTTCATCACTTCACAAGCACTGGTTCAAGTGACAGCATCTCAATTTCATAGCTGATAAAGAACAGGAAAAAAAAAATCAATGTACATTGTGTTCAGCATTCCTAGTCCTTACTGAAAGAACCTCCACTTCAATAAGCCTTCCCTATCTTACAAAACACCTTATAAGAAAATTTGCATTTGTAGTATCATCAGAGAAAGATGTCCCCGTGATGCCTGCAGTGTTCCTGAAATCCTTCCATTCCTTTCTACTCTCTCCCACCTTCTGTATTGCATCCAGTTTCTTTAGCTACGTTTTGCAGCCATTGTCATCTGGAGCCCTTTCTTGTGAGCAAAGCTGGCAGACCTCAGATGCCATTGGCCATGATTATTAGGATGCATCCAGGCAGACACCCTCTGAGGGTGATACTCCGTAGTGAACAACACTATTCTGAAGTACAGTATATTTACATGGATGGATATCTGTCATGTGAGAGAGAGGTTGCAATCACTGTGAAACTGTTCATGTGGATTTCACACTGGTGAAATTTTACTCTCTCTTACTCTAGGAATTCCTTCTCCTTGGTAGAAATATTCCAGATGTTCTCTCTCGGTTGTACAAACAGGAAAGCCTGGCTCCTAACCTCGGTTCAGGAAGGCATGAGATACAAATAACTCTTCATAAGATCTCAGCATTGTTAGAAAGTCACAGTGCTGACTTCTGTAATTTTAGAAACTTAAAGGAAACAACAAATACACAAATTCTTAGAGTAAGAATAAGCAGAGTTAAGGTAAGCAGAGTTTCAAACTGTGAAACATTATAGGAATGTGAGTAACTTAAGTATTATAGAGAAGTTTAATTTAATTGATATGGTTTTCTCTCTGTACCTTGAACATGTCCCAAAATTTGAATTATCAGTTTATGCCAAATTTCTGTAAATTTAAAATGTTTCTGCAGTGTCTTCAATGTGGCAGATCAGAAAAAAAGGAAACTGTGGAAAGCAAAGGAATCTTTACAGCTAGTGGTAGTCACGAAAATGGCTTGTGTTGGTGCCCATGTCATTACAACAGGGACATAATCTCTCCCCGCCTTCTGCTCTTTCTGACTTTTCTCTTTTCCTTCACTGTAACTTCCCACAAGACCACTCTTTTTCTGGATGACACATAAAGGTCTGGAAAAAATTTGATTTCATGTAGTTGATGCACAGCTCTTAGTTTCTCCAAGATTCTTTAGCTAAGACTTTCACCAACTCTGTATGTAGGACCTGCTAAAGGAATTGGGGTTTAGTATTTGATTAAAAAATTTAGCATAGCCAGTATCTATTGAAATTTCAGCCTTTATCAGCCTTATTTATTCCAGCCTTTATCAGCCTTTCCTTGGCTGATACAGTTTTTAAAGGAGTATATACCAGAGAACTAAAAAGGAAGGCAAACTCTGCTTGACTAAGACAAACCCAACCAAACCAACCCAAAAGCAACTTTCTATACTCCCATTTCAGAGCTCAAATCAAGATCAGAAGGAGCCAACGTGTCCTCACTTCAGAGTTTCCCAAACTGGGACTAAGATTGAAAAGGAAGAAATAAATTAGGAAAGGAGAAATACGTGTGAATTCTGGTTCTGGAGGTAGCACAAGAAGTCTTCACCACCTTTCTGCACACTGACATCCCTTAAGCAGTTCTTGAGCCTCCAAATAAAAGATGAGGACATTTCCTCAGCCCTTGTATGAATGCTGTGGCATTTCTTGCCCTCTTATATCACATTTATGGCATTTTCCCAAATTTGGAGGAACAATGAACATGTTTTGAGACATCACTAGATCATAATCTAATCATAAATATCAAAAAGGAAACTGCTTAAAATACTACTGCTGATGGGAAAATCTTTTAAAATAATCTCCAAAGGAAATTTTCTGTTTTGGAGACCATCTGTCCTTTCCTCCCAGTGCACTCTGGGGAAATAGTAACCCCTGGATAGATGTTTCCGTTAAAACAAACACTGAGGAACTGGTGGGTAAATGGTCAGGAGGGTTGCAGGCTGGAGCACTTATGCTATCAGCTGCATTTAGAAGTCTTGTGTTAAAACACATGCGAACAGAATTTATATCAGTTCCATAACAGGGAAAATGTAAAGTGTCCTGACAAGTCTAAAGTTACATCAGACGACTTTGTACATTCCTGTTGAGAGCTGAGCTGGTATGAGATGCATGTAAACTATTACAGGAATCAAAAAACTAATTGGGTCAGTTTGCTTATTTGGTGATTAAACTTCAGTTATGCTGACATTTCAAAAAGACTGAAGATCTTACTTTGCTGTTCCTGATCTCTTTTTTCTGAAAAGTGAGAAACTGGCAGGAAATCAATAGGACTCTCACATAACATTGCAAAGCATCAACTCTGAGGCAGCCTGCCCAATACCAATCAGGAATGTTATTGATTAAAAATGTAACTTAGTGAATATATAGGTACTGATTTTTCCATCTGTATATTATGATGTACTTTTCAATAAATGCTTTGCTTGCAGTTGTAAGAGTAACTACTGGAACTGAGGTGATAACATCTATACTGCAATGCTAAGTAACTACCTCAAAGAATCAAAGACAAAATAAGCTTCAATGACAATATAAATATCCAAATGCCAATAAAATAATTTTCCAATTCACAACTTTCTTTTGGTGAAACTTCAAGGAGCCAAGGGCATGTGTTACTAGCTCTGATTGGCCTTAGGCAGATCTCTTAGCATCAGGCTCAGGTCTTTATTGGAAATTGAAAATAATAGAATTATCTTTATATGCCTTTATGAAAATTAATCTCACAGAGGTACAACATAATAACCAAGTGCTATTATGGATCTTGACTTTATTTTCCATTTCTTTTCTAATTAATATTTTGGTCCTTTTTTATTATGCGTTTCCTGAAGGTGGCAGCAATATTCAGGAGTTGCGTGAGTGTCTGACTTTTGAACCTATTGACCTGTAATACAGCCTTGTTAGTAGTTGCATGTGAATATTCCTGTGCCTTTGAATTGTCCATCTTTTTTCTTGTCCTTACCAATGACTGTTTGTGTTACCTCTCAAAACAGTACTTTTATATCCTGAAGTTGAATATTTATTTTAATTTCTCCATTTATGTTCATCTTTAGTAAAGTATTGCTAAAGTAACTTCCTTCAGATTTCCTCTCAAGATCAGCATTAGTTCCTGCACTTGTCACATTGCCATTTCAGAATTCATTCACACCACCACTGCTGATGCAGTATTCTTTTGCTGACACTGACTGCTATTTCTCTTTACATTTCTGCTCCCTCTTAGATTTCCCTAAGATGTCTCATTGTTATCACTTCCTTTATTACACTATTATTACTACAAAACCTCCATAAGTGATTTTGTTACTTGTGGTTTAAGTGTTGAGCCGCCACATCTTCTCTTTCCTGTTTCCCATTTGTCTTCTGGAAATTGTACCCATCCAGATAAACTGCTCTCCTTACCAATGGCTTATCCTGCTATAGTTCTGAATCCCAGAGTCAAACACAATACAGTTTCCTTCCTGCATCATCAACCAAGTGCTGTCTTTAATCTTAATATTTGCAGGGAGTCAAATACTGGAGACATTTGTTATGTAAGCTGTTGTTTTATATTCTCTTATTAATATAAGTTACGGTCTTCTTGTAAGAGTCTCTTCTACAAGTACAGATTAATCTAGACAGATGTGACGCACAGATAACATTGTTCTGTTCATTTTTTGAATGTTGTAAAATGCTTGAAAAGTAAGCAAATCGTGCTCTTTGCTGCTCGTTTGAAGCTGTACTCTTCGTAAGACAGAATTTGGCCCATCCTTTGCCGTGCTTTATTCCTTTGTGTACTTTCAGCAACATGAACTGTGTGCTTTGTTTTTCAAATATTTTGTGTCCTAGCAAACTGACCTCCTCCTCAAAGTGATGTTTTAAAGAAATAGTAAAAGCATTGCTTGGTAACAACACTGTTTATGTAAATTCCAGAAAACGCTTGGTTTTACTTTTCCTTTTATTTTGCTTAGATAATGTCTGTGATCCTAACAGAATTTTATATCTGAGAAAAGTTTTTGGAGATTCTCTGAACAAATACAGTGTCTGAAATAAAGATGGATGAAGAAGAACACCAGTCCTAAATGCCTTCATATACAAAATACATGGTCTTTTAATAAAAATTTATTTTAAGATTATTGTGTAAAAGAATCTATTGTGCAATGGAATCTTATTAGGAACACACATTCCTTAAGATAATGAATCTAATTTCTTTGAATAAAAAGTGTTCTAGTTTTGCATTATTGAAATCAATATGCCACCCTCATCTCAATATAATTTCAGTGAATTTTAGTGTTAAGGATGAATTTGGTTCAGTAAATCTGAAAATACATTTCTCTTACATGAAAAATAATCTCTAAATAACAAGAAGAATATTTAATATTTTCACTGATATTTTTAGCGCCCTCGTGATGTGGGTGAAATTCCAATAGAGACATGATTTTGTCAGTCAAACTCCTTTCACTGAGGAATAAGACAAATACTTCTATATCTTGATACATCTGCTCACTGACTGTTACAAATTTTGTAATGCATATTTTACCATACAGTCTGTAGTGCTGGGTTGTTGTGACCTAAGGGCTCAACTTTGCACTTGGTCTTGTTGAACCTCAGACAACTGGCCTTGATCCATCAATCCAGCCTGTCCAGATCCCTCCTCTCCTCTTTAGTTCAGAAAATTCATCTTTTCAATTCTTTTTTTTTTCAGGGAACCACCTTCTTCATCCAGGCAATTGTGCTTATGCACCTGTCTGGGGCAACTGCCGGAACAAACATACACTGAGTCCTTGTTCTCCTGGGTTGGAAGATTATTTAAATTCACAAGATGAGACACAGGTCTCTTGATTCAGAAGATATATTTTTTTCTGGACTTGTGAATGGTCTTGTTTACTATACCAGACCTGCAGTGTGCAAGTCAGTGCTGCTGAGGAGGAAAGAGCTCTGATTCTGGAGTGAAAGTAACTCTTGATGGGGATTGGAACTTCATAACCTGGCTTTACAATCAAAGCAAATGGAAGAATGTTCTGTTTTGATAAGGAATAAGGCTGAGTGTAATCTTCATCCCTTTGTCGTCTGTCAGATGGGTTTTGTGAACTTCTTGTGATTTGATGGGAGACTGATTATTCTGCTTGGAATCCTTGGAGCACTCCTGTAGTATGCAAAGTATACTAAGAATGTGATAATTACTATTTTAAAGTCTAATTCCCTTTTGGTGCACTCTTTTTTTGCTTAACTGATGTTCCTGGGCTTGCATTGGAGAATAATGCAGCAGCTGGAGGGAAGAATCCATGTGGATGTAGATTCTAGGCATTCACCAGTGGAAGATTCAGCCCCAGTTTTAAGAAGGACGGAGGATATACTCCGTCTACATATACAGATATCTATATATATAGAGATACTATATATATATACAGATACAACTACATATACAGATGAGTAGTTCTTGGCAAAGCTCTCAAAACACTTTAAAAATACACTCCTGCTTAGTTTTTAGAATAATTTTGCTAGCTACTCTGATGCTTTTTACTGTTTATAGCACTAAATAATTGTAATGCCATTGTGTTTCATACTCTTTATTTTACTGCTTATGCACCATATGGTATTGATGTGTATTATATTGCATATAACTCAATACAATAAACATAGTATTACCAAACAGAATTGGTGGATTTTTATTATAGGTAGGTTACCTACTGTGATGAAAATAATATAAAATTATAGGGAAATTATTATTCCCTTTCTTCCTAGTTTTTATTCAAGAAATGACCCATGGTAAAAAAGGTGCAATTCCACAAAGCTTTATGGAAGCATAGATCTTGGTATAAAACAGTAAATAAGCTCTGCTAGGATTTTATGGTTTTTACACTTGTCTTTTAAAATTCGTTTATATTTGTAATGCTTTACCTCAGAGGTTACTTGAAGATCACTCCTGAGTGTTATTGCACATTCTCAATTGTTTCTGCAGGCAATGGATGCCAAGAATCTCACTTTGCAGACCAGAGCCATTATTCTTTCTGATATTTACCCCATGCAGACTTTTTTTTTTTTTTACATGTTAACCACGACACCCTAATTCCTATCCATGAAAGACTAAATACTTAGCTAAGAAAGTAAATTTAGAGACTAAATAAATTTTCTATTCTTCTATGATATGATCCTAAGCTTAGTGAGATGAGCTGACCTCTGCAGAAATATACTGCGGGGCTCTCATTTTGTTGACCTGATTCCAGAACAGGACCTAGGAGCCAAAAGGAACCCATGAAATTGCATTTTTTAGGTAAACCTTCCTCTCTCAGCTTTCCATATTGTGAGCTTCACAGAGAAGGGAAGCATTCCTTTCCCAAAGGAATTACAAATTCATTAAAATCCTACACAGCGATGAAGGTTGACTGTAGCTTTGTGGTTAAGTACTGATGTGGGAGTGTTGGTACTTTTCTTTTTATTAAGTCCAGTCACTGTTTAATATAAAATGGATGATGAGTCCTGACAATAGAGACAGTCCCACAACTCACTTCTACCCAAGTGTCTCTGCAGAGTCAAGTTTCCACTTTTTGGCTTTCCCTCCTTCTTTGGCAAATCCTGACCTCCTTCACAAATCTTCAGCAGAAGAGGAAAGCCCTGCTCAGCCTAGCCTGCTTCTCAGCCACTAAAAGATTCTCCTAGGAGCAGGGGTTTTTTTGAGTTCCCAGTTTCTAGAGCTCAGTTATATACCGTCAGTGGGCACTGTGAGACTGAAGTGTAAAGAGGTGTGTAGGTCTTTGGAGTCTTCAGAGCTAAACAGGAGGCTGCACCATAATTTTCAGTTTCAGACCTTCTGAATCTGGTCCTAAATGTCTTCCATTTTTCACATGTGCCTCTTTTTCTAGGTCAATGACAGGTTATATATCAATTTCTGTTACCTAGGATAGCATAGTAAGGATAGGATGTAGAAGATGTTTGTATCTTTATATAAGCATAATGATTTTTTTCAACTTTTCACTTATTTTGTATAAATGTAAGACTTTTTATCAGACAGCTGTTACAGCAAATTTAAACCTGCATGTGATACAGAAGGAAGTGAAAGGCAATCTGGATCAAACATATAAGGAACTGATGACATGTGCTGTATTTTTGGAAGTTTTATCTGCAAAAGAGGCAGCATGTAGAAAAATTCCTGACAGCCTTTCACATTATTATCTGTCTGTCAAAGGTGATTTGTGTTTTATTTAGTGTTAGTTGAACCTCTCATCTCCCAACACTACATATTGTTTGTATCAGAGCACCAAAGCCTTGGTTCTTAATACATCATGCAGATTCACTTGTCCTGAATAATTTTTCCAGTGTGAATAACACAGACTTTGTCTTAATACTGCTATGATTTTACAGCAACACAAAACCAATGGAGCTACTTCACCTGCATCATCATTCGCTTAGGTTTATGCTAGTGTAACACAGCTACCAGAAAGAAATTACATCTATCTGCCCAGGCATTAGTGTCCTAGTCATTCTTGGTACTATAAAGGAATGTGGTGCAGGCCTTGTGGAAGGAGTGGCCAGGCTCAGGCTCCCTGCAATCATTACTATTCATCCTGCTGCAACTGTGTCCCCCTGGAATTTTAAACACAGGCACTGCCGAGGCTCATTGGGAACAAGTGAAGCTGTTCAAGTGCTGATTATTCTGGCAGGGCCTGAGCAAATTAGTTAATAATTAGGTGTGAAATTAATGTACACCTTCTGTTTTCCTTAGTAGATTTCCCATGTTGTTAATTTGCTTCTGCACCACCAAGGGACAAAAGTACCTTTAAAGAACATTTGTGGGGATGAGGTAAAATTGTCCCCAGTGGACATTTGTTGTTACATTTGTTATCTAAATTTTAGTATTGTATAGAGCTTTGTCTGAACTCTTCAAAATGTCTCACTCCTTAAATCCTAACTATGTATAGTGCCTATTTGAGCAAGATTTAATTGGCTGATGAGAAAAATAAAATATTGCTTTGTCTTTATGTTACATTATGTTAGATAGATACATAGTGTATTATTTCATTATGCCTTATCCTGTATGTTTGCCTTTTAAATGTGGCATTTGATTTGAGGGTGTTTATATAGAATGTACTAGCTAAAAATTGTGTGACATGATGTTAGACCTGCAGTGTGGTGCCTAATGTAGCAATGTGTTGTTGGAAGGGTTTTATATATTTCTGTATGTTAAGCAGGATATTTTAGTCAGAAGGAGTATTTTGTGATTCTTTACTATGAGTAATATATAAATGAAGTTATGTAGACCTAAAAGCCTCTGTAGGAGCTTGTAATTCTGGACTGCACCAAAATGCAGAATTAACATTATCAACATTTCACTGAAATTACAGCTTTCACTGTCACCCACAATGTAGAGTGTGGGAAGATCTCTTGGAAATCTGAGGTGATGCAAGATAAAGTTTGAGTCTTTGCGCCTCTTAAAAGGTGAGGTTAGAGACTTTTTGCTCTAACAGGCCATTTTTGGGTCCTTCACTATATTTAAAGCTAGTTATGGCAAATCGTTGCCTCAATGCTTTATCCTGTTAACTCAGATTGTGACTTTTTGTTTTCTGTAGCCTCTCTGACTTTTTTGACCACTCCAGTTTACTGGACAGGGATGAAATTATCTGCAGCACAAGGGCAAACATGTAAATGTGGAAGCTTCTATGGGAGCAGATAGAAGTAAGTGTCTTGAGAAGTTTAAGTACACATTGCTGTAGCAGGCAGGGCACATTAGAAAATGAAAGATTCTTTCCCTTTTTCTAGGACAGACCTGGTATGGGAGATCAGCAAGTCTTTAGGAGATTGTTTTGTGGCCTGTTTTGAGTTTTGTGCTATTGAGGTGTCTCACTTCAGCTGGAGGTAAAAATACCATTTTGATCAACTAGGAACATTGCAAGATGACATGACTTTTGACAAACTCTAGCAGTCTTTGAAGTAGCTCATGTATAGTGTAGGTAATTTCCCAAACTGTTCTTAATGCATATGTTAAAAAAACAATTGGAACAAAATTGAGATAATCCATCAGGTTCAGATTAGTTTTCTTGCAAGAATGTTAACAGAGGGAATTTTTGTGATCTCTAAGAATTTATTGTAGTGGTATACCAAAAGGTAGCACTTTCTTTTCTTTGGACGCTATTTACCATCAAAAAATCTAGAAATAATCTGAAGGGTAAATAGTTAGGCTACTTGTAAACTGTGGTAGGAATATATGCCAACATTTTGGTTTACAAAGGATAGTATTTGCATACAAATCCAAAGAACAGTTTACGTAAAAATTTTTAAAAGGCTGATTCATCAAAAATCAGTCACAAAAATACATTAGGATTAAATAGAATCTAAATGTTATGGCTGGACTTAAGTGGCTTGATTATACTTTTTAATATCTGGCATTGAGTTTCCATAGTCCTAGTAAACTGAATTTCTATTTCTTCCAAGAATTGTTTCTACTATTTATCCCATTTGAATAAATATTAGTGCTTGTACTGGCTGGCAAGGGAAGAGAGGCAAAACCCTTCTACTCAAGTCACGGCTGGTGAAAGCTCTGAGAAGCACCTGCTATCTGGACCATGACCCATGCTTGGGTGAGGAACTGTGTCTTCATCAATAGTTAAAGCTGGTCTGATCACCATCTCACAGGACAAAAAATTTTAAGGCTCTCGTAGTGCAGTCTTAGGCTAAAATATTTTTAATGCAAGCTTATTGTTATTATGAATTTCATCAGTTTTCTGATGTGGGTGTTCTGTTTTTTCTCCCATCTGTTCTCATAATCCCTTTCTAAGGCCACCCATTCTGCTTCATGCACGCTTGTGAGTAATAGAGGACCATTTTTACCATGCCCATAGCTATTCATCTTTTTGAATTATGTATCTTTTGCTTTAACCACAAGGCGTTTTTCCGAGCTAAAACCTTCTCTTCAGTGTTAACTTATGAATGCAAGAAACTGTATTTTATTGGTCTGTGATTTGCATTCTCCCTTTTTCTCATAACTAGCATACTTACTTCTCCTTGTCACCAATGCAAAAGCTTTCCTCTTTGTCTTCTTTGCTTTCAGTTTTGCTGAAATTTGCAATAGGAATAGGAAAGTGAGAGAGGTACTTGGAGGACGTTGAATCCTTGCAGCTCTAATCAGAGGTCCATGAATGGGCTGCCAACTATGTTATTCATTTCCCTCTGCTGTGCCAGGTTCTTCTTCCTCCCTCTTCCTCGACCCAGCTTCCTTTGATCATCTCTCTTCCCTTCCCTATCAGTTCCTCCAAGAGGTACATAGCCCAGAGTTGCTATTCTCCTTTATGCCTCCACCATTCTCCTGCTTGCCCTCCTTCCTTACTGTTCTTTTTTTTTTTTTTTTTTCCCCTTGTTAGGCATAGAAAGGTCAGGCCCTTGTCTTCTGGGCTTTCTTGAACTTTGGGTGCTAGCCATTTCACTGTGGCAGAATGTCAGAGTCTATTTAAGTGCATGGAAAGGCTCCAATAGTTTCAGGGAGGTTTTGGTACTGGCCATGAGACCGTGGCTGTGTTGGTCAGAATTTCTTTCTGTAGCAACCTTATGCAGGAATCCAGGAGAATGCCATGGCTCACCCCCATTCTCCAAAACATTTGTTCAATGCTATAGTCAATGGTAACTACAACAGCAGTGAGAAATTCTTTCTTGACTTGTTTCTTGAGCTATTGTAATATTACTTTTTCAGTGATTGCTGTATTATGATTTTTTGCTCCCCTTCCACAAAAAAACCTCTTCTTTTCTAATAAGAAAGTGGCCAGCTGATTCATACAGTACATCTGTACTTTTACAATCATGCTTCACGTTCCAAATATTCCTATGGTATGCAATATCCTTAATTTTTCCTAAAGAAAATCAGAAAATGCTTATTCTTAATTTTTACTAATACCTACCCAATTATTTCCAGTTTTACTTTATCCATATCATATTGAGGTCAAGAAGACCTTAGGTTAACATTTTTAAAGAAATATCTGTGACTGGTTACATTGCTCTTCAATCAACCCCTTGCTAAGTTTGAGATGTTCAACACTTTTAATTGTACCTTATAATTAGTCCCAACCTTCTGACCATTTCTGTTACTCTTCACTGAACTTCTTAATTTAGTAATGTTTTCCTGCTTCTTGAAAGTAGTTTGAAAATTCTCGACCAATTAGCCAAATTGTCCTATTCAAATTTCAATATTTGACTGGTAAATTTTTGTAACAAGGTGGGCATGATGTATTAATACTTAATGGGGTATTGATGAAATTACTTCACATACCGTGGAACTCCTAATTTTCTTCTTGGCACATATATCCTAATAAGGCATACCTGACTATTTATGAGTTCTTGGCTTAAGTTACACAAGATCTTTTCTCTGTAATTTTTTTTTTGTTTTCTTTCTAACTTCTGACCTCAAGTTGCAATTTTTCCAGCCTTAGGAATAAATCAGAATATCCTCTGGAGTATTTTTTTTTTTTGTGATAACTAGAATTTCATGTGTTTTTAAATCCTTGGGGTTTATATGCTGGATTTGTGCTTTAAAATTACATCAAATGAAGATAGTACAAAATCTATGCAAGCTGAACCATAAATTAAATTTTGTTGGTTGATATTTATAATCCTTTCCTCCCATTTTACTGTGATTTCTCATCTGTAGATTTTTTTTCTAATTTCTTATCCCTGCCAACTTAGATGTTCAAAGTAATTTAGTTTATTAAAAAACATCAGCGTGATCCTTCATCATGGAAAAAAAGAGGTCATTGCAACACTGATAATTTTGCTATTTTAAATAGCCAAAGAATCATAGTGTGAGACAGATAAGCCCTTTGTTCAGTGCTAACTATGAATTGGAGCCACAGCAGAAGACAATTGTTCATGTCAAAACTAAATCCTCAAATAATTTATCAAATCTGATTTAGAATCCAGGAGTATTGTAAGGAGGATGAGACAAAGGAGATGATAAAGCATTTTGGAGAGATCTCTGATGTTATCATGTTCAGGCAAGCAAATGGTAGATTGTCCCATCTGCTCCTAAATTTCAGGCTTGGATGGAATTCCTGAATTAAAAAAAAAAGAAAACCTCAACAAAAAAATCAAAAACCCCAGTCCCCCCATAACTAAACAAAAAGCAACCAAACAAAAAAACCTCAGCAAAAGTAAACAGATTAATAATGCATGTCCAAATGCTAACAAAAAGTAATAGACGGGTCATAGAATAATAGAACACTTAAGTTGAAAAAGATAAGAAGTTCATCTGGTTCAAATTTTCATGTGAAGGGGAGCCCTAAAAACATTATCTAGCACCCTGTCCAGTGGTATCTTAAAAACCTACGATGATGTAGACTATCACATAACTGGAAGATTGTTCCAATGGCTGGTTGTTCTCACTGTGAAAAAATTATTTCTTATATCAAGAAATATATAATTTCTTATGTATTAACCTGTCCTTACAGAACTTGAGCCCACTGTCCCTTGTCTTCTCCATATGTGTCCTTGTGAAGTGACCTTCTGTCTGCTTTTTAACTGCCTTTTAAGTACTAGAAAATTGTGATGAAGTCACATGAGTCTTCTCATGAGAGAAAAGGCCCCAGTAATTCCTTCAGTTACTTACTTTTCCTTGTAAGTCAGGTTTTTCAGCAACTAAATCATCTTTGTGGCACTCATTTGGACACTCTATAGTCTGTGCATGTCTTTTTCTGAATTGTGGAGTTGAAAACTGGACACAGTTCTTAAAGCACATCTTCATTTTTGTTGGCTTATACCTCTGCAGATAGCCTTCAGAGATGTAATTAAGAGTTACATTCCTTTTACTATCTTGAAACTCAGCTAAATCTTGGCTTTTATACACTTTGCAATATTAGCGTACTTGTAAAGTTTTCTACAAGAATCATTTTAGAGATATATATATAATTTGCAGGAGGATTTTGAGAGGAGTACTTATAGTTGATGAACTATTTCTTCTTTTTCCTGTTAAATTCTGGTAAGCTTCTGCTGAGATGTAAATGCCTCATACAAAATGCATTTTGTAATGCATGGACCACAAGAGAAGTCTATGATAGCAAGCTGAAATATTCATAGACTGTGAAACTCTGCCTGGGCTGATTCAGAAGCCAAGGCACAAAACAGTTATTCTTTCTAATGGAAAGGAATTGCATCATTAATGCATCAATATGCAATGCCAAAATATACAGTTAAGACTGGAATTTGATCTATCTCCAAGTCTGCTGCAGTACCCTCTAAGTTCATGTGTTTCCCTGAAGTATGGCATACAGAGCGGGAGCAGGGAGACAAAAAGCTGAATTCTTGTTACTTGTCCCCCAGACAAACCAGGCAATTGTAATCCCCAATTCATATTAAACTACACGCATATGGAGAAGGGAAGGAAGGAAATAAAGCTATGGCAAAATTGTTTTGAGAAGTGACACATAACCTAGAACTGTCTCAGAACTTAGCAACTAGATATATGTCACAGATCCTTCCCTTTCACTGTTGCCAGGAGCCTCAGTCGCTCACCAGGGTTGCAGTGTCCAGGTGCTGTCTAAACACAGAAAGAAAAATTCCTGTCAGTTTACAATCACAGAATAAAAATAATAGGAGAAAGCAAGAAGCAATATGCTAAAAAAAGTATTTTCTGAGTTGGAATTTGGAAATGTCAAGTGAACATTTTTTGCAAAACCAGCTTTCAGGCATCTTAGTAATATACTAGGATTGGGCATATACCCCAAATACAGGTTTAATACACAAAATAATGTATTTTCTACCTTTTTTGTGTGTTTAACTTTTCAAACCATAACTCACATTTCTTTAACAACAGACAGTAGAGAGTGTGCAAATAAATGTATCGTTCTAACAATAAATGAAAATAAGGGCATTGTTTTATACTGAATTCAGATGAATTAATTATGGTTATCACTTATCTCCTGGGGGAAAAAAGAAAGCTTCTTTCACCTATGTTCTTAGATTTCAGCAGCTTTGATGGGATTTTATAAACTAAGCCTTAAATTCTGCTGTCAAGGACAAAAGATCTTCTGAAAGAAGTAGAATTTAATGAGTGAAGCTCTTGGAAACACCAACTTAAAATGAAGTTCAGTGATTAATTAAATGTGGTATCCACTCTGAAGATTTCAAATCCATCTAGTAGTAGAGAAGGACATACAATACAATCTATTTTACATAGAAGTTGGAACAATTTATTCTAGAATAGTCTCCAGAACACTGATCCCAGGGAAAGCCGTGGAAAGCCAAGTCCTCTTGAAGGACATTTTGGGGCAGGTGAAGAAGGGAGTGATTGGCAACAAATGGAGTGATCAATCATACCTTACCAAACTGACAGCAGTGGGTGTCATTTAGCTTGACTTTAGCAAGGCTTCCAGCAGAGTCTCCTTCAAAATTCTTGAAACTGAGTCATTACACTGTGAATGGGTGGACAGATGGTTAAAAAGCAGTTGTATGGTTGGACTCAAAGGACAGAGAGCAGTTAGAGGGTTGTGTTTACCTGGAGGCTGGTGGCAGTGGAGTGCCACCAGTGCATCTATCCTGGGACCTGCTCTGTTTGACATCACAGGAGCACCCCAGCACTGAGCCTTCTGTAGCAGGGCAGCAGCAAGGACCTCCCAAACGTTTTTATCATATAACCTTTGTACAATTGTTAGCGTCTGAATTCTGTAAAGCATATGTTTAGAAATTATATTTATTTTTTTTCTTTTGAAAGACTGTTCTTATCATGTAAGTAACTTTTTAAATTGCTTACAGTAGGCACCAGACACGGCTGAGGTCTGTTGAGGTTGAACAATATGTACATCTGAAAATTTAAACTAGTGTAGACTCTAAAGGAGTCTTAAAAATGAGGATTTGATTTTAAATGTCACAGGAAAAGAAAACAAAATCAAAGTAGTAGGAAAAAATATATTTACTAATAAAAAAGATTTGCTAAGTGGCAACCCTACTTACTAGAATTTGAATTTATTTGCCGGAATGAGCGCTGAGTCAGAAAAAGTCATTGTGAAACCAGCTGAACACAAAAAGCCAAATTCAGCACTCACATGTACTCACACAGCTATCATTTACTGGGAACAGGATTGGCGCAGAGCATGGAAATGAGTAAGCCTTTGCCAATAAAAGAAAAATGGAGACAAATTTCAGAAACCACATCATAGGAACATTTCCCCATTGTGCCTGTGGTTGTGGTCTGGTGGTCTGCTGAAGTGAGGGAGAAGAAATAAGCATGAAATTGGACAGAAAAATGTGTCTGCAGGCACCAAGCAGCAAGAGGGTTGCAGCATAGTGGCAAGGTGCCTCACTGACTAACTCCTTCTTAAAAAGCTGAAACTGCATTTAAAAAAATTTAATAATTCTTTACAGTAATTTGAAGAATTATGAATGGATGTACTTTGTAAAAGTGATACTCTGCTTGTTGAATCTTAGATGTATTCCTCCTGATCAGGCATTTTTCTTTACATTTTTTTTCATTTTTCTCTGTTTTTCCCTCTCCCCATGTGTGACAATTGATAACTTGTGTTACAGGAAGTCAATCGACAGACCTGTTTTCATTACTTTACTGAAGATTTCTTTAAATGGTTTTATTAACAGGAAGATGAAACTAATTTTACATGAAAATATAGCTTACTGTGTAGTCAATTAAGAGTTACTTAAAGTACTTTGAAGACTATTGGACTGAATTAGGCTGTACAAAGTTGGAGGGGCCAAAAAACCACAAAGTCTAAATTTTCCTAGATCCTCAGAACAAAACACTAAATCTAGAGCAGTTATTCAGCTAATGAATGTTTGAGTCAGATTTGTGGGAGACAGTAGAGAACAATTTTGGGAGAAATTCTTATTCTTTAGAATTACTAAATTACTACTAGATAAGTCAGTTAATTTCATTCATGTCCCTACCTTTTTTTTTTCCCTAGGTTGCAAATCTTTTTCAGTTATTTTTAGTGGGACCAGATGGTTGTAAAGACTTCTGCTCTCAGTGCTCCTGAGCAGACCTTCAGATAGCACTTAACAAGTCTAATGGACCTGAGGAGATGGTGCTGCAGTGTTAGCTGAGCTGCATTTCAGTCCAGTCCATGGGTCTGAGCACAGTGAATTCCTTTCCTTGCTATTTTTTTCAATGAGGAAAAACCCACAGTCAGCAATGTGAGTTTTAAACTGTGGAACTTTATTATTTAGTTAAAGGATAAATGAAGACATTCACAATCTAAGTCCTGTGTGCTCTCTAGATGCAAGGTGCCTGCAATAGGAAGCTGGTCCCAGGAAACCAGAACAGGATCCCTGCCTGCCCAGCAGGGCTGGAGTGTTTCTCCTTTGGTAACGAGCTCTGCCTAACGAAGGGCACAGTACAGGAAACATCATACAGTCTGTATGCCAGTGCCTGTGACTGCTGATCTAGCTACAAATAGGAGTCACTGGACCCACTCTGATTATGCATGTACTGAGTAGGAGATTACCAGCAAAAGCAACAGCAGTTCTGTAATCTAGTAATATAATGACATGATGGTGGCAGAAATACTTAAAAAGAAATAGATGTTTCCATTGCTGTAGGCTTTTGCTTCAGCACAGCGCCATAGCGCCTCATATTCCTAGGCACACACTATCCAAGTGTACAGCAAACATTTTAATCTTCCATTATACCTGTCAGAAATAATGCTTACATCACTAATGTATAACAATATAACCTTCCCTGCCATTGACCATTCAGCCTGTGTCTGACTAGTACAAAGAACAGAAACCCGCAGTCCTCTGAAGGAAGCAAGCAGGCAGTTGTACAGGGTCCAGTGAGCCATATGAACCTCTGAAAGATTAGGGAGACCTAAAATTTCAGCTGGCCATGAAGTTCACACTTTTTCCACCAAGGAGGACAGTGTTTGGCCAGTGCTGCATACTTGTTAAACATTGGCTTACACCTTGCTATGTGTGCTGTGTCTTTGTGATTTATTAAAAGGCACAGCAACCTCTTCCTCCCCTCTGTCTCCTGATGGTACATTTCTGTCCCATATTGCAACTTCCATTGTAATGATAAAAAAAAAAAAAAGCAAAACATGAAAAATTGATGGGGTTATGTGTTTGCTTTAAAAACCACTAGCATGTTTGGATATGTTATGTTTAATAAATTGACGTGAAAAAATTCTTTTTCTTTGCTAATTAAAAAAAAATGAAAGTACAGATATGTAGTGTAGTTATGATTTGGTCTGCTCCAACACAGGTACTTGATGATCCTTTCTACACTTCCTGCATTTTTGTGTTGTGCTTCTAGCTAAGATTTCCTATTGATTCTGAGGTTTTGGCATTGTTTAGTGGAATTATAACACTTGAGAAGCACTCAGCCCTCACTACACCCTGAGCATGTCTTTTGAGGGTAAGAGAACAAAAAATTAATTATAGCTACACAGTGAATTCATTTTAATACAAGACTGGATACAAAAAAACCAGAATCTGTGTGTTGAAGTGGTTGCATCAAGGATAAAGGAAAGGCAAGGAGGCTAGATGTATGCTTGAATTGAGAGGCTAATTCTACCACGTGGATTTTGCAGTGGTTGAAACAAAACATCACCTGAATTTGGTTATTTAAAGTGATAGTGGCAGCTCCTTTAATGCAACAAAACACACTGGGGTTCTTGTGTTAATTCTGTTCACTGTGTAAGTGACATGACTAACTTCAGTGGGTATGGAAGAAGGTTCCACTGGGAGAAAGGGAATGGCCATTCAGAGCTCCCTCCAAGTTCTTATTCAGAGTGACACATTGTGAGGATGTTAAAAGGTGGAGATGAGGGTTTTCAGAAAAGATAGTTGATTTTTGGGGTGTTTATTTCAGGTGGGGTGTACTTTTTAGGACTTACTGTGTATTCATGCTCCACACAGCTCCTTTGTGTCTCCCTTTCAGCCACTGCTGAAAGTCTCAGGCTACCTTCTTGCATCAGTTCTAGGTGGTGGGAGAAACCTACCAAAACTGATTAAAAGAGCCACTGTGGCATCACAAGAAAGAATACCCTCTGTGAATAAAGCATTCCAACTTCTGTTTGTTTCCTTTCCTCTCCAGCTAATGGCATCTGTTCTGTGAGTGTGCCAGTTAATCTTGTAGTGCTTGTCCATAACAGCAGGAAATTGAAATTTGAAAATTCTGTTTAAGAAAGCTGAATAAAGACTTTACGTTCTTCCAGTTCAACTACTTTTGAAAATAAACCCTCAGCTTAAGGATAACAGAAGGCACAGTAAAACCTGCAGCCTCTTGCAGACTCAGAGCAGATACTTTTGGCTGGAGTAGGAGCTAGGATTTTTGCAGAAAGAGATAGAAGGGCCATCATGAAAGACCAGGAGAAAAAGAGAAAAAGGGTTGGGGAAACTACAATGAAAGAGGTAAGTTGAATACAGTGTCACAAATTAAAATTGGCATTAGAAATATATAATGACATTACTTTCCCAGGAGTGTAAAGCTGTGAGCCAGTTGATGGAATCAACTCAGTGCTTAATGCCATATGCTCTTGCTGATGGAAACTGTGTCTTGCAGGATGTAGAGCTTGGTACATTCCTGAACATGATAATGCTATAAACTGTTCATAGATTAGCATGGTCTGTTGCAGAAATGCTTGAATTAGAGAAGGAAATTACTTGTCATAGCAACTCTACAAGAGTCCTTAATGGTCTCTTGCAGATCTACTGCATGCAAGTGACTGACCTAGCAGTGATCTGAGAACAGGGCAAAATCTTATCTGCAAGCATAGATCCTGTTTGTGCCTGCAGGCACCGTACTCAATTTACAGCCAAAGCTGAAAGCCCTTTGAAAGTTGGCTCTTAAGGTTATACCCTCTGTGCTAAAGTCTGTCAAGGAATTTTCCCCTACAAGATATTCCAGGAGGGTTTTCTAGTACATACTTGCCTTGCTTTGTTTTCTTTTTGATGTGACAAAACCAGCAACCTTTGTGAGAGTTCAGATAATCAGATTTGCATTTTGTTTAGCCAGTCTCACTGCTACTATTTTGAAAATAACTCTCAATTGGAGTTTTATAGTGCAATTCATTATCACAGTATCTGGTCATCTTTCTGTTAAAAAATAACAACAAAGAAGTTCCTGACAGAATACAGAGTCCCTTGCATTTTCTTTTCTTTGGCATCTTTCTTTTTCAGTCTGTGTGATTTTTAAATTCTGAGATTCTTTTGATTTGGTTTACTGATTTATTTCTTTGAGATTCCTGCAATACAGGTTGGGGGCAGGCATGGATTAATATTTGTTAGTACAACTAACTAAAAAACAGTGTGGTTCTTAGATGAAACATGGAATCTTTTCTGTTTAAGGTTTTGCTGTGTTTCCTAAAAAAGTGAGATTATAATTTTTAACTTTCTAATTTTCTTTTTCTTTCACCATCCTTCAGTGAAGAATTCTTTATCTCCATACACTCAGAAACTTTGTCCTGTTCTTTACAGCTGCTATAAAGCAGCACTGCTATAAAGCTTTCTCCATAGTAGATATTTTATCCTATAAATTTTTGCATATGCTTAGCACCTCTCTTCAAAAGTGTCACACTGTTAGTATTGATTTTTTCAATTTAATATTTTCCCATTACTTTCCTCAACCTTCAAAGTTCTTTAATTTACCTGTTTCAACTCTGAGAACTCACTGAATTGCATTCTTCTTGTATCATTATTATTAAGTATCCTGCTGGGTAAATCTGAAGTAATTTAGAGCTGTAAATCTCAAACCTTATGAGGGAAGAACACTTAATTTGTTTAAAGTATTTACATTAAGGAAAATTATTCAGCGGAACTGGATTATAAACCAGTAAGTTTATACAATACTGAAGTCTGTTATTTTAGATTATTCCAAGAGCCTAAGAAAAACAAACAAGGCAAAAATTAATTCTTTAGTTGTGGGGCTGCTAACTAGAAGAATAAACAAAACAAAATCCGAAGGGATTTGATGGCATAGTGGTAAAAGGATAGAAGGTGTGCAGGCAATCTAAAATTTTTTGATTTCTCTCCCTGTTTGTGCTTATTTTACACCACCAAGTTAGTCCATTGGAAGTCATGCTCCATTTATAATAGTCTAAGTGATGGGAAAATCAGGCTAAAATGACATTCAAAATCTCCTTAAGTACCAAACATGTAAACAAGATCCCAAAGGAAACGCCAACTGAATTAGTTAAGGTGAGGTCCCTGTTAAGACATGGAGTTATAAGACTTCATGCTAAAGTTCTTTTCTGCCTGGCCTCCTTTGGAATGTAACTGTTTTCCCTTTTTCCCTGACAGACTGCAAGTGACAGAAGTGCTCCAGTGTTTGGGGGCTCTTGCAGCAACCGCCAGCCTTTACTTCAGCTCTGTCTGCGTATGGGTCATTAATTTCCACATCATCAGTGCTAGAATGAAAGTACAAATGATAATTGATTAAAACATTCAGTTTAGTGAACTCAAAGGAATCTCATAAAGTTGTTTCCATCCCTATCCGGCGGAATAGCAGTGGTGTGTGGGCAAGTGTTGATCTGTTGGCTATGTGAAGCACCCTGCTGTGCAGAATTTAGGCAGTGCAAAACCATCTAACTTGATATTTGTGAGTTTTCATTGGCAATGAGGATTGTAAAGTACCCTGCAATTGAAGGGAACGTGATTTGGAACAACGTAAAAATAACAATGGGAAAATGATCCATCTGTTAACCAAATCCAATTTTTATTGTGGAGCAATTCACAAGAAAATTCCTGGGTTAAGTGTGGCCTCCTTTTGCTATACTACAATACATTGTGGGTAATGGTTTTGAAAGCTTTTGTGGGACAATAAGCATCAAATTGAGTTATCTATAAATGGCATTTAGTTTGAGATGTTTTTGGGCCCAGTGTGTGATATCCAGGTGCTCCAGAACAGAAGTGTAGGCATCCAGTTTGTCCAGTGTCACATCTGCCAGACACATGCATATATCTGAAATGCCCTAAGGGATCCCAAATGGCACTAGGTGTCTGAGTCTGCTGAGTCAATCCTTCAGTTTAAGCTCACTTTCAGGTGAGTTTAAGCTGAAGTTGGGTTTAAGCCAACTAACATAGGAACTAACTTTAGTTGAACTTAAAGAAAAATCTTCTCAAAGGGCTAAGCACCTCCTATATTTCTGTTTTGTCTTTCTCACAGTCCCATGAATATCCTAAGTGCACCAAATGGCCCTGTCACCTGTAAATATAGGCAGTCTCACCATGTGCAATTCATGCAACTAGATTTTATCCTTAAATAGATTTTATCCTTATCATCTACGTAATTTCTGTTTAGGCTCTTACATCCTGTGTATGAAACCATACCTGTCACTGAAGTCCACTGTGTTAGTTCAGTCTATTTGCTTTTCACTAATACACTCATCCCTCATAACTCTTAGGCACTTAATGTGTATAGGATCAGAGCAGTGAACACAGAAATTAAACAAATGAAAATGAAAGACAATTAATTCCTTCCTTCTCTTTATTTTACAAATAAAATACAGTGGCTTGTGATTTCTGATGGGAGGATCAATTTAGCCCTGGCAGTGTCCTATTTTAACATGCTTTTTAATGCAGAAAAAGACCCCTACTGTCATACAAGTTTTTTCCTCCAAGTTACATCTTTGTTAGAATCTGCTATCCTTCAATTTTGAATTTTCCCAGGTAAACTCAAGTTAGAGCCCATAGTTTTTGTTTTCCAGGAATGGGAAAAAAAACCCAACAAAACCAAAAAAAAAGCTAGTTTTCTATATCAAGAAAATACTTCTTCATAGGTGACAGGAGAAAGAGATGTAAATGTTTGGCATATTAGCATCTGACTGTAGTTATATTTTAAAATAAAAATGCACAAGGTATAAATGTGATACTTGTCGGGTTCCAACTACAAAAACATATTTCAAAGCTGCAAATTTCAAGTCACCTTGAAGAATTCTTTACCCAGCCCCAGGAGGAGCTCCAGTTTAGAGCCCAGCAAAAGGGTGTGTGAGTTTCATAGCGGGAACACAGAACTTACTTCCAAGCCTCTCAAAGACAAATGGAGCCAGAGCTTTAGTACGTGTCAATAGAAAAAAAATTATAATATTGTAGTGACAAGTTAGAAACAGATTTCTTTCTGTTTTACTGAGGTAAATTTGATTGTTACTATGGACCAATGAGCTACTTGTGCTCAATAATTGGGCACCATACTGCTTCCATTGAGGTCACTGAGCTGTGCCAAGGGTGATCCACAACAGGTATTCCATAAGAATAAACCCATGCCCTGCAGCTGCCAGAAGAGGTAGGGTCAGCAGGAAGGGTTAGTGGTGGCTGGAAGGATCATATCAGCAGATGCATATTTCCAACAAAAATCATAGTGCTTTGGTGGCAAAGCCCTTCAGTGCAGCTCCCCTTACTAAAATTCCTGGTGTCCAGATGGAAATTTATACTCTTGATGATGGCAAATTATCAAAAAGATAAAGAAACTGGTTTTTGTAAAGAAATATTATCCCTCAGCTTTTCCCACCTTTTTGCACCTAATTCATTCTCCATCCCAAAGATTGCCAGCCTTTCTCAGCAAAGCAGTCTCTTGTCTTGGAAGTCATTCCACTGAAACTCTGTAGGAGTTCCTGGGCAGAAAGTTCTTATTCATTTCACTAAAATAATTTGTAAGGTGAAGGGTGCTTGTGGAACAGGCTGCATCTCCACAGCAATCATTGAGACAGCAGCATATGCAGCAATTTGACCGTGACATTGAAACCATGCACCCTGGGCTCTCTGGCAGGTGACATTGCTAGATTGATATTGCCCACCTTCTGGCAATTTTCCAGCTTGTGCTCTCTGTTTTCTCTCTTTTGAGAACATGTGGCCCTTAATGTTTCTGTGCTTAGCGAGTCTTCCTCTTGCTTTGTCTTATGTAAACACACAAACCACAGCCCGCCTCTGTATACTGAGAACATTGAACATTAAAATAACAGATTTTTTTTCAGAACAAGAAAATAATGGATGCAACTCTTAATTATTGAATAGCTGTGTTGTCTCTTAACAAATCTGAAACTATTGCCAGTTCCATAATCTGCTGCTTTGATCCTGGCAAAGATTTTATTTGTGAGTGCATTCAGTTACATATGTAAGAGAGTCTGAAAATCCTAACACACAACTTGCTCCTTCCTGATTATACTGAACATTTTACAGGTATGGAAACATTGCATTTTAGTTTGCTACAGTAATTTAGGTAGAAAGGTAAGTGTTGCCAATTTTAGTGCTAATTAAACAGAATTTTTACTGCAGCAGAAAGTGATATATCCTATTCTTCCAAATATGGGTTCCGTCCAATCTGCAACAGATTATTACATTGTTCAAATAAATACTAGAAGAAAACTTCAACTAAGATCTTGCTGAAGGGGGAAATGCCTTGTATGAAAATGGTTTCAATATAATTTTGTTCTGCATTCTGACAAATACACAGCCATCAATATCCTTGCTTCAGTATGACAGAATTCTTAACATTAATAGCTAGCTATTTGGGTGTCAGTATGAACAATTATTTAAACATTGATAAAATTGCCATCATGTTTTTAAATGGACAGACCATGAAAAAACTACATTGCCCTGCAGCATTATTTAATAATTCAGCAAATTCAAATCTTGAGAATTTTAGTAATTAAACTCCAAAATGAAAAACATACATAAGCCAGTCAATTCAAGACAGAAAGAAAATTCAAGTCTTTTGGCAAATTATGCTTTAGGTGGATGAACACTATGTAACAGATATTAATGCTAATCCTTCAATAGGCAAGCTGTTGAAAACCACCTGACAGGAATTCGTATGCTTGTGTTTGTGTTTACAACTGGAGGAAAAGTTAAGGGTAAGGCAACTGGATCCTAGAACCACATAGAGAATCACTGCTAGGAAAATCCCTCTCTCTGTTCAAAACTCAGAATGGGAGTTTTGATCTCAGAAAGTGGAAAAAATTTGAACTGTTGGTACTAAGATATGGGAATGAGATATGAACCTGTTGATTGTTTGGCAAATCACAGTAGTGCACTCACCTGTGCAAAAGCTCAGCCTTTGGAAGCAATTACAGGTTCACAATCTGGAGCACAGGAAGGGCTAACCTTGAGAGGAAATTAGATCAGGGATAACTGGAAGACTTGTGGACCTTCAGCTTTGAGAGTAGGCACTGAGACTTGCAGACTGGAATTTAGTCCAGTCTAGATTTAGTAATCACAGTCTCCAAATGGTTATCTTATTTGCCTTTCAACTCCAAATAAAAATTTGCTTACAAGATGTCAATTATTTTGATTTTTCTAATTGTGCATTTTAAGACTGGCTATCCATCCCAGATACAGTAGATGCAAGGAGTACCACAGAAGTTTTACATTGAAAAAAGTCGAATCTGTCTGTTAATACAGCCTCTTTCATAGACATGTCCTCCCTTAGTACATTGCCAGAAGTGGTATGTGTCAAATATAACCCTACTTGAAATAAAGAGAATAGTTTCCAAAAACTGGTGAAAAAAAGGAGCCAATAGAAAAAATTGAGTTAGACCTAGCAAGCCACTAATGGTGCAGCACTGCATATATGCTCTCCATAACTTTTCATAAAATTCATAATGGAGGTACACTTCTTATTGAGTGTATCCAAACAATAAATCTCACATAAATGAGATACTTTTAGAAACTATCCTTCAAATTAAGCCCTTACAACCGAAATAATTCCCATTTCCTACATTTATCCATTATTTGCTCTACCCTGAGCCATGATTTAAGGTCCAGGTTATTTCAGTAGTAAATCTGATTTTGAGAACTTTGTTAATCCAGAAACGTTTTTTAATACTGAGCAGGGCACACTGCTTATTATGAGAACAAATAGAAAACAAGGTAAAAAGACAAAACAAAAACCCAAACTGGAAAAGCAAACTGAAAATCTATGTCAGTTTAATGATCACAATAAAACAAATGCCTCAATATGGTTGTTTCAAGAACAAATCAGATTACATTTATAGAAGTATAATCCATATTGAAGCGTTAATCACATCACTACCTCTTTTGTACCATTAATGTTCTGTACAGACCTGTGTGCATTTTTCTTCCATAAAATCCCCTCACACTTCTGAAGGATGCACCACTCTTGAGAGCAACTCCATGTTGACAGTTCCTTCCAGGTACTGGAAATTCTAAAATATATTTTCTAAAGAGATAGCAGTTTACTAGAAATGTCTATAACAATATTGAATAAGTTTGTGCATGTCCATCATGCAGTGAATGGCTTTCAATAAAGAGTTTTCATCTCTGTGTGCTATGTTTCTTTCTCAGAGAGTTTCATCTTCTGTGATTTGATGTTTAAAAATCACCCATGCCTTTGGTGATATCTCATTATACTGTTCACTTTACTGAGACTGATCTTCAAAGCCTTCAAAGAGGACAAAAGAAGAGGACATCTTTCATTTTCCTATGGCTATATGTCAGGTCCCCCCAGTACAATGAAGGAGAAGACCCCAATTGTTGAAATGCAAAATCAGAAAATTTAGAGCTGGAAATAGCTTTCATTATGTCCTCTCACCTATGGTTTTGCTGTTTCAAAATTATTGTCTTTTGAGAGTTCTTGTCCAAGTTAGTTATGAACCACTCAGGCCATACAAAGATTGAGAATAAAAGGAAGTTTCCATTCTCTGGCAGCTGGAAAATATTTTCCTTCATTCAAGAGCATTTTTCTACCTTTTGTTTTCACTTACTGTATTTTCTCACCTTCCCTGCACAAAACCAAATAATCAGGCACACAAGAAAATCCCAAACTTTACCGCTATCCTTCATTTCCATTTGCATTACTGGCACGGAGTTTAGATTGCACTGTTCTGTCTGCTATCTTATGCTGTATTTCTTGAAGGAAATGTACATTTCCCTCAGGATAGTCATACAGGATAAGTCTTATTATCTGTGATTTTTTCCGAAAATCAAATATTAGAAACAAATTAATATGGCTGCGTACGTGTCTTTTTTTTTTTAGGGGTGAACAAGCAGAGTACACATTCTGGAAGGTCCTTTGTGGGTTTAAGAAGTCAATCAATATAGCAACCACAAACTGTAGTTTGCAAATAACTCATGCTGGAAAAAAAGAGTTGAAATTATGTGTTACAGGAGCATTCCCAAGACATTCTTAAAATACATTAATGTAAATATTTAAATGGATAGTGTTGAGCAATGGATACTTTTGTAATTATCAAACTGTGCCTGGAAATATAATGTAAATATCTAAATGAATTGTCTAAATTAACTAGATATTCTAATTACTATGATTATAATTTACTATTACATGACTGCTACAACAACCTAAGACTAATGGAAGTCTTAACTTTTTTATGGAATTCTTGACTTTTTGTTAATTTATTTGTTGCAACATTAACTTGTCTCTACAGTACAAGTGGAGGTCCTCCTGTGCTTTGATTATCCTATAAAGAGCAGTAAGAAAGCATTTAAACTCCTGTTGCTTACATCCACCAGTGACTCCACGTATTACCTAAGGTTACTTACCTTAGAACTTGTTTTGGTTTTTTTCTCCCAAGTGCATTCAGTGCCCTTTCTAGAAGTGACATCAGATGGGAACATGTCCTCAAGTATCGTTACCAGTTGATATTTTTTTCTATTAACTTACTGTAAAGGATTTTCAAAGTTTCCAGAAATAATTAGATCTCAAGTGATCTAAGTACTCTTTTTTTTTTCTGCAGATAAAAATAATCTCCAAAGAAAAATACTAAGGTTTGACACACAGTCTCTGAAATTGAAATGGTTGTTAAAACAATTGCTCTGTCATATTTCCCAGAGGCAATTGACCAAATCAATTACAAGTAATCACTCACTTTCTGGGCAACTGACTTACACTTTTAATGAAAGATGTCTTTGTTGTAGGTTTATTGACAAAAGTATGCAACATATTTTTCCCAGAAGAACTGGAACATTGTAATAGAGTGATATGAATGACAGAAAAGAACCAAGAAAACAATTAATGACAATTAATTAGTGTACTAATAGACCTTGAAAACCCTGAGGTACTAGCCAAATCACTACACCATGTAAATGTAAATGTGTACTGGGGTGCATCAGGCAGAGCATCACCAGCTGGGCAAGGAAGGGGATCGTCCTGCTCTGCTCTGCGCTGGGGTGGCCTGACCTTGAACCCTCCCTGTGTGCAGTTTTGGGTGCAAAAAAAGAGATTTGGGAGCAAAAAAGAGATTAAATCATTAGATGGAATCCTCGAGGGGGAGCTGTATGAGGAGCAGCTGAGGTCACTTGGTCTGTTCAGCCTGAAGAAGAGGAGGCTGAGGGGAGATCTCACTGCAGTCACAACTTCCTCATGAGGGAAAGAGGAAGGGCAGGCACTGAACTCTTCTCTGTGGTGACCAGTGACAGGACCTAAGAGAATGGAATCAAGTTGTGTCAGGGAAGGTTTAGGCTGGGTATTAGAAAACAATTCTTTACCCAGAAGAATGTTGGGCACTGGAACAGGCTCCCCAGGGAAGTGGTCACAGCACCAAGGCTGACAGAGTTCAAGAATTGTTTGGACAGTGCTCTCAGGCACACGGTGTGACTCTTTGGGTGTCCTGGGCAGGTTTGGGAGTTGATGATCCTTGAGGGTCCCTTCCAACACAACTTATTCTATGATTCCGTGACATGCAGAAATCCTGATACACAAGTTAAAAACAAGGACTAACTTTTTGAGATGTACTCTCTTTGCTGATAGTGGATTGATTTTGCCAATAATCCTGATGCTGATAGATAGCCAAGCAAGCATTCTGTCAACTTATCTTGGCTTTTATGGGAAAAACAGAACCAAACAAAATATTGCTGATCAGCTTGTCAAAGGCTGAAAATGTTATGACAAGTTTATATAGTAGACCGTGATAGAAAAGACTTTGAAATGTATTTCGAGAATCATTACTTTCAGATGGAAACCCTTCAGAACCCACTAGTTTCTAGTTCTCACATATTCATTCCTGAGCTAAGAGAAGAATGGTTACGGTGAACCAAGACTCCTGACCAAGACTCCTGATGTCTGAGTGAAACTTCTTTTTAACATTTAGTCAATTCTTGCAGTCCTGAATTGAACAAAACCAACCCAACCCAAATCCCGCCCCCCACACACCAAAAAAAAAAAAAAAAAAAAAAAAAAAAAAAAAAAAAAAAAAAAGAAGAAGAAGAAGAAGAAAAAAACCGATCTATAGCCTTCCTTTGGCCCCTAACCTGCCTCTCGCAACCCATCCCTGAGCCAGCCCCGTTCCCGCCCATCCCTGAGCCAGCCGCGCTCCCTCCGCACCGCGGGCCCGGAGGGCTCCCCTGTCTCGCACCGCCCCCTGGCGGGACCTCCTGGAAACGCGGCCGTCCTGCCCGGCCCCGGGTCCCCCTGGCCAAACTCCCGCCTCCGTCTTGTTTAAAATCTTAGTCTCGCATAAATCAAAATTTCTGTCTTTAAATTATTTAGCATCATACTATAAAAAATAATTTTTAAAATTAAGACAAAAATATCTTCATTTTGGTCGTCTCATTGTGGTTTTATGTATATTTTTTTTTCCTTCAGTGTATCTTCTTTTATATTTAGATGTAGGGCAAATATGAATGGGGCAATATAAAAATTCATATGTAATGTCCTTCAATGTCTTTGAAGATAATTTGCTATATTGGTAGATTATAATTTTTTCTAGCCACCGAAACTTCAAACCCTGGTTAGGATTGGGATGTCAAAGCAGTCCTTTGGGCTTTTTGCCCAGCAGCAGTTATTCTTCTTGGCACAATGTGAAAATTGTGTCCAATATCTCTCTGCAAACTTAGTCTGCAGAGCTGCTTAGAAATGTGAGCTTGTCGTAAAACCAGTAATTAACAGGGACAGAAAGAAAGATTACGTCTCAGCGTAACATTTGGAATTAAGTCAAAGATTTTGGGTTTAAAGACACAATGTTTCTGGTGCTGAATTATGTTTCAGGCCTTTCTCTCCTGCTGTAATAGCCTGGAAGCTCCAAATCAGCAACTGCCACGTCTGGAGGCACCTCATTTTCTGAGAAGTCATTAATTGCTTCCTGATGTGACTGCTGAGGGGCAGTCTGGTCTTGAGAGCATGAAGCTGCTTGGTGCCTCAGTCTGTGTAAGGAAAGCATCTTTCTGAGCTAAAACAGGACTTTGAATTTAGGTTGTGTTTGAGGTGGTCATCAGTGTGGCCACACTGACCAGCCCTGTGCTGTAAAGGATCCCTTTTATGGATTTGATCTGCAAAGATCCTTGCTATGCTTCTTTCCTGAATATCTTTAGTATCTTCAAGGAAAAAAAAAGACAATGATCTTATAATTTTTGTTCATACTTTTGTTGCTTTTTTTCATCCCTAAGTTGAAAACACTGGCAAGCACTCATAGTTTTATGGGAATAAACCTTCCTCAGGACAATTGATAGGATGAAAAGAAGTAATATACTTTCCCCTATCAGTCCTGCTCTCAGGAGTTCATAAAGGAGCCAAAAGATATTTGACAAATTTTTAAGTGCATATTATTGCCTTAATGTGTTTACCTAGATTTCATGAATATTCAGAATAATTACATGCAATAAATACTTGATTCCCAGATGGCTATTTTATAATAAATCTACACATATCTACACCATCAGAGCAAAACACTTATTTTAAAACCCATAGTGAGTTGTTATAGCAGAGACCAGTGGTAGAAGTGAGCTGTTTTATGGTGGTATATATAGCACCAGGGTTCCCAACATGTGCACTTCTCAGATGCAATCTGCGGGTCAAGCAGATTGCATATCAAGGACTTTTACAATTTCACACTGAGACTTCAACATTTCCATTTCAAAGGCTGGTAGAGACCCTCTTTGTTCTTGATGTAGAATTTCTTCTTGAAATCAAATGGTATTGAGGGTAGAGAACAAAAGCTGAGTAAGTAACGAAGAGCTATTTATGTGCCATGGAAAAGCAAAATTTGTGCAAGCGCATCAGTATCACTTGACTCTACATTAATTCATAAAAGGATCTGTGTTTTATATAGTCATTCATTAAATAATCCAAAGAGATTTTACTTCTGTTTTAGCATTTAACTTGCAGTTTATAGTGTGTTTCCCTGTCCTGTACCCAAGATCAACCCTTGTTTTCCAGCTCACTTGGTTAATCAGCAGGATCTTCCTTTATCAATCAACATTTTCAACAGTATCTTCTACTGATATCAGCTTAAGTGGCTTCGTACCCATGACTGCTTTCCAGATTTAAGAGAAAGAATTTACTCAGAGGAGTATAAACAGTGACTAAAGAAGTTCATCCAAATAAAGAAGTTCAGCCAAAATGTAGTAGTCACTCACAATTTCCACAGAATAGTGTGCAGTGGGTGGCTCAGGGGGTTCTCAGGCTCATGTAGATTGTATCCACTTGTGCTGTGATCATCTGAAACTGTCAGAAATAAATTTGCTTTCTTTAACACTGTGTTATGAATTCTTATCTCATTTTTAGGACTATTTGAAAAAGATGTTAAGAAAAAAACGGAGGTTTTTTCTCAATTATTTCTCTTATTGAACTTTTCAGTTCTTCTTATAATCATAGAATGTTTTGGATTGGAAAGAACCATAAAGATCATCTAGTTTCAACTTCATAGTATTATTGAGGTTGGAAGAGAACCTTTATTGAGTCCAACTATAAATCCAGCAAAGGCAAGCCCACTGCTAAACCACAGCCCTAGTGCCATATTTTTGCAAAATAATGCAGCTTTCTCAACAGGAGTAAAGGATGCATCGGTTTTTCTTCAGTTGTCCTCGGTTTTTACAGTTGGAGCAGTGGCTTTGAAAGCTAAAGATACTGTTTTGAACTTTACAGTCTCAGCAGGGCTTGCAAGTAAGTTTACCACTTTGGGAGCAAGCGTTCTGATCACTAAATGATTAGCAAAAATCTCAGCAGCAGCAGAAGCAGAATCACAAGCAGCCTCATCCAGGAAGAACCGGATGGCATGAGGAGACCTATATGGCAGCTCATCCTGGGCTGCTTCAGATCATATGGGGCAAAACAGGGCCTTTCTGGGGAGAGAGGTGGGAGCACCGCAAGTATTTTGGGGTTTCTGGTCAGAGCAAGGATGGGAGGGGGCTCTGGGCAGCGCAGTGTGGGATGGTTGTGGGCGTGTTGAGCACCATGGGTTCTTCCTAGGCTCTGCAGGAATCTGTGCTTTTCCAGAGCTTGGTTATCACTGAAGAAAAGCAGCTGGACTACAAATTAGGACCTGTGTTGCCTCAGCTCTCCATGTCAGTACTCGGACCTAAATTCTGTATTCATTCTCATCCTCAATGCTGACAACACTAGGTCACCATTAATATGCTATTGTAAAAGGACTTTTTCATAGGAGATAACATCTTACAGGCATTGTCTACCATTTTTCACTTAGATTTTAGACATAATTTGCCAGATATAACCTTGGTTATGAGAATACTGATTTAATTCTTGCATTCCATCTACTAAAAAACTCCTGTATATATGGAAAAGTCTGAGATTATTAATACTCATTTGGAGTTTTATTGTGATCAAGTGTGTAAGAACTGTGTTTCTGGATAATACACTGGTGTCAGTTTTTAGGGCAGTTATTTGAGAGTTGTTTATTTTGAATACAGCGTCAGAAAGTTGTAAAGCTGCTGGGTTTTACTATTCAAATTTGACATATAAAAGAAAACCCTTAGTTTAATGTTCAGTACATTGCATCTAATTTTTCTTACATTATTGAACGTGCTTTTAACATGCTTTTATACAATGTACTTTCTATTAAAGTTTGATAGCTGAAAGCTATTGTTATATTTTATGTGATGTTTTCTCTTATGCACCTATGTTCATGTTTGCTGAACAGTTCTGGCAATAGCTAATGAGCAGTTCCCAGCCTAAACTGTGGAGTCAGGGATTCTTATATTCTTTATGCATCATTTGTTCATGTCATTAAATCACTGATATACTGTGTAACTTGACCGCATTTCTTTTTCAGTTCAGTTAATCTAAAAATGTCTGAGAAATTAAATTAATGAATGTACACACATTTAAATTCAAAGCAGATTTCTGGACCTGGTGTTCTTTACTGCCTAAGAAAATGACTCATGGATTATACTGGAAGATCCCCTTCTGGGAAAATCTTATAACAGAAACTGCTAATTCCAGTAGATTAATTTTCCAGTTGTTTTCCCAAAGCTGTTCTTATGGGAACCCCTTAATTAGTAGTATATTTTAAATCAACTTATATTTTTACCAGCAGTCAACCCTATTAATAATTTTACTTTGCTTTTATGTAGAATTTCGTGACATTTTGTTCTTTGCAGACCCTTTCATGTCCACAACACCATTAATCCTGCAGGCTGCCAAAAGAAAGAAGCAATTATGTTCCTCAAGTGTAAGATTCTGTCCAACACATATGCAGCTGTACAGCAAATGGCAACAGAGTAGTGTAGGGGAAATGAGTGGGAAACCTTGAAATGTTCATGTCCTCAAACACCCCTGTGGTGCTATCCAGAAACCCAGTGAGTGCACCTCTCCCTTTCAGTCAAGAGCATCTCACTCACTCTGCCTCTGATTTTCAGAAATTTTTTGAAATAGTGTGCTATTCTCCTAGATGACATTAAATTTCTCTTTTTTGTAGGCAAAATCCCTCATAAAGTGAGAGGAAAGATAAAACTTTTTGTTTCCTTGGCAGTCATGTGGGGAGAAGGCTTCAAAATAAATGACCAGCATAGTCTGTCTGCAGGTGAGTGAGCAGTCACTCAGTGAAATGTGAATGAAGCCACATGTCAATCTAAAAATAATTGTATCTACAGAAAAAGGCTTCCCAAAAGCATTCTCTAAGCTTGTGAAGAATAAAAAAAACCCAAACAGTTACAATTACAATGTAATTAACACACTTTATTCTACTGCATGACATAATAAGAGAGTCTATAAAATATTGATTCTAGTTTCCTTCTATGTAGGAATTGATCAAAAAAGGGACTTTTTTCCTAAATATCAATGTTTAAACTAGCAATAAAAAATGTTCCTTTTGATGTTCTAGATAAAAAGCCCTTTTAGTTAGACTATAATGCTTATTTAAATATTGAAACAGCTCAGTTTAATTTGCTATAACCAATGATATTGCCCAGCTAAATGTAAAAAATATTGTTCTGTTAGTAAAACACAGTGCCACACATTAATAGATTTATGCAAATGGTGAGTGAATCTGGAATTATTTAAATAAGATTGAAAATAAAAATTAAATGAAACTCTAGGATATTCTGAGAACAGAATTGAAAAGGCATGGTTTCTTGAGGGGAAGGGAGCTCACCCATTTCCTCTTTGTTCCTTTGAAAGTAGCCAAACTTTCTGCTCCTCAGTTCAGCCACATGTGGAAAACTCATCAATCTCTACAAGATTTTTAAGATTTCCATAGAAAGGCAGTTGCTGTTTGTAAATCCTGGATAAAAAGTATTAGGATTATGTCAAAACAGCTCACTTATTCTAAACATCCAAAGCCCAATGATTGTTGCACAGCATTTTTTTAATAATAAATAATTTTTTTTCATCAATAAAGGTACAAAAATATTTTCAGCTGGGTAGTAATTTTGGAGACTTACCTACTCTGGTTTCCTTTCATTGTGAAGATTGCTATTTTGTAGTTTGGTTGTACAACCTTTATTTATGTTGCTGGATAATACTTTATGTGTACAAATTTATTGTCTTCTATGAGATTACCCATAAGACTAAGTAGCAGACAATGTCAATACATATCCTGAAGTTTTCTTTTATTTCATTGTTAATATATTCTGTCATTTCCAGACCTCCTGAAGAATTTAAAGACAGTTTTGTGAAAGACAGTGTTACTTTCATTCTGTTACTCTATGGTTTGAAAACATGAAATAGCCATATTTGTTTTTAAAATCTCCCATCTTTTGGGACCGAAGGAGTTGGAAGCCTCACCACCATCAATAGAGAGAAACAAAAGCTCACAAAATACTGTAAGACCATTGCACTGCTGGATTTTTTTAATGTGAAATGAAAAATATACAAAAAGATTACCTGGCATTCAAGATCCAATATAATTCATGTTTATTTTCACTGTGTACAGAAGGTGGAGCCAAATTCATAAGGATCTGTGAACTTCAGTCTTTGTTTGAATACTTTTCTAGTGTCTTTCTGGAGGGGCAAGTGGTTCAGAGGAACTTATCGATTGGAATCAGTTACAATCTTGAGATAAATCCTTCTCAGACCAACTTTTCTGCTATTTAGGCTATCTTTAAAGAGGTTTAGAAGTTTCTTGGTACAGCTAAAGAGTATCTGAGCCTTCCTGTATTATACTTCTCCCTGTCTTCAGCGACAGGAGTGAATTTATATTTCTGAACGTAGCATGTGAAAGTGAGCAAGCTGAGTATCTCCATGAAGTTGTGGTGAGAAGGTATGAAGTGGCAAGCACTGACCAGCACAAAAAACAGAAAGAAAACAATCACCCCAAGTTCTGAGTACTTTATTTTCCTTCTCTGTGATCCTCATAAATTTTAAAAAAGAAACTCACACTTAGTTTTTTGTCCTGCTATCTGAAATTTCAAAATGCAACTAGAGAACAAATCAGAATAATTTGGGGCTAAAAGATGGACCCTGACATTAAGAAACTTTGCTTCTCATTCTGGTTGAGCCATGAGCTGTCTATGACTCAAAAGAGCTGCTGATATTCTCCATGACAAAGTTTCCAAGACTATAAAAGAAGTTACTATGATGTAACTTGTTCTATGATAATATTTATAAAACACTCTGAGATTGTAGACAGATGACTGTACAACAGTGCAATATATTTCTGGATAATGGTGACCATTCTCTAGGGTGGGCTCTAATGCAATGGCATCTGTCATAGAGAACTTCCCACTTTCATTTTAGGTACTTCAGTTTGCTCTTTTTTCCAGCAGGGTCTCTTTTAAAATAGCAATTATTTTCTTTTGCTGGCAGTAAGAGCAGAATCTGTCTCATGCTAAGACTCCTTTTCCCCTGGGAATATTTAGCTTTGAATTAAATGAATCTGAGAGACCAGTTTCAACAAGGAATGGAAGGTGAACTCACTAAGAGGCAATCTTGTGATTATTCTCCTTTTATTATTACTATCCTTAAAATTTTCAGAAGATATTCTTATAGGCTATGTGCTATGCCACCCAAGTGGGACCAGATTCTGCCCTGAAGGATGACAATTGCCTTTAACTATCTGCTTTGAATAAGCAATGACTCTTTGAATCTTGGGGCAGGGGGTGGATATGGCTGTGTTTTGTAGATTCAGGGGTGTGCTGAGTGCATCAGTGGGCTCCAACCAAGTCACCCCAGCTGAAAGAATGTGCAAGCACTGTGGTCAGCTACTTCAAAGCTGAGTTGTATTTCTACGTGATGTAAATTCCTTATACAAGCAAAAAAAAACCCCATTGGGTGCAAAAAAAAAAAAAAAAAAAAAGCATTAGTCTGCACATTTATGTGCTTAGGTAATCATGAAATACCACAATATTGTTCCTTGGATGTTCTGAAAAGCTTTACCTTCATAGGACATGAAACATGGCCACGCATTATTCACACGTTTTTCTTCAAAGCCAAATGTGTGAGAAGGGATATCAGTGAAAACCTGCCAAAGCTTATGTGCCATCCAGGGATGTGGGTGACCGCACAGCTACCTTGAAAGCACCCAAGAAAATCTGCACTACCTGTGTGTGTTAATCTCCATTTACTTTATTTTCAGCTCATGTTACTTGGTCTTTGGATTCCTCTCCCAAATTGCACAGGATGAGGACAATGCTGTGCATGGAAGTACTGGGAAGAGAATTTTGCAAGCAAATTGAAAACAAGTGAAGGCATGTGATTCATTTAAAGAGATCCACAAACTACATACATGCTTAATTGGAAGTAGACCATGAACCCCCCCTGGTATCCATGGGAGATTTGGTAATGGTCAAAGGACTGGCTAGCCTTCTGAATAAAACTTTCACTACGGCTTTTCTAGGGAATCCCGTTGCTCAAATATGATTGAAGGATCATTTGGAAGAAATATGAGGAAAAAACCAGTTTTTTATAAAATTCTGCACTTGTGTTAAGGTAGTAACTACAAAGAAAACAGTGGACTGAGTTCTGTATTAACCATGAATATGTGCCAAAAGCTGGAAATACTAAATAATCCAAATTTTGGTTCTCTTTGGTAAGTCTGCATAGAAAAGCAGCAGCAGTGGGCAGTGTGAGCCGTGAACTAATTCACTGATTTAGCTGAGGATTCAGCAGAGAGTGGACAGAAGCACTGTGGAAGTCACCCTGAGGTTCAGCCTCAGAGGTGCACTTGGCAGAGCCTTGGCTCCTGCACTGCATCTGGGTCGCAGTGCAATGTGCCCTTACAGATTGTGCTGCAGCCTGCCAAAACAAAGGCAAGCAGGTTCTGTAGTCCTTGCACTGGCAAGACAGTGCTGTTTGCTCCAAAAGGCAAAATGTGAATGGATGGTAAGAGAGTTCCCAGACAATTCAATGCCCCCAAATATTTCTTTTTACTTAAGTGAAAAGAATCTGTCTTCTAGAATGCAGGGCTTCAAACCTAACTGTGATCTTTTTAGCTTTCTCTTAGTCCATAATTATGAACAGATTTGCAAATATCTCGGATGTGACACCCCTGTGCTTTCCTGTTGAACACAGTTTCAGCTGAAGAAGGGCTGTGTGTGGGGACATTTGTTCCATCTTGTTTCCATTGCAAGGCAAACATATGCGAGATTTTCTTGTAACCTTGTGAAATGGTAGATCATTGCATCACCTGAAGCTGGATATGTTCTGGTAATAGGCTGTAAAGTGATCATGGAGACATATTTCCAAACTCTAAGAGACATTTCCAAGTAATTCTTACTGGGAGAGATAATAGTTGTTCCTAATTCTACACAATATCGTGGTGGAGACTTGTAAAACTTTCCCTTTTGCATGTGGATAATGCCATAGCAAACCCAAGCCCTATGCTTAATACGGCTGCAAAACCATTCTTCCCTTGTTACTAATGTACACATTTTAGTTTTCCAAAATGGGTTTTAAGATTGCTGGGCTTCTCACAAATACTGCAGTTTTTTATTTAAGTGGAGAAATACTTCTTCTTCCTTCCTTCAAAACCATAATGTTTGAAAAATTGCAAAGCCTATACTGGAAGATAATGGGAAAATGCAAGATCAGGCAAGCTGGACCCTGTGATCTTATGATCTTGCCAGCTTTGACAGGGAATGATAGCTTTGTATTCTTGCATGTTATAATTCAAGGGTTTATTCCTGGCATAATTCTGCTTTCCTAAGGGGCAATTTTTTCAGGACCAACATATACGACATCCAAAATGTCCTCAGTGTCTGAACATTGACACACATAGTCACGCTGACAGAGTTTTTGCTTTGCTCCAGAATAACCACTGTTCTACAGACAGTAGCAGGAGGCCTATGTGTACTCTGCTCACTGTCCATACCACAGTCATGAAGACAGTGAAATGCTATGGTTTGTATATTACAACTTATCCATTCTCAAGAAGGACCCACAGTCTGTGAAGCACAAAGCTCCAATTCTCCCTTAGAGTGATGAGAAAAGGCAACCTGAAAACTACCTTCAGAAAACATGAAGTTTCTTTCTGCCATATGGCTTGGAAACCTGTAAAAATAAAAGGGGGAGAAAAAAAAAGTCAAAATTAACAAACTAACAGCCACTATCAAAAGAAAGAAAGAAAACTGAGCAAACCAGTTGTCTCCGTCTGCAGCTGGAAGAAGGGGAATGGAAGGTGTGCATTGTAGTGTACTAGCTCTTTTTGTCAAACAGGAGGCAGTGTGGGCTGCTATTAACTGCTCCAGAGTGAACCACGATGGGTGTGTTTAGCTCCTCTCTTCAAAGCTCCCTGCTGAGTGTATTTCTACAAAGGTCTTGTCTTACTTCTCTTCTCTGGAGATAGCCGGGTGAAAAACAGTAGCGAAGAGCTGTGAAAAATAAGCAGTAACATCTAGGTTGTGTTGCAGAGTGTAACTTTCTGTATTTCAAAAATAAACTGTAAAGAGGACCTTTATCGAGGAATAGCTCCGTACCCATTACTGAACTTCTCCCCTTCAAAGAGCAAAAAGTGCTTATCCATGCTACCGAGCCCAGAAATTAGGAATTACATGAGTTGAAAGAGAGCCTGGTACAACCCAGTGTGAAACTTCGTAGAGAAGTATCTGACCAGGAACGCTTCTAGAGAAGCTCTTAAGAAGTCCACAGAGCAACTAATACTCCATGACATGAACAAGGACAAGACCAATTCCTAATAACGTTTGAACTCCATGTGTGAGGAGCTTAACATAGAGAAATAAATTAATCTCTGTTCTACAGACAAGGCGTTTTTCAAGGAGCATTTAATCAGGGTCTAGGCAAGAGCAAAGCCAAACTAGTTTTGTTCCAATTGCGTAGATCAGATTTTAAGCATGCTTTTATTCTGTAGAATGTGTTCAAAAATCATCAAGAACATTTCTCACTATTGAAGCCTGATTCTCTGTACTATGCTTTATTTTCTGAAGTTTCCTGGAAAGAGTTTCCTGGAATGTGAGATCATCTCTTCATTTCTCCCGTGGGACAGACACATGCACACATGCACACACAAATAATAGTAAAAAAATATGTGATGTGGATCTCCTGTGGAAACAAACACGCTGCTCCTGGTGTGTACTTTCATGTGTGCACGTAAAGGAAATTGACCGCAGTAAACAAGGCTGTGTTCACAACAAAAAAGTAGAGAGGGCTTGGGAGGGCTTCCTCTCCTGAGTGGTGGCTAGGAGACAGCATTCCCAGCATGCAGAAGGTCCACGCTGGTTACCCATTATTGCCTTTCACTGTGTTTCTGCCTTTCCTGCGGTGAAACTCCCGGCGCACACCAGAGAGCCAACTTGTTGCATCTGTCTCCGGCGAGCCCAGATCCGGTCACCGTGCCACCCAGGTGCCTCAGTGACCGGGGGCTGTGGGGCGGCTGCTGACTGCCCGTGTATTTGTTTTGTTACATCAGCAAGAGTGGACTTCCCTGCTCCCTGACTTTCCGCGGGCTGTTTTTTGCTGTGCCTTCAATCCTCTCCCTCCTCCTCCCCCAGCTCCGTGCTCTCCGCCCGCAGAGCGCCCCTCCTCCCGGGCTGCCTCCCCTCCCTCTCCCCTCCTCTCGCACAGTCAGAGGCTTGAAAACTTGTTAAAAGCTCTCCCAGTGTTCCAAGTTAGAAAAAACTTTTACGAGGTATCAGCACTTTTCTTTCATTAGTGGGGAAGGAAGGATGAAAAATACAAAACAGCAGTAGACTTTTAAAGTTTAAATAGACAGGTCTGAGTGCCTGAACGTGCTCTTCCATTTTAGTTTAACCCTCCAAAGAAGTACTCTGATCCATTTTCACTGCTGATCAGCAAGGGTAAGTTGCAAGTTTTCCTTTTTCATCATTTTGTGTATCTTTTTTTTTTTTCCTTCTGAAAATACTTCTTTTCTTTCTCCTTTTTTTTTTTTTTTTCCCTTTTCCCCCCTCCACCTTAAGAATTCTGTGTTATTGCTTTGAGGATTGAACTTGTTTTAAAACACACATCTCTTAACAGCTTAGATTCTCTTAAAGTGCAAAGTTCCAACTTGGAGGAATTCTTTGCTTTCTTTTGTCACATTTCTATACATTTCTAGAAGTGCTACACTTTTACAACTTGTAAACTTGTTCAGCCGAAGAAGAAACTGCGGCGAAGTTGTGAGCGCCGGGCTGAGCTGCAGATTTGTTGCTGCAACAAGCGATCTCTCCCCTCCGCTGCGCTCGGGCTCACTCAGCTCCTTTAAGAAAAAGCCGAGGAGCGCTTCACTCTCCTCTTCTGTACCAAAATTGCATCAGAAGTCAGTAACAGGGAGACCTTGCCTTGAATGCGTCCCATTCCTTCCCCACACGTTTTGCTTTCATATGGAAATCCTGATTGATGCCTGATAGTTTGAGCAGAGCAAGCTTCTTAATTAGATGCCTTGTTAAATGCTGCAGCTACTGAAGTGGTGACTTTCACGTGGTCTTCCTGATAAGTTTTTTTCTCCTTTTCTTTTAAAATAGATGTGATAAAATCCAGACACGGGTTATGGATTTTTAACCTGGTTTGTATATAGTTACTCTGTTTTAGCAACCTCAGTGAAGGATTTTAGAGAAGGAATGTGGGATATCATGATATGCCTCACCACGTTGGCAATGTCTGTGAAAGTCTTGGGTAGATATAAATGAAAGTTTCTAGGAAGGACTGTGCATAGTCCCCATATGACACATTCCCTGTATAATACCTCAAAGACTTAATTGTCAAAATGCAGGGGAAAAAATACTTGAGCAGCATCTCTTGGAGAACTAAAAGCCTTTTCGTGTTGCGAGACCTGGAGTGATTCCTTGTAGCAGTTGCTGCCTGCTGCTCGCCAGTAGTTAAAAAGCAGCACGAGGAAGGAGAAAAAAGAGCCTTCAGCTGAAAGACAGACGAAGCAGAGTCTGTCTATCTTATCGAGTAACACACGAACAAGAATATTGTGTGCTTATACGTGTCCTCATATTTTGCCTTGAGATTACCAGCAAGCCTCATGAAGCAGCATATTTCCTCTGAGGATTTCCTTTTCATTTTTGTACGTGATACTTATGACGAAAACCCTGGTAATGAGCACTAAATGGGATATGGACACCTTTTGCCTGACGTCCCTGTGTGTGCGCGCACACAGGGAGCCAGTTAGAGGACTTGCGTGAAGCTTTCATCCTGCCATTTTTAACATCTGGATAGCACACTACGCTGCAGAATTTAAGCCTCTAGTCTTTGGGATGTTTACTGAAGTGTTTCCTTCAGAAACTTCAAAGCCAAACACTGGCGCTGACCCACGATACCTAACAAGCATTCGAATGGGAGAAAGGCAAGGAGCAGGCTGGGATCAGGAGAGGGAAGAGAGAGATGGACACAAGGGATTTGATTTGCGACATAAAGCTGAATGCTTATACACACAGGAGTGCAGACAGACTCAACACTCTAAAGTTATCTCAGCTCTCATATTTTGCAAGCCCAAGAGATTAATTTTATTTGTCTTTGCAATGAACCAGGGCCAAGGATTCCTGTGGGTATGGGGAAGGTTAGAGGACATTGAGCAATTCATCTGTTTCATTAGATACATTGCTCTCTTTCCCCCAGTCTCTGGTATCTCCTTCCCATGTTACTCACTGAATTTGTCTCATGTAGAGGCACCTGGGCTGTTGTTTGTGCCATTTATGTATTTAGACATCCAGATTTCAAGATCCTCAACCAGGAGCATCAGAGGTCCTGAGGCCCCCCTCAGGGAATTCAATGTTCTTTCCCTTAATTCCAAAGTGAGTCAGGAGAGGGATGAATCTGAGCATTAACGCTGAGGATAGACCTGACTTGTACAACTAGAGAATGTTTAAGGAAGTGCTTACGGTTGCTTCTGCAAGTATGCTTTAAAATTAAGTTAGGTGTGGATGGTACAAGATGGGAGAGGCAGAGGCTACGGAGTAGATCTGGTAGTGACTGACCACCAGCAGTGCTGTCAGACAAAGGAAAAATCACAAAATCACAGTTGTGACACTTTGAATTCTAGTTAATGCAACCATTTTGTGTGTAACCTTTGGCCGGTGGATGAGATGAACTGAAGCTCATATGCAGACCTATATATGAACTACACCTTCCCAAGGGAATGTCTGCAAGGCATTTGCTTATTTTTATAAGATTTTGGAAAGCTAGTCTTCTCTGTTCCAACAGATCCAAACCCAGTGAGTTGTACATCTCAGCTGCTTTCCCTGTGATGCATGTTACTTTTGGGAAATGCTCAAGCTGATTTATGTTCAGGGTCCAGAGCCTTCTCTTTTGTTGTCTAGGTGTGTGTGAGCAAAAATAAAAAGATAGAAGAAGTTGGAAAACCAAAGCTTTGGCCTGTTTCCCAATTACTTCAGCTGTACAATCCCTTCTTAGAACCCACTCTAACTCTTGCTGCTCTTCCAACCACTAGCATGCGACCTTCTAACACTGTAGTCAAACCTAGGACATTACCATAGCACTAAGTTTGCATTATTCTTCTTGGAAAATATGAACCAGATGACATGATGAATGCTGTCCATAAAAAATAGTTCTAGAATTTCTTAATTGGGGCTTACAAATCAAATGTCTTATATATGTGGTCATCCTAAACCCATGTAGACGAATGCTGTCAGATCTCCTGCTGCTCTATGGAATTTTTTTTTCCCTGCCTTTACCCACATGCAGTAGGACCTGGAAGAAATCCACATTTTAAAGACTGCTATATTTTAATGCTAGGCCAGCATTAGTCTGCTTCAGAGAAGGTTATGATCCCGTAAAGTATTAATCAGTAGGAACTCATGAAATGCACGTACTCATCATCAGCCATATCCTTAAACTCCTGAAGTACTGAATTTGTATCAATTGAATAGGCCAGCCTGTGTCATTCAGTTGAACTCATTTAAGGTATTTGGAAGTGTTAAAACAAGCTAAAGTCCAGAACGTTAAAGAGCTATTTTTAAAGGTTGTCTGCCAATCATTTCAAACTACTTACAAAGCTAGAATACTTAAGTACCTGTTTGATACAAAACCTCTTTTTATACCTGGTAAACAGATTTGTAATCAGTTAATAAAACTGGTCTTCAGTGCCCTGAAAGTAAACAAGTTAGATCCGATGAATGAATTTTCTCTACAACAAAGCAAAGTACTGTGTTTCATAAAGCAATGGAATCCACTTAAGAAAAGGAATAATATATTTGTGCCACCACAAGGTTATCTGATTAACAGTACAATGTTTTGAATTGATGTGGGGTTTTTTATCACTGGCAAAGGCTAGCATGTAACTGATCTCTTTTTTAAAAAGTTGCTTTTCAGAACTATGTATGAGTAATTCAAGCATGGAATGTTTCCTCCTGGAGTTTATATTGCCAGCGGACACAAATGAAACTTGGCAATTTTGCATGCTGAAGCAAATTAAAAAATAGGTAGTAAATTCTCCAAATATTGCAGGTGTGGGATTAAGTAGGTCAAAACCGAAGTAAATCATATGACATTAATGAACCAGAGAGGAGTGTAATTAGAAAACAAACAACACATAACTGCCTAGAAATAACATATCCTCTGTTTTCTTAATCAGGCTTTCAATCTGAAATAACATTTAGACAGTAAAAAAGTATGTTGAGTCTGAGGAAAGTCTGTTAACCCAATAGTTTCTAGTCACTGGAAAACTGACTAATTAAATCAAGAAGCTGTTACTTGAAAAAGGCTCCTTCTGTCCACTTGCACTTCTAGGACATGAAGCAAAGAGTTTGCCTTTAAAACAAACTTCACGTGTTGTATAGTTACAGGCTGTTCTCTGTTTTAACAATCCCTGCCTGAGGAGGAACGTGGTCACATTTCATTCCAGCCTTTCCAGGGACCTCCGCACTTCTCTGCCTGACTCCTTCTTTGCTGCTCCAGCCCAAAAAGAAAAACTCACTTTTTCTGGGAAGGATGAAATCTGAGGGGATGTGTCAGAGACAAACATGCTCTATGTGCTCCTCCCAGCAAAGGCTTCCAGTTTTAAAAGTTTAAAGTAGGCCTGATCCTTTGATGGGGCTTCATTCATGAGAAGAGCTAATTACATGAGGAAGGGTCAACAGGCTGCAGTGGCTGAACTTCAGAGCCAGCTGTTTAGGCAGATGGAGGAAATTGCCCTGGGATATTTTTCAGGGGTTCAAAGATAATTGGCATCTCAGAGCTATCACAGTGCGTACTTTGAACACTCGTCTCCCATTACTCTCCCAGACTCAGTGGCAAGAATGGTGTGTTTTTATTTGGCATCTATTGTTATGTTTGAGTTTGCCAGATTTATAATCTTGTGTTCCCAGTGACTCACAGCTTCTTGAAAGCAAGTCTCCTTGGTGCTAAAATTTCCCATTTTATGAATTATCCAAAAAGTGCATATTCTATAAATGACCTTCACTAGGGAATATATCCATGATGCAGTGGGGAGGAAATCGTTTGGACATTATCAAAACTGTTAATACCAGGAAGGAATTACTCAGCATCCATGGAACAAATATCTGTGCCCAGCAGCATTCACATTAAAAGGGAAACTTCATGATTATTTTTCCTTTTAAGTCCCTGATTTCATATGATTTCATGCTTTTTCATGTTGGGCAAGTTAAAATGTAAATTTTTATAAGATTACCATTCCCCAGTTGATAAAAATCTATAGGGAAATTCGTTTTTCCTAGGAATCTAGGACATCAAGCAAACTATTTAATTTCTTTTATGTCATCCTGTGTATTTCCAGATATCCTGAGAAGCTGCCTGTGTCCCAGAAATGTGCACTTTAAAACTCAAGTCAGGAAAGACACTTTAAACTTGCAGTGCTAAACACTTGGAATGCAAACTGCAAGCCAGGAGTCGCCTTACAAACAGAGCATATTTACCTTTTCCTTCTTGCTAAATCTTTTCCTTTCAAAACAAAGAAGGAATTTAAATACAAAAAGATGCAAATACAAACCTGAAACTCCAATGAGTTAAGCAAATCACAGATAAACAGGAAACCAGTTCCTCCAATATGGTAACATGATCTTAGCCGTGTTTCATGTATTTACTATTTTTTGTTCCTTCATAAAACTATAGGTAAAGAATGCTTTCTTTACCTATGTGATGCAAACACTAATGTATAAGCTTAATTTAGACAGCAAAGGCTTTTTCTGAAGTTGAGTAGAGTACAAACTTGGCATCATTAGTAACTATACTTTTAAATGTATTACATGCTATGAAGTGATAGGCAGAAGCTCAGTTTAATATTGCTGTGTATGAAAAACTGCATGTGTTTTGTAAAGGTAGAATTTTAGGTATGTGACCCTATTAATAACTTAAGGTAACCTATTGTATTTAGGTTATACTGTGGTTTGCTTTTTTAGTATCTGAAAGAGTAAGCATAAAAATTACATCAAATTGCCAATCCACACTGAAACTGAGAAATCTTTCATATATTCCTAGCATATTTAGGCAGTGCTACTACTTAGTTCCACACCCTGCTTCAGCTGTGTGTCACAGCTGTTTTTCACCTGAGGCAGGTGTAGGTCATTGAACTGAGGCTGCCATCATCAAGGAATCTGAGTCAACCACAGTGGTCATTCAGGGTTATCATGGACTTCCTGAAAACTGGAGTGAAATTAAGAACTTTTTAGATTGTGCTCTGAGACTTATATGTTACTTTCTCTTTTCAATTTCCCTGACTTCCCACTTCACCTGCAGACTAACTAAAACTCTAGTTTCTCTTCAGATTGTGTAAAATACATTAATTACAACAAAGTTGTCATCACTGCTCTAATAGCATTGATCAATGATATAGTGTATCAAAGGTATGAAAGTTCTGACTTAACCCTTGCTATTTTTTTCCTTTGTGTCCTTGTTTAGCCAGCATCCTGTGAAGATGGGTGATTGGAGTGCCTTGGGAAAACTCCTTGACAAAGTTCAAGCCTATTCTACTGCAGGAGGGAAAGTGTGGCTGTCTGTCCTCTTCATTTTCCGAATCTTGCTGTTGGGAACAGCAGTCGAATCTGCCTGGGGAGATGAACAGTCTGCATTTCGCTGTAACACTCAACAGCCTGGTTGTGAGAATGTCTGCTATGACAAGTCCTTCCCCATCTCCCATGTACGCTTTTGGGTTCTGCAGATCATATTTGTGTCTGTACCTACCCTTTTGTACCTGGCACATGTGTTCTATGTAATGAGGAAAGAAGAGAAGCTGAACAAAAGAGAAGAAGAGCTTAAGGTAGTCGCAAACGATGGTGTGAATGTGGATATGCATCTCAAGCAAATAGAAATTAAGAAATTCAAGTATGGGATTGAAGAGCATGGCAAAGTGAAGATGCGTGGGGGACTGCTCCGTACTTACATCATCAGCATCCTGTTTAAATCTGTCTTCGAGGTGGCTTTCTTGCTGATACAGTGGTACATTTATGGGTTTAGCCTGAATGCCATCTACACCTGTGAGCGAGACCCGTGCCCGCACAGAGTGGACTGTTTCCTCTCCCGTCCAACTGAGAAAACCATCTTCATCCTCTTCATGCTGGTGGTGTCCTTGGTGTCTCTTGCCTTGAACATCATTGAGCTTTTTTATGTTTTCTTCAAGGGTGTCAAGGATCGTGTGAAAGGGAAGACCGACCCCTACTCCCACAGCGGTGCCATGAGCCCTTCCAAAGACTGTGGCTCCCCCAAATATGCTTATTACAATGGCTGCTCCTCACCGACTGCCCCCTTGTCTCCCATGTCTCCCCCAGGGTACAAGCTTGTTACTGGAGACAGGAACAATTCCTCCTGTCGTAACTACAATAAGCAAGCCAGCGAGCAAAACTGGGCCAACTACAGTGCGGAGCAAAACAGAATGGGGCAGGCTGGCAGCACCATCTCCAACTCGCACGCCCAGCCCTTCGACTTCTCCGATGAGCACCAGAACACGAAAAAACTGGCGTCAGGACACGAGCTACAGCCCCTGACCATAGTGGACCAGAGGCCTCCCAGCAGAGCCAGCAGCCGAGCCAGCAGCAGGCCTCGACCTGACGACCTGGAGATCTAAGCTTCTTGATGCAGTACTTGCTCAACTATGAAACGACGTGCATTGGAAGATGCCGTCAGTGCTGATCTTGTTCCAGTGGAGGTGGTACTTAACAGTCTCAAGCAGGAGATTTTAACAATCATAAAAAAAAAAGGCAAAACAAACAAGCAAACAAACTTTTAAAATACTTGCTGGTTCTTTGGGGGGTGTGGGGTTGGTGTGGGGTGGTACAGTACACATTGATATTTAATGTAGCTGGTTTAAAGAATTTAAATACTAAAAAAAAAAGGAAAAAAGATAGGTAGTACTAAGGTAAAGGGCTGTTTTTCTAGAAAGGCTGTAAATATCTGAGTATATGTGTATGTGTGTACTATCATGTTTGTTTCTGAAGAATCCTCTGTAATACTAAAACCCAATAATAACTGAACTCACATTTGTCAGGGTGAAGTGCTACCTGAAGATGAAAATATTTTTCCTATTCAACTTGCAAAAAAGTCCAGGATTGCCTCTGACCATTTCCCTGTCAAGAACATTCCACTCTTAGAAAGTGCACTTTGAAGGTAAACTTTCCTACATGGTCCTCTGGGTTGTTGGAAGGCTCCTGTGAGGACAATTTACAGTCTTTGAGTCATTCAATTCAAATTTCAGGCATGGCCCACGAAGAAATACTTTGGTCACCTGCTCTTCCAGCCCTTCATGCAGGTGTATTTTGTGATGTGCGTAAATGGGATGGCTCCACACGTGGAAACAGCAATGACACAGTCTTGCCCACAGCGATACTGGTGTCCTGCTACTCATGTAGAGTATTTTTACTATTGTGTGAAACACAGTTTGCTGCCACTTGCTGATTTAGCATCAAGACAAGCAAGCAACTGCCTTTAGTGAATTTTATCACACCTTTATGTGTACTAAGGGTGTATGTATGTGTGTGGATGTGGAGGTAAAGGTATACACAAAACACCCTCAGAAGCATAGGCTGAGAAATAAACGCACACAGGTTACTTGCAGTTGACACTTTCTCATGGATGTTGTGAAGATGTGGGCCACTATGGTGTTTACATTCTCTGGTTCCTTCAATGTAAGTGAAGCACACGTTGTTATATTTTTTTAATTCTATGAAATATTTTCCATGCATCCTAAATGGATGCTCTTTTAAAAATAAAAAATTCTAAAGGGCCTAATCCTGGATGTCTTGCTCTGGAAAATCTCTCTTTAAAGTTGTTGGGAGTTTTGCCTCAACAAATCTGCAGGATCAAGCCCAAGATGTAGCGAACCATGTTCTTGCTGGCATGAATGATTTTCTTTTGTAGAAGTTAGGGGTGGAAAAGACCCATTAGGTCATCTAGCCAATCTCCCTGATAGGTAATAATGATGCTTGAATGATAGAAGATGTAGTACTGTAAGCAAGCTTTAGTCTTTTATGTGAGAAACTTAGAAGAAGTGCTTTGTGCTGGATTAATAATAAAATATGCCTAAATGGCTTTTGCAGTAACTGGTATTTTTCTTGTTCTAAATATTCACATTACTGAACTGCAATGTCCACTGAGTTTGACAGTTAGGTCTTTCTAGATAGCTCTAGCAACTTTAGTGTTTACAGTTAGATTATGTTTGAAATGCAAGTGAAGTTGAAAGGATTTTTAAAGAGTACAATTCTAGCTAATTTATTTGAAATATATGCTAAAGAAATCTACCAGTTTCTTCAAATGCGTAGCCTGTTAGCTGAACACAGATTGACCAAGGAAATACATAGCTTGGTTTCATTTTGCAGCAACACAGATAAATTGTTTCATTTAATACATTATATTAATTTGTTTGACATTCCATGTTAAACTACTGTTGTCTTCAACTTCATTGCATGTATGCAACCATAGTTTGTCAGATCATGTTGTCTGGAGAACATTAGTCAATAAAGTTTTAATTTAGTATAAATACATTTTCTAATTGTCTTTTACTGTTTCATATGTCCATATATATATCTCTAGTTACAGTCTGATAATCCAAACTCATTCCTCCCTTGTTCATTTTTCCCCAGTCACTCTGCATTTCAGAAGCATCCTTTATTTAATCCATCTGGATTTGCTTTGAACTGAAATTCCACGGGGCCACATTCAGACACTCTCACAACTGGAAAAACAAGCATTGTCTCTGCCACTCCTGAAACAAAGTAATGTTCAAATGAACAGATCTTGCCAGGAGTCTCAGAAAATGTATGTTTATTTGCAAACTATTATAAAAATGACAGTGCTAAAAGATTGTCACAAAATTTTTCAAGCAATTTTTATATATGGCTTAGATTAAACATTATGAAATCATTGCATCTTGTTTACATTTCCCCATGTCATCAGATTGCTCAAGTGACAGTCAGTTTCAATTTCTGAAATTAAAACCTCATTTCTTCAAACTCAATAGGAGAAAGGTACTGATTTTGATAAGGCTGGGATTTTGCATATTGCCTCTCCTGCTTCACCCTTTAAGTCTCCATCACTAATAAAGTCATAGAGTGCTTGGCTTTTCAGGATTGGACTCAAGATGTAAGGTGGTTCAGATTCTTTTTCTTTTTCGAAAGTTTTTACTTTGAAAATAGTTTCTTATTTTAAATGCAAATTCTTCTCCTTATTAGTGAAGATGGGGAAAAAGCAGGGCAGTGGTGGTGGATTTCCAGCTCTGAGAGATACTGCAGAAGTATCAGCACAAGGAATGACTTCTTAGAGTTTTCCTTAAATAATAACAATGAGTCATATTTAAGCTGGCTTGTCCTAGTTTGTCTGTACAAACGGAAGGGCATTCCAAGCATTTTGTAAGGATCATGCCCTTGGAAAGGTGGACACTGAAGCATTCAGAGAAGGGCTCACCCTGAGATAAAATGTAGTGTCTCCTAGACAGGCTGATTGTCAGGTATGTCCCATGGGGCATCTTGGACAACTGAAAGAATTTAGTGCTTCAGTGCCAAGGCTCTGATTTTTTTTTTTAGTGGTAATGCATGTGTGTGCATGTGTAGGGTAAAGACATCCCAGAGGCCATTTCTCCCACCTAGATTTATTTCTGTGGACAGCATTTATTATACACTTCAAAGTCACGATAATTTTGTGTGCTGTTCATCTAGTTCTTTAGGCTCTTTCTCCCAGTGCATCCCTGCAGCAGCATTTGCTTTTTCTGCAGATGACACAACATAAGCTGTGATACAATGCTATCACACACTTCTCAACCTTTGTAGAAAGATATGTCAGATATTGATTTCAAACTGGAAAAGACACAAAAATACAGTCTCTGAAGGTGATTAAAACAAAAACATAAACCCCGAATTCACACTCTGTTAATTACTTTAAAATTGTGTTTATGCTTTTATAGCAGTATTTTGAAAAAAAGGCAAATCATCTTAAGGCCTCCACCCTGTCCCAGTAATTTGATATGTTTTTAAAGAGTAAAGTTAGAAGGAAAAGTTACAGACAGCCTAAAATCTATATGCACATCATGTAATTTCAAGATGTTTTAAATACAGCAAGCACACACTGAAGATTATTTCCTAATTTAGAAACTCGATTTCCATATTTAAAGTGGAAACTACAGTAATAGTTTGAGAACTGCAACAAATTATGTGAGCATACCTGTCTCACCTGCTGAAATCCATCATTTTTAAGCAATGCACTTGTGTCAGTGGTCTAGAACCACATCTCCCACATCTGTGTGCGGCACTCCTGTGCTACTCAGCAGTAGCGCACTGGCTCAGCTGTGCACTACCACCATGCTGTCTTTCCCTTAGGCTTTCTCTACAGCTTGTTATTGATTAAAACAGAGGAAAAAAAATAGTGATGTAAGGAGTAGAATTTTTCAAGTCAGATGTAGGAGTTCTGAAGTTACCTTGACTGGTTAATCCAGAGTTCTGAGTATGTCAGACCAAGACCTCTTCCAGTTTTGGTGTTGTCTGTTTCTATTCTGCTGAGACAGAACTACTTTTAATTCTTCTTGTAATTCCTCCATGATTACCACTGTTCCCTTTTCAAGAATTTAAACAAAATAGGGCAGAAAATAGGAATTATCTTCCTCCTTTAGAACGTTTCCTTTCTATTTACTCCTAATCCAAACCTGGCAGGACTGAGTGTTCTACTGAGCTTGACATACATTTTTTTAATGTGCTGTATTATTCAAATAGTCAGATTTACCATAGTCTCCTTGAAGATGTCTTGACTTCTCATGCTTCAGCCATTTGCAGCTAGGTCTGCCTAAGAACTCAGATGACAGAGCTGGGGTGGATGGTCCCTGAGGATTTCTTCAGCAAAAATCCAGTCCTTTGATGATATAGAGCTACTCCTTACATTACTTTCATTTCTACTATCAACATAGACAATAAGGTCAGAAATACAAGTCATGCCTGAGAAATCACTGCCTAGATGTATTATCTGCCGCAGTTGCATGAAGCTATTTGAGTGTCCTCCATTTTATTTTAACTTATTCTAGCAGAATGGCTCCAGAAGCATGGGGCTGTAGAATCAGCTCTGCGAAGGGATGACTTCCTTTCCCTTACTTAAATCATGTGCTTTTGACTGTGCCCAAGGATATATTCACACCCAGACTCTGCCAGTACTGGAAAAGTGTGTCAGATGTAAATTACATGATGCTAGCACATCACTAGATTGAAACAGGAAGAGCTTATTTGTCCCTGTTCCTATTTAAAAGGTATTTTGATAGACACAAAGGAAAAACAAAAAGAAGAATGCTTGTCTTAAACTTATCTTAAATACTTCCTAATCTGGAGCACTACCAAAGACCCTATGAAGTAATTCAGACAATATGGATGTAAACATGTTGAGCATTATCAATGGATACGATGAACATAAACAGTTTAAATAGATCCAGCTGGTCAGTAATGTGGTAAAACCAGCCTGCTCTAAAATGGCTGTCCTCACTCTTTCTGCCTGGTAGCCAAAATGCTGCATCCGGCTTCCCGGCTTTCTGGCATTCGCAATGCAAGAGCACCTTGGACAAAGGCAGACATGTTTTTACAGTGATTGTTTTGCATTAACGCCTTGTGAGTGCTGGAGAAGCTGAGTGCTGGGAGCTGGAGACAGAGGATCTGGGACAGCCTGTACTGGTTTAGTAATACACTGTCAGGGAGGGGAGTCACTGGTGAAAAGTAATGGCTTTTTGGGGATTGTGGCCTCTCCCATCACTTAAAAAGGTCTCTGCTGCTGTGTTGAGGAAATTCGCGCAACAAAATGAGACATGTGAGCTTAGGCCAGTATAAAAGGGAAAATGTTCAGACATTTAAATTGCTCCTTGAAACAAGCCTCAACCACAGTGACATGCTTCCCATTAGAACTGACAAGAAAATGCTCACATGAGTTCCAGGATTTCAGTCATTTAAATCAATGCTAAAATTCTTTTCAACATCAAACATAAACAGATTTGACCCAGAAAGATATATTATGACATTTAATTTTCATTTATATAACTGCAGGGGGAAAGCTGATGAGTATAAGCTATGAAATCTTGGATGGTGACTACTTAAATATGTGTAATCATACTATTTCCTCACACTGTCTTTTTATTGTAACTTGTTCTAGAGGTAAAATTATGAAAAGTAGTCTAAAGTTTTATGTTTTCCACAAAGAGACATGAATTCTGTAGATGTAATAAAATACATTTACATGATGTCCATGTCAAATTTATGCAGGATTACATAAGGGAGTGTGGGGTAATATATAACATGCATTTAACTCTTCTGGGTTTGGCAGCTGGAAAGTGAAATCTTAACTTTGTCTCTCCTTATCCTTGTTAGAAGTTTTTCATATCTGAAACACCTGAGCAGTTTCTCTGGGAGCTTTGCTCAGGAAGGGAGGGGCCTTTGCATCCTCCTCCTTCTCCTTTTGTCCATCTATAGTATAAGTTCCACATTGGAAAACAGAAGCGGCCCCAAATATATAAATAAATGCAATCACAGTTGATAACAAAGAATTGCAATCAGGGAATAGGTAGTGGTTCTCTTTTGCATGTCTGCAACTAACTCAATAGGAGAGCAAGATGGAAAATAGTTTAGGGCTTTACAAAATCCTCTGGATACTTTAGCATCTGAAAACCACTGGTCCTTGCTGAGACATGCCTTTTCAGTCTCAGCTTCTGCTGAGTCACAGAGTTTTTAGCCTTTGAAGGCTGAAGTACATTGGCTCAAAATTGAAGTTGTTCTGGAAAAGTTCAGACCTTCCTTAAAGACCATATTTGCATGCTATTCTCGGTAGCATTTACATATAATAGGACACCCTCCACAGGAAGGCTTCTTCAAAACACAGGCTCTGCTTACACTTTGAATTTCCCTATTCAAAGGGGAATATTCAAAATTATCTATGCATCACTACTTCAAAGTGTTTCACTGGGAGTACTCTGCCATATATTTGGGAGACTCATCATAGTTGTTTCAAAGCTGAATATATAGCCAGCTGTAAGATTGCCACCTGGGTTTTGTGTGTGGAAGCAAAGGAGTATTACTCAGGCAAGAATCCTACCTGTCCTGCTGAGGACAAGGAGTTTCTGTTGAGTGATGTGAAATGAAAACCCTTCACTGAGCTTTACTTAGTTCCTTCTTTTATTCAAGTCCCTGTAGGGTTTTTTTGGAATACACAGAGGATCCAACCATGAGTCCATGAGGCTGTGTATCTTGCTGAGGTATAGGATAATCTCTGAGGAATTTCTTATGGTTCCATTTTGGTTGTCCCAGCTCTGTGGACTTTGACTGGATTGTAGTGCTCAATCCCTCAATGCTAGGGTAAGTGATGATGGCAAACGGTGTGCGAGTAGAGAAAGTGGATCTGGATTTTTTCCCATAGGACTCCCTATAGAATCAAGGCAAGCTGGTCAATCATCCTTCCTTGTCCTGAAAAGTCAAGCTGCAAAGGTGTGGAAGGATTCTTGCATTCTGACAGAGGCTTCAAGTGTGTGCTGTAGTATCATCTTAATCTGTCTTCTTCACTCCTCCCATGCAGCTGTCTTCTCTCACCACCCGCTTCTTTTCTGTATGTCACTTATGCCACAGGTATTTAGTGTTTTGTACTAAAAAACCCTTCCATGTGATTATTTTTTTCCTTGTGTCATGTGTTGGGGACCACTCAAATACCTTAGAATAACCTGCTCCATTAAATATCTATTAATTAACAAGCTGGCATATCTTCTATTTCATTTCTTTAGAATGAATACTAAAAGTTTTGCCTGAACGTCTTAGGAAGTAATTTTATATCTCACCTCATAGCAGCCCACGTTTGCTTTGATCACTTTCTTTTTCATACTATTTTACGATTAAGGAAAACAGCAGAGAACTCAGAACTCTAATTATCTACCTTAACCAGGTGCAGTGAAAGTGTCAGGACATGGAGTTTGTCCAAATCTTCCTCCCACCTTAGTCCTAAAGGGACTCAAATCTAGGCTCCCACTAATGGTTATGTATGCTATATAAACAACAATAATAATAATAATACCTGGAGTTGCACTGATACAGTGCCTTTCATCTTCAAAGTACTTTGAGAACCCTATGTAATTAGTTTGCTATGGAGTCATCACTGATGATACTGCATGAACCCCAGTACTACCCACTGTGAGAGTCAGAGGGAATCTGAACAGTCATGGAGACCATACCTAACCTCCCTATCACTACTAAAAGAAATTGAAAATACTGAATAAGTATATTTTAACACTTCACATTGGAGGAGGATCCATAACCAGCAGGAAGCCAGTCTCCCTACGATAAGGAAACAGGAATGTTTTCTTTGCTGGTAATCTACTACTTCAGATCTCTAAACACGTTCTAAACACATTTTACCTTGAACTATGTCTTAGTCAAGTTGGCAGAAGATCACAGATAAATTATCTCATTGCATGGAATCTTCATCTTCATGCAACTGGAATATATCCACTTTTTTTTTTAATTTAAAAAGTTTTGATTTGATGAATCCAGAAGGGACGCAGACATAATAAATATAACATTAAATAGGTTTTTACAAACTTCAATGAGATTCCAGGGGAACAATTTATCTAGAGTACACCATTGGCAATTGACAGTCCAGCTGAGTATCCAGCTGAGAGTTTTAAAATCATAGTATTTTTTCAAGTATTTTTTGTGAGCTTACAACAGGTCTTTGTCAATGTCCAGGAGTTTGCTCTTTAAATCAACTTGGCATTCGCTGAAGATTATCATCCCAACATAAATTTGTAAACAGTCTTTTCAAAACTACACCATTAAGAAAAGAGAAGAAAAAAAAAAAGCAGTAGGAGTCTGTTCAAACTGTGAGAATAAGAGTGCAGAGGAACAGAGAATTTTTGTATAGAGGATGCTTGGATTATCTCTGAACATTACTAACTTTTATTTGCCTCACACTTGTACACTGCCTAGCATTTATTTTCTCAGCACAAAACCTAATGTGTTTTATTTGGCCTTTCCAAATAAATTTTTCATTTTTCTTATTTTGTCCTATTTATTCCATAGGACAAGAGGACACCATTTTACATCATTGTATATATTAATGGTGAAATGAGGAATAATCTTGAGACTAGTTTTCAAAAGTTGTGGCCAGACAGAGTTACTGGGCAGGCAGAAGCAGCTCTGCTTCCCATGCAGTTAATGGATGCATGCACTCACATGTCTTGGTTTTTGCTCCATCTTAAGATCATTATTTCTTTTTTAAAAGAAATTACTTCTTTCTTAAAAATTGGTGTTCTTCCCTGTTATATTTAAATATATACAAAACCATAAACATAACCATATGTCAGAATGAGGGTTTTACTGATGAATGATGGTTTGGACTCAGATTCTTTGCTTTTATTTTTACTGCTTATTCCATTAGTTGTAATTGAAATGTATTCTCTGTGTATGTTACATTCAGCTTATTTTTAGCTACTCTTGGACTTCTTAAGGAAAGTCAACACATGACTTCAAGAATATGAGAGGTACCTACTAAAGTTTCCTTTTCTCACCCATGATGTATCAGTATATCTTCATCAACACAGCCACTATATAACAACCATATCATCCACCTAGCCTTGAACAAGAAATAATGTTTTGGAAAAGCAGCAAAACAAGGAAAAGAGCTGGGGAAGAGCAATGAGATGAAGTATTTGGGTACTCCTTCCAGATTTCAAGCAATCACAGCTGTTTCATTTCTGTAGCAAGAGAAGTTAGCCTTCCACACCAGCTATTTTTACAGTGGTGGAGCTGCAGGTCTCGGAGCAGAAGGAAGGAAAGGGAGTGACAAGGCACAGCTCCATTAGAGGTGGTGTAGGAAAAAAGGTGACAGCCGGAAAACGGATGTTTCAAAAGAAAGAGTTGCACTAAAGTAGATGTTCTGTGATCTTCCCATATGCAACAATAAAAGGACTTTGAATGCTAGATTACAGTGTGGAAAGTGTTGGAGGTGAGAAACTCAGAGCTTAAGAGTCTCCAGGAATTCATGGAGTTTCTCTGGGCTGGACTGCACTCTTTTGAAACATACGATGAATACATATCTCAGCAGAGAAATGTGGTTTGCTTCACAATTCTGCCAGGCAGTATACAACCACACTGAGGTTATGTCCACTTCAAGGGTATGAGGAGGAATCTCATCCTCCTTTTTATTTTTCCGGATTCAGACTTCTCATTTTCAAAGCCTTATGTATAGCTGTGCTTTCACACTATCATTCCCTGTTGAATCTTTGTTTGGCCCCACTTTTTTATATTTTATCTGACATTGCTCCCTTTTTTTACCTCTACTCAGTGATCGGGTAACTCCGCATCTCTGAGCACGGTACCCTATTCAGGGGCGCAGCCAGCCCCAGGGCTTGGGGGCAATATTTCCACATCCTAGTGACACTGTGGCTGATTCATCCTTGTGACACTGTGGCTCATTCCGTGTGTCCAACAGAGAAGGTGATGCTACTAAGCAGGTCTGAGCGCCACAGCAGTGTGGCTGCCACGCTTCTGGAGCTGTCACGCCCTGCTGCGCTGAGTCACCAGGAGGCACTGGCCCAGGCTGCTGGGAAGGACGGGAAATCTTAGGGAAGAGCACTAGGCTGCTGTGCACAGCGGATCTGCCCAGGATTTTTGTCCACACTGTTTCTTCTCTTAGGTTTTAATTGCGCTTTTGGATCCCACCTGATCTCTTCGACATCTTGACTTATTTTCCATTGCTCTGGGCCATATTCTGACAAGCTTTTCAGACTGTGAACTTTTCAGGCGTTCCCAATCAAATGCAAATAGAGCATTTGCAGAAGCATGCAAACTGAGAAGTTGATCTGTTGATGGTTAAATATTTTGGGCAAAGGAGGAAGATTCATTCTTCGGATTTTGGAACCAGTGTCAAAAATGATTGTTTTGGCACCTATGTGTTCTTGGGCTCTTTAATAAATTTACAAGTGAATGAACTGGAAGTACCATGTAGCTTTTTGCAGGCAACATTCATCATGGACATACATATTTCTCATACTTTTTTTACTTCCTTTATTCACTTCTAAAAAGCCCCTGAAAATTGATACACATTTTCTAAAGTTTTTAATGAAATTTATAAAATTTGTTGTAGTGATCTGATGTCACAAATGATGTTTAACATATGGATTGAGACTTATCTGAGCCGATAGCAGTGACCAAAGAAGACTCAGGAAATCTCCAGTCTGTGACTGAATGACCTTTACTGCTGGATTTCCTTTCTGAAAAATGCCAGTTGTACTCCCTTCCTATGTCTGCCCTGCACAGATAAATTATAAGGTTTGGGGAAAAGGAGATTACTGGTGTTATACAGAACAAGGCTTATCTGAGACATAGGGAGGGCTCACTTTTGGAGAGCAGATACAGTCATCACCCTGGTCTGTCCACCAGGTCCACAGGGCAGACCACAGGGCAGGAAGAGGTGGTCCATTGATCAGTCAGTTCCTGCAAAGATTTCATGTGCATATCTGCATTATAAAGCCAGTTCTAATCAGTAATAAATTAAACTAAATCTCACTGTGACCCAGTGATTTAGAAGCAGATGCATGAGTTGTTCTGTTCTCTGTGCAGTGCTAGTGAAGTAAGCAGCTGAGGACCAAAGCATAGAGGGAGGAATTCAACTACTAAAAAGCCCTGTTATGCTTGAGTGCCGTTGGTCAGAAAGTTTTGCGTTTTCCATAGGTATTTAGTTTCTCAGGAGTAAAAATGAAAGTGGAATTCAGTGGAATGCTGGCTGAAAATTGTAGTGAAAAAAATCACAATCGTTAAGAAAAGCATCACTAGGTCCTTACAGTAGTTTCTGTGTGGAAAAAACTCTCCTGGTTTGGTTCCAGGCTGCTTTAAAGGCCTCATGATGCACCACAGCCAGGCTTCTTGTCTGTTCTCATGGTGCATCTTGGAAAATCCAAAATAACTTGCACCAGACAGAATATTCTTTTCCATTTGTAAAAATTCACAAATACTCAAAACACAAACTGATCATGGAACCCAATATGCAAAATGTCTTGCTATTTTTTTTTTTTTATTAAATGCTCTGGTTAACTTGCATGTCTTAATCAAGAATGATAACAATTTCATGTTTAAGGCTGATGACTGAAAGCAAGTAGAAAACAAAACAAGGTGAAACAGCTTGAGAGAAACTGTCTTTGCCATCTGGATTCATGGCATCTTTTGCTTGTGGCGGTTTTACTGTGGCACAGACAAACAAATCTCAGCATCAAAAGCTACAAACAAAACTAAAAAATAGAATCCTTTCTACTATTGCTTCATTATTAAACAGCTGCTTCACAGGTGGAGAAATGTTGCACACAGTGGTTTTCATGCTGGATGCCAGGCTCACCGCAGGTAGCTCGATGAGAATCTTGCATCTCCGTGGAGAATCTGATTGGAGGGAAAGCAGGTGGCTGAAGTGCAAAGAGAAGGAAACAGGTCTAACTCCTGCTGGGAAGTCCTGCTGCAGGGTGGGGAGACTCAGTGGTGATGCTTACGTGCCTGAAAGCTCGCCAGCGCTGGTCGTCTGGTTGCTCTTGCACTTGATGAATCGGCTCTCAGAGTCCCTCCTGCACATACCTTTTCTCGACGCTTTGAGTTAGCGCTACCTCAGTCTATTTTTAACAGCTACATTTTCCATGATTAGATTTTAATGCTATTTATTTATTTAAACTGAACCAAACAATTCCACATAAGCTGAACATTCCAGTAGGCATCACTCTTGGCCATGCAGAGGATTCTAAATCTAGTTTAAATTACATTCCTTGAATGGTAGAAAAAAGCTGGGTCATGTGCCGAAGCTTGGTGGTGAATAACCAAGTCATTCTTTCATAGGTTGCAAACACTTTCTTAAGGAAGGATAAACAGGTTAAAGGTCTTTCAATGGCTGCGCTGTCTATACATGGCAATTTCCCCTCACTTTTTCCCTCCTCAGCTCCTGGTTAAATGTGTATTGCTTACTCTCATCATCTGCCATAATTAAAGCAGGTCCTCTGTATTTTCACTGAAGTTAAAGGGAATGAAGAACTTGGGATAATTAGACTCTGTCAGTTTCTTGCAGATATCTGGGAGTATGAAGTTTTTAGGTCCCTCCCTCCTGTACATATAGCAAAGGCAGGTATGAAAATTTGGCACCTCTCAAAAACACCTTTTCACAGACAAAGAGATCATCTCCACAAATCTGTGGCATAACTGTTTCTGAGTCTTTGTGCTAGGCTTCCAAAGCTTCCTGGTAGGAAGGGAGAGTGTGCTTCCCAGTTGTATCCATGTTAATAAAATAAATCACTTGTGTTAAAATTAGCAATGGGCGAACTGTTTCAGTTAAAACAAGAGTTGTCCTGGATTGGTACCAATCCTCAAAATAAATTCAAGCCAATCTTATTTTTGCATTTTAAAAGTAATAAAAAGTAGTAAGCATGCAAGTATATATAGACATACACACAAAGAATAGCTCAGGGATTAGAAAAAGACATATTTCGCATCTGGAGCCCTAGTTTTGCATATGCATGCAAGCAACTTTGCTCATGTGAATTATCCCCTGGTACCATACAGTATTTCCTGTCTAATCAAGCAGCAATATATAAACAAAAGGCTTTAGTGCATAAGGGTGCTATAACCTGCAGAATATTACCATTTGTGCACCTAGTGAAGAAAGATGACACTTGTTAATAGGACAAAGCTGGCACCAATTAAACCACGTCCAGCACATCGACTCCACTTTCTGGAAGCAGAGTCATCCCTAAATATTGTGTTAGGAAGTACAGGCAGCCTGCCTACAGCAGGATGTGGCTTCCAAATATCATGTGTTGCATATAATTTATTGCATAAATTAAAGCGGGGGGATGAAGGGTGGGAGAGATGAGGCTTCACTGGACTATGACCTCAGAGAGGAAGATCAGTTTGGTTTTCATGGGGAGCACAGAGGTTATTTTGAGGAGTTGGAGGAAGAGAGTGTTATCCATGTACATTATTTCACACATCATAAACTTCGTTTCTTGGGTGTTTTTTTTAGCAGCCCAGAAACAGATCATTCCCATGTGAGGTTTAACAGCACCAAACTGTGAACATAAGGCTTGGGGCTTTTGTTTGGATTTTTTTTGTTTTCATCTTCAACCTTCATCTTCAATGGCTGCAGGAGGTGTTTACTCCCGCAGCCTTGTGCAGGTGTGATAGTCACACGTGAGGTGAGGGTGTGGGGATGCCTATCTTAAGTTTAGACTGACTGCCTAAACTTTAATGAAAATCGTTTCACTGCTTAGGCAGCTCTGACCTGGCCTGCGCAGTGACACATAGTACCACCTAGCACACCCAGATATCTCACTCCTGTACGATTTATATTCCTAGGAACAGATCAACAGGGATTTTGCCACCTTCTTTCAAATTCACCATGAGAATGCTTCGCATGTTCCTGTTCTTCCTGGAATATCACTGTGTATCTAGGTGTGGATGAGCAATGGAGCTTGCTAGAAGGGGTCCTCAAAGATACGGTTCTCACTGTTGGATTTGTGTGATAATGTCTTGAAAATGCCTACACACACAAAAAGTTGCTTTTGTGGCTGTAAGGAAATGCTGGATAGATTACTTGAGGTTCATGCAAGTATTGGCAAATCACTTTTGTACCAGCTATACACAAGTGAGGACACTGTGAGATGGGTTCCCAATAGTATAAGAACAGGAACCTTTAGATCTGCTTTGGGTCTGGATGATGTCATGGTGCCCTGTGGCTTACATCCTAGTAAATCAGACTGCCAGATTATTTTAAACATCAATATTATCTGCCTTTGTACACTTACCACTCTGAAACAGTCAATACTATCAACCAGCTTTTTCTTGAACAGCTCTAATCCCACTTCAGTTTGTACAATATATGTTGAACATAGGACATGACAAAAAGTCATGAAACACAATAAAACTTCAAGAGACCAATTCATTAAATTAAAGTAAATCCTGCCCGAGGACCTCCCTGAAACAAGCTGAGTTACAACATTTCAAATGCATATTAATTTGGCCATATGGTCTAGTATTTAAGCAAAGGCATGCATTTGTTTGGCCAGAGTTTTCAAGTGATACTTAAGGTCAAAGCCTTTATGGGTCTGATGAAATTTGTGATCAGCTGATAGAAATGTTTACCTTACAATAAACTTGAAAGACTGTCCTGCACAGAAGTGACACACAGGAGTTCCTTGTTGGGCAGCTCTGTGAAATCAGCTGCAGTGTCTGTATATGTTTTGTTACCCCCAAGTCCCTTGCAGAAGACTGACAGACTTCTGAGGCATTGCCCAGAAGAAAGGCTGGTATAGCATTCTTCTCGCTTGATGCAGGCATGTAGAAGAAGGTGTCTTCCAATACCCTGCCAAACACCGGCTGTCATGCTGCATCTCTGATGGGCTCTGCAGAACAGAGGTCATAGTTGCAGCCCCTGAACAGCATCACTGATCCCCCATCTCCCTGTTTCATGGTCTTAGGACTCTCCTGCGGTGGCAGCGGGATGGTGTGAGTTGCATTTGTTTGGTCTTGCACAGTGAAGATCAGACAAGGCTGGTGAGGAAGACCACCTGCACCGGACTAGACAACAAATAAGTCCAAACTAAGCAGTCCATCATGGAAGCCCTTGTTCTGCCCATGAATGAAGGCAGACTGGGGAGTGCCAAGGGGATGGCTGAGCCCATGAGCTGTGCTCACTCTCCAATCATACAGGTAACCTGCAGGGAGAACATTAATGTACACTCAATGATGAACAGGATATCTACTCTATTTGATGCTATGGACACATGGGAGAATCAGTGGAAACAAAACCTATCAGGATCTTTTTCTCTCATCTCTGCAAACCCAAGAATTGTAACTATTTATCGTAAGTTCATTAGGTGACTCATTGTGTTACGCATTTAATACATTTCACATAGACAATGTTACATCTCTTTTCAATAAGTAATTTAGAAGAGCTTCATGTCATGCAAGACACAGTCTGTCTGTAGGCCAGTATCTTAGATCCTCATCAACTTTGTCACATTTTCTTGTTTTCAAATTCCTCATTTAAAAATATGAGTCAACATAAATAGCTTTGAATCTTTGTTACCTTATTAACCAATGATGTGTGACTCTACTCATAAAATATTTACATAGACAACAGTCTTGTGCTGGTAATGTATTTTCACATTACTTAGTAATTTAAAACATGTCAAACCTTTCCAAATAGTAGAAACAATGCAAACATGAAACTGATGTTGACCTTAAAAGGCTGTTACTTTTTATTTTAAGTCAAGCACCAATCATTACCACAGATTATTCACTGTGCATTCTTCATGCAACTCTTTATCAGCAATGCCCACAAATAGAACTCTAAATGGTAAGAGATAAAGTAGATGGAAAGCGATGATGTTACATCAGTAGCATGATTTCTGAGGGAGTTTGTGGAAGACCATATGTAAAATATATAATTTAACATTTAAAACTACATATTAATGAGGTAAATCAATTACATATATGTCTATTTTAAAAAGTTACTGAGTTGTGTGTACGGCTAAATCTGCATCTGATCATTCTTTGCATCATAAGAGTATGCATGAGTACAAAAATGCATCTATTTATATTGACTATGTGTACATATGCATGAAGGTCTTCATATAATTTATGTGTGTATTGGATGTAGTTTTTTGTTTCCCTTTTTTTTTTTTTTCTGTTTTCAAATCCTACTTCTGTTATTAGGGGACCAGATGATGGTACAGAGAGTGTTTAGTGTGTGTTCTGGAGTACAGCATGGGTGTACTATAACCTAAGGTGACCTAGACTTGTTAAAAATATTATCCTCTTTTTTTTCCCATGGTGATCAGTAGAAACGAATTTCAGCTCCCCAAGTCACAGGACCTGGCCATGGTATGAGCTGGAGCTGGTGAAAGAATAGATAAATTTAACATTCTTATTTATCGTGGATATTTGTATAACACATGATATTTTCAGTGTGTTCAGTGGCAAAAGATGGTAGTCCCCATGTTGTATAATAAATGACATGTGTCTTCTTTGGCAGACACTTATTCCATTCAGTCAACTAACTATTTACAATGCTTAACTTATGAAAAAAAAAAGAACAATAACAAATTTCACAACAGTCTCCTGTTTTCTTCCTGTCTCTCAGAATACTTCTCCAGGGTGAGCCGTGTAACTTGGGAGCTGTTCATTGAAGGTAATATCTTAATCACACTGTTCCCTCCAGACTGGAGCAGATCAAAGAAACAATAAAACCTCTGTCAAGTACAGGACAGAAAACCTGATCACACCATACTTCTCAGGTGACCGGCAGGTGTTGAAGATTTTTGGGGCAGCATTTGTAACTAATTGCTCTGTTTCTGGACCTCAAGTTTGTTATATACTTTAATGTTGAAAAAAAAAAGTCTTTTACAAGGTTTTCTTTTTCACTTCTATCTCTGTATTTCACCTGTAGAGGTATGAAAATCAAATGCGGTATTTTCTAGAGGACATATGTAATACTCAAGAGAATGAGTATCAATGTCTAAAGCTGTAGGGGCTGTGAAATTTTTCACTTTGGATTTTGCCTTTTTCCCCCTCTCTTTTCAATATTTTACCATTATTAGTCTGACTTTTACTGTTTTTCATCTTGACCAAACAGCCTGTCAAATAATTGAAGTATAGGAAAATATTCATATTTGTTTCAAAGTTTTTTTAAAATAGGCAGAGACATTGTTATTGGCCCTAATATGTAAAGTTACACTATCTGTTCTGTGATAAATCAAGTCTGCTCACACTGAACCTGATAGAAGGGCAGAGTGCTTGATGGCTATAGTGAGAGGGATGAGGGGGATAGTAAGGCATCTGCAGTGATTTTTTTTAAAAATACCATTACTTGACCCAAGGGCACCACAGACCCCTCAGGTGTATGGGTGTCAATCTCTAGGATGAGACAGGCTTATCCCTCCCTGCAATGGACGTTTTATCTTAGTATTACTCTTAATAGTATATTTCTATTTTTCTTTTTTATTTTCATGTCTATCAGAGACAGCATTTAACACAATGCTGGTGAATGTTCTGATTTTCGGTTGGAGTTTGGATGATGAGACTAGTAAAGTGTTTAAAGGTCTTTGTTGGATCAAGTCCTTGGAAGAGAGCATATGCAGCTGTTCTGATTTTTTTTTAAAGTGGTATGTTAAGTTACAAAATTTATGATCTAGAAAATCTCACACTGAAATAAAACCTTCTGCAGAGACACATATTGTAATCATGGTGTTTAGCAGGGACAGCAGTTATAGAACACCGCAATAGTTTTAGGTGCAGAATAAGGTAGAACTGTGTGTTCAGATGAACTTTTTTTAAAGGCTGGCGAATATTTTCAAATACCTATTAGTCCAACAGTCTTATTCTTCTAAAGAAAAGTCCAGTTTTTCTTACTTTGCTTATCATTCCAAGCCTATTCCATGTGGTTGCTCTTGACTTGGTTTGGATTTGCAAGTTATGAGGCAGCTCCCAACAGAATGCAAGGGTGACAGAACACTGGAACAGGCTGTCCAGAAAGATTGTGGAGTCTCCTTCTCTGGAGATATTCAAAACCCCCCAGGACATGATCTTGTGAAACCTGCTCTAGGTAAGCCTGCTTTAGCAGGGAGTTGAACTTTATGATCACCAAGGTGATCACCTTTCCAACCCCAACCATTCTGTGACACTGTGATCCCGTGATTCTGTGGTTTTGTGATTGTGTGAATTGATGGTACACTATTTTATTTCAACGTGGAAAATCGTCACATAGGAAGAAGCCTAGTAAGTATCCTTCACAGAAGAGTTCTCCTTGTTACAAATTAAGAAGGCCAAAGGCTGCTTCTTATTCAACATGGCAAGAGTAAGACATGGTGTGGTGTAACTGGGAGATTCCTATCTGTGGGGAGTCAGAGTGGCGCAAGGAAGGGAAGGTGGGACATAGGGCAAGGAACTTGGAGCCTGCTGCAACTTCTATTGGTCATGTGTGTTAAATGACTGCAAATTATTATCCCTTGACTTTTCCTCTTGTTACAGGTAGGAATTAAGTCCTCCCAATATATACTGAGTGAAACCTGACCCAATAAAGCAGATGCCATTCTCTCCCAAAATATGTAGGGAGGAGTATCAGGAGGTTTTCATTATCAACTGAGTGGCAGATGAATGAATGCTCCCCAAGCCAGTCCCAACCTTCTCTTTCTTCATTTGAAGGTCTGAACCTTTCATACCATCTTCCCAATGTTTTCCAAGTAACCTGACAGGGATAAAACATGGGGTTAAAAAACTTAGCCTAGTCCTTTCTACTACTCCAAGAAATACCTATGGTAACTTTGTTAAAACCTTTTTGAGCTCTGGCAGTGTACAAGGTAAGGCTAAACCAGTCAGTCTACCTTTTGTTGTCAGTTCTTGAATTGTGGTGGAGTCTCTTGGAATAAGAACTTTCTGGAGGAGAGGAGTGGTGGCATCAGTGGTTAAAAACAAAACCTATGTTAAAAGAGGTAGATGAGTAAGACTGCCAAGTGATATACTAACACCATGATATAAGGCTGAATTACTTACTTATACATGATAATTTGGTCTTTGATTATATGTTAACATACCATTTTAAGAGAATCCTTGCCTGATTCAGTATACCTGATGTGCTGCACTCACATAACATACTAAAAAATGTTCAGCTGCATTCTCCTTGTTCAGTGTGTGGCTGGATGGCTGGATGCCTTATTTACTGCATTCACTTCTAAAATTAGAATTATAAATTTCCTCACAGACTTTGGTGTGGTGTTTGTGGTGATATAATAGAACTTAAAAAACTAATTAGTGCTTATCTTTGTCAGACTGCTGTGAAACAAACTGGATTTATTTCCATTTAGAAATGAGCAACTAAAGCACAGACAGAATAAGCTAAAATATATTCTCTGGGTTTTGAGCCTGATTTAAGGTAACTAAGACATTATTTTTAAGACCGTATTTAATATACGTTATATGTTATAACAAGAATTGCAGGTGCCACTGTCACAAAGATTTCCTAGGAGTGGTTCCAAAATCCATTTGAAATGTTCTGAAGCAAACAGTCTTGAAGGCATCTTTCTTTTGTACTTTAGTGCAAGGTTTCTTCTGCTATTGTATTTGAGGTCCTCACAGCAGAACTAAACACAGTGGATGTTCTGACTTCCGCATATAGGGATAATCTGTGTTTAGTTTTATTCCTCACTTTAATGCCCTGTTGCATTTAATGTCGCCCAGATTTCCCACCTACATTTGCTATTTGTAAATGTTTTTGTTCTGCTTTTCCAGGATTTCCAAAATCTGATTGTTCTAACCTTGAGGAAAGGCCCCGAGTCTACTGTTTATCTGCCAAATGGATAGTGGAAAACAAGTAACAGGCAACCTTTCATCAATATCTGCCACTTTTTCTGGTATCAAGTATGTTTATCTAATATGTTTTGATACAAATTGTCCATTCCTATATGCTTAAAAAGCTGAATTCCTTAAGTATAAGGTATTTGCAACCATTTTCCATAGTAAAAGGAAAGATGTTTTCTTTCTTTTGAAATTTGAAGACATTTTACCATGCATTGGAGACAGACAGTTTGCACTTTTTCATGTGATGACACTGCATAAAAAGAGAGCAATCACATCTCAGCAGCCATGACCTGATGTTGGGACATCTAGGGACAATGACCCTTGGATTAAGGTAGGGCAAGAAGTCTGTGGACTACCACAGGAAAGGCAATACATGGTAAATGAACCAGCATGAAGTTGACTGGTAATTATTTTTTAACACAGTTAATCTGGCACTGTGAATTGATATCAAATCAGTGCTTTGGACCATGTGGCAAGTATGAGGAACCCTAAAACTGGATTCTCAATTTCATGGAGATGTGGCCTGGGATTTTATCTTGTGATTGTTACCACAGATGAACTAACGTGTCACTTGTTTAGATCTTAATAGCAACTTCACAATCTCTCTTGGGCAACTTGTGTTGGTGCTTGGTCACCCTCACAGTGAAAAAAGTATTTTCTGATGTTCAGGGGAAATGTCTTGTGTTTCAGTGTGGGCCTTTTGCCTCTGATCCTGTCACTGGGATCCACTGAAAAGACTCATCTCCATCTTCTTTGTACCTTCCCTTCAGAAATTTATATATATATTGTTAAGAACCCTGTGAGCATTCTCCAAGCTAACAATTCCCAGCTCCTTCAACCTTTCCTTAGAGGAGAGATGCTCCAGACCCTTAATAATTAAGAGGCTCCTGTCAACCTATTTTTGCAGCCTTTTGAGGTTCCTCTTGATGACAGTATGACTCTCTTATTCATCAGCCATTTCCCCCTGTTTTGTGTTATCTGAAAAGTTGCTGGGGTTACACTCTGCTGCATCATCCAGGTAATTCATGAAGATGTCAAATAGGATCAGAACCAACTATGGCCCCTGGGGTACCCCACTAGCTACCAGCCTCCAACTGGACTTCATGCCACTGATCACCACCCTCTGGGTCTGGCAGATTAGGAAGTTTTCACCTTGCTCAGCTAGCCCATACTTCATCAGATTCTGTAGGGAGGTCCTATGGGAGAGAGTGGCAAAAACTGTTCTGATATCAAGGCAGAAAATAGTCACTGCTCTCTGCTGGTCTACCATGACAGTCTTGCAGTCTACCATCACAGAAGGCTATCAGGTTGTTTGAGCATGACTTGCCATTTGTTAATCCATGTTGATTACTCCTGATCATCTTCTTGTCCTTTGCATGCCCAGCAATGGTCTCCAGGATCAGCTACTCCATCATGTTCCCTGTTCCCAGGCTGACCTGCCTGTAGTCCCTTGGCTCCTTCTTGAAAATGAAAACAACACTTGCTTTGCTCCAGTGTTTGGGCACCTTTCCCAGTCACTATGATCAACCAAAGATTATCACAAGTAGATTGAAGAGACAATTGAGAGTTTTGAACAGGCTTTAAAGGATTATAGCCATTATATGAATATAACATAATTGTTCAATTTAATCTCAGTAGCCCTTTATCCAATGAAGACAAAACTGGAGGTTTTTACTATTACAGTTAAAAAAAAAGGCAGATGGGAAAAAAAAGACTCTTAGTATAGCTACAGAATTGATTTTTGGCTTTAAATTTCATTGAAATTGATGTATTTGTTGTGCTGTCTTGTGCAATTCTGATGACTACAGTACTGATGATAAAAATAAAAACTGGTATTCGCTGTTTAAACCTGAACAAATTTTGTATTTGCTTTCAAGTTTAAACAAATCTTGGTGTTTTTATTAAAATAAATTGATTGTGAAAGAGTGTTGGAGCAGATTATTTTCCAGGCCCTGCTGATTCTGTTTATTATCAATATTTGCTGAAAGTAATCTAATTCCTGCTGAGCTGTAACCAAAAAGATACTTCGCTGTCCAAACACTGACAGCAGTTAGGAAAAAAGTTCTAGTTTCTCCTTTCTAGTTCTTGTTCTTCTTTCTAGTTTCTAGTCTCTTAAGTTTGCCATTTTATTATAGACCTGCATTTGTATAATAAAAAAAAAAGATTATTGATCATCTTTTGTTAATATGAGTAATAGATGACAGTTAAAAGTTTGGTTTTGTCTAAGGTTTCCTTGGATTATCTGAACCTTATTTCTTTCGTTATAAAACTAATCTATCTGATGAGATTTCTATCATTCCTGTCATTTCTTATGACAATAAAACCAAAACTTTTTCTATATGATTTTGGACACTAGTGTTCTGACTTCATATTGAAAATCAAAAATAAATAATCTTAGCTATTTTGTTGGAAGTCTACATGAAGATCCAATTTAGAAATGTATGATTGTACTGAGGAGCTGTGGCAGTGAATATGCATCCTTTAGCAACATCACACATGCTGAATGATAACATCCAATCTCAATCATCCTTTCCACTCTTTCTGTGGCTAACTGTTATGACATCCTAATGAAGAATTTTTGAATTTTCTTGAAACTTTGATAAAGCCACTGCTCCCTTATCTCTTTGGTAGGAAAGATGGTGCCAGAAAGGATATACATACAGTTCAGAGACAGGAGCTCTTACTTCTCTTACAACAAACTACCCCAGCCTTGAAAATCTATTTAATGCTCCGTGCAACATGCACAATGTAGGTAAATATGTGAATTAATATATGGAGAGCCTTCTAATAGACAATCAGAATGGAACAGATTTCCAGAATCATTTGGGTTGGAGAAAAACTTTATGATCATCAAGTCCAACCCTTAACTCAGCAAGGCCACCACTAAAGCAGACATCACATCTACATGTCTTTTAAACACTTTCAGGGATGCTGACTGCACCACTTTTCTGGGCAGCTTTTTCCAGTGCTGAACAACCTTTTCCACAAAGAATTTTTTCCTGACATCTAATTTAAACCTCCACTGGTGCAAATTGAGGTCCTGTACTCTTGTTTTATTTCCTGGGAGAACCCACATTTCACTACAACACCCACTTTGCTACAACCTTCTTTTAGGTAGTTGTAGAGAGTGATAAGGTCTCCCCTGAGCCTTCTTTTCTTCAGGCAATTGTGTTATGTATTCAATTCCTAGGGATCTTTCCTAATACTCAAGAGTGAATTTGCCTTTCTGTCTTCAAAATACTCTACGCTACCTAAGAGGATAAACGCACTACTGTTACCTTTCTGGGTGAAAAAAAATTGACTGAACTAAACATTCAGCCTTGAATTCTGCTTACAGCATCTTTTTCTTCAGCTTACTCAGAGGATTTGGCTGATTCTCAGCTATTCAGGAAGGTAGTTACACAAATTTTAGCCAGTCTTATGTAGAGTCATACCAAAAACTTCTTTCCAGTTACTTGAGAGCTATGTTTAAAATGTTAGCATCCAGTCAGCAAAGATAAACTGTACATGTGGTTTAGTTGACTAAGCTCACAAAGAAATAGTGAAGAGTCATAAAAAGGCCATAAAAACCTTAAGGTCATAAAAACATCAAAATTGTAAATATATTATCAGAAATGTTTCATAACTACTTAAAGAGTAGCTAGATAGTATGCACTACTATAAATTTCCTTTGCTATGAATAGATCCATAAATTTGACTGATTAACCTCAAAGGAGTGTTATGAGCTCCACAACAGAGACTTTATTTCAAAAGTACATAACTTAATGGAATTGTACAGACTGAACAGTTTATTCAGTCAAAGTTAGAGCACCAAAATCTGGCCATTCATGAATTAGGGTCAGATCAAGCCTCCCTTTGACCTCAGTGGGAGTTTTGCCATTTGCTTCAATAAAAGTAGAATCAAGCTATCAATGCTTTAAAATGGTTCAATGGGGAGTGTTATTGAAATGCAAATGTACATGTTCTCTTAATCTGAACTTCCCATCTCCCCATTCAGAGCTGTTTGTAGAGAGTTTTATTATGGGCTGTTACTCTGGGACCTGTGTTAGACAAAGATTTTTTTATGCTCATTAGAGAAATATCCTGTAGTACAGAGGAAGACAACTTCAAATTTTGTACGTATAACTGTAAGCACATCTAGTGAGTTTGGTCTAAAAAACAACCAAGCCTTGCTGTATCACCAAGGCTGAACAACAGTGAAGTTAACTATGCTCTTGAGTAGAGTGTGTTCACTTAACACTTAGTGTGAGTTGACCTGGTTGGTGTCATGAAAAAGATCTTTCAGGTATTCAATTGCCAGGAGACACTACTTGCAATGGTTTCATATAACACTTAAAACTACTACAGCTGCAAAACACTTGTGTAGTGAAAACAGAAGTTTGAGCTCGTGTATTTGATATAACTTACTGCTAGCTCAATTTTATTCTTTGTGTATCAGATGTCAGCACAAATGAGTGAATAAGCCCAAAAAAGGCTCCATTTTGTTAAAATTAAACCATGCCTGTCTTTCTCCTGCCTACCTCAAACCCCCTACCTATTGCAAATGCCTGGCTTTCTCTTCCTCCTCACCAGCAATAGTAATTACTTACACCAAACCAGTTTCACTGGGGAGCAGACATAACCTGTTCAGCTTGCTTGAGATCTTGAAAAGCTGTCTAGAGCTTTCAGCTGCAGCCAGCAGGCCAGCCTACATACTTCTTCCAGGCCCAGTCAGGAGTGGACACACTTAGACACAGTTGGTTGCTTGCCCAGGCAGGAAATGCACACCTTCTGACTGGTGGCTTTGAGGCAGAGTCTTGCATCTCAGCCTCTAAGGGGGACAGATGTCAGCATCACTCTCATTGAGAAAAGACCAAAGGAATTATTTTGTGAGAGATGTGTTATACAGACCCATCTCAGGTATTTCCCAGTGCTCTTTGAATACAGCAGCCAAGATAAATGAAAGTAAAGCAACAGCTTACCTCCCCGTTCTCCAAAGAAAACCAGCAACCCCCCGCTCCTCCAAAAAAACATCTACCAAAAAATGTTTAAATCTAATTGCAACCACTTCATGGTGTAGTGATGGAAGAAAAGAGCTAAATGAATTAGCTCTAACTGAACTTTTACCCTACTAGGTATTGATTCAATCACATCACTGAGACATAAGAAGGACAATTCTGTTCAAGTTAGAGTCTGTCACTATTGCATATGACAATTGTTACAAATTTAACCTTTGTTCTGGGTATGTAGTAAGGTAATTAAAAAGACAGCTGGCTCATTGTTATTAAAGCACTAATAATAATATCTCTTATTTCCCTATCAGTAGTATTTTAATTGCCAAAGACACATGGCAGGTCACAGTGCCACCTACACATTTTTCAGGGACCAGAGGTTGCATCCTTCCTGTAATATAAAAGACAAAACCTTGCTTTCTCTCCCATAACTATCAATATTGTTTAGTTTTTAATGTACTTTCTGGCATGGTTTTGGCGTTGCTGCTCAGATCTGTCTTGGACACAACTTGGGAAGAAGTATGGCCAACCATGTGCTATTGGATGCTGAATGGCTGAAGTTACCTTGTCCGAGGTTGTCAGGGAGGCAGAAGAAGCCAAACAGAAAGTGTGAAAATCATGAACTCACATTTATTCTTGAGAACAGAGAATGATCCCTAAACAGTTTTGTTAACTTGACTAGATTTAGAGTATAAGTTCCCACTCACGTGATACTTGTAATTCTCATTAGAACAAGTCTTGGTCTTTCAATACCAATACTTCTCTGTGAAGAAGAAGCAGAGGTCAGAAAAGCTTTCACAGGGTTATTTAAACAAATATATTCATGCTACTTATACCCTCTTTCTGTACTTTTGGCCACAAGTCATTTTGTGCAGGTGAAAGAGGACTGCAAGTGCATGAAAGAGATGTTTTTAACTCTAGAGGATGCAAAAGATCCTGGAGAGCCCTGGGCCACAGTGAAATTTAGAAGAGAGATGTAATTTCATGCACTTCAATTCAACACACATTATCAAACTGGAAGAATTGTTGAGGGCCCTTTGGGTGTACTAAGCACTTTTCCAGGTGATCCATATATACCTGTCTTCTTGCACCTATGATTATGGAGCAATATCTTTCACCATCATTTGTTTTAGATGCAGTTGAAGTAATTTTCCTCTTCCTAAGATCCAACATGACTCCATGGGTCTGAGAGGAGTGCTACTTCTGCTCTTATTAAAACACTGCTTGCAAGCACTGCAAGGCTTTGTGCTTGTCTTGGAAAACTCCCCATTGAGTAACTTTGCTGAGCAGGATTAGTCCTGCTTAGTTTATGAGATCCAGCATGATCACAAGCTGTGATGATGTCTCACCTAGCCAAGAGAACAAAGCAACCATGTCTTGCATATATGTCTATTTGGTAAAAAAAGAAAAAAAAAAAGTGAACTAATTGAGGAGGGGTTTTTTTCAGCGTTTTTTCCCTCTATAATTAACTACACTTTTTTCACCAGTTTGAGGGGACTTATTTTTAACTTTGGTTAAAACCCTTTTGTACAGAAGTCTGTGTTATATGAATTCCAGGTTTTGCTAGCAATGGCTTAAGTTGTGGGAGATTCTGACCTTGTGATACTATACCCTGTTTCTGCTAAACAAAGTCCAGTATGCCAAACAAAGATGTAGCAAGTAGTTACGAAATGGCACGGCTATTACACATGCTTTTGATTCTCATTGTCTGGTGTTTATTTTGGGATAATTCTGTTTTGAGAGTGGAAAAACCAGACTGTAAATAAAAGGGAGGCCTATGATAGATGCATTATGCTACACACTTCTCAAAAGACTAAAGGAGGGATCTTCAGTCAGTGCCTAGGAAACAGGAAAATTATTTTCAATAGTGAAAGAAAAAGGTAAGAATATTCTGGGACACCATGGCAAGTCAGAAAAATAGTTATTCACCCACTTGCGCAAAGTCTGAGTAATTTACTGTTGCAGCTCACAAGTCTGTGTTGTTTCCCTCCTATGTAAGGTTTCTAGGTCACCATCTCTGGTGTTCTAAACCATGCAGCTTCACTCCCAATGTACCTCCCTCCTGCTGGACAGTGGGAGAATGTCTGTTGTAGCTTCCAGGAGATGTTGAGTTAGCTGGTATGGCATTTCCACTCCTGACTTCTCTCCCATATTACCCCACCCATGAAACCAGATGATAGGAAAGGAAAGACAAGGGAAGGGAACAGGTCAGATTGAAAGTCAAATGACTCCAAAGACTTAGAGAGTGCAATAATAATAATCCAAAATCACAGTCCAAGAGACACTAATGCCATTTTAAGATTAAACTTTTGTTAGTGACGTGGATTCGGCACTTAGTCCCAGAAAACATAATCTAAGTTATCTACTTGTAGTTTTATAGCTCTATAAATCTTTGAGGCCAAATTCTGTCCTTCTACACATGCAGGACTCCATTTATTCCATGGGGAGTTGCACTCCTATATCTGAGGGTAAAATCAGGTTATATTTTCTAGATAGCAATAGGAAAAAGGGGAGGTCTTTCACTTTTAAAAACATTTACTGTATCCTAGCAATGTGCAGTGATGCTATGCAAGCCTGACAACAGACAAATGGTATTAACAGATATTAAACCTTAAAGAAGACAATGTGATAATCTTTGGGAATCTGTAGGTAGGGCAAGTTCAACAGTTCCAAACATTGATTCTAGGCACAAAGCAACTACGGCAATATAGAAGGAAATACCTTAGACCATTATGTTGAGGTTGATGAAAACCTCAAGAAAATCTGACTGTCCAGAAATATAAGCAGACAGGGGAATTAGGAAAAGCAAACATTTTGTTCTCAAGTTTTTGTAACTCAAAAAAATTATATCTACCTTTTTTTTTTAATCGTGTGTAGGCTGCATTTACAAAATCCTAGCTTGAGATTGTTGCTTTACAGCTTAGAGCTTAAGTGATTTTACAGTTCTTAAAAGCAACAACTAAAATCTCTCCATAAGCAAATAAAGGATGAATCAGCTATTTAATTCTCTAGGATAAAAAATTAAAGCAACAGGAAGAATGTACCAAAAGAACAGCTTTATTGTCTTGTTAACTACAAAGTCTAGCTAATTAGAGAAAATATTCTGAATTTAAACTTTGCTGGAATGAGAAATTGTTATTCACAAAGGCACAGTATAGCTGTGCATGCAGCCTGCCACTATTTATGATGCCAAGTTGACTCTTGAATGGGTTGTGCAATTAACAGAGGAGGAGAGAAATGGGAGTCTGAAGATGATAAACACTTCTGGCTTTCATGATATAAACTTCTTTCAGTTATATTTACCAATTTGCAGAAATATGAACTGTGAACAGAATAAAAGGAAAATGGCACTGTTGGAAGCTTTTCTATGGAAACCTTGAAACAATTTCATTTCCATCCTCTAAAACACCATAGAATGTGTTTTTAGTCTTTGTGATGAGGTTCTGCCTCTTCAGCAATTTACCTTCTAGTTATGACAAGTATCATTTAATCAGAATTTATTGTAGTTCATTAGGTGCTCTACCAAAATCTTTCAAAGGAAGTGTCTCCCAAAGGAATGCATTAAGAGGAATGAATGGAAATTTGAGAAATATCAGCCTGGAAAAGTCTTATTTATACTCCTGCAAATGCAGCATCTTGGTACATCTTCATGTTTTGTTGCCTTGGATACTTCTGACTTGACAGCATCATGCTCTGGAGCTTGGCTGCAGAGATGAAGGGAAGGAACAGAATTTCCAGAGGGAATTGCAGCACATCCAACTGTGGTGGCAGGACACTCTGCTTGACTCTTTGAACAGAGCTGATGCAACTTTTGAAACAATTTCATCTCGTCTCCTTGTTGAAGAGTCCAGCAATCATAAATGAATATTGAGAGAGAGGAATCTAAACCATTTTTTTTTTGCATAACTCAGTAACAGACTCAACTTTTTGACAACGATGAGATGCTAGTATTTTGAAAGGCACTTACAAAATATTTGCCAAAAAATATTTCTCATATCCAACTGTCTTAATATAATGACCAAATAAGTTAAAGTGTACACTTATAAAAAAAAAAAAGGAGTTGCAAGACCTCTTTATTATAAAATCACTTAGGACATCATAGTTGCAGTATTCAAGATTTCTTTATTATAAAATCACTTTATGAAAACCCTAAAGGAATCCTCTAGCTGCTGTACATTTGGGTTCTTGAAGAGGAGATTAAGGCATGGATCCTCATTTACAGATATTTTTACAGCTACTGAATGACTGGTTTGAAGACATTATGGTTGAGGCCTTATCTCAAGACAAGTCCTTATTGCTGCCTTCTGCTGCAAATGAGTGCAATATCTGAGGCCTTTTTTTATTTAGATTGCTATCCTTCTCACGCGTTTACCAATGAATTGGGTCATTCTCTGTGCCCAGTGATTTTGTGGTAACTTGTTGGTTTAAAGTTCTCCAGAATGATATCTTTAATATAGTTATGAAACTTCTTCACCAGTAAAATATGTGGGCTAAGCCCAAAACCAACACTAGCTCATTTGGGGTATCTATATTTTCTGGCATCACTTTCCAGTACAGCCACATAATAATTAAATATCTAGCTGATATCAGAGCCAGTCTGGATAGCTGTTTTATCAGATGTTAAATAGCAGGAAAACACACAAAAATAGCAATGACAAGCTCTGCTTTATATGATAACCTCAGAATGCATCATACAAAATAAGACATTATTAGCTTGTACTGCTGGTTGAAATAACATTCACATTTATGTGGTAATGAAGTCACTCAGCTGATAGAAGTGGAGTCCTAGTATTTGATTTCTGTGAACTCCTTGAGATGCTCTGGTGTTAAATATAGCTATTCCTGAAGGAAGCCATGATGGAGACAGATGGTATGCCAGTGAGGTGACATTTTCTTCATCCCGTGACCAAGGAAATGTATTACATCTGACAATGCCAAGTCAGGGACTGAAGTTTCTTTTGCTTTCATGTTTCTCACTTAAACCTGTGTCTCATGGTCCATTTCTAAGTTGCTAGTCATCACAGCCAGTCTAATTGTTATCCACCTTATCACTGATTTATGGTGTAACGAGATTAATCACAGTCCATCTAATCAAACCAGATCCTCTAATTTCTGTTTGTATTTTGGGTTTTTGATAAGAATTATCTGCATTAGTCCACTACTCCAGCACTGTGTCCTGTCCATTTACAGCAGACATAGTGCCCCACAGTGCCCAATGTTTCTGGACAGCAAATTCTTCAGCTTTGTCATGGTTCTACCACTTCCTTTTCATGTAAATCTGCTGTGCCTCCATCTGCCACCTATGGAACAGGGTTAATTAAATCTGCCTCATATGCTGGGGCTGCTGGGTAGGGCTTAATTCCCTGGGTGTGTCTCTACTGCTGCTTTATTTTGGATGAGGCTTTTGAAGTGGACTTCTTCATCTGCTCTGATTACCACACTTTGGTTCATCTTGGAGCACGTCTCACCATATGCTTCTTGAGTCCTTCCTTGTGCTCAGCTGGAGGATGAATTCCAGCTCCACATCTGTTCAATCAACAAGAATGGAATAAAGCTATTCCAAACTGAAACCTTCAAAATATTTAGCATAGGGGATATCGAGTCTCTGACACTAACTGTTTTGCTCTGCAGGTCCAGTCTTATTGTGCCATGGTATATAATGAAAGCATTGACATTATTATAACTGATGGTTGCCTTTGTGATCCTTGGATGAAGAGAACGGCAGAAGTATGAGGGTTTGTGTTCATTTCAGAGAATAAATGCAGCCTTTGTGTTTTAATCCCAATTTTTGGCTTTATGTCACTGTACTATTTTAGTGGGAGATTCCATAGTTTATATAAGAAAGTTTACCTTAGAAGATCTAATAGCAAATGGAACCTGCTTCTGCACTTATATAAATAAAATCTATTCATGCTGAGCTCATTCTGGTCCATGGACATTAACCAGCAATGTTTATTTTTTTATACCTGGCAAATTTCCCTGAAATTTTCATTTTGAATAGATGCAGAAGGTTAACACCAGTAGTTTATTTTGATACACACTATATACACATCCTCAGATGCTAAGCTACACCTTGGGGTTACAGTAAACTTAGTTTTTAAGTCCCCTACAGCAATATTGCCCTTACCCCACCATATGCTTAAACTGAAAATATAAATGTGAAAGAACTCTCATACACGTCATTCCTTTGCAGCACTTCTGTGTTTTAGAGCATGCAGTTTTTACTGATGCTGTCTTGTGGTAGATTTTTATCCCACTCTAATATCTTTCACTCTGATGTAATTCTGATTATCTCTGCAATATTATTTTCAATATAAAGAAATATATGAATAATGAGGCCGAGAGAAATAATTTTTGTTACTTGCTCAAGGTTATCTTTTGTCCTGTACAAAGCTTTTTTTTTCCTGTTTACCATCACTATTGACATCACTACAGAAACCCCTGGCTTTTTGTGTGACAGCAAAGTATCACTCAATTTTTTGCACATTATTTTATAGGCCAGCTATGCTCGGTTAGCCCTTGCACCAATAAAAATCTCTCCATGTCTCTTAGCCAGCAGAAGGTACTGAGGAATGATGCAACAAATATCTTTTCACTGAGATAGTTGGGTTCCCTCTGTGCCCAACACAAAGGTTTTCACTAACTTGTGAGCTGGATCTAAGCATTGTCACATCAAAGTGAGGATTTTAGTTCTATTTTTAGGATGGCATTTGGCTTGTGCAGGGACATTCTTCTTTTGCTCTTGTTTTAATTAAATAACCTTTAAGACAAGTGAGCAGGAACATTCAACCCAAAGCAATGCTGTCTGCTACTCCAAGAGGGAGCAGTGTGAATGCCTAGCATTTATTAAAGACTTGGCTCTTCTTAATCTACTTGGGATAAATGACAATATATTACAATAATAGAGGTGGGATAACCAATAAAGAGAGGAAATATTGCTAATCCTTAAACTAACTAGCAAGATAAACTGCAATCACAACTTTAGATGGTATTTTATGTTAAACAGCAATCAAAGAAAATCCAAAGAAGGTAAGTAAATATAGAAAGATTTTCTTGTTGTCAAATTAGTGACTACTGGTTATCATTCATCCCTAAAAATTCCCCTACATATTAGTTACACAGTAGTCCTAACATAACTAAAATGACTACTGAACCCTTGACACAGGAATCTTCACTTCACTTGCAGCTGCAAGTTTCCATGTAGTGGCTGAGTAAATACCTTCAGTAATCTTCTAGGGAAACATTAGTAAGGATTGGAAAATACATATTATTTCTCATGTCACTGTATTCCTTCGATTTCTTGGAGGTTTCAGATCTCAGTGTGTGATGCAGACATCTTTCTTCCAGTAAGGTCTATGAAACCAGATAATCACTGAACATAAACACTTTATTAACAAGAACAGACAGAAATATGCACCTTGGAGTATTTAATCAGTTACAAAAGCAATTACTGAACTAGCAACGAGTAGTTTAAACAAAATTTGGTGAAAGTATAGATTCTGTAATTCCCATCCATAAAAATGGGAGCCCAATAAATTATAAATGCCTAGAAAGATAATGCTGTTACCAAATAAATCCTATAATACTAGAGCATATAATCACTTTGTGGACACTTTGAACATTTTTACAGTGATAAAAAATTGTTGCATTGATTTATCAGAAACAAACCCATCTCATTTTTCTTTAACCAATTGATTGGCCAAGGGGATAAGGATGAAGAATAGACCTGTTAGATCTTGATTTTAAGAAAGATTTACACACAGTCTTACACACTTTTCTGAAAAAGAAACTGGAAAAATGTGGTGTAGATGAGTTCACCATAACATACATATGGACAGATGTCACTTGTTAGTCTAGTTCTAATAATTATTTTCATGTATGGCTTGAAATATGAAGCAGCGGATCTTCAAGTTACACCAGCAGATGGGAGGTGCCAGCACTTCAGAGGACTGTGCTAGAGCCTGGAGAGACAGTCTGATATGAGTGGTACAAATTCAGAAAAAATAACAAGTGTAGTTTGCCATAGATATCAACTGCATGAATACAACATAGGAGATGTTTATGTGCTATGCAGGACAATAAAGAAACCTGAAGACCCTACAGCCCTTAAGCTAAGTAAGAGTAAGCTGCATAATATGGCTGAGGAAAGATGAATCTCACAGCAGAGCATCCTAGTAAGACTGCTTTATGCTCTGTTTTACGCTGCTGGCACTGGGGAGGCTCAGTTTGAGTACTTTGTCTTGTTTTGGGCACACTGTATAATTATAGATAGATATATAGAAACAAACTGGAGAGTTCAGAGAAGAAGAATGATAAGTACTATGGAAAACACACTGCATGAGGAACAGTCAAGAGAACTGGTACTGTTTAGTCTAGGAAGAGAAGATAAGAACAATGTGCCAGCAACTTTCTTGTGTACAGAGCTAACTGTTCACCATGTCCACAGCAGGCAGACAAGGAGGTGGTAATTTAATTTGCAGCAAAAGGTTTTGCTTCCCTGCTGGGGAAAAGCTGTAAGTTGGAGGGCAGTGATAAGGTAGATTAAGTAGGTCTCCAACAGAGCTTGCAGAATCCAGTGCACAGGACAGATTTGTGCAGGGGTGAGGGGTCTCTCCAGCATGGTCCAAGGGACAGAGGTTGCCTGAAAACAGACAACATTTATCTGACAGTGTGTTCAGGTTTTCTGTCATTCAGCTTTCTAACAAGAAAAGAAATTCCCAACGGATTTCAACTTGTGACAAAGTGTTTCAATATTTCTCTGGTCTTTAAAGGATATTTATTTACCCAGTTTCCATTGTTCAGTGTCCTCTCTTCTTGCTCAGACTGCTCCCCAAAACTCATAGCAATGTGTATGTTGCTATCACTGTTTCACTTGGAGTTTATTGCTCATACTCCCATTTTGTGTAATGTGAAAAACCATTCCCACGTTTAGGAGTATGCAATATACTGATAACAGCTTAAAAGGAAAATATTAGTCTGGCTATGATAATCTGAGTAAATATCTAGCTGACTATTTAGTAGCTAGGTAGTCAAGAAATGCTGTACAACCCCAAATCAGATGTATAACAAGATTCAGTTCCCTTCACTCCTCTTTGCTGGCTCCAGAAATAGGTACTAGCACAGAACCAGAGACTTAGCTGCTTTCCACCTGTCTGGACATGCCAGTGTCTCAACTCATCTTACTTCAAATGCCACTTTAAAATACATCTGTGCTGTAATGCATAAAAGGAACCTGCTGTGCAATAACATCTTATGTAAATTGTGACTTGTAGTTGTTGCTACAGCTCCACTAAGCATTACAAGCACATTTCATCCCTACACTTTAACTGGCCACTGCTTGTCTTAAACACCTGCCTTGTGTTTGAGATTGCAAACTTTTCAGGTCAGAGTTTACCTGATGTCTGTACAGTGCTTCACACATTGCCCTCCTGCCTGTCATTCTCATTTGCACTCCAAGTATTTTCCAGACTATCTACTTTAGTTTTCCAAATCCAAGCTATGTCTAAACTCTTCTTTGTAACACCTACAAGTTGCCAATTCTGAGTTATCCTTTGGGACCTTTATTAATCCACCATGAACCTTTTTACTAAAATATTGACTTCCTGTTCTTTGGTTAAAGCAATGCTGCCTCACTCCTGTCATTCCAAGAGGTTTCTGCAGTTCTTATGTTCCTGTTCGTATGGCCCTGTCTGCTCTTCCACTGGCTCCTCCTTCAGCACCACATCAAATGAATTATCTCTTTCTCTTCTTGGGCAGTCTAATGGCTTGCTGCCATATTCCAAACAGCCAGTTCTGTTCTCTCTCTTGGCCAGGTTTCATCACCCACATCCTAGATTTTTAGACATGTACTAGCACATTCCCAGCTCAAGGTTTCCCAGCAGAGTAGGCAAAATCAAATTTTGCTACCCCAGCAAGTTGATTGCTGGTGTGCTGGCACTGTTGATAATGCTTTTTAATAGTTTCTTCTACTCTCTTTAGTACTGTCCGTGCATATCAATCTCCTCTCTTTCCTACTCTCCCTTTTCCTCTCCCAACGCCTTTTTAGGTTAGAAATTTATCGGGGAAGCAATCATTTATTTGTTTCTTGATCCAGCACAACAGGGTCTTGGCCAATGACTGGAACTGACAGATAAGTCATTTGGTCTTCATTAGCATCTCAAAGTTTCTGCTTTCCATTGCAACACACATGGTTTAATCAACAAAGTTATTCCCAAACTACTGATCATTAGGCATTTCTTAATTTTCTTTTAATACTAACAAATTCAGCTCTCATTTCCTTATCAGTTTAGTGTCTCAAAATCTGTGCCTTTTAAGAACTGCATAAGACTTTCTATTTTTCCTTTTCTTTGCTGATTTGTTTGTCTTCCTCAAGAGATGATCCTTGATTCACAGTCTGTCCTTCTTGGTCATTTTACCGTTCCAAATTATATTACCAGCATTTTTCAGCCCTGTAAATCATATAATCAGTCAGTACTGTAAAATTTGAAGAGCATTATGTGCTCAAATTTGTCCACATCTTTCATAGAGAAGCTCATTGGAGCCTGTGGTGGCCTCTATGGTTGTAAAAACCCTGTACCTGGAGCAAAAACACAGGGATTTTTTGATTTCCCATCCTATTCTTCATCTACAGAGAACATGTTTACTCAAACTGATTGATTCTGTCACTAGAATCAATCCAATATAGCCTTTACTGTTGCTTATCTTTTCAACTATTATTTGAATAACCTGGAGAAAAAACCATAAACCTCTAGAAGTTCAGCAGCATGCAGGTACCCTCAGCCATACATCTTTATCACTCCCAGTGCTGGAAATAGAGACCTGAACACCTGGCTGAAATTAGCACACTCATAAGGGTCAACTGGCTAAAATTCACAGAGAGGAAAACAGAACAGAAGGAATAGTTTCAGGAAATGGAAAATATTTGGCAGAACTAGCCACAACACTTCTCACCATGGGGAGCACTGCTCTGTCAAATAGCCAGCTGTTATTATCATCTTAATGGATTTCCAGAAGTCTGTTCATTTTTTTAGTGAGTGGCAGAAGTGCTAGAGCTACATATTTAGAAACTTGGTCACAGTGATTTCCCTGTTGGATGGGACTCCTGGCAACTTTCAGCATATTTACTGCAGCCTACTGCACTTGAGAAGACGTTGCATCCACACCGGAAAGAGTCGCACAACAGCATTTGTGCCTGCAGCAAGACTGGAGATCTCATTGCTCTGCTTGTTTTGCCGGATGACTGCTGTATGACAACCCGCTTTGAAGTCCCAGGTCTCCGTCTGGAATGAAGCATCTTCAGGCAAGGTGTACCTGCTAGGCGCAGCACAGCATGTAAGCTGTTAATAAGGGTTCTTAGTAAGAGCTCTTTTCGTTTATTAAAATATAACTACATGTACAGGCAGTGGCAAATGAAAAGGAGGACCAAGCGGAAAGTGCAGTTGGCATTTTACCACTATGGCACATAGATGAAAAAAACCCAACCCAACCAGAAGTCCATACTTGGTGACTCAGACTCGAAGTTTGTGGCTAGGACAGAAAATGAGAATTATCTTTGCCGTATAGAAGGTTGGACTTCGTGGGAAATTGTAAGGATTGCTTTGGAATTATGAAACTGCTGAATTTCTTGGTGTTTGGCCAAGTCCCAACACCCCTAGTTCAAGTTTCACTGTCTGAAGGCCAGTTTGATTAAAGAAGTGGACTAAACTCAAATGACTTGGGTTAGGATTTGGACTCTTCTATCTTCTTCTTCATCTTGACATCCTATAGAAAATATTTGAAGCATATGAATAATTTCTTGAGGAAAATAAAGCAAAACAGAACTATTTTTTTTTCTGCCTTTGCTTTTTTGCTCAAATATAGATAAAATTGTTAAACTTGTAAAATTCATCATTGATTGTTGGATAAGCACTGCAAAATATTTCTGCAATGTTTTCCTCAACTATAAAGATTAGTAAGGCATTTATGTATTTGGTTGCTACTTGGTACTCAATTTTGAGATCTCAAAAGCCACAGGTCCAATCTGAAAGAAGGCTGCTTTAAGAAAATAAGATTAAAATCCCTTCTGATTTTTTAAAGAGCCACAATGTATTCATTAAATGAGGGGACTCATCTTCTATCCTTTTGCAGACCACTTTTCCTGAGTATTGTAACGATCCAGTTTTACTGGCAATAAAATTATGGGGGGGAAAAAAAAGTACTGGTAGTGGTTTCAATATATATTCGCAGTTCTGGAAAAAGTTTCAAATGGCAATTTGAACTGTACAGGAAATCCTCAGATGTGAGTATGAGCTAAAAATGGCAGTGCTAGGAATAGTGGTTTGGTGTAGAAGCACTGGGCAGATAGAAGATTTCATACTCAGGATAATAAAAAAAAAGGCAAAAAAGTTTGAAGAAGCAGCAAAAGAGTCAGAGAGTTAAACATGGCATGAAATTTTTATATTTTACTTAATGCAGAAAAGAAACAAAATTGTAAAGGACTTGAAGATAATGAGGGTTTTTTAATGACAGAAACCAATTAAAAGCCATCTTTTGTCCATTTTAAAAAAAAGTTACTCATTAAAGGAACTATAAATAAGATTTGAGCTGTAAAAAGTTGTTGAGAAAAGACTCATTACTGCTTGATTGGACACTTTTAATTTATGGCATATCAGGAAAAAAATCAGAAAAGTAAAAGACTAAGGGTAAGAAATATGAAAAACAAGTAGCAATTTAGGCGATGTGGCTGTCTACATGAAAATTGTTCATAATTTGATTCTGTGTGGAAACTCATGATAAGCCAATTTTGTGAGAATGTGGATTTCTCAAAGATATAAGCAGGACTGAAGAGTTCAAAGACTTTAATGTGAGTGCCAGATGAAATTTCTTTATGTTAGATGGAACAGGAACTATGTCAATTCACTAGTCCACTTGAAAAGGCTTATAGAGAAATGTTCTTAACCTGATTCAAACACAGATTAGAGATAAGAGTAAAAAAAGGTTTTATCGGCAAAAAAATTTGATGCTTTGAAAGCTGAAAAATGTCAAGCATTGGGTTATTGGAAAAGTGGATGTCGCTAGATGTTAAAAGAAGTACAAATTTTCAAAGAACACCAGAGCAATAGCAAAAATAATTTTTTTCAGATATATAATGAACAAGGAAAGTAGAGGCTTCTCATTAAACATGTGGCAGTTATTAGTAAGCCAGGGCAGAGAACATAGGTTTGGCCCTTAAAATAACTGAATAATTTGCCTCTGAGTTTGATGGGAAGGATAATGTTGGACATGAAGGCTGGGGTGGAGGACTTAATGAAAGCAGACTATAGAGGTGGGGAGGAAAAGGTGTGGAAGACCTGGTTTGTTCAGAGCCTCCAGAAAGGTGAGACAAGTGTTAGAGAACAAATAGCACTCTATCTTCAGTACAACAACTGCGATTGTCAGTATTTTAAGAGTACCTTCATGACACTGAGTTGGGCCTTGCCAGGCACTGCTGAAGTCATGACTGGGCCATTGGGCAGTTGCCTAATGGAAGGAGTTTGGTGCTCCTTATTCCAGTTCTCTCCCACAAAAAAACATATATATATATCAAAAACACCTTTTCCAATGGCATTCTCTCTGGTGTGGCCAGTGCCTTGGGTGAACATGAAAGCTGGAGTCACTTATAACCAGTTGGTAAAACATTAAAAGAAAACATCTGCTTGCTGCCTGCTATTTGTATTTCTTTAAATGATAAGCATAGCAGAAAACTGTGGACTGTAAAGGTACGGGCTTATTAGAATTGCACATTTTAGGATTTTCCTTTTAAGAGGAGTCATTCAAAAGTTCTTTTAGAAAGAAGAACCTGCATTTTAAATGCCTTAAAGCAACCATGCAACAAAATACTGAAGAAATATTAAAAAGAACAGCAAGTACAGTGGAGTAATTTTAACAAATCATAGAAACAATTAAGATAAATATAAGCAAAGCTGAAAAGAATTATGGCACAAAACACATACATGAATGCTATGATTAATGTAAAGGGAGATTGCATATTCTGTTATAAATGTTTAATGCCTTTATTTTTAACATTGTGGTTTACATTATGGATATAATAGCCTTTCAGAAATGGCAGATAAATTACAATTTCAAGCTAGGAATTTTTCAACTACTTAAGGAAAGTTTGAATGCCAAGTTTTCTTATGATTTTTATTGCAGTATATTTACATTAAAAGCTAGAGATATATAAACTAGAGCAAAGAACCCTTTACTCAGAAACATAATTTGTTTGGAATTCCTATGGCTCTGCTCTCTTACAGCAATATGCATATATTTAAATGACAACAATAAATCTTAAGAATAAAATCTCAGTGTTAACAGATTAAGATACAAAATATTTTAACATAACGTTTTATTTTGAAAGTTAATTTTATAATTCAACTGATACAAAAAAAATCATGCAAACATTTCTAAGAGCCTATTTATTTAAAAAGCCTCCTTTCCTTTTGTATTGTTTGTGGTTACAAACTAATAGTTGGTTTTGTAAATTTTTGCAAACATATGTATCCTCTATTGATGACTTTCTTTGTATTTTCACATTACTATGGGTTTTATTTCATCTCCTTTCAAGACTGGAGCAAAAAAATCAACAGTTGATCTGATAAGAAACAAAACACATTGATGTGTCATAGAAGATGAGCATGAATTTTTTCAGATTTCTGAAAAATATTTGCTAGAAAATGAAATATACATTTCTGGAGAGCTGTTATTACTCTGTTATTGCTATGAAATTCAAAGCCCAGTTTGGGAGACTTTTTTGTATAAAAATACATACTCTTTCTTAGGACCATGGAAATGTAAAATTGGCATCATTGTGATTACAGGTATTGTGAAAAGCACAGGTTAAACTTAATGGCCCCACTGAAGTAATTCAATTTCACAGAGATCTTCAGCTAGAGTGAATTACTGTGAACACTAAACTGAATTTTTATGTGGAATGAATTTTTCATGGACCAGCTGAGCTGCTCTGTTATGATAGTGCTGCAGAGTGATGACATGAATTCAGAGCAAAGTATTGTACTGAACAACCAAATGCAAATGATAACAAACTGCTTTGTGTATCTGTGAGTGTTTGTGTGCTGCCTGGAGTTTAATATACCTTCCCAAATTTTATGTTTCCTCAAAGTACTTGATCTGGAGTTAGGGAGAGATGCTATCATGTGCTGGAACTCTCCTGGTGTGCTACGAATGACATAATTCACCCCAATATGAAAGTTCATGGTGAGGAATAGAAAGCTACTCTGCTTTTGATCAGTCTGTTATGCTGTTGTCTAAGGCATTACATAAAGCCTCTTGGGCAGAGCAATTAAACTAGTCAAGCACTTGAACATGACTGGTTTGCTGGAAGCACTGTGAGGTGGCCTCAAGGGGTCACACACTAGATTTATGATGATCTAATTCAAACTCGTGCAGCTGCAAGACTTTTTATAACTTTACTTGCTTTATGCTGCGTTATGTGTGGCGCCATTTCTCTTGTACTGGCAGATTAGCTTGGAGGAGGATCTGGAATTGTCTTTCCAGTGTTTTAAATACTTTTTTTTTATATTTGGAAATTGCTGAGCTTACATTAGGATAAGAATCTCTAGAGTGAGAAAGTAATGAAAATGACAAGCAAAGTCGATAAATTTACCTACTCCATCAGTGGTTTTGCTTTCCAAGTGTTTATAAGCCTCTGGCCAGAGTGGTTATCCTTAACTGAGGCTGATGTTCCCTAATTAACAGTTTCTATAGTGATGACCTTCAGCCTCCCTTTAATGAGCATCTGTTATGCAAGTACTGGCAGTGGCAAGACAGCTGCATTGCTATGACATGGCACTTGCAGCAAGTGGGACCTGCAAAGGGCAGGAGGATGAGATGATTCTGCAGATTTCCACCTAGACTATACTGGAACTTGTGTCTAATGATGTTGTGTGTTACTTCATCACTGACACCAGTCTTGATGAGGAAAAAACAACTAAGGATTCTGATATTTACACACCTAATGTTGTGCTCTATATTCAGAGAAGGCTGTTAAAAATTAAATTCAAAATACGGCAAAAGTATTAAAAACCACAAAACTCACTTTTTTCAGTAGGTTCTCAGTCTGGACTTTTTTCTGAAGTGAAGGAGTCTGTGGAATTGCAGGGGCAATCTGATATGTGCAATGAGGAGCTAAGAGCAACACAAGCAGCCGTCCATGCCTCCCCCCACCCCAGGTGGGCATGGAAAGGACTGAGAAAGGTAGGTTCCTTGTTGCCAAAGAAAATTGATTGCAGTCTGTAGACAAGGCTAAATTTTCAATCAGTGTAAGTGCTGTCATTGTCACTCTTTGTTTAATGTCTTTTAAGCAGTAGATAAACTGGTTAGCTGCTTTCCAAATGAGTTATGTTTGCAGAGGGTTTAGTGCTCTTAAGGAAGCAGTCTGCAAAGATTTAATGGGATTTGTGTAAAGAAGAGGCTGGTATCAGTTTCTGTGTTCATTAATCTATGTATTTTTTGTGGAATTAATTTGAAGTGCTTTACATGTTTTTATTTTATTCCTTGAATTATTTCTTGCTGATGTGTGCTTTATGAAGTTTTCATCTGGAGTGATTAATAGAAGACTAGGCTACAGATAAGGTATGGGAGGCTGATTTGTTAATGAGATCTGCTTTTCCAAAACCCTCCTTCCTGCCCTCATAGGATGGAGGATATGCTGATAGGTTGTATAGCCCAGCTGTCATTATTACCAAGGTGACATCAGAGCTATTGACCAGAGATCAGGCAAACCTGCCACCTCAGGGAAGGCTTGGTAGCTCTAAGTTTAGCTTGGTTTGGCCAGAAACTCAGTAACACTCCAACAATATGACCTGCTCCAGGCAGGAACTTGCAGTAAGAAAATTAGAATTCCTTGTTAATATAGCCTATTTTCTTATTCTGTGCAGTATGAGGATAGATGAGTCTCTTTTAGGTGAATGGAGCTAGTCATACATACAAAATTTTAATTGTAAGTGTTTTCAAAAAATTGCTATGGGATTAAAATGTCTGTTTCTGAGTTCAGCTCAGTTCAGAAATACTCATGCATGACTGCTAACTTCAGTGGAATTTTTTGTGGCATGGATGTTTTTTCCAGCCTGCTTACTTAAGAGGATGATAAGAATAGGTAAACACAAGTGTTTTGCTGAATAGGAGTAGTACTTAAATGATTGTGTTGAGTGAGTGCCTCCAAAATAAGACTTATGTTTCCCACGACCTTGTCCATGTTATTGAATTTTCACTCTCCTAGCAAGATAATGCTTTAAAGACTGGAGAAAACAATTCAAAGTCCTTGAACACAGAGTTGTAGGATGGCTTTGTTTTTTCTTTTCTATTTCATGGGATTTGCAATTTTCTTTGCAGCTTCGTGTAATGGAAAATGTTAGCAGAGCTGCCCTCAGATGGTAATCTGTATTCTCCACAAAATCAAGCAGTTTGAGTGAAGGCTGGGGAATAACAGTAGAAGCATCTCATAATGAGCACTGAGTAACTTCAATCTATTGTGTCTCCCATCAATAGATTACCTGGTGCAGAGAGAGCTTGAGTGAGTTCTCTGAAACAATTGTAAAAGTGGCAGAGGTACTGAGAGAATAAAGCCTAAAAGCTACATACTATCAGCTCAGGAATAGCTTGGAGTAGCAGGCTACCCTGATACCCAAAAAAAGTGGAATCCAGGGCATTACTGGCACTGTTACCATCACACTGAACACTCTTCAATTTCACATGCATACATACCTACAGATCAATGCACTATAGTCATAAAGGAAAGAATATTATAAGGCAAATGTGATGGAACTAGACTTTGCAGTCTGGAGGAGATTAGGATGAAATGTAATAATAGCACAGATTCATCTTCTTTAAACAAAGCTCTGATGAAAATGGATGTGTTGAAAAACCTGAGCTGCTGCTCATGATGGTGATCTACAGCCAGGCATGCCGAAGCATGAAGACAGAAAGATGAGTTGAGTTGTCTGAAGTTCCCAAAAATTGTTCATTACCTGTGAACAGGTATAGTCCTTTTTTTAAGGCTAAAATCTCCCTAGTGTCCTGCTAGCTTAGTGGAGAAGGAACCTAGACATATGGGACAAATGCATTTTTGTTATGAATCATAAGTATGGACCTCTAATAGAACAATGAAATATCTGGTGCCAGATGGGTCTTTTGGACTGCTGGTTATCATTTAATGGTAAATGATAAAAATGTTAGGTGTTCCAGCAGCACCTGAGAATGCTCAGAGATATGAGTAAACATTATCTTAAAAAACACACTTGTGAACTTGTGAGAGTCACTGATTAATAGCGTTCTCAAACAGAAAGAGCACACCTGGGCTAAACAGATACAACTCTCCTTGAAGTTAGTGGCAGTTGCTGTGATAGCCAGAGCTGAATGTGGCCTAATGTGACAAATCTCTGAGAACTGAACAGAAAACCCCTATTACCAGTCTCATTTTTTAACCCCAAGAACATCCATTTTTTCCAGGAAAATGTATCCCCTTTTGTATAATCTGACAAATGTGTCCTATTCCAAAGAAAATGTTTTTCTGGGGAGAGAAAAAAAAAAAAAGTGTAGAGAAATCCAATCAGTATTACTTAATCTTTCTCTCTTCATCTGGATGTTCTCAGCTCATTGATATTGTACAGGCTGCAATAGAACAAACAAATCAATCAGGCCATGGCACTGTTACTGGCTCAGCCTCTCTCCAGCCAATGATAAGGTACTTTTCCCCCCACTTTTTAACAAATGCATTTCTTCCTGGTGGGAGAAGCACCATCAGTCTACTAATGTCAGTGTAGGTTGAAGCACTCCACAGTGCCATCCTGCCCTCTCCAAACACCCCCACACACCTACAGAAAAGCTAAATACTAAGATGTATTTTCCCCTCTATGTTGGGATCCTTCTTACAGCGTAATCAATCAATAAATAATAGTACTGGAACTGTAAGATATAATGAAGCAGGAGAAAAGAAGCAAAGAGGGCAAACTGAGGCTTTATTTTCAAGCCAGGAAATCAAAGTCTCTGCCAAGCCATGCTCTGCAGTAGGACCCTAGCTTTTGTCTACAATGCTAAGTGGCTGCTGCATAATACTGCTTTTGGTGCTAAAAAAAGTGAATAATTATTTTTTCTTTTTTGTGGGATTTCTGGTGAGATCTGCCTGTGTAAGAACTGTGTCCTTTTTTCTCGGATCTTGGGCTGGTAGCCTACCGAGAATTGCGGGTAAAGTCCTTTTCTCCAAGCCCCGTGCCAGAAGAAAGAGTCAGGATGCGTCGATTCTTTTATCAGAGTTGTTTATTCATTCGTGTTCTTAAATATTTTTCCTACAGCCGGCGTAGGTGTCACCTACACCGCAGCCGAAGGCTATCTGCCCCGCTCATGGGCGGTCATAATCTTTTATACTAATTATTACGTCCCCATTGTTTTCACTACTATACCAATATCTACTGCTTTTATTAAACTGTGCACTTTTACACTAAACCAATAAGAAAATACCTCCACATCACCCGAAGATGGAGGACAAGAAGAAGAAGGAGAAAGACAAGGGACACACCCAAATCCCTCCATCTTGTCTCCTTGAGCCCCCTTTGTGAACCCCCAAAATCCACATTAATACACAAAAATAAGTTATCTAATATCCTAATTACACACCTGTGACTTGTAATTCTTCATATAATGTTGGCAATCGCTCCCAGGGGCTAAAATCAAAGGCACTGGTGTTTTTATCACTGTTCCAGGGTCTCCGGACCCCCTCCTGGGGTCTCGGACCGCCCGGGACATCTAAAGGGATGTCTTGGGTTCCGACACTTTTTTCTTCATCTTCTTAAGAGCTGTCATATAAAACGTCAGAAGAATAAACTGTTCCACTTATAGACACCAATCTATTTTCTTCTTCTTCTTCTTCTTCTTCTTCTTCTTCTTCTTCTTCTTCTTCTTCTTCTTCTTCTTCTTCTTCTTCTTCTTCTTCTTCTTCTTCTTCTTCTTCTTCTTCTTCTTCTTCTTCTTCTTCTTCTTCTTCTTCTTCTTCTTCCTCTTCCTCTTCCTCTTCCTCTTCCTCTTCCTCTTCCTCTTCCTCTTCCTCTTCCTCTTCCTCTTCCTCTTCCTCTTCCTCCTCCTCTTTTTCTTCCTTCTCCTCCTCTTCCTCTTCCTCTTCCTCTTCCTCTTCCTCTTCCTCTTCCTCTTCTTCCTCTTCCTCTTCCTCTTCCTCTTCCTCTTCCTCTTCCTCCTCCTCTTCCTCCTCTTCCTCTTCTTCCTCTTCTTCCTCTTCTTCTTCTTCTACTACTACTACTACTACTACTACTACTACTACTATTACTACTACTTCTCTCAATTTTTTAACAAATCAAAATGTATTTTAGAGCTAGAAAAGTCAGAATATTAGACTTACATGCTACCTTCTTGCATAAAAATATGTGAAGAGAGACTAATTCATAGGAAAAATAGTGTAATCTGAAGAATTTGGTGTGTATATTATATAGGTTCATGGGTAAAAGATTGCACTTATTTTTTTAAAAACTTTTCTTTAACATGTGTACCCTGTTCTGAAAACTTGAAAGTTCAATAATACCTGCTCTAATAAAATAGAAAATGTTCAGAATCCTAACACTCCCCTCTGCCTCCCAGCTAGAGAGTGAGTCTCCTGTGTGGTCTGAAACACAAGGCATGTGTTTGTGGACCTCTGCTTCTGTGGATCCAACCAAAATGTTCCTGCACTCACTTGTTCCATAGCTCCACAGTTGCATGTGCTCCCACATGGCCACTGGCTGCTAGAGGTAAGCTTCGTCTTGTGGCCCTGCAGAAAGAAGTTACAAAGTACAAAGTGGGAATTAGGCTGTCTGAGGCAACACTTGGCTATTATGTGTGATGAGCTAAGGTCTGGTCACAGCGCACTTCAGCTGATGTCTCCTCCAGTTTACCCAGTTCCAGTCTGGCCTGATTGTTCCTTGGAGCTTTCCAAGCTGTGCTTTGCTACGACGTGAGCAAATCACAGCATCCAAATTTTTTGCCATGTGTTTTTTCTTCTCTTCTGCAGAATGTGCCCAGCCTAGAGATGGTTTTCTTTCTCAAGCAATGTTACGAGTTATAGTTGGATTCTAAACCTACATGTATTTCAGCAATCCTGCTGAACTGGGTCCTGCATATCCCAAATTGATGTGTCTATTTTTTCAGACACATCAAGATTTTCTTGTTTTCGACTGTCTTTCAATCAGTACTTCTTGTAACGGCCTTCACTTGGTGATTGTTTTCTGAGTGCCTTGGGAGTCACAGAAACTAAGGATCAGCATCCATCAGCTTTAATTAATGCATAAGGGCCCCCTAGATACCTTTGAAAGGAAAAAAATAGGAGTGAACAAATTTGAAGTGTAGTTTTTCAGTATTGGCCAACTAACACATCACAAAACAATGGAAATGTCCTGGACACAAATGATGTATTCTGCCTAAGATTCTGTTCTCACACATTTCTTGCTAAATCTTATCATTGCCCACAGAAAAGGCATTCTTCATAACAAGCAAAAAGAGGGTTATAATCTGTGGTTGACCTTTGATGGAGATAATGATACATTTTCTTTCAAAATCTGTGTGAGGCAGAGTTATTCATAGCTTCATGAAAATATCCTGTTTAAAAACAGTACATTGTTTTAGGTTAAAAAAAAAATCACATTTGATTATAGTTTACAAATGTCGCAATCCTACCCCGCACAAAACAGGGGAGCTATGTTGATGTGGAGATTTGACAAGCACCCCTATAGAACAAAAAGTTGAAGAGGCTGGGGTCATTTTTAAATGTAAAATAAATATATAAAAATAAAACCAGGAGAAAGTTCATGTTTTTAAATTTAGAACTGGATCCATCAGCTAAACATGAGTGGAGAAAATGCATCATAAGATTTTGTAGTGTCTGAGGTATTTCGACCGAAAAGCTCTCCCTGGATCATCTGACACAAGTTTGGTGCATTCAAAATTCTAGTGGAGTTTCATATAATTTATTTTTATTGAGGTGTGTTTCTCATCATATAAGGCACATTATCTGCCTTTCATCTTGGAACAGTATTTTATGTGATCTGTACAATGATTCTGAAGGGCACAGCTGTGGTCAAACTCTCCCTGTAGAATCAGTCAATATTAAAATCAAGGTAGAGTTTATCTGAAGATCCCAACATCAAACTCTTCATTAATTACTCCTGCTCAATTCAGAAACTTTTTATTGCATTCAAGCATTCCTGTTAGCAATTAAAATACAAGTAAATCTTCTGGGAGACTGATTTTATGGGCAAAACTGGTTGTAATATTTATTTTCCTCAGTTGTTCAGACTTGTTAATTTTCCTGATGTTCTGCAATACCTCCTTTAGTTAGTGGCCTTTTTTTAAATGGCATGACAGGCACAAAAAAGTGTAAAAGGGCAGTTTGTGTTTGTAGTGTAGTAGAGCTTTAGGCATCTGGGAGTCAGTAGTAGATTTCAATGTTTAAACATATTTATTAAGCGCTGTGTTAGCTTAAATATTGAAAGGGGTGCTTGGAGAATGCAGGTTACCCCTATGTAAATTTTTATCACAAACAGTGATTAAAATGAATTTCATAGGGAAAGCTCTATTAATGAAAGAGTTTAGGAGCTTCTGCATTATTAATGTATCTTTTTAAGCTTCTGGTATGCTCCAAACATTTAGTTCTTGTGAACGCATTAAGTATTCAGAGGATAAAGGAAACAGGATGGAGAAAATAGGAGTAGAGAACTGAAATTTTGTGTGCCTGGACTGTTTAGGAGGTGGATTTAGAATTCAAGGATAAACACTGTTTTAGTAGCCATAAGTGACTACAAAAATAATGAGCAGTAGGATATCTACTAAGACAAATTTTAGGAGTGATTAAAATGTCAGCACTATCTCACAGTCTATGTAAATAGGGCAGACTGTTCAGGCCTCTGAGTTGCTGGATCTGATATTTTACTGTGACATGATTTACAGCTGTTCATAAAATATATGAGATCTTACCACATCATTTTCTGGGAAATATGGCCTCTTGCTTGAAAACTAGGGCAGAATTTATTTAGGTTTGTAGAAGCGCACACTTAAGTACTTTCTGAGCAGGGATAGATTTCTGAATCATTGTGCTGGGCAAAGACTAATTAGGCTTCTAATATACTGTGTGCAGTAGAAGTAATACAGCCTTTCTGATACAAAAGCCAAAGCTAGAAATTAATTTATTTCAACACATGCGCCTCTGTTTCTCAGGGATACAGACATCCAAAAAAGTTCATCAGCTTGTATTTATTGTAGTTCCATTTAGATATCAGGTTAAAAATAAAAAGCTAGCAAACCCTGATGAAATATCATATGTAAATTTACACAGACACACCACTTTGGTGGTCCTGATGGTCCATTTCCTATTCCTTTACAAGACATACCTGAGAAGTCTTTTGTTAAATAGAAAGTCATGGGTTTTTTCCTTCTTTTTGTCAGGATGCAGTTCACAGACAAATATAGCATTTTAAAAAGATTTTGTCCAGACTTCAGTATAAACTCAGAAAAAAAGGGCAACCAAGAGCGGATGGGAAATGATCCACCAAAATAATCATTATGTGGTGCCTTTTCATGCAACAGAAAATGAAGGGTTCAGTTTTCTCAAGCAAAGAAGGAAAACAAATACATTCGTGCAGTTTTTCAGCTGCTGCAAATAGATTCAGCTCCACTGACCTCAGCAGCACCAGCAGGGCCTGAATTTCACTTTATTATTCACATTATAGTATCACCATGAAGATATAATATGGTCCAAAGGTAGAAGAGAGATAGTAAGGAGGGAACCCTTTCTCAAAGACGGGTCAAAAAGGCAAAGACAGGGCAGAGGAGCAAAGAGTAGAGTTAGCAGATGCTTTCTGCTGACACTGTGCCACAGTGAAAGGTTGTGCTTCTCAGAGCCCAAGTACCAGCGCTGGGGTGAGAGGTGTGGAAGCACCATCCAGAACAAGCATGAAAATACAGACTTGTGATCCTTCCAGCAGCAAAATCCTGGATGAACTTTCCCCCCTTAAAACATCACTTTTAATTTTACCCTCTCTTGGGCCCCTGGGGCTGTACTTCTACAAAGCAGAGCATGGACTTTCTTCCTACATGTCCAGAGCTGCCCCAGTCTTGACAGGAACAAGCAGCTCCAAGTTAGTGCCTCCTGAATTTTTTGCTGTGCTGCAGCTCATTTTCAGTGGGGAAGGTGGGTGGAAAGTTTTATTCCTATCGCATAGGCTGATATGCAGGCTGCTCTTCCGTGGGTCGTGGGTTTGAACCCCTCAGGCTAAGAAGGGAAATTAATTCCATTCTTTTCCCTTTGGGATTGTATATTTGGGAAAAAAAAACACAAAACACCCCTTTAACACCCCGCCCCCCCCCCCCCCCCCCCAAAAATCAACCCATCCAAAAAAACCCCAACAAGTAAGAAATCAGTGTGATGAGCAGTTTTTTCTTCAAGATAGTTAGTTGCAAGGAAAATTGTTTGGTTTTTTAAAGGAGTTTCACATCCTGGCTTTCTCCAGGCTGGGAGAGCAGCAATGACAGAGATGGCCTCTTGCAGCTCTCTTACCCTGCCCTTAGTGCTCCCTAAAAAGTAGGATTCAGCAGGTGCCTGCTGAGCCTACTGATCTCAGGCAAGTCCAAGCTTAGCATGTCAATAGTTTTGGATTTCTTTAAGAAGTACCTGACTCTCCTCTGAAGATATATGATGGTAAAGATTTCACTCTAGGACCTAAGGTGGAAGCCTGTGCCTTCCTGGAGCTAACCTTTATGTGTACCCTGGGAAAGAAGCTGGGATTAAAGCCGACACTTAAATAGAGCTTCCTTTTAAAATCCTTATGAATTCTTGCAGGATAAAATGGGCAATCCACAAATTCAGTCTTCTGTTGCAAACATATCTTTTGTGAAAATAGGCACAAAATGCTTCATCTATGTTCTTTTATGTGCAGTGTGCATACAAGGTCTGAGTCTGCTGTACTGGAAAAAGTAGAAAATCAATCATATCAGGACAGGTTGTTGTGCAAAATGTACATCATACTCTAAAGCTGCTGTATATTTTAACCTGTGTCTGAAGATCCTTCTGCCTCCGTTAATAGTTATCACAGATTAATTCATTTATAAAAGAAGGCCACATTTTTGCCACTTTATCTTTTACCAGGAGTACTTTTATACAATTGATAGTCTGTACTCTAAACTGATTTAAGTCATCTCGCCTTAATAGGTTTGTTAGTTTTTGCTTGCTTAAGTTCCTGCCCCAAAGTATCTGCTGCCACTTCAGGTAACACATGTTCTACAGTGTTCTGAAGAGAAAACAGCTCTGATGAAAGGACCAGATATAGTAATTTCTGATGGAAATTTCATGAAAACTGAAATATTTTGAAAAGCAAAGTGATCATTCCTTAGCTGAAGGGGTTTTTTGTTGTTGTTTTTTTTTTCAGATGTCATTGCTAGTGTGCTCTTTTTCAGGCAAGTATATGGTTTCCGAAAATTAAAGTCACACAATATCTCATTTCTGTATGATCTAACATTCATGTAGCCCATCTAGTTAGTTCTACACAAAGCTTCCAAATGTTGCCCTTGATGATGTGAGAGGTCTTTTCCAACATTAATAATCTAATTCCACTTCTCAAGGTGTGAGATTATGAAGGATGTTACAGAAATCAGGTGGTTTGTAATCTTACATGAAGAAAGGGGGAGTGAGTTTCATCTGTCTACTAAAGCTAGATTGTGAGCCAGTTTTATAAGAACTACTTAATGTCAAACAAATAGAATAACAACAAACCTCGTTTAAAGCCTTACAAAGTACCACTTTCCCATCAGTGCAGCTAGCACATTTTCTTCATAGAATAAAAGAAACGTGGAATCACATAATGTTTGGACTGGAAAGGACATTTAAAGATCATATAGTTCCAACCAGCCATGGGCAAGGACATCTTTCACCAGACCAGGTTGCTCAAAATCCTGTCCAACCTGATCTTGAGCGCTTTCAGGGATGGGGCACCCACAGCTTCTCTGGGTTGCCTGTTTCAATGTCTCACCACCCTCACAGTATAGAATTTCTTCCTTATGTTCAATGTAAGCCTCTCTCTTCCTGCTTAACCCTAACTCTTTTCCTCTAAGTACAGCCTTGGTAAAAAGTGTCACTCCAGGTTTTTTATAAGCCCTCCTTAACTATTGAAAGGCTGTAATAAAATTGCCCCAGAGCCTTCTCTTCTCCAGGCTGAACACTCCCAACCCTCTCAGCCTATCTCCACAGCCCTCTGATCATGTTCATGTCCCTCCTCTGGACTTGCTCCACTACGTCCAAATTCTTTCTATGTTGGAAGCCCAAGAACTGGATGGAGTACCCCAGGTGGGGTCACACAAGGGCGGAGTAGAGGGGGAAAACCATCTCCCTCAACCTGCTGGCCACACTGCTTTCTAAGCAGCCAAAAAATATTTTCTAGGCAGTAGAAACAGTTGAAAACAATGGGTTCTTCAGTGCTTTCTTTGCAGGGAGATTTCTCTTTCAACTGAAAAAGCCATTTACTGCTTTTATTGCTATATCTAGGTATCAGCAAGGCCCTCTAACTTGAGGTATGCAGGTGTTCAGTGCATAAAAATAACAAAAGCACAGCTGAGGAGTGTATAAAGGAGTACAGTTGCAAAAGCTTCATGCTTCATTCCAGCCACAGGCCTGGGCTTTTTCAGTCCATCCTCTCCCCCTTGATGGGGCCTGCAAGGACAGTGCTATGCAGGGCTGGACATCTAAAAACAGACTGGTTGTGGTCCTTAACTCTGAGAGATTACTCAACTACAGAGGGCACTAGGAGTAAAGCAAGAGGAGCTGTAGGCTGCTGGAGCTGATAGAAACCCTGCCTGAGCTGAAATGCTCTAGAAGTGCAAAGGATTGCTGGAGGAGGAGTAAACAGTAATTCACAGTACATGCCAGCAGCACCTGCCAGCTCAGGAGAAGATATACAGAACATAGTCTCATTTCAACAACAGTTGGTTCTGCAGCATTAAGCATTTAGAAAAAGTTTCAATTCAGTCACATGAAGGAGGCCAGCATAAAACTTTGGTAATGAAATGTGAAACATCTGTATCTGTAGAGCAGCACTAAGATCCCTCAGCTACTTTTAAACAGGCTTTGATTTTGGCAGCAACCTGGCCATAGCAGCCCCGAGCTCAGCACAGGCTGATTTATCCTTGTCAGGGGGAGTATTTGGAAGTGGTTATAGTGTAGTCATCTTCTATAACAGAAAAAAAAGTCATGAATTCTTCAAACCATAGGAAAAAGAAAGCATGTATGACTATTGTACTCAGAGAATACTAAAGTTGGAGAGACAGCATTGCAGTTTCTTCATAGTGACAAGGGTTAAAATTAGATTAACATGACCCTTCTAAATGAACAAATCAAAATTAATTCTGCAAACTGTGTTACATAGTTATTTATGGGGTGGGTAGGGATCCCTAGCATTAGTGATATATCCAGAAGAGCTCCTGAGGTAGCTATGAATGATTGCCTTTAGCCAGGTCCAGCCTTTGTCCAGTAAACTGCACAGGATGCACTTGTAAACCTGTTCGTGCAGTGCCTGCCCTCTCGAGTACCGACCCCAGCCCTGCAAAAATTAATTCTCTGAGTGGGAACAGTATGTAGATTTCTTTCCTACCTGTTTCTGTTTATCAGTTAACTTGTTCTAATGAAACTTTCCATTGCTGTGGCAAATCCCGAATGTGCTTCTGAAGAGAATGTTGGCAATGATATATTTGTATTTTGTGTCACATATTTCTCTATAGAAATCAGCTGTCAGGCATCTTGTGAGTGTTCAGACCCTGTCTCTCCTGTCAAGCCTGTATCCCCATGTGGGGTTCAGCAGTAGACAAAAGAGGCAAAATGCACTGTGGATTGCTTGGATATGCAGACATTGATGTAGCAAGTTTTACTTTCACTGGAAATATGCCTAAGGAAGTCAAAGAAGCACACTGAAGATCAAGAATTAATCTTTGAACAACGTGCTTGGGGAACCAAAGGACTCACTCAAGGTTATGAAGTGAGGTAGTAGTTTGGCTTTATGGGCCAAGGAATACAAGCTATCCCATGAAAATGGACACAAACTGAAGAGCACTTGAGTGTCGCAGATGTCTTCACTACTGGAGAGTCACTGGAGACTTCCTTCAGTCAAGGCCAAACAAAAAGCTCATTGTGAGCTGGGATCCCAGAGGCTGCTACGACTTCATGAAAATTTTCCTGGGAAAACAATGGCTGCTAGCAGAACTGGGCAGCCCTGGGCTGGAAGGGTTGTCACAGAGATAGATGCATATTACAAAGAAATATGCAAATTGTTCTCCAAAACCCATGAAAGAAGAAATCCAGTTCAAGACTTTCCTCGAGCAATTTGTCAAACAGACAATAGCTTCAGCAGGCTGCAAGGGGCAGAGATCCTGGGCCATGGGAAATGAGAAAAGCCGTGCCCATGTTGCTGTGGGGACATGGGGTGCCTGGTGGTTTCCAGGGGGGTGGCTGCAGCTGTGGCAGTGCTTGAGACTGCAGGGCAATTGGGATGTAGAGCATGATGGATGTCGTGTACTAGAAATGCTGCACTGGAATGCTGGTCACTGTTCAATGATGGTGTTTTTTTTGCTTCTCTTGGGAGAGGAGTTGTTGAAGAAACTCTGCCTTCATGAGGCCCTTGTGAGAGCCAGCCAGGAGGAGAGGCAATGGGGCTCAGAAGCTCCAGCAGCAGTGTCCACTGAGGTGAGGTGACATAGGCACTGAGTTAAACTCATTGCTGTCACTGTCCTAATCATTCCATGGAGAAGCACTGGAGTAACCCCTCCCATATGTGCTCCAAAAAGACCAGTTATACATTTGACCTAGGACACAATACCCAGAAACTCCTTAGGGGAAGGAAAGGGCATCGAAACCTCCTTTGCCTCCTCCCACGAGGGCCATAACCCCTCAAAGATTCATGCTGGCTCATGTTCTCCACAGCCCTTGTGAAGCTGTGGTTTGCTCCTATAGGATGGAAGAGCTTCAAAGCGCAGGGTGGAGAGCACTTTCACCCAGAACAGCCCCGGCCTTGTGGCAAGGGTGTGGGTTTTGATTTCCTTGGGCACAGAAGGGTGTAAACCCCAGCTTTCCCACATCTAGGGTAAAAGCCCTGACCACAGAGCTCTTGTATGCAGCAGAAGAGAGAAGCAACAGCTGCCTCTGTGCTTTGCAGAGCATCACCTCTCTGTGTTTTGGGAATGTTCATTGGCTCTACCCCTCGGGCAAGATGGGTGCAGGTGCAGGAAAGCTGAGTTCATTGGATCTGACGGTGCCAGAGCGTGAGTTAACTGGGTGCCATGACAGGACCGGCATTTCTGGACATGCCCACAGCAGAATTTCAGGAGTCTGGAGAATTTTAATGTGAAAAGCTGGCGCCTCCGGAGTTTAGGTGCTTACAGGGTGTGGCAAAAAATGAGCAGGAATTTAGAAGACTGGAGTTTTGGATGTTGGTGCTTCATCCTGGTAGAAATAAATACCGCCTTTCCTTCTGTCAGGCTGGATACAGTTCCCTGAATTTGCCGTGTAACTCCTTGCTGAGTAGGAATATTTTTTTTTCCAAATCAAGGACCATTGTGCCTGGAAAAAGAGTAAAAACTGTCAGCAGAGATGATGCCATAATGTTCTGACTCTATAAGATTTATGGGGCTGTGGGAAGCTAGTTTGTATGAATCATAAATAATTGCATGTAATATACTAATGTAGCTGCAGAGTGGGAGTGAGTTTAGTTTTATCCATTAATTCAAAAGACTCTCCTTGTGAGCATTTGGGAAAAGTAATTTAGCAAAATCAAGCATAAGTCAAGGTAGCTCAAATTAGAAAAAGATCTTCCTAAATGGCTAAAAATGAAATGAAAAAAAGAGGAAGAAATAAAACTAGGTGTCATAATATAACAGCCCTTTTCTACCTGAAATGTTTCATAAAACACGTGCCTCTTAATACATTACTGCAGAACAGTTGTTTCTAGTTTTATGAAGATACCTTGTGTCATTTTAACACTGATAATAAATTATGCATTTAGCATTATATGCAACACGTTCATTGATAAATGCTTTAGGCACAGTGCTAGAGTCAGCTGTCTTTGATACTAACATCACATCTCCCAGACTCAGTGTTTTGAGAGGCAAATTTGACCTAATGTACAAAGTCCATACAGCCAAGTGGAAAAAAAATTATCAGCAGCAACCAACTTGTCAACTACCAGTGTTTCAAAAGTTTGATGTTTTGCACTGGAGGCTGATTTTATCTCAGTGTCCTTAGCTTATGCTGGTATTCCTCTGTGACATCAAAGAATTTCTTTTGGTTGTAAACAGTAACAGTATCAGTGTCTAACTAGAAAAGTTCCTGAGGATGAGAAAAATCCCATCTTTTTTCTGTCAAGGCTCTAAATTATAACAAAGAGAAAGAGAACTCCCTGAACAACGGGGATGAATAGGAGGGTTGCACTTAAATGAGAGACTGTGCTGAAAGAAGCTCAGCCTGGTTTCCTGGCTCTTCAAAACTTGTCCTAAGAAGCTCATATTCCCACTGCTACAGCATTTCTTCCTACTGCCTACTCAGATCTAGGCTGGGAGGTCCCCTGAGCCTGATGTTGCTAATACATCAGTACCGATACTGTGGGGTGTCTCAGATTCTATGGAAAAGCAACAGACCCTAAAAAATGTTGTTATGCCAAAATTTTTATAAGTTAAATGGACAAGATGAATAAGGAATTCAAAAAAGCAAAGAATTGGAAAGTAAACCTGAATCAGTCAGTGACAGAGCCAGGACTATAATATAAATATCCTGCTGCCAACTCAAAGACTGATTTTTTGGATATCTCTGCCTGTCATTCCATATCTGTTTTTTTCCAACAGAAGGATACATATAGCATGTGATTTGTCCAATAAATGTGGTTATATGTCCTCCCTTTCATTTTTCCCTGTCCAGAAACAAACTTACAATTAGAACTGGGTGGGAACTTTTAACAAAGCCTTTTTCCACCAAACCCCCCCCCCCCCAAAACCAGTGAGAGTTTAGCTGGTGTAGAATTTATTGTCAAAATGAAAATGAATCCGCACTCTAATATGTATTATTTACCTACAAAATAAGTCACCTGGCATCAAGCCTGTTACCTGTATGAGGAAGAACAAAGATTTGAATCCATTTTCTAGAATGCTCTTGAATGCATATTCCATTAATTGTTTCTATTTGTCTTTCTTAAAAAGAGAATATAATCTAATATATAAGCCTAAGAGATTATTTGTACAGCACCGTGTCTTTTTTAGCACCTGTACTTTTCCAGTTTAAAATCTACAAGTGGATACTTTCTCAAATACATGGATTTTAGAAATTTTACCATATAATTTTCCTGATTAATTCTTGGCCTGCAAATTACTTGCAATTAGTGTGTTCTGACTGTCATGTATTCAAAAAAGAGAAGTTGAGTTGTTTTGATTATGTAAGGTGGGAGAAATAGGTCATACAGAGCACTTCCATTCTGACTGGCTGGGGTCTACACTTGGGTTCAGGTTTTTGTTTTGGAACTCATATTCTGCACACTGTTAATGACTACTAGTCTGTGCTTTAACTTTTCTGTTTGAAAATGTCTGACAGTAAAATCATTTGCTCGAACAGAAGAGGGTATAAACAGAGCCATTTTTTTCTAAACACTTGCCTGATTACTTTTGCAAATTCTTTTTGCAATGATTTCCCAGACTGTTTAATATCCAGATCAAATACCTTGTACTTAAGGATGGGAATGCAGTGTGAGAAGATATCAAGGAAGCGAATGCAGATGTAGAAATAGATTTGAAGCAATTAGATGGAAGCCAGTTTATCCAGATCCTCTATCTGCCTGGTTGATATCACATAGAATTTGGTATTCTGGTTTTCCACCCCTCACCCCCAACTGCAAGTCTTGCTCTGTAGACTTTAGGTATGCTGCATGGCTGAGGCAGTGTAAAGAAAACCTAAACCTATTCTAGTGTCTCTTTGGGACCAGACAGTGGCTCTTCAGGACTTTGACTCTGGAGTATTTATGCCACTACAAAAAGGCAAACATGAGCAGACTCCAGTCACATTCATGCCAGTCCCAGAGTGCTTCAAAAGCACCACAGTGCTCTGAAAGAGGAGAGCTGGCTTTACAGAACTCAGGCACTAAGTGACTTTGTTGAGCAGATGGACTTCTCCAGTGTTATTTATACCACATTCCCCATCGGATGGTGCAGTTCTTCAACCTCTCTAGTTTGTCTTTTCTCAGAAAGGCATTGGGAAAGTGATAGTCCCAACAGGCTGAAGATAACTATACATGTACAGAAGCTATGCAAACATATGTAGTGCAGCCTTAGTTCTCAGGAAACATATTTTTCTGCTCAGTGAGGCTTATCCACTCAGGTTCAGCCTGGCTTTTACTTGTGTTCACACAGTAAAAAATACTAGTCTATTATGGAGCAAGCTATTGTATTCTTGCAGTGGAGGCAGAGGAAACTCATTTCTGCCTGTAGGCTTTTGATGTTAAAATACTCTCAGTGCATAATTAGATTATTTTGTCCCTTTTTAAAACAAAAGAAAAATTAAGAGCTGGATTTGAAAGCAATTGAAACACACACCTGAATCTTCATCTATCAGAAACTGGAGAAGACTTTATTCAAGGAAATAGTCCCACTGGTGCTGCTGCTGAGATGTCTTCTATGGATAAAGACTATTAGAATCATGTAATTGTTTAAGTTGGAAAAGAACTCTGAGATCTCTGGGTACAGCCATTAACCTAAGACTGACAAGTCCACCACTAAAGCATGTCCCCATAAGAGTGTAAGATTGACATTCTACACCTGAATTCTTTTCCTTCACTATCTAATGCAAGAAACAAAAGTCCTAAGGGAGCACTACAATAAGTTTTCCCAGAAGTTGTGCCTGTGTTTTTCTGAGGTTAATCTCTGCTGCAACAAGGTTGACTGTGCATTGAATAACAAATGCAAAATCATTGTCTACTCCAACACACTGGAAAATACTGTTGCTAATCATCCTGAAACAAGCTGGGACTGGCTGAAACACACAAATAAAACATAATTTTAAAAGCAAATATATATTGAATTTACTGCTTCCCTTTATTTCTACTTTACATTGAAGGTGCCAGGGGCTCTTTCCTGGACTGATCTTCCTCCTGATCGAGGAAACAATGGAGATAGAAGTAAGTCTAGCTACAGAAGCTTTTTGTCAGGACTAGTTCTTGCTTACGAAAAGCATTTTTCAGAGTTTACATAAATTCTAATATATTAAGGGATCAGATTTTATGTTAAGGACATTTCTGCTGGCTAAGAGGAAACCGTTAATTATAAGATTTCTAAAGTACATTTTTCATGACATGCCTGCTGGTGAGCAGAAGTATTTCTCCAGAATTTTGTGACAGCGGCAAAACTGTATTTAATATATATATATATATATATTTTTTTTTTTTAGTTCAGGGTCACTTAATGTATGTCAGTCTGGTTATCCATATTCATCAAATGTAGATTTAGATGATTTAGCAAATTATTGAAAGGGAATAAATGTTATTTTTACTTCTGCCATAAAATAATGTTATATTATTGTGACCAAAAACTTAGTCTATGTAAATATATAGATAAGTAGATTAATTTCTGTTTATGCCTACTACATTTCCTAATAACACTTAAAAAACATGGCTTATTAAACATCAAACATACTATTTTCCAAAGGTCTCTTTGTGGTAGCCATGAGTAATGACTGTACACTCAGAGCTCAGTATGTTTCAGAAATTTAATTCATTTGCCAGTTTTCCTAATTTGCTTAGCATTTACAAATGAAAAAAAAAAAAATCTCTATTCAAAAATTATACCCTATGTTTTGCCTCACAGCAACCGAAATTTCTTGGGAGGTCAACTAGTCATTATATTCATATGACTGGTTTTTGGAATAGTCTTTAAAATATACACAAAATAGAAACACACATGAATTGGAAGCTTTGGAGCTGCATATTATCTTTTAATAACAGGTCAGTGCTATAAAAGTGTGAAACACTTCACACTGATCCCAAGTATCATAACGCATGAGTACTCAGAGAGGGCCATGGTCTCTTCTAAACCTCTAAAAACAAAGAACTATTTGACTGGGAGTAGATTACTTGAAGGCTGGGCATCCTAACAACTGGATCCTTCAGGAGCAGGAAAGATCCGTGGGCTAACTCGAACGGTGAAGGAACTCTGTACATAGTCATAGATTCTTTGGGTTATCCATGGACTGTAGCATTATTAGGACTCCTACTAATAAACTTCATCATATCCCCTTGTGACTGGTCTACACCTCCCGTTGCTGCATTTCCCTGGTTGTAAGAGGAGTTAAAAGGCAGAAGCACCAGTAAGACAAGTATGGTAAAGAGAAATGTTTCTTTTGCAGAAGCTGTCATTTGTGGAAGGCAATATGTTCCACCTTCTAAGCAGAGACGTAAATACACAAGGTGAATGGTCCCTGTCTCACTGGTCCTTTGCATTGATCAGAAGATTGTTAAATTTACAGCAAAAACAGATAAGAACATCAGACATACTTTTAGTGAAATGTCTGTTCTAAAGGCAGTCTTGATCAAGGCACTAAGGAGCACAAAAAAGAGAAATGTCTGAAATTGTCTGGCTGTGCTAGGATCCAATGTAACGAACAAGAAAACTGAGAACTGCTCATTTTATGGGCTTGATTTGACTTAGACGGTATTAATAAATTTGGAAAGATATTCATGACTTGAAGTTAAAGTTAGAACTTAATACAGAAAGGGACCAGCTGAGTAAATGAAGAGAGCGGTATTTCATCAGAATGAAGCTATTTATTTCTGGATCAGCAACAATTTGGAAATAAATTATATTGATGATATTATTCCTTATGGATTAATGTTCTAGTGAGGAATATCCAAAATCTGGTGCTGAAACCACACCAAACTGATAAGCAAGACAATCATCTCCCTAAGCATGTGTCCACACAATGCAAGGGGAATTGTCAGCACTGAAGAATCTTTAAAATTCCAAGAGGTTCTAGAGGTAAATTTCCCATCCCAAAAATTTCCAAATCCAATTGCAGAAATTCTCTTTTAGGCCTTCACTCAACAGATGCAGTGCACTGATAGCATGATTAATAATCATGTAGTTGTATGTATTATTTTAGGCATTATATTAAGCAATCCTTTTCCTGATTCAATGTTAACAAATACAATAGAAAAATCTAATTGAATTCAGTGACCTTTCAGGGTGCTTTTTTATTTATACTCTCCATTTCTGGCTAATATATTATTACTCATCATCTATAAGGCTGCTTAGGCTGCTCTGTCTGTTTGCTTTACTTATATGAGTAGTTCCATATGGGTCCTTTATTCCAAGGAATTTTGGGAGTCACTAATAGCTGGACAAGGGACACTGATTACTGAATTCCTGGCTCTGTTTTCAGCTTTGGACTGACTAGTATGTTTATATGGTGCAGAAGTCAACCACAGGATGGCTAATTCATACTTACAGCACTGCATGTTCCTATTATTTTGTGTAATAATATATCATTTACTTCATAAAGACTTTTCTCATTCTATTTTATCAGTGGTTCACAGACAAATTTAGAAACAAGTTGAAGATCAGGACTTGTAATTTTTCTAAGCCTCCACTTAGAATCTTTCCCCTGTCCATGTTAATTATAAATTGCATTCATCACACTGAAGACTATTTATTTGCTTCTTCTGTTTATCTGTTTTGCCTATCTGTAATACCACAGTGGGAATGGCATGTACAATGGCAAGAAAATGACCTGTGTCAAACAAATAGATGGTTTGCACACAGATAAAAAAAGCAAAACCAAAATATTTGCAACATAAATCAGATTTTTTTCTTTCCATCTTTTGTTTTCCCATTGTTCAATATGAGTTAAAGATCTAAACTGCTATCAGCGGCAATTCTGCATCTTTTCCTCCATCAAAAGATAATGTGATATTTAATAACTTTCCTTGCTGCTTCTTGCCCAAGATCTGAACTGAATTTTTATTTTCCCATAGGAGGGGAAACCGGATTTTAATGTCCTAAAACCTTAACTCAGCTTAGTCAGATTGGATTTTTTAAAATATGTAAATTTCTCATTCTTCCTGTTGTACTTGCTACTAATGCATGATATTTCTGTTAGTGAAAGAAACGAAAGAAAAGAATGCAGATGGTAGCAGAGGGAAATGCACTAAATATGAAGAAACAAATAACAGCCTGAGAAAAGCAGGGGCGAACAGGCCTAATAGGAGGCCCTATTTTAACAGTTCAGTCCTAGCACAGCACCCCAGAAAAACACCTTAAATATAATGACAGCAAATTTTCCAGTGGTACTGGCAAGTATTTACTTTCACGTTTTATTCAACCAAGTCACCAGCTTAAGGGACCAAGAGGGAACTGTAAATAGCACTTAAGTTCCTGGAGTGTAATTCAGTTCCAGGAGAGAGGTTCAAACAAACTGTTCCTAATTCATATATGTGTCAATATACGGTTAAGCCCTGAATCTCCTTATCACAGCTTGTTTCAGATGCTGAAAGTTTACATGATTTCAAAAGGCAACTAGACAAATTCATAAAAGAAAAATCCATTGAGAGTTACTGTATGTATGTAAGACAACCAAAAAGTCGATGAGGCACAAATGATTGAATGATGGATGAATATTCTTCAGTGGCATCACTTACAAACTTCCCTAGGCATCCACTTCTTTTTTGATAAGAGGACTCTGAGCTGAGGTGTGACCCAGTCATACCACTCTCATGTTCTTATGCATCAAAATAGCTGAGATGGCACATGCACGTTACTTTCTGAGGAAAGCTCTCCAACACAAGTAGCTCCCTGAAAGTGCATATGTTCAATAGAAAGGATGCCCACCTGAGACAGTTAAATGACTATTTCCCACTGCATTTGAGGATTAAAATTTTTAATTTCTGTGTAGCTCTTCTGGATGGATTTGAGTTTACCACCTGTAGGCACCTTCCCTGAAGAAACTGGTTGATACCTACCTCTTGAACAATGGCCTAATGATTAGAGTACATCCAGGGACTGTGACACCTGAATTTTGGTCAAGCCCCACAAGGTTGAACGGCACAGTTACCCACAGAGAGCATGCTGGTCTAGAGCAGGAGGTTCCCATTTTGTAGGGTATTTAGAAGGACAGGCTTTTTTTTTTTTTTCTGTTTTTTTTTTTCGGAGTTGAAAGCTGGGATCCCAGGAGTACAGATTCAAGCAGGGAGGGAGATCTGGCAGGAGTGAGGCTCTCTTGAGATGCAAGGGAGAGTACTCTGGCAAAATTCAGGGGTGTGATTTGTTCCCAGCCCATTGCTGGCATTCACTTCATTGAAAAGCAAGAGAAGAAAAGTAATGAGGAGTCTAGACATCAAACTCTTGTATCTCTGTGGCCTTGGGGATATATGGAAAGTCTTTTAATGTCTTCTGTATATGTCTCTATATTTAAGTCAAGGAAAAGCACAAATGGAAATCAAAGCCTTCTTTGCTGAATAATTTTTATATGAAGATAATAATTTCCTATTTAGAGCATATGTTTTGAAAGGCTTCTCACATTCCTTCCTCAAGGAAGTTAAGGATTGTCTGTTTCCCCGAACTTGGTACCACTGAGGTGGAAGTAACTGGAGGGAAGGGGCGAGGAGGCAGTGGGAAGACAACTAATAATGACAGAGCAATCTGTATTTTCCTGTGGAAGACAAATAAGAGATAACCACAGCAAATGGAGGATTAAACTGTGAACAACGCTTGCTTAAACCTAGAGTAATTTCTAGCTACTGTTGCCTGATTTCCAAGCAAACAGTTTGCTGCCAAATTGAAAGTTTGTATCAAATGACCTGAATATGATTACAGTTAGAGGTATATTAGGATATTCATGTTCGTGATAATTGCTAAGCTTGTTTTTTATGGCTGCTTTGAAATGTAAGTATTAACTTCTGTCTATTTTATTTCTGCTATGAACATCTATTTCAACCACAAATTCGCAAGGCTTTGCTTCACTCATTAGCTGTGGAGGTGCTCAGGCAAAATACTGCAAACCCAGACAGGTCTAAGATTTCTCTTGCCTGAATTTCAAACAGCTAAAAGCGCCTTTTAAACAAAATGCCTGTCTCAACATCATTACATTCCTGTTACTTTGCTCTAAGAAGAGGTTCAATATTGTTTCAAATATATATTCGTTTACACTGTTTGTTAAGTCCTGACAGTCAGTACAATCATTCATAAACATATGGTTGAGGACAAATACAGGCAGGTGGAATTAAACCTATGTAAGTTGTACCTATTTTTTCATATACACCAAAAAGCATTTCTTTACCTACTTTCTTATTTTCTAAGCCATTCACACATTCTTCTTTTGAGTTTCTTTCATAACTATTTATGCACATGTACAGATGAACTCCTAGTTACCATCCTATTTATTTGTCTATTTACTATTGTCAACACCTATGAAGAGGAACCTAGAAATTTATGTTGTCTTGCTAAGATGTGATTCCAAATTTATTTGAAATTAGTTGAATATCATTTGAATTAGTTCAATATGGCTGTGCTACTCACAAGTGGGTGACTGGTCATGAATGATAGGTTGCAAGTGGAGAATGTATATAATCCCAGACAGACTCCTAGAAGCTAAACAATTACTATTTGAGGCATAGTTGAGAGAGTTCAAGTGATTCCAAACAGTTAAATGGATAATTTTGTATCCTTCCTATAAACAAGCCAGAAGTAATTTTCACAATTACTTGTGCACCTCAAGATTCAGATAACTTCCTGGTTCCTCCTAACTGGCCTATGATGGATGGCAGAAAAATCCTGCTGGGAGAGTTTTATCTGGTACAGAACTGAGGCCTGATATGAGACTCATTCAAGTCAAGAAGGGCCTTCCAAAAAAATGCCAGATCAAAAGAAGTCTTTTGTGGAACTATAGGGACCCAGTGTTGCAAATAGTAAAATAAAAAGAATATTTTCCCACAAAATTATTGTAAAAATTATCTTGCTTTAACATTTGCTGTGGCATGATACTAAAAGGACATCATCCAAAAAGAACAGACTTTATGTCAGAGATATCTATCACCAGGTGACAACAGCAATTAGGTTTTTTCATTTAGCTTTCTCATGTGTTTTATAATGTTTTAATACATACTTCATACCTTTTTTTTTTGTACAGAATAATGTTTTGTGATGTCTATTCTATGTAACAGGTGAATAAATAAAATAATAAAAGCATGTTAATTAGATTTTCATAAGAATAGCAATGATAACAATGGAAGAGAACAATTAATCTTGCAAGGAGACTTTGGGGTAACAATGATAAATGTTAACCCTCAAAATTCATTTTCTGGCATATAAAGAAAGAAATTAATTACCAAATGCTTTTCATTTTATGCAGTTTTCAATCACGCTGTAACCGTACCAGCAGCTAACCTGCAATTTTGCCTTTGGATGAGTTAATAATCCAGATACTCTTGTGAACTGCCAGCCAGAAACAACAATGTTGTCATTTAAGGATGTTTTGTGGAATAAATTTCTTGATATGATTATAAAATGGGGCACACTGAGACCAGGTGTGCAGATATATAGCCTGAAATTCTCAGGAGGACAATTGGAAGCAGAGATCAGAGTCCCTTACAACTAGCCCTTCTAGATATTGCAATGTTTTCCTGAAGGTAAAATAGGGTGAGTGTTGGTAGAGATTATTTGGATTGAAAACCAGTGGATTTTTGTCATATTTTAACAGTATATTGATTTTAATTTATGTTGTTAGCCTGAATAATTTAGATTATCTAAGAGTGAAGATTAAATTTCAGGAATTTTCCTTTTTCATTAAATACTTCTCTTAAATGCAGGTCTGCACTTGGACCCCATTTAATGTTTTAGTTGGTTTAATATTACATTAGAGCATTCAGGCTAGCCAAAACACAGCCTCACTTAACATCTGGCAAATAACTGAGCCAAATAATGAACCTGAAGTACTCCTTGTTGGAGTTTCTCTTTCAAGTATGTGAAAGGTGATGGACTTGTTTCATGAAAAAAAAGCCAACACATATTTGTGAACAGAGAAATTACAAGACAAATGGATTTTAATGAAGAAATTTCCTTTAGGTGATGGATGACTGGTCCTCATAATTATTTGCAGGATGAAAAATGTCTTTCTTAGAAAGCACTTAAAGCGGGACAACATTCAGGATTGCCCCTGAGGTGTCCTAGCACAGATCTTTTCTGTTCTGTTTTCCACTTTTGGTCTTCTGTTCATCAGTGCTTTCTCAGTCCTTTTGCTTAGTGGAAAGGAAAAAAAAGATGAGTTGAAGTGCAGTCTTTCCTTTTGTAGAAGAGGTTAGCAAAGTGAAGCTTATAAAGTCTTTGTAAACAGGCTGCATACTTACAAATCATATTAATTTTGTTAAATGTAATGAGAATTTTCATTGAAAATAATTTTGTTCTTTTTTTCCCTTTGTCCTTCAGAAACAGCTTTTTTGGAAGTCCGTTTCTGTATAGTTTTCAGATTTTTTTTTTTTTTGCTTCTGCCATGCTTTTGAGATAGCTGCCACTTCTCTGTCATTACTCCTACCCAAGTTCATATCTCTTTGAACTCACCAGGACATCATTAATTTAACCAATGCAAACTCAGTAAATCATCTTTAAGGTAGCAGTTTTTTACTTCTGTGGCACTACTAGGTCTCTTATTGACATAAAACATGGGACCAGTACCTGCAAACATACCAGACTTTCTTAAAAAATTATTTTCCCTTCATAAAATAGATTCTACAGTAAAATTTTGGGTAGTTTGGGATATAGAGACAGGAGAAAAGATGGAATGGAGAAAAATAGAGTTTGCTGACAGAAGGACATCTCACACATAATGTGGTGGCTGTTTCAGGACTAGCTTTGCACGTTGTTCTTTCTAGTCAACATTTCAATAACACTAAATTACTTTCAGAAAATATTCTGTACTTTGGAGGATAATTCTGCCTGCAGGTGTAATATTAATTCTTTTATAGTTTTTGCATACCTCCCTCATTCCTTTCTGACAGCTTGGTTTCAAGTTTCCCAAACTTCCACAGATTCTTTCTGACTTACGTTTTTCGATCCTACATCCTTATGTCTGTATTTTTTGGATTGAAAATTATATAATTCATTATATCATAAGAAGCTGGGAGCAGCACAAAAACCTCAAAAAATGGAACAGAATCTTCACCACGTTGGTGTTAATTCTGACCGTATTTTGTTTATAAATCATTAGGGGGCCTCATCTTTTACTTAATAGTATTCTATGAAAAATGATGCCAGTAAATTGCTTCAGTCCCTAGACTTTGGGCCAATAGGAGTAAAAAATCACAGACTTTGAATGTTCAAATCTCCTTCAATCCTCATTACGGAAAGTTTTGCTAACAACTGAAAAACAGCTGACTACACCTAAAGACGTGATCTTCAGGGCCAGTACAGGACATTTTAGCACTCAGTGAGAGCACAAAAGTGGATTTTTTCCTCGATGTCATTGAGGTAAATCTTTACATACAGGCCTGCCTCTGGCCCATACACTGGGAGTGGCAGAGCTTACAGAACCAGTTTTAGATTTGTGGTGGAGATTATTTCTCCCTCAAATCCTGCCAAGAGATGTACGTGCAGATAACAGAGGCAAGGAGGCAAGCTCTAAGCAGATGTAGAGACAAAAAGGAAGCAAAACCCCTTTATGGGAATGGCCTTTGCCTCCAGCAGGTCTCAGAAGACCTAATGGTGCTCAGGGTGGGACCCTTCAGATCTTGTAGGGGAACTGAAACTTACCAAAGCCTATTCTGAAAGGAAGTTTGCCCTGCCCTGATCACAAGAATTACCTGTGAAACAGTCTGTGCAGTCTGGGAAACCTGCATTTCCCTACCGTAGATCTCATAAGCCCTATACAAGCTGACATGTAGATTTAGGAACCCTAAACGTTTGCATAAATGTTTTTTAATGATTAAATAATTTCCCCCTGAAGCACCCCAAAAGAAGCCAAAGGAAAGAGGAATCACCATCTAGAAGGATTAAAACAAAATTTCAAGTTTCTCAGCCAAGACATTTTGTAGTTTCTATGAGCCAAAAAAAAAATTAGGAAAACTTTCAAGAGGTGAAACCATTTCCTTTTTTGAGCCTTCCTGTCTCCCAAATATCTTGTTGAATTTGCCTCAAACTTTCCACTAAATTTCTGCTTTGCCAGAATAACAAACTTCTGAAATTTCAAGCAGATTAGTTTGGTCTGGTAAAAGGCAAAGAGCTAAAAAAGTCTGTCCAGGAGTAAAAATCTCCTGCCAGCTTTAGTATAGAAAGAATATAAAATGAGAAATCCACCATAGTGAGCCAAGAGCATGGGTTGGGTACACAATGCTTATTTTTGAGCAGCAGTATCTACTGTCATTTAGACTGATGTCAGAGCATAAACCCAAAGTTTCTCTTAGATCACTCCTCACCACTTTGAAACAAGCATACCAGGGAAAAGATATACCACCTTTCAGTTTCTTTAGTGCTGCTGTCAGAAGGAGCTGATGCCCCCCATGATTTGCATAATCGCATAGAAATATGATTATTCTTAAAAGTTTATCAATAGATTTTACTCCTAAAATCAAGTAGCGCCCTCTACTGGGCAGTTCATATTGATCGTCTGCCACTGAAAATAAAGATATCTTGCCTTAAGTAAAATGCCTGTATAATTATCTATGCTGGAAAATCAGAAAATGAGACATTAGTGTAGAAATGTCAGGATGAGTGCAAGAACATAAAAGCACAGAACTACTGTGAAAAACTACATACTGTATTTCGGGGTTCAACTCTATTAATTGATGGAGTTTGGCTATTTAACACCAAGAGGAGTTAGCCACAACTTTGTGGTTAGCTTCATATTTAGATTTCAACAGAAGCTGAAAGCCTGAGCAGAAACCCATGTGTTCCATTTGTTGGCACAGATATTTTATCTCAAGATCAATGAAGGTATACAGCTCTTTTAGAAATATTTGGAAAGTCAGCTCATGGTCCCTTCCAAGGTAATGCAAGAGACGCACATGTTGATTCTGCAGCACAACTGAAGTGCCTTGGTTTTACAGACTTCTGCATGGCCGATGTTCAGGACATGCACATACGTCAAGCAGGAAAACTAGACAGATTGCCCTTCCTTTCACTCCACTTCAGAGCCCTTAGTGGGTTCTTTCAAGGTTGAGAAATTTGGCTGTTACTATTTTCGCCTCCATAAATGCCTGATATCATTTGCTCACAGAACCTGGCAAAAACCTCTGTCTGATCTCTCCCAGTTGCAGTCTTTCTCTCTCTCTCTCTCTCTCTCATTCTCTGTCTCTAAGGAAGCTTCATCTAAATAACTATTTTATTCTTTGTATTCCATCTCCTTTTCTGTCCCTTCCCAGGAGTGCTGTGACACGAACCACCAGAAGCACCTCATCAGAGACTCAGGACAGTTTGTTGGAAGAGCAGCTGGGCAGGCATGACCTGGTGATGTGGCACTTGGCTGAGAAATCAATCTTCTGAAAGCCAGCTCTGAACAGCACTGAAATCAGCACGTGTCTTCCTGTCAGTCTAGGGCAGCTTGGATGAGGCCCATGTGCACATCTGGATGCAGTTTGTTCAAAAGTGCCTGCACTATCCCACCTTTTATCTGGTATCACTTTTTACAGGGATAAAGGAAAGCCTCAGCCTTACATCTGATGCTCCACTGTTTCGTGATTCTTTTCCAGTAATGAGATTAATATGTGACTTTCTCATCTGTTTAATTTATTGTTGCCGTGGATTTAGATTTTTTTCTCTGCTGTCAGTATATTAACCTTAAAGAATGTGCAACCACTTATTTCAAATGCATGAGTTGCTTTTGGTGATTTTGGTGGGGGGTTTTTAGTTTTGTGTTTTGTGTTCTGTGTGGGGTTTTTTTTTAGGTAGGAATATTTGCTAAATAGTCCTACCTAAATTTAGTCCTAAATTTAGGACTAAACTAACATACTAGTTATGTTTTGCCTAACATACTAGCTCACAATATTGCCATTGAATCAGATAAAAGCATATCTGGGGGAAATGAACTCCTTGGCACACCTGATAGAGAGAATTTTAGTAGAAAAAAATCTAACTTAAAACATTTCCGTGAATCATAGCAGGAGTTATTCTGTATTTGATAAATTCTGGTTCTTGCATCTATCACATGCAAACCCATGCAATTATTTTAGAAAGTTCAATTTCAAGTATTCAATAATTTCTGTGAGAAGATTTTGTTCTCACAAATGCACAGTTATAAATGACAGAAGAAGCAGAAGGACAATGTATTTGCTCTTCATGGCTGGAAATTCCTCCGTTTTCAAAGCTGGAAACTTTTAGAAGTGGCTACTCAAATAGTTTAGTGGAAGAGATAATACCCTCTCTGTTTGCCTTAAAAATGTGGCCCATGAGTAATGTCAAAACACTTTTCTTTTACTGAAATATGATCTGATTCTGTAACTCTAGCTTTACTTAGGAAAAAATTGGTTTGTCAAAGAATTCACACAAGCCTATTTTCAGTGGTTACAGAAATGGGTGGGGAATACAACTTAAAATAAAGTACAATTTCATCCTTATGTAGAAGATTTTAGTAACACCCACTATAGAATCAAGTTATATTTCTGTATTTAAAATGCAATACTGACCTGTTTTTCAAGGCAGACATTACATATAATTTTGTAGTATCCTTTGATGTTAGTACACACTGGTAAAGAATTTTCAAGAATACATAGAGTTGGCATACTGAGAAGAAAGATTTAGAATATGATTTCTTTGAGTTGGAAAAAAAAAATTAAATAATGAGATTTTTCTATATTTGCAATTGGAAGTTGGCAGGAATTCTTCACAAAACTATTGGATTGCACACTTAACCTGCTTGTACCTGTAAGAAAATCAGATTACTCTTGTAATACGCTAGCCAAGAGTTGTGAAACATAATTGTCTCCAACACTTCTGTATAATTCTTTTCTCCTGGACTTTTGAAAGCATTTTTTACGTGTACCATAAATTGCAAATTATTTTTAAAGCTGTACAGAGGAAGGACTTTTGTTGTTTGTACAGTGATTTCAAGGTTTTTGTTCCTTGTAGTCCAAAGCAGCCCTTTTCAACCTTTGTACCATTAATGAAGAGAAATTCTTAAGAAAATACACCAACTTTTGAAACATCCAATACATGCTATTTTTTGGAAATGAGTTTTGAATATTAATATTTTTTGTACTGTAATAATGTATTTTAAATTACAACATTAAAAAGTTAATATTAAAGGAAAATTTGAAAAGAAAATTTGTATTTATCAACTCCTTAATCTTAATTAATATGGTGTATATTTTTCAGTTGTTTTCTTAGATTTTCCTTTCAGGCAAAATTTCTGCTCTCCTTTACACAATATCTGGACACATTTTAAATGGAAGAAATATAAACAAATTTTGTAAAAATCGATATAAGGCTTATTGGAAAGGACACTTCTATTTAAAAGAATAATAAGGAAGTTATGAGGAGGTCAGGAAACACTGAGGGCAGAGTCCGAAGATAATGGATGAAAAATTTGGAAAAGGATGAAGGTTTAAAACTTCTAAGTCCTAGACACAAAAAAGGACACGGTGATATAACTAGTAGACAGGTGAGTGAATTGAAATATATGGTTAATAATTTAATCTTACAAAAAACCTGTTATCAATAAAAGCTTATTTATATGAACTGAAGAGAGAAACTAGATTAAGAAAAAATGAAGAGGGCAGAAGAGGTTACAGTGGGTAGACTAGAGCAGCAGTTGGTGACTGAAATTATGCTGAGATAATACATATCTCCACAAATAATTTCCATATGTTTTAATGCCTTTTATTTTTTTCCCAAATGCCTACCAGAACATCCATCCTTTGTGTTTCTCTTTCATCCAACAGTTTCTTCTCTGATATTTATTGCCCTGCTTGCTAACTCTCCTTCTTTGACCAAAGTTCATGAATTCTCCTATCTGATCAGCATGGAAGAGGCACGTTCACATGAACATGGAGTCAGCTGTGTGAGCTGCCTCACCCTGAGGCTGTGACACATATCCCATGAAGAATCACATCTGTGTCCTTTTCATGGATCTGACCTGACATACAGCAGCACAGAGCTCATCGTTGCTTGGCGTGAGCAGTGGTCTCTTGTTTCAGCATCAAGCTTGTTCCCTGATTTCATCCTTCTTTCTTCCAAATATTATGTTGTCTCAGAATATGTTGCTGAAATTGTGCTTATCACTTTTTCTTTAATAGGAGGAGAGTCCAAGCTGAATGTATCAGAAGAGCTATGCAGTCAAGAATGTTTCACTTTCATGTGATAGTGTCCCTTAGCACTCCCCTTAAGCATCCCTCACAACTTTCAACCCACACACCCATAAAGTTATTGCTCTAGAGACTCATAGTCCAGTGAGTGGAGAGTTGGGAACTCAATCCCTGAAAATGTAGTGGGAGGTGCCCAGCAACTAATGAAAACAGTGGTGGGAGGAGGACTGTTCTTAGGGACTAAGATCTGTAGGGGGATAATCACAGGTTCCACACACCGCTGAAGCCAACTGCTAAGGTCTCAGTGCTTTCAGTGGGGGAGTGGATGGTGTCTTATGGGCAGGAATAGTATGACAATGCTTAGCACAAACCAGCCAAATGGCATGGGTGAGCTCTTTGTATGGGCAGAATTTTATGGGCTGCTTGAGTCAGCTGTTTTGGACAATTATTTTTAAAAGCAGCAACAGGCACTGAGTCACATTGGCTCATCTGAGTTCATTGCAGAACAAGTTGCTTTAGGCACCCTCTGTGCATTGTCAGCCTATTTTGCACCCTACTCAAAGGACAGATGGATTGGTGTTTGCCAAGATTGCAGCTAATGTGCTAAATACATTAAGGAGTCATAGCTTATTAGTAAGGAAATTTGGGATCATAAAATGCAACAGAAGAGCTGGTGTTCAGCAAGACAGCAACTTTAGCAGCTTGATATTAATATTATGAACAGTATCAACAGTAAACACATTATAGCTTTTACTTTGGATACTTTGCCAGTCAAGACCTTGAACTAAAATAATCCCTGATACTTTAAAAAATCTTTGTTAAAATTCCCATGTATGTCTCATATGTAAGAAAATATATATAAGCTGTATTTAGTTGAAACAAAAGAAATAACCAACTGGCACTCAGTTAAGTTGGATACAGGCTACAGAAGCAAGATTTGGCTAACTTAACATTCAGCCTTCAAAATTCAGGACATATTTTCCCAAACTGCAACTTGCAGCTGCAGAACATCCTCGCAGTTGCCAGAAAACACCGTGGCTTTCATGTTCCCATATTCTTTATACATATAATTTTCAAATTATGGATTTTACTAATCCACAAATACTGCGTCAGACAAGGCAGATAGGTGCAATAAGAAATGCACCAGTGATTGCTCATAGAAAGCAAAGGGATTTTTAAAACATGTGCATAATTGAAAGTCCATTAGGAAACAGAGTAAGCAGAATGACATGCTGTAGTACATCCCCCTCACCGCTGCAGAGCAAGGTTTCAGGATGGAGAAGGCTCATGCAGGGGGAACAACTGTTTGGAAAAGCCCTCTTGTCTTTACAACCAGGAAGGAAGTGCTCCTTTGGCAATCTTGTCCAGGTGTAGAAGCAGAGGAAAGCAAAAATGGGAAGGCAGCTGCTCACCGTTCAGGGACTGAGTGAGAAATTCGTGACATGAGCTAAAAATAAAGGTTCTCCTGAGACAGGAGAGTCAAGCATCCAGCCAGGACACTCTTGTCTCTTTGCCAGAATATTTATGTCCATGGTGCAAAGGAGATGGTGTAACACGGAAGACTCAGACAAATCTTACTGAAAATAGATCACTCAGCACATTTTACAGGTTTTAATTGTGACAGGTGAGCACTTTTACTCAAGGCTGTAAGTACAGACGATGCCCAGGGGTGCCTGTGTGTGACAAAAGCATCCCTGTAGAAATATATTCCTTTTTGTTGTTTGGTAAATACACACATGTTTATACTATTTTGACATCAGAAGTCCTTGAAGGAGTACAGCTATAAGCCTGCTAAGGCTATTTTAGTGCTTTTGTTGGGATGATACTATTAGTATAAAATTGTTTAAAGCCTGTTTTTTTCAGAAAATTCTTTCCTGTAACACAGTATTTCTTACCTGTATAAACCTGGATTGTCAGGAGTCCGAACAGAAACTTCCTCAATTCCTACACGGTTTCCAAATTAATTTTATGAATTGTTGGTGTTATTTGGATACCTGTCAGCCTTTCAAAATACTTGTAATTCAACGGGAGGTCTTCTGGATATACATCTGTGGAAGTATATTTGTGGGAACCCAGCTGCAAAAGGAAATGGAGTTGCGGGAAGGCTGCAGCTTAGCGCAGGGTAAGGGCATTGGTAAGCACGCAGTGTCCTGGGGCTGACAGAATAGGTAACCCAAGGATGTCTGCGTGTGATGCAATCACAGCTCTGCCTGCAGTGTAGGCATGCCTTTGTAGTGACTGCTTCCTACCCTTAACGCTAAAAAGCCAAAGAGTGGCGTCTGCAAGTCTGCCTGTGGGAAGGAGAGAGAGAGAGGGACTCATTAAGTGTTATTATCTTGTGAATAGACTTGGTCAGACAAAACAATAGGATAGCTGAAGATTAGGGGAAAGCTCCTCTGTGAAGCGCTGGGGTCTACATCATTAGCATTTCTTCAGTGACAAAGCCGAAGAAAAAAGGTCTGTTACAGCCCTTTGAAAGCAGAGAGGCCAAAGAGGTGACTGCAAGGATACCTGAAAGATGGACTTAAGGTAGGAAAGGGAAAGGCTGCACTTCCAGCAGTGAAATGCTTCAATCAAATTATTTGTCACAGAAGAAGCAGAGAAGGAAAATGTAAGAAACTCAAGACAATAAAATATGAGTAATTTCGCTTGGACTGATGTATTTCCCATGCTAATAAAATAGAGGAATTCTTGGGATTTTCCTAAGTGTACATATCTTCAAATATTCCATGGACTTACAGAGTGAATGTAAAATGTGGCATGAGAAAAAGACTGGTGCTGTGGAATAAGATCCAGTGGACAGTCAGGATGTGGGGACTTGTGGGTGGTGCTGGGCTGAGGGTAACCTATGGTTCAATTTGCAGGATGAGTAAGAGAGAGGGAAAACTGTCTGATAAAGAGCTCAAAGATAACATTTGCTTCTTAGATCATGGAGTGCTGAAGATCATCACACTGATACTACTGGAGATCTGGGATACAGAATATGATATTTAGTCAGAGTACAGTCATAAGAGCTTGATGAAAGAACCATAAAATTTGAATAATAGTACTATTCAAACTTAAACACTGTTCACAACAAATTTAAAATAACACAACAGAATTACAAAACATAGGAAACAGATATGCGCCTTACCTACCATTAACATTCAATCTGTATTTGTTGGTTTTGACACACTAACAATCTCTGAAGGAGGAAAAAGAAAAGACTAAAAAGCACTGCCTAATTTCACAAGAAAAGGCATATTAAGAAGACAAATTCCACTGACTGTGTATTAGTTTATAACAGTCAGGCTCTCTTTCATTTATGACACTGCCTCTCAGCTGAGAGACTGAGGATATCTGGAGACACAATCTTCACTGCTGTCATCCTCCTCCTCAGTTCTGCCTCTCAAGGTATCGATCCACAAGTGCTGCTGAAGGACATTGCACCAGCACAGACTAAAATAAAGACTTTGTAATGAAACAACATAAGACAAATAAGAGACGTGGCCATGCAAGTGGGTTTGAGGGGAAAGGTCTCATCCACGCTCTGCGCAGCCTTTGAAGAGCAGGACTGTGCCTTCAGTTGAACAGAAGTGGACTGAGGGACCCTACTCACTGCCTTGCTAGTGAGGATACTATGTGCAAAGCACTACAGCAGAACAAGGAGGGTAGGCACATCTCCAGTATTTGGGTGGGTTTTCAGCAAGACTGCAGTGCCCCGATTCAATAGGTGGTTTCACTACATGATGAAGTGAAAGAACTTTAGCTCTTCCGCTTCGACAATAGAGCAAGGCCTCCTAAAATAGCAATACTTTCAGGGACTTAATACAAACATGCCATTTGTCAAAATCTTATTTGCTTCACAGAGATGATTGATGAGTGTGCTATTCTGTGCTAAATATGACAACTTTCTGGAACATTCCTTGTTGATGACCATGAACTTTGCTCCTTGCAAGGCCAGCTGAGGCTGCAGAAGTGTAACGAGCATGTTCTTAGTGGTGACATTGACATTATTACTTCTGGATAACCCTCTGCTTCTAGATAAATATTTGCCTTTTAAACTTGGGAGGAAAGGCCTTGACTACACTTAGAACACTTTGTCAAATCAGTTGTCTGAAAGCCAAGTGATGTATCAATTAATTTTTGTTTACATACAAGAAATTTTTAGCTGTTTCTGAGCCGACTGGTTGTACATTTTGAAGGATAGGAGAGGTCACTTGAATACTTGTGGCTGCATCGAAGGTCCTTTATCAGTATGCTGAAATGGTCGTACAATATTTGAAGGAAAAGCTTTTCACTGGCTGCTTTATCTTGTCTGAAGACAGCTGACATCAGCAGGATGTATAAACCCAGAGGACCTTCTGTTGAAGACATTTGTAGAACTAAGGAAAGTGTTTTGGGTGAAGAAAATATTTCTAACCCCTTTTGGCACCTCTTTTTTCCTCACTCTAGGGCACTCTGCAGTGTGGCACATTGCAAAAGCAAAGTAGCAACAAAGCAATACCGGTTTTTGGTTATTCCTAGAAGAAGCAGGAGAAGGTCCACGAGGCAGAAAAGATGTGGTCATTCAATGCATAATGCTGCCTCTGGTCCTTGCTTGTTTTATATACTTTCATGTAACTAGTTTATTATCTGTCATTTCCTCACAAACCTTCAAAGGCTTAAAATCTTTGAGTAGGCTGAAGCATTACATGCCCTGCTGGTACCAAACTCACAAAGACTATTGCATCCATTTTTTAATATAGCTGAGAGGATCAAAGCTCTTAGGTCTTATCATGGGTTGCATTATAACTAGAATGATGCAGTGAGTTCAATGTCAATGAAAAATGAATGAGATGGATGTTGTTTGTAATATCACTACTGGTAATCTCAGTTTTCTTGGTATGAAGATCATTAAAATATAAAAAAATTAAAAATTAACGGAACAGATGGCGAGATCAGACATTTCACAAGATCAACTTCTCTAGCTGACAATAGTGGCATGTACTGTTGTAATCTACATTATTGTGTTATTAAAAATGGATTAAATTATCAGTTTCTGTTATACCAAGATTATTATGTCTAATTCATCTAATAATATCTGTTTATAGTACTGAAAAATGACCTACATGATTTTTAATCTTTGATTAAGCAAAACTTTCCTTGCTTTTAATGAACAAAGGAAACCAAAACAGACTCACAGGAAGCAATATTCCAGTAAATCCAGTCTTCATTCATGCCTGAAAAATCTCTTCAAACATTGAATGGATGCAAAATTTTATCTGCTATATTGAAATATATAGTTTTCTCATTCTTTCTAATGGAGTATATGGTTAAATCTTGGTTAGTTTAAATACTTGGTTAAATCTTGATTAGTCCTGGGTACTTTAAAAAAGTCATTTTTCTGGGAAAATATTTTTCAAAAGAAGTCAGTTTCCTGGGAAGATATTTCATATAACCAAGGAATTAGGAAAAAAACCAGCTCTTCTTGGAGCTTCACTTCTAAATCTAAATGGATCACAGAGAGAAAATCTGCTTTCACCAAAAGTAGAAAAAATATTCAGTGCTAAATTTTCAGCCTGGACAAAGTAATGTTCCAAACATGGAACTGGACAGAAATGTGAAAGAAACAGACCATTTCAACAACTGAGTAATTGGACAGGTACCACCTGCCTGGTCTATATCCCTCCAACATTAAGTTACACCTGGGCACTTAAAAACTGACCATGCCAACGGGAGAGGTTCAGCAGGAACTACTCTGGCTGTGTTCCCACATTTCTTTATAGCCTCTCTGGATTGTATTTTTTCTTCCTAGAATGGAAATGATGGAGTAGCATGTGTTGCAGTGATTTAGTTTGCATAGAGCCTGGACTTACTCCCATGCACCACAGCTAAAGGGATCAGAGAACCTTTCTGCCCATTGTTGGCCAATAGAAGTTGTTAGTGATTTGCGCAAAGTAAGCTTTGTGCTCTTATTTGGCTGTGTCTAGACAGCCAAATACTTTGCTGCTATCCAAGGAATGTGCAGCTAATGTCAGTGATGTATTCACAGGAAAGCATTGGTTCTGGAGCATAGGCTCAACACAATCACTGCAAAGTGTAGAAGCCAAAAGGCAGGGTATTCTTCCTTGAGCAGGCTATTTATTATGGGGCTTACTTAACTTCCTCCAAGAGCAAAAAAAAAAAAAAAAAAAAAGAAAAAAAGTTGCAAAAAGTTCTTTAAAATTTCACTAATTAAAAACACAGCTAATATTCAGTTTGATAGTCATACAAGAGATTAGTTAAGAGGCATTTTAGACACATAAATATACATAAAATTCTTGTATGGTCCAAGAATTATGAGCAGAAGAAGCAGAACTATCTTGCATTCTTCACTAGCAAATGGAACTGCCTTTGGATAAAGATTTATGATCTGTCTTGAGTAACTGTATTAACAGTTGACAGGTGTTTAGAAAAAAAAATGACAATCCAAGAGGTCAATATGAAGAAAAACCCAAACCAAACAGCACTAACATATTTTGGAAAGGAGAATAATACCCCAGCAAAAGTTTAGTTTCTGATAGCTCCCAGCAGAGTTATGCCTGCTTACAGAAATGACCCATCATAGAGTGATGGGCTGTCCTTTGCTTCTGAGGGAGAAAAGTCTGCTAGTAGCATTGTAAACTACAACCAGTCCAGTGAAAGACCAGGCAACTGTCTCACAAAGAACTGAACTGAAATTATCTGGCAATAATTTGTGCCAGATAATGAACACTGCCCCTATTTATCAGCTGTGCAAGCAAGAGCACAGAAGAGGTAACTGTATTGTCCACAGCCATGCAAAGAGGGTTAAACACGGCAAATTTTCTAGGTGAAGGGTGGAGGCAGCAGACCAGAACATGAGGTACTTGATGTTAGATATAATCCTAACATTGCAGTAGCTTTGTTTTCAGCTCAGCAATGTATCTGGCATCTCGTCTCTCCTATACATCAAGTGCAGGAAGACAATATGAACAGTTTCTAACTCTACCTCATAAACTTCCCTGAACAGGCACTGGAGTTACAATAACATCTTTGTTGGCAAACATTTCCAGGCACTGTAAATCTGCCTGACTCTACAGGAGAGATGGCTGATGTGCAGATCTCTAAGTCGCTGTTGTTAAAAAACAGAGCCCCTGTTCATCCATCTTGGGCCTTATTTTATAGCACACCATATAAATGAGAACTTAAAATAGTTCTTTATCCTTCCAAAGTGCACAGTCACTGGAAAGGATAACACAACAAGTTTAGCCTCGGGAACCTGAATCAGCTGAGAAAAGAGCAACTGAGGGACATATCTATGTTTGCCTTTTCCTATCCAGAGGCAGCCTCTGCAGTCGAGACCTATGCCAGTGTGCTTTTATTCACTTAAGAAATAGAATCTCTGCACAAATGTTCACCAGACCAAGGCAAGGAGTTGCAATCTTTATCACTTAGCACCAGGGAAGCGATGTGGTATTGTACAAGAATGTTCCCAGGGAATGTAATAACATGAGCTCGAATGATCTGGCTTCTTACTACATGAGGCTGTGGAGAGAAAAAATTGCTATTCTTCCCTGCCCATAAGCACACAGGAGGACATGCATCTATCCTTTCTTATCCATGCTATAATGTGCATTTATTAGTAATAGCACCAAGATCTTTTCCTCAGATCTTTTCCTGTGGTTTTGACAGCATCTTTGACGAGGGCTAGTTGCAGAGGATTTTCATTTTTTGAAGAGGTTTATAGTTTTGAAAGACTTTAAGAAACACAAGTAAACACAGTTTGTTTTAATTAGTGATCTGAAAATGGTAAGAAAAGTATCAGAGATTTAGGGCTATCATTTACTATAAAGGCTTTCAGCTCATCAGTCTGCAGTACTGTCCTGAACCTTAAAAGCTTTCCAGGTGAAACATGCATGGAAAAAAATTTCACCTTTTTTTTTTTTTCTTTCCCCCAGCAGCTTCACTGCAGAGCCATATTTAGAAATGCTTGATTGTAAGGTGTTTGGATTTGGCAGGGAATGGCTATGATGCGCTTTCCCCAGGGCTTGGGAAAGAGAAGCAGGCTGCAAAGACAGCTTTCACAAGTTGCTTTGAAAGGCAATGTATAATTATAGAGGCTGGCAATGAAAGACAGAGCAGCCTCCAGGGATACCCCTTTCCTATTCTGCCACTTACAGCGATTCTTGCCTTTGCAGTCAAGTTCTGTCGTGTCCTGAGTAAGAAGCTCGGTCAGCAGTGAATGAGACAGCTTGCATCATCTTTCTCCTTCAACTAAACTATTAAAAGGAGGCAGGCCTATGACTTCTTTTTTTTCTTTCTCTTGACAGACCTGTGACTCATGAATGCTGCAGAAAGGAGAAACCAATAAAAAACAATTTCTACACTTTAGCTTTTGAGCTTCCATTTTAAGGATCACATAAGGTAGAGTGTTCACAGCTTTTGTTAATAGTGCTATTATAATTTACTATAATTTATTATTATTATTATTACTAATACTATTACTAAGATCTTGTATTTAGGCACCTTACATCCACTCTAAGAACAGGTTTAAGTATGCAGCAGATCTGTATGATGATGCCTGAAAACTTTGTACTTTTGAAAGTTCAGTGCTAGGGCCGCCTGCAGAGCTTTCAGAGAAATATACACCACCTCCAAAGATTGTTTTCAAAACCAATATTGGCTTCCTACAGCCAGGACCTGTTCTGCTGAATGCCAGAAACTGCTTGTACCAGCCTCTTGTCTCCCTTTGTGCTGTGCAGAATTTCTGCTGTAGTTCTGGTGGCTGAAGAGATGGGAGGGAAGTGCTATGGAGCTTTCACAAACTGCACTTTCATCTGTCAGCAGCACCTTCTCCCTCAAGTTTACATCAAACCCACTGCCAAGTCTGTGGCTTAAGCCCATCTCTGCACTAAACTCCCACAGAAACTTAAAAAAAAAAAAAAAATTGCCCCTACAGCTCTCTGCCTTATGCTAATTATTTTGGAGACAGATATTATGTGCTACATTCTCTTTAAAGCAATTTAAAAAAACCCCATACTATGGGGTAGAAGAGACATGAAGAATGGAGAAAAAAATGGGCTAGGAAATTGTAAAGTAAAAGAGAATATGATGTAGTTTTAAAAGACTTCCTCATTTGTTATTTTTATTGTCATTTTCAAGTTAAACCTTAAACAGTTCAGCTGAAATGTATGTCAATATGTAGCCATTAATTTTGTATATGTTATTAGTTCTGATATATGTAAAGGCCATTTCCATTAGTGATATAATGGACAGCAATAGCTGAAAATACAGCATGCTCCCAAATTTACTTCTGGTTCTTTTTTCTGGAAAGCAGGATGTTACAGAAGACCATCCAGAATTTAACTGTGCTGCACATGCACATAAATGCAGCTGAATAGAAGTGGAGTTTCTGTCACATTTATTCATTTCAGCACCTGTTTACTTTCCAAATTGGAACAAAAGGTCAAAGCACACTGTGCTTGACAGAAATTATAAAAGATTTTGATTCAGAAATACTAAACTAATTCATTTTGCCATTTTTAACTAAGAAGAAGCATTTTGATATTCTATTAACAAGATGAATTCACCTGAGTAAAATTATTTTGTTTTGGTTATAAGAAACTTTGTTTTTTCCTTGAAAATTAAACCATTTCCATGAAAATACAGACATCTGGGAATTTAATCTCCTTTTCTGAAAAGAATTTCTGAGCAGCTCAACAAAAAACTCATACAATAGTATAGCATTCTGTCAAACTCTTCTTTCATTGTGCTGTACCATGTAAATCCTCCAAGTATCTGTGAGGGGTTCTTGCTAATATTTCTCTTTTTAGAGAAATTGTCTCCATTGTCAATATTAGAAGTTCACCATTACTCTTAGTGAATGTGTTAAGATTCTGCACAGCACAAGGTCCTGCAGTCATGGACAGTCATGAGCAATTGGGACAGGACTTTCTGATGTCACTATTGCTTTCTATTGCAGAAGGAATGAGAGAAATGGAAGTTGCTCAGCAGGTTCTCCTTCTGGTAAGGAAAGTGGAACAGAAACTGTAATGCACCAGGTTTTCCTGCAACAAGTGGGTATAAAGGTGCATGTTTCCCTTCTAATAGTATCAAATCACACAATTCTATTAGAGTTATGTAAATACTGAAAAAGGAGGCTTAATTGCTAAAAAATTTGAAGAAAAAATTGGAGTGTGACTTAGTTTCTTGAGATCTTTTTATTGTCTGTTGTATGAGCTTTCTTTAGACCAGTGCCAAGTGAGTAAAACAAAGCAGTTTTCTACAAAAGATTCCTGAGATTGGACGTAGGTACTTTACATCACCTTTATCTCTTCTGCCACACTCCAAGAAATTCTTTAAATCAGTGTGTGGGATTTTAGGTTCTTTTGGAAACCTAATTTTTACTTTACTAGAACGCATAGCTGCAATCCGGAAGATAAGCCACACAATCTTGGGTTACATGTTACACCACAGAAGTACAGTTTTAGCTTAAAAGTCTTCCTCTGGTGGCATGACCAAAAGGAGAGTATATGTACATTTTCAGAGCAGAGTTGGAGATGCTGCAAAGAAGGCTTGCACCAGGCACATGAGAAAACCCCTCATGATCATCTTTTTCTTCACGCCCCCACACCGCCCCCCTCAACCCAGCAACTCACTTGGATAAATAGTTCAATAACCGACTATAATCGGTGTATTAATTATATGACAATCATTGCACAGGTGTAATAGGTGGCTTTAATTTAAGTATTCTAGGACTTGTAGACAAAATATATAAAAGGAGGGCAAAACAATTCTGTGTCCTTTTAAGACACATCTCAGTTTTCCCACCTGCAGTTTGTCACGTCTAGCAGGCGTAAACCTGTATATTAGTCAGCATGTCTACTGCAAATTATCCCACTACTGTGATGTTGAAATAAGTAGCTCAGCATAAAGCAAAGAAGTCCTGATGTTTGTCTTTTATCATCATAGGAGAGGTGTCTCTAAACACGCAGCGAAAGAAAAAAGACACTTATGTTAAAATAACCACTGAGAATCAAAGTTAGTTAAAAAAGATAAGAATTTTTCCTTTGCTTTGGTTCTGCACCTTTTAGTGAACCCATGCATCTTAAACAGTGGAATAAATATACTCCATCACATGAGTGAGAGCTAATAATATGTCCTTCTCAACTAGTTTTATTGACTTGAATCTGGGATATCTGAAATAATTGCAAATGTTTCATAATGTGAAACATGGCTAGCGCTTTTTAACATGTGAAATGATACAAAACTTCAAGTCATTCAAATGTATTTTAAACACTTGCAAGCTCTAAAGCTATATCAATATTCAAAAGACTTTCTAGTAGAAAAACAGCCATTTTATTGGGAGGAATGGTAGAGTTATAAGAATAGCTACATGGTTAGCTTAGATGAAAATAGAACTGGTATGGGTGAAGGATTAAATTAAGGATAACTAGCAGAGACATAAAATACCAGACATCTAAATTTAGGAGCATTTGAATGCTCCAAACTTTATTTTCATTGGCTTTTGTGTGGTGTTTCATAAAGTCATTTGGATGGTGCTGAGTGCCTATAGCAAGCACAGTCTTTGCACAACACTCTTCTGTAGACCATCCTAATTTTTTCCCTTAAAAGTTAACAGAATAAGAATAAAGATTTTTATAACATTTATTTCACTTGGGCATAGCTGTCACAACAGTCCAGACTGCAAAAACAGCATGTGAGTTTACAAGTAGCTATTTAATTCAAAAGGAAAATTTTCCTCATACAATTTTACCCTCTTCTGTTTAATACCAAGCTGTCCTGCAGAACAGTCTGATGATCATTTCTCCTGCAGCTTGTTTCTTAAAACCTAACCATGGAAAGTTAGTGCTGGAATTTTATGGCACTTTGATTGAACAAAGGAGGGAGAGTGCTTCTGTCCTCCTCACAGAAATACACCCTGGTTCCTAAAACATGAAGGAAGGACCTGTCTCTCAAAAGGATACAATGAGAGCAGGTTAGTGTGGGAGGAATGGCTTTAGCCTTTTTCTGCCCTGTCATTCCTTGTCTGGGATACCACCTTGTAAGCTGGGGCTGGGCTGATGTCAGCCACGTGAAGGTTGTACGTTTGGTCTGAATGAACCACACAAGCTCCCTCTGGAGTCAGTGGAGGAAGATGAGCATTGTCTGGAGAACCGCTCCAGACATTACAGTACCTGACTTGCTAATTAGAAGGATTTCTTTCTTTCTTGCAGTCCGTAGCACAACCCTCAAGGATTCTCTCGGACTAGAGACCTGTGTTTCAGATGGCTAGAGCTATGTGAGAGGAATCTTACCTTCCATGAAGAAATATCCTATGCGTACACCAAAAGAGTTTTTATATTCACTAGGAAAAAAAATCAGGAGATTCAAAACTGTGCACCAAGTGAAGCTCACAGCTGGGAGTTTCCCCTACTACTCTTTATGGAATTTTTTTACTCCACCCCCGCTTCAACCACTTGCTGAAGTATCATTGCAAAACTTGTTCAGGGAGCAATGGGAGACAAATACACAAATATATTTGACAAGCAGCTGTAGAGAGAAGACTATGCACATTTATTTCTTAACATTGTGTTATACATTGCTCCTTATAAAAATCTCAATCTTTACACCTTATACCATCTATACCTTTTTATAAAGGAAAATTATCCCTTTTTAAAGAGTAGAGATAGGTGTGACGTAATCCTCATTCTCAGTGATCAGTTTATTCAAAATTCTAGAATCTGATACGTGTTCACGAAAGAGAGAACTGAAGGCTGGAGGTGGAGATCAGTCAACTGCAGGTTGGAAACTGGAGGTTTCTTGTTCAAAGGACTTGAAAAAATTTACTTCTCTATATTTTCATATTATGAAAGAGAACACACCTATTTGCCTTTATGGTGATGGCCCAAGAGATGACAAATTGCTTCCTAAAGTGAAACAGAAATGGAGAACTTTGCCTTGGAAGAGTATTATGGCAGCTCTTTACTGGGAAGATGTTCAGAATTGTGCATGGAAAGATCTCAAAACAGGTAAATGAAATGTGGGAAAAAATAGTAGGAAAAGAACACCTAAAAGGATTCAGATAAATTCTGTGTATTTACAGACAAAATGAGTCTCCGCTTTCAAGTTTTGTTTGTATGTAATCTGGGCACCTGAGTTGTTGTAGCAAAGAGATGGAATTGTGTGCAATTTAAAAACTATTTGCACAATTGTTGGATTGCTATAAAGGAATCTAGATTTGATTCTTCTTAGCTTTTTACAAATCTTTTCATTTATTGATTTTTCATTTTGTAGAAATAACACAAATATTTCTCCAGACAGTTCTGGTTTATATTCTGTACCTTTAGGTACACATGTGTAGGTGTATAGCTATATGTTTACTGAAGCTGGTGGGTGGTCTGAGAATTTATTTTAAAAAATTGACATTGTATATCTGGTCCACAAAATGCTAACAAAACGAGACATTTTTGGATTATGAAAGATTTGCATTTTCCCTTGGTACCTGCTCCAGCAATGTGAAAACCTCTTTGTTTTGACCCTTTGACAAAGACAGCAGGGTGTGTGGTTTAGAGAGGCAGATAAAATCCTGAAGACTTAAAAGAAAACATTTTTTTTACATTTCATGATCACTAAATAAATGAACTTTCCTACTCAGGAGGGAATGATAACTTGGCAGGGAGGTATAGATTAAGAACACTTCATTTTCTGTTTTCTATTATTTTTTAAATGAAAGGTTCTTTTCTTTTCAAAGCATGAGTCTCTGTGAAATTAAAGGCTTACAGTTGTTTTAAAAAATTATTTTATCTGCAAAATATAAAGCCATGAAAGGAAATTTTTGTATAAAACAACTCTATCCAAGAATATAACTAGCTTCTGCACATATTCTAGACAAAGAAGGGCAATAAGTCATAGAGAACATCCTATCATCAATAATTTTATTTTGTTGTTGTTGATTTAACTAGTTTAACTCCTTACTAATTTTCTTCATTGTGACATTTAAAAAAAATTTTTTTGGAGACTGTATGAGTTGTTTGACCAGTTAAAAAATATGTATTTCCAAATTCTTGAAATGGAGGTTTGGAAATGGTAACCCTTTTGCAAGTATTTGACATGATCCCAGTTAAGGAAGTTTTTGCTCCATGAAGGCAATTACATAGAATGGGTTTAGTAGTTCTGTTGGTCCTAGTAGCACCTCTTTTTGTTCCCCTTATTAAATAAAATTTAACAATGAATTTCTGCTCCAGTTCTCTCCTTTCAGAGTGCACTTGCTGATTCCTTGGCCTCTCTTTTTTTTTCTCAGCTGAGCCGAGGAGCCACGACATTAGCAAAGTGCCTTGGCTGGTTCTGTGTGCTTCACATTCTTCCAGAGTCTCTCTGCAGCCAGTGGAGCCCCAGCAGCTCCCTCTTGCCCTTCTGGTGTGGTAAGACTATACACAGCTGCATAGTGCATAGGGACCTATATAGCTCCCAATAAACATTCATCTCCAGAAAAGTAGGAGTATCCATTTTCTTTAGTTTACTGGAATCAGGTTTTAAATTACGTTATCCACAATATTTTAAAGATGTTTCACTATGATAGCACTTCAGATCTCAGTTTCCTTTTTTAAACTAAAGTGCTCTGAAATGTCAAATATCCTTTCCTCAAATATTTTATTTTCATCACAAGGAAAATTGCATTTATATTGCCTACCTTACAAATAACAAAGCCAAAATTTCTGGCATTGAGTGACTCAGTGAATAAATTGCAGCATTATTCCTCAGAGCACAGTTTGGTTGCATCAACCCATGAGGAAACAAAAGAATTCATACTAATTCCTTCCTACAACTCCTTGCTTGGTGGCCCTTGTTCACCTCCCCCTGATTTCTGTGGGGTTGAAGTGTTTATGGTACTTCTGCTGGGAACTGACTCACGTCAAAATTAAGTAGAACCTTTGTGAGTCTGAGAGAAATCCTGGCCCCATTTCATCAGTGCCTACTGTGTGTGAGCATGTTCCAGACGCAAAGTTGGGAGTGCTGAAAATATTGAGACAAATTTGATAGAATCCTATTTATTTGTCTGGATGTTTTCCTTGTGGTCTCACTTTGAGGCTTACAAAAATAACTGAAGTTGTTAGAGCAATGTCTCCCCTGCCTGCACTGGATTCTCTGCTTGCAATAGAAGAGTAAAGACAAAATGTTCAAAACTAAGATAACATGGACAGAAGACAGAACAGAGCTTTTGGAGATACTGTTGCTCTGCAGCTATCAGACTTCATTATCAGTGTTACAACCCACTTTACTGTGAGTCAAAGCTCTCTTCAACAACTTCTCCATTGTCTTTTTTCTATTCTGATATTTCTATTTTCTCATATTTCTGTTTGAATATTGCTTCTCATATTAAGGGCAGTAAAACACCGATTGTTCCTCCCACTCCCCATGGTTAATTCATCAGTACTACAACTGTAGTGACAGGAAAGATTTGTAAGAACAAAGCCTTTTTACTAACAGGAAATTATTTACACATTTTATTCCCAAATGGAAAACACAATAATTATGTCAAGGTTTGCCCTTTGCCCAACAAGGCTTGAGGTAAGTGGACAAGCTAAGCAACCCAGCCAGTTTCAAAGCTGACAATAGCTTTTCCAGTTTTTTAGGATCCTACATCTGATGCTATGACTGAATACAAAGCACAAAGCTTAACTGTGCAGTTCCCATAAGTTCAATTGCAATTTTTTAGTTAAATACCCTAGATAGCACTAAGTATCTCAGCCTCCATTACCAAAAGTCACAGATTAAAATCATTGCCCCTTGACTTCAGAAGCCTGATATTTTCTTTCCCATAAAATAAATGAAATATGCACTTAAGACCATAATAGTAGGGAACTTCTTTTTTAATTTGAAATACATTTTGTCCTTTTACAAGAAGCAAACTCATCTGCTTCTGTGTGCAGCTGTGCTATATCATTTTCTTATGGTTCAATTAATTATATTTAAAATTCTTTGTTAAATGAAAGACAATAACATACAGTAGAAAATTAAAAAAGAAGAATTATACCTTTAAAGGAGACATAAAAGGAATGCTTAGCTGTCACCCTAAAGGTGATAATTCTATTGAAAAGAAAAACACTGTACATTTTCAGCTGATGTAGCATTTTGAGCAGGTGAACAGGCCTTCATGCTCTAGAATTTCAGTAATTTACAGCAGGGTGCCATGGAACAAAATAATTAGACAGAGAAGTTAGTGTCAAACTTCTGAAAGTCTAAATAGTTGAGCAAGAAGGAGGGTTATAATTTCAAGAAGACAGTAGCAATTGCAGACATATTTAAGGATTGTCTAAAAATCAATTAACATAAGTAGCTAAAACATATTTTTATAGTATTGAGTCTCTCAAGAAATGTTGCCACATGCAGGATTCTTTTATTTATATAATTTAATCCTCAGAAGAGTGCATCAGAGTGGAAAATGTCATGTCAGAGATCTGTAATGGAATAATTTCAAAATCTTAAGTGTTTGAAACCTAGCTGCAGAGGGAAAATTTTAATAGTAGCATTAAAAAGCTTAAGGTCTTTGGCAGAAGGCTGTGAAGTCATCCAGATATAATCAGCCACATAAACTGCACGTGACAGCATGATCCTACGATCTGAACACTGAGCAAGAATGTTTCCTGCTTCTGAAAAGACTCAGATGGGCTGTAGTGCTCTTCCATTTTTTAAATGTAAGTAATTACATTGAGAATGTTAATGTGTGTGGAAATAGGGAAAGAATATCACCTTGTCTAATACTACCAACAACCTAATCTGTCTTTTGTACTGAGAGCACAAAAAGTATTCCTCCTATAAGTGATTAAATTTAAATGACAAAAATGTAGTACAGTAAAAAGAAAAAAGCATTGAAAAACTCTAAACAGTTATACATTTTGGTGCATGCTCACACACACATATGCATACATAACATGAAGTTTATACATTTGCACTCAACCATAGATGTACACAATTTTATTAAAATAATAACTGGATTTTCAGCGAAGTAAAGCATTGAATCATAGTTTTTGTTTTAATAAGTGTTTGGACATATCTATGCATTCTAAGAAAAAGCTTCTTGTCCTTACCCATTTATACCTAACCAGCTGAAATGTCAGCAAAAATCTTTGGGAAGAAGGAGGACTTTAATCACTAGATCCATCCAGAATGGAGTAGTGAGTTTGTGTCTTTTCACAATGTGAAAATGGCATTTCTTGCAGCATTCCCTCCAGAGAAGTTCAGCAAGGAAAGGTGTGACAGAGCAACTCTCTCAGACATATGTGTGAGCTCCTTACCTTCAGTAAATTCTAGTCCATAACTCTGATTCAATGTCAGTACAAATAAATTAATTCTATTAGCAATCTTTTCTCTGGGAAAGCTTAGATGCTTTTCTGACTGCCATTTTTTCTTATTTTCATCTTTTTTAGTCTTTCTTTTGTCATTTTTCTTTCATCCTGTTTACTAGATTGTAAGAAAAAAAACCAAAAACCAAAAATCAAAAAACCAACATAGGAAGGATGTAAATGTGTGATACCAATTACTATCAGGAATTACTATCAGGAGCATGGGATCTTTGATCATCTCTTCTCAGGAACTCAGAGTTCAAGCAAGGGTGCCAGCATGGCTCTTGTTAGTGTTGTCCTTCGGGTTCACTCAGGCTGTTCAGTTTATTTGGTTTCCAGGAGGTTCAGTACCTTGAACTTATTATAACTTGGCAGGCTGTGAATCAAGGTAGCCATCAGTCTTCCCCCATAATGAGTGATGTTTTAATAGTTCAATTGTACTTATAACCCAGACAGCTTTTAGTTATAGTCATTAGGCAGCTCTGCCTCCAAACATCATAAAATATAAAGAACGACTCCTCCAAAGAACAATATCTTTTAAAGTGAATGGTACATTAAACTGCATTAAACTACTTCCAATCCCAGGCACTTGATTTCTATTCATTTGAACTGTGAACTTAAGCAGTTTAAAGTTTGCTTTGGACAGAAGAACCTGTCAGGAATATAATCACATCAGCTATGCTTTCCTTCCAGATTCTGAAGGTGCTTTCATGAGCCTACTTAATTAGTTACCATACCCCTAGCATGGTGAGGATAATTGCTATCATGAGTCACAAATTAAGTAGGATCTGGAAATATCCCAGAAAGCATCAAGTTTTCTCAGATTTTCAATATTTGATGCTTCATGACTGTTGTGGGGTTTTTAAGGATTTGTAATTTCCTCTAGGAGTGAAATGAGGCAGAATATATCACAGCTACTCACAACAAACTAAAGGCCCAAGAGGCCCAGTACTAATTCCACATAGATGCATCTTAGTTTTCCTCTCTCTTCCCTCCAAACTTTTTTCAATTATATTAATTTGTCCTCTGCTCTGGAGCACATTTTTATGCTATTGTTCTTTCTCATTTGACATGTACCCAAGAAGATTTAGTTCCTTTCCTTTGAATGAATGGTTGAATCAATGGATATTGGGAACTGACAGAAAGCACTTCTTCTGCTTGTCACTTCACAGCTCACTCATCCCTGGAGCACTATCCATCCTCTCAATGGAAGTCTTATTAAACGAGAGTGTTATTTGATCATCTGTGTAAAAGGGATTTTTATGTTGTACATATGCAACAAGGGTGAATTTATAAAAAGTATACCATGATTAGCTTTTAACATTTCAGGGCTTGACTTTGTTATAGTAAATTTAAATAAATAAATAAAATCTATGCATTGACTAAGTTACCTCAATGCCTACAAAATCTTGTAATTATTTTTTCCCCCTTTCTTTTTTTCTTTTCCTATATGCAGATACTCCAGACCCCTGCCCTAAAAGACAACAAGTCCTTGAGGTACAAAAATGCTGGACATTGCAAGCTGATGTTGCAACAAGGGTGGAGTGTCACATAGTTTGTACATTTAACAAAACTTAAATGTGCAGATGACTAATGTTAGCAGATATTAAGGCATATGAACTACCATCAAGGCAAATTTTACCGACGTTTGCTTGGGTTTTAATATATGCATGCATGCTGGCATATAATTTCCTATGAAAATTTAATACATATAGTGAGTACCTAAATATTTTCGAAAAGCTAGATGACTATTTTTTAAAGTACCAAGGAAACTTATTTTTTTTTATAACTTTTCTGAATTTACATAAACATAGTAATTGTGTCACTTCTTGGCATGTGTTATTTGGATACACCTAAAAAAAAATCAATAGAAGAAAAAACACTAAAATAATTTATCTTTTCCAGGCCCAGATCTTTTGTTATTATATGGGGAGAGGCCGTGATTAAACAGCCTGAAACACCAATTCTGATGAGAAAACACATGCATTTAATGTACTGTCCTGCTCTTTGTATGTGCTGTAGTGTCCTACTGTTTCATTCATTCATTTTGGCTTAATCCAAAAGCTATTGAATTCAGTGGAAAACCACCCAGTGACTTCAGTGGGGAGTAGATCCATCTCAAAAAGCATTTAATAGTACAGGGTAAAAACTGATTTAATGCTTTGTGTTATAAATCTCTCTTCCACAGCAGAACTTGTAGCCCTGTCTCAATAGCACTAAACCAGAGTAAGAAAGTAAGAAATAGGCAAGTTAACTTTCAGCTGGGGAGATTTTGGGCTCTAAAATCTCACAATAGTAGCATTTTTTTTTTTTTTTTTTTTTTTTTTTTTTTTTTTTTTTTTGCACTGTATCCAGTATCCACACCATGCGGTTATTGGCAGAGGGGCTGAGTTGGAGGCATAGACCAGTCACAGCACAGTAGCTGTGTAAAAACAAACAGGTTAAAAGGTAGAGACTCAAAAACCAGATAATATTGCTCATCATAATTTTGGGGGGGAAAAGGTCACTGCTGGGTAGGTTTATGCTGCCTTTGTAATGTTGAGTCATACAAGTTTGTGATGCTGTTCTGAAATCAGTGTAGCTTGATTTACCAACTTCTCAGCTGTCCATCTCTTTATTCACATCCTCCACTGGGGTTTAAATTGTTAAAGAAACTGGGTCAGACTTCAAATATTTTTCTGTTTGATAGATTTGATAACAAATTGGGGAGAAAAAAGATTAATATAAGTGTACACTAGAAATATTCCCTTAGCACTGGGAATGGGCATGCATGGGCATGTCATGCAAAAAAAGTAGCTGTCACAGGTTATGAGACATTAATAGAATCTGAAAGTAATTAGAAATTGAAAATTTTTAACTTGAATACTGTCAATAACATGAGGGATTAGCAGGGCTTTCTCCTTAGTGCTATTAGATGAATATAACCACCAATTTTGATGAGATCTCCATTTACAGATTCAGGGGAAAATGGCCTGGAGAACAACAAAACCTCATTTTAGAAGTCTTTGCATTAATAGGACCATTTAATTTCCATAATTTCAGCAAAGATTGAGAAAGTAACATAATCAGCTCTAAATTCTGAATTTACCTACCTTTTTTTTTTTTTTTCCAGCATTTGCTGGTTACTCAGAACAGGCAACAGGGAAGAAAAGTTTGAAAAGTATATCACTCTTGAGCAAGGTTAAGCTTGTGTTCATGTTAATCTAATCAAGAAAGAAACCAGATTCTCCAAGACAAACTGTGTTATACTGGAGTCTGGAGCTCTGATGGATGGTGTTCTTCATGGGTTGAGCCCTTCACGGATGGTTATACTTTGCATGAGTGAACTCACAGTACAGATGACAGAGATAAATTGTGTGCACTCATTCTACCTTGGCATTCCAACTCCTTGGTGTTCACTTCCATTCCCTGCTCTTAAATATGTTAAATCAAGATCTCTTTGTGATAGCTAAAGAGTGCTTCCTAGAACAATGGGAATTACAACAAATTACAAAGGAAATCAAAGAGTAAACTAATCTGGATGAATTCCTCCCCTCTGCTAGCCTATTGGAGAGCACCCGGGCAGCTGCAGCTTTTGCTCTCCTGCAGCTCACACTGCTCTCATCTGACTAGTCTGGCTGATGTTTGCTTGTATGGCAGGAAAAGTTCAGCACAAGATTTTTGATTCACCTGCTTTCAGACTCAGGGCACATTTTTGTCTCCCTAGTCACAGTCTCTGGTTTTCAGGCAGTCTGTATGACAAATGTCTCACAGAGACTCTTTCACTTTGGGAGCTGCTGTAATGGAATTTGTATGAGACATTTAGCGCAGTCTTCAGCTAAACTTGCCTCAGGTACAGAAAGAGAAAGAAATAATATATTACCAGGGTCCATTGACAAGTAGCAGGGACAATAGGCTGTCAGTACAATGTAAGTTACCCCAATAAAACACAAGACTTATAAATACTGCATGTGTCTCGAGAGAAAATGGGTAGCTGCTGGAAATCAGACACACACACACACACACAAAAAAAAAAAAAAAAACCAAACCAAAGTAATTCAGATCCTGTCCTGCCTAATGAGTCTGCAGTAAAGTAGTCTTAATTGAAGGGCAAAATACTTTAAAAATATGTTTATGGTATTTAGATTTTAAGTGTAGGTCTCACTGTTATCTATGGAAAAGAAAAATGAATAAAAATCAGTGTAGATGGTAACAGTGCTTCTACCATTAGGAAAGAAGGAAAAGTTTCTGGAAATGAATTTCCATGATCTATATTGTGGTGTGAGAGAAAGGACTGCACCAGAATCACAGAATCATGTACATTGGAAAAGACCTCTAAGATCTTTGAGTCCAGCCATTACCCAGCATTACTAAATCCACCTATAACTTCATAAGAAGCAGGTAAATTCATAAGAAACATTGGGATTATCTACATTCTAGAGATTGTTATCTATTTAATCACTTGGTTCTAAGATGTCATGAATGTTGTATTATTGGATGTCCATAAATTTCAAAAAAACGTAGTGTTTAATTCTATAGGTTAGCATACAACTGTGGTAAATGTAGCAGTCAGAAAGTTCACAAACACAATCTAAACCAGAATAAACTGCTTAGCAGAGATAGAGGAAATGTAAATCTGGATGTTGGCATTCATTTCCATATTCTTTAAATAAAAGTGACACATAGGCAAATAGCAAAGATGTGCAGACATGACCTTAGTCTGACAACCATTCCCCAAATACAACACCTCTTCCAAGGGCAGTGCTTAAATAATGTTGCAGAGCACAGTTAGCCCTGGGCACCTGACTGCTTCCTGCCATGGAGCTTGAACTGTCAGCTGAAAGGGAAAATGGTGGGTAGAGTCATATGTAACTTCATTTCTACATACCTTTTTTTGTTTTTTTAAAAGGCCCTCTTGAACATAATTTTTGTTACTGAAAACCACAGAACTCATTGCTCCCTTTCAGGGTATCTAGTTTTTCTAATAGTGAATATAGTGAACAGTCTGTGCTAACGAACCATCCATGAAGTCCTTGCACAATTCAAACCCAAATAGTTTTATTGCTGACGTTGAATTTACCTGTTGTAGTGTTTGTAACATCAGTGAAGGAGTCAGGCAATTGGTACTTAAGTGATTTAAGAAGACCAGCACCCATCTGTGGTGCAGTGTAGTTATACCAGAACACAAGTAAATACAGCTAAGTTTATTTGGAGCCCTAACCCCGGGCCAAGCTGTGAAAATTGCCATGGTTCTTATGAAATGTTAGTTAGGGCTTGCAAATATTCCCTTTTGTCCTCACTGAAAATAAGGTAGTGGCTGAAGCCTGGAAATAATTGCTGTCTATGGCAATGGTTAAGGCTTTGAAGTGGCCTGAGGACTCACAAGACAAGAGAGGATCACAGAAATGGGTAGAGCAGCTGTCTTTTTTTAATTCAAAGGACAGAGACCTGGAGTGACAAATGTGAACTAATCTGCCCTAACCTAGAGTCTGACCCATGGCACTAAGAGTGAGGCTGTAGGTGTCTATCAAGCTTTTGTTTCTGAGAGGTGACAAGCCTTACCAAGATGCCATTCAGCACCATCTGGTAGTCCTGCAGCTATCTATGCTGTCCTTTATAAAGCCAAAATGCAGCGAGGCCTCTCTGAGGCTTGTTGTAGCAAGCTTCACGGAGTCCATATAGTTTTGGATAGAGGAAGGAATATGCTAATGAGATTTAGAAAGGGAAAGGAAGGTCACAGTGGCTCACAAGGCATCTGTGCTATCACAGAGTGAAACTAGCATGAGTTGAAATAGAAGGAAGGAAGAAAAAAAGTGTGAAGGTTATTGAGACTGATAAGTTTATCTTGGCCTCATGTAATTTCCACTCAGGGTCAATCCTTTTGTTGACTCAGTGACAATCACACAATAGCTGTGGGATGCGGCTGGGCTGGACTTTTCCTGAATTACCTAGGGTACTCTGTCACAGAAAAATTCACAGGGAACTTGAGTCACCTTTGCTGTTACTGTGATCTAGCAACAAGATAATTCCACCCAGTTAAAGGAAATCACATAGCAGTTCTCACAGGAATAAATATATATATGTACCTCAGCCACACAGTTTGTCAAACATGCCATGGTAAAGCAGAATATTCACCTGGTATCTGAAGTTCATTCCAAGCAAAAAGAAACATTCCCATCCAAAATTATTCTTGGAAAATAAGCCCTGCCTTGCCACTGGTAATGTCAAAGACCCAACATCAGCCAAGCAACCTGACACTAAATCTATTCCTTGATAGCAGCTTGATAGCTAGTCACATTTCTGGATTTCTGGTCCCCCACAACATCCTACTCTCTAAATTGGAGAGATATGTATTTAATGGATGGACTGCTTGGTGGATAAGGAATTGGTGGATGAGGAATTGGTTGGACAGTTTGGACAGTTTCATCCAGAGTGTAGTGGTCAATGGCTCAATGTCTGGATGCACGTTGGTGACAAGAGATTTCCCTCAGGGGTCCATGTTGGGATCACTACTGTTCAATATTTTCATCAATGACATAGATGAAAGAATTGAGTGCACCCTCAGCAGGTTTTCAAATGAACCAAGCTGAGTGGTGCAGCTGACATGCCAAAGGGGTGGAATGCCATCCAGGAGGACCTGGACCAGTTTGAGCAGTGGATCAATGGGAACCTCATTAATTTCATCAAGGCCAGGTACAGGGTCCTGCAGCTGGGTCAGGGCAACACATTGCATCAATGCAGACTGGGGGGGTTGAAGGGATGGAGAGAAAACCTGCTGAGGACTCGGTACTACTGGTGGATTAAAAGCTAGTCATGAAGCTGCAATGAGCTCTTGCAGCCCAGGACAACCTTATCCTGGATTGCATCAAAAGATGTGTGACCAAAAAGGCTGAGGGAGGTGATTCTCCCCCTCTACTTGTCTCTGGTGAGACCCCATCTGGAGTACTCAGTCTGCCTCAGGTCCTGAAGAAAGGCCAGAGGAGGATTGCCATGGGGCTGGAACAGTTCTGCTATGAGAACAGGCTGAAAGAGTTGGAGTTGTTCAGCCTGGAGAAGACTCCTGGGAGAACTTTTTTTGGCCTTTCAGTACTTAAAAAGGACTTAGGAGAATGATGGGGAAAAAATAGCAGGGTCTGCTTTGTGATAGGATGGGGAGTAATGGTTTTAAACTAAGGGAAGGTAGATTTAGGCTATGTGTAAGCAAGAAGTTTTTCCACCGAGGGTGGTAAAACTTTGGAACAGGTTCCCCTGAGTCACTATGCCTGACTGAAGGTCAGGTTAGATGGGGCCCTGAGCAACCTGGTGTAATTAAAGATGCTCCAGCCTCCAGCAGGGGCATTAGACTAGATGACCTTTAAACGTCCCTTCCAACTCCAGCTTTTCTATGGTTCTATGATAGTGTGCCAGCACTCCAACAATCAACTAAATGAGGTTTTAAAGAACAAAGTTTCTATTTCTGTTCCTACAAAGTTACTACATGCATACACCAAGTCAAGAAAGATGCATTAAAATTCTGAGGCATGTGCCAGGTTATTGCATTGTTCCTTTGGGTTTCTTTTTGTTTGACATTATGCATGTGTATAAATAATTTTTCAATGAGAAGGTAATATGTGTGTTCCAGTTTGATGGGGAAAAAATTAGGAAGTGTGTAGAGTAAATGAGTTTTGGCAACAGTTTTTCCCAAAGCGCTATTTCATACAAATTCTGTGTTCATTGCCTGTTTTTGAGAGTGCATGTAGGAAAGAAGATCTGTTTACTATTTGATTTCATTACTGACTTTACTTGAGGAATAAGAAAAGTAGGTTTTCAGCTAACTTGCAGTTCCATTTTTATTGCATTAATTTAAACTCTATATTGAAGAATTTGTTTTCAGCTGTAGTTTTAGGGGCTATTCAACCTTTTTTGTCAAGCATTTAACTATTTTTATATACATGAGAATGCTTTTTTCTTCAGTAGGGATAGCCTTTGAGGCTTATAGCAACTTTTTTTGATGTAAAGTTCTACCCTCTATTGTATCATTTCACATGTTGGAAAGAATTTTTAAAGTATACATTTTACTTAGTAGTATGCAATTATAGAACTTAGTTTAAACTAGTCCTTTTCTTTTAATAATGTGTTGTGCACGGTTGTGGCTGCTGCTGTTTTGACTGCAAGAACAATGGAAAGGTTGTGAGTGATCTATAATCCCAAATATGCTTGGAAAGGCTTAATTAGAGGTAATCTTTAAACAGAAGCACTATGTATTCCAAACCTCATGTTGTCTTAATACTACACGGCAAATCTAGATTTGCACACTGAGGCAAAATCCCGACCTTTGTGAGATTTGTGTGACACACACGCAGAGGCATTGACACCCCAGCATTCTTCTATAGGCTGGACCAGGGATAGGACCAGAGCAGTTCCAAATCATCCCCATGAATGGAAGGCTGCAGGAGGTGGCACAGGCCACAGCTCATGGCCCCAGATTTCCTCTTACTAAAAGTGGGTGCAAGGCTGAGATTAGGTTTGAGCTCCACACTGTGAAGATAACTTACTTCTTAAAAAAACAAGAGCATGCTTAGTTTTAATGATTTTTCTTTTCTTTTTATGATGGCCCAAAATATGCCTGTGTAGGCAATTCTCAGCAAACAAAGGTATCTGTGAACTCTCTATTTTTCCACACTAGGGAGGATTTCACTCTTTATGTTCCAATTTATCATTCCTGGTCACTCTCTCTTGAGTGCTATTAAGTAACCACCAAGACAACAGGAGTGCATTGTAGGGCAGAGGGCAGGGGAAGAAATGAAAGGAACGAAATCTTAATCTGGGCTCCCCTTTGGAGGGAGCTGGAGGCTGGACATTTTTCTCCTTGAGGAGACTACATTGAAGGTGGAAGCCAGACAATGTACATCTCTTGGCTGTGACCACGAGGAGACAAATGGAGGAGATTATCTGCCAAGACTGTTCTGTACTGAGCTACTTTTGTGTCCCTGTTCAGTCTGTGCACTTTAAGCCATATAACATTCAGCTTCAAATGAAAAGGCACTGGGTTTTCTCCATGTAGGAAGCATGTTATCCGCTATGATACACACACTGAACTCAATATACAGAGGGAACAAAGGGCAAATGCTTTTGTTGGTATTGTTTCCTTTCTGCAAAGCCAATGGTCCGGAGTACTCAACGGTCTGACACATCCAGAAGGTGATGACCAATTGTTAACAATCCTGTGAGCAACTTCTCCCGGCAGTTCTCAGAAAAAGCAGTGCTGTGACGACGGAAAGGCACAGGATGTTACGGGATCCGTCTATGGCTTCTGGGATGTGGGAAGCAGAGAGCACTCTGTTTTCGGAGGATGCATGGCTGTAAACAGGAAGCTTTGCAGGGCACAGCTGAGTCCTTGGGCTCTGTGCAGGACAGGGGGGAGAAATCTGCTGAAACAGGTAGCAGTAGCCAGCATGGAGTTATCAAGGCATAGTGTGTTTGGATTTCCTGAAAGTACATCATTCAGCCTTGTCACTGATAGCCCATGAGGCCAGCTTATGTTAGCCACGAGGCCAGACACACTATTGTGTTTTCAAACCACTGAAAAAGAGCTGAGCTCTGAAATCCAGGGGATTTTGGAAGTACACTAAAGGTAAACACCTGTTCCCTTAAGACTTTCCACTTCGGAAGGCACCTAAGTTAACAGTGGGTAGTTAAGCCAGTATTTTGCAGCACCACTGCCAAAATTTCATTGAATTAATTTACTACTAGTTTAGTTAATTAGAGTCCAAATCATTTTAGCCAACCACTAGCATAAAAGGTTTGATGAGCTGCAGGAGAACTGCACAGGAAAGGAGAAGGAATGGGGTCTCTAAAGTGCTCGAGCAGACCTCCTCTGAAACACTCCTCTGTCAAAAAATTCAAATAAAAATCACTTGTCAAAAGAACCTCATATTTTGGCTTTGAAGGGAAAAAGAGCCAGAGCACTTGCATAGCACAGATTTAACCTTCTGAGCCCTGCCCCTCCCTCTTCCTCAAGAATCATGTTGCAAAATCCATTCCCCAAATTACTCTAGTTTTGCTGGCACTAAGATGTATGAACTTAATAGGTTGACAAAGGATCATGGGAAAAGATAAGTGTTCCAGCACGTCCACTATTGTGTTTTGTGGTTTGGACAGTCACTGTTGCCAAATGACCACTAAAGAAAGCAGCACATCTGACAACAATGTTATGCCACAGCATTAATGAGTAGAAAAAAACACATCAGTTTTGGAGTTTACATTTTAATCATTACTCCAAAGACAATTCCCTAAGATAGGAGAAGGCAGAAAGGAAGAAGGCTATGTCTTATAATTTAAATTGAACGCATTCACTACAATGCCCTGTGTTTTTACCTTCTAAGGCAAGCAGATAAAACTCAGGAGTCCAAAATGACCTTCATCCTGAGCTGGCCACTTCTTACCAAATCTTCATTAACAAAGGCTGGCTCAGGGAATATGATCCTGCAGGTTAGAGCTGAATATGTAGCTCAGCTCACCCTACTGCTACAATGAAGCCTCCAGGGGAAACCTGGCACCCAGTACCTTTCCCCACAGCTCAAACTTCACATGCTTTGTTGTCCTTCAGTAAGACCTTTAAGAAACAACTCAGCAGTCTTTAGTTCAACCTGTGTTATAAATAAAAAGCTTACATTATTTGGGAGAGGAAATAACAACTAAATTATAAAGTAATTTTTTATATAGAAGGTAGTTGTCCGCTATGATTTATATACTTTTCATAGAAAAGTAGATTTGGAATTGGGAAATAGGAGACAGAGAGGGGAGCAGCAGACAGCCTAGGAATGGGAATAATGATTAATAATACCCAGCTTGCTCTAATAGAATCTGAGGAATATATTGTCTTTTAAAGGCAGGAAATCTGTTACAAAAATATCGTGTTTCTTTACGAGTAGTTTGTTTGGCCAGATCTGTCTTCTAAAAATTGCCATACCTCTTGAAACACAGGGGTATTCCTGAAAATGTTTAAAAAGTGTAACCCCCAAAAGGCAAACAACAAATGGGGATGGGTGCATGAGATGAATCCTGGAGCACCAGGAACTACATAAAGTGCACATTAGCCCATGATCCTTTCTTCAGGCTTAAGCAAATATCCAGGTACCTACATACTATTTTCTGTACATGGTATTTTCTGTACAACAGCTCTTAGTTGGTTTAGGCCCTACCAGTATCTCATTACTTACAGATAGAGGAAAAAAGGAGGGTTTTGTCTACTGAAGGAGCCTATAAATCTCTCTCTCCATGACTTCAAACACCTGGCTCTGCTTACTACTCTGACAACTAGCCCAGTGCTGTCTCTAGCTCATTCTCTCCTACACTATAAAACTTTCCTACTTTATCTCTCACCTGTCTCTCATAACTACTCTTTAATAGGTACCAGGTGGCTCCATGGATAGTTGAGGCTGACTCTTCCTATCACAGATATTAACTCCTTCCTTGCTTGATTTGACATTAACAGTTTATGGGTTTGGGTATGTTGTCCTGTGATGGGACCTAAAACAAGGTGAAGGAACTGGGAAGAGTCTTATGATACCACAAATAAGATGTTACCATCCAGTTTCTTTCCACCTGAGTAGTGAACAGAAGAGTGGATTTGAAGGCTTGTCACCTCCATTCTGTTCTCTGTTCTGCCACTGAACTGCATACAACACTCTCATTATGGAAATGGAAAGATTTGATCAACCAGAACATTTATTAATTAAATGCTATTTTCTCATAAATTAAATAAAACTCAATAAAGCAGTGGTATGATAACCATAAAATATTCTGAATAAACATATCTTCATGATCCACAACAGAAACAAGAAAACATCACCAACAACAGAAAACAAAGAAACACAACAAAAACCAAACCCAAAACATGAAGATAAGATAAAAAAGCATGATGTGGACTACAAATCCACAAAGGATTTATTTTCAGGTAATTTTAGCAGTCACATGCTACATTCCTAACTCCCAGCTTCCATTTCCTTGTGAACTGAGAGTCAAATTAATTTTTAATTGTGATCTGCAGCTGAGCTATCCAGGACATAGGTGATTTCAGTCACACCTATACTGACCTTTGTTGGATTCCAGTGAATCCATCAATGGCATCTTTTTCTTGATGTGTTTCACTCTGTTTTATGTTTATGATGTTACAGTTAATTTTATCCTCTGAAATCAAAATGTTTCACTCTGCTATCTTTAATTGTGTTTAATGAGGATGAATTATTGGATACAAGATACACAAGAGATCTAGAAGATAAACATTCTTATATTTATATATTTAAATTGTTGTATATTTAAAATTTTTCAAAATAAATGACAGGACAAAAATCTCCCTCAGACCGAAACAAATAAAAATAACTTGATTTCAACACTTGGCAAATACCAAATGAGCTACAGTGAGCATTTACTCAACATGGGTGAAGTGGAAAAAGTGGACATTCGCTGAGGGTGAACCTTTCTGCAAACACACAGAAGGAAGAGTTGCAGAGAGATTGCCACAGTGTCCAACAGCTGCCAGCCCATCAGCTGAGCAAGCTGTGACGTGTGGATAATGGGGTGCTTTCCTCTCCACACCAGACTCATTTCCTCCAGATATGAAGAGGGCTATAGAGTTATAGTGTCCTTGAACCCTGAGATTAAAAGTCTCTGGTCTGATGGCTTGTGGAGGGGTTTTTTGGCTTTGGCTTAGTGGCATGAACCATCTGCTTGAACGACCACGTTTCTTTTCCAGTGTGAATCTGTCATCATGGCAATTAGAAGAGGTTTACAGGCTGGAACCTGCCCAGCACAGAATGTATCAGATTGCTGTAAAGCCACTGGATAAGATGGACACTTGTTTGGAATTTCACCTTTCTTCTGAATGCAACCACATATATTTTCCCTCTCAAAAAAATCATGAAGCTCTAATAGTTTTCCCCTGGGTTTAGGAGGAAGAGCATAGGAGATATGTGGTGAGGCGAAGATGATTTTTTGCCTTTTTTGTTGTTGTTGTTGTTGTAGTTTGTAACATCTTGTGAAAATTCAGTGGTTGAATTTAAAAGAAAAAAATTACACAGGTTCCTCTTACATGTCTTTTGCTAGGACAGGAAACATACCCATACTAAAAAAAAAAAAAAAAAAAAAAAAAGAAGAGTTTAAGGGAGGAGAAAAGAGAACTCTAAAATCAGGAACAGTTTAGTTCAAACATATAACCTCATACAGCCATGTGTGTGTGTTTATACATACACAGGTATGGGTTTGTAATTGATGTCTTTCTGTGTATTTAGCCACCACCTTTAGCTAGAATTTCATTTGGTGGCCTTGATGGAGAATATTTGTGTGACTGAGTCTTTTAAGCTGCTTTTCTTTTTTTTTGCTTTGGGCTGGAGATTTTCAGTTTCAGCTTTGCATAGTACCTTGCATATGCTCTTCTTTTCTGTCTGATTGTGTTAAGAGACAGAAAGGCAAGGCTCCCCTTGCTGTATTCCAGATCTACATCTATTATTGACTGACTGTCATGTGCTGTGCTCCAGTTGTCCAGGTATCTCATATAGGAATGAAGATGGAGAAATGGAGGAAATCATTCTATCCTGACCAGCTGGCTTGCAAAGTTGCATATTTCAAGTTACACATTACTCTAGAAGTGACTAAAGAAGAAGTCTAGTGTTTTACATTAAAGCACGAGGTTAGAACTATGGTTGGTCTTTAGGGTTAATTGATTCCATAGAAAGCACAAGAGGCTCCTCACAGATCAGAGACCAAATGGCACAACATGAAAAAAGAATTACATAATGTATCTTAAATCATAATTCATTCTGAAATGACAATTGCTATTTAACAAAACCATTTGCTTTTGTGTGTGGTTAAAGGAAGCTGGATTTATATGTTCCTGTACAATCTTTATTAATGAGTCCCAGATATTTCAACCAAAAAAAGCCCAGTTTTCCAAAGAGAGGTAAAACATAAGGAGAATTCTGCGTCATTTGGTGTCACCGGTTGCAGCAGCTACTCACCTAAACTGCAATGTAAGTCATGCCAAGTACTTTAACATGCAAACAAGGTTAACTACATAGTAAATTTTCCTTATACCTGGATGCAATGCAACTAGGTTGCATTCAGTGATCCTTATGGGTGCTTTACAACTTGAGATATTCTATGAGTTTGTATATTTTGCATTCCATTCCAAAGCTATTTGATGTCATATACATTTACTATGTCCTTAATAAAGGGGACCCAGAATACATTATGATGTATTGTATGATTTTAGAGGAGTGGGGGAAAAGAAGTTAGCTTTTTCTTTTGTGTTTTTTATATTTTCACTAAAAAGCAAATCCTCAAAATGTAATTGTATAGCTCATAATTTATTGTATATTTTAATGTGAACAAAAACATAAAAGCAGCTTATTTTTCAATTCATGTTTAAAAATCATGTGATGGGTTTTCATGGATGTTTGTCAGAGAAATTGGGGAAAAAACCATCACACTTACACCAGCAACAAATGGATAAAGAGGGCATCACTCTCGAGACAACTTTTATAGAAACTCATGCTCTTTGCTGCTCACAGTTAAAGGATCTGCATAGTTGTGAAGTACCTGTTCCACTATATCCTAAAATGGGACCAGCTGTAGGATTGTGCTGTTCTACAGACATAAAATCTCGGCTGTTTTGAGGTCTTTTCATAGACGTGCACAAAAAAAATTATCCTTAAAAGCATGTAGTTTAAAGGATACAATTTTTTTCTCTTAAAAAAAGTGCATAAATAGCCTTACTTTTTGGAATAAGAAAAATAATGGGGAGTATTAAAACAACAGCTTACAACACCATAAATATTAGCCTGTTTATAAAATAAAGGAATTTGGGCTTTCAGCTGGTTTCAAGAGCATAAATAACATTAATGATCCTGATTAGAGTAATTCATCAGTATACATGCAGATGACCCAATATAATGAAAAAAGATGAAAAAAAAGTTTTTAAAAAATTGCAGTTTTATACAGTAAAGATTTAAAAGGAAATCACCTAGTTTATTCACTAAAACTAAAATCAGTATTTTATAGCATCTGAATCTTATATACTCTATGGTACTACTGAGAATTAAGGGAACAAGAAAAACTATCATTCAAAGTAACGAGCCAGGCAAGCAAAAACTGAAGAAGTCCCATGCTCCTGACCCCCAAGGAACTGGTAACACACAATATGTGTGGTATTATGAAATGCTGAACGAGTCTCAGACCCAAGGAAACCCTGGCGTTTATTTTTTGTGTGTGTGTGGCTGTCTCCTGCCAACAAAGGACAATCTATGTTAACTACTCATTTTTTATACCTATTAGGAAAACATATGGCTCCCCATGTTTCTGTGCCTTTCTTATCCATTTATTTGAGAAGCTGCTTCTTTCCTCGATTCCTTGCCACAGCAGTGGGATGAAGTGAATGATCTTTCTGCCTTTTGCTGTGCTAGAGCTGTTCCTGTGCCTTTCGAGGAGTGAGCTCCAGGGTCACGGGCTGTCCTTCAGGAAGCTTTGTTTCCTGCACTAGCAATATTTACTTGAAGATGACAAGTCCATCCTTCCAACAGGATGTAAGGGATGTGGGAAGTCACACAGTATGAAATGCACTTAGTAATTGAAGCCAGTCCTGCTTAGGGCTTTGAAAGGAAGCACAAAGTCTTGAATTCAACTGAGTTGTCAATGGGGCACCAGTGAAGAGAAAAAAGACAGACCCTCATGTTCTCTGTGGTCTGTGTCAGTGGGTAGATGGGCTGCTGTGATTTGAAACAGCCATAAATGTGATCTGAATGCTGCAGAATTCTGATTGCAGTTTCAGTCTCTCTCTGGCTTTTCTCTGCAGTCTTACATCAAGGTAAAATGGTGTGAAGCTGGAAAGAAATCCATGGGCAATACTGAATGCAGGAACGGTGGTCCAACTCTCAGCTGACATCTCTTACTTATATCATGAGATATCTTGTCACCTGTTTTCAGACTTCTATGCAGGCAGTCTATAAACATTTACACAGAGAAAAGAGTAATTCTTCTTCTAGTGAAGATTCTTTTCTGAAAAAAACATGGTGCTGTTTACAGTGCCACATGTACATATGCTATGTGTATCACCTACATGATGTTTGTTGTTCCAGTTATTGCATTGCTGAAAGCACTAACTGCTCAGAGTAAATCAGCAGCAATATAAAACCTTAATTACAATCTTATGCTTCTGAGAAGACTCTAAATAGATAGAGGACAGGCTATATTTTTCTTCACTCTGACTAGCCTTAACACCTCCACTGAGATGAGCAGCTCTATGGACTTGCTCTCAGGGCTTGACCTGTTAACTCATGGAAATCACTGTCCTCCATAAACATATCACAGTCTACTTTCAGAAAAACACACTGGTGTAAACCTGTGTCCAATGGAACTGTCATTCACAGAAGGATTTTTACTAACTTGGAGTACTTGATGAATTATAGGTAGTCCCATAGACCATTGAGTTGTTATAGGTAAGCCTGAAATGAAGAGATTTCCTGGATTAGGTGATGCCTGGGTAAAGACAAGAAGTCAGCTGTTTAAAGTGACAGTAACAGTCATCTCTGTTTAAAGTGTGCCATAATGCTGGTATAGTGGTTCTACCAGCTGAGGCAGATGGATTTGAAAATGTCGGGGTTTCCAACCTGCTTCCAGCCTCCATTCCTTGGCTTACTTTACCCTTTGTAGCATGTAGTAGATCCAGGAGGCCCTAGGACAGTCACCAAATGTGAGGAATCTGTATTTCCCAACCCTGGGTACTGATGTGATCTAGGTCTTAATGATTAAAACAAAGGCATTCAGACAAACCCAACCAAAGTGATAATAAAAATGAAATCTACATCTGCAGAGAAATTGGGTGGAGCTTTTCAGAAAGTGTGTTTCTTGCTATGATGAATGAAGTCTCAGAGAAACTTACAGAAAGGAAAGAAAAAAACAAATACCCTTCTTTTTTCTCCATACGCCTTTGTTGTAATAACTAATCTTGATCAAATGTGTATCTGCTATTTTTCTGTGTTTTCTTTCCTATCTTTCTTTCATAGTGAGATCAGCTGTGACTTAGGTACATCTGCAGTTATTTCTTTTCTCTCAAATAGTATTTGTTTTAGTTAAATGGAAACCCACGCTCTATCTGGTTTGCTGAGGCAGCTGCTCCCTCGTGATTGATAGCATTTGACTTCCATGTTTACATGCCTGTGGCTGATGTCTCCTGTCTTGCATGACATCAAAGGGAGGCAGCATTGGCTGGCATCTTAATTTGTGGCTCATGTTCTCTGTGCTTGGCTGGGCCAGGAGCACTGAACTTGCTGAGTTTTCTTCCTGTCGCCGTGTGTGTGCTGAGCGACCTTGGCCACTCGCATCCTCCCACACAGGGAAGGTTGCCTGGTGTCAGGGGTGTTCCTCTGCTTTCATCTCCTGATCTCCACAAGATAAGGCTGGGCACAAGACAGTGTTTTCAGTAAGCCTTTAATGATGTGCAACACTTTTCTTGGGGGTGGGCTAGAGTGGGTGTGAAGACCTCAGGTCTGGTCAGAGATTCAGGTCATATGACAATGACTGATCTTGTCAAGGCTTTTACAAATCAGGCTGTGCTGTGATAAAGAGTGAATTGAACGTTACTTGTGCATTCAGATGTTGAGAAGAGATTTCCAGGAAATGTCAGGATCATCTTTTTATTTGCATTTTGGTAATGCCTCAGGCACCAGCAATGACTTAAGCTTCTTCCCAGAAACGATGTAAACATGCAAAGAGTGTGTACTGTGAAAAACCCTAGAGCACCACAAAAGGTATGAAAGAAAGGAAATAGTGCTCCTATGCTAACAAGCTATTCTAGAAAAATAGAAAGGACCAACTCAGTCACTAAGCTGAGTGCACCACAGCCGTGGGCAACAAGATGTCTTGGTGTTCACAGACAGCATCTGCTTCAGAGTGGAGTTCAGCACATGAATTGTGTGCCTAAATGCCCTTAGTACGAGATCCAAGATCCATCGAAGGTTAATCTTGTCTAACATTTCAAGGAAATGTCTCTCCAGGGAAAAAGAATTTCTACCTAATGCCCTGTCAACTGAATGAAGGTCCTACACCTGCATGGGGGCAAACCCAGATATCAAACAGGCTGGGTGGGAAATGGATTGGGATGAGCCCTGGAAGGAAGGAATTGGGGATATTGCTTGATGGAAAGCTCAACATGAGCTGCCAAGGTGTGCTGGCAGTCCAGAAAGCTAACATCCTAGGCTACTTCCAAATCTGCATGGCCAACAGGTCAAGGTGATTCTTCCCTTCTACTCTGCTTTGTGAGACCCACATCAAGTATTGCATCCAGCTCTGGGGCCTCCAGCACAAGAAGGATATGGGTGTGCTGGAGCGGGTCCAGAGAAGGGCCACAAAGATGATCAGAGGACTGGAGCACCTGTCCTGTGAAGAAAGGATGACAGAATTGGGGCTGTTTGGAGAAGGTTCAGGGAAGACCTTGTAGCAGCCTTCCAATATCTAAAGTGGGCTTACAGGAGAGATGTGGAGAAGGACTTTTTAAGTTTTAGGGGTAATGGATTTAAGCTGAAAGAGGGTAGGTTTAGGTTAGAAATTAGAGAGAAATTCTTTCCTATAAAGGGTAGTGAGGCACTGGAACAGGTTGCCCAGACAAGCTGTGGACACCCCACCCCAGAAGTGTTCAAGGTCAGTTTAGATGGAGCTCTGAGCAACCTGGTCTATGCATGGCAGGCAGATTGGAAAAAGATGACCTTTAAGGTTGCTTCCAACCCAAACCATTATGCAACCCTAAAATGATGTGGATGAATGGATCAGGAACATCTCTCTCTATTCTAGCCTGACTGCCTATATGACAGGGATAGTAGGTGGTAAGTGGGAAACACCTTGCATCTCTGGTCTCTGCCTGCTCCTTAACTTGCCCAGTATGAGATACCAAAAGAGTAAATTCTATGAGATTTTCTGTGTGAAAAGACTGTTCATATCTCCAAGGCAAGTCAGAACAAATTTGAATTAGAAAGGCAGTATTTCTATTCCCTGTGTTTGCAGATAGGGAAGAGACTTTCTGCTCTGTAGAATATATTAGATTTTCCAGCAGTGATATGGTACAGAATACACAAACAGTCTTGATGGAAAACTGTAGCTGAGACAGAGAAACTGAAGACAGATAAACTTCAGACTGTGAAGGCCAAATCCTTATAAATCCTGCTTAACTATGGCATTGAAGCATGTACTCAACTCAGTCTGGAGAGGAAATTTCAAATCTAGGCACTTCCTCCTGGCTTTTTGAAGCATCCCAATTCCTGGCTGTGACTGCTGAGTATCTCAGTGCAGAAGCCTAATTCCTTCCAGTTAGAGCTATTTCACACAACCGCCTGTAAAAGTGAGGTAGCTCTGCATAATTAGTACTACTTCTGGAGCTGGGAGGCTGCCTCATAGGTTCTACTATACTGTTACAACATCTTAACTCCTCTGTTAAAAGTTGGCTTCTGCAATTAAATGACTAAAAAAAGTTTCATTAGGAGAAACTTGAAATTTTGTGAGAGGATACCAGCCAATTAGTTTAAGCACAGAATCAGTTTTCCTTGAAAAAATCCCAAAGTCTTGATCAAATTCATTATTACTTCTAGAGAAGCTATTTCAGTGTAGCATTTAAAAAGATTTAAAAAGTTGTGCTTCCCTACAAAAGATCTGAAATAAATATGTGATATGCAATTGATAATGCATTCACAACCAAAGGGACTTGGATGGCATTGTTAGTTTCTTACAGTCTTGGAGTATAAAACTAGGAAATCAGTGGTTTGTGGATAAATGGTCTTCCTGTTTGTCTCTGCTGCTAGAGTCTCAGGATTTCAGTTGCACAGCATCAGGTTTTGGCTAGGAAATCAATGAGGTTTGCTTAGTTGTAAGTTGAAAGATTTTGGCCTAGATTTTGTGTTTTGTGTAATTGGAGATTTTTGGTTGAAACCTTCAGGATGAAAAAACTATGTGGGAAAGCAAACCTCTTTACATTTGGTAATATCACATCTGGCCCAGACCACCACTGATTAAAGATCTTTTCTGTCTTCTGGTAGCTGTTGCAATTTAGGAGAGAATGGAATCTGCTGAATTCTAGCTGGTGAAAGTTCTCAAAGATGCACTTCACTGGTGATCCACCTCAAGGCTGACCACAGCAAAAACCAGAACTGCTCACTCAGCCAAGAGTGTGGGATTCTTCATGGTTACTCTCAGAAAAAATGTTCATTTGTCCTCTTGGTGCCCTTACCGGACTTTTGAGATAAATATCTCTGGTTTCCAAGATTTTGTTCATAAACATAAACTTCACTTTGCATTTTGTAAAAATAGAGAAAAAAAGTACCATATTCCAAGAAACCACAAAGAGAAACCAAGAGAGCATGTTAACTAGAAGAGAAAACATAGCATCTCCACATGAATATTGGTCTTGGCATTGCAATGCAGTATCACTGATCTTGTTAAAATATCTAAAATTACTGCTCCATCTGTATTATTACCTGCAGGGGAGGAGAGAGAGAGAAGTTCATGGCATAGTACAGAAAGACAAACTGTCAGAAAAATTGTAATGAATAGGGTAGAAATTTTAAAATTTGGATTATCTGATCCATTTTATCCCTTTTAAGTCAGAAATGAAGTCCAAACACATCACATCATCTGCCTTCTCACACAGTGATAAAAAACTCAGTCATTCGCATATTGTGATTTATGCCATCAGTCCTAAACATGATTTACTGTTGGGAAAGGCTTGTTTCTACCTCTTGAGTCTAGGTGGCTAATGCAGACTGGATGACCAGTTTTTAATTAGATTGAGTATGACAAGATGAATCTTACCCTGAATGATCCTGGAGAATTCACATTTCTTCCTACCAGTGGCATTTAGCAATCAAACTAACTTGATGAAGTAGGTTCAGTTGTACAATAAGCAGTTTAGCACAGAGAAATGCACAGCCATTCATTTAAGTGTATATCTTATTTATAGGAAGAGGGATTATGACCAGCAAAGTAGTGATGCTGATATGGATTTCATGTTTCTGGTAGGTAACATATTAAACGTGAATTCTTATGAGACAAAAACACTTAGGGAGTAAACATCAGTTTTAAATGTATATACAAGTTAATGCCTTGAAAGAGTAGCAGATGATATTATCTCTTCATAGAATATTACTGAGACCACTACTGCTGTTTCCAGCTCTGTTACCTTTCCTTCAGAAAGATTAAACAAAACTAAGAAAAGAAGCTAGCAACGTTTACATTACTGAGTAACAAATAGCATGCTCTAAGACTCAGGGGTTTTATTTTGAGTTGATCCAGAATATGATTTAAAGATTACTTCCTCACCTTCACTGAGAAACAAAGAGGAAAATTAAACAGTGGGCAAAGGTCAAAATGAAACTCTTTAACAGCAAAATATTTTTGCCACTTAATTTGCCACTGCTTCTTTTGGGCTAGTTTATTTGAGATTTGGCAGATTTCCAATGGCTGTTTTTTCTTGAGAAAGGGCTGATAGTGTAACAGAGATGTTAGAGAAGACACAGATCATATCCCTTTATGAAAGTGGGGAGACTGTTTTCCAGTCTAGCATTCATACACATTCATTTCTCCAGATAAATAAGACTAGTACCAGGCTAGACTTCTGGAAAGTTTTGGTAATTAATTCTTACTTCACACCTGAAATGTCTGAATTTTTTTCACTTCTCTATGCTGACCTCTTAAATCCCAGTGGGAATGTCCTCAATGTAGATTTTTACTATTTCTGAAATGTGCTATGGTGCCACAGTATTGAGAAATCCTCTTGTCCATCTGTGCAGAAAGCAGATGCCAGGGAGCACTGCTCCTATCCTCTGTCTGCCCCATCATCTAGACTTCTATCCTGAAAAGTGTGCACATCTGGAGGAAGTGTCCTTTCCTGGGGGATTAGAGCATCTCGTTTTAACATCAAAAAATAATTGTGTGCATGTCTGTATCTATATAGATAGATAGATGCAAACATATATTTGTATATGAACTTATAGGTATCAGTAGCTCCTCACAGCAAAGAGAGGACAAGAAACATTACTTTCAAACCTTGCATATTCCTCAATTAACTAAGGTAATGACACTGAGACAGATATATTTTCATCATTGTAATCTATCCACAATGTCTTGGAGTAAATATTTAAAGCAGAGAAAGGGGCAGGGATTACTTCCATTCTTAGGGCCCTTTCTCAGCCAACTTTTCTGAGATCCTTTTCAACAAGATACATCTATCTTTGTTTGTAAAACTATGCCAGCATTGGCCATTTTAACTCATTTATCTAGCATACAATCATATTTTGTACAGTATTTCTTAATAAAGAAACTTTTATATAAATAGTGCTAAATAAAACATAAATCAGCACATATCTTTGAACAAAGTAAAGGAGCAGTAAGGAAACTACATTTAAAGAGTAGTTCCCTTGCAAGAGAAGAGGAAAAAGAATGAAGGGCAAAAGAAAAAGAGGAGACTACTGTAAATGTTATTTTTTTAAGGGTCTAATTTAATTCCCATGCATATCAGTCAGATTCTTTTTTATGGCTTTGAGATATGGACCACAGATAAAAGTTCCACAAAGATTGTACTGTATGTTTCTTCCCTCACACTAACAAGTTCCTTTCCGATTTATATCCTAAATTAACATCACCAACAAAAATAGCCCAGCATGACATCTGCAAAGGTCAGGGACAGAAATCCCGTCTATTGGGAAGGATTGTGAGGTTGCCTGCACGTGGTGGACATCCTGAGCAGGCACAAGGGCAGTGAACATGTAGCTCAGCTTCCCATGTACTTCATCAGCTATTGTTCTAAACACAATTAGCTGATAAAATGATTTCTCCAGTAAAACAAGTAGAACATGTTGAGTGATTGGAGAAATGCAAAAGGTGAAAAAGTATCTTTTCTTATTTTTTCTGCTGCTAATAACAATTTCAGAAGCAAGATGCTTTTTAAAATTCTTCTCTTTTATCTGACAAAAGGAAAGTGATAGCTTTTTTTTTTCCCCTTCTCCATAACAACTATTACGCTTGCTAGATGTCTGTTCCTTTATTATCAGCCAAGGACAGATAAGGCAAACATGTAACATCCACACTGCTACCGGCATTCGCTGAGACTAAGTGTTTATTTGAAGGACAATGCAGAGAGTTCCTTCTACTGGTCTGAGTAGCCACGCTGAATTAAAATCCTAAGCACTTACAAATGAGGAGATTAATTTGCTCTAAAATTATTTGCTGCTTCAAGACAATAGCAACAACATGATTTGTGCAGTTATATGTCTGGCATATGTCAGACACTGACTTCTCAGCCAAATTCTCCAACTGAGAAGAGCTAATAGAAATTCTCTATAGCCAAAGGATTGTCACTGACAAAAATGTAGTCTTGAGCTTCTGAAAAGTCCTTCTGCTAAAAATACCTGAGAGTGTACAGGTATTCTCAGTCAGGGCAGCACAAAATAAGGAGGGTAAAATTTATTTGACTTTAGTGAGAAGCTACCAGAACCTATGCTGTCAGAAACTTGTTTGCACAGTTTTAGAATGCTTGAGAACTTAAACATAGCGACTGTTATGATTTTTACTGCTTCCTGTTTAAGGGCAAGACAAGAAGTGGAAATTGCTCAAAAATAGCTTCTTGGAAGTTGCTTCCATAGCAGACTGAGTGTGTTTTTGCAATATTTCCAGTCCCATTTTCTGTATCAACAAGTTCTCATAAATAGTACTTGAACAGCATGTTGCTGATTAGAACCACACCAAACTTGTAAACCTTGAATCCACTTGCAAATATGATTTTAATGTTTGAACCTCAAAGTGTAACAGACAAGTTAAAAGCAGCAGATAAGTACAAGTCCCTGGAGTTATCAGGATGGAAGATAAACTTTTTCAAGGCAAAGAATTGTTGCTCACTTAGCCTTAGCCTGAAACATACATGTTTTTTGTATTTTTGAGTTTTTGACTGGTTGCTAAAAATGCTTTCTCCTGAATAATAGTATTTTATTTCCAGAGAATGATGTTTTAAAATATTTGCATCTCAATCATAAAACTGTATAATATGGTCTTAATTAATAGAATCATAAAAGGGAGTGATGAGATTTATATAAATCACCAGCAATATCTGGCAAGATAATATAGGGGAAGATATATGCAGAGATGTAGGAAATCAATTGTCCTTTATGGCCTTTTTATGTTCACAATTATCAGAGAGGCAGTATGGCTCATGCAATCCATCCAAACCTCATTGCACCACTGCGAATCAAACAGGACTGGCTTAAAGACCTCCCCATCCCATAGTATTATTTTCTTCATAGGCACAAAGTTCCAATTGTCTATTTTTAAAGCATTTTCCTCTGTGCATCTCTTCAGGACACTGAGGCAAACTCAGTTCAAAGCAAATGGTAAAACAAGGAGAAGTAGAGAGAAACACACCACCAACATCGTTCTGGTGACTGCTGTATGTATGCTGTGACAACTAATGTCACCCACACACCAGCCTTGTCCTAGAGCTCACTACCTGTGAAGATGCACAATATTTTAATGGACCTGACCAAAACCACTGTTAGCACATTTTTCTCTGTCCTCAAATGTTCTTCTTTCCTTCTCTTTGTTCTTAGTTGTTTTCCTGCCTCCTCCACCAGAGCAAGATATTTGGTGTTTGAGTTCCATGGCTGCTGCTTCACGGTATTAGTGGTAAAAACCAAATCTGGCAGCTGTCTTAATATTCAACCAGCTTGGGGTTTTTTTTTTCTTCAGAGAGCCCGAGGTGAGGAGGGGGAGAACCCCAACAAAACCTAAATGTCTGCAGTGAAATCTTCTGGCAGGCTGACTTTATTCAGCATTTGTTTGTTCAGTTCTGATGCTCAACCAGGCATAATAATCACTAGGGTGACTTTGGAGGATTAAAGTCTTAAGGCCTAGTGGATTAGTACGTTCAAACCTACATCTTTCAGCTGTCAGATAGAAGAAGGGTTGCTTCAGGAGTAGAAATTTTTTGTAAGTGCTTGCATGCAGAGAGCCCAATTTGTCAAAGTATTGAGCAGCTCCCAAGAATTAACAAATTTATCTTCCAGGCTGCCTGGAGAAGTGAAGAAGGATTATCTCCAGTTTATAGTTGTGGAAGCAAAGCACAGATGGATTAAATTACTTGTTTCAGGTCACATACAGGTCACTCAGGCTACAGGGGCACTTGATGACTTGGAGCAGAAACAAAAGAAGGTGGTCCTATGAGTTTCTTCAGTAGGAAAATGGCCCCATGAGCTTCTTCACTTCCCCACCATTTACAAGGTGGGGAAAACATCTTCCTTGTGCCTTTGCCTACTGAAAGTTTTGGGAAGGTTTTGGTGAACTCCAGAGCCCCTGATCTATCCATCAAGGACATTCATTAATGGTGCTGATATTAGCCATTAAAAACAGCAGAGCAAGGCATTGGCTTGATGCCCTGGATGTAAAGAAGTACATCTTGGCCAAAAGAGGTGAACTGGGCAATTCACCAGAAGTTTTTGATTACTGCCTCAGCCCACAGGTTTTCTTCAGTTTGACCTGTTAAGGGAAGGAATGCTAAGTAATTGGTATAGACCAAAGCCTCTGGGAAAACTAAATTGTAGGAGTTAATCTCAGGAATTCTACCTGTCATATGTGAATCACAGCACTTGTTTTTAGTGCTCTGAGTAAAGGAGGTGTGCTGAAGTGCTGAAAATATCTTTTGTTCTTCCAACTGTTCTTTTTATCATTGTCAGTTAAAATTATATCCTTCCCACTTTTGAAATAGTCGAAAAGAACTGGTGATCATTCTGTAAACTCTGGAGATCAGACATCTTTTTTCCATGCTGTCATTGTCTTGTTCTTTCTGGAGTTTGTTGAGATTACTTCAAAATATTTGGAAGATTTGGAATCTTTTAGAAAAGGAGCATGGGAAATGTACCAAATATACATGCTGCAGATAGTTACAAATATATTCTTTCAAATCTAAAATATGTAAGGGTTTTCAGGGCATCCTTTAAAAAGATGTATTCGAAGTGAGAAAAATGAGATACTACATATTATGAAAAGAAAATAGAAAAGAAAAAAGAAGGAAATCCTGAGTCTGGATATTTACAACCTTTTGTCACCGGAGACTCCTGTGCCGATGGACACATACAGCCCTGTTGACATTGTAAAACTTCCTCTCCCGTCTTTCTGTGAGACTGCCAAAAAGGAAACAAAATCATCTGGATTATCTGGAAGCCAAGAGCCTTAGCATTTCTCTCTGTATAATTGAGTTAAAGCTTGAGAACACACTGATAACACTCTGCTAATGCTGCCCTTTTCCAAGGATGTCTTGGTAGCTTCTGTAGAAGTCACAAATGTTTCATTTCAGTTCCTACAAGTGATGCAAATATAGATAAGAACACTCATCCTCATCTGAACCTGAAAAAGGAGTCCTACATCTGTATCCCCACTTCTTCATTTCCTTTCTTTTCTTCTAACTTCACCTAGCCTCAGAGGCATGAAGCATAGAGCAACTTGTATCACATCAGGTAAGACAAACACAGAGAAAAGTACAATCTTAGGAAGGTAATGTATAGGCCTTGTCTTCTAATATGTTAATCACAGGAAAAGTGAAAACCACATGTTCTGTCCCATACACACTTGTCTGGCTTGCTGAGATTGCTTTTGAGGCTTCCTTTAGAAATTCAGTGCTTTACTTTATGCACTGCAATGTAGCAGGACTGAACCATATTTCCTTCACATGTGCAGGTAAGAGGTACTTAAAAATGTGGAAGGAGGTGAGCAATGGAAAAGTTTCTTGTAACAATGTGTTCTGCAGTGGCTAAAGATGTTCCCAGTAACACAACACTGGATTGCTGTTAAGGGTTTGTCTTTGCTATGGGTAACCTACTTCTCTGCTTTTTACATGAAGCTGTTTTTGGAAGGTCATTGTACAGTTTTATACAGGTGCTGGAGAGACAATGGAGCCATGCAGCTCTTCACTTACCCAGGCTCCCTACTTTTGGCCCCACAGATGCCCTCTGAAAGCCAAAATTCACTGCATGCATGCAGACAGTTGTCCTGCATGGGCAGTCTGGATCCTTCACCTTGGAGCACATGACACTTGTTGCATTTAAGCACAGCATGGCACTCATTGCATTTAAACACACCGCCCTGCACTGACTGTCTTTGGTCTGTCTGCAAAGAAGTCGTGCAGTAAGAATGGAGGCAGGTAACAGAGCCCCTCTCTACACCCTCCATCAGATTTACCCCAGATGTAGCCACAATGTTATCCCATAAATTGCTGATGTCTTTGATCATTGCTAGTGAACAGGGTGTATCTCTCAAACGCTGTTTAACAGAAAGTGTACCAGAGTTTAATTTCTTGTCTCAATATAAATCTACAAGCATGGAAGAAAAAATAGGAAGAAAGCAAGTTTCCTCCTCCACCATGATATTCATTCATCACAAAGATGACACCATGACAGTATTCTGGTATATATTATATATTATTTTGTGGTGCAGAGATCATTTTTCAAATAGAAAAGCAGTCCACGTAGTCATTTATTCACATCTGGATATAACTTTTGGGTCTGACTGAAAATCACCTAAGCTTCTTTATGGACTTAGGAATGATTCCAATGCATATGTAAAGGGATGCTGCTTCATTTTGGTGTTGTTTATTTTTCAAAAGGCTTTGCAATAGTATGCATTTTTTTGCCATTGAAAGAGTGAAATCAATTTGCCTCTAAATGTGCCCCCTTGGCAATACTGTGCTTTTGCCAGTACTAAGATTATGTGAGTATGTCTGGAGCTTACTGGAGTGCTTTCTGGACAAATAGAAATAAGTTTGTAAGAAAGAAGTGGCTGAAAACAGTTGATTCCTCTTTGTTGTTTTGAAGAGGTCTGTTGCTCTAAATAATAATATGTATGTATTATGTATAAAGAAGTGTCTTCCCTCTCTCCAGATTTTAGACATCCAATTTTTCATTGGAAATCACATATGTGATGACATGGCCTCAACCTGTTCCAATTGTAGAGTAAATGCAACTGTCAAATGAATCACAAAGGGCCAAATTTGAAATGAAATATGTTTCTAGGGTGGTTCCACAGTGAGCTGCACCATATATCACTTAAGCATTAATTGTAATTCATAAACTTTTATCACACTATGGCTATGAGGCAGTGCCATGTTGACAAATCTTTCTCTCAATCCACCAAAGTTACATCAGTATACATATATCAGAAATTTTTTTACTTATATTAGGAAGCAAAAATATTTTAGTAGTCACTGAAAGACTGTTTGGAAATATGTATTTATATTGCTATATTTTGGATTATATTCTCTTGTATCTTTCAATCTCCAGAAAGATTCAGGCCCATGTCTGGAGATAGAAAAAAATAAACAGGTAAATCTTGGGCAGCAATTTCATAGACTACAGAAGTGGAGGGCAGAAGAATAAAATATATATGTTTGTTTTCTTCCCCTTTTGTTTTTCTTGCCTGTTCCACTACTGTAATTCAACTTTCAACAGAAGAGAACAGTGTGTGGAAATGTAAAAATGTAGTTACAGTAATAAGGATGAGTAAAATTCCTTTTTAAAAGCACTTAAAAGTAAATAGAAACAAAAACTCTAAAGAGCTCAGACCACCTAGAGCCCTTTTCAGTTGTTTAACAAGCTCCCTGAGAGAAAAGTTTCAGATTGGATCTCAGACCCAAGCTCTCAGGTTGGACAGGAGTCTGGACATGAAGTTTCCACCTGGGCATGCTTCTAGGATGATGAATTATCAAATTAATTTCACCATTTCTGTCTCTCCTCATTTTTCACCAACTACAGATATCCATGCAACATAAGGAATCCCAGTTGAGTGTAAACAGAATTGATTAGCATAATTTGTTGTGCTATGTAATTAAACAAACATTGTAATTGTCTAGAATTAATGAAAGTAAGAGGAAATGGAGCCTAGCAGATAGAGTTATAGGTTTTCGTTGCTGCTGAGGTAAAATGTTAAAGAATGCTAAATAGCCACAAAGGACTGAAGAGAAAAATTTGAGAAATGGACTCTACTTCTGCCAAATTATCTGAGATTTCATACATTGGGAAAAAAAAATGAAAAAGAAGAATGGGAACAAACATTTTACACTTTCTGATTAAAAAGAAAATCCAAGCATGATCAGCCAGGCGTATGAGTAAAACAAAAAGAGAGAGATAAAAAGATGCAGAAACCCAACTACAGAAGTTGGGTTTTCTGTAGAAAGGCTATAGAATATATAAGAAGAAGAGGAATAAAGAATCTAAACTACTGAGAAGGTGGTCTAGTATTTAAAAAGGAGATCAGCATCGAGCCAAAACTAGGAATAAAGAAAAAAAGGTAATTTTATGATAGATGGAAGATAGAAATGAGAGGAAAAAAACAGATAGGAAGATTTTATGTATTTGTGACTAAGGAGAAAGGGAAGACAGAATTGTTCAGCTATCTGACTAAATGGTTTGGAACACAGGAACAATTGAAAGCATGAGTTGAACATAAACAAGTTGGAAAGAAAATATCATCTATGATGTCTAAATACATTTCATAAACTTTTTGCTGTTTCACACATTGTCACTTAGTAATTCAAGACAGAAAGCTTGGAAATACAGTGATAAAGATGATTCTCACAATATTTTCTGGGCAACTACAAGGAAGGAATAGGAGTCCTCTGGGAAAGGTTATATTTACAGAAATTCAGATGAAAAATATGAAGATTATAGAAAGCAGCTTTGAAATTCTACTTTCTGAGCCCAATTTGCCAACTTTTGGAGGATCAAGCAACATACATGAGAATAACAATACAGAAGAAAGAGAATTCACAGAGATAAAACTGCACAGATGTTGAATAGAGAATAATAGAAGTGGGAAGGAAAGAGAGTAATGTGGATAATATAGAGTGATAAAATATAATTACTCCAGTTTTTTAAATTTTTATGTATGTCTCAACACTGTGTGTACATATTCCAACCCCTGCATTATGGTCCTTTGCTTTCACTTACTGTTGATTTTCTGAAAGGAAGAAATAACTGCAGTCAACAATATAAAGGTGGCCATAAGAGAAGTTACCTGAAATCTGAAATGATACTGTTTAGTCACTAAACCATCTAAAGCAACAGAAGACGTAACCTGCATGTTGAACTGAACTTCTTTTGGAGAATCGCAACTAGAAAAGGAAGAAATTGGAAAACTAAAACTGGATGATCTGAGTAGAAGGGGGAAAAATGGGGGAAAAATGTAGGAAAAATATATGATGTGTGTTTGAGAATATCCAGAATATTCTCTGTTAAACTGCTGTCAAATTTTAAATTTAGAAAGAGAAGGAATTTCCTTGGATGAATACTTAAAAATAGAGCTACATATCACAGACTTAATACCTGTCAGGCTTCTGATTAAGAGCTATGACAGTGCCTTCCTTCCAAAGATAACCTGAGCCAAAGAAATGTAACTTTTTCTTTAGAAGCCAAGGAGAAAGTTAATGAGTCTTTCATAGCCTTGCAAACATAAATCCTAAGATACCAGGATCAAATGATATGACTCCTAATTGAGTAAATCTCCCATGTATTTGCCTTGTGATCAATCATGAACCCAACACCTGAGCAATCACCACTTAATAATGCGAAATCTGTTTCTAGACATCTTTGAACTCTTTAGGGGAATGGTACGGATACATCAACATTCCTCCCAAAATGATGTTTTGGACAAACTCCAGCTCGGCAGGTTTTACACAACACTTGTTATCTGATGAATAGAATTAACAGAAAGTGACCACTCTGTACAAAAGAACATTAACGGTCAGTGTGCAAGGATAGCCTGGATGGATAAGGAAAAGTTTATCCACATGAATAATGTTAGTTCTGAAACCACACAGAGTAGACTTTCTATGTAAATAGTCAACTAAAAACCAGGTTGCAATGACTCTTTTCTTCTGCTCCAGTTGCCTATTGAGTGGAGCAGTCTCCCTGAAATCCTTTGCTAAAATTATTTAATCTAGTTAACTCATATTACTTATTAATATTTCTATTTTGTATAATAGTATATTTATATGTTTTATTCAGATATATAACTTTGTGGGCTCGTTGCTCTGTGATTTGCAGTAAACTATTCTATAACAGTATAGGTTGAAACATACAAATGAACATGTGGAAATGACATAACCAAACTCTAAAATTAAGGATGACATTTTGATATTGAAAATTCTGATTTTTTTCTCTTTATGAGTGACTACACAGCTATGGGATTACTCGCAGTGTGCCCGATACTCAATTGTAAGTGGTTCTGGAACCTGTTAGTCATCTGCATGATGCATTTCCTAAAAGAGATGAAGGTGTCCTCTGGCAAGGACTGCACGCTGACAGAAGTGGGTGAAACACTGAAGGGAAAAGCTCTTTGCTCTTTCCAATAGCACTTGATAAAGTGCTTGATAAAAGTATATGCACATAATGACCTATCCATCCCAACACAATCTACATCCACCATTAAACTTCTTGTGAGAAATTATGCCTCTGATCGACATCCTGTACTCTCAGTAGTGAGCAGTTTCCTTTTGGCTTTTTACCAAAAATAATAACCAATCTACAAACTGAATGAAAGCTATTCTAAGTCAATTGCCCCAAACTGAAAATGGTTATTAATCTCATTTCTCACACGGATTTCAGGAACTTCGCATCCCCTCTTTGAACTCTCAGACAGGCAGAAGCATTTTCCAGTAAATATTTCCCATAATTGTTCAGAAAATGGTACATTGAAATTTCCAGACACCTTTAGGCGTTGAAGTCAACAATGTTTCATTTGTGTTGCAAGTCTCACAGAAAATTAAAGAGAAAGATCCTGGTTACCATGCTCAGAGCTTAGCAGAGTGAGATGCTACATGAGACCCATGACACACATTCTTCAGAGTCATGAGTCTGGTTTATAGAAGATGACATGTGTCATCTTTTTAGAAGTGGCACCAGTTTTCAACATACAAGAGCAAAGGACCACTTTATCTCCTGTGAGTCTCTTTTCCCACTTTTGTCAAGGAAACTCATTCTGAGTTCTGCAAAACGGTTGAGTTGTGGTTCATTTCTTGACATCTACAGTAAGAAAATTCACTGGTGCTGTATATACTGAGAACACTTTAATTTGGACGATTATAAATGTTTACTGAGACAAAGACCCAAAGCATCCAAGCTGATGTTATATCAGATGGCCTTTGCTTCCAAAAATGGTTTCAAAAGAGTGGGCATAAGACCCACAGCAATCACCAGAGTCCTCAATAGATGGCAGGCCATCAATACACATCAATAAACGCACCCCTGCTGTAATTTAGAGCATAAATTTGCTAACTAAAAATAAAAAACTTTATGTTACTGATTAGTGTGCAGCTTGGGCCAGCCTCAAAGTTTTCACATAGGGAGAATAGTCTAGGCAATCTCTATCAAAGGAGAAACAGAGGCTCCACTGGAATGAAATCCACGGTTCTTACTTGTTCTTCTTTTCTTCCCCCTTCTTTTACCAACAAATATTTTATCAGTGTCTGGCATGATCAAGATATTTACAGAGAGAAGCAATACCTCTTGCTTTGCCCAAACATCACCTTATGTTTGGTTGATCAGGGCAAGGCACAGTAATGTCCATGAACCTGTTTCTGTCTCTGTTCTGCAAATACATTTCCCTACCAATTATTGTTCTGATTAAGCCAAGAGGAAATTGTGATAGCTATTTGAAGCTGAGGATCTGAGCTACTATCTAAAAAGATGTTCAAGAGTCTTCAAAATTCTGACCCCAGATCCTTTCTTTCTTACTTGCAACTGGCACAATTTATGACTCTAATAAGTGCTACACAAAATCCATCCAAAATCTATCCTTAAGGTATCTGTGTTCATCAGTGTAGTCTTACCTCCAGAGGTTTTATAATTTACCGAAACACAAATATTTGAAAACAGTATTAAAGTGACATACCTGAGGATTTATTTATAAATTTTTCCTTTAAAGCAGCTTCCTCTCACCATTTACCATATTTCATGGTGGTGTCCAGCATAGATTCTCCCACATTTAAAATAGTAAAACGTACATTTCTTGTTGATATCAGATTGCAATCTCTTGGGAATATGTTGTCAGGAGACAGCAGATGAACTTTCCCATTTTCTTACTGCTCATGGACAAAGAATCACAGGTACCTGAAGGGACCTTTACTTTGAGATGACTAAATTATTGTCACTCATTTATAGACTGGACCTGACTTATGAGAACCTAGAATAAGTCTGAGATAACATTTTGGGGAGGACATGGAAATGGCTTAAATATATTTAAATAAATAAGAAGGTCCCTAAGTATATTTAAATGAATAGGAACCTTCCTGCAAATAAATAGCATTGACTCTGATTTCTGTATGTTTCATTGTAAAGGATAAAAAAAATTGTTGCAATAAATCCTACAGCATGATTTCAGCCTTGTCAAAACTAAGAAATGAACAGACTTTTGATGAACAGACATTTTTGGTAGAAGAAATATTCTGTAAACCATGCAAACAATTGTACATGTAATCTTGTAAAATGCTTCCTAAGCCCAAGCCTTCACTCATATCAGGCAGTATTTTTTTATCATCGTGGCAGAGCTGGTAAAGTTGCATTTCATGCACAAAGTAAAAAGCATTTTGAAAGCTGACTAAAGTGCATGAACCCTACTTTTCTGATCTCAAGATGAAAGGCAGCCCCTCATTTCTTAGGTAGTGTTATTTCTATTGCTGGCATTCCATCAACCACAGGAATGTGTGGCACACAAAGCAAGTAAGTTACAAGCATATCTAAACACCACCTTCTGCCTCCCCTCATTGTTACAAGAATGGATTGTATTATACTCTGCTGCCCTTTGATGAGACAGATTTTGCTCTTCATGCCAAAAAACTTGTTTTGAACAGAAAAATAGAAATAAAAGCACTTTTTAATAAAAGCAAGATTCTGCATGTTGGTGTTGGAAGTTACAGCAAAACAGAAAGCTCTCATATAACAAACTAGCACTAGATCCCTAGAGCTGGAGAGAAGGGGATGAATTGCAATTGGGGCTTGACCCATCCTGTGAAACCACACCAAGAGCACCAGGATGAACCTCTGCTGGGACAACCCAGCCCTGATACTTCATCTTTTGTCAAACTCTCAGCCACTCCTAACAAAACTGTTATTTTGGGACACTTTGCCTTAAGACATAAGTTACATTCTGGTCTCCTTTAGAACAAGTGTATAAGGGAAATGATAAAGTTCATATCTGTGTGCAGATTACTCTGTATCCAACTAGATAATATGTTTAACTTGCAGCATCCCTCTGGCTTCTGTTACACAATCTCTATTTGAGTCAACTTGAACATTTGGCTTAAGACAAGCACCCCACATAGAAATATTGCTTTCTTACACTCCTACTGGGCAGAAAGAGAAATGGAAACATGACCAGACCCTTTTGAATATTTACTTTAAAGGGAGGAATGAAAAACCTCAATCATCCAAGCACTGTGTGCACTTTAGGCAATAACATCCTCTTTCCAGGAATGCTTGGTACATTATGAAGAATTTTCCTTTCAATCTCATTGAGAGGTACTTTATTTAGCAGATGTTATCTGGTGGCTAAGAAGGTTAGCAAAAGAGTAGATGTGAAGATGAAAAAGGTTTGCAAAACTTGAGCACATGAGCAAATCAGTGTTAGCTACTTTAACTGTTTCATAAGTCGTGCTACGTTAAAAGGTGTAATGGTATAAAGAAAATAAAAGACTGTTTCTAGAACCAGCTTTGCTCTTTATAGGGCTTACTACACTATTGAGAGATAAAAGGCAGAAACAAAATATTTTTTGAGAAATACTTCAGCTAAAATAAAGGCTAATTCTGTTCTGATTTTCAGCCACTGAGGCTTTGGCCTGCTGGGATCTCGTAGACACATGTGAAAGACAAATCAACCTGACAGTGGCACAAGAACATCTTGCAGCATATCTGACATCTGCTGAGCTTTCTTTAGCAGTCAGGTACCTAATGTAAAGATTGTTGAGATGCATGGTGACAACAGAACAGAATGTTCCATGTGACAAAAAGACTTCTTCTCTTGTGGTCAGTAAATGCAAATAGAAGCAAGGAAGGTGAATCTGTGTTTCAACAGTTGAAGCTTATAATAGTAGTTAATTGTAGCACACATTCTTCCCCAATGCATTTCTGAAGGACCAAACATATTTGGAAATCTCCGGCAATAATGTTTCTCAAATAAAACATTTATCCACTCTAATGCATTAGATGATACTGTTCTTTAACTCTGTGCCATTAATATGACACTTTACTGCCTCTTGCCAGGAAGGTTAAAAAGAGAGGAAGAGGTAAAAACGTAAAGAAGAAGGTAATACCTCTTCTGTGCAATCAGAAATGAGGAACTACTTTTGGAATTACCTTCTTATAGTTTCATTTCCAGTTCCAGTTGTTTAGGGAGTGGCACGTAATACCAAATCAACTTCTGCACTAAGCATATACCTAAATGTGACCAAATGCATTCAATAGCTGAGTTCATGTGCTTCTGAGAGAAGATGAGATATTTCACTAGCCCATCTTCCCCAATGTATGCTACTAATTACACTAGAAGAGCTCCCTGTCAGCTCTAAAACTTGGTTTTAATGATTTCCATATCACGGCCCTCATACTTGGTCCTGCCCTATTGAAAAAAGGAAGGGAAATTTTCTTTTTGGCATAGAAGATTATCTTCAGGCTAGAAGAAAAGCTTGGATTCAGGGAAAGCCAAAAAACCCTGTCTTGTCCAGCCAATTAGGTTTGTCTTCAAGGTCAAAAAGTCTGATGGTTATCAGGTTATGCAAGTTACTATTGTTAAATGAGTTAGTGGCTTACCTTTTACTGCTCATCCAAGCAGTGATTCCATACAGAGAAGTTCAAACTGCCAGCTTCATTTCACAGACTTGGTTATTTCAAGTAAATTTTAAGAAACACTTGTGAAACTTTTTTCAACCTTCTGATACGTTTCTTAAAAGCAGATTTAAGAATAGATTTTCATTGCCGAGCATGTTGAAACTTTGATTTACATGTTAGTTATTATGTTCGCAGATGCCTGATTTGCTTAAGCATCTGGCAAATGCCAAAGTATTTCTTTACAGAACATCTTCTTGCATCCTGTTTTAATTGACTCATCTGCTCATGCAATTCAGTTTTTTGAACGTAAAGATCAAACCATACGATTTAATGGATTTAAGCAAAGAGGTAATTTACTTTTTCCATGAAAATTCTCAAGAGTTAACAAAATTTTCACATTCTGTCTCAGGACAAACACGAGATTTAATGTCTCTCTGATTTCTCCCAATTACTCATTACTGGAGGGAATGAAAAAATGCTCTTGGCAAGTCAGAGTTGCTTGGTCAGTCAGGCATTATCCAGTAGGTATTTACTTAACCCACGTTCAAAAGCCACAGCAACAGGTACTATCCTTATAAGGATGTGAAAGATGCTGTTCCAGTCTGAAAAGCCGAACAGCCACAGCAGGGGGATAATGAGAGAGCCCACTCCTCACAGAGACCCAGTAACATTCAATATGGGCATTACTGAGAGTCAAAGCCCTACTCCAAATCCAGCACAACAAAAGCCTTGACTGATATTTTCTGTATCTTAGTGAACACCTCAACGGCTGTGTATTAGATCTTCTATGCTTCATATTCTGAGAAAAATACATACAACTTCACAAGATGTTTTGCCGAAAAAGTTATGGCTATCTCCAGTTCAACTGACAAAAGTCCAGCTATTAATCACGAAGCTAAGTCCCATTTTCCTGAATTTTAACAATTCCTCTTTGACTGCAGGGTCCTCCATTTCATTGTCTTTCCGCTATTACCTAATTCTGCAAACTTCATTCATTATCCTTTCTTTTACTCTATAAGCAACAGAGGACAATAGTCATAATATAGTCATAATTAACTTATTGTTTTCCCCCAGGATATTTCTAATGCCTTTTTTTCTAAAGCAAAGCAGCTAAATAAAATAAAAATAATTAAAAAAAAATAAAAAGAAAAGAGAAACATTAAATGTCCACTTTTTCTTTCACAGATCTTGGCTAATTAATTATTTACAGATTCCAAGTGTGACACGATTCTCAGTCTCTTGTACCTAAACTTTCTTAAAAGTTCAAACCCTCCTAATGATACCAACCAGTCTCTAGGAACTTATTAAAGGATTTTCAACAGATTTGAGATTTTCTCTGTGCTAAATCCTATCATGTGGTCCTGAGATTGTTTTCATTACTAGATTATGGCATGAGAGGGATCATATGACTTAGAGCCCACATTCTCAACACTATCCTAATTCTTCAAAGAAGACCTCCAGGAAAAATCTCTTCTCCCGTCTCCTTGACTGTAGATTTTACTTTTCAGAGTATTGTACTTTCCATGAGATATTTCTGGAAACTGTTGATTTTAGTTTAGCCAAATGCTGTATTTGTTTAAGGTTCAGTTCTTCTTGATATATACATACCTTTAATGAAAATATAATTCAAGAATTTAATAACATGAGAACAAGGAATGAAAGACAGCAGAGATCACATTACTGCCTTTGCATGTTTAGTAGAGGTGCCAGTCCTCTGATTCCTCAGGAAGCCCTGTATATATCTTCCAGCTCTTTAGATTTTATTCCCTCAGACAATTGCCCAAAATCAGTAGTACAAAAATTGGTTAAAAACAGCACACTTTGTTCTGCCCACTTCACTTTATCTCCTGCATGTTCTTAGACTCCTCCTGCAAATGTCCGAGTGCACAACTGGCAAGAGCCATTTTTCTGTCCACTGCAAATCAATTGCTGCTCTCTTGAAGCACAGAGGTTAATTTTTTCTCACATTTATTTAACAGAAATACCTTTCAGTGAAGCAATACCCTCTTAAACTACCCCAAAAATAAACAGTGACCACTATCCAGCTTTTCCTGATAAGGTGAATAAAAACTCTTTGCCTAAAGCTACAATTTTCTCACATCCCCAAAAATCTTATAGTTCAAAACCATTTACAAAGCAACACCTCTGAGAAGTTAGAAACCAATTCTTTGTTTATACAGCCATCAGGATAAATTCCAATCCTATACACATACACATACATGAACTTACATAATGAAGACAGGTAACGTACAAGAATTTGGGAACACTGGAAGATTTACCAGGCTCCAGAAGTCCCCCTGGCCTGCCACTTGAAAACTCAGTCTCTAACATAAGTAGATACTTTTAGTGCATCTGTCATGGATCAAAAATGTCTGTTAAGTCTATCTTAGGCCCAATTTATGTTTTTCCAGATCATCTTTGCCTCTTTTTTATGTTGAAACAAAAATACCGCTTCTGCCCTTGCAGATACACATGCAGTTTCAGAAAAAGCCAGAACAAGTTGTGGTTTGTGAATTTCAGAGCAGATTCTAAGCCTTAAATTGGGCTTTGGAGGGGATTGGGGAGGGGAGACATTTCTGTAGTGATACAATTATTTGTGATTTTGCTTGTGTGTTCTTGCTGTGAAAACCTAATGAGTGCCAAATTTTAGACTCCTGAAAACAATAATGAAAAAAATATTTTAAAGTGCTGTCTTTATTTAAAGGGTATAGGAAATAGGAAGCACTAGAAACACACACAATAATTCAAATTCCTGTTAGGTTTTTGCAAAGGTAGAGGTGGAACAATCCATTCCAGTTATCTGATACCTTATCCTAATTATTTGGACACGTAGTTCAGAACTGGTGCCTGGAAAATTATATAAGGTCTATAGAGTTTGGACTTAGGCATGTGATCTACCCAGTGTTCATGTCACAGAAAAAAATCCTTCAGGGTTTAGCAGCATTTAGGTCATGTCTCTGCTCACTCTAAGAATGCATGGAAGTTTTAATTAGTCTTTTGGAGGTTCTTATGTTGGATTTTGTTTTCTGATAGATTTGTAACTTTGATCTCATCACTTTTGAGCTCCCCAGTGAGAAAATCTTAACCAACATATTTTAAACAGAATGCAGTAAAGTTTTTGCCAGTAAAAGATTCCATATCACTCTATGTAGTTTTCCTTTTCTTTTGGTTAAAAGTCTTACTTGGTGTAATCTGATTTCAATAAACATTTATTTATGGGGCAGACATATTCCACAGTGCCAGTTAGCTGGGGTTAAACAAGGTAGAAAGGAAAGAATTTCCCAGCTGTGTTTAAGGTAAACATAATGCCTCAATGTGTTATTTTTCAAAAAATAAAATATACATCAAAGTTTAAGTTAAAATAATTTAACTGGCAAGTGAGAGTTTAAAAAGTCCTAAAAGGTCTGGGGGTTTGGGAGTGTTTTTCTTGCCAAGAACCTAACAAAGACAAATAGGGAGGAGACATCTCTAAATATTCAAAGACAAGAATAGATAGTAATATTTTGATATGTAAAAAGTAATAAATAGAATTATCATCTTGCCATTGGCAATGTTAAATTTTCAGAAATAATATTCATAACATCATCAGACTGTAAATAAAATCTAGATGTGTTTTAACTTTTGCAGAGCCAATGAAGAATAAATAGAGAAAAAAACTATTACTAACAAACGTAAACTGTGCTAATGACCTAGAACACATCTCAAAGTCACTGTGAAATCTTAATGTCAAGAACTAAGAACTCAGGCTTTTATCCAACAATTCTCTGTTCATGGACAAGTCTTTGTCATTATGCAAAAAAAAAAAAAAAAAATCTTTGATGAGTGCAAAATGTAATCCTTTGCAGAGCTGAAGACAGTATTTTTCTTCCAGGAACAGCACATTTCCTGCTACCCACAGAGTTGAGGGTAACATCTGGTCCTACCAGGATATCAGGTCACAGATAAGTGAAAAATGTTTTAAAAGGATGAGACTTGGGACCTAAGATGAAATTTTAGAAGTGTATCATAAATTTTGTAAAGGAATCTAATACACGGGAAATAATTTCTATCTGGAATAATTGATAAATATATATCCCTTCTATTTCATACTACACCCATGATCCTCAAACTCATTCAGCTGCATATTTTGTCTGCTTGTTTCAATATAAAGCTGGGACTATGGTTTGACCAATGACAAGCTCATTCTTGTTGCACTTGAGCTATTTCTACCCACAAACGTTATGCCTGAGACTGATATTTGACATAATTCTGTATATGTAGAGAGATACATTTTTGTGGCACAAATTTGGGAAATGTGAATTTCAGTGCTTTTATTCCAGAGTGAAAACATGGTGCCAATATATGTTTTAAACGTTTTGTAAGGTACTCAAATTACTTAGCAATTGCCTGATTTTTGAAATTGTAGGGATTTAACTCCCAGTAAGAATAAATGCTTTTCCAGCCACTGAAGATATTTATATTTTAAGTAATGAAGTGTTTGGATATCTTATGGCATGCAGAATGATTATTGATATATGCATTTAAACACCATCGTTTCCCTTGTTCTGTATTTTGGACTTTGGCAAATGGAAAATTTACATGCAGTCTTGTGACTGTATGTTTAAATACAGAAAAATAAAACCATGGGTTGTGTATCTACTCCTTTGTATAGATGTGGGTACAATTAAGTTGTATAAATTGCTACATTTGTAAGTTGGCTCCATGGCTTTAACATTTGGTCTTCCATTGTCAGCTAAATTTGTAGTGTTTCAGAGGGACTCTTAATTTAGTTTTTCTTTAACTGGTAAACAGTCATAGAGTGGTTATTTGATCTGATTTTCCTGACAAGGTTATTTAAATAAAGGTGGAAAAAAGAACACTGCTTTGTTTTATTATATACCTGCTGAAAGTGGCCTCATTCTCAAGACAGTAAGGTCAGAACATGCTAATTTCCTTGAATTCAAATGCACATAGCCATTATTCTGAAACATAAATATGATGGAGTAACATGAACTAAATTGCAAAAACACTTCCTGGGGTATCTGTTTAATCCACAGCCAAATGATAAACAACCCTCTCAGAAAAACCTGTCTCTTTGCCCAGTGGAGTCCATTAGCCACTCAGTTTTCACACCTTCCAAAACTCCTCCTTTGTTCTTTAGTGGAGACTCAAGTATCTGTTTGTTTGAGTTTTGCAATGAGAAAACTGTAAGATGCTTAATTCAAGGAGTACTCTCAAAGATAAATTCAATTAAAACAATCTAAGCATTTGCTTTAGTTCAAAATTATTAATTTAGCCTACTTTCAAACAAAAGAGTTTGAAATTTTAAAAGCATATCAATCTACAACTCTATACAATAAGTATATAAAAATCAATGCCTTAGTATTAAAAGACATTTATTTTTCTGCCGACTTGCTGTGAAGATAGCAGAACATGCAGAACTGTTCCCAGGGTTTGGCAATTTCACTCCTGCAAAGGTTATTGCAAACATTTTCCTTGGTTTCATTCTTTGTGGATTTACACCCTTCCCTCTAAAACTTTTGTTTTGGTGATGTTCAGCTGGACAAGAATGTTAAGCTGACCTTGATTTGATCTGAGGACCACCAGAAGATTATTCGTGACCAAGGTTGACCTCAAAACTCAAGATCAAGGCATAACTGTGAGTCTCAGTGTTTTGTCATTGAAAATACAAATGTTTAATGCTCTCAGCATTAACATTTCCATTGGCTATAATCTTCTCTTAGAATGTTTTCTCATAACTAAGCTATAATTTCTGAAGACTCATGTAGAAAGTTGGATGGATATGTCTTTCATCATTGTAAAAATATTGATTTTATACAGATAGATAGTTGAACATGGAAAATAAGGGATACTGATAATAATTCAGCAGAGCATTTAAACAGATGCTTAAAGTGAGCCTTAATTATCAGTCTGTAGGCCCGAGAAGGTTAGTGACTTTCTGTATTTATGACAAAGCAAGTATTTAGGTGCTCTGCCAGAAGCAGTGCTGAATGCCCTTGCAGTGTCAAACATATGCTTAGGAGCTGATTTACACTGAAATGAGGTCTGGTGTCACTACTCCCTGCCCCAGGTCAAATTTAGTGTAAGGACAGAGATACTAATTCATCAACCCGAAATGTGCTTCTGACAGGCAAAGAGATATACAGCTACCTAAATGTGGGTGACAAGTGACCTTCTAGTCACCAAGTATGTCCTGCCTAGTCTCCAGAGCCTGTTCCAAAAATATACAGGTCCCTCTCCCATAAGATCATGTGCCTGACCTGTGTTAAATAACATAAGCCCTCAAAAAAAGATGCGTGTGTTCGGTCACCTGAATTTCTCCAACTGACAGACTGCTACGGCTTTTGATGAACTGCCAGAGGTATTTTGCTACATGCCTTTTGGACATAAGTATCTAATCAGTCCCATTCAGAAGAGCAGCATAGAGTTTCTTGGGAAGTGGTGTGTTTTAAATTATTATTCCAAATCATTTCTGGAAGAGGCAGGTCAAGTGGGCAACCCTGTCAGTCAATCTGGAAAGCAAGATTTCTACTTGTACTCCTTTGCTATAAAGATATTTCTCTATATTTATATCTATATGTATATCTATCTCTCTATCTCTCTATCTCAATCTTTACTACATACTAGATTTCTAAAGCAGCTTTTCTCAGCTCAAGACTCAGATGGAAGGATCACTGACCTCATCTGCTCCATCAGTTCCTGTGTTTTTATGTCCCGTTGTTGAAGAGATGTAATGTAGGCTTAAACTGAAAAAATAAGATTACCCACAAATAACAAACTTATCCTATGTGGTTCCTCATTAAAGTTCTTTTTTATGCAAAAGGAGAGTGAGATTTGTACTGCCCGAAGTAATATAAAATTCATCTATCCTAGGCGACATCACTTCCCCCTCAGGTTGAATGGTCTCCTTTATGCAATTGATGACTTTCTATCCTTCAGTTTATTGCTGTTATGGGAACGGCTGGACAAAATAAATATGAAAACTCTAACAGGGGTCAGGAAAAATCAAAAAGCTTATCAACAGCAACTCTGGAATCATCCTGAAGGACATCAAACAGAGGTTATTAATTGTTATTATTAACTGGCAAAATCTGCTATTAGGAAAACAAAGTATACCATCTTTTTCTCTCAGAAAAACAAAACCTTAATGAAGAATGTTCTGTCTGTATCATCTTTAGAAAATGTCATCTTATCTCAGACCAAAATCTCTGTGTGAAATGGCAGTGCCAGGCAAGAAAAACAGGCTCAGACCCAAGCAAACGTTCATAAGACCTGGAGGCCCATGGCACCAATCTCGTATGTGGATGTGAAAGGAGCTGTGGTCATTTAGGGGAGAATGTAGGGCAATGTCCACTGCTTCCAAACTCACAGTCTACATGAAGCTGCAAAGAAATTAACTTGTTTACTTTTCATAACTCACGCTTTCTTTAACCTTTTCTATCTGTTATAGCCAAAGGCTTAATTCACCAAGAATGTGCTGATAGGCCAGACCAAGTAATAAAACACAAAAGCATGCAGATTCTTCCCACCCAATGATCAAGAGGAAATGTAATTAACAAATGTATTAGAGAAGCCAAAGTTGCTGTCATGAGGATGGTGCTTGCTTCCACTGTGAACAAGGCAAATCCCACAGACAGTATGATCTCAGGTCTGTGGCTTCACAAAGCCTCAGAGAGGGTGCTAGATGGAGTGTTAAATAACAAACTTATCCACAGGGACCTGATGATGAGCTTACCCCACAGGAACTTAAAAGTGATGAATTAAAGCATGGATCACTTGCTCACAGCTTTAAGCCTGAGTTTATGAGATCATGTTTTAGAAATGATAAAATAAAGAAATTTCATCATGCCAGGTGAAACTATTTTCTGTGTAACTCCTTGCAGTTATTAAGTGCAAAAACATGCAGACCACATTTTGTAATCCCACCATTCAAATGTCTCTTACTTCCAGAGCAATCTTGCCTGAAAATGCACACCTGGAATTATCTTATATGTGCACAGCTCTGGATAAATGACAGTATTCCACAGCTGACATTTGAGGAAATCTTAATTCTTGTTCTCACAATTCCTGAGTATCTGTATTTCACAAAAGTATTTTTCACATTTTAAGTCTTCTTGGGTTTTTTTGTCCTGGGCCTACTTTCTCACCAGACCCTCCTCACATTCTAGTTTACAGTCATACTGAAGGTATGAGAATAGACTTGAAAAGTTAAATATCTGCAATTTCAGATGAGGGAGCTGCTGTCCTGGACCATTTTTTAGCTGCTCTATTTTAGATCAGACTGCTTTTTTCACTGTAATACCTTATGATTAGAGGGTAGAAAGACCACTTAGTGCCATTCTTATAGACTTTTCCAGCAGAGTTTGCTTCTTAGTGTGCATTACAAAAAGTCAGACTACAGAGTGACAGCTGTCATTTTAACTGAGACGTCACTATTTTTCTACTCTGAACAACAGCAGGTTGAGTTCAGGACCAGAGTTTTCAACTCTGCTTGCTTTTATTTTACTTACATTTACCTCCAAAGAACAAAGCCATGGCCATAAAATATGATATTCTGTGAGATCCTCTCATTAATCCTACTTCATATTTGCTAGCTCATTAAATTTACACCTTCTGCTTACATCCTAAATCTCTCCTGTCAATTCTATGATTTTATATAGTTCCAGCTGTTGCTGCAGAAATGTCAAAAAACCTCTCCTAACCGTGTTAGCTGAAAATAAAATGGTAAGCTTAGAGATTTTTAAATTGTTTTTATTTTTGAAGAAGATGTGAGGAAACTCTAAAGAAATGAAAAGAAATATTTGAACATTATTCACTGTATAAAGCCTAGGAAAGACCAAACAATACTATCTATTTTTAAAAGGAATGTTTCTGAAATTGGAAAAAAGACTTCTGTCATTAGGGTGGAAATTACAGTCCATGTCAATAAACTATCAACCAATCAAGAGACTACAATTCCCCTAGGTATATAAACACATATTTTATTTAAGGTTGGGTGTAATGAGTCTGTGACAAAGATCAGTGCTAAATGCTGGCAAAAGTGTACGAGAGACAAAAAGAGCATTGCATGGTCCTTCTCCCACTATGTCCTCCCAGCTTCTAGAAATTTATGGTGCTGAGACTTCCTGAGTTCATTACGATATTTCTTTTGTAAACTAAGCCTTGATGGGCAAAAAGTAACTATATAATTTTTAATAATTTCTGAACTTCAGTTATTACCTCCTCATCTTCTCTAAGCAACTCATAATTCAAAGATTGCCCTCAAATCCCTCCATTTACATTGCTAATGTTTATTGAATTTTATCTCCATTTTTAGCTGCCAGTTTTACCTGTCTCAGTTAGAAAAATTTCTTCTCATTCTCCATTCTTTGCTTTCCATCTTTTAAGAAGCATTCCATCTCTTCTTGTCCTTTAAATTCACAGTAGGACTTACTCTTTTTTTAAGCTGTGATAGACTAATTTATCTAAGGGTTTGTGGTGAGCAACAAACTGAGAACCTTCTGGAAACCTATGTCAGCTGTATTAACATGATGTAATGACCACAAAGCAGCTTTTGAAGCAAAATATTGCAAGTAATACGTTAACTCTTTTATGGTGTGTTAATTTAGCTACATGCATACTATGTCTACCTTGACGACAGATTTTTTTCCAATTTTATGAGTACAGAAATAGAGGTTACTGGGCTATGATCTATAGGAGACCCTGTTTAAGAAGAGAAAAAATTTCTGTTTTATGCAGGTGGTGATTGAATTGATAGAATGTATAGCTTGAGAATGACATATTTCAGCCCTTTCAAAGATCTTGGATGGCTATTATCTTGGCCTTGGGGCTCATCACTCTTCATTTAATGAACGTTTTTTTAAGCTGCTGCTGCTGCTACTGCTCAAGATGACTCCTCTGACTCATCCCGCAAAAATAACAATTTCAGAATGAAATTTCCTCAGGTCCCTCATATCAGCAGGAATGCAGGGAATAATCTAGCTCTGCTCTTACAGTCTTTTCTGAGTGCACCTTTCATATCTTGACTACCCATTAATCCAGAAGAATCTGTCAGGCTTCTAGTTTCTGCTATATTTGCTTTCTATTTTGATGATTAATGATTTTATGCCTACAATACATTGAATCTAAAAATCTGGTTTAGTCTGTACTATAATTGTTCTGCATTTAATTCTTCAGAGTTTATATTTTCCGTTTTCTTTTTGTTTTAATAAGTTGGATTTTTGAAGAATAATTTTTTTCATAGCCACTCCATCTTTGCTGTTTACCAGTTCTTTTTGCTGTTCTTTAAAGTACTTTTTGATATACACACTCAGTTTGAACACCTGATAGAAAGTCTTCAAAAGGTGTTTTCTTCCATCTGTAAACATTTGGCTGCCTTCCCTGTTTCCTTACATTAAAAAAACAGTGATTCCTAATTTCTATTTTTAATTTTTTTTTTAACTAAAACACATCAGATTTCTGTGGGTAATAAAATTGAAGGAAATTTACTTCCACAGAGGAGCTACCATAAAAATGTTGTTTCAATTGTGTTTCTGTATCCTTATTATTAATTACCATCACAAAAATTACTTGTAAGAGTGATACCTGTCAAAAATATCTAGCAAAACATACAAAATTTGGCTGGAAAAAAATCTGTCTAGATGTCATTTATGAAACATATGCTAGCAAGAAGCTACCCATATGAGCAAGTTATTTTCCCTGTACATACCCAAAGAGTTTCACAGGGTAGCCTCACAATAAATATCCTGCAATAATCTGATATCAGTGGCAAGGTTTAGAATGTGGGTGGCAATCTCTGTGCCTAAGAAGAAAAGTCAGCTTGCCATTCAGCAGCACTGATAAATCCTGTTTGAGCTCTGAGTATGAATTGTTATCAGGCACAAAGTGGGTACTACACCAATTTGTTAACAGAAGGCTTAGCTCTCTCACTAGAGAGGCTGAGGCTACCTCTGCCATCTCTGTCACAATTTCTCCCAAATTTTCTTCCTCCTCTCATTATACCTGAGCTGAATTGCAGTCATGTTCCCACGTAACATGACTCCCTGAGTCAGGTATTTTATGGGTGAAATCTTGGTTTGAATGTCTTATCAGCATATCACTGTAGGAAACCTTTGAGTACACATGTTGCACATCTGACTAAATTGCTTTTATGATTAAACTGGGTAAGAAATTCAATAAAAGAAAAGGATAAACTAGCTCAGGTTCATTGCCTGTAAGTTTTTGTGCCTGTGCTTTTTGCCCACTACCTACAGAGATCAGTTTTATGAGAACTTCAAGGTCTAAGCACCTGTGTCAAAGTCAATAAATCAAATACAAAAATAGGAAAAGTGCTTGAGGAGCACAGTGAACAGATTCATTACTCTGGTGACTTCTGTGTTTTGGAAGTAGGGGGTAAGAAGGAGTAGAAATTTTGGAGTAGGAATTGTAATAATTAACACATAATAATCAATAATTAAATGGTAGTAATGAATACAACCATAGGAAATGATAGAAATTGGATAGTGCAAACTCTGCCCATATAAATTCCTAAATGATTTCTTATTTTTTACTTTCTTTTCCACTTATACTCCTCCAGGAAGCTGTCAACCCAAGACATATAGGCCTTTGCACCTCATTTCTGCTGTCATCAAATATTCTATCCTTCTAGTCCTTCTAGTGATCTCTATCGACAGCAGTTTTGGGACCAGTTCCTATTCACAATGTCTTTGGTCTTCCTTTTGTCTGTCCTGCCATCATTGACTTAAGGATTTCCATCTTCCCTGGTTTTCACTCTAAACATTTTATGAACTTTGTTGTGTCTCATTCAGAGGCATTTTACCTTTCTGCTAGTCCTGCTGATGATGTCATGAATCTGGAGTCCTTGGTCCACATTCTGTATATTTTCTCTAAATTACTACCCAGTGAGAAAGGTCTGAATTGTGAAGGGTCATATAGAGGTCTACAAACTCAGAGAGAATGAGAAAGTCTATGAAGATGAAAAGTCAGGAATCCATTTTGCAATGAATCCTGCCTGTACAACCCTGCACAGAACTATAACTCTATGGCAAGTTTCTGAGTTTCTGCACTGTTGTGGATAAATACTGAAAATATGTAGCTCTTTATGTCCTTCCTTTTGCCTACAGGTTTCCTTCTCTTCCTTATAGATAAACTATTCTGGGCAATGAAAAGGATTTCTGGTTCAGTTTGTCCACAGAAGACCCTCTTCATGTGTTTTCAATATAACACATAACAGATTACACTGCTCCCAAAAAGAATAAAATGTTTTATAAGGTACAGTATATTTATAGAAAGAGCTAAAATCACTTGCATTATACATTTTTTGTGCTAAAAAGATAAAATATTGTAGAAAAAAGATATATGTGTTCCTCTGAATCCTTCAAACCCTGTGGGATACTCAGAAATTTATTTGCAAATAGAAAACACATGCATTGTCAAGTAGTGCCAGACGAGTTTGCTTACAAAGACTTTGGAGCATTTCAGATGTTCATGTTTGTAGCAAACATAATGCTCTTCCAATAGTGAATCTATCCAGGCATGCAACTGTCATACACTTTTAAAGTCCACAAGATCTGAAATATTACAGCTCTAAAACGTCAGGCTTTTTTAAAAGCAGGCCCTGTCTTTGGTTCTGGAGACCAGGGACATATGGAAGGCCATGGCTACTCTACCAGGGAGGTCTGGAAGGCAGAGGGGGCCAGACCATTTCCCAAGGGACACTTTATATGTGTCCATCCTGCTTCCAAGGTCGGCAAAGTCTAGTAGTATGGAAGTGGCCAGACTGCTCAGTGGCCTCCCAGTCACTTAGTTTACTGCCAGAGATGGCATCAGTAGTCCTGCACTGATGGTCACTGCCTGTGCCAGCAGCTCCCTCAGGGCATGAGGGGGACCGGGGGGTGCCAGGGCTGGCAGGACAGAGCCTGGCCACCAGGGTCTGCTCCACCCACCCAGCCAGGAGCATGACAGCTGAGGGGATGAGGGCAAGCCAAGATGGACATGACAGGGTCCATGGAAGGTCAGGGCAGGGCTGTGAGAATGGAGACTGACCCTGCTGCAGCGTCACGAGGCAGGGGTTGATGCCCTGGGGGACTGAAATGGGGTCCAAGGCCATGCCTAGACTTCAAAGGGATGGACAGGGACAATCAGGTGATGAGTGTCATGAATACTAAAGTTTTGCTTCCCTTCTTTTATGATTAATCTCTTGTACACTCCACTGTGAAATAGTCAGCTTTTTTAACATAGATGTGTGATTGTTTAAAAAAATCAGTACACAACCTAAACACCAAGAGTACGGCCAACGACAAATGACCTCAGGTTACAGCAGCTGTTTCTTCTCCTGCTCCAGCCCAGCAGCAGGTGTCTGTCATCCTGCCCACCTCACCACCCCATGAGGACACCGTGGGGCTCTGGGGACAATGGGCAGAGTATTAATGCAGAGCAAACTTCTGCTCTTTCTGAACACCTACTGAACAGAAGGAGAATATAGGTCCCAGCATACTGTACAAACACCCTTAAAACCCAGAAAACTGCTTCTTTCTATATGGAAATATTGTATAGATAAAGGATCTAATTTTTCCCCCGCTACCTAGACTATCTGAAATTTGAACCGAAAATGCTCTGTACCTGTTTCATAGCCGGAGTGCCTCACAGGAAAGTATTTCATAAGCAAGAGCTCAATTCTTTTTATCTCCAAACATCTGCCTTAAACATCTGCTTTTAATCAAAGTGAAACCAATGCCCTCCTTCAGTGGACAATGTGGTGCAGATAAAAAAGGCTGATGGTGTATTGACTGTAAAGCCCTCAGCTTTTTTATTCCCCACTTCAGATCGTTTGCCAAAGAACCTTTGGTGTCATTTCAGTTTTCCAGCAACAACCTAAATTTAATGGTCAAAATTTCCAGGAAAAACTATATAGAGGTTGTTTTTTTTATAATATAAAAGTATATTCTTTGAGATTCATTTGTATCTTATTCTTTTTCTACAAGCAGTGCTTCTTTGAAAGAAAAAAACCTAAATTTTGTTCATTCAAGAATAAAATATATTTTATCATCTCTGAGGGAATTGTAGATGATTATTTAGTGTGGTATGTACTGGGGGAGTTAACCACATAATTCCTGTTAACGATGAAAAATGAATGAGCAGTTCAAAGTATACCAATATAAAAAGTCTCTGAATGTCACAAATATACATGTACATGGTGCTTCTAAAGGATATATTATTGGGGGATATAAATCATTTTGCACACATGTGACATCTTGTAAAATGCTCATTTCTGCTTCAAGAAGCACTTTTTGTAGTAAACCTAGATTTCTTCAAACTCTATTTAACATAAATTGCATATGCTGTTTACATCATAGAATAAGCTATTTGAAAACATCAGATTTAAGTCAATGAAAATAAAAACATGTCGTGAACAACTAATTATTTTGAAATTATGCTCAGATGCTGAGCTGGTGACTGAAGCGGGGTGAAATCAGTGGAAAAAACTCCAACTAACATTAATGTCCACCAGGTCAAACACTGGCCTTTTTACCATTGTTGCCAGCTGAACTGAGAGTTCACACTCAAGCACTGTTTGCTTCCATGCGATTGCTGACTCCCATGGGATTGTCCTGCTAGTATGTGGTGGAAGCAATTTTCTCTCAGCCAGGTCAGTTCAACCCTGGTTACACTGAGATGTATTGCTCATGTAACCACAGCATGTTTGTCAACTGAGCAGCCAGGGATACTATAGAAACTATTCTAGATCAACAAACTAGGTAGTTTTGACAGTTTTACGGAAGCTATGTGTTTCTCCCACTACTCCAGCACTATTTTTAGATGTTTGCCCTTCCTTTTTTAACATTAATCTTTAGTCTGGTTGGTTGACTGCTATGTTATTTTGACTGCTCTGCCCTCTCCACTGCTGATTTGTGAAGGCCAGCTGGAGAGGCAGTGCTGGTCTGACTGCAGCTCAGGATGTGACCAGCTATTACTCTCAAATGAGTCAGCAATTTTGGCTATGGAGTGCTGGGTGAAAACACATTGTTTTCCTTTTTCTCTTTTCCTTGTTGCTACACACAGAAAGAAAAAGAACGGATTCAATTGCTCTGATTTGAAAATCTGACAATGACAAGAGAGAATGCAGATTGCTTTTTATGTTGCACTCTGTCCTGGAGCATGATTGCCATTAGGGAAAAGTCCTGTAAAAGTCTATAAAGCTCAGTAGCTTTAGATCATTACTTTAAATTGTCTGTTTTCAGAAAGACTCCCGCAGAAACCTGTTTCAGTCCTGTAGATCTTTATGCTTTATGCTTTTGAAATTCTATCCCTGTCACAATTCTGCAATGACACTATAATCTTTTCAATATTGACTGAAATATTCTGCAGATTTTTCTTATATCTTTTGTACAGATCAATTCAGTGCAAAAAACCCAGTCCAAAATATGAAGAACCAGCATTTTCGGGTGACAGTGGAAACTGACTGAAGCATATTTTCCACTTGACTTTGCAAGTATTCACTCTGAATATATATATGCATGTTTAAACTCTGCTAAGATGAAAGTGAGCCATAGGCAAAAGGAAAATTAAGAAGAGTGTCCTGGAGGGAGTTCATACTTGTTTTAGCTTCTTAAGTTCTTTTGTCATTTTTTTCAGCTGCTAAGAAAAAAATTCAATAAGCAAGAGATATGAAATATCACCTTCCCTTCTCATCCCCTACTCCTGTATTCTTGTCCAGAGTACAAGCTTAGGGGAAGGCTTACACAGAGATTATTTTTTTGTCTTAGGTCAGTTCCCAAAGGGCATATTATTTGAAACAACAATAGCAATGGATAATTAGTGACCATGACTCTGATCTCACTTATTTACATGTACAACCAGAACATTCCCTAAAAGTCTATGTAGTTGCAGTGATGAAAGTTTGGTTTACGCTGAAGGAAGATTTCTAAAAAATCAAGGTGACTTATTTTTAGGGAAAGCAAAAGACATTATTTCTACTCACCTGAATGAGATTTTCCCATTTCTCCCTGCTGCACAATATCAAAATTTAGTTCTACAACTACAATAGCTTTTAATCCAGAGACATTATGTGATATATTGTTTTAAGCAGAAGATAGGCCAGATAAAATTGCCATTAGAGGATTGCACATGGATAAACGTCCTTCTTTTCCAGTTATAAATTTTATCAAGCTTTGAAGAAAATTCAAGTATAAATACATCAAACAATAGTGATACTAGCACAGCAGTATAAATGCTTTCTTAACAACATTCAACTACATTTTGTTTTTATATCTTCAGCATCTTGTGTTGCATCACATTGGCCTCCCATCACATTCAGTCAATTTGCAACAGGCTGCACTGCCACGTGTCCAATAGCAACAAACTGAATTGTGCAACACAACCATTACCACGCACTGATGTCGTCTCCTTTTCCCGTCATGCTTTTCTAATCCACTTCAAAGGGCAAAAATGAGTAACCCAAGGAGGTACTCAATGTCTTAACATCTTTCAAGCTGCTCTATATTAACCCCCAAGCAGCCTCTTGGTTGCTGACCCTGCCTGGAGGTTAACAGTCAGTATTTTGGGGACTGGAAACACTTCTCACTTTTGTAAATATGGTGTTGGCTTTTGATCTTTATGCTTTATCCTTGTAGTTTCTGATTTTCCCTATTGTTTGTGCTGAAGCTAGACAATTTTCTTTCTATCCTTTTCAAATTAGGAGTGGGTGAAAAAACAGGAAAAGTTGCAAGCAACAAGGTCGTGAAGGGTCTGTATTAAGATTAAAGGTTTCACTTCATTTGGATAAAGGCTGTGCAATAGGCTCTTTCTTTAGTGAGCTGTCAGTGATCAGACAAAACAGATGTACTCATGCTATTTGCTTCTTTGAAAGAAAGAAAGCAGAGCCATTTCATTGTATTCATTCAGATAAGTTAAATTTTGACAGAAGAACTGCAAATGATGTCATCATGCTGAAGATTCCTGTCATGGGCAAGTGCTTTAGCCATTTCCTCCTTACACCAGTAAAAACACCCTCGCTTTTCTCTTGATTGTTTTTGTAATAAGATCTACCTGAAAAAACTGGGAAAATTTTCGGAAAATTGGTTATTCTTGTTGAAATAGTTTGCAGTAAGGATGATATCTGAGAATAGGCTTGATCTAAAATGTTTTGAATTGGAAATTCAAGGCTCTTTTTTTAGGGCCTTACCTCACATGGGTTTTCATGCCTTTGTATCACAAGGTGTGGAAAGGAGTGGAACAAATAACAGTATGAATAAAACAGTGATATTTACATCCCCCAGCTTTTCACAGAGAGAAGATAAGATTTTACTTCATTTAACCCAAGCAGGTGCAATACACTTCAGGGACATGGCAGTTAAGGGATAGGTTACAGATGTTACTTTTGGCCTTAGCTAATGTTTCACACAGCATTGGAGAAATTGAGTCAATAATACTGAATTATTATTATTCACATTTGATTAGTATGGATGTTTTCCTCTGAGTGGCATTTGTCTGTGCTCAGAGCACAGCAAAATTTTCATAGAGCACTCAGCTATTACAGCTATGCTTTAGCATGCAAGCACCATCAATTCTGAATTGTGCAAAACAGGTCTGACACAGACAAGGACTGTGAAGTTGCCACCTTCCTGATGTGTGATCTCTGTGTAAATCCATTCAGTCAGTTCCAGCAAATATAGAAAGTTTGAAATTTACTTTTACAGCCACTTCTCAGTCATAGTTAAGGTGAAAGATTTTTTTACCCAAATGACAAAATATTGTTGCTGGTGTCTCACTAGATAGATGGGGATTTTTATTTTATTTTATAATGGAGATAGAATTTATATCAATTTCAAGATAATGATATAAAAACATCTTTCTTAGAACACATATGTGTGTAAACATGCTTCATAAATTCACACCATGCAAATAAATGACCATCTCTACCACTGACTGCAGAAAATTAAAGTGCCCAGTTACAATTAAAAGGTAAATCTCATTTACTCTAAGCAATGAAATATTTTTTTAAGAATTCATTCTTATTCCATCAATATGATTTATCTTTGGCTTATGCTGAAAAGCTGGTTATTATATAGTTATTAAAACAATAAAGATCTCATCAGCATTGCTTTTAAAATCATAAAACATCACTCTTTTCTAAGTCATGAGCCACATGGATCTTTGGGGAAAAATGTCCACATTTTTTAAGTTGCACTGACTCAGAATTATGGCAACTGCAGTTTTCCTTCAGAAGTACTGGTCTCTGAGTCAGTGCTTGTGGGAATATATTGTTTCAAAGTACTTCATGGGATATAATTTTCAAAGGGATGTATGGAAACCATACACTTCCGAGTAACATTAATGGGGAGTTGTGTGGCTGAACAGAGCTTTGAACATTCTGGTTAGAAGTTTATATCTTAGTGAGCTGCACATGGTTCCCCTGCTATAAGCAGATGGTTTTTTTATAGATAGCAGAAGAGCCTGCTGTGGATCAGCAGACATCATGTTGAATGCTTCTCTCAACTATATACTTCATAAGTAACTCCACTAGGAGAGAGGGACCTTTTCTCTATCAACTATCATATTTCATAAGCCTAGCTCTTGAATTATACATTAAAGCTATCATAATACAAAAACTTCCTCATGCAAAATCAATATTTCCTTACTCAAAGTAACTCCATCATGCCCTACGCCACACAGCCCAAATTGCTATTGTGTTGCATTCTTATCGGACCTGCAAACCACCGTGGAAAGTGCTCAGTTAGCTTTGCTCACAATTTGCATGCCCTGTGAAAGGTTTTACTGTTTGCCTGTGCTCCAGGTGATACATGACGATAAGGCATTACATAATTGCAGCACACATCACTTGAAATTGGGAATGAATAATGGGAAGCCATGCAATGCTGAGTGGAAAGAGGCTAACAGCAATGTGATAACAATATGGAAAATGATTCTATGAGTAAGTGTATGCAATGAATTCCCATTCACATTTGCTAGCCAGGAGCTGGGAGCTGTTATGAGTAAGCTCTGAACTACCTCATATATCATGGCATATTAGAATTGATGGCACTAGTTATCTATATATGCTGCTAGATATCTAAGCAAATGATCTTTTTGAAATACGAATTCATCAATCTTTCTTTTTCTGACTTCAGAACACTAAAATGCAACATGTACAGAAAGGCAGGTTGCCTCCTGGTGCTGACGATTTGCATGATTAGGATAACAATCAGCACTAGAAAGGTTCCATGAGGCTTTTCAACCAAAAAAAAAAAAAAAAAAATCAACTGATCTCCTGTCTCCTCATATCTCTGCAGGTGTTCAAAGACTCCAACTTATTTTATTCCAGATATTAGTGTTGCCAACTTATTGTTTTTATAACAATGGCTTATGCAGAGCGTGGGAAACCAGGCTTTTAAGTTTTCACTGCCTGTGTCCTGATTCAGGACTTAGCACAGAGATCCAAGATGTGCAATAAACCTCTGGTACCAAAATGACTAAACTACAAGCTCTGTAATACATGATGATACATAACATAGAGATGAACTTAATACCTCATATATTTACTGATGAGGAAGGTAGAGATAAAGGTTTAAAACATGGAAACAAATTTAAAGAATAGAGTTTTCTGCTCTGATCATCTATTGCTTACTAGTCACAAGCTGATTGTCATTTTAAAGTGCTTATAAACTCTACAAAAATAATAGAGCTGAATGCACTTTACCTCTAATTCCAAACCAGGACAGTTTTTTCTAGTTTGCTGGAATGACATAAAAGATGGATGGAATAGCTTCACCAGCCTTGTGTTATGCTTTCTTGGAAACCAGTGATTCTTGCATTAGAATCTGTGGGCTCTGTAACAATCTCCAAAGATGGCATTTTACAAATCATCCTGAGTGAACTGAATCTTGACTCTTGACCAGAATACTACTGAGGTCAAAAGGATTTGGAATTTGTGTTTGTAGTGGAATCTTAGCTTGTATCTCCTCATATATCCCATCATAAAAATGTTGCCTTTATTAGTAAATAATTTCTATTAGTTATTCTGGAAAAAAAAAATCACTCACTTTAGCAGTGCTGGTATTATGATTTTATGCAATATATCAAACTGAAAAGGTGCCATTACTTTAAGAATCTTTTGTTCTAAAATTGTAATTTTTTTAAGCATCAATGAAAATCATGAGAACTAAAATATGCTTTCTAAAATGTTCTCATTTTTATAGGTCAGAAGATGTTATTGGAAACATAGTTGTAGCAAAACTTAAATTTTATTATGTATTTTGCTCATAAATATTACTGAGAATTATCTTGAGCAGATATATGAGTAATATGAGTGCCTATTTTGTTCACAATATTTTTAATTACATCCTTTCTCTAGAAATCAGATAATTTGAAAGACTACTGTAAAATGGGACCCTCTGTTTCTAAAATGTAGAAGGAATATGACACTGCAAAACCAAAATGGTAAATTTGATAGACAAAACTTTCATTTACATTTTTAATTCTTAGCTCTTGCATAATTTAAAAAAACCCAAACAAACCAGCAAATGGTAAGATGGTGTTTTAAATATTTGCAAACTGGAGAGCTTAAAACACATTTTTAGCTAAAATTCATGTATACTCATAATCCAAAGAAGAATAGACTCCAATGTGCAAATCAAAAAAAATCAGAAAATGTTCAGTTCTTTTCCACATATGTTCAATCAGGTGTCCCTAGTAGGCAAGACATGTTAGCTAGTATTTATGAACATAATACCTTTTTAAAATAATATAATATTATATATGTTTATGAAGGTAGTTAATAATACAGATCAACATAATTTTTTTCTTTTCTGAAGACAGTCTCAGAAATTAGGCAGTACGATCCTCATATAACAAGATAATCAGTTCCAGTCTTATTTAGTAATTTGTTCAGTTCAGTTTATATAGATGAATCTCATAAGACAAGGGAGGGCATATGTTTGAAGCTCATTTCTAATGAAATGGACCTTGCACTTCTGCCCTGTTCATTGACATAAGTTCACTTTCCAAATTAATTTTTAGTTTTGGCACCTAGGAATGAACAGATTGCTTTGTGGTAGAGAGTATTTCTGATAAGCAATGAAAAAACATGGACAAGAAGAGGCTAATATCAAAATCTGAATATGAAATAGCAACTAGAGGTCTCAAGTCTGGAGAGGTTTAGCTGATTATGTTGATTAAAACACATCTAACAAAACCACTGTCACTGACGTATGCAGATCTTTGCTCCTTTGGGAGTATCTGACTTTCAGAAGAATATCATAACAAGTAAAACTCCCAATTAATTCTTCTCCATATATTCATATTATAAACTCTCCTACAACTCTAATAGAACTTTCCTAATTATTTCCCAGAGCTACCCTATTGTTCCTTCTTCAGCCAAATATCTTTCTTTTATTGTTTGCTAACAGGGCATTTCCTGCATGCACATTATAAAAGATCAGACAAAATTATGTATTCTGCACAGAGTACTCGCCTGATTTGTTAGACTGAGCTTGAATAAAGTTCAGTACAAACAAAGACTTTAAATTGAAATAGCTAAGATGCCATTGGGAAACTCTTGGCCATCAGTGGAAAAATTTTAGATGCCAAAAGTGTATCTATTCATCTTGCAACACACAAACATGCAGTTGGAGCAGTATGGAATATTTTCATTCTAATCTTTAAAATCAGATCAGACAGTTCAATGGTTGAGTGGTTTGTTTTCTGTCTGGACAAAAGAAACTTATATCATTTGTTGTTTTTTGCTGTTTTCCTCCTCAATTCCCCTGATAAGTCAGTGGTTCAAAATTGTATTTCCCATATGGGACCAAGCAATTTACAGGTAAGAGTTATGCAAAACAGATGAATTATATTTTAGTCTCAGTCCCTTACTTTGTATTTATTTGTCTATGAGATTGAAAGCTGAAAATAAACTTTTTTTTTTCAAATTATGATAAATCTGCATCTTAATATGATAACATTAAATAGTTATTTTTATGACTGCCATATAATTTGGACATGACTATCAACTTTGTTTAATATATTTGTACAATACTTTAATATACAATAAATAGCAGCTTCTAACAGTGGAAGAATTTGACTGACACATTTGAGGCCCAAGCTCCAGCTGATCAGTGCACTGGCCAGTACATTTTGTAGTCATATATAAAAAGTAAATTATAGAGAGACTCTATAAATATCACATCTGTAAAAATCATTCCAACAATTGGTGCCATCTTAGGGTTTTACCTGGAAATATTGTAGCATGGTGGCTTAAAAAACTGCTGAGGGCAGAAGACATTTCATTACTGGTTTTATTAAAAGTTTCAATAAAAATATTGTGGCTTTCCGTTTAAACATCTCATGCAGAGCAGTGAAACCAAAGATAACTCTGCTGAGTTCCCGGTGAGAGGCAGGAAGATAAAAATCAACATTAAATAGAATTGGAAGGAAAGTGGTTTTATTGTTCAGACAGACACAAAATGTAAACAAATAGTTCAAATACTGGAGGGCATATTGGATTGTAGAACATGGTTTTAATCGACATTTTCGGTACTGATTAACACAGTGATCTTTTAACATAGTTTTAATAGTGTTTCTTTTTGAAACCATTAACCTCTCAGGGTTAAGAAATCACTTTATCAAATGTCAGTTTTGTGTTGTGGAAGACAGTGGAGCTGATGCAGTCCCATAAAGATTTTACCTCTCAACCTTTAGAACAGTGATTTTATTGTCTCAGGCAAACCTTAAAGTTATGCCTTGGCATTAGAGATAGTACAGATCTGTCCCATCCTAGAAAGCTGCTGCCTGGAGGTACACATTCCTTGTTAACACGTAGAAGAAATTTTTGTGAAATTAGTCATCTTAGCCTATAATATTCACATGACGAAGCACGATATTTTTTCAAATGTCAGTACCATGGTGTTTAGAAAATAACAAGATTTTAGGGATTCTTCATTACTCAGAAGTGAGAAGAAAAAGTGTCACTGAAAACTTGTTCTATTTCCTAAGAAATTAATTACTTCCAGTTTCTGTCAGACACAGTTTCAGTGGACGTCAGTGGAAGGGTAATCAGTGAATATGGCAGATCTGACAGAATATTTCTTTGCAGAAAGTGCCAGTTTTGGGGGCTTGAAGTTTGTTTGTATTAGGGACACTCATCTCTAGATTTAGATGAGGTCTAATCTAACTTAACTGTCCTTAGACCTTCCTACCCTGTGGTCAGGTCAGTTTGTAGCCTGTCCCCTTCAGATGCAGGTGATTTTTATACGGTAAAACAGCTTCATCAGAAAGGAGTGCAAAAACTACACTATGGTACAACCATGTGCTTGTCATTTTGCACAGCTGTCAGGGAGGCAGAGAATGGCTCAATGTCTCTTTGAAACAGGTGAAGTAGCAGACATGCCTTTCACTTTTGAGGTGAGCGCTTCCAGGTACCTTGAAACCTTCAGTTCTGTGGTTCTAATGAAAGACTCCAGCATGCCTAAGGTTCTTATGCAGAAATTTCACCTTCAGCTCTCCTCAGAAGAATTTGATACCCCTTTACTTGCCATACTTAATTCTCTACTTCTCTACAAAGTCTTCTTGCACCCAATCATCCCCTTCTTACCTGCTCCCAAACAGCCTCTTTTAGCATATTTGTATATTATCAACTTTTATTTTTATTTCATTCTGAAGATTTGCAGCATCACTCCAGAATAATGAAGCTCTCCTGGAACTGGGACTGCTATGCATTGTCATCTCACCTAGTTGTTATCTCTACAAAAGATCCGTGTTATGAAAGCAGTAACTTGTTCAGGCACTAAAATAACAAAGTTCCTGTCTGCCCCACAGGGCTACTCTGCACTTTCCATACTATCTTAATATATTTTAGATCAGAAATCCTGATTCAATCTCAGCAGAAATTAGATCAACTCTTGTCATTCTAAAAATGAAGATAATAAATATTGACTGACATCAGTGGTGAGAGTACTTTAAATATATACATTTTAAGTTATCTGTGACTTATTTACAAAATTTTGGTACCACCTTTACACTCTAAGTGCATACAGTAGGGGTAAAATCTGTGGTGTTTTAGTAACCCTCTGGTTACTAAACAAAAGTTTTACATTCTGGTAATAAAAATGACACAATGTTGGATATGCTTGAAATTATGGATATTTCTTTCTTTGACTGAAGATAGAACAAATAAACTCTTGCACATGGATATTGAGCCTTTTCATGTTTAAATCAGTCAACTTGAATTATTTTATTATATAATATTGATATTTGCTACAGAAAAAAACTAAGAAAACAGATAGAAAATAATTCTGCAGGACTTTTTTTTCTTTTTTTTTTTTTTCCACTGAGAAGCTCTAAATAGAACTACATAATCAGAGAACAGCTGAGGTTGTAAGTCCCCCTCTAGAGACAGTCTATTCAAACCCTTTGCTCAGAGTAAGATCACATAAACCAGGTTCCTCACCCCATATCCAGTCAAGTTTTAAATAACTCTGAGGATAGACCAGCACAACCTTTCTTTTCAATCTGTCCTAGTGGCTGATCATGTGCATAGCAAAAAAGGGTTTTTTCCTTCTGTTTAAATGGAATTTCATGTATTTTAATTTGTGCCAACTGCCTCTTTACCTTTCATTGGCACTACTGGACAGAATATTTCTCCATCTTTACCATCCACACTGAGTGCTCATACACAGAGATCAGATCCATCAGAGCCTTCCCTTCCCCAGTCTAAACTCTCAATGTCTCATATATCAGGTACTCCATCCAGTATGTCCGGGTCACTTTTGTACTGGAGAGCCAGAACTGGACTCAGGATTCCAGATATCTTTTACCAGTGCACAGTAAAGGGGAAGGATTACTTCATCTGCTGGTGAAGATCTTAATGCAGCCCAACATGCTTTTGGCTGCCTTTGCAACAAGGATGTATTGCTAGCTCATAGTCAACTTGTTGTCCACTAGGACCCTGAGGACCTTTTGTGCAAAGCTGCTTTCCAGTCTGCCTGTCCCCAGACTGCTGTCATATCCGGTTATTTCTGTCCAGCTGCAGGACTTTGCATTTCTCATTGTTGAATTTCATGATAGTCCAACTGGTCCATTTCTCCAGCGTGTTTGAGATTGCTCTGAGGTGCAGACCTGCCCTCCTGTGCACTATTTCCCCCACTTGATATGACCTGGGATTGTTCTGAGGGTACGTGTGATTGTTCTTGAGGGTATCAAGCAATCTGCAAATGCTGCAAGCAACCACTCCCTCTCTTGGGAGAGGGAGTTTTATATAGTGTTTAGCTACCAAGTTTAATAGTTTTATATTGTGTTTAGCTACCAAGGGCCACAGGCAACACAGTTGGGTCATAACAGCAAATGTGCCATAAAGTATAGGTTGGCAGCTCTTAATCACCTTTGTCACTTCCCCATTTAATGTTCCTCAAGGGATTAGCATTAGAGATTTGCCCCAGCACATGATAACAATGTTCCAGTGCTGACAATCTGAGATTGCAGACTCAGCACCAAAGCTTGATCAGTATCTACACGCTACGTGCTCCTCTGCCACGTTCCTTGTAGGACTTGATCCCACATAGTCTTCCAGAGGAGACTCGCTAAAGATACCATTGCTGCTATTTATATGAGCGTATCAGAAGAAGACAGCAATGTTACCAGTTTTGCTTGTATAAGAACTGAATGGACAGGCCAGTCATGTCTGAGAGATGGTCTGGGAGTCTGCATCCACATTACCCCTAAAGCATCAGGTCCATCTCAAGCTGAGTGTTCAATCTCACCTATTATTCAAAAATAAGTATTTAAAGGTTGGTGAGTTGAACACAAATAAAAAAACCCCAAAACAGTGATTTCCTGTTTGCCAAAGCAAACAAGATTGTGAAAGTCCTTCTGAAAGCAACTGAAGTTTCTAAACACAGGCTGATCAGGAAGGTTTTTAAGTGTTGGGCATATCCAAAATAACCAGCTCAGGTTTTATTTATAGAACCCAGTGATTTTCTTAGTTTTTTCTAACAGCCTTGCAAACAGAATTTCTGAACAGTACATTAAAATCACAGTTAGCATTACAGGAGGGAAGAACAAAATGCTGAAAATTGTTATCAGCAGGCATTTGGGGAAAAAAAAAAAACTAAAGAAACAATGTCCATAGACAGTGGAAAGTAGATCCACACATATAACTTGTACATGAGTATTAGGTTGATTTTTATATTCCCAACTCATACTTATGATCTAGAAAAAAAAAAAAAAAAAAGGATGATAGATCTCAGGGGGTTTATGTCTGGAACACCTGAAGTACTTACATGAAGACAATGAGTAAACCTAGAAATCCACTGAAGTTGTTAAAGAAATTATGTAATCACCATTACAGGTCAGTCATCTGTGAAAAAAGAAAGAAAAAGTGGTGCATGGCAAAAGATGATTAAATGAAAAATATAAGAATTAAAGTGTTTCTCTCCCATGCTACACAGACCTACTGCCTACTGCTACACAGTAAAAGGCAATTCCTTTTACTCACAGAAAAAGAGGGGTTCAAAGGTCAGCTGGTGTTAAACCTGAACACTAATGATATTACTGTTTATGCCATGGGGTCTGATGACTGGGAATGTGGCCAGAGCATCTTAGCTAGTAAAATATCTCAATTAGCTGCAAACCCTTTGCCAAGTTGTTCAGACACATAATATGGCTCCCCTATCTCATTCAGTCAAATACTTTTTGGAATTCAACAAATGGGACTAGACAGATGCAATTGGAGGCAAGCAATGATGCTAGAAAACTTTTCTAAGGAGGAAAGAGTTTTTCCTTTACAAAGCCTTCAACAAGGTACTGATTACAAGTATATAATTTAGATTTAGACAATTTTTAAAAGTTCCTACATTTTGCTTTATTGTAGACCAAACCCCCTCCAATTGTTGCATCTCTTTGATGCTTCTAACTGTAACTTTTACCCTGCAGCTTGATGTTCAGATCCTTTGTCTGGTTATTAAAAATCCCAGTTCTTTCCACATTATGCCAGGTAAATCTGAACTTGATTCTTTTATCTTGTATCTCACACTGTATCTACAAAGCTATAATTTCTTTTATACTCATCCTCTCCCTCTCTAGTTCTGACACAGGTATCTCTCTGATTGTGTCTTCACAAAACATTTTGGATTTACTAAAACAGCATTCTTTGGCAAAACAAAGAATTTTGGCAAATTCTTCCAGGTCTAATAAACAAAACTATTTTCATACATGTACTTACACGTACATATATGGATATATTTCTATTATGTCTTGAATAACTGGTATTTATCTTAAAATATTTTCCTAGCTCATCTTTACTAATATCTTGTAATAATTTATTATAGGCCATATGTTTCAAATTTTCTCATAAATTATATGAAAGGAGTGTCAAAAGTCTTACTAAAGTCATCTCAGGTCTTTAAATTACTAATCTGATGGGTCAATGCCTGTAAAAGAAGCATTTTAAACTAATCTAACATAATTTGGTTTTGAGAGATTTAAGTTTGCTGTTTTCTCTCATTTTTAAGCATGCACAAATTGTTACATGTCATGTTTCAACATCTTCCAAGGTACTATCATTCATCTGACTAATGTGCTGGGTCTTTATTCTTCCTTTTTAACCTGCAAGACCTAAATTTGCTTTCTTCAGCCCTCTTGAGTGCCAATTACATTGAAATTCAATCTTCATTTCCCCAGATCTTGTTGAAGGATTTTGGATCATTAAATTGTGTCTTCATGAAGTGATTCTTTTCATGTAAAGCTATACTGGAAAATCATAGTCCTTCTTCATGTTGAGAAAGTGGTTTGTCTGGCCTTTGGGTAGATGGTACAAAAGGAATGTTTACTGATGTAGTTTTGCTTATTTATTTGAAGGGGACCCTTGGACCAGTTATGCTTACTTCTTTTGAAACTGAAGACAAAGTATCATGAAAGCCATCTGTAGATTTTCCTTAATCTCAGCACCAACCTCTTTATTATATATATATATATATATATATATATATATATATATATGACCTCACATCAATTTTTTGTTCTTTTTTTTTAAACAAAGAATTTTTTAATTGATTTTGATATTCTACATAACAGGTAATTCTTTATGTGGGTGGATTTCCTCTGTGCCAAGCCCTCTCTTGAATGATAATTTTTTAATATTATTTTGTTGTAAAGATGTGGAGCCTTATCTTAAAATATTTTTCTCAATTTGGAGACAGCTTGCAGACTTTTTAATGTGTATGTGTCTATCTTTTATTTAAAGGAATCTCTATAATGATCTCTACCCATTCATTTAACTTAAGTGCACTAACTGCTATATCTGAGGATATTTCACAAGAGTTCTTGATGATTTATGAGCTGTACTGTGCCTAGCAAGCAACAAACAGTTTGCCAGTCCCCCAGTCCTTTCTTCCCAATCGTTACAATTTTTGCTTTTCTCTGCGCATGTGTGGCCTGCAATGGATTTCTTTTAGATCCAGCTGGCACTGGCTCTATCAGACACAGAGGAAGTTTCTAGAAGCTTCTCACAGAATCACATGCATGTGAATATGAAATGACCACACACAAACACACACATGCAGCCCTCTCCATTGAAGTGTTTCAAGTGATCACTTATAGTAGAATTTTTCCCCTCTAGCAGGGGTTTCTCCTCAAAATTACTGGGGTTATGTTTGAAGCTGAACAAGGAATGGGAGAATAGAGCTCAGATATTTTTTGAGCTTTTTAGGTTTTTTTTTTTTGGCAGAAGTTCATCTTCCACATAGAACCTGCTGACTGGTTACAAAAATGCAGGGAAACTTTTTTGAAGTAGAGATAAAAGAAAACTGTGATGCTATGATATCAAGGTCTGCATTCCATTGTCATCTGGACCCTCATCTCTATTTGCTACAGAAATGCAAGGCTTTTTAGATGTAGAATTTGGGTTCGGTAGGTCTGGGTTTTACAGCACGGCAGACCTGTGACTGGAACTCCAATACTTTTTGAAAAGTAACTTTTACTTTGGTCTCATGTACAGCCCTAAAAACACATTATTTACTTTCAAGAAGGCTTATCTATAGACCATGAATATTATTATTCTAAACAGTACTGCTTGTTACCAGGCAGAGTGAAGAAAACATACACAGTAACCAGAGTTCATAAAGTCTATACCAGGTAAGTCTATAAGAGGTGAGCAGTGTCTTGACTTGTTTCAGCTTCAGAGTGATTTTTTTCACTGTTTTAAGTGGGCTGTTATAAGTACATATAATGGATTCGTGAGTATATTTAGTCCCAAAGTGTATAGAGAGATGAAAAAATTCAGAAAGCTTTGTAATACAAAATGCACATTAGTGTTTCTAGCCAGCATGCATTATAAGACCTTTTAAAATATTTTGCAATTGTTTTATGTCTTTCCATTCCCAGGCTATGCCATCAATTAAATTTATGTAAGTAAATGCAATTATGTTAGTGCTGAAGTAGTAAGGACTGTATTTGAATCCAAGTCTTTTCTTGGCCTTTGAAGCTGTTTGTGTACAAAACTCTTCCTTCATGTGCATATGGCTACAGATTTGACTGACTCCACACCTGTGCAAACATGTGGTAATATGTGTGGGGATTTTACAGTGAATGTTTGAGTGCCAGATCTCCCACTTGTGTGCTGGTAGTGTTGAAGAGCAAGTCAAGTGGTAGGTGCAAGTGTTTGCACTGCTGGATGTGGGAAGGTGTAATTGTTAGTGCAACTTCACAAGTACACAAAGGAACTGGCAGGTTGAATATCTGATCTGTGAGGCTGAGTGACTGTGGCTGCCCTGGCATGGACATCTCAACTCACAGCGGAACTCTTAAACACGCACTGATTTATTGTGTATTTACACCTAAAATTACTCCACCCATGTCAAATCTGAGCTCTGGGAAGTCCCAATCTAGGTCCCTGGAAGGCTAGGAGGTAAGCAGGAACAGTTTTCTATGTCTCCCCACAGTGTGCCCTCTGCATGAACAAGAGTCATGGTGTAAAGCAGACGTAGGAAAAAGCAAACAAACAAACACACACCAACCCCCCCAAGAACTAACAAAAAAGAACTCACCTCCTCCACATGTTTTTCTTCAGCTGTTTACCCAATTTCACACATTTTATAAGTTCCCAGAATTGCTTCCAGAAAGTTTCCAGAGCTTCTCTTTTTCTGCCTTTTCCTCTCTCAGTGTTTTGTGATTTTTCTCTCCTCATTTAGCTGTGTGGAACCATTTTTTAACAGAGAGAGAGCAATTGTAGAAAAGGTAATTTTTTCCAAAGGAATAAAACACATGCAGATGAGAGGTGGGCAGAGAGGTGGTCTGCTACTGGGCAGAGATTTCTTTCAAAACTCTATTTAGTAGTGAGGATTGAGTTAGCAGTAAGCTGTGACTTCAGCAGAGGCACCTTTAAATGGAAGTGTTGATAAGCTGGGACATGTTGAAGTGGATTGTCAGACTCAGTATGCAGTGTCTGAAGAATGTTAACAAAAGGACTCAATTAGTTTAAGATGGAGTGAATAGTAAGTTGAAATACTATGATGCCTTGATTGAGGAGAAAGAGGCTAATGCTGAAACTTACCCTGCTTGACAATGGTGAGATTAGGAGCTGTAGGTCACATTCTTGCAGAAACAGGAAACGATAGTTCTAACAAAAGTTTCTGTGTTTGGAAAGCAATCTAGGGAAAAAAATACTGAATGGAAAGCACAATAACAAAGAATTATACCACTTGTCTTAAGCCTATTCAGGCTTCTGAAAATGTCTAACACATTAGAAGACTGCTTGGAAAACAACGTCTACCACAATGCTGTCAGTATGCACTGCTGCCTTACCTCATTTGCACTGACAGCTTCTTGTTGGCCTCTTCTGACTGGGGTCACTGCCATCTCATCCCTTTCTTTGGGAGGAGACGTCTCCTTGCACAGTGTTGATGAGATAGTTGGGGATCCCCTTAGATCTACCATATTCAGAAAACTTCCTTTCCTTCATTTTCCCACTTACTCCCTTTTTTTTTTCTTTATGTGTGAGCACTCTGCACTTTCTGCAGTATTTCCCATTTTCCTTGTTGAAGGACTAGCATGCCATAAAGTATGGCATCAAACAGTAGGCAAGCCCAACCTACAGCATTTCTTAACCTGTGGACTGGAAAACAGGTATCTTTCTTGGAGCAGTGGGCATACAAGTAAACAGCTCTCTGAGGAGATGGGAAGGGTCATTGCACAGTGAAGGGGGCAGCTAGATGTACTGTGACTCCCAGATAGTGTGTTTTGGCTTTCATTAAGGTGTTTTTAATCTAAAAATATTTTGTAATCTTACAGTTTAAAGTTATTTTCTGTGTGATTTCTCACATGCAAATAATCTACTTAAGTGCAAACACACCCCAACTCTTGAAACTTCCCCATATTGTTGAAGCAAACTACTTTAATGAATTCTTATCAGTGTCATGATTACATTTTTTACCACTTAAAATTCACATAAATTAGATTGCTGTAATAATTTGTTCCAGGCATAAAACTTACTGCCTGTAAATAATTAACTCAAAAGTTATCTAGTTACCATATATATTAAATCAGTAGGAGAGAAAATACATTTGTATACATTCATAAAAAAAGTCAAGCACTTTTTTGAATGAGAGATAGTCAAACGCACAATTTGGTCACAGGTTTTCTAAACCTGTATCTAAGTGAATTTTCAGCAAATGTATTCTTAACTTCTGATGTTGAATGCCATATATCATGTGTATCTGAACAATGTTGATTTTGTAAGGCTTACATTTTCCTGTTAAATTAACTCTAAATCTGGCACTTACTGAGCTCAAAGGATCTTCTGCCAAACCTCATCCAATTTGGTGACACCAACAGATATGATAAATCCCATAACTGTATTGTCTCCTTTCCTCTTCTCTATTTTTATAGGAATCTGTAACAAGAAAACAACATTCTTTTTTTTGAGCCAATTTTAACACTTGAACTTTAAATAAGTAAGATTGCAGGAATTTTTGTTTGGTTTCAAACTGATGATCTCTTTATTATTCCTTTGCTTCCTAACTTGTAAAGAATGAAACAGATGTGTATTTATGAGACAACTTCTTAGAATAAATTAAGGACTGGCTCCCAAAAGTTATGAGCAGCTTTTATTTCTTGTCTAGACATATTTTTAAATTGGAAAAGAGAAAAAGAATTTTTATTGTTTTTATAGTATGACAATGTTTTGATTAATGTGTATTAAAAAAACCCAAACATCAGAAACCCACCTACTTGAGGCAAGCAAAGCTGCATTCTGCAACACAAGGTTTTATCTCTCATCGCAGCAATCTGATATATATGTGAGGTTCACACTCTGCTGACTGATCCTGTCAGAGATCTGTCCTGGTGAAACAAACCAGAAGGGAGTGGTCAATATTTTTGTCAATACATACACAAAGAAAGGTTTCTGTCTGAAGTTTAACATTTTCCTTGCATGAAATAATTTTACGGGAGGAAATTTGATATCCAGATTTCTCCTGAAAAATTTTTCCATGTGCATTGACTCTCTATTAATTTCCATCATCTTTCTTCACATATAGAAAGGAGTTCAGTTCAGGCTGTTTTCCTGGACATGGTGTTTCACTTCAACTGAAACTTTAAAAACCAAACAAGAAAAATACGGTGAGACATGATGAGAAAATCTCCAAAGATTTAGAATATGGGTTCAAAAATTATGGTCCAGATGTACATTGTCACAGACATATAGACCTTAATGGAATTGTTCTGATATATGCCAGCTGAAGGTCTAACCCAGAATGTTCATGGGAAGACTTGAATGTGTGAAACTGGGCGTCCAGTCGAGAATAAATTAACTTTCTTGGACAAAGCCGATCACATTCATTTGGAAAGGAGCCCCACTAGTTGGCATTGATTTTAAAACCATTTTTTAAGCACCTTTAATAATGCCTGATTCAAACTCAATGAAGTCAGTGGAACCCTTTAAAGGGTCTGAAATCAGGCACATCATGAAAACTGTTTCATCATATGTTTCAATGACATTTAAGTTCACTTGTCTTATTTGAAGAATTCTTTATTCAGCTACTCACAGCTTGAGAGTCTCAGTTCTTTGGACATTTTTTGTTGATTTCATTTTTGTTTGGAAGATGCTGGAACGGGAAGAACTCAGGGAACTTTTTAGGCTAGGAAAAATCAGAAGTATTCTGGGGTTGGCTTGAGGTATTGAGAATTTATTTTTAATGACAATTTAATTCTGATTGCATGAACTTTGATACAAAAGAGAATATTACTGGTATGCTAATGTTGCCCTGATTTTCAAAAGCCTTTTGATATTTACATATTTAGAGTCAATTCCCACACTTTTCTCAAAACACTATGTGTTTTTCACATTCCTTCTTAGAAGAGGAATGAATTGACAGACTGTTCAACTAGCCAATGTGATTTGGAGATATGTTATCCTCCAATCCCTCTCATTTTAGAGAGTCTATAAATGTAGAAACTGTAAATAAAGTTCTCCCTTTTTTGCCTTAAGTGACTGAGCGTGTCCAGTGTCCTCCTTCCGTGTCCAGCGTGACATGCTAAAGATAGAGAAAGTGTCAAAATTCTTTTTCTACACTTGTTTTGAAAGGAAGAACAAAATAGATGGTTTTTCATGATCTTTCAAAATGTAGGGTCTGGCTTCTAAGACCATTTTTGGTGTTTGTGGCAGCTTTACTGGTGAGACACATTTATTACGGGATGATTATCCTTCAAAACTGTACCAACACACCACCAGAAATATGTCTGTCATTGTTCTCAGTACTCTTACTGTAACAGTGGGAACAGTTTGGGATACACCTCCAACAAGATCAATATGATCCCATAGGGAAGAAGACATACTTATGCATAAACCTTCCTTGAACTGTCCCATTTTTAAGAGCTTAAAATCTCCTGTGAACTGATGAACATCTGAAAAGAAAAACTGGTTATTACTAGAAAGAGCAAATATGAATGGAAAATAAGAAAAATATGTGTACAAAATTCATGTCTGGAATTCGTTTTTCTGAGTTACAAGGCAATAGTTACTCTAAACCTAAAAATAAAGACAAGCTGAAAAGAATCCTAATAGTGTGGTTTCTTTTGAACTGCAAATTGACACAGACATTTTATGGGGAGGGAAAAAAAAAAAAAAAGTGAGGCAAATCATGTACCAGTGTGAAACAGCGAACGTATGCAGCCAAGGGTATGAATCCCCTTAACTTCCATATTCAGCAGAGGTGGATTTAAAATGCAGTTGAGTCATGCTAGTTTTTTGCTGTCAAATCATCGCAATTTCAAAGGCATGAACAAGGAGTTATGCATATGGAATATCTTACTGTGAAATGAGGAACAGGGCTTGTGGTAATAAAAATATTTACATCTACATATACTTTCTTAAAAAAAACCCAGACAAGCTTCCCCCTGCTGAACCCACCCCCCCCCCGCCCCATTCCCTTTTACAACAGCCAGAATAATAACGAAAAAGAAAAAACAAATATGGTTAAGGAAAGTTTTACACCTATTGGCTAGTCTCCTAGTGTTCCAGGGTTTTATCTTTTCTCATAAAAAATAAATATTTAAAGACAAATTTTTGAAAAAATAATGTTTGCACTGTGCTATCACCCTAGATTTCTGGACTGAGGAGAACAACATAGACTTCCAGATAATTGTTCTTTGTTCAATTTATTTTGGCTGTCAAGGAACTTTCACGGTTCTTCATGAAATTATTTAAACATCTTAGCATAATCTTATTGAAGGAAGTATTTGCATCTGGACACAAAATTTTAATTGCAACAAATGTAAATATGAAATATGAAGGGATTTCTGAAACTGTTTTATACCTAATGGGTACTCACAATCTCTTGTGAATCTCTTGCCTCTTACCAAATGCACCCAAAGTTGTCCTCCAGATAGAAATGAAAATTCAAATCTACTTAAATCTTACAGGAAGGCACATAAAGGGAGAAGCTGCTTGATATTGGCCTATTGGCTTGCTCTGTTTTGTGTTGCAGTTAGAAGTCATCTTGATATGATACAGCCCAGCATAAGCACATATGGAATGAAATGTGACATGCAATAAACAAAGTATTTTAAATGAAACTTTTTATAGCCTTAAGAAATAGAAGAAACAGTCACACTCTGCTCATTAGCTTGTAAAAGTAGACACAATGGCTTGTTTTGTAGGAAATTTCAATTCATGCCCATAAATCAAGAAACAACGTAAGCAGTTCTGATTCTCGTTTATGGGAAAATGTTTAATTGCTTATTTATTTGATTTGTTACTCTAAAATGCATTCTTATACGATGTATTCTTACATCTTGTGTCTGAAAAGAGTAGAGAGATGTTTCTTAAAAGCGTTTTTTAAAATGACTTGGTGTCGGTCCAGTGCTCTGATGTCACTGGAACAGAAACAGGACTTTGTCTGGATTTACTAGAAGAGGAAAGGCTCTTTTCAGTTTTCTCTGTTTTATTGCATCTTTCTTGACATTAAACTCCAGTACGCAGTGCAGCCTATTCCAGATGTAAAGCTTTTCTTTAAAGTACTATGCCAATTACTGACACATAATGTCATATAAATTATTGTAAACTATTAGATAAAATGTACTGATAAAATCAGGCCTATTAAACACTTGCAATTTGGTTTCTCCTTTTAAACCAGCACATTAAAATTATGAAATGCAATATATTTATTACATATAGCGTATGTTTGCATAGTAAAAAATAACAAAATATAAACTTAACTCTCCTTATAACTGATTGTCAAATAAATTTTCTGATAGAAAGACTTTTAGTAGCTTCTGTAGGCTTTCTTGCAAGATTACATGCTTTCTCTGTAGTACAGTTGCAAGACAAAGGACAGATGTCACAGATCTCTTCCCAAAATAACCACTTCTTTCCCTAAAATGTCTCATTTTTATATCTAAGTTGTAAAACTCCAACTCCAACTTGTAAGCTACATCCTTGACTTCAATGCCTCACAGTATGCATTTTTTATCTTATTCTGTTAGATAATGTTAACTTTCCATAATGTTATCCACCATCCTAGTGCTCTTGGAGATTGCTTTTGCACATATTGGAGAATGTAACCTTATTTCCTTTCTTCTGTACTTAAAAGCTAAAATGTCCCCAATAGGTCATTTACAAATATTTAGACTAAATTCTCAAATATAGTATGAGACTAATTATGCTTATTCTCCTGTAGCAGCAATCATAAATGTGCTCAAATAAACCTTTATATACTCATTTAATTCTTCTGTTCAAGAAGAAATACTTTTATGCCTCTTGGAGAAATAAATAATAAATTAAAATATTTTTAATTAGGTCTCTCCAAAGCACAGATTTTTGAATTTGTAAAACCATTACTTCAAGAATTATCAGTACAAGCAATAAGTCATACATTTAACATTAGAAAACAGATCACATGGGATCTCAGACATTAGAGAGAGAAATGTTCTTCAGTCATTTAAACTGTTTAAAAAGTTTTAGCTATTTACAGAGGAGTTTGGAGTAGTTTTTTGAAATTTCTGAAATAACTTTTTTGAATGATCATGCACAAAATATGTATATACCTTTGAGTAAATAACTGTTATAGTTTCTTTTAAGTGAGAAGTGAGAAGTTTCTTTTCTTAGAGAAGTGAGCACTTCTCTAAAGCCAAGAATTAGATGGAGGTGAATGGCAGGCAATTTAAAATAAAATAAAAAAAATTTAAAAATACAGATCATCATAACAGAATTCATCATGAAGTAAGTAATCTGATAGTTTTTTGAAAATTTTGATATCTCTTTTGAATTGTTTGTAAGCCATACAAGTGCTGTTGCTCCACCATGTGCGGTTATATTGGCAGATCTAATTTTAAGCAGTATGTCATAATCAGGGTGCTGTAACCTTCATGATTCATTCAAGGCAACAATTAAGCGCATGAATTTATAATTTAACCATGCACAAGTAATTTGATTTAGAGCTCTCTGAAAATGTGGAGAGAATCAGTTTCTTTGCTGAATTTTTTTACTACTCTTTAGGCAGTGAATTTGAGCTCATGTAATAACATTTCTATAGGTACTTGAGTAAAAGGCATTTCAGGTAAAGGAAGGACAACAAAGACTAGTAAGAGATGAGATAACCTTTAGTTTGATCAGATTAGGAATATCTGGGAGCATCTGTATGAATCACTGTTTCACAATTTCCCAAACTCTTGCACAACAGTAGATAAGACATTAGCAGGTAGGAATATTTAGGAGGAAAACTATTACTCCATTCCTAGTGCACTATAAATTTGAAAAAAAACTATAAATCCTATGGTTTCTCATAAAATATTTTTACAATAAATGTAATAAAAGAATTTGTGGTTTGGGATAAGTAAGGAAAGAGTAAACGTATCATGTGAAGAAGACATTGGCTTATTTAATATAATAAAACAAAGGTTAAAAAGGGACATGACTCTTCCTCAGAAAATATGAACAGCTCAGCAGTAGAGAGGGAAAAACAATGCTGGCACAGGAATAAATAGGAGAAAATTGACCATTAATAAATTAAAGCTCAAAATTGGAAGTCTGTTTCTTGCTTTCTCTCTAAAATTCAAAAGAAATGTACAAGTAAGGGCAAAAAATGTAAGTAGTTTCAGGGAGAAAAGCTTTCATATATTTTATTTAAATTTTATATTTACATTCTTGTATTGAGGAAGATTAATTCATTATACTGAATATTGTGGGGAAAAAAAAAAGTGGAGAATTCAATCAGGAAAGTATATTTTGATCCCTTTTGCATTTGAAGTTAAATTATTCCATACAAAAATAATTATTTCATGTTCAAGTGTTTCATAGACAGTACACAATTGCATTTAATTTCACACTAGATACATTGCTTCATATGGTTAGAGTAAAATTATATTCTTGCACGAATTTCCTCCCTAAAAGGTTGGTAAGAACTCCACTCTACCATTTGGCTTGCTGAGACTGAGCAGTTTTAACCAGGAGGAGAAGAGGGTTTGGGACTGGGTTTTTCATTTAAGTTCAGCCCCCCCCCCCCAAAAAAAAAAAAACCAACAAAAAACCCCAAACAAACAAACAAAACAACACAACAAAGAAAAAGGGAGGGGGGAGAAACGAACATACTATGTTCCCTATGTAATGAAATATCATTATGTAATGAACTTACTATGAACCAGTAATTGTGACATTAACCATTTTGGATTTGAAGTAACCAGAGACCTTCCATAGATTTGAATGGAAACTTTATAGTCAGAAATATGTTAATGAGCCATAAGTATGCTAGCAAGATGTTTTACAAACAAGAAATTGGGAGGAGAATATATTTTATTTGTATCCATTCCCCCATTCTCTCTCTCATAGCTAGGAGACAAGGAAATGTATGTTTCCTTCCCAGCACTACAGCAAAATCTTTTTCTCCAGAACAAACCTAAGTGAGGCTGGACCTTCTTCACATGGTTTAAAGCAGAGGACCCAATATGAGATTTCTTTTTCTACACCTTTTCTTAATGTTTAATTAAATCCTGTGCTTCTCTTAGCTCTCTTTAGGATGGAAAAGAGGAAATATTGCAACATCTTATTAATGAAAACTCAGGAATTACACTGCTCTTTCTCCCTGCCAAGACAGACATCCTGCAGAGACTACTCAGGGTTTTCCCAGGATAAGTTTAAAATCTCCAAAGAGTGGGGTGTAATGTGTGCGTGCACTCAGGAGCATTTTACCAGGGCTGAATTTCTCTTTCCTCATACTCTGCACACATTTGAGAGTGCACAGTGCCTTCAAGTGCGTCATTTAAGTTTGATTGCAGTATTCCTCAGAAAGAGCCATGGTTTATATTTCAGAGACTGCTATAAGGCTTGATTAATAAACAGCCTAGGAGGCTTCTGGAGTGTGTGAAAGATAACTCCTTGGCACAGCTGGTGAGTGAGCCAACCAGGGAAAGTGCGCCGCTGCACCTGGTGTTTGAGAACAGAGCAGGACTGGTGGGTGATGTGATGGCTGGAGACCACGGGATCACAGCCTTCTCTCAGTCACCCACCTGCTCCAGGAGGGTTTCCCCCACAGGTGAATTTCTGCATCCCCATGGTCCTTCATGGGCTGCAGGTGCTTCATGATTTGCACCATGGGCTGTAAGGGAATCTCAGCTCTGGTGCCTGGAGCACCTCCTCCTTTTCCTCCACTGACCTTGGTGTTTCCAGAACTGTTCCTCTCACATATTCTTAGCCTGGTCTTCTCTGGCCACAATGACATCTGTGCAGTAACCAGGTTTTTTTCTTCTTCTTAAATAGGTTATCACCATTTCTAATAGGCCTAGCCTTGACCAGAGGCATGTTTAGCCTGGGAGCTGCCAGAGATTGACTCTGCTGGACATGGGGGAAGCTTCTAGCAACTTCTCACAGAATCCACCCCTGTAGCCCCTCCTGCTACCAAAGCTTGGCCATGCAAACCCATCACACAACTCCCTGCAGCACTGAAGGCTGGGGGCAGAGTGGCTGGAAAGTGCCCAGACGAAAAGGACCTGGATGTGCTGGTCAACAGCAGGTGAACACGAGCCACCATGTGCCTGGGTGGCCCAATAGCATCCTGGCCTCTATCAGACATGGTGGAGCCAGCAGGAGCAGGGCAGTGATCAATTCCCCTGTAACTAGCACTGGTGAGGCTGCACCTCAAGTCCTGCATCCAGTTTTGGGTCCCTCACTATAAGGGAGACATTGAGGGGCTGGAGCATGTTCAGAGGAACTGGTGAAGGGTCTGGAGTGCAAGTATTGTGAGGAGTGACTGAGGGAACTATGTTTAGCCTGGAGAAAAGAAGGTTCAGGGGGGACCTTATTGCTCTCTACAGCTACCTGAAAGGATGTTGTAATGAGGTGGGGGTCCTTCTCTTCTCCCAACTACCAAGCAGTATGACAAAGGGGAATGGCCTCAAGTTCTACCAGAGGAGATTTAGATGGGATATTAGAAAAAGAATTTGTCACAGGAAGGGCTGCAAGCATTGAACAGGCTGCCCAGGGAAGTGGTTGAATCACCAGTGCTGAAGGTGGTGCAGATGTTGAGCTTAGGGACGTGGTTTAGTGATGGGCTTGGCAGTGATGGACAGTTGGACTCAATGATCTTAGAGATTTATTCCAGCCTAACTGATTCTGTGATTTTCTCTATTCCCAGTGCTGTATGAAAATCATTTACCTATTGGCCCTAGAGTGGTTCATTGTCTGTTATGTCAACTAAACATGTAGTATACCCCATGGGTTTTCATAGTTTCCATTATGTGTTGCTGGTCTTTTGAAAACTGGTGTAATTAAGGCTTTTCACTTATATATGTGAAAAGATTAACTTGATAAAATACTGATCATGAAAAAAAATCTGAGGAAGATAAAAGGAAAATGTATTATCTTCATATGAATAGAAGGCATAGGTCATTAAAAGCACATGGGCTTAACATTATAAGAAACACTGAACACAGGTGAAAGGATTTAATTAGAATAGACAATCAGTTCCCATATAATTTTTATTTTTATGTCACAATTTCTCTTTATTTTTTAACATTTGAACTGAGTATGCAGGGTAATGACAGTAATAGTTGAATCGTTTTATTTTTTTCTTGTTGTTCAGGGGCTTTTTGAAACTCACCACATGAATAGTTGAAAATTGGCAGTACCAACTAGTAAAAACAGTATCCAGCAGACAGTAGAGGTGAAGGGAACTTCTACTGATTCTCCAAAAATACTGTTGTCTTCTTGAGAAGACATGGGAAACAGTTTGGTGAAAAGAGGCAGAAAGTCTCATCCTAACTACCTAGCTTTTGCTTTGATCACCTTCTCCACAGCACTGGTGCTCCAGGAGGTTTCCTTAGCTGGGACTCCTGAAAACCTTTTTGGAACATCAGGCTTGCAGAATGCATTGTATTTTGTGCTTCACCCTCTCTCTCCCTTCACCTTTCACAAGTGAAAAAGTTCCACTTGAGAAAACATATTCCCCTCTTGTCTTCTTTTTGGGAACTACTTAAAAGAGAAATCTCAAGTAGCCAATGAAGTAACAAAAGCATTTTTGGTGTACTGGCTCTTTGAGAGGTTTATAAATCTGATCTTTTCAAAAGAAGCATTCCTTTAAGAAATAGAAAAAACTTCCTTTAAAGTTCACTCTCTTAAAGAAGCTATTTGTCACCCTCTCAAATCTAGTTAAAACATTTTCCAAAACTGTTTAATAACAAACATGTCTTTTTACTTAAGCATCAAAAGTATGTACTGCTAGCATATTCTCTGAAGCCAATAAATACCAGCTGATCAGCCTTGAATCCTTTTAGGAAGTTTAAAACAGCTGTGCTGCAAAATGAAGTGAGAAAAGCAGCAGGAACAGGCTTTGGCAGGCCTGGATTTGTTCATAATGAAACAAAGGTTCTAAATTATTTCGTTGCTGGTAACCTGCAAGCTGTAACTCCAGCTATTCACTTCTGTGAGTGAATAGCATGCACGAATGACCCAGCTGACAAACTAACTAATTCAGCTGCCATTGGGACACACAATAAAAGTGAAGCCTTTATAAAATTTATTTATAAAATAAGTGTTCAAATATCTTGCAGACTTAAAATACGTCAGTTAGATCCTCCTGAACCATTTTCAGTCAGAAAAATGGAAGGAAATTAATCCCTGACAGATGAAGTGTGCTTATTTAATTAGCCTAATATGAGAGAAAAAGCTATTAAAAGTACTCAAAGGCATTGTACAACAAGAAGCATTCAGTCCTAAGTATTGAGTTTTTTAATCAACCCTACTAATGGATTGTGTTGTTTAAATAAATTGGTTGCAACCCAGTGTGCCATTAGGTTTGCCTTCTTAGGCAGCCAATCTTTCTTCAGTGCTCTCATTCCATTGCTAGGCATATTCAGTAGACAGACTTACTCAATGGTTTATTTCTTTTGATGGTGACAATTGATAATTATTTCTTGTTTAACTACTTCTTACAGATTCAGCAAAATGTTGGACTGTTGACTTGAATATTAGCTGTGGCTTTGACACCTTCTTTTTCCCTGGATGAATTTTAGTCAACAACATACATGGATAGTCTTATTTATGGAGATAATAGCTTTTACTTTGTTAAGTTCAGTTTCAGATTCAACTTCTGCAATAACTCTTTGAGAGAAAAAGAGGACAAAATATTATTTGATGCTCAGAGGAATAAAAGTCTATCAGATTCTTACAATTGTGGAAAGAAATAGACAAGTGTTTGTTGTAATTCTAGCTCCTTTCTTTGATCTTATTGAATAAAATTCAAGAGTCATTTCTCACACAAATAGGAATTTACTTCTGAGCATTGGCCAAAATGTCAAATCACCAAATTTAGGGGGTTTAATCTTCTGTGTTAACTAATAGACTTTCTTAAAGATGAAGTTCTAAATGCAGATTACATAGTCTGTCCACCAAAGAAAATTATAATTAGCCTATTCACAATTTTGTGCCTATCTGAAAGTGGCCCATCAACTCAAAATGCCAGTAACACCTCATTGTTTATTTCAAGAAAGCAGTCAGTAAAAAAAGTTACTGAACAGCACTTAACACAATCTCTGTCCAGTTTTTCCAAGTCATGTATTGTACCATCTATCCTTCCAGTGAAAATGTACTCTTCTCTTTAGGCTGCTTGCATATGAAAGAATTCTGACTTTTGGTTTTGATTCTCCCTTTTTGCTAATGTTCCAAAGTATCAAGTGAAATGATACCATATGTATATAATCATTCAAGAAACTCTGGACAGACATTCAAGGAAATGTTTCTTGGCACTTTCTGATCTCCTCCCCAAAACTTTCCTGCTCCTATTGAGGGTTCTGGTGAAATGTCCTTAGAAAATAATGGATTCCAGGACAGTACCTCAACCTTTTACAAGAACTATCCAGTAAAAACATCATCCAGAGCATCAAGAAACTTGTTTTCTCAAACTTAGACTCCACCCTTTTCTTTTCACACTTACTTTTTGTGAGCTACTTTACACAGAATGAGATTTCTGGAGACCAGAAGTTTTTAAATATTGCTGCCTTGTGCTGCCTCATGCACAAACACACACACACCCCCTGTAAGTATTAAATATCAGAGATTGGTTTCTCACAGTCCAGTTCAGTAAGGCACATCAGGAGATTAGAAGCCACTGAGAATCAGAGGAGGCAGGGCTGAGCATGTGAAGGTAGAATGAGTGATCCCGGAGTTGCAGCAGAGAGAAAAATATTCATCAGACAACACCAAAGTTAAGAGCAGAGAAAACTTGTTTACTAGGTGCCTATTAAGAACTCAGTGCTTCAGGGCTTGATCAGAACACTGTATCTGAGCAGCAATTTCTTCACAACCAAGGTTATCCTTATTTGCTCCACAGCTGGAGTCTAGTTATAACTTTATGCTTTTTCTCTGACCCAGGCACCTCTTTCCAGTTGAAATCCTTCGTTTCACACCCACAACAACTGCAGCATACCCCAAGCTTCATATCTCACTCATCTATTCTACAGAGGGGATGACTTCCCCACACACATATCCCCCTGTTTAAGGGTAGTTACTCTTACGGGTTTAGTTTCTTGACAAACAAGAGAATTTGGAAAAAAAATCCTGTAAGGAGTAAGAAACTGGCCTTAACACAATTAACAGCTTCTTTGAAATCAAAAAAAAAAAAAAAAAAAGAGTAAAACTCAGCTGCCCAAAGATGACATAGCCTAACAAAACATCTATTTACTCAACTATATATGCCCCTGATTTTTATTCTTAACAAGGTTAACTGTATATAATACAAGATACTTATTAATCTGTTTGAGTTTACAATAAAAAATAGTCAGCACATATGGACACTCAGCTGGGAGAAACACCTCTTGAAAAGGCAATACCTTGGCATGCACAGCATTCAGAATCTGACACCACATTTTGAGTGCACAGCCCAGGGAACCCAGGTGGTGAGCTACAAACAAAATTACTTGTAGCCAGCAGATCCAGATTATACTAAATTCCTCATCTCTGATCTAAGAAACATACTGTGGTAGATAGATGCAGAAATAGGAAGTTGCTAATATGCATCATTAGCGTTTCCAGACTGGTGCCTGTTGCCTGGGAGATGCTCTCACCTATTCTTGAGGTTGTGCAGAGATTTTGACAGCTGTAAAAGACTGCAACACTGATCTTTGTTACAAAAATCTTCAGGAAGGAATTTGAGGTCAGAAAGAGTTCAGGTCATTGAGTTCTTAAATCAGTATCAGTGACAGTAGGAACAGAGAGTAATAGAAATATGCAAGGAGATTATGAAAAAATCTCCAAGGTAAAAACATGCTAGATACACCTCAGGTTAGAACAACAATGTTGTTGCCAGCTTTAGCCCAGTGAAAGAAAAGTTATTAAGATTCAGAGCTTTCTGATTTTTTCTAATGTTCTGTTTGTATAAAATCAATCATTTCCAATGGATCAAGATGCCAGTACAATTTGATGGTTTCTGAGGGACCCATCGCATTGGTTTGGATTCTCAATTTGCAAATCACTGGCAGAGGAGCTAATATAGATGACAACAGCCTGACCTACAATAGGTCTTCACAGAAAATAATCAGGGAAAGGCTTGCTCAATTAGCTATATTTCTGCCTCTTATGGAGTTCTTTTCAATTTAAAAGTTTCTTAATGTGATGGATTCAAGCTGTAAACAATTCAGATGGTGTCTTTTTCTCTGCCAGATGGGGGTTTTCAGTAAAATTCTCGGTAATCAGTCTTCAATTTTTGTCCATCAACTATTATGGGAAAAAAAAATCAGAATTTTTAACTATTCCATATTATAATGTTGAAAAGTAGTCCAAGCTTACAGTCTGAGTAACTCTAAGTGATTGCTAGCTTATCAGTAACATACCCAGGAACTTATGGCATCAAGTATAAAACCCAATAATATTTCACAGCATTTTAAGTCGTATTACATCTTACCTCAGTTATATATATTTGGATTGTTTTTTTCTCTCTCTCATTTTTCCTTGTTCTTCAGTGAATTTAATATATTTATATTACTTATGATGGATGATTAGTAGTGGAAAAGAGTTAACACTTAGTAAACTTGCATCTATATTGCTCCTGTTGGTACTGGGGGCGCTTAGGTGTTGCATTAAAAAAAAAAAAAAAAAAGGAGAGAGAAAGTACTCTATGGTATCCTAACACAGCTCTGCTTTAAATAACCAAGAAACATTTTTACTGGGATGTTTGGTAAAAAATACAAATGATATGTTGTTTGGATCCTTTCATGCATCCTCACAACAGTGCTGGGTTAGACCTTGGAACTACTGAAACAAGAAGCAAAACCCAGCACCTTCAGAGGTGTCCCAGTTTTCCTGTGAATGTCAAATTAGTCATCTAAGAACCAGGTGTTTTCCAAGACAGCTGTCAGTGTCAGGGTGTGAAGAGTGGATGTAAAATGCACAGCATGAGTCACGCTCGGAAGATGCTGGCTTTTCTCTTTGCCTCTCCTTGGACTACAGAACGTGCTCAGCCAAGAGTAAGCACCTAACACACAGAGAGTCATCACTAAGTGCATTGTAATCCATCCTAACTCTACCCTTGCCTTCACCAGGATGACTGAGGGAGTTCATTCATTAACTAAAGCTAACTCTGAGCAGCCAGTTTTCCACTGAGCCACCTCTTTTGAGCTTCATTTTAGTTTGTAGAAAGCAGCAGTTCAAGGAAATATTTTGCTGCACTATTTCTGCACCCATTCCCTAAAGCAAAGACATGTCTATGTTGTAAAGAATTAACAATTAATAATGCAATTAATTTATTCTCATTTCCCTGAGAAAAAGAAATAAATTACTTTATAGAAATTAATTGTTATTTTCAGCAAGCTTATATATTTTGGTCATTCATTGTGTGTGCATGTTGTTTTTTGCTTCTTCATGACCTTTGTGACATCGAAAGACACTCTTTTGTCTTTCGGCCACATTAGCAATCCTGAAACTTATGTCTTGATCTCAGGTTCCTATTGTTCATCAGGACTCTGTGTTATACATTCCTCAGCAGAAAAAAACCCTGCAGTCAAATCCCTTGTGGGAACAAGATGCATGTCTTAATTTTAACTGATGCAATGCATAGGCAACTGCTCTTTAAACTGTAATTGTTAAGCCTGAACAAGCATCCATTGAAGACCTCTACATTGTTGGTACCCTGGTGAGATCACTCGGAAAGCTGGTGGTTAGTGGTGTACAACAATATGCTAAAATGCCCCAAGGAATTAGGACGCTTTCTTAGCGTTGCCTGTAAACTTTTCTTATTGGCTTGTCTTTTCTTGTATATGCCACTCATAATTAACTGCAGCAAAAGAGGGCCCAGCAAGGAAAAGCAATTTATCTGAAAGCCCCCATTCTTTTCTCAAAATGTATGAAGGCTTATTTTGTACTTCCAGCTGGCCAGCACTTCCTTTTTGTTTGCTGAATAACGATCTGATTGTCTCAAATAAAAGAAGAACTTCTAGAGAAGCTCAAAGATGATATTAATTTGCACTCATCTTTGTTGTAGTAACTTCTATACTGGTAAGGAGTCACTGCACTTCTTGCCTAGAAGTGAGAAGCATGTGTGATCACAGCATGGATAAGTGGATATTTCAGCAGCTATCTCACAAGATGAGAATAAAAATTAATAGGGAAGTTTGGATCTTTGGGCAACAAAATAGGCAGTAAGTGTTATCATCCATATAATGCCATTTATGCTAGCATTCCTTTGTCTGTTGGAGACAACTTGTGAATTCCAGTTTTCTCAAGGAGAGTTCTTAATGTTGTGGAAGATTCCACATTTGTCCAGCTTCTGCACCAGGCAGAGTGTTTAACATGGTAATATTGTCTAAAAGGATCATAGATGCAATAAGTAAAACACATTAAAAGAATCAAAAGACTGTGGAAGAGACAAGTATGCAGATCAAAAGCCCTTCCACAGAAATTATGATCCTTCAGAGCAAGTGAACCTTTAGAAACTGGTCAAACACAGATGCTTTGCCCTGGCCTGAAAAGGAATCCAATCTCTGTAAACAAATGTTACACTTATGGCTGAGACTCAGGCTTGCAGGAGTTTGTATTTCCTGAATTGTATTTTGCTTTTTAAATGTTAGTAACAAGTTCCTTTTAAGAAAAGGACAAACACTCCCATAGACAGAAACATAAAAAGACTGCGTTGCTCTCTCCTCTGGACTACACCTTCACTGGAGTGTCTAAATGTTTGGTCTGTACTGCTTCATCAATGCCTTGTCCTCTATGCCAAACGTCAAAGAAACATCAAGGCTGAACAAAAGTCCACTGAAGTCAGTAGAAATCTCTTCAGTATCTCTAGTGAGCACTGGAAGCAGTGTAAACTTACAGGCGGTTGCCAAGAAGAGGCATCTGCTGCCACCAATTATATACTGACATGCTAAAGGCTTGCATGTTTATTTAAAAAAAAATAAAATTAAAAAATCCATTGTGTTTCCCAAGCAGCACCCAGAGAAATAAAGGGAAATTTTCAAAAAGGAAACGAAAAATGCAGGAAAATAATAATTTGTGAAAATGGGAAGTATTGTTTAAAACATTTTTGTGATTGCACTGATGCCTTGCCTTCCCAGTTTGTGCTTGCCAAATGTGGGAAATGCATACTCAAAGCTATTTTGAAGTTAAACAAACCAAAGGTGTTTGTAAATCTGCAAGCAGTTTCACCTCTTGTGCCCTAAAGTCAGCTGAAGCAAGGTTATTTAAACTGAATTTTGGGTGACTGTGGCTTAATACCTCCTTCTAATTTTTAGCAATTCAGAGCAGTATTTTGGCAGAAATAATAAAACAATGGAAACAGGGCTTTTATAGGGGAAAATGAGAAACATTTCTGAACTCTCACAGGACTGACAGTGAACACTGCTTAAATGCTGTCTGTTGCAGATGCTAAAAAGCTTCTTCTTATCTTTGGGTTTACAAAATGACCTGCATTATCTTGATTTTCTCCTCAGTGAATCATTCAAATGTTTTACATGTCATTAAAGGTAAGGGGAAATTGTTTCATGTACCTGTTAGCAGGTACAAAATGTTTGTTTTTCTTAAATAACATTCCCACATAAAGGATGTTTGGAGTGACTAAGAAAAGGAAAAAAAACTTGACTTTAAAAAAACCAAGACTCACAGCAAAGATCAAAAAAAGTCAGTGATTAACTGTGTGTTGAATGCAGTAGCTGTAACTGGCAAAAACAGAGCCCCCAAAATCTAAGTAATGAAAGAAGAATTTTTTTTCCAAGTCAAAGATTTAAGAGATTTTTCCATGCATATCTTAAACAACATTTGTCATCTGTTTCTCATGGGCTACTAACTAGGTATCATATCATCCTGGTTTATCTGCTGACTCAGACTGCCATGTAATAATTCTTATCAATTAAACTTCTTGGAGAAATTAATAGAACGAGTGAATTATATTAAACAAAATCCCAAACTTGTTCATATCCTTACTTTATGTGGACCAAAGGTATTGCATTCCTTGTCCTCGCAAACAAGCCATGTAAGGGATGGTTCTAAATTCAAATGCTAAATCTAAGGATGCAGTGTTATGGACACCTATCTTTTCCACCTTTCCTCTTATGCTGGTGATATGGTAGGAGAAAAGACACTAATGAAAGCAAGTTTCCCTCCTATCCATCACTGCAGGATAATCTCATGCCCGCACATGCTGCCTTTGCTGTCTGTTAGACTCTGGTATTTCTCTGAATTATATTCAGCTCTTAAACTGACAAACCTTCCTGTCTACTTTACTTGCACGTTTCCCCTCAAAGCATTTTGTTAGACTAGTTCACTGCTGCTTGAGATGTCAAAGCTTCCTTGATTAGTAGTTGTTCAGTATTTACCAGCCTTTCTCACCTTTCCAGACCTATGCTGGGGTCAGGACACTCCTTAGATGTAACGTTTTGGCAATGGAATTACATTTTCATCACTCAGGGAAATACTACAAAGCAGTATATCTGGAGTCACTCCAAAGTAAGTAGAGCAGCTCAAAAGTTGCTTTGATTGCCAGTTTGACTCTCACACAGATTGGGTGAGAGCCTATATGTGCTTGTATTTGGCAGGATTCCAGGCAGAATACAGATGTTGGACACAAGACAACTGGAGAGGAGATCATCAGAGGCATCAGTGTACCAGCCTCTATGAAATTGTGGATGTGGGTAGGTGCATAATGAGCTTCAGCTTCCCTCTTGGCCTTGCACTTACATTTAATGGTGCAACATCATGGTAAATGCAGCTGAGTGTTTATGCGTGTGTTTCTGTACTTCTGTGAGGTTCATATTCCTTTCCACCTTACCTTCTACCTCTCAACTTAAAACCAGCACAATACCCTCTTATGAAAGCCTTCAGTGTCTACCTCTGAACTGTTTGTATGATCTGAGATCATACAAACAATCCATAATTGTGTGCATAGTTGAATTACAGCCATTTTTACAAGATTCATCATGTCTGGGCAAAGTTTTTCATAATTTCTTCTTGATGGTACAGGAAACCACCTCCTGTCTTGTACCTATGGCAGTCCTTGAAAGACAGATGAGATCTTCAGTCAGAGTATACAGGGAACTCTGTAGTTTCATTCTTCATTACTCATTTATCACTTTTTATCAGTCTAGCAATATTGCCCAGGTTGTGTTGGTTTGAAATCAGTGCTAGCTAGAAGAATGAAAATTAAAGAAAGTGAGCACATGGCTGTACACTTTGGAAAAGATATGAAAAGAGAGATTAGATATACCAAATTTTTTGGCATTGTTCCTAAATTTAGCATAATATATTAATTGGATCTTGAATGCACTTAAATGAATCATGAAGAAATAAATAGGGATCTGCTCACCAGTGAGGCCACTGTCACTGCTCATTCATTTCCATTGCTTCACTGTCCAACAGGTCTGACTGACCTGCACTTGCTTGAGGCTTCTGGTTCATGTGTTCACCAGTATGAGCAAAAGTCACAAAGCACCATGAGTACTTCTTTCTGGTTGCAATACTGGAGGGACATTTTTTAAAATATTAGTAGCTGATTAAGTTAGATAAGATGAAACATACAGATCCTAAGAGCCCACATCCCAATCAAAACACTGAGTGTTCAAAGCTGGTACATCACAGGTACCTTCTAAACTTGGTCAAACCTGTGACCAGCTGCTGGTGCCTTCAGATGTCGTCTATTGCTCCAATCAGGACTATGGTGAACATAAAATGAAGGATCACCAAGTGAATCCTTTTTCTTCACCTTCGAGTCTAACATCAATGTTCAGAAACTGCACTGCACTTTCACCCACTATCTTGCAGAGTCATGCCACCTCCCTTAGGCTCTCTGGGAAGATGATAGTGTTCACAAATGTTTTGCACACTCATACTTCTAAAAAGCCAGGGGGACCATATGGGTGCTCTTGCCTGAGGTCATAGAATAATTTACCTTGGTACTTTACATCAAATCCAGTAAGCTGTTGCAGAACTACAGCACGTATTTTGACACCTGTCTCAATTTACAGATGTCAAGAGTCTACATGATTCACTCTGACTTTAAGTAACTAGTTCAAAAAGTTAAATTTATTCACTTTTCAAAAACTGTGCCTTATTTCTAGTTTAAATTGTTTTCATTTCAACTCCTAGCGACAGACTTTCCTATGCTTTTATCTAATAAGGAGTCCTTTACTATCACAGACAGATTTCCTGGGTGAGCATTTTTGGATCCTGCTCAGATGAAGTCTCATTTTTCTATACTTAAGTCTTCGAGCATCAATTGCCATTGTTCAAAAATAAACTGATTAAGTTATTTAGTGGGGTATTAACACTTCCAAGTGACTAAGACACAAGCTGCTAATAAACATTTGTGAGGTAGCAGCATGTCAAGTATACAGAGGAGATTGAAAGCTCTCCAGAGCTAATTTAGAAATGTCTCTTCTTATGTCTACATCCTGATCCTGAAGTAGCACTGGAGTTGTTCTCAAGCATGGCTTGGCTTTATTTATATTTTTGTCTTCAAGGCAACCAATTTATATCCATTGTATCTGTTATTGCATTGCTAAAATAGTTAATTTATCTTTGATGAAACTGAGAGGGTCAAAAGATGAGTCTGGATAAGAGAATATAGATAGCTCTACTTATGCCAACTTGATTGAGCCAGCCATAAATCTCAGCTTGACAAGTCTTTAATGCAATTGATTCATTAAAGCACACACTTCCTGATTTTCATGTATTTGTCTTTGGCAGGAAGAAGACAGCTGCCAAGCTGAACATCAGGGTATTAAGCTGCAGGATAAACAAATTGTCTCTGAACCTGTGGATCTGAAGATTTCTCAACAAATTCCATCACTAATAAGCACCAGTTTTCAGCCAAAACTCATATCTACCTTAGTATACCTCCTCACTTATCTGTGATAGACCACACAGTGCAGATCAAATGTAACCACACAGGAATATGTTATTCTAACCCTGCCCTATTAAATGGATTTTCTTTTCTAACGATCTATGGCTTTAGACAGAAATGTGAATTTCATAATTATAGGTAAACTTCCTGCACAGGAAAGACAGAATTTTTTGCAGGTATTTTTGTGTGTCTAAATCACTTCATCCTGTGACTAGGTACATCTTCATTATTAAAAAAAGCTAAAAACGTTCTCTTTATATCAGCTGTAGATAGTGTTGTACTGTTATGGAAAGGATAATAAGTCATAAAACCTTCACTTCTGGAAAATACTGCACATTTTGAACATGGTTAGTCATGAACCAGAACAAAGCAGTAATGTGTATTTCCTTTCCCTGCCTGCTTTGAGGCAGTGCTTGGAAAAAATGATGATAAACCAGATTAGCACTGTGAAATCACTTTGCCACTTTTATACGCTGTCACTGCATTGGTGGATAAATAACTATGAAGATAAGTGCAGTTATGCCACGTAGCTCCATTCCCTCCTCCACCCTGCCACCCACACTCAAGTTCTGATGCAAGTGCAGCCCAGCTCCTTCAGGGCTGTCCAGGAAATTGCCACCCAGAGATTTCCGTAGTAGTGTTTGCAGTCAACACCACTGAAGGAGGAGATAAAGGTTTGTTCAGAGCAAATACCTTGAATGACTCTTTCCACAGTAAGTAATGAATACCTTAAGCCAGCTTGTGATCTGCCCTCTCATCTTTGTCAAAGTATCTGGCATTATACACAATCCTTCTTTGCTCATGTACAGTCAATGTGTGTGTACAAAGGCACATAGAACTTCCAGAGTGAAAACAAACAGAAGTTTTTGGAAAAACAGCAGAAGTGAAAATCCGTTTTAAGAGAAAGTAGAAGTAATACCATGTAATAGCCTGACTAGGATTTCTGCAGCTGTCTCATGAAATCTGCCTGATGTTACAGGAATCACTCTGCAATGAGTTTTACTGTGTGAGACACTGAGGCCTTTCCTTGTAATTCACTTCTCAATATATTTATGTATAAAACTTCTTAGGAAGTGGCTGTTTGAAAAGTAAGTGGATGAGAAGTGACTCTAGAATTTAGCTCAGTAATTAGTTGTTATTTTTTATATGATTACTAGAAGAAAAGTTTACTTTTCCAGAGAATGTACGATGGTGTGTCCAAACATTGTAAATACAATACAGTCAAAACACTTCTAGAAAACCTTCCTTTAACAAGAGATAGTTATCAAACCACTCAGTCATTGGCTGTACTATACACTGTACAGCTAGAAATCTTGACTAGAGACAGAAGTGACTGCTTTCAAATTAAAAAAATAAAATAGAAAAAAAACCCCCACACACAAAAAAACCCCCAAAACCAAAAAACAAACAAACAAACCCCCCCCCCAAAAAAAAAAAACCCAGAAGAACAAACTTTCAAACACAGAATTGCCAGCCTGATGAGAAACGTGTGATAAGTTAGGCTGACTCAGAGATGAAGTTTTAGGCAGAAGAGTTAGGAAAATTGCCATGAAGCACACCAAATTTGTGCACCAGCTGTGGAGATGGTGTTACTGATAAGGGTGGGAGGTGCCTCAGGGAGCTGTAGCAATACCATTGCTGTGACCTCTATGCTGGGCACCTTCTGAGTGCCAAATCTGAGCAGTCAGATTTATGTTCCTGCTTTCACTCTTGAATGAGAAACTTGGTCCTCTTAGGCTCCTCAGAGAACCAGTGACATGCCCACTTAGACAGAGGTTTTTGCACCTTACATAGCTAAAGAAAAACTGGTGCTTTAGTGCTCCCAGGGGAGTGGGAAGGGTAGGGAACAAGCAGCACCTTCTGCCCTCCCTGTCTATGAAGGACAGAGGTGGACACAATAAGGATGTAAACTGGAAAATATCTGGTACAATAAACTAATATTTTATTGCTCAGATGAGAGTTTCAAAGTTTGGACAAAACAAAGTGGGATTTCCTTCATTTCACTCAGATTTGTTGGAGAGCACTCTTTGACACAAGCTGGGGCAGGTTCTTCTCTCAGAAAGCAAAAACATGAGAACAAAAGTAGTTCAAGTCCCTGACATTACTGAGAACTCGTGCTCCTTACAAAGGATTGCAAGGAAGCCAGGACAGGCTGCAGCAGAAGGAGCAGGAGCAAGACCAGATGACTTTGGCTCGTCCAACAACATACATCCTTGCCAGGAGCCCTTTCCAGGTTTGAGACACAGAATGCTCTGTGCTTGCACAAGAGTCAATGTTTTTCTGTCCTACACATGGTAGCACTGAGGTAATAATCTGTCGAGCATTTGCTACTGGATTTGTGCCCTTATGTGAAGAGGGATGACTCGGTACAGATGCAATGGTGGTGGTTGAGGAGTACTGAGAAAGCTGGTGGTTTTAAAATTCCATTCCCCAGCATTAACCAAAAAACAGACTGTGGGACCTCTGGTATTCTGAAGAGCCCCCAGCTTCAATGCCCGAAGCAAGGAGGCAGGCAGTGTCTGATAGCTCTTCCCTGAGGAAGCTATAGGGTGACCCCAATGAATCAACATCCTGATCCTGAGTATAGCAGCAGTAATCATAAATTCAACCCCCTGTTCTTCTAATATTAGCATTTCTTCATAGAGGACATGTCCCTGCTTACATATATAATTTGTTGCATTATTAATTATTTCAAAATCCTTGTCATATGTTGTTTCCTTTGCATTGTGGTGGGGAGTTGGATTAGGGAGGTTGTGGCAGCAAACAATGCTGGTATTTATCTTTTATTTTTAATTCAATTAAATTTTCATTTCTCTCATATTTTAATTTACAAAAAAAAGAAACACAAACATAAAAACCTCTGGCTCCTGCTACTACTGAAGAAAAGAGGTCATACACTTCTTGTCTCCAGCCTTGGAAAAGCCCAGGAAGAAGATAGCCCTGGATTCCAACCACAAAAGCACTTAAAGTTAGTCTTTTGGCTTGAGTCACAGTCAGAAAGAAAAAGGAAGGAAAAGCATTTGTAACTGCAAAAGTATTTTCAAGTAAATTATTTGACAAATTTTGAGTGTAAATAATTAAACCTCTCATGACTGTGAAATTACATAGCATGAGATAGGCATTTCTTACTAATCCAGTACTCTATAATGCATTCATTTTAATGTCTTTTTTGCCTACAATTATCTATAAAACTCCATCACTTTCCAGTCTTTGTGGTGTTCACATCACGAATAAACTGTTCCAACTGTCCATGGTTTATAGTTTTGTTTAAAACGCTTAACAGAAGTTACACAGAGGTCCAATACACCAGCAAATGTACTCCGTTCTACATGCTTAAATATATAAAAACCACAATTATGCTTCCTAAATGCCTAAACTTTTTCATCCAGAATAGTTGTTTTTCTATGTTACTTCCTACCATTCTTGAGTGGCAGGAAAACGAAAAAATATGTGAGTTGATCTGCCCAAAATAACCAAGAGATGGCAGCACTCCATTCAACGCAAACTTGACTTGTCATATAATCCATATGGCTGCAGTACAGCAGTCGGTGCAAGTGGCAAACGCAAGGGAAACGGAGCAGTCAGCCGTGGAGTCATGCATCATTTCATCAGTCACTCTCCCTGTTTGTCATGGTGAGGCTGAGGATCACAGCAGGCATGGAAAGTCCTTGACTAAATGGGGAGAAGGAGGAAGTTTGTGACAATTGCGTTTCTTCCTGGTCCCCTGTCTATTGATGGCAGGAACCCTCTCTGAGCTCCTGAAGCTGTCCCTTGCGTTTGAAAGTGTAAGGAAAAATATTGTCATCATGAGGAAATGTATTAAGATAAGGTGCACAGTGAACACAATCCAAATTGTACTAATCCTTGTTTTTTTAAGGAAAAGAGCACTGAAATTTTTGCACATATTATAGTGGATCAAATTTCTTGCAGCATTCTTTCCTTCCTCTTTTAAATGCTGCAGTGAACTCCTCCTAATTCTCCTCAGTCTTCATACATTACTCCCTGACAGTACAATCTACAAATTATGAGGCACTTTTTCTCTGCCAAGGTGCGAATGGCCATAGGGTGAGACCTTATTGGATGTCAGGTGCTCTGGGTTCTTTGGGAAGAGAGTTAGTGTTTGGAGAATAGAGTGAAAAGGATTTTGAAATTAACCTTGAAGCAGCTGTGACTGATATAGTGGAACATTTCACGTTTTTTTCTCTCCAGAAACCTTTGGATATTTTTTAAGCTTCTTTACAAAAGGCCAGGCATTCTCTGATGCTGATGATCATTGCTGGAGCTAGACTCAAATATTCTTCCTTGCATGACAAACATAGGTGCATTCACAAAATGTAAACTTTCTTTGCACTTAAATGGTTGTGTTTATCTTGCATGCTCTGTAGCTTGATTCCAGTCTAGGTTTTGCAGTACATGTTAGGGCAATCACTTCATTTGGTTTTATACTTTTTCCCATACATTCTTTCGCTGCCAAAAGGTGGGAGGTTTTAAATTAGCATGCATAATTATTATGTTGCAAAATCCTGGCAGGGATAAAGTACCTGACATTTACACCAAGTCAGCTCTGTAAAATCACTGCTAATGTTTGACTGAGTCAGGCTCCATGGCAGCAAAATTACAAAGGTGTATGACCACTAGGGTGTTAAAGTAGGAGCTTACATTCATATACAAAATCCGTGGTGTGCTGATTAAATCTCAGCTTTGGAGCACATCAAGAATTCTATGGATGAAGGTCCTCACTTTTCCTTTCCCACCATTCCTAGCTACCCTGTCAGAAGCACATTTTGTAGCTTTCTCACTCCCAACCCACTCTTCCAACACAGGGGAAGTTTGTCATACTTAAACACAATCATTACTCACTTTAGTTAACATTGGGAATGCTAAAGAAGACAGATGACTTTTCAGATAAGGCTAAATTAGGTTTACCTGCATTGAAATAGTTGCAGCTTCTGGGATATTGCAAATGTTTAATATACCCTTTATGTATATTTTACATGAATGGAGTAGCCGAAGGTCCTTTCCCATTACAGTAGGTTCTATCTTTTATAATCCATTAATTTAGCCAAGAAAACATTCCTTTCATCCCACTTTTGAAGTAAATTTCATATCAGAGACCACTCTCAAGAGATCCTCTTTCCACTTAAGAGTCACTGTTTAAATAAAGTAGAAAACAGCTGGCAGCACCCTGTGAGGAGCTACTCTGTCACACTCTGTGTGACACCATCAGGATCTTTGACTGTCACGGCCTGTGGGGACTCTGCTGTGAGGTGTCTTCTGCAGGGCAGCCCCCAAGCAGCATTGCATCCTTAATGCCACGTCAGGCAGGTGCCTGATGGACCTGCCTCAGACTTGGCACATACATAGGCTCAGAGAAGTCCAGGAATGCTTTACGGCTTTACCACTCAGGATATAAGCCAAGGACAAGCAGAGTTTCTAGAAGAGGAAAATGTAGGCCCTCACATGCTGACAGAGGGGAAAAGAAAAGGGAAAAGGAGACATTTTTAACAGAACAGAGGAGAAGATGCATTCAGAGGAAAGAAGTTGAGCTTCAGAGTGTACTTGAAGAGCACAAGTGGAGCCATGTTTTGGCAGGCTGCAGCACACATTTCCCCAGGGCAGCAGCATATGCCAGTAAGAGCTGGGCTTCCCTGTACACCGTCTCTCCTAATGTTACTGCTGGATCTTTTATGCACTTCTCTGGAGTGATTGCTGCCCCCACACACTCCTCCTCCACAACTTTCTCTGTAGTCTTCATCTTCAACCTCTATCCCTTATAAGCTTAACCTGCACATGATACAGTGACCTGAGGTGAAATGATATATGTGATGTTCACTATCTAAAGTCCTGATTTATTTACTTTGGAGTACATGGGGGAAATAGAGGTATTTGAGGCAACCTGAAAAGTTCAAGAAAGCACTTGATTAATATGCTGCTGGACAGGATAAAATTAATATTGCCAATGAAAACACAATCAGGCTAAGTGCAAATGAATGTTTAGATTGGGCTGGGAGGGGACTGAATGGGCAAAGAAAGGCTTTTGAATTAACTCAGGGGATCAGGAAAAAATATAGGAATGATTGTAAGAAGAGCAACGGGAAAGAAGGAGTGTGTTGGCCCACGTGTCAATGAATCGGCTGTTGGCAGCACATAAATGTTAAGGAGCAGCTTGCAGTCTCTGACTATTTGTAGCCTGATTCCTAAACCAAAGAAGAAATCCAGAGCAGTACTGGATACCAGACTACACCTCTGAGCCATCAGAGCCTTTCACTCGCACTAAGGAAAACAGATTATTGATGCTGGCAGGAACATGTGCTCTAAAAACAGACAAGGAGATTGCAGCCTAATCCAAATCCAAACAGAAGCAAGTTTTGTAAGGCCAAATTCCTTTTACAGTCCCTTAATTTCACTACAAAATTGCTTTCCTTTAAGTTTTAAATTGTGTAGTATCCGAGCCAATCTAGCTAACCCTTGCTTACAAGAGCAGTCTGTCTGTGCAGGAGTGGGCCCATTAAAAACTCAAAAGCCTAATGGCTTACAGGACTCAGGGTAAAATCTTGGCCCCACTGAAGGCAGTAGGAGGCTTGCCAAGGACTTCAGTGGGGCCAGTATTTTACCTCAGTTCTTTACAAGCAGCAGTGTTGCTCATTTAGAAGCACAAAAACACCACTGTGAATTTCCTGAGGTCCAATCACCAGCTTTCCCTGTTGCTTCCGTCGTCATCACATGGCTTCACTTTCAGAACCAAAAGGAAGAGGCTGAGAAGTGAAGCCATACTCTTCCACTAAAAGCCTGTTCCTTTTACGTGATCTATGCATGATGTTTAATTCCAGGGAAAAGAGGAAGAAACTCAAGACTTGTGTGTTTTCCTTTTCCCCTGTCATCTCGTTGTCCTGAAAAAAACATCCTTCCCCTGGAGAGTGGTATGAAGAGACTTTGCTAGAAATGATGGGGCTCAGGGCTGCTGGCCCAGCCAGGGATACACGGTACGTGGTGTGTCCGGAGAGCCGAGCGGGAGGCACACCAACCCCGGGCTGCCCGTGGGGCCCCCACCCAGCCGATGACCAGCTCTGACACGGCCCCATCGGCCGGACGTGCCGCCAGGCCGGCACAGTAATTGAAAACAGCGGGACTCCTGCCTGCAGTCTCCAGTGTGAGTGCTCGGGAGTGTGTGATCATGATCAATAATGCTCCATGGGAATCTTTTAAAGTCCTCCCAGCCACATCACTCCAGTAAAGGATTTGTCAGCTTTTCCATAAACCTCAGTTTTGAAAAGTTTATAGCGCAGCTTGTTTTCATTACCTTGAGGTGAAAGTTGCCATATAAAATTTCAGACCAGAAACACTTTTTTTCCCTTGCTAATACAAAATACCATTTAAAACAAATTTTAGTCTCCAAATTTAGAGACCTGGTAAGAACCATGTTATTCCCTGAGTGCTTTGAGTGTGCTGCTCGGAACTCCTGTGTGAAAATCTATTGAATTCAAGAATTAACAAGCAAATGGTGAACTCTTCTGTTGGATTTTTAAACCACTGACTAATACGTCCAGAACTGCCGAGTTATTTTGCTCACTCCCAAGAAATGCTGTAAATCTGCGTCAGGGACTTCTGTGGAAGAAGAACAGACAATGCGCCTCTGTCTCTTCCCTTTCCAGCAGCTGGAATTATGGTTTTGCACCACTTTGGTTTTTTTAAGGAGTAAAATTTCAGCTCTTATAAAGTCGCTGTAGCTCCATTCACCACAGTCTACTTTGCATCTTCTCTCTGTTAAACAGTTTCTATGCCGCAGCCTAGAAATAATTGAACTTCCAGTAACAGACAGGACTTCTCCTGTTACAGGCATGAGTCACATTCCAGCTACCTGTACTTACAGAACTCAGTGGGCAAAGAACCAAAACTCAGCTGACGTCAGATGCCTGTGCCTCACACAGACAGGCAGAACATTTCTCATCACCTGAGCAGTAATATCTGACCTCTTAATCACCAACAGCTTTCCTCACCGCTGAACTAGACCTTTTCCCCTTGCAGTACAATGGCATCCTATCTCTGCTGCCTTCTGACCTTACCAGCAGGAACAGACCAAAATTGCTGCCTCTCTTGTGAAGGAGAGATCTGTGAGATCTCCCCCTTCCAGGCCTGCAAGCCTAGTGCTGCTGTTCTACAGCAACAGATACCAGCAACCAAAAGAACAGCTAAAATTGCACACAAACGAATTTTGTACCACCTTCACATATCTATAGTTGGAGGTATAAGGCTTCTTTAATTTCAAAAATTTAATTTCACACAATATTCTTTCCAAACAGGATGCAAAATGTTGCAATCTACCATCTTTGCGGACTGACCCAGGAGAACAAGAACTGATGTCACGCCCATGAGTTCATCCATGGAAACCAAGTGGATTTATATTTGCCAGATCTCCAGTCTCTGAAAAGTCCATCCAAATTTCATATGACCATGTTACTTCTGGTGGAATTAACATATTCTGGATATTTTCTTAATGAGAAGGTATAGTTCACTTATTTTTTGGCATGGCCTATGCCTAGGATAATTTCTTCTTAACAGTGGATTTTTGCTGATGAAAGAAAGCTTGGAAAAGTCAGAGGAGAAAAATATTTCCTTTTTTCCTAAGCAGTGCTTAGAAAAAAGTACCCATGTGCATGTTGAACTGATTAGTCACGGGGGTGTTTTTTGGATGAGAGGAAATAATACAAAATATTTGGGAAAGGACAACAGGTGGAAGAAGTCTTCAACAAAATTTAAAATGTATTGATATTGTCATTACAATAGGAAGCTGAAAGTGTATTGCCAGCTATAGAATACTGAGTATAAATACACCACATTTGAGTCTTGTTTCTTAAGAAAATGAGGCTTATATGGTTGTGTGATTGTGTTCTTATAAATCACTTGTCTTTGTTCTTCTTCGATCCTTTTTTATTCTCTAGAGTGAATCAGGAGAAGAGTAGAAGTTTCAAGGTCAAAATATTTCTGTGAGGGTCCTAAAGTCTAGAAGCTTGTCAGGAAAACTAAAACTAAACCAAACCAAAACAAAAGCCCACCCCCCCAAACTATTAACACTCCCAGTGAGGTAAATTATGCTGTAAAGATTCGTCTGCTTTTGAACACCAGAAAATACACAGATGGTAATAGACAGTCAGAAAACTTCAGCAGCTGGAAAGGTTTTACTTAAAGCTGTTACTGTATTAGACACCAGAAAACCTATTGCAAACTAAAAACACACAGGCTCTGAGACTAGATGCATTGACAGGCAAAGGTGACAAGCATGCACTCTGGCTCCAAAATTTCCTACAAATTTTCAATGTTATATATATTGTAATCTTCACAAGATGCTAGTCAATAGACAGTATCAACAGAAAGCTAAGCCCAAGCCAACTGAAAGATATATAGACTCGTATTGAAAGGATTTCCTTGGCATTAATTTCACGCTGCAGCCAATAGAGCATATTCCCTTTTCATTTCTTTTAAATTGAGGCCATTTGGAAAGCTATAAATTCTTTGTAGGAAGTAGATTTTCCTCTACTATTATCCTATTCAAAGGCTGTATTTCTTAAGGCTTTCCTCTAAGTAAATCTCATGGAGAGTAAGTCGCCTGTAAAATGATACAAGCCATTTTCAAATGCCTTCCCTAGACCTGGGAGCCACAGACAGAATGAGAATACCTTTTAAGCAACCTTCCAAACGACACAAGAAAACATGCTTCTGTTTGTTTCATACATTTCCAAGCTACCACAGGATCGTCCAGCAAAAGACAACAGTAAACAATTCCCAAATTTCTTCATTGTGGTAGAACATTTTCCAGTTGTCCCACTTTTCTGTGTCCAACTAATGGCTTTATGCCCACAGGTATGTTTCTACTGCCATCGGTCTCCTCTGTGAGACATAGAGTGGGCAGAAGATTGAGTCTTCTCTTTTGTTTTCTGCTGCAATGGGAAAGTCTGTGATGCTGCAGGATTTCCAGCCTGCTTCAGGTGGGAGGAAGGGCACAGGCCACACAGCCTCTTGCAGGGCCAGTGCCTTTGTAAATGGCCTATCAGCCACCCTGATGCTCTGCCAGTGGGCAGAGAAGCAGCAAGAGAGCTGGGTTTGCTGAATGAAGGAGGGAAGCTCGTGTAGTCCAAATGAGCAGCAATTTAGAGTTTTTATGTCCGTAACCTCTTCCTTCTTTGTGTTGTCAAGAATAGCAAACAAATGCTAGTAATGAGCAAATCCATCTGGTGTCAGTTCTATTCCCCTCAAACACAGATCCCTGGATTAATGTAGCCCCGTGCCAAGTACTTTGACTGGCACAGATATTAGGATTTATTTTCTCTGTTGATAAATAGCCAGAGCAATGTTCTTGTCCTTGTGAGGCTGATGGTGAAAGCACTTGTCTCTCAGTATTTCCACTGAAAATACCACAAGATTCCTGCCCAGCCTGAAAAATAGAAGGGTAGGAGGAAGCAAAATTATGTCTTAGGTTTACCTCATTTCAGTTTTTTCAGAGATTTTTATGAGCATTAATAGCAGGCATGCTGAGAAGAAGGAAACCACTCACTCTGCAGCATTCTTGCTGCCACTGCTGCTAATGAAACTATGAAGAAACCTTCATGGTGTGCATGATCTCGTGGCAAATCCTAAATGTTAAATTACTATATGTTCTTGGGCTTCCAATCCTGAAAACGTAAAAAAACAACCAAACCAAACCAAACCAAACCAAACCAAACCAAACCAAACCAACAAAAATGGCTTTACAGTTTTTTCTGCATGGCAGTAAGCCTGGACATTCTTGTTTCAGATCCACCATAAATATTTGATTCTCAAGTCACTCATATTCATGATTCATATTCTTAGCAGGCTAGTAGGCACACTTTGGCAGAGGACTAACCATGGGCCAGATATTTGGCAACATGAACACATGAGAAACTGCCTTTTTTGACCATCTAATATTCTATCTTATCAAATTGTAAGCATAGGAGAGGACTTAGGGACAGACTGTTCTTGGCCCACAAAAAATGGAGCAAAACAGGGTTTTTGTCTCATCAGTAAACATGGTTCTTGCAAAGGAGACTCTTGGAATACCTGCCACCTTGCAATGTGCACTTGGAGCTGACACTACAACCACTCAGGACAGGAGGAGATGGGCTGCTCAATTTATCAGGAATTTTATTACTCCCCATGCTGGAAAAGGTGTAGGAGAGGGCCAAAGCCAGTGACAGCATCTGTCCTCTGCTGAAGTGATGTACTGTGAACTGTTAGGTACAATCCATATGAGTGAATATGGTGGCAAGAGGGGACCCTAAGCACAGCATGCATCTGCTGGGGGTGTTGACATTGAAGAAATAGAGACAAATCAAAAGGAAACAAAGCCTTATCTATATTTCCAAGTCAACACTGGTGCAGTGCCAAAACTGAGGAGAACAGCTGAGAGCAGCTGGAGACGTTCACTTCTTCACACTTAGGTTTGTCCTTCAGAGTGCCTTGGTGTGATCTGAGCCCTTTCCTGGAGCAGAGTGAGAGCAGGAGTGGATGGGAGAGATGCTGAAGAATGAGTTGTGCATTGTGGGAAGAGGTCAAGTGTTAAAAAAGAGCGTGGATGAAGGAGGAGAAGAATGACAAATTACCTTCCCCGAGTGTCTGTGATTTTATCTTCCTGTGACCAAAAAGACAAAGCCAAATTCAGAACAAAAGCATTTTTTTCACTCCACAGAGAGCCACTAACAAGGTTTAAGCCTGGTCCTTCCACAAGGTATTTTATATGCCAGCTGTGAAATATCACAAACACTTGACAAATGTTTAACAATCCAGCCCTGCTATGTTTATCCCTTTCAAACAATACCTTGTTGGGGGCCTGGTTCTGAGAATCAACTGTTCAAAGAATGTAGATGGGAGGAAAAGCAACTTGTCAAAAAGAGAAAAACAGCTTTGACAGAAACTGCAAAATTTCTGTGAACTCTATTCCTCTGCCGACATACGGATGTCACTCCCTGGCAGGTGGAATCATCAGCAGAGAGTGCTCCCTAAGCATTGCTTAAATGAGCAAATTCTTCATTTCCCAAGCTCAGTTGTGGCAGAAAACTGCTGGGGAAGTTAATTGGTCAGTCTGGACACATCTAGAGCATGAAGAGCCTGCAATCACCTCCCAGCATCCAGTTCTTAGCAAATGGCTCTGTTGAGCAGGAAAGATGACCTACCACAGCTCCATGTTACAGCCAGTGTCGTTGCAAGGAAATACTTTGATACTTGCTTTTTCTTAGTGACCTGTTGTCCTGTATAAGGCATACTTACAGATTTATTTGGTCTCCATTGTGCAATGAAAGAGTCATCAGAATTTCTTTCTCCAGGCAATGAACTATTAGAGACTCCCTCATTACCTTTAACTTTGAAATTGTCATTCAGAAATTTACAGGCCAACCTATAGCTCCCCAGAGAAACTCTGAATTACTTTTCTTTGCCTTTATTTCATATGCCTGCCTTTTCTTCTGTTGCCTTTCCCCCCATCAGAACTTCCTTTTGATCCTGATGGCTTCAGTTCTGTTTATGCAGTGAAAAGATTGAATGTATTAAAACAGTTTTGGATGACTTAAGCCCTCTTGAACATTTTCCACACCCATCAGGTATGCTCCCACCAGCACACCTCTGCCTCTCTTGGAGCCAGGTTACGGTCTAGTCTGCAAGTAACAAAGGCATAGACATTTTCAGGGAGTTGTATTCAGGGTAAGAACTCATTACCCAGCTGTTGTGTGTGAACCCTGGCAGCCAGCTAAGGGAGATAGAAAGGTAAAAGTGAGAAAACAGGTGGATTGAGATAGACATTTTAAAGTGTTAAAAAAATAATTTTAAAAAGTAAAACAAAGGCATGTAAAAGTAATTGCTCACCACCTCATTCAATGTCAGCGATTGATAAACTCTCTTCCAGTTTTTTTCCTGAGCCCATTGTTACATGGTAGATAGAGAATATTCCCTTGGAGTCAGCTGTCTGACTGTGTCTCTTTCCAATTTCTTGCCCACCTCTAGCCTACTTACTGGCAGGAGAAAGAGAGAAGACCTTGAAACTGTGCAAGCACTGTTTGTTAACAACAGAAAATGTGTGTGTTAAAAACGTTCTTTCAGTCACAAATCAAAAACATAGCACTGTACAGCCTGCTGTGAAGAAAATTAACTCTCTCAGCTCAACCCAGTACACCAGCTCATATGGTGACAGCAGTTTGGTTACGCAAAGTAATGCACAATCTGCTTCCTTCAAGAGGACTTATACTGATGCCTGAAACTGAGGCAGAGGCAGAGGCCAGTCGGAGTAAAGCTGAAGTGAACTTTATTTTAGGCCTTCAAGGCCAGCCCCGGCGGCCACAGCAGTGGCCGCCTGGGTCGCTCCCTGTATGCAAGCAAAAGGAGGGCGGGTTACAAAATCCCCCCCTTTTTCTAGGTTTTAGTCCATTTGCATATGCCCCATTCGTCGTCCAATCAACAGTTCCAAACGACGGTGTTCCATCCTCTTATGTTGTTTATCTTTGGGGCTCGGAGCTCAGAGAGAGTGTCCTTGAAGAAGTGAATCCCGTGGAGAAACCCAAACTATCCTGCCCCTATCACCCTGTGCTCAAGGCCCAGCACCACTGACTATTAAGCAGTCTACCCATTAGAATAAGATACTGAAACCCCAAACCCTGAGGCATCAGTTCCCCCCTTTTAGAGGCTTGACAAGGCCTCTACCTTGTCGAGTCTCTACCTAGATACAATAACAATGCTTACAAGTACAAAAAGAGAGCTGTTTTTAAGGTTTACTATCATTGGGGACAGAAGCCTTTTTGACTCTGGAGTAGTGGATCCACGGTCCTTTACCAGCAACCTTGACTGCGGTGAAAGTCGTCAACAGTACTTGAAATGGTCCATTCCACCTGGCTCGCAAAGGATCACTGTCCCACCACTTGACATAAACCCAGTCTCCAGGTTGGAACGGATGTACAGGCGTATCCAATCCCATGGGTCTCGATGACACGATGTGGGTTTGAAGCCTCTGCAAGGTAGAACTTAAAGCCATTAAATACTTTTGTAAATCAAGTTTTCCCTTCATGTGGACTTCTCCAGGAATATGTGGAATCTGATAGGGCCTCCCGTACAATATTTCATAGGGACTAATGTTATCCCTTCGCCTGGGTTGAATACGAACTCTCAGCAGAGCTATAGGCAATGCCTGAACCCATGTCATAGATGTCTCTTGACAAATTTTACTAATTTGTAATTTAAGAGTCCCATTCATGGGTTCCACCTTACCACTTGCTTGGGGCCTATGCGATGTGTGCAAGTCCCAAGTGATCCCCAAAATTTGGCTGATTTCTTTAATTACCATTGCGACAAAGTGTGGCCCCCTATCTGATGACATTCCCAAGGGAACCCCAAACCTCGGAATTATATGGTTAAGGAGGACTTTTACCACTTCTTTAGTTGTGTTGGTACGACAGGGGTAAGCTTCCGGCCATCCACTGAAAGTATCAACCAATACCAGGAGGTACCGGTATCCCTCTCTGCGCGGTAACTCTGCAAAATCTATTTGCCAATAATCTCCCGGGAGATCCCCTGCCTTTGTTACTCCCAACACCACTCTTTTTCTCGTATCAGGATTATTCTTACAGCACACTTCACATTTACTTACTACCGATTGTGCGATGTCAGCCATTCCTTTACCTACCACTACCTTTTTTAAATGTTTCAAGAGATTTTCAGCCCCAAAATGCGTGTTCTCATGTTCTCTCTGGGCTATCTCTCGCAAGATCAGGGGTGGTACCACAACCTGATTTGCGGGCGTAACAGCCCATCCGCTGTCTGTGATTTCAGCCTTAAGGATCTTAATCAACTTATGATCTGCTTGATCATATTTTGGGGTGAACTCAGACAAATCAATCTCTTTTGATGGAATTACTGCTAGGATGCCCTTTTCTGCAATTCCCTTAGCTGCTTTATCAGCAAAACGATTTCCCAATTCTGGAACGGTTTTTCCTTTTTGGTGGCCTTTGCAGTGCATAATAGCCACTTCTTTGGGTCTCTGGATGCTTTCTAAGAGAGCAAGTATTTGTTCAGCGTGTTTAATTTGGTGGCCTTGAGTGTTCAGAAGCCCTCTCTCCTTCCAAATAGCTCCGTGGGCATGGACGACACTAAATGCATACTTAGAATCGGTCCATATATTTACCTTCATCCCTTTACTCAGGTCTAAGGCCCTCGTCAAGGCGATCAATTCAGCCTTCTGCGATGACACATCTGCTGGTAGGGCCCTGGCCTCAACCACTCTGTCTAGCGTGGTCACGGCATAGCCAGTCATCCTTTTTCCACTCTTCATAAAGCTGCTGCCATCCGTGAAAAGTTCCCAATCTGGATCTTCCAGAGGCCTGTCCTTTAGATCTGGTCGACTAGAATGGACTTCCTCAATTGTTTGCAAGCAGTCGTGTTCAGGCACTCCATCAATTAAGGTGGATGACAAGAACATGGCTGGGTTAACAACAGAAGTTGTCTTCAAGGTAACGTCATCCTGCTCTAGCAATAGCGCTTGATACTTAAGCATCCGATTACCCGATAACCAATGTTCCCCCTTCTGCTCAAGTACAGCGGCTACAGCATGGGGTACGTACACCACCATGTGTTGCCCAAGGGTAAGCTTTCGGGCTTCTTGGATCAGGATAACTGTAGCTGCCACAGCCTTCAGGCACCCTGGCCAGCCTTGGGCTACATTGTCCAGCTGTTTGGAAAAGTAAGCCACAGCCCTCCGTTGATCCCCGAGGCGCTGTGCCAGTACCCCCAGGGCCATATTCTGCCTTTCGTGTGTAAAGAGTTCAAAAGGTCTAGTTAAGTTTGGCAATCCCAGTGCAGGAGCTGACATGAGAGAACGCTTCAACTGTTTGAAAGCTGCTCTGGACGTTTCAGTCCACTCAATAATCCCTCTCTCAGCTGCTTTTAAGGCTCCATACAGGGGTTTTACCAATAATCCATAATTAGCTATCCATAATCGACACCAGCCCACCATTCCCAGGAAGGCTTGCATTTCTCTTACAGTGTGGGGCTCAGGGAGCCGACAGATGGCCTCCTTCCGTTCCTTACTAAGCCGTCGGTGTGCGCGGAAGATCTCCAGTCCCAAGTAGACCACTTCTTCTTTAGCAATCTGCATTTTGTCTTTCGAAACCTTATATCCGCTAGATCCCAAAAAGTTTAGCAAACTCACAGTAAATCGTATACAATCCCCCCTGGATCCAGCTGCAATCAGGATGTCATCAACATATTGAAGAACAACTGCTTCCGGCTCTAGTCTTTTCCAGTCCTCCAGTTCCTTTGCCAGCTGATTCCCAAAGAGAGTTGCACTGTTTTTGAACCCTTGTGGTAAAACCGTCCAAGTAAGTTGGCTTTTCCTCCCTGTTGTAGGGTTTTCCCATTCGAAAGCAAAAAGCTCTTGGCTATCTTTGTGTACGGGAATGCAAAAAAAGGCATCCTTTAGATCTACTACAGTAAACCACCCCAATTCATCTGTTAGTGTGGTCAAAAGGGTGTAAGGATTAGCTACCACCGAGTGTATGTCCTCAGTGATTCTATTAATGGCCCTTAGGTCTTGCACTAACCGATAGCGTTTACCATCAGCTTTCTTAATAGCTAAAATAGGGGTGTTAAATTTGGATTCACATGGCATCAACAAACCATGTTGTAGGAAATTTTCAATAATAGGCACCAGTCCTACACGGCTTTCCAATTTTAAGGGATATTGTTTTTGTCTTACTGGTGTAGCTCCTGGTTTGAGTGTAACCCTCACCGGTTCTGCTCGTTTAGATCTTCCCGGGACATCACCAGCCCACACTATTGGGTTTACTACATTCTCAACTTCAGCGGGGATTTCATCGTGTTTTTCCTGTACAAAGAGTGCAGCGACTTGGATAAATTTAGATTCAGGGATTATGATTTGTACACCCTTCCCCCTCCTGAATTTAATCTCTGCCTCCAATCTTTCTAATAAGTCCCTGCCCAGCAATGGTTTGGGGGAGTTGGGCATATAAAGGAATTGATGAGTCACCCAATGCTTCCCTAATTTGAAGTCCAAGGGCTGAAAGAAAGGTCGAGTTTCACTTACCCCGGTTGCCCCAACAACATGTACGGTATCGTGACTCAGTTTCCCTTCCAAAGTATTCAACACAGAGTAAGCCGCTCCTGTATCCACCAAAAACTCTATATCTTCTTTCCCCAGCTTAGCTATAACCGAGGGCTCTGCTGGGGGGGAAGCCCTCGGTCCGCATCAATCGGACCCTGAACCGCCCGAGGTCCGTACCACTGGGAGCTGGGGAACCGAGGATTTTTCCTTCAACAGTGGGCACGTTCTTCTCCAGTGCCCTAAATTCTTACAGAGGGTACACCGGTCCTTCTCCGTAGGGGAAGTTTTCCTAAATGACCCCTCCCGTGCTGCATTCTTAACAGGTTGGGACTTGCCCCTTTCCGTCGGACCTCTATCCCGAAACACCTTCCAAGCCACCTCTAACAATTTATCCATATCTCGGACCCCCTCCATTTTCTGCAGTTTCCTTCTTATATCATTCGAAGCTTGGCCCATAAACAGCAGAACCAGATGTGCTTTACCATCACCCGACTCAGGATCTAGATCTGTGTATTTGATAGCAGTTTCTCTTAATCGGTTTAAGAAATCAGTAGGCGACTCATCATAATTTTGCCTAACTTCGTAAAGTTTTGACCAGTTTATAGCCTTAGGGACACCATGCTTCAATCCATACACCACGAGGTTTTGATATCGTTTCAATCTCGCTAATTCCTCGGGAGTATTCGGATTCCACTCTGGGTTTTCTTGGGGGAAGATTTGAGTGACAGTGCCTTGAAGCATTCCACTGGCTATGCCCCCTTCAACGAAAGTAGTGATAGCTTTATTGACCATTCGTCTTTCTGTGGGATCAAGTAATGTATCTAGCATAGAATTTAAGTCAGCCCAATCAGGATTTTGGGAATTAATAGCCCTCTCCACTAATTGGGCTACCTTGTCTGGGTTCTCTTTGTACTTCCCCACTGTAGATTTCCACTGTTCTAACTCTATGAGGGAGTACGGAACCTTCACATACACTGGCCCTTGATTACCAACTGCTTGTCTTAATGGAGCTTGGAGAATTGGCTCCCTTTCCTCTTTCCCTTCCCTAGTACGACGGGCAATTGGGCTCCGCTCTCTGATAGCCCTCCTTGCAATTCTTCCCCTCCTGCGCCTATTTGTAAATTCGTCTATTTCCTCACTTTCTTCGTCCTCAGAGCTGTCTGAGCGAGAGCTCTCAGATTCTGTTGTAACTAGCAGCTTAGTTCTACTCCCAGATAAACTGTAAGACCTGCGTTTGGCGGCTCCTGCTGCCCGTTTGCCTTTGATGATATCATCCCCTGAGACAGCTCCTTGGCCTTCGGGGTTGCTGTGGCAACGGACGGGCCCGAGATCGGGGGAGGGATCCCTCCCCCCACGGCTCGTACAGTCCGCACCCTCTCTGCGGGATTCTCTGGCCTTACCCCCCCTTTTTCGGGATGGGGCCAGAAGCTGCTGCTGCTGGCTTCCCCTCCCCCCTTTTCTCGCCCTTCGGGGGGGTGAAGTGGATGGGGACGGAGACGGTGTCCGGCGATGCCGCAACCCCTCCTCCTCCCTTTTTACTGCCCGAGTCCCGGGCCGGCCCCGTGGCTGCGAGTGGGATGGTGGGGGCAGGGGAGCGGCCGCACCGTAGCCAGACCCAGTTCTCAGCGCAGGGGCCACTAGGTCCTCCGGCTCGTCTTGGTTACACATGCTACAGAGAAACGGCTTTTCTCTTTTCTTTCGTACAACCATAATATTTTCCTTTTTACTATCCCGAGCCTGTTCGCGAGCCAGGGCCAGAAATAAGCGGGCATATTGTAATTCCTCAAAGCACCTATCCCCGCGCAAACACGACATTAAACTAGATATCAGGCTTTTATCTAAACTCCCGAGTTGAGGCCACACCTCTCCATTGTCTAATGTATATGCTGGCCACAATGTCTCCGAAAGCCTGATCAGTTTGGGTCTTGCCAGCAGGGACTCTTCCCCCACCAACCTCGTCCAGTTTCTCAGTACTAGCCCGAGAGGGCTGTCCCTGGGAATTGCTTTGCTACTGCTTTCGCTAGAATATATGCAGCCCATTCTGATATCCCACAAACAACAGCACTCAAACCCGACCTGGGATTAGAACTCGGGACTTTCAAAACCACAGCTATCACCTGCGCCGCACTTCGGCCTCAGGACACTCAGCACCCTGATAGGGAGGTAGCCCTTCCCCCGGGTCAGGCTATAGACTCCAAAAGCCCTGCCTAGGATCGCAACAAAATCACGCCTTACAAAGATCTCAGCAGCAATTCCGGACGCTAAACAAGACGCCCCTTACCCAATCACTCACGCCTCTGTCTCAAGGGCTCTGGTGCCGGCGCCTCAGGACCTCCGCTGATAAGATGAAAAGCGCTTTGGTCCCCAAGGGTTCCCAGCAGCCTCAAACCCTCCTGCCTGGCTCGCCAAAAACTGATGCCTGAAACTGAGGCAGAGGCAGAGGCCAGTCGGAGTAAAGCTGAAGTGAACTTTATTTTAGGCCTTCAAGGCCAGCCCCGGCGGCCACAGCAGTGGCCGCCTGGGTCGCTCCCTGTATGCAAGCAAAAGGAGGGCGGGTTACAAAATCCCCCCCTTTTTCTAGGTTTTAGTCCATTTGCATATGCCCCATTCGTCGTCCAATCAACAGTTCCAAACGACGGTGTTCCATCCTCTTATGTTGTTTATCTTTGGGGCTCGGAGCTCAGAGAGAGTGTCCTTGAAGAAGTGAATCCCGTGGAGAAACCCAAACTATCCTGCCCCTATCACCCTGTGCTCAAGGCCCAGCACCACTGACTATTAAGCAGTCTACCCATTAGAATAAGATACTGAAACCCCAAACCCTGAGGCATCAATACCATCCAAAAATGATCCAGAAAAGCTTGTCCTTTCCAATTACATCTGTTGCTCCAAAACAGAGTAGGCCTTTTTCTGCACAATTTAAATCCTCCCTTTTATACTTAGGCCATAAAGAGAACCTAAAAATCATTGTTCCTTTACCTATCATCCATGAACTGAGAGACTGGACGATACGTCCTGCTGCCATGTAAGCTCTGCACTGCCTCATCTGGATGTATTTGGACTGAATGAAATTCCTTGTCTTATCATGTTCACAATATTCTCCCATCTCTTTCCTAGCTATGAGATCTAAGGAGATAGAGATGGCAACCAGGGACATTGGGCATTTTCCTTAGAAGGCTAGGATTAGGAAGAAGTCAGAAACCTCTTCTAGAGCAAGCACTGGAAGTTTCTGTCTTGTGAGGCTCTGCATCTGGGAGAGCAGAGGCTGGGGCTGCCCATGCCCAGCTTGTCAACTGAAAAGGTCTGGTCAGAGAGTGGGAAAGAAAGAGATGTTCAGCCTGGGAGCAGGAAAAGGATATGGCATCACTGATGGGAGCCTTGCTAAAACCCTTTCCCAACAAGGGAGATTGCATACTTGGAAGACAGATACCAGCAGTGCTACAGCATCCAAACAGCCAGTCTTGAGAGAGATGTTCCAAGAGAGGGAACAAGGGAGAGATCCTGTAGGTATCTAAGCTAGGGAAAATAGTATGTCCATACTGAACTGCAAATGGACCTTCAACAGTAACTGTGGAGAATAAGTGGCAGTACCCATGCTGCTGCTTCTGGGTGCTGTCACTGGCACAGCAGTGCTGGCAGGAGCCACCACCACCAGCAGTGGTGGAGGTTTGCCCTGTAACAGGCAGCTCACTGCCTTCCCTGCCTTTGTGAACCCTGAGCTATGCCATGGCTGTGGGGGGAAGCTGTAATCCTTGTTCTCATGGCATGTAATCTCAGCCAACCTTCCAAGAGGAAAAGCTGCCAGGCTCAGGATGTCAATCTACTGGTGGTATCCGTTTTTGAGTAAAATGACCCACCTTGCTTGAGAACAGAAAATTTGGTACGGAAGAGTAAGAAAGGGTAAACTAAAGAGTAAAGTGCTATATAAAATTTTATATTAGTAATGCCAAATGACTCATGGAAAACTTAATAATCACCTCACTTCAGTTTCAAAACAATGTAAAAATGTTTTTAGTCACACGTCTTCACTTACTTCCTTCCCCCACCCCTTTGCAGAGACCCTGTCTAGTGGCAGGGTACAGTTTCTCTTTGCCAGAGCTCATGGCCAGAAGGTTTCAGCCAACACCAATTTGAATTTAATACAACACGCCCCACTGAGAATCTCTTCAGACAAATCAGTTTTGTTCTTTTTGTATTAGACTATAGGTAAGTCTGGAGATTGGATTAACTTTTTTTTAATCCGTTTTTTTTCGAGTGTAGACATTCACTGCAAGCAGCCAAAATTCACAGAAATGCAGTCATGAGTTTTCATACCCATCATTACATACTTGTATCACATCCAGTACAGAGAGGGATTGGTCCTGAGGGGTTTGTTCAAGTTACCACACTACAGAGAAGAATTAAGAAAGCAAGATCTTTCAGCTGACCAATTTCGTTGGAGTCATTTTGGATTTATACAGTCAGTCAAGATCAGCAGATATTTAGACTGTTTTATCTGGAAAAAGACCATAGCTCTCAGCTGGACCTGACGAGCTAGTCTTCATCCAGGACCCAGCATCATATTCAAATGAATCAGAGGAGAGAGAACAGCAGAGGAGAGGAAAGTAAATGTTACAAAGATCTGAAACGCCCCTGCATCACCCTGCAATTTCTTTGCAATCTCACATGTGCATGTACCAAATGATGCATTTGAACTCAAATGTTGCTTCTAGATGATATTTCATCTGAAACCCCGTATTTATTTAATTCAAAAATAAAAATTTAAAAAGAATTTCAGAAAAAATACATCTTTCTCATGTAAAAGAAATATTTGGAGAGATCTGACTTTAATAATTTGTCTTGGTGCACAAGCCATATATAAGCAAAAACTGGTTTGGATAAGCCAAAATGAAACTGTTTGTTCTGATCACTTTGTGCTGTAAGGTTATGATTTCTCTAAACAGCCAAAGAGGAATTCATGGTTCTGCATGAAGAAGGGGAGGAAACCCCAGCTTCCCTGGTATCCACCTACTCTGTTCATCCCCATCTTCTCAGCTCCCCTCTACCCAGCAGCCAGCTTTAGCAATTCTCTGCCTGCCGTGGAAGCTCATTCGACTCACTAAAAGGGCCAAAAAATAAAAGAAAGGGTAAAAAAGCTGTGGCCTCCCCTTCCCAAAGAAAAACAAGATTTTTTGGCAGGGATTAAACTAGCCTCTCTCCTGGTCAGGGGGATGCCAGCACTGTCTGCAGGGTTGGCTGACTGGTGGCTAAGGAAAGAAAGGCTCAGGCAGGGAAGTGCAGAGAGCAAGACCTCCCCCTTTTGGCAGTTGCAAGCTCTTAGTTCAGCTCACAGTTTTAACTTTCATACAAACCCTAAGTGAACTGAAAAAGCTGGTTTTCATGCACTTCTCTCTTTTCCTATCAGGTGAAACTTTCTGTTTTATCTTTGCACCTGTAGCAAGGGAATTGAAATTATCAGATTAGGCAAATTTTTTGTTGACTCTTAAAATATAATTTGGTACCCACATCTTATATTTCATGTTTCTTTATACCTCTAAAAAGAGAGCAACAACAGTAGTGCTATCTGTATGTAATTTGTATTCCTAAGCACAAACTAATGTACAAGTTCAGCTAAGTATACCTTTAAAACATTTTCTAAAGAGTTCCTGAAAAAATCAAAGGGATATCCATATTTGGTCCCTTCTATAAAGATAAATTCACATCTATAGCTAGACACACATGTACAAAGACACTCAGGGTGAAGTGGACAATTACACGTGTGGATTTTTCTGACCTGACCTTCTCAATACTGTGTATGTGAAAGCAGGACAGAGACTAACTGCAGCAAACCAGAAGCTATAGTAGTTACTCTAATTCAGAAGTTACCAACCTTCTGAGAAGCGAAGAACAGGAATAGAATCATGCTTAAATACAGCCCATTTTGCTTTGTTCTTTAACACAGTCCCATTCAAAATACTTTGGAATTTATGAGTCTACTGAAAGTGAGGTCTCATAATGTGCACAGCATGTTGCCAGTTAACTTGAATGAGCTTCTCCTCTGCTTTCTGTCTGATTACTATAATAGATTGCTTGAAAAGGGGCCCCTCCTTCCAAAACATATGTATAATGATGAAGTACAAAACCAGTCCATAATCTGTCCAGGTAGGTTTGTGCAGCTCACCTAAACATCTGCCTTCCAAAATGTGCTCGGGTGTCCCTTGAAGCAATTTGGAGCAATGAATTTCTGTGGCGCTCTGGCCCCAGCCCTGCAGCAGCATGATTCTTTGTCAGCCTTCCAGTGCTTCCTTGTGCAGTTCAAGAGACAAATGCTTGCTTGCTTGTGGGACTGCAGTGCTTTGATCTCCACTTCCAGATGGAACCAGAAGTGCTGAGGCACACAGAGAAAACAAAACCAAATTTTTTGCAATCTGCAGGAAAGATGCCTAAGAATAATAGAAATATATTTTTTATATGCTGGCTGCTTCTTTTTTTTTTTTTTTCCTTGGTGGCAGCATTATAACCTCAATCAAACAAAAATCTTTAAAACACCAGACAGAAAATAAAGATTGCAGATATCTTTTTTTATTATTATCCTTTTATTTTAATCTTTTTGACATTTAGTTCTCCCAAAGACATAGACAAAGCTTCTTCTGATCTCAGTGGTAGAGGATTTGACTCTAAAAGTTCAAACCACAAACAATGAAGCTACTACTCCTTTGTTTCATCTGACCCTCCACAGGGGAAAAAGAGTACCCTGTTCCTATAGCTGCAATGCTTACTGTAATTATTTATGAACTGATATGCAGTACTGGAATATCCAACATATTTTATATGCAGATTACCTCCATAGCACTCGCATATTGAAAGCACTCGGCTGTAAAAATTACTTTAAAAATCATTTATGCAATCTTTTGTGTGTTGATCTTTATCTCAGCTGCAGTGTTTGAAAGATGTAGAGCTTTGTATACTCTTTTCAATTGATTTCTCAACATTAAATCCATTTACAGTATCTTGCATTAGTCACATTTATAAGTATGCAAAACTAGCTTGAGAAATGCATTTGTTCTCAATATCCTTTCATTGCACTCTGCTCAGAAGTACTGGAATTATTCTTCTCATTAGAGCTATTCAAACCCTTTAAGACATAGTGGCACTAACATTTTGAACTTCTTATGCAAATAATTGATCTTGCATCTGAAACTGACAGAAAAGTTTAAAAAAGTTACATTTATAGGAAAAAAATTGCTTGATACTTGACAGTTATGAAATATGTTCTATTTTGCTCTCCTTGAGGTCACTGGGAATGAATTCCGGTCACAACCATGGCATAAATCTTATGGTTGCTTAATAACCTGCACAACTTATACTAGTCTCTATTTGTAGAGAAGTGTTTTAGCTGAGAAGTCATACCTTGCTTTCACCATGAGCTTAGCCCTGAAGCAGATGGGAGAGCTCCAAGGCTCAGCACAGATTGGAGCTGCTGGCTTGTGATCCATGACTGGCACAGCCATCTTCTGGTGTCTTGCCCCACTCTGTCCTGGGTGCAGAGCTGCAGCCAGGGGAGGTGCTTTGTGTAGTCAGATGCTCTTTTCAGACTTGGAGAAGATCTCAATTTTCCCCCCTCTCTTGTAGCTGCTGGAGCTGCAAGAGAAGTGTTTCACTTCAAGAAGTTCCTATTCCACTGCTCCAATTCCTGGGAGCTTTCCAGGCTTCTCCCACAGCCAATTTACCACCATTCTCCCCAGAGTAGGTCACCAAAGGATGAGGAGACCAATCTTGCCTTTCCCTGCTGCAGTCCTGTTGGAGAAAAAAAATTTCATCAAAGAGATTGACTAGGATAACTGCTTCTCTTAACCATGTCACCAGCAGACACCCAAGGACTAGACAAGGACTGAGCCTGTCTCTCCTTCCCAGGACACCCTGTGACTTGCCCTCCTGGCTTTGAGACAGTGAAGGAGGACCAGCTGCACCAATGTGGTGCCAAGTCTTGTGTCCCATGCCTTCATTAGCAGGGTTGTGTGGCTTGGAGGCAAACCCCACCTGTACTCACCACACAGTCTGACTGGACATATTCTACCCCACATATAGGAAGACAGGGGTCACTGAGGGCAAGGATGTCAACTGTGATGTGTCTGTTCTCAAGACAGGAAGAGAGATTCATTGTCCAGAAATGCTGGGTTTTGTGACTGAGGATTTTCTTCCTCTTTAATTTTTTTTTTAATTAAATTGCAAGCTCTCATTTTCCTGGTAAATTCCAGTTTTAAGTAAACTATGAGATATTTAAACATTATTTTACTAGATGTACTTCAGATTTGAAGGGCTCATGATGGCAAGAGGATCTGATATGATGTACAACGAGTCCTTTGACATCTGTTTCAAAGAGACAGTATTTGAAAGAAACCCACACATCCACTCAGGGTCTATTAGGAAACCAAAGAAACAGACATGCTTGGATCCAGGATCAAAATATTTTAAAATTCCGTCCAACTTCAGGCTCAGATCTTGTTAATTTAGTGTACTATGTGCTGTAGTTCAGAAGCACCAAATATTAATGGAGAGCCACTCACCTCTGAATTGATTTTAAGGCAGTTTAGGAGTATAACTCTTCCTTATCACTTGCCTACATATGCCAGTAGACCAAGAGAATTATAGCAGTATTGTAAAAAACTACAGCGATGTTGACATAAATTCCTATAGGGGACCTATGAGGGAATGAAGGGACTATATTTTCTGTGTAATTAGTTCTTTCCCAAACAAAAACATTCTGCTTCTGTCAATAAACCTGTGTTTTAAAAACTTTCCATCTAGTTCCCCTCTTTCAAATGAAGGTCTACACACTGTGACATTTAAAACTCCATTTATTCAAATGATCAAAATTTTTCAGGCTACATAGATAATAGTCCCTTTTGGAATAATAGACATGTTTGGAATTACTTTGAGGATTTTTATTTAGTATCTTAATTAATTTTTCAAGGGGAAAATAATAAAAAAAGGGGGAGTTAGAAATGCTAAGATAAATTCTTTCATAGAACAGAAGATGATATCTTTTCCTCCTTTTCTTTTTAACACAGGAGTTTTTCTCCTTTTCTTCCTTCCTATCATAGTGACCCTAATGATGGAAGAGTGATGATTATATTATTAAATTAAAGTAACTTACTTTAGCATTGTCACTATCACTTTAAGATTTGTGTCCATAGTTGTCTGCCTAATTACTGTTCTTTATAACTGATATATCACAGACATGCAAAAATACAAATGCTACACATGGCATTTACAGAAGTAAACTAGTCTTTTTCTCAATTATTTTTCCTCATATCAATCTGCATTGAAAACACCAGTCTCTATGCTCTGTGCTTTATTCCAGGGGGATACAGTTATGATTACACTGAAAAGGAAGCTCCATAAACCACAAACACTTGCCAGCTTTTCCAGCACATCATTATTACACCACTCAGTATGCTATTTTTCTTCTGTTTTATGCAAACAAAATTCACACTCAGTGGGGAAAAAGTGCATTACCAAGGCATGACTTAAATCCCTCCTAGACCTCAAACCCTGCATCCTATAAATTTAGTTTCAGATATGCATATTTTTCTCATGTCTATGTCTTAGTTTCAGCTGGTAAAAGAACAGTGTCAGGGGAGATTTCACTTTTTCCCTGCCCTGCCTTGACATGGTAGGTCAGTTTGAGTGGAGCTACTTGATCTGCCAGCAGTCAGTTACTTCCCATATTCAGGTGACCTTAATTAAAGCCTAGCTGAAGATGAATACAAAATACATGAGAATTATACACATGGACCTGGTTAAAAATTTGTTACAATTCGACCACTGAATAACCAAGCAAAACCAGAATAAATTTTCTGCAGTGCAAACGTGCATGTAGGCATGTTAAATTAGAAAAACATGAAAATTATCATTAATGCCCCATAGCCAATGCCTTACTAGAGCAAAGCATTAAAAGTATTATCTGGGAACTATGTCATGTACAAGAAGTATAAGGAATTTTCAAACGAAAATAAAGTTCAGACCATCTTTTCATTATAATTTCTTTCCTCTGAGTAGATAAAACAAACCATTTGTTTAATTGAAAGCAAAAAATCTGACCACAATTATCTTAAATGTGTTACTTATTAATATGTGAGGCTCTGTGTGGATATTGTCTCTGGAAATGCTCTTTTCAGATCTGGAAGGGAGCTCTGCATTCCAATTCCCTGCAGCCCTTCTTGGGAGGCATGAGATTTTTACTTGTCCTAGCAAGCTGGATGGTATTTATCCATTCCAGTTATTCCAGCTAGTTCATGCCACCCTTGATGGATTACAAAAACTTTGAGAAAGGATACAAAGCAGTGTGGATATTTGAGGCACAGGAGTAAGGTGAGAGTGCCTTTGTCTGCTTATGGGGACAGACTTAGCTAGGAGTGCTTCATTCCTCCAACAAGGCATCTATGAGAACTCAGCCCTGATGCAAGAGTTTTTAGGACACAGAGTGCAAGCAGTCCAAAGGACAGTGTGGGAATAATTACTCTGCCATGTCTTTTATGTTTGTAGAAGCAAAAAGGCCAGGTGAAGCCAACTTCTGATTCATCTGACTGCCAGGATCTCTCAAAGCCTCACCCTTTTACTCACACAATTCTGGCTAGAATTAACTTCATTAAAGTTAGTCCTATTAAGGCTCATAAAATGTATTTTGTGAATGCTAACAACTTTCTTCTGGAATGGTGGTTTGTGAACAGTTTTCTTCCCATTCCACACACCAGCAATGATGCAATTAGGGTAGGACAAGGTGGTGTCACATGCTGGAAACCTAATGTGCATTGCAAATGATAACATCCACAAATGGGTGAGAAACATTTCTGCCTCAACTTGTGGACCCTTGGGAGATTCCTGTTTTTGATCTATGAAAATTAGCTAGCTGTGAGAACTCTTTTGTTTTTTCAGCATATCTTTTTGTGAGCTCAGATGAAAACCAAATGAACAAGAATCAAAACATCTATGTTTTCCTTTCATTAAAAAAAACCCCTGATAAGTAGCCAATTTTGCCCTTGAGACTGAAGACCCAGGTGTTGGGTGAAATAGGTGAAAGAATTCCACTGTGATATTTTCAGTGCTATCTTTGGGAAGAATACATGCAGCAATGTCTTCAAATTGAGCAGGGCTTCCCAAAGATAATAATTCAATAACTGAAGTAGTTTCAGCTACTAATTTCCAATTATTTCAGCAGTTAAAGTCTTTGAGGGTGGAAAGTCTGTAGAACCAAATGAGAAACTTCCCATAGGTGCAATCCCCTTCGCAACAATGTTCTTGGCCTTTTTTTGCTTCTGCTACCGGGAAGGCCAATGTTCCCAAATTCCTTCTCTAGGGAGACTGTGACTTCACGAAATACTGCATCAATCAGCCTATTCAGCATGCACAAAGAGGAAAGATCTTTGGGTAATTCACTGTGAAGGGACAGAAATAAGACTGAAATCCACTAAACCTCTAGTTTCCCACCCCTACATCAGTCCGGCATAATACACTGCAGCCCACAGGGTTTTTATCTTGCTTTCAGCATTCACATACCCACAATTACTATTTTTGCATTAAGTTGTTATTGGAAAATATTCATTTTGTAAAGAAATTTGAAACCCACTTCTTTTCTTGTTACAATTACAGGCATAAGTTTTTCTTTCCATCATTGAAACATTCAGGAGAGTCCAAATTATGCTAACAACAGAATAACTTTCCCATACCTTGTGGAAGAGAAAATGTTATGTCTTTGCAGGAACAAAGACAAAACAGAGGAACAGCTGTTTCATACATAAAGGTAATGAACTAGGTCAGGGTCATTGAGCGATGATAAAAATTGATATGTACTGAGGCAAAATCTTGAAAGAATTTTTGGAACTGTAAATTGTATGTATTAGGGTGTTCCAGAGCAACTTGGTTGTCTTATTTATTAAAGATACCTAAGAGCACTTGGTTTTTTTAAAAGGTCCTTATTCAATAGCTTAGAAATCAAGTAAGTTTTGGGCTATCCAGCCTTTTTAAACTTCTCAAATGGCTGGTCATTTTTACATCTTAAATGAAGAATTTGGTATTCAGAAGTAGAAGCACAAATCAACTAATTAATTTCATTTATTCAAAAGTTTATTAATTACTTTCATTTAATGCATTCAAAAGTTAATTAATTCCTTCAAAAATCATTACATCCTATTAATCCAAAATGTAATAAATAAAAGCAGACATAGATTTTAAGCCAAAGCAGTTGTGTTTAGAAATTTTGAGATCATTGGAAACTGCACAGACTGTTGCAACATGGAACAAAAAACCCCAGCATGGATATGATCTTGTACATAAACCTCCTACAAACTTCAGAGATTAATTTGGTTACCTAATTGCAAAGGATAGTTCTTCAGGTCTGTTTTTCAAAACATGGTGGGGAGAGGGGATATCTATTTGTCTCTAAGATGAAAATAGATAGCAATTGAGTTTTTTAATTTAGAACAAGAGAAATCAAGTGTCTAATGTTCTTTGTGTTCATAACTGCATAGAAAATCTCATTAAACATTACTCATTTGGGCATTGTTGTTTATTTCCTTGGAGACAGCATCAAATCCTAAAGTACAATTGAAATCAATGACAAAAACTTCATCAACTTCCAGGAAAAACAGTTCAAGTCTATAGTGAGGTAACGAGCTTTTCATTTAAAAAACCAACAAAAAACCAATACAAAACACGTTTTGCAAAGCCTGAAAAATGTAGTCCACTAGAAGCTTTGGGTATTTCAATGTCTCTACTCTTCCTTTGACAGATAAGTCCACTAGAATCTAACTCACATAGATTTTGGTTTTGAAGAAGAGTGGTAACTGAGTAATTGTTAAAAGGGCAACAATAACAAAAGGCATAGATTAAGACCTTCAGCTGAAAGAAGGATTCTGTTGCAAGAAATACTTCTGACATAATCTTGGGTTTATTGGAAATACTCACACATGCACACACGCACACACACACGCACACACACACACACTTGAATGCATTATTGTTCCAGACAGAATGGAAAGTGTAGAGATGAAAATTTCTGTTTAAGCCTGCTGAGCTCACTAATTTGGGAAAGACCAGGGAGACAAACTGGAAGAACTTGTGGACATAATATTGCAACAGAGTGGAGTTCGGCAGAGGGAATTGTGGGAGCTGCTGTCATGAACTTATCCCGTAATTGATGGGTTCATCAACTGAAAACAAGCACTTAGATGAAAAGATCTGAGTCTTCAAGTTGGTGTCAGTGTGACAATGAACCTACAGAGAGATGCTTCCATAAAAAAAGAGATGTGATATTGAGACATACAAGCATATTACCTTGCATGATTCCCTTGTAGAAGACTGGCACAGTGTGAAATAAAGCATTCAGTTCTCTGAGAAAGATGAGTTTGAATTTGAATCAACATACTGAAGGAATAATGAATGACTGCTTAAAATAATAAAGGTGATTAAAAGAGTTTTGCATTTTCACGTTAAGCAAATATAAGGCCTGGACAGAAAAAGTCATTTTGCAATAGACACCACTGAGACAAAAACAAGCCATGAATAAATTTAGGATGGAGATGAGATTTCTTATCCTTCCACAACTAGGCTTTTGGAACAACTTGTTTTTAGATTAGTAGCTATAAATTAGTGCAAGGATTGCATGACAGAGCTACAAGTAACGTACGGGAATGGGTCTCATAGGCACAGAATGTTCCTTTCCTGGGAGCTTGTGTTGCTTGGTTTTAAAAACACTATTACAGCAAGTGCTGGGGAAAAAATATCAAAACAAAACAGAAAAAATCCAACCAAACAAAACTAAACCCCAAAAACCCCTCTGCAAAGAAGTCTAAAAACTCACTGAGCAGCCAAGAATTATCCTCTAGCTATAGCTAGTTTTATTATTCAAAATAGGAACATTTTCTTCAGATTATACATTAGAAATTACATGAATAATAATCTGATAATAATTTCAAGGAAGGCATAGATTAACAAATTTTGAAATTCATTTAGGTTTCAACACAGCACCACCTATTGGAATGAAAATAGTAACAATGAGCCTGAAACAGTGAAAACATAGCTGGAGTCAACTATGATTAATTTATAAGCTTAAAATGTGGAGGGCTCTGTAACTTGCTCTGCCTTGCAAACTATCCCTGCTAATATAAATTTGACAGCAAATTCACTATTCTTTTTTCATGTTATTAGAAAGGAAGACCTTACCACAGTTTAGGTGAGGTAAAGTTTTCCTTTGAGTTATTAGACGTAACTTGGCATGAAGTTAAGATATTTACATAGAGTTAAAGGAGATAATAATGTGTTTCCTAGGAAAGAGAGCATTGTGTATGGCAGTTCAAATGAGCTGCAGATAGATAGATAGAAGTGATAAAAAGTAGGTGCTTGGCCTGTCATTAGAGAACATATCATCCACTTTAAAATACGCTTCACTTAAACTAATCACCACATTATTGCTATTCCAAATGAGGCGTGCAGGTGTAAAACTGGAAAAGAGGAGTCCCTTCTGCTTGTTAATGAGATTATAATGTGTTGCAGTTCAGAGTTTGAGGTGAGCAGAAAGCCCAGGCCCGGAGCAACCTCCAGAGAGCAAGATGGGACATGTGTGGTTCAAAGACATGTTCTTGGGGATTTCTCTCTTTTGACTTCCCTCTGTCCTCCTTCCTTGTGGGAAAAGAAAAATCCTCCAACTTCCTATTCCTAGGATTTTTTTCTTCTCACAGCTCTAGAAAGAAACTTATAGGGAAAATAGCTGCTTTGCATGGACATGACTCTAGGAAAGTTTGAAATACCAGTGTCTCCATACCCACCCTCCATGGCTGCTTTCCCACTCAGCCTGTGGCTGCAAAAGCAATCCAGAGAACAGTTGTAAAATGTGTGGGCAAAAAAAGGCCCATCCTGTGTCTCCCTAAAATGCTAGGATGCACAAGGGTGATGTAAAAAATATGTTAAAGTTCCTTTGGAGCAAACAGCTTGCCCTCAGTTGGCCAGGAGTGCTCAGAAATGCTGCCTGCCCCAGCTTTCACAGTGATGGAGAAAACTGAACACTGCTGAACTGGCGTGTGGCCTCATCACAGTGGCCTACCCTGGCAGGGGCAGACACTGGTGTGCTTGTGTCAGGCCAGGAAAGCAGCAACTCTGGATCAGGCAGCAGGGGCTTCCCCAAGAAGGATGCACACAGAGGGCAGCACTGACAGCCATACAGAGCTGCTATGGGACACAGGGCACTGACCGACAATCATGAAATGGCTTGGGCTGGAAGGGACTTTAAAAATCTTCTAATTCCAGTCCTCCTGCCATGGGCAAGGACATGGTCCACTAAACCAGATTGCTCAAAACTCCATCCAATCTGGCCTTGAATGCTTCCAGGGATAGGGCACCCACATCTTCTCTGATGCCAGGCAGAGGCACACAGCTCAGCCCTCCCTTAATCCCTCAAAAAAATAGCTCTTTTATTTTTATTTCTCACAAGAGTGCCAGGACAGATGCCAAAAAAAAAAAAAAAAAAAGGGAAAAAAAGGTGCCATGGAGAGTGTAGGTTGGAAGGATGAGTGTACAGACTGCTGGCCAAAGGTTCCTTCAGGATTCCCAGACACAGACCTTGGCTTGCCAGGAAAATACAGCCCAACACCAACTCTCCTCACCACTTACTGTACCTGCAGGTGGATGAGCTGGTAGGATTTGGATAGGACTTTGGGTAGGATTACTGTCACCTGGCATTAAGGACCTCACAGTTGTCCCAAGTTGCTCAGAGTTTAGGATTTCTCTGGAAGCACTGAGAGGAAACTGCTCTCTTCAGGGTAAGACTGATGCTAGAGCTGAAGAGAGGAATCATCATCTGCATGCCTTCCCATCTTTCTTGAGCTAGCCTCAAGTTAGCTGAATCCCAACTAGGAAACATGATAATATTATAATTTTAATGCTGAAGATCATTGGAATGTTAATTGCTTTCTAATAAAAAAAGGCTGGTACACCCACCACTGTAGCAGAGAGTATGCATAACCAATTACAAACACCACACTCCCATTTAGCAAGAACATCCATGTCAAATAAGACTGTTCTTTTGAAATTCATGAACATGAAAGCAACAGTGTTCCAGAACAAAAGCAGAACTCTTGCATTTCAGTAGTATGGCTGTACTATAAAAAATGGATATAAAGTTGTGATTCACACTAGTTAGAGGATACCAGTTCATGATTTAGTGCAAATTTACACAATTTTTTTTGTATAGAGTTTGACATTTGAAAGTCTAGCACCTTATTTACAGTCAAGCAACCACATTCTGTAAATATTTTTCTTCTTATTTAGTTGTTTGAAATCTTCACTTGCCCTTTGTTCTCACCCCCAGATAGAGTTTACACAACTAGAAGGAGATTTCAAATGTGTGATTTTTTTTTAAGAGATGAGATAAGAGCCAAGCACAAGCTAGTAACAACCTGTGGGGTTTCAGCGTATGAGGTTCAAAGTTGTCTTATTTTAGACATCTTAGTCATCAGCTTCTCAGAGTTTTGCTGCAGGGCACGAGCTCAAAAGAAAAACCTTTTAAAACAGTGATAAAATTGGGTTTGAGGGAAATTATTCTCTTTTTAAAATCCTTTAAAAATTCTTTATACCCACAAACCTATGATTCTTTCTCCTTTTCCACCCCATGAACAGCAATATGTTTCCAAATGGCCACCAAGGAGCTTTCAAGGGAAATATAATTCTGAATGTGATTCTTCTGTGGCCTACCATTACTGCAAATTTGTTCATTTGTTTCCCTATGGAAGTAAATAAAATAAAAAATGAAGATGGCAAGTATATTTTCATGTACAAATAATAAGGATGATGAATTTTTATTGTATTTGCATTGGTTAGTTGTGACTTACACTTGTTTTTAAAATCTTTATCATTGTGTATACAAGCATTTCCTTGTCCTTACGCATATCTCAAGATCAATGTCAGTCTATAGCAGTGCATTTATGCTAACTCAGACTAAAATTGAACCTTCTCCTATTTCTTTTTACTCTTCTCACAAGTTTTCCAAGCTATCTGAAATAAATATTTCCCAGAATTATACTTTACTATAGTGTAGCAGGTAGAATTAAGCTGTATGTGTGCCTTCATTTTTGTAATGAGTGATTTCAGAAAAGATGTAAATTGAGTTTCACCTCACTCTTTTAGAAAGACACATAGCTTGCACTACAATACATATGAAGTATGTACCCATGTATATATGAAAAATACAACAACATTCTTACATCTTTGTATAGACCATATATTTGTTGATGTACATTGATCTGACAAAAGTAAAAAAAAAAGTCTACAGACTCCTGAAAAATCTTTAGCTGCAATGTTACAGCACTACGTGTTGTTAACCATGAACTGGTGGAATAAAGAAAATATCTGCATGCTTGCACCCTGACATCTGAAAATTTACTCTTTCTTTCTCCTGATCTGAAGAACCACCACATTAGTGATGTATTTTTACACTGAAAAATACTTTAAAAGAATTTTTTTCCTCTACTTGTTGAAAAAAAATCCCATGCCTTTTCCCCCTGATTTCTCTCTGCAGTATTTTGAAGCTAACTCTATGAATTCAGAAAAGTTACCCAGCTAGAAATACAGCCTGACTTTCAAATGGATTGAATATTAGCCACTCCTACATCATGGATATTGGTGAGTACTCAAAGTTTTACAAATTGGGCCATTTGTGGTAAAAGCCATAGGCAGCCTGAGCTAAAAAATTGACCCTATCCTAATTTTGAAAGACAAAGCGCCAACCATTCTTAAGTTCCAGTCACTGTACTTTCTATGGGGGACAGGGAAGGGGGAAGCAGATGGTTGATTTTCCAGCTGCAAAAACCTCTGGTCACATCAGCAGGAAAATCCTGGCTATGGGATGTTATCCTGTGTTACTGAGTCATAGCACTGCTAGTGTTGCTTAAAGACTTTTCCAGGGCTGCAAGAAATCACTGCACCATGAGGGCTGTTAAATTTATTTCTGACCTTTGAATTATTTTTGAAATGTTTTCATTGAAATTACGTTCACTCCTGAGCATATTGTATTTACAGTGTGTATGTATGTATGTATCATTGAAACAGGTGCCCAGAGACACTGTGGAGTCTTCATCCTCAGAAATGTTTACAGCTCAGCTGGCCAAGACCTTGAGCAAGCCAACACAGCTGCAAAGTTGACCTTGTTCTGGGTGGGGGCTGGGACCAGATGCCCTCCAGACAGCCCCTGCAGACAGAATAGATTATTGGATGATTCTGTTGTTCACTGTCATGGTAGCAAACAATGCAGGTGCTTCCTTTTTCTGCCATGTATTTAATATTTTTCTCATTATGTTATTTCCAAATCCTGGTGTAATGAGATTTCAATGCTTTTTAGTATTTTGAGTAGGTACAGGAAATAGAGGGGATCATTTGTTGAGAAGCAATATCATCCCTAATTAACTTTGTATACTATTTACATGCTGATTTGTTTTAAGTGTTTTTAAATACAGGTAAAATATTAATTGAAATGACAAAGTAATGGGTGGAGCTATTTATATTCTTCATCAGATCAGAGAGTATAACTATGAGTTCTCATAACAGTTTTACATTGGATAAATTACCCATTGATATTGCTCAGCTTTTAATGCATCAAGTAGTTGCCAAAGTTCATTTCTAGTCCCAATGTCTTTTGTCTGCGATATAATCTAAAATTGAGATCTCCTGGGCAGTTCAATGAACAAGACATGGGAGTCAAAGGCTTTGGTATATTCGTATCTCTGCCACTGAATAAGTGCATTCTTAAACCTGGCTGGGGACCAATTAAAGGTTTATTCTAACCAGGAAGAAGCTTTATATTGACTTCAGTTAACTTTTTCCTAATGTCCACTCATCTCAGTTCTGATTCTGAAAGTCTCATGCAAGAGAAAATGTCCACTTTTAATCTTTAAGATAATAGTAGGTGCTAAATGCAACCTTAGTGAGGGTGAGGAATAGAGTTGCATAAAGAATCCTCATAAAGATCCTTATTCATGTGTTGTGCAATATGTGATGCCTATGGGGAGGGAGGGAGAATCCTTTCTCTCCAGATAAGTTTTCTCTTTAAATACTCACCAATTTACTTCAGAAGGCTCTCGTGAACATTAATTGTTTACTGTCATCATAGTTGTTGTATTAATTGCTGTTAATTACAACACTATTGTAGTAATGCCTTCAGCAAGGCTTTCTAGTTCAGGGAAATGGGAAAATGATGTTCAGCTCCCACCTGTAGTAGCAGGATTGTATTTTAGTTGTTGAGAACATTTAAACATCTTCATCATGCTGAAGTCTCAGAGACTTCTAATTCCACCTGTCTTGCAGACAGGGAAGCATTTCTGTTTTGCTTTGAGGTGGGTTGGTTTGGGCTGTTGCTTTTGTGGGAACTCAGTGTTAATAAAATTCACCCTGCAGGTCAGGAAGTCCTCCTGCAGGCAGATGAAATTTAAAGATTATCCAGAAACACCATTCAAAACTGCCTGTATTTGGCAGGGATGTTGATCACGGTGGGAAAAGAAGATCCTGTTTATGTCTTCCTTGCTGCAAGGGCATAAATTATGGGATGTATACAAACAAAACCTCAATTTCTGCGCATCTCTTGCAGGAGGTCTGTGTTTATTAACACATTAACCATCTGTTAAGTGTTTGCAAATTAAACACCTGGCTTTTTATTGTACAATTTTATATCTAGTTTCAAAAAAGCCTGGGACATCTAACAAAGTTGCACAGGCTGTTGCCTGACTCTTTGCAAGAAATACAAAATAATTACATAATTACAGAAAATGCCTGAAAATGCAGACTCCATTTTCCTGTTTCAGTTGAATTCCTATGTCGAAGTAATTAATTGCAGCTTTGCAATGACAACTTTGCAAACACTTCCATTTTTTCAAGTCTTGTATATATTTTTGTGATGTGTGTATCTTCATTGAGGAATAACTGGAATAATTGTACATAAAAGATAATCAGTTTTACAAATAAGTAAATACATTATGTACACTGGATATATCATGTGAATGTCAAGCTAGCATGTCTGCTTTTTCATTCACAGAAAACATCTCCAAGCCACTGTTTATGTCAGAAAACACTTTCCAGCACTGAAGTGGTCACCAGCTTTCCATATAAGACACTGTTTGGCTTGGAAAGGTAATTTGTCCTCAAAACTAACAAAGATAATCAGAAAGCCAAGACAACTCAATCTCCAAACCTTGAAGATGTTAAAATTCATTTTGATGTCCTCAGTTGGGATAGCTGGACATAACAAAATCTCACAAGAGTATCTATTTGCATTTTTGATTGCCTAAATACATTCTCCATACTGGCCTTAAATCAACAAACAGATTGCTCTGCAAAAAGATGCTAAGTCTTTTTTTCAGAGTGAAAACAGCCGTGAAAATTCTGGCACATTTCAAAATATGTTTCACTGGATTCTTTTTGTAGCAGTAAGTCTAGTTTTAACAGGTGCCATTAAAGCTTATGCTGTTTTATGAGGAACATGTTGGTCAGCTCCACTGAAAATTCATGACCCACCAAGAATCTGTCAATCTTCATTGTATTTGCTCTCTGATGGAATGGAAACCAACCTCCTTATCAGTAAGCACATCCTGCAGATATATAACAAAATTAAAAGAAAAACCCATTTCATTTGAGAATTCTAGTAAAATTTTCTTATTTCTTAGCTTATTTTTAGTTTATGCAGGCAATGCAACAAAAATGTGTCATCATCCAGCTGCACCAGAACTTTACTAATAAATGGCTGTAACTGCCTGATGGTGCATGCAAAGAGTTTGGTTCTGCTCCCACTGAAGTCAAGAGGGAGTTCTGCTACTGACTACAACAAAGTATCTCGTCCTTGTGTGAACTTAATAATATGCGTCATTTCCATGAATAGCATGCACCATGTTTTATGATGACTATGTGGTTTACTCATATTTGATTATTGGTCATTTGAAACTTAAATGTTAAACATTGGGATACAGTTTCTCCTCTGAACTAAGTACTTTTTGAAGCCACGGTAAGATAAATGAGAAAGATATTGGCACATTAGAGACAACTAAGAGTTCATCTGCAAAGAGCATTCCCCAGCTGGTGAAGGGAAAAATAGCTGACTCTTATGTCTTGCAAACATCAAGCCCAGGATATGGTGTTAAAAAGCCAAAATAAAGGTAGTTCCACCGATTTTTAGCTTTTAAATGGCCATGAGAAGAAATGCTAGACAGTATCTGCAGTATGTGCAGTATCTGAGCATCTCAGAGTCAGCAGTGCAGAAACAGAAAGCTGTTATCTGTCTTGTAATTTGTGATATTATCTCTCTTAGGCTAAGTTGTTGGCTCCTGAGTTTGAACACCAGTATTCTTCACTGTATTAATAGAAAATGCCTTTTGAATAATCTCTGCAATGCTTTATACAGATTAATCTCTGACATCTCAGGGAATATACCCCAATTTTCCATGCAACAAGGAGCAAGGACGTTTTTTGATCCTTTCCTGATTAAATACAAAAAACTTTGTCTGTCTCTGGCACACAGAGAGGGGACACTTGAGGACTAGGCATACTCAAATATGTTCTCCCAGGTGTTGGAGTAAGAAAGGTTGAAGAGGAAGGAATGCCAGTAACTCATATTATTTCCCTGAAGACCTTAGACACAGCGCTACAAGACACAGAGCCTGTGTGATGTGCTCCTCATTGATGCCTACTTCCATTCAACATCCTTTAGCCCATGAGTGCTTTTCCCAGGCTACTTCTGGCCACTTACAGCAGCAGTGTTCTCTCTCCCCATGACTTATAGCTCCTAGGTGCTAGCAAATGCTGTGATGGTGATGATGGCTCTGAGCAGGGAGAGGAAGCTGTTCAGAGTGGGAAGGTGATAAAGAGCAGCAGGCACAGCAGCACCAGTGCAGGAATAAGCACAGGCTCCTCTTTCCTTCCTCATGTTCTACTAGTATATGACCCTACTCACATGGGTCCTGAGAGATCCCCTATGCTCTGGTACTTGCATACTTGCAGACAATCTCAGCTTTGCAGACAATCTCAGCTTTGCAGACGTTGGCCCATTGACCCAGGCATAATTTTGTGTTTCGGTTCTTACTTATTTGTCACTGTGGTGAAATTTTCTTATTCTCAGGAAAATGTGTTTCCTACTTTAAGAAAGTACGTGGACATTGGTCAGCCACACTGATGTGGCCACTGTGATTTAGGGAGGAAAAGCAAAAAAGCATTGGCTTCTGGAGAACTGTTCTGCCTTACCCACGCACACCACAGGAGTTCCCATGAACCCCTGCAACCGTATCCTTGTATCCAGGGTTTTCAGGGTATGTTCTCTGGTAAGTTCAAAAACTGTCAGTTATCAATATAACTTGCTGTATGTAGCAGAAAACTGCAACAGACAAAATCAAAAATAAATGCTCTGCTTCAACTGCATTGCCTGTGCAACATGACCAATTTTTTGGCTTCTGTTTCACTGTCCCTTTACAGAAGCCTCCTCACACTCATGAACATGTGTTTCTAATCAGAAAATGCTCAAGGAAAGACCACCTGCCTACAAAAGATACATTTTTTCCAGTCTGAGTGGGCGTCTTACAGACAGGTTTTAGTACACAGCAAAAAACAAGCAGAACAATGAAGTGAAAAGGCAGCTTTCTTCTAATGAAAGCCTACACTGTTATCTGACATATTTGTTACAAAACTTGGAGAGAAGGCATTTCTTAATGAAATTTGTCATTTGCTTTGGGCCTTTAGTTTACTTTGGCTTGTCTAACCAAGATATTTTTTAAGAAAAAAAAGACTGAATGTACTCAAACAGGGAAATAAATTTTTTCATGACTGCTGATTTTCAATCAGAATTTTCTGAGCCATCCCTAAACAGTAAGCAGTTTAAAAAAAAATCAATGCTGTTGTTTCTAGAACTCTTTAAAAGTAAACCACAGAGACTGTTGGACGAGAAAGGTAATCATCTTTGTGGCTTATTATACTGATATCAGGTGAGCCAGATATTAAAGTCTTCTAAATGAGATTCTCAAAGAGTAGGAGTCCAATCCCTTGCATTTGAGACTTGATCCAAAATGCACTTGGTTTAATGATTTCTGTAGACTTAAGTGGACACTGAGTCAATCTGATCTGCTCTAGTACTTTCAATTTCACACAGTCACACCTTTAAGAATGATGTGATTGTACTGTGAGAGTGATGGAAGCTTTACTTGGCTGGACCATCAGTGTAAAAAAAAAAGCTGAGGCCAGTTAGATCCAGCAAGGACTTGGCACTATATGTTTAAGACCAAAATAAATAAATAAGCAAAACCACTAAGAAAAGGTTTTGTAATCCCTAGAAAAAGACCTTAGCAATTAAGTGATAGTCAGAGTCAATGACACAGTGGTAGGTATCTATACCAATGTCAATCAGTATCTAAATGAATGAGCATACGGGAAAACAGCCCCCTTCTCAGTGGTTCTCACTGTATGTTCTTTAATTCTAACAACAGAAATTGGGAATGAAGATTTCTTCCAGTCCAAAGGGAATCTAAGGAGCTCACCACCCAGAAACAAGAGGCCTCTGCAGTCTGAGCCTGCACTAGGCAGCTGCAGACAACTTTGGTTGCTCCACAGGCAGCGTGCCACACGAGAGGCCAGCAAGAGACCCAGCAGCAGCAAGCCCGTGTGCTGCTGCTGCTGCTGCTGCTGCTGCCAGAAATCAGCCTGGAAGCTGCCGGCTCCGTATCCTGCAGCTGCCACGCACATCCTGCGTGTGCACAGAGGTGGCTGAGGGTCATTCTCCACAGCCAAGTGAGTGTGGGAGGAAGGCGAGGAGTGACATTACTGTCACACCGCCAGGCATAGAAGGGGCTGGCTGCAGAGCTGGGCTTCGTTCTCACACATACACCACATGCACACACAGACTTATGAGCCAAATTGCTTTATAACAACTCTGCTATGTAGTAGATACAAAATCCATGGCTTAGGAAAACATCCTTCTCTGTGCAGAACTTCACTGTTTTTTAAATAATGTTACCTTATGCAATTCTGGCTGATGGGAGCTGTATTAAAAGCTCAAGGCCTGGGGACTCAAAATAAAACAGAAAGCTGAGAACCCTCCAATCAACAAGTCGTAGTGCTCTGTGGCCTTTTTAATTAAGAGAAAAGAGCAATCTAAACACTAAAAGGCTTATATTTTAAAAGTTTTTAAAGATCCAGACCATTATTCATTTATAAAACTGATAACTATTCTACACTTCTCTCTTTTCAAAAATTGAACACACACACACACACACCTTTCTTCTATGAACCTTTTTATCCATGACTACCTCTTTAATTACTTTCTACCGCACTTGCAGACCTGAGACCAATGGGATAACAACAAAAAAAAAAAAGCTCCAAAACTGAAACCAATCATAATCCAGTGGCTATCTATGCACTTGCATCCAACAGTTCTGAAAAGATGGAATTTAAATAGGCTCTTGGGGGTTCATGTGAGTCATGCAGTGTCCACCAGAGTCCTCAAGAACTTCCAGTCTAGCTCTTCTACATGCAGGAAAAGACAAGACAATAATGTGCATGGACAAACACACAAACATGCTTCTTAATCACCCACACAGCAGGAATAAGCAGATCAAGTGATACTTTATAAATGAAAAATGATGTATACTTAATGATGTACAAAATCTCAAGTAGCTTAAAAGTTTGTTTAGAACAAGCTGGGACTTCCTGTTCATCCAGGTCTTATCTGACCAAATCAGATCTCTCAACTTCAAGAAAACAGGGTTGGAAAATTAAGGATGATTGTCTATTCACAATACTTAGTGTTGGACTTGGTGACTTTATTTCAGACAGATATGGGGAGAATAATTCCTACACAGTAAATGAGACAAAAGGAAAAGATGGAAAATGTCTGTACTGAAAATACTCTGAATCACCCAGATAACACCATTTTGAGCACCTAAAGTCATCCAGCCAGTTTTTGTTTACATCACTGATGTATACTTCTACATAAATAAATTTGCATTTGTTTCAGGGTAAAAGCTGAAATCTGCTGCCAGGCACTGGAAATGATGTTATAAACAAGTTTCTTGAGTCCAGTTCTCTCTTTGGAATGGCACTTGCAGTTTTCAGTTTTGCGGTGCTTGCTGGAATCAAAGTTCTCTAATGCTATTCCATGCTGGCTGAATTAAGTAAAAACGAGTACTTTTCTCCCATCTTCTGAATTTCAGAGAAGTTTTGGCTGAATCTCCTAAACTCCCATTAATTATATACTTTACATCTTCTTCACAGGTTCTAATAGAGGTCAGCTCAGCTGCAGTTGGGAAATATAGGTGAAAGTAAATAAATTTATACTCAAGACTTGGCATCCTTCAGCAAACTTGCATATAGTTGCTGTCTGTCTCTGCTTTTCACCAATAGCCATGCTGATGTCTCAGTGTCTATTTCTTAACATACAGTACCATCTCTGTTCAGCCACTAAAAACTGACCTAAGCCAAAGATTTATGCAAGGATTAGCAGACTGAGTTTCTGATAATGCTAGCAGGATTTTATTTCATTCTTGATGGATACAGTGATGTTTGTGTTAAACTATATATCCACTCCCAGCTATTTTTCTGGTCCTTTGCTCCTAAATCTCCCAAACTCAATCCACTTGAAGTGTTTTAACTTACCTTATCCCAGGCGATAACATGATTTTCCCTCAAAAAGAGTAGCTGTCTTCAAGGCTTTTTCAGGAAGACTCCCTTATTTGGAAAGATTTCCTCAGCATGTACCTCAGGTATTTCATAAACAACATAGGCAGCCTAAAATTTCCATATTGTGATAACAGCAGTGGTTGATGGCACTCCAACAAATTTTTTGAAGGCTTTGGTCAAAGCCCAATGCTGCAGCCAGACAGCTGCTACAGCTGGTGTTGAGTTTCAGTACCAAAACCCACAAGTGTTTGTGATCTGTCCAAATGGTAAAGAGAGTTCCCATGCAATTATGGAAGCACTTGAAAGTCCAGTGATAAAAGTTAGACTTTCTGTCTCCAACTGGCAGTAAATCTATTGTGTCATTTGACTATTCTCCAGAGATTGTCACAGTATGGTCAGAACTATCCCTTCTCTTATATTACAGATAAATTGTTGCTCAAAATAAATAAGCAGCATGGAGGGCCAGGGAAGCTCTAAAATACTTGGTTCTCTCTCTCAGTACCAGACACAGCTCTTATTCTTAGCAAACTATGTAAATAATTTGAAACTGCTAAAGAACAAAGAGAAATAAAGTTGTTAAAAGGTACGTGAAGGCATGAGTGCTTTTAGAAGTTGTTTTCAGAAAATCTGAATCCTTTCATCCAATGTTTTATCCAAGATGGACACACTCTCTCTATTCTGCCACCATCAAAATTCCTATCTGTAGTTTAAGAATGTGCTTTCTTTTACAGAAGGCCTGTGATGCTTTGTTTGAAGTGCCTTTGTTGTGTTGTGCCAGTGTTACCTGTGCAAGAGGTGAGGCTGAAAACAGCACTTGCGAGATCACTTCTCTAGAAAATTCTGAAAGATGATTAAAGTTCACTTTACCACTTACCACATCAACATAAATAAACATTTTTGAATGTCTGGAACATATATTTCTTACAACTGTCTTCCAACTAACTCCATTGGCTACTTCACTCTCTGCACAGATACAGTAATTATCTAACATTTATACATTAGTCACTAGCTTTTATATAGGCCCTTCAGATGTGGATAGTTGTGTCTGGCTTAATGAAAGAGGAGGTTCATTCATAATACAACAGTGAAATGATGTTGCCCTTTGTTGGCCTCTTTGATTTAACCTCAGGTTTTTCTCTGAGGATCTTAGGCACTCACTTTGTATTCATATGTTTTGGTCTAGATACAAATCTTGGTCTTTGCAACTCATTAACCTCTTTCAACAGCAGCATTATGTCAGTCTTCAGTGTCTGGTAGATTCCCATTTAAAGGTTTGCCCCAGTTCCCATTTCGTTTTTTACATGCAATTTGCTGCCCAAGAAATTCACATTGGTACCTTGAAAACAAGGAATAATAAACCTCTGCTCTATATATTCTTCAGGTTTTTATCTTGTTATATATTTTAAGATATGTTTTAACATTTATTTAACTTTTTTTTTCTCAATATTACAGCTTGTTACCAGGATCAGCTGTGATCACTCCATGTAAACTGATAAACAAATGTGAAACTGAGGTCTTTCTCTTCACATCTTGAGTATATAATTATTTATGTATGTGACTAGTTGGCAAGACTCTATTTTCTTTCCTTTCAGGCATATATGTTGTTCTGCAGGTTAAGAAAATTCTTTACTCCCTCCTTTTTAGACTGTCATTTGGTCTCTGTATCATTGATTTGAGAAGATGATTGATGGACTGACTGCTTTGCATTTTCTGGCTTAATGCCTGAACTAGATGCATTTCTTGCAAGAGGCCACTTACAATATACATACTCATCTAGAGCAAGCTAGCTCTTTCAGAGCAGAAAAATCCTTTGTGAGCTTGAGAGTCTTCCAGCATGCTTTGTATTTTGTTTACTAAGGCAGTTTGTTTTTCCCTCAGTCCTAAGCACAAGTCTTGAAGTATTCCTCAGTTCTTCTATAGCTAATACTAATTCCATTACTTACAGAAATGTGCACTCTCAAATGTTCTACAACTTCTTCCTGAACTTTGAAAGCTGTCATTTTTCATAAAAAAGCAATCTGTCCCAGAGTATATCATTAAAGACATTTTCAGAAAAACAATACATAAGCTTTGTTGCATACAGAGTTATAGATTCCTTTTGCATCACTATACAAATCTGAAATGTGAATAATTTTCCATTAGCTACATGGAAATGGTACATAGCTTTCTGTTAAGTTTTACAAATCTTCAAAAGTCCTTCTCATCTCTAAGAATTTCTGTAAGTGGGCAGGAATTCTGCAGATAAGTAGACCTGAGGGAATAATTTGCTAGTCCTGTATACCATGTCTATCACAAGAAATTAGTGCCTACATTTTAGAATAAAATTGCAATTTTCACTGGTTGCACTGACTTCTTTAATTTTTCATAAATTTTAATGATTTTTAACTGTTCCTTGTCAGCAATGCTGTTAATTCTCTACCAGGATATTTCCAGCTGGAAAAATATGCCTAATTTAAGTATGGCATGACTGGAATGGGAGTGGAGGGAATCACTACCACTCAATGACAGGAAGTAAGATTTCATATCTTCGGCTTGCTGAATTCTAAAGTGAGACAGCTTATGAGGCAGACAACTGTTTTATATGAAAACCAAACTTGCACAGTAGTCTTCCATCTTAATTTGGAGTAAATCTTCTGTTCAGAGATTATGAATGTTATAAACAGCATGATTTCAAACTTAAATGAATGAGAGTGTTTCCTGTGGCAGTTTTTTTTCACACACTTGTACCAGACATATTTTTGTAGGTGTTCTAGATTCAAAACAAATACCTGCAGGCAATTGTTAAAAATGAAATAGTGGTTTGTGTCCATATTTATGTGCATTTGAAGACAGCTTTCCACTGCTGTGTGGAAATGGGACCAGTGACCAGCTACCACTACTTAATTTCTTCTTCACAACTCTAAATTTCTCGCAAGGTCAAAAATCCTGGGAATAGAGGAGATGACCTCTGAATTTATTTAAACATTTCTCTACACTCACATCTTTGACTCACATTCCCATACAACTAGGAGGATAGTGATGTTACATGTGTATCTGGGGGCTAATTGCACTTACATGTCTGATGTTTATTAACAGCAATGTGCCAAGAACATACTCACTCAAAATTAAATAGACAATCCTTTTTCATTGCCTGCCTTATCTAGTAATCACTACTCCATCCCAAAGCTGGACTTTGGCAGGATATCTATATGTAAGTCAAAATTTATGACTCAAAAAATTTCACCTTACCTTTTAGGTATGCGTTAGGATTTAAACTTCATCTCTCCTCTTTGCCTAGCTAGAAGCACCTCAGTCCTGTGAAGCCTGGAATGTTACATATTTGTCCTCCTTCCCTTGCTCGAACACTGTCAAGCCAAGAATCACAAGGATGTGGCATGGTAACTGCCCAAATATCATGAGAAGGAGCAATGCTTTTTTTTTGGAAGGAGTTCTCAAACCAGATTGGCTGTAAAGCAGTCAATGAAATGGTATAAAAGTCATTAGAGAGGTATGAAATGAGGCAGATATATTTGCACAGATTTGGGAAAACTGCGGCATAAAACAGCATCACAGACAATTTTGCTCGTGCAAATTTTCCAATGACTTGGAAGAATGAGAAGAAACACACAAGAAACAATTTGGGTCAAATGCATTGCCAGCCAGAGAATGGAGCACATATGACAGAGGGAAATTAGAAGTGGAAGAAAATACTCTAGAGGGATTAAGAATTGATTGAAGATAGATATATGTCAAGAAGACAAATGCATATTTTGTTGGAACCACCTTCAAGTAAGGTACTGCCATACCTAACTTTTTTTGAACCTTATTTTCTCAAGACTGCCTAACTAGAAGATACAGTTATTCAGCCAAGAAACTGAAATAATATCACATAATTTATCTATTAAAATACATCTAACTACCCCACATCTTCACAATATTATCTGCCAAAGTGATCAAGCTATTTTATAAAAGTAAAACTTGTAAAAGAATAAGTATATAAATTTATGTATGATTTGAAAATACTTACATCTTGATGATAGGCAGAAAGAAAGACTGAATAATTCAGTGTACTATGTTTTTTACTGATGAAAATAATCATCAACAGAAAATCAACAATGGCTAGTTAGAAGAGCATGGGATATTTCACATTCTCTGTCTTCTGCTGCATTTAATGGAAATAAAACCCCCTGCATCTGACACTGGAAAAAAGAACCAACAACACTACTTATGTTTATCAATATACCATATACTATAAATAATCAACTAAATCCCCAAGTTTGTGCAAGGTTTTTGTTTAACTATATCAATGGACTTAGAAGAAACTTAGGTTGAATTTCTGTTCATTAAATATTCTGCTAGGGCCAGACTTTAGAAAAGATTTAGGTAATCTGATCTTTTTATATATATTTATGAAATTGCTATGCAAAATATGGTCAATATTTACCCCTCAAAAATTATCCCAACATCTCTCCTTGGCCTTAAGTTTAAAGAGCTTTCAGGTTTACCCTTTTGCATTTGAAAAATAATTTCAACAATGTGGATCTAATTAGTTACCTAGGTCGAGCAGACAAATTGACAAGTAGTGAAGCAAGACAGATGTTCCTTTTTTTTGATTAGCTTTTATGTTCATTAAACCTTTTATGTTGGTTCTAAAATAACATGGCAGTATCACAAATGACTACCTTGCAGTATGAAATACAGCAAATGTTCCACAGCAAATAATTCTGCAGCCAAATCCCAATTCCTCTCTTGTTGATGAATTTTGTATTAAGAGCAAATGTTTATCATTTTAATTAAACAAGAAAATTGTTTTGCAATATTCTGTAGTTTATTCAAGAGCATCTGGTTTAATTATCCTCGGCTGGGAAACCACGTTGATTGGATGCACTAGTCACAAGATATGGGTAAGAATGCTTCCACTTGGCAAGTATTCGTCCCTGTTACTTTAAAATGCACTCTTTCAGTAAACATTCCTGAGAAAAGCTCCCCAACTAGCAATGGCCCCATGAGGCCAACACTTAAAGTCACAAACTAGCATATTTCAGAGGTGACTGCACCAGAGTCCCTGTTCGACTAATTCCTTCTCCTTTTCTTTGATACACAGGAGATGGAAGAAAAGATGGCAGACTGATTGTGGACCATAGAAAGCGTTGCTCACATTGAAAGCTTTGCCTCTGCAGCAAAGCTTTCTCTGAACATTAAAGACACTGTAAAATCCAGGGATTTTTGGCACTGAGAACTAGCAACAAGGTTGAACCCAGGGTAATTAGCCCAACCAAATGACTTCCTATTCCTGATAAATCCCCAAGATTCACCAAGGTCAACCACATTTTGATTCTCTTTAGAGCACTGTAATAAGGCATCTCCAAAATTCCCTCACTCAGGCCACCTAGGAAATCATTTGTGGTCTTCTGATCTGTCCAGGCTTATCTACCAGCAGAGGTGGGTTTGCTGTGAGTGTACTTGTGGTGCTCCATGCCTGTACAGGTTCACGCTTTCCAGAGGAACTGAATGCAAATCTGTTGCTGCCTGGTTGCCACAGAGCCTGCAGATCTGTACGGAGTGGACTGCTGAGGAGGGTTATACAGGTTTTGCCTTACAGATTTTTTAGAATATCCAGGCTTTAAGATGACCTTAACATCATGTGTACCTACTGGTGTGGACACAGAGGAAGTGAAGTGCAGACAGCACAACATCCTGAAGGATCTGGCCTTCTTTGGATTTGTTTTATGACTGCAATTTGGTCTTAAATCTTAATTAAAAAAAAAAAAAAAAAAAAAAAAACAAACACCAAAAAACAAAACAAAACAAAACAAAACAAAACAAAAAAAAACCCAAAAAAACCAAAGACAAAAACAAAAAAAAAAAACAAGAAAGGTTTATAAATAGAAGACACTGAAGAGACCTGGTTTTTAAATTCATTTAAGAGTCGGTCAGTATCTAGAAAAGAAAAAAAATTACTCGTGTTTTACACCAGTTTTACCCTCTGTGATTTTCTGTTTATTTTATTTCTTTGGCTAAACATTTGCAGAAAAAATGAAGATGAAAATCTTGGAAGGAATTTTTAAAAACAAGAAATGTACTCCACCCTTATTACAACATTATTCTTATTTAGCCAAATATTTTTCCTTTAACAAATTATCTGATATAGACACATACAGAAAAGGCATAAAAGAACTACAACAGCCAAATCTTTTCAGATTAAAAAAAAAAATTAGGAGGGGTGAAATATGTGAATAGATGAGAGAAGGCAAAGAATGCAAAATAAACAAGAAAGTAACACCCTTTCTGTGAATAAAACAAAAGTCTTGCATAATAATTCCTTGAGTCCATGAAGAAGAACTTAGGTTGAAAAAAAATCACATGGGTTTCCTGGGCTTCCCATTGTGAGTGGATAGTGGGGCTCATGTGACTAAGCAGATGAAGGGAATAAGCATGTGAAGAGTGGAGGGAGGAAAAGGTAGTAAATTGCCACAGCAGAATAAGAGTCACAGGGGTAAACATGTTAAAAGTGAAAGTCACAGTAACCTGCACCTTAGCTTTCTAAGATGCTTAAGTGAGAGGAAGGCTTAAAAAAGAAACTTGCAATCATTTCAGGAAGCTATCAAAGACGTGGCCTTTCGCTGTGTTTATAGCTGGATTTTATTGCCTGGATGGTGTGCTGTTCACTCAAGGTTAGCGATTTATGCTTCAAGTCTCTTTCTGAGAGCTAGGCTACTTGCTGGAGGAGCCCCTTGGGGCAGCAGAGTTTTCAACAGAAAGTAGTCACATACATCACCAGTTCCCTAAAGTGTATATAATTGCCTTTGCTGACCTACACACAGACATTTAGAGCATACTCTCTCCAAGAATTTCCAGAAGGACTTAAAGCTGGGATCATTACTTTTCCTGACACCCTTCACATCTCCCAGTACAGTTTTCCTCTAAACCTGATTCAACATAAGTCCTATGCCAAGAATGCTTTGGTTTGCATTGATTTTTTCCTCATTATAAGCCCTGCTAAAGGAGAGCACACTGAATCAGGCTTGTTTTCAAAGACATCTTTGGCTACTGGATGCAGTCACTGGCTGCATAGCAGAGTTCTTTCATGCAGCACAGGGAGTGCCAATATCTCTCAAAACAGCCTGTTAAAAACCCATTTTGGAGTAATCCCTGATTTGAATGCAAGGGCTTGCACCAAATGATCTATAGACATCCTTCATGATATTAAAGTTTCTGTGACTCTATATCATAATATTGACACAGGACTGACAAGTGAGGGGACAGAAAATTTGTTACTGTCACCAATATACATTTATCATGCCAAGAACATGGATGTTCAAACATTACAAGTTAATTTCTGTATGAAATCCAGAAACTGACACTTAAATATTTTTATAACTGTCACATATTTTCTTTTTCAAAGAAAAATATAACTAAGAGCATTACTGCAGAACAAGAATTACTACCTTTTACACTTTTTTTTTGTCAGAAATAGTTCACATATCTCCCCCACAGTTTTAAGACTTACCATATCAGTTTTCATCACTATACAGATAGTCAATCACAATTAGTCCTATAATGGAAACTGGCTTACTGCACTTTTTGTTTTATGTCTGTATGAGAATAAGGGAATGCAACATGACAGGAAGTCTGCACGAGTTGTAAGTGTAGCTATGATTTTGAGAGAAGGCCAGATTCCCAACAAAGTTACTATTTGCACTATATTAATGATATGTGAATAAGATTGAAAACCATGGTTTTAGCTGGTTGAAGCTAAAATTTTCTCTTGTTTAGCAACAGAAGGTAGTGCATCATAATAAAATTGAACAATCTTATCGGAAATCTTCGCAATATTTTTTGTGCTGTATAGTCAGTAGTGGTGCCTAAGAACAAGAAAAACATAGTCACAGGGTGAAAAAGAATGCCTTATTGACTTTATCATCAAACAGGGTGAGCATCATGCCCCAACATGAAGTATGTGCTGAACGGCCTCATGTTCAGTAAGCTACATCCAGTTCTCTTAAACCTAAAATAACTATTGCAGCTTTATGCTTTAAGAAGTTGAAGCTGGCAGGCACCTCAGGCTGCAAAATAAAACTTGTTCCTATGACTCTAGTTTTCCTGCCACAACCGCCTTATTCAAGTCTCTTCTTAAAGTTAGAATATCATTACAAGGTGCGAGAAAGTGTTTGTCGTATTCAAGCTCACCTCTGTGATCTACCCAGTATATACTGGATCTACATGTAGACTTTTTTGGCATGTTAGGTTAAATATCTGGTATTTGTACACAAGTCCAAAATAATACCTTTGTATTCCTTTAGATGCAACCCGTGAAACCATATACTTACACCTATAATTGATACACTTTCAGCTGTTTACTGTTAAATCTCCACAACTTCCCCAAAACCTCAATGTTATTTTCCTCTAAAATAAGAAAACCAACAGCTTTTAGCAAACAGGACAAGAAGAGGAAAGTCAAATAAAGAGCTAGGGCAAATAAAATCTCTTTTTAAATATTAAGTGATGTAGAGAATTTTCCTCAAAGTTCAGGTACAGTTCACTTGCTGTTTTCCTTCTGTTATCAAGAAAAACAAAACCAAACACATAACTGATTTCTGAGGTGTCCTAAAACAGAGAGCATCTAGAACAATGTGTCTAGTGCTCTAGAGATACTGCAGAACAAAATATTTGCAAATCCAGCACTCAGTCATCTTGGTTCAACCAGAAATCCAGTTTTTCCAAGCAGCATATAGAGCTACATAAACCTTAAGTAAAGAATATCAGTCTGATAAGCACTCTACTTTTCTCAGTATTGCTGCATGTATCTGTTCAGTTTGAGCTGATTTTCTTATATATTTGCTGTAGCTTTTATAAAAAATAACTGTTCCTCTGGGCATTCCTCTAATTTTTTTGTGTGTCTCCCTCGAAGTGTCAGACTTTCTCAGTGTTAGTTCAAATGTGTCCTTTCAATTCCCTGTGTTGCTTCAGTAACTTCAGACTAAATAAATAAAATGCAGCTGGATTTGAGAGACAAAGGTCTTCACCACTGAATATTTAAAAGGAAAAGAATTTATTCTGCTCAGAACATACAGTTCTCCATTTCGCAAACCTGAGAATTTCTAAATTGCTACTTTTCACCCCATACTGAGAGCAAATCTACTCTCAAAATAGCAAAAATCGTCCATGACATGGGATGACTGCTTCCACCAATTTCTAGCAAAGTACCAATTTCCCATAACTATTCCTTTGGCTAACTGTTCCTTTGTTCAGCATGATGTTTTCCAGTTTGATTCCTAAAAATGTTCATCTCTGGTGTTGTGCAAGACAGTCTTTTTTACTGCTGAAATATGAAAGTAAAAACATGAGTGCATTTACCTAAATTATATTTCTCTGCCAGTTGGAGTTCATCCAAACAGTGAAACAGTCAGTGTAAATTCATTTTTAAGGTATCAATTTTGGCCTCCACGTTTGTCTTTATCTGCATAAAGCAAAAATTAATATAAATGTATTCAGGAGTAGATTAATTTTCTCATGCAACAAAGGTTGTCCAAGGTGGAATACTTGAGAAATAAGCTTGTCATGAATTTTACCATTTTGACATAGCAATACTCAAAACATATAATTGTGTTTCCAGGTATGATTATCTTGAAAAAGCTCTATTAAACTTTTGACTCTTTTTTTCGCTGCTTTTTCTTTCCTTTTATGGAGTCTCACTATTAGAAAAACCAGGTTAGTGTTTTTCTTTTCTTGCCATATAAAGTCTTGGCAAAAAAATTTCACCAAACCACACCTGTGAGCCTTGTGGCAGAGTCAGAAACATCTTCAGATTGCTTCAGATTTCCTTGAAGCCCCATTATTCCATATCCATGTGTTCTCCCTTTGGGCACATGAAATCTTCTCAGGTGGAATTCTTAGTGCTGCTGAGTTCTGCCACCAACCTAACCTATTTTTTCTTAGAGAAGGGGCATAGGTCTAACTTTGAGCCTTTCTTTCCTCCTTTCTCTCTCCTTTCTGAAAAGCTCCAACTAATACTGGCCACAGAAAATTTTACTGACACATATCAGTATGTATCCTGTATGTTAACCCTTGCAGACTAACACACAAATGTCTGTGGGTACCTGCATTTCATTCTGTTGAATATAGCTGTACCTTCTGATGCCTTTCCCACTCCTCTAAATGAAATGCCCATTTTCAGTTGGTTTGCTTGAAATCAGCTTCAGGATCAAGCACAACATCAGGTAAAAAACTGTTAATTCTACAAAGATAGAGATAAAAAAAGACAAGACAAAGTATTTGCTGCCTTTCTTCTCGTATGTGTTTTTACATGCACTCTTAATGAGAAAGACAAGATGGAAAAACAACAGGGAGAAACCCCTAAAAAGAAACTGAAAAGGAGGATATTAGCTCCTGGAGGCCTTTATTAGAGGAGATTAGAACTTTATGCCTTACAAGTCTGAGCAAACATCAGTTGCTTCTCTGACATATCTGCCTTTCTGATTCACAAAGTTGCATCCACAGCTAGGAAATCACAGCTTCAGCCTCCTAGTAAGTCATGCATTCTTATGAAAGAAGTTTTTATTCATATAAAAAGAACACATGTAATTTATTTCTTTAATAAATTGTCTCCCAAGAGTATTTGCCAGGGAACTGTTATTCTTATACTTTGGATGTCTTTGCAAGATGATCATCTTGATAATTTAAAATGTCATAGGATGTTTGCAGGAACAATAGACCAAATTCCTGAGCTGGTGTAAATTGGCGCAACTCCACAAACATCAAAGAAGCAATGCCGTTTTCCACCACACCATCAATGTTCACAAATTAAATGGGTGTTTTGTGGTTTACTACATGTCAGAAAACTTGTAGTGCATCTCAAGCCCTCATAAGCTATGCTGTAAAACTTTTTAATTTTTAATAGATCTACAGAAACAAAGTTTTGCATCAGAATACTGACCTCAAATGGTTCTTTAACATCAGGGTTAAACCTCACATCTTTAATGGTTCAGGGAACGACTGTGCAAAAGATGTTAATGGCAAATTCCCTGAAGCATAGGCCAGATTTGTTCCAAATGCAATGCTTTACAACACCTTGATCATAAGACTCTATCTTCAAAGTTATCTGGGTAAAGTTTAATTGGTTTTATTCTGAACCACTTCCCTCTTTCTGACAGTAAAAGATTATCTTAAGAAGCACATTTGAGATTTCAGAGTAGAGTTTCCATTATCCTTTTCCTAAAGCATATGAACACTATTCTGCAAAAGCAACATCTCAACTTGTTCCAAAGTTTTGTTTTAATCCTTTTTTGGCCTAAAGAAAATCAACAGCTTTTAAATGTAATATATGTTTATGTAAACTCACTAAATAGAATATTTATATATTTTTAAATAAAAATTACACAGTGAGGAACTATGAAGAATAAGCATTTCTAACATTAATTATATGTTAAATACATGATAAATTTACATAAAAATAATAAAAATGCTTAGAAAAATATCTTTCATCAAGTGGTCCAAAATCACTTAACAAATGTCCTGTGATCCTCAAAATGTTCCTATGAGACAATTGCATATGAATAGATCCAGTAATAGATCATTCAGCCACGTTAAATTATTTTTTCCATTCAGCCTTCTTAGGAATGGAACCAGTAACAAGTAGTTCATAGCATTTTCAACAGGAAAGAGCACCATAGAGTAGAAGGGTGAGAGGACACTATGGGATATGGCAGAAAAGCAAGGGCCTGAGTTTGAAGAGAGAACATGGCAGTCCTGTTCATGGTAGCACAACAAGAAAGAGGCAGGTCTGCCCATACAGCAAGCCTACTAAGAACCTAGAGCTGCTTGTGCCCAAAACTGTCTCATCTTTTTTTGAGAAATTCCGGGTCTCCTAATTCTCCCAAAAAAATCTTGAAATTCACTTTGTTTATATTCCCTCCCTCTGGCTTTACATGCTCAGACAGTGTGCCTGACAGTCCTTTCTCACTTTTCTTTCCACACCTTGACTGCTGACTGATAACCACTGCAGACCCTCTGTAGAGCACTTGCAGCTGGCTGAGCTGGAAGTCCTACCTGAGCTTTTTATGTTGGGGTTTTTTTAAAAGGAAAAAAATCCCGGCTCCTGTTCCAGTAGGGATTTAAAAACATGAGTTGCATATGCCAAAAATCCATCTGTCTCAAATGTTAAGGTCAGAGAAGTAGCCATGCCTGATGAAACACATGGCAAGCCAAATCAAGGATCCTGGATGACCTTAACCATTACCTTTTGAAGTCTCTTTCCATCATTGCTAAATGAAATGAAAAAAGGATGCTATTAAGTCTTAGTATCCTTTAGCATATTTATTATGATAGAAAAATTGTGCATAATTTTATTTTGTATTAATCCATCACATGTTGTCTTTCACAAACATTTCAAAACATGCCAAAAGGAGACTGTTACTACACCAGGCTATATTATGGTCTGAAATATACTAGTCAAAACACTTTCCAAGTGTACACTTTCATTAACCCTGATATAAACAAAGAAAGGAGAATTCCTCATCCCTTTTTCTCTCTAGAGGAAGTAGAAAATCATGCTCATAAATTTATAGCAGAATGGTAGTCACAATCTATAGTTCTAGTTATGGTATCCTCTAAAATCAATAGAAACTGAGTTGATAAAGTACTTGCAGAAAACAGTCAGTCTGCTTGGCACTTACGACAAATCTAAAAACTAAAGTTGTCCTCTGGAAAAGCATGCCACAAGAGATAACAAGGAGTAGCATGGATAAGAGGCTGCAGAACAACAGCTGCCAGTAAAAGTCGCAGTCTGCCACAACTCAGTGAACTGTGTAGATGATGCTTTTTGATGCTGGTCAGATAGAAGCAAGTAGTTGGTTTTCGTTTTGTTGTTTTTTTTTTTTTTCTTGAAACAGTTGTACCCATAGTGTGCCAAAGACCTGTCAAAGCTAGTAGCTCTAGTAATGCACATTAATAAAAAACTGTAATATTTACAGGCAGTAATACAAAAAGTCTGCATAGAAATTTTTGCTATATAATTACCACCAAAATAAGTCTGCCAAGGCAATTTATGTCACTGCAAATACTACTTTTCCTTGTAAATGTTTCTTTCTTATGTTTTTCTTTTAAATACATTTGCAGTGAAAGAAAAGGGTGAGAAAAGCTCTTAATTTTTGGTACAATAATAAGTAGTTCCTAACAGACTAATGAACAAGAACAACGAAACTCTGGGCCATTATTCGCAACCACTACAGCTAAAATGTATCTGCCACCTCTAGGAAGAATATTTGGTCTAAAGTACATGCATATTGTGCAGGGGTCTCAAAGTACATGTATTACCAAAAGATGTATGTGTTCTGCTGGAATATACTAAAACATTTGAATTAATTATATCCAACCAGACCTTCTAATAAATTAGTAACACATTTTGAACACTATTTGCACTGTTCCTTCTCCCCTTGGAGGAAACTCATTGTGTTTAACTGAGAAAAACATCTGAGATGCCAAAAATGGTAGTGATTTATGGTTTCACAGTAAAAGTCAAACACTCCTCTGAAACTTGAATAAAGAAATAATGCATGAGCACTGGGAATATATTCCAGAGATGTCATTCAGCTTGGTTCTGGGCTTGGAAGACATTTCCTGCCAGTGGAGTGCTCCTCAACACAGAGAACTCTGCAGAGCTGTGGACTTAAACACTGGAATAGCTATATTCATTTTAGACTGCTTTTTATTTTATCTTAGCTAGAAAATGCACCTGGGAAATGTTGTACACCCTCTAATGCAAGGGAAAGAGCATCAGGCCTGACTGCACCATTTGACCTCTAGTCCTACTTTAATACAGAATAAAATGATCATAATTGAAAACACCACTTGGCAAGTTGCTATTAATTATGTATTGGATTATTGCCTTAGACCCATTTGCATTTAATTCTCAATTTAATTCTTGTTCAAAGATTCTGGTTTCTATTGTGTTTTCATTTTTTGACTGTGGCTCAAACATGAGTTGCAGCAGTATCTGCAGGATCCTCTTCAATGTTCCCTTTCAGCAAGGCTGCTGGCTGCAGGCAGCCATGGCCTGGCATATTTGGCATGAGGAGCACTACAAAATACAATGCAGAATCACTTGAGATTCTGCCTTAGAGCAGATGGGGATCCAAGCCTCCTGACAAATACTTTCAAGCATAATATGGCTCTCCTGATCCTGACTCAGTTAGGAGTGCAGAAACCCTCCTTTGCTACAAGTGCACTTACTGGATCAGACTGCTACACTTCCCATTTGACTGAGGAATCCCCATCTCACCTTGAGTTTTCAGCAATGGGTCTGTTATCCTCTGTTATCCTTTTGTGCATCCAGCAATAGAAATGTAGTTGGTATCCATCTTGGGGACATCACTGCTTTGCTGTTGAACTAGCAAAGTGTATCTGGTACAGAGATCATGCTATAGTTAAACTTTTTTCTTGCTGGGAATGATGGAGCAAATACCTGAAGGGGTATAGTACTTCCAGCAGATGATATATGAACCAGCACAGAAGCTACTTAGGATGTTCCCTCACTAAATTTTGAACCAAATAGAACCAGTAAATTGAGTTTATATTAGTTTATCCATTTCTTTCTTATAGTTACACCTGTTTTAACCTGGGTCTTAAAGACATCAAGTATAATTTACTTAATTTAATTTATAATTTACTGTGTTGTAGAACTATGGTCTCAGTTTCACCACCTTGCATCTCCTTCTCTTGAAAATCCCCAAGCACTAGTAAAAGGCAATTTATGTTCTGTAGAAATCCTTCAGGGTATGTAACATTTCTGTATCATCAGCTGTTGTAGACCCATTGAAACCAAGGGAGCTGGTACCACAGTTTGCCCCTGATGAGGATCTGACTGCATGTACCATAGCCTTTCACAAACCAGCACTGTTTTACTTCTCTTCCTGTTAAAAGCTTCTGTGAGGGGAGCAATAATATCAAAACCTACAATCCACATTCAAGCAAAACTTTTTATTACAGAACTGAAAACAAGCTCAATAGTTCAAACAACCGATGGATCTGTAATATTTTCCAGAAAGTAAATTATGTCATTAATTCAGTGCAGTGAAACTCCTCACAATAATTAGGTTTAAATTAAGCTAATTTTTAACAGCATACTAGCTGCTTTTTTTGAAGGAGCAGTTGGTTTATTCTCTCATTTTCATCCACCATGGTGTCACTTCAGGACAAGGACAATTTTGTACAGAAGCACTACCTCTGCATTTTCATAGTGGTAAATACTTGGGTTTTTTGTTTTGTTTTGTGTGGGGTTTTTTGGTGTGGGTTTTGTTGTTGTTGTTTTTGTTTGTTTGTTTTTGTTTGTTTGTTTGTTTGTTTGTTTCAATATATACTTATCTCTGAATTTCCTGGAATTTTAATGCTTGAGAATGATTATAAGATCCTTTTAATGTAACTCTCGCCCTGTAAGGGACTTTACAGTTCTAAGCCTGATTGTTTTTCTGTCTTTAAGAGTATTTTGTGATATTTCTTTAAAATCTCTACATGACAAAGATTGTATCAGAGCTGCAATCCTAATATATTCTAACAAGTTTCATGTAAAAATGAGAATTACAATAATGGGATTACTAAGTGGTGTTATTACTTCATCTTAATGAGTTGTTTATGTGGAGAAGGTGCAAATTTACTTGTAAATTAGGCAATTTTTTCTTGTCTTCTTTAAGACCATTCTTTATTTAATGTTGTGCAGAACTCATGTAAAGGGGGTGTTTGGTGACTTTGTTACTGTTAGCATCAGGGCATTCATTATCCCATCAGTTTTAACGTCAGCTGTGCACATACCTACAAATCATAACAATTCTAACTCTGCTGGGCCATTAAAGGTTTGAATGATTGGTTATGCTCCCAGGATTGTTGAAACCAATAGAACCAGCTATTCTACTTAACAGGGATAACTAATGCTATTGAAATTAGTGCAGATGCGCCAACACTATTGTTCCCAAGAACATATTTTCAGATGGGAGCATCTAATCATTTAAAACCAGGCCAGTATGCCTTTAACCAGAAAAGTCTGTAACTCCACATAGCATTATTTCATTTATTGAAAAGTTGTGACTTTTACTTACCATCTATGCAGCTTTCTGGGGTGACAAGAAATCTGTTTTCTTAAAATCACGTGCTGCATACTACTCCAGGAATTGTTCTATTTAAACGTCATTCAGGCCTCAACAATGCCAGGTGACCCCCTCCGAAACTCTGTTTTATTTCAAGAGTAATGCAGGAGAAAACTTTGCACTTGAGAGTTCTGGTGCTCTACCACAACATTCCACTGGGTCTACTTGCTGTGACTCTTTTCTTAACCACTGTTTTTAACACTGTGAGACTTTTAATCTCTTTATTTTAACTTTGTAACAGCTCTTAGCATTACATGGAGAATTATGCTGATTTAGACTTAATCATGGCCTATAAGTGGCTATGATTTTGCTATTTTTGGTAACGCTTCCATATGCAAAACAAACAAAAAATTCTTTTGACTGCTGCTTAACACAAGGCATACTTTACACATTCATGTTCTGTGTCTTCTGATCGACATTGCTGACATCCTTTGCTTTTCTATAGAATAGCCAGTCTGTTTATACTTCTACTCTCACAAGTCAGCATTTCTCACAATCAGAGTTGTGTTAGTCTTTGGGTGTTTACCTTATGGTCAGTGTAAAATTTAATGCATTCATCCTACAGTTTGGTTATCTTTTTACCAATGGAGAACAATCCCACCACAGTTCTCAGTCTTTTACAAGTGACTTTCCAGCATCTTGCAGAGTTACATTTTTTTTCAATTTAAGCTCTAGCCTCTTTGTGCATTAAAAGGCAATTTAGTGGTTGTTCTTATCAACATTGATAAGAGACATTAAATGCATGTTCACAGCCTTGGAGCTCTAGCTATTGCAGTCAAATTGACACTGGCCTGGACATTTGCACTTATGGCCTCTCACAAAATTTTCATCCATTTCTCCTGAAATTCTGAAATTATGAATCATTCCTTACAGACTTAGCAGCTCAATCACATTTGTGTTTGGTGTGTACCCACATAAGGGTGCTATTTGAGTAGGAAAAAGCAGACAGGGCTTTATTTACATCTACTGTTACCCAGGCTCTAAGAGTATCTAGGGAAAAGTAATCCAAAAACTTTAAAATTAAACCAAAACAAAATAAACAAAAAAACCCCTATGTCCTATAAGAAACTCCATTATTTCCTACTCTCAGGAGCAGAATTTGTTAGTGAGGTAACTTTTGTAACCAGTTCTGGGTCAGATTCGTTAAACTGGGAGGAGCTGTCAACTCCCTCAAAGGCAGGGAGGCCCTTCAGAGAAACCCCTAAGTTAGAAGACTGGGCAACCACCAACGGTTTGAAGTTCAGCAAAGGAAAGTGCCTGATTCAGCACCTGGGATGAGGTAACCCTGGCTGTGTTTATAGACTGGGGAATGAGAGGCTAGTGAGCAGCCCCATGGAAAGGGACCTGGGGGTCTTGGTTGATGGCAAGTTGAACATGAGTCAGCCAAAGAACTGCCAGTGCCCAGGCAGCCAGGAGGGCCAACCTTGTCCTGGGGGACACCAGGCACAGCATTGCAGCTGGACAAGGGAGGAGATTGTCCTGCTCTGCTCTGCACTGGGGCAGCCTCACTTTGAGTGCTGGAAGCAGTTTTGGGTGTCACAATATAAAATAGACATGAAGCTACAAGAGAGTGTCCAAAGGAGGGCAACAAAGACAGTGAAGGATCTGGAGGGGAAGCTGCATGAGGAGTGGCAGAGGTCACTTGGTCTGTTCAGCCTGGAGAAGAGGAGACTGAGGAAATATCTCATTGCAGCTAGAACTTCTTTGTGAGGGGAAGACAAGGGGCAAGCACTGATGTCCTTTCTTTGGTGACCAGTGACAGGACCTGAGGGAATGGCCTGAAGTTTTGTTGGGGACATTTCGGTTGGATATCAGGAAATGGTTCTTCACCCAGAGAAGAACTGAACAGGCACTGAACAGGGTCCCCAGGGAAGTGGTCACAGCCCCAAGCCTGACAGAGCTCAAGAAGTATTTAGACAATGCTCTCTGGCACATGTTGTGACTATTTTGGGTGTCCTGTGCAGGGCCAGGAGCTGGACTCATGATTGTGGTGGGTGCCTTCCAACTCAGCTTATTCCATGATTCTGTGATTCTGTGATTCTGTGATCTCAGCATGTGCTCAACTCTTTGCCAAGGCTCTCCTCTTCCTTGTGATATCCTTTGGCTGACAAGACTTATGTGATCTCAAGGACATCAAAAGATACTTGCTTGTGATAGAGAGAGGACTAGCTCTCAGCTGTATCTGCACAGGTCTTTCAGGGCTGGAATGATGCAGGCTTGGCATCTGGACAACTCACAGTGCCCATCTGAACAAATCACATTAATTGGTTACTGTTACACTTGAAAAAAAAAAGCTTCCTTTTACTGAATAGTGCCTAACCTTTGCAAACTAAGAATTTGGAACATTGAACACTTACAATTCCTTCTGCTGAGCAATTTTTCTGTTTATTGGTATTAGCTTTCAAATGACAGTACTAAAGGTCTATAATGATCTGTACAGAAGATACTTGGCAAAGGGCTCATTAACAACTGAGATGAGCTGTAAAAGAAGCACATAAAATGTCAAGCTAATTTGAAAAAATCACACTACACTGAGGAATGGGCAATTAAACAATAAAACACAGCACAGTAAGGTCTGAAAATAAAAATAGAGGAGTGACAGATATTGCTATTGTCAGGAATACATCTCAGCTCCCATAGTCCATAACAGGAATTAAAGTCCTGGAAATTTAGGGAGAGACGTAGAAATCCATCCAGTGTGAAAACTCAGTAACCAAGGTCCCTGCTTCTGGTGTACCATATGACATGTGTAAGATGAACTCTATCTTCTAATAGACAATATGGGTGCCAGCCTATATTCCCAAAGTCAGCCTGTCCAAAGAGATCTGGAATAGTAGAGCAGGGACTGCTGTAAGCCATTGTGGTATCACTGCCAGCTGTGTGGGGAAAGCCTGTGACAGAGTGGGAGAGGACAGTACACACACAGTCTTGAGCTGAGCTCATGAAATAAATTCTGACTTAGGTACCTGCTATGCACTCAGATTTTTAAACACCTACCCAGGCAGTTATAATGTAAATATCTCTATTGCCTTTATAAAATAATGGAGATCTCCAGATGGGTGACCCTGCACCTGCTGAAGCTTCCATAAATAGGTCAGGAAAAACGAATGCTTTACCACAGGTTTTCACTTACACTCCTTGAACTATTCATCATAAAGCTTTAATTATTTTCCAAAAGAGCAAGAAGCATCCTAGAAAGATTGTGAACTATAGAATCACTTGAAAGGGAGGCTTAAAAATTTTGATACTTATTCCTTGCAATTTGACCACTAGCTCACATTGTACTCCCAAGTGATCTTTCTGTTTCTGTGTTCATAATCCTTTGCCACGGGAATTTCTTCTTGATCACGATGAAATGTCTATAGTTCAGAGTGCTTCTCTCTGTTATTTCATTATTGAATTTCTCATATGACTGAGCTGCTTCACAGATGTTCTGAAGAAGTATTTGAAAATTCAGTTAAAAACTTTTAAAAATGCAGTTCATGTCCCTAACTTCCATCAAAACCATGGATTCTGTTCTGTTTTTTCACAGATACATGTTATTTTTCAGTCGTAATTCATTTAAAGACAATGATTATGTGCTTCTGTGGAGCTATTGAAAAGTTAAAATGTGGACAATTGGGCTTCTTGTCAACAAAATATCAACCATCTGCTGCTAAAACATTAAAAAGTGTGCAGTGAGCCCTCCCTATGACTTCTTTAGTTACCAAATTTAGAAAAAAATAAGTAGGAGTATTAAATTTTTCATGGTTTGTTGACCTATTCACTGTTTGGAGGTTGTTTAGGGTTTTGTTTCCTATGTTTCTTTGCTCAGGAGAACCAGCTGCTTTTAAGGATAGGACTGTTGCTTTTGTTTGGTTGTTTGGTTTTGGTTTAGTGTTTGGTTTTTTTTTTTAAAATTTCCATTTGAGAACGCAACACTTAAACAGAAAAGCAGTATCCAAACTCCTCAGTCCATTTTTGAGTTTTGAGCATAACTGTCACTCTTGAAGTCTCATTGATATCAAGAGGCCACATGTCAGGTCATGAAACCATTTTCTAAAGTCACTTTAAGACTAACTCATGATGGGCTATGACACTGTAGTCATCAATAAAAAATTTTCACTGAATATGACAGAGAAGGCAGATCAGAAAATGAAGACAAGATGAAAAAAGGAAAACGCACCAAAAGAAATCAATTTCAAAAACAGAGTAGAAGTAGGAGCATGGAATTGGACCACTGAGGATAATAAGGGAGTACACCACTTAGGTTGCACCCAGTCATATTGATCCCACACAACTGGAGAACAATCAGGAAGTTATGGCAGGTTTTTAATGTACATTTCTGTGCACATCCCAGAAGCCGGCAGTCACTTAAAACAATAGTGGTGGTGGAAAGTGAAAAAAACATTATAGTTACTAAAAAAGAAACCAGACTTCTGAAGACATGTTTCTTTTTTAGTTCAAGGATGGATTGGATAGTTTTGGGAAGCCAATATTCTAAAACAAGGAAAACAATAATGATATGTCAACTGCTCTAAGAAAAATGATTCTGACAAAAAAAAAGTTTGAGTCATGGGAAATAGTCTTGAAACCAGATTCTGTTGTTAGCTTTATTAAAGATTTTCGTTTTTTCACTTTTTTGACGGCTATGTGGAAACTCGAATCCAGCATTCAAACTGCAAAACTTGCACACAAAAATAAATATTGGTGCTGCTGAAGGAAGATATTTTTTAAATAATTGTATGTCTCAGGCAGACAAAAGCTCCTCTTGAGCTCATTTCTTAAACATTTGCAACACATGGGATACATTTGAGATTTCTTCATAAAGTACAACCAGCATGTTAAAGTGCATTCAAAGATTGAGCCAACCCCAAAAGCTTTTCTTTTTATGAGCTTCCTGCCACTTAAAATAATATGTTCTACCACACACACACATATACCTCTATGCACTGCATGTATATGGAATTAGTTTTACATGTCGAAGTATGGTTTTGCCTAAATACTTTTATTATTTTAAGGCACACTTTTAAAATTCCTAATATTGGAGTGAAGGTACCCTGGTGGTATATAAAGTTTGTTTAATTCATTGATTTGCTCTCTACCTTCATAAAAAAAAAAAAAAAAAAAAAAAAAAAAAAAAAAAAAAAAAAAAAAAAAAAGTGTAGTGTTCACTTTGGGCAATTCACATGGCAATTCACAAGCTGAGCCTTCATTTTCTGGCTCCACAATTACACTTCATGTATAAACACTTGACAAAATACCAAATCCTTTTGCTTTATGAAATAGGAATAAGATTTTCCTGTAACAGGAGGAGTATCCAAAGGACTGAGACAAGATCATATGCATTAAAGTGAAACAAATTTGGGGGGCAGCTTGTGGCTGCATACAGTGACATCTCTCTGCTGACACATCTTGCCACCCACCGGACGACTGTTTTGTCACAGCCCTCTCCCTGCTCTCAAGCCCTGCTCCCGGTGGTGGGAAGGATGCAAAAAGCCACTAGGGCTCTGTGTTCCTTGGGGAACTTATGTCCTTAGGTTGGAAGACCTAGGCCTCCTCAGGTGATAACTTCCATGAGTGGTAGTCACATAAATTTCTTTATAAGTCCTTAGGGTATGAATATATGTCTGCATAGTGCTTAAAGTACTAAGACTATAAGGCAATACTGGAACAGGAGAGGAATAAAGTAACAAACTTGATAATCAGACTTATTAAATGTCATTCTCAGCAGCCCCCATGGGCCCAAAGAGCATTGTTTTCATCTGCTTTAGGGTCTTGTTGACTTTTTCCTGTTTTTTCCTCTGGTCAGAGAGGGGATTTGTTAAGACTCAAAAAGTCACTGCTGAATGAATTAAAACCAAGCTTTTAAAGGTGTTTGCTTGCATAATATGTAGGAGTGTCACCTATAAGCACTTCCTCTTTCTGATCCATCTGTCCTAATTACTTTGAGATTTGTCTATTTACAAAGCTAATAATTCCATTTGCTATTACAATAAAAACTGCTTCTTTGGTCATCTTCAATTAGGTTGCCATAAAAAAAAGAACACAGAACTAAGCTCTGGCCAGCTTGTCCCACTGGACACTCATTTTGGATTTTTATCTTAACGTTTTTCTCTGCAGTTTGCTACTGAGGCCTCAAACAATTTGCAATAGTGAATTAGGCACTATTATCACTGAAATGTAGTCACATATATAATTGCTGTACAGGTCACACTTGGCAGTAAAAGATGTAATTAAAATGCAGCACTAGATTCTGCTCTTGGTTTCACCGTTGAATTTAAACTCATCCTTTGGTGGCTCAGAGAAAAGCCCTATTGATTTTTCATATCCCAGATGATGTCCACTGCAATGTAGAGGCCTTGGATATTCTTGAATGCTTTCTGATGAAGGTGGCTTAAGGAATGTAGAGTCCCTTGCAGCTGTGGACTGTCACTTAATCCCTGCTGGAGAGTTACCTACTTCTATTTACCAGGGAATATTCTCTTTCAACACTTTCTCTTCTAATTACACCCAGTATTCCACAGAAGCTGAAGTTCTGAAGGTGCAGTCTCCTGAGGTTCATCAGGAATTCTGCTCTGCTCTGTGTTTTTCAGGTTTTGGGAAACTTAAGCCTTTCCATATTGACACTATATTTTTTAAAAAAACTATACTAGCTTAAGAATGAAGCAGGAAGTTTGTTCTAGTAAAGAGATTTTTGTTCTTATTCTCACTTGTTATTTAGTTTTCAAATAACTAGTAGCATAAACGTTTATGGTTAGAGACTTTTCTATTCTAAATTATTTGTAACTAAAAGTTGTCCTTGGTTATCCCTTGGGAAGGTGGGCAATATATTCTCATTTCCCCTGAAAAACTGCAGATATTCTCTGCCCTTTTGTTCTAGGAGGAAATTTATCTCTTTCATAAGGTTTTATTTTCACACTGAATTTTCTGCAAATGTAGCTAATTAAAGCCTTGATCTCTGCCCAGAGACCTATGACCTTCTAGGCGGTCTAGAGTACTTTTAAGATTTTATGAAATCATTTATGAAATCACGTGTGATTAACAGCACTCACTATGGTTTCAACTCCAGACCCTGAGCTCCTATTTAGTTAAGCTGTGCCTGTACTGAAGTGTGACCTGCCATACACTTTCTGACTCCTTACCAAGGATCATGTAAAGTGAACCTTCCTTCCCACACCCTTGGATTACCATTGCATAACAAATAAAACATGGTTGCTCCAGCCAGACACTGTTATGGCCCACATCTGCTTCTGAGAATTTGGGACAAATTGTTAATAATAAGAATAAAAATCATATCATAGCACCTAGGTGATGTGAATAAAGTAGAATTACATGATGGAGAATCTGAAAGTGCCAGTGGACAGTGCATCTCAAGATGCAGTGGCATTAGCCTTCCTACTCTACTGCAGCATGCTCATACCATGCCAGCTATCTTACTTATTGATCTTAACAGTAATGCTCAAGTTGGAAATGCAGAGGGTTTTTTGCATTTCATGATCAGGGAAGAAATCAGTGGGGATTTTATGGCCACCACAAGAGCATATTATAGCCATTTGCATTGTCATTGTCCCTATTCTACCTTATATACAGTATTGTGGAATTCAAGCACCTTGTCAAAATCTGATCTGACCAAGATGGGCTTTCCTCCAAGAGTCTTTAATCCTTCTAATTAATTTAATTTTGCTTTTTGATTTCTTGTTTCTGTTAGGGTTGCTAACCTGCCAGTTCAGTTTATAGGTCATTTTACCACCTCAAGGTTTCTGAACTTTCTGTGGCCTGATTGGAAGTCTTTCCTGTCCAAGACTCTGAGTTTTCCAGTGTTCCAACAGTAACATAGTCTTTATGGGCACCTCTCTCAACTGCAGCACCTAAGTTCTTTCTTTTGGGCAAGAATTTCTTCTCACTGTCAAATACTCTCTTTTCTTCCCCCTCTTCTGCCATCTAATTTAATCTATTTTACAGCAACACTTCTGCCCTATTACTATTCTATTTATATAGTCTCTTCCTCACCCTAAACAGCAAGACAAAGTGTAGCTCAGGACAGGCTTCTGTCTTGACCTTTTTTTTTTTTTTAATTCCCTGCAAATAAATCAGAAAACTAGCACCAGAAAAACCTCTTTTCCCTTCCTCCACAGAAAATAAACAGCAAACAGCTCCTAAGACTGTGCTGTACTGTTGGCACAGATCTTCCTGGTAACTGGTTCTTGGCTGAAAAAAAGTTACACTCCAGGTCTCCTTCCGTTGCCTAAACATAGGCATCTAGTGCTGTTTCAGACACCGTAGGAGCCCTGCTTCCAGCTACTGAATGCCCAGAAACCCAAGGTTTCTCATAAGTCCTGTGTCATGCCTGCCAGCCCCATGATGAAGTTTTGGATAGTCTAGGGCACCTCAAAGGGTACTCAGCTCCTATATTTAGGCATCTGGATTACTTGCCCAGCAGCACAATTGTTTTGGGATTAAATAAACCACTCTCTAGAGGACTCATCCTCTCCACTGACTAAAGAGGGAAACCTAAAGTACTTGTTTATGTGCTTAGCCTTCAGACAGTTATGCATGGGTGAGAAGAAGCTGAAACTATGTCTGCCCAGCAAAACGATACGTGACGGTGGCAGATGCCTGCCTTAGCAAGCTGAACCTTGGCCAGGTAAGAACAGACTGAGAAGACAACATACCATGGAGCTAGGATCTGAAACTACCTATGTCTCTGGCCTAGATCTTCCTAGAGACTCATAGGCTGGCTACTACCATGTTCTAGAGCTGATATTGCCACGGCTAAACAGCTACAATCTAAGAGCTGCTATGCAGACTTAGATTAGGTTAACCAAAGTATGATAGCACAGGGTGCCTTAATTTTCCTTAGTGATGCACTGTAATGATTTAACTTCCCCAACATAGCACAGTTTATTTGAATGTCATACAGCCATCTTTTTCTCCATTATTGTCTTCCAAATATTTTTTGCATTTGTTTTTTATTACACTGATCTGCTTTTCTAGACTACCCATTCCACTTTACGCTCATTCATTCTCTGTGAAATCACTCCAAAACTTCCTGCTATAACATTCTCAAAGCATAGTTGTTCAAAAGGTTTTTACTACCAGAGTCATTGTAACTACCCTATCAATATAAGGTAATTTTCCAGAGAAGCTGTGGATGCCCCATGCCTGAGAGTGTGGAAGGCCAGGTTGGATGAAACTCTGAGCAATTTGATCTAGTGTAAGGTGTCCATTACAGAGAGGTTGGAACAAGATAATCTTTAGATCTCTTCCAACCCAAACCATTCTATGGTTCTGTGATATGACAATTGTATATTGTGGTGTTTGGGATGATAACTGAGGAATTCTGTAGCAATTTTCAATAAGAGTGGTTGGTTTGTTTGTCAGTTTATTATGTCCCTTTATTGCCACAATCACATCTGCAAACAATAATTCTTCTATTTTGTCCTCTGAGTGTTCAGTTATGGTTCATGAAAAGATGCCATTTTATTTCTCTTTTCCCACTGCTCCTATCTTATAAACTGCTCTGTTATTTAGATGGTTTTTACTTAGCCTTATTTCCACATGTGCACCCCAATATTGTACGCAATACCAATTTCTCTAAAAACAGCTGTTCCTCTTGCATGAATGTCAAGTGTTACAATGGGATTTTAGTCAGAACCATTCAATGTTATGTTCACAAGATCTTTTTTCATTTACGAAAAGACTCACAGCATTACCAGAGTCACAATCTGTGTATCAAGGCATACAAGAGTAAAGAGGACATGCTGGAGATTGGGTTACTACCCCCAAAAAATGTCAATGGTAAGACCATGTGAGCTGGAACCCACTCCATCTCAGACAGAATTGCTTCTTTCCACTGAACTGCAAATTCTTCCTTCATGCTGATACACAAGTGAAAATTATATATTTAGGGTGTGTTTATACCCTACACAGAGATGTCATAGCTTAAGTATAAATCTAAAGGGTTTATAGCAAAGGCATAGAAAGCCTATGGCCCAGTGCTGCTGTTTGTCTGAAGTTATGCTCAAATTATGTCTCAAGTAATAAGCTGAAACTGAAAACAATTCAGAAATGTGGAAAAACAGAAAAGGGCCGAAATTAAGTTAGGCTCAGTCATTTTCTTCTGACTTTCTATTATTATTTGCTGAGTAAATTCTGAACAAATTGCAGAGTAGCATCAATAGGAAAGTATTTGTGATTTACTGACAAAAATATGGTTGCGTTGATGGAAACTCTGACTTAACCTTATAAAATAACTCATTTCCAGAAGCCAGTGTTTTCAGCTGATGCATACCTTTGCTCTGCTGAAGCCCATTTTCCTTGCTATAGTCACTGAAACCATGCTTCTGCCTGGGGAAAAAAACAAAATAAAACAAAAAGGAAGGAAAAAAACCTTAGGAGATAAAAAAATGTATCTGTGACTGCTTAGTGTGCTTCCTATACCTTTAGTTTATGATGTTCAATAGCTGTAAACTGTCCTGAACCAGAATTAAAAATTTAGAAACATCATTAACATTTAAGCCATAGTTGGCAGTGCAATGGATAAGTACAATTCAGGTACTGTTCAGGTACTGAAAGCAAAAGAGCTATCAATGTTGTGCTGTCTCTGCTGAGAAAGTGCTTGACCACCTTACTCAGTTGGTCCAGCAACTCTGACTGACACTCTGCTCTCCAGTAAAGTCAGACAAGCCAAGTTCAGAGTTTGATTAGGAGCCTTAGAGATAGACTTCACTGCAGTGAGAAGAGTCACTGGAAACTGCGAAGGTTAGAAGTACATGAAAATAAATTTATTTTCCAGTTTTATTAATAACAATGTTTCCAGTACTCAAAGTTGAATTCACTCAGAAAATAAGAAATTGAGTTGTTCTTTCTGGGCTTTAAATATAGACAGTAGTCTGCAAAAAAGGGTTGGTATTTCTTGGAAAGCCTTGAGCCATCAACAAATCAACCTTTTGCTGGCAGATGATTCAAGAGGGGAAATCTCCACAACTGGACTTGATGGAGAAGCTTTTTAGCTGCCGTAGCATATTGAAGCATACTTCCAAAGTACCTCTGTTTAAAGATCACCTGTAGACCTAACAGAGTCCACTCTGAAGTACAGGCCTAAAGTAGATGAAAGGATATTTTCTCTAACAAATGAGCTGCCAAGTGTTTGCTCCATCTTCATACCAGTCTTTATAACTAGTCTCCAATAGCCTAGTTCAACTGCAGAAATACATCAGGTTTAGACTAGTTTGCAGATTAACAAAACTGGTACAGGCTGTACTAAGTTCCTTCAAGATTTTAGATCTGACAAGGACAGGAGGAAAAAATAAAGAATTCTTCATCCTCCTTTATGACTTTCTTCACATCCCTTGGAGGCAGGCAGGCAGGCAGGCAGGCAGGCAGGCAGGCAGGCAGGAAGGAAGGAAGGAAGGAAGGAAGGAAGGAAGGAAGGAAGGAAGGAAGGAAATTATTTCCAGGAATTGCCTTTTAAATTGGTTTGTCTGTTCTCAGTAACCCTCTAAGAGGAATGCACCTGTGTAATCTACTGAAACTAGTAGAAGTTTTGTGGTTTAGGTTTTTTGGGGGTTGGTGGGGGTTTTTTTGATGGGGGGGTTGGGGAGGAAGAAGGCAGAGGGATTGGTTTCCAAAGATGTGACCATAATTGTTTATCTGATATCTGCCTGCAAACCCTATTTTCAAATGTGTTTTAAACATTTTGATAAATTTATTTAAAGGAGGCATGCAAGACTCAAAAATTCTGCAAACTAAATGTGATGTTAGGGAGAAAGATCCAATTTTCCTTGTCTCTACCAAAAAAAGGCAGTCAGAATTAGTTTTATTCAGACACAGTTTCATGGTCAGAGACTGTACACATTTGCCAGGAGCCAGACCACATATGAATAGTTTCGCATGCTGCCTCTGACCACTAAAGTGTCCACAGGACAAAAGACTGTTCATAGGAACCTGAACTTCATTAACTTTGCTGCTCACAGAAAATCTTGCTGTTATAAACTGGAAGACAAATTTTAGAGGATAGAGGAAAAAACAATAAGAAAGGGAATTATAAGGTCTGGCTTCAGAACAATGGTCCAGTTACTAATTTAAAACAGATGTTCTTTTCTCATTAGTTCATAAACAGATGAAGAAGGAAAAGGGAAACTTGTACTTGAAAAGTAGTAGATCTCTGTCCTAACACATTTGTTCTGATGCACACTTAAAAATTTGGATATCAATCAATTGGATTCACAGCACTGGTCTGAAAGCCTCATAAAAGCACCCTCCCCTTGCTGTATTTCAAATGTTGTCCATTTCTGGTATCGGAAATGCAATAGATTCCTGAACTGCAGAATTGCTAAGACTTCAACACAAAACACAGGAGAAGTTCAATTAATCACATTTAGACTCTTTTTAAAAAGTTGGTTTTGTTTACACATTTTGGACTTTAAATTGCCCTATTTTACAGAATCAAATTTTCCTTGAAAGATGGAGTTTCAGCTATGCACTGATGTAACCAAGGTACCATGGATTTTTTGGAAGTAATATTCCACTAAGTTTACTGGAAGTAGGAGATGGACAAAGTGTTTATCTACAACTATTTCAACTAAGTATTAGGATTCTCTTTCACTTTCAGGCAGGAGATTTTTGAGTGTCTAAATTATTAATTTGGGGAGGACAAGTTAAATATGTTTAGACTGTTGAAGTCAAGTGATTTTCTTGAGTCCAGTGTTCTGGCAATGAAGCACACACTCCCTCCTTCTCAGACAGAGGGACTGCAATAAGCTGCCTCAGCAACTTTCAGATTTTCTTCTCAGTAGAAAAGAAGGAATGCAAGGAGGCCTCCATAGCAGACAATGAATCAAAATTCTCAGGCTGCACTGTGTCTCCTCTCAGAAGACTTCACTCCAGACTCTTGCCAAAACAGATCTATTTTGAAATGTTACTGTCTTAAAGAAAACTGTAGTCCTATGACACCAGGCACATAGGTGAGGTGAACCACCACTCACATAATTCTTTGTTTTGTGTGAATTCCTCTATTCTTTTCATTCACAAATATAATTTTATCTGTTACTATAATTTTGTTGGGCATCTTGTGGCAGATTTTCAGCTTCTCTATGTGAATTTATTACATCATACATTTTGAATAGTTCATCTATGAGGAAAAGTAGATGATGAATTTGATTATTCAGCTTGGAATACACTTGATCCACAAAGCTGTGTTTCACATTTAGTCCATGAACTATAGGATCTATGGGATTATTCACGAGATTGAAATTAAGCATATGCTTTCACACATTGTTGGATCAGAAACTGGAGTTATGGTTTATCTGTGCCAAGATTCATATTTGTTCTCTTGAAGAAATAGAATAAATTACAAACCTTACATCTCGAGGCTAATTTGAGCTTCCTTCATATCCAGGAAACAAGCAGGGGATTTTAACGGATCCTTGTTCACTATTATAGGAATCTATTGTCTATTAAAGGTCACATAATATTTTCCCATCTTTCTCATACCATTGCAATTAGTAAAAGTCATCCACTGTGTTTATGACAAATTTATCCATAATAAGATATTGTCAGTAAGAGAAGTAGACAGAGGTGTTTAGAAATTAAATTAGCAATCAGAATTTTAAAAAGAAAAATGTCTTTTGTATCTTAGACATAAAGCTAAACAGTTGTAAAGCAGAGATTTCATTTTCTGTCATTTAATCCTGAAATACTTAAATAAATTATCTTCTAGATTCTGTTTTTAATTAGCTTTTACAAAGAATTTAGGGAAACAATATCAACTAAAATAGTAAGAAACAAATATTAGTGAGTGTTGTGACTAAACATCCATCGTATTATGAAAATATACTGAAGGATATGTAGTACCTTCTTCCACCTTCCCTTCCCTTCCCTTCCCTTCCCTATTGCCTTTCAATAATATTTTATGTACCTTATATGTTTCCTAGTTAATATGCTACTGATTATGAAGTAGTTGTGACCTGAATTGTTGCACTGGGTGAATTTAAGGAATTCTCTTTTTTTATGCATTCCATGTTTTTTTGCAATTAAAAGAAAAATGCCAGGAGAAAAGCAATTTTCATGCAGCACACAACAAAGGTACCTGTTTCTATCTTGTAGTTGGAGCATTCACTTAGTATGGGACCATAATTATGGTATGGCTACCATTCAATCTAGAAATTGTTTTATGGGCTTTTAAGATGTTTTGGCATCTGTTCCTCACTCCTGAAAACAAGAACACGTACATGGATCCTATAAGTTCATCTGTCTTGGCCTGAGGAAGAATTAGTCCTGTCTACTTCTTGTTTGGGGCTAGTAATGGATGTAAGAGTTAAGGCTTGCTTGTATAATTAAAATGAAGCTTGAGTCACTTTTTTGGGAGAAGGAAAAAGGAGATGGACCTCTCAAACTGATTCAGGGATTTGCATATAAAAGATGAAGAAAAATCATAATGAAATGAAGAATGTAATGCAGCAGCATCAACAACAACAATGTAATAATCAGGTTAGTGTCTTATGATTGCTTAATGTTAAGTGTCAAATGTAATGCACACAGAAAGCCTTCTGCATTTAGCAGCACAGCTCTAGAAAGAGGAAAAGGAAAAACAAAACAATTTGCAAAGAATTTGTGTCAAGGGCAACAATCACATTGCTACTAGGTATGCCTCACATCTGCTATTCTCTAAGATATTTAGGAAGAAATTTTACATGTGTTAAGCACAACAATACTTTTCCAGTAGCTAATACGTGCTTTTTTGGTTTGTTTTTTTTTTTAGTGGGTCCATAGCCCTCTTTGCTGTTAAGAACTGTGCCTTTGCAACAAAAACTGCCAGGATTGTTCTGTAATATAGATCAGAGCCAGACCTGTTTTCAGCAGGAAATTTTATAAATAAAAACACGATCAAGATGTTGGCTGATTATTACCGAATACATTTGAATGTAAAATGTGCTAGAGTGAGTGTTCCCTTCATCAATTTATTTTGTTTTATTTCTCATTCTTTAAGCCTTGTCTGGACTTGATCATGAACAATAGAAGTACTGATTTTGCACTTACAAATGAGGGCCTGGGGGTCCGACTCTGCCAGAATGACCATTCTCAGGAGAGAGCTGGGAGCATCACTGTGATTTCTCACATGGTTGTACTTAGAATGTCCATATTTTAACTTCTAGAATAAACATCATCTGCTTGTCAAGGAGCAGATATGACTGTAACTGCCCCCATGAATGTTCTATTTTCACAAGGTTCAGCTGTGAAAGGACTGGAGGTGGCCTGCAAAATCTCGTCCAATACTTTCTGACATATTTTCCTTTTTTTACTTGCTGCAGATCTTATTTCAGGGCTCAAGGTTTAAGGGTCAATTATTGCAAACAGTATACAACAGCAAACACCTGGGTGCATAGTCTTAGGAAAAAAAACCCTTAGGCCATGATTTCACTAGCAACTAAATCAGTATTAATTGATCACTAAAGCCACAGGGACTTGTCTTGTTCTCTTCCCACTTAGTCTTCCATCTCTTTGCCTTTGTCCTTCTCCCATCTTGTCCATTGTCTCATGACTCTCATAAAACTCTAAGAAAACTCGACATCACTGAGTTGACAGAAAACCATTCAGCTCTTTTTATAAAAGTTTTGTTAGTCTGGGATTTTTTTTTGCAATGTTAGTGAGCTAAATCTGCTTGTGATGGGATGTCATGTGTGTACCTCAGGGTTCAATACACTCTGACTAAGCTCTGTTACATATTCCACGTAAAGAGAGTTTAATGTTTAATACAAATTTATTTATTTGCATGGGCTTGACATTGCATGGGATTTTGATTCAGCACAGTGATACCACAATGTACTGAAATCACAATACAAACACAATATAGCATTTGCAACATAGAGTTAAATTACTATATAGAAGTGATTCCCATTTACCAGAGCCTGTAGACTCAATGTTGTGACACGGGGCAACCCCCATTTACAGGAAAGAATACATGGAATGTGTGAAATATGTATCTTCCCCAAGCCTTTCATCACAGGCTGTTTGGTGGACAGTCAGTGCTGCAGCTGATGCATAATAAGCACAGAGAGCTCAAAGCAGGGAGTAAGAAAAGAAGCAGAGGGGATTGGGAAGTATAGGATGCTGAGTCAATTGATCTGGCCTCATGAAATTGCAGCTCTGGTTTAATTCACTATCCTTGTGGACTAAAATACTCCTACCTAGTACTGAGAGGTATGCAGAATTGTAATCACACACAAATTCTACATTCTCTGTTCTTCAACACCTTTTCTGTGGTCTAGCATCTATATTTTCCCTGCTATACTAAACATCACCAATTTCTGAAAAAAAGATCCTGAAAATCAGCTTCTCCTGGACAAGGAGTAAGGAAACAAATTCTTATTGCCTATTACTGATCTCTGCTGCTCAAATCAATCAGAGCTGGTGCTAAACCTGACTGTCTGAATACATCCTCGTGGAAGATTTCAGAGCCACAGAGGCCTCCATGCTACAGATAAGTAGATCACACTACTTCCCAAACAAAATTACTTCAAGTAGGACTGATCCTTGAAAGACACAATTCACTCTGTTTCACAGATGATTCTCTGTGGAGACCTGAACCCACAACTTCAGCAGCACTGCCAGTTGTGGCCAGTCCAAAGAGTAACATCTTACGCAGAACAGCAGCGCAAAAAGCACAAACACATCGTCAAGCTGGCTCTGACAGAAGTTTTCCATGTTTTCTAACTTCAAAGCAAGGCCACTAATATCAGTCTGCAGCAACAGTTCTAGAGAAACGATGCAGATTTTTGTTAGTTATGGAAAAAATATTTTAAAACAAGAAGCTGTTGGCTCAACTCACCCTCATAAGGACAATCAGAATGGCAGCCTAGAGTCTAAACTCACTGTTTTATAGAACAGAAAAAAAAAATCTTTACAGCTGCCTGTAGCCAGACCTTCATTTACTGCTGGCTTCTGGCAAACAATTTCTGCTCGACCCATTTCCATCCCTCACATTTCTTTCAAAAAGGAAACTAAAACTTGCCAAACCCTCTGTTAACATGCTGGTGCCCCTTTCTCCTCCACCTACTGCAGCTACCTGGAGTAAGAACTGTCAGTGCTTTTAAAGAAAAAATGTGTCAACTTTTTGATTTACTATATTTTCACATTTTACTATATATGGACTACTTTCTATAAGGGTTCTTATGACTTAATGGGTTACGTTCAAAGCATTTCTGAAAGGAGCTGTTTATCATTCTCATTAAATGAAAAGGGAAATAAAGCTTACAGTTGAAAACCAGTTTGGACTTTGTCACACAGACAATTAGTAGTAGATAAATGCTTTGGATGCCCCTCTCAGCTCAAATACCAATGCCTTCACCAGTCTGAACATTCTTTCTCACTGCTTTGAGACTTTTGCCATTCTATAAAAAGATACAGGAAGTCACAAATGGAATAAAAATGATTTGCCATGGAAACTCCAGTGAATATTTTATTGAAATGAAAACAAGTTACTGTGTTTATCCAGACCCAGAGAGCATGACAAAGTTCTGCCAACAGATATGTCTGGTGCCATATGTTATCCATGACATCTACAGTGGGGTGACAAAGAACCAGGGTGTGTGGGAGTCCTGGGCCAGCCTCTAAATGCCATGCAAGATAACTTGGGGCATCAAAAAAGACAAACTAAGTAACTGCATGGAGCTCCTGACATCTGCCTTTATATCTCAAGTGTGCTGAAATATGAGGGGGACATAAAAAAGCCTCATATTTGTGCTTAAATACAGTCCACAACTTATGTTTACAATATGTGCTTTGTATAGCCAATGTTTGCCAAGAATTACCTCTGAGAAAAGACAGTAATTGTCCTAAGTTAGCTCTAGGCAAAGACCTACTTTACAATGAGACCCACTGCAACTGTACTGCCTTGGGACTGGACACTTTTTTGGATTGGGGCGGGGGGGGGAGGGTGTCTTGTTTTTATTATTGTTTTAATTATTGGGCATCTTCTGTACAATACTGGGAAAAACATCAAGTTAGGAAAAGCCAGTTTGTGGGTTGTCCATGCTATCCTAAATCATCTTCTTCATTTTACAATGAAAGCTTTAATTCCAAAATCATGGAACATTTATGTCATAAATCCCTTGCCTCATTGAAGAAATATTGCATGTAACCAAGCCCTTGTATGGTTCTTATGTTTTCAAGACATTTGATGATATGCTTTCTCAAAAATATTGGGTGAGAACTGATAAGAGCCCAGACTTTTTTTGCCATGCCTATCTTCACTTACACTGGACATGATTCTCCCAGAACAGGGTATCAGAGTAGAACCGGATTAAGATGGTTTTGAGAACCTGAATTTTTACATCTCCTGCCGCTGGCTCTTCAGTTTGAATTAGAACACTGGTTTCTTGGGGGGGAGTTTGTTTGTTTTTGTTTTTGTTTTTGTTTTTCTTTAGCCCTTTTCTAGCAAAAAAAGCAAGACAATTGTAGTAAAGATCTGTGTCAAAATTATGCAAGAATGGAGTGTCAATGAACAGCTGAGTGAATCTAAGTGTTTAAAAGCATAATTTTTTTAAGCATCTGCTTAGTGAAGTATGGAAATTCATCAGCTTTAATGACAAACTAAAACCTAAAAGCTCTTTTATGTGAAGCTGGTGTTATCATGAATCCTCTTCACACACAGCAATGTGTGAAGAGGATTGCAAAAGTTTTTTCTTATGAGTAATGGAACTAGAATTCTGATGAATATGGTTCTTTTAGGTCATTAAACTGTATGGTAGCATTAGGCATGTACATTCATTGTCTCTTAGCACCTTGTGACTCTTTGCCATCCTTATGTTTAGCCAATAATTGTTTTTGCTTAGTATATACACTCTAAAGCTTGGTAAGGCAGCCTTCTGTCCTATACTTGCACAGAAATCAGCCTAAAGGATTTAGGACTTGATGAGACACCCTGTTTGTCATAGTCCATACAGAAATTCATTTGTAACAGACCCTTCTCCAAAATACTTGAGAAGAGGGCATCATTATTTGACTTTGCTCTGAGTCTGAGCCTGTTCTGCCCAACAAAGCCTTCAAGAGGAGTTGTTCAGCAAATATCTATTTCTCTCCGCTGGATCATGTCACTGCTGCTGCCCATACTCTAAAAGACAAATTATGCTGTTCATCTAAAAGAATTGCATAGCTATAAAAGACTGTTTACTAAAGGACTAATTAGTGTATAAGCACCAACTACAGCTACAAGCACTGGAAAAAGGAATTAATATAAAGGATTTTTATTCATCTATTCTAGATAAAAGCAGGTGTAGTAATTATATTGGGACTGATGGCATTTGGCTTGTACAAAGCATAAGAAGCCTTTTGTCGCGATACTGCTAGTTCTGGCATGGGAAGGGTTGCTTATTTAGTGAGAACAAAGTCTTCTGAAACTGTGAGAGATTTGCTTCTCCTATTAGATATGCTTAATTTGCTCTCAGTATACTCATTGTCTGTAAGAAATGGCCCATCCATCCTGAAAAACTGTTTCTGTTTCGTGGAGTGAAACTTGACTGAATTTATAACAGGAGATGTTCTGCATCAATTATCCAGTTAAAAATGAACCAAAGAACTGCACTGTTTGCCAAGACCAGAGTTCAAGGAACCTGTGTCTCCCATACAATTGTTGGTGGTGATTTTAGCAACCAAGAGGAGTGGGAAGCTGTATCTTTTGTTCTTCTTCAGAGCATCAAATGTGCAGACGCATGTTTACTGATGCAATTTGCACGTGTATGGACAAAGCTTAGGGACAAACCTTCCTGCTCTCAGAAGAACTAAAATGCAGTTCCTGGACTATTTTATCTATATGACATAGCTACACATATTATCAGCACCAGCTGTGCTGCAAAGAGTCTGCAGTAATTGGCACCTCTAAGAGGTAAGAGCAAAGGGTTTCTAGTTACAGGCCATAAGTTACTATCATAAGTTATTACAGCTCTCACCTGTGGTCAGACACTGGATGGCTTCTGAAAGAAGCCATATAAAAACAAATCCTCAAGACTTTTCTTCCCTTATTTTTCTGCCACCAACCTAATGCTGTTTCATAGGCTGAGGCTTCTCTGAACTCCTGGTTGGAATTTGTCCAGGGGAGATATATATCAGGAAAGTAAGGCATGAATAAGCCGTCGTGTCATATAATCCAAGAACTGGAGATTCTGTTCCCATAAAATTATATTTTTTCACTTATAAATCCAAATTTTTGACTAGTGAGGGTGAGAAGAATCACAGCTATCTTTTATGACATATCTTAGTCCAGGTTTGTGTCCCAATAGACCAGCACACCTTTCTCAGCAGGAATCTGTCTCTGCTTGTGGTATTTTCCATTCAGAAGTGAGCATCTGGGCGATTTTCTCTGGCTGATAATTGCTACATTTCTTTCAACCCCCTTCCTGTAGCATTTGAATGATCTGTCTTCCTTAGGCATTTTCAGGGGTGATTCCAGAGCCTTTGGTGTGGAATACGAGTACATTTGTGCATCTCCTAAGGAGCCTGCTCAGTAGAGAGCAACTTATCTGTTAGCCCATTCCCATGCTGAAGCATGGAGTAGTCACTATGTCATCATGAGATGAGCAATTAATGAGTTGCCTGCTGTTCCCCATTAATTTCACATGAAAACAGGCATCTGTTTTTTCTTGACTCCCTTTTGCACATTGTTCTCCTATTGAGCTATACAAGTTAAAGCATCTTCAAGGAATTTCACACTTAATATTTAAACTTCAGAAGTTTAAATCACAAAAACTTTGACGTTGCCAACATTCTTGTTATATAGTTTATTGCCTAGCATTAAAAATTATCCATGTACAAAAAAGTGTCAAAGTTGAAAATAATTTGATATTTGAAGTGTTTCTTCTGTTACTTGTATTGGTCAAGGAGTAATTAACATAGGTCCCAATTCCCTCCTCTGTGACAAAAAGATATAATGAGGTTTTTACTATGAATTCTATTTAGCTACTCATTTTTAACAATGTCTCTAATTACAAAAGAAATCTGATCAAATTTTGAAACAATAAGGTAGGGTCTTTAATCTGCACCTGATATCAAACCATTTTTCAGAGTTACTGTTTGGCATTTTCTCTCTCCTCATGAGCATTCTTTCCTGAAATCTTTTTTCTCTCATTAAAAAAAAAAAAAAATCCATTGAGAATGAATTTTAATACCAATAAACTTTTCAGCATGCATCTTAGTGATCTGCAGTACATCCAAGAATTTTAGAACAGTCCAGGAATCTCCTCACAGAACCAGCTGAGTTAAGCACTCTAGGGAAAACATATGTATTTCTGCTTAGCATGTAAGCTTTGCTGAACAAATGGTGTTATAGGTTTAATGTTAAAAATAATATCAAATCAGATGTCTTCATATAGGGAGATGATCTCTGAAGTCTTCATTATGGCTATGATCTTGATCATGGTCTTATAGGCACAAAAGTAATTTTTTCTTATCTGTGCTTAGCTGAAGCTAGTTGTCAAATTAGAACTGGGATATGTTCTGGAGTATATGATGCAAGATATCACAAAAGCTATGAATTAGTTGCACAATGCACTTAGAAGAAGATATATCTGGGCCTGACATCAGAGCCGATGCCCAGGCCCTTCACAAGTCAAAGCCACATTTAAAGGAGGACAGCATCTCAGTGCAGGGCCAGCAGCTCGTTGTGTACTTGGCCTTGTTCTTCATTTTTTTCTTGTTTCTTGTTCTTTTAAAAGAACCAGCCCACCAATCTGTAGGAACACTGGAGATGAAATCTCTTAATCTGATGCTGACTTTGGAGTTTATTTGGGAATCCAGGATTACACCAGTCACCCAAAATTGTATTTCACACCAGTCCCCAAAATAGTATTTCTGAAGACAAAAGGACATGACATAGGTTTTGGTTTTGGCTTTATCTCAATTAAAATGCAGAAGTCTACAAACTGTTCTTTTGCAGCAAATCTGTTTTGGCTGTCAAAATGCAACAGCGAAAACATTTTTGCCCTGAGGAGAACACATGACAATATGGAGACTGCTGTCCAAAATTTCCTCATTTATACTCTGTGGAATTGCAATCCTGATGTGTAAGTGCTGATATTCAGAAATACTGCTTCTTCATCTACTCAAAAGTAAAGCTGCACTCCCACAGCTTGCTTCCCTGTTTCTTTGTCTTCCCACCCTTCTCACAGCATGTGAGCAGCTCTGGAGAGTTCCTCACTGTCAAGTTATAAGAGCAACCTCAAAAAAGTGAAACAGGCCAAAACATATTGTCACATCTGGCATAATATTTCTTCTTTTTTTGTGGTTTTTTTTTTACAGTAACTTATGGTATTGTCTTCCCTCAGACATTTTTTTTTACTCTTTATAGCACACTGCTCAGTCAAGTCCTAGCTGTGTTGAAGGATGACAGAACACCCATCTTCTCCACTGAAATGGCAAAAAGCAACACTTTTTCTAACAATCTTCTCTTTAAGTGGTTGAACTTACCTGCAGATAACCAGTATTAAGCTCGTGGAAGAGAGAGGCAGGAAGGCTGTTAGTTTAGAACTTGGAACAAAAAAAAAATATTGTCTTGCAAACAATAACTCACTCTTTTCCATGCTAAAGAGACACTGATTTGTGAAGAATCATCGCTGTCTAAATAAAATGACCTGTATTGATTTAATTTAGAACTCTTTATTGTCTCAGCTCAAGTAAATCAAATACAACTGATACAGCTCAGAGGCATTTATCACATCATCAGAGCATTAATTTCCTAGATGACTGCATCCTGGAATTGCATTAAATAGTTAATTTTTTCATCAGTTTTAAAAATAGGACCATTTAAAAAAAAATCTGTATTCCAACAAAGAATTTCTAGAACTTTGCACCACTGTCTAAATATCAAATTTAAACAAGGACTTAAGAGGAAAAGTTCTATTTTTGACAAACCTACCACTTAAAATGAAATTTTGACTGTACTTATTTTTAGAAGGATTTGACCAAAATTTTTCTTATGCATCAAGGAAAGAACAAATCAGAATACCAAGTCTATCAGGAGTAGCACACTGCAGCGAATACAATGCTGTTGGAATTGGATCATCCATTCTGTTTGCAGATTGGAGGTAGCTCAGTTATGTTTTTCTGCCTCTCTTTCTCAATGCACAGTACTAGCTGCATCGATGAGCATGTTTAACATAGCACAAAAGGTATTTCTTCCACAGGCAAACTGCATGACAGACTTCTCACCTGACTCTTGGCATATAAGACATATGTGACTCTCTTTCAATTCATGAACAAAGGGGCTGATGCCATCTAATTGCCCCATATTCCCTGCAGGATAGACAGACATATATTTTTTCATAGAGAAATCTCAGCCTTGGCACATGGTGCTAATTAGTCACATACCAACTGTGCTTACTGAAGCCCCCAAACATTCGCTGAAAATAAGTGACATTTCCTGAAAAGGGACCTTGTTTATAGTGATGATTCTTCCAGGTTAGAAAGTCTCTCATATGCTTCACTCAGTGAACTTGATCCAAAGTTTATGAAGTCAAAAGGAGGTTTTGCATCACGTTCAGTGGCTTTGAATCAGGACCCCAACAAATTCCAGTGTGAAAATTAACCTATGAGTTTACGGGCCTTAACAAGGAACTCTTTCCCTTATGAGATCTGAACAAGAACATTGCTAGATAAAGTCATTAGCAGTCTCTTCTGAAATACCATATAGAATGACCATCAGTTAGAAAGAAATATTCATGCATTTTCAAAGAATTTGGGTGAGTTTTGAACAAGAAACCACAAGGATTCTAGTTGTTAAATTACTCTTTCACTGAAATGTTTTCCTTTGAGAATGTGAGTGTGTAAAGGTATGGCATCATCAGTGTTTTCTTTTATGAGTCTACCATACTGCTCACATTTCACTGCTCTTTTAATGACATTTCTTGTTTCAGCCCTTAAGAGAACTAGAAAGTTTTAAGCATGGTCTATTAATGCTTCATAGCTTTATTTTGCCTTTCTGTGGCCCAGTAAATGTTATCAACTTTTGTGTGCTAAATTCATTTACTGGCCAATTTGAAAATTCACCCTCATAAACATTTCACCTTTATTTCTTTTCATATCAGCACCACATGGGATGAATAATAGTGTTAGCATGCCCAAACCTGGCTTCAAGGGCCAGCAACTGTGCAGTACTAATCTGGAAAACCATGTGCTCCACAGGAAGGATTGACTTCACAGCAGTAAATGGGGCTTGAGCTTTGCCAGAAATTCAGAACAGCTTTCTGTCCAGCCAGAATTTTTTATAATGTACCATTTGTAAAAAAAAAAGAAAAATAAATCAACTGACCTCAAAGAACACTGGATTTTGCTTTCATTTTTGTTATAGGTAGTTCTTTCCTAAGACCTTTACTTGATGCAGTAGTTTGTTATTACCTTAACTTAAGAGTGAATGTTCAAAATCCCTTAGAAACATTGAACTTTGCATCATGTAAAAATTCTGATAATAAAAGCTGTTCTGGGATATAGTATAAAGGAGTTCCAAACAGATATTTCGTTTTCTCTGCAATGCCCCATGTTGAGGCATACATCAGTTTATTTGGAAATATTAGAGATCTGTACATTTAATTATTGGTATCCTTTGCTTATTTCTTTTATTCTTGTTCCAGTTGTCAGTATCTTTACATTTTCTGAATGTTGGTGTTGCTGTGGCCCAACAACAAAATTGTGTTTCTCTAAAGTAGAAGTGGAGCTTTAAGAAGCAGACCTTTTGAAAAATGAGGTAGTGGTAAAAATAAAAAATTAATTGCTTACCCCTTAAGGACTACAGACATAAGAAGAATCAAAACTCAAATGGCATTATGGCAAAATTTTAAAAGAATTTTTCCTTTTCATATAGCCTACATTTCAACTCCAGAAATATGAACCATCTGTAGAAAACCCCTGAGGGAACAGCAGTAGAGCAGACTGCCTGTTAATGTCTTGGCCCCACTCTTGTTTGCAATACATCTCAGGATGTCTTTTTTCCTATGTACATTTCATGATCTCTTACACTAATTATTTGGAATTCACTTATGATAAATACCTTCTGACTCTTTGCAGTGTGGCATACCCACTGGATATTCACTACTTTTGTGTGCCACAAAATGTCTATTATAATGGACTTCCAGACAGAAAAAGGTTTGGTTGTTTTTTTTTTTATTGAGGAGTATTTAATTAAACAAGGCCAAAAAAATTCTGTCAAGGATGTTTTCCTTTCCTATTTTGATTATGGCAAGAAACAAATAAAAAAATGTTATTGGGACAACTTAAATTATCTTTAGTTGTGTTTCTGCAAGCATTTCAATGTTTTAAAAATTATGCTTGTTATAGAAATAAGAAATTTTCAAATTCTAGCCCACGGAGCTTTTGTTCGAAAATCTCATTATTATTGTGGCTGACATTTTTGCTCCTTGTACAATGGTAAAAGAGCAGAGTCTGTCTAGGCCAGACAGAAGATTCCTGGAGCTGAAGCTCCTTTCTCAGGGGCTGAACATCTCACAAGCCATGTGCCCTTTCATCCCAGAAGAATGAGATATATCAACATATTATGTATACCTCTACCTGGAAAAAATGCATGCTTTCATCAAAGGAACTGCAGTGTCACATAGGTAAGATTTTAGGGACTCCCTGCTTGACATCAGGTTTTGCTAGGGGTTGCCCTTTCTCATTTGTCCCAGAAAGTTAGGGCAAATGATGTGAGCCTTTTCTTCTCAGCTTGATGTCCATGTAGTCCTTCTTAGACTATTAAGTTATCAGAGTTCTTATCAAAGTTTTCCCATGAAAGTATCAGCACACTATGGATTCTTTTAGGAAATTAATTCCACCCCACTGACCCTATCTGTTATCCAACCTGCCATCTCCAAGATTCCTTATGCCCCAAGAGACACCACCACCATCATATAACCAGTCAGTATGATGCCAGTAACTTTCTCTTCCTATGAGGAAGACCAGCAGGGTCACTGGAGCCGGGCTTGATAATTTTTTAATGTAAAACACCTTTACAGGGGACCAGAATTTGCAGAGCCTTCTGGCTTTAAAAGCTCTTTCCTTCTGCCCTGCAAAATGTGGATCTTTAAAATAGCATTCCTCTACTATGAAGGAACAAGATTGTCTGCAATTAGGTGCTAAGTGAATCTAAGCCAGGTAGACTTTTCAAACTTATCTTCCAAAACATAGGCACTTGAAGCTTATTCCTTGTTTTAAATAAAATCCAGAATTTCTCATCTAATTTCAATACTGTCTGGAAGTACTAGAAACCCTGGCACAGGCCTTGAGTGACTATTTGTCCGTTCAGTGTGAACTGCATGGGATCACATCCAGCCAGATTGAGTGAGAAATTGTGAGGGCTTCTTCCTGAATTACTTGCATGGAAAATTCTGCAGCTATCACTTCAATTCAGATTTACGTCTGAATGAATGTGGAAGCCAAGGATAGAGTGTGCCAGTTGCTGCTTTGAGTTCTTAATGCAATAGGATGTAATTCATATCAGTGTTTGACAAGCTGGGATCTTTAAAGGAAATTGTTTAGTCCTATGCTATTGGAAGTGGCATTTATATATTCTGGATGTTTTCTTGTGGTTCTCTTTTTCTCTGTAGTTTAGCTCTCTGGTACTAATAAGTTTTCCAGAACAGAAATGCAATAAAGTCAAGCAGTGATTTATGTGCTGAAATAGAGGCAATTCTAATATTGAAAACTGATGTATATATTTTTCTTACCTTCATTGCTATAAACAATAAGGAGCTAACCAGACCAATTTCTTAATCTTTGAAGCCTTTATCCAGTGCACATATATACCAGTCAAACACCAAATGGATTTCAGCTCAGACTTTTAACAGTCAAATAATAGGATAATATGAAATAAGCAGAAATATACATATTTTTCTCTTGTATGAGAGACTCTGTATGAAAACTCCTGCTATTGTGGAAGTGCTGTTTCTACCATCCAATGCCCTTATTTGTGCATGTCCCCTTTATTGTTCTTATTCCCTCAAGATTTTTTTACCAGTACCCACTTTTTGTTAGGCATTGCTTCCATTACTTGGTGTATCTGTGTTACTGGATAGATAAGGCTTTGTAAAGGGAAGGCCTTGTGGCGTGGCTCTGGCCTGTTACTCAGGCTAAATAGAAGGGAACCATGGGAGAGTGGCTCAGCTGGGATAGGGGTAGGGGGGACATGAGAGAGGTGAGAGAGGTGAGAGATGCTGCGTGACTGCCGCGTGTCCACATCATGTCCACATCGTGGTGTATGGGGGTTGGTTGACTTGGGCTTGTTGTGCCTTAAAACCATGTGAACTAAAAACTGGTTAGTTGCATAAAAAAGGTCGAGTTTTTGGAAATAAGGAGCACTCCTTTGCACCTGCCTGGGGTCCCTCTGTTGGTCATTACTGCAAAATATCTGATGTTATGCTGCTGCACAAGGTTAACCTGCTTAATCCTGTGCAATGTGCTATAGGATGATCTTGCTTGAGCAGGGAGTTTGGAGCCACTGTGGTGCCTCTAAACCTTACCCGTTCTGTGATACTGTGATCTGTGTGTGTTCCAGGGCAAAGCTTGTTTCCCTTCCCTGATCTGCAGCTACCCCCATGCCCAGACCACAGTGTTTAATTCCCCAGTCCTGCTTTCCCCTAGTGCTCACTCTCCCCTCTCATCCCAGGTCCTTGTTCTCTCCAGATCCAATCCCAAATCCTCCCACACTTGCTCTCCTCTCCTCAGCAACCTCTTCCAGGGCCTGTGCCCTACTTAGATCTCCCCCATACCTCTTTTTCTCAGCTCTCTGAGAGATCTCCACTCCATCTACCATTCATAATTGTATTTTCTTTGACTTTTCTTTCTCTTCCACTGTATACTTGAAAAGCCACAGTGAACAGCTAAAACAAGGGACATTGTTTTGCTGGAATGTGATAGCAGTCTTCTGAGAGTAGGACTTTCGTCTATAGACAATTAAAGAGCTGCTCTGTCAACAAACCAAATGCCAAGGACTCTGCATGTCTCCCTTCTCATTCTTTAACATTCTGATTTCTACCCAAACTGCTAGGTTTCTGTCCATTGACACAAGAACATTCTACAGAAGTGGCTGAATGTGGCATTCCACAGTTACTGTGTTAATACCAAACATCCAGAGATGCCAGTCTGCAAGGTTTTATAAGCTCAGACAATAAATGTCACAAGTCCCCCATATTTACTGTCTCTCAAAAAGTAAATGTACTTTCTACACAAGCAAAAATATGGTTTTGTTTTACCTAATTATCACCTTTGTCGTCATAGGCTGGACCCTGACACTCACATATGAGTTCATTCTTTCTTATCCATCAACAGCAGTACCAGCAGTTCTGCAGATCAAACAAGGTCCTGTTCAGCCTTGCAAAAACTAATTTTCTTCCTACTGTGTTCTCAATGGCTCCAAGGCTCCCCCTGTTCTTAACAGTAATGCCTCTTTCAAGCATTCAGCCTCTACCAGGTCCTAAAAATCAATATTATGAGCTGGCTTAAAACTAACCTGTATGTTCCTCTACATTTAAAACGTGTGTGGGTTGCCCTCTCAGCCTTTTGTTTATCATTGTGAAAACTAGAGTAGAATTTAAATGTTACTGCCTGCAAACATTTGATTCAAAGAGGAGTCTTTTAGAGGAACACTAAATACTGTCAGGGGCTCATGCAGTGTTGCACAGAAGTTATTGCAACTGGGTGCATTATTCTGTCATTCTGCCATTGACGGACTGGGTGAGCGAAACAAAATCCTTAGCTCACTCTGGTTATAGATCTGCGATCACTCTACACTGATGTAAGGAGCAGCTGTTGCCAAAATGGGATGGTCTCATTCCTGCTACGTTTCTTGTGCTGATTCTGCTTTTCAGTGGCTTCATGATGAGCTGGATCGGCAAACTAATTGGTATTCTGACAGGGTAATTGTAAGATGCATCATCCCCTGACACAAAAAAACGTGTGTATGCTTGAGTTTTACTGGTACTAGCATTTCAGGAAAAAAATGGAACGTGAAATTGAGGAAAAGTACCTAAATAAGAAAATTTTAGCCATTTTTCAGGATATAAACTTGCTTTCTACAAGCAATATTGCTGCAATTTCCACACCAACTTGAAAACTGAACTTAGCCTTAGCAAGGAATCAGCTGCATTTCCTATGCAGTTCCACCAAAAGTATCCCTTCTCTAAATGTCAGGTTCCTGTTGCTCTACTGCTGTGTGGATTATGATTATTGGATGCTGGGTGAGCATCATCTACCTGTTCTGTGGTTCATGACAGCACTTATGATGTACTTACACAGGAGATGAGGATCAGTAAATACTTCACAAGCCTTCTCACCACTAGCTTTTGCTTACAGCAAATACGCATTTTGTACAGATTCCACTATAAATATATACACTAATGAATGCATTATAATATTATGCTCATTCTCCTTCAGGTTAAAGGGATTTAAAATGTAATATTTTATAAATCTTCCTTGGTTTAAGTGTGAAAACACACATTTTAAGTGAGAAAGATCTCTAGGAATTTTGTGAAGTATTTTGAAGGTATCTGCATAAGTTGCACTCATATAGTAATTATTTGTTTAGAGTGTAGGGTTGCAATAGTATGTTCAATACTTTTAAAATCGTTAAATTGCTACACTTTTCTGAAGGAGTTTCTAGATAAATGCTATTTCCCAGGCTGGAAGATCTCATAGCTTTTTAAAGATTCTTATATTTGATCTCAACAAAGATTACTGTAATATCTGAGATTTTTTTCTGACATGGTCACATTTCATATAAATACATATAAAAGCTTGATCATTCATGATTTGAGTTTCATACCAAAGTAACTCTTCTTGAAGCAAAGGTATTATTTTCTACCATTGAAAATATGAACTGTCTGTCCATGCTGACAAAGAACTTAGCTCTTTCTATTTCTGAGTCTTCCGGATAGCTTTTTGGAATTTGCCTAATTATATCCTTTTGTAAATATCTATCCCATACTTTCTGACATCCTTAATTAAATGTTCTAAGATTTCCCTCAGTTACAAACCCTTTGATGTATGCAGATTTTTGGGGGTTATATCCTGAGCTGAATTGTCCAAACTTCACTTTCTGGAGAATCCAACAGCATAAGCCCCTTCTAGAAAAAGTTGGAAATTATTTTAAATAGTATTAAAAGAGACTGTGCTGTGCTCCCATTTTCATCTTCACAGAACTGGCCAAAAAGGATTTTCTAGGTTTCCAAATAAATTTAGCATGAAATGAAAAGGAAATATGGAAAATTCCAGCTTCCATAATTATTGTGCCATTATAATCAGCTAACTTGAGGCATTGAGAATATACCAACCTACCATAGTTTTAGCTTTTATTATCCCTGTTTCCTACAAAGATTAGAAGGGCTGGCAGAAAACCTTGCCTAAAATGCTATGCACTAGCTGAGTATATCTGAAGCTATGCAATATCTGAGTATATCTGAGTATATCTGAGTATATCTGAGTATATCTGAGTAAGGCAGGATTTGTAAATAAGGAACTTTATCACTACAGACACTTGTGACAGACACTTGTGACATGCTGCAGTGAGGGTTGTAGGATACACTGGGCTTGTTGGTCAGACAGCAAGACTGAATTCATTGTTACTCAATTCAAGCACATTCTGCGCCATCTTCCAAGGAACCCTGTTAAATTTGACAGGATTTAGTTCAGTCATTTTAGTAAAACAGCAGGGTGTAATATTGCTTTATTCTGACACATCCTTAAAATGAAAAAAAATACAAGTATTAATCCATTCCAATCCCTGACATATAAAAAATATTTTAAGTGTTGTTCTCGAATACCACACAAATTGACATTTAACAGTCCCTTTAAGTATAGGGATTCCATGGGGACACACAGCTAAAGAAACACAAATATTAAACCAAACCAGTGCCTTTCTCAACACTTAAATCCAGCTATACTTACTCTGGTGCAAGCAGATTCAAGACAAGCAGCAATTAATCAAAGTGTTAAGGGGCAATTTTATGATGTCCAAATACTTTGAGCATTATAATGTGACTGAGAGTTTAGAATAGTTCCAGATGTTGAAAACATCATTTCATAAAAATGAATAGAAGTTCAAAACTCTATTGTATCCCATCAGCTTCTATTCAGGCCAAGTCTTCCAGCACTGACTCTAAATCACTGATTTTTGGAGACATGCCAGGAAAACAAACCAGTTCCTTGCTAACATCTCCTTGTCTATACAAAGTTATTTACAATTAGAATCTCCAAGAATGATGCCAAGACACCATTTACAAATTGAAAGAAGCAAAATGGCTTTCAAATGAACATTCAGGACCCAGATGTATGTATATATAAATGTAAATATAAATGCAAATAGAAATGCAAATCAAATGTAAATATAAATGCAAATATTAAAATATATATGCATATAAAATATATATCTATATAGCTATATCTATCTACCACCCAGTGCAATCTGACATTTTTTAGAGCTTGTACATCACATACAGAATATTTCAGAGACAGGAAAGCACATCCATGTGGAATACACTTAAAAGTAGGATTTAGGTAAAAGGATAGGATAGATGTTTGTTCTTCCTGAATCCGTTCTGATCATTCTCTTTTCCTTTGGTCCTTCCCTTAAATATCCGTGAATAAGTTTTGCACCTTCTCACAATCCCATTAAAAGGTCCAATAGCAAGTTTACCCAGTTCCACAACCATCTATCCCCAGAGCCCACAACAAGCCATGTGCCCCTGAAGGCAATAATCCTGGTCAGTTTGTGCAGTGTTTTTCTTGGGTCCCCTTGATGGGTTTCCTCCCAAAGTCTGATCCTTTTTAAAGGACCCCGAGAGTGGCCAGATTAGGGCACTCTGGACAGAATAGATTATGGAGATTCCACCACCCATCTTTTTTTCCCTTTGCTCAATATAATTAGCCTTCAGTAACGTAACCTAATATGCAGATATTCTATTTTTAACTAGTTTGTGTGCGTTCTCACAACTTTGTCTCTTCTTTCCTCCTACACTGTACATCTCCTATCACTGCTATGTAACAAAAACCAAAAAGGTACCTAGATCTTATATTAATAAGGATCCAGCTGTGGCAGCATGATATCCATCACAAGATAATTTATCTTCACACATTCCATTAGACTTTGAGCTGTTTCTACTAAACACTCTGAAAAACCTTCATATTCCTCAGCATTGTAAAATGTTGTGTCTAGTATTTTTCCCTTTCTCCTCTGCACTTTTATCCTTTGTCCAAATGTCCTGTATGTGCTTTTGCATTCAGGCAAACATTTGCGTATTTCTTTGCTTACATCCTCTGACCTGCGTAACTGTTTCAAATACAGTACTGTGAAAACCAAACTCCTTCAAAACTGATCTCCTTCTGTTTCCAGCCAGTGAATCTCCTCCCTTAGTCCTGGTCATTTTACAGTTTCAGTGACATTTTATGTTCTCTCCCTGTTCCCTCTCCTCATCATCTTTATGCTTTGTGCTTGTCTGTATCCATATCTTTTTCCTCTCTGCTTGAGCCTATTCTGGCTCTTATTATTTGTTCCTTTTTGCTGCAAATACCATCAACCTCTTCTCCAGCAGCTTATCGTGGATTCTGTTTCGTTACTTTATACAGCTTCCCTGCTGTCTGAAAAATCATTCATGTTTTCCAAAATCACTCCCTATCTGTGTCTTCCTTTGTCTTCTGCACAAAGCTGCATTTATTTCAGCAGCTACATTATAAGCCAGTCATTGTCAACAAGTCCAATGTGATTCATAGAATGATTACTAAAGTCTTCCCTTAGAAGACTTTAGTAGACACCCTTTTGTATGCTACTCCAGTTTTCTCCAGCTTCTGTTTAAAATCCTTCACTGGCTTCTTCTCAGCAGAAAGTCACTATTTTTCTCACATCTGAGATGGGAGGTAAACTTACATCTCTATTGAATGCAAAATCAAGTCTCATATTAAAAAAAACCCACAAAAACAAACAAACAAACAAACAAACAAACAAACAAACAAAAACCAAAAAACCAATCAAAACTAAACAAACCTGCGACTGAAAAAACCCACTTAATAACAGCTGCTGGATCAAGACATCATTCCAGTCTTTACTTTCCTTTCATCTTTAGTTGTTCTTTCCCAACATCTCTGGTTCATCAAGATAAATTCCGTATCCATTTTCCTCTCTTCTACCTGGCTTTGTGCCTGCCATTGGGATGGCCATTTCTCTGTGTTAACCTAAAATTAGTAATATCCTAATCATTACTGTATCATCCTTTCCTTTAAATAACACATCTGCCCTCATGCTCATTAAATTGGGCATTCCTTCAAGGACTTCAAAACACATAAGGCAGGAAAGGCAGGAGCTTAGTGTTTTAGGACAGAGAAAGAGATTAGGGGAAAAAAAGTGGATGGCAGTTAATTTTAAAGGGGTTTTTGGCAAATTTAATCCTTTTTCTTGTGACTATGTCAATGGAGAAGTCAGCAGCTAAGAAGAATAATATTAATTTTGCAAAAGATACTGGGACTTAAAGCTTGTGTGAGATGGAATATGCCCTATGTCAGCTGATGCATTCAGATACCTCTTAGCAAATGTTCAATGTCCACTGTGTGGTTTGTCTTCTGCTGATATTTGGCAAGAAGCACATGTAGAGACCAAGATTCATAACGGGACTTGGCAGCTTTCTATAGCTGAGTGGATTAAGCCAGTGTAGTAAAGAAGGAGGTGGGCAAGCTTAAATTATTTCCATGTGGGAGAAGAATTTTGATATCTTAAGGGGATTTTAAGCTAGAGGCTGAGCCTTCAAAACTTTCCAAAATTATAAATGCACCTTTGCACAAAAGCCTGAGTTATAGCTGGAGTCCTCTCTGAAGCCTGAAAACCAGTACAGTGCTGGTGTCATATATCTCTAGGTCTGCAATATCTGAGGTGATAAATTTAAAAAAGAATTTAGTAAAAAGAAAAATGGTCTGATAAAGGAGGGAGTAGCTAAAATCTTGTACTTAGTCAATAGTCTTTGCGGCAATTAAATACAGCAAACAAACTTCAGAGTCAAAATGTGGTCACACATCAGCATTTCTTTATTTTATTCCCTCCAAAACCTGGTAAGATGTTGGTTTTCCAGGTATAACTCTAGTGTTAGAAGTTTACTTGTGTAAGATGGCACTTCCTCAGCTCTGTAAGGGATACTAATAACAGGGAGATCTTCACATGGAAAAACATGCAGAACCATTACATCATATTCAGCACCGGCTGAGGCCTGAAAAGATGAAAATCTGCCAGACAAGCAATTTTAGAAATTGGAAAAAATAGCATACAATATTATTTTTGATAGCTACCCACTGAGATGCATTTGTAGCATCTGGGATCACTGCAACTCATGCTGCAATTATTATGCTCCATTTATACACCTTTTCATGTTTAGTGAGAATTTCAGCTTGCACAAAATAATAGCTTCTTCATCTTGATGCTATCATTTGTTGATTGTGATAGCTTTATCTTTGTACCATTAGGCTGAATATGTTTTTATTTTCAACCTTTTACTGTGATAGATTTATAACCTGCATGGGCTGACTTTAAAAACTACTTCAACAGAAGAAAGGGGAAAGACCCTCTCTTTTTTGACAGATATAGAAAATTTTTAAGGAAAAAACCAATTTCTATTTTGTTTAAAGGTTTCTTTTGCTTCACTTTTTCTTGCTTAACTTTGCTTTGTTTTACTTTACTTTCCAGTTTCTGGGGGAAAGGGAGAAAGAAAGAAAATGAGACTGTCTATCTCTTTTTATTGATAAAGTATTAATGCAGAATGGCAGAACAATTTGTAATTATTGTCTCCAGAATAAATTTCATTTCAGGCTGTTGAAGAAATATGGAAACTGCAGAAGAAAATTTCAGGACAAGACATGGCAAATGTATCATTTAGCCTAGCACTTATTTTGAAGAGGTTATCTTCATGTCAATTAAATCTAGACTATTTGAGATGCCTTTCTCTTCAGTAAATTCTGATGTTTTGCATACCTGTTACTAATAACAAGTATACATCCAAATTTTTCTTCGGCTATTAATTACCTTTTATTTTTAGGAAATTGTAATTTCTGCTGCCTCCATCATTCCATTAAGAGTAATCAGCCTATATCTGTAGATAGCCTATATAACATAGGAAAATGTGTCAATGGAGACATAATACTACATAGTATTGCATTATAATTAATAAATACACAAAATAAATACTACTTAATAATTCCTACATAATAGGAAGTCTAAAACCATTCCCATAAATCATCCAATCCCTCACAGTTATACAGTGATTTTGTGTTTTTCCAATGAAGGTACAGCAGTCAGGTATATCACTGCCTGCTCATTTTGATCATGTGAGATTTAAATTAATTTGAACACATGAAAAAGCATAATGCAAGCTACTTCTTGCTGTGGGCAAATGGACTATTTGCACTTATTATCCTTCTATTTTTGAAGCAAACATAAGTACATTACAGCCTGGATTTGGAGCAGATGGAAATTTTCACATTACTCAAAGACTGGCTGAGAGAGAAGCTGTAAATTTCTAACCAATCCAAATACAGCCTTCCATGTTTCTTACCACAATGGGTATATCAAAACAACTTCAGGAAAGAACTGCATTCCATGAGCTGGAATATAAATTCTGACCTATAGACTTGCCTAAGCTTGCAGTAAATGTCCCACAGATCTAACTGAGATATTTGGACAGAGTAAAGGCAGATTTTGTATGACTTAGATGGCAGTTATTTATGATTTGTGCTGCAGTTGTCACCTAGCAATGGGGGACAGGTTATGCTTGAGCACAAGTTGTTTGCCTGGAGAATGCCTCAGTCTCCCTCTCCTCTCACTTTTATTTTGTTCTTTTCCCCGTTTGTCCTCCTTTTTCCTCTCAGTGTTTTTTTCCTTCCCTAGAGCATTATGAACCACTATAGTCATAGATTTTCCTTTTATGTTCATGTCTACATTCACTACTGAGACTAGTTTTACAGAAAAAATAGATCTGACATTTGCAACATCATTGTAAAACTAACTGATATGAGACTGAGTGTATCAAATCACTATCTCAGGCTGATGAAGAATATTGCATTTTTAAAGGTTTCATTTGTGTATGCATTGTAGCTGTGTGGTCTAGGAAAACATTTTTTAAACTAAAAAGAAAGTACACAAAAATACAGAACTT